>CM069544.1:29365000-31865000 GCA_035773235.1 Eospalax fontanierii | reverse complement strand
CCCACTCAATAGGAGGAAACTCATGTGTGGTACTGTAATCATAGCCAAATACACATGGCTGAAGAGGTCATAGACCTTAAAGAACTCTCCAAAGCTGTCACATCCATAGACTAATGTAACTTCTTACTAAATGCAAAACACATATCCTTATATTTACAGTCAAGTATCCCAATCACCACTCATAAAAGAAGCATCTTTTTCACCAAGTGGAGACTAATACAGAGTACCACAGCTGGTCACACACATTGTATGTGAATTGTCCATGTGTAAGTAGCACATCTACAATGCAGCCTCTATACCCAAGGTTCAGGGAATATAGAACAAGGGATAAAGAAGACACTAATGAATCTCCCAACTCTATTAATGAAGCTCCCACTTGCAACAAAGGGCCAGTAACACAAAAGGTCACAAATGACTAAATCATAGAAATTAGGAATCTACAAAGTGTGGGTCTCTGGACAGGACTCTAATATCAAGTCTCACTCACCTATGGGTCAGGAACCTTGTGGAAGAGATGGAGGAAAGATGATAAGATCCAGGGAAGAGTTGCATGACCATATGGAAAAAATACTACAAACTCCTGGGACTCTGCTTGTATGAACTTATACCAATCATTTCAGCCTGCTCAAGATCCATGCAAAATGAACTAGACAATAACCCAGTTTGACACGGGTTATTTGGGTAGCAGACCCCACCTTTGCTTAAGAAATATTGGCAACTGATTACTGTTGGTTGAGAATAGGATAGTCTTCCTAAAGTGAGGGACTCTGGGTAGGCTGACTAAATAGCAGTGGATGAACCTGCACTGAGGTCACTTGGGGACATGAACTTGACACAATAAACCTTAACAAAGATGAAAGAATGCTCGGATTCCAGTTAGGGATTTATAGGGGAGGGTGCCAGTGAGGAAATGGAGATAAAGGTGATTAAGACTGATTGAGATGTTCTGTGTGAAACACACACTGATTCAATACATTTTTAAAAAATAAAATATTTTTAAAATAATAAAGAATCATTACACAATATTAAATTGGTGGCACACTCCTGTAATTCCAGCACTTTGGAAGAACAGACAGGAAAATCTTAAGTCCAAAACCAGCCTGTTCTACAAAGTGAGAACTGGATTTAAAAAAAAAAAAGTCAGTGCTTCATTAAACTTTAAGTATGAGTACATGCATTTTAACGGATTTCCCTTGAGTGTATACTTTGTAAAATCAACAAAATATTTTAGTTGAGATTTACTTTAAACTTTTTATCTGTTCCAATTGCTGGCAAAAGATCTGTCCTCTTAAAGTTTGGTCTTTAAATAGCTTTATTTCTCTGTTTTAATAGTTTTTTTTTTTCTTTTGTTTGTAAGATTTACTTTTATTTTTAAACATGTGTATCTGTGTGTGTCAAGTGTGGGTATCAATATGGATGAGTGCAGGTGCCAGTCAAGAGAGTCCAGAAGAGGGCATCGGATCCCACGGAGCTGAAGTTACAAGCTGTGTGTCCACCAACAAGGATACTGGAAACCAAACTCAGGTCCTCTATCAGAGCAGCACCAGCTCTTAACACTGAGCCATCTCTCCAGTTCCTGTATTAGTGTTTTTATTTTCTGTTTTCTGAATTAATCTGTGAGACTCATCCAGAACATACCTAAGCAACCACAGAAACAGACTAGCATTAAACAGAATTTAGAATTTGTGTAGATGACAGTCATTTCCTCTTTGTTAGAGAATTCCTTCTTTCTAATATTTATATTGGGGGTTGGGGTCATGGGTTAGACTCGTCTTTGATATTTCCTGCTCCTCTTAGTTTTTAGACTGACTAAAATGGCGTAGAAAATTCCCTCGCACAGAGCAAACACTTCCTAAATATCAGCTCCTTTCCTTCCCTATTATGTGCCAGACACAGATTTGGCATTTCCTTAAACATGTCACAAGCTTGGAATTGGATTCTCGACTATAGTTCCAAAATCCCAGATAAGAGTCTATACACCCACTACTTAATCACCTTATAAACACGTGGAGGTTCTGTGTTTCTTCCCATTGCTGCCAAGAGCTTTAGTCTAAAGGTCACTAAGAAGAAACAAGGCTCTTGATGGAGAACAAAAAGATGAGCCAACAGAGAACTTTCATTTCCTTTCCTGGATTCCCCCTTCCTGTCCTTCGCTGGCAGGCCCACTTGACTTTTCAGTGGGTCCTGCCACAGACAAGTTTTCACCCAGGACCCCACCCCAGACATGATGAACTCCAGACAGTAAACTACCATGTGGACCTCCTGAGTGATCTTAGAGTCCTGTGAACAAAAGGAATACCTTTTATTCAGCCACACAATGCAAGCAGCAATGTTGACGGGTAGTACTTGTAAGCTAAAGCTACAGTGGTAAAAAAGAAGACCTCTGTTTTCATGGAATTAGAAGCCAGGCAAACTAAACCAAAAGAGACAAGTTTATAATCGCGCAGGTGGATGCTATAGGAGTGGGAGAGACTATGGTAAGCAGAGGACACTGTGGTATCGGGAGCACGTGGCAGAGGTCAGGGGCACAGTACGGGTAGGGTGAATTTACAGAGCTTCTCTCTACCTCGAGGGACACACCTCCGAAAATGTGATTGACACAGATGAAGCCAATAGAGCAAACTACGGGAGGGTGGCACCATGGGCCCCTTCTTGGGTGGTGTGTTGGAGGTTCACCAGACTTCTGATCAAAATGTTGGCTCCCCCATATGAAATTTCTGTCTCTCTGGGGATGAATCCTTTGTAAGTAACCCAGAATAAACTGGTTTCTCTAATTGGAGAGCATTCTCCAGTCACTCAATTGATTCAAACCTGGGGGTGGGGCTGAACCGGGCTTCACTGTGAGAGGAGAATTCTTAAGACAGAATGTCAATACTAACAGCAGTGACTCTGAGGTAGGAGCCTAAAGGTTCAAGAATAACCCTAAATTATGCAGGTTTAGTATCTGTATTCTAAATGCCTAAAACTAGAAGTGTTTCAGATTTGAGGACTTTGGGGGTGGGGGTGGAGATTGGCAATATTTATATAAGCTCGACCCTAAATATGAGCATCCATGACCTCGGAATTCCACATTCAGACTGCTCCAAGTTCTAAAATTTGAGTATCCTGTCTATATTCAGAAAGTGTTAGGTACTACACATGGTGGCACACACTTTTTATTTCAGCACCTGGGAGGCAGAGGCAGGCAATATCTAACACACGAGTCCTAGGCCAGCAAGGGTAACACAGTGAGACCTTGTCTCAAAGGAAAGGGAAGGAAGGAAGGAAGGAAGGAAGGAAGGAAGGAAGGAAGGAAGGAAGGAAGGAAGGAAGGAAGGAAGGAAGGAAGGAAGGAAGAAGGACTGTTAATTTGGAGGCCATTTGGATTTTAGATTTCCAAATTAAAGAAACTGAATATATCTCATAATATTTTTAAATGATTGCATGAACAGGTATATATTATTTTATGAAAAAGAAGGCTACCAAAAAGTGTTTGTTGAACAATTTATGCACAAGGTATGTATGCACAAAAATAATAGAAAGGTAAATAATAAAATCTGAATGGTTAATTTCTAGGTAGCAAGATTATAAGAAACTTCATTTTTTAAAATTTTCTGTGGTTTCTAAGTGATGTACAGAAAGGAGATGAAGCAAGTCTGCAATTTAGTAAAATTATTTTTAATTTAAAATACACTTTAGAGATGCTAGAAAAGACTCAGTGGTTAAGGGTACATTCTGCTCTTCCAGAGAACCTGAGTTCATTTCCCAGTACCTACATTGTCAGGTGGGTTCTTGTAACTCCAGCTCTAAGGAATCTGATACCCTCTTCTGACCTGTGTGGTCACCATATTCACATACATACAATCCCCCCTGACACACACACATACACATAACTAAAAATAAAATAAATCTTTAAAATATATATATTAGAAATTTACCAAATTCATCAAAGGTCTATTATGCATAAAGGACTGTGCTGGGTGTCAAGGCTATGGAACTCAGCAGAGGCACTCTATGACCTTGAACATCAAGCTCTGTGGACAACACCTGTGAAGGAATTGTACTCAAAAAGACAGATTAACCTAGAACTGATTTTTCTCTCCCTCCACCTCAGATACCACAGGACCTCTTAATATTGCCTGTGTTTTTCTGATTAACAAATTCTGAAACAACAGTCTGTTTAAAGTACTTATCTGCTTCCAAATTACCATTATCATGGGAGGAAACAATACTGTCAGTTGCAATGCATAAAATCCATCAGGCACTTTTCTCACATAATTATCAAACAATCTATGAATTAAAGAGCATTCTCATTCCTCTTTTATAGACATGAATGAAGCCCAGGCACAGGAAGCCAAGGTTAAGTATTTTCTACTCACAGAAGAGGAAGTCAAAATTCAGACCCTAGTGTGTGAACAAAGACCATAATCATCATTTCTTGTTTTTGACCACCAACTAAGTACAAACAAACATGTAGACCTTGACCACAGAGAAGGTTGAGAAACTTCCTGAAGTGGTCTCACCTCGGACTGGTAAAAATTAGATAAATGCCTGCTCAATAAATGTTCTGAAGAGCAGCTTATTTCTGAAGCTCTGCATTCCTACCACCAAAATATTTTTAAAACATATTTTCTTTTAAAAGTAACTGAAAGGTATGGGGGAGGTCTCATTAAGGAATTCAATCCGTATTTATTCAAATTTTATATAATTTTATAGTAATCTTAAAGATGTATTGGTAGATACAATAATATAATTTTACTTATTTGATTGTTTAAAGAAAAATCTTATAAACTTCATAAATTTCCCCACTTATATATAATATTTAGTTTTTTAATTAGGATACATTTTATTGGAACATCATAACAAAGAAATTTGATGAATTATGGACAAAACTAAATTGCCATGGAATGATATACAAATTAAGATTTAATTTAAAGGAAGACATATGGATAATTATATGCTTCCAGATATGGCAGCATTGTTGGGCAGACCATTAAGTGCATGATAATTGTCTGTCTGTCTCATATTTAGATTAACATAAATCACCAACAAAGTACTTATTATTCATTGCCTGTGGAATAATGATATCAACTCCTTTCCATTAGTTCCTGTCCTGCTGTCCTGATGCACTTTCAACATCAGCAGTGCTCAAGACCAAGAGGAAAATGGATCACAATTTTCAAATCCAGATGAAAAAATAATTGAAAAATATGGAAATATATCATGGGTCATAAACCCTAAGTCTATGCAGATTCTTCCCACATAATAAAAATATTTAGAGTCAATTAAATGTGACTTCATACACATTTCATTTATTAATAATTGTATTTTGTTTCTTCAATTCAAATTAAAATCATTGTGTAGAAGTTCCTCATTTGCTCTGGCATGAAGTGATGCTCTGCCTTACATAACAACCGGAGTGATGTGAAGAACACAGACACCCTCAAAAGATTTAAATATTAAAAGGAACAAGAGCAGTGGAAGGTATAAACAAAGGCATGAACTTGAAATAAAAGCAAACATTAAAGGATGTAATGGGATGGAAGCCTCACCTGGAATGAGTTAGGATATTTACTTCCTTCCTCCCTGCACTCAGTTAGGTTAGTATGACAGTTTCTACAGTGGTTTTCATTACTAAGGTTTACGGCCATACTTGCATGAAAAATAGGATTAAAACAAATTCTCACTTCAGTATGGCAGAAACCCACATATCTCTTGAAACCCTCTCAGGGTCTGAATTAGTTATTTTAAAGGCCTTTATTCTGGTATTGAGAGATGGGTTAATTTCTCCAGCCTCAAGAAGAAAGAACCAAAGCAGTAGGACAAAAGTCACACATCCCACAGCCAGGCTGACTTCAATCCTATGGCTCACTAGCTGTGAAGCTCTAAATTGTCTTTCTATTTGAAAACCTCAGTTTACTTAGAAAAATAGGTTAGGACGAGGGCTGGCCTGATTAGCACTTCATACACGTCTGTTGTTTCTAATTATTTTAACTACGATGAAGGGTGCCAGTATCCGAAATAGAAACTTCATTTTCCAACTTTCCATGAGATCTCAGTTTTATGAGGATTTGATGGAGTACACCAGCTGCAAAGGGAGAGGACCTGTGAGGAGCTGGGCATGAGACACCAACAGGTTTAGAGAGAGAACAAGAGCTTGACAAGGAAGACCGCTAAGACAAGCTTGGAAGAAGTTAGGGCCCAGGAGAAGAAAACTGAGCAACTGGCAAATTTTATAGATATTAGGCATCTCAAGACAAACACACACACACACACACACACACACACACACACAAATGGAGAACTTGTGCCCATGAATTACAATGAACATAGACTTATCTTCACTGTCTTCAAAAATAAGATCTAATAAACTGAAGGTACAGAAATATCTTCCTTAAAAATTGAGAAGGGCAAAAACATGAGAGTGGAGATACTAGCAGATGAGTGTTGCTGAGGCTAAAGAGAGACGAAACTGGAGGGAATACAGAGCTGAGACTATCCACAGCATACACCTGCAAAGGATATGGCCCAGGAGCCAGAAAGCGAAGCACATTAGTGATGGAATTGCAGACAGCAGGTAGAACAGACCTCCTCCATGCTGTCTCTCTGCTCAGATCAAGACCACTGCAACAGCCTCTGGGGACTGGAATGTTCTCAGCACACAATAAGTACCCAAATGATTTCCCATTAGAACTCACAGCTCCCACACTTGACCTCAGAGGAACCCACCCACTTTAATGTTTGCCCATTAAACATCCAATCAGATTTGGAAAAAAGTATGTTTCCTACAAATAATGTTTTATATTGCTTTCTAATTTTGTTACTACAGAGTTCTAAACACTTATACTAGTATTAGGATTCAATTAACAAAATACCTAAAATGATAAATTGCTAACACTTTAGAAAGATTAACTTTTTTTGAGAAATGTACTATGTGAACTTATTCCAAGATATTTATTTTAAAAAGCATATATTATTGGTAGTATTACTTTGACCTGAAAGATAAATACAGCATTCAATTTACTATTTACCCAATGATTAAAAGTTGAATATTTACTGTGAGAGAGGCACCATAGGTACTTGTGGGTTCAAGAGTATATATTTTCCTGTTTAGCTTCACTCTGAAAATAAATACTATCTGAAAGAAGCTCTTGGTTTATGAAGGTTCTAAGGCATTCATTGAAAATCTGACATTTTATATTCTGCTAGAGACTTTGGTTTATGGCCAAAGTGTATGAAATGGAGTTTGTCCTCAAGAAACTTTCAATTTAGTTGGGTAAATCAACCCTGACAGAAATATAAAGCTGATGTATTTTCAAACAGAATAAATCGGCCTCCACATAAAAGTACTCTAGGGAATTAATTCCAATAAATGTCGGTTCCAATCTACCAGCTAGAACTTTGCTAGATATACTTATGAATTCTGCAGGGAAAATGAACTTTCTAGTTCATCAATGAATACTTGTGAAAAATACAAAGAAAGACAATGATCATTCCTGGATGATAGAAAAGTCTAGAAATTAGAGTCCTTTCTCACGGACGACTCTACCCGTAAAGAGTGGATAGGATGGAGACTTTTGAAGTCAACATGCAATTCATTTGAGAAATTTGCACATACGCTTCTTCCTTTGGTTATGGAGAATGAAATGCATCAGGAAACAATTTGTATTACAAATAACATAATCAAAATTTAAATGACCAGTGGTCTTTCTAGGGGTGGAGGAAATCTGATCATTTGAATCAATTTCTTAACTAGTTTATAATTAATTGTGATTCATGCAATCTCTTACTGTGGCAGGTAAGAATGGAGATTGCATTTACATGCTTAAATTTTCATAATGCGTTTAAATAGCTATCGTTTTTGGAAAGGTGACATCTTTTGAGAGATGTAATTTGTGAAGAATTTATTTGAAGATTTTCTCAAAAATGTATATTAGCATACTTGGACCTGAAAGTTAAATACAGCATTCATTTTACTATTTACCAATAACTAATACCTGAATATTTATTGTGAGAGAGGCACCATAGAAGAACAGACATGAAACACGCTGAATGAATTGATGTTTTCTAAAAATAGTAATAATAATTAGTATGTGCCACTTTGCCTATTGAAAGAACATTGATTACTTAAAGTACATAATTATATTTAGTATTCCATTCTAAGAGATATTAGAATGATAACATTTATCATTGTCCCATTGTATACATGAGAAGTTACATTGTTTGTTTCAGGTTACACAACCAGCAAGTAATGGCATCCAGAGCCTATACTCCTAATTTGGAAAATGTCCTGTATCACCTCAAAGCCATTTCATTTGATATGAGAATTCATGAAATGGAAAAAAAAAATATCAGTCTGCTTTCACACAGATCAATAACAAGTTTAAATGACTCATTCAGGGTCAAACTTGTCTATGCTGCAGTCAGGATAAGAACCCAGTGCTTTAGGTCTACTGCTATGTGTGTAGAGCTTGCTCCTCAAGAACTGAATCCAAAAAACACATTCTGACACATCTCTTTTAATGCACCCAGTAAAAGCTCATACTTGACATTCTGGCATAAGAAATATGGTAATAGAGGAAAATGAAGAGCTGACTTCTTTTAAAAATACTTCTAGGTTAATGTTATGGACTATTAAACCCTGGGTGCTGAGATCTTTCTCAACTATAAACCATTAGGCAAAGCCCAGGCTTCTTTTCAAAGCAGCAGACACATCCAGTGTCACAGCCCTTGGTTACAATGACTTCATCTCTGTGATGCAAAGTGAATACCTGTGTGGTCATGCTGGGTGATGGATGCTGGTGGAGGCCAGTGACCTTCATCACCTCCCAGTTATTGACTTGTTGCTAGAAAGATTGAGGCTTTTTTTTCTAGCCATTATTTTGAAGCAAATTTCCCTACAGTGAAATAACAGCTTGTGCTTTTTGATGACCTCATACTAGAAATATAATATGTGACACCTAGATTGAAATAACAAAATTACTCCATTTGATATCTTCCTATTCTTGCTGAGTCACCTGTGAAAAAAGAAAGGAGATTATCTTATTTTGCTAAAAGACAGTTGCAAATCAGCTATTGATTATTGTTAAATCCTATATGAAACGCCAGTAGGTAGGACAATGTCTATTGGCTTTGAAACAGAATTAAATTTGATAAAGCAAATTAAGTTCCTTGTTAGAATATGATTTGAGATTATATAATAAATGACTATTTAACAGAAGATAGTTGCAAAAATAGCAAACAAAATTTGCATCTATTACTAAAGGAAAAATGACCTTGCCCACTTTTGGCAGTCCTGTTGGGAGCAGGGCTTCTCACTGTGTCAACAAGCTTAAATCTGTCCTGCTGTAAGGCCTTGGTATTCTTCCCTGACAATTTTTTTCACATCATATCTCAGTCCTTTCAGTCCTTTGTCTTTTCACTCCACCTTTTCCTTTCTAGTATCTGAATTCTTCTTGTTCTTTCTGTTTCCCTGACTCCTCTTCCGTGTCTGCTCTCAGCAATAAGATTAAGCAGATTATTGTAATTTTGTTTTTGTTTCCCTATCATCCTGCCAAGCTCCTTCTTTTCTAAAATTCTAGGCTTTTGTTGAAAACACAGCCAAATCCAATCAACAGATAGTGCCTGGCAGACTCACATGGAAGCAGGCACAGAGGGAAACAGTACCACCCAGTTTCACCATGACACTGGATTTTGACCTAAGTCCCTAGAGAAGACAAAGGAGAGGGGCAGAGAAAGAAGAAAAAAGGAGAAAATGCTTTGTTTGTTTTTAAATGTTCTCTAATGTTCGTTTAGTTTCATTGCTGAAAGTGAGGAAGAAAATAACTTGGAGTTTCCTCAAAGATATTTGGACTGCCTGCATTTTAATAAGTTAGCATATCTGATTTTTAAAGAGTTCTGTTTTAGGTGTAATATGGGACACTAGAGCTATCTGACTTTCTCAAATATTCATCATTTTCCTCTTACTAGTTTTGAACAAAAGAAATAAGGTCAGTGGAATAAAACTGCCTCATAAAAAGGATCTTTTGCTTTGATTATCTCAGCCCAGCCTCACTGTGTTTATCTATGATAAATGCTGTGTCTTTGTCTAGCAGTATCTACCAGAGAGACATCAACTATATGTAATTATTTCAACCAAGGGATAAGTTCTTTTGGTTTAATAGTTTAAAGAATGAATGGCTGTCAGAACAGGCTGACAATGGGAACAGTTAGGGACTTTGGTTCCTGAGGTGCACATAAGAATCCAATAAAATTAGAGAGTATCTTGGCAATAAATAATCACTTCCCACTAAGTGTGAGACTATTTTGAATTGACTGAAATGGTGGTTTTGAAAACTGAGGCATTGTCTTAGCATCTGATGGGAACATTGAAATTTAATACAAATTAGGGTTATCTGATATATTTTAGAGCTTATTTGCTTTAATCCTGGGGAAATATTAAACATAGCAATATTTCATAAAATGTTCTTGATGTAATTGTTTTGATTTATACACAAAAGATTTTATGAATATTAAACTTTAGACCCGACTGAACAAAAATTAGAAACCTGCCCACTATCCTATAAACAAAATTGATAAATGACCCATTCATTAAAAATCCATTGAATATTGACCTTTTATAAAAAAGACTAGGGGTCTGGAGAGATGGCTCAGCAGTTAAGAGCATTTGCTACTCTTCAAAGGACTTGGGTTCAGTTCCCAGAACCCAAGTTAGGCAGCTCATGACCTGTAACTGAAGTTCCAGGAGATACAATGCCCTCTTTGGCCTCCAGAGGCACCCATACACATAGAGAGACATTTATACATACATATATATATATATATATATGTATATATATATAAAAATTACGATTAGATCAATATACCTTTGAGAAGTAAAATTATAGATACCACTTTAATTCTCCCTTAAAACACACAAGGACAAGATCTTACAACCTACTAAGAAGATGTTTTGAAGCCTTCAGATTCATGACCCATCTTGAAGCAGAGATAGGCCCACAGTCCTACTACAGTCAGAGTGTGAGCTTCACAGGCTTCAACTACTACTCAATTTTTAAACAACGATACCCAAATTTTCATTCTGTACCCTGTTCCACAATTTATATGACCAATCTTAACAACTGTAGATTCAGACAGATGTGGGCTTGATACTGAGTTTATCACTGCCTTATTAAAATGCAGGCAGTGCTTTTTGTAACTTTTCTCATGCTTTATTTCCTTGTTGCAAAAGGAAATATTAATACTCTTCACACATGCATGCATACCAGAACACCTGTGCCCACATACATGCAAATACACACACATACACACAGTATACTACACAAACACATGCACATACACAAAATCTCTATGTCATAAAGTATTATAAAAATTACAAAATTAATGAGCCAGGAATGGGCATGGTGGCACACATCTTTAATTTCAGCATTCAGGAGGCAGAGGAGAATCTCTGTGAATTCAAGGCCAAACTTTTCTACATAGCCCCAGCTGGGGCTATACAGGGAGCCTCTGTCTCAAAAAAAAGACTAAGATAGATAGATAGATAGATAGATAGATAGATAGATAGATAGATAAAATATGTAGAACTTAGTACAATTAGTACAAGTTTAATACATGAACACTGTCATAACACATACAGGAAGACACAGATTCCACCTGTGATCCAGACAATGGATAGGAAATAAACTCTGCTCTATTTAACTTTGATCTCCAACATGCCTGAGTATGTATCATTAGTTATAACTTGAGCCTCAGTAAGAAAACCAGATGATTACTCCTGAAATCACAAAGTGTTGTGAGTCCTAGATTCTGACCAGAAGAGACAGATTCAGGTTGAGATTTAGCAGCGTTTCCTTCATGAGTTGGTACAGACCCGGCACCTTGAGGCAGCAGGACCGCTTGAACACAAGGTGTTCTGACGGGGAGGTTGTGTCTGAGAAAGTGGATGTGAAAATGAGAATATCACCTCTTAATCTAATATATTGAAAATAATGGTGTCAATTAAAATGCTGGAAATGTTTCACATTCCAAATGCAATGCAGAAAGCACGTAATGTTTTCTGGAAATCTTTGGGATATCAGAATCGCTGCCAGTTCTGAATGTTCTTGGCTAAATTTTAAAGTGGAAATTGTTTTGTGCTGTGTGGCTTTCTTTTTATTTGTTTTCCTCAGAGCGCACTAGGGTTATCTAAACTCTAAAGATAGTCTGGTAAGAACCAGAGAAAAACTTTGGCTTAAATTCAAATGGAACTGTGAAATGTAGTAAAATTTGAGAACGGAGAGAAAATTCCCAGGTTGCACATTATTTACTTTTGATTTTTAATCTGCCTTCTATATAAGAGATTGAACAACTCCTCAGGATTTGGTTTAATGATAAACCATATCTGAGAATTGATCCCATAACAAAAGAGAATGCAAGATAATATCGGTGCAGGTCACAAATTCTACTTTTCTGGGATCCATCTCTGCTTTTTGTAAGCTTGATCTTTGATTCACTATTGTACCAAATGTGTCAGTGCTTTACAGCTTATTGGGCACATCACTGTGGAGCAGACTCCAACTTGCCTGCAAAGGGTACAGTGTTCAGGTTTGATTTTTTTGCATGGTCAATTTGAACGACTGCCCTATATTTAGTAAACATTTTGCACTGTTAGGACTGTCATGACAGAGACTGGAGAGGTGGCTGAGTGGCTAAGAGCACTTATGCAAGCATAAGAACCTGGCTTTAAATCCCCAGTACCCACATAAGAAGCTGGGCATAGCTACCCACGCCTGTAACCCCAGCATTGGAGGGCAGAGATGGATGGATCCCAGGAGCTCACTGCCCACCCAGCCTAACAGAAGCTCTGGACCTTGATTCAGTGAAAGAGTCTATTTCAAGATAATAAGAGGAAGAATTCTAAAGGAAGACACATAGTGTCCTCCACATGTGTACACGTGGGCATACACACCTGCATACTCATGTAAGCAATATGCACACAAATGATAGATAGATAGATAGATAGATAGATAGATAGATAGATAGATAGATGAAAGTGCTTCCTGGGTCTTCTGTGTGATTTCCTTCAAAGGAATTCAAAGCATAAGGTAGAAGACAGGCAGAATTTATGGCAGAGTAGAACACATTCTCCAGGGGTGAGAATCGATAATAGCTAAAGGGACTATGATGATTACCTACATTTTATGCTTATCTCCAGAACAAGCAGATTTTCCCAAGGATTTTAGTTGGGAGACCTATTTGCTTTGACTTTTGAAGTAGACAATATCATGTCTTCGTTAGAAAACCTCTTGCTACATAGTTCTCCTATAAGGGTTAGGGGTTCCAGAACCAGATTTAGGTAGTTATCTATTATTGACTTTCTAGGAAGTTTTAGACAGCACCTCTGCTCTCCAGGACCAGAATTACAGCTCAGGTCTGATTCTTCTTACCAGTATTAGAGTCCTAAGTTCCAGTCCTTAGTTCTACAGGCTGCTGATTATGAGGGAAGGAGGGAGCCCTACTGCCCTTCAAGTTTGCTAGTATCTAATTGGCTACCTAACAGAAGAACTGCTAAAATCTTGAAATATTTGAGCTGTTAGGGAATTAGAAATCATATAACCTTACTCCATAGCTGTAAAATGCATGGGCTCTGAGGTCCAGAGATGTCATATTTGGATTGCACATACCCTCTGGATCACACAGAGTTTAATGAGTACAACAATGCCAGAATCTGGATCTTTTCTCTCCCCTTTCTATTGCAGCAATCTCTGTTTGCATGCTGCAAATGCTCATCTTAATTTATCTGAATTTCTTTTAACATATATGTCAGATTCTATGGTTTTTTTTTTCCTAAGTTCAATTCTATGGTCAATGAACATAAACCACTACACTTGCTTGTTCTAATGGATTTACTTTGGGGCAAAAAAAAGCATTTCAAGTATAAAGTATGTGTCTTCCTACTTATTGTGCTCATCTCCCTCATCTAGGCTGAGAGGTTTCTGTTAAGGGATGAAAATGCAGGCTATCTGACAGATATCTTGTTCTATATTTGGTAAAAGTCCACCCCTCCAAGTATCTAGAATGCTCTAGGGAGAACAGGGAGGGTCTTGGAGAGATGATGCAAAGAGACCTGGCTCTTAAACCTGGAAGAGAAGAGAAATCATGGAAAGGAGACAGAGATCCAAACAGGGAAGAGCATCCGTAATCGCAGAAGATGTCAATAGCAGAAGTCTTCCAAGGAGGCTAAATACAGTAACACACAGTTTCAGCATCACCAAAGATTCCTAACCCTAAGAGGGCTATAAATAACAGCACAATCAGAGCTGACATCCCCATTAAAACTAAAACAGCGGGGTTCTCAGCAAGTGAGAAACACACTCTGATTATTGGTAACTGGAAAGGCATCTCCAGCATTTGGTGAAGGGTCAAGATCCAAGGACTTTTCACAATTCCAAGGAAAGAAGAACTATACCAATAATTATGATTGACTAAGTCTATAGGGTCTTAAGATCATATATGAACTGACTTAATAAAAAAAGCATTTTTCTTGCACATTTGCATTAGTAGACCAAGATACATAAAACACAAAGCAGGCTTTATATTTTTAGTTGATGAATAATAAGAAATTAGAAACGAAAAATAAAATTATTTTAAATAGCTAATCCATATAATCTTCTAAGCATTAAGGATGAAAGATTTCTTCTCCAACCAAAACAATCAACCAATAGGCCAAGGATTTGTCTTCTCTTTTGGAAAAGTGGGTCGGAATTAGTAACTGAAGATAAAATGGTTATGAAGAGACACTATGATCAAATAGGGAAGCTTCTAGATTTGGTATAAAGCTCTAGAAAAAGTTGTATCTACTGAGATTTGCTATGAGAACCAAGGTTGCTTAGCCTTTAGCCAATTGTGAAGGAAATACTGATTGTCAGGATGACCTTACTTTCTAGAATTCTCCTACCTTAGTAGATCCTTTTGGAACCTCTAACCCTTTAGTGATGTTCTCATCAGCTTTGATCTCTTCTCTCTGAATCAACATTTACCCATGTTTTCCAGAACTGTGCAAATACTCTGATTAAGGATCTTTATTTTATAACTCTGGTCTTGATTCACTGTACTAAACTAGCTACAATAATGCACATTTTATAGGAATCATCACTGTCTAATGTATACACACAGAGACACACTTACGTAAGAGTTTTCACAAGGAGTTTCACGAGAAGCACAATTAAACCGCAAATACAGACTCTGAATTCCTAATGCCAATAGCCATTTCTAAGTATCAAAGGTGATCTCACTGATCTATCTCATCTTTCACACCCTTATGACAAAGCAACATTGACACACCTCCACTGAGGGACATCCTCTAAGATGTCTACCTGTTCTTACTGGGTTTGCCATTGGGATTACCTGTAAGGAAAAGTTCATATCTATATCTTTCAGAAACAATCACAGCTGAGGAACCATCAGCAGCAAGAACTAGCCAACTGCTATACTGGAGAATAAGCAAGCCTAAAGATGATGCCAGCCTTCAGCTGACAGCAAAGAGGCAGGGATAAGTCAATAATGCAGGTCTTTGAGCAAAGTAGGTAATATGCCTGTCCTCATTTAATTTTGTTTGTTTTAATGCAGTCATAGATCACTGTAACATACTTGAGCTTAATATATGGATGATTATATAACTGGCTTGTCTTAATTTTTTAATTTACTGTAATTTATTTTTATGTATAAGAGTGTTTTCCCTGCCTGCATGTAAGTGCACCCATATCATGCAATGTCCATGGAAGCCAGAAGAGGGCATCCAATTGTCTGGGAACTAGAGCTATGGACAATTGTTAACTATCACTTGGGTTCTGGGAATTGAACTGGGATCTTCTGCAAGAACAGTCAGTCCTCTTAATCTCTCTATACCCCCTACCCCCGTGGCTTATATTTTTGAATGGCTTTTTAATTAAAAAAACAATCTTAGGAATGAACTTATATTTGTAGAAAGTTTGGAAAATTATATGAGTTTAGAATCAGGATAATATTTACATTCTACCACAGATAAGTTGAACATCTCAGTTTCTTCTGTTAGAAACTGTAAGAAGGAAAAACCTTCCTTCTGGGATTTAGCAATATTTAAATTTGATGATATATAACTGGTGATTATACATGTTATTAACCAACAGAGGATACTGAACAACACTGTCACAGAAATATTTTAATATTAGGAGCAAGTGGGGAAAAACTTGGGAATGACTGGCAAAAGAAGACCTTGTTCAAGAAAACTGAAAGAGTTATGAATGCTTAAAAGCATGAAAATAATTCCCTAAACCCACTTAAGAAAGTTTTCCTGACTTCTGAATGTTAGTGGCCAATGTGTTCATACCCACGGCCACAGGATAACCATGGTGACACTTATCCTGTACAAAGGAGGAAAAGAATAAATATCCCTTTACCAAAATAACATCAGTAAGCAAGAATCCAAAATGACTGGAAATTTAGAAGAAAAGGAAGGATTCTCCAATCCTTCTGCAATAGGAATTGGTTTGATTAAGTCCCCAGCACTGAGATTTTTTTTTCATTTTGCATGTCATCTTCCAAGTTTCTGATACATTATTGTCATAATCCTAGTTGGCCATTCAAAGTTGGAAGAATAAACTATATCTTATAATCACTTTGGTTTTATATTTGAAATCTCTAACATCTGCTTTCCCATCTTCTTTATTACTTCTGTATTCTAGGGAACCCCAACTGAGAGAAAGTTCTATTTGATGGTATACACTGGATGATTCAGAGTATACTGTTCAATAAACATCGTGAAGCAGTTGCTCACAACTTGCCTACAAATAAAGTATTCTCTTTTCATTTCAGTTTTATAATTCAAAACTATGCAGTAGTTCCTGAAAACACTTGCTTTCCTGAAGGCTCATCTATCTTGTGTTCTTATAATAGCATTGGTCAAATAGTTGAGAAATCAAATATTGAAGAACATTTGAATGAATCAATTGAACTCTTTACTAAACTTCCTTTATTCTGACCATTTCTATAATTCCAGACCCTCTAAGTGGAATCATACAAGAATCTTTCCTTTGCCAGATGGCTGCTAACATTCTTGGTAACACAAGTGGACTGAAATTGGGGTTAATTTGGGAAGTATGATCCCAGTGTCTTCCAATTAACAGAATCTTTAAGAAAACTGCTGATATTGCAAAAAAAATACCTTTGAGCTATTCTGAGACTATGAGATGCTCTCTGAAGTTCTGAGGGCTATTAATTAAATTTCAGTAATTGTTGTATGATCTGCACTTGTTAGCAACACCTGCATTACAATCATTCATCCTCTTTAGTGTAGGCTATAAGGACAGGAAGTAGAATCTATTCTATTCACTGGTGTATTCTGAATATCAAGAACAGAGTTTGGCACATAGCAGATGCTAAAACAATGATTAAGTGGATATGTCTGTAGAACCATCCATAGCAAATATCTCTTAGAGATTTTATTGTCAACTACTTTATTATTTGGGAATAAACACAAAAAAAGGTTTGTTACAGAACATGGTTATTCTATTTTGACATTTTTGAGGCGCCATCCCAGATTCCCACAGTCGCTCTACCACATTACATTTCTCCCCCAACAGCACAAAAGACTTCCAATTTCTTCAGTACTTCGTATTATCTTGGTTTTGACCCTAGCCATCCGAATCAGTGTGAGGCAGCATCCAATTGTAATTTGGCTTTGTATATCTGTCATTCTGAGTGATACTAAACATCTTCTCACAGATATATCATTTACATAAGGTGAGTATGTATAGTCCAGTCCTTTGCCAACTTTAAAACAAAATTTTATTGCTGCTTTTTAGGAGTTCACTGTACAAAAGAACTTGAGTTCTTTTGCCTTTCATTTCATAACCAATAAATAAATCATTGCAAGCCCCAATGTTAAAAGGTTTTGAATATATATTTTTTTCTAGTAGTTGCATAGTTAAGTGTTTTACATTTAATTCTTTGATCTCTTTTACTTAGATTTAAATATGTCATTTAATAATAAGAATCTCATTGGTTTTGCTTGGGGATATATTTTCTAGAACCATTTGTTGAAAAGGAAGATTCATCCCTATTAAATGTTCATAACACTCTTATCAAAAGTCAATTGATGAATTAAATAATTTTCAGTAGAAGAAATATAAAGCCAAATGATATCTGAAAAACTTTCAGTGTTCGTAGATGTAGAGAAATACAAATGAAAACTACACTAAAATTTCTGGGGCTGGAGAGGTGGCTCAGCAGTTAAGAACACTGATTGTTCTTACAGAAGACCCAGATTTGAATCCCAGCATCCACATGGCAGCCAACAACTGTTTGTACCTCCATTTCCATGGGATCCAATGCCCTCTTCTGTCCTCCAAGGGCACTGCATGACATGAGTGCACTTACACATATGCAGGCATAAGTCATACACATACAATTAAAGCAAAATTAAAAATTACATCTCACTCCCAATAGAATGGCTATTCTGAAGAAATCAAACAGTAAGAAATGCTGGTGAGAATACAGAGAAAGAAGAACTTATTCAGTACTGATAAGAATGTAAAATGCTACAGCCACTATGGAAATCAGGATGGTAGTTCCTCAAAAACCAAAGTATGCACCCAAAGGAATCTAAGTTACCATCCCACAGAGACACTTGCATATCGATGCTTATTACTGCACTATTCACAACAGCCAAGATATGTAACCAGCCTAGGTATAGAGCCAAATATATATTACAGATAAATAGATAAAGAAAATGTGCTAGACACATTTGAGGGGATTTTATTCTGACATTAAGAACAACATTATGGCATTTGCAGGGAAATGGCGGGAACTGGAGATCATCTCATTAAGCAAAATAAGCTAGACTCAGAAAGACAAATACCATGTCATGCTTAATCTAATGCATGAACTCAGGATTCTAATAATATACACATATATGTAACATGAAATCAATTATTTTTTTAAAAAATCATTATAACCACAATCTTAAGAGATTGTAGAGATATGCATGAGTGTTGTGTATTGCATGTATGTATGTAAGTGCACCCATGTTGTGCAATGCCTACAGAGGTCAGAAGAGGGTATTGAATCCCCTGGAACTGGAGTTACCAATTGTTGTTAGTCACCACATGGGTGCTAGGATTAAACCCATGTCCTCTGCAAGAGCTGAGAGTGATCTTAATTGCTGAACCATCTCTCCAGCATCCCTTTTAACTTCTTCAGCAGCTTAAACAACAAGAGAAGGAAGATTTCGGATCACCGATTTCCAATCTTTTCACATCCAAGGCTCTATTTTGCAATATTTACTTATGAATTCCATTATTTAAGCGTTTTGCCCTATAAAATACATTCCCTAAGTTATAGTTTCTTTTTTTCCTTATTTCAGTACTCAAATCAGAAATACCAGAGTTTCAGATGTGAAACTCACTCCCTCACAAATTTCTTTATTATTCTTACATATACATACATACACAGAGCTATCTATCTATCTATCTATCTGTCTGTCTATCTGGATATATAGATATATTCCATTTGGTGGTGCCTGTGTGTACCAGCATTTAGGACTGCCCACTTGGGATTAGATAACCTCTTAGGGTCTAGTCCTCAAAGAAAACTGACGCCCCTTCTCTAAGCTCTTCATCTTGAGATGGCACCCCATCCGTCTTGGCATGTCAGCTGGTTTTGCCATTATGCATCTCTTGCTAGGCTACCATACGGTGGAGATTTCATAGGTGTTACTTCTCTATCACATCTACAATGCATTAACTACAGCAGGTCTCTTGTTCTTGCAATCTTTCCCAAGGCTCAGGGAACACTGCAGATGAATTAGTTTTTAATTGAAATTTCTTATAAAACCCTATTATCTAGTGACCATGAGCACACCAAATTAGAACTAAGTTCTATGAACTTTAAAACCATACACAACACATTCTTCTCCTAAGGTTCAAGGATCACTGTGGAAGAAAGAGCAGAAATATTATAAGAGCCAAAGGTAGGGTGTGAAAACAAGAAAAAACATGTTTTCTGGCCACAAGAAGGAACTTGCACATATGATCTCCCAGGGTTTGTGACTGCTTCTATAAGAACTGTTCAAGCTCAATCAAACAAAATCCCAGCATGGAATGGGGAAAGTAGGCAAGAAGTCTCAGCCTAAGCTGAGGAACTATTTGCAATTGAAAGTTGTGAGAGAGAGAGAGAGAGAGAGAGAGAGAGAGTGTTTGATTTTGTTAAAGGTTTGATACCAGGTAGATTGACCAGGCTTCAGGGTATAGGAATGACTTACAATATGAACATAATACGAACATGATCTGGACTGATAACTTTCACATAACTCTGTAACCAAAAAAGTTACTCTTTTTAATGTAAACAAGCTCATTGAGCCATGTGCTTTTATGACCTAGACTTTAATCCCTTAGGGTTCCACTTTGCCCTTCACTCAAGATAGTAAAATGAATTTGGGTGTACTTGTTTAATATATCAAAACACTGGAAGCAGGGTATTCTTACTGAAAGAAGTAAGAAAAATTGAGAAGCTTGCTTGATATTGTATGTTTTACTATTTTAGGCCTAGGGATCAAAGGGAGAGATTCTCTGATGAAATTAGAGTAAAATTTACTTTCTGCTTCCCAAATTCATGCTAGAATACTGTTTCAATAAAAGTATGAGTGAAGCCTGTCTGGAGAGCACAGTTCCCTGAGAGGAGCCATGGATCTCATAGTTGGAGTCCACTCTTGGCCTTAAATACTCAGTCAGGTTGTCTATCTATTCAGATACAACTGTAACATGGCTTAGAAATACTGCACAAGGAATGGACCTACACCTAAGAACATTTGCAGAAGATAAATTAGACTCCGTAGGTCTTTAAAAAATAATAATAATAGAAGATATGAAGTCCATGAGAGAAGTGAGGGGATCTGAATATGATCAAAATTCTCAAAGAATCCATAAATATATTTCTTAAATGTATTCAAAGCTGAGTATGATCCCATCATCAATGTTATGGAACTGAGCATGCTGATCTGGGAGACAGGAAAGCCAAATTCACACCCTTCAGTTTCAGTGTCTATCAAAAATGAAAAGCAGATTTTAACCCATAAGAGGTGTCATATTCAACTGGTTAAGAGTTTTGGGTAACACTACTTGACACTACTTGATTTTGAATCCTAATGTCACACAGGCACAATCAAGCTGCTGGAAATCCATGGTGAGATTGCAATTTTTCCAGCAAACAAACAAAGAAAGACATTTTATATGGAGGATATATATATATATATATATATATATATATGGAGAATATATATAATGAGGATATATATAATGAGGATATATATATAATGAGGATATATATATATAATGAGGATATATATATAATGAGGATATATATATATAATGAGGATATATATACATATATATATATATATTCATAGTCTTTTTGTCAAAATGATTTCCAGGCAGAACACAATGCAATAACATCTCAGAAGTAAGGAAAGACAGGCAAAACACCAACCTAGAATTCTACATCCCACAAAAATACCATTCAGTAGTGCAGGGGATCAAAGACAGATTTCTCACTTGGATAATCATAGTTTCTATCTCCCGAGATTACTGAGGAAAGCACCTGCTTTCATATATTTCAAATACTATGAACAATGCTGGGCAGAGAGTAAGCAAGACAGTTACATATCTAAAATAAAATTAATAACAAAATTAGCAGCTGAGGATTTTCCAATTAGGTTTAAAATTAGTATTTCTGTCCAATGAATTTTTGTCACTACTAATAAGTTTAATGTATTTTATTCTTTGAAAAATATGATATCATTCCCATAAAAGTCCATAGGAGATCACAGACTCACAAAGCCCCCAGGAAGTGTACACGTCAGTGCAGCTGTTTTATAAAGGGGCCATTTTGATGATGCGCCCTTTGGACTAGAGGATAAACTCTGAAAGTCTGAAGGTTTATCAGAGTAAAATATTATGCACCTAATGATTTTACTAAGAATAAAAATAAATAAATAACTTCATACTGAAGTTCATTGATAAAGCCCTTGTACACGTATTACCTTTGAATTACATTAATGTTCTCATTCTACAAATGGCAATCAAAAATCATCTCTGAGGCAAGTGCATGACAACTCAGTTTGGTGAAATGTAAGACATGGCATTTCTCAAGCTGTTTCCAGGTTGGCACTAGCTTACAGATGGTAAAATAGCAACAATAATAATTATTATTACTATTATTATTATTATAAAGTGTATTGTCTAAAAGACAGTGTTAAATGCCCAGTGCTGCTCTGCAGGAAAGAGGGCTTCACAGAGCAATAGGAATACAGAGACAAATCCTCTACCCAATAGGGAAGGATCTGGGCAGGCCGATCCTAAATAGTAGAAAGAACAGGACTGGTTTTCAATCTTGAGTACAGTCATTTGATGAGTCTTAGTTTTCTCAGCTTTAAAGGGGGTGGGTAGTGACGCTACTTTCTTTACTGAGCTGCAGTTAGAATTAATAATGCAAAACAACAGAAAACTGTAATAGCCAATGTAGAAAGATAATATGCAAATGTTGAAGAAAGTATTGCCAATTGGCCTTGGTGCTGCTTTAGGAAATGATAGTCATAAAAGCGGAAGCAACATAACATTTTAAATTTATTACAGAAATGTTGAAATGGTGCTTGAGTTAGCCTAGCCTGAAATATGTTCAGTATTTCTATTCTGATGCAATATTGATATGTTACTTCTTGTAGTACGTATAAATAGCTTTGCAACATATCTCTCGTACATGGTGGTGAATCTGAATCGCTGAGCATTTCTGTCATATGGCAATCAAAGACACCTCTGTGCTAAGAAATGGAAGCATCAGTTTTACTCAGTGTTGTTTGAAAAACAGGAAACATGAGAGCCAAATATTTTCCACCCAGTCTTTGTTTATATTTAGCTCAAAATCACATCTAAGACTCAGAGTCAGAACTTGAGGATCAAACAAGCAATTTTGAGGTTACAGACTAGCTTTCCCAGGCCTTAGGTCTTTAGCCTCCACTGCCCTTGTTAATATGGGGCTAAGACCAAAGTGAACAGGGTCATTCGCCCATCCCGTCTCAGCACTGCCAGACAGAATCACAGAGATTCAAAGTCTGGAAAAAAAACATTCCTGAAGATCTTTTCCCTACAAAAGCCTTATTATGTACAACTGAGATTTGATTACTATCATTACTCCAGGGAATGATTATCCTCAGCATCTTGCTATTCCAGGCAACTAGTTCATAGAAATAAAGATAACATCTTCTTCCACTGGCTGACACGATGAGAAAGTGATAGTGTCCTTGGGGGCATCTCCAAAATGAAAGAAAAGCAAGCCGTACACAGCCATGGCTCCTGGAAGGACAACACTGTTCCATCAACAGGGATCAATAAGCTTAAAGCCCTCGTTCACTTCCGGCAGGCAGCAAAGTGGAGGATTTCAGAGCAATGCGACACCTAGGATGCAGCACCAAAAGGTTCCATAACACAGACGGAACACAGGCACAGCCAAAAGAAACAGGTTTTCCTTCCTCCACAGCTCTCACTAAAACTTCCTTGCTGTTTTGAAAGGATGCAGACACTCGTACTGCAAAACTTGGGTATTATCATAATCCAGATATCCCTCCCTGTGTATTAATAATGCTGTGCATGTGAGAGCTGTTAACAAAGATAATTTCAAACAAACCTTAGTCAGCTCTTGAGCAATGTTTCCATGTTTGGGCCAGAGTTTTGAAGTCATCTAAAAGGAGAAGCTGGAGGCAGCAGATGGTCATCTTGTATAACTGAATCAGTCTTCTTAGAGATGTTATATCCCGTAGTGTAAGATAAATAATTGCACTGTTTTCTTGTTAGGTTCGCCTTACTGTTCCAAACTTCTCTAAAAGGGCCCAAGCTAAAGCCGAGAAGCTCATTTATTGCTTCATCTTGTTAAGCTAAAATTCAGATACCTGAACACAAAGTACACAGGCAGTGGCGGGAGCTAGGAACAGCAGCCTTCCAGTGCAGTGGCCGTACCATCTAACATCCAGTGTCAAGCCCTGTTCTCAAAGTCCCCATCAGATTCTTACGACTTCTTTATGAGGCACACATTTTCAGTAACCTGTTTGGCAGGTGAAAAAAATATTTAAAGGAAATAAATTGATCCCAGACCCTGTACATCCTTGGCTCAGCAGCTTCGCTGTCTCCCTATGAGCTAGACCCCATGTATTTCTAGAAACCCATAATGCCTGACACCCACTGAGGAGTTCCTGACTTCCTTTGGGTTCCCCAAGACACCAGTGTCTTTTCCTCTGCATATGCTCCTCCTTCCCTCTAAAAGGCTCTTCCCAGTACAGAAAAATTTATGGCTCACACAGTAGGTCTGGTTACAAGAACATGGTTTATCTTAGAAGCTTGTTTATCTCCAACCACCACATGTAAAGGCTTCCCTCTCTCTTTTATTTTCTACCATTAAATTCTTATTTATTACCATCCTAGAATTCATCACAATTTGAAAATGTGCTTTTAAGGTTATCTCTCATGTATTGGTCTTCTTTGTTACTAGACTAGAGGTTCCGTATGACTGGGACCTCTGCAGCCTTAATGACCAGAATGACTGGCACAATGTAGGCACTCAATGAATAATTACTTGCTGAATTTATGAAAGAATGATCTCTTAAATATGCTTTAAATGTGTACTTTAATTCTGAATGTTGGTGCCACCTTCTCAGCCATTCTGAGTGTATATAGAAGGACAGTTTAAATGGATCATCTTCAGGAGGCAGTACATTGTCTCAAGGCTTATAGTCAACAAATCTCTCCTCAAATATCACTACCTAGTGGTCCTCTCAAAGGAGTTCACCAAGGAATATACTTAGAAGTATGCCTCTTACCTCCAGCTGAATGTCATGTCCCCTGCAATTATCTTCATTCAACCTCCAGAAACTATGAAATACCTCTGCTCAAATATAGAAATGCTATGCCTGTTCATCTTCCCCTGACCAGATATAGTGTGTCTTTCTTTAATGACTCTATACTTTTATTTAAACAGCCACAAATGCTTTATTTATAAAAGTAGATTTAAAAATTTTTTTAAATGTAGGCACTTAAATCTGTTTATGTATTGATGTAGATAAGTGAGGGATAACAACTGTTAGTGGCCATATGTCCTAACTGAATCCCAGATTAATTACAGGTAGTTTCTAAATGTTTATTTTTTTTAATTCATCTATGAGGTAGTTTCTGATTGTTAAGTTTGTTTTGAGGCTCATGGGGAATTTTCTTGTATTAATTTAGCATTGAAAATATTTGTGTTCAGCCAGTAAACTCAGTTGTGGATGAATTTGTGTCCTATCCTAGAGAATAACTGACAGTGTCTGGAGACATTTTAGTTGTCTGCGAGAGAGAGAAAGAGAAAGGGAGAGAAATTTTGTCACCCCAAATGTCTATTACCCAAGGATTCTCAATGGTGGCAGCCCTGCCCCCTTGTGGGAATTAACAAAATTGTGTGTTTTGTTTTTGTGTGTGTGTGTGTGTGTCTTGTGTGTGTGCTTGTTTTTGTTTTTTTGTTTGTTTGTTTTTAGTTTAGACTACCTTAAAACTATTCTACAACCTACACAACTTCAAATTCCACTTGCTGGGGGTATTCAGGCAGGAGAAAATTTATGCATAACTATCTAAGCTTAGAACTTACATCTGTTTTCCATGTAACTAAAGTATTTATTTTTGCATAGGCTTAAATTACACTAAGTTTGCTGGGAATGTAACTACCATGTAAATGAAGGGAGGTGAATATTTCCTTTTGTTAGAAACTTTAGCCACAGCTGGTCACCATTTTAGAAAATTGAACCACTTGGGAGAAATGCCGCTAGTGGCACCACAATAGTTAAGACACAGGTTTCAGTAAACCTGTTCAGCTGCTGCAGACAATAAAGTCAGAAACAGGAATGAGCATCTTCTGTCTTCATTCAGCTTACGGCATAGTTCTTTTCTCACGGTCGTGTCCAACTTGTTTAGTTCATAGACTTATACATTAAAACATGTATTACTATATTTTATATTGCTCGTTCTCTACATTATACTTAGGGCATTATGTACAAATATAACAGACAAATAATTATGTTCATATGCATTATCTTATCTATGAATTTCATTTCAGGACAATCATGGTGCATTGGAGATATTTGTTAAGAAAAGGAAAGTATTATGTGTATTTAGTTGTAAACTGAAGTTCTTCCCATCAAGGCCTTTGGGAATCTTGAGTTTGTTTTCCAACATAGTAACTAGCCATCACGGCATCTGGACTGCTGCAAAGTAACTGAGATGCCCTTGATATCCGCACCCAAATAACTGGCATAAAGCCAATATGAAGCAGAACCAAAGACATATGTTGAGGAACGGATTTCATTTTTCTGTACTCTCTCCTTAGAATTCGACATCTGCCTTTTAAACTACCTTAGAACTACTTGGCATGAAAATTAGTCCTGGAAAATTCCCACAACACAGGGGCCAATAGCTTTTCCTGATGGAGCCACCCTTTGCTGATCCTTCCTCTTACTACTGAAGGCTCTTGGACAACTCCAGTAAAGTTTCTACAAAATGAAACAGCTATTTGAAATACTTTTAAGATCTTTTACAACAATGAGAAACCAAACTTTCTTTTTTTTAAAAAAAAAAAACATGACAGCAGATAGACAGGTAGCCCACAAAGATAAACTCCTGAAGAGAATAGGGAATGATACTTCTGCCTGGGCGGCATCTGTGTTCTGAAAGATTTTTATTAACAAAGAGTCTCAGTGAGATCACATTGCCACAGTACATTGTTAAATATTTTCTATCACCATGGAGATCAAAGCCATTCTCAGAAACCAAGGCTTTTGGAAGCATCTTGACTGATATTGATAATTAGCTGAGGGGTTGGGGAGGTGGCTCAGTGAGTAAACCAATAAAAGCTACCATTGGCAGGACTGTAACTCCAATACAGGGGTTACAGAGAGGTGGTTTCCAAGGGCTCACTGGCCAGCCAGTTTAGTTGAAACAGTGAGAGACCCTGTTTCAAATGTAACATGGAGAATAATAGAGGATGACAACTGAAATTAACTGTTGTCTTTCATAGTCCCAAGTGTGGGCAAGTGCAACACACACACACACACACACACACACACACACACACTCATATCATTAGCCAGCAGCCACAGGCTTATTATCCCAGCTACTGTCCAGGCTGTCAGAGGAAAGACTGTACATTAAAGGTCTGTCTCAAAAACTTAGAGAGATCTTGTCTCAAAGTGAGAAAGTGAAAGGGAGCTGGAAGTGTAGCTCAGTGGTAGAGCATTGCCACAAGGCCCTAGATTCAGTCCTCAGTACTGTAAAAGGAAATGAATACTAAATAGATAGTATTCTATTAGTGTGTGCCTCAAAGCACACATATACTATCCTAAATGTTAATTCCTTTTTCAAATGATGTCTGAACCTCATTATGCAACTTATTTTATGTAAATAGGAAATCACCAATTATATTATTTAACTAGTTCACATTGTTGAACTTCTCTTAAGTAAGAAAGCTTAAACACTCAGAGGTATACTATAATAGAAGTGGCCATATTGGCAAAATTAGGTAGTTTAGTTATAAAATGCATGTTAATCTTAGCTTGGGGTAGAGGTGAGAGAACTGCTCAAATTCTACTTTTAAACATAAAATAACGTTCACTTAAGGACCATTTATATCTAAGAACAACCCTGATCTTTAAAAATATGTCATTTAACCGACTGAGGCATTTAAGGCTTTTCTAAAACGGTGTGTATTTCGACACTGCTTTGATAAACATGCCACAGACAATCAGTGTTTATTCTAATGTGCCTGTTTGTGGTTTCCTCCATTTGTTCCTTGCAACCGTAAAGAAACAGCTCACCAAAATCATAGGGAGCTAAAGCACTGAAATTATAATGTAAAAGTTTCTTTTCCCCCAAAATAGAAAACTTCAGGGCACATAAATGAAAGTTACCAGTTGTTTCTTGCTCTCAACCAAATTTTCTTCTCATCTCAAACAAAGGACTATCAGTTAAAATCATGTGCTTTGAAAAACAAGAAGGGGGGTGGGAAGGCAGATGGAAATGCCATGCCAGGTTTTACAAAAGTCTCTGCCAAACCTGACATCAATGAAGAGGAGATATGTCCTTCATTCACCTCATTTTAGGTCAAAATGCTTTTCCACTAGACTCAATAGACTTTACCTTGGGCACTGAAGGAAGTACATTGTAAAGAGTTAAGTACCAATCTCCTAAAATTCATTAGCACCAAGAGTTTCTGACTTTGTACTCATTTGAAAATAGGTACAGATGTGATGAGTACCGTACTGTGACTGGTGTCCTCACTTTAAGAGACAAATATAGACAGAGCCACTGTGAAAGGCAGTGATGCAAAAACCAAGGCTATGATTGGAGCAATGTGAACACAAGTCCCAGAAGGCCAAAGATGGTCGGCAACCTCTAGAAGTCAGAAAGAAGCCACAAACGATCCTCCCCAAGAGTTTGAAAAACCCCATTTTCTCATGTGTACAAAGCACCACGGGATTGCAGTAAATCATGGAGATACCACAAGAGTGCCATGGATTGTGGACAAGAACAAATCAGTTCAGGTAAATAAAGCACACTGCACAGAGTGAGTGCATTCTTAATCCTTGTTGTGTAGCAATGTCCTCCGCGTTAAAACTTTCCAACTTGGAGGGAACTCATTAAGACAGAATTTCCAAATGGAGAGAATCAACAGGATGTCTAAAAGGAAGTAAACAATGATATGTCCTCAAAGGAAATAAACAACCCAATAGCTTTGGGAAGTGTCCGAGGCTGCCCAGATTCATAGCAAGTTCAACAAGCTCAGACTGACTGAGCTACCTGGAGAAGACAGCCTGTTGAGCTGCCGCCTGGCTTGGCAGTGCCCTCCATGTTTCCAGCTTTCATGAGCTGTCACGCATACTGTGCTAGGTTTGGGGTGACACAGCAATCAGTACTTCTTATTTTCCCATTTTATCCCAACCAAAATTCCTTCTCAATCACATTTATAACTTGGGAACAAATCTTGAATCCTTATCTACCACACAAGCAGAAAGACTACAGAAACAGTGGCTATCATTTACTGCTTGCTTACCTTGGGGCCTTGTTACAATACGCCCTTCAGAGAGGCCTCCTTATCACACTTTACAGAAGTTAAGCTAACTTAAACACATTATGCAATATGACGGAGGCATTCGAAGTCTGAAATCCAGATCTGACTTATTCCACAGTCCCAGCTCCCGTCTTTATAGTGTGGTCTGCATGTATATTGCCACAAAGGAAAAGAAAAGTGAACTGTTTCCTCCAGACTTTCTAGGTAATGATATTATCTTATGACACAACTCATACTAATGTAACCTTGACACTAGCATTACTGTGTATAATTGTACTTTGTCTATACTGAAAACTTAACTTGCCTGGCAAAAAAAGGAGAAAAGAGACCAGAAGGAATAACCAAAGAAAATCACTAGTTAATTTATGGCTAGTTAATGGTCTTCATAGATTAACAGTACAGGTATAAGATTGTGGCCTTTCCCTTGCTGAATCAGAGCCTGCATTTAATAAGATACACTGAGTGTTTCATAGGCAAATTAAACTTGACAAGCCACGTTTATTCAGCTTAGAGAGCCCATAGCTACAGAACAAGCCCAAACACAGCCAAGTCCATCACTATAGATGAGTTTCTAGAGTTCTTTCTTAGAATGACAAGTTTGCAATAAGCTATGGTGTGAAATGTGTATAAAGGAAACTGAGACTCTGCCATGGGTGAAAGGAAAGAAAAATAAGTCCTAAATATGATCAATGCCAGAATGCCATCTGTGGTCCCGGAAATGACTTCTAAAATGGGGTCAGAACCATTCCAATGAGCAGAAGTAAATTTAAGTGTGGGCTCAAAAATATGGGATGTATACACATAGGTCCATTTCTAGCAGAGTTATCTTATCTATTTGAGGAATGAGGTCAGATGCGGCCAACGTAAGGGGGAGAGCTGCAGTTATTGGACGACTACACTACACAAGGCACGAAGCTGAATCTTTCACATGTGTGAGCTCATTTATGTCTGTCAACAACCATGGGAGGTTTTTAATAAGTGAACAGACTGAGGCTTCAGATGCATTTTTGTATGACAGCATCAGACTGAGAACATAGAACCTGGCTTTCGATCTCCAAAATACTTCATATGTCTTTCTACATAATAACTGACTAAACCACTAAGGCAAAGAGCAAATCTATGTTCACTTAGAAAAACTCAAATATAATAAAAGCCAGTCTGTAAACAGCAAAAGGGCATTGGGGATTCTCAAGTTTAATGTGAGTTGGAGATATGACACATCCCTGGATTGTTCAGTGAAAGCATTCTCCCTTTTGGCCTTCAGGTATGGAGACTGAGGTTGACTGCACTTTAAGGAAAGCTACACAGCATCCCTAGCCCCATCTATCTCCAAGCAACATAATCAGCAGTGAAAGTCATCCCTATACCATTTACAAAGACTTAACAGGGGATAGATAATGAGAGGACATAAGAATAAAGCTGGAAACTAAGGGACCATGCATGAAAGGACATGTGCAACTGTCCACAAGTACGATGACAGTGATGTCTCAGCTGGCCAAGTCATCCACCCCACACAGCCCTTTCAGTACCTCCACTGTGTTTCTCTGAGCCTGAGAAGTTCTGCTCGAGGACCTTGCATTATCGTTAATCATCATGAGCAATACTTCTTTAAATCCCAGGGTCTTCAAGCAGAATCTTTTCTAAGAGATTCATATGAAGAATCTTCTAGAGCTAGAAGGGTGCTCATCACTGCAATGAAGCATTTTCTGTCCTTTCTTCCATCCTTCCATCAGGCCACATTGTGTGTATATGTTTTATAATTGATTAGAACGTGATCATGATGCCTAACCCTGTCATTTGCTCTAGTCCTATTTTATTTTATGCACACGTGATTTTCTCCATTTCATTCACTGCTTAAGATATTTAAGCAGCATTCAAAGGGAACCAGAAGGGAATATAAGGGACTTGGGATCTATCTCAGCTTGGTTATTCACAAGCTTTTATGATCGGGAACCTCTAGAGGTTCCAGAATCTGTAGATGCTTGCTCAATTTGTCTATCACAATCGTTTTTGTCAATCAAAAAGGGTAAACAGGCCATTTCCTAAAATCCTTTCTAAGATGAGATTCCAGAAATAAAGCTTTGACACGTGCATGTGGATACACATAACATGCTTGCAAAATAAATAAGCAAACACAATTAAACTAAAAAATTTATGTCCAGCATGGTGGCACATACCTTTAATCCCAGCATGCAGAAGGCAAAAGGAGAACAGAATTCTAAGAGTTCAAGGCCTGCCTGGTCTACATAGCAAGTTCCAGACCAGTCAGAACTACATAGTAAGACCCTGTCTCAAAAAAAAAAACAAAACAAACAAAAAAAAACAAACAACAAAAAATTTAATCTTATCATTGATTATCTTTAATATTATTTGATTCAGAAGCAAATATGTGTTAGCAAACAGACCTTTCAGTGAATCTTGTTCAATATTTCAACAATGACAAAAACAAGAGAAAGTAAAAAGAAAAAGCGGAAACCAAAGAAAGAAAGGCTCTAATAAAAGTTTCTATCCTATAAAAAGTAAGCTCAGCTGAGTAGTTCCAATACCATATATGTCCACATATTCCCACCAGCCTTTTAAAAGAAATGTTGCTGAGAGACTTGGAATTTGTTATTTTCCCAAGTGGGAGAGTAAGTTCCTCTGAGTCCTTCAAGTATCAAAATTTTATTTTGATGAAAAGAAAAACAAATCATGATTTCTACAGAGGGACTCTAGTTATAAGAGCAGGATATACAAACAATTGCATCCTTACTTCTAAGTCATATCTTAGAAACTTGGGCAGCTTATTCAACTTATAAAAACATCAAGCCAACTACACTATGGATTTTATAAATCTGAAAAGTAAAAGAGCATGTGAACTGAACATTACTTCAAAGAGAGTGTTCTGAATACAGCTCAGGATGAAAAAAAAAAGAGAAAACTTTCCACGTGTTTCTATTACAGTCATAGATTTGATTTTTAAAAATTGTTTTAAATGTGTAAAAGTTGTTTGCTGATGCTACTGGTATGCATTTTCTTTTCAATAGAAAAGGCGATAGATCATTTCGATAACATACAAAGTATATATATTCACACATGAATTTAAAGAGTCATGTTGAAAATTTACATCTTTTATACTGGACCACTCTTAAACACTTTAGCACTCATTCTGTGTACAAATAGAAGACATTTTGAAAACTGTCACCAAGAATAGTGCTACTGCTTGCAAAAAAAAAAAATAAACAAACAAAAGCTGTAGATTGAGTTGAGATATGTGATGAGTTAGGGATGGTGTACAACAGTAGAAAGACTGATCTGGAGAAAAAAACCTAAATAGTAGAAGTAAGAGAAAAATAAAAATTTACAGAGGAATGGTAAGAATGAGTCCACTTTGGGTCCAAATAAGAATGAGATCTCTCTCCTCTCTTCCTCTCCCTTCCCCTCCCCTCTGCTCTCCTCCCCTCCCCTCCCCCCTCCTCCACTCCCCTCCCCCCCCCCCCCCCGTATGTAGCCCTAGCTGAACTGGAACTTGATATGAATACCAGGTTGGGATTACTGGGATTAAAGGAATGCTCCAGAGAATTCTCTTGATACATAAAGTTTTGCATAAATATGCCTAAGCTTAACACCGGACATAAGGACAAGTAGAAAGACTAAGGAAAATAAGATAAGATTAAATTTTATCTATTGTCTGACAACCAACCTGTATTGCTTGCACAACTATGCAAGCAAGGAAGCAGATATATAGCCTATGATTAAAAAGAGCAAATTTGATGTGTAGCCTTCATCCTTAGATAGCAAAGAGGCATATCCAAACTCTTAACATGATGAGTAGAGTGGACGCGATACACAAAAGAAACACCTTTCTTATTGCCTTAATATCAGAAAACCCAGTGTCACTGGCCTCACCTGTCCGGTGTTGACTCCTTCCTCCTACCCTGAAGCCAGATGCTAAGGCTAGATAACCAGAAATACCAAGGCAAGAGCCCCTCCAACCCAGTTGCCTAGATAACAAACAGATCAGAGTAAACAAAATGAATGGTTGCAGTTTGCTTTAGTGTCTAAGACAGGACAGTTACTTCTTTGACCTTGTGACACCAGGAATAAAAGTCCTCCATTTGATCTACACCTCATACTTTCTGCAGAGACCAGCCAGTAATTTCTTTCCCTAGCTGAGGAAAAACATAAATTATTGACCCAAAGAACATTTTGATGTATTGAGAGTTGCAAATAAGTTTAGTACAAAATTCTAAAACATTTTTTTACAAAGGCAATTTATTGTCAACACAGAATCAAAATATGTATCATTTAATTTTTTCTTTTTCCTTTCTTGCCTACCTAAGAAGCATCTAATTTAGTATCTGAGGAAAAAAACCAATAAAAGAGACTGAGTGATAGCATTAATTCTAAACTGACTTATTTTTACCCAATGTACAGCCTCCTTTGGCCACTGAACGTCACTTACTGAGACAAACCAAAAATAAGTCCATTTTTCCTGAGCCTTAATTCGCAAAGGATGCCAGCCAGCCTGAAGCAAGACTATTTCATTTTTCATTGGGAGAGAGGGAACTGAGTAGGAAGTCATTTCACTATGTCCTCTTTCCTCTTTCATTCATACATTTGAACGACTGTTAATTGTCAATTATTTTTCTGTTCCCTCCTTTCCTCAAAATATGAGTCCAGAGGTTCTTCATAAGAGTTTAGGAATTTCCTTAAAGTGATATCAGTGTTTAAAGAATTCTCCATGCAAGCTGTAACCTTTCTCTCTCTCTCTCTCTCTCTCTCTCTCTCTCTATATATATATATATATATATATATATATATCTGTATATATATATATATACAGATATAGATGATAGATATATAGATAGACAGACAGAGATGCAAGACAGACGCAGGAGAACAATTCCCTTTGGCTTTTTAAATACAATCAGCATTTATTCTAAAAATAGATATTCTAGAACACACTTTCCATAACCCTATTATTAAGAAAATTAGGTCTTGATATATTTCACTCAATGCAGGCCGTTTCACACCACCAGTGGGGTTGCTCAATGGCATGGCTCTGCTGCCATCTCGTGGTGAATATTGGAATCTTGCTCATTAGCATCTCTCCTTCCTACTCCTATTCTGGTTCTTGTGTATTTTTGTTCTCACAGGCTTTAAAGAGTACTTATCCTGAAATCTTAAGGCTTCTCTTTCTTAAATGGTTGAAGACATGACCTAAAGTATTCTCTAGAAAAAAGATCAGACTTTGTAAATTTCCTGTCCTGCATCTAAATCATAGTTAGCCATCCAAACATTTGTTTAACAATATATATTTTAAGGTCTTTTTGCTGTCATTTGAAGTACACTACTTTGCAACAAAGAAAAGGAACAGAAGGTACGGAAAAAATGCATTTTAATCAAAGAATTTCAAATCATTTTATTATTAAAGAAATAATAGGGAAAAATTACATATTTTTTGCTTTAAGTGCTGGTGATGGAATGTGTCCTTCACAGACACCCAGTCTCAGAAGCAAGCAGGGGCCCTAGAGAAGGAGGTGAGCAGATGTGATATACTGCTGACCAAGCCAAGCAAACCCATGATGCAAGATCCCAAGAGACTCAGATTGTAGGGGGGCGGTGCTTAGCTTCATTATTACTTCTGTGCTTCTATGACGATCATTTATGGGATTGAACTCATACACCTGAGGAACATTAAGGGGAACTTAAATGTTTTTTCGTGTAGCATGTAAATGTAACTCTCAAATGGACTAAAATTTAAAGGCAAGAGTATATTTCAGAGGCCAAACATTTAAATTTTCTGTCCTCAGTTCAGTTCCTCTAAAGATACTGAGAGACAGCTATGTAAAATACCATCCAAAGATGGATACAGCAAGAACCCAATTAGACAGAATTCTCTAAAATAGGCTATGAGTGAGCAGAACAACAAATATGAAGACAATGCCTCATTTTTTTTTACAGAAAAAAGACTTTAAAACAATGTTTCCCAAACCTCTGTGTACATATATCTTATATACAAGTGTCAATTTCCTACTTAAAACAATGAAGCCTTAAAACTTATCCTAAGAAATGTGTAACACAACATGAGTTTCCTATGGCCATTACATGCATTCTTCCAACCTATATTAAAATCTAGCTTTAATAATATAAAATAATTTCACTTGTACACACTTAGTAATATTTCTAGTGCCACTAATAATATGCACATCACACACTGGGAAACATTGTTTGCAATATATGTGCTAAGTAGAGTCTAGTGAATCTAGTGCCTTTATTTATAAATAAAAAGCTTAAGGAGCTACAGAGTCAAGAAACTGATTTTACAGAGATACAGATGAGACGAGAGACTCTCAGGGTTTTTAAAATTTTTTTCCTGCAGTGACTCACAAGACAGATGATATCGTCATGTGCAACACACTCTTGTGAAAAGACAAGACCATCTGTGGATTATGTGCAATTTCCTGCCATACGTTTCCTTCCCCCTTGAGGAAGCCAATCGGAATGTGTGGCTTTCCCTAGGGAAAGACCCCCAGGAATACAGTCAACCTTATTTTTTAAAAAACAAATAATTCATGAACTCTGATCATTAGAAACCATCATTTATTCATTTTTAACTTTAAAATCAGTCAAATATGTACTATTTTGTTGAAATGCCAGTTGAAGTCTGCCAGAACAACAGAGGATGGCAGGTTGAGTATTTTAGAGTGATCTTATTCCCCAGAAGAACACTGCGTTGAATATGAGTGGTTTTACTCTCTGGAAGACACAAAACTCTTTTTCATTTGTTTCTTAATATACTTACAATATGCACTGTTCTAACCTTTTCTCTGAAAAGTAGCACATGAGAGAAGTAGGTGAGCTGTGGCTTTTATTTGGTTGGGATTTTTCCTGTAAACAGATCTGGTTTCTCAGAAGGGTTTACAGCCTAATATATAAAAGAATTTTCTATTTTCAGAATTTCTAGCATATGTAAACAAGTCCGTTGGTAACCATGTAATACATGAAATGAGCTTTATCCTCACCACACGGATGATGAGAGGCATCAGGAAAAACATTAACATTTACCCAAAGGCTTTTAGAGTTTCTTGCTACACAATAACAGTATAATACCATTGAGTAAACAGACTCAGGAATATTTGTGAGGGGCAAATATACAAATATTTTTAGGATCCTTATAGGGCTTTGCAAGAGTATTTTTGTCGCATTTGAGGTCAGAGTGCTCAAATAATGAATGAAATGAATCTAGGTGTTTAAAATACATTTTGAAGCATGCTGTAAATTAGACTGGAAATGAAGGACAGTCTGAATTAGCAACAAGGGCAACTGAGAAAGTAATTCAGAATGGCTGCATGATTTCTATCATGAGTAAAAAATCAAACTACATCTTAATCAATTCCAATAGATATATTGCTGGATTTGCCTTTCAAATAAACACGGGTAAAATCAGTACATTCAGACTACCACCTTGAAAACCAAAGGCTAACAATGTACAATACACATTAAGAAGCAATCTAAATTAAATCTCAGGACAGCAAATTAACCACAAAAGACTAAGTCCCAAGAATAAAATCAATGTGCACCACGAAAAGACTGAGCATGTGCCCAGCATTTTGTATAGAGTAAATTTCAAATACTATTTTGAAATTTCTAGTCAATATAAATTTTATATTGAGGACATTTAAAACTACACTGTTTTCTAAGGTAGTATGTTTCTTTTCTATTCACATATAAATGAAATTCACAATATTTAAATGTTTACAAAACACAAAAAGTATAAAGCCACCATAAAATATATCAAACTCCATGCTTTATACATACTATTCAATGATTTCTGTGGAGAAGGTTAACATTTCACAAAAGGAATTTTCTGTTCAAGAATGACAGTAAATAAAACAAGGAAATGAAATCTACTGCTTATCTTTCCTAAATCTATTTTAAAGATATACATGCCCTTTAAAGATATGTTAACTATTCATTGAACAAATACTTTAAAGCATTGCATATTTTCAGTATGAACAATTACTGCATAATTATTTTTTTTATTTAGGAACTTCAAATGACATACATATGTCGGCAATGCCTGAGAACACGGCAGGCTTTAAATGCTGACGGGAATCAGTAGAGCAAGTAATTTTTGCTCCATGTTGCTTTTCTACAATATCTGCAATTTTTGGCAAGGCTCAAACACATCAAGCTACAAGACAGAAACACAAACTCCAATGAGATACTTACAACACAGGTAGAGTCAAGAATCAGAAAAATCATCAGTGAAAGTGGGAAATACTGTTTCAACAGGAGTGACAAACACTGATTCTAGCACTTGGTTCTGGGTAACAGCAATGGACTATGTGCCCAATACCAAGCACAAACAGCATTTGGGAAACTGTAAGATATCATGATCTTCTTTATAACAGAGGATCTGGGAAGGAATCCTTCCTTTCTACAAAAACTTACTTGGATTTAAGCTAAGCCAGAGGAATTTTATAATAACTTCTATAAGAAATGTATATTAAAATGCAATAAAGTTGCAGTTTGGTGTATGTGTGTGTGCAAGTATATCATGTATATCTATGTGTGTGTGCACATGTTTTTCATTTTCAGTTTTTTCCCCTTTTTTTTTCTTTTCAGTGACCCAACAGCACAGCACACCAACAAAGCCAATATTCCTTTCTGACAATTCTCAAACTTTTGAGCTTTCACTTTTGTGAAACAGGATATGCTATCCCTGGTTTATCTCAGAGCTCAGAGTAACTTCCAAGAGCTACAAGAAACCTTGATAACTCTGGGCCCTGAACTCTGATAAGCAAATTCCCAGTGGGAAGTGAAAATAATTCTTCATACCATGAACAGCTATGAAATCACCTGAAAATCTTATCAAAAGAAAGGATTTTAATGCATTCTCTGCATCTTTTCCACAGTATGTCAAGAGCCACTAGAACACAGGCCTTTAGTCAGGAAAGAGGAAAAAGATAGAACTTTTGTTTATTTGGGTCTGTTAGAAATAGTTTTGTGAAGGTCAAATTCCTAATAAGCTTATGGTTGAACATAAGTATTGAACTTTATACTTTAGTGATTCAAATGAACAAGAACTCCTTACATAGTGTGATCACGTTTGGAAAAGTGCTGCTCTCAAAGCAAAGTCTCTTAAAAATGGATAGATAAATAGATTATTTGGCAAAGACAGTGATTTGGGAACTTTAGATGCAGAACAGGAAACCTACATCTTCCTTCTATTCTTACTTATGAGATACTTAAAACGCATGTCCATGAGGATTCATTTGGTATTCTCATCACTAAATCAGGGAGGCAGTTACTCTCGCATAGCTTGGACTGAAAATACATGTCACATTCTTATACCCAGACCTGTCATCTTCAATTACACTTGGCAAGATGTAAGGATGTTCAGTAGCTGTCCTGCCCCCAAATCCTCCCTACTCCATTAGCCTGACTCCCCTTAAATTCTTCTCAAAACTACTATTCATAGGAGTCAATTAAATCAATGTTCTCTCTCCAATGCTATTGTGAAAACATCACACTGTTAATCAAATATAAGAAGTTGATATATTGATATATCATTAGACATCATTTGTTTTGATGCTAGGCATGGTAGATATGAACGGGTTATAAAAGGGACCCATATAAAAGGCACAGGGAATTCAAAGGAAGTAACCAAATCATCTTAACATCATTCATAACTTTCCCATTCATCGGCCCTGCCTTGAACATGACAATGAGCTCGAGAAACCAGGAGAGGAAGAAGATGAAGGGTTGCTAAATGACAGTCCTGCAAGGACAGGGTTACTTGAGGATGTTCCATCTGAGCAAGGCTCATTAAAGGTATATACAAGGGCTGTATGAGCCCACTGGACCCTTCCCATGAGGTCAGTTTAGTGCTAGCTCTGTGATGTTTAGGTCCTAGCTTAGGAAAAGTTCCTTTCTACTTGTGAGAAACAATCACCAGTCACTGAAATCGAGCCAGCCCTGTTGAGGTTCTACAGTACAGGAACTTAAAATGTGGAATCTTACAACCTCAAAGTTTGTGTTTGAACTGGTTGTGATGGTTCTGAGCTATGAGTCTATGAGTAAATGACTCTTGGTGACTGGATTTCTTCAAGCTTCAGATTCCTTACCTGAAAAGTGCTTAGAAGTTGCTGCTTAGAAGTGTGGCAAAACAAATGAACTACTACTACTACAACAGTAGGCAAACATTTTCTAGCATAGTGCTAAGACTGCAAAGATAAGCTCTCTTTACTATTGTCTCTGTTGTTTCAAAGCTCCATTTATTTTGAATACGAACAATTAGTAAGTAACTGTTACTAGACCCACAATTCTGCTGGAACACACTTTATTGAAGTTACTTATATAAAATTTAGGCCAAACCCCTTGATTTAGCCTGAAGGTCAAATTAGAGCTGAATTGGATCATAGATGCAAAGGCAATGAGTTTTCTGGGGCATCCAGCCCAAGGCGTCTATGTCCCAGTGGAAGTTCAAGTTCCAAATGATCAACTTACATCATGAAGAACCAAGGGATTCATGACAAGAATAGCTCCAGTGACTTTGGAATACTGTCTATTCTTATTCCGGGAACGTTAATATTGATTCTAGCCCATGCTCGAGCTAATTTAAAAATTGTGTGCAGTCCCCTGAGCACACACTAGTTAATGAGGTGGCCAAAATAAGAAACTTATGCATGTGCAAAGATTTAAAGGAAAAATTGAGAGAAATAGGAAATTCTTGATGTGAAATACATGCATGAAGGGAACCAAGAGTTCAGAGGAATCTATGTGAAATACTTGGAGTTCCTTGGCAAAAAGAAAGTATTTTAAACATAAATTTAAAATATCCTCAGCATCATCTAAAACAGCCTGCAGTTTTCAATGATAATCACTTGATCCCTGTGGAACATTTCTTAAGGGGTTTGAAAATGAGTGCCGCAATAAGTCAGATGTTTTCTTTTTAAACATGATCATCATACTGTACACTTGATACTTAAGCTGAGAGCTTAGATCTTCCTTTTCCCTAGTATAATTTTCATCTAAGCATTCCTTAGATACTTGGATCATTCTTAATGGAGAATGAGCACTATATTCTCCATGGATGCATGGAAACCTGGCTAATTGGACTGAGTTGATTACAGCAGTAGATGAATTTTCATGTTTTCTTGTACTACAATGAATGCTTAAGATATTTTTGCCACCTACTATGAAAATGATTCTTAGAGTAAAAATTTTCTCTAAACTAGTATTTATAAGAAAAACTTCCTAATACAAACTAATTTATTTTCTTGTTAATACACAACTGGAGTGTCTTATTAAAGTTTTAAAGGAATCTGTAACACAAATAGCTACAGTTCAAATGACTATTTATTTATTGCAGTTGAGCACTGCAATAAAGCACCCTGCCTCAGTTGCAGCATGACCCTCAAGATAAAAGATCAATTCCCTAAAACCAAATATCTGAGAAACAGAAAATATGCTTTTATTTTGAAAGCATTTTGTTTGGCATTAACCTTCATATTTTAGAAATGTGTTATTACATTTCATTTTCTCATACTTAAAATAAGGTGCCCTGTCCTTGATAATTCAGTACTGTCTCTTTAAGTGCTGTGATGAGCACCTAATTCCAATGGATACTAAACCCATATATTATACCTGTCAGAATTCTTTAAATGCTAACAAGTCTCCTTGCTGAAAATAAACTGCAGGGTTCCACTGGAAATTTTGAACCAAACACCACGTGGGAAAAAGTTTACCATGAGTTCAGTGTAAATGAGGGCAGAGCAAGTAGACAAACATTCCAGCTTCTTGTTAAAGACATAAACAAATATGCCCTTAACCTCTATTACGCATGAACTCTTAAGATGACAGTTCCTACCTCAATGAGAAAATGTTGGTGTGGGGATGAGGGAAGACATGAAAGAGAATGGTAGCACATGTCAGACATCAGCAGTTTCCTCTTGATAGATACAAAACACTTCGCATGCTTTGAGAATTCTTGTGGAGTTTAAAAAAAAAAAAAACCTGAGAGAGAGCTGGGCCTGAGAGTAAAGCCTGGGAAAGGCAGTTTCGCCTGTCTGCTCCAGACCCTGGTGTGACTTCCTCTCTGCTGTAGAACAGCACTGTTACTTTCCAAAGAGCCCAGACATGAAATCTGAAATTTCAAAAATGCGATAAAGCTCGAACCAGCAGCCCTGGGAGGCGAGCAGCTGCCGGGTGACCGCTGATGAAGTGGCTTCTTAAGGAGGTAGGGAGATTGATTCCAGCTGCTGAGCACAGGGCCGGGCAGCGGCCACGGAATGCGCAGCCCGGCGTCGGAGGCAAAGGAGCAGCAGCTTCCCAACTGAGGGCCAAGTATTAACTCTGCAGTTTCAGCCCGTGGGGAAAAGAGTGATTGCTCCAGTAGGACTTTCCAAGGCCAGCTGGGACAAAAGGTACCACTGTCACTTCAAAAGTGGAAGGTGACTCAGGATATCTGAAAGCCATCCCAAGACGGAATCAGAAAGGCCCATATTTCCTAAGGGGTCCTGCTGGGCTCCTGGTTGGCTTCCCACTCCCAGTTCTGGTTCTTCTGACATTTCTGAGCCCCCACTGTCTGCTTTGCCTTCTCCCTCTGCGATCAATACAGAAGGTCAGAAGCAGACGCAGAGGCTGTGGAGTGGTGAGGAGGGGGCGTGGAGAGCCCTGGACCCGACCCATAGGGGACCCAGGAGAAGATATGCTCTTTCTTACAAAGAGCTGGCCTCAAAGTAAGAGCGCTTAGGAGGGAGTACGGAGAGTTTAGGAGTCCCCTGAGGGCCCCAAAGTCAGACACCAAGTGATCTAAGAGGAGGGAAGGGGTAAGAGGTAGGCGGGCATGAAGGCACGCCTAATGGAATATTCAATATCCTGAGAAATGCACTTTGGGCTCTGCACTACCAGAGACTAAAAGCCAGTAATGGGCTTTGGAGTCTGCACTTCCTCTCCCTAATGTCCAGAGGGCTTTAAGGCTGCAGCCAATCGATCAGACTTCTCCGGTTCAGGCAGCGGATGCAGGGCATAAGCTTCCTACTGTGGCCAGAATCCACCCAGCCTTCTCTGCACACCCTGAAAAATCCACAAAACTTTAAAATGCAAGAATTTGGCTCTGGAAATGCCCCGGGAGGAGAAAAAGAAGGAGCGCGGAGGCGCCTACTTCATTGAGCCCTAGCCCAACGTTTCCAGGAAGGGGTTGAAAGGGAGCAAACAGGGAGGCTCCTTCCTTGTACCCCTTGGCACTAGACTGGGCAGTAGCTTCAAACTGTTTCGCGTGCAAGGTGACCTAGCCTCCGTCTAGTCCAGGGCAGCTTTAAAAAGTGGCACTTCTGAACGGAACAGAAGCACAGCAAGCGAGAAGCCAGAAGTTGGGATTTCATGGCATACTTTTGATGACATCACAGCTCCCTTGAAAAGGACCCTGTGAATAACCCTCCCCTCCCAATCCCAGTTTGGAGGCTGGATCCTTGCTGTAGAGACCAGCCTTGGTTCCGCCCAGCCCAGGGCGAGCCCTCTAGGCAAAGCTCACCCTCTGGACAAACTCAGTCTCCAAATTGAACCTGACCCGGTCCAGCCCGGGGTCGCTCCCCGGCTTGGGTCCAGAGGTCGCCTCTGGGAAGCTCTCCAGGCGGGGAGATAGGCAGAGTTCACTCCCAGGGTGTGCTCCCTCCCAGGCCCAGGCACACAAAGGAAAGCCGAGGGACTGCAGCCTGCGCCGTCGAGCGCCGGGTGGCCAAGTTCGCCCGGGAGAGCAAACTTTCCGAGGTCCTTCTCCCCACCCCCTCCCCCCCGCAACAGGGGCGCGTCTCCCTGCGGAACTCGCCTTTCCCAGCCCCGCAGAGACAGCCACAGCACGTGATGGGCAGAAATAAAAATAAACACTTCCCATTCCCGGGCGGCCGCGGCGAGCAGGGGGCGCCCTGCGCTGCCCAGCCCCGCGGGCCGCAGCCCCCAGCCCGGACGGCAGCCCGCGACGGCGCCCCGCAGCCGGGTGGCCTCCGGCGGTCCTCGCCGCGCTGCGCCCCCGCCTACCTTTCGGATTTGGTGAACTTCCGGAATGCCTGGCGCAGGTCGTGGAAGGACCTGTAGGTCTGCGGCTCGGCGGAGATGCCCTGCGCCCGGGTGGTCCGCGGCCCGATGTGGGTGGAGGGCACCGGCAGCACCGACTGGCATTTGTGCAGCTTCCTCTTCAGCTCCTGGATCTCTTCCTCCTTCTCTGACAGCCGCTTCTCCAGCTCTTTGATCCTCTCTTCCTTGAGCAAGAGAATCTTGGCAAAGTCTTCCTCCAGCTCGCTCATTTTCTTCTGTTGTTGTTGTTGTTGTTTTGTCTTGTTTTGTTTTTAATCCTGAGCCCCTTTGCGAAACTTTTCTCCCGCGGCGGCGGCCGGGACCGCACCGGCGAGCCGGGAACCGGGAACCGGGCGCAAGGCTTGGAGCGCCGGGAATGCTGCCCCAGACGCGGGGAGCCGCTAGCTGCCACCGCTTCTGCTGAATGGACTAAAAGCACCGCACCGAGGGGAGGATGAGACGTCTAAAAGCGAAGGAGAGGAGAGGCAGAGTGCTAATCCCTAGACTCTCCGGGGAATAGGTGATTATCTTTCATTGAGAAACCAATTAGAGCTGCCCTTCCTCCCTTGAGACCCCCCTCCCTCGTCCCCCTTTCCCAGTCTCTTGGTGAAAATACCGGAGCGCGCCACCCCGCCTAGAGCCTGGTTTGTGCAGAGGGTTAGATCCGACTGCCTGGTCTCACTCCATCACAGTCACTCTTCTACTATGCTATATGGTACCAAAAGAAGGGAGTGGGATGGGGGGGGGGACTTTATGACACTTGATCCTTGAAATAGCAACAATTACCATGTGATCTTGTGGATGACGCAGTGCTTGTAACTGGATCCTAAAGACAGTGTGTGTGTGTGTGCATGTGTGTATGTGTGTGAGAGACAGTTCATAAATATTAAATTGCCTTTAGACAATAACCTACAGAAATCTTTGTTTCTACCACGTACTTTTCCGCTCTTCAGACCTCCCATGTGTTCGGAAGAGAAGGGAGGAGTGTGCATCCATTTCTTACTGTGACGTTCTGAGGTTGGGACCCTAATAATAATGAAAGGGTAATGACAGTTCCTAGGTTTTTTAGCATAAAACTTTACAGGAAATTGTAAGCTAAAATTGTTAGAGGGGAAGTTGGATGAGCATGTGGTGACAAGCCAAGTGTTTACGGAAAAGAGAAAGGCTGTGCCTCGATTGTGAATGGTTTGAGGTCTGGAGTTTATTCCATTTGCTCCAGTTAGACGTGGTCTGCTGAACATCCAGATACCCTTTCACGGTTCTGAGGCAGCTACTGTCTCTGCTAAAGGACTGGGTCATCCTCGCTCTTCATTTTTGGGTGAAACTACAATTAAGTCACTCTTTGCAGCTCCCTTCTCTGTACATCCATCATCCACCCTATACTAAAGGACTTGTTATACTCATTTGAGCCAGGGATTTAGTAATTACTACACTTTTAAAATATCCACTATATGTACACCACAGAAAACATGTCTCATATAATAAACCACTGTTTTCACATTTATTTGGTGTTTGGTGGAATGTTTTTTCAAGTAATCAACATTTTTAAGTAGATGCATGCAACAAAAACACCACAACGGATTCTTCTGAAATAGTAGATTTCCCTTAAAAAAGAAAAAAATCAATGTGTAGTTGCTTGGTACTTACAAAATAGTCTGTTCTACCTGACCTGACACAATAAATAAATAAAAGGTTTATAAACTCTGAAATAAATTTTCTTTTGGAGGTTCCTTTATTATTTGCCACTAGTTGCATGCATCTGACTAACTCAAATTAAGATTATTATACACCACATCTGCATTTATTGATGGCACTGGGTAATCTCCATTCAAACTGGCAAAGGACATTCCTTTGTTATTGATAGTCACTATGTTGTTGTTCCTATGTATGAGCTACTTAGTCTGATACAAGCCTTTCAGAAACACTCAAAATAATTGATACTTTAAAATAATACATGAGAACAAAACTTTGATCACATTAAAAGCTCTAGGGCACAGCTTCTACTTTATTTATGGAAAAAAAATAATTTTAAAATGACTCTTAAGAACTTTTCCCATGTTTTACGCTGTCTTAAATGAAGATAGTATTCAATGTTTCTTCAGCTTGTTAAAGGATCCTTTAAGCCAGAAGGTCACGAATATGCACTTCAGAACTGTAAATTCATCCCTGTCTCCCCAAAATTTTTTTTTCTTTTGCTCTTTTTGAGACAGGGTGTCTTGTAGCTCCAGCTGGCCTGGAACTCTCTATGTAGGATGTAGACCAAGGTGGCCTCAGTCTCACAGAGACTGACTTATTTCTGCCTCCACATGCTGGGGCTAAATGTGTGCACCCTCACACCCAGCACAGTGTTTACTTTTTGATGAGTTGGTTTAAACTTAAATAATCTTGATACCTGGTGAAATTAAGTCCTATGTATTACCTTAAAATATTTAATTTAGATCATAAAGAAAGCTTAAAAAAGACAGTCTGGAAGAATTTTTCAAAAACACTTAATTATTGCAAATCACAGCATAATTATGATATAATTAAAAATCATACTTGAGGCTGACCTACGCCAACTACCTCATGTTATAAAGGAGGACAATGGGGAGATGGAGGTAGTGTCCACATTCGAGGGAAGACAGAAGTTTGAGTCCAAGTCTCCTAGTAAAGGACGGTGGTTCCCCAAACACCTTTCACTATCACCTAGAAATTGTGGCATTCCTGTGATCCAGTATGTAAGATGTGATGTTAATACCCTTCTCCTTTAAATCTCTAGCAATGCTGCTCTCAGAGCAGTCTTTCATGATTATTTATGATTATGATTATGACTATTATGATTATTATTAAAGGCAAAGGTCGCCATCTAGTGCCCTTGTTAAAAACTTGCTAAAAACCAATATTAATCATAATGAAGCTAAGGTTATATCCTTAACTACCTGTAGTGATGTTTTTGTGTTTCACATTAAAGAGAAAAAGAAAATTCAAAGAACATGGTTAGAGAAAAAATTCAAAGTTGATCTATTTTAGTCACAAGATAATGACAAGGAAACTAAACTTTTTAAAAACATTATTTTATTTTTCATTATGTGTATGTGTATATCTGTGTGTGATTATGTGCGTGCGTGCATGCATGTGTGTGTGTGTGTGTGTGTGTGTGTGTGTATGTTTGTGGTGTACCCACAGATATCAGAAGAGGCTTTTGGATATCCTGGTGCTGGAATTGCAGGCAGTCTTTAAGCAAGGGACATGGGCCTTGTGAACTGAACTCTTGTCCTCAGGAAGAGCAGTAGGTGCTCTTTGGGGCTGAGTCATCTCTCCAGCTCTAAATGTTTTGTAAAACAGACCTGCAGAGCTAAGCCCTTCTGTGCTACTGCTACTGTATGATGACTCTGAAAGAAAAGTGCTCTTATACTCCATCCCATTTTCGAGATGAATAAGCTGATGCTCACTCACAGTAATTTGACGGACATTTTCTACCTTTGTCCAGGCCATTTCAGCTTCATTGCAGCCTGCTTCCAAGCGAAATACATTGCGATATGCACCTCTGTATGAGCCCAGGGATAAGAAAAACTAAAATGCCTTTGTTCCTGTGGACACCCTAGGTTTAAAGTCTCATATAAACCCAGAGAAATTCGTAATATCCAGGCCACTCTCTCTGTGACACTTTGAGATTAACTTTACATTTAATATGTAATTCAAATGTTTTTCGTCTCAAAAGGATATGTACTGTCAACTGTGATGGTTGTGTTTTATCCTATTTTTGTCTTTTTAATATAAAACACTTTCTAAACACCTGGAGAATTATAGGCACAAATAGTTCTCCAGAGATTCATTTCCTATCCTATAATCTAGATCTGTATCACAGGAGGCATTATTTATCTATCTAAAATCTTGAAAAAATATTAAAAGTGATTATAAATCAGTCTGAGTTTAATGAATCTTTTAGAGTATATATATACATATATATATATATATATATATATATATATATATATTCTCTGCCAGGGATAATATATATCCATCTCCCAAATAATTTCTGTTACTCAGACAAATGATTCCTGCATTTACTGTTAAGTGGATGCCTGTATTCACTGTTGACTGGATGGACTATTTCTATTCCTACAACCATTACAATAACACTGACTTTGTTCAGGTTTTGTGAGTGAGGTCCATGTAAATGGCCCCAGAAGATTTCAGTAAAGAAGCTTGGAGGGTAAAAACACAAGGTAAGGTCCTGCCTTTGGAATGGGTGGGAGTCAATGGATTCAAAGTATTTCTTTTTCCAATACTGCTACATCAAAACACTTCTCGTGGTGGCAGAAATAACAGTACTTATGAAAAACTGCTTGTAACACCATTGATAAACTAAAAAGAGCTCTAGATCTGTAACCAAAAAATCTCTATTCATATCTGTTCAGTAACTGCTCAAGCTGTGTTCCTATGATCCCCGCCCCATTTCTCAGATTTGCATTTCTCCTTTGTGAAATGAGCTTTTTAGGTCCGTTTTCCCTTCTCACACTCAGAAAGTCTACAAAATTGAAGAGTGAGTTCAAGTATGGCTTGTCCCATAACAAGCAAAGTGTATTCTTTTGATTATTAGAAGAAGCCGAGGGTCTATATCATACTGGATTTTCTTTGACATTTTTTCACTCACATCAGCTATGTTGATGATCTAGAAGTGTGGCCACCTCTTACATAACATATAAGTTTGATATATACCAGATATAGTGATATATACCAGATATATACCAGAGAAAGTGACTGTGAGGTCTAAGTGACACATCTACAGTGCAGTCTCTACACCTGAGGCTTAGGGAACTTCCTGGAGGAAGGGGCGGAAAGAATGTAAGAGCCACAGAGACAAGACACCTGCTGCTATTTGTCATTATACACATGATAGAGAAGCTGCACCAGAAAAATCTCTACAGCATGGTAGCCTAACAAGATCTGCATGAGAATGAAACCATGCCAAGGTGCTTAGGGGAATGTTACAGGACACCAACACAAGATGAAGAGCTACAAGTAATCAATGGATACTGAGAGAGGGAGAATCTGTTTATTCTAAAGACGAGCTCCTGAAAGGCTATCTAATCCCAAATGGCAGCCCTAAACACTGTTTCACAAGAGCACCTTTATATGGACTCAGTGTGCTATATGCATATCTATATTTATATTTATAGATATAACAATAAAAATTAAAGAAGAGGACAAGAAATTGAGGTGTAGGGGGACACGATGAGAGTTGGGGAGGGGAGGGGAAGGATGGGAATTATGCAAATCCAATATTCATGTATGAATTCTCAAAACTTGAAAATTAATAACAAAGAAATAATGCTACTTAACACTTCACAGAATTAAAATTCTGCTGTTTGTTAGAACATTGGACCTGGAATAGAAAGACGGGGCTATCACACGGCTTTAGGCTAACATTCACCTCCTTGAGTATCAAGTATTCGAACTACAAAATAGAGGTATGGAGACTAAATTCTCCTGCTCCTAAATCCTCAAAGCAAAACGTAAGTGCCCACTAATGTGTAATGCCCATGTAAAAACATAAAAGTGCCTTGCTCATGCATCCCTTGCTTTGAAGATACTCAACTGTGGGAGATGGAGATGGAACAGATTTGGTGATGGCGGGAACTCATGCCTCCAAGATTTCCCATCCACACACTTGCTGCACATGTAGCTTCTCTTGTGTTCAATGAAAAACAAATCAGGGTGGTGAAGGGATGTTACAGCTCTAATTGACATCCTAAGCCTTTGCCCTTTAAGACAAGACAATATTTGGGCAAGCCTGATCTACTCAGGAAAGCCCTTCTGATGAATGGGAACCTTTCTGAAATAGGGATTCCAATGTGATTGAGAGTTGATTCAAACGGGATTCTCTGTTGTGAGTTTTGAGGATGGAGCAGGCATAACTCAAGGAATGCTGGTAGATTTCCAAGGCTCACACTGCAGCCAGCAGTGAGAAAACAGGAAACATAGTCCTACAACCTCAGAGAAGTGACTCCTGTTACAACTTCATGAGCTGAGAAGATCTTAGCTCCTATGATAATACATTGTGAATAACACTTGAATCTCAGTCCTTCAAGATGCAGAGCAAAGAACCCAAGCGTTCTGTACCCAGATACCTCACTTCCAAACCTGTGAGAAAATCAGCAGGTACTGATTTTAAGACACTGTGTTATTTTTGGGAAATGACAAAGAACTAATAAAAGGTTACTGTAAACTATAAATCAATTAAACCATTTTCAGAACAGTACAAATGGCCCTTTAAGCACCTCAAACTCTCTTCTATAAAACATGTTCATGTTTAATGTTGTGCATTCTTGTAACTGATGTGTAAATTCTGCCAGTGATAGGTTCTAGGAAAGACTGCATCCATGCATTCATTGGATAGTACAAAGCAGCAGTGTTGCTATAATTTTCTTACATGGTGTTTAGCTTTGTGATCTTGGGCCAGTTAATAGTGTACTGAGTCTTAGTTTTCCTGTCTGTAAAATATCAATAACTCTCTTTTGTGGTATTAATTTTGATAAAGGCTTTGGTCTTACGAATGCATTGGACTGTAATCTTGGCTCATTAATTGAAGGTGTTCCCATTGTTATATATAATAATTAAATGCTACTCCATAATATGATCTTCTAGGTTCCAATACTGATGTCAAATATCGGAGAAAAATGGGGAGAGGAAGTTAAAATACAAAAGGAATCTTTTGAGTTCAGTTTTGATATGAACTGATTTTGGATTTATAATGAGAAAATGAACACATTTGCTTGGAACTTTTAAAAATAATTTTTTCTTAGTAGGAAATGTGTGTATGTGACAAAGAAACCCCAAATCACAAAAGGACACACAGTAAAAAGCGATTATCCTCTCCTTCTTGTCCCAGAGTCCCTCTTTAAGGAAGCAGTTGTTCACTAGTACCATTGACTTGTGTATCCTTCATGAACTATTCTAGTTATTAATAAATATATACATGACACATATTTGTGCAGAAATAAGAACAAATACCTTGTTTGAATGTTAGCCTGTTATCTAACAACACCTTATGACCCAGTTTTCAAGACTGTTTATTAAATGCAACATACCACACTGTCCCTCTTTGTGAAAAAAATGTCATTAAAAAGTCAGGGACATTGCTGCATTTAGAAAGTGTGGACCTTCCTTCATTTGAACATTATATATATTTCATTCCCTTTAAATAAGCAAGGCACTTCTTATCATACTAAGTATGTTTTAATAACTTCAGAATGGATTAATAATTTAAGAATACAAACCAGGAGCTTGAGACCTGGCTCATTGGTTAAGAGCACTGGCTGTTCTTGCAGAAGACAGGTTCAAATTCCAGCACTCACATGGTGGCTAACAACCATTCATAACTCCAGTTCCAGAGGGATACAACACCCTATTCTGTCCTCGGAGGACATTGCCACACATACACATAAAATAAAGATAAAGCAAAGGAAAAAAATAAGAATACAAAACAAACTTTATTAGGTGTGCAGTTTTTAGGGATGTAAGAAAGTAACCCCTAGACAGTCCTCCCCACCTGCTCTTAATGGAGCCATTCTACCTATGTTTATATTGGATTATTCCAAATTAACAGTTTCCATCTACAAACATTAACAAATCATTGCTAGGCAGAAGGCACATGCTATTTTTACATCTCTCCGTTTGGTGTAACTTTCACAATTTTCTTCACCTCTAACTGCATAGCTGTTCATTCAATATTTAAGATTGAACATCGAAATTGTTCAGAAACATGTTTGTCCAAATATCTAAGCATTTGATCTAAAATAATTTATAATTTGTTTTTGTATCTACCAAAGTAGCTCAACAGAACCTACAATGTTCCTAGAGATTAAAACTCCTCTATGTATAGGTATTGCTTTCAAGTGCCACACTGATTTTATGTTCCAAATCTGTGCTGTATGTGGCTCCATTTTAGCAGTATTCATAAAAGTGGAAAGGTAAAGTAATATGCAAAACTTTCCCATAATAATGTTTAGGATCGGTACTAGTTCCAAAGGAAGGTCTCTCTGTGTACTGAGAAATGCTTTGCATCAGCAATCTGCTCCCTCTCCAGGGCATCCTTTTCAGCTTCCCGCAGTCTGCCGAGAGGAGAGAGGCGGCAGAGAGACAGGATATTGAACTAGGAAGGCACAGTCCCCACCACCTTTCATTCAAGACTCCAGCTAATAAAGGGAGATCACTTTACAATGCAGACATGACTCAGACTGTGGCTAAAATCATCAGCAAGAAACTCTGCCAGGAATACCTTTGGGTGGCATAAGGTGGTGTTTGAGTGTCTGTGTGTCTGTCTGTGTCTGTGACTGTGTCTGTGTGTCATGCCACCTGTGGGTGTGTACATACATTTGTATTTCAGTGACTATATTTCTTATAACTCCTTTCTCTAGTTTGAGTGTATCAGTCAAAGTTAATACTCTTTCTTTAAAAGTCTCCATTCATGATTGTTGACTACGTTAATGTGAAGCGCAAAAACAGAGTGATTTAAGAAACACAGGAAATGCCATGGTTGCTGAGGACTAGACCCTGGTGTGTGGCTATCCATCAGGGACCAGCAGCTTCCATCCCTTCACAGTCAAACTGATCTGTCTTCCAAACAAAAGTCAAGTTAGCTTTCTAGGAAAGATACAGGAGAAGAACCATTTATGCTAACAACCTTTGGATTAATGATATCGTGGAAATTAGCATTCTTCCTTTGAAAGGGAAGTTAAAATAAATATTTGTAGTACCTGAGCAGACACACTTGCTTTCACTCATTCCACACACATCTCTGTTCACTGTTATTCAGGTAATAGGTGTTCTGTAAGACATGGAAGAAGCCAAGATGAGTAAAACAGAGCATCTGCCCGGCAAGATTCATGAGAATGCGGGGGCCTACTCAGCTCTAGGAATGCAGGTCTGTAAGTGACTGAGAGTAAAGGTATGTTCCCTATGTAATGTGTTATCACAGAGGAGGGGAATGAAAAGCAGTAAGTCCTGCACTCCTATAACCGCGTGTGTGTGTGTGTGCATGTACACAACATTGTGAGTGTGCACATAGCAGGGAAGAGGTAGACTCTTGGTTGACTTTCTGAAAGTTCAGTTAAAAAAGAAATTCAAAGAAAGCCCAAATCATCAGATAATTAATCAGACTCATGGTCACTTGGTTAAACAAAGGATTATTTTGTTACATAGTTAGCTCAATTTCTATGATTTACAATTTACCAAAAGATTTCATTAAGGAAGAGCCTTTCTGAAAATGTGTGTAACCCTCTGGGTTGAAGCTTCTATGAGCATGTTCTCTGTGTCTGTCTCTGACAGACAGGGGACAGCGAGATAGAATAACAAGGGTGAGACAAGGTCAAACACTTGCCAGAAGGTGCAGGTGCACAGCCTTTGGAGTGCCACTCCAAGGCTGAATATTTCCTCCTGGGACTGGATTTAACCAAATGTCATAATGTGGAAATAGTCACAGTAAGTGACAAGTGGAAGCTTCCACAAAGGCATCTAAAGGCAACCAACTAGTATCTGTGGTACCAATAATGTGCTACTGCAGTATACTTGCCGGGGTTTTATGTCCATTTCAAATTAGCCTCTCTCTTTCTCTCTCTCTCTTATCCTGTAAAAATTGCCTTTTCTTGGTGGGTATGAAAATCTATTTACCATGAAAATTAGTTTAAAATATATTGTTATACATAGATTTAAATTATTATTACTCTATGACTTTGAAAAGAAAAATACCTGTTTTATTTCATAAAATTGAGTATGTTTCCAAATGAAAGTAAATTAACCATGTAATACCATTATTCACTGCTATGATTGAAGAAACATTTTATTTCATGTAAGAGTTCTGGAAAATAAGAGAGGGATATAAAATATGAAAGTAGAAAACAGTTGCCATTAATGGTCCCAAGGTCGTGGCTGGGTGAGGTTTAATGTAGGAGTCCTACCCAGGTGAACACACTCTGAAACCTCTTGTTCTCTGCTGGTCTGAATATGATTAAGATTTATTGTATGAAACCCACAAAAACTCAATAAAATTTTCATTGAAAAAGAATACTTTAATGACTCAAATTAAGTTTTCTACACTACGAATAGTGTGATTAAAGAAATTTTTCTGGGTGCTGCAGAAATGACTCAATGGTTAATAGCACTGGCTGCTGTTGTAGAAGACCTTGGTTCGGTTCTCATCATGCACACTGCGGCTAACAAAAATCTGTACCTCCAATTTCATGGGATTTGACACCCTCTTTTGACCTCCGTGGTCACTGCATAACGTGTGCACTGGCATACATTCAACTAATACACTCAAGCACATAAAATAAAGTAAAAATAATAAATTTCTTTAAAAAAGAAGCAAAGATGAAATTTTCTGAATAATAACTACCTGCCCAGATAGATTTTGATCATAATTTAAAAAATATAAGCGAATGCAATATCTAAGAAATAGAAACAACCTAAATGTCCTTCAGCTGATGAAACTGAACAATGAAACTTTGGTGCATTTACACAGTGGAGTTCTGGTCAGCAGTTAGAGAAGCCAAGTTGTGAAATTTGCAGGTAAATGGATGGAATTAGAGAGTGTTATACTAACTGAAGTAACGCGAACGCAGAAAAGCAATCAATGTGTGTTCCCCTTCATTGGAGGATCACATCAGTCCCTTACATGTGAGTACAAATCCTGATGGAAGAGTAGGAGCCAAGAAAATGAAAAGGAAACATGGAGGTGAAGGGAAAGAAAAAATCCCAGAGACTGGGATGATAGGGAGCAGATGCTTTGGGGTGGGGGAGGTTGGGAAAATGAGGGTGTTCTGCTGGGCGGGCACATGGAGGAGGGGGCATGTTATGGGGAGAGGGGATAATGGGGTGTTTGGACTGAGGAGAGAGAGAGAGGAGAGAAGAATGGAAATGGGTTGTGAGGGAAGACAAGCGAATGTGTTGGCCTTAGAAATACCCATGGTGTCTAAACATTAGTGCATGTATGTACCTTGGGGCTGTATGGCCAGGAGCACAGTGCCAGACAGGAGAGAGCTCCCCTTCAGTGGTTGGTCAGATAGTCCAAGAGACTCCCAAAATAGCCCACGCTACTGCTAGAGCCCTTAGTTATCTCCCTGAACTGGAAGATAAGACGCTACTGGTGAAGGCAGAGCATACTTCAGACACAGGACTTGGAGCAACGGAGCAGGAACTGACCTAGAAGCCTTTTTCCTGAAGACTAGCTCTCATAGTTCTCCAGAGTTGTATGCAAGCTGCCAAGGTAGAAAGATCAATGGTCCAAACCAGTTCTAACTAACCATGAGGACTGGCACAGCAAGCTAACCCTACTGGTGCAGTAGTGGCACTGTTATCTGTGGAGGGGGCAATATCTATTTAATTGAAATTAAAGCCTCTCAATGGCAGTGAACTCACAGGTAATACTTCAATTATAACCAAATGTACAAGGCTGGAGAGGTCATAGATTCTAGACAAAACTATATCTGGCATACCTGTAAACAAATGAAATTTTCTTACCATATCTTGAATATGGATCCTTATATTTACAGACAAGAATACAGTATACCACTCACCAAAGAAGTTTCTTTTTGCAACAAATGGAGGCTACTTCAGAGTTCCACAACTTGTCACACATTGATAATAAACGTCTGAGAGAAGCCCGCCCCTAGGTGATATATCTACAATGGAACCTCTACACCTAAGTCTCACAGAAGAACATAGTGGAACAGGGAATGGAGAGATAGTCATCCCTCAACTCTCCTAGCTTCTTTGTACAACAGAGTGTGATGCACACAGAAGGCCACAACTGGCTAAATTTTAGAGAATAAAAGAGTGTAGAGTGGGTGCCCTTGGATAGGACTCCTATATTAAACATCACCTACCCATGGCTCAGGGACCATTTCAGAAAAGGGGGCAGAAAGATTGTAAGAGCCAAGTGAATGAATTGATTTGAAGATTCCTAGGAAAGACATTGCAGAGTTTTGAAAACAACAAACACTGTGTTCCTCTTCTACCTACTGTCAGGTGTACTTTGTGTTATAGTAATTAAGCCAATACTACGAGCAATAAGAAAACTAGTAAATGAAGAAGTACAGATTAGAAATAGACCCATACCTGTATGGAAATACAGTTCACCATAAAAATTAGCATTACTACAGAGAAAACAGCTGCTAAAAATTTAAGGAGAATACTTATGTGCTGTTTATTTTAAATGTAATATATATAATATTTATTCAAATAGAATATACATGCACGCATGTTTCCCCCTTTTTTACCACAGTAAAACATAGACAACATAAAACTTACTACTTAACCCATTTTTAAGTGTACTATTTAGTGGCAAAAAATGCAACGTGTCACTGTACAATCACCCCCATTCTTCTCCAGAAGGTTCCATATTTGTTCCATCATGAGAGGCTGCACTGCCATGGGCAGTCTGTCATGGACTGACCCTTCCAAAAATTGTGTGCCAAAATAAACCCTTTCTCTATATATGCTGATTATCTCAGGTATTTGTTACAATAATCAAAATCCAACTACCCCATATAAATACAACCAAGATACTATGCAATTGAGATACCAAATTACAGATATTTAGAACTTAATTACAGTAAATCTATTTTAATATATAACTATCACTGACAAATTGGTTAAGCTTTACTAATAAGCAGAATTTAGAAAGAGCTGAAACATTCCCCTTCTTTGTCCTTTCATCCTCAAACTACTCCACACACACACACACACACACACACACACACACACACACACACGTGGTCACGCACAGAGCAACAGTGTCCTTGCCTCTGCATAGTCACCCAGAGTTGGGCTCGGTAGTGTTAACTTCCATGTCTTCTAGTTTTCACTAATACCCTGGGATGCTGGATGATAGCCTCTCAAACAGTTAACTAAATAGAAAGTACACAGCTTAATGGATTTTATTTTCGAAGTGTCAGATTTAATTTCCTACACACACACACATAATCTAATATCTTTAAGAGCAGCATCATATATAAAAATGACTGCATTGTTTGAACAGAGCTAGTGAAACATCCGCTTGTAAGAGTCAGATTTTGATCAACCTCACAACCACGATTGTTTTGAGCCAGGTGGTGAGTCTTGGTTATAGGAGACTTTCCTACACAATGTAGAGCATTCAGCGGTCTCTACTCACTGAGTGTCAGTGATAGCCCTTATCTTCAATTATTACAACTAAAACTATCTGCAGACATTGTCAAGTGACAACTGCTACTGTGTGGATATGAACTATACACATTGAAGCCCACTAGTGAAAATGAATGCTGAAAGTAAATCATTAAGATTAATCCTTACTCAGAACATTTCAAAACATCATCTTATCAGAAGAGCAGTTTATGATACAGGGTCACTGTAAAGTGAGTGACCGATATATAAAGCCAGACATCCTTGGGAAATAAAAATGTAAAAAGGTCAGGGCAGCCTTTTCTCCATCTCCTTACCATTCCTGTCTTACAGTGTTTTGGGGAACTATATTGGACAGTTCAGGTCATTTGGACCTCATTCATTCTTTGATTTCAAGTTCATTACTGATGAACAGGATAACAAAAGAATAACAGTGATTCACATCGGATCTTAATGTGAAGATTGTCGTTTAATGATTGTATATGGACATTTAATATTTTCTTGGACTCTCAACAAGAAAATGAAAGAATTTCACTAAGTGTAGCATAAACTTGCCTCTCATTTCCCTAAGATATTCCATAAAGATTCTGTTTGAAAAAAATAATCTTTAGCAGGAATTCTAGTTTTTTTCTTAACATGACTGATGAACAAGGGAATATATAAATATTACATATATATATGTATATATATATGTGTGTGTGGATTTAACTTCTCTCCTTCAGATAAATATAAATTAATTTGCTTTAAATAAAAATAAATAATGATATGCACAGAGACTTGATAAAGATATTAATCTAGAACTTTTGCAGAAATAAGGATAGGTTAGCCAGTCAGCCATTTAGTAATATAGCTTTGGTAATATAGCTTCCAATTTAATGGAAGAACTTAATGAATGATGCTTAAAAGTTTGATTATTTAGTAGCAAGTAAAATTATATGACTTCTCTGAAAACTAGAGTTTTGTGATCAATTGTGATCAATTCCAGTAAAGGTGAAATATAGAACCAATTACAGAGATGTTTGCAACAGGAAATTTAATGTAAGTGACTTCTTAGTTCTGTAGGAATACATGGCTTGACTTTTAAAATAAGTGGTTTCTCATCCTCATTATTAAATAATGTTTTTACTCAATGCTAGGTGGAAGTATATATATATATATATATATATATATATATATACATATATATATATGTATATATATACATATATATATTCATTACAATTTCCTAAATATTATGCTCTTAGTTATTGCAATATGGACAAGATCTATGTGGTCTCTAAGTCTCTCTCTCTCTCTCTCTCTCTCTCTCTCCTCATATGAAATGTTGATGACAGCAGTCATTCAACCATTATGAAAATTAAATATTATTAGTAATGATAATATCAAAGCAACAGTTAAGCATAATATTTAATGGAAGTCACACTAAATGTTTCACTGTATATTCTAAGTCTTTTGGGGACCAAGATCTTTCCCAGTAGTTTATACAGATCTGAAAGTCACTATGCAGTCTAAGCAGGTTGGAACTTGCCAATTCTCCTGTCGCAACCTCCCAAGCACTAGGATTCCAAGTGTGTACCTTCTAAGTACAATTGCCATAGGAAATCTTTTCTGAATGCAAGCATAGATTTTACTATCATAAATTACCATTTTGAAACTGTGATCCATGTCCCTGTAGTAGGTTATAAAATTACAGTAATTTTCTTCCAGTATGCATTCTTAGGAAAGTTTTCTCTCACACTGACAATTGCTTTGTTCAATGCAACATTAGTAAATGTGAATAGCTGAAAGTTGAAGAATGTTCATATATTTGGGACTTGATTACTCTTAGTGCCGTGGAGAAAACTAATCACCATGCTGAGAACAAAGGCCAGTCTAGCCTGCAGGATAAGTGGGACTGACCCAGTTATCTCCATTATCCCTGCCAACAGGCAGCCACTAGACAGGGGAGTGAGATCATCAGCCACTAGCCACTAGGTGACTGCAAACATGAGAGTGAGCCAACCCAGTCAATACCATTGGGACCTAAAAGACAGTTCAAGACAGCTGAACTTAAATTGATGACTTACAGATTAATAAACACAATGGTTGCTGCCACTCAATTTTGGAGTGGTTTGTGACACAGCAACTGCTAATTGATACTATCTCTAAAAGGAGAAAAAGTAATTTAAAAGTAGCCACCATTCTAGATTTATGTTCCTAAATACGATGGCCAGTTCATCACTAACATATTATCAATAGTATTAAATTAATTCAGCTAATAACTGAAACAACATATTTGGTCTTACTCCATAATAAAAATAAACACCTGCCAGAAACATGATGAATGAAGGTAGAATCTTTTCCAGAGAACAATGATAGGGAAGCTTTTCTTTTTGTTCTTCAACTGAGTAACTGATAGCACTTTCCTATGTTATACTTATTTATTTACTTATTTATTGGAGACAGGAACTTATGTAGCTTAGGTTGACCTTTAACTCAAACTCAATGCATAGCTACGGATGGCCTGGAATTTCTGATTCTCTTACCTCTGAGTGCTGTGATTACAGACATGTACCACCATGCTCAGTTTACGTGGTACTTGATAGTAAAACCAAGGCACCATGCATGCCAGGCTAATACTCTACCAACTAGGCTACATCCGTCATACTCTATACCATGTTTAAAGATTCTAAAGCTATCAGCAATTTCGATTGTGAATGGGAAGTTCTGGCATGTCATACAGATGTAAGCCTTGCCATAAATTAGATTGATCTTGAAATATTTGCACCCATAAAGGTACTTATGATTTACTTTGCATTGTCCATTTCCCTACACAGCTCAGAATAAGACTGAATTTTCACTTTCTGACAACTATGTAATTTCTGCTCAAGTTGTGAAGCTGTCATGGAAATATATTAATGCATGATTTTCATCAATGAAAGCATAGACTTTGATTCTAAGAGCGCAGCCAAAGATGTTCAAAAGCAGTCATGATGACTTTCCCTTCCCTTCCCCTACCCATCAAATTCTACTAGAACAGAAAGCAGTGGTTATCACTGTAAAAATTAACAGCCAGCAGGAAGGCTCAGGATGAAACCTGATGACTTGCATTTGTTCTCTCATACTACGTTGCCTGTGGGAATGTTTGTGTACTCAGTGGGATGGCCAGAACCAGGACAAGAAAACAAATGCAAGAGGAATGAAACACAAATGAACCTCTGCTCTAACATCAAGAATTCTATTATTTCTCCTTCTATTACCATTATAAGCATCTTGAGTAAAGTCCCTGTGGCAGGCTATTTGCAGAGGTGCCTATAATAATAATTCATTTCCCATACCCATGCGTTTTGGGGACATTCTCCTCTCCCATTGGCTCTAGGATTACCCACGTAACCTGTTCAGAGGATCAGTAGCAAACATGACACAAACTGAGGCTTGAAATGTATTCACACATTTGAGGTTTGACTTCCGTGTTTGAAAATCTGGCACAGAAATAACTGCTTCAGAAGATACTCTAGATGCTTGGACTTCAAAAAAATTAACAAACTAGAAGTAGTTCGAAAAATTAACCCATGAATAAGCCTTAATACTGAAGAATGTTAAAACAGCTCAGGAAGGTGAATGGAAGGGAGACATCAATCAGATTAGTGTAAGCAGTAAGTGTGCACCTAAACAGGTTTGAGAAAGGCCCAGTTGAATCAAGAATGATAGCACAAATTTTGTGTCTGGAAGTCCTGCTGTGAGCATGTGCCTAAGCCACAATACATGCTTATGTGACTGCTCCTCTGCAGAAAGAGCTTATCTTCCTGGCCTCATGCACGGTGGTCAGCATGTGGTCAGTTTCCAAGCATAACTAAATGAAGAAATAAATGAGTGACTGATCTCTCCAGAAGTTTAAAAAAGAAAATAGCTAGAAGGAATAATAAAGTCTCTTACCCAGAATTAATTTTACTAATAAAATCCTAAATGATTTGATTTAACTCTGCCCTGCTCCACCTCCTGGAAACTCATGACCTAGCCCTGAACTCTGAAATCCATGGATTTCAGGCAGATTGTGTCTGCCTAACACCATGTCATTCTTACCTAGGGATGTGCTCATTTGGTGATGAACATCACACACAAAACTATTTAAGGCTGACTGTGTCCTTACAGTTCACATCAAAACTACTTACCCACCAGCATGGACTGCAGGGCTAAGGAGGACATAAATTTTTCAGGAGCTAAATATGTGAAAAAAATGCTATTAAAGGGTACAAATATAAAATATAGCATTACATCACATTACATCAGGTTCATTTATTATTAAATCTGTGGTTTTGTAATGTGAAATTTATAGAGCTATTGTTAGATGGAATGAATACCAGTTAAATGTAGAGACATCACACTATTGTAATCCCGTTGTGATCAGTAGTTTACTCAAGAAGCACCATGGGACACAAAAATCACTAGGTTAAAGGTTATGGAAATAGCTTCACTGTACTTTTTTCATTGTGTCAAATCTTCACCCACCTACACAGATTACCAAATAATTGTAAAAGAAGGAAATAATCTTTACAAAGAAGACATCGGGGTTGCCATGCTTACCCGGTGGTTAGGCTTAGGACACTGACAAGGGCTCAATCAGAAATGAACCTTACCCAAGCCGACGCCATGTGAGAAGCAAGCTGTCACCCTCTTCCAGAGGGCTGAGCCTGGACTTCATAAACAATCCATGCACAGCTACTGGCTTATAAGAAATAAAGGAGATGAAGGTTCTAATTAATCACTACCGTAAAGAACACACAAAGCCAGGAACACACAAAGAATGGAAATGTTCTTGGAAGGCAATAAAATGTCAGTACAGGAAAGGGGCTTACATTCAAACAGAGAATAAAAGGATTCATGCCAAACGCAACCCCAATTTTTTTCATAATGGTTTGATGAATCAGACACAAAATACTTCTCAAAATGGGCTACATTTGAGAAGATAGAGAACTTGTGTCAGTTTTCTCATGTGATAGATGGACTATTATTATGTAGGTGGTGCACACCGTGGGTTGGAGAATAAATGATTATTATACTTAGCAACTTTAAAGCATTTTAGCCCCGAAAGAGGAAAAATGAACATTTTGCCTACATGGAAAGAGAAATGACACGAATATAAATAAATAAAGGACTGCTGAATTCTGCATGGAAGGCCTTTCCATGCCGGCAATTTCTCGTTATCAAGACCTGGAGTGGTGCACGCCTTTAATCCCATTTGGGAGGCAGAGGCAGGTAGAGTTCTGTGAGATGGAAGCCAGCCTGGTATACCTAGCAAGTTCCAGGACAGCTGGGATTCCCGGGAGACTCTATCCCCCAGCCCCATAAAAAGAACTGAAGAGAACTACACATGCCTGTACGAACTCCTGTAAAATAATTGCTAAAATGTTATTACTTTGGGAAAAATCTATAGATTCACTATTTCTTCAATAGAATTTCAAAATCAACACAGTAGCTTCTATGATATGATACACAGTACGAGATAGATAAAATATTAATACTAAGCAATTTTTAAAGTAAGATCATATAATATTTTCAAATTTTATAGCAAAAATTTATCTTCTGTTGATATCAATATGCCTTATAAATGTGAAACTGAACTGATCAATGAAAATACATGTAAGGCCCATGAACTTCTTAAAACAAACCTGATCCAAACTGGACTTGAACTTGCAACACTTCTTCCAAGCAACTGAACTGTGAACTTCAGATATACACTTGTACTCTGGATTTCCCAGTTGTTACTCTTACACCTACTACTTAAATATTTGTTAGCAAGTGGGTTCTTCATAGGCATTAGCTCACGAAAACCTTAGGACACACCAAGCGTTTAGTATTCTCACCACCATCATTAGAGGGAGGAATAACAGAGACTTCAAGCTGGATTGAGCTGCTTCATACAACAGAGATAAACTTTGTAGAGATGGGATGGGGCTCTGCATCTACCCAACCTCTTTGCAACTATGTACTGCTGCTACCGGGGTGGGCAGAGGAGGGCAAGGACCAGTGGTCAGTGAGCAAAATACAAGTTTTGGAGCCAGAATCTCTTCATCACACCTGGAGATACACTACTCTTCACAGCAGAGCTGGCCCCAGACAAAGAGGAGCTGAGAGGAAGATGTGATTTAATTCAGAGCTCTTCAGAAGCATCCTATGGCAGAAAGGTCTTTCTCAGAAGTCGATCAGACTCTGTGAACACAGAGTCATTAACCCATGGCATGGATCTTGCCATTTCCTTCTTTTTATTACTCAGAGTTACCGCTGCCTACAGGAAAATGGAAAGCAGTCACACCACAACAAATTTACACACAACGTCCAGAGAGCAGAATCTATGAAGACAAGCATGGCCAATAATCTGCCAGTTTGCTTCTGACATCATCAGCATTTCAATTGTGCCCACTGCATGCTGGATGTTTGGCTTCTGAATTTGAATTACTCTGACTTGCTAACTCAGCACAGTTCGGTCACCGTCACAGCAAAATCATCACTGACTGATTCTCTACATTTCACCTTAGTCTCTCAAGAGCCCTATCAGTGCTCAGTGGGAACATCAGCTTGACTCATATTCCTTGTTTCTATCTTCAGGGAAACAGGGAGGAAATACATTCACTTTCTCAGCTTGAGCATGGTGTGTGGGTGTATTCATCACAGTTCTTCAGAGACATGGAACCAACAGAATCATGTATGTGATTTTATATATATGAAGACATTTATTATGAAGAGTTGGTTCATGTGAAAAGTCTGGAAGTTCCAAACTCTTAAGGCAGCTAGCAGTAGATTGTTGAAGTTGACTTCATCAAAAGTAAATAGTTACAAGACATGGTTCCCAGGTTGAGTGTGAGAGTCTGAGAATCAGGACATGCTGTGATTTCAGTTCCAGAGCAGAAGGTTTATGTTCCAGTTCAGTCAGGCAAACAAAATCCTCTCTCACTCAGCCTTTTCATGCTATTGAGTAGACGATGCTCACTCACATTCTGGAGGGTTTGTTGCTTTACTCAGCCTAGCAGTTCAAATGCTAATCTCAGCCATATATTCAGACTAATATTTCACCAAATGTCTGGCACCGTCCAGTCCACTCAAGTTGACACTTGATTTAAGCATCACCAACGGCCTGAGGTTAACTTATTTTGAGATTACTTACCAAAATTTCCTATTTATCCAGACATAGATATTATATATCTTTGTATTTTTCTCCCAGAGAAATTCTTTGAATCTTGGGCATATGTGTGCATGCACATTGTGGGCCTTTTTATGTGATGGAGAGATCGAAGGGGTTCGGTTCCAGCTTCTCCATTTCTCCACATGCCCCATTCTTACTACTAGATCACCTGCCTCCACGCCTAGAGCTGAGAAGAATTTGAGTACATTCTTAGGACTTTCCATCTGCTCAGCATTCTGAACTTGACTTCTCTACCTTTTCTGTCATCTGGAGGACTGTTTGTCTTGCGTTCAAATAGATACGTGCTGAAACTGTAACCATTATTACGTTTCGTCTGTCATTTTCTTTCTCTCTTCTCTCTCTTCCCACTCCCCCTCCCGTGTGTGCATGTATGGGCATGCGTGTGTATGCATATATGCATGCAGGTACAAAGTATGGCAGGTGCACATGCACATGTGTGATCATGTGTGTGGAAGCCACTCAGATGTCGTGCCTCAGGACATGTTCACCCTGATTTCTGAGACAGGATCTCCTGCAGGGATGGGATTCCCTAAGTAAGCTAACACGGCTGAGCCCCAGGGATCCTCCTGTCTCTGCCTTCCCAGAATTTGGAGGCAGCATATCCATCTTTTGGAAGATCAAATCTCGGGTCCTCATGTTTACATAGCAAGCTATTGCTCTAGCTCCCACATCCGTCATTTTATATGTAGTAGAACCAAAGTCCTTTATAACTGGATTTTATTTCTCAGAATCTCCACATTACATATGTGAAAGCATTTATTTGAGGAAAATAATAGCGATACCTCATTTTTAAAATATACAAGGTTTACTTTTTAAATAGATTTATTTTATTGACATAACAAATGTCAGGGGACTAGAAGGAAATAAAACGGGTAACAAAGCATAATGTCTGGTACACACTGAGCCCTCAGTAAGTGTAGGCAGGGAAAAGTACCAGTCAATTAATAAAATAGAGAAAAGTACCTCTCAATAATTTTTTACATTTTTTCATCCATTTCACATGTATCAACAGTGATGTCCAACAGAGTTTTCTACAAAGATTGAAAAGTTTCCACTGTTAAGCAACTCAGTCACAATTGACAGTCAAACAGTTAAGGTGTGGCTACAGCAATCGAATAGATCTTTATTTATTTAAGTAGTTTGAATGTCACTGTATATAATCACAAATAGATAATAGCTATCAGGTTGGACAGCACCGTTTTAGAAAGATTTCTGCTCAAGCTGCACATTTAAGTCACTGAAGGAGCTTTAGAAATGTGCCGAAACCCAGACTCTGTTCTAGATTTCTGAAACCAGAATTTCTAGTTAATATAGCCCAGATATTAGATTTGGGGGATTTGCTTGTTTGTTGTTTAATTATTAAAAGCTTAATATTTCTTCCTTTAACATATCTTTTCAATCTAAAACAATATCTATGCCTTTCTTACAGGACCATCTAGTTATCATTCAAGCCCAGTGTCCTGGTAGCAAATATACTGGATAGACTTCAAATATTTCCAAAGAGAATTCTGATTGTGTTTGCTTCACTTAGAGCAGCTTTGAAAATGATGGCTGCATCTCTCCAGGGTCATTTAATTCATATACACAGATCGTGAATAGGAAAGCAGAACCAGGCATCCCTGTTCTATGCTGGGAGATTCAGGGAAGTTGACTTGCTAATGGTCACATGGTTAGTAAGGAGCAAAATTAAAAGTTAGGCCTTCTTTTAATTTAACACTTCTAGTACAGTGTTATTTTCATTTCACAGTGAGGCAAACAACTATTAAAGTGAAATGAATTAATACAGTGTTGAGGATGGAAATTCTTTCCTTACTTCTGTTTACATTTACAGTTCTAAATATGGAGAATGGAAAACTCATTTACAAATCTATTTAAGAGTAATGTTTAATAAACAGAACAGCACTGTCTGATGTTATAAGTTTAGTTAAATTTGATTTACTCAGGAAAAAATAGGAGAACTTAGATTCATCAAAAAGCAAATAGATACAAAATTTTTAAGGACAATTTAAAAATTTATCAAAAGCTATAAACATAGTCATGGCCTTTGACCCAGTAACACTTGGAATCTCTCCTAAAATGCAACTGGATATTGATTTGTCAAAGATTCTAATAAATGATTCATCACAAACTTATCCAAAGCCTTTGAAGCATAGTTGTAGTCTACAACAGAAAGAAAGTCAAATATATAATGTGCACTTACAGTGAAATATTATGATACAATTTAAAAATATGCTACATTAAAACCAACTAATAACATTGTAAATGGTTCATACTGATCTTAACTTAAAATGCGTAAAATTTGCATATAGTATGATAGTGCATGTGTATATATATTCAAATCTTTTTATCACATTTTGAGGATTTTAAAAAGGTTTCATTTAATATTTTTATTTTATGCATATGAGTGTATGCCTGCATGTATGTAAGTACACCCGTATCATAAAATGCTGGAGGAGGTCAGAAGAAGATGTCAAATCCCTGGAACTGGAGTTTTAGATGGTTGTTAGCCATCCTGTGGGTGCTGGGAACCAAACCCTGGTCCTCTGCAAGAGGTTGGTTCATCTGTTTTATCTATTTATGCATGATAAGCAGTTATAAAATATGGCATGAGAGAGATTTGTATTCATGTGCAAGCTTAAGTGTTTAAATAAAACTGCTTACTGAAACAGAAACAATTGCATTATATCACACCAGTTTAATTGTAAATAATAAGACACTAATTGTAAAAATGAGAAATGCTATTATGTCTCATACTTTGGTGTCCAAGTGGAGGGCAGACTGAAGTTGTGCACTGCATGCTGGTCCCCTGAGTTTTTCAAGGTCCTGTATTTTTGATATACTTTCATCCTGAATACCAGATCCATCCTCACAGTGACTCTTTCAAGGACTGATGAAGACCAGAGTAGTAGCAAGTTTATATTCAAGCAAAATACCCTATATCCAAATGATCACCAATTTCTGTAGATTCACTCTCTGACTTGTATCTAAAATTATTGTAATTACAATCTACTCAGGAGTACTGCAACCATCTCGTAAGCTGTCATTCTGTCTCCTTCTCCCTCTCTGATCCATCCTCAGTGGAGCAGTCAGAGTTATTGCTAAACACATTGATTTCTTTTTAGGTAGCAAGATTTCTGAGAAGCCTGTCTATCTACATGCCAACAAGCATTTTTCTCTCTCTGTTATATGCATGTGGTTGAAGATGTGCTCTCTCAGCCTTCTGCTCCTGCTGCCACCATGCCTCTGCCATCATCGTGGAATCTTTCTCTTGAATGGAAAGCCAAAATACACTATTGCTTCCACAGGTCACTTTGGGTCATGGCAGTTTATCACAGCAACAGAAAAGTAACTGATACACCCACTATGGCAAGATGGATTAAATGGTCATGAATAACTCGGACAAATCTAGTGTAGAAAGGTCAACCATAAATATCTAGTGTGATTTCCTACAATTGTTGTTAATTTAAGTGCTGAGGAATAAACATATTCATTGAGTCATTTTTCTTTTTATATAGCAGGCATTGAAGTCACAATGGCTTGTATATTCTTAAAGAACTAAGTCAGTAATAACTTTACTAAACAGAAAAGGTCAGGCCTAAGTGGGTTAGGAGGTGAGTATTACCAGAAATTAAAAGAAAAGAATCACATATATTCTGTACAAACTCTTCCAGAAGATCAAAACAGATGAGACACTTTCTACCTCATTCTATGTGGTCAGTATTAACCCAATACCCAAATCAGACAAGAATATTAGAAGAAAAGAAAACTATACAACAATACTTCTCATGAATCCTTAGAAAATTAGCAAATCTAATCTAGAAATCTATTAAAAGGATTATATACCATGGACAGTTTTGTATGACTGGTTTGACATTAAAAAGTCAATTAATACAATCTAACGTATTAGTTAAGATTAAGGGGGGGAAATCACATGACATAGCAACAGACAGAAGTAAAGTATTTGCCCAAATCCAACACGTACTGTACACTCATGGCGGAAATAGGAAACAAGAAAACTTCTCAGCAAAGAATAGAGAAGGTCCTCAATTTGACAGAGAACTCCAAAATATTTATAACTAATATCAGAAGCTTAACACTGGTAAATATAAAACGTTCCCACTAACATAAAGATTATATATAAATGTAGTCCTTCATATCCAGTCTTTTTAACACCACATTAGAAGCTCTAGTTAGTGCAATATGACAGGGAAATTAAAAATGTATTAATTTACAAGAAGAAACCAAATGTGTTCACAAATGACCTGGCAATCAAGTTAGCAAAGTAAAAAGACTAACAAGAACACTTCTTGGACTAAGATGGGAGTTATTCACTAATTATTGTAAGGGTGTGGGATACAAGTCAGTCAGTGAACAAAATCAATCACTTTTGAAAATACCAGTGCTGAATAAGTAGAATTTAAAAATAAAAATATATGATCATTTACATTAGCAACTCCCAGAATGAAGTAATTTTAATAACAAAAATGAAAAGATCTATATAAAGAAAACTTCAAAACACTGACTAAAGGTATTAAAACAGAATTATATACCTATAATTGTAGGATTAAGAGGCTAAGAGCAGGAAGCCTGAAAGTTTGAGGTTAGCCCAGACTATATGACTTCCAGGATATCCTAAGCCACTTACCAAAACCCTGTGTTACATAAATGAACAAAAGAAAATCAAAAACTAAGTGAATTGTGTGGTAGTTTATAGATAAGACAAAATTCTCAAGAGGTCAACCCTTCCTAATTTTATAGATTCAGCACAATCCCCCCCATAAAAAATCTTAGTAGATTGTTTTCTACATTCAAAAAGCTGTTTTTAAAATTTATATAGAGAAGCAAAAGACTGAACAAGAACAACATTGGAAGATTTATGCTACCTGACCTCAAAATTTACTATAAATTTAAAGGAACCAAGACTGGTTATGGTACTGGTAACAAATGGGCAGCAGAGTGCTAGAAGAGAATAGAGAGCCTAGACATAGACCTGTGTGATGAATCGCCCCTTAGCAAAGGAGGAAGGCCCCGAGTGTAGATCAAAGATTTTCTCAGAAAATGACACTGAATCACTGGATATGATATCATATTCTAAAATATGAGTCTAGATATAATCCGTGTATCCTCCAAGAGTTACTAGAAAACACACCATAGATTTAAATGTAAAATACAAAAATATAGAATGACTAGATGATCAAAACCAAGAAAATTCTACATGTCTGTGGGTACAATGGCCAGTTACAACACTAAGGAGACAATTGATTAAATAATTAATTGATGAGTTTAAAAACGCCATTAAAATTAACAACATATGCTCTGAGAAAGTTAAGAGAATGAAATAACAAGTCAGACTAGAAAACTTTTCAAAAGACACATTTGACATAGAACTCTTACACAAAATATACAAAAATCCAAGAACACAACAAGAAAATACGCAACCGAATTTAAAAAATGAACAAAAGTTTGAACAGACACCCAACCAAAGAAGATACACACATAGAAAACAAGCACATTAAGAAGTTTTAAACATTGCATGCCATTAGGAATTTCAGAAGTAAAGAGCAATGAATCCTGGACATCTAACTCAATGGTAGAACACTTGACTAGCATATGCAAAGTCTTGAATTCAATGCCCAGAACCACAAAACAATAACCATAATGATTTATAACTACACATCTACCGGGATTACCTAAGTCTAAAACACTGACAATACCAAATGACTGCAAGGATGAAAACAAGAGCAACTCTTGTTCATTGTTGATGGGAATTAAAGAATCATTTAGCCACTTTTGAAAAAGTCAGGTTAGTCATATTCTTATAAAGGTAAACATTTACAATCCAGCAACCATACAACTTAATAATTACTAAAATATATTGAACAATTATATGTGTGCAAAACTTGCACACAGACGATTGCAGAATATTGTTCATAATGAAACTAAACTTGGAAACAACCAAGAAATTGCAGAAATAAGCCAGACAATAAAATCTTATTCAACACTGAAAACATGAGATATCAAGCCATGAATAAAGTAGACCAAATTTAAAGACACCTTATGAAGTAAAAGGAGCCAATTCAAAAAAAAGAAAAAAAAAAAAAAAGATCCTCATTTCCTGGAGATTAAAGAAGAGGGACGAACGGACAGACAGTGCACAGAATTCTAAGGTAAAGAAACTCTTCCATATCATACAACAAAAGTGAATGCATGAATGCATGCTGTATACATTTGTCAAAACTATTAGAATGTACCATACAAAGAGCAAACTCCAACATGAACTATGGCTTTAAGTGATCAAGATGTGACATTGCAGGTTCTTAGTACACCAAATACCCAACTCTGGAGAGAGTTTCTCTAGTGGGATAGGTCTACATGTGTGAAAGTGGATGATATATGAGAATTGCTAACACTTTCTACAGAATGTTACTATAAATGTGGCTCTGATAACAAAGTTTGATAATTTTAAAAATCACAGTGAGTGTGCAATATATGACATATGCAAAGTTTATATACAGACTATACAGGATTTAGTTTCCCCCCTCCCAGTTCACTGCTTATATAAATAGCATTTTTATTTTATATTTCTCAGCACTCACCTTCCGGGATGAAAGCCCTTTCCTTCTACCTTCTTTCTAGATCTTTAGCACCTGAAGTCCTATATTTGTAATTCATGGAAAGGAAATGTGTCTTCAAAGGTCTGTCTTTACCAAGCTTTCACATGGAATGTTTTCCTTTGCCCTTAAAAACTATAAGCTTGGGTGGGAAAGATGGCTTTGTGGTTAAGAGCACTGGTTGCAGGATGGCCCTCAACTGCCCTCAACTCCAGCTCCAGGGGATCTGACACCTTCTTCTGCTCCCTGAATGCAATCACACTCCTGTTCATGTACTTACACACAGACATACAGGCTCATGTAGCATATATGAAGATAAACACACAAAAAAACTGTCACCAACAAAGTTTCCTAACACAACAGAGTGTGACGCACACAAAAGGCCACAACTGGCCAAAGAGAGCAAGTCCCTGGTGGGACTCCTATATTAAACCTCATCTGCCCCTGACTCAGGGACCATTACAGAATATGGGGCAGAAAGATTGTAAGGGCAAGGTTGATGCATGATCATAGAGAAAGAGAATCTTCCAGGTCTCTGGAAACTCGCTTATATGAACTTACAACAATGGTGACATTGTATGCACAAGACCCATACAAACTCAATCAGATAAAAACCCAGCATAGAACTGGGGAAATTTGCAGCATTCCCCAACCTTAGCTCAAGAACTATGGGCAGCTGATTATTGCTGGGTGGATGAGGGAGAGTTGATCTTCTTTAAGGGGGAGACTCTACGACTGAGTAGATTTCAGTGGATGAATGTGCACTGATGGACATCTGGGTACACAAATTTGTGTTGATAGGCCTTAACACATATGACAGAATACATGAGACCTGATGGGGGTGACCTATGGGGGGGTTCAAATGGGGAGAAGGTATAAAGATGATTAACATGTTTTATATAAAATTCACAAAAATTCATTAAAATATACATTATAAAACTATAAGGAAGGTAGGAAAATGGCTCAGTGGTTAAGTGTCTGCTCTTGCAGAGAACCCAGGTTCAGTTCCCAGCACCCACAAAGTGTCCAAACACCACACTAATTCCAGTTCCATGGAATACAACACTCTCTGCTGGCCTCTGCAAGTCTTGCACACCAGTATGGCATTTACATACACATAGACAAAGCAATCATAGAAGTCATACACACACACACACACACACACACACACACACACACACATATATATATATATATATATATATATATGGTGTTGTTTGAGGGAAGAGTCTTCATTTTTGTGATGTTCTTTGTTCCTTCTTTTAGCAGCTTAATGTATGCTTAGGAAATGAAGAAAAAATATAAACATCACTGAAAATTTTTAAGACCCTATATTGAAACCATTTGATGTGTAACAAAGAAGCTTCTCCTTAGAAATAATGTTCTCAAAAATAATTCTTTACTGTGCAAACTGTGAATAATACCATACCAATATATTTGTTCATAGTGTCCCATATCTACATAAATATTTATATACACAATTTAAATCTAAGGGTTTTCTACCTCACACCTTATTTTCTGTGCCAAACAATCTCTACGGGGGATTAAATTGTCTAGGAGTAGCACACAGCTGTTAGGTGCCACAAATATATTAAGCCACAAATGTCTATTTGAAGGCAACATTTCTGAAAACGGCTCACCACCTCATCTGTGATAAGTCTTAGAGCCTTTCACTCATTATAATTAGGTCCAACAGCCAAATAAAACTACAGCAGTTAAGCCTGACAACTGAAGGTCATGTTCAAAGTGGTTGTGAGGACAGGAAACATGTGAGAGGGAGTCTCAACCAAAACCTGCCCTTGCCTGTTAGTGTCTTAACACACATAATCCATGTTTGGTGCTGCTTTAGGCCCACAGATGCAGAAACAAAATCAGATCCAGACAGAAACAGAATCACCTCCAGGCTGGAAGAGTCTGACCCAAGGAAGGAAATCACAACCTTTGGCCTTACCAGATACCTACAAGCAGAGTCATCTTAAAACATTTGCAAGCAATAGAGAATCCAAATCTGTAATAAATCAAATATATAATATGTATAGCTATTAATGAGTCCAAACTGTGAATTCTGTAGGGGATTTAAAAATTACTTCTGATTAATTTTTTTACTTGGCATACAAAATAATGTTTCATATTTTCAAAAATATATGTCATATTTTACTCATATTTGCCCCTCACCACTGCCCTTCCTTGTTCTGCCATCTCCCATCAGTCCCCTTCCTCCCTAAATAGTTATCCTTGTGCATATATGGAAGAGAGCAAAAGCAGTCAATAATTGGTCTTTCTGAGTAACACAAACAAACACACCCATGTGTGTACGTGCATGCACACACACACACACACAGAGACCATATTTCCACATTATCTTTTTCCATTTATCAATTGATGAACATCCAGGCCAGTTTCATATCCTGGGTTTTGTAAATAATGCTCTTAAGGGATTTTATAATTTTTTATTGACACACTTTTGTTCAGGCAAGTGTGTGAGAGGCTTGGAGACTGTATATACTGAGCTTAGACTTTTCAATGAATAAAGATTCTATCTTAGGTGATTTACCAACAATGTTTCTTTTCAACATGTTTTAAGGAAGGAATGATTTTCATTTTGCAGGGGGGGAAAAGTGCTGGAAGAGCGTAAGGATCATTTTGGGGGTCATCACACGAGTAAAGAGCAGATTCAATATTGAAATTAAACCTGGACTGGCCTCAGAGCCTATATTTTTCCTTCTCTCCTCATCAACCAAAGGAATTAGAGTGTTGGATGCAGAACCTGTGTGTGTGTGTGTGTGTGTGTGTGTGTGTGTGTGTGTGTGAATGTGTGTGTGCACATACTGCAGCAACTGAAGCCAGGACTTTATCCACATTAGATAAGCATTTTATCATTTAACTTTATCACCAATCTTCTCATTAAGTTATTCATACTGGACTTGAACTCACTGTAAGGCCCTTGAACTAGTGAGCCTCCAACCTTAGCATTCCAAGAAGCTGGAATCACAAGCCTGAGCCACCAGAACTTACTAATGCCAAACATTCTGATTAACATTTATTGTATACAAATATGAGTAGATTTCTGTTTCCCTATGGGGGATATGGCTGTCACGTGAACTAACTACAGGAAGCAAGAGGGCTCAGGCTAATTGCTATATTCTTATTCTTCACTCCTCGCATGTGGCCCACAAACCCTGAGGAGAGGAAGCATAGAAACATTGTCAAGAAATTTATAAGTTTCCCTAACAAACTACAGATAAAAGTTAACTGGAGTCCTAGATTTTGTAAATATAACTCTATGAAGATAAAAAATAAAGTTGTTATACAAATTATTATATGTATCCTACTGAAACTGAACCATACAAATAGTAAAACAGACTCCCCTCTCTTACTTGGGTTAGGATAAAAGAAGTCAGTTCATTAGCCTCTAAAGAGAGACTGTTTGAAAGCAAAGAGGCAGAGGAGAAAGATGGATGCTTATTTATTTGTTTTTTGAGAAAGAGAATAATTCGCTGGCAGGGAAGGACATCTTAATTTAAAGAAATTATGTATTTTTTAAGTCTCTAATATAATAACACAACGTCTATTTTCTTTAAAATTTTTATTTGATATAAATTCAATTACAATAAAATTATAAGGATAGGACAGTATTTCCTTGTATCTTTTACATAGATTAGCCTGATGCTAATATTTTGTTACATTTGCCTTTGTGTGTTGTCACTGTACATGTACATATGTATGTGTGTATATATATATATATATATATATATATATATATGTAACACACATTCCCCCAAAATTTCACATTAAAGTTAATTATATGCAATAGATCTGAATAGATTAGTTTGGATTTAAGGCAAGTGCATTTTATGAGATAGCCATGATGCATATCATATGCAGAAATTAATATTGAGCCAATAACATTATTTAAGCTGTAAACTTCATTCTGAGTTTTCCAATTGTCCAGCAAAGTCTTTGCAGGAATAAAAGGTCCCAGGCCATGAGTTGTATGTAGTTACATGTCCTTTAAACTGGAACAATTTCTTAGTCATTTTTTGTTTCATGACATTGGTATTTTTAAAGGACATGGGCCAGACAATTGGTCTTGTTTGACGTTTCTTCAGGATTTGGTTTAGGTTTATTCTTCTGGTAGGAATCAAAGATGTTATTTGTCTCAGTTCATTGTATTAGGAGATATCTGATGTCAATTTGTTCCATTGATGGTGATATTACTTTGATCGTGTAGTAAAGCAAAAAATGCAGTGTTTCTCTACTATAAAGTTACCATTCCCCTCTGAAATGAATAAGGATCTTGTGGGGAGATGTAACGCCATTTTAAAATGTGAGTCTAAATCCAAGAAATTATAAAGTGAATGCTTTCCCAGTTTTGTTCTCATTACAAAATATCTACAATCATTTTTTCCTAGACTAAAAATATTCCTTGTATTTAGAAGCCTTGTGTGTTTAAAATGGTAATCACTATATATCTACTCTGTCTAAAAATGTCAATTTTTCCATACATTTTTATGGACAAATATGGTTTCATGGTTGCAGGGTAATAGCTGCTTGATATAAGTTAAAACAATTTCCACTTTTATAATTATCCTAATTGTTTTTGAAACCAAATCCATATTTATCAGAACAATTCAGATGTAGCAGATTAATTCAATGTAAGGCAAGGTCTGTTGTTATTTTCTAAGAAATGTTGATTTTGACAAAATGCCGACTGGTGCAGCTTCCCCCACAACACGGAATACTTCTAATCTAATCGCCTGCAGAAAAATCCAAGATTGGTGACCATCCAGAAAGATCATAATATTATGTTGGATAGAGTAGCAAAATGTTTGTTTATTGGCCTGTGTACAGGTAAACTTCTCAGAAATCTTGCTACCTGAAAAAGAAATCTACATGTTTGAAAGTGAGGATGAGCGAAAGAAAGAAACACACTGACTCCATAAAGGACAATTAATTGCAGGACTTCTGGGGACATAACAACACCAACACAAGATACAAGTCAGATAGTGAATCAACAGGAACTGATCATTCAGATCTAAGGGATTAAAACATGGGAAGTTGATGGGACAGTCCTCCGGATTACCTTGGATTGATGGTGTAGACAAGTTGCCATCTGGCAAGAAGGGAAGACTGAGAAGGCTGGAGCAGCTTTGCACCCATTTCTTTGAGGTGTCCTTCAGGCATCTCAATGGATCTACCCAGGGAGCACTAAGGAGCACAAGGTTGGAGCACAGAGAGGAAGTCATGGCTGAGCCCCTGCACGGAGTGCTGTCCTGCTTCCCATCAGTCTGGCACTGTGCCAGTCTCATCAAGTGCTCACAACCACCATGTACGGCAGAGGATGCAGAAACATTAACAAGTTTTTCAGCAAGGTCATCCTTTTATGATATCAGAGCCCAAATAAAGTGATGATTCCTTCAAGGCAGCACTGTGAAAGCATTTTGTTTATTTTCCCATTTAGATCATGTTTTGAGAATTAATAACCAAATACTTTATTCATTATTGTCGAACATCATCTGATTGGTTTCCATCATGAGAATTTATTGGTCTTTCTGTCTGTGAACTAGGCTTTTTGTCTAAAACAGACCCATACCTATGCCTATCATGCCCTCTCTGCTACTATGGTGAGTTTGCTATTCCTTCTTTTTCTGGGTTGGTAAAATGCAGCCTGATTTGCTGTCCATATTTGATGGGTCAGAGTGAAGAAGTAGGGCACTAAGTCAAAGTTGAACCAAAGTTGCAACCCCAGAATTTATGATCAGAGTTAGAGATTTCATTTTGGCATAGGTTTTCTTTCAAAGTGAGGAAAGTCCCAGGAGAGGAATGAGTTCATGCTCTACACTGTGGGAAGAGAACAACATCAAAAAGAGTTAATCAGCATGAGATGCCAGATGGAGCCAGTGCAAAGGGAGAAGCAGGAACTTAGGATGAGAGTCCTAGGTCTGCCTCCTGAGACACTCATTCTTATCTTCTGGGTCAGTGGTGTTCTGAGCACCTCCCTCAGTTCTTGGCTCTGAGTCTCAGTTCCTTGCACTCATTAAGGCTGATCTGGCTATTCTACTCCTGAGTGTCCAAACAACCAGCAGCAGAAATCCACATTAGGTCTTCAATATCCACCCTTTTTAGGATTGATGGGTCAGCTACCTGATGGCAAAGTGGTTATATGAGAATGTTTCTATTATGGGAGGAGCAGTGTGTGTGTGTGTGTTTGTGTGTGTGTGTGTGTGTGTGTTTGTTGTTGTTGTTGTTGTTTTACTTGAACACACTCCCCATTTGATTTTCTTTCTCCACATTCAAGGTTCCTGACACTATGACATCCACTGCCTTACAGAATGCCTTAACCATCATCAGTATTTCGCACAGAACTCCTCCAGATAAAGAAGAACACTTCCAAGTTAGTGATGTGCATCTCATGGATATGTGGTATCATGCTCATGGAACTCGTTGTGATGACTAAACCTCCACCAGCCTAAGCCACTTAGTCTGACAGAACAGTGGAATAGCTTTTCTAAAACTGTGTGTGGTCGAGTGTGGCAGTCTATACCTTTAATCCCAGCACCCAAGAGGCAGATGCAGGCAGCTCTCTGTGAGACTAAGGCCAGCCTCATCAAATTAAAGGCCAGCTGGGGTTAGAGTAAGGCTCTAAATAAATGGAGAAATGAAGCAGGTACTCAAAGCTTCATGTGTACTGGCTGGCTTTCATGGCACTGGAAGCTGTTAGGTATGCTACTAGAAGAAAAGTGATATCCATCTTAACGGGACTCCTGAGAGATTGTCAAGATATGCACACTGGTATAATAGTGGCATAAATATTATGGGAGTAACCAAACACTTTGGGATTGAATTCAAGGCCAGCTTCACAAGATAGAACTCTTATCTGACATTGTTATTGGTCCAAGAATCTGTAGCTAGATAGGTCACAGGCCCTAAGAGAGAACCTACTATTGTTATTCTGGTAAACAGATATAGTATTAAACCAAATTCCTAATGACATCATTATATCCATAGGTTAGTGCGTCTCTCAACTCTCATCAGAGAAGATTTTTTTTTTTTTTTGCAGTAGATGGTGATTAACACAGAGTCCCACAACTGGTCAGTTTGCAGACAATAGGTGTCCCTAAATGGGGCACCTATTTCACACCCTCTCCTCCCAAGGCTTAGGGATGATTGCAGACCAGGTGTGGAAAGATTATAAGACTCAGAAGTAATGAACGATTGTAAGGAAACAGTGTTCACACTCAAAAAGGTATGTGTATATATGAATTCAAACTCACAGAAGTTGTGACAGCATGCACAAGACCCGCCCAAGTCAAAATTCCTGCATAGAGGGGAATGGTAGGCTTGAATAGCTGAGGAACTGTTGGCAACTGATAGTTGCTGGAAAAGAGAGTCAGTTTTCTTTAAGGGTATGACACCAGATAGGTTAACCACACTCCAGAGGATGGAGCCAACCCAAGAGTATTAAGGAAACACAAACTTGACTAGATAGGCTTTAAACAGATAAAAGACACAAAGTGAGGAGGTTAGGAATGTGGAGGTAGATCTGAGAAATATGGGAGGGGGACTTTGAATTTGATCAAAATGCATTATATAATAAATTCTCAAAGAATCAATCAAAAAGAAAGATTATTTCAAAGGAGCAGTAGCTCATTTTGGGATGGGTATGATTTGCATTGTGACTGTGTGTAGATATTTACATGGTGTGACGACTGAACTAGACTATTATGTTTTGAGAGTGAAGAGATGGGTCAGTGGCTGAGATCTCTTGAAGCCCTTCCAGAGACCCCGGGTTCGATTCCCAGCACCCACATGATGGCTTACAGCCATCTCTAACTCTAGCTTCAGGGAATCTTCTGCATTCTGTGGGTATTGTATGCATATGGTAGGCAAACATGTATACTTAAGTGAGAAATTGAAAAAATATTCTGTCCAAGTTATGCCGAAGTGACATCACACACAATGCTTTATCACTGGCATTTCTAGGAATCTAAATCAGTTCATTAAAAATGTGAAGTCTATCTTTTCAATTCAAACTATTCCTCCTGGAGACATTTCCAGTTTGGGACCTGGAGCCTTTGTACATTAATTTGTTGTCTGCACAAAGGTGCAAAACTCATGACTGCAGTTGAAATAACAAGGGTAATTACTTAGCTCCCCCAAGTGCCTTGAATCTCTCTTTAGCTCATGCCAGTTAGTAACTCCAGGGAGAGCAGCCTCTTCTGCCTAGAGGAGAAATTAAAAAGCTGAGAGTAGAACAGATGTTTTCAGAAGTCCTTGAAAGCCTTCTTTAATAAGAGGGCTAAGGTAGTCTTTAATTTTACAGTTCAAGGATGATGAGAAAAAAAGATCTGCCTGTTGTCACATAATATTTCTCAATAGGCTTAATTATATTTATGAGTCTTAATACTTAAAGTGACAGGTTGAATTTGTTTGCTGTCATTAGTATGGAAAGAGATGATATGAAGCCTAACCTGCAGGGCTACGAGTTGTTATTGCTTTCCTATCTCTCTCAGCAAAGCCAAAACAAGCCAGGGAAGCATCAGTGCTCTAGAGGCCTCAGAATGCAGGTGAAAAAACAAGGTAGCTGGTTTAGATTAGAACAGTCTCGTCATGTAAATGAGAATCCCTTAGCTTGCATTGCTTCCTATAAAGCCATATATTAAAAACCAACCTGTATTCTATTCGTAATAAATTTTTTACATTATACCATTGATGTTTTTGGTTAGTGTACAAAGCAATGGGCGTCAACAACACCCCCACACATATGAGTCATTGTACTTTGTCAGTCGTCCCCTACCACACTACCCTTTGTTACAATAAACTTCATTTTAGCTAAATGATAATTAAGTTTTCAGGACTTTAATATTTAATAAGTGATTATAAATTTTTCCATATTATGATTCTTTCTAGTTATCTTTACAGCTTATCATCACATTTTCTGCTTCTCTTACATTTTTGTGTACATAAATGAATATAAAAGAATTGCCAAAGCTGGGAAACTTTGTTCTTTTGACATTTTACACATGTTTTATTAGCTTATAGTAATTACACATAACAATGGGCTTCATTATGATATTTCAATACATGCATACAATGTCGTTTGATCGAATTCATACCCATGTCCCCCTCCCACTTATCAGCTTTTCCTCCCCGATTAGTCTACCATCTACTTCAAGGTCTTTTTATTTCCTTGATAATCCAATGAATTTCATTAAGGTTGTTTGTGGGGAAATGGGTAAAAGATTCTTTACTGGACCATGGACAACTTACCAGTTTAAAGACCTCTTTCCTTCTCCAGCAGCCATTGGCTGTCTATAGATCCTCAGGGAGGGGTTGGACCACATGAGTCCCTCTCCCTTCCATGGCACCCTCTTGGTGTGCCCAATCTTGTGCGTGTTTGTGTGGGTAATCACAGATGCTGTGAGTTCAAGAGTACAATGGCCATGTCATTCCAGAAGATAACATTCCACAGCACTGCACTCTGTCCTCCAGCTCCTACATCCTTTCTCCTCCTGTCCCATTTTCCATGAGCCTTTGAGAGGGTGAAAAAGATGTTCTGGTTTTGATTGAGGATTAAACAGTCACTTCTTCTCAGAATTTGGACAAGTTGTGTTTCTGTACCATTGCCCAATGCGTGAAGCATTGAATCCTGTCAAGGGGTATGTGTCCACGAGATAGCTCCCATACTTTTAAATCTTTCCCCAATCCAAGCATCTTCTTTCTTAAAATCTCTAAGCAATTGTATCTGAGAAATTGATTAGCAGGTTTTAAACAGAGAACTTCTCTATCAAAGAGTTGTGTGAAAAGAAACAACACTGTGGGGCCATACAATAAATCAATTCTATGCGAACTTTACAGATCCTACTGTTCATCGTTGGAGGTGCCAGAGTACCATCTCCTGTGATAACAGGCAGTGTGTTAATTATGCCATCATCAAATTTTTAAAAATTCTGTGAGAAAATCAAAACTCTAAGCATTCACTTGAATTCAACGACTCACACTTTAAAGTACTATACAGAATGCTTTTTCATTGAAATAGATCAAATAAGTTATTATAAAAATGTTTCAGGGTAGAGCTCCTATATTAAACCATCCATAGTTCAGGGACCAGTTCAGAAAAGGGGGCAGAAAGATTGTAAGACCCAGAGCTGGTGTCTGAACATAAAAACAGACTTTGGGGCCCCTGGAAACTTGTTCATAAGGACTTATAGCAATGCTGACAGCATATTCAAGACCCATGCATACTCAATCAGACAAAAACTCAGCATGGAGTGGGAGAAACGGGTAGTAGGTCCCAACCCTAGCCAAGGAACTATTGGTAAATGATTACTGTGGGGTGAGGGAGAGTAGTCTTCTTAAAGAGAGTGACTCTAGTTAGACTGACTAGAGTCCATTGGATGAACTAAGGACATCTGGATAGAAATGCTCAATGGGATAGGACTTAATACATATGACAGAATGCCTGAACTCTGGTGAGAGGACCATGTGGGGCAGGGAGGAGGCAAAGAGTCTAAATTGATTAAGACATATTATAAGAAATGTAAAGAAATCCCATAAAATATTAAAAATGAAAAAAATTCCAAAAGTAAAAGGATTGATATCTGTAATTTCAGCTGCTTTGAATGTATTTTTCCACAGCCAGGACTTGCCTCCTTTGGATTTTACTTTCTCTCTTCTCCTAGGGAAGGCACAAAAACTGGCAGCAGCTAAAGCCAGGTCCTTGGAGCTGTTGTTTTATCACAAAGTAATTTAGAGAGGCAGACAATGGATAGAGTCAACTTTTATGAGGAAGCTGTTCATGCTTTCTTCTGATACGACTTTTCCATTCAGAGGTTTTATGACAACTAGAGTCTCTATGGGCCGACAAACTATACACAGACTGATATTTTAAAATAAGACTCATCTTATTAGTAAATCACAGCAATCTGGTAATGAAACCATCTGCCTGTCACGGGCCAATTCTGCAAGCTGCTCAAGTCTAGGGAATGGAATACTTGAAAGAACTCATTGTTTCATACTGAAACTCCAAATTTCACTTTCTGAAGCTCATTTTTATTGGTGTTTTGGTGTTTGGAGACAGGGTCTCCCAAGTTAACCTTGAACTTGTTTTGTAGCCCGTCCTCCTTTCAAACTCATGATCTTCCAGCTTCAGCATTCCAAGTCTGAGATTACAGGGATGCATCACCCAGCAAGTCTCTTTGTTATGCAAGAAATAAGATGAAGCATTTCACTATTTTTTGTCCACTATTGGCAACCCATTTTTCATATCTCATTAGTTTTAACAAAGGATAAATAACGCCATCAAAATTCCTCTGTGAGTTTCACAGTTGGTCACATGTTGCTGCTCTGTATTCACAACAACAAGAATACCTGAACTTTATCATGTTATCATCATAGATAGTATGTTCTTTAGCCAGTCTATAAAGGACTGCATGTAAAAGACTTACACAGGACAAGATATATTCTTTCCATTTAACAGAGGAGAAAACTGAGTCTTAAAAGCATGAATAAGCTTCCAAGCAACAATAATTAAAGAACGATGGGAGAATTTTAACTCACAGATCTGAGATTAAAACCGAACATTCTCAAACACTGTTACAAACAGTACAGATCAGTTTCTATAATCAGTGACAGTTTTCCCCTAAGTTACATTAAACAGCTATGAGTTAATCAACAGTCAGAAAGAAAGCTAAAGAATACACATTTAAATAACACATAGCATTTGAGGGACCTGTCTATACATATGAACCATGTTTCCATTTTTATTTTGGGAATATTTTGAAAACTAAACAAGAAACTAAATCAATGATTTTAAAGACCAAATCTTGGTAAGCATTGCTTGTGATGGTAAGTGCTTAGAGAGTTTTTTAGCATGCCTAGAAAGGAGGCATTCTTTGTTTGGTTTCTAAAGACTCAAAGGATTCCAAACATCAAGCAGCAGAGACAGTGGCTGGAAATATGGTTCAGTGGTTAAGAGTACTGGCTGCTCTTGGAGAAGACCTGGGTTTGGTTCTCAGCACCCACACTGTGGCAAAGAACTGTCCATAACTTCAGTACCAGGGGATTTGACACCCTCTTCTGTCTTCCATGGGCATTGCACAACATGGGTACACACAGAGAGCAGTACATTCATGCTCATAACATTAAAATAATAAAATCAAATTAAAAAGAGGCTGAGACATGTAAGTTCAAGGTCAGAATGGGCTATTGGTAGTGTGTTCCAGGTGAGCCTGAGCTACAAGTGTGAGATCTTGTCTCAAAAATTCATCAAAACAATAAACAAAAAACCCTCAAAGGAAATAAAAGAGAAAAATATGCACAATATTACCAGTATCAGACTTCTAATTATGACATCTATTTCTTGAACCGTTGCCTCATAACCACGCTATGAGATTTTTTGTGGTATACCCTCTTACCAGCAATGGGAGTCTGGCCTTTGACCCCGTCCAGAATGGAATCATCACAGGAAATCAAAGTCATGGTTTCTGATTAGCCCGTGCTTCAAAACGCATTCTGTCTATTTCTGGATGAACACATTTTTTCTAGCCCTCAGAAATTTCCTTCTTTGCTAACTTATGATTACTTTGAACTTTCATCCATGAAGCACAGCACATGGTATGTGGTTTATGATTGCAGTCATTACCAGTTTCTGAACTTACCCGACCTAGTAACTCAAATTGTTCTAGAAAAATTTTATCAGTCCATTTTCCTTTTTCTTCTAGGCCCTTCTCCAGATGCCCTTCTTACACAGGAAGAACATTCCTTTAAGAAGATGTGGAAATGAAGTATCTACCACATAAAAAACAAATCTCTGAGCAGGTCTGGAGAGATGGCTCAGACGTTAAGAGCACTGGTTGCTCTTGCAGAGGACTGATGTTTGGTTCTCAGCACCCACATGGTGGCTAACTCCAGGGAAATCTGATGCCCTCTTGTAACCTTTGTGGGCACTGCATAACACAGGCATACTTACATACATGCAGGTAATATGCTCATACACAAAAAAATAAAAATAATAAATAAAGCATTAAAAAGAAAATTAAAAAGTCTCTGGGGTCTAGATCATTAAACTCGGAAGGAACTGTGTTCTGCACTGGACAATTCAGTGGGTGAAGTATGCCATTATTTGTCCCTCTTCTGGCATTAGAAATGTCAGGTAATTAGCTAGTAGTCTAATGAGTTATAGTTGAATGTCAAACTCACTTATTTCTACTGAGAGCTCTGACTAGGAAAAACAAACAAGAGTCTCAATGAGCAGGAAACCACGAGAGCTTAGAGAATATAGAACAGGTTCAGGGAAAAGCAGTAAGCATGTGTCCAAGTCTTCCAGAAAAGCAGTGAGGACAAGCACCATGTCAAGCAAGGAAAGAGCCAACAGTGATAATCTGAAGATGGTTTTCAACCAGCACTTCATACATGAGAAACAGAGATTACTGTTATAGCATGCTAGAAACAGAATGCACTGTTTCAGTTTCACAAGCCTGTGAGGTAATAATCTTCTGATACTGTGTTCCTGATGATGAGAGGGAGATCCTGAGGGGCAAGTTTTTGCCCCTGAGCACAAAGTGTGTATGTGGCTAAAGCAGAGTTCACTCGTAGGGAGTCTGACTCCTGAGCCTTCACTCCTACATGTAGCCATATTGGTCCCCAGACAATAAGTGCAGGAAATAGGAGCCATGCTCTAGGAAATAAGCAAAGGCTCTACTCTCTAGCAAGAGGTATGACCTAAAAGGTTTATGCTACGGAAACAAAGGTATGAGGAATGTGAGGAGTAAAGTTATTACTATGTGGGAGTTCATAGTTTTTCTCCTCTTTTCTCTGATCTCTGAAGAGGGCATGAACAAAGGAGTGGATTCTCATAAGATAAGCTATCAGAGAAGAAAAATTATCCTCATAGCAGTGACTTTAATACAACACAGAGGATGTCAGAGCTGTGATCATCATAAAAGGAGAGAGAGAGAGAGCTTAGATTAGAAGTTGACAGAGGGGGAATGTTGATGGAAAGTCCTGGGATCAGGGATCACAAAATTTATGGTCCACACTGATTGAGGCATCTGTGAGTGGAAAGAGGCACTATTACTGATTAGGACAAAGCCTGGGACATTTGATCACTCTAACTAAAGCCCCTTCTGATTACACTTTGGTGCCGTCACTGCCTGTTGAGATTAGGTGAGATCTGTCCTGGAGCTTAAACATACTAGAGAATTCAAGAGGGCAGGAATCTGATAAGAGTGGATGTGTGCAAAGTGTTTGGGTCCTATTTAAAGAGATAAGATGAAAATTCCTGTTTGGTTCATGTTCCTTTAAACGTAAAACCACTCCAGAGCTGGACTAGTAGGTCACGGTTTCTGAGTTTTACTGGGGTTTCTATATAAAAGAAGCCACACAATACATGTGGACATAATCAGATGAGGCTGGTAGAGGCTAAGTGGATGAAATCCATGTGAAACAAGCTTGGGAAAACAAAAGCCCTTACGAGGATCCAAACACAGAGTGTAAGCAGGCAGCTTAAGTTGCAAGATTCTTAGGTTACCCCCACAGCAAGTTTTCTGGGAGGATACGTGCTGAATTAGGAATGATGGCGACTAATCATCAAGGAGCCTATGTTTACACAACTTATAAACAGCTATGCAGTTTGGCTTCACACAGAGGGAAACATAATTCAGAGAATGAACGCTTGTTTAGAATGCAACATAGCTCTGTACTCCTAGTTGGGGGCTCCCTTCCCATCATGCCGTAACTACTACAGTTCAGCTCTCCTCTGTCTGGAGGTTAGGAACCTCTGCTCTTTTGTTTATATACCAAGGACTTTCTCCTGTAAGTTTGGCATTCATCAGCTCCAAGGCAGAAGATTCAATTTATTTATTCACCTTCCATCCACTCAAGAGCTTGTGCTGGAAAGAGTATTTGAGTCGGCAAGCCTCATATGCTTCTCATTAGCCTGCAGAATAGCTGTACTTGGATCAAATGCTTATCCCCTGTCCAGTAGCTATGATCAGGCCTGTAGGGTCACAGCAAGTAGAATGTAATTATTGGTGGACCTCCTTGATGTCCTACGACTTTTGCAGCTGTTCCTGTGTTCTTTTGCAAATTCCTGCTCCTCTGCCCAGGCATTAAACCTTGGATTTCATTGAGGCTGAAGAGTCAGGGCCCTCTTTTTCCAAAATTCTCTTTCTCCTTGTAATCTCTATGAAGTTCATTGCTGCAGTTCCTGGGCCAGGTTTCTGCAAACATAGACCAATGGCTTCCAAATGCAATAGCGTTTGCCTGGATCTGTCCTTTGAATCCTAGCTCAGATATTGATTGTCAACCTGAAATTTCCACTTTGCATGTCTCAAAGGATGCTCCTGTACACTTAACATCCATACATCTGGCTCAAACCTGCCTGTTTTCTAACACTTGCTTCCTGGGTAAACAACATTTCCGTTCATTCAGTTGCAAAAGCCATAAACTTATGACCCAGGCTTGATGTATCCTGCTACCTCCATCCCATTTTCAAGCTTCCTCTTTGCTCTGTTAATCTCAGCGTTTCTGAAAACCATTTTTCCTACTCTTGCAGATGTCACCCCAGTTCACGTTGCAGTTTTATTACTCTCCTGGGTCACTGCAGCCAGATATACTGCCCTTTGTCTATTCTGACTTCTTTTTAATCCATTCTCAATACCACAGTTACTGTGAGCTTTACAAAGGATAATTCTTACCATACCCTGTCCTTAACATCCTCCAAATTCACTATTCCTCTTAAAACTGAGAGAGTACTTTTAATGTGATCCTATACGTCTGATCTAGGTCCCTCCATCTCACAGCTTCATTTTGTATAATATTCCTTTGTTCTGGATATTTTGGGTACATTTCAGAGCCCAGACTCTGCAGAATCCTTCTTGCTAGAGCTCTCTCCAGTGAATAGGTCCCTGGCATGGGAAGGTCTTAACCACATCGGTTTCCTGACAGCTCCTGCCTATGGCCATACCCATCTTTTCTGACAGCTCCTACCCAGGTTTCGGAATTTAGCATTCCAGTCTCTGCCAAGATCCTCTGCTACACAAGGAGATACATTAATACAGACTCACATTTGTGTCTTTTGAAAGCCTATAGAATACATGATTATTATGAATTTATGTTTGTGTGTCCTTCCTCCTAAGTCTTGAATATTTATATTAACTAGGCCATGTCTATTTCCATTTATTATATTGTCTTTGGAAGCCTTGGAAGGTGGTGAAGAATGTGCTTTGAATGGAAGGATACATGCATGAATATGCATCCATGGATGGATGGATGAGCAAATGCTTGAGAAATCATTATAGGCAACGTCTCTAAACAGAGAACTGTAGAAATAATACAGCACCCACTGAAGATTGTCTCGGTCCATTTGGGCTGTTTGAAACAAGATATAGATTCCTTCTGTAAGTTCTAGATGCTGGGAATGCAAGATCATGTTGACAGTAGATGCAGTAATTAGCGATTGCTTTTTTCCTAATTCGTGGCCACCTTCTCACTGTGTGCCCATGACAAAAGGAGCAAGTAACTGTCTTTTATAAGATCCCTAATCTTCTTCATAATGACTCTACCTTTATGACATAATCCTAACCCCACAAAGATACTTCCAGAAAAATGTCAAATGGGGGATTAGGTTTCAACATTTGAATCTGAGGGGATTCAGTCTGTCGCAAAGAATTATAAACCATATTTATTCTTCAAAGCATCCTAGGTTCTTCTTAACATAAGCAAAAAATCAAAGGAAAAAAACAAAACAAAAACAAGCCCTAAAGATAATTCAATGTAACATCACTATATTATTAACAAAGCTCACTGCCCTCTGTTCAAACACACATTATTAACCTGAAGGGAGAAAGGGGCAGCCTAAGCTTCAAACTGAATGTAGAAGAGTATTCTGAAAACGCACGGAACAAACAATGTAAATAAAGAGCATGTTAGATCTTCTGTTTTAAAATGGAATATTAGCTTGCGCTTACTTCCTCACCGGAAAGGTAGTGATGGAGGAGAGTTTCTAAATTATGCATCCTATCTGGAGTTAGAAACACAATATCTATGTTATGCATGCCGCATTCAATAGACCATAAACTATGTAAACTCTGTAGTGAAAACAAGAGAATTTAAGAAAATTCAAATACATAATTGGCTGATAAAAATATACTATAACCACATAATTGTCATAGCTTTACATTCTATCCAAATTCTTAAACTGTTACATTGTGGTAATTAGCTCCTACGCAGAGAAAACATTCTTTTAAAATCTCCCCGTGGTCACATAAGTACATTATCCAAACCAAAGCACAAAAGAAAAGATTAATTTGTAATTAACAAAAAAACTGTTCAAAACCTTATAACAAATAAGATACAAAGGATTACTACCATAAATAAACAGGACCTCTTAACACACAATTGAAAAAAAAAAAAAAAACAACTACAACTGCTCTAAAGTAGGGGTTAGCAGGTCACAGAAACATATGACTCAAAAAGAAAAATCTAAATGATAATAACTTGCTAATAACCTTAAATAAAACATTTGCAAAATAAAATTATGTAATGTTAATTTTTCACTTCTCCTACCAAAAGTTACTCAAATAAATAAGAACGTTCAGTGTCTGCTTAGGTACTGGAAAATATTGGCCACTTGTAGGAATTGAAATAAATTATTTCAGTAATTCTGATAGTGAATCTGAAAATTCAAGTGTACACATTTCAAACATCAGTATATTATTTGACCTAAAATTTTAAACTGAGTAAATAATTGAAAAACATTAAAATTATTGATATTGAGGATGATTTCAGTAATGTTTATAACTGCAAAATTTGAAAACTCTCTAAAGTTGAAATAAGCTGGTTATATAAATCATTATGGGAAATATATTTTGTGGGAAACAGTATATGTACTGTTTTTTTAAATGTGTGTGATTTCTTTGGTAAAATATACATTCTGCTACTAATTTGGAATTTTCCAAACATCTATATCTATTTAGTAGCAAGAATGAAAGATTTATTAAATTATGCACTAACAGGTCTCAAGAATATTTACCAGAAGTAATAATAGGCAGTGAGATTATGAGTGATTTCCACTTCTATTCCTTTATGTAATATTTAATTTTTTGGAAGCAAAACTACTTTTATGTTAGAGTTGAGGATCTACTATTAATTTAGCCAGCAGTGTTTAGCTCACAAAGCTCTTATTCGGTGTCTGTTTCAAGCTATATCCTGCTACAGCTACTCTTATGATAGATTTGAGGATCTACTATGAATTTAGTCAGCAGTGTTTAGAGCACAAAGCTCTTATTCGGTGTCTGTTTCAAGCTATATCCTGCTACTTCCAATGTGCACTTTTCTTAAAGTTGAAATTTTCCATGCTTTGGAAACTATATAACTCTAGTCTGCCATCTAGTGTTAAGAGCTTGAGATGTCTTAAGGATGATGTCACTGGTCGAAAAGATTCTCTAATATTCCATTTTACAATTCTATAGGCAATTTGAGCAACGACAAAAAAATTCCTTAAAAGAGACACTGAGATTTCTCCTGAGTACATATCTATGTCAGTTTTCAAGTAACAAACTCTAACAGAACTTTGCCTTTCAGTTCAGTAATAGGAAATTGAAATAATCATAAAATAGCATCCAAGAGCTAACTAGTTAAACATTAACAAACAAGTAAGGGAGGAAGAGTATCTGTATCTTCATCACACCACACACACACACACACTCACACACACACACACACACACACACACACACTTCTATATTACTGCTATGGTCTCCCAACACCTACAGAAGCCAAGAATTCATCAATAAATTTCTTCAAAATATTAACAAATCAAAGAGTCTACCTGAAGATCTACCCCAAAGCCTCTAACAAACAAAAAGAGTGAATAGTCATTTCTATTCATTTCCATATCATCCACCCAAACCATTATGCAAGCGGAGTTGACAGTTGACTCCATGAGCATCCGGAAAGCGCCTAGTCAGTATAACTAAAGTAAAGCCAAACATCATTCAGGCAAAAATACATATTGTATGCCTGAGTGTCTCTATGCCTGATCTTTTTAAGGTATGTTGAAACTATTTAAGGTGTTTGGAAACAATAGTTTAAAAGCAAAAAATAGCTCTGCCGCCAGGACTTTTTAATGATGTCATTTTCTAAACTAAAAGAGATTTTTCCAGTTTGAAAGTTTATCATCATTATCTCTGAAATTTTCCTACTAATGACTAATCATTTGCTTTCTGGAAGTTTATTCTAAAGAAATAATACAACAGCCTCATCCCAGCTATATATAATTGGCAAGTTAGAAACCATGACCACACGTTAAGGTTGGGTAAGAAATGAAGAAATATTCATGCAATAGAATACTCTATGGTTCTATAAAATGATCCATCAATGCCTTTCAGTATTTTTTTTTACAGAGAGCCATAATCTCAAATGAAATAGTAAGAAAATAATATTGCATAGAAGTTCAAAAACTCTTTTGTAAATAAAGCAACCACAGGGATTCAACCTGTCCTCTCAATTACTTTTGAACAACATGCAAGGTGTACAGGAGTACTAGCTACCATGATTGACAGAATTCCTTAAAGCAAGTCCCTAACACTTTAATAGACACACAGATAAGCAGGCTCTAAAGCTAGTCTTTAGAAGGGAAATTAGTACAGATCTTGTATAACTGGCATATCAAATCTACATCATTCATAATAAGGCAGAATTAGATGAACTTGAAAAATATGAGAATTTCCTGTCCATCATGTAACTACAAACCAGGCAATGGTGTTTGGTCAAACCCAACTCTAGGTTTTTAAATATTTTAATGTTACTGAGTGACCAAGGGATTCTTTTTTCCGTGTCTATAAAGTAGAACATTTTACCAGTTTTGTAACAATGTTTGCCATCCTTAATAGTCTTACATTGGCCCCTCTGTGCCTATATTGATTAGAGTTATATGTGTCCTTGCCAAAGAGCTAAAGAATGATCCAATTTGTGGTATAAGTCGGTTATCAGGGACTCCAAAATCACAGTCAGCAGGAAAGATGTTTTAAAAACTAATAAAGTTTGCCTTCTCAATAAAATCTTTTGGTCTGCTCTTGCAATCACAGCTTCACTTGCCCTTGCTTAATGAGAACAGCATATCCATTCACAGTATCCATTCTTTTAAGAATACATGTTAAACGTGTTCTGTGTAAGAGGCTGTGCAGGCATAGAAAGGAGAAGAGAAATTGCCCACAAACAATTCCTTTCTTGACGTTACAGAACATGAAGGAGATAGTGACCGCAAATGAAAGGATAACGAGAGCACACAAGAGTAGTGTGAAGGCCAGGGACAGGGAAGAGATATTTCATTAGTGAAAACACAAGATGAGCATTGTTGATTAGGGAAAAGACGGAGGAGACAGCAGCACAGCAAGAGGCCAGAGTGATCCGAGACAGAAGCTGGTGCATCTGTAGAACATGGAATAGCCTTGATGATGGGAAACTGGGTTGGCGGTAGCTGGCACATGAGGCCAAATTGCAATTGTAGTCTTTGTCCCCAAGTCAGAAATCTCTATCAGAAAGCTCATCCACCACCTTTGCTCTCCGTTCTTGACACTTTCACATTTCCCATTATCTGGGGGAAATGTTCTATAGAATGAACACGTTGCATTAAATGAATACTAAGGTTTGTTCTTCCCATAAACTTACATATTTTACCTGATCTGCAGTTTACTTATACTTAAGTTGATAGACTATTAAGAAGACTCTCAAGGACTTATTGTGATCAAGAAAACACAAGAAACTTGAGGAGTTTGCAAAGTGAAGCAAGTATTTATAAGAACTGGACAAAGGAAACTAGTCAAAAACAGAACGGATCAATCACTACAACTATTATTATTTATTTAACATAGAATGCAGTGCAGTGAAATATAAGAAAAGTTTCAATGACATAACCAATAAACTCTAATGCTTCCTACATTAAAATGTATTTGTAATAATGCTAAAGTTATTCAGATATTTTCAGTTCCTTTTTCCTGCTCACAGCCTTTTCTTTTAGCAAAATAAGTTCTAATAAGCCAAGAACATTTTTTAGAATCTTATGCCACTTAAAAAACACACTTTGCAGCTTGGGTGTTTAATCTTGTTTTCATTATAACTCTGTTCACGTCTTTTTGTTCAGTTTTGAAAAGAACTCGGTCTCCCTTCTCCTTGTGTTTATTTCTAATTTATTTTCTAATATTTCATTTTTGGTTAGGAATGTCAAGAGTGAGCTAGCCCCAGTGTTAAGTGACTACTTAGAAGAAAATGATTGAGCATTTACGTAGAAGTTAATCAAACATAAATAATAATTTGCCACCTACTTGTTTTTACAGTGTTCTTGCCACTAAATTCAAAAGAATTCTTTCAGAATGTGAAATGTATCACATGCGGACAACACACTGAGTTTGGTGAAATAACATTTCATTTCTTCCTGTGTATAATATATCTCAAGCAAGAGCTCAGATTTGAGAGTTGAGTTGAAAGCAAAACAATTTTCTTGTATTTTTTTCAACTTTGTGTAGGTGCTTGATTCAGTTCTTACTGCTTTTGTTTGGCAAGGAAGAAAGGCCATTTTCTCTGTGTTAAAGAATTTGGAAGTTAAAGCTCAGAAAGTGTTCAGATGTCAGGAAAAATAGAGAACTATATCAGACAGAATAAAAATGCCGTTTTTTCTTTAAAATATTTATGATATCTCAAAATGCAAGAACATCTTTAAACACAAAAAAGAACTGTGGAACTTGCTGGTTATTGGACTTTAAACTTTTAATATTATCATATGGATTCTTTGAGATTTTATACAACGTATTTGGACTCTATTCAGACCCGTCCCCAGTCTCCCATCGGATTTGCCCTAACCTCCCTTCCACTTTCATTTCATATCCTCTGTTTTTTAAGTTATTCTTTATGTGCATGAGCAGTTTGCCTACATGTATGTGTGTGCACCAAGTGCATGTAATACCCATGGAGGCTAAAAGAGGGCGTAGAATCTCCTGGAACTGGATGGAGTTACAGACAGTTGTTAGCTGCCATGTGGGTTCTGGGAATCAAATTTAAGTCCTCTGCAAGAGCAGTCAGCTTTCTTAACTGCTGAACCATCTCTTTAGCCCCCTCTAGGACTTTTTAAGGTCTATCGAGTTTAAATTGTGTTCCCCAAATGCTCTTGGGTATGGAAAATTTTCCTGATCATTATGAATCTACACAGCATCACACCCTTCAGAAAAACTGACTTGCCCTCTCCCAGCACTATAAATTGTCAAAAACTCTTCAGGAAGGGCTGGGGCTTCGTGCCTACCTCCCACTCCATGCCGGGTTTGAACTTACATAGGTCTTGTGCATTCTGTCACAAGTGCAGTGGGTTCATATGTGGAACTGCCCTGTTGTGTCTGGAAAACACAGTCTCCTTCAATTCATCCATCATCTCTGGTTCTTACAATCTTTCCACTCCCTTTTCTGTAATGATCTCTTCCTCCTTGGGAGGAAAGGATGTTGTGTTGGTGTCCCACATAGGGCAAAGTACTCAGCAATCTCTTATTTTCCAATATTGACCACTTGTGGGTTTCTGTGATAATCATGCTGCAAGAAGAAGCTTCTCTGGTAGGCAGTTCACAGCCAGATAAGGTTGATGTCTACTTTTCTCTTCTAGTAGCATGTGTAGCACCTTCCAGCACTATGAAAGCTACACAGCAGAGATAAAGCTTCGAGGCCAGTGACAGCTCGATTTCACCTTGCTTGTTCTATGACCTACATCTCTGTGTCTAGTACCTTTAGCAATTGAGTCTGATCATCAGATTCAAGAAGGCAAACAAAACCAATGGCTATAGTGATTATTTTTTGAGGGTCTTCAGGATGTCCCTCGCTAACAATTCTAAAAGAAGAGGTCCATTTCTGGCACTGGGCTTTTTATATGCTTGCCTTTGGTGTCCAGTAGGGTAATTCCATTTAAACTCTTTGTATTGTACCTGTATACATTTTAAGAAGCTTCTACTGTAATGGATTTCCATGTGACTTTTTCTAAAGGATTTTAATGTTAATTGCTTCACACTATACTCCCTTCTCGACCCTGTCCTCCCACTCCCTGTCCCATTTAACACTTCATATTTCCATTATTCTACTTTCTTCCTTTATATCACGGTATTCTATCTTCCCTCCCAGTGACAGCCCCTCCCCAAATAGTTTCCTGACCTCTATGGATTTTCCATTTGAAACACATAACTAAAAATTCAAGGTGGCATACACATTTGAGAGGCAACATTTAACATTTGACTCTCTGGGTCTGGGTTCCTTCCCTCAGGATGATTGCTTCCAGTTTCATCCACTACCTGTAAATTTTATAAGTTAATTTTTCTTAACAGCTGAATAACGTAGTCCACTGTGTAAATGTGCCATATTTTTATTACCAGCGCAGCAGCTGACGGCCATCTAGGTTGCTTTCATTTCCTAGTATTGTGAATAGGGTGGCAGTGAAAATGGATGAGCAGGTATCTCTGTGGTGGGATATATCACCTGAACGAGTGGTAGAGCTGAATCACATGGTGGATCTCCTTCTAGGTTTCTGAGACCCACCCCTCAGGATGATTTCACAGTGTCTGTGCTCGTTTGCCGTCCCACCAGCAGTGAATGAGTCCTCCCCTCTTCCCACATCCTCATCAGCATTTGCCATCTTTTGTTTATTGGATCTTAAGCATTCTGACTCAAGGAAGGTGAAATATCAAAGTAGTTTGAATTTGAATTTCCCTGATGGCTAAAGATGTTGAACATTTGAAAATATATATATATATATATATATATGTACATATATATATATATATATCGGTCATCTGTGTTTCATCTTTTGAGAATTTTGTTTAATTCCTTGGCCCAGCTTTAATTCAATTGCCTGTTTTCTTGACGATTAGCTTTTTTCCACTTTGCATATTCTAGGTACTAACCTTCTGTCAGAGCTATGTTTTGGTAAAGAATTTTCTGATGTAGGCACCTAGTACTATAAACTATCCTGTTAGGATTGTTTTCACTGTGCCCCATATATTTTAGTATGCTGTGTTTTCATTTTCATTCAATTCTAGGAATTTTTAATTTTCTTTTTTATTTCTCCATTGACCCAGTTTTCAATTATAGGGTGTTTTTTTTTAGTTTCCATGTGTTTGTGTACTTTCTGTAGTTTCTGTTGCTGTTGATACCTAGCTGTATTCCTTGATGGTCAAATAGAATTCATGCTGTTGTTTCAATTTTCCTTTATTTTTTGAGGCTTGATTTGTGTCTTAATACATGGTTAATTTTGGAGAAAGTTCCATGGGCTGCTGACCTATAGTATGTATTTCTTAGTGCTTATGTGAAATGCTCTATAGTTATCTGGTAGGCCATTTCATTTACGATTTAATTCCTGTGAACTCCAAATTTTTACAATTTTTCCATCTTATTAATTTGGTTTTTCCTTTGTTTGACCAATTGATTGATTGATTGATTGTGTGTGTGTGTGTGTGTGTGTGAGAGAGAGAGAGAGAGAGAGAGAGAGATCTAATTTTAAAAGGAAAGCACTTATGGAAGGAAAAGTAGCTGTTGGCAAGATGGAAGAGCAGTAGGTAGTGGAAACCAGCTGCCTATTATGACTCGCATGCCATGATGTATATGGTTTATGGTGTGGATTCTCATTAGACAACCACTCCCCATCCCCTTGTCTGAGTTGTTTAGGCAATGGTACCCCTTAAATAGATTTCTCTGTGCTCCAGACTCTTCCCTGAGAAAGATGTCTAACACTATCTGTCTTATTGAATCACCATGAAGGTAAGGTGAGATAATCCATGTAGATTGATAGAAAAGCATCAATATATTATGTGATCAATATTATAGCCATGTAACATATGACCCAAGACCTTGTCTACCATAAATCCTAAGTTTTAATGGTAGTTACCACCATATAAAGTAGATCAAATGAGTTTATCAAACAAAATGAGCACTAGAAAGTGGAATATACCTTTCAATGGGAAACTCTTTGGAAAATCCAGTACTTTTACAAAGATGTTATATACTTTAATGTAGAGTGGTGACTATGCAATTAAAAATTCAATATTTCAGGGTCAAATTTCCTATAATCCAAAATAGTTTGTTCTTCCATATATTAACATATAGCCCCCGGAGATATTGGATCTAAAAAATACTTTTATTTTACTTTCATGTCTTAAAGATACTTAAGTTTGGCACATACTATGCACCTGGCCTCCTCTCTCTTACATCTATTTAAATCATTCATTCCACATTAAAACAAATTCTTACAATGTGAACAAATCATTCAAAGCCAACATTTCAGTAAGATAAACATTCTTTTAAGAGAAGAGTCATCACTCCTTTAAATAGGAGAGTCATACTTTCCTATGCCAGGAGAAAAAGACGTTATCTTGCAACTGAGTGATTGGTGTAGGCATCAATGGCAAAAGTTTACTAGAGCCTGGCTCAAAGTGAAGAGTCTGCAATGTATATTTTCATCGTGACTTGATATGAATTTATAGGGAGGAAAACCAATCTAAATTAGGAAAATTGTAAATATGCAACTCATGTCTGGTTCTGTAGCATGTTCAGAGTTGATTGGTACTTTAAGGCCAAAAGAGTGCCTTGGGCATAATCTCAGGATGAGATTATGAAAAACTAATGTGAATTAAAATATGAGGGAGAATTTGCCAGAATAAAATATAATTTCTATTTTTAAAAAGTTGAATAACCTAAGTAGATTATGGATTAATAATTTACATAAGAGAATTTACATAGTTCTAAAAATCATGACAAAAAATTCATTTTAGCATTAAATTTTACCCTGAGCAATACATAATTAAGGATTAAATGTTAAGCTTTATTTCCCTATGCAGAACCATTTTTAAATTGCTATTGTGAAATCATGTTAAGGCTAAACTATGTATTACTAGTTGGTTCATAATGCTTTCTTCAAGAGGAAATTACATTTCTTTAGAAAAATTTATCACAGAAATTGTAATATTTTGTCGTTTCTATCAAAGGTAAATTATGAAAGTTGCAGAGAGGGGAAACGGACTGAACTCACATTGTTGATAGATTTCTCTTGGAGAAAAAGTCCAGAACACTTCAAAGTCACATTATAAGTCATATTTCTGTGAAAGCATTTCTGAAGTCACTAGCAATCATTTATAAAAGAGTTGAAGCATCCTTTAGGAGGATCAAAGTTGTTGAAAAGAGTCTCCAAGATCTCTCTGAAGTAGTTATCAATTTGAAAGCGCGATGACTTTCCTATTCAGCATAATGACAATGGTCGTGTTTTCATACATTAAAATGCAATTTTACAACTGTGAAAGATCAGCAGCACTTGAGCAAACGTGACAGTTAACAGTGGCTCTGGCAACACAGCATGTCAGCAGGTCGCCCTTAGATGCTATGGGCTCTGTTGTAAGTTCTGACTCCTGAGACTGACCAGCATTTCTGGAGGTTTAAGACTCTGTGCAACAAAGATATCATTGTGTTTTGAACTTAAATATGAAATCTCCATTAGAAAACTTAAAACAAATCTAGGAATTTCCAAAAAAGAAAGGGATTGGAAAGATAAAGTGCTCTCTATAGTTGGTGTTACCTGAGAATAGTTAAAATTCTCTGTTCCCTTGTGTTGTAAAGGCATTAACAAAAGTAACTAACTATACTCATAAAAGGGCACAATTTAAAAAATAGAGGATAAAAAAAATCTGAGCAGGTAATTTATACAGAGAGAGAGAGACAGAGACAGAGACAGAGACAGAGAGACAGAGAAATATAACCAACACATAAATTGATTTTTGTATCCACCACAGAGATACAAAATCCTGAGCAATTCTTCATAAATGACAGATAAACAATTTATTTTTATTTATTTTTTTACAATAGGTGTTTCTATCTATACTTCAACCATATACACATATATTTATTTTTTTAATTTATTATTTTTGTTTTGGACAATTTCATACACACATGCAGTATATTTTGATACAATATATTCACTACATCTCTCGGTCTTCCCTTTGAAACCCTTCTTACTAACATGTCCTCCTCCTATTTCCCCGCCTTTAAAAATATTCTACTGAATCTGATTAAGGCTGCTTGCATGTTCAAGGGGGAGGGCTATTCACTGAATCCTGGGCGATTTACGACATGGTTACTGAATGTATAACATGGATATACGTGATAACCAGGCAACCAGTGCAGAAATTTTCAGAATCATCTTAGACTTCTCTTCTGTCCTTACCTTCACATGAAGCTATGTGGATTTATTCAACATTCCAATATGGATGGGGACTTGGGGCCCACTCCTAGCTGAGGGGCTATTGATAACTAATGATTTCTGGAGAAAGGGAAGCAATTTTTCTACAAACACTTTATTTAATCTAAGATATGGAGATCTTCCATGCATTTCTGGTCTAGTAAGAATACAAAAAAGAATCTCAGTGGGCACAACATATCTCAGACCTAGTAATGCTATTGGAGATTTCCATTTTAAGATACACAGAAAATGATTCCAAGATAGAAATACATAAGATGATTCAATAAAGCACTATGTATACCGGGGAAAAAAAAAACTAGATCCAACCCAAAAGTTGCTTAAACAGAAATAAGGAGCTGGCATGAAGTACATGTCTGTGATGCCAGAACTCTGGATGTATAGGCCAGATGATTTCCATGAGTTTGAGGTTATCTTTGCCTCATATTAAGATCATGTCTTAATAAAATAAAAGAAAGAGCTGATTACAGGAATTAAAATCCATCCATCCAGAAGGATGGTTTGAAACCGAAGAAAGGTCATAAACAAGATAACCTTTTGCCTTTTAATAAAATTCCTGGTAGTGTAAATGTGAATGTGAAAACATTAAAAAACTAATACTTTACAATCCTTACAGTCATGGGAAAAAACAAGGAGGCATAAGACCTTAAGATGGGGAAGGTATTCCATGGACGTCAGAGACAAAGGGCCACTAATCCCATAGTCCGCCTTCAAAATAAGTAGAAATTAAGCTTCTCCATGTGATGACAGTGAGGACAACAGTTGAGACTGACAGTATTAATTTGTCTGAGATCATGAAGTTGAAAAAGAAATGAGGAATCACTTGTCACAATAAAGTTTACTCTTTTGATGTCAACCAAGTAGAGAGAAACTGAGGCAAAACCAAGTAGTGCTGGAAATATAGTTGCCATTTCTTCAATAGAATGGAAAACAACTGGACAGAGCGGCAGGGGCCTGTAACCCAGTAGATGAGAGGATAGGACAGAAGGGACCATGAGGTCAAGATCAGTTTTTGCCACATAATGAGATCCTTTCTCAAAGACTCCAAGATGAGGGAGAAAAGGGAGAAGGAAGAGAGAGGGGAGAGAGAAAGAGACAGAGAAAGAGAAAGAATAGCCATCTAGTTGTCTTGATCCAAAGGGGTGCTTTCTGTTTGGTGGGTACTATACCACATCACTGCATGCAACAGTGCAGCATGTAGGGTGACCAACCTTTCTAGTGATCCAAGACAGCAAATATCAAAATCAGGACAATCCCAGACAACTGCACCAGTTGATTGCACTAACTGCTCACTGCTCTCCAAAGGAAATGCAAATAGTAACATGACCACAGACCAAGTTCTGCTTACCTGGAAGCCAGATCACCTTAGTTTTATATATGGAGAACTTAGATAACTTACGATGCAAAGCTTTCATCGAAAAGGAGTAAAAGCACACCTGGGTTCCTGATGGTTCTCTGGTTCCTGATTCCAGTGATATCCAAGAACCGGCTGCAATTTTATCTTTTCAATTATATAAAACAAAGTGGTATTGGGTGTGTTGTTGGTACAGCTCAGTGGTAGAATCCATGATTATTGTCCACATACCCAGGATTTCATCTCCAACACTGACAAAAATAAGTAAATAAATGAATGTAAAAGCTACACTTCTGTAACAGATTGGGTTTTTGTTGCTGTCAAATTAATGCATGTTGGTATCTGATACTCAGAACTAAAATACTATTGACTGTTATTGTATCTATCAGTTCACTGTCTGAATAATTTAAGTTTAATCTCATGTGGTAGTAGGTCAGTAGTGCGGTACTGGGTACCAAGGTCAAAAATATTAATAGTTTCTGGAGCAGTAGCAAAATCCATTAATGTTTCAGAAAGCAGCACATTAATAGAAAGTGCCGCTTAGTTTCCAATTTTCTAGGTTAATGAGCACATTTCATTCTCAGGCCAACAATGACTAGCTTAGAGGCCCTGTTGCTGGGAAAGTTCTGATCTCTTTGCTATCTTGGTCTGTTTTGGAATTACAGTAGAGATAAAGGCTTATATCTCCAGGCCAGATTTGGAAGCTAAATTTACACAAAAAGCAAATTTAAAAAAGTGTTATTCCCAGTGCCTTAAATCAAGGGGTATGGCACTTAACAATCCAATGCAGATTAATAAGTAAGACAAGGAACACAACCATCAAGAGACATTTGAATCTTGAACTGTCCCCACTCAAAAGGAACACAGTTCTTCCAGTCTCAGTTCCCTGACTTGTACTGTTTGGTCATCTCTCCCATTGGGTCTAGTAGTAGACAAGTCCACCTCACAAAGGCAGAGAAGTAGCCAGGATGAGAGAACCATCCCCTGCCTAGAATAAAGGAATGAAAGCAGTTCGAATTTGGAAGTAAGTCAGTTTCTCCTCTTCCCAATGCTCCCAGCCTGTTCCGCCAGTCTCCTGTCTCCTGTGTTTATTGCACATGCCTCATACCTGCCCTCTCTTCATTCCTCTTCTTTCCCCAGAATCATCGCTTATCTAAAAAGCCCATTTCAGCTTTTTGAAACTAGAAATAAGATTATGTCACCCTTGGCTTAAAATACTGATTTCTGGTCATGAAACGAACTAGTAATAGCCATTTACTCAAGAAGTCAGAAGCAGCCCAGACCAGCTACTTTGCTTTCTATGAAACGTGCACTGAAACAAACTCATCTCATCTGTTCTCAGCAATCTCTTAATCTTTGAAGCAATAAAGGCCTTGATGTGGGTACTCTCTCATCTCTTTCTTTCCTTTTTTGACAGGATCTCTCTGGGCCCAGCCTGCCTGTGAGCCAGGCTGGCTTCAATCTCTCAGAGATCTACCTGCCTCTGTCTCCCGAGGAGTGGGATTAAAGGTGTGCACCACCAAGCCCAGCACCTCACATCTCTTTTATGGCCCTGAAATACTTTCCAACTCTGCTTCCCCTAGCTCCACAAATTCTTAGCCTAAAAACAACAGAAAGTTTAAAGTCAGGGAAATTTTCCCAAAAGCCTAATAACTTGTTGGCCTTTAATACTGGGGACTACAAAGACTGCCTTATTATGCCTTTAGTCTTCTTTGATGACATTCTTCCTTTTCCTAAATCACCCTACAACACCTCTGACCCAAAGAAGCTTGTGAAGTTGCAAGTCATTTGGAAACAAGTACTATATATTCTTTTCTTGGATGCTAAGTGGTATTTTAAATGGCATATCCAAGCCAAGTATATACAATTATAGGGTAGGTTGTTGGCGATCAGCTTGGTTTGACTAAGGTATTACAGCTTTCTTTTCTTTCCTTATAAGTTCCCTCATGTTCTTTGAACCCACATGTTAAGCATGGCACTGGATTCAACAAACATATAAATAGGAATATCATTTGGTAAATATAAATTCTGTTTTTTAGGAAAGAGAGCTCAGTTTTTACACACCGAGAGTTAGATTCCAGTCAAACTGCCTTTTTTTTTTTAAATAGACACCAGGGATGCTGATATTTCTTAGAGAAAAATTTCTGACTCAAAGAAAGGAAAGAGAGAAAGGAATGACCTGAAATCTCATCAGTGCCCTAAATTCTGTACTAGTAATTTTAGAATCGTAATTTTAGAACATGAGATTGCACTGAGCAGCTAATAATACTGCGAAAACTTGTTGCTGTCTTTTCTCAGCCTAGATTAAAGGTTTTATAAGCAAAGAACACCAGAGCTGCACAAATAATTGTTATTATGCAGCATGCAGAATAACCTGGACTAATCTTTTGTGTTTTCTATACAGTAAAGATAGAAGTAGGAATCAAAGTCTTGCTTGATTTTTTAATAGTAAAGAAAAGTAGAGAGTTTTTGATCTATGGTTTAACGTTTCATCAACTTCTTTCTTGCTACTCTAACCTCCGTGATGATGAAGAGGAGGAGAAATCTGGGACACAGTTTATGGAAAGGTCTTCTAGGACCCTCTTCATTACTTTCTCTATTTATAATTAAACACTTGAAGATTACTGAGTGTTCATGACAGGTTAGTCACTCTGGTAGGCTCTGGAGGTAACAAACTGACTTTAATCCTACTCACAAGATAATAGTTTAGTCTTAAAGTTCACTTGTACAGACCAGTGCTTTTGCAGAGTAATGAAGTCATCATCTTCAACTTTGGGATGCATGAGTCAGTTTTTCCCTTTAAGTTCCTTATTTTCTCCAAAGCATCTTCCCTGGAATATAGTTTAAAAATAAGCAACATCCATGTGAATGAATACTTGGCTAACTCCTTCTGGTTTTCTTTACTTAAAGTTCACCTTTCTCAGTAAACAAAGAAACTACTATTATCAAAAATATTCAATAATGTAAGAATGTTGCTTTTCATTGAACTTTACTCTTGAAAGAACTCTGTAAGAAGATAAAGTTTAGGACAGGACAATAAACCTACAGCAATAAATTTCCAGGCTATTGGTCATCTGGCCTTCTAGTGTATTATGTCTCTTATGGTAACAAGGAACAGAAATAATAAACATAACTAAAAACTAAGATTAATGAAAGGATTATAAATATTTCCTGGACCTAAAAGGAAAAAAAAGTGAGCATCAATGGTATGTGAATGTTTATGAGGTATGTGTACATGTATGTGATTGTGAGCACCTGTGTGCATGCATGTGGAGGCCAGAGGTGTCTTCCTCTGTTACTTCACCTTATTTTTTGAGACAGGGTCTCTCACTGGACGTGGACCTCACCCATTCAGCTAGGGTGACCAGCAAGCCTCCAGGATCTTCCTGTGCCCAGTTCACCAGCACTAGGGTTACAATAACACTTGCTGCTATGCCCAACTTTGATGTGAGTTCTAGGGATCCAAATTCAGTTCCTCATGCTTTCCAGGCAAGCTTTTTATACATTGGACCATCTCCCTGGCCCACATCAATGGGTATTTTTATTGGAATTTAGAATAGTCAAAAGTAAGTTTTGTTCATCTCTCTCATTCTCTCTCCAGGTTTCTACTTTCTACGTCTCTCTGATTTCAGACCATCTTTCTTTCTCAACAAACATGTTCTTCTAATTCACCCTGTATTGTATTGCATTGACCAATGTATAGGCAGATATTATCCAAGGTCTTTTTTCTGGTTCAGTTATCTGAGCCCACAGAGTACCAAGGAACTCAAATGTGTGGGGTATCTAATTGAATTCTGGATAGAACAGACATTTAAAAATGTTTGTGGATGGAGAAAGCAATGAAATATCTTTTGTGGTACATAGTTATATATAGTTATAAATTACAATGTGTAATAAACAAATCAGGGAGTGTAGGCTATCCATCACTTCACATATTGTTTCCTAGTAGAGAGAGCACTCAGCTATTTCAAAATAATCAATGCAGTATTGCTAACCATAATTATCTAGGATTGATTTCTCCCAACTATCTGTAACCTTGTACCCCTTGACCAATCTCTTTGGGTACCCCTCCCTAACACCGTTTCCATCACCTAGGAACTTCTCACCTAACTCTCTTCCACTATGATAGCAGATTCTTTAAATCCAACATGTGAATGACTCATCTTTAGGAGACCCAATGTCTGTATATATACCATAAAATACCTAAAGATCTTCGAAAACCACCTCTCTTCTTTCTTTCTCGATTATTATACATATACTCAGTTCAAAACTATTTCATATAATTTGCTTTCTGATCACACGTCCTTTATTCCCCTTCAAATTAGACCCTCATCTTTCACAGACTAACAAGAAACAAAACAAAATACACATAAATCTGTTCAGACAAGGACAGCACGATGAACGCCTACTTGGGCAGCAATTGTAATAAAAGGTACTCAAGCGATCCCCAGCTGCCTGGCACTGTGTCCAGAACACTGAGTACCATAGACACAAGTGGGTAAAGAGGATGTTGCTCATAATGCTCTTCACAGTGCATACAGAGTGGAGACAAGGGCTCTAGATTGTTCCATCTTCAATAGACAAGTTTAGATCAACCTTGCCTCACAACATAATCCAGTTTCTTTCTTGTGGTTTCCCTGTCTCTTTACCTCTCTCTCTCTCTCTCTCTCTCTCTCTCTCTCCTCTCTCTCTCTCTTTCCCTTTTTCTTGATCTCTCCTTGTTGTATGTTAGCCCTAATCTTAGCAGTCTTGGGAGCGGGGAATAAAAGATTTTAGTCAAAATGGTAAGATTGCTTACTTGTTGTCTGTACAAGGCCTGGGGGATTCTCACATGGAAAATATAAAAAACAGTTTCTACCAATATTGAAATTCCTATCCCGTACGAAATCAATTGGTCCACAAATTCAACTAGCCCATAAGGCCATGTAACAACCTCACTTTGTATCAATGGGATCAATGACATGGAAAACTTTTCAAGGTAAATTTTTCCTACAAAAAAGTTTTTAAGTGAGGAGAAATAAACTGAATCTCATACAAATGCAAGCCAGTACAGAAGGGATTTTCAGGTAAGTCCTCTTGGCCTCATCGTTGACCAAGCTTGTGACTTTGGCAAATTGCCAGATTTTTTGTGGGGTTCAGTTTCTTCAAAGGTGAAGTGATAGGTTAGACATTGTTTACCAGGAATCGTTTTGTCCCCTCCTTCTCTGGTGTAGCTCATCGCACCATGATGAAGGAACATTTTCATTCTCTCCCTGCATCTTGTCCAACTTAGGACATAGGCACCTAACCTATCTTGGCAGTACTGACAAATTCAAATTGATCATTCTACCTGGGGCTTTCTGGGAAAGGTTTCTTGACTACTGAAAATAAATTCCTTTCCTGTGTATCTTGGGAAGTTTGTATGTATAGAGTTGTGAAAGTCAGCAGGCAACTAAGATAGAGATCTAACTACATTATATAGGCTTAGGGCAAGAGTCCTAGTGTGTGTGTGTGTGTGTGTGTGTGTGTGTGTGTGTGTTTGTGTGTGTGTGTGCCTTGGTGCGGTGCATGTGTGAGTGTGCATGCATAAAGGCCAGATATCCATGTCAAGTGTCTTCCTCTATGACTACTTTTTGAGATAGGGTTTCATTGTAGCTCACCAATTTGTTTAGGCTGACTATCCAAGAAAACCCCCAGGATTCTCCCACATTCAGCTCCCCAGAGCTAGGATTATAGGTGCATGCCATTGCATGTAGCTTTTTTAGGGTGTTCTGAATCTGGGAATCTGAACTCAGATCCTCATGTTCACAGAGTAAGTACTTCACTAATTAAGCCATCTCTCCTGCCTCCAGAGTCCTGACACTTAGCTTCTGAACGACCAGCCTAGAAGGCATTAAAATAGTTCTCATTTCATTATCTATATGTGTGCATGTGTTGTAGAATTCCATTCTTTGGAAACAAAATATCCTTATTAAATAAATACTATTACCTGTAACACTCTTTCACACTTTAGAAAAAAAAAACACTAAAAGCTATTGAGATGCAAATTATTTTTAGAATCAAGAGAAAAGAGACTTGAGAGAGAGAGAGAAAAAGAGAGAGAGAGAAAGAGAGAGATCCTTCAGGGCTGGAGAGTTGGCTTAGTGGCTAAGAGCACTGGCTGCTCTTACAGAGGACCTGGGTTCGATTCCCAGCACCAACATGGTGGCTATCAACCATCCTAACTCCAGTTACAGGGAATCCAACGCCCTCTTCCTTTCTCCATGGGCATTGCATGATACCAGTAAACCTACATACATGTAAACAATATACTCATACAAAAAATAAATATAATAAAATTAAAAATGGGGAGCTTCAAGAAACCAGGTGCAAAATTACAGTAGTAAGGGACTGTTTAGTACAGTGTGGAAAGAAAAGCATAGTGATCAAGGCCAAACATCTGCCTTTACACCTCATTTGGGAGAAGGACCCTGTACACTGAATGACTGTAATGGTTTGACCATCATTTGAACACCCTACCTGTCATAGTAATATGCTGCTCATTATTTTCTCTTTTCCTGTAACATCAGAGAAGAAGTTTATTAAGAACTGGATAGCTGAATGCTCATTCACAGGCCTTTGAATCTCAGGGGTTAGGAAATGGTATTGTAAGTTACTTATGGAAGAGCTGCCCGAGCCTTACTGGATTCCTAAGTAGACCTTCTCTGTGGAGGGAACTTGGACAAGAATCTCTCAAGACCTAGTCTCCCCTGGTTGTCCTGTGTTTGGAGACTATTCCTCCAACTGCCTAATAGTTTCTGGGGACTCTGGCCAATATAAGTTAAATGAAATTTTTTTTCTGATTTTGTTAGTCAGAGCCTATTTATCACAACCAAGAACCCAGACTGCTGTGGACTGAAATCTACACTATGGAAAAATGTGTCAAGAGTTCATACATCATAGAGATTTGTGAAAATAAAATGCAAATGACAGCCACAGTTCTCAAAGAACATACAAGGTTTTCTAACCATTTATGAGGAATGTCTCCTTTCGGAGGCACTTGCCTCCTTTGGAAGCAACTCTGACTTTCAGGGATCAGATCAAGTATCTTCGCCCCCGTCTCTTGTGTGCACAGGTCCCCTAAAGACCTTAGAACAAGTGGCCATTCATGGCTTCAGAAAGCACTGTAATTTTTCCCTGCCATTTTTCAAAGAAAGAAATGATTGTTCTTCAAAGGTGTTTCTGATATATACTTAGTGAGGTGTGTGTGCTTGAGAGCTTAAATTGAGTAGACTATAATTTTCATGGAGACTGACGGTTGCTGACTTGACTGGGGTGAAATGTTGTCATTTACGGTGAAGCTGATTCCTTATCTGCCAGTTACCAGACTTCCTGCCATAATTTTCAAAACAAGTCACAAAATTAAAGGAAAATATAAGTGAGAGCTGTATGAAAACCAAGATAGAAAGCAAATTATAGACTAGAATCATTGATAGAAAAATACACTAAACACAATAGAAACAAAAAAGATTATCATTTAAAACAAAAATCAGAACTATTCAAATCCAATACAGGAAAAGAGAACACTCATATATGTTAAAGATAAAGATGAATCAAACTAAGGAGTGAAATTGAAAAATAAAGTCATAAAGATAATTAAGATAAATGAATCCAAAAGAAAGCACTGTTAAAAAAAACTAATTTAAAATCAGATCATACCAAATTAATATTAAGTTCTAAATAATGTTTCTAATCTTCAAGTAAAGTGACTCCATTACTGCTGAAGGAAAGCCGAAACAGCTGAAGTGGGACCGTGCAAGGCCCCAAAAGTCAAAGATGAGGCCCTGCCCCTCTCTGAGGAAACTGGACAGTTAATGATTGCTGGGGGTGAGGTGGAAAGAGTCGCTTTCTTCAGCCGTATACCCACTTGTAAGCAGTCCATGCTCCAGTGCTCCAGCAAACAACTCCCTGGTCAAGATCACACAATAACACTAATTAAATACAGTGAGTCAAATAAATAGACTGACAGGCAGACAGACAGACAGACATGAAAGTAGGAGGGGGACTAGTTGGGAAAAAGAGGCTCAAGAGGGAGGAGATAAGAGGAAGTACTGGAGTATGAACAGAATCACAATACCTTACACACATTTATGAAAATTTCAAGAAGGAAAAAAAAGCAGTCTTCATGAATAAAGGCCACTGTGACAGAATCAATCAACAATCACTTTTAATTTCCCAGGATAGTTATTACTTTCAATCTTACTCATCAAGATGATACACTGTCTCAGAAAATATATCTTAATGTTTGCCTTTGTTGTCTCTGATATCCAAGGTGCCCTTTTGTGAGCCCTTCCTGCATGTATGTCCAGACATATGCAGCCACTCCCAAGTGGGGTATCTTTAGTTGCTGGCTATCCCTCCAGTTTCCACATCATAGGTCTGATTCTGTGTCTCTGAGGATTCTGAGGAGCATTTTAATTCTATTTAGTCATCTAAATAATCCAGGACTATATCTCCATCTTACAGTGTCTAACTTCTTTGCATTAACAAAGTCCATTTTGTCATATAATCTGAGTCACAGGTTCTGGGGATTCAGATGTAAGCATCTTTTGGAGGCATTATCAAGCCTATCACTGATTGGTTATGTCTGTTTCCTGAGGAATGGATGAATTCGTTAATTATTATATTGATGTTGATTTCTAAGTGTTAATAATTATAAAATTGATTCCATAAACTATTGACCTTAATGTAAAAAAATTATGGTATGAATAAACTTGATACTATTTGGATAAAGTTTTTCAGTTCTTAAGTTATCAAATGCCTAAAGGGTAGCTCAGTGGTACAGTACATACTTATCTGACATGAAATAAATTATTAAAGCTATCAAAAAATAAACAGTATTATAATTGAGGCTATAAACCCCTAGTTATAATAAGGATCTTCCTCGGGGTCTTAAAAGATTTGGAGGCCTCTCTTAGTTAACAGAATCGCATTCCCTAGAGAGAGACTTTTTAAAATGTTTTATTTATTATTTGTATTTTATGTATATGAGTGTATTGCTTGCATGTGTGTAAATGCACCAAGTCATGCGAGGCCCAAGGAGGTCAGAAGAAGGTGTTGGATCCCAGGGAACTGGAGTTACAGATGGTTGTTAGCCATCATGTAGGTGCTGGGAATCAAACCTGGGTTCTCTGTAAGAGCAGCCAGTGCTCATAACCACTTGAGCCAGTTCTCTAACCCCAGAGAGGGATGTTTAAGAGGGACATAATCCAGTTTCCAAGCCAGGCTAAAGAACTGCTGCCCTAAATCTTCATCAGTACTGTGTAAAGTGTGATTGAGCATCAGGAACACCTGATTTCTTAAAATGCGCATTCTCAGGCCCCACCTCAGTATAACTAAGGATCAGGTGTGATGGGCAGAGTCCTGAGTCTTATGTTCCAATAGTTATCCAGAAGATTCTTCAGCACACTCTACCTTGAACATTTTCCAAATCATGACATGTAGCCAGTACTATCTCCAGTGTTTGTAACTGGAGGTAACTAAGGCTTGGTTACATGAAACTCTAAAGCTAATACAACTAACGTGTGCCCAGACAGACACATTTTACGATTTAATTGCGCCTTCACCAAATTGTCTTTTCATTCTGGTATTTCATCTTTATCATTTACGCTAAAATAATATCTTTGCTAAAATAAAAATATATCATCACCCTGCTTGGATAAATCATTGTGAGTTTAAGAATGACACATATTGATACTTGAAGGGACTTGAGGAAATGCAAGCCAGAATAATCAGCTTAAGGCTAAGGCAAAACGTAATATCTGGATCTATGAATATATTGACCCAAACATATATTTGAAAATCTTCAGTCTAAGCAGACTTTCCTTTAATTATTCTGTTGTCTCTGTGAGTCTATTTATGTTTCTTAGAAGCAAATGCTAAAAACTGAGACTCAGAAAAATACTATATGTGGAAGGATAGTCAAGAAAGCATGTCCAAGTAGGTTATTCCTACTTCAAACCCACTACCCACTTCCTTCTGAGACCAAGCACATTCTAAGACCTAGAAAGAAAAGGCGGAATGAAGGATAAGACAATGCCATTCAGATAACAAGACTCAAAGCAGCATTCTAGGCTCATGGCCAGCACCACAGAGAACATCACAGCAAGCCAACCGTGCTGACGGTACACCTGGAGTCTGAGCGTGCTCCTCAGTGCTTCCTCCTACTGTGCTCCACCCTGGGTGGAAGATATAGAACTGAGTGACTGACAGCTGACACCAGAGAAGAAGCCTAGGCCAGAGAATGAGAGGCTGAACTTACAAAGCATTCAGAGGAAGAAAACACTCTCCCTTAGTGAAACTGAGAAGAAATCATTCAGAGGTGGAAGCTTTGAGTGACCCATACTTGCAGGAGCATGTGGCCAAAAACAGCAGAGCCACTAGCACATTCTGGCCATCTGTAGATTCCACATGAATTGTGAGTGAGATAAGAGCCTAATCGGAAGGGCTTTCATTTCATTTCTCTAGACTTTGTTGTGCTTATGCAGTAGACTGAAGGAATGTTTTATGAGTCCACCCTGCATCCTCTCCACAGGGATTGTATGTGCTTCAAGTGATGGGCCTGAAGCCCTGAATCTAAGAGAGGAAAAATCACCTAAGCTAAGAGACTTGTGGCTAAGCTCGCACCTACCACGTGGGCCACAGTGCCAGGGTAGCTACTCTGTCTGTACTCCAGACCTTGGCTCCATATGATGGGGTGGATGAAGCTTCCTGCTTCCTGCTAAGAGCACTTACAAACGCTAAGGACCCTTCAAAGGCTTGTTTATTTTAGGTCCTTGCCTTTTCCACCCGTGAAACTTCTAGCTATGGAAAATTTCAGGTGTTTTTTGAAGAAACAAAACTGAGGAAAATAAATCCTAGAAATGATTCTGGGCCCTGTTTGGCATCGATTTAACATTACCACCTGCAGCCAAGCTAGAATAAATTCTAACGTGCTTTGTAAGACACATGAGTACTTGGCTGCTCTTGCTCAGGAATGGAGACTAGATGCCTGCAGAGTGAGGTAGAAGGAAGCATGCCTCCTCTTTCTCCTCTCTCAGAGCTGTCCTGACATGCTGGCTGCCTTCCAGACTACCTGATTAAATCAGGGCCTAAATGTGTCACTGACCTCTTTTCACATCTCTGGTATAGTCAGTTTCTATAAGCCCAGTGCTCTGTCAGTTTGTGTGTGTGTGTGTGTGTGTGTGTGTGTGTGTCTGTGTGTCTGTGTGTCTGTGTGTGTGTGTGTGACTCTAGTTCAGCCTATTCTGCTTTTCTCCTATCTGAACTTTGTTAATGGAGGCTTGTGCTTCTATTATTGTTAGAGAATTAATGACCTATAATGTGAGCATAAGGGAAGACTATGAGAGAGTCAAGCAAAGAAAACAAGAACCCCTTCTATGAATGACTTCAAATCATGTAATTCTATGCTCTTGCTGAGGAAACAACCAGAGAATACTGAACTGACCCAATCCCATGCAATACCTTTGGAAGATCATAGCTCTTTTCTGATGTGAGAGACAACGCTCGCTACAAATCTGGGATATATTCCAGGCCCTTCTACTGGGAGGGTCTTTGGTTCGGCGTTCAATGTGTAGAATGCTAGAACAGGAAATACAAATTAAACATATTTCTTGACCTCAAATTAAGGAACAGTTTGGTAGAGGAAAAACATGTAAACATATTTTTAAGACAGTTCATTGAATGATGTATAGCAGTCATTCCCTGTGTTGTAGGAGCCAGAAAATCGGCAGCCAATCAAAAATAGCTGGACTCAAGAGCTGAGAGCAAGGCAGGGAGCGGAGGGAAGGAGGACAGGTGCATTGTGCAGGCTATTTCCTATGGTCCAGTGGCTATTTTGGTTTACTTCATATTTTCAAAAGATAATGTCTAAGAAAACATCTAATGATACCCCTTGTGTTCCTTAAATACTCCGTAAATGTCCTTTGTTTCCCAGAGCTGTCAAAAACAGGAAGGCAACAAGACTGTGACAGGCATCTGGAGGATGACGCTGTGCTAAGGGAAAGGAAGTAGGTACTGCATGCTCTCACTTTCACGGAAGCGATGTTGACCTCAAAGACAGAGAGAACAGAATAGAACCTAGAAAGATGTTGGGAGGGAGGGATGGAGGGAAGACAAGAGTATAAATACCTAACAGGACTTCACGTCTTCTCCACACAGAGGAAATGATGCCTGTCTGATGGCCCTGATTGGATCATCGTACTTTGTTTACATACATTGAAATGCTTCATTATATTTCATAAGTAGATATGACTCGTTGTTAACTTTAAAAGATCTTAATAAAAATAGAGTAAAATAAAAACTTAAAAAGTCAAGTTTATCAAAATTGGAAACTCTAAAAAAGACAACCTTGCTGTAAGAATTACATAAATACCTTTCAGCAATTTGAAACTGAATTGGGTCCGGAGATCTTTTGTACAGCAGCAGGTGTACTGTAGCAATGCTTTTCTACCACTAACAATACTGTACTATATACTTGAAATCTGCTCAGAGAGTAGATCTTATGACAAAATACAAAAGAAATGTAAAATATTTGTAGTAATTTGTAGGAATGGGTATGTAAATTAACATCAGTTGCATTTACAATATTCACATACACTGGAACATCAAACTATATGTATTAAATGTATACAAGATTTATCAACAGACCTCAATAAAAAGCAGAGGGTTCCTTTAAACAACAAGAGCTTCTTCTCTCTCTCTCTCTCTCTCTCTCTCTCTCTCTCTCTCTCTCTCTATATATATATATATATATATATATATATATATATATATTTAGAATTTTACAAGGCAGTTTGCATGTGTTAACATTGGCCAGGGTGAAATAGCAAAAAGGGAACTGGGACCACTTTCCCTAGTTAAGTTCATCACTATATCTATCCAGCCTCATGTGGTTCTTTTCTATGTAGCACCATCCTTAGTGTGGTCCTGGTTCTAAGGAGCCCATCTCTCCAGTCTCTCATACACCTTTTCCTGCCTGGTCATTTGCTTTGCTTGCATAACACTACCATTTCCTGGTTCTGTCTATCTGGAGTGGCCACTGTCGCTGATATAGAAGTATCCTCCTGCTGCCAGTGTGTCCCCAGCGCCAACCATCAGAGGGCTCCTAGGTTCTGTGGTGCTCCAACCTGTCTGTGAAAGAGTTTCCTTAGCATTTGGATCCAATTTCATCTGATGCAAAAGCCAAACAGACATTCATGGTGCTTTTTTCCCTTATGTTTAAATAGATATTTGCCACTTTCATACAATATATTCTGATTGTATTTAGATCCCCTCACCTATATGCACTCCCTTTTGCTAACTACCCCCCAACCCAATTTCATGATTTTATAAATATTAAAACAGGTCTACAGAGTCAAATTTGTGTCCCCAAATGCACTTCTCTATGGGTTCATCCACTGGAGCCCGGTTAACCTACCAAGAGCCACATCCTTAAATGAAACTGTCTCTCCTCCTCCCAAAAGCCATCAGATGCTAATAGTTCCTCAGGGAAAGTTGGGGTTTCTTACCAATTTCTCCATGGGTATGCCTGGATGTTGTCTGACTTGAGTTTACATGGGACTTGTGCATGCTGTCACTATTGCTGTGAGTTCATACAAGTAACTGTCCAGCTGTCTGCAGAACTCTGTTTCCTTGTGGTCATCCACCAGCTCTGCCCCCTCTTCCACAATGAATCTGAAGCCTTGGGACACAGGAGTTGGATACAGGTGTACTAGTCAGAGATAAGCATTTTGCAGCCTCTTATTCTTTGCATGTTAACCAGTCATGGGTCTCTTCATTGGAAGGAAGCTACATAAGGAAGGCTTCTCTGGTGAGAGTTGAGAGATGCATTACTCTATGGACATAACAATAAGTCATTAAGAACCAGTTTAATACTATATATATTTAACAGAATATTAGTATTGGGCTCTCCTCTATGTCCTGTATCCTTAGGTGTCCAAATTCTGATATCAATATTATATATAGGCTCCAACTGGTGAAATGGACCTTAAATCTAATTAGAATGTGATTGGTTATTCCCGTGATGTCTGTGCTGCTATTGCACAGTGAGCGTATATCTCCTGGCCAGTTGCTGTTGTAGCTCACAGGACTCACAACTGGAAGCATTCACAGCATCTTCCTAGCACAGTGAGAGCTAGCTAGTAGAGGTGAGGCTTTGAAGTCAATATCAGCTTGATTCTTCCTTGTTTGTCCTGCAGTTTATGTTTGTAGTGTCTTCGACAATAGGATCTTACCGTCAAGTTCTGGTGATAACCGAGAGCAGGGTCAATGGCCAGTTTTGCTTGAAAATTTTGGGACTCCTCATCAGCTTCAAAAAAGGGATTTCATGGCTGGCACTGGATTTCTACCTTGCTAACTATGGTGTCTAGTAGGGGCAATGTCTACCTGTTATAAGGTAACTCCCTTTGGTATGTTTTTTATTCTACATGTGTATACTTTCAGATGCTTCTACAGTGGTAGGTCTTCATACAGCTCTTTCTAAAGGCCTTTAGTGTCCCTTATCCCTCCCTGTACTCGTCCTCCTCCTCCCTGCCCTCCCAAGGACCATCTGTATCTTCTTTGCTTTGCTGATGTTGTTGCTTTTTAACATTTTATTTAGTGCTATAAGTACACAGGCACATATTTGCTTTTTAAACATATATTTTTATTACTTTGTGCATTTAATACATCTTAATTATATTTAGAGTCCTTTCTCTATCTGCACCCCCTATAGCCCACCTATTAGGTTTCACGAATTCTGTCACATAGGTTAAGGCCTATTCCATCAAGTTTGAATGTCCCTTGTTGTGAGTTCAGTCACTGGAGTCCGTTTATCTTATCTAGTATTACTCCCTTAAAGAAGAACATGACAAATATTTAAAGTGCAAAATGTGCTCAATGCCTTCTCAGAAGAAACAATACACAAGATCCAAAGGTGTTAGTCATTGTCTCTATTAACATTTCTTTTCCTTTCTTTCTTTCTATATGAATAACTATAACACACAGTCTTTCTGCACTTAGCCCATGTCACCTAATATCTTAGAGATATATTTAACTTGATCTTTCCAATTCTTCTTAGTAGCTTTATAAGATCATTATAAAATAATTCAATCAGTATTTTAATGATAAACAGCTTGAGTGGTCCAATCTTTTTGCTACCAAAATGATGTTTTAACTCTATTCAAAAGAACATTTATAATAACGCTATTTGTTCATTTTCCCATAATAAAGGAGCTTTAAAATTGTATATGTTTGAAAACTCCATAGAACTCTGATCAATACCCAGATGTATAAGTTTTGTATGAGAACAAAGTCAAGTGTGTGCATATTTCATATTTTGATGAAATTACTAAATTCTGAAATCAGATCCACAGTCCAGGATGGTGAAAACTTTACTTCCTCAGAGTTTCCATGGCCTAATATTGACTCTTTAATAGGATATATAACTGTATGCCTTACATTAAATATTCAGGAACCTGTCTTACTGTCTTTAAGGGACTATCAGCACCTTGAAGATCCCAGTCAAGTTTCCTGTCTTTAGGATCCACCCAGTGGAAAGGAGTCTTTTATATAACAGACACTCAAATATCTATTGAATCTGCTTGATATATTTTTGATATGATGATAATCAGCTAATGAAATATGTGAGTGAATGAATCAGCCACTTCAGCATTCCCTTAGGCACAATCTGAGTTTAGAATCTATACTTGAGACACCAGTTCTGACAACTTTGCAGGTTTAATGACTATTCGTTCCACCATTAACATCATTAAGAATAGTAAGCAGCAATGACCTAAGGCCAAAACCCTACAAAATATAACCTAACTTATTTTCTGCCTCTCTTCACCAGTTAAAATTAAGCTGCTGGTGTGATAGTCTAAAAATAACTTGTAAAGAAATTGAATCCACATATTGAAAAAGAAACAAAGTCTTACCAGAGGTTACACTCACACTGTCTGCTGCTGTCTCTTTACCTTTAATAAAGGATCTGCTGCTTGTCACAGATGCAGATTTCACCTGACTGGCATACATACTGCTTTGCAAGAGCAGTGCTCAGAACTAGAAAACTCCTCAGTCTGTGTGCATTGCTTGCCAAGCATTCCAGAAACACTCATCTAAAGGTGATCAGCTTATGGAGGTTTTAGGCTGAATGGACTAGTTCATCTCTCATTTAAAGTGTGAATTTTGCTAACATTGGAATCAGTATTAAAGGCATCATTTTTCCCTGATCCAAATAAAAATGTCTAAAATTTTACCTAGAAAATCCCCAAACACCAAGTCAGCATTGTCATACATTAATCTTCGTCTCTGACTCTTGATAATGTTTAATTCCAACTCTGTTGTTTCCTTCCTGCTTTCTAATGTCTCTAATTTTCTCTCTCATTATTCTCAGCAGTTCTCTCTCTCCGGTACGTGTCCTATTCATCTGGTAAGCTTGTTACAACAGGTCATCTATCCTGTTCTTACAGTAATGATCAGCACTTTCTTTCTCACATAACCTTAACATCAACAAGAGCTTGTTAAAAAAAAAAAAGTATAAGCTCAGGCCCTGCACCAACCCTCCTGAATCTGCACATCTAGCAGCCTCCCCCGAAGATTCACATGGAGCCACACTGAGCTCTGCCCTCTTCTTTCCATCTCATTTGCCTGTCTCTGTGATTCCATCCCTTCTTGTCTGCTCAAATACATCATCCTCAAATCATTTCCGCTGTTCCTCACATTCTTCTACTGTACTATGAAAGAGAGGGGAACAAGTCCAGCAAAACTAATACCATGAAGTTTATGTATTAGTATACCAAGGAAACCAACAAATGAAATAAAACATATTGACTGGTGTAGGTTATAAAAGAAATAAGCAGAAGAATAAGAATGAGTGTGCAGTACTAATATTATTATTATTTCTAAGTATTTCTGGTAAAGGACACTTATCTGCAATCGTGGATGACCAAGGTGACTGACCAAGGCCATGGAGACAGCAGAAGAGCTGTGATGGTGAGCTTGTGAGCTTCCTTCAAGATGCTGCCATTAGCCAATGAAGGCAAATGACACATGAGGAATACTTGTGTGCTCAGGACAGCAGCAAGCCCCTGCAGAGAGTAGCCCCTCAAGTATTCTGCATAGCAGTCTGAGCATAAATTAAGAACATCCCATTTTATAGATGAGAAAGCCAAGTTTCAGAAACTACATGGCAAAACTCAGACTTCAGCTGAAATCTTTCCGACTCTGCTTTCTCTACACAAGCTAAAATAATTACTCATTTTGTCTGACACAGAGCATGGTCCTAATGAGATAAAAGTCATTCTTAAATTTGTTCCCTGGACACAGTTACATAAGAATGTATAAAGTTCACAGAATGAAGAAAATGTCAGTCTAATTCCTTTCTAAACTTTTTTGTTGTTGTTGTAAGTAAAACAAAAATAACTCCTCTGGCATAAAGAACTCAGATTTTTGAACTCAGAGGTTCTCAGCAAAGTAGGTCTTACTGAATTAGTGTGCCTTTAATTGGTGCTTTGGTGGACTGTCCCTTTTGCAGCAAACCAATCCACAGTAATTGCCATTAATGTTGAGCTCATTTTCCAACTGAGTGAACCATGCTGGATGATGTTGTGAAGTCTGCTGGTCCCATTTGTCCATGTGAAGTTAATGAGTCAGGAGTAATCTGTGTGGCATGGCCAAAAGATTTCCAGCAACAAAATCCAGAAATATTGTGGTTGGCACAGGCAAAGAGTACGCAAGGCTCATTTTAAACCTTGAGCTGCCTTCCTTGTCAACGGGTTCACCCTGGGATTAAGCAGAATACTGTACCCATGAGCGCCAAGGACACTTTTTATTTGTGCTTAGTCATAAGGCGTGTGTGCTGCGTGAGCCTTTATGTCTCTTTTATATGTCTGTCAAAGAGCAGGATAAAGTAATTCCTCTCTTTCCTCCTTATTGGTAACTTTCTGGATAATGAAATCGTACCATTGAAAGTCATGTTTTTCTTCAATAATTTAACCAATATCCAGTTTTTTTTTCCTTTATGTCATTTTATGGATTACTTTTTATATTAATTTCTTAATTATGTTAATCTTCAAATTGGAGCTGGAGAGATGGTTCAGTGGTTAAAAGTACTGGCTGTTCTTACAGAGAACCTAGGTTCACTTCCCAGCACCCACTAGTGACTAACAACAGTCTGTAACCCCAATTCCAGGGAGGTTCAACATCTTCTGGCTCCCATCATTGAATACATGTGGTACACTGACATGCACACAGGCAAAAAAATTAATTTGCATAAAATGCAATTTTAAAAATCTACCCCCCAAATTGAAAATTCTGACTGGAGGTATAGTTCACTTGTAGGACACCAATCTAGCTTGTGGCAGGTCTTCAGTTTAATCTCTAGAACTACAAAACTAAACAAACAAATGAATACAGAAATAAAGCAAATAAATAATTTGAATAATTGTATCAAGATTTCAGCAAGGAGTAGAATAGTTGGAATTTATAGAAGGAACTACTCTAGTCCAATCGCTCAGACATTTGCAGTCTGCTGTCTCACTGGCACTTGAGGGTCTAGGAAAGCCCCTTCCAAGCTTCCTGCTTCCAAGAATTCTAACTCTAGCCTTCTAGAAGCTTCTACAAAGAGCTGGTAGAGTCAGTGGTCATAGAAAGCCACAGACACAGGCCTTCGCTATTGGAAGGAAAGCTGGTGACTGAGGGTGTGATGATCAGCCAGATGTTGAGAGATAACAGTGAAACAGAGGCCACCTGCTCCAGATGCTATTTTATCCTAAAGCCCGGTGGAACTTAGCTACATGTCAAGGCATGGACCCAAGCTGTGTTTTGTTGCTGTTGTTATTTTTGCTTAGTTCAGTAGAATAAAATGTCAATAGATGGTTGAACATCAAATATGGACCAGAAAAATAATTCAAAATAAGGGGACGAAGACAGATTAAACGTAACCACAGCTCTCTCCATATAAGATCTAGGAAAGAAAAAGTGCATTGGTCCAATCCTTGAACCTCTTGCCTCCAGCAACCTATATGGGGAGGGCCTTCAGGCACTAACGACTTGGACTTCGTTCTTCATTCCATAACTGTTCTATGTTCCCAGTACCGAAGGGGAAAAATAAAACATATATACTAAGTCTGGGGCCTTAGCTCCTTTCTCAACCTCTTTGTTTCAATAGTGTCCTCTGCCATGCACTACCATCAGGATGTATTGTGTCATCATGAGGCCAGAGCAACTGAGACATATGACATGGACTGTCGCCTTTGAAACTGTGAACCAAAATAAACCTCCTTGATCAAGTTGATTGTCTTGAAATTTAGTTACAGTGATAGAAGGCTGGCTAAAAAAGGGCAATAACACATCTGGAACTGTCACCTTCTAGGGAATGCCTCCTGTAGGACACAACTGTTCTACAGGGAACTTTTTTAAATAAGTAGAAAGGAAGAGATGCTGAAATAATGCCAGAAGGTGTAATGCAGTAAATAGTCGTAGTCATTTGTTATCATAACCAAGTATTATGTACTGTGCATAGCCACGTGCTGTTTTATATGATTGGCAGGCACTGGTTTATTGTCACAGCATATCTTCAAATCTATGAACAAAGTGTCACACTACAACTTCATATGGCTGTGACATCATTTGCCAGAATCTTTTAGCTCTCTTTTGATCTCACAGGACCTCCGTTGCACATTTGGTGTGTTGCTGACTAAATGTGGGGGGATTATGTGCTTTGACTTTATTTCCTCCAGTGTCCCCATTTCCAAGCAATCAACCACTCCTTGTCAGCATTCACTAAAATCAATTCAAAGAAAGAGGTATGGACTTGAGTAAGAAGAAGATTATGTTACTTCTCAAGAAGTGACTTGCAATCTAATGAAGATTTTCTTATGACATTATTTTCTTTACAGTAAAGAAAATATACAGTGATAGATATATATGAAAAAATCAAATTGTAACTCAATATTTTGTGTCCTAACTAAACAATGCACAAGAAAATAAAATGCAAATATCTTAGAGACAAAAAGAGGGTAGAGCACTGAGTAGATGAAAGTCCTGGTAATCCATATTTTCCAATAATATTAGAAGAAAGTATCAGAACTGGTAACTATATTTCTTTTTCTAAAATTGTTCTTTATACAAAAGTCAGTGTTTGATTTTTAGTTCATTGAGCTAAAATACTGCTTTTTAAAAAGTGGAACAAGGGCTCAGCAGATAAAATCACTTGATGCACAACCGAATGACCTGAGTTCATCCCTGGATCCTACTGTGGGAGGAAAGGAACAGTCCCCCAGATTGTCTTCTGACATCCATATGCATATTACTGCACATGTTCTTTCCTCCACTCCCCCTCATACACACACAGTAATAATGATAATGTGATAACCTTTAAAATTAAACAAAAAGAAGGCTCTTAAAAGTGAAATGAATTAAAACCTCTAAACTTGAGAACATTAAATGGAATGACTTTAAAAAGAACGATTGACAGAAGCAAGCTGTTCAGTCAGGTTTAAAAGCCAGGGTCATCAAACCTCCCATTTGCTGCCATAGCTTTTAGATGTAGACTAGATTTTATATCAGTTCTCAAGTTCTCATTTAATCCTTCTGAATATTAAGATGTCATCCCAGCATGCTAGGAAAACCGATGTAATTGGGTGTATATATATGGGAGTGTGTGGGTGTTTTTAGTCAACTAAACACTAGATGGCTCTAGTTACAAAACCAATACAATTTCAGAATTGTGAAAGGCTGGACTGTGCTACTTGGAAAACAGATGGCTTTTAACTAACTCAATCAAACTCTGTTATCTTTCACAGTCCTGCAGACAATAAGAATAGCATCAAGAATTAACATTTGAAGAACTATGATTTTCTGAAAGAGCAGACATAAACCCTGGAAGTTCCAGAAGTTGTATTACCCTAACCTTTCACAGTCACCCCACTTCGTTTGTGTAGTACTCCATCATTTCTTGACCATATTAACTATCCGTGAAGAAGATGAGAGCAGTCTTTTCCTCATTTAAGCCAAGATACTGCCACTCAGAGAAGGGGCAGAAAAGTTACAATGCTCCTATTACACTGTCTGGGCTGGAAACCCAAGCCCTCACTCTGGGGTCTGTATCTTTTCTGTGCAATAAACAAGGAAAGGAACTAGGCTCCTGTATCACTTAGGGTGTTTGACACAGTACTTCCACTCTTTACAATGCCTGCTTCTAGCTAGCTGTGTGTTCACAATCACCCACCAAACATTCAAAACCTGAATGTCAAGTTCCTAAAAAGCTGAAATCCTTAAAGGAAGTTTGCATCGAGATGGGCGGGGAGGAAAGGCCTTTCCCCCACTTAATATTTGTTTGTTTGTTACTATTTTATTTATTTGTCTCTGAGACAGAGTCTCACCACGTAACCCTAGCTGGACTGGAATTCACTATGCAGAGCAAGCTAGTCTTGAATTCATAGAGATCGACCTGCCTCTGCTGAGATTAAAGATGCACACCACTGAGCTTGGCTTGTGAAGGAAATTTCTTATATTAATAGATGTGAATGTTTGAATTTTGGTTTATCATTTAGGTTTTTCAAAGCTTTATGCTTTATCTTATCCAGAAGAAAACTGATGACTTTTTAAACCAAAATATAGTAAGAACAGGATTGAAGCCATAAGCTAAACAGTTCATGTGTGAGGGACTGAGGAGAGGCACCACAAAATGAGGCTCTTCCTTTGCAGACCACCTCTGCAAGCCCCTTCCTTTGTGAGCATCGTCATCTCAGCAGACAGCACCACCAACCAACACGTTGAGAGTTCTCAAAGTCCCCTCCCTCAGTTCCCATGTCCTTCAGTGCTCACCACTTCCACATTTAGTGTTCACCCCTGATACCACTACCTTCAACTTAGCTGTCATCGCCTGTCGCCTCCCTTCTACCTGGTCTTAGCGCTTTCCTCCCTGAAACCCAAATCATAAAATACATGAATAAGTACATGGATGAAATAATTTTAAGACAACTGAAAGGTCAGTGTCTGGTTTCATTTCTGTTGCTACAATAAACTTCCTTTAAATATTAGCAACTTAGGGTAGGAAGGGTTTGTTTTAGCTCAAAATTCCAGGTTATCATCCATCATAGAAGAGAAGTCAAGGTGGCCAGAACTTGGTGTTCAGGAGTCTGTAGAATAAACTGATGTTTACAGGCACAACTTAAATCTGAGTAATTTTTACAAAATAAAAGTAAGCTTTCTGTTGTGAGAATAGTGTGCTTCCTTTGTTAGGCTGATGGGATGAAGGTCATGACTGAGTCCCTTTCTGATCAGGTAGTGTCTCTCTCTCAGAGTCATGGAGGGGTACCCTCCACAAAAAGAGCCCGCCCCAGTGTTTTTCCAGTGTATTTCTGGTCAACATATCCCTATTGCTAAAATAAAATGCTCTAGAAAACCAAGAACAGTGACTAATAATGCCACCAAGTGACCAATAATGACCTCCTCAGCGACATGTAGATTGTAGTTTAACACAGGGTGCTGCTCTGGGAAATGCAGCGCCTAACCAAAAAAAACCTGGATTTTTGTATGAAATTAAGGTAAACTGAATACTTGTGTTCTCCTTGAGCCATGTTAAAGCCCTAACCTTCGATATGAAGATATTTGGAAATAGGTTCTTTTGAAGTTCAGGAAGTTAGATCAGGTCATGAGGGTGGGGCCTTGGATAGGACTAATGCCCTTATTAGAAAAATATCTCTGGCCAGCAAGATGACTCAGCTAGTAAAGGCACCTGCCATCAAGCTTGATGACCTTAGTTCAGTCTCCAGGATACACAGGAGGGAAGGAAAGAATCAACTCCTTTAAGTTGTCCTCTGATTTCCACAGGCACTCTGTGGCATACACACCACACACACACACACACACACACACACACACACACACACACACGAATAAGATACCTTAAAATATCTTCATTTCTGTGGGCATGCACCAAGCAGGGTCATGCAAGGGACAGGAAAGGAGGCCCTAATGCACCCTGAATTTGGTATTCCAGAATCTAGACCTCTGAGAAACTTGATCTTACTGGTGTTCTGTGAGAGCAACCTGAACTTTGATTAATCAGTTATTTAATACTGATTATCCCTGACTTATAATGGTTCTTCTACTTAGATGGTTTTGACTGCTCAGTGGTGCAAAAATAGCATATATTCAGAATAAATAATACCTTGAATTTCTAATTTGAGTTCTTTCCTAGGAATGCATCATAACAATGAGTCCCAGTTCCCAGTCAACTGCACAATCAAAACAGGCAATATGGATTCCGAACATTGTACCATGGTGCTTGGTTCCCAATGGTACGATGTCCCACAGGTTAACCATATTAAACGCATTTTGAAATAAGATGTTTTCAATGTAGATTAATTAAGGATTTTTTTAGGGAGCAAAAAGCAAAGAGCATCTCTCTATATTATTCAATTATTCATTCTGCCCTGACATGGTCTGCTTTCTCCACTTCATTGACTTCATTTTTCATCTCTCCGTATCACTATCTAGGCATATACCACACAATCAGGAGCTCGCTGCTGCCAGGACCCTCAGTCTCACAATATGAGCAACTCTTTGCTGTACCAACTCAAAGTAAGAATGCACTACTCATCTGAGAGCCAGACAAACACAGGTGGAGCTTCTGGGAAAATCAATAAGGTTCTTGGTGAGGGGAACCACTCCCTTGAGGAAGTAGATGAAGATGTCTACCTGTAAGGGGTGTGAATGCTGCTTCTAGTTCTCACTCCATAAGCATAATTCCAGGGCAAATCAATAATTCCAGGGGTGCTTTCATTAACAACTGATAGGCCATTCTCTAGAAAAAGTATAGCTCAAAGTTTCTTCATGTTTGAGAACTTAAAGCTGTAGGCAGAATTGCTATATATCTTTAATCTCCTCCACTGTAATCATAGATGAGCTCCATTTGGTCTGCCCCGTGTCTATACCACAGAAGTATTGCTTGTTCTGTGTTTTTCTTTAGATTAAAGTGCCCTTTCAAGTTGATTCCTGAGAAATTAGACTCCTATTACAAAAACTGAAGCTTGAAATTAGGGGAATTTGTGTGTTTTTTTATTGTTTGAAGAGTTTTTTTATTCTTTAGGGTTTCTTTTAGAGACTGGATTGCATGCTGGACAATTTAGGCTGCGGAGTTTATATTTTTTAAAATATGATTACTCTGTGCTGGAGAGATGGCCCAGCAGTTAAGAGCACTGGATATTCTTGCAGAGGATGGGGTTTCATTCCCAGCACCCACAAGTCAGCTAACAGCAATCTGTAATTCCACTTCTGAGGGATCCAATGCCCTCTTCTGGCCTCTGTAGACACTGCACAACACAGATAAACTTACATACATGCAAACAAAGTGTACATACAGGCAATAAATAAGAACTAAGTAAATAAAGACAATTTAAATATGATTTCTCTATTCTTTAAGAAGCGCAGTTACCATGGAGGCCTCAGGCAACGAACAACAGTACTGGCTCTTACATAAGAGAGGGCCTCTTAAAATATGAATGAGTAGCTTGCATAAAATGAAATGTTCCCTTAGTCTGATCTGGCCTGAATTGAACTACTTGGTTATATAAATGCTTTGTGTGTTTTCTCTTTTAAAGGCTTCATTCATATGCATACTTGACCTAAAACTCCATGTTTTTTTTCATGTACTAGAAGTGTGAAACAATGGAATAGTCTTCTAAACTTCCTTATCCTTTAGTATCACCTTACACTAGCAAGTAAGCAAAGAGACATAAAGAAAATAGAAAGAAAAGCTTAGACACCTGAATTGCACTGAATTCTACATTTAAATTGACATCAATAAAAAAGGTTTAAGATAGTACTGACCCCAATGGTTTTTAATGCAAAATAAATTTTCATTGTGTAAATAAGTAAAGAAGGTAGTTTTGTAAATTTTGTCTGGGCTGTAGTGACCCAGTTACTTGGTCAAAGGGCTGCATGGATGCAAGAGACATGGTGAGTTAAAGTTTAACTCCCAGGAATTGTAAACCAAGCCTAAAGCCACTGAACCTTTGGAGTTTGATATGATGATTAGAATATAACCAGAGTGACACGCCGAGTTTGCCATAATCAAGGAACCTTTCGGGCGGGGATCTCTGAAATTACTCAGGTATGGCCCATGTATTTTATGTTTTCTGTTTCAACTCTGTGTTGTGGCATTCATGAGAATGCATGAGAACAGCTTTTACTCTTCTCTGTTACTGAGCCTAATCCAGAGAACCGTCATTTGCTCCTCTGCTAAGGAAAGGAACTGAAAAGAAAACAACGCATTGGTATGATCATATAATCTCCAGCTGAGGCAAATTCCATGGTTTTCTCCTTTGTTTAATAGATTTCCAAAGCATATGAAAAGTGCATTTATCACTATGAGTTCAAGAGCTAATGTTTCCCGAACTTTACCTCCAGCAGAATATCAGGAAAGCCTGTGTCCCATTGCCTCTCCTGGTTCTTAGACTTGGTAATAGAAATGCAATTAAGAAAAGATATAACTTTAACATCTCTGGCAGATTTTGAGTTCTATGTATCAGTCATAATTCTTATTCTATATAAATTAAATTATCTTCCATACCACTACTCTCAAAAAAAGAATCAGAGAACACCTGCTATTTCCTCGGCCATTAGCCTGTTAAGGAAAATAATGTCCTAAGCATTTTGCTTTTGATTCTAACAAGCAAAGGAAACAAAAACAGTTAAGGAAAAATGACTAGTTTCGAGTGTGTTAAATGTCAACCCTGGGATGGCTAATTATTAGATTGCTTTTACAGTCTGAGCAGATGTAGCACAAGGACACATTTTCACGACTTATTTTATTCTCCCCTGAAAGAACTCTCACAACCAAACTGTGATAGTTCCACAGAAAGAAAACAATCAGGGAATTTAACAGGAAGATCTTAGTCCTATCAGAATTTTCCTCAGCTTTCTGATTGAAACTCTGTTGTTTACAGTCATGGTAGTAAACTCAAGAGAGTAAGCCCCATTTACCAAGTTTCTGGACTATAAAAATTTACATATATGCATCTTCAAGAAGATGAACAATGTTTTAGTTATGCATCATATGGGATTTATGTTTTACAAACCATGATCCACTCTAGCTATATTTTAAGAGCATGAAAAATAAGTATATTGTAAGGTGTTAGGAAGCATGCAATGAGAGTGTAGATTTGGGATTAAAAGTGGAATCATTTATTCATCTGATCAACTAAAGGTTTTCCTTCTAAATACAGAGAAGTAGATGCATCTGTTTATTTTATAAACCATAATTTCTGGAATAGAATCGACACTTCTTGGTTTAAGTCATTTGTGCATTTTGCTGTTCTAATTTATTATTGACTAAAAAGACAAAGAAAAGATGAATCTTTATAAATTTTATAAATTTTCATAGATATATATTATAGAATGTCATAATGGATACAAAAATCACTAATAATTAATTCCAACTTGTCTAAACGCTAATCTGTGATGGTTCAGATATCAACATTACCTGCACAGCACTCAGGAAACATAATGGCACAAAAAGGTGTCTCTGTAGTCAGTCAAACAAGTTGAATAAGTGGTGGTTGACAATTAAAAGCAGGCTTACTGTATGGGTTTTGCAGTATAACAATAATTTTTATAATTATTATAATTGTTAAATGCATCTCCAAACACACTCTGGAAATTTAATCTCATGTTTTTCTTAGAACAACCATATGAGGTCTATAATATTACAACCCACTTAGGCACAGACAGGACACCCAACAGGTTCAGTGTCACTCAGTCAGCAAGTGGCAGAGCCAGGTTCTTCAACTAGGTGGTCCACTTCCACAGCACATGTGTACACTGCAGTCAAAGTCACTGGAATTTATCATGTGCACACAGATGTTTATTTATTATGATTACCCAAAAGAATTCTTTGTTTCCCAACCTTATTTTATAAGGGAATATCTTCTTTCAGGGATATCTAATAACATTTCTCCAAATTGTTATTCCTTATACTACAGATTAAGAAATAACAAAACATATTGTCTAGACCATGTCCAGTATTTGTGACCACCATTATCAATTGAATCATCACCTTTGGAATCATCATAGTCAAATACTTCTAAGGGATCATATACTTTCATCAGCATCATCCACAAAACAAAGCCGTGCCTAGCTTCAAAGCCTTACAATTAATTATAGCAAGAAAGTCAGACTCTTCTAGGGACTCAATTAGGTTAGAATTCTTGTTTCAAACCTCCCTGGGTTTATGAATTGGTGTGCATTATTTAATGTCCCAAATCTCAAATTCCTTGAATGTAAAATGGGTATATGATCCACCCCACAGAATTTTGTAAAGAATCAGTAAATGAAGCAAGATATTTTAACATTGTTCTGATGCTTAGGAACCAACTGCACTCTCCCCTTTGTACTCTCTTAATTGTGACAACCTCCAGAAACTCATTAAATTGTTCAAATTTATCATCCATTAGCTATTTGTCAAAACAATTCTATCAAAGCACAAATTATATGAATAAGGACATTGATTAATTATTAAAACACATTCTACTTATTCAGAGAGACAAGCTATATTTAAAAAAATATTACAAGAAACAGGATAACTTATTTTAGAGGCATCACTCAAAACATCCTCTAAACCATAGGATACTCTGCTACAATGTATTTTTATTTTAAAACACAGTCAATTATTGTTAAAATCTTTTTCAGTAACTGTCTTTTAACACTTTGTCATCCCTTAGAGAGCTCGGTAGTGCTTTGGGTACTATTGCCCAATGGCTTTCATTACCACACTGTCTCTAAATGACTCAATAAGTTCAAACAAGATGGTATTGATCGATGGAGGATAAACACCATTTTATCTTATTCATGGAAACAGTAACTAGGCTCCTCTCAAGTGCAATTCTAACAGTCCAAACTCCCCCAGAAAAGACAGTAGGAAAAGAAGCCTGCTCTTGCAGTGATAATCCATATTAAACATCTGAATCCCATCTGGTTCTTGGCCTGGAACTGCAAATCTAGTCAGTTATCATCAACAAATATTTACTGCCAATTGGATGGGTCAAGTTAATTTATCATTTTAAGCTATCAAACTTATTCCAGTGAGGTTCTCAGCTTTAACATTATTTAGAATTTTTAATTTTAATATTTAAATACACCAAAATTTTCTACTAAATATTTTTGGTCGATACAAATAAAAGAATAATATACAGCCATAACTTTGTAATTGGTTCCAGGGGATGAGTCCTAGGCCTTCTGTTGTACTCAAATCCTTGTACACTCAGTTCTCTGTATAAAAATGGCCCAGTGTTTGCATGCAACCTGTGCCCACCCTTCCACATCCTGTCATTCTAGGCCACTTAGGCTACCACAAGCAAAGTAAAAACCCTATTACAGAGTTTGATGCTGCATTGTTTATATAAACATAAATATCTGAATGTGATCAATGCAGATGAATTTCAAGAATATTTTTAACCTTTAATTGGCTGAATCTATGGAAAGAGAACCCCAAAATTCGGAGGTTCTGGGTTTTTTTGTAAAAATGGTTGTCTTCACAAAAATATGCTATCTTCATTTCTCTAATTTTTTTTGAAAGATGTGTAAACTAAACTTTTTCTAGAAACTTCTCTATAGATTTATAGAGGGAAATTTGTGTGTATCAATACTAGCAATCATCTGGAAAATATGTTCCAAACCTGATTATTTCAGTAAGTATTGGTCTCCAGAGATATTGAGATGGAAGGACTCTTGAAATAAGACAGCTCTCTGTATTTTTTGTAGTATTCTGCTCCATTAAATGATCTGTCTAATGAGAATTAGCACATGAAAATGTGACCAGACTGAAGATCTAAGTGAGCAGATTTGTTTGTAGTTCTATAAAATATCACTTCCAGTGATGTTGGATTGTCTTCCCTTTCTCCAGCAAATTAGAAAATAATTATTGTTTGGGGATGCCCAATTGATTTAAAGAACAATAGGTTTGAATATCAGAATTAATTACTCTATTATTCCCACAGCGTATTCTAGTTGATAAAAGTATTTCAGAGCCAGCAAATTGGTTTTGTGTATAAAAGTACTGGCTGTGTAAGCCTGAACCCCTGAGTTCAAGCTCTAGAACCCACAATGGAAGTAAAGCACTAACTCCCCAAATTTGTCCTCTGGCCTCTATATGTGTGCCATGGCATGCACACCCCCATGCAATAATAATAATAATAATAATAATAATAATAATAGAACTAATACTACTAATAATTTATTAGTCATGTTTTCCTTTGACAGTTTCATACATATACATTGCACACTCTGATTACTCTCACCTGCCACCCTCTCCTATCTCTCTCTATTCTCCGTTCTACTAATCTCTTTCTTTCATTCCTGTCTTTTTGTTTTGTTTGTAACCCACTGAAACTGACCATGGATTTAGAGCTATCCAGTGGAGCCTAGTGGGCTCGCCAGTAGGTACACAACCAAAATCAATGGTTCCTCATCTCCCAGAATCTATAGCCTATAGTTCAGAAGTAAAGGACAAGATTCCATGAGTCCCTCCGTTATCCATGACCAACTATTAACAGGGCCTGCCTCATGCAAGCCTAGTGCATGTACCTGCAGATGCTGTGAGCGCCTGATTACATCATTCCATCCCCTCTTCACAGTGTTCCCTGAGCCTTAGAGGGAGTAGCATAAATGTCTTTTGTAAGACTGCAGCCTCAACTGTCACTTATTCTTAGCATGCTGAGCAGCCATGAGTATCTGCAATCACTTCAAAGAGAGGCTTCTCTAATTAAGGCCAAGAGCCACGCGTGTCTAATAAATTGAAATGTTTAGAAAACCATTTGACATTGCATCCAATTAGCTAGACATAAGTATAAGTTCTTCCCAAGGGCCTATGATTCCCTAGGCATGAGTTTTTACTGGGATTATAGAACAAGTCACAGATTTCCTCCAGTGTCTGTAGGAAGAGCCTCAGATCCAATCTTGTAGTGGCTGGTGACCCACATAATAGACATGTCACTATTGCATATATGGGAACATCCAAGCTGGCAGGATGGTATTGGAGCCCACTGAGTTCACAGCTGATCAATACCATTGATGTGCATTTTATCCCCCACAGTCTATACACCAGTTTCTGACACTTTCAAACTAGCCAGCCGGGAGGAAGCTTCCAGCTCAATTTCAACTTGCTTTCTCTATATCTTAGAGTCAAAATGTGTGGCATCTTCAGCAATGGAGTCTTACCATCTAATTCTGGTGGGCAACCGAATGGAAAGACACGAGTCTGCATACTTTGGGGAAATTTCCAGGGGCTTTCCTGACCAACAACTCCTATAAAGATATCTTACACCTGGAACTGGGGATATTTTTTGATATCCTTCGCTTTTACAAGCAGCAATAACAAAAATAAATTTTTAGAAAGTATCTTCTTAAAAGCATTTCATACAGAAGTATTTAAATGAATTTAATGTCACATTTCTTAATGATCAGTTTAGCATGTTTATTTAAGGTAACTGAGTCATGGTTCACCATCCCACTGGTACAAAGTTCATTAATTGAAAGATAATTTCACCTCTTTGCTTATGTAGCATAGTTATGATTAGTGGCCTTCAGCTATTGCTCTGAATATCAACTGGCTTATTGGTCAATAAAGAGACTAACTGAAACAACAAAAGAAGGACATAAAGCTCTACATGGATCGGAGAGAGAAAAACAGAGGTGAGAAGGAAGCTCTAAAGAGAATTAGACAGTTATGGTACCGTAATAACACTGTGAAAGACATGAAAGTGTGGAGGCCTAGAAAATCTCTTAGCAGGTTGTTAGGGGCCTGTCAAAGCATTATGTGTCAGTGCCGTTGTTTTTCATGTCTAGTAGCTCCAGTAACTGCCTATTTAGCTATTTTATTGGGCTTCCGTGTAGCACATATCTACTCAGCTGGGACATTCATCATGAAGCAAAAGGCTTATTAGATATACTCCAACCTTACTGCCTCTGATTATTTGTACCAGAATTCAGAATTCTAAATCTGATATCGTGAGGAGTGAACTGCGTTGGCACAAGAATCCTCTAATGTTCTTTCCTGAAACTAATAACGTCCTTCAGGACTCAGACACTTACTCCTCACCAAGTAGAACTGGCAAACCATGGTTATGGTAATGATGTATTAATAATAATAATTCAATAAAGACATTCTCAGAAGACTCTTCCCACATGCTTCCCACATGAACTGGCTTAATCCTCCTATAAAATAGATACTACTACTACTATATAATTTTTTAAAAAAGAAACTAAGGCTTAGGAACATGGAGAAACTATCCCAACTTTACAACTTAGTAAGCAGAGGAAACAGGAGTGAACACCCACATGGCATTCCAAGGACAGATGGATAATACTGATGAGTACTGTGCTTGGAATTAGAGGACAAAAAGAAACTAAGTGAATATCCCAAAGATAGAAAACATTTTATAGAAAAGATAAGAGTCAAGTACAAAATTCCAGCCTTCAAGGGGTCTTGCCATTGTAGTATCTCCCATTGTACAAACTTTTGGTGTTTTTAATTCAATTTTTGTGTATTTCCTACACAACATTTTAACTATCTTCATACCCCCTTTGTCCTCAGCCTCCTCCCACAGGCCCTCCCTGCACTGGGTTTCATGAATTCCGTCACTTATGCTAAGGCCCGTCGAGTCAGGTTAGTATTCCCTGACATCCCTCAGTGCAAGTTCATCCCCTGGAGTCTAATCAGCCTATAAAGACTATATTCCATTAAAGAATATCAGCTCTTCCTCACTCAGCGGTAATTAGCTATCCAATAGTTCTTTAGCTAAGATTGCGGTCTGCTACCCGATTCCACAGTTCTATGCTGGGTTTTTGTCTGCCTGAGTTTGCATAGGTCTTGTGCATGCTGTCACCACATTATAAGTTATATGTTCATATGAGCATGATCCCAGGAGCCTGTAGGATTCTATTTCTATATGGTCATGTACCTCCTCCCTTCCCCTCTTACAATCTTTTTGCCCCCTCTTCCACAGTCACAGGTACTGTGAACACAGGGGCAGTACCAGCCACAGAAGTGTAGCTAAAACACCCAGCAATTCACTTAAAGGACCTGGCTATCTTACTTCCAGTTTTTGGTAATGTCTGCAAGACAGCACAGGAGACACAACATATTTCCTGGAGGAAGAATAACTAGGCTCCATGTCTACAAAGTGGGTCCTCTATGAGACAGGCTTCATTTGGGACTTTAAGTGCAGGCTCAAAATACTCCCCAATAGCAGCTCCACCAGCTTGAATAGAGTGTGATTCATTTAGCATAATAACAAGCTTTCTTCCAGAGTTCCTGGAGAAATACATTAGTTGGGAGGCAGAGAGTGAAGACTAGCACCCCAAACCTAAACAGATAAGCAAGCCTAGCAAAGCTGTGTGGGGATGTTAATCAGGAGAAGGAAATTTGAATGGTTGGAGGAAAAAAGACTTGGAGGGTAAGGTAAGATGAGGCGCACAAATCAGGTGTCTGTGTGAAGAATTAACATATTAAACAACTTTCGTTTGTTGTTTGTCAAGGGAATTCCACATATACCACACACTAATCCCTGCACATCACTCACTCCCTCACTCTAACAAGAGTACCTGCAGTGACTTGAACTAGATTTATCCAGACAGTACTATTATGTGATCCCTTAAAATGCCCTAGTGAAATAAGTCTATAAAATGGCTGGTGAGATGGCTCAGCAGGTAGAGGAACTTGTACTTGTGGGCAAGCCTGACAGCCTGAGTTCAATGTCCATATCTAACAAGGTGGCAGAAGAGAACTGACTCTTGAGAGTTGTCCTCTGACCTCCACACCTATGCTGTAGCATGCACACAACACCTGTACATGCATACACACATGGGCATGCACACATACACACACATATAAACAAATAAAAATAAATACATAAATATTAAAGATAAAAGGCCTGTAGTGTCTAGGAATTCATTCTTATTTGCTTTTTAGAAACAATCCATAAGGTCAAATATTTTCTACAATTCACTATCTCAGATTTGCAAAGGATTATTTAAAGTACGGAAATGTATACTGTTTGCATGGCAGAGGGAAACACTGTGTTAGAGCAGAAAATTCTAGACTCAGACAGCCTTGCTCACATGTTAGCACAACCAAGCAACTTTGAGCCAACTACTTACCTTCTGCTAAAGTCAAGATTGTTTTGTGAAGGAGATCAGAAATCACAGATGAATTGCTAAAGACAATACCAAGTGAGCATGAGCCAACCTTAACAATTATGGCCATAATGCTTACCACATGTCTGTATTGAGAATATAGTACTTTAGTGAAGAAAGATAGTTAAGAGATGGGCTGTGAGTTGAAAATGTTGAGTGGATTTTAGACTGCAATCAGGTTTCTAAGAATTTAACCTGATGCCCACTTGTTTCATGTGTGAGCTGGGAGCCACTGCCCCCTGACCCTGTTGCATTTTTTTCCAAGAGAAAACTATTCTCTGTCACTGAAAGGCCCTCCTGAATGTTTGGTATAAAATGACTTGCAAGACCTAGGTAATTATTAAAGTAACCAAAGTAGAAAGATGATCTTTACACCAGAGTATAAACCTCTCAAGCTTTGCTGTCTTTTTTCTAGTTACAACCAACAACAACAACAAAAATAAACACGCAGAACTCAAAACTTTAGGTGACTGTTGAAGATTGTTATTAGTCATAAGCCCGGCAAAAATACAAGCATTAAATAATTAACTTGCCTCCAATAAGTCCCTGAACAAGAATAGGGACTTCATGAAGAACAAACCCTGGAAGAGAAAACAAAATGTGACAGATGAGGAGGCAGGACCTCACAAAGCTTCAGTACTGCATAGAGAGAATTAGAAGCCAGTGTCTATTCAGGGATGCCAAGGAGATCGCTCTTTCTGAATGGGAAAAGTGAGGCCATCCTATTACTGGTCTGAGCCCTTAAAGCATCTTTGTCTAAAAGGAAGAAATTATAGCATACATTGTCCTGTTCCTGTAGTCCTCAATGAATCTTGAACAACCTCCACTCCATCCCCAGCTCTACATTACTTAACAACTGACCTTTTCTTGTACACAAGAACAGGAGGCCAATCCTCCTGTCTCAAATGATTTGTTGATGCCATCTCCCCTATCAGATCTGATACTAGATTCATCCTTGAAATAGTTGGGATTATTGTATCAACATATACACTGTGCACAGATTTAGTGACACCCTCCACCTCAATCCCATATGAGTTTATTATTTTTCTAAGTGCTGTGTTGGACACAGGATGACTTTTTCCATAACATGAAGAAAATTGTGGAAGCCTCTCTGAAGTTTGAAAGCAGAGAATGAATAATAACTCCCTCTCCAAGCTCTCTTATTTTGCTGAAAACTATTTCTACTGATTATGGTAAATTAAAGGTTCCACATGGGCAGGACAGTGATTCTGTTTATTTTTTAATCCCCAAATTTAGTAAGCTATTAAGTACAAAATAAATTCACAATATTGTTTAATGAGAGTCACCTCTCTAGAAAAATAAAGGGGAACAGTCAAGGGAAACACTGAGTGCCCTATAACAAGCTCCATGGGCGTGTTCTTCCTAACCAAATGAATCACTTCTGACCTTCAGTAGAGAAGGCATCACTACTCCAATATCTTACTAGATATATAACTTGACTCAAGCTTGCAAAGCGTTAAGAGATAGAATTCTAACCTTCAAATGTAATCAGTCTATAAATGCCATCATAATCACAAATTATAAAATCCAGATATTCTGGATTTTAATGTCATATGTGGCAGAATTGGAAAAAGAGGAAAGCAGAACAAAGTCTGTCTCTAATAATCAGAGAGGCCATATGAAATTTTCTCTTTCCTTCAGCAAGCACGTGTGCAGTGACTGCTAAATGCTCTGTGTTAAAGACTAAGGACCAAAAACATGAATGCATGGCCTTATCTTCACTGTTACAGTCATGCATAGCTCAGACTTTCTTGTGTTCCTACCTGTCCCTAAACTAGCCTTTCTGGCTTCAACCTCAACAAAACTCATGGAATCATCTTTCTAAAGTGGGCTGCTGGGTCCTGGTAGAATGCTCCTATTATGATCCCAAGAACTTCCTAATGAGATGAGAGGCTGATATTGATCGCATCCTTTCTTGTTGTATCAGCCGATCTATTGTCACAGCCATTCCCTTCCCACAACCTGCTTCAGCACCTCCACTCTTTACCCATTCCTCTCTTGTCCAGGGTCTCCTTCTTTTCTCTCTTCTTCACCTAACTCCAAACAATCCTTCAAACTGGTCTGACTAAAGTGCATATTCCACAAATAAATGGCATACAAAGTTGGATAAGATTGATAGGTAATAAATCAAGATACTTGACCTTAATTGATAAAGTGATACAATGTGGAGCCATTGAAAGCCTTTGAAGCCTGACATAATAAGAAGACCATTTAGGGAAATTAGCAAGCATTTCACCCTAGAAAAAACTACAGACCAAATTAAGACAAAGATAAAGGTATGAAGTGGTTGTGGCAGAGATGATAATGCCAATTAAAGAGCAAGACGTGGCAGCTGGCTAGACATAAAGACAAAGAATTTAAGAGCAGTTTATGATTATGCATGTTAGCATAATATCAGAGCATATGTAGACTAGATTGTTAAAAGGTTTAAAGAATTTAATAGGTTGTTCTTCACTGCATTGGCCATATTAACACAAACCTTTAGATAGATTAGGTAAACTTTGCTCAAGGATTAAATGTGGTCCATTCACCAGTGATCAGCAGTTTTGTTGACAACTGAGTTTTTAACTTAGCATAGTTTTCTAAATTTATCTGAAGAAACCAGGAGCTGCAGCTAAGTTTGAAGGGACAAACCCAGATGTCCATTAACAGATGAATGCATGATGGGCATATGCCACAGACACAAAACAGAACATCATTCGGCATCCAAGGAAAATGAAACCATGACATTTTCAGGAAAATTGATGGACATGAAAAAAATATATTAAGTGGGTTGGCCCAATCAAAGAAAGAAAAAAAGCCTCCACGTTATCCCTCAGATGTGGGATCCTAACCTATAATGTATATAAAGTAGATATGTAAGCATGTAAGTGTGGGTATAGTATAACTCTTAGAAAGAGACCAAGAAAGTAATATTAGGTGACGAGGCAGGATGGAAGGCAGGCAAAAGGGCACATGAGTCATGAAAGAAGATAAAAGCTTATTTTTTTCTAGTCCCAACTCTGTCATAAATTTCTCCATTTGGTGGTACATAAATGTAAGAAAATGTAATTGATAGTGAAAGTTGAAACCCTAAATAAAGCTCCATTGGTTCAGAATGGCCAATCTAGCTGCATAGAAGTTCATTGAGTTGAATACAGTTTGGGGCTAGGCAAGGATTTGTTTGAGTGATAATGTCTATCTAACTATATAATGTTTTTATTTGTGACTTCATTACAATAAAGTAATTCTATTTAAATAAATAATTAAAACAAAGTGGGGTGTGATAATGCATGCCTGTAATCCCAGTCTAGGGATACTGAGACAGAAGGATCAAAAATTCCAGACCAGCCTGGATAGCATAGTGAGACCCTATCTCAAAGCAAAGCAAAATTAATGAATGAAATAAAACTCTTCCGATCGCCTCATTTCTGAGATATTCCACACCAATTGCTGGTGCTTATTAAAATGCATATTAATTAAATTTGCTTGCCACAATAATGCCTTTTGCATGCCACAATGACCACTTCACTAGTTTGCAAGTCCACTTGAAAATTAAGCATATATGCAAAGAAATTCTGCTCTTCTCATTATGCTATGTCATTCTGGACTTTCTATACTTTGCCATGGCTTTTTCTTGTAGATCTTTACAAAGGCACACCTGGTAGAAAGAAGTGACTACCATCACTTAGTGAAGATAACACAACAACGAAGAGTCTTACAAGTATCCAAATAGCCACAGTAACCCATAGTTGTCTAGATTTATTAACCAGGATTCTCCAGAGAAAAACAACAAATAAGATGCGTGCCTATAACATTGCATCTCTAATAAGATTTATTATGAGGAATATACTCCTGAGATTATGAAAGCAGATTTGTCCTCAGAAAACAGAGGAGTCTGTGTATACCTCTAGTCTAACCCTAAAGACTTGAGAACCAAGGGAGCCAGTGGTGTGAGGTTCAGGTCTGGAAGCTAGCATGTAGTGATCCAGAAAGAGGCAGTATTTCATTTTGAGTCCAAAGGCCAGAGAATAGAGGTGCCCCAGCTCAAAGCAACCAGGCAGAAGTTTCCTCTGACTAAGCCTTCATTGTTCTTGGAGGTCTTTCTTTCATGGAGTGGCTTACTCAACTTACTGATTCAAATGTTATCAAATGTCATTTGAATTAGTCTAGAAACATTCTCACAGACAAATCCTGAATAATATTTTGCCAAATGCCCAAGCACCCATTGGCCTGATCAGGCTGATCCATGCAGTCAACTGCAGAATAAACATAAAGAAATAATAAAAAGCCACTCATGTCGTCAGATTTTAAAACTCTCACCTCCCCATTCGCCACCCCACTTCTGCAACACCTGTACAGTTCCCGTCTACTGCTAATAGTTTCCAAAGTCTTTTTTGGATGAAAAATCTTGTCATCCGTCTCCCAGTCTTCAGTGTTGACAAGGACTGAGTTGCGTGTTAATATTACCACTTCACTGTTTCTGATCTTCTTATCCAAGTTTCTAAGAGACTTTGCTAACAGGCTAGTCATGGGACAAATAAGGACAGAAGAAGTACAGTACTGGCCTCCAAGACTTGATCCACTTATGTAAACAGACTTATACAATCATGTTCACATGTTCATACTCACACAACCTTATTGAATAGCTGTGAACTTTTGTTAGCCACAGAGACTGTAAGAAGAAATAGAATATGTGTAAACCAGGAATCAAGAAAATTAGTGAGGACCCAGGCTTCCCATCTTCCTGTCCTGGATGTTGTACAACATAGATTATTAAAAGCTTCCAAAGTAGGAAATCACACACACAGCTGCTCAGATACCTCATCAACATAACTCAGCTCCTTCTGACTCTGCGCCTCTCTCTCCCAAATCTTTCTGACTCTATTTCTTCTCTCCTTGCAGTTCTTGCTCTCCCTCTAAGCAGAACCAGGAGTAATCATTTTGTGCATATAGTATTAAAATAAATACCTTCTTGGGTTGGTCCTCACTGAGACTAAGTTCATCCCAAATCAAGTAAGCTAGAACTAGTAATAATGAAATTAATTTAGGCCGTTCTAGGACATTATTTCCAAATGCTAGCTATTTAGAAATCATTTATTCACTGAAAGTGATGAAAATTTAGAAAAATTACTAGAGAAACATGGACTCATTCTTCCTTTGCTCCTGTAATCTTGTTTTTCCTTTCTTTTATAGTCTTTCTTCTTTAGTAAATTTTAATATGAGTATCCATCCTAATGGCAAATGGAATAAACTCAATTACTCTCAATTACTTTGTTTTGACATATAACATGTTTAGATTAGAACCCCATCACAGCTGCATAATATTATCACCTAGGAGACATTTATATCATTTCCTGGGCTGCACATCACTTGAATTGAATCAGACACCTCTGGCAGTGAGGAGAACAATGCCTGAAAATGGGTGATTCTGATAGGAGGGCAGACAGGGACTCTGCTTTCAGTGAAGGTTCCCAGTGTTGTCAGCTGGCTCTGCTAAGGCTAGTCCCAGTGATGTGAGCCAGCACAGGGAATGTGCAATGAGTGGTACAGAGCATTAAAGCAAGTATTTAAAGTCACGGTTAAGAAATTCACTCTGGCTAGACAGGGTCTCTGAGCAGAAGGTTACAGAGAAGTTCATCTTGTGAGTGTGATAAAGGCAAAGGAGGCTGACACTGAGAAGAGTGAATGCCTCTTGCTAAACCTTGAGGACACACAGTCAAATCTCAGTGTCTTGTTTTAGAATGTGCAAAGTCAATGCTTCCTTGTCTTGTCTTTCATTGCATAACATAATTTCAAATCTCAAAGATTTAAAGGCTTCTCTTTGATATCTAAAGGATACTTTAACAAATAAATGATGATGTCTTTGAAGCAGACAAAGCCTGCTTCTATAATAGCCATTTAATGAGATTATGCTAAAAAAAAGTAGAAGTGTTTCTATTCTATCACATACTATACAATGTTAAACAGATTTTAAAATCAAAATAGACCTCTGACTCTCTAAAGTTACTTTATTCTCAAACAAGGAAAAGAGATACCAGGTTTGTTTTCCAAGAATGATGATTAATTAACCAGATAATTATATTTAACTTTCCCAAGAGTTCTGGTAACTTTTTAAAATTAGATTGTGTTCAATTCCTGATTATGACATAACAAACAAGATAAATAAAAATGGGATACATTTTTCTGCTCCCATTTGCATGTTAATGTCTTGATTTAGTACAGATGTGCACATGAGCACATACACACATACATATACTCATACATGTACAAATACAAAACACGTGTAAAGGTAATCATGACTATTAGATATTTGCTTGCTTTTATTTCTAAATAACTCTAGATCAGTAGTTCCTCAGCTATATGATCAGTTTTCTGCATAGATATTTTACTACCAAACAAATTCCCCAGTGTCTTGGTTTTATTATCTTACGTTATTCTAGGTAAGATTCTGAATGATCTCAAATTGGATGCTACATGGACTCTTAAACATTAGCAAACAATGAGCAAAGTATTAATACCCCAATTTTAATTTCTATAGAAACATGTCTATCGCCATTACTCCTAAACAACAGTTAAGATCACGTTTTAAACACAGTGTCCACTTCAGACATAGGCAACAACTTCTTAGCCATATGAGTCACCAAAGAACCTGGAGAGCCAATAAGAATCTAAAAAACTGGAAAGAGCAAGAGACAAGATAAGAAACAGTAATGACATGCAGAATTGAAGTTGAAAGTGGGAAGACTCCACTCTCAAAGTAGACTCCATTCTGAAAGCTCTTATGGCTTGGTCATCCAATATTGCTCCACCACATTAGACATTTGGTCCACAGTGGACTTCTTTCTGAATGACTTTCTACAGTGTAAAAGAACTAAAGAGCCATGTAAGGAGGGAACTGCTACTTTAATCCATATAGAAGAAGAAGAAGAAGAATTACAAAGCCAAGTGAGATCCTGACAAGTGTTACACAAGCAGCATAGTGGGGACAAATCATGAAAGTGCTACATCTACTGGAACAGATGATGATCAGTGAACAGAAGAGCACTGGTAATGACAGTGTCCATGCTACATGATATACAAAGAGGGTTAGATCTTAGTCCATGTGAATCATCAGACAATCTCCCATAGCCTAGTTAAAAGAGTTAAGACAACAGCGTATTTTCAGTCCTGACTGGAGACAAAATTATATAATGCTTTAGTTGACCAAGACAATGTGTCCTGATGGAAGAAGATGTAGACTTGCAGCATCTCCCTTATGGGGAGATGTTGTCCTGTGTTCTTCACAGCAACACTCTATGAGAAGCATTGTAGATATTATCATCTCTCCACTTACTTCTAAGGAAAAAAAAAAGACAATTGTGAAGAAGTAAAATTCAGTAATTAAATGTACAGGCTCTGACCCCTGACTCCAGGATACCTATATTCAGCCTTCCACTTGCCACCCATCTCATCTTGGGCATGTTAACTAACTGCTCTCTATTTGGGTTTACACCCATGAACACTAGCTATAGGAGTGGTAATATTCAGGAATGTTTTATAAGGAGTAAGCAAATCATGTTTAAAATTTTAAAAACATAGCATGTAATATGTGATCAGAAAATGTTGATTACGTTTATTATTCTTATTTACTATTTTTGATTTTGCCCCATTAATAGGCAATATTAATAATAATATAACATGATAATATTTTAGTGTTTTATTTTAACTTAATCACTAAAGACAATTACGTTTAAATCATAAGTTTTTAAGCCATTTCATTTCTTTTTCCTTGGATCCATTCATGCCTTCGTTCACTTGACCACTCATTTGTGTCTCTCTGTTATTGGTTTAAAAATATCACTTCTGTGTTAATCGCTATGTGCTGCATAAGGAAGCGTCCCTGGTGAGAGCTGAGAGATGGGTATAACAATAAGTTGTCCAGAGTCAGTTTACTACTATAACAATTTAGTGGAAAACTAGTACTGGGCTCTCCTCTATGCCTGTGCCCTGTATAGCCTCTAGTTCCAAAGCCTGGTATCAATGTCAGCTATAAGCTCCATCCTATGAAGCAGACCTTAAGTCCAATGAGAGAGTGTTTGGTTACTTGCTCTCATAATATTCGTGCCACTATTGCACCAGTGCCGTATCTTGCCAGGCCTGTTGTAGTTCACAGGATTCACAACTAAGTAAGGTTGATGATTTTTTTTCCTTCCAGTGGCATGCACAACACCATCAGGCACTATGAAAGCTAGCCTGTAGACATGAGGCTCTAAAGTTAGCACCAGCTTGATTTCTCCTTTTTTTTTTTCTATAACTCATTTATGTAGTGTCTTCAACCCATACCTGGCCAATATGCAGAGAACAAGAGGCTATAGCATGCTTATCCCTGAACTGGAAAACTTTGCCTCCCAAAACTGAGGGATCATTGTGAAAGAGGGAGCAGAAAGACTGTAAGAGGCAGAGATGGTAGATGAACATAAGGAAATAGCTTTTCAGACAGCTGGTCAGTTACTCACATGGCAATGCAGACAGCATGCACAAGTTCCACTTCAAACTAGACAAAAATCTCAGCACAGACATGAGGCAAGAAATCCCAACCCAACCTAAAGAATTTTTAGCAACCGATAGCTGCTGAGAGGGGGAAAAGTAGTCTCTTTCAAGGATGGGACCACTTGGAGGTTACCCAGGCTCCAGTGGATGAACCCACACTGAAGGAAATTTTGGGACACAAATCAGTACATTAAATTGGGTAAGGGGCATCAAGAGGAGATACAGATATAGGAGGAGATCTTAAATAGCTTCAAATTATACTGAATGAAACAATTCAAATTTTCAATTCAAATATCCCTTGTATTTTAGAGATATTATGTCTTTTATTTAAATGACCATTGCCTACTGTGTCAGTGGTTTCTTTTTAAGGCTACCTTGCAATTACAGGAGCTGTTGATATTCATGTAGTTAAATGTATCTGTCTTTTTTATCCTTTTACACACTTAGTTTGAAAGACCTCAGTAACACAAGAGTAGGAGATGTTCTTCTATGTTTCAATAATCATTCAGCACCTCTAAAGGTTATCTCTTTAGTATTCTTAGAACTGGGGCATAGATTACTAGGTGATGCTGAATTATATCTTTCTCAAATTTGTCATGATCTCTTTATGGTTTGCAAAAAAAAGCACCTATAGGCAAATACCAATCTAAACAAAGCTTGCAGTCAAGGCTTTCAAGTCCATGTCATCAATTTGTCTGTTCTTGTGCTTGCTTTATTGGTAACTGTTGTTTAACCTGGTTCCAACTCATTCCATGATTTCAATACATGTTGCAGCATCTATTGCATGTTTTTTTCTGCCAGATGAGTTATGGAATCAATCTCTCAAATTCAGAGTAATGGAATTTAAATTGAAATGCAAACAAATTAATAATTTGGAAGAATGGGTCTCATTGTACAATAAGGCTTTCGTTTAATCAGGTCTTTGAATCTTTTGGTTGGACTTTATCATTTTTCTTCATAGAGGTTTCAGGCCTCTCTGACTAAGTTTGTCCTTTATTTTATTGTTTCCTTTTATTGGCCAGATTTCTGCTTTACATCCTGTTTGTTATTTCCAGTAGAGAACATTTACTCATTCCCTTGTTCTATTGCTAACTTATGAAAATCTTCATCATTTTTTAAAGTAATGTGGATATTGTTTTAGTAAGTGTCTCTTTTGCATTTACTGTGGAAAGTGTATATTTTTCATTAATGAAAAGAACTAAATCAATAGAGTCCCTAACATTGAATAATTTGGGTGTTCTTATTTTGACATCATCTTGCTTGTAATGTTGGTTCTCTGCTGTATATCTAACTCATATGTGAGGTTGTTCTACTACTTTCTGATTTTATTACATATTTGTTTGGTTGTTATCAGAAATGTGATAAGTCTACAAAATTTCATAACCTCTTCAGCATTTTCTATTCTTTAAAGGGGTTTTATGATATAAGAATTATTTTTAAATGATTTACGAAATTTGTATAATAAAACCATCTGGACCCAGTGTTATATGGAAGGAAAATATTGAAAATATTGAAGGAATGTATTTCAGTGCAGTTAAATAGTTATTAGTTTATCCAAAATTTTAATTTATCCTTGAAACAATTTTGAAAAAGTCATTTTTCTAAGTATCCACTGAATGTATATTTTTCCAATTATTGATAAAATGTATTTCAATTACAGTTCAATTTCAATTATAGTTCAAAAATATCTATCTCAAGTTTACATAATTTTCTAAAGCATTGACTTGACTGGATATACTGTACCATAGTTTATTCAAATATTCCTTATCATTGACTATACATCAGTGTCTAAGCCTCATTACAACATTAATATTCTCCATGAGAGATGGAAAACACAGTCACAGGACCTTAAAGGCTTTCCTACTAAGAAGAGAAAACAAGCATAATTAATTGTTAAGGTAAAATGAAGAAACTCAAGATTATGCATTCAGAATTGCATTTTTCCCATGCTGGACAATTGCTCACCAGAACAACCAATGAGAACAGTGAAATGGTGACTGAGTCAACCAAGCAGTATGCAAGGAACAAGAAAATAATATTTAATGGGCACTTTGTAGATGTCAACCAATATGCTAGGCTCTCTCACATTCATGTCTTTTAATCATTTGGATTTTTTTAATGTGTATGAATGTAATACCTTCATGCGTGTAAGTGCACCTGTGCCATGCAATGCTTGTGGAGTCAGAAGAGGGCATCAGATTCCCCTGGAACTGGAATTACAGATGATTGTTAGCCACTATGTGGGTGCTGGGAATTGAACTCTGGTCCTCTTCAAGAACATTCAGTACTCTTAACCACTGAGCCATTTCTCCAGCCCCATAATCATTTGAATTTTTTTTAAATACTTTCGGTTAGGAATCAGTGATCCTAAATTATTTTATTGTAAAAAAGAGACCAAGTATCAGAAAGTTAAAATCATGTAGAAGATCTGAAATATAAATGCAGTCTTGACCTTCTCTAAAAATGTAGAGCTTCCTACTGAGATTTTATTAATAATTATAAGCACTACTAATATAATCACTGTAAGCAACTTTAATTTCTTTTCTTTGTTTTAAGATGACCTAGTGCCAAATTAATATGATTCATTCATTCATTAATGCTTTAATAACAGAAGATTCTAGCTAATTATATTGCTAGCACATTTTATTTTTTTAATTAAGATGTCATATATTGAGACTTCCTGTGGCATCATCTCAGCTACCTTTTGGAAAGTATAGACTTTATGTTAATTTTGTTATGCTTCATGATATATGTCCAAATGAGCTATCACATTTGCTTCCAAAAGAAATCTGAAACAAACTGAAAACATTTTTCTAAGTTGAATTTTAACATTTTAAAATTATATTTTGTTTGTATAAGTGTTTGTTTGCATGTATGTGCCAGGTGCTCATGGAGGCCACAAGACAGGCATCAGATCCCCTGAAACTGGGAATTACAGACAGTTGTGAGCTGTCATGTAGGTGATGGAAACCAGGTCCTAAGAAAATGATCTTTATTTATCACTGAACCATCTCTCCAGCCCCTTAAATTGAATTTTAGAATGAATTCACATTTCTTTTATGGTGCAATGCAAAGCAATACTTTACATCAACAGGAAGGTGCACTGATTTTCATTGCAAATCCTTCACAAACCATGTCTACACAAACTGGATCTCCATGTGAAATTCCAGGAGATACTAAAGGGCTGAATATCTTGTTGAAACTACTTGTACAACTGATTTATTGAATAAAGGTTATATCTTCTAGGCATCATGCAATATCAAGTCACAATAAAACATTAGAGAAAGACTGGATATAGTTTAGAGACACCCAAACAGCAAGTGAAGCCTTTACCAACCGCAAATGAACATGGAGCGTGGTACTACCACAGCTCTGAGGTTCCTGCTCAATGAAAGAGATACCTTTCTGTTACTGACAGAGTCACAAACACTTTCTCCCCAGTTCCCTTGACCAGTTACTTCCAAAAGGCAGATCACCTTTTCCAAATACTAAATTACCTACCACAGACACGCAGCGGAAGTCAGTATTTATTGACCCTTTAATTTCATTTCCTTTTTAACCCACGTTCTCTGACTTTCCCTGGACACATTTTCCTTAAGTTCTTGCCCACCATCCACAGCTATCGTGTCTGCTTTTGCCTTCCCAAGTTATTGCTTCTTAACTCTTCAATGCGCTTTCATATCACATTCTTCTCCAACTCTTGTCTTGTGTCATGTCCAGTTTACCATTTTCAGAGACTTGAACAATTAAAACAAAGTTTTTTCCCCTTTGTTCTGTCTCCCTAATTGCTTATGTAGGCTCCACCAGGGCAATCCTGACTTTACTTTATAACTTGCTTTTCTATGATATACCAAAATTTTATGTACAAAATCCATGTTTACTTCTTCTATAATAGACCAAAGTTATAATCACCGAACAATGTCTCCCTGATGGTATCAATTTGGAAAGGTCAGAATTTTCCCTCCTGTCCCTCCTCTTCTCTTTCATCTCTCTTCCTACTATCAGCCCTGAGCCAGGTCTCAGTGACACCTGTGGCCCTTGGGTTCAGGAACAGCAGCACTGACTTTGGCCAATAGTGATTGAACTTTATTAAGCAGTTCATCCGGGTAAGGAGAGTCTCATTCCAATCCTTCTCCAGCTTTGAGGAAAGCAGAAATCTTGAACCCCAATGTCTAGGCCCTGCTTGATCATATGGGAAAGAACAGTGCTAATATAAAACCACAACAGCATAGAGACATATGCCCGTAGAAGCTATAATTTTAGTCATTTTACTCTTGAGAAAGTTTTACTCTTCCTTCATAATAATGATAAATGTATATAAATAAAAAAAATAAAAAATCAATTTCTAACATAAACAAGTTTATTCTAGAGTAGTATTTTCAGAGTTACTGGAAATAATGAGAAATATGACATTAGATTTGTATTCATTTTATTCTGGTTGAGTGTGAGTCATTATAATTTATAAAATTAGTGATTCAAAGTCTTCCATTTACTCCATAAGTATCTGCTGAATATTTAGCATAACATCTAACCTGCAGGGCAGACAATCACAAGATAGCCCTTCCATTTAGCAAGCTTACAGCTCAGCGAGAATGAGAGACAGGAGAAGAGATAATTACAGCACTGTGTGCAACAACAGAGGGCTGTCCAGATTTTCTTGAGAGCATTGAGGAGCTGGCATCTAATGTTACACATGAAGGTTGGCAAGGAACATGTCACACAGCAAACAGCTTTTCAGTCAAACCTAGAAGGATTAGTAAGGCCAAACAATAAAGTTGGAAGACATGAGAAGAAAGTATTATTGCCTGGAGGTCTAAAGCAGCATAGGGAGGCTGAGTGCAAGAGCACCCTTGGGACAGGGGGAAAGGACCCAGGATCTGGTACTGAAGGGAGTGTGTCCTGCTAATGTGGAGACTTTGTCGGCCCCTTTATCCACCTCCTGGATAAAGTTACATAGACTTGTAGTAGCTAACACTGGACAGCTACTAAATGCCAGGAGCTATCCTAAGTGTTTAGTAGTTTAATCCTCAGAAGAATCGTGGAAAGGAAGCTATTATCATCCTAATTATATGTATAAGACATTGAGGCTCGGGGAGCTTCTCTAGGGATGGAAGAAGAACAAAAGGAGACAAATTTTTTTCTTTTGATATAGTATTTTACCATGTAGCCCAGACTGGCCTTGAACTCATGATGCCCCTGCCTCCCAAACCCAAATATATTAGGGTTACAGGCATGTGCCGGCATACTTGACTTGAGGAAGCCATTGTTATATAGTCACTTCAAAGGGGAATGTACATTTGAACTACGGAGTCTCTAAGTTACTAAGAAAAATACATTCAGAGGGGATAAGGAGGCATTGATTAGAGACTGCTGAGAAGTGACTGGAGTGAAGGCGCTTGGCTTTACATGGCATACTCTTTCCCATTTTTAGAATGTGATTGTCCTGGAGACTGTCCTGGTTAGTTTTTATTGTAACTTAATACCACCCAGAGTCATGAAGGGCAAAGGAACATCGATTAAAGAATTTCCTGATTAAAGGTTAATGTGTAGGCATGTCTATGGGGCATTTTCTTGATTGTTGTTTAATATAGGATAGCCCAGGCCACTGTGGGAAGTATCATCCCTAGGCAGGTTGTCCTGGACTATATAAAAAAGCTAGGTAAGGATGGTCCAGTTACAGATCAGTAAACAGTGTTCCTCCAAGGTTTCTGCTTCAATTTCTGCTTGAGTTCCTGCCCTGACTCCCCTCGATGATGGGCTATAAAATGTAAGCTTAAATTAACACCCCCATGTTCATTTGGTCATGATGTTGACCATGGCAACAGAAAGCACAGTAGAATAAGTCTTTCTGGAATTACTTTGCTGCCCCTGTATGTCACAGTTGTCCTCCATCATGAGTTATTAGCAAGAATTTTAAATCACACTGGAATGTACGCTACAGGCTGAACCTAAACAGCTTCCTCATTCTTCTTCACTACAGCATTGACCAATGTCCTGATCATTACCACTATGCACAAATGAAAAACCTGCTGTTTGGAAAGGCATGGGATGAAACTTCTCTGTAACACTGCCTGTAACTGTCCTCCACCCAACTTCTCCTTGTTTCTCTTCTCTTTATTCTCACAAGTATCCACCTGCCCCTTGAACTCATAGAATTTTATTGCAGAATCTCCGAACTGAGAGTTGAGGTGCTTGGTAATGACATTGCCTTTCTCTCCTCTTCTGTCAGAATGCTGTGCCTAACCTTAATCTAGCCCTCCTGATAAGCCAGGAAGCCCCTTCTGTGCATCACTTCATGTAATATGCACTGTGACTGTGGAATACCACTGATGTGGCTGAGAATTCTGAGATGCAGCTAAGGAGCTTGCCTGAAGATCATAGTTGAAGAGTTGGGTGAGAATGTGAAAAGGCTACTGCCCATGTGTGTGTTCTACTTGGGTCTCATCCTTGGCAGGATGTGGACAACCGACCTCTACTCTGTTCTCAAAACTATGTCTGTACTTAGCTTCCTAACCATCTCACCCCAGGTTCTCTTCCTTCCTTCCTTCCTTCCTTCCTTCCTTCCTTCCTTCCTTCCTTCCTTCCTTCCTTTCTTTCTTTTTCTTCTTATTTCTTTTTATTTTAGGAGTATGAATATTTTGCCTCCAAAACATGCATCTGTGCATATGGTGCCTACAGAAGCCAGAAGTGGGTATTGGATACCCTGGAACTGGATTATGGACAAAACAGTTTTAAGGCACCATGAGGGTGCAGGGCAATGAACCTGGATCCTCTGCAAGTCTAGCCAATGTTATTAACCACTGAGCCATCTCTCCAGTCCCACAACCTGCTTCTTTTCATCTTATTGCTGCTCTATTTAGGTCTTCTTTGCTAGTTTTATCTCCTAGTTTCTAGAAGTTGGAGGTCCCTAAAGATAAGCCTTTGGTCTAATCTCCACATTCAGTCTATACATGATCTCATCCAAACTCACATCACCTCATCACTTGTAACCTCCAAGTCAGTTTCTCCTGCCTAGACCTCACCCCTGATATCTGCCAACCTTTCAAGCTGTCTATCAAGATATTTAAAGGAACCTCAAAATCAATATTCCAAAGATTAGGTCTCTGCTTTTGCTCCACAAACTTCCTCAGATTTATTCTAGAACGCAGTCCCTCCAATGTGTCTTCTGACCAGACATAGAAACTGGTTGCTACTCCTGACCCCTGTTTTCTCTCACAGAAACTATCCAGTCAGTCTGTGAGATATATCCAAAACTCAGACATTTCTACCACCTCGATCACCACTGTGGAAATCCAGGATCATCCTCCATCTAGATGTTGCAGGGGCTTCTGACTGGTCTCCCTGCTTTTCCATTTGCTCTCTTGTCAATGACAGTGACTTAAATAAGATCAGTAAAATACTTGTCTCTAAAGTAAAATAGGAGTCACAACCGTTGTTGGAAACAAATAGTTCTTTAATGCAATATTTTTTTATATTTTTATTGAATTTTTGGTTTCATACATAAAATCTTAATCATCTTTATACCCCCTACTCCACTGGAATTCATGAATTCTTTCATTTATGTTAAGGCCTATTAAGTCAAGTTAGTGTGCCCAGACATCCCTCAGGTTCATCCAATGAGGTCTAGCAACCTATCTAGAGTCACTCCCTTAAAGAAGATCACTTCTTCCTCACCTAATAGTAATTAGTTACCCAATAGCTCTTGGGCTAAGATTGGGGTCTGCTGCCTATTTCCACAGTTCTATGTTGGGTGTTTGCCTACTTGAGTTTGCATGGGTCTTTTGCATGTCAACATCATTGCAAGTTCATAGAAGCCTATAGGATTCTATTTCCATATGGTCATATACCCTCTCCCCTGGTTCTTAAAAGCTTTCTGCCCCACCTCTTCAGCAATGGTCCCTGAGCCCTGGGTGGGTGGTTTAATATAAGAGGCCTGTCCAAGGATCCACACTCTGCAGACTCTTTCTCTATGCAATTTTTAAAATATCAACCACTATAAAATGACATTACATACAAACAATGAAAATTTCACTAAGTACTAGACTCTGTACTCCTACTTCACTTGACTCATCCTAGTTCCGACCTTGCTCATCCCATCCATGGATCTCCATCAGTCTGAGTGATCTTGCTGAAACTTAGTAAAATTTCAACAGTCCTCTGGCTTTGTATCTCATAGCAAAAGCCAAGTCTTTGCAACAGTTGACAAGGTGTTCGTGAGCTGATTGGCCATTTTCTCCCTGACCTCAACACATATTTCTCTCCCTGTTAACTGGGCCTGGGCCTTTACTACACTAGCCTAGTCCACTTTACCTCAATAACCCCTCCGTAGTCCTTGCCAAGTCCCTGCCTCAAAGCTCACCCAACCCTATCTTACTTTACCAGGATTCTTTCCAAATTCAGTAGCAAGACTCTGTATCCCACCTGCTCAGCCCGACAAGGACACAGTCTTCATATTTTTCTTCCTTCTTTTCTTTATCCTCAGAAATTGTATTAAACACACTACAGTTTACTTACTGATCTTATTTATTGTGTCTCATACCCACTATAAACTCTATAACATGTTTTGGAAAGAAAGGGTATAATTATTCTCTGTTAAATCTCTAGTGACTTGGAAATCCTTGGGAAATAGATGCTTAACATTTTAAAATTAATGGGTGATAAACACATATGAGTACTTTTCTTAAGGTATAATGGTTTAAATGCTTACTATATAAAGGTTTTAGATTCTAGTGCCTCAATAAACAATATTGAAAACTAATTTTTTTTCAAAATGCTATTATGGTTTTGATCTGAAGAATTTTCATGGTAAATTTAAAAATGTAAAACTTTCATTTCAAATTGACCAATCTTTTGAACAAAGTTTATCTTATGAAAAATTTTTGTTTGAGGTTGAAATTTATCCCTCATTTTAAAGTCAAAATTGGGAGAGGGGATTTGTTTATAATAAGAATTGAATAACTATTTATTTGCTTACTTTCTTTTTTATTTTGTTTTGATTTGGTTTGTTTTGAGTTTTGCTTTGAAGTTCAGGTGATCGAACCTAGGGTTTCAACACATCTTAATCAAGTGTTTGTTGTACCTCTCAAAAAGCACTCCAAGTCCCTGATGTGCCTTTTGTAACAAATTCTGAATTTTATTTCTATGTGCTGACTGTCAATGATTTGAGACAAGATTTTACAGGTTCAAAGAGCCTTCTCGTAACTTCATAGTTAACTCATATGACCTTTTTGATGTCAGAATACCTTTAATAACCTTTACTACTTATTAACAAACACTAAAGGTTAGCTTTGCAAAAGCAGACTCATCCTGTAACCAGGAACTGTTATCTTTTTGGTGGAAATGATGAAGTTTAGCAAAAAGCAAATTACAACTTGGCCAAAAGACTGTAGACTTTGTTCAAAGCTGCTAAGGTATACAGAAATAACCTCATCAGACTCCCTCCACGTCATTCCTGGTCCCTCTGCTTGAACATGGCACAAAGAGATAGTCGGAGAGTTTCTTCATGAAACAGTAAATTTTTGTGAACTTTAGAAAAATGTACAAAGAAAACTAGATTTAGACCAAAATCTCTTATAATAGTTTCTTTGTAAATCTTCAAAAGTAACTTTTATACCTTTATTTATGTTTAAGATCGCTTCTTAACAATTTTCCAATTGTTCATCAACAGAAGACTATAAGCTGAATATGGGTATCAATTTACCTATATTTTAGTATCCATAAAAAATGTACTCTAAATCTACCAGTAAAGCTACATTTCCTGAATGGTGACATAAATATCAAAGCACCACTATATCATATAAAAGAATCTAATTTCCTGACCAAGATAAAAAGGAAATCAAGAGTTTAAAAAATTACCTTTGGGCTGGTGTAATGCTTTAGCAGGTAAAAGTACTTGCCACCAAGTCTGACAACCTGAATTCAATCTTCAGGACCAATATGGTAGACGGGGAGAAGTGACTTCTGCGATTTATCCTATATCTCCACATGTGCTCAGTGTGTATATTCACATTATTATACATTTATGTATATTTATTTATGTAAAAATACGTATTTGCAAACTGTAGACACTTAAACTGATAGGCTAGCTTACTGAGTTACTAGACTCTATAAAATGCAACGTCTTGAGCTGGGTGAAGTCAACACACAGATAATATTTACTAAATACTTCTTGAAAGAATGAGTGAATTAAACTGAAAATCAAAAGCACGAATGACTATGACACATAGAGATAGTGACATTCTTCTATCCCTGTAAATCTACTAGATTCTTTCCCTCTGGAATTTCATTTTTATGTATGTAAACTTACTAAATATATTACATTCTAAATGGTATTGTTATTTAATTTCGAGGCTTTTAAGTCTATCAATTTAGTTATAGAATATTCTTACTATTAGTACTAGTATTATGTTATTAGCCCTAATAATACTGATATTTCTTAAAGTAACATTTGAGTCATAGCAATTTTCACAGTAAGATACCTTGGAACTGTATTCTTCTGAAATGATTATTTTAGCATCACTTTTTCTATGTCACTTGATATTTAATCATAAAATCTAGTAATGGAAATGTTAATGCATGTGATAGAAAAATTTCAAAAGACTTATATTCAAGTATTTTACAGTTGTGGATGTTTAACTCATTGTGAGACACATTCCTGTTCTGGGCAGAGAACACAAGGCAGAGTGAAAGCCTGATGCAAATCCTTCGCTGAGCCACTCATATTCTCATTCATCCCTTCAAGCATCCCCTGCTGCATAGATGGGAGTTCTGGGGATCCATTACAGTCTAGACCCTTCAAGATACTTATCATCCTTATCTTATGATCCTCTGATTTTAGCTGACTATCACATTTGGAGTGGGGTTCAAATCATGTTCCCAAAACAAAAATTATATACACAAACAGAGAGCATGTAAAGTTTCACCATTTTCTAGATTTTATAAGTCATGTGATGAACTCTACTGAGTAGTGTATTTGGTATGTGGCATTGATAGACCTTCCCAACACTCAGTGAAAAAGATACATTTCCCTTTTTTTATAAAAATCCATGTCATGATCTGTATATTACACATTGATATTTGCTTGATGGTTACTGTGTATCTATGACCAGAATACTCATTTTCTAAATTTTGTGTATAAGTTTAATTTTATATTTGTAAAAATGCACACGTTCTTTTAAAAAACCTTTAACCAGCCTTGTCTGTTCATAGATTGTCTCTGAAAACACACAGAATAGATAAACAAAGCTCAACCTCAGAATTCTGACTTCTTCCTTAGTTGACTTGTTATAGTGCCTTCTTCCCAGAATTATAATCAAGGATCACCCTTTATAGTATCTCTCTCAGTGTCATATTCTCTCTCTCTCTCTCTCTCTCTCTCTCTCTCTCTCTCTCTGTGTGTGTGTGTGTGTGTGTGTGTGCGTACCTCCTGTCTTTGCCTCTTCCTTATAACCCTCCATAGGGTTGCAAATTGTTTTACAAGGGTTCTGGGAATTTGAACTCAGGTCCTCATGTTCGAATAGTAAGCACTTTTACCACTGATTCATCTCCCGGTCCCTTCGCATTCTTTTAATAAACTTGACGGGGTTTTGTTGTATATTTAGTGATCTGTAAAAGCAACTGAATTTGAGGATCATTGGACTGTTTTCTAATTGAGTATGGATAGTATTTGTTTTTCATTTGTAAAAGTTGAACATTTAAAAATTATATATTAAATTATAAATGATTTTTAAAAAATATTCAATCAGCCTTGTTGGTATGCAGCTGGTAGTTGCTATAACCTTAATTAGTCATCTATAGTCTCATCCTAAGGACGCCCTTCATTAGAACAACGTTAGAACTTGGCTACAGTAATTTATTTAATTTATCTTAAATTTGGTTTCAGTGAGCAACCCTAATTAACCTGATTTTTTGCTGATAATCACTCTCAATGGAATCAAATCAAAAATCCGGGGATGGATTGAGCGGCACCCAGAAGGAAGCGGCCCTCCGCGCACTGGTCCAGCGCACAGGATATAGCTTGGTCCAGGTAGGAACTTCTTATGACACCTGCTGAGACCCAGCACTGAATCCGGAGTGCTGGGCATATCAGTGCTTCTTAATACAGTATATGAGTAGTCCTTGTATAGCTTTATATAGCTATAGCGGCTCCTTTACAGAAGGGAGCTGCATGGTTTTCAGCCCTGTGGGTGAAGTTCTTCCTACTCAGCCTTAACTTGTTGCTTGAAAATAGTCAGTATCCACAGTCATAGGGATGTTTTAAAAGAACATTTTAGAATTCTTAGTGGGAGATGTTAACTAACATTTCAGGAATTGGCAAATAACAAACTCCTCAGGAACTCACCTTGTTTTTTAGAGAGGTACCTTCCCATATAGGAAGACATAGATGTGGGTTCCAAGAAAGTAGGATTTTGTCATGCTGGCTACTCCAGTCTGATTTTTCAGAATGCTTCCCTGTTCATTTAAAGACGTACAACAGTAATTTCTGTCCATGTTAGCACTTTAGGAAGAAAAAGAACCACAAAAGGCCTAGTTTCCAGCGATTGTTTGTGTCTTATTATTGTCATTGTAATAGCTTCTCTGGAGGATCATGTGCTTCATTAAGAAGCAAACTAATGTTAGGTACTTTAAAATTATCCTGTTAGAATACATAATGTTTTTTATAGCAAAACAATCTATATTAATCCTTTAGCTACTGTTTTTCAAAAACATACTTTTCTAAATAACTTAAATCTAGGTAATACTATGAATACAAATGTTATATGTGAATAACAACACAATATGTCACATTATATTTTTATTAGCTGTCCCTTTGTTAGATTATTGGAAATGTTCTAGCTTTATTTATACTAATTCTATAAATCATAACTGCTTTGTTATGCCTAGCACAATGCCCCAAGTTATTTATAGTTTTCATCCTAATGAACAATATTATATAAAGCTTACTTAATATTTCAGAAAGTTTTTATTATTTCATAGTTGGCATTTGAAAGTTTCATTTGAGTCAAGGGAGAAACTGGTATATTTGTTTCAATGCTAAATAAAAACCCAAGTTATTTTAGAATGCACAAACTGTAAATGATTTTAATCTATAAAATTAATGTGCTTCAAAATCAATGAATAATTTAAAATATTTGTATTGCTTTCAACTACACTAACTTAGGAAATTGCTGAGAATTTGTTTCACAAAACACATATACTTAAAGTAACTTTAAGTTATGTGTCAGGCACAGTTTTAATGAAGGTTTTTCTTTCCTTTTTCATTAATAAATATGTCTATAAATACTATAAAATCAAAAATTATTTCATATCAGTTCTTTTTTTTTTAATTTTTAGCTTTCCTCGGGCCTGAAACATTTATTCATGGGAAGTGGCAGTGGAAAACAACCCTTTTAAAATTCATTAGCCAATTTTTACATACATGAAGGTGGTCTACTTCTCTAACTATGTGATAGAAATAGGTTAAAAAAAAACTGTCTAAAACAACATCTGTAAAGAAATGAAAGAGAATAATTAAGTAAACTGTAAATGGATAGTCACTATCTTCAACAAGGAGAATTCAGGGGAAATGACCCTTCAACAAGGCTTGTGATTTTTTTCAGCAATTTTCAGTAATAAAAGCTTCCTCACTATTAAGGTTTCCAGTAAAGTGCAATTGTGTAGGCTCAACATTCCTATATATGTCAGGGTAGAAGGTGATATCATTTCCTGATTTCTTCTTTACTCTTTAAATATCGATTTGTTAACTGCAGTTTCTCACTTGGAGTTGAAGCAGTTGAGGCGTGAAAGGAAAGGAAAGGGAGAGGGAGGCTGCACTCAATCAATTTTGACACAGGGCTCTCTGAGCCTGAGGTTCCCAAGGCAATGGGGGGAGGGACTAGATAGAAGGACCAAGACATCCCGATATCACAGCCAGAAGCCTCACCTGGCCACGTCTGTATTGATCCAGACTGCTTTCCACTGAACTCTTAGACACCAACAGCCTCTCAAAGGATGATAACAGATGATTATAAGTTTAGAGTTTATCATAACAAAGCATTTAAAATCTATCTTGTTGCAGAATTACTTAATATTTGTTAGTGATTATCAGATCTTAAGCTCTCTCTAATGTGGAAGCCTAGCATTCTGAAAAAGAGTTGCTTAGACCTAAGGCTTCTAATCAAAATATTAAATAAATATATACTAATATATTTATAAATGTTAAGCTACATGTATATGATTAGATAATTTAGAGTTGACAAGTCTCTCCAGATTTTCACTGCAAACTGTGGAAAAAATGACTCAATTTTAAATCAGAAGTTCTATAATCTCACCTGTCCCCCATTACACCTAAGTGTAAGATCCTGATTGAGTTCCTTAATTTCTCTAGACCTTAATTTACCCCAAAGATCACATAAGTCTTATTGGACACCATTAACATTGATTTTGTGATTTGTGTCTTCTAAATGGCCTTACTGGCCAGCTAACTATACTATTTGCTTAAAAGAATAGACCATGCATGTGTCAAGACAAAATTTCAAATTCTATAGTTCAAGGAAATATTTTCAGTCTTTCAAATACTTCATTGTTCCTATGCTAGAATATAGGAATGATCATCAAACAGGGCAAAAAAACGGCATCAGGTTTACTTAAAAAAAAAAATCACTGTGTGATAATAAGATAAACATCTCACAGTTCAAGGAGCCTACCCTGAAGGTGGCATTTTGAAATGTTATGGTATTAGCTAACTTTTATTTTTGAAGGGTTTGCTTTTGCTGTATCTTTCCAGTCTCTGATATTAAACTGAAAATGCAGAGAGTGACGAATTTGTGTTCTCTTATCACTACAGGACAAATACAGCTATCAAAAAATGGAATTTTACAAGTTACTTAATAACATGAGCTAGCCTTTAATGTGACAACTGATGCAACATGTGCTCATGAGGGTTTAAAAGCATTAGCTGGCTTGGGCATGGTGGCACAGGCCTTTAATCCCAGCTCTTGGGAGCGAGAGGCAGGCAGATCTCTGTGAAATTGAGGCCAGCCGGGCCAGTTACAGAGGGGTGGGAGAGGGTGGGCAGGATGTAAAAACTCAAGGAAAAAGAGAAAAGAAAAGAAGAAAAGAAAAAGGCATGAGTTGCAATGTCTTCTTAATAACTAAATATCCCTGGATAGTGATAGTGTTGAATTAAAACACTTTCAAGTCTGAGAGACGCAATGCACCATACTCCATAACAGCAGCTTTCAATAAACAATATTATTTCAATAAACTAAAAATTGTATAAAGCCGACAAGTTGGGTTCAAGAGATGACTCAACAGTTAAGATCACTGGTTGCTCTTGCAGAGGACCCAAGTTCAACTGACAGCACTCACATGGCAGCTCACAACCATCCGTTAACTCCAGTTCCAGAGGAATTAGTCGCCCTCTTCTGACCTCCACAGGCATTGCATGACACAGGTGCACTCACACGCATGCAGGCATTGCACTTATTCACATAAAATAAAATAAAATTAAATTAAATTAAAATCTAAGCTGAAAATTTAAACTTTAAGCCTCACTGTTGCTACATATTTCCAAATAACATTTTAAGAAACCATTTATACAAAAGTTAAAATTTGGAAAAAAAAATATATAATCTCTGGTTAAGTACAGTTTTCCATGCTTTCTGCCATTCTTTATTTTCTACACTTTCTACAGCAACTAAAGATTATTTGAGGGGGATAAATTCTTACAAAGGAGAAAAATATCTCCAAGCAGAAAAATGAAAATTTTCCTGGAGAAAACTTCACTATCTCATCTGAAAGATGAAATCCTGGAGTCATTATGTTATTATTTGTTATTCTTTAAATTTGATTACTTTAGTATTGATAGAGTCAACTCTTTCTCTTCTGCAGCTAGAAATTGGCACCCAAATTATTATAGATTAGTAAACCTTGATCCATGAGCCAATTGTGACAACAGCCTGTGTCTACACTCAGGGTAGGCTTCAGATGGATGTTATATTTTAAGGTTGTCTTAAAAGATAAAACCAAAAACATCACCTATCTGACCTTTTACAGAAAACTGTTTGTTCATCTCAATTGTAAACCTTTATCTAAAACCCTGTCCTAGAAGGTTATTTACATATCTCAGGAAATTTTCCAACATAGAAAAGGTAAATACAACCTTCTTTGTTTCATCTACTTATGCCATCTCAAGACTGGGCTCTTTTTAATTCATTTATTGATTCCACAAAGAGAAGTTACGTCTTCTATTTCATGAAGATTATCCTCATAGGGAAGCAGAAAATAAGCAAAGCAATCAAAGCACTGAATTCCTAAAATGAATTGTGCAGCAGAATGGCAGGCGGCCTTCTTCAGACAGGATGCCCTGAAGCTAAAATTAAACATGAAAACAGGCAAAGTCTTCAAGGAGCCAAGGAGACACAGCATCCCTGGCAGAGGGAACCATGCTTGAATCTAAATATTTGTAAATGCATAACAACTCCAAGGAAGTGAAGATATTTCTTTCAAAAGATTGCATCACACAAGCAGAGGTGGGAGAGGGCGATCAGTGTTTGTAAGGGTGTGATGCTAGATAGCTTAACCAGGAGCCAGAGGACAGACTCATACCCAAGAGCACTTGGGAACACAAATTTCACTTGACAGGCCTTTCCATGTGACGGAGTGCATGGAACTAGGCAGGGGTGGGAGGCCTAAGGGGATACAGATAATGGAGGGAGTCTAAATATGATCAAAATACGTTGCAGGAACTCACAAAAGTGCAATAAAATGTTAAAGCTTGCAATATGTAAATACGTAAGTGGGCTCCAAATTCCCTTTCCTCCCACGAACCTGCCCTGAGTCTGATTTCTTGGAATAAATGCATGTCTATAATTCCCACCTTTCAAACTTCGCCCTCTGTCCTCCATGCAGGCTTTCTTATAGAGGTTTCAAAGGGCCATATGTGTTTATTCTAATTTGTTTAATTATGAAAAAGTACATATAAGCCATAAAGTTAAAAAATTGATTAGGTCAATATAATTCTGATTTGGATATCAATCTCCTTTGAAAAGCAATCCAAATTAAATAAACTAGCCCATTTCATTTGGTCACCTCAACCTGATGTATTAAACTGTCTATGGTCAGACAAAAAGAGTCTTGAAATCAGCAAGACTGGTAGGTAACCTACAAGAGAGTTCACTGTGCTTAGCCACGGACTTTTTATCAGAAGCTTTACAGGCCAGGAGGGAATGAAATTTTATACTCAGTGTTCCAAAGGGGCACAGTGCTAGCCCAGAATACTATACGAAGCAAAACTAGTCTTCAGAAATGAAAGGGAGATTTAGAGTGGCCCAAAGGAAAGAAGATGTAATTTATCACCAGGACCTTGCTTAAAAGAAATGCTAACATGAGCTCTGCAGGACAGAATGGGTGAAGTAAGCACTCAGTCCAATTTAGAATATTCTAGAATTTTAATTGGGGTCTTTAAGTCACTTACATCTTTAGTATGAAGAATAAAATACAAAATAATTACAAAAAATAACTGTAGGCCTGCAAGTGGAGCTCAGTACTAAAGCGTTTGTCTGGCATTTGCAAGGTCCTATGTTCCATCTCCAGTAAGCATTTGTCTGGCATTTGCAAGGTCCTATGTTCCATCTCCTGTCCTGAGGATAATAATAATCCTACTGATATTAATAATAACAATCATAATATGAGCATTGAGAGATATGTAATATAAAGATGCAAATTGTCACATCAGCAATTACTTTTTTAAAACATGGTCTCAGTTACCAGTTAAAAATAATCTGTTAAAACTACAAAAAAAATTTAAGAGCCTCTTGGTAATCATAAAGCAAAAGCTCATTGTAGGTACAATAACAAAATTCAGAAATAAAACATACTACCACAGAAAAACCATTGAAACAAAAGAAAAATAAAAGAAAAAAAGAGTAAATAGTTCACAAAACAACAAAATGGCAGCAGTAAGTCTTTAGAACTCAATAATCAACTTTGAATATATTTGATTCTATTGACAAAGACACAGAAGGGATGAAGAAACACAGACCCAACTCTAGGACACTTACCAGGGATTCAGTTTACTAAAGGATGCCCATGAACTGAAAGTGAAGTCAGGGAAAAAGGTGTTCATGGAGATGGAACGCAAAGAAGGTGTGAGAGTCTGCAGACACTTGGATAATACACGCTTCAGGTAAAAGCTTTAAACAGAGCTAAAGGTCATCAGATAATGACAAGGAGGTCAGTTCGACAAGAGACTATACATAATGCAATAAAAACAATAAACAGCATCGGGTTTCCAGATGTGACTAGGTGCATTCATCTAAAATGGCTCAGAAAGAAACAGATGGAAAGCTCGGTGTAGCCTTCCCGTGTTCTTTCCATCCACAGCACATAAACCCTAGGGTCAGAAATGAAACTTGACTTCATGATAAAACACAGCTCTGAGTCCTTTCTCTCGTAGTGTCTGTCTTCACCACTTCCTCCTGCCTCTGCTACCCAATAGTTTAGATCATTCGCCAAGTAAGGATGAGAGCAAGATGGGCTCAGTAGATTCTTTCTCTAAGACATGAGCTTCCCCAAGCTTGTAACTCGGGCCACTCACAGGCCAACTGTCTTTTAAATTCCATAAGGAGCCTGGCTTCTTCTAGATGGAGACACAACAGAGTTGTATAGAAAACTCCGAATGAAAGAACAGTTCTAAGAACCTCTCTGAAAGTGTTCCCAACATCCATAAGAAGTTAATCATCCCAAGAAAAAGAATTGTGTTTTGGCGGCTATTTTCAAACAGCAATGAATCTTTCCTCAGGAGCCTAAAAGAACCTGGTATATAAGATTTTCGACAGAAGAATCAAAATCTTTGCATGTTAGGCATTATGGGGCATTCCCTCAGACTAGAAGTACAGGAACGCTCAATTTTCCTCAGCTTAAAAACTAGTGTGAACTTCCTGACCCAAATGTGAAGAAGCATAGACAGCTATCTACTTGCTAGCTTTGATTTTCAGCAAAAAACAAATGATTCTTCATCTTGAGAATTAAAACTTAACCATTAGAAGATGCAAAACCTGCTATCAAATATAGTTTAAGGAAGAAATTAGTGACCAGGAATAATACAGCTATAAATTCTTCTAGGACTTCAGCAGCTGTACCCTTTATGATACTGTCTGAAATAGTGAGGAGATTAAGGTGATGCTAAATTGCAGACTGCCACAGTACAAAGTCACTCTAAGTCCCTCCACTTTTGATTCTTTCAGACTTTCCACTAAGGAAGGTTGAAGATATGTGTTGATCCTGTTAATTTTCTCAAGCAGAGAGAGCATGGCAACCCTTAGAACTTTTAACACAACATCAGGCTAGAAGTTGATTGTGATTTCCCTGTTTTGTAACCAGTAACATGAATTTGAAAAGAATAATACTGATAATGTACTCACAGTAACTGTTTGTGTGTGTGTGTGTGTGTGTGTGTGCATGTGTGTGTGCAGTAAAGTATATAATTTTCTTTAAGTAACAAAGTGGAGCAGTCCAAATAAAGTCATTAATGTAGTCAATAGGATTCAGTCAAGCAGATATGGAGGAGTAACTAAAATCCAATTATTTTTTTAAACTGCAAGTAAGGCTTCTGTCCATTAACTCAGAAACAACCTGTGAACATTTTTTCCACATTTCAGAATACTATCAAAATTCAGCCACTTCAAAAGCAGCCTAATATCCCCCACAGGGCTACTGTATTCACCTACTAAATCACACTTTTTTAAAGATGAAAAAATTAAAGTCATGAAAGACTGAATGCAGTGCTTTGTCAATCCCTCAACTTGTGAAGAATCAAATTCCACAGATGTTGGGGGGTGGGGCTAAAGAGAAAATAAAAAGACTATGAAATGTGAAATGTCTTGCATGGTCAAAGCTAATTGCATTAAATGAGATTACCCTTTGCATATGTTGGAATTGGGACAGATAAAACAGCAAGTATCCCAACCAAATGCTTCTTATGATGTCTTTGTCTGCCCATGAACAGTTCATATAATTTAGCTCTTCAGATGCTATTGTATTAGTTAATTAAAAAGACAGACCATCTGTAAGCAAATAAATAGTCAGATGGACCCACTGCAGGATATTTTAAGCATTTTCACTAATGATAACCTTTGTGACCAAGAAAATTTTATACAACCCTGAGTATATGGGTATACAAAATAGGTTTACAAATCAAAAATAATTTTTTTCAAAAATTCTTTGGTATACATATAAATTTACTGTTTATTAAAAATGAAAGCAAATCTGATACTAAAGAGATGGGTATACTTGTTTTGTATAAAGTATAAAATCATGGCTGAATATGTGATTGATACTGAAAAGCACAGAATATCTTTAAAGCTTTTCAGAGTCATCGGTATTTTCATTTTATAATCTTCAGTACTGAAAATGCTCTTTCACATACATGTCTCACAAAATAGGAGAGATAGGATCATTTCAGAAATTGTTGGGAAACGTGTCCTAATAGCAAACGAAAATTCTTTTCATGATTATTTTATAAAAGTCAAGTCATCAACTCAAACAGCAATTTTTAAAATCAAACATTCTAACATCATAAAAGTCCAAAGATACACTAATTTGGTGCTCCCATGCTGAGGAAGGAAGGTAAGACAATATAGTCATTTCCTATAATTAAACCATTATGTCTCTGTTAGATCAGAAAACTTTCTATGTACGGTAAAAACTCAATAATTCATGACATATGATAATCTTGAATCTGAGCCTAGGTGTTTCAGGCAGTACCCAGTGGCACTGAGTGGTTTGAGAGGAGAGAGTGCAAAGCCTACATTGTGTGCTTAGAATCAAGGCTGTGAGAAAGTTGTATGATTACAGATGAGCAAGCCCAGAAACACTTCAGATTTTATTTTGAATTCATTTTGGTTTCTGAGTGTTCACAAATTTTTTGCTGCTGCCAAATTTTCCACGATTTGACAGTGATTTACACAACCACATATTGAAGTCACTCCCTATGATTTAAGAAGATAAGGCCTATTGAATAAATTACACCAAAACATATGAATGTGTCTATGAAATCTTCCATCAGCTAAATACACTTTAGAGGCTCCTATAGATTGGAGCAGTACATCATGATTCATGTCCAGAACCACAGGCAGGCAGAGCACCACAACACCAGGCCTTCGAAAGGGAAACACCTGCTTCATAACTTCACAACTTCATATAAAAACAATATGCGTGCATGCTGGAACAAATATGCATGCTCAAACAAATATGCATGTATGCCCTAAAAATATGCATGTTCAAAGAGTGTTTTCTGATTTCTATTTTGTCTATTCTTGAACTTAGTATCCCTGCGGATGGCCAAAAAGTTGCATTAGAACAAAGCTTTTAAGGTAAAATTTATTTTTAAAGGACTGTTTGCTTTTCAATGCTTCAAACATTAAGGTACAGATTCTCTAAGTAGTTTGCAAAACAATTTCAAAAAGTAATATATATATATATATTACTAAATGTGTCAATTTGATTTTTAAAATTTGCTCTTTATAATTCTACTAATAATTTTAATATGAGGTTGGTACTATTTACCTATGCAATAAACCTTCACTAACCCTAATTTAAACAAATATTATTCTGCATTACTGTTGCATATGCTTTGTATGAATTATTTTAAAAAACTTATTAGGGTAAAACCAACCTTGAAAGAATATATGGATTATAGTTAATAATAATCTCCAATCTAGCCAAGCATGGTGGCACATGGCTCAAATTTTCATATTCAGGAAGCTAAAGCAAAAGGATCGTGAATGAGTAACTAGCCCGAGATACCTAGTTCAAAGTGAGACCCTGTCTCAAAAAAGAAAAGAAAAACAGACTAAAAATAGATTTTAAATATGAAGACAATAATTTTGACAAGATTCAAATGAACTAACCACACCAAACAGGAGATGTTCCTTTATAGATTAACAAATGAATAATTAACAATTCACAAAATGAATATTCTAAATACCACTGTCTCTGACATTAAGGAACAAAAACTTAGTGAGAGAACTGAATGTAGAGTCCCATCTATAAGAGTCATGTTAGTACATCTTATGTAAGTTCAGTTAGACTTACCTGTCATATGATGAGGGATCTGTAACAGAGGTAGAGTAGAATAGAAATAATGTCTAATAAAGACTTTTGGCCAATCTTGCAAATTCATACCTGAGAACAGACATTATAGCATAGTGAACAATGGCAGACACAATCACAGTCTAGATGGATGTTCTTAATGCTCTGATGTTGACACTGAGAACTATGCAGAACAGTTTGACTACAAAATCATTGTTCTGGGTAGATCAGGCTTAAGTTAGCTAGAACTGCCACTAAGAATGGATAAATTTGCCAGTCTTTGTGGGAACAGGTTCAGGGATCAATACACAGTCTATTGGAAAACGGATAGAAAATATCCAGTTTAGTTAGCAATTTCTTCTCTCTTAGAGACAAAAACTAAATACAAGGAACCAAAAAGAATCACAAAAATTATGACAGACTTGTGATATGACATCTCCAAAGTCATTGGCAAAACTGAAATTATTAGTCACTGGGTGAGGGTTCACTAATTAATGTCCTCCTAGTTTATGAATGGGCTCAATGCAGGGTGATACAACTGTCTCAACTCCACATTTTGTGAGGCTGAGAAGAAAGTAGGCATTTCAGAACATGGAGAATAGGAGACCAGCCAACCTGAGAAGAAAAGGAGTAGAAACTTTTGAATAGCAATTATGCCATAAAGTTTACCTGATAAAGAAATATGGGGCTTTCATTCCAGTGTTTTCTGTAATAAATTAACCTGCTGATATTTAGATAAATTTATGTAATGTCTCAGGACTCTGTGTCCTCCCATAAAATGGGTGCATTGAGTTAACAGTATATGAACCATGGGAAAATATTGTCATGACTATAAGCATGGAATTCAGATTCAAGCTATGTCTCTGCCATTAATACTACTGTATGAATTTAGACACATTTTGTGTCTTGGATTCTTCAGACTCACAAGTTTATTGGGGAAATTATACAAGTGAATGGCTGGAAAACACTTAGCATAGTGCTTGACTCAACTACAGCTAACCACTGTATTTCTGACATTTTTTTTTGAGACAGGGTCTCCCTGTAGCCCCAGCTGACCTAGAACTTCCAATGTACACCAGGCTAGCCTTGATCTTACAGATATCTGACTGCCTCTGCCTCTGCCTCTGCCTCTCAAGTGTTGGGATTAAAGTTGTGTGCCACCATGCCTGGTTTCTGCCATCATTTTTATGAGTAAATAACAAGAAAGTTGTGGCTGGTTCAACATAAAAAGCTTGTTTTAATTGTATTAGATAAATTTGAATTTTGAGAACCAAGCTCAACTTCTTTGATATGAACTCTCTAGTCATTATTGGTAAATATGTAGGAATGAAACCCCAAACTATATCGAAGATGTATAATGATCAGAAAATGTACCCACCAAGTGCTCATCACTGAAGTATGAACTATTCTAATTTCTGTACCAAAATTCAATTTTCATTTTAATATAAAACTACCACAGCCATCCTAGGTGCAAGGGAAACTAAAAAAGCATGTAACTGACATTTTAAATCCTCTAGGAGAAGGTAATTTTGCCCATATTCCCTAAATGTATGATGAATTCAGATGCTTGGTGAACAAAATAAAGCCAATTTTTTCATTACTCCTTCTAAGACTCATTTCCCAGATGGACAATTGAAGAACACTGTCTGGTTTTATCCAGGATCAAGAAGATGGTAGTCATAATCTTTTGATGATCATATGGTTTCATTTTGAAGGACTTGAAATATCTATAGGAGAGGAATTTCCAAATACTCTTGACATAAACTGAGTTCCTAGGTAGGCTTAGCATAAAATACTCAAAGATACTAGATTCAAAGTTAGAATTAAGTCTTTAATTTTAATGAGAAAGTTCAAGGTTTTCTACCTATTTACACACACGTAGAGACAGAAAAGAATTTCCAAATCTAATTGGAAAAATAAAGGTTCCCATAGTTTAATAAACATCCCCTAATTTTAAAATATCTCTGAAAAAAATCTCTAGTATATTTATCTAAACTATTAATATAATTGGGTTGCTGAGGAAACTGGGCCTTGAGGACATAAGCCAGTAAGGAATGGAGCAGTTTTAATCAAGCTTTATCTATTTTAAACCCCTCAACTATAAAAATAGTGCCTGAAATATCAGCAATCCAAAGCCTACTGTCCTTTCTGAGTAATGGACAGCTGTTCTGACCCCATGACCAACACCCAATGTCTGCCTCAGACTGGTCTGAACTTCTACTGCTGGTGCATTCCAAGCGTGGTGGGTGGATGGAAGGGCAAATCCTCCCCACCTCATGGACTTTGGGACATCTATGTACCCATCAGACTCTGCAATCCTCAAGACTATTATTGGGAAATTTTTTTCATGTGTTTATGGAAACCACAAAAACACAATTAATAAGCTTTCTAACCAACAAGTTTAACTCAGGCAAATGAATCTCTGATACGGATGGCATACACAAAATAGTTTGGGGACTTTTTTAGAACTCATAGCAATCAAGAAAATTGAAAGGAAACCTTAAAAGGTCAATCTACTCACTGCTTATTTATTTTCAAACTATCAAATGAAGTGTGTCAAATCAAAAATTTCATAATAGCCAACTTATTGGATATGAGCTTGATTTTTTTCAACCTGAAGGATAAAAATAATGCCAGATTTATGTTTTTATTCTAATAACCAATTGAGTGCTATAAACATCTAAAATGCATAGAAAATAATGTAAACAAGGACACCATCATTCAAATGGAGATTTAACACACACCCCCGGGGTATGGTCAGCATAAGTAAGATGCTCCTGTAAACAATAAATATAAGATACATTCTTCTCCAAATTTAGTGTAATTAAGTGACCTGAAATTGCAAAGACGTTCAAGTGAAACAGGCAGTTTTCTGTTTCAATGCAGGATAAATTTTTTTTCATGCATTAAAAGTAGTTTAATGTCTGCATCTGTTGTATGTGCCTAGGCTTCCCTACATCAACACAGAAATATAAAGGGGTTTAGTTGATACACTTGGACGGATTTCCTGGGTTCAAACCTGGACCTCTTATATAACAACCTTATGATCTCAGCAAATTACTCTTGGTGTCTTCTGTTAAATGGGATAGCTGTGATTTCTTATCCCATGACCCAGCTCTAAAGATGAAAATAGCAGTTGGCACACAGGAAGTGATATCTATGTGCTGGAAAGGTAAACATCAGAAAGGTAAAACCTTCACGGTTTATGCACATGTTAAATTTATATTTTTAAGAAATTCCTGGGTGAGCAAAAAGATACTGAATTCTTGAGGAAATTTACTGTTGTTTTGCTAAAAAGAATGAACTATTTCATTTCTCAGGTTTATTTGTGCTTTAGATAATCCTTGAAGAATCCAGGATAGGAAAAATATTCAAGCATCCTATAGGGAAATTTTAAAAGGTTCCGTGAGATCAAACAAACACAGCTTCTTGAAGCAAAAAAAGTAATCAAGACAACACAAAATAGTCAGCTGACATTCCTTTTTTCTTGTTATTTAAGGCAACATTATATAAGTTATTACAAATAAAACATAACCCTGAGCACAGACATCCTTTTAATGCTGTACACTGCAATCAAAAGAGCCACTGAGCACACTTATACAAAGGAATTAGCTATTAAAGTTGGTGCTGTTAGAGTTTAATAGTGACACTATAAGGCATATTACTTTGTTTTTAAATAACCAGTCATCTCACAAAACAATGTCTCTAAATTAAAATACACCTTTTGAACGTGTACACAGAAAATATTTAGAACTGATGTTTTTAACAGTAACTGCTTTTCAAGGTAGGTGGCATATTTTTGGTATATTTTTCTTTTTTACTCTACACATTACTTTTTTTCCCCAACACTGTGTATCAAAGCACAAAACTGACTAATGTATTTGTTGTGAATTCAGTTATGAACTCTGACATTTCTATGTCTTATATCTTCGTTTCTTTGAAAATACAATAAAATGTAATGACATAGAGTTCTTAAAAAGCTAAAGTGCAATGTAGTTTCTTTCACTTGCCCTAAAATGAACTGTCACAAATAAAGAGCAGGGGATTGGGCCCACACTTTGGTCAATAACCCTTAGAGAAGCAGATAGTCGACACTAGAGAAAAATGCCAATGTCATTCCTCTCCCAAAGAACATTTGTTAGGGCAAGAGAAAAGAGCAGAAGTTAGTTCTATTTGGAATGAGAACGTCATTGCTCCCCACATAAAGATCCAACATAGTAAACACATTTTACTGTCTTGTCAGCCTCAGAAACATATGTCAGTCCCTCAGTAGCTAGCCCCCAAATTAGCCAGTTTGCTTCTCCAAACGTTAATCTTCACATGTTTCTATTTAAGTGGCCTCTAGGTTGCCTGGCTTAGTTTAGGAAACAAATCTAAGAAGGGAAGCAAGGAGAATAAACAACAGCTGAATATTGATCATAGGCAAAGATCCATGCCTTGCCTGTTTACGCACCTCATCCTTTAGACAAAGGCCCCCATTTCACATATGAGAAAACTGAGATTCTGAAAGCTTTTACTGTCTGCCTGTGGTCCCACTGATAGTGAGTAAGGCCCCTCCAGCTCCAAGACCTTGACCACCACATCCATACAACTCTAAAGCTAAATCAGACTCCGGCTCTCCACTAGTCATATGTCTTGATCTGACTTTCATGAGTTTATACAGCTGTAGAAAAAGAAAATAACTCTTAACAGTTAAGATGGCAGGTCTCATGTTGGGTATTCTACCACAATAAAATGACATTTTAGAAAACAACTTTTTAAAACAAAGGAAAGAAGATACAAAACCACTCACTTAAGGTTCTTTCCTTAAATCTCTGGTAGATTTTGATCATTCCTTCCAATAAGGAGCATACTCTCCAAAACATGTGAGAAACAATCTTATACAGCTATCCCTGGGGGTGGGGTGGAACTCTTGCATTTGTTCAGCGTTTTGCAAGTTTCAACAGTGTTTATCTTGAGCAAGCCTTTGGAGCAGAGACGTGTTAAAATTCACCTGAGAGCTTTGAACTTTATTCCCTAGCTAATCGATTTTTGTTACTTGACAATGATGAATATAATTTTAAACTAATCCTTATCATGAAATGATTTGGAAAAACAAGGAAAGCAGACTTAAAATGTTATTGTTTCTTCTGTCCGTCATACATCATCCTCCCTCAACTACAGGAAAATGGGCAAAGGAAGTACGGTGGGCCTCCGCCAGGCTGGAGCACAGCACCCCCAGAAAGAGGCTGTGAAATTTTTATTGGAAAACTTCCCCGAGACCTTTTCGAAGACGAACTTATACCCTTATGTGAAAAAGTGAGTACAAATTTAATGGGGTTTTTTTTTTTGTATCTTTCCAGAAAAAAAAAAAATCTCTTCAGTTTGCTTTTATTCTTTTTCATTTTGTATTCTACATTTTCTGCATGTGTATGACGTCTACTGCATATGTGTTCATGTGTGAATGTGAGTACAGACACCAAGGCACACATGTGGGAGTCAGAGGACAACACTGACTGCCTGACCTTGTCACGACCTTGTTTGAAGCATGGTCTATTGTTCAATACTGAGTGTGAGAGATAAGCTGGCTCATGAGTGTCCTCAGATTACTCTCTCTTGGCCTCCCATCTCGCTGTAGGAGGACAGGGGTTACAGACATGTGCTACTACATCTGGTTTTACATAGGTTCTTGGAATCCAAAAGTAGGTCCTCCTGCTTGTGTGGCAAGCACTTTACCCACTAAGCCACCTCCCTTTTCTCCGGTTCTTCCTAATAATAATTCTCCTCCGATCTCCATTCCTCAGATATACACAGTCAAAACCTTCCTAACTATTAATGGCTATTTCCTTATTATTGCTGCCTTTCCTCAGCTCTTTGTCTGGTTACTGACAACTTAACTGTCATTGCTGATGACTCTCACATTCATCTCTCATCCCCCAGTTTCTCTGCTGGCATGGATGACTCCCTGAAAATTCTATGTGTTTAGAATCTAAACAGTCTAACAGTCTAGAACAGTCTAACATTCTGTCAACACTAAGTTGTTGTTCCAACTTGATATTTTAATATGACTTTATAACGTGAAACATTTTCATGTAAAATTGTGTATGCTTTTCATGGCTTAAATATGTGTCTATACATATAGATTCAAATAAAATTTTCTTCTGCAAATAGAATTGATTATCTAACTTAATGCACTAAGAAGATTAAGAATATGGTTCCTCAATGTTCTTAAATAATTACTAAGGAATACATTTTTCCAGCTTTAGTCCCAAATGATACTTTATTACTAACCTTAAAATTATACAGAATCCAATGTTAAAATTTATTTTTAATACTTTATCAGGTGGTTTTTCTCAGCAAGCACATTTCTTGAAATTTTAGTAAATATAAAAATTTTCCTCTTCCTCTAAATGTCTAAATCAGTTGTGTTGCTGTACATGAATGTGTGACTCAGACTTGGATTCAGAACCACACCTAAATGTGTACATATAATTCCAGCAGCATATGAACAAACAACGGGAACAAATCTTATAAGTATCTTTTATTCTTAAGCTAAAATGAGAATCCTTAGACACATGCATCCTAGTTCGCATCTCCATTCCTGTGACAAAACACTCTAAACAATATCAACTTGGAGTGGGAAGGATTTATTCAGCTTACATCTCCTGGGTCACGGTTCATCACTGAGGGAGCTCAAGGTAGGAACTCAGGGCTGGAATCTGGAGGCAGGAGCTGAAGCACAGGCCATGGATGAATGCTGCCTACAGGCTTGCTCCCCTAGCCCATGCTCAGCCTGCTTTCTTACACAACACAGAACAACCTGCCCAGGGGTGGCACCACCCACAGTGGGCTAGGCCCTCCCACATCACTCAACAATCAAAAAAATACCCCACAGATATGGCCACAGGCCAGTCCAATGGAGGTAGTTCCCCAACTGAGGCTCCCTCAACACACGTGTGTCAAGCTGACACTAAAGCTATCCAGCACAACATGAAATGGGTAAAATATGTTCACTTTTTCCAAGAAGCCCAGAAGATATAGATGTTCATCAGTGAATACTCAACAGTGTGGTAGGATAAGGCTAAGCAGATGGCAACTGAACACTGAGATAATGGTGCAGGCTTAATGGCATCTTCCCCACACATGTCCAGTGGATCGCTTTGGGCCAGCCTCCTCACAGGCAGGGATAGCAAAACTGCTTAGTCTGGTTTGCTAACAATAATTGAAGTTGAGGAGGGAATAGGACATGGGAAAACAAAACTGATAGCCAAGAAGGACAGCAAGTGCTCTTCTGACATGAAGTCCTGGACCCTCTTGCAGCTGTATCGAGGCTAGCGTTTATTTTCAACCTAGAAACTGATAAAATAAGAGCACTCCTCAGACCACCTATGAAATACACTATGTCCGTGTAGATGCCATGGCAGTGGGGAAAAGGCGGACAAGAAGTTAGTTTAGCATGGTCCCAAATGAGTACTCCTGCTTCCTGTTTGAGTCATCAGTGGCAAGACTGTAAGCAAGTAAAGGTCAAACCGTGGACACTTTGGGAGTCAATTTAAAGGCATAGACAAATCCATCAGGAAACTGTACTTCTGATGACAAGTGCATTTTCAGGTCCCCAAGATCTTACATAAATCTCCAGATAATTGTGTGACAAAAGGTCATTTGCTCAGCTAAAAGCACACCCTTTTAGCTGAGGCTGAAATGCCATTTGTGTATATTTTCTTTATGTAACCTCATTTTTCCCAAGACTCAGATAATTAATCCGAACCCAACATAAAAATATGCAAACCATTCAACATGGATGCAAATATCAAATATGGCAGGAGGCTAAATGCAAAATGCCCCCGCCCCCGTGTGTGTGTGTGTGTGTGTGTGTGTGTGTGTGTGTGTGCACCCATGTACTCTCATGTACCCACATGTCCATTTGGAAGTAAAATATGTAAACATGGTTTTCTGTTTCTGTTCATTGCAGATTGGTAAAATTTATGAGATGCGAATGATGATGGATTTCAATGGTAACAACAGAGGATATGCATTTGTAACTTTCTCAAATAAACAGGAAGCCAAGAATGCAATAAAGCAACTTAATAATTATGAAATAAGGTAAGATCGATCTTCAGTCTCTTTTCCTATCAAGTTTATCTAATACGATACATGCACAAGATAGCCAAACTGGAAAAGAAAGATCTTTCTCTTTTGGAAATTGATCTAGTTAAACATTTATTTATTTGCATTAACATATGAGGTGCCAAAGTTCAGAGAAACAAAATTCATTAATTAATTTCATAAATATGTACTGGATGCTATTCAAATCATTAGAAATATATCAAGATCCCTTCTGTTCTCATAGGAAAAAAACATAAGGTTATGCAAAATAATATGAAAACATAAAACCAAGGATGAGATAGTTATATGAGAAGAATGCTACTTGAATTTGGTGTTTTCAAGAAAATACTCATGGAAATAAGAAGAAAATGGAAATGCTCTTTGGGAAAGTGAAACTTGACCTTGAGATTTGAATGAAAATTTCAGCCAAGACAATCAAACCCAAAACAAGGCTATTCAGAAAAATATTTTTAAGCAGTATATAACAACTACAAAATTCCCAAAATCAAAAGAAGTTTGATGTTTTCTATGTTTGAAAGACAGGAAGAATATTCTAGAAAAACAAAGAAGATCATAGAAGGCAGTATCTTTAAAGAACAATGTGTCTGATGAAGAATCTGAATTTGTTTAAATAGAAAGGGGAAACTGAAGGAGGATTTTGATTAGATTTGTGCATTAATGATTGCTCTGATTGCTGGATAGACAATGATCTGTTGCACAGCAGGGGCCAGACAAGGGAAACCTGTAGAAGACTGCTGCATAGTTTACCTAGACAAGGGGTAGTGGGAGGGGCAGTGGTGACTACACGAGGGGCCACACCAGAGAGGAAGAAGAGGGTCAGAACTGGGCATATGGGGAAGCTGAGAGGCCACAGCTGCTAGATTTGGGATACACAGTGTAATCACATTCAGAATTTGAGGAAATACAAGGGATTTGTGTCCAAGTATCTGTGGGAATGGGAGAGCCAGGAGATAGAAAGACCTGGAAAGGCAGGATGTACATGAAGCACTCTGTTCAAGGGACTTGACCCTGAAGATGTGCAACAGACACCCCAGGAGGAGAGGGGCCACAGTCATGGCACAAATTGGGTTGCAACATAAAACCATGGAGCCATAGGAGGGCTCCAGGATATAACTGAGACTCTGTAACCAATATGCTTTTATAAAGCTATCTGATTTCTAAAAACTGTACATGGAGCAGAAATCTGCTATAAATCATTTCTCAAAGGAGGCACTGGGTCATCTGGGAGGAATATTGGTAATAACAAAATTTGGGGATCAACCATGCTTCTCTGAGAATCAATAAGTAGCTTAGCCTCCCTGTGCCTCAATTTCTTCATTTCTAAAATGGAAATGCCTATTGCATGGGTCAATTGTGAAGATACTTCAAAGATTTTTAAATACTTAATGCAGTGTTTAGAACATGGTAATAAATCAACAGATGATAAAAACTATCAGAGTTCAACCCTGAAAGTCCATTTTCCACGTTTATTCCTTTCCTGAAATATGGACTTTAAAACTGACAGAATCTTAAGCTTAATGGACGCAGAAAGAAAAGGTTTCTCACCAGAATTTTTTCCTCCTTCTTATAAGGAAGTAGAATAAATCATTATATTTATACATTATCCTCTTAATTCTGGGACTCAATTAAGTCTTTTTTAAGCTACGTGAAGAAAGACACGTAACTTAAAAAAGACATGAATGTTTCCACTGTCACTGTCTGAGCACCAGTCCCAAGAGTAGCTTGAGAGTAAACAAAAAGGGGTAACCCTTCCAGCACATGCCTCTATCGCCCAAAAGAAATCTGCTTGGTGCATAGAGACTGGAATCAGAATCAGGAGACCAGGGACATTTTCCCTTTACCAAAACCCTTGAATTCTCTGAACATCACTTTTGCCCTTAGCACTTGATCACACCACACAGAGATTTTCTGAACATTTACCATACAAAATAAGGTTCATTAAAGTGTTTGGAAAGGACTATGCAAAAATATAATTTGACCTTGTTTTTTTTTAATATAATTGTGTTATGATTTCAAGGACTGGAAAATTCCTTATCCCTTGGTCTTCCATAAAATCTGGACATACTAGCCATAAGAACTATGCTGTAATAACTTTGAGTCAAAATGGATGTGGAATTGGCTATGTAGACAATCAGCAGTTTCTTAAGTCTACTCAATACAAGGTTGCTTACTGGGGCCCTCCAATACTTTTGAAAACAGAGTATTAAGGGACTAGAAAGATGGCTCAGTAGTTAAAGCATTGGCTGTTTGTCCAGAGGATCCAAGTTCACTTCCCAGCACCCACATTGTGTCTAACAAACAGTCCATTAACTGCAGTTCCAGGGGATCCAGTGCCCTCTTCTGGCCTCCATGGGCATTGTACACACATGATGCGCTTATACACTTGCAGGCCAAAGACATAAAATAAAGTATAAATAATTGTTTTTAAAGAAACTAGAGTATCAAAAATAAATCGTCAACCTGCATGGTGGTTGATAATTAACCATACCATCAATGAATTTCAGTGTCTTGTCTATTAAACAGAGATAAAAATGTACCTACCTCACAGGGTGTTATGAAGGAAAATGAGAATGCATGCAAGTCTGTGTACCACACGGATAGCAGGTGCTCGGCAAGCTTTTGAGATTGGCAAAGGGGGAGGGAGTAAAAGAAGAGGAGGAGAGGTGTGGCAATTGATATGGAAAGAGAGAGTGACCAAGATCTCCCACAAGAAGTCAGCTGTAGCAGAAAGGCACAGAGATACTTGACAAATTCGAGGGTGATAACTGTAACATCAACTAGCTGAACAGAGCGCCCAGAGCCAACTTGACTACTGCTTCTGACTTGGTTCAGTCCTGCAGAGAGAAACCTTTCTTCCAGAAAAACAGTGACCTTCACTTTGCTGTCAGCCACCATTTCTCAGGGGATGGATAAGACTCTTACCCGGAAAAGGCCCACAATTATCACATCATCTTCCTCCCCATCAAATATTCACTGAGTATTCTCTAAATGCTTGGCTTCTAAAGGCATTAAAGTCATGTCCTCAGCTTGTGAAAGATGGATTTTTGTCTCCAGGCAGTTCTGGGAAAAGGTGTTGACAAGCCACATACATTTAGAAGTAGGAATTAGAAATTTTAGACGCCCCTCCCACCTTTGCTGGTAACTGGTGCCAGTCCCCTAAACATCAAAAATAATATAATTTCTAAAACAATCTAAGAGAGGCATTTGTCCTTTTTAAAGTGAAATTTAAAATATATGTAACTGGGGGAAGGGAGGCTAGAGATGGTTTATTCAACAGAGTGCTTGCCTAGAATGCACAAAGCCTAGAGTTTAATCTCAGCATCATATAAACCAGCATGGTAGCACACACCTGTAATTCTAACACTTCAGAAAATGAAGCAGGGAGATCAGGAGTTCAAGGTCATCATTGGCTACATAGTGAGTTCAAGATCAACCTTGGATAATGAGAGTCTACCTAAATAAAATAAAAATAATAAGATCACTTTATGAGTCTCCCTGCCTCCCAAGAAACCACATTCTTTAGGAAATGATCACAAGAGTTAGATGGGCTTATACTGTCTGGCTCTAGGCCTTATTTCCTTAGCAAAGTATGGGAAATAACCAGGTATTAATGTCAGCCTGGTCAGAACACCTGACCCATGACCAAGAGCAACTAGTTCCCAGAAATTCGATCTCCCACTCACCTACTGGAGAGATTTTATTTGTGGCTAACCAGGAGTTCTTTTTAAGAAAACCTCACCTGTTTTGAATAATTTAGTGTCATTTATAAAAGCCAGCAGCCTACACTTAACATACAGAAAACATCAAAAATCATAAAGTTTAATAGTTAAAACCACTCTTCCACAACCCTGGTGCCTGAGATAACTGTGTTGATATTTTACTGTCTTTCCAGATTTTTAATCAGAATCTACTTCTCACATATTTGTTTTTATTTCTTATAAAGAAGCTGAGCAGCATATTATGGAATGGTGTCTTAATAAGTTTTCTTCTGTTTTGCTACTTTTGACTGTAGAGCATTCTAGAGTATAAAAGTCCATCTTCTGTTTACTAGAGATTCTCAGCCAGGAGCAACACTGCTCATCGGAAAGGACATTTCAAAAGGGACAGATATTTCTGGATGATCTGGCAAATAGTTATTAACCCTTAGTGGTCAAGAACCAGGGATAATAAAACTATGTAGTACAGTACACAATGAGGGGACATCCAGGCACAGGGAAATGACATCTCAGCAAAGTTGCCTGAGACAAGCTCTGCGTTGTTCATTTCCAGTTTGGGAAACGTTTTTAAACAGTGACTAACTTTATACCCAAAGCTTGATGATGCTGCTGGTCCTGGTGGCACACACCTTTAACCCCATCACTTGGGAGGCAGAGGCTGACAAACTTCTGTAAGACTGAGGCCAGCCTGGTCTACAAAGCAGGTTTCAGGCCAACTGTGTTACAGGGAGTAACTGCCTCCAGAAGAGGATGGGGGAGATGGAGGAAAAGGGAGGAGGAGGGGAAGAAAAAGAAGAGGAGGAAAAGACAGCATCTTGATACTCACCTTTGTTTACTAGGGTACATTCCCAGGACAGGCTTTATTTAGTAAGAGATTATGCACACTTACAACTTGTCTGCCTTCTGGCCATGAAGGCACCCCTCACTTTTCTAATTAGCAAGCTTGCACAGTGGAATTCACAGGGATTGAGGTCTCAGGTCCAGGTTAATCTGACAAAAATCTATAAAACCTTCCCCAAATCATTTAATTTATTGCAGTCTCAAGTTCTTCATCTATCAAATGGAATAAACATCTATTTTGCCCATTTCACAGGATTAGATAAGGAAACTTGAAATTCTGTTGCATACAAGGGGCTATTTTTATTTTTTATTACATTTTATTTATTTTTGCATGTGTATGCATGTGCATGTGTGCATGCACCAGGAGTGTGGAGTTCAGAGCAGAGCTTGCAGAGACTGGTGCTAGCCTTCCACAATGTAGGTCCAGGGACTCAAACTCAGATATCAGGTTTGGCAGCAGACACCATAACCCACTGAAGCATTTTGCTTGCTCCTAATTAATTTTAAATGAAGGTTTTAGGGGACCAGTTTTAATAGCAACCATGAGGAAACAACTTCGTTCAGATAGAAAAGAAATGAAGCACGAGGACAGGCAACCCCAATGCAGGGGCAGAGAACAGACATGGGAATAGAGATGGATGTAGTAGTCTTTTCACTGGGAGCAGGAAATGGTGAGGATAGACCACAACTGAACCCACATCTACTCTAAAAAGACAAGGTGCTATTCAGCTATAAGCTCTACATTTTTTTTTCACCTTTCTAAATTCAAAGTTCAGGACTGGGTAACTGGTAGCTGGGTATGTAGCTCAGTGGTAGAGTGTTTGTCTAGTATATACAAGACCCTGGATTCAATGCCCAGCACCACAAAAGTAAAAATATGTACTGTCCATACTGAAACATCTTCTGATATCTCTAAAGAAACCACAGGGTCAGGGCTGAAGAGATGGCTCAGTGCTTAAGCGCATGCGATGCTCTTGCAAAGACCCGAGTTCAGTTCCCAGCACCCACATGGCAGATAACAACTGACACCTCTTCTGATCTCTGTAGACATTGTACAAGACAACACTATGCACTTCCACATATTCAGGCAATACTGACACACATAAAAGTAAATACACTTTTTAAAATTAAACAAAGAAACCAACTGTCTGTGAAAATGTTATGCATTTGCAACCTCTGTCACCACTCTCAATTACACAAAGGTTCTTACCGATCAACATTGCTCTTTTCTCAGAAATGGGCGTCTCCTAGGGGTCTGTGCCAGTGTGGACAACTGCCGATTATTTGTAGGAGGAATCCCTAAAACCAAAAAGAGAGAAGAAATCTTATTGGAGATGAAAAAGGTCACAGAAGGAGTTGTTGACGTCATTGTCTACCCAAGCGCGGCAGATAAAACCAAAAACCGGGGCTTTGCCTTTGTGGAATACGAGAGTCACCGTGCAGCAGCCATGGCCAGGAGGAGGCTGCTGCCAGGTGAGCCTTTCCCGCTGAGCATCCCCTGCCGAGCACTGACTCCCACTGAAGTGCATCCTATCTGTGTTGTGCTCCACACAGAAGGCAGGCCCAGCTCGTGTCCTTTGAGTCACCTGCGCATCTTCCCTAAGGCTCTAGTTTAACCTCTATATCTTTCTCATTTTTTAAAGCTGATTCTGTTCTCTGAAGTTTTCCCAGATGTGCTTTGGAAATTTACACACTCTGTGCATTGAGAGAGCTTTGAGCACCAGCAACCTTATAGTGAAACCGAAATGAAGAGTCTTCTTAAATGTAATTAAGTCAGTCTTGAATATATCTTCATATAAATTAAGTCCTCAGGCTTATTAGAAATGGGGTGTATCATCCATTGCAATATAGACACAAGCCTATCATGCATGGTCCCCAGGACAACCACGTGATATATTTTCACTATGATTCCCTAATTCTTAATAATCTCAAACAGAGAGAAGAAAAACAAAAGTTCTTCTGAGACAATTCTGTTAAGGGGCTCCAGCTACATGTAGGCACTAAGCTCCAATGGCTGAATTTAATAAACCACCAGGACACTGCCTGGGTCAGACCAACCCAGGATATCATTTCAGGGTCCTTGGCTTGCTGTAAAATATTCACTAAAATGCACACAAAGCCAGGTGCTAACATGAATTAATCTTAACATAAGAAAATCTAGAGTGACAAGTCAGACACATTAGAATCAACTCCTCATGAAAACTGTGGGAGCCACCAGGGCAAAAGCACAATGCATCTGGGTTTATTTGATCCTTATAGAGTTTTTCCTGATTGCACTTCTTTTTCAATGGTACAGTTGATTGATCAGAGCCTTGAGCAGTCTAGGTTAGCACTCTATTGCTCAGTTGAGTCCCTAGTCCTACATATATTCGTTAAATCTTTTTTTTTAATTATCATAGAGGGTATTAGATATTATTATGGCATTTTTGAACAAAATGTACTTTAGTAGATTCTCCTTCCCCCCTCGTCTCCCACATCTTTCTACCTCCTCTGACTCTCCCTCGTAACCTCTCCACCCCAGACTCCTTTCCACTTTCATGTCCTTTGGCCCTCCGCCGCCCTCTTCTGCACCTCTTTTTACCCTCTCTTGGTCTCCTTTCTGGGTTTTCAGGCTTTGCCCATAATTGTACCCATTTATATATGTAACATATACATTACAAGCTATGATCTATATATGAGAAAGAACATGCAGTTTTTGTCTTCCTAAATTTGTTTTGCTTCACTTAATATTATACTTTCCTGATCTATTTTCCTGAAGATTTCATAATTTCATTTTTCTTTACAGCAAATAAAATTCCATTGTATATATGTACTACATGTTCGTTATCCATTCATCTGTTGATAGACATTGAAACTGGTTCTAGTTCCTTGTTATCATAAATAGAACATCAGTAAACACGGGTGTTCAAATATCTCTATGGTAGAATAGGGCTTCCTCTGAGTATACGACCATGAATGGTACAGCTGGGTCATATGGTGGTCCGTTTTCATTTTGATTTTAATTTTATGTGCCTGCATGTATGTAAGTGCACCCATGTCCTGCAATGCCTACAGAGGTCATAAAAGGGCATCAGATTCCCTGGAACTGGAGTTATGGACAGTTGTTACCTGCCATGTGGGTGCTGGGAATCAAACCCAGGTCCCTGGCTGAGCCATCTCTCCAGCCCCATGTTTTTAATTTTTTTGAGGAACCTCCATACTGAGCTCCATAATGGCTGTACTAGTTTACACCACACTAGCAACGAATAAGGGTTCCTCTTCCCCCACATCCTTGCCAGCATTTGTTGTCAGATTTCTTGATGTTAGACAGTCTGACTTGGGTGAGGAGGCATCTCAAAGTAGTTTCCATTTGCATTTTCCTGACGATTAATGATGCAAAACACTTTTAAAATACTTTGCCATTTGTGTTTTTCTTTTTAGAAATATCTGTTCATTTTATTAGCCCATTTAATTATTGGAGGTTTGGAGTTTGGCATTTGTGTGTGTGTGTGTGTGTGTGTGTGTGTGTGTGTGTGTGTGTGTGTGATTTTCATGGTTCTTTGTAAATTCTGGATATTAATTATTAACTCCCTGTCTGATATAGATTTTTCTCTTCTCTCATGCTGTGGGCTGTTTGTTTGTACTGCTGATAGTTGCCATGCAGAAACTTTAAAAATTGCATGTAGTCCCATTTGTTGATTCTTGGGGCTCTGTCCTGAGTCACTGGAGTTCTGTTTGAGAGTTCTTTCCTGTACCTCTATCACAAACTGTATTCCCTGTGTTTTCAGTTTCCCAGTTTTTAAATCAAAACCTTGGGTTGCCCTGAATTGATTTTGTATAGTGAGAAAGACATAAAACTATTTTTTTTTCTTCTGCAAATGAATATCCACTTTTTCCACCACTGTTTGCCTAATAGGCTGTTTTGTTTTCTTTTTCTCCATTGCATGTTTTTGACACCTATATCACAAATTGGGTAGCCATAGGATTTTCGGTTCATTTCTGGGTTCTCCATTCCTACACACATTCTTCAAAGCAAAACAAAACAGTTGCCAGTTTAGCGATCCAGAATTTTTCAAAATTTGGAAAATAGCTTCTACTTTAGGAACAATTATATAGCTTCTAAAGTTGCTGAATCTATGACAGAGACAGAGACTCTTCTGTGCTGAAACTTTCCCTCGCTGCTTCTTCATCCTTAAATGCTTCGCAGCCCTCTTCTCTGAATCCAAGGCCATAGTCAGGGAGCATGCTAAGTCTCTCAGTGACCTACACATAATATTTCACTCTCTTATTCATTCATTCTTTTACCTCTGGTAACACCAACCACAGAAAAGTCCCTTGTATCCGTCCTGTTCTCAGGCATCACTGTAGTTGAAAGACTATAAATCTAAATTTGTTGTTTGATTCCTTTATCTATGCCCCTAGTCCTAAACAGCTATTCTTTATTTCCCAATAAATTTCTCCTATCAGGACAGAACCAGCATGCTAGATACCACCCCTCTCATTTCCAACTCCTTGTTTGTACTGCTCTGTCCCCTCTCACAGCTCAGGCAACAGTTGAGGTCTAAGAACTGCACTAATTTACGGGTAGAGAAATATGAATTTAGAGGGCAACTTAGAGGCTAAATGGATATAATGTCCATTTAGTAAAATAATAGTAGGTTAACACCTTGTGCCTGGTGATCCCCTACCACGGGGTCTTTCCCAGTTGTTCAGTGCCAGATCAGGCCTGTGTTTCTTCCTGTGAGTGGGCTTTAAAGTCAGCCAGAAAATGCTTGGTAACCTCCATAACATTGCACCGATGGGCTTATCTTGCTAGATCAGTCATCTCAGTTCACAAGGTTCATGCCTGGATTAGACTGTTGTTTTTTAAGTAAGTTGTGTGTTTTCTTGTAGTTTTGAATTTATTAAATGTCTTGGTTATTAATTTCCTTATTAGATATACTCTTTGTAATTATCTTTTCCAACTTCAGGTGGTCTCTTCTCTCTTCTTTCTTTTGCCAATGAAGAACTTTTCAGTTGGATGTAATCACCTTTGTCTCTTTTGGCCTCCTTACCTATGGCTTTTGAAATTATCCAAAAGGGAAAAAAAATTATCTAGATCAACATGAAGAAACTTTTACCTACATTCTCATCTCATAGCTTTCAAGTTTCAGGTCTACTTGAGTTAGCACAATTGTAGGGTTTGAAATAAAAGTTTAATTTCTATATATTCATAGGGTTCCCAGTTTACTCTGCAATGTTTTTTGAATTGTGCGGTATAGCATAGGCTGTCAGAAAACTTGAGATCCTCCTGCCTCTGCCTCACAAGAACTGGAACTGTGTGGACACCACCATGCCTGGTGCTCCCAGTATCGTTTATTAGAGAGACAATCATTTCTGTGATTGCTCTTGGCACGCAATCATGCCTGTCTTTCAAGGAATAAAAACGATACTTGCCTCCCTTGTGTGATAATTAAATCAACAAATCCTTGCTAATATTAAGAATTCCTGATTTTGTTCTGTCTAGTTTTGTGTTTCCTAGAGGATATCACTTGCTTCCAAACAATGAATTTTTGAAAAACCTAAGTTTTCAATAAGATTTGGAACTTGAGTTGACTGTTCTCATTTCAGCCCTCCAACATGGATCTTAACCTCCCAGGGTATGGGACTTGAGTGGCAAAATCCAAAGGGCACAAATGGTGATCTAGCTCTCTGCAGAAGACCCCTTCTAAAGCTCATTTTCTCCTCTGTAAAACTGAGAGTTTCACTCCCCCCACTGCCCTGCTTCCGCAAGTTTACAGTAAGAAGAAACTGAGAGGGCACACGGGAAACACACAGCATAATGACAAACATCCAACAAGTTCTCAGTACAGGAGGATAAGAACAGGTGTAGTCTTGGATGATGGCTAGTCTTTCAAGAGAGCCTAAACTTCTTATTATCAAATTTTCCATTGGTCCTCATTGAATTAGGATTTTTAAAATATGTTTTTTTTTTTCTTCAAACTCCCAAGCTGTCCATGTTCGGACAGAGGATGTAGAAACAGCACAGTTGGTCTTAGCCCTGGATCAAGTGTGACGGTCAGAGAACAAACGCAGGATGCCTGGCCCCATCCCCTCTTGCTCAAGTATCATTTTGTGTACATCTCAGTGTTGGTGCCTGGTTAATAAAACAACACATTCCACTGACAGCAGATGCTGTCCTAGTAACCTCGTAATGCTTCATGGAGTTAGGCTCTATGCTTGAGCCCTAAGTCCACCTTCTGTCCGTCTCTGTTTTGGCTATCTCACCTTAAACAGCTACCTTCCCCCTTGTAAAAGCTGTTCTAAGAGCCAAACATGCTCACTACTTCCTCATTTCTTTTCCATTTCAAACCACATCCTAATTCTCTTTATACTCAATCATTATAATAAGCCACTAGTCACACAGAACTCTCTTCTATCCAACTCATATTTATTTGAATGTCTTAAAATCAATAATAATCTCTTTTAGTGGTCTTAGTCTCTCAAGATCTTAAGGGTCAGTTCAATTTAAAAGACCATCAGTATAAACTGAGATGATGTCCTGATTCCTAAATAATTAATCAGTGTTGTGATAATTGTCAACAGGAAGAATTCAGTTGTGGGGACATCCTATTGCAGTGGACTGGGCAGAGCCAGAAGTAGAAGTTGATGAAGACACAATGTCTTCAGTGAAAATTCTGTATGTAAGGAATCTTATGCTGTCTACCTCGGAAGAGATGATTGAAAAGGAATTCAACAATATTAAACCAGGTACGACATACATAGAAGACTCCTTTTCAAAATGAACTTTAAAAGTACTTGGGTTGAGGTCATTTCCCATAGCCTTACTAAAGAGAATAGCTTTTACTTAGCTCTTTCTCATAACTGACTGCAGACTATTCATGCCTTTTCCTCATCTTTGAGTTAAAAAATGGGGACGTTTTGTTCTACAGCATTTAGGAATATTATGATTTATATTCATCCAAATATTCAGTGAATATACATTTCCTTCTCTAAAATGAAAGTTCTATGATTATTTTATTATCCTAAGAGCTCCTCTGCCCTCAGACACTCAATCTGTGGGCCTAGGTACAAAAAACGCCAAGTAAATAATCACTATGTTAATGGATACATGGTCTCCTACTGTAGGACTGAGGCAGGGTTTTCCAACCTCATTGCTACTGACATTTTAGAACAGATCATCCTTGGTGGTAGGCACTTGTATAATAGATTTCAGGGTATTCATCAGCATTCAAGGCCCCTTCTTACCATATGTCAACAGCAACCTCCTGCAGGTAACAACCAAAAGTATCTCTAGACATCTATATATACCCTAGGGTGGGAGAACCTCTACTAGATGAGACCCACTAGTCTAAATGGAATATACCTGTAACTTTAGACATAGAATAAAGAGGTGACCATTAATCATGAATCTCCAGGATAAAGAAGAGAAAGGAGTAGAAGGCCAATGCAAAGAGATCATTAGCTGCTATTGACCTGACCAACACCTCTCAGTTTCAATGCCAAGCCAGAAGACTGGCTCTCCACCTCTTTCTTTTCACTATGAAAGATACAACACTAACACAGGTAAAGCATTTCACAAAACAGTATCCAATGGACCGTGTCCCAAAACCAGTTCAGAGCATCAACTCTAGAAACTGTTAGGAGATGTTACTAAAAAAAAAATAACCACCTTGGTCAAATCAGTCTGTAAATACCAGATTTTGAAAAGTAAAGCACATTTCTTTATTGTGGGATTTAAATTGTTAGTTTTTTCTAACATGCTTTGAAAGTCTCCAAGATACAGGATGACTTTCCAAATTTTGGAACACGGACAGTCCTCTTTTGTGCAAGACCATCTTGTGAGAGCAGTTTGTGTGGGGACATATTCAACAGCACCAGCCTATGTTTATCACAGTAACATCTTCCCATGACTTGGAATTTCACAGGCTTCTTGAACATCCTAAAGGATACTGACAAAGTTGGTCTATGTCATGTTAAGTCTCCTGACAATATTCACATTCTCAGGTTTTCTGTTTCCAACTCTAGGTAGAGACAATTTTATGGGTGTAACAGAATGATAAGCTTATGATTCTCTCTATAAAATAAGTGATAAATACTACCATTTTTCATTTCTAAAGATTTCTCAAATATTTTTCTTTCTTCAGCCTCAGGAACTCTGCTTTTTCTGACATGTATGATTACAGGGTGGCTACATATCAAATGTGAATCTACGACCGATTCAGAAACTACAAATAATCTTTGGTTTTACCATATACTAGGAATTAGAGAGGTCATGTTCACATCACTTGACATTGATTCATCACAATGAACTCATAATATAGAATCCATTACTACCTCTATTATTTTCTAGATAAGAAAGCCGGGGCCCAGAGTAGTTAGCCACACAACCAGCAGCTGGAAGAGCCCATATGTAACAACTCTATGATATTGTGCCCACCCTTGCTCCATTCGAGCATCCATCCATGCAACTGTCATTTTTTTCAGTAGCTCCAACATGCCAGGCACTGTATGAGGAATTAATAGACATGAGTTGTGTGGGAAAGGAATTTAAGATGTTCCAAAGAAGCAGCTAAATCATCCTACTTTTAGAATGCAAAGAAAAGTCATGTTTAAGAGAAGCTAAGTGGTATAAGCTTACAAGCACATAAGCTAAGTGCTGAAAGTTGATGGACTTGTAGGCATAGTAACTAGTGTATATGGATGAATGTTTCACCCATTTTAGATTGGGTTTTGCTTTCTCAGAGTGAATAATACTTATTTTTCCACGTAATTAAAATAGTGCTTTTGTTTTGAAGGAGGGTTAGAATGAGAAACTGCAAAAAGTTTTCTTTTATAGCCCATAGTTATCAGCTTCTCTAGTCTGCACAGTTAAGAGAAATGTGCCCAGACACTACTGCCCTAGAAACTATGAAAATGATGAATGCCAGCTTGTACGCTCTTATCTCCCTGTCTCTATCTCCCTATGACCCTCTGTGTCCCCTCTACCCCACATTACCTCTTTTCCTCTAGAGCCTAAGATATGTCCAACAAGTCTAGGGTACTTCCCGGGTCAGTGGAACAGATCTCAGGGCTATGCAATGGATGTATGGATTATCCTGTTTCACATTCTGCAAAAGAATGTTAACAGCTAACAGAAGACATCTGTTGTATGGAAAAGAGATATTCAGAGCTACAAATTTCTTTCCCATAGAAGGATGACGTTTATCAAGGCTATACTATATACTACTTGTGGATGGGGGAAAACATTAAAAAATGTATTTTTAGGGTCTGTAGAGATGGTTCAGTGTAAGAATACCAGCTGCTCTTGCAGAGGACCAGGGTTTGATTCCCAGAACCTACATGGTGGCTAACAACTGTCTATAACTTCAGTTCCAAGGAATCCAATGCTCTCTTCTGACCTCCACAGACATTGCATGACATGGGTGCACTTACATATATGCAGGCAACACACACATACATATAAAATAAAATAATAAATAAAATATTTTTAAAATTATTTTTAAAGTTTTAGTCCTTTGGTGGAAATTACATATTCACAGAAAATATGACCATATAAAATATCACCTAAACACTGATTGGTCTGGAAAAAAGTAATACATCAGTATTCTGGAAAATAGGTGACAACCATACCAGAAACCCAGGCCAACAATCTGCTAATCCCATGTAGTCCGAAGGAAGAGTCTGCTGTAAGCCTAATATAGTCATTCCGTAGAATCCAATTCCCTACAATAGTTTAGCAGTATCAGAATCATCTGGATGACTGGTGAAAACACAGATTGCTTGCCCATCTGAATGAGTCCACATTTCCTAAGTCCCCATGTGAGGCTGATACCACTGGGTACAGGAATAGACTCTGAGTCTATTTTCTCTGGTTGCCTATGTTAGGATTTCAGAGAATCTATTTCTTCTTTGTTGGTGGATAATGCTGATGTCTGTGAATAAAGATTATGAAATGATTGTTAACATTCCAAGGTTCTTATCCTATCCCAAATAGTGATGAGTCAACAAACAAATGTCTATGCAATAAAGAAGGAATAAGCTTTGTGGTCACAGCTATTACAGAGAAATTTCATCTCTAACCCTGAGCATGCTGGTTCTTGTCCATCTCAAAATTAACAAGGGTCGGGCCTGATTAATTTTTGGATGGGAGAAATCCAGCTTATTATTACCTAAACACCTACTTTCTAATTTACTTTATATAACAAAATTTGCACAAATCATGTTTTCCATAAGCAGATGCCTCTAGATTTTATCACTCAAAACACATCTTGATTTCAATATCACTAAGAAGAATTTCAAATCCCCCAATCCTTTCTCATGTACTTAACCAGTGTGAGCGATATACATGCATGTGAACTGACTGTTCTTTCCAGTTTCACTTGTACTTACTGCGAATCTGACCTTTGTGTCCTTGACACTAGGCAAGATCTAGGTGATGATGCTCTCTGGTGCAGTTAAAGCAGACTTTTCTCAGAGAGCTGTGGACCAAAGGAGTAGACAGGAGTGGAAAGACGGAGGTCATCCTGACTGACTCCCTGCTTCTCAAGTACCACAAGCCATGGAGTAAAGCCATAGTTATTGCTCCACCCAACACAGAAGAGAATGAAGACAGTTCAGTTAATTATATGCTCCATGCTTCATGGGGTCACATAACTTTATTTAATTTTCTTAGTCTAGCCAGACAATTCTGCTCTATATAATTATTTTCATAAAAAGTCAAAAGTTGAATTAATTTATATAAATATTATAAATTATCCTTAAATTACAGGTCTACTATTGTTCCAAAGGAAAGTAATTCATAGTCATTAAACCCCATGGTAAAAATCTTGAATCTCAAAGGCTAACTCTAATTTGATAGGGAAAGAATTTTCTCTACTTCCTGTTCTTCCCTAGCACAGTAATGAATCCCTTATTGTCTCTTAAAACTATGGGTAAGTAAAGAAAACCTGGCCTCTCAAAAGACATTCAGATTAGTGTATGTTAAAAGGGAACAGGCATGCTCAAGTGATGGCTAAGCAAGTTTCTAACTTCCAACCACAGAAAAAAGTTTAGTTTGAAATTGAGTAAACATTAAGCATCTTGGTTAGTGCTACACTTTTTAAATTTTTACGTGTTACCAACAACATGCACAGCAGTTCTACATGAAAAAAAGATAGGTTTCTTCGTGGACTTTTCACACAATAGACTAAATTTGACTAACACTAATAAAAAATGTTGGGCTAAAGAGATTTCTCGGTGGTTAGAGCACTGGCTGCTCTTGCAGAAGACCTGGATTCAAATCCCACTACCCACATAGTGGCTAACAACAGTCTGTAACTCCAGATCCAGGGACTCTAGCATCCTCTTCTGTCCTCCACAGGCACTGCCTGACAATGCTGCACTTACATCGATGCAGGCAATACACTCATGCACACAAAATAAAAATAAATAAATAAGAAATTTTAATATTTATTAAAATATTAAAGTGTTTTCATATTGTGAGCTCAAGAGAACACGCTGCCCTTGTGAAACCCCCAAGTTCAGTTCCCAGCACTCCTAGCAAGCAGCTCCATCACCTGGGACTCCAGACCCAGAGAATCCAGCGCCCTCTTCTCGCCGTCAGGAACACCTGCAGTCATGTGCACATGACGTGCTTCACATCATTAAAAAGAAAATAAATCTTTAAACTATTTCATTCTCCCCAACACTTGAATCCACTTCTGAAGTGGTCCGTACTGTTACTTTGTTCTCCCTCTTTCCAGGTATCTCTGTATAGGTGTCCTTCTGTTTGCATTAGGGATCGGAATATTTTAAATGTTTTGACTTATTTGCTTTTATTTTCTGTGTATGAGTGCTTTGCTTGCATATATGCAATTGCAGCTATGTCATGCAATGCCCACAGAAGCCAGAAGAGGGCAACAAATCTCCTGAAATGAGCGTTAACAGAGGGTTGGTTCAGCGTGTGAAGGGTTCTGGGAACTGAACCCAGGTCCTCTGGAAGAGCAGCTAGGGCTCTTAACCACTGCACCATCTCTACAGCACCATGAATGGGAACTTAAAAAAATATAAATACATCTTACCATACTTAACTTTCACAAACAGTAGATCTGGAACTCTTCTCTGTAAGTATCTATAACTAACTCTACTCTGTTCTCTTTAAAGGCTCAGTGGAATTGGTATAAATTTATCAAATTTAATGGTTCCTGTGGAAATGGACATGAAGTTGTCTATTTTGCTATTTCTACAGTGGTGTAATTTGTATCCTAGTATAAAATCCTTGAGCAAAGGCCGAAAGCTTTCTGTATAAAGAAACAACTAGAATTAGTGGGAATCTATATTTTTCCAATGTTTAGTACACATACATGACAGCATATGATCTTAAATTTCAAATGTTCTTTCAGAAGTGACATTTTAAAACTTAGGGTATTAAATAAGGATATAACATATCCTATTCTAGATTCTAGCTCTGTGCTTTGTACACTATAAATCTCACTTAACTTGCCAGAACCACAGTCTCCTGACATTTACATAAAAATAAACAAAGTAAAAGATAAACAAAAATTAATATACCTCCTGGCTAACATCCCCTAAGTATAAAATTCTTTTATATTAAATCAGAGTATTTTCAGGGAAGGTAAGTATAAAATTTTGAAAAGTAGAGAGTTTTTTCTTTACCTTGATCTTCCATAGTTTCTAGACTGAGACTATATTCAAGCCACAAAATTATCAGTTATTAGCATTTGACCTTGAGAAAAGCATGCTTTATGTTATCTGGAAAATAAAGAAAGAGACTGAACAGTGCAGGATACGTCCCATATGACACATCAGATTCTCTGTTACGTTGACAGTCCACAATGCCCAGTGTCTTTGTCTCTTCACAGCAGGATTGAATGGGATACCCCACCACAGGACACAGGATTGGCGTTGCATGAATCCACATTAACCCAGACTGGTGGGGTAGTCAAACTCTTGGGGTGAAATTTGACTAATGGACCAGACCGAGGAATTATACCTGTTGTCCCTTGCATTAACTGCACAGCGTTGCCTCCCCTGCACAACAGAACTAGAAGGCAATGAGCATGGTTGCCTCTTGAGGGCTCGTCATGGCTGGGTTTGGAGCTGCATTGAATCACACGGCTTTATGCCTTCCTGCCTCACTTGCATCTTCTTACTCTTCTACATTGGCCTAGAGCCTCCCAAATAAAGCAACAGCTTTTTATAGTTTTTCTATTTTATGTATATAAGTGTTTCACCTGCGTGCATATAAATTCAGCACATGCATCCAATCCCCACTAGAACAAGAAGAGTCAGATCCACTGAAACCAGAGTTAAGAATGGGTGTTAGGCATTTATGGGTGCTGGGACCTGAACCCGAATTCTCTGCAAGAGGAACTGAACTATCTCTCCAGCTGCAACATCAGTATTTTTTAAAAGCATTGAATTAAATATATGCATACATACAAGGTAACCAATAATTGAATTCAATTCATTAATACTTTACCACACATAGGACATTATCTTTTATATTCTATAAGATACAAAGCAAGATGCTATTCTATTAAACATACCCTTAAATATGTAACCTGGCAGTTAGAAAACACAAATCCATAACTATTTATAATAAATGAGACTATCATTTTTTAATGTCAAACAAAAGCTTCTATTAAATCTATAGAATTTTAAACTTAGACATACAAAGGAGTCTCACAGGATGTTTATATACTTGGAAACTAACCACACCACTGTCAGTGCTGGCTCAGTTTTGCTAATGGTGCTGCTGGTCTTTTATCTGCAGGTGCTGTGGAAAGAGTGAAGAAGATCCGAGACTATGCTTTTGTGCACTTCAGTAACCGAGAAGATGCGGTTGAAGCTATGAAAGCTTTAAATGGAAAGGTAACGTAGGAGGAAGAAAGGACACAACAGCACAATACACATATGAACCCACAGTGACTGTGACAACACGTACAAGACCAGCACAAACCAAAACCAGGCAAAAGCCCAGTACAAACCGAGGAAGAAGGTGGCAAGAAGCCCCACCCTAGCTGAGAAACTATTGTTGGAAGAGGAAAACTCGGTTTTCTTTAAGGGTCAGATGCCTGGTAGTAGAGGACATGGGGTGGGGGTGGAGAGGGGAAGCCCTGAGAGAAGGAGGGGTTCTGAATATGAGAAAGTACATCGATCACTATTCTCAAAGAACCGATAAAAAGTACTATTTTTAAAATATGTTCAGATTCCGTCCAAGCTTGCTCTGGACACTCTTCCAAAGAGGAATCCTTGAGTCCATCTTTTCCCATCTCATGGCTGCTGCAATTCTTCAAGGTATACAAAGGAGAAATGATAGAAAAGGAATAGAGAGCAGAGGTGGCTAAAACACACCCAACCCTAACTCTAGTTTTTCTGATTTGGACACATTACGAACTCTCAATTTTCTTAGGAAGAGGGGATTCAAGTATTTCAAAGTGTTTCTCCCCAGTTCCTATTTGTTGTTACTACACTTTGTGGTGCGATGTTTTAAAGGCAACTGGTCAGAAAAATATCAAAAATAATAATAATAATAATAATAACTATCATTCTTCCCTTGCTGATTGATCTTGCAAACATAGAGGCTTGGAATCTTTTCCAAGGGGTCTAAGGGAACATCAAGTTCCTTATCCTTACTCTGATTTCTCTGTAGAAATGTATTACCATTTGTATTATTCCAATAATCACTAGAAAACTTATATTGATCACTTTTCTGCTGATAATATCTGGGATGTAAAACTAATCAACACAAAATTATTTTTCAAAGAGCTGAAAGTCCAGAGGAATAACACAGCTCCATAAGTATTCGTGCAAAGTAAAGTCAGCTCAGTATCATTAGAAGAGACAAGTGTCATTAAAACAGAATTCAAAGTAGAGAATTCAATGAAAGAACAGAGTCATCAACAATCAGAAAATCTTCATAGATACAAGAAGATAATATGCAAAAGAAGCTATGAAAGCTGGATATACTTTCAAAATGTAAATGATGATCAGAAGGTTCAATGTTTCAAGCAGAATTAGGGAAGATCAAAGGAAATGGTAAATTTGTAAATGTAAATCAGTAAATTTGGTTAGGACAAAATATACATGGGACTGCGTACACATTAAGACTTGCATCAGTCAAGGGTCCAGTAGACTCCAAAGGAATTAACTACAGAGATGTGAGTGAACAAGAGAGGAGTCAAAATATGCAATTCAGGAAGCTGGAGTGCACAACATTCTAGAGAAAAAGGCAAAGAGGGGGAGCTAGAAAGTGAACAGAATCCTGAAATGGGACAGAACTAGAAAAGCAGGTCTGTCTGAAAGAAACAGCGATCCCGAACGTGCTGGATCTCATCTGAAAGGTCTTTGGTCAAGTGATGCAGTAAGTACAAGGTGACCTCTCAGAGAGGCAGCCTGGCAAGACTCATCCCCAACTCACTGCTGTCTCTCTCCCTGCTTTCCTATCCTGGTTCCTCACTGACTAACTCCAAAGACAATGCAGATGACCCAGGAGCCGTGAAGAAGAGCTTGTGTAGAGTAATGACTAGAGAAGAGTTCAGGCTAGACACTGATGGGGACTAGGTCTACAGGGCAATGAGAAGGCATCCATCCCAGGTCCCTCAGACCCTGGAGCCTGGAGCATACGTAGTCTCAGGAGCCTTCAAAATGTTTGAGTCCTGGGGAGAAGAATGCACTGACTTTAAAGTACAAAAGGAAAACTGAAAAGCAAAGTGAATCCAGATTTAAATGATACAGAATGCTAGTTCTTCATTGATTACTACATTTATAATCATAAAAATGCTATTACTTTGAAAGCAATTTGCAAGTCAGCTTTTCTCTGTAAACATTCCTGAGAACGCATGAGGGTTGCTGGGAAGACTCAGCAATCATAAATTATAGGGTAAATAATTACAGTGGAATAATTGCAGTGGAAAGGCATTAAGTTATCAGTTTTGTGAGGAAGGAAGGCTTTCTGTGGGCTCACGGATTAAGAGGGGATAGTACAGCCTATCACAGTGGGGAAGACATGGTGGCAGGAGCCCACGGCGACGTGCAGGAACCCGAGGTGGCAGCTCACATTGCATCCACAGTCAGAAAGCTCAGTCATTCCTAATGTGACACCTAGATATTTCATACTCTATAACAGTGTTTACAAGTATGTAGCTAACTATATGTAATACTATTAGTAAATACTGTTAAATATCATATTTAAGCGTAATGGATTATGATAAAGTGTTTTCCTGGACTTCTTAGGATAGCTATGTATAATCATATTAATTTAATAAACATAGTGAGACTTTAAAGTTTATTGTAAGGTAATAATCACAGTTATAGTACAGAAGGCTGAGCAATTACACACACACACACACACACACACACACACACACTAAATTACTGTAAAATATAACTCAGGGAAGTTAACCTAGTAAGAATAGACTTTTTATTGGGTAGGAAGAAAAATGTAAATGAAACAATTATGAGGCTACTATTGTCATCCAATACGGCTGGTGGCAGGGTTGAGACAGGATCTTATGTAGTCTGGCACTCTTTATGTAGCTTAGGCTAGTCTTGAACTTCTGATCCTTAGGATTATAAGCACACACCACCGTATCCAAATTTAATTATTTATTTACTTATTTATTTCTTCTTTTTTGTATTACAACAATTCTAAAGAACGTTTTCAAAGTGGCACCTGATTCAGTGGTCTTCAGTATTCCCCTCATGAATACCCAATGCCTGCCATCCCTGTTTATTGACTCTCAACTTCTCAACAATTGGAAAGTTTGCTTCTCTAGAAGAGACATGATGCACTAGGCTCACAGCCTCCTCTTCCTTGAGCAGGATCTACCTTGGCCTCCCTCTTCTTGTCCAGCTACGTATTATGTAGCTGCTCTAATGAGCACATGTAAATGTCTGCAAATTGGAAAGTGCTGACTGGGCTGCCCTGACCTGGTGTTGATAACTGTAAGCTGTCTATATTGGTTTCTATCACCTTCATTTTACTATGCTGTGCAATTTATGTTATACCCATAATGATCTAAAAGATTATTTATAATTTTTATGTATATGAGTGTATTGTTTGCATGTAGGTAGGTGCACCAGTGTCATTCAATGCCCGTGGAGGTCAGAACAAAGTGTCGAATTCCCTGGAACTGGAGTTATGGATGGTTGTTAGCACCATGTGGGTGTTGGGAATCAAACCTGGGTCCTCTGCAAGAGCAGCCAGTGCTCTTAAACACTGTGATTTTAAACATATGTAACACATTAAAAAATTTCATAATTTGTGTTTCAGTGATTGCATGTATATTATGAATTCACAAGTAGTATATCAGTGAACAGTGGCCAATGAGTCATTTGCATACTTGTTCGCATCTTGTGCTATTTACCAACAAAATGACTCAAAGAATATTCAATTGATATATAAGCATGGACTTATAAGAAAGAAAATATGGCAAATGGGAAGTCAGTAAACATACAGCAGTCCATACAAGTGTTATATGATACTGAGTTGTCTGTATATATTCTCAAATTGCCTTTTCCTTGTTCTGTGTAACAGGTGCTGGATGGGTCTCCAATTGAAGTCACGTTAGCCAAACCAGTGGACAAGGACAGTTATGTTAGATATACGCGGGGCACAGGTGGAAGGAGCTCCATGCTGCAAGGAGAATACACCTATTCCTTGGGCCATGTTTATGACCCTACCACTACCTACCTTGGAGCCCCTGTCTTCTATACTCCTCAAGCCTATGCGGCGATTCCAAGTCTTCACTTCCCAGCCAACAAAGGACATCTCAGCAACAGGGCCTTTATTCGAGCTCCTTCCGTCAGAGGTAATAATAAGTCAACTCTGGTCTTACAGTAAAACCAAGATTTCAAATGATTTATACTTCAGTAGTCTTAGACAAAATGGATGTGTCTTCTGGGAGAAAAGCACTAGAACACTATTTGTTAAAAATCAAATATTACATCAATATTTCTCATCCTACAGGAATCTGTTTTTTCATATTACAACTGGTTATTGAAAACATTTGGTCATGGTGTAGATGAGCCTAGTACACAAATTTGATTCTTTGATGGACCCATAAAATTTCACAAACTACAACCTAGCTCCAAAACTGTTGCTTCTTTCTCATTATTAGACCACCATCTTGCCATAATATGTGACTGATTACAGAACTTTCTAGGAAATGTACTATGGTCTAATGACAACTATCTCAAGTAGCAAAAACAGTTTAGGCACATAAGCATTTGTGGTGACTTGATGGAGATACCATCTTTATATGAAAGTCACAAGTTATCATTACTCTGGTCCACAGATAGACAAAGCATTCTTTTCTGAATTTCCCCTCCAATACGCAAGTTAAATCTTATGATGTTGTTATTGTGCTTGTCTGTCTGTATGTCTGTCTGTTTGTTTGATACAGGAGATAGCCTTGAACTCACAACTTCCTGTCTCTGCCTCCTGAGTACTGAGATTAGAGGTCTGTACATACCAGGCTAAGTGTGATACCTTTGAAAAAGCCAAATACTAAGAAAATTAACATTTCTTTAGTATATGAGAAAAAAATTTATTTCAAGTAGGAAAATGAATGCTATCTGCCAACAATAAATACTTCATGTCTGAATTCTATATAAATCCTCCATTTGAGCAATTTTATGAACTCAGTAGGACAAGCAACATAGATTTATCATTTCTAAGAAGCCTGTTTGTCTCTGCCTTGTATCTTTCAGTATGGTTGTTCTCAGAGATGAAGAAGGTCATTAGGAGCCTCACCTTGTTTTCCCCTTCTGAAGCCATCAAGGCACTACCAACAAATGATGTACTTTAATACTCCTGAGTTTGACTTAGAACCAAAGAGACACATTTAGATTGCTATGAAAACAGTTACCTGTGTTTTATTATTTTTCAGGAAAACTAAATTGACCATAGTAGGACCATTTCAACAGCCTTAAAAGTTCTATAAGTCATCATAATATAATCACTCCAAAAATTCTAAAAAAAAAAAATCAAGATTTTATTCAAAATAACTTCTATAGATATTAAATTATTTTACTGAAACGTGATACACATATATAACACATCATTAACTAATCTATATTCTTATATAAAATTATCAACCAGTTGTGATGTAGAAAAAGCAAACTCCATTTTAAAGGAAAATGATACATAGCATTAACAAAAATGTAATCAATGAATAATATTCATAGATAAAGAGTAATCAGTTTAATGGTTTATCCCTTTGTACCATCAACAGGAAATCAAAACAATAATATAGCAAACAAGAATCAAAGGGAATCTATGTATGAAACTCAATGGAAATTTAAGCCTCACATTGACAGATGATAAAAGAGAAGATGATGAACTTTAAAAGGATGCTTTCTAAATGTTTTTCCAATGAGTCATCGGGGGTGGAATCATTGCATTCATTTAGGACTTGCTAACAGAAACCATATTCACAGTTAGGTCTCTATGCTAAGACTACAATTCAAGTAGTCATATTATGTTGGGATGTTTTAATAAGCACATGCTGAAACTTGCTTAATCTATAGAAAAAATGTTAACAGAATGTTAATTGAAGATAGAAGCTAAAACTTTTCTCTCGGACCAAAATTCTTAATTGCTTGTGTACTTATCAATAGCCTTGAAAATATTGCTTGTTTCCAAAGATAACTTTTAAGAAAGAGAGAGAGAAAGACCCTATGGTGAGCCTTACCTTATGTTGAGTTTCATTACATTAGACTCCAAGTGTTCTGGCCATCCTCAGGGCAGTAATCAGTGTGACTTGGGCTAACTTTTCCATTACAGTAAGATTCAGGGTGATTTTCTGGTGGTTTGATTCAGTTTAATGCCTTCTTACATTCCTAGAAATTTACATGAATGTACCTGTAGGGGCTGCGGGAGTGAGAGGACTGGGCGGCCGTGGATATTTGGCATACACAGGCCTGGGTCGAGGATACCAGGTCAAAGGAGACAAGAGAGAAGACAAACTCTATGACCTTTTGCCTGGGATGGAACTAACCCCAATGAATCCTGTCACTTTAAAACCCCAAGGAATTAAGCTTGCTCCCCAGGTAGGTAATTTCATTCCAGAGATAGCTTGAGTTGGACGAGTGCCCACCATTCAAATGGCTTCAGTTGATCCTGCCTAGAACGGCTGCTATGTTTCTTTAATAGATAAAGTGGTGACCAGCATAATGTGCTCAGAGGGACCGCTGAGACAGTATCACTGCTGCCCCTTAACCAGCAGATCCTTCATTTTGTTTAATCATAATCCACTGAAATGCAAAGAACTTAAGAGCTGTTAAGAATTGCTGATCCATACTTTAAATAAAAATCAAATGAAGCAAAGACCCCAGCTCTGGAATAAATGCCTATTTGAAGAAGATTGTGCAGCCACAGCAGGGAACCAGAGACAGCTTGGGACACCCTTTCTTGCAAACTATATGTAAAACAAAGCTCCACCCGGAGATCTAGGTAAACTCTCCCTGTGAAACGCGGTCAGTAGCACCCGGTCTCTGACAATGCTCATGACTGGGCGGTGGTGTGATGGGAGCTGCGTGCTGCTTTCATCGCACAGTTCCAGGTTGCAGGTTTCCGTGTGTGGCTGCAGTACTTTATTAGTGGAACCTACAATTACAAAGGTAGCTCCAATAGGAAAACGTGCTAAATTGAGGTGAAGCAGACTCAATCCTTGTGAACCTGTAGGTCAGCCTGTGTGCAGGGCGAGTGTGCAGATGTGCTGCTTGCTTCCTCGGAAGCCGCTCTGGCTGAATAGTTAGAATTACAGTTCATGCGATATGAAGGAAACTTTCCAGCACTCGGGAGAAAGTTGTGGTTCCACATTAAAACAAACAAACAAAAAAAGGGTCCTAAGGATTTCACCCAAGCAGAAAACAAGGTACTGAAAAGCTTGATGTGAGAATCAGAGAGTGTGGGGTAGGGGGTGGGAGGTATTAATGGTTTCTTTTATATGTATCTAAAGAATGTTTATGAAAATTCTATCTAATCAATCAGAAAAAAAATAGACAAAAATAAGAAATGTCTATCATCATGGTAAACAGCAACCATTTATTAATATATAACATTTATTGGGCTTCCCTAGTGAACAAAGTATTTTGCTAGACAGAAATGTAAAAGTGAGTATAACAAAATCCTGGTCATCACTGATCACATGGCAGTTCAGTGGGATACTGGCACTTACACAAATAATTACAATAAAATCAGGTTAAGTGCATGATGGAACTTCTCAGAAAATGAAATAGCTAATCATGCATATCTCTCAAGTCAGAGGCCCAAGGAGAACTTAAAGGACTGAGACACCTAGAAATATTTTAAGAAATAAATTAATCCTAATCTGAGCAAAGATCTCTGCTTGTAACTTAGTCACAGGTCGGAAGTTGGGCCTGCTTTAGTTTGAGAATAACGATCTCTATCCCTTAACAAGTTATCTAATCCAATTTTGAAATTTTACAATTAAACCTGATAAATTGAAGACAATGCCACCTCTAGCCAGTGTGTCTAGAGACTAACCAACCCCAACCAGAGTTACAGTAGAGTAGAGACTCTCCAACCAGGAGCAGTGATCAAGAATTGCCCTGAACAGCCAGCAGCTTCACAAGCCAGTCTTTCTGCATGTTTGCTCAACTAGCATTAACAGCCTGATAGCTGATCTGCCAGTAAAAGCTAGCTGAGGAACCTTGGAGAATGTTTTGTAGAGGACCAAAGGGACTACCAAACAATTTTTAAATACTGGAGAAAATAAGCACAATATACAATTAATAAACTGGAAAATGTCATGAGAGGTAGCAGCTGGATTAACTTTGAGCAAAGAGAAGTTGCTCTGGAGATGTATCCTGGGACTCTGGTCTGGGTTCAGTTATTTTCTCAGGCTGGAAGCCCCATTTTGTACAGTATTCAGACTCTGCAGCATAAATGGAGCATCTGCACCTCTGCATCACCAGATGGGCTTGAGTAGGAAGAAAATATGAGCCCTTTAAGAAAAAGATTTAGTTTGGGGTAATTACATAAGGAAAAAAATAAACATATAGATGGGTAATTTTAAAAAGTCATCATAAGAGTAGCCAAAAATGCTCTATTGCCAAGGAAATCAGAACACTGTAATCATGAAGATCTATTGGAAATCAACTAAATGAATGTTTCCTGTTTATTCAAAAATATGAAGTTAAAAACCCCATGACAAATGGAATAAGAAGACATTCTCAGGTTGAGGGGGATATAAAATCTGGCAAAAATAAATATGCCAATCACGAAAGTAAGTTCTCGCTAAATATATATATATATATATATATATATATATATATATATAGTGGACTATACAAAAAAAATTGGAGTAAATGATGTGGAAATGATTTTATGATCTAATAGATATGACAGTTTAAATTGAGTTCAACTTAAATTTTATGTGTCATTAAACCACGTGGCACTTTAAATCTTCAGTTTAAGCTGAAGATTGGGGGTTAGAGCCTGAAAACTAGAAAAGTGAAACAAGTGTGATATTTGAGGGAGAAATCATATTTTTTTACTCTTGTAGATATTAGAAGAAATTTGTCAGAAAAATAACTGGGGACAGCCAGTGTACCAGCTGCATTCTGCCATTGGACAAGACCAAAGACAGTTATTCTTATACAAAGTAACTATCCCTGCGCTGACCAGCCAGAATCCTGCAATGTGGGTACCTTCTCCAGTCTAGTCATGTAGATTTTTAAATTACATTAATATGCAAATTAAATATATTTGATCATCACCCAAATAAGATACTCAAGTCTACTACCTACTCTTTTTAATTGAGTGAACTATTAAGCTGTTCAATTAAGATATATGTGGAAGCTGTAAGGTTATCATACAAAAACTTAAAAATTCCATGCAGTAAAACCTCTGTAGATAATGTTAGTGATCATAGAAAATACTATAGTCAATTATTTAATCTGTAGTATTTTGTAATATTTTGACTGACTCATATGAAGTTATCATTTTAATATACAGCTCCAAGCCTTATCATTTAAATTTTATACCAAATATCTGACCTCTCTGTTAGTGAATATCACCTCAGAAATTTTATTTCAAGGTTGTATTTGTATATTTTTAGGAGCCATATGTACTTAGAAAGCACATGTAATGAATTACATGTGTTCCATAAGAATGTGACTAACCACCAAGAAGCTAGGTCAGTTCACAATCACTCCTGTGTACATGTGTACGGAGAAGCTTTAAACAGCAAACAGAAAGAAAAATACCCAGACAAAATCTCATCCCCCAATCGTATTAAAAAGCTCAGCGCCTTTGGTCCTCATGTGACATGGTTCACAGATTTCTGAATAATTTACCTGCCTGACTGTGCTTTCCAGACACCCGTTCACCCCTCCAAAGCTAAGTGCCTACGTGGATGAAGCGAAGACATACGCAGCAGAGCACACCCTGCAGACACTAGGTGTCCCCACAGAAGCAGGTGACACTGGGACTGCATCCGCTGCTGCCACCTCTGCTGCTGTTTTCCCAGGTATGCCAAAATATTGGCCACGTCCAGAAGGGCAGACTGCAGAGTGTTCGGCCCTGGGCTTGGGATCAATGGAATTACATCACTTGTGGACCCGGAAGAATTTGCCTTTTGAGTGAATTATCCAAGCATGAGATGGGAAAATTAAACAAGAGCTACAGCAGCTTGTTCCCATCTTGCTTTAAGAACTGCATGAACTTCAGTCAGTTCATGGCTCCAAGTCTGGCTTGATGTGGACTGCTTTTTCACTTTTAATAAGGGACTTCCATGCTATTTATTAGTAGGTGGTATAGCTGAGTTCTTGCCATGAGCTAAGGACTCATTCAAGTGCTCAGTAAGCTTTATAGTCATTCAGTAATGTCCATGGCACATAAGATTTAAAGGATTAGCTTATAATCCCAATATATTATGAATACAGAAACCCAGGAATGGACATATTACATAACTTATCCAGTATCACTAGCTTTCAGTTGTTATTATGGGGTTTAGTGGTATTTTTGCTTCTATTATTGTGGGGGAATATATGTATCTGTGTGTGTAGTGTATGTATTTGCATGTTTGTATATGTGTGTGAGTGCATATGGGCATGTGGAGTTCAGGGCTCAGTCTCGGGGTCTTCCACTGTCATTTTCCACCTTATCTTTTGATAGAGGATCTCTCACTGATTCTCATGTTAAGAAGGAGACTGGGCTTCCTTTCTGGGGTTCTAAGTCTAGTTAATAAAGAAATGGGGGTCTGGAGGGATGACTCAGCATTTAAGAACACTTGTACTTCCAGAGGAGCCAGGTTCAATTGCCAGCACTAACACTGTGACTAACAACTGTCTATAACTTCAGTTCCAGGGGATCTGAACCCTCTTCTGGCCTTTGTGGGGCATTGCATGCAGGCGGTACACTTACTTACATGCAAGTAAAACACTCATACACACCACACACACACACACACACACACACACACACACACACACACACACATACACATACATACATACAAAATAATATATATTTTTTTTTAATTTAGAAATGAACCCCAAAAGAAGGTTGAGGATAATTATTAGGCTTAGGGAAAATAAAACAAGACAAGCAAGCTGCAAGTCTCAACAGCTGTCAGGAGATGAGAAATGGATGAGGGACAAAGAAAGCCATGTCCTTTGCTATGCAGGTCCACAAGTTGCCATAGGCCAAAAAAGAGGTGATTAGAAGCTACAGAGAGAGTGACAAAGCCCAGAGTGCCAGGGAAGGTGGCCTTAGCCTTAGCCTTAGCCTTAGGCCAGTCACCACAAACATGATAAAGAGAAGATTACACATTTCTGAGTCCTAACTCAGAAGATTGGGTAGGCCAAATGGCAGAGGCTCCACAGTACTGTCTGATGGAAGAGACTGAACTAATCTGAGGTTTCTGGGAAGGAAAAGTACATTGTCTCATTAAGGGAATAATTATTCCTCTCATGACTTTTTGAATGATTTGAATATTAGGTCACACCCTAGACTGCAGATGGGACTTAGAACAAAGCCCACACAGTAATTTAAATACCAAGGAAGGGCAAAGCTGCTGTGTACATTTCTAGTGTTACCTGGGAAATGGCAGGCAGGGTTCGAAGTTTTAAGAGCCTAAGAATGCCAGAGCACTGACTCTGCAATGCACTCATCTAATAGACTGGCTGGCCAGGGAACTCCAGGTCACCTCCTCAGTATGAGGGTTACAGATCTGAACCTTACTGCCTGACTTTTAAGTGCGTTCTAGGGCTCTGAACTCAGTTCCCTGGGCTTGAAAGCATGTGCTTTACCAGCCCTGTTGTGATTTTGTTGTTGTTACTGTTTTGTGTGTGCTTGAGTGTGTTGTCTGCATGTGTGTAAGTATACTTTGTGTGCAATGACTGTAAAGGCAATAAGAGGGTGCTGGATCCCCAGGAACTACAATTACAGGCAGTTATTAACCACCAGGTGGGTGCTTGGAACCGAACCTGGTCCTTTACATGAGCAACAGTACTTTTACCCACAGAGCCATCTCTACTGTCCCTTCTTTGTTTTTTAAGACAGCCCTTTGCTGTATACCTCCGGTCTAACCTCACACTCACCAGTCCCCTGCCTCAGCTTCCAGAGGGCTAATATTACAGATGTCAGTGCTTGTGTCTGGCTCCCCAGTAAACTTTCAAGCAGTCCTAGAGTTGCCTCTGCTCTTCTAATTTTCAATTTGCTTTATCAATTTGCTTTCTGAAATAGATGTGTCAGTCAATTTTGTTTTAATTAAGTAAAAAACTGTTTGGGAGAGAGGATTCAACAAAAGGAACTGCTTCATTAGGTTAATCTTGTGGCCTCCGCTTATCTGTTCTCCAAGTTTGGTCTAGAATATATCCTGATTTTTTCAACATGAAACACATCTACAAATCATCAGCTTCTGGGGGTCATATTTAAAAGACATCCTATTTACTATGGGACCAAAACAAAGATTCATCCTTTAGGATAAATCCTTTAGGGATTAAAGTCAAGAAACTCCTTTAGGCATGTTCCCTTAGCAGTTAGTCTACACTTTTTAGTAATAAGGTAATATTTCTTTCCAAGAATTTATCATACTGACTTGTCCTTGTGTCTGTATAGTCCCCATATATCCAAACTAGAGTTTCTGCCAAACCTAGAATCACCCCATTCTACTGACAATGAATTCTTCTATAGGTCATGTGGGTGAAGACTTCTTTTGTCTACACGTCTTCTTGTTTTCTCTTCTTTCTCAAAAATTTGGGATTTTGGCTTCTGTTCTGGCAAGTAAACTTAAACTAATCATTCTTCATATGTGAGCATGACCCAAATTTGAGTTTTGTTTCTCTCTTTGGACCTGGAGATGCTCTGTAGCAACACTGACAGGCAGAGAGAGAGGTCTTGCCTGGGAGTGCCTGGTACCATCTTAGCACACACATATCTTTGCACTTAGGATTTTTGTACTTACATCTGGGCTTCTTCTCAAGTCTTGGAGAAAATGAGAAAGCCCCTTCTCTTACAGAAATATGTGCCCAAAGGTACCTTTAGGGCTGATGAATGAGATGAATCTGCAGGTAGAGGGACTTGTACGGAGACCTAATGACTTAACATTAGTCTCCAGATCCTACTAGATAATATAGAGAGCCAACTGTCTAGAGTCCACTGCACCCTGCCTACGGCAGGCATGTACCCACATGCATATGCACAGATAGATAAATGATAGATGATAGAGCGATAGATAAATGATAGATAGAAAATGGTTTTTAAAGAATTTTTTAAGTCATTTAATTTTATGGTGATATATCAAAAGAATCTGAAACACTGTAGCATTTCCCTGAAACACTGAGGCACTACTTACCCTTCCTGTGTTGAAGTACCTTTTGATAAAATAAAAATTGAAGTGTGGGATTTTAGACAGATACGAGTTTCAGTAGAAACAGCGCACAGAACCCTTCCACTACAAAGTTCAGTCAACTTCTTAACAACCTGCCCTCATTTATTAAATCTTAGACCTTGTGGTAAAGTTCTGTCATATAAATTTTCAATACCTCAGCATCTAGGTATCTTTCTGTCTCTTCGACCCCTTCTCCAGTGTCTCTATTCTCTATGGTGAAATGATCCTGTGCTCCAGTCGGGCTCCACTGGAGGACCACTGTCCTAGGTTTTTCAATGCTGTTTCAAATCCACTAAGTCTATGTGCTGTGTCCCCTGAAGAACATTATCGGTATACATATCTTGCTTTTAACTTTAAGCAGTGTGTTACATTTTCATATTGTCAAAAGGGATAATATGCCCAAAAGAATAAATCTGAACCCCTTCCATAAAGATTTATCTTTCTTCTTCTCCTCCTTCTCCAGGATACACTATCCCCACTGCTACAGGCCCTGTGTCTGCAGCCCAACTCAAGCAAGCAGTGACCCTTGGACAAGACTTGGCAGCATACACAACCTATGAGGTCTACCCTACTTTTGCAGTAACTGCCCGAGGAGATGGATATGGAGCCTTCTGAAGATCTGTTTCTTATAAGTGAAGAATAAGACACATAAACGTTTAAAAAGAAGAAACATCCAAACAGTCCCATGATGATCATAAGTCATGCCTTCCCCAAAGAAGTGCCTTCCTTGAGACTGCATAACACACTCGTTGCAGTACTCATGAAATGGGAATATTATTCTTCAGTGAAATCAAATGTTAAGGAACCTTTTACTTAACAGAAAGTTGAAGATCCATTGACAGTAACAGTGTTCTTCCAAGGATCCTGGGTCTTAGAAGGGTGTTACAAACCTCTGCAGAATGGGGAGAAGTCACTTGGCACCAAGAACTGTGACTAAGCAGACCTGTGCAGTTAAACGCAAGTCCCAGTCCCTGCCTTACAACCACTTTATGATTACAAAGTCACAAAGAAAGTGAAGGAAGCAGAACGCCTTGGCAGATTTGTTTGCCACGTCCACCTCATGTGGCATGTTCACAGGCCTGAATCCATGGAAACGATCTGAAATCTTATGTACTCAGCATCACCTCCCCTGAAAATTCATTCAGCCGGTCTGTCACTGATCACTATCTACTGTGCCCTGCAAACTCTGAGACGTCACAGAAATGGATATGATGTGTTTTACATATGCTTGAAACAAACCCAGTCCCTATGTTTATTCAACCCCTTGGCCCACATTATTCTCCCCTAGATCTCCCACCATACTCCAGGATGCCTGCTTTGTAAAAACAAGACCAACGGCAAGGACTAAAGTGAAAATGACATTTTCTCATCTGGAAATTCTGACTTGTCCATAGCGATCTCCTCTCATTTCAGGTTTGATTTGCTCATCTCAGATACCATGCAGAAAATCAGAGCTGGCTAATGCCACTTGTGACAATTTCTTAATTAGAAAATTAGCCAAAAGTTCTTTCAAAGCCAGGCATGAAGTTGTTTTGCTTTTGTCTCACTGTGTGTAACCCAGGCTGGCTTCAAACTTGTGATCTATCACTGTATCCCAAGTGATGGAATTCCTCGCGTGCGCTACCACACCCAGCTCCAGACAGTCATACTAACTTGAGGTTAGCCTTGAATTCCCTCCCCAGCTTATATAAAATCTGCCAGGATTCTTTGCCCTTCCTTTCTTTAATTTTCTTTCAATATTTACAGACAGTTTTTACCATGCCCGAGAACTTTTGTCCTGGAACTACCCCAGCAAAACTTGATATACATCATTGTTAATTACAGACAGTCTCTTCAGAGCTCAGCAAGTGTTATTTGCAAAATGTTCCCGAGTCTTGGGAATACCCAGTGCTGATGGTGGTTTGGTAGGGTGACAGTGGGAGGGAAAAGCTGACACTGATACAAATGTGTTCAAAAGAGAAGTTATCAAAGTCCAACACTGAATACGATTTCTATTCCAGTCTCATTAATGGTTTAAGACCATACATAGCACTAGAATTTCCGTTTTAAAAAATAAAACTTTGTTCTTTATGAAACCTTCTAGAACTCTAAGGAAAACAAATACAGAGTTTCAGAAAATTTTATCAAGTCCTTAATGGAATTCTGTAATTCAAATTCATGGGTGACTCCAATCGGAGTCAGGAAAACTTCAGCATTACTTGAACATTCTAGTAATTCCAGTCTAACATCGACAGTTCCAAAGCTCCAGCAGAAACTCTGGAAGGCCCTATGCTCTTTGGTTTAGATTGTCCCCATATTATTATATTCCTAAGCACAGTAGTTTCCAAACTTGGCTGCACATTTGAAATACCTGGAGCGCTTGCAATAAGCTCAGGCTGAAGTCATACTCCAGGCTAATTACACCAAAATGTCTTGAAAAGGGATTCTGACATCAGTAGTTTTAAATAATTCTTCTCTGGCTTCAATATGCAGCTGTTTGGGAACCTCTATATCCTTCCTCTTTAGTTCTTTTCAGTTCTACTTTCATCAGTATAAAAATGCATAAAATTGTCATATTTAAAAGTTATATATTTTAGTTATAGTCTCCTGACCATCAGGATAAACTTGAAAATCATTCATATTAGCTTTAAACGAATTCTCAAGTCAAATTCTAAAAATAAAAAAGATTAAAAATGGCCTTGAAAGCAATTTTTATCTCCAGATTTAAACCTCCACCCCACCACACACACACACACAGCTGCTTTTATTCTCAGAAGGAGTAATTACACTGCCATAGCAAATGACTGTTGGGTAAGCAAATTTCTCCTCAGCCTAAAAAAAATTTCAGTTTCTAAGAGGAAAAGCTTTGAATTTCCTTCGAATATTTGAAAATCAATAGCAAAGGACATTCTGCGCAGTTAGTCAATCAAAACACAGAGACTAATGCAGAGATGCTTCAAGCTCTTTCAAAAGGAAAAGATCATTGCTTAATACAGAAATATTCCTATGAGAAAAAGCATTATTCTGGATAATGCCATTATCATTTTACAAAATTTGACAACATAAATCTGAACACTATGAAAAATATGGAAGTGTCAAAAAATCACCAGTGAGATGGCACATTATTACTTTCAAGAGAAAACATGAACATCTACCTGAAAAGATTCTACTGATTGGATGTGTTTTGGGGGGAATGGGGTACTTGGAATTTTACCCAGTTAGTGAAATCTAGAGAAGACTGAAAACCAATAGAATGTATTCACACAAAGTGTCAATGTATACTATCATGCCAGACCAAATCCTAGTTTAATGAATTTGAAACTATAAAGAGTATATGTTGTCGTTTTACTGAGTGCTTGGCGAGTGTTTTTCACTTTGTTTAACATTTTAAATGCAGACCATCCCTGTGTAGCTCAGTCTGGCCTCAGCTCTCTGGTCTGTCACACTGGAGGGATTATAGGCCTACATCACTACACTCCCTCAAAGATGAGCTTTGGAAAGATCAAGTATCAAACCTCACGTTAGTGTTGAATAATCTTTTTATTGTAGACTGCAGAAATGATCACATATTTAATACTCATCACCATCACCTTCTACACTCTTATCTATTTTCCTGTTTCTTATTTGAATTTTGGTTAGTTTTTCAGAGAAAAGCTTAACATTCACTAGGCAACCAAATGATAATAAAATACCTCAAACAACTATTTAGAAGGATCCAGAATTATACATCTAAAGCCTGACCATACTTTGTTGATGACTACAATCAGCATGCTGTTACTTAGAAGTGCAACCACAATGAGACTGGGTTTCCTTTTCTCATCGATGGACTGCTGTCTTTTCTCAAGTTGCTGTTATCCCTTGACTCTAAGTAGATGAAGAAAAATACCTTCAACTGCAGCTAACTCAAATTCCCCTATAGGACTCAGGGTACCACCATCATCCAAGTGAGTATCAGGCCAAACCATGCTATGTGGCACCCAAAATGCCACTGGAAAATTACCCCATGTGAAAAATATTGTCTTCAAAAAATATCTGAAGAAGATCATAAGTTAAATATATCAAGTTAGCTTCTTTTTTTTACTTAAATTTTTAAAAAGATTTTCCAGGCACATAGAATAACAAAAAGTTTTATAAATAAATTTTAATTTACCTTAAATTTCAATATATTTTAGATTTTACAGGAATCTTTTAAAATTCTGTTTTGGCCAACTTAGCCCCAATTTTAATCTATTTAGGCAGAAAGATTCTCTAGGATGTCATTTGTGGATTAAGGGCCAATAACTAAAGTTAATGTATCAAGAACATTATCTTTATATTCAAAGCTACAAAAATTTGATAAAACCACTCAAGATAGCTTAAAATTAAAGTATGAGGGAAAAGTGCACAATGTGTCCCGTACTCATGACGTCATGGTCAATTATCCTCTCTTTGAATTAATATGAAAGTTCTTGGGGTAAGGCAGAACATATCTAAAGACTAACCTAGAGACTTGACACTTCTCATGTTTTATGGAAAAAAACTAAATTCAAAATACAAAGTAATAAGGAGTTTTGTGATTAAATACCTTAGAAAAAAGTATTAGTGAAAAAGCATGAAATTTTATGTAATTATTGAACAGAAAAGAGAAATGAGGCAGCAAACATTACTACTTGATGTGATGTCCTCATCGACTGGTTTTTATCAAATTCTCCAATCCAGTGATGAAGCTTTCCTTCATTATAGCAGGGTCTTAGAAATGTCCTGAATTTTACTGAAATATATTCTTAGAAACTGTGATATGCATCCATCAGGTCATACATCTATATATGTCAATATTAAAATCAAACATGGCAGTACATGCTACAAAGAGTGAAACTATTAGGAAAATTGTCCTTTTCTCAGCCCTATGTCCTATCTATTTATGAAGTTAAAAATTACATTTACATTAAATAAGAAATTAGTACAGAATAGTCTATTAGTCCCAAACATGTCCAATGTTTTTAAAAGCCAGATTTTTCTTAAAAAATATGTTTACACAGATAACAGAATACATATACTCACAGATCCATTTATGGCAAACTGAAAACTTGTTTTCCTATTTGTAGTAAATATTTTTAAAAGACCTTATACTGTAGATAGTAAGGGGAAACAAATTTAGAAATAATCTGGAAGGTAAATAAAAACTTACAAGCTAATAGCCTTCATTACTTCAAATGTAGAACATTACACTAAACATTACTCTCTCAAAAGGCTTTTCTCCATTTTAAGGGAAAAAATCAAGAGAAAGAACATACCTTGCCCTATTTTCTTCTCATCTGATGCTATGTCTGGTGGAAGAAGAAATATCATCTTAAAAAGCAAGCCAAAAGAATATTACCCCCATCCAGAATTTAGCAACATCTTTCTGTAGTGACACTGTGTCCTGGGTTTGCCAGGACAGTCATGGCTATGACTGTGGCTCCATTCTAAAGACTGACAATGACTCTCTCAAAATCAAGTGCTCCCACTTTAGACAACTATTTATACAGCAGCAACCACCCCTCATTTCCAATCTGTTGCCATTGTGTTGGTTTGGTTTGCATTCTTAGTTATACATCTGCATCACTGCTACACTCCCTAACAGATACAGCTTATCTAATTGGCTCAGCTGCTTCCTTCTTTCCTGTGTAAAACCATAGTAAAGTAAAGCCCAGCCACCTCAGAGTTACCCTCTCTCAAGGTATCTCTCTCATCATCTGTTTCTGGTCTTCATTCTCCTCTTTCTCTTCCTGGACTGTTTCTGAGTTCTCCCTTCATTGGACAGACAAGTAGCCTCCAGACCAGAGTGGGCAAGGGAAAAGACGGAGATGGATGCTGGGGATATTTGTTTAGCCCTTCAAGATCCACAGAGCATCAAGAGAGTTTCAGAAATACTGTTGGTTCTTTTTGTTCCTTCAATTAAGTTATTTATCTTCCAAACTGGAATGAACTGCCTTATGTAAACTTCTGCATTTTGCCCTTTTAGCACTTTTTAATGGACAATAATATCAACAGGTTTTTATTCTTTTCATTACATTTTTACCTTCTCTTTACTACTTTTATTATTGTTGAGAATTTTACAAGCGGTATTGCTATTAATTACCAGTCCATCACAGAATGTGTCATTAGCTTGTTTTGTTGGGTTTTTTTTGTGTGTGTGTGGTTTAACCAATGTTTGTAACTATCATAGGACCAGATATTGTCATCATTCAATTTTTTAATGAAAAGTAAGGTGCCATCAAACTGTACTTCTAATTTATAGATGTTGACAATCTCTTGCTTCTTTCTCTTTTTTTATTTATATGAAGTTATCTAATGTACCAGAAGATAGATACAAAAACAGTATTAATGAGTGTGTGTAAAGAACTTATTTTTGTACTTTGAGTACAACGTTTTATAGAACTCTATGGTGTGACTATACTAAGTAAATGTATAACATTCTCTTATTAGGAAAATAGTCATGATTCTGGACGGTTTAAGTACATTAGGTACTTTAGAATCACAAATCAAAAGAAATGAGAAACAATGCATATTTGTGGTAATAGGACTTTACTTAAATTTTCTAAAACCATAATAAACTTTCAGAAATTATCAGTATGTGTTGAGTATCTTTTTTTCTTTCCTAAAAAATAAAGTTTTGCATTTTTAAAGTATCTGAATATCAATGAAACATAATTGCAATGTGCCACTGATAACATCTCTGCATTTCATATTTATGTAATTCCCCTATGGCTCATTTTCTGAAAGTGGATGTATTGTTTAGTAATTAAGTATTTTATTTTCCAATTATATACAAAACAAGAGAAATACCTAGAACAGAAAAAAGAGAGAAAGAGATGTCAGACAGCTTAGTGTGCTCTGAAGCCAGCATTTGTCTGGAGTCATCTGATGATCCCTGATACAAAGGAGTAGACTCTACCGACCTGTCCCTCCAAGACCAAATCTTGTTTGTAGACCAACAAGCTAAAGTGATTTCTGTCTGTAAAAGGCTTAGTTAAGAATGATTTACACTTTTTAAAGGTTGTTTGGCGGGGGGAGGATAAAAGTAAAATTTGTGGTTGTATGACCATATATGGCCTATAATTTCTACTTTGTTATCAGAGAAACTGAGGCTCTTTTGTGGGGTTCTTAGGTTCATTAATTAAAAATTTTAAAAATGTATAAGTGGACTCAGAAGGAGGCTTAAGGATAACTGTGTTAGAGCTTAAGAGTAAAAGAGCAGGGCAGGCAAACTGTGAGTCTTGGCAGCTCCAGGAGAAGGGAGACAGAAAGGAGGGGAAGAGAAGTCATGCCTTTTGAGTTAGGGTCCAAGAAACAGGCAGGTCAGCAAGTAGCTGCATGTCAGGAGAGGAGAGCTTCAGAAAGCAAAGGAGAAAGCCCAGTCTGCCACGGCAAACATCTATAGGGCTTTGGCCAGTACCCAAAAGCAAAGGGATAGAAAAGAGGGAATGGAAAAGTTATGCTTTCTGAGTTAAGACAGAATACTGGATAGGCCCCCAGTGTCTCCTGATGTAAGGGCTGCAAGTGTCTGCACCAAGGCAGTGACTTCTGGGAAGGATAAGCACATTCTTTCTTTAAGGAGACAGTTTGTCCTCTCGTGGCAGTGCAATGCCAATTATAACAACACGTGAACAAAAACAGCCTTATTCTTACCATCCATTTCAACCAAAAGTGGGATCAGAACTGTTCTCAGAACTTTTTCCTCAGGCTTCTCCTGGAACTGGATGTTCAGAATGCCATGTATCTATCCAAGGACAGGCAAAAAGACACATATTCCATTCTTTATTTTTTTTTTGATGTTTTATTTTTCTTTTTAATTATCTTTCTATGGGTATGGTGCATGTGAATACAGTGCCCAAGAAGGCCAGAAGAAGGTGTCAGATTCCCTGGGGGCTGTAGTTACAGTTGTGAGAGCATGGTTTCGGTGCTGGGAACCAAACTCCATCTGCATTCTCTGCAGGAGTAGGACATGTTGTTAACTGCTGAGCCGTGTCTCTAAGCCCATCAAAGAATACAAAATATTCTTGAAATTTTAGAATCATTAAAATATTCTTTTGAGCAGTATACAGAATCCTATAGTTTCAGTTCTTGGTTTTACAAACTTAAATATGGGGGTATCCATTCTCACTAACCTCGAATCCTGCTAATATGTGCTTACCTTACAGCACTGCTTTAATAAGTCCTTCCAAGAGGTGGTACAATGCTGGTGTTACACTCACAACGTCTTAAACATAGACTCCTTCCTGTTGCTTAATTCATGTTATGTCAATGTCATGTTATAGGATTTATATCCCAGGTAAGAGAATGAACAATGCCTAAAGAGGAAAGGACATCTACTGGCATTCCTTCAAGCAAAGTTACTAGAAGCTTCCATACAGCACTGAGGTTGATGTCACATTGGGAAGAACTTTACAGTCACAACTGTGACAAAAAAAGGTGGGAATGTCATCTTTAGGCAACTATAGAAATTAGTTTACTATGAAAGAATAGAGGAATGAATATGACACAAAGCTAGATGTCTGGCCAAATACCAACACCACAAGAATAAGCTGGCCTTGACTGTACACTGATTAGGAGCTTGTTGAATCCAGATTTCCCTTCATCATGACTTCACCAACTCAAAGGAAATTGTCACTTTAGAGTATCTGGAAGTATTGTCACGTGTTTAGAGTACCACTGTAGGAGAGAGGATGCCAGCGTCCCCTGCTTACCGACAATCATGCCAGTATAAAGCCCTCCCCTTGAGTACAGCCTGCTCCTAGTAGCTTGACTTTAACAAATGGATATGTCAAAGGTGAGTGCATCACTTCCAACGCTGGGTATAAAGAGTCATGATTTCCACCTTGCTGTTGCTTCTTGCTTGCTCTCCTTGGAGAAGGAAGCTGCCATGTCATACCTGTGCGCATGACAAGAACCAATAACAGCCTAAAGCCAAAAGCTGGGAAAACTGGGTCTAAGTGACAGCCAGGTGACCAAGCTTGGATGTAGCTTCCTCCTGGGCTAGCTTTGAAAGGACTGTGGGCCTGGCTAGCACACTGAGTACAGCTGATGAGAGGCTGGAAAGCAGCGGCCCAAGCAAGGTACACCCGGCTCTGGTCTCATAGGAACCAAAACCTCAAATGTCATTGGAAGTTGCTATGTTTCAGGAAAATTTGTAATGAACCCATAAAGTAATACAATAGTGAAAGTTAAAAATTACCATGAAGTCAAATGTCTTATCACAGCAACAGGTAATTAATAAAGCAGTAAAGGCAAGAAAGTTACAGTGAATGAAAATGTGCCAATCATCCGAGAGTCCCGGAATCTGCTTGGAAAACTCAGAGAAAAGAGCTCCATTGTTGAGTTCATGGAGATGCCCTGTTGACATGAGTAAGTGGGAACACATCACCTGTACTCAAAAACGTAAGAGCCAAGGAAGCCATCTACACGTGATTCCACAGGCACTCAGAAACTGTTGACTGAGGGGGAAGAATCAGAGAAGGGGTGAGTGAGTGAGAGGCTGGGGGAACAGAAAGGGAGAGTGGAGAAAAGAGGGAGTTGGGGACTGAGACCAAGGGGGAAGAAGGAATGGGAGGACGAGGAGAGAGGGCAAAGAAAAGAGTGGAGGGAGAGGCTCGAGAAAAGCCAGGACTGTGGGAAAGATCTGACCTCACTTTCCTTGCAGTGAGCAGTGTCACAGCAGGAACCACTTCAGTCTCAAAAAACGTTCCACTGAAGAGTAGCAAAACCTCCAATTTGAAAATTTGTGAGGATATCCACGATATTCCCAGTGAGAAGAGAAGACTCTGAGCCAAGAATGGAGAATCCCTTCCCCAGGTGTGCCACTAATGGGCTGTTCTTTATGCCTGACCAGGTCTTTACAAAATCATAACCAAGAGTAGCAACCAAAGCATGGGCTAGCAGTGGTCACTATTGTTGGAGATTCCTGAAGTCTAAATATTCCATCAATGCCTGCTTCCTTGATTGGTCAAATTTCCTCTCCAGTCTCCTATCCCCTTTGAATATTGCTAACGAGAAACAAAATGATGAAACACAGATGGTCTCCGCTGATCTGCACAGTAACTTCAACGTTCTTCATAGGTCTCCACACAAAAAGATGGATCAGCATACCATCTCATAATGACACAGTAAATTGTTGTTTTCTGGTTTCCAGCTGGGAACATCGCACACTCTGTAAAGTGCTTGCTGAAGAAGAACAAGGCCCTGAGTTTGATCCCCAGAACTCATGTAAAAAAAGCCAGATGTGACTCTCATTTGTAATCCTAATAATGAGGAGGAGGAGATAAAGATAGGCAGAACCATGGAGACTACTGCCCAGCGAGCCTTGCCTACTTGGCGAGTTCCAGGCCAATGAAAGCCCTGTCGTTATAAAAGAAAGAAAAAGGAAGGAATCAAGAAAAAAAATGATCAATATAAAAATTACCAAAACCTGGTTGTAAAATAGGAAAAGTAAAAATGAATTAGAAAAATCAAGGAGGGAGGATTTTAGTGCTCTGAGTACAAGAAAGAGTTGTCCATTTAGATTTCTCTGTAGTCATCCTCCAGTCCTCCACCACCCCTAGGCCCATGTTTCTAGTGCTGTGATACGATATGAACATATGTGAGACTAATACTACACCACTTCTAATAAACTACTGCTTTTAACATCAACATTTTCCAAAATGGATTGTATATAGACTGCCAGTGAGCTTCCCTGGGAAACTTCTAAATTCATATTAACTAAAGATATACTCCCTGGTCCCCAGGGAAAGTACTGACTGCTACACAAATTGTGCCCATCTCGGAACACATGTTCCAGTTTATTAAGTGCTTTCAAAGGAAACCTGAGTCATTATTGTCTTGGTAGCTCTGCCTCTAAAATCCCACAAATAACCTTCTACTGTTCTAATAAGAACACAACCAAGGAAAACTAAATTTGAGAGACAATTATGTTCTCTGACCTGGTTTTCCAGTGTAGCAGGTGGAATGTGAGCAATATGCTACCTAATCCTGCATTTGACAGCTAGGAAAAGTTAAATGTTGTGTGTGTGTGTGTGTAACATTGTAACATGCACACATGTTCAAGTGGTTACATTACAAATTATTACTATTCAGAAAGAACTCTCTTGGTTTGCTTTTTCTGTTAAGAGCTGGGATAAATCACGACCCTTGGCTTGTCTTATTTCCTGTTAAAAGTTATGATTTTATTGTTGGACTAATGTGTCTCTGCTAAGTACCATGGGAATCATACTGCAATGTCCAACCACAGTCTCAATCACCAAGTTTATGCAATAAAATATTCATTCGATGAAACACCCATAATAGTGGACAAATGAAGGCCAAAATATCCTGTGGCTTTTGATTAGATAATGCCAAGACAAGGTAATGCTTCTTCTCAACTGTTTCTGTATCACAGAAATTTCATTTGTATTATTTTTTTGATTAACATACAAAGAAATGTGAGATTTCATATACATGTGTTATTGTTCTTTGTCTCCATTCATTCCCCCCCCCCATTGCTGACTCTCTTCCTCAGTCCTCTCAGTGCTGAGTCCCCTCCCTACTTATAAAGCACAGGTGTACACACACACACACACACACACACACACACACACAAATTTAGGTCTAGAATCTACATATGCTAGAAAACATGTAATATTTGTCATTCTCAATTGCTGATATTTTATTTAACATAATGATCTCCAGATCCATCCATTTTTCTGCAAAGGTCAGAATTTTATTCTTCTTTATAGCTGTGTAAATTTGCGTTATGTACATGTGCCACATATTCTTTATCCAGTCACCTGTTAATGGACATTGTGAGATCCTTCATACCATGGCTATTGTGAACAGTGCAGCAATAAACATGACTATGAAAGAATTTCTACAGTGTGTTGACTGAGATTCTTTCAGGAACATATCCAGCAGCAATAGAGATGGATGATATGATAACTATGTTTTAGTTTTTTGAGAAACCTCCACACTCATTTCCACAGTGGATGTACAAATTTATATTCCCACATGCAGTATATAAAGGTGCCTCTTTCCCCACGTATTTGCCAGGATTGCTATAATTGGCTTTCTTGGTGAGGGCCAACATAACTAGGGTGAGATGGAATCTCAAGAGAGTTTTAGTCTGTATTTCCCTGAAGGCCATGAATTTTGAACACTTTTCTCAAATATTACTCAATATTTCTTAATCATTTTGAATTTATTTCTGTGTTAGGCAAAAGACGTGAATCTAAGTTTCATTTTTTACACATAGATATTCAGTTTACCATTTGTAAAAGAGGTCATCTTTTTAAGCCAGATGTAGTGACATATACCTTTAACCCCAGCACTCAGGAGACATAGGCAGGTAGACTTCTGTGTGATAGAGGCCAGTTTGATCTACCTAGCCAGTTCAAGGTCAGCTGGAGATACAAGGAAACACAAAACACAAATAAGCAAAAAAAGAGGATATCATTTCTATAGTGTGTTTGTGGCACTTTTGTCAAAAAATTGAATTGTTATAGTGTGTGGGCCTTCTCTATTTCTCAGCCATCTATTCTATTACATTGGTCTAGCTGTCTGTTTCTATTACATACCATGCTGAATTGTCCTAAAGTTCTGCAATATAGTTTGAGAACAGGTACTGTGATTCCCTCCGGAATTGCTTTCTCTTCTTGGAATTGCTTTGGCTATGCCATTATTTGTGCTTCCATGTGAAGGATTTTTAAGGATTTATTTTATTGGCTTTTTTAAGAATTATAAGTATGAATGTGTTGTGTTCGAGGGGGTTATAAACATGAATGCAGGTGCCATGGAGCCCAAAAGAAGATAGATCTTTAAAGTATGTCCTTATGGTTTTCTGAATTTTCTTGGGTCTATTGTAATATTTCCTTTTTCAACTATGAGCTTATTAATTTAGATCATCTTTCTTTCTGACTAAATATTTGTCTATCTTCTTGACCTTTTCAAAGAACCAACTCTTGGTTTCATTAGTTCTTTCTATTGTTTTCTTAGTTTCTACTTTATTAATTTCAGCATTGATTTTTATATATCTTTTCCTATCCACTCTTTTTAAGTATTGTTTGTTCTTCGTTTTCCAAAGGTTTCATGTGCATTATTAACTTACTTATAGGAGAAATTTCTAATTTTCTGGTGTAGGCATTTAATGGTAGAAATTTTCTTCTTAGGAATACCTTCTTTATGTCCCATAGATACTACTATGTTGTGTTTTCATTTTCATTCAATTCTAAGAATTTTTAAGTTTCCTTCTTGATCTTCCCCTTGATCTAATTTTCATTCTGTAGTAGTGTGTTGTTGAGCTTCCTTGAGTATGCATACATTTTCTCACTTTTAATTGTTGTTGATGTAGTTTTATTCCTTTCTGATCAGGTAGAATACAGGATGCTATTTCAGTTTTCCTAAATTTGTGTAGATTCGTTTTATGTCCAAATATATGGTCAGTTTTAGAAAGTTTCATGAGTTGTTGATAAGAAAGTGTATTCTTTAATTTGGGAGGAATGTCCTGCAGATGTCTATTAGATCCATTTGCTTTATGATGCCATTTAATGCCAGAGTTTCTCTATTTAGTTTTTCTGTGGCTCACCTATCTGTTGATATCAGTGGGGTATTGAAGTCACCTCCTATTGCTCTGTTGGAGTCAATGTGTGATTTTAAGTCTAATAAAATTCCTTTTATAAAAATAGATGTGCCTATATCTCGTAGTTATAAGTTTAGGATTTCAGTATCTTCTTGGTGTATTTTTCTTTTAATGCTTATGGAGTGACCATTCCTATTTCTTCTGACTAGTTTTAGTTTGAAGTCTATTTTGTCAGATATTAAAATAAATGCCCCTACTTGTTTCTTAGTTCCATTTGCTTGGAATATTTCTTTCCATCCTTTTACTGTAAGGTACTGTTGATCATTGTTGGTAGACTGTGTTTCTTGGAGGCAACAAATCAATGGATTCTGTTTTCTAATAGGTTAGTTGGTATCCTTTTACTGGGGAGTTGAGATTATAATATTAAGAGTAATTTTTCACAAGAGTTTATTAATTCCTGTTCTGTTTGTGTAGCAGCATTGTTTGCTGCAACCTCTTTTGATAAACTGCTCTATGATAATTTATTTATTCTTTGTGCCCTCTTGGGAGTGTTTAATCTTCTGTTGAGATGGAAGTATTCCATCAAATATTCTCTGTAGAGCTGGTTGTGGGGCCATAAATTCCTTAAATTTGTTTTTATCAGGGAAGGTTCTTCTTTCTCCTTTAACAGTTGATCAGGGGTATCATAGTCTGGGCTGTAATTTGTTCTTTCATAACTTGTAAGACATTGACTCTTCTGGCTTTCATAGTCTTCATTGAAAAGTCAGCTGTTATTCTGATGGGCCTGCCTTTGTATGTTACTTGATTTTTTACTCTTACAGCTTTCAATATCTTTTCTTTCTTTTGTATATTTAGTGTTTTGACTATTAGATGATGTGGGAAGTTTCTTTTCTGGTCTACTTGGTGTTCTGTATACCTCTTGTACCTGGATGGGTATCTCTTTGCCTAGATTTGAGAAATTTTATTCTATGATTTTACTAAAAACATTAGCTGTACTTTTGACCTGGGTTTCTTCTACATCTATCATTCATAGGTTTGGTCTTTTTACAATAGCCCAGAGATATTGCATATTTAGTTCCTTGGTTATTTTAGATTTGACATTTTCTTTGCTTGAGCAAGCCATTTCCCCAATCTGATCTGATGTTCTCTGTTCCATTTTCTTTTATCTTCTTTGCTTCTTTCCTGTAAGCTTTTAATTTGAGTGTCTGAGTTTTCATTTCAAGTTTTATTTCATTTTGACTTTTCTCAGAGATTCTCTCTTTATTGAATTAAAATTTCATGTTTTGAATTGTTTTAGCTATTTCATTCAACTCTGTATTTTCATGGTCTTTTATTCATATCTTCTTTGAATTCTTTGAACAGATTTATAATTACTTTTTTGAAATAATTTCCCCTGCATCTGTTACATTCTCGGGAAGCATTTTGATGGGAATGCTATTTCTCTCGTAGACAATATTATCTTAGTTATTCATGTTTTTGTTTTTCCCATGAGATCTAGGTATCTGGACTTGGTATGTGCATATGCTCTCGTCTTTATTGTTTCCCAAACTTGTCAAGTTATGGCCCAACTGAGTGATGCCTGGTGTTCAGTTTTGGGGGTCACTTTATATTGATGTGTAAGTGGGGTGTAAAAAGTGCTCTCGGTTAAGCTAAGAAGAGGTGTAACTTTTGAGCTGCGGTTCCATGATTAACTCTTCATGGTCTTGGGTGGTTGCTAAATGAACAAATTAGATGATAGGTCAGGCTGGGGGAGCTCAGAGGTCTGGGGATGCATGTATCCTAGTGACCTGAGCAGGCCTGAGAGCTGAGATGGCCATCTTCAGGGACAGGACCTCCACAGGTCATGGAAAGCTTACAGGTCTTGGGGTATGCAAAGGTTCTAGCAGAACTGAGGTGATGGAGCATAGCGAGGGGTGGGAAAAAGGATTCATCAGAGCAGGTCTGAAAAAGCCCACAGATCCGGAGGTGCATCAGGGTCAGAGAGGGGCTGAGAGAGCTGGGTGTAGGGTGATGTGGAGGGGATCTCACAGTCATTTTATCTTTTTAGTTTAAGTCGCTTATTTTTGATAAATGGTCTCACTATATAACCCTGGATGACTTGGAAGACAATAATTGGCTAACCATCGTATATAGCAGCTATTATGCTGAGATATGTTCTTTCTACTCACATTTTCTTCAAGGCTCTAATTTTGCAGGATACTGAACTTTTTTCCAAATGCTTTTTCTACGTCTATTCACATGACCATTTGATTTCTGTGCTTAAGACTATTATATTTCATGCATTGATTTGAGTGTGTTGAATCATTCTTGTGTCCCTGAAATAAAACCTACTTGGTCATGGTATATGATATTTTTGATGGATTCCTGAAGTCGGTGTGCAAGTATTTTGTCATAAAATTTTACAATGTGTCCATCAGGCAAACCACTCTGTAATTTTCCTTGTGTGTGTGCGTATCTCCTTTTGGTATGAGGGTAACACTACTTCATATAATCAGTTTGGTGCTTCTCTTCGTGTTCTACTTCATAGAATACTGTGAGGAAAATTGACATCATACCTTCTTTAAAGATGAGGTAGACTTCAACAGTGAATCTAATTTGGTCCTGGAATTTTTTTTATATGACTGCTTCAATCTTGTTATTATGGATGTGTTTAATTTTTTTTTTTTAGGAATTGGTACATTTTCAAATTTTGGAATTGAAGTTTTTTATGAAAAAAAATTCTTATCTTTATTTAGAGAGTATCCATTAAAAAGAAGAACAATTCTGCTGAACTTTAGGGAGCATGGATAGAACCATTAAATGTGTATAAAGGTGGTACAGCCAAACACTGGCTATTAAAATCATACAAGCTCCTGCTCATCAAACATGGATCTGGCACTTCAAAAACAAGGAACCTGTAACTGACCTCTTAAAATACTATAAACATTGTTTCCTGAGAATACATTCTGAAGTACAAATTACAATTCAGATGGTACCCTTTTTACCCCAAACAAGAAAAAAGACTTAAAAACATTTTCAATTATGTCTGTCTTTGGGGGAGCAAGTACATTTGAGTGCAAATACACTCTGGGGCCAAAAGAAGGTCTTAGATTCCCTAGGGCTGATGGTTGTGACTCACCCCATGTGGGTACTGGGGAAACACATTTTGGTCGTCTGTAAGAGCAGTCCATACTCTTAACAGCTGAGTCATCTCCGCAGACTCAAAGAAAAGACTTTTAATAACACACGTAGAATTTCATGTAAGATGATGACCAGAGTTAAAAATAGAGGGAGGGCTTGAGAAATCCACAAAGAAAGTGAAAGGGTATTGGTAAAAAAACAAAGGAAAAAAAAAAAAAGATGGAGCAACCAGCCAGATACAGTCTTAACTACACAGTTTCCTGGTGAGAAGAGTAGAACAGAACCCACTTTCTAAAGGTAAGTCTAGCAATAGTCAGTAAAACCCTTGGGAGAAGCTCAGGGCTGCTATAAGTGTGAAATCCAATTGAGATAGCAATTCCTTTATTAAATGGTTGGAAGTAGAAATTTTCATTGTGCCATGCTATTTGGCTTGTAGGGCAGAGGTTAGGCACAATTTTGAAAGATAATGTATCGCTACACACTGTGAGCTCAGGTGCAGTGAAAAACCCTGTCCCACAAAGTAAGGTGAATAGAGATAAAGACCTCTGTTACTGACCTCTGGTCTCTGCATGAACATCCCAACATAAACCCACAGTAATTTAGCTTAATGTTAAAATGTTTCTTAACGAGCCTCTGAATTTCATTGGAGCCTCTTATATCTTTCCCTTCTCTACCCTTAATTTCATTAATTTAGGTTCTCTCTCTCTCTCTCTCTCTCTCTCTCTCGTCTGATCAGATAGCAGTTAATCAGTATTATTTGTTGTTCCAATGAACCAACACTTTGATTTCTTCTATGCGTTGTCCTTTGGGTCTCCATTTCATGGCAGGAAGTGAGCAGAGCATAAAACTCAGATCTCACAACTTCAAGCACACACAGGAAGCAGAAAGAAAGAGCCAACTGGAAGTGGGACAAGGCTATGAACTCTTAAAATCCACTGCCAGTGATGATCTTCCTACAGCAAGGTGGGACCTTCTAAGGATCCATTAACTCCCAGAAACAGTGTTCAAGTATCTGAGCACACAGAGGACATTTCTCATTCAAACCACTAGCATGCTATGAAGTTTAAAGTCATTTAAAGTAAATGTATAAATAATAAATGACCAGGATAAAGAAAGGGAACTGGAAAAGGTGAACAGAGAGGAGGGTTAAGTAAAAGAAAGAAAAAGGACGACTAGAGAAATATAGGAAAGGGTGAAGAACAGAAAATAGAAAAACAAAGTAAAATAAAAACTGAAAAATATTTCCTAATGATCAGAACATTCATAAACAAAACAAGATAAATTCAAGAAAGAGAAAAAATGAAAGCATAAAAGATTTCAAAAACAATAAGATAAAGTTAAATATCTCCCTTCCCCACAACGTCAAGCCTCAGAGCATCTGCTGTGTCCACCTTGACTTTCTTTTTATTATCTCCCGTGTTCAGCCACAGCCTCCAGTTTCCCTATCACTCCTCTCGTGACTTTCTGAAGCTCTTCTTCTTCTGCCTTTGGGAGAGTGTCTATTTTTCCTAACCCAGACACTTCTTCACCGAGATTCATAGAGGTGGCTGCTTTTTCTTCATCTTCCTACAAACCCTGTAAGTCTCTGTGTGGGTATATGCACACAGGTACAAGTGCCCGCAGGGGCCAGAGATATGGAATCCACCAGGAGCTGTGGTTACAGCTGGTGGTTATGAACTGTCTGTTGTGGTGCTGGGAACTGAACTTGAGTCCTCTGCAAAAGCAACACCTGTTTTTAACCATTGAGCTATCTCTCCAGCCCACAAGTATCCAAAGACTTAAGTGAAAATTTCTCACTGTTCATATTTTCTCCAAAAAGTGAAAGAGCCTTGGTCCACCACTATTTTTTACATATCAGTAATATCTTGCAAAGAGACATTCATAGTAACTGCAAAACCAACAGTGTTATCCATAAAAATAAAAAAAATATGGAAAGTGACACAGACAGTAACTAACTTGCCTATATTTTGTCTAAGCGCACTTAAGCTTAATTGAAATAAAGACAAATAAAACATACACAAAACCTTCCAAAATCCTACTGTATTCAAAAATCTCACCTCAAATATCTTAGATCAAGGATGACACCCAGTGGCCTGTTTGGTTAATAACACTTACAGACTTTTACACAACCTGGGAAATTCTGAGGTCTTTATCATTTCATCTTGCAGATAAGGTTTCAGTTAGGCAAAAGCAACCAACACTAATAAGCGTCCCCGCTGGCACAGTGGTCTCTGGCTGTTGCCCACTGCCACCTCTTGAGAATTTACAGCAGGGACTCCAACAGCATAGTTCTGTTCATGTGCTTTACCAGAATCAGAAAATGTTCTTGGTTTTCACATGGAATCCCAGAAGGGACTCCGGGATTATTATGTCTCTTTTCGTAAATGAGCAGCCTCTCCTGAGAGCTATGGACATGACTGAAGCTCCGGTTCGATTACTAATCCCTTTTGGTGAACACCTTTGGAATTGGATTTTAAAGGTTGAAACAAGTTATATTTGTACTAAATTTCATCCCATTTCTTAAATGATTTGGGATTTTCAACTCTTGAGGGGAGAGTGCCCAAAACTGCTTTATGGGTTTCTATCACCCATTTTCATCACTATTTGGCCTAAACAACTCTGCCGACTCTTTTAAGACACGTATTCTGCTTGTTCAGTTTTCCCTTCTCGTGCTCAGATAGCTCACTCCATAGGCAAATTCTTCCGGGTCCACAAGTGATGTAATTCCATTGATCCCAAGCCCAGGGCCGAACACTCTGCAGTCTGCCCTTCTGGGCATGGCCAATATTTTGGCATACCTGGGAAAACAGCAGCAGAGGTGGCAGCAGCGGATGCAGTCCCAGTGTCACCTGCTTCTGTGGGGACACCTAGTGTCTGCAGGGTGTGCTCTGCTGCGTATGTCTTCGCTTCATCCACGTAGGCACTTAGCTTTGGAGGGGTGAACAGGTGTCTGGAAAGCACAGTCAGGCAGGTAAATTATTCAGAAATCTGTGAACCACGTCACATGAGGACCAAAGGCGCTGAGCTTTTTAATACGATTGGGGGATGAGATTTGGTCTGGGTATTTTTCTTTCTGTTTGCTGTTTAAAGCTTCTCCATACACATGTACACAGGAGTGATTGTGAACTGACCTAGCTTCTTGGTGGTTAGTCACATCTTATAGGTAATTCATTACATGTGCTTTTTAAGTACATATGGCTCCTAAAAATAGACAAATACAACCTTGAAATAAAATTTCTAAGATGATATTCACTAGCAGAGAGGTCAGATATTTGGTATAAAATTTAAATGATAAGGCTTGGAGCAACTTCATATGAGTCAATCTAAATACTACACATACTAAAGAATTGGCTATATGATTTTTTCTATGACCACTAACATTATCAACAGAGTTTTAATATTCCATTTAATAGAAAAAAAGAGTAGGTAGTAGATTTGAGTATCGAATTTGGGTGATGATCAAATGCATTTAATTTATATACTAATCTAATTCTAAAATACAAATGAGTAGGAACTTGGATTCTGGTTCACCAGCACAGGGAAAGTTACTTTGTACAAGAATAACTGTGTTTGGTCTTATTCAATGGCAGAATGCAGCTGTCCCCAGTTATTTTTCTGACAGATTTCATCTAATTTCTACCAGAGTAAAAGAAATATGATTTCTCCCTCAAATGTCACATTTGTTTTACTCTTCTAGTTTTCAGGCTCTAAACTCTGATCTTCAGTTTACACTAATAGAAGATCTAAAGTGCCAGGTGGTTTAATGATGCAAAAAATTTAAGTTGAATTCTATTTGAACTCCAATTAAACTGTTATGTGTATCATATCATAAAATCATTTTCATACTATTTACTCTAATATTTTAGTTTAGTAACATATATATGTGATTTCTAATACATCTTCATGATTACAGTGTTCTGATTTACTTGGCAATAGAGCATTTTTGGCTACTTTTATGATGACTTTTTAAAATTACCCATCTATATGTTTATTTTTTCTTCTGTAATTACCTGAAACTAAATCTTTTTCTTAAAAGGCTCATATTTTCTTCCTCCTCAAGCCCATTTGGTGATGCAGAGGTCCAGATGCTCCCTTTATGCAGCAGAGTCCAAATACTGTAAAAATGGGGCTCCAGCCTGAGAAAATAACTGAGCCCAGACCAGAGCCCCAGGATACATCTCCAGAGCTACTTCTCTTTGCTCAAAGTTAATTGAGCTGCTACCTCTCATGACATTTTCTATATATTTGTATATTGTGCATATTTTCTCCATTATTAAAAAAATACTTTGGTAACAGCTTTGGTCATCTACTAAACATTCTTCAAGGTTCCTGCGCCATAATTAGTTAGTTTTTACTGTTAATACCAGATGAGCAAACACGCAGAAGAACAGGCTTATAAACCTGCTGGCTGGACAGGACAGTTCTTGACTGCTACTCCTGGTTGGAGAGCCTTAATTCTACTGTGACCTAGGTTGGTTAGTCTCCAGACACACTGGCTGGGGAAAGCATTGACTTCAATTTCTCAGTTGTAGTTGTAAAAATTCGGAGATAAATTACTTAGATAATGACATGACAAAGATGGTTATTCACAGAATAAAGCAGGGCCAACTCCCCACACACTTTTAAGATACAAGCAGAGATTTTTGCTCATAATGAATATAGAATTTATGATTAGGATTAATTTTTTTCTTAAAATATTTCTAGATGTGTGAGTTCTTTAAGTTCCGTCTTTTGGGGCTTTGGCCTGAGAGTTATACATCATTTTAGTTATTTCATTTTCTGAGAAGTTCCATCATGCACTTATCTGATTTTACTGTATTTGTTTAAACACCAGTATCTCACTGAGTTCCCATGTGATTAATGATGACCAGGATTTGGTCATACTCACTTTTACACCTCTGTGTTCAGCATAATTCATTGGGCGTTAGAGAAGCCCAATATATATTATTTTTAAATAAATTCTTACTGATTACCACTGTGATAGATATTTTTATTCATCTATTTTTTTCTGACTCCTTAGGTAGAATTTTCAGAAACATTACTTAATTAGATATATTTTTTTAATTAATAATCCCTCACTTCCTCCCCCCACATACTCAAATTCTGTAGCCAAGCTTTTACATACTATGATTTCCTCTTGGTTGAAATCCTAAGGACTATTTTATTTTTTAATTCGGAACCACAACTTTCTCCCGAGTGCTGGAAAGTTTCCTTCATATCGCATGATAGCTATTCAGCCAGAGCAGCTTCAGAGGAAGCAGCACATCTGCACACTCACCCTGCACACAGGCTGACATACAGGTTCACAAGGATTGAGTCTACTTAACCTCAGTTTAGCACTTCGTTTCCCTATTGGAGCAACCTTTATAATTGTAGGTTCCACTAATAAAGTACCACAGCCACACTCAGAAACCAGCAACCTGGAACTGTGCCATGAAAGCAACATGCAGCTCCCATCACGCCACTGCCTGGTCTTGAGCATTGTCAGAGACCGGGTGCTACTGACGGCATTTCACAGGGAGAGTTCACCTAGATCTCCTGGTGGAGCTTTGTCTTACATACAGTTTGCCAGAAAAGGTGTCCCAAGCTGACTGCCTCGGATTCCCTGCTGTGACTGTGCTTTGCTGGCTGCACAATCTTCTTCAAATAGGCATTTATTCTGAGCTGGGGTCTTTGCTTCACTTGATTTGCACTTAAAATATTGATTGACAATTCTTGTTTTCACTCTAGATCTAGCCCTAATCCTAGCCCCAGCCCTACCAATAGCCTTAGTTGAGCCCTCACCTAAACCTAACCATAAATCTCACCCTAATCCTGAACGCAAGCCTAATCTTAGCACCCACTCTAGCAATCGCCTTAACAGTAATCCTAGCTTTAGCCCTAACCTAAACTTTAGCGTTAAACCTAACTATTAACTGTAACCCCTAATCCTAAACCTAACTCTAACAAGTGACCTTAATCTAACCCTAACCCTAACCCCTAACCACTAATCTTGGACTTATAACATAACTGAAACCCTAAACCTAAACCTAACCATAAGTTTAACCCTAACCTCAAACCCTAAACCCTAACCTTAACCAAACCAAAACCTCATTTTAATCCATACCCTAAGCCTAAGTACTAACTCTTACCCTAACACTAACCATTATCCTAACACTAAACCTAATTCTAAACCTAACACTAACCCTAATACTAGCCTAATGTTAAACTCTACACACATCTTAACCTAAACCTATATTTAACTCTAGTCCTGATAGTCCTAGCCATAGGCCTAGCCACAGTCCTAATCTTAATCCTAAATCTAAAACTAACCATAACCTTCTCTACCCCTAACCTAGTTCTAACCCTAGTACTAGGCTTAGCTTTAGCCCTAATCCTAATCCTAGCCTTGCCATAGCACTGGCCAAAGCCCTATCCCTGCCTATCATAGTTTTAACATTAACAGTAAACCTAATAACTTTAGCATTAGTTTTAGTTAATCTTAAAACTAACCAAAAACCTAAGTGAAACCCTAACCCAAACCTTAAACTTAAACCTAAATGTAACCCTAACCCTATCCCTAAACCTAAACTTATACTCTAACCCTAACGAATAAATCTAACCCTAACCTAACCCTAACACCAACCTAATCCTAAAACTTCATCATAAATGCCTAACTTTAGGATTAACTCTACTCCTAGCACATTCCCTAACCATAACTCTATCCTATACCTAAATCTATCCTAACCCTAGTCTTAAAACAAACCTGAAACTGAAATCTAAGCCTAATTATAAATATGAACCTAACTGACCATAACTGTAACACTGACCCTTAATGCAAACACTGCCATCTAACCCCTAAACCTTTACCTTAACCACAGCAACCGTATTCCTAATTCTAAACCCCATGCTAACACTAACCCTAATCTCAATCTCAGAAATCCAACACTAGCCCTTTAGAACCTCAACCTAAAGCAAAGTTTAACCCTAACTCTATCACCTATTCCTAATCCTAATCCTTATCCTCAAAGCCTATCCTAACTCTAGCTGTAAACTTAACCCTAACCCTAAACATAAACCTAAACCTAACTGTGATCCTAACACTAAATGTTATCCCTAACCTAAGCTCTGACCCTAACAGTATCCCTAACCCTAAACCCTGATCCTAACCTTAACTGGAACCCAACCCCAACTCCAATCCACCATAACCCTAACACTAACTCCTAACCCTATATACTAACTGTATCCATAACTCTAACCTTAAATTTAAACCTAATTTTACCCTTAACCCTAACACTAACCCAAACTCAACCCTGATCCTATCCTTCACCCTAACCCTAACATTAGATCTAAAATTAGCCCTAATCCTAACCCTAAGGCTAATCCTCAACCTAATTTATGTCCTAAGTGTAACCCTAACTCCAATCTGAAGCCCTAGCACTAACCCTAACTACAGCTCTACCTTTCGCCCTAGCACCATCCCTAGCCTTAACCATAACAGTAAACTAAACCTCCCCATAAATATAACCCTAACCCTATCCATAAATACAGCCCTATCTCTAATCCTAACCTTACCCAAAAACCTAACCCTAACCCTAACACTGTTCTTAAACCTAAACCTAATTGTATACTTAACCTTTTTCTTTTTTAAAAATATTTCATTATTTTTATTTTGTTCTTCCAGTTTTTATTGAGTTTTCTTATTACATATAATACATCTTAATCAAATTTAGACCCACCCACTCCCTGTCTGCCCCCCTCCAGATTTCAGGTATTTTGTCACATGTGTTAGGGATCTGGACTCAGTAGGCAGGTCTGAACTAAGGGTAATCCAGAGATCTGAGGTGGAAAACTAGGAGCAGGCCTGGGCCCAAGGCTAGAATGGAGAGGGATGGAGAGGCAGAGAGATTGGAGGTGCTCAGACTTCAGGGGAAACAAAAATCAGTGGTCAGCATCTGACTTATCAGGGTAGTGGGCAGGTGGGTCTGTCAGGCAGATCAGGAGGTCAAGGGCATGGCGGGGGTGGGGACAGTCTGTGGAGGTTCTAACAAACTATGTTAGCTTATTAAGCTAGTCTAAGTTAGGAAGCTAGTCCAGAGATATGAGATAGAAGCGCTGGAGAGCGCGGGAGCAAGCAGGAGCAGCCTGGACCCAAGGACAGAAGAGGGACAGAGTATGTGTGGTGGGGTTGGGGGAGGGATTGGCTCAGGGATTGGAGGTGCTCAGGATGCAGGGGAAACAAGATGTAGTGGGCCAACTGACTATCCGGGGCGTGGCCTATTTTATGTTTAGTTTTACAGTACACTGAAACTAAGTAACATATATTACTGTGCACCTGTGCTTCTGGGTGCATGGGCTTGCATGTCGAGGCCACAGCTCAACACTGGGCGTCTTCCTCTATTGCTCTCCACTTTAGTGTTTGAGACAGGCTCTCTCACCGAATCTAGAGCTCACCCACACAGTCTTTGGGCAAGACTAGTTGACCAGCAAGCCCCCGGGCTGCCCCTCTCTCTGCCTTCCCAGCACTGCGATTTAAGCCTGCAGGCCTTGCCGGGCATTTTATGTAGGTGCTAGAGATCCCAACTCAGGTCCTCGTGCTTGTATAGTAGGCACTTTAACAACTTAGCCATAGCCCCAGGGCCATCATGTTCATTTAAATGTTTACGCCTTTGTCTTTTAAGTCTGAGTCGCTAATATTTAAAGCTTTCTATATGGACCAGATTAAATGCTTGTGCTTTACAAAAATGAATTTCGAACTAAAAGAAATTACTGAGTATTTTCTAAATGTATACATTAGGAAGGTAACTGGTAATTGTATAGTTGGTTATAATACATAACTAACTTATGTGTCTCGTGATCCCAAGCCAATGCTTACACTTCTGTTCCAAGAGCAATATTTTCATAAGCCTCAGGTAACCTGTGTTGGCCCTGAAACGGAATGGCATCCATTTATTTAACAGCCTACTGCTTCATTCCTCTCAAAAGAAAGATGAATTTATGAATTTCCATCTTAGGCTGATTGTATGAAAGTCAGACTTTCAAAAGCTCCTTTAAATCTGAAGTGGAGTGATATTTGTTTGTCCTTTATGTTAATGAAATTGAAGACAAGGTTGTACTTTCCTATGTGTGTGTTTTGTCTTCTATGCCTCCTTCCCTAAATATCTGACACTTTCATAATACAAAAAAAATTCTCTCTTGTTTAATTCAGTCATTTTGTCATATAGACAAAACATGCATATATAAAATTTTTTTTAATTTTAAACAAGAGTAACAACCAAAAGAAAAATATGAACCACAGAGTTATTCTCCCATGGGTCACATGATACAAATTTGCTTTCCAAAGCAAAATTACTTTTGCAAATATTTTAGAATATTTTGTGGACAATCTTGATGTATTAATTTAACAAATTATGTGCATTTAGTGTACCAGATGAATCACTGAAATGGAATGGAGAAACTGTACCTTATTAATAATATATGGGAGACATTTGATGTTGCATGCATATATGTATGCTTCCTGGACTTAAAGTTCAGTAAAAATATTATTTCTGTGAATGAAGTCTCTTTGGAGATCATTTTACTATGTAGCCCAGACTGGTCCTGACCAATGATCATTCAGATTCATCTTACAAGTTTTGGGATTACAGGCATGCATGATGCCTGGCTTAATATAGTATTTTAAATTATATTTTATGCATTTTTGAATGTTATATATTTGTTAAAAAGATTTTTTTCTTTTAAAAACTTTTTATTTCCCAGCATTAGAAATAGGCAGCTTACTAATGATTACATAGTAATGTGCATTTGCATAGTGCATGGATTTTCATAAGCATTAGCTTAGCCTAAGGTCTAATAATAAGTTACCATCATTTTGAGTCATGGAATATGAAAATTCACTTCAACTAACATTAGACATGAAACTAATTAAGTTTTAAATGCCAAACACATTAGTATTTGAAGTACAGTGAACTATTACTTTCCAAGTCACTGCAGTGGTTTCCTCATTAGTGGTTTTCCTTTTCCATGCAGAACTTAGCGTTTGAAGCAACATGATTTCAAAAGAGACCAATTATTAGAATTGTTGCTCTTATCCATAAACTGCTGATGACTTTTTATGACCGACCAAATATTTCTTCCCAACTGCAATCCAAAGGCCAATCTAATTCTGAGTGAATAAAATAGTAAGTTCTTGAATCACTGTGCTTAAGTCATAGGAAACTAAATGTATATTTGTTTCTATAAAAGCAATAAAGTCAAGAGAGATCCTTCTCTAATTTACCAAAGCATAATTTAAATGACAGTGTATTATTCATCTCTCTGTACAGTTCAAACTTTCTGTGGTATATTATATATTGAGAGAGGAAGACTGCTTTTCTAAAACATCCTCACATAAACAAATGTATATGTGGGTGTGTGATGTGCCTAAAACTGTAACTATCATTATCAAAATTCTCTCTTGCTTTTACTTTATCATCAGTAACTTTGGGATCAAAATTTTAAAATGTTTATTAGAGAGGTTTAGCAGTATTAACTTAAATAGGGTGATCAATCAGCAATCTTGTTTGCTCACAATTGAGAATTACTTCATCATAAAACTGGGACAATTCTGACCAGCTTTTATATTAAAACCAGGTCAATCTCCAACAAATAGGTAGTAGTTGGTTGCCTTAAAGCAGGATGAAATGATTCTAAGATAATATTGGTTGGGGGGGGACTTTAAAACATAATAATCTTGCCCTTCAAGGACTCCCCACATTTCTCCTCTTTCTAACGTCCTGACTTCAAAGTCAAGGTAGTTCATGCTAATGGAATTCTTACTTTGGATCCAGGACCAAGACAACAGTTACACTTAGAAGTCCTATCTACGCAGTGAGGGGCAGGCGTTTGAGTGCCACCCCTGCTGGCTTTCTGCTCAACTCCTGGAGTCTGTGTGTTGACTCTGCGCCTGCTCGCCGCTTCCCCGACTCCCCCACGGCGGAGCTCCTTCAGTCCCCGTCCAGCTGGTCCTGAGTGCTGGGACCCCCAACAAATCCTCTTTCAGGAAATGTAGTATCAGTGGAGTGGACAAATGTATAGTAAAATTGTCACAGTTCTTTTGAGACTAATTATGCTGTGAGTGAAAGATCCTAACATATTAAAAAATATTTTATTATTTTTCTTTTATGTGCATGAGTGTATTACTTGCATGGATGTAAGTGACCCTCTGTCATGCAATGCCCACAGAAGTCAGAGGAGGGCGTCTGATCCCATGGAACTGGAGTTACAGCCTGTTATTAGCTGCCATGTTGGTGTTGGGAATTAACCCTGGTCCTCTGCAAGAACAGCCTATGTTTTTACTGCTGAGACATCTCTCTAGCCCCAACACATGTTATTTTTTAAAATAGCAAGTATTGTAATAAAACTACTTAATTGAGTATTTCATTGGTTCTGATATTGAATAAGGAAGTCCTGGTAATACTGATCCTTAGTCATAAGGCCTGGCAAATCTGAAGAGCCCATTGAGTTTCATGTGCCAGCTTGGTCTAACTACCAGAGGTGCTTTCCTCCTACTAGAGAGACAAGGGAGTCTGCTGAAAGCAGTTTGTGAGCTGTCTGTGGAAATCTATGGTATGAGCTCAGTTCTCTCAAAAGTGCATTTCTCTAAATGTTTTCATCTAATGTCAAAGCCACTTCTGAGCTAGACATTCCATGCCATTCAACCCTTCTCCATTCCAGATCTGTGGTGGATATTTCCAAGTGAGGAGAAACTAGATGTGTCTTTGAACTTCTACATTAATGCAACAGATTACATTTACTGTGGATGGAATTGGAGAGATGGCTCTGCAGGGAAGAGTGTGTACTGCTTTTCCAGAAGACTTGCATTTGGTTCCCATCTCAGGTTCCCAGCACCCATGTTGAGTGGCTCACAACTACCTGTAACTCCAGCTCCAGGGGTTCTAACTACCACTTCTGACTTTGGTTTGGCACACACACACACACACACACACACACACACACACACACACAAATACACACTAATTAAAAGAAATCTTTTTTAAAAGTTTACTGTGGAGACTGAGTAAAAATAATGTTGGTTCAGAGGCAATTTCTGGACTCTGGTTTTTCATATAAAATTTATTTCTAGCATCTTCTAAATACCATGCAAAATATACTAAAAAAAAGAAGAGTGTTTATAGAGTTCAGATGGAAAACATGTCTCTCACAATCTAAACAACCAATCAGAAATATGATTGAAAATTTATTTAAAATATTTATTCTAGGTCAATGAGTAGCTCAGTGCTAAAAGTACTTGTTGCCAAGCCAGATCTGAGTTCAAGCCACAGGATCCATACAAAGGGGATAGATGAATTCTGCAAGTTGTCCTTTCACTTCCAGAGTTATGAGTATACCACCAGAACAAACACACGTATAAAAGTGTAAAGTAGCCATTTTGACTTTATGAATCAAAGAGAAAGCCTAGGATTCTTAATTTTGCATAAAAGTCTGAGGAGAAATTCAATGTTTTTTTAATAATATAGACCGACATATAACAAAATATTCTGCACCTTTCAAAGTGGAGTCATTTGTCATCATACCTTTTCAGCCATTCACTTTGTGTTTGTTGAAACAGATTTTTGATTTTCAAAGTCAGATTTATCATAGAGCAAATTTGAATTTTGAGATATTTATTTAAAATGGAAATGTGACAGGTTTGCAAGTATTATTTATTGTATACATCCTGTCACTAAAATAAAAAATATATTTTAGTATTTTAAATATTCACTTGGATAAAAAAACCCAAATTTTATGATTGAAGTTCTGCTTTTAAAAATAATTTTGGGGGTGGGGAGCAATTTGCTTGCCCCCTTTTCTCACATTTGTAAACAAGCTTTCTACAAGTAAAGTAATGTCATCTCTACGTTTCTTGACTGGGAGACACTTAGCAACCTCACTTAAGCCTCAAGTGAGTCTAAAAACAAAGCCCTATTAGCAGTTGTCAGCCACGTGACCCTGCCCTTCTACCCCAAGAGCCCACAGTAAGCAGGGGTGCGCCGGGTCCGCGGGGCGCCCTGGCGGTGGGGAGCTGCGGGTCTCTGTATTGTCTGTCGGCCCCCGCCCCTCCCGCTTGCCATGTCTGTGCTCATCCTCAGAAAGCTCTCATTTTCACGGTACTTCTTGAGGGGCTGTGCACGTTTCTCAGAGCCAGACTCCCTGCACATCCGTTGCCTTCGTGTCTTTGTCAGATGCCAAGGTATTTTTTAAATATCTACATACACATTCATACATGCCTCCTACTGTTCATAGTTTGGATGCGCCCCAGGTGTGTGTCTGCCCCGTGTGAGGGACTTTTGAAGGGAGGCATCAAAACCCAGGTCTGGTCCCCAAAGCCAGTCAACCTGGCCAGCCGGAAATCCTAAATGCAGGCTCATCACACTGAAATGAAATGCGTTGATAGCGCCCTGACTTTTCCTGTTCTTGTGGCTTTCCTGGATTTTTCTAAGTGTTGGCGCTTCACGCTGGTACCTCCCAAATCTGGTGTTCTGTCACCATCAAAGGGTAAAAAACAAGTCAATAAAAAGGAATAATTTTTATTTGTGTTTGATAATATTTAGAATCCGTAAATGGGAGCCTAGTCTGCTGATTTTTTTTTTTAATTTTCATAACCTCCGAGGAATAATATTGCTTCTTTTCCTAAAGGATTTTTCATATGCTCATTAATGAACAGCTCCATCACCTGAGGAATAAGGGTTTGCATCTTTCCACGGCCAGTCTAGATGAGCACATGTTATGTCCAGTGTGGTCTATCCTGTGTCATTAAAAGTTCACAGGACACAAATAACAATACACAAGTAAATGTTTTAGAAATTTGAGTGACGTGAAGTTCAGAGCAGATTCACTAAGATAGCGGATTCTATGGATTTCATTCACTTCATTTAATGTAATCAGAAAGTCTTGTGGAAGTTCAAGTTTTCCTACAGTAGCATTTGAAGGTCTGTCAAGATTTCAGTGCTTCATAATGAGAAGGAAGGAGAGAGGGTGAGCAGAGAAGAGTTGGAAACATATAGCCCAAGCCATAGGCAGTGACATGGGGAATAGTGGTGACTAGTGGCCACACCAGTGTTTTTAGAACAGCCAAGAATTGTGCGTGTGTGCACGTGTGTGTGTGCGTGTTTTGCAACAAGGCTACTTGTTCACAGTAAAGCTCTGAATGTCAGAATGTGGCTGCAACCTTCCATCTCTCCCAACATAGCTCTCATGAGTCATAACTCTACCAACTAGGTAAGAGTATTTAATTTAATTCAGAAGCAGATGATGAACACATTTAAAGACACCAAGACCCACTCCTGAAAACAAGTACTTTTCTCTACTCACTTTAGAGTGTTCCCATTGAAAATAATCTAGTTAAGGGGGCTGGAGAGATGGCTTGGCAGCTAAGGGAACTGACTGGTCTTGCAGAGGACCTGGGTTGGAATCTCAGCACACACATGGCAACTAACAGCCATCCATAACTCCAGTTCCAGGAGATCCAAAGCCCTCTTCTGTTCTCTGCAGGCATTGCACAGTACGAGTGCTCTTACATATACATGGACAATATACATAAATACATAAAATATTTAAAAACCACTCATTTATGGTCATTCATGTGCTGGGAGGCCATACTAGTGCCATGGTTCTATGATGGTCTTCTAAATATTTAGCACACCTTAGCTAACTTCAGTAGTTAAAACTCAAAAAGTATAACTTCTCCTATTGTACACTAAGATAGCTAATTCAAAAATACAGTTTTTATTTTATTCTGAAAAAAAATGTCAGTGAATTTCAAGGTAGAGACTAGTATAGGGAGACCCATGTGCCCCGTGTCCGGATTCATTCACTGTCATGATCTTGTGTTTGGTTCATCTCTGTCTTTCTTCCTGGTGTTTGAAGCATTTTCAAACAAATCTCTGGCAGTGTCAGCCATTACATCACTACATATGTGTAATACACATCAGAAAACTGTGGACATTTATTACGTAAACATTATACTGTTGGTATTGAACAAAATTCTTTAGAATTGGCAATAATCATCACAGAGTACCTAATTTGTCTTAGAAGGCAAGAGAGTCTCTTTGCATTAATTACATTCCAGACTCTTGACTTGACATTTGCTGTACCTGAAAGTAAATCTATACAGACTCTTTCTCCCCCTGTCAGGGTCTTGCAGCGCTCACATCCTTGGTCCTGAACTGCCTGAGTGCTCAGGATTCAGAGCATGAACAGGACAATGAACAACCATCCCCTGGAACCTCAACTTAATCAGGCACACAAACCTGTCTCAGAAAAGTTACTCACTTTGCTTAGTGCCTTGGTCCTGTTCATGCTCTGAATAGATCTGTCTGCTGCTTTGAGACGTCAGTTAATCTGTTCCTCAATCCTCCTAGGAGTTGTCTTTGGAGACCTGATTAGGTTCACTTTTACTGTGTTTGGCAAGAATACTTCCCAGAGCAAACATAAGAGATGTCAGACAGAAGAGCTGAAAAAGGCCGTTATGTGACAGATTGAGCTTGAGAAATTCAGTGATCTGTCAGATGCTGGTATGTCACTGTATGGGCCAGTGTCAGGGAAGAGAGAAGGATGACATTGGAGAGATCTCAGAGACCAGCTCTGCCTACCTGAGACTCCCACTCAGGCTATGGGACTCAGATTCAAAAGGAACCCCATTAAAATTCACTGGGTCCAGTGCTCTACTTGTTAAGATATCTTTACAACCAAATCACCATCAACCTCAAAGACAAAAGTTCGCCTACAGTGGAAAGAATGCTGAGGTTGGGATTAACATAGTTATGCACAAGTACTTCCTAGCCATGTGGCAGATCCAGGGCATTGAACTTGTCAGTCTCCAGTGTTTTATCGGCAAAGAAGAGCTAATAAGTACCATTGATGTGTGGGAAGAGACAGTGGATAAGGGGCTGGGTCACTGTAGAGGACTTGGTGTTGTTATGCTTTTCCATTGGCCCTCCGTAAGTGTGGAAACGGACAGGCAGATCTGAACAGTGTGTAAGAGGTCACGCAGTCATAATTAGATAGAGCTTCTCATAGATGAGAAGAGAAGGAAAGATTGCAGTGACCAGTTTTACCAGTGGAATAAAGGTAAGGAGAAGAGAGTCAGTTACTCTGGAATCACATGAAATGTCAACTGTTTGTGAAACGGCTAAGAAGTGATGTCTGTGAAAGCCGGATATGTAGATGTGAAGTTTGAAATAAAAAACCAGGGCTAGAATAGATATTTATGGTTAAGTTTTCTAGATGATGGTAAAAGCTGTGGTTATGAATGAAAAGTCCGTGGGCAGCACACAGAATGTGTAATGCTTCCGGAATCGGATACTCCATGACTTGAGACGCTGTTTAAGACCTGTCTATTGGTACATTCTCTTAAAGTCTCATTAATAAATTTTAATGGAAGAGAGCTGAGCTTTAAGTTAGAACTCTGTTTAGGATAATCTTAAGAACTTAAATGTGGTTCCACTATCACATTAATCACCATATTAGTATATGGGGATTAATATACTTTAATAAAAATTAGTATATGTAATTTTTAGTAATGTGTCCCTTCCCATTATCCCTTTTATGTCCATTGTATTTCTTTTTTTAAAAGGAGTAATGATAGCAATATACTAAATCATTTCCCTCTCTTTAAAACACTTTTATTATAAATAAATTTAGTAGAGACACATTGAGAGAGTACAGTAAGAGGGGAGTTTTGAAAATTTATATTTCTGCACATCAGTCCTTTATGGTTATTTTCTCAGAAGTCTGATTGTTCTGTCTGTACATTTGTCATTCCTTTCTTGTTGCAGTTTATGTTTGATAAGTACATTTTGCGTGATTTCACACACACTAATATACTATATATGTAATGCTTTTCTTAACATCAGCACTCAAAATGGGCAGCTTGTAAGAAAGTTGTTCCCACAAGTATACAATAGTAATTGTGAAAAGTGGTCTCACTCGTGATTCATTTAATTGTAGTGTGCTTGTCACAAAATGTGGCAGATTCAGTAATCCTCACGAGATGGTCAGGCTGTAGAACAGACCTCCCACCCGATGGTGCTACAGCGGTGACAAGTCACTGGCGAGAGGGAAAGGGACGTAGGTGTGTTCAGTTCTTGGATTATACATGTCTGGGAACCTGTACCCAGCGGGCATGTGTGCCAGGCTAAAACTACAGGTTTGCCACCTGTTGATACTTTGATTAGCCGGTAGTAACCTTCCATTTCTCCAAGGGGTATGTGTTCTGTTGCCAAGCAGTCATTTCTTTCCTTGTTACAACTGTTTGGGATTTGCTTATTAAAAAGGAAACACTTGGTAATTCTTTGATTATTGGTAAGTTTTGGTTGTTTCAGTAAGTTCTTAAAAAAGAAAAAAGCAAACAAAACAAAATAAACCACAACCCTGCTGAGCTTTATTACCAGAGAGTCTCATGTGAATGCAAGAGAAGAAATGACAGTTTTCAGTTTCTACTTTAATTACTGGAGAAGTTGATCTGGAGGTGACTAAGCATTAACATAGAAGCATGCTGGTTCTGTTCTGTGGTTTCTGTGGTGACCTTAGATTTGAATTTTTTCATAAAGAGGAAGAAAGGCTACAGCCAGGGCGCTTGGAGGGCCGGTGAACTAATCTGACAAGGAGTTTTACTTGAATTATTTCAGCCCTCAACAAAGAGCATACTCGTGTACAAGGATGATGTTTGGGGGCATTGGAGGCTGATTGCTAAGTGCAGTAGCAGCAGAAGCCCTCCCTGTTCTTCTCGGCCCCTGTCAGCTCATTTCAGTGCACTATGACAGAGATCGGAGCTCGTCCCTGAACTGGATGCTGATTACCCAGTTAGGAATCACCAGCCCCCTGAGTCCCTTTTCTGCCACAAGTCCGGCCTTACCAGGCAGTGAACTCTCCTGTTTGGAATTTTATAACCTTTCTCAGGTGGCAGTTTGGAATATTTCATGTGCCCTCCACACTGACACATTTTGATAATCTGATTAACCCTTGCCAACTTTGTGGGGACTTCCAAATATAGTTGGCTCCTTTACCAAAATAACATCATAACATACTGTTAAATTGTGTAGAACTCAAATTATCAGTGCTTGATTCCACACGGTCTTCTGTTTGCCTCCCAGATTCTTATTGTCAGTAGAGTTTTCCTTTGTATTTGTTCTCATTTTTTCCATTTCTTACATGTAATTTTTAGTAATGTGTCCCATCCCATTATCTCTTTTATGTCCATTGCTATTTCTTTTTTTTAAAAGGAGTAATAATGATAGCAATATACTAAATCATTTCCCTCTCTTTTAAACACTTTTATTATAAATAAATTTAGTAGAGACACGTTGAGAGAATTCAGTAGAGGGGAATTTTAAAAATTTATGTTTCAGTACATCAGTCCTTTATGGTTATTTTCTCAGAAGTCTGATTGTTCTGTCTGTACATTTGTCATTCCTTTCTTGTTGCCGTTTATGTTTGATAAGTACATTTTGCATGATTTCACACACACTAAGCTCCTACAAGGTTTTCTTACTGAGAAAAAGGAAAGGCCACTTTCAGACCACAAGAAAAGGCAGATTGTTGATGCGACTGCATTTATAAACAGGTTGCTTGTTGAATCTTAAGGACACACAAACAACATAACACGTGTCCATTCTGTCCCAGGTGCACTTCCAGAGCATGTGTTACCCAACAGGTTACTCTCTGGTTTCTTCAGTCCTCCCTGTAGTGGATATGAGGGGCCCGTTGCCATGGAAGCTCAGGAGAGGCAGCAGCTCTGGTGGGAGTGCTCTGGCTGCACACTGCTGGAGGTGTGTCTGAGCCAAGTCTCAGAAGGACAAGTGGGAGTGTGCCAGGAGGAATCAGGGAGAAGAAAGGTTGTTAGAAAAGGAGTGTGAAAAGGGATTTTAGAATAACGTGAGGTTGAGTGTACACAGGCGTCTGGTCCTCTGGTCCATGCGGCCCAGAAGAAAGTAAGGCAGGCAGGGCTGTGGGGGGTTTAAGGGACCCCGCTTCCTGCTGAGGAGTTTGAATTCTAAGCACCACAGGAAGCCGGGAAAGGTTTTAGTGGGATTATTATGTGACCACCACTGTCTCTGAGAAACACATCTCTCTGATAGCATCACAGTAGGGTGTTTGAAGGAGAGGGGAGGATTTGGTTGGTGCAAAATTCTGTGCCCCCTTTTCGTGCCAGCTGTGACTCTGAATGCTTTGTTTTTGCATAATTCTCAAACCAGTGTGTGGGAGGAAGTTGTAGTGGATCAGAGACAAGTGATGATGCCTGGTGCTTCAGTGGTGCGAAGCTTGGACGTGCTCCGCTCTAGATGGTGTTTCTTCATGGTTATCTGACTTAGTGTGTCGTTGCTAAAGGAGATTTGGGAAGGTAAGAAGATTTGTGCAAACATTAACAACCATCTGCTGTGAAGAGAGAAGGCGGTGTTGCATGAGGAATTGCAGTGAGCCTCAGAGGGGACAGAGTGGGTCATATGAAACCTTGCCCGTTGGGTGATGTAGGTAGGTGAACAGTGACAGTTTTATCCTGAGGAATAGTAGCGAGATGCCTGCACATGAGAGGCCAGCAGTGATTTCTACCAGACTCTGCTGCATGAGCACTCCCACTGGCCATGTTTTTTGTTGTTGTTTTCTTGCTTTTACAGTGCTGGGGATGGAACCCGGGGTCTAGCCCCTCCTCTCTTCAGAGACCTATATTGTCCTTATCCCCCAAAGATCGTACTTGAGACTATTTAAACATGGCAATGTTGGATAGCAGTGAACTAAGAAGAACTGTTTTTAACGAGAATTTCTTTTAAAACATCAGTATCTATAAAGAAATTGAAATAGAAATAAATAGCTATTTTGTAATCACTATATAAATAATTCAAAAATTGTAATTCATAATCACAAATGAAAAAGACCAAAGTAATTGGGTGAAAAATTAGGACTAGTAGTATTTATGTTAATTTATTTTTATCTTTATGTGTATGAGTGTTTTCCTGCATGTATAATTTCTATAGCATGTGCATGCAGCGCCTGGAACTGGAGTTACGAATGGTTGTTAACTACCATTTGGGTGCTTAAAACCAGGTCCTCTGGAAAGCAGCGAGCGCTCTTAACCACTGAGCCATCTCCTTCAGGGCTAGTAATATTTATACAATTTTTCAAAATCACAGATTTCTTGTTATTTATAGAGGGAGAAAGGTTTGTATAAGTGAAAAGGCCTAGCAGACATTGCCATGGCCAGATGGTCACACCAGTAGCAGAAGGGACACTGACTCCTTCATGTTTTGCCTTGAGGTGGAGACAACCCATCTCTGTAATAATGGTCCTGCCAACAGCATTAACTACAATTTGAACAGACATCCACATTTAGATAAAACCTGAGGAAGTGAATGAACCTGAAAGTGTAAATATCACAGGAGAAGAAAACCAAGACTGAGGAATTGGACTAGATGATGAAAAAAATCAGCCTGACAGGTGACCTCAGTTCCCTGATTAGATCCTACAGTGTGGGGGAGGCGGTCTAAGACATGCTGGGAATATAGAGTGGTCTGAATACAGACTGTTAAAGTATGGATCGAGTCATTGTTAGATTCCATGAGTGCAATGACAGAAGAGAACTCCCTTGTTTCAGAGTGAGGCATTAAACCACTTATTCTCATGACTTAGGGAAGAAGAAAGACAGAGGAGCAAACATGGAGAACGCTGCCAAGTAACGAGTAACAGGAAGGCTTCGTCATTCACTCCCTGGTCTTTCAATATATTTTCTTTTTCAAAATAAAAGCTGAAGCAATACTTTTTAATTTCACTTTTAATCAGGTAGACTTGAAGGATTAGAGGATTTAAAGCAGATGTAATGTTATGGGGATATCTTACTTGATTTAAACACTAGAGTATAAATCAGAAAGCTACAGCTGACAGTATTGAAGGTTTCATAAAGTTTTCAAGAAGTGTCTGTTTTAGGAGCCATGAAAGAATGATTGTTTTTTACTTGAGGCAAAGGAGGTTGGTGGATAATTAGCTTTTGCTTGTTTGTTGTTTTTTAATATGAATGAGAGTATTCCCTGCTTGTATGTAAGTGCACCAGTGTCATGAAATTCCCACAGAGGTCAGAAAAGGGTGTCAGATTCCTTCTGGAGCTGGAGTTACAGACAGTTGTTAGCCACCATGTGTTCTGGGAATTAAACCAGGATCCTCTGCAAGAGCAGTCAGTGCTCTTAACTGCTCCGCCATCTCTCCAGCCCCATAATTAGTAACCCCATCCCTCCCCAATAAACACCCTGCTTAATATAGGAATTGATAAGAGCATTTGAGAATGGGAAGGTGCCAAACCCTTCATAGCAGAATGGAAAAGTCTTAGCAAGTTGTGTAGGAGGAGGCGTGCACAGGGAAACCTCTCCTGTTCATGTGTTGTGGTGGGCTCGCTGTTTGTGGAGGAAAGTACATCGCTTCAAGACTAGAGGGAACAACACATCATGGGAGAATCCAGAAGAGTCTTGAGAAATCAGAAAATGATCACAGATGAGCATCCTGCAGAGCTGCCTGTTCAGGAAGAACCTGCTTAATTTCATTTGCAGGCTGTAATGCACTGAGTTCTCACTTAAGATCTCCCCCCCCCCATTAAAAAAAATTGTCCCATCTTGCTGATAATAACGATGCTTTAAATTTATATGACTCAGTCATCTCTGCAAACAGATGGTATCTAAAACAAAAACTAACAGAGTATAATGCAACTACCTGGGCTTACTTGGTTATGTTCACCTTTTAAGTTTTGTTTATGATTAGGTGGATTGATTTATAATCCCATATAAATTACTACTGCAGGTAGCAATTTTATATGTTATTTTATTAAAGAAGCAGAAGTCCTTTGATTTCCCAACCCAAGTATTTGGCTTTCAGAAGGAGACAAAAGGGGCAGTTAGCTGGACTCTGGAGGGTCAGAGACAAGTGGCTGAGTCACCTTCATGGTAATTAAGCATGTGACTTGCAATTTTCTCCTCTTTCTAGATTCCCCTCTGCAACTCTGGTGGTACCGCTGGATTTGCTGGCTGCTCAGTGTCGTTGGAATCTTCTGTATTCTCTTAGCACATGACACTACACTGTGGACGTGGTGGTGGCATATTACATCACCACGAGACCCTTCTGGTGGTATCACACTATGGCCCATCAGCAAGTGAGTTTCTTCCATTTGATTTTAACTTCCATTTGATTGCCCCTGGCTTGGTGTTTTTTGGCTTGGACAGAGCTAAGGGATTTTGGAAGGATAAAGAATCTAACATGTCATTGTCTTTCTCTTTCTTAGGAGAAGTCAGCTGACACTGTGCTGTCTTTGTAATACTAGTCCTCCTCAGGATCAATGTGTAAAGCATGTTAATGCAATGACACAGAAGGCTGCTGCTTCCTTCTAAACCATGTATCACACTCTCATCATCTGAATTTTTTTCTAAGCCTGTGCATGCTTTTGGTTTAATTCTTCCTACCTTCTTATTACCTGGACCCATCACCAGTTTGATACTTGTATTTGATTAATTCTTTCTCTTATTAGCATTTAAGAGTGAGTAAAAGGCTAACTGGGGTGTTTAGTAGGCAGGAGACAAAGTAGCCTTAAGTTCTCCTTCCCCTGAGGGAATCAGAGTTATGTGACTTTGTACTGGAGTGGGACTCTCTTTGCACCTGGTCAGGGTATACAGTGATGAACTACTATTGAATTAGGGTATGTAGGTAGATGTGGGACAAGTCTGAGGTATTTGTGAATTATAACCTGGGAAGTATTTGAAGTGAAAGATTGTAAGAAGAAATGTTCTTTCTTTTCTTAGGTGCTAAAGGAAGCTTCCCAGATGAACCTCCTGGCCAGGGTGTGGTGGTACAGGCCATTTCAGTACTTTGAAAAGAATGTCCAAGGAATTGTACCTCGATCTTACCATTGGCCCTTCCCCTGGCCCATGATCCACCTCGGCAGGCAAGTTAAATATAGCCGTTTGGTGAGCGACACATAACCGCTGTGCAAAGTGGAGAACAAGGAACTGTCCGAAGTGCTAAGAACTCCATAGAGAAGATGCCATAACATAAACAGCTCCCTACTGCTGTTTCCTTTCAACAGTTACCTTGACTTAGCCTATTGAGTTACCTGCTCAGCACTGTGATCTTTTTTCTCTTCAAAGGACCTGCGCTGGACAACAATAAAGAAAATTTAACCTATCATGCGCTGTACACATTTCCTGTTCTTAAGTTTGGGATTTATATAACCTGCAACCACCATGTTCCTTTGTGTATGATTCAGCGGCATACATGTAAGCTTTTCTATCATAAGTTCTGGTCTTTCCAGTCTCATCTGGAAATAAAGTGTGTTATTTTCTTGGGAAAAAATACTTTTTATATATTCTTGCCCCAAAGATAGGGCTGTAAGCCATTTTTTAGCAAATGTCTCTGTGAAGGTTTCTATGTATCTGAATGGTATTTGATTTTTTTTTCATGGAGTTCAGCAAATGTGCATCTGCTGTATAATATAAAGACTCAGTAAATTCTTTTGTATGTGTGGTGTCAGAGATGAACCCCAGGGTCTTGTGCAAGCTAGGCCAGGACTTTGCCACTGAACTGTATCCATAATCTTTGAGTTTTTGATACAAGGCCTTGCTGTATAGCTCAGAGTGGCTTAAACTTGCTGTGTAGCCAAGATTGGCCATGAACTCATGATCTTCCCACTTGAGTCTTTTAAACTTCCCACTTTCAGTCTTTTCACACCTAGCAAGACCACCAGTGTTATTGTCTGTTGCTCATATGTGAAGTTCTGTGATGGCAGGCAGCTATTGCTTGGTAAAATTAGAAAAAAAGCTGACTACCAGGAAATTAATTATAGATTTGAGGTTATTCATCTGTGCTTTCCTAAAAGGTTTAGTCTAATGTAGGACAGTGCCAATTAGGGATAGAAGCTGAGTGGGGACCACCCAAGTGTGCTGAAGACTTACAATTGCGGGTTGGCACAGATTTTGGCACTGTTATCTGCTAAGTCCAGCCCATGGGAAAGCATAGAACCCGGTAGCTGCTCTTCCTAGAGGCAGATGGGCCCCTCAGCAGCTGGCGGAGTCCCACAGTGGCTGACTACACTAGAGTGGCTGGAGACCTTTGTAGTTGCTAGTCCAAAGGGCTTGGTGCCTCAACAGTCCCAATCTGGTGGCTAAAACCTGGAAGGCTCCCAAAGAGCTTCCAGTCCTCAGACAGTAGAAGAAGCCTGGAAACACTGGCCCTGATGTCACCCAAGAAATCAGTAGCAGCAACAGGATAAATCAACTCAGTGGTGAGAGGGCAGGACAAACAAGCAGAAGGCGATTGGGCTTCATACCTCCATGTCCCCTTTTATCTGTCTGCTACCAGAAGGCACCACCCACACTTGACATGGTTCTTTCTTTATCAATTAATGCATTCTGGACAATTCTTCAGTTGTGGCTCCGTACTCCAGTGATGCTAATATGTGGCAAGTTGCCATTAAAACCAATGACCACAACGGTGTTGCTCATATATAACATATCCGTGTTTTGTACTCTGGGAATCTTTACGTAAATGAGTTTAGTCTGTTTTGCAAACTGTGACTGTTACCGATCTGGGCTTCCTGTGTCCCCACTCTGTACTACTTCTCTCTTCTTCCATGGCTCCTTTTCCTCCTCTGTCACCTCTCACTTTTGAGTTGGTTGACATTTGAAAATTCTCATTGTGTAGTAGATTATAGTTTCCAGTGAATCAACTTTTAAAGGATACCATAGAGGCAGGAGAGATCCCTCAGCAAAGAACACTGGCTGTCCCGTTTTTCTTTCGTAGATTGCTTGGGTGTACCATGAGCATAGAATTTTGACTGTCATAATTTCATGAAATCCACCCCCAAAAGGTATTTCCATAACATCATCACAGTAAGGTCTTTCACATGCAGAATAAAGGAAGGGTTAGTTGAGAATGTCCATTCTTCTATCTCAGCACTTTAGGAAGATTCAGGCTCCTTTCTGATTGAACGATGATCCCGACAGTGTTTCTATTATAACATGATGAGAATCTTTTCATCTCTTTTCCCAGTTTCCAATGGGGTGGAGTAACTAGTAAGGAGGTGACACAGGTGTGTGCATTAAAATAGTTCATGCAGATGCCACAACAGACAAAACATGCAGTTCCAGTGGCTTAACACAGGAAGCCATTAGACTTCTCACTACTGAAGTCTAATGAGACTTGAGTGGTTCCTCCTCAAGCCTATCATTAGTCAGAACTGTTCACATGCCTACTCTTCAGGTGTACTGGCAAATAGATGCAAGTATGGGTATTTAGTGAGGAGCCAAAGCTCTGCCACAAGAGGGCAGAGCTTCCTCATTTAATCATTTCATGCTCATCTATGGGTTTAACATCCCAGTGCTGTATTTGTGATTCATCCAGTGTTTATTTTGACAGTCTGTTAATATCAGTCACAAAGTTACTTGCGCTCACAGTTCTGTATGACTTCCTCGTTATCCTCAGCAGCAGCAGAGAATCACTGTCAGCATCAGCAACACCATGGTAATGGGCATTTATTCCATTCTTACTGTAGGCCAGTCTTGGAGCCCAGTGCTTCACTTGTGTCACTTCTTTGAACTGTTCAGTGCCTGGGGTAGGTTCTACTTTGTTATTTTGTTGCAGGCACTGAAGACTGAGGTTCAAATAGCTTAAGCCACTTGTATTTGACTCTAGCGTTGGTATTCTTAGCCATGATAACATATTCCCTTAGTACTAGCTTCCAGGGAAACTAATCACAGCTAGATTAACTAACAGTTTATCCTCTCGTACATCGGGAGACTAGAAGACCAAAATGAGGCATTGCCAGGGCTAATTCCTCTCAGAGACTCCGAGGAAGAATCGGCGCCATGCAGTGCAGCTTCTAGCTTCTAGCGGTGGCCATCAATCCCGACTTCCTCACCCTACGGACACATGACTCCAGCCTCCGCTTCATTCTCACCCTGCCTTTCTCTTAGTGCCACACTGCGTTTTCTCCTCTTGTTGTAAGGATGCTACTCATTAGATTCTGGGCTCACACTAACCCAATATGATCTTATTCGAACTTTACCTGGTTTATATCTTTTTTATTTTATTTATTTATTTACATATTTATTTAGCTATTTTGAGAGAGGCTTTCTCACTAGGTAGCATTGACTGCCTGGGAATTCTCTATGTGAAACAGATTGAACTTACAGAGATCCACATACCTATACTGTCCAAGTGCTGGGTTTAAAGGCATGAGCTACCATGCACACTACCTTGATTATTTCTTTAAAGACTGTCTTTTAAAATAAGTCAATTTCTAGGATTTGGGATTGGCATGAATTCTGGACACTATTAAACCCACTGAGCTTCCTGTAGTGTATTCACTGAAAGACCTCCTATGTGTCTATGAAACTTCCTGGACACAATCTTTGAAAGATACACAATATTTTACTTATCTATCTGTGGAAACTTAGGCTGGAGAGGGCCACAGCTAGCACAGAGGCCCTTGTCCAAGTTGTAAATCGCACCATCCACTATCTTTTCTAGGTTAACAGAGGCTGTTGGATCATTGAGCTGAGCAGGGGCTCAGTGACCCCTTGTCAGTCACCTATGCACAGTAAACAGGTTATACATATTATACACAGTCTGTACATTAGCCAGAGCTGAGAATGGAACTAGGGTAGGCTTATTATTGTTTTAGAATATTTAAGAGTATTTATTTTCTATCTCAGATCAGGAAACACACAACTCATAAGTGGAAATGAGCTCTAGAGATTTTTTTTCCCAATGTCTTAATTATACAGCTGAAAAATTTAACTTGAATACTCTATATAATTATGATGCTGCTCATCTATAAATTGAGTTGAAATCTATCATTTTCCAGTCTCTGGACTTTCATAGTGAACGTGGTGAAATAGCATCAGATACTGGATCTTCTGACTGCTCACTCGCGTTATCGTCTCACACTGACATGACAGGGGCCCATGTCCTGACTTACACCTGGGTGTGACAACCCTCTTATTTTTAAAGTGTTCATAATCCGGGTCACGTTCATTCTTTTATGTCCATATTTGAAATTCTTTTGAAGCTAACTAAGCCTTTCTCCCTCCCTTTTGAACTTTGCTTTGAAGAATTTTTTTGAACAATGAATTGTAAACATGGCCTTCTAAAATTAGTACAACCACCTCCCTGTATGTGTTAATCCATATTCACTACTATCGTACTTTAGGTGCTGTATCATGCCTTATGTTTAAATAGCACACTTTTCAGAGGGAAGAAAAGGAAAATACATCTTTTTTATTTGCAGTTTAAATCGCATTTTCAAAAATTATTTTATCTATTATGTTTGTATATAAGTGTATTGTCTGTATGTGTATAAGGGCACCTGTTTCGTGCAGTGTCTACAGAGACTGATGAGGGCATTAAATTCTTCTGGAACCGGAGTTACAGATGACAGTTAGCTGCCATGTGGGTTCTGGGAATCAAACCCAGGTCCTCTGCAAGAGCAGCCAGTGCTCTTAACCACTGAGCCATCTCTCCAGATCCTGAAGTAGCATTTCAAATACTTATTTTTTCATGTTTGTATGGAAAGAGATCCATTGATTTTTCTAAGTCCTAAAATACTTAAAATAGATAAGAAATTAGATCTGTGGTCTAATCAGGAGACCCTCTTAGCACTTGCTCGCTCCAGAGACTAGTGTAGGTAGTTGTAACTCCTTGGTGTAGAGCACACCCCAGAGTCTGTATTTCTTGGGGCTTAACCTGGTCACAGTTACACCTTGTCTCTCAAATAGTTCATGTCAGTGGAATGAACGGTCCAGTGGGACCACGGCTCTCGGCCCATGCTCGTCCGGTCTCACCACACTATCTGCCCATTCTGCACACATCCTCTCACACTGGCAGGTGTTACTCCTGTACCTCTTCACTAGTGAGTCCTTTGTCACATTCCTCCTAACCCTACTGATCCACTCAAATGTCCCATCCTTTCTGAAGCATTACACAGGGTGAGATGATGAAACTTCCCTGGTGACTCTAGGTTTGTGTCATGTTGACAAATGAAAGTAACGGTAACTGTGACATGGCTTAGGGCCTTTCACATGCCAGGCAAATGCTCTACCACCAAGTTATATTGCCAGTCAAATAAAGTCTTTTGTTCCACCAGAAAAAACTATGGTTTGACTATATATATTGTTTCTCAATATGCTTAATGTAGAACGAGTCTATTTCCATGTAATTTACTTCTTGAAGAACTTTAAAGCCAGTAACTACATAGTTATTATATATTACATATTGTTTTATACACAGGGATTTCTGTGTATGTGGTGGAAGTTCTGGCAGTATTGGTTGCAACCTATAAAATACTTTTCGCTGGAGCCGAGTGGAGGCTGTGGTTCTCAGCCGCCACAGGTGATCCAGTTCTCTATATAACCCGTGCCAGGCCCTGTTACACTAACCAGAATGACTCATTTTATAGCCTTCCCAGTCTGAGCTGTCTACCTCCAACCTACCTCCACTTTCAGACAATCAGAACTGAGTTCTGCAAACGGGTCTTGAAGTTCTAAAATGCCCTTACTTTTTAAATAAATGTATAGTTTGTGTACTATTTTACTTATGTACGAATGTAAACAAAACTTTTTAAAATTCAAACCATCATCTCTCCTCTTTTCTTGTGAATTCTGCCTCATCCATTATATTGCCTTCCATTCAGCAGGTATCTTACTTAGTTAACTCTCATCTTTAATTTGACAAAATGCCAGAGAGAAACAATTTAAGGAAAGAAGGATTTATTCTAGTTCACAGGCCGACAGAGTACAGTCCATCAGGGTGAGAAAGGCACAATAGAGTTGATGGCAACAGAAGCCTGTAGCTAGAACTCCTCACATCACAGCAGACTAGGAAGAAAATGCCCAGGCCGGAAGTAAAGCTGGCCTGTACTCCTCAAGCTCTGGCCCTGAACCCTATGTCTTCCAGCTCTGCCCCTTGTCCAAACAATGCCATTGCCCTCCACGACAGTGCTATCAGTTAGGAAATAAGTCTTCAAAACCATGACTCCACAGGAGAGGCATCACATCCAAACCATAGCAACATCTTTTTCAACCGTGTGAAGGTTTCATTTTATAACAGCTGTAAGAAAAGGAGTCAGTCATAAGACCCAGACTTGTGCCCTAGTCTTCTAGGACATGTGGACCTTCAATTTGCTTCTAATTTCCTCCATTCAGATGGAGGAAAATAGCTTATCAGTGTTGTGAAATAAAGTGACAATGCGTAATTATTTTGTAAATGGTTTAAACAAGATCGTTCTGTGCATAAGGACTAATGAATTATGCTTCACACCCTCCCTTGTGCCTTGTGTGCTCACATCCATACATTCTGTCATTTGTGTTAAGGCCTATTGTGTCAAGTTACTGTCCCCAGATGTCGCTCAGTTCCTCCCTTTAAGAATATCAGCTCTTCCTTGTCCAGCTGCCAACAATTCTTTGACTAAGATTGGGCCTGCTGCCAATTTCCGCAATTCTATATTTGGTTTTTGTCTGCTTGAGTTTGCATGGGTGTTATACACGCTGACACCATTGCTGTGGTTTCATATGAGGAAGATTCCCAGGAGCCTGCAGAACTCTATTACATATGGTCACGCCCCTCCTTCCTGTCTCTTACAGTCTTTCTCCCCCCTCTTCTGCAATGGCCCCTGAGTGGTGGAGCCCAAGGCTCCACACTCTGCAGACTTTTATTCCTTATGCATTAGTGTTCTCTTTATCCCTTGTTCTATGTTCCATGATCCTTACATGTATAGGATGCACCGTAGATGTGCCACTTAGGCTTGGGCAATTCACAGACAGTCTCTGGGTATGACCAGACATAGAACTCTGTAACAATCCCTGTCTGTTGTAAAAGAAACCTTGAGGGTTTTGACAGGGATGTTTGTCTATAAATACAGGGATCTATATTTGTACAAAGAAGAAATTACATTTATTCACAGATGTGAAAGCCTTGAGGTTTTCTCTAAGATCTATGTCTCTCCAGTCATGTGTATCTGGCTATGTTTAGGGTACCACACATGAGTTTCCTCCCATTGAGTGGGCTTTAAGTTCAGTTAAGTAGCTGTTGATTACCCCCAAAATAAAAGTGCCACTACTGCCCCAATACAGTTTGTTATACCAGTCATTGATATGTTTATTAGGCATTAAAACTGGTGTTCAACCATCAATTGATGATCTCCCTAGCAACTTGCAAAGTGTTCTTCAAACCTATGAGACCTAGCCTTCAGAGGAGATGGCTTCTAGGTAAGTTTCAGCTCCATTGCTCTTAAATCCTGTCTCCAAAGTATGTCCTATCTTCAGCAATAGGGTTCAAGTTCAGGGAGGCAATCAAGGTTTGTGTCAATAATCTCTGTAATTTTGGCAATCACTTGAACTACAACTCAACAGAAGGCTTCTCCTGTCTGGCACTGTTTCTTGTGTAGCCTTCAGCTATGCATGTGGACTCATGTGGAGATATTGTGTGTGGATTTGTCAGTAGGTTTTAGGACTAATGTGATTCCCTCTGATTTTTTTTAACTAGCTATGCACCTCTCTCTCTCTCTCTCTCTCTCTCTCTCTCTCTCTCTCTCTCTCTCTCTCATTTTCCTGGTTCCTGAGCAACTGATGTCTGATTTAGAAAGTCATTCCCTACACCTGTATCTTAATTGATTAGTGTTTTCATCGAATAGTTTCAGAGTTTTGGAATTCACATTTAGGTCTTTGATACATTTGGAATTTACTCTTGTGCATGTTTAAAGATAAGGGTCTACTTTTTATATTCTAAAAGTGAAGATTCAGTTTTACCCGCACCATTTGTTGAAGATGCTGTCTTTCCTCCATTTTGGGTTCTTGGCAAATATCAGGTGGCTGACATTGCATGTACTCATGTTTGGGTCTTTAATTATGTTCCAGTGATCCATGTCTCTATTTTTGAGCCAGTACCATTCTGTTTTTATGACTATAGCTCTGTAATATAGTAATCCCCCCAGCATTGCTCTTTATGCTCAGGATTGCTTTGGCTGTCTGGGGTCTTTTGTGCTTCCATGTCAATTTTACGATGCTTTTTTCTAATGCTGTAAAAAGTGTCATGGGAATTTTTATTGGAATTGCATTGAATCTATATATTGCTTCTGATAGGATGGTCATTTTTACAGTGTTAATTCTTCCAATCCCTGAGCATGAGAGGTCCTTCCATATACTGGTGTCTAGAGCTCTCCATTGATGATTACATTTCTAGCTATTTAACACTTTTAAAGTCCACATTCATGGCAAAGCATGTATGTAAGTGTACCTGGATGCTGGAAATTGAACCCAGATCCTCTAGAAGCACAACTAGTGTTCTTATCCACATGCAGACATTAGGGATGAAGATAATGTCATGAAAGGACACCAGAAATCATTTTCCACCAAGATTCAGAGTACACTTAAAGGAAATATGTTCTCATCACAAGGCTTTTAGTATTGTGCTCTAATGCTCAGGACAATGAGGATGAGAGAGCACTGTGCTCTCAGGATAACAAATGGCCTCTAACCCTGCAGTTTAACATATTTCAATATATTCAGAAAGTAGTGTTATAAACATGCAAATGTTGTGGTATAGCTTGACCTCAGAGAAGAATCATCTCAAATGGTGCACATTGACAAGCTAAGCAGTAGAACATTGTCCCCAAGCCTCATCTTTGATGATGTCATATTGCCACAGTTGCTATCATAGAAGTAATAGCATTTGAATAAACAGAATTGAGGAAGCTCATTTGGCAGGAAAGTATTTGGCTTCTAACTGATTTGGGACCCTAGCAAGAACGGCTCATAGTAGCATGAGTCCATCCTCAGTCGTGGGAGGAAATAATAGTGACCTAAGAACTGCTATCGCATTCCCATTCTCCTTAAATGTCTCTAAATTTTGGGGGGGTTTCTTGTGGCAGTCGCTGTCTTTAGTTTGTTTAGGTTTTAACCTTTTATTTATATTTATATATTGGTGTGTGTGTGTGTGTGTGTGTGTGCATGTGTGTAGTGTGCACATGCCTCAACGCATCTATGGAGGTTAGGAATTGGTTCTTTCCTTCTGGCCTGTGGGCTTCAGGGATTGAACTCAGGTTCATCAGGTTTGACAGTAAGACCTTTCCCCACTGAGCCACCTCTCTAACCAATTTTGTTTAGTTTTTGAGTTTTGCTGTATAACTCTGGCTAGCCTCAAACTCTTGATTTTCTAGTCTCCACCTCCCAGGTTCTGGAATTGCAAGAGTGTACCAGCACACTCACTTTGTGAGTGTCCAATTTAAGGATAAGCACTCTGTAGCCTCTTGTTCTCTGCACATTGACCAACTGTAGATTTCTGTGTCAATCACCATCTGCTGCATAAAGAGACACCTCTTATGAGAGTGGAAACATGCATTCATCTTATGTGTAGAAGTTATATTGAAGAATTGAAGATGTATCGCTTAAGGCTAAGTATCTCACAAACACTCTCTGCATTTGACCAATTCTGTAACTCTGTAATATTCTCCACCTTTTGAAAAAAAAAAAAGCTTCTGGGACGAGAGGTAAAAGGTACACTTATCTATAAATATAAGGATGCATATTTAAAATAAAGTAAGAAATTATGGTGGTCTAGGTATGTGGCTAAAGTAGATTTTTCTCTAAGATCTCTATGACCTCTGCAACCATATGTATTTAGTAATATTTAAAGTACTACACACGAGTTCCTTCCCATTGAGTGGGCCTTAATTCAAATTAGATAGCTGTTGCTTACACCAAGATAAAATTGCCACTACTGCACCAATAGCAATATGGTTATTCTTAATGGCAAGGAAGGTTTGGAAAGAAATGTTTGACACTATCTGCTCTGAGAAAAGAAGATAAATTCTGATCACAAGAATCAAGAGATGGAGAGAGAAACTTTAAAAAGTATGTCGGCAAGACAAATTATTATGGCACTGGAGATTGACTTCTTGATTCATGACAATGCATTGCAGCCAGCTGTATACATCTCACTCAGGGATACAGCCTAAAAGAAGCTTCTCATTAAAACCTGCTCCCATCATTGGGGGAATGAGACCTACCACTGGGGAAATGCACATGAAGAACCATGTACCAGCCTCTTGTCACTTGGTTTGCATGTTTCATTCCTTTATTAATATTTTCATGGATTCTTCAAGAATTTCATATACTGTATTTTGATCACATTAAGTCTGACTCCCTTACCCCCACCCCCACCCTTCTACTTGCCCTGTGACTTCATGTCCTCTGTTATTTTGCTTTTTAAGGAAATATTTTATTTATTCTACTTTATGTGTATGGCTGTATTGTTTGCATGTAGTTAGGTGCACCTGTGTCATGCAGTGCCCACAGAGGTCAGAAGAGGGTGTTGGATATCCTGTCACTGGACTTATGGATGCTTGTTAGCCATCATGCGGGTGATGGGTATCAAATACAGGTCCTCTGCAAGAGCAATCACTACTCTTAACCACTGAGTCATCTCTCCAGCCCTTATATTTCTTTTATAAATGGCTTATTGAGTATAATCTTTGCTGTACTCAATATGATACAATGCCTGTGTTGTGAGTCTAATCAGCATACCAGGCTTCAACCTTTAAAGAAAACTGACTCTCCCTATACTGGCAGCTATAAATTGCCAATAGATCCTCAGCTAGCACTGTGGCTTCTTGCCCACCTTCCTCACCCATGTTGGTTTTTTGTCTGACTTGGGTTTTCACAGGCCTTGTGCCTGCTCTTGAAGTGCTGTGGGTTCATATGTGCAACTACCCTGTGGTATCCAGACAGCGTGGTTTCCTTGTATTCATTCATCACCTGTGGCTCTTACAGTCTTTCCGCCATCTCATTCACAATGATCCCTTACTTAGCCTTGGAAGGAGAAGGTGTGATATAGGTGTTCCACCTTTCATTTATGATGAGATCTAAGTGTTGTCACAATAAACAAGTGACAATATCGACACGCCCCCCCCAATCTCTCTCTGAAGTAACTGAGGCTTATTTTGCCCTAAGAAGTATATTTTAGGAAGATATCAGAACCACGGCTATTAAAAGGAATTGAAACCTATACTGAAAAATGTATATATTTCATAATGAGTTTGTATTGAGTACCTGTTTCCTTTGTGGCATTAAGAGCTGAGGATAAAACATAATAAAAGCACAGCAGGGTCTGGTCATTATTGAACTTGAAGGACAAAGCAGGCAGGTCAAGTGGAACTTGCTATAGCAAATGGCCCTTGTTGCTACAGGACTTCATAGTATTAGAGCTGACCCTGAAACATGGTTTGCGGGGATATTACAGTAGGTTTCCTGGGACGTAAACTCTGAGTTAAGAACTAAAATATATGAAGAAATTAGTTGAAAGGAAGGGAATGCTGTGTTTTCATGCTCACTGTATGCAGGATAATTAGACTATTCTAGGTAGGGGAAATATCAAATATTCTAGGTAGAAGAAATACCAAATATTTTATGAAGGCTATAATTAGAGTATAATAGAAGATTAGTCAGAAGGATGATACTGAATGTGTGTTCACGAGTAATGAATGGCCTTTATATTATCATTTTCTCCTTGAGACAATCCATGAATTCCTTGGATTTATTTTTCCCATTTGCTGATATTAAAGCACGTCTTCTATAGCCAAGGAAACTGACTTTAGTTTCCAGTGACACTGGTGTCACCTTTTTGTCTTTATAATTCTCCTTAGCTGAATTTATTAGGATTTCCTTTTTTCCATGAACCTAGTGTTTCTTATCTGTTTTCTTTATTATATCTACTAAGTATCATAGCACATAGTCAGAGAACCTGTCCCTCGTGGAAAGAGGCCTTCCAGGTTAACCAGGCCTTAAACAGAGAGGGCTATAAGCAGGACAAGAACACACTCGGCTTCTCTGCCTTCTACTATCAGAGTGCCCAGAAATGGCCTTGAGACATTCCACATACAAGCTTTAGCACAAACCAAAGGAATATGGCGTCTTTTAGCCTGATTTGATGTCAGCAGCCCTTGGACTCACTTTCTCATGGCATACCTCCCTCTCCTTCTCCCTCACAAGAGACCTTAAGAGAATGTACTTTGTTCTCACTAGTGGGCTGGAGCTTTACTTGAGTCTCTGCCATGTGTGACCAGTGGCACTGATCCACACTTTGCCTGATCAAGCTCTGTGCCTCTCAATGGTCTCCTTCCCTCCCTCCCACCAGCTTGTCAAGTATTGCACTTGAAGACCACTGTCTTTTTAGGTGAGGTCAAAGTTTTTGCTAATGTCTAAGTGATTATGAATACCAAAACCCTATGTTATACACATAAATGTCAAGGTACCTCGACTGCAGAATGCATAGTCTCTTCTTTGGTTATTAGTCCCTCTTAATCTCTATGAGTAATTCAGGCCACATTTAAGTAGGCGAATGTTTTCATTTCGGGAAATACTTTCATGAACAGGGAAGACTCTCTCTTAAAGCCTTCACTCTTCAAGGGCATTTTGGTTTCTTTGTATTAAGCAAATAACATCTTAACAATCATCACTTGGTATAAAATTTCCTGGAATCCTGTGGGAAATACTGTATTTTTCATGATTAGAGGATATGAAGTCCACTAAGGGAATGTGATGAGCTCCCTTAGGCGCTGTTCTTTTTGCACCTTCACTGTGGTTCAAGCAGAGCATGGGGCGAACTCCACCAGAACTCCAATCTTAAATCAGCACTGAATAACTTTAGAAAAAATTGTCTTGTTAAGAAAATTTTGAGGAATATCTACTACTAGGAAAAATGGTGGTAGGTGATAACCTACCGTCCTCATCCAAAAGCCGTAAAAATTTCAGGTATTTTACTAGTCGTCCTTCTCTCTACCATTTTCTTGGATAACAATTTCTATAATATTTCTCTTATAAACACAATATATTTCGTTAACAAAGATTCTTTTATTCACTTAAGCACAAAGCCAATGTCATATCTAACAAATTTCATAAAAACTCCTTAATTTTATCTGTGCAAAGTCTATGGTTAAATTTTCCTCATTGTCTAAAACAATGTCTCTTTGTACTGGGTTTGTTTAAGCAGAGTCCCTGCTAGTTCCACACCTGGCCTTTTGTTTATTTCTTATGTTAACGAAATCATGTTGTCTGGTAGTGTCCTAGTTTGCTTCTCCATTGCTGTACACTCTGACCAATATCAACTTGAGGAGGAAAGGGTTTATTTTGCTTATATCTCCGGGGTCACGCAGTTCATCGGGGAGTCCACAGTAGGAACTCAGGGCAGGAACCTGGAGGCAGGAGCTGAAGCACAGGACATGGAGGAACAGTGCTTACTGGCTTGCTCTCCTGGCCCATGCTCAGTCTGCTTTCTTATACAATATACAACCACCTGCCCAGGGGTGGTACCACCCACAGTGGGCTGAGTCCTCCTGAAGAACTCAACAATCAAGAAAATACCCCACAGTCATGGCCACAGCCCAGTCCAATGGAGAAAAATCCCCAGTTGAGGCTTTCTCAACCCAGATGTGTCAAGTTGACACCAATACTATTCAGCACAGGTAGATTTTCCTGTGTTCTGACCAATTACTTCCTCATGGTATATTTTACTTTCCTCCATCCTTGCTATAGTTAAGCACTATTAGCTACTTTCTCTCTCTCCTCTTCTCTTGGCATGTATATGTGTGTGATAGGCACATATGTATGTATGCATATTGATATATATATGTGGGTACACATATATGCAGCAGTGCTCGGAGTGAGAAGTTGTCCTGCAATGTTATCTTTGATTATTCTTCACTTTTATTTACTGAGGCAGAATCTCTCATTTAACCTGGAGCTCATGGATTCTGGTAGTCTAGTGTCTTAGTTTGCTTTTAATTGCTGTGATAAAAATATTGACCAAAATCAAAATGGGGAGGAAAGGGTTTGTTTTATCTTACATCTCTCAGGTCACAGTTCATCAATGAGGGAGCCCAAGGCAGGAACACAGGGCCAGAACCTGGATTATAGACCATAGAGGATAGCTGCCTACTGACTTGCTTTCTTGGCCTGTCTTATACGACACAGGACTACCATCCCGGGGAGGCACTACCCAGAGTGGGATGGACCTTCCCACATCACTCAACAATCAAAAAAATGGTCCACAGATATCCCCACAGGTCAGTCCAATAGAGGTAATTACTCAGTTGAGGCTCCCTTCACCCAGGTATGTCAAGTTGACAACTAAAGCTATTTACCACATTTGACCCCTTCTCAACCTGATACACAAACTCATCACTTTAAAAGCACAACCTTTTCATTTCTTATCCCCAAGACCTCATATCAATATTTATATTACAACATAAAACAGTCCTGTAATCCTTACAAATTCAAGCATTTTAAATGGTCAAAGTTTCTCTTAAAAAGTCTCTTAACTATGGGTTCCTATAAAATCCAAAACAAGTTAAATACTGTCTTATTTCAAAAAGAAAGAATTGGGGGCACTTAAGTCAAACCTAAATCCAGCAAAGTGGCTCAAGCTTGGACATCTGGGACTCACTCAGGATCTTCTGGGCTCCAAAGCGCTTGGGACTCTTCCTATCTCTGCCTCTGCCATTCACAGAAAACACAGCTTATTTCGTCAGCTCAAGCTGACTCCATTTCACACCTGCCTCCACCCTTGGAGGTCAACCCATGGTCCTGGCATCTCCAACATATATGGGTCTCATCTAGGTCTGAAGCCGCACCTACAATGGCCTCTCATGCCTCTCAGAGTGCAAAGCCTCAGATTCTCTCCATGACCCATTCATTCCTGTGCGTCTTTACCAAAACAGGCTGCACCTTTGCCAAAGACCTTTCCTGGCCTCTCAGTGCCAAGCCTCAGTTGCTCTCCTTGACCCTCTCATGCCTTCAAAACCAGTACCATATAGGAAACTCTTATACATTTCCAATTTCTACTTCCAGCTTGAGATGAAGGCTCAGGCCCCCTCTGGATCAGCTTCTGTGTGCTGGCACTGAGGAAATACTTCCCAGATTTCATCTCAATGATGCTGGTCTCTTGTTACTCACAGATGATTTTTTAGCACCACCTAACCAGCATCAGTTGTCCCAGGAAAGCAAAAGTTTTACTTCAGTGGCCCTTGTCTCTTTTTAATCACAGCGGTTCTTCAGTTCCAACCAACCAGAATCCACAGCTTCTCTATTCAAAATATAATCCAACAGCCCAGACAGTCTGCTTCATTGAAACATCACAAGCCAGGCCTCCATCCTCTACAACTCTTTCAACATTATTTTCCAAGTTCCTACAGAACAGTTCACTAAGCTCTAAACATTCAAAGGCTTTTCCAGTTCAAAGCTCCAAACCTTCCACAGTCCTCCCCAAAACAATTAGGTCAGATCTGTCACAGCAATAACCCACTCTCAGCACAAATTTCTGTCTTAGTTTGCTTGCAATGCTGATAAAAACATTGGTCAAAATCAACTTGGGGAGTAAAAGGGTTTATCTTACCTTATATCTCCCAGGTCACAGTTCATTCCTGAGAGAGCCTGAGGTAGGAACTCAGGGCTGGTATCTGGAGCACAGAGGAGAGAGGATAGTTGCTTACTGGCTTGCTTCCCTGGCCCAGGCACCACCCACAGTGGGCTGGGCCCTCCTACATCACTCAACAATCAAGAAAATGCCCCACAGATAAGCCCACAGGCCAATACAATGGAGGAGATATCGTAATTGAGTTTCCTATCACCCAGGTGCATTAAGTTGACAAGTGAAGCTATCCAGCACATCCAGCTGGCCATCCAGGGAATCCACTGTCTGACACCCATTCATAGATCACGAGAATTGGGTTTGTTTATTTGTTTATTTATTTATTTCAGGCAGAGTCTCATGTATCCCAAGGTGGACTCAAACTCATTATATAGACAAGAATGGTCTTGACTCTGAGCCTCATGCCTCTACATCCCATAATGTAACAAACACGTGCTACCACTTCTGGTTTAAGTGTTAACTATATCTTACACTTTGATTAGATTCTGGTTCATTTCATTTCTTTCTGTCAAGAAGGCTTTGTTGGTAATGGTTGTTTATTTTCTATTTCATGAAGATAGAGACATGTAGTATCTTCTTTTTTTTTCAATTTCAACTGTGATTCATACCACATTCAGGAGCTGTCAGTCTGATCCATCTCTTTCAAAGACTTCTTTGAATCTCATCATTGATTTTAAAAGTCAGAGAATGAGCATAGGAATTTCATATGGTAATTTTCCAACTACCATTTCCTGTTTGTTGGGTTGGAACACTTCTAGAAATCACTTCCATAAACTACTAGGGTAAATAATTGTATCTCTCTCTTCTTACCTTTATTGGTTTTCAAAATAATGACTTGATAGTCTAAGCGTCCTAAAAGATGACCAATGGTTTTCTTTAATCTTTTAGTGTCTTATACATTTGTGGTTTATTACATATTTAAAATATCCATCCATTTTAGTCAATTTTTTGGTGCTCAAATTGGTACCTCCTGATTTAGTGAGTTGGTTGACATGTCTTTCCACATGTCCACTTGTCGGCTCTGAACCCTTGTCATATAGCAGTATATTTTCAGACTCATTTTGCACATTTTCTGCATGATCCATGGAGTCTCTCCGGGTTAACAACAGTGGTCCTTTTCCTGCATAGTGAAACTCTGGAGAACGTGAGAAGCACCTTTTTGTTCTTTGTCTTACTTGCAAACCCCAGAAGTCTGGTTGTGGGTATGTCCACACAGGTGCAGGTGCCCACAGAGGCCAGGCTGTCGGATTCACCAGGAGCTGGAGTTATGGGTGGTTATGAGGATGCTGGGAACTGAACTCGAGTCCTCTCAAAAGCAGCACCAGTTTTTAACCATTGAGTCCTGTCTCCAGCCCACAAATATCCAAAGACTTAAGTGAAAATTTCTCACTGTTGATATTGTCCAGCAAAAGTGAAAGAGCCTTGGTCCACCACTATTTTTAGCATTTCAGTAATATGTTGCAAAGAAACACATCAAAGTAACTGCAAAACCAACAGTGTTATCCATAAAAATAAAGAAATGGAAAGTTTCATAGAGAGTAACTAACTTGCTCATATTTTGTCTAAGTGCACTTAAGCGTAATTAAAACAGAGACAAAAAAAAAAAACGTAAAACAAAGCCTTTCAAAAGCCTATTGTTTTCAAAATCTGGCCTCAAACGTCCCTAATGTCTCTCCTAGTTCCAAAGGCCTCTCTTACTGTGAACCACAAACCCTAATACTCTAGGTGTAGTGCCGTCAATCAAGGATGACATCCAGTGGCCTGTTTGGGTAATAGAGATTTTTACACAGCCTGGGGAATTCTGAGGTCTTTATCATTTAATCCTGAAAGTCAGATTTCAATTGGACAAAAGCAACCACCACTAACAAGCATTCCCCACTGGATAGCGGGCACTGCAAAAAGATCTTTCTTTATTTGTTTTATACACATATGATAATAACTGCCAAACCAACCATGTCATTCATCCACTGATGTGGCATAGAGGTTAACTAAATTGCTCATCTACTTTACTAAGCTAACAAAGTTTTTTTTAAAAAAATCTGACTACTGACATGATACTACATGCCTTATTCTGGGGCTTCAAAAACACTACTTCTAAATTTCTATTTTATAAACATGGAAATTCATCTCAGGAAGATTAAATAACACCAAAATCAGAGAGCTACTTAAGGCTGGAACCCACAGCTTCCAAAAGAATTTTCCATTAATATGAATCCCAGTCTATCATAGAAACACTCTGCTTCCTGATGAGCCCTGTAAGATGCCAGATATGATCACCAAGACCTTTTGCTTTACTTCACAGAAGTGGAATTACCATTCAGCCTCTGTTCTAGCAAATGAGAGGCTGGGAATGAGCTATTTCAAAAACTGGCAACAGAGGAAAGACATATATAGTGAATGGGTAGGTAGTACCAATTAGCTCAGAGACAAATAGTCTGGAAGATTTTAAGTTTACACCCTATGTAACTTGGAATAATAATTAATGGTCATAATGATAATCCTGTGGTTACTAAGGAAGATTAAATTATTCTTAAAGTCCTATGTTTAATCAAATAAATAGTTAATGTAATTTTGGATGGTTTTAAATTGATGATATTGAGAGAGAGAGAGAGAGAGATTAAACAGCTTCTCTGGAAGCCTGGCTTTGGTTTACCACACTTTATACCTAGAGAATAATCTATAGGTTGGTCAGAATCCATCTCTTATCTGGCTCTTTCTACCATTATTCATGGGTTTAAACATAATTATACTCCCCAATAAACTGTCTTCCACGTTCATTTCCTAAGAAAACCACAGATAGTCCTTTTTACCTCAGTATAGAGCAAAGTCACATTCAAGAAATCAGTGTTTCACTAACATTCACTTATATAGAAGAGAACTCAAATGCAAAAATATCATCTCCCAGCTGGATGTGATGGTGAAAAACATCTAACACTGTGCCAACAACTTAACCTTATTTTAATTTCATAGTCAAAAAGTAAATGTGATTATTGTTCTTCTTTTATACATTAAGAAGTTGAAACGAAGAAACTGAGGTTTTACAAATTTTATTTATTCTGGGCCTGGAGAGAGAGATGGCACAGCAGTTAAGAGCATGCACTGCTCTTGCAGAGGACCCAAGTTCAGTTCCCAGCACCCAGATCAGATAGCTTACAACAGCGTGTAACTCCAGCTCCATGATATCCAACACTCTCTTCTGGACTTAATAGGTACTTTCACTCAGGTACACATAGACACATAATTAAACATAAAATAAATATTTTAAAAATTAATATTCTTTTGATTTGAGCCAGCTAGTTTCTAGAATATTTTCTCATACCAATTAACTTCAAACCAATCAAAAGTAACTGATACCATCATCATTTCAAAAGCCAAGCAAATAAGTAGCCTTCTCAGGATTATACCCAAAATTCAATCTCAAGTTGACTAGAGCACAAAGCCCTTGCTTTTCCTCCACTTTATACAACTTCCTATTTACAAGCTATTCCTCTAAGTCCCCCTCAGTCCCTATGAGATTCTGCTGCATTTGTAAACGATTAAGCAGAACTAATAAAAAGAGAGACTGTGCATTCTGCAGTCAAGATATCTTGACATTTATGTTTGTAGCATATTTTTTTTTAGTATTTATAAGGACTAAGACATTAGCTAAAACTTTGGGCCTCTTCTAAAAAGACAGTTGCCTTCATGTACAATACCTGACACCTTGGTATTTGGAGGGAAGGAGAGAGGAAGGGAAGGAGAGAGGGAGGGAGGGAGGGAGGGCAGAGGGCTACAGAGAGGCATAGAGTTGAATCAGGCAAATTGTTCATCAACGTCACTGGTAACACATAGGAGAGACTCAAGTAAATCTTCAGCCCACCAGAGAAGCAAAGCATATTCTCTTAAAGTCCCTTATGAGGGATAAGGGAAGGGAGGCTCACGACAAATCATACTAAACTGTAATATACCCCTTTAGCTTTCAGTTGAAGCTAGTGTTTGGAAAGTCCCAAGACCATTTCTGGATAAAGACTACCTGGAAAAATTTGCAGAACAGTGGGCCTGGTTAATATATGACTTATATGACAAGACAGTGGTTAGGCTACCTCAGACCCCAGGAGGCAGGGAAGTCATGGTTGGTAACCCTATTGTTAAGGCCTGGTTAACCCCTAGACCTTTCCGGGAGGGACAGATTTCCTGACTATGTGCTGTAATACTTAGTATGTACAGAAATGAAAACAGATCTAGAAACAGAAGATACAAGGGAAAAAAAGGAAGTCTTAATAAAGTTATCTAAAACAGACATAAAACTATGATCCATAAAGGCAAAAAGGTGACTTGACACAAATATCACTGAAAACCAAAACCAGTTTCCTTGGTTATAGAAAGATGTGCACATGGGGAACGACATCCAGGATGTCCATGTCATAAAAGACCAGTCTCAAGAAGAAAATGATAATATAAAAGCCACTCATTACTCGTGAACACACGTTCAGGGTCATACCTCTGACTAATCTTCTATTATACTCTTATTATAGCCTTGATAAAATATTTGGTATTTCCTCTGTCTAGAATAGTCTACTTGTCCTGCATACAATGAACATAAAAATACAGCATTCCCTTCCTTTCAGCTAATTTCTTCATATATTTTAGTTCTTAACTCAGAGTTTATATCCCAGGAAACCTACTGTAATATCCCCGCAAACCATGTTTCAGGGTCACCTCCAATACTATGAAGTCCTGTAGCAACAAGGGTCATTCTCTATAGCAAGTTCCATTTGACCTGCCTGCTTTGTCCTTCAAGTTCAATAATGACCAGACTCTGCTGTGCTTTCATTATGTTTTATCCTCAGGACTTAATGCCACAAAGGATACAGATACTCAATACAAACTCATTATGAAATATATACATTTTTCAATATAGGTTTCAATTCCTTTTAATGACCATGGTTCTAATACCTTCGTAAAATGTACTCCTTAGGGCAAAACAAGCCTCAGTTACTTCAGAGAGAGATCGGTGGGGGGTATTGATATTGTCACTTGCTTATTGGGACAACACTTAGATCTGGTCATACATGAAAGTTGGAACGCCTATATCACACCTTCTCCTTCCAAGGCTCAGGGAATTTTGTGGATGAGATGGTAGAAAGACTGTAAGAGCCACAGGTGATGAATGAATACAAGGAAACCACGCTGTCTGGATACCACAGGGTAGTTGCACATATGAACCCACAGCACTTGTAAGAGCAGGCACAAGGCCTGTGAAAACCCAAGTCAGACAAAAACCCAACATGGGTGAGGAAGGTGGGCAAGAAGCCACAGTGCTAGCTGAGGATCTATTGGCAACTGATAGTTACTAGTAAAAAGGCTCAGAAATCATGGTGGAAGAAGAGGCAGAAAGATTGTAAGATTCAGAGGGTAGATGACCACAAGCAGAATCTTCCAGGCAGTTCACATGAACTCACAGCAATGGTGACAGCATGCACATGTCCTATGAAAGCTCAAACCAGACAAGATCAAGCACAGAACAGAAGTGGGTAAGAAATTCCAATCTAATGCATGACCTCTCATTACAAAATACTTTCCACAAACATATTCCCAAATGAAATTCTTAGTTTATTATTAAATATCCTATTTAATAATTATAATCTTACATAACATTCATTAAAAATACAGACCTGACAGAACAATCGTTCAATGCTTTTTTGAAGGAAACACAGTGTCCTTAAAAGCAGAGTAGGCTTGATGGAGCAAGGAAAACACAGACATGTGGACATGAGAAAGAAAATCTCCAAAACAGTTCTCACACCAACACAACTAAGCACTTTACACATTCTTATTATCCCTGGGAGTTTGCTAGGTGTGTTGAGGCTCCACTGAGTCATTTCCAGAAAGAGACACAGTCTGGATCTGTGACCTTAGCTTCGTGGATCAGTTACTTTGGTTCTTTAATACTCAGATGAGGTAACTATGGTACATAAAATGCAGGGATTTGGCTTATTTTCACATGCTGCAAAAAACAGAATCACATGGACAAGAAGAGATGATGGCTACTGAGAACAAGGATTCTGCAATTTGTATGCAGTTCACAGTACTGGTCTGTGCAGGGCTGGGCACAGATCCCTAGTGACACAGTGGACACTGCAGCACAGTCACAAAAGATCCAGGGGGAATCCAAGGCAGCCTTCTTGAGAAAATGCTTCAATGGGAGAAATAGTGGTGAGAAATAATCCATGCATTCTCCTGGGTAATTGGAAGTACTTTTCAAACTATATCATAGGTTCTAATGCAACTGTTTTACTTGGAGTAAACGACTTTCAAAACCACTTTCACTTGAAAGCCTTTTATGCTTAATAGAGCAATTGTCATTAGAGAAGATGGTTGCAACCGTTAGAAATTTGGATTAGCTGATTCTTCAGCAATAAACATTCATAGAAATGTGGAGAAAACTGAGACACCAAACATGTTCCAGGATCCTCCTGATCCAACATACCATGTTTAGGTAAGTAAGTCATACAGAAACAAAGGTTCAAGGTTCATGTTATCATTATAGTTTTTTAAACTTAAAGTTTATTTTTGAAATGAAGGTTGCTTTTCTCCTAAAGTTCTTAAGCCTTAATTGCTACAAAATATGTCTTGGGGTTTGGAAATTTACTGGATAAATTAGGAAACTTTAAATGCAACTAGTACTTCCAAGTAATTGATGTTATTATATCTAATTCATTAAGCTGGCTTATCATAAGACTAAAAACTGCTTTCAGATTAATATATTCCAAATTGTTTAGAGCCTCTTTCCTCCCAAGTTATAACACACAATACCAAAGACATGCAATAAATGATGTTACAATTTGTGATTTTAAGTCTTTCCAGAATTTGTATATACAGTTGAATATTTTACCCTTCAACACAGTCACTTACATGACCACCTCAATAACTGTGAAGACGCAGGAATCAGTAATGTGAGGACATGTAAGTTTAAATAAAGAGTCATAATTCAAAGGGTCTTTGACGGGGTGAGTGAGTGAGCCAGTTAGTGAATAAGTGAGTAACAAAAACACAGATAAATGCATCTAGACCTTTTACACTGATGATTATATTTCTAGTTATTTAACACTGAAAATCCATATTCATGGCAAAGCTTTGTGCTTTGAGGTACATTTGATTGGTGAAAACATTCAATGATCATTCTGAGTAAATCTTGGGAATAAGAGATGGGATCTTGCAGGATAAGGACACTTAGAGAAATACAGGCATGATTAAAATATCGTAAGTCTCACATTCCCATGGTTGCATTCTGAAGGCAATCCCAGAAATGACTTGAATGTGAACAATAGCTCTGAGAGAGTGAGACAGGCAATGCTATCTCAGAGTAGAGTGCTCAGGTGAATGGGGGGAAATTGGCATGCTAATTCTCTGTTTATCTAGCTGGATTCACAAAGTCATGGCGAGATCACACATTTTTTATGTAATTGGGGAGAAATATTAGAAAATCTTACTTTTCTCTAAAGTAAATAAAGCCTCATTTTCCCCTGTAAAATCAAGGATCAATCTACAGAACTTCTAGAGAATTTTCAGGTACTCTCATTCAATAATTATATAAATAAATAGATTCACCATTTTTCATATATCTTCAAACATCTATTAGTATTTCAGAGGTTTCATATTACAGAGAATTGTCTCAAACAACCACAAGCAAGGAAAACCATGCTTTAAGCTGAAAAACACAAGTTTTATGGCTGCCAGAGGACTTTCTCTCTCTCCCTCCTTCCTTCCCTCCTTCCTGCCCTTTCTCTTTTCCTTCTTCTCTTTTCTCTGAGCACGCTATGCACACACCCATATCTCTGACCCATCAGTAGTAAACAGTCTGTCTCCCAAATAGGACAATTACAGAAGTCAAAATAGTAGTTGACATTCATGTGAAAACAGTCCATAATGTATACAGAATAAAGCTGTTCTTCCAAATCTGTCAACTTTCCACTAAGTAGCTACAACTTCAAAAGCAGAAGAAGTGCCTTCGAACGCAAGTATGACAGCAGGCTTCAAAATTTCCTGTTTCCGGTTGTGTCCAAAATATCTTATTCTGTAGATTCCAGGCTGGGCAGTGTCTGGAATATGCCATTCTATGGTTGCATTGCTCAGACCCAGCAATCCCTTGTGCCAATAAAACCTATGGCATGAAAACAGAGAAACAAGACACATTTGCTCTTAAAAATGTGTGACTTTTCATTTCCTGAGTATTTCATTTTCCTGAGGGCCATCTGCAACGTGCAAGGCACTATCCCAAGTGCTGAGAGTACAGCAATAAACAACAGACATAGACACCTGCTTTCTAGAACTACTTCTAACAGGAAAAGCTATTTGTGAAAATATCTTTCCATGCTCCACCTTCTAACTGCCTAACACTCCGTCTCGGGAAGTGTGGCCTGACACATGCATGGCATGTGCCTTGATAGATGCATCTTTTCCCACCTCATCAGACGCTGAACCAACTGACACTCCTTTACAGCTAGATTCATTTGTTTAAATGTACATTAGTAAGTTCATGTGCCAGACTCTGTTCTGACCAAGATGTACTCAGGAGACAGCAGTGAAGCAGACAGTCTAAAGATGGTTTAAAGTTTCATTACACATTTTCTATTGGGGTGGAGATAGGAATCAAGGCAATAAAGAAATAAATCTATCTTAGTATTATAAGAGGAATAAACAGAAATGCTTCAGAGCAAGATGGAAACTTCTCTGAGAAGATCTCATTACATTAAGTGCACAAAGGTGTGGAAGGAGAAACAGAGAACACAGAAAGTTCACAGCAGAATGAGCATGGCAAAGCCAAGGAACCGAATGCTCCCAGGTCTGAGCAAACTGAGGAAGAGTGGCTGAGGTGAGGAAATACATAGAGGAAGATCAGGCTGGTCCCTGAGGACCACGGACTTCAAGAATCTGATACCTCAGTTATGTGGAAACTCTACCCCCATCGACAAAGAGCCTATGCTCAACATCCTGTGCTCCTCAGTGTTATTTGATGACCTTGTTGCTGAAGAACGAGGCAAAGGTCTAAATATCCTCAATATTGAATGCCTTACTGAATTTCAATTTGGGTTTTTGGTGTGATGTTTTAATTATGTGTATATGTATGTGTCTGTGTGTGGGTATGCATGCATGGGTACAGGTACCCTTAGAGATCAAACCAAGTCAAATCCCCTGTGTCTGGAGTTACAAGTTTTTGTAAACTTCCCAGTGTGGGTGCTGAGGATAGGTACTCTGCAAGAGCAGCACAATCTCTTTGTCATTGAGCCATATCTCCAGCCCTGAATCTTAGTTTTTGAAAGAGAATCATTGTTTTATCACCAGAATAAACACTTTTGCAATAAGTATGTATCACCTGTGAAAAGAAAAACATCTCCAAGTGTTAGTGGTGCATACCTTTAGTCCCAGCACTCAGGAAGAAGAGGCATGTGGATCTTTGTGAGCTCAAGACCAGTTTGGCCTACATACTGAGTTCCAGGCTATCTGCAGCTACAGGAAAACCCTGTCTCAAGAAAACTAATATAAAGAGAAAAGAAAAGAGAAGGAAAGAAAAGAACATCTACCCTCTAAAGCAAAGAAAACTATGGCTGTACTGGTACATGGTTCTGGATCATAGAGCTTTCAAATCCTTATTAACCGTGTGAACTAAACTGATAAACTGTCTTTTGTTTGACACAGTCTGAATTAGGTAAAAATTGTCAAAAACTTTACCCACTTCCTTGATATCGTCTGTTGTATGTGATTTATAGACTTCAGAGCATAAATCTTTTCTTATTTCAGACACATTGTCAAAATCTCCAAAATATTCAGCTGAGGAATTTGGCAACAAAAGACACAGAGAAATATTTCTCTGAGAAAATTCCTTGAACTTCATACCTCCCGGCTTGAGTCTGCAGATTAGTACCAATCCATCTCTATTTTATGACTCAAAGAAAAACTAGCTACACACAAACGGACACTGCATGCTGGGAACGGACTGACTTCCTAATAAGGAGTGTCTACCTCCACCTGAACATTTCAACTTTTCACCTGACTTTCGACTCAGCCAATTTGTAAGAAAACCGGTTCGTTTTTCAAGGTAATACATGAAACCATGAGAAAATCCAAGTTACAGCTATCTCTATAGAATGGAAGCTACTTAGGTTCATATCTCAGTGATACAGTATTTGCCTGGTGTTCACTGGACTCTGGGTTCTATCCCCAACACCACTAAAATAAAGTAAAATAAAACAATGGCAGCCAAAACCTCATTAGTACCTAGTCCCATAAAAGTCTACACTATGCTGCTTTTAGAAACCAGAGTCAAAAAGAAGTCTAATCAACTAAATAGGGCCAGAAGGATTCTTGAGAATTTTCTATCATTAATACTATGTATTGAGTAGTCTTCTAATTTGCTTCCTACATTATGATGCAACTGTTTTTTCAAGGCTTGGCAGGGAAAATATTCAATAGGTATGCTTACCTTGTCTCCCAGGAGGCATCATTATACGTTATCTGCCAGTCGCCTATAGTGTCATCATACCTCTCCACAGTGAGGAAAGTCTCATGGGTCTGAAACACAATTAATTCCAATGAACTGGTATGACAAAGCCAGAGACAGATCCTGTCTGCATTGACCCTAGTCAGCTACAAGCCAATGTATCAGCGCTTGGTGCAAGCATGCATTAGGATTTTATCTAAATTCTTAGGCACATCCCTTAACAGTCTATGCAGTATCTTCAGAATATTACTTTAAATCTTTTTTAAAAACAGAACACTTAGAAATTTGAAAGAAGTATAACTATGCAGTTGACAGTAAATGTTGGAAATTAGGGCTAAGAAGAAACTTTTAAAAAATGGTATTTAAAAGATATAGTCAAGACATAATTCAGGACAAAGGATAAATAGCCCAGAACTTCTTCCCATGACATCATGATTTAATTCAGGACAAAGGATAAATAGCCCAGAACTTCTTCCCGTGACATCATGATTTAGGAGGGAACTGGGACTTTCTTCATCTCTCTCTTTCTCTAGGCAAAGGAATTATTAGTTTCTAGACCTCCTTGAAGCAAAGACTTAAAAAGAATGCATAAATCCACCCTGCCCTGGGATCAAAGGGGACTTCCTATTCTTTGTGATAATAGATTCCAGAAACTATATCGTAAGTATAATTTATTTCCTCATTGGATGATAGCTATAATAGAACAGTTTGTTTCAGACCAAGAATTCAGCTTCAAATAAAGGACAGGTTTGAATTATATGACAAACTAATAACTAAAAAGCCATAAATCTCCAACTTCCTTCAATATCTTTCCAACTGCAGTCTTTAAAGGTAGGACATGGGGTTGGAGAGATGACTCAGTTGATACAAGTGTTAGCACTGGGAGTTCGTATCCCCAGCACCCTTATATGCATGGGAGTGCTTGTAATTCCAGTCCTGGGAAGGTAGAGACAGATGAATCTCTGGAGCTCACTGGCAAGCCATCCCAGTCAATTGGTGAACTCCAAGTTCAGTGAGGGACTCTGCCTCAAAAAATAAGGTAGAGAACAACTGAATAAGACCCCCAATGTTGATATTTGACCTCCATATGTCTGTACACATATGTGCACACATCTGAATGAATATACACATAAATAGGACTTGTACTTAATTCATGCTCACTCATAGCAGTCATTTATATCTGCTATTTATAGACTTTCAGATAACTCTAATTTATAGTTGACTCCTGTAATTGTTTAAAATTCTTTGTGAATTATTCAACTGATATGTGATAGGTAATGAGGAAGTACTCAGAATCCAAGGTCTTGTAAAGAGAGCTGCTTCTGTATAATGAGGGCATAATGACATTTGTTAGGCCTTAGAGGGAATAGAAGGTATGACTGTCCTAATGAGTAGATCTAGAATAGAGGTTTGAGAACAAGTTCAGACCTCTAAAATGTCAGGGACAAAACCTGCGACTACTCTTTCCCCATTCCCCTACCATAATCTCTTACAGGTGGATAATTAATAAAAGATAATTAGTCTCTCTGCTATTGAGCTTAATTCTCTATAAAGTAGGACAATAAAATTGACAGTCTATATAAAGCGTCTAGCCATGTACCTGCAGAGAGCAGGCACTCAATAGAGATGATGATAATGTCATAAAAGGACACAAGAAATTGTTTCCAACCAAGATTCAGAGTACGCTTAAAAGGAAATATGTTCTCATCACAAGGCTTTTAGTGTTCTGCTCTAACCCTCAGGACAATGAGGATGAGAGAGCACTGTGCTCTCAGGATAACAAATGGCCACTAACCCTGCAGTTTAACATATTTTAATATATTCAGAAAGTAGTGTTATAAATATGCAAATGTTCTGGTATAGCTTGACCTCAGAGAAGAATCATCTCAAATGGTGCACATTGACAAGCTAAGCAGTAGAACATTGTCCCCAAGCCTCATCTTTGATGATGTCATATTGCCACAGTTGCTATCATAGAAGTAATAGCATTTGAATAAACAGAATTGAGGAAGCTCATTTGGCAAAAAGCATTTTGGCTTCTAACTGGTTTGGGACCTTAGCAAGAATGGCTCGTAGTAGAATGAGTCCATCCTCAGTCGTGGGAGGAAATAATAGTGACCTAAGAACTGCTATCGCATTCCTATTCTCCTTAAATGTCTCTAAATTTTGTGGGGGTTTCTTGTGGTGGTTGCTGTCTTAGTTTAGTTTGTTTAGATTTTAACTTTTTTATTTATACTTATATATTGGTGTGTGTGTATGTATGTTTGTGTGTGCATGTGTGTGTGTGTGTGTGTGTGTGTGTGTGTAGTGTGCACATGCCTCAAAGCATCTTTGGAGGTTAGGAATTGGTTCTTTCTTTTCTGTGGACTTTAGGGAATGAACTCAGGTTCATCAGGTTTGATGGTAAGAGCCTTTACCCACTGAGCCATCTCACCAACCAATTTTGTTTAGGTTTTGAGACAAGGTCTTGCTATATAGATCAGGCTACCTCAAACTCTTGATTTTCTAGGCTCTACCTTCCAAGTTCTGGAATCGTTAGTGTGTGCCACCACACTCACTTTGTTTAGGTTTGTGTTGCTGTACTGTTTCATTGTTCGTTTGATGATAAGACTATCCTAAGGAAGTTATAAAAGTGTAAAGTTACTCCATTTTATTATTACACCATTATCTATAAATGCAATTTATCATATATATATATATATATATATATATCAGTAAAACAGAAATCTGAAGTGTTTTGTAACAAATGACTCAAAGTAATTAACTGAAAAAAAAATAGATTTGTGAGAAAAGAGGCATTCATACATTCTATTTTACTAATTTCTATATTTTGTAACATTGGGCATATATTCCATGTCATCTTTCAATAATTATAAATAAACATCCTGTTTATGAAAATAACTTGAAGCAGATAGGACAGAACACTTAGGGCCTGCACCAGGTAGTATGATCATTCCAAAACAAGAGAAGCCTCAGAGTAACAATGATGGAAGGGCTGACAGGACAGGAAAAGAGAGTGGAGACACTTCAAATATATATTTTTCACATGCAGTGTCTTCAAATCCATACCTTCTTCAGAGACAGTGCGACCTGGCATGCCTAATTTTATATGTGACTACAAACACTCATTAAAAGCTTCGAATGTGTGGTTTTCCAGATTCAGTTTCACATTAACAGAACCCATTGAACATTTTCCCACCTCCCAAAATAAAATGGATAAAGGTGATATGTTGTTTTCTATGTTTAGTTAACCTATAAAGTGGAGAAGCGTTTAAACTTGGTTTTAAAATTTTAAGGTAAGGATGCTCACCTGGTTTTCTGCTGAATTCTTTGGGTTTGCACCTACAAATGTAATTTCAACTACTTCTCCCTGGAAATGAAGCAGGTGTTTAGTTAATTCTAACACAAAGAGTTCTGCTGTGCTCAGATTTGCAGCATTATCTACTATACAGTCTCACATCCTGGCTTCTATGTAAATTCTCTTCCACTGAATTAAGTGATTCCTTTCTAAGCCTCTTGGAGAAAACATCCTTGCAACTTGGAACACAGGAAATGGGGTCAAGGAGTTTCCTTTCGGTAGAATCAGGTATAAATAATGATCTGGAGCTATAGGTTTCGACACAATTACACATTAAAATGTTTTTATCATCAACCTCAATACTGGAAAAAAAAAAGATGCTTCCTCAGCCCTCAATTTTTTTTTGCCTCCAACCTGAGGTGATGACATGGGAGGAAATCCATGGAAGTGCAGCATAGAGTAACAAGAAGCTCTGCAGATGGAGCACAAGAGAGAGAACTCCAGATGTCCATGTGCAAAGCAGAGGCATCCACCATCAAGAAAAGAGTTGCCTAAAAGAATTAGAAAGGGCAATCCCCAAGTTCATAAGGAGTTGGGACTAGTTCCTGTTCTAGGTAGCCAGGCAGGAAAAGCTCAATAGTTTTACCTAGGAAGTGTGTATGTGTCTGGGTGTGGGGAGGGTTCATACATTTGGCCCACACTTAAAGTTGCCTTGCTATGCCTAAAAAGCATCATAGCAGGTTAAAAGTAGGTAAAAGCAGTAACAATAAAATGAAGTTCATTAAAGACACAAATCAAGCTGGGCATGGTGACAAGCGCCCTTAATTCTAGATTTGGAGGAGGCAGGAGAACAGGGCTAAGGTAGGCAGATCTCTGTGAGATGCAGACTTGTCTAGTCTACAGAGAGAATTCCAGGCCAGCTGGGACTGCAGAGAGACCCTGACTGAAAAAAAAAAAAAGAAGAAATGAATCACCAAAAGGAGGAAGAAAGATGAGGCATCATTATCACCCTATGGACATTAAGAGGATTATAAAAGAATATTATCAATAAACATGAACAATACACTTTATATTATATCTACAAATGAACAATGTATATATAAAATAAAATGGAAAATTTTCTCAACATGTGGAAATTACTAGAAAAGCAAATTAAATTTCAAGAAAGTTGTAAAATCATTTGAATTTGAATGGACCTATAACATGAAAAGAAATAAAATGACTAATTTAGAAGTCTGCAGTAGCTGGTTGGGGGAAGGAAAGCAGAAGCCTCATCCCAAAGGCAAACTGGTCATGTGTGGAAGAGTCTGTCCATCCTTAGGACGAGCCCAATGCCCTACAAGACTCAAATACAAATGGGGGATCGTGGTTAGACAGCGGCTCCTCCAGAACATGGGTGACAGGGGGTGAACCATTTTCTCACTCCCCATGCTACAGACTTAACTGCCTTAGGATCTGATGACAAAAATCATTCAAATTCAAGGAGCCTGGAGTCAGCCAGTTTCTGCTCCAGGGCAGGAGATGGCCGCAGGGAGAGCAGTGGACAGAGGAAGGATCAACTCTTGATAAGAGGGGAGTTCACACTGCAAGAGGCTTGCCTTGCGCAGGAAGTACAGCATGGCGAGTGGAAGCCTGGCCCTTAAGTAGGAGCCAACCCCATCACCTGAGAACAACTGCGGAGTCTGATAGCCCCTGGGACAAGAGGTCAGCAGACCCCACCCCTCCCGCCACAGAGTTCACTGCCAGAGACACTGAGCACTCTGAGGCTCCAGTGGAAGACGTGACTTCTACAGCCTCCTTCCTCCAACTGTGTTCAGGGCTTCTGGACACATCACAGTGTTCTACGGGCTTCCCTGACTCCCCAGCACACAAGGATGAGACCTCTTGTCTCAAACATCAGCCACCACAGGGCAGATAGAGGAGTGCTCAGACTGCAGGAGAACATCCTTGTCTGCAGATATGGAACCACCCTACATCTCCATCAGTAGATGAATGGATAAAGAAAATAAATTCAGTACAGTCTAATTATATTCAGTTATAAAAGTGAATTAAACTATGACATTTGCAGGAAAATTGAAGAAACTGTTGATCACTGTGCTAAACAAAATAGGCCAGATTCAGAAAGAAAAAAATGCTATTTTTCATGTGCACATGTAAATTTAAATATATCATTTAAACACATAAATGACAGTATGATGTGAAAGAAGAAAGGAAATTATGAGTTTTAAATTTCTGTGTGCATAAATACATATATATATATATATATATATATATATATGTGATACTGAATGGGGATTTGGAGAAGAGAGAAGGAGGTCTGAAGGAATGGGGAATGAACTAAAAAAGGATAATAGAATACAAACTGGTCAAAGCAGAATAGGAAAATTTGGGAAGAAGTGTTACTCAATTGGGAGACTTGGGGATGGAGAGGGCCCTGTTGAGGCAACTGCAAACACAGATTAGATATATATATATATATATATTCATAAAAGTATCACAATGAGATCTCTTTATACACTAGTAAAATTAGTTTAGGAAAACAACAAAGTTTCTACAACACAGAGGTGATGAAAACCATTACCTGGCTCTGGTTTTGTCAAACTCTCCCTAACCACAAGCCACAGAATGTTTCAGTCTTCACTGCAGGCCTAGACTGGTTCTATCTCATGAATATTTTACAGCATAAACTTGTTTGTGATTGAGACTACGACACTGTAGTATGACTCCCAAGGCACTTAGCAAAGAAACATTAGCCTAAAAATAAGGTCATAACTTCAAGCATAAAATCAGTAATACAAGTCAAGGGTCATGATTTATCCCAGCTCTTAGAATCAGCAAGTTTGAGGCGACTTATGGGTGGGCATCAGGCAAGCAAATAAAAAAAAGTATAATGATATATATTTATGAAAATGTTACAGTGAAACTCATCTCTCTGTATGCTAAGCGAAACACAATTTTAAAATGGGAAAACCACAAACATTGCATGCTCTCTCTCATATATAGAATCTAGGTAGTGATACAAATATATATCATGATGTGAAATTAGAAAGGGGAACTATGTGGTGGAAGGTATCCGCCTAAAGGGAGGGGACGGGCATACAAGGGAGAGTTACGGTTAAAAACAAATGCGGCATATTTTATCTCATATGCAGAAAATCTCTACATATATGAGATGAAAACAGAAGGGGAACTTTTTGAAGAGAGAACGGAGATCAGCAGGAGGAAGGACAAGGAAAGGAAACAGGGAGGTAAATGTGGACAAAATACTGGGACATATATGTATGAAAATGCCCTAATGAAACCCATTATTCTACATGTGAACTGAGAAGTTAATTTAAGAGTTGATCATGAAGAAAAGTTTAAGCCCATATGCTTTCGGAGATAGAACTGAGCAAATAATAGCTAAAGAAGAAATGGTTCTGCCTTTATCATAGCTTCTCAGAAGATGTAGGAAGACATACTTCTCAACTCAGTTTTTATACTCTTGATACCAGACACCGAGACGACATGAGAAAAGCACAACCAGCTCTCAGGGCATGCTGTTTAAATTCCAGAGTGACATATTAACAAAGCAGACAAAGCACATGAGAAAAGCCTTATCCACCATGACCAAAGAGATTTAATATCTGAAAACCAATTAGTGTAAAATACTGTATTAATAGATGAAAAGAAACTCACACAGTTACCTCAGTAACACAGAAAGCACTTGCAAAAATCTAATAACCACTTCCAGAAAAGCCTCTCAATATACTAAGCATAATAGAAAACTATCTTGATGTGGTTAAAGTTGTCTACCAAAGTACTGAAGATATCCTGAAAAAAGTCCTGAATGCTCTTCTCCTAAGATGAAAACAGGGCAAGGTTATCCAGTCTCACAAATCCTATTCTGTAGGGCCCTAAGGAATCCCAATTGACCAGCAGGCACCTCGTGGCCGGGCTAAGATGGTGCTGAGAGGAGCTGAAACAAAGGCCAGCCAGAGGAGATAGGCACCTAACATGATAATTAGGTGAACTAGGGGCATAAACGCCATTGGAGGGGAATTACTTCCTCCCTCGTGAACAGCGCCTGAACAGCTATAGTCTCTATGTAAAGTGAAGGCATGATCAGAGTGATCTGTAAAGTAACTGGGAGAGCATTGGGAGTCTTATGCTAATGGCTGCTGGTTTTGCCTTTATATTGTGCACACTGGCTTTAATAAACGGCTCCCTGCTAGCATCCTGTTGGACTTGGACCCTGGCTACATCTGGTTTACTCCTGGGGACAGAAGGAGAGACTAGCCACGCACCCAATCCTACTTTCTCTTGGGCAAATGGGCTACCTGCTCTTCCCTTGGCTCTCTGGCCCACAAGACGGGACGAGGGGAATTGGTGAACGCACGCGGCGGGACACTATTCCACAGTTGTTGGTGTTTAAACATAATTTGCTCCTCCAAAGACCTTCTGCATTGAAACCTGGGATTCCAGTGGTATCACTACTCAGAGCTGACGAGATTATAAGGGGATAAACTTCACCAATGAGTTTATATTGAATAGGCTGGGGCCTGGATGGAGGAAGTGAGTCTCTAGGATCTGCCTTCAAAGGATAGATCTTGTCCATGGCACCTCCTGCTCTTCCTCTCTACTTCCCAACCCCCACGAGGCAAGCAGATCTCCCCTGCTTCACCCCACTTCAGTAATGTTCTATCTCACCAGGCCTAAGCCCAGAAGCAAAGGAGTGGAGTGACCATGGTTTTAAATCTCTGAAAACATGAGCATAAATAAGCACTTCTTCCCCCTGATGGTTAATCATCATCATCAACCTGATGTGTAAGAATTACCTAGGAAACATGCCTCTGAGTGTCTCTATGAGGGTGTTTCCAAAGAGGGTTGAGAATGGAAGACTCACCCAGAACCGGGGGTGGGGGCCACCATCCTCTGAGGTAGGGTACTGGACTTAATAACAAGGAAAAAGCATGTGGACCACCAGCCTTTCTCTCTCTCTGCTTCTGGACTTGAGGCAATGTGACCAACTGCCTCCCTCTCCTGCTGCCATGCTTCCCGCCATGATGATTGCACCCTCTAAGTGTGAGCCAACAATAAACCATTCCCTGGGTTGCCTTGTCATATATTTTGTTACAGCAGTGAGAAGTGTAACTAATACACTGTTAAAATTATTATTAATTTGTTATTAATAATTCAGTTACTTTCTCGGGTATTTTATCCCAACAGAAGAAACTAACACTATCATTGTACTGGAAGTTCTAGATCATTCAGTAAATGATGACAATTCTTATGTATAAAAAGAGAAATCCAGAAAGGAATTTTACTTGCTGATTATATACTATATGCAGAAATTTCTAAGGAATTCATACCAAAAAAGGAAAACAGAAAAAGACAGCAGACACTTGTTAGAACTAATGAATTACTCAGCAAGGTGCAGAACACAAAGTCAGCATAGAACATCATGATGCAGATCCTACTCCACGTCCACACGCTTTTCCTGTCTTGATCTAAGAGACAGCTGGGTTCAGCTCCTGTGCATGATTCTCTAACCATCCATTTAAGAAGAATTTCCATTTTATAAATTCAGTTTTACATAATTAACCCTGGGGAGGATCAATATTTCCCATTCTCATCCCATCTGCAGCGCCTCTCCAGAGATGAGAACCAGCGTCAACATTTTCCTCGCTGACGCTGGCCTATGGTGATTAGAAGCAGATTTTGACATTAAACAATATATTTCCTTTCACCTTTAAAACCAAGTCTATAGATATTTTACAACTTTTCCATGAGTCTTACCACTCTGTATTCAGGATTCACTGGCTGTAGGACATCCCCAAAGTTTCTGCCTACGGGTGCTCTGTCCACAATATTAGGGATAAATGTGCTTATCAGCTCTTTGAAAAATGGAGGCTCTGGACCACTGCTCATGTTGGCTACTGTGTCCTGAAACAGAAAGTATTTGCAAAAGGAACACACGATGGAGATTCAGTGATCTTTCTGCCACACAAACATTCCAAGAACTGCCTTCATTAAAGGAATTACACAGACACATACATACACACACTCCAAGCTAACAATATTTAGCAAAAATGTAAAGACAATTTTGCTAAACTGTGAGTCTAAATGTTCATATTTTAAACTTGTTGTGAGAAGAAAGTTTTGGTTGAAGGCAGTTGCTTTGTTCCCTGGATGGTGTAACCCAGAGCTCCAAGAGTAAGTTTAGAAGCCTGTTTCTCTGGTTAGATTCTGAGCTGTCATTTTTCACTTTGTGATGCAAGATAGAGGCCTACCCTACCGTATGATATGCCTTCATAACATAACATTGCAATTATGCTAAAATATTTTAGTGTGGAGTCTCTGTCTTTCTCTTTCTGTATGTGTGCCTGTCTTTCTCTCACTGTCTCTCTCTGTGTCTGCCTCTGTGTATGTGTGTGTGTGTGTGTGTGTGTGTGTGTGTGTGTGTGTGTGTGTGTTTGTAAGCATATGTATGTCCTGGTGCTCATAATGCACATGTGTGTGGAGGCATAGGTCAACATCAAGTATCAAACCTACTCAGACACCATCCACATTTTGGTTATTGAGACAGGATCTCCCTGAACCTGAAGCTTGCTGATTATGCTGCACTGGTTGGTCAGTAAGTCCCAGGGATCCTCTTTCTACCTTCCCACCACCAGGATTACAGGCATGCTACAGAGGCCAGCCTTTATGTACAGATGATCAGACTCAAGATCAGCATGCTGGGAAGGCAAGCATGTCACTGACTGAGCTAACTCTCCAGCTCATAAGATTGTTTTTTTCATTTAAATTTTCTTGAGAATTTCAAACACAAGAACTGTATGGACATGATTCTTCTTCTCCCACTCCCTCTCAATATTTTTATTCAATTATTATTGTTGTTATTATTATTATTACATATATATAAACAATCTACTGAGTCCATTTAGTATTGCTAGTATGTGTTTAAGTGTGATAACTGGGATTGGTTAACCTCTCAGGGAGCTCATTGCTGGAGAAAACTGATTCTCCCTCTTTCGGCAGCCATTAATTGCCTATAACTCTTTATCTAGAGGTGCAACCTCAAAAAATGTCCCCATCCACATCGGTAGGTCAGCTAGTATTGTCACTGTTCAAGTTGTTTCTAAGCAACTGTGCAATTGAGATTTCATGGGTTCAGTTTTCCTGTCATATCTGGAAAACACTGTCTTGCAGAAGATATCCTGATCCTCTGGCTCTTAAAATCTTTCCACCTTCAACTTCTATGTTCCTTGAGCCTTGGGTGAGGGGGTTGCATTGTTTGTATCAAATTGGGGCTGAGCACCAAAGGGTGACTGATTCTCTGCATTTTTACCGACTGTAACCCTCTGCATCTGTTGCAAAAAGATTCATTGATGAGGGGTCGAATCACACTATAGTTATCTGTACGTTTAAGTATGAGTTTTAGAACACAGAAACTGTGCTTAGGGAAATTGTGGTTGTAGTTTTGCCGCTAAGATCTATGAACTCTCCAGTCATATGTATTTGGTTGGTTTACAACACCAGGCATTAAGTAAGCCTTAAGTCTTTTATGTTTAGTGTTTACAACAGCACATGGTGTGGATATGTATCATCACTTGATCAAGCAAGAAGACAGGATTGAAGAAACTCAGACATTTTTCAAGATCTCATAGTCAGTCTTAAAGCAAGAGGCTGTAGTGCAGATCATAAAACAAGTTTCCAGAAGTGAACTACTAAAATCTGAAGACTCTATTTCTGTAAAAGACTATTAAGATCTGCCTGAGGTAGAAGTTAAAACTTATCTAGAGTTATAGGTGTAGGTTTATACTTTCCTAGATAATCTGAATATTCTACAGGTAGACATGATTAAAAAGGTTCAATGAAAAGGATACATTGATAAAATAATAATGATCAAAACGTACTCAAGTAAACAGATTGTACTGAAATTTCAAGTATAATCAACAACTCATGGTGGAGGTGTAAGAAATTGCCTAAACTGATCTTCAGGAAGCAATTCTATATTTCAATCCAATATATCTAAGCTGTTCTTGAAAGGCTTTATTGTACTCAATGTATCATAATTTCATAGCTTTTACCAAGGCTTGTCTGTTACTATATGAGTCTTTGTATTATTTTAAGATTTATGTCTTACTTGTGAGTTAACTGTCTACACCACAATTACAGCTATATAAATAACTGTATATTTAAGGTAACTTTTCAATAAGTAGAGAAATTTAGATCAGACACATTTGTTCAAATGTGCATATTTTAGGAACATCATGAGTGTATCCCAAGGTAATACTATATTTCCTGAAATGTAAACCTCCATTCATAGTGACAATTTATTTTGAACAATCAAGAAAGTAAAAATGCTACTAATTGCCCTTTAAGACTCCTCTTATTAGAGATGCACGCCAGTTTTATAAATGTTCTAATGAAGAAAATGAGGATTGGACATTCTATAAATGTGTGGTCTGGTCTACTCCATGTGGGAGGAGAGAATCTGAAAAGCATTAGAGAGCGTGAGCTATAATCAGCCTGGTTACTTATCCTCAAGAATTTTTGGTCATCTAAAACCATAGATAAAAATCATACCACTTTACTTCTTTACTTCAAATGATAGTTATGAATATATATATATATGTATATATATATATATATATATGAAAAAGACTGCCACAACTGAATGATATTGACTGAACGTGAATTTTACTACTAGTAAAATATCGATTATTTTCTTAGTGATATCATGTGCTAGTCAAAGAAATTAAACGTATATTTAAGGTTCAATCTTCCTTCTGTACCTCTTCACCTGAGGCAAACATAATTCACACACACACACACACACAAAAAAAAAAAATTTGATTACCGTAGCAATTGCCTGAGCAAGGGTTCCAAAGAGCTGTATATAAGCAGACAGAGAGTGTGGTCCATAAATTGTAGATGCTGCCTCATACCGCTGAGCCTGCAGGAAAAGCAATGAGAAGTTTAGAAAGCTCTGTCCATTTACTGAAGTAGAGCATTTTCAGTTATGGTGACGTTTGGACATTTCACATGACTTAATAACAGGAAATATTCTGTATTATTTATGAAAAATAAATGGGTGGATATTTGCATTCACAAGCCCAGTTGAATAGTTCCATCAGCTACTTGTTAAAGGCAGTTGATTCCCTTTGTCTATACCATTTGGACTAATACTCCTATTAATCTGAAAGAAGTTGCTACCAACTAAGCCCACATCAATTCTAAGTTTTTCCAAAATCAATGTTTCCCCCATTAATATTTATAATATAAAAGACCATTCCAATATGGATGAAAATGAGGAGGCAAAGAGTCCTATTTAATATTTCTAGATAAGTAAGCTACTAGTATGGATGGACTTCCAACCCAACATACAACTATGAACTAGAGCCAAATGAATCCCCATATGAGCTCTTCGCTTATAGTTATTCCATAGGAACCTGAACGCCACAGCTCTAGAAGGGCAGACACACCAGCTCTCCCTGCGGCTTCTACACACCACCCTATCAGGATCTTGTTTGGGGATCAGCTGGCAGGCATCGAGGACTACTCTTTCTCTCTCATCCTACATTCTGTATGCCTGAATGTCGTGCCACTCTGTCTCCTTAAAATCTCTTATGGTTGTCTCTTTTCCTCTCCTCGTTTCACACCATCATCTCTAATGCAGACCTTATTTACAGTTTGCAGACCAGTTCCTTCTCTACACATGCCCACACTGCCATCTGAGGCAGCACTGCCAACCACAGAGTGAAACAAAGCACTCTCCCCAAATACTCAACACTCTATTTCTCTGCACAAAGGATTCTCCCCTTCACTCCCCCTGCCTCTCACTCTATCGCTCACCTCACCATCATCATCATCACACTCCATAGTCCTCAACTAATTAGGGCCAGATTCTGTGCTGTTTCTACCCTCTGGACTTTAATCTGTTGTCCCCTCTCTAGAATACATCCCTAACTTCCTTGACTAACGCTCACTCACAGCCAAGAACTCATACAAATGTGTGCCAGCCATCATCTTCTGACACTCATCTAGTGGAAGCCTCTCACAGCAGGATAAACATCAGCTTTCCTCTCTCTTTGCTAGAACATTAGTGCAAGAGCAGGTTCTTTCCATGGATGTGCTACAGACTTAGCAAAAGTATCTGTCACAAGATATCAGTTAATGAGTTAATAATAAACTTTGCAGAAGCCCAAGCCTGGCTGAGTAAACAAGCTAGTAGAGATTCTTAACTTTGTGCCTGGCGCAGCTTTGGCTGTCTACTGACACCTGAGGATGCCTCTCAGAACAATGGTTCTAAGTGCAGAAAACAAAATACTTAAGATTGATAAAACTAATTAGACTTAAATGCATCTATCAACCTAAGCTAATCAATTTCATGATGTAGTAATAACTGCTTCTTTATTATGTTAGCAGATGAGAGGATAAAGCAATACTCTAGTAACTACTGTGATTTTAGCATAAAAATAGAAATGAAAGATATTTTCAGGTTGACAATAACTGTGTCATACTAAAAATATCAGTGGTTCTGCTGGAGTCCAAGGTTCTGTTAATATTATTGTTGCTTGTTGAAGGACATGCTAAATAATAGAGCATAGGGGAAAAGATATAATTGTTCCTACCTCAGTTCACCTTAGTGAGAACTCATATTTAATAACCATATAATTGGATCTGGAATGAACTCTCAAAGTTCCACATGGTAGTCTTTGCTCTGAGCAAAATGGTAGTAGGTGTTAGTGGAACTCTTAAGAGGTACAGCCTGACAGGAGGTCTTCAGGTCTGGGGCATGTGTGGGGAGGGGACAGTGAATCCCTGGCCCCCTGTCTTTCTTCATCAAGCTATTTGACTATGAGATATGGTTTCATTCTCCACACACTGCTACTGTTTCCATCAAACATCCCAACATACAGTGAAAACTAATGGGCCCACTACATCAAGGACCAAAGCTTCCAAAACTATAAGCCAACATTAGCCTTCTCTTTATAAGTTCTCGTCTTGTTACAGTGAGGGAAAGCTGACTAACAAACAGTATTTTCTTGAAATTAGGAACCTTCAGCAAAGCAAACAGAGGGGAGAGCACGTTCTGCTGGCATCACTAAATGGCCAAGCGCAGGTCTGTGCCTCTGTATGGACTGCCATGGTCTACCAGCAGATCTATTAGAAATCATTAATTGTGAGAGTCTGGGCTATTTTCATGTTAAACTGTTATTTAAAAGTAATTGGGATGCTTTATGGACCATTTATAAATAAAGAAGCTATCACAGTCACCAGCTCCCTTACCTTGGGCCTTTGTTTTTGAATCCATATCATGGATACAGCAATATGCTCTTTCAGGATGTACTTCAAGGATTACTTACACTTGCAAAGTACTTAGCTAATGCATTCAATAGCAAATGGCAGGTTCTGCAGAGGCTTAAATCACCAAATGCATTATGGGTTGATATTTGCATGCCACAACCTAGGTTTATTACCAATGCCCCAACAAAAATATTTTAGGGAAGGAGGAAGTCAAATAGACTATAATGCTGAGATGTATTTGGAAGTGATGAACCTGAGACCAAACACAAATCATCCCTAAAAACATCACCTCTCAGAAACATGACTGAAGAAGTTCAAATGTCTGTTTAATGCAATGGTCTTGATCCAAGTATGATATAAACTTCTTACTTTACCTGATATTCTTCATAAGTGGTAATGTAATGTGTGTACACATTACATAAACCTGCAATAACCACAGTCATGTCCTTCATCCCAGAAGACGCAAATTCCTAGGAGGAAAAAGTTGAAAAAGTTACCAGATAAATTAGTTCCTCTTAAGGTTAACATTGCCTGTTATATTTAAGATGTAGTTTTCTTGTTAATTGTAAATATAAGATGTATGTCTGAGTGAAAATCTTCCCAATGATCAAAACCAGCAAGGAATATAGAGACGCCAGAGAGCCCTGAATGAAAAGTTAGTCATCACCATTACAGATGAGCAAGTCAGTGGCTCAAAGAATCTTAATGATCACATTGGCAGTTTACTAAAATAGAATGCATTTAAGTAATTACCTCAAAGCATACGAGTTTACATTCTCTAACTCAAATAGTTGCTTCTACATTCAAATAACCAGACATTTGTTCATGAATGCTTTTACCATACATCCTGAATATGAAATAAACCACAAAGACAAAACATTCTCAAAACGATATTTATTGTACTTCGACTATTCACAGAGCTTTAAGATGCTAGTAAGTACTCTCCCGGATAACTTAGTATTTAATTCCTACACCTTTATAAATTTTTATCTATTTAAATGTAAATACAAAAAAAAAACATTTTAACCTAATTCCCTTATATTTCCAAATCAAATTTTTATACCATCCATATTTCTTATGCACCTCTATCTACTAATTTCGTGATTAGTAATTTTAAGAAAGAACAGTTTAAGAGGAACAATGAATTCTTTTCCTCTTCGTCAAATATGAATATACAAGTCTTTATTTCATATTTAACTTACCTCTTTAATTCTCTCTCGAAATCTTCGTCCAGCCATGGTTCTAATTTAAGAAAACAAAATTAAGTAAATGTCCACCAATTTAGAATATATGCCAAGAATCCAGAAATACTTGTGCCAAATAACCCCAAATTTTATGCTGGCTATCACATGATACTAAAGGAGAGTGTAGGAATTTCATGGAAAAAAAAGTTGAGTTTTTGCTTGACTATCCTATGTTCAAAGCAAATCCTAAAACTGAGAACAATTAGATGAAAGGAAGGAAATATTAATGAATATTACTAAGAAACATGACAATCGGTAACGGGGGTGGATCTCACTGGTAAAGCACTTTCCTAACAGGTGCCAGACCCTCAGCTCAATCCCAGGCACCACAAAAATTGAAAACACCGCTGTCTAGTCATAGCTTCAACATAATGACCGAGTCAGAGAAAAAGTTCAGTACTTGTTCTGCCTACAAAGAACTCGTCATTGTGTTTTATATTTAATCTTTCAATGAAACCTGAGTTCTTGCTGGTTACCAGACCCAAGTTTAGATTTGAAAATGATCTGAGGAGACGGTAAGCACTGTGGAAGGACAGCAAGGGGGACAGGGAGTGGCGTGGGTAGTCCTGGTGATGATGGAGCTGGTGTGACGGTGGGAGAGGTTGGTAGTTGTTGGTAAAGATGATTTTATGTAGTGTAAGAAGGACTGGCATCCCCATTAGAAACAGAGCAAAGGATTAAAAAGGCCAAAACAAGAGACTTGGCCATGAGAATAACTAGAGAGGACATGTTCAGGCAGAAGGAACCGCACGGTCAAGGTCCCCTAATAAAGATGAACCCTGGTGGGTCTAGCTAGTGCACGTGCAGCTCCCTCCTGACAGAAAACCTTGACAATGAAGCAAGGTATCTCAGGCAGAAGTGAGCAAGAGGCAAAGAGGAAAGAACTCACATCAGACAGCTTGTTGAGGAACAGATCGTATAGGAACTTGGAAATTGTAAGGATCTAAGGGTTTACCTGGAATGAGATGGAAAAGGACCAGAAGTTTTTGGACAGAGGGGGAGCATGATTTCATTCATGTTTTAAAGGAATTCATCTGGCTGCTGTGTGCAGAAAGACTACCGAGGAGTGATGTAGGCACCCAGCAGATTGAAAACGATTCATTGAAATAATCTGAATGACGGTGGTGGCCGGGAAGGGAAATGATAGAATGTATTGGGAAGGATGTACAGCATTTTCTGGAATGTGCAGAATGACTGGAAGACAGAAATAAAGAAAATTCAGGGACAATTCCAACAAATTACCCCTTACTGAGATGGAAAAGATTTATGTGAAATGGGTTTAAATCATTCCTCCTTGTTTTTAACATCTAAACTGATCATTTCAAATACCTGTATTTTAATAATATTTCATGTCTGTATAGTGACATAAGCCACTGCATTCCACCTTGGGATGGAAATTCTGTAAGGTTGATTTTTTACTCTTGTCTTATCTTTTCCGCAGGTAATAGCAGAGGGATATTTATTCTTCAGAAGTCCCACCAAGAAAGAGCAAAACATTTGTCACTGGTACCACAGGATATCAAGAATTCTGAAGTGAACTGTCTTCCCCTAGGAATTAATTCCAGGGCTAGTGAGATGGCTCAGGGGATAAAGGTGATTGCCGCCAAGCCTGATGACCCAAATTTGATCCCCGGTTACCCACATGGTAGGAAAAAAAACAACCAGCTCCAGCTAGTTATCCTCTGACTTCCACACGCATGACCACACACATGCACACACAAAATAATAAAGTAATAATAACAGAACTAATTCCAAAAGATACACAGTTTTGGATTATGAAACTTTCTTTTTAAAGAACTTACGTAAACTCCCCAGGGATAGCAGCAATGGCCAATGAGCCAATAGTGACAATCTGAATATCAACGATATCTGGGTGCCAAGGATGAGGTTTTGTCAGCTAAGCGCCCAAAATAAGAAAATTGTGTTAGGTATAAATTATTCCTTCTATTGTCAACGGTCACATATGTTTCTCTATTAAACAATTTCAAATGTTTATTTTTTTACCATATTATAGAATTCATTTCTAATTTATGATATAATATTAAATATACTATATGTGATTTATATGTCCTGGTTACATGAGTTTCTTCTCTATTACCTGAACTTACCAGTGGAGCTTTGGTAGATTTGTCATTATGGAATGGAATGGCTAATATTGGTTATCAACTTGACTGGATCTAGAATCAATTTTAATAAATACAAGCCATGGGGCACTCCTATGAAGGACATCCTTGATCAGATTATTTGAAGCAGGAAGTCCCTCCCCAAATGTGGGTGGTACCTTTTGATGGCAGCCCAGATAAAGGACATGGAAGAGGGAAGCTTTGGGTTTTCCCTGCTTGCCTTCACTAAAGCTGGCAAGTTCATCTATCCTGTTCTGTGGTATTCCTTCACTGATGATTGAACTGCCCTCTTCGGGCTTCCAACTTAGATTGAAGACCAGCAGCTCAAGGAGCCTCCAGGACTTCAGCCTCATATTAGGACTGCTGAGACATCCAGCTCATGTACTGAGCAGCTGCTAGATTATAAGCCAATCTAATAAGTCTCATATATATATATATATATATATATATATATACACATATATATACAGTTTAATGACCTCTTAACATTTAAAATGTAAAAAATAAAACTATATCATCAAAATATATTGTATGGCATTCACAAAAAAGTTGTATATATGTTCTAAAAGACCATGAAAAGAAAATTGCTTTACTTAATAATTCTGTGAGGGTTGAGAAGATAGCTCGATGGTAAAGTGCTTGCCACACAAGCATGAGGGACCTAAGTTGGGTCTGAAATGCCCATGTAAAACACCAGTATGGTGGCAGGAACTTGCAATCCCAAGCACTGGATCTTTAAGGCTTTTCTGTTCAACCAGTATGTTGTAATTGGTAAGACCCAGATCCCAATAAGAGGGTTCATCTCAAAATGTAAGGTATACTATTCCAGAGGGACAACATCCAAGGTTGACCTGTGGTCTCCACATGCACACACATATACACACACTCACACATACAATCACACACATGTACATGTACACATAAAATAAATGAATATATAAATAAATAAATAAATCATGCTCCATAAAGTAGAAAGAACTGACATGAGAATGTGTGTGTGTGTGTGTGTGTGTGTGTGTGACCTAGATGTTTTCTTCTACAAATACTTCTTCTTAGAACAGGGTCTGGTGGTACACACCTTTAATCGCAGCACTTGGGAAGCAGAGACAGGCAGATCTCTGTGAGTTGGAAGCTACCCTGTTCTACATAGCAAGTTCCAGACCAGCTAGTGCTACAAAGTGAGTCCCTGTTTCAAAAAAAGAAAGAGCCTTAGAATGCCATCCTGGAGCTCAAATGCAATTCTGATTCTTCATTCTCATTATTCCAGTGTCTCACTTATTCATCATAACTATGGTAAATTGACATAGTTCATAGACATAGTCTCTAATCCTTAGAGTTGGACTCCTAACATTCAAATTTTTAAAGTTAAGTTGAATGTGGAGGGCTGACTGAGATGACTTACCTTTGGTAAGTGCGTGCTAGCCTCCCAAGCCTAACAACCCGAGTTCAATCCACGCAACTCAGAGAAAGGTGGAAGAAGAGATCCAACCACAGAAAGTTGTCCTGTGGCCTCTTTATCCATACCGCCACATATACATCATACACACACAATAACAACAATCATAATAATTTATGTGAGAATATCTAAATAAGATCTATGTCGGTATATACTGATGATTCACTGTAGGACAGCTCACAAATTAAAACTTATAATGATAATTCTAAGCCTCACCTCTCCAGTGTGAAGAAGGATCGGCTTTGGTTTTTGACATTCTATGATTTCTTCCGATGGCTTGCCCAGGAGCTGATCCCGAATGGTGTCCCAAAATGGATCTCCCTCAGTTGTTCCTGTGAGAATTGCTATGATTAATATGATTCTTGAACCTTCAAAGGATGCCATTATTTAAACAACATTGTACACAGTTCTTTCAGAGGTTTCAATGATTTCAGACAGTTTCAGCAATAGAAGAGGCAAAGCTTCCCGTGTGTCATAAAATAATAGCCATTAATTAGATCTCCATTTGGATGACAATAACACAATGTATTTTGTTCCATATCCTCAATGTTTTGCTTATATTAACCTTGATCATCTATGCAGAAAATAAACACAATTTTTAACATGTGTTAAAAATTTTAGATGATACTTTCTATTTGTAATACCACTGTCTGGCTTGTGCAGAAAGAACTCCTTTTTAGTGTCCATTCAAAGTCACAGTTGTATATATACACCCCACACATGTCACACAAACAGAGCATACATGCACAAAGGCACACCACACACACAAACACACCACACACATATTACACATACCACATACAAGCATACCACACATACACATACTACACACACACAAATACATACCACATACACAAACACACACCACACATACAACACACAAGCACATCACATGCACACCACATACACAAACACATATCATATATACACACACAGAGAGAGACATACAGACACACCACACACACATGAAAAGTGAAAAAAATGAAGCCTAAAATATGTAAAGTGAGAGGAAAGCTATATTAACTCTAAAATCCACAAATTTAGAATCTCTGATCCATCAGGAAGGTGTAATTATAAACACTGAGCACCAACTACATGAAATGAAACTGAGAGAAATGAAGGGAATACTAAACAGTTCAAGAACAGTGATGGAACTTTCAATAACGAATAGATCAAGGCAGACTATGGAAGAAATAGAAACCTGGAAGCCAGAGAGAACCCACCGGGTCTGCAGAAAGTTCCATCCAACAACAAAACACACATCTTTCTCAAGTGCACATGGAACACTGCCAGAGCAGGTGTTGTGCCTAAAACAAACCTCAATAAATTTTAAATAGCAGAGATGACACAGCTGTACTTCCCAGACAGCTGCAGTGGAAATTTAATTAGAACTAAGCAACAGAGGCTGAAGAGGTAACTCAGCAGTTAAAGGCACTGGCTGTTCTTGCAGAGGACCTGGGTTCGATGTCCAGCACCCACATTGTGGCTAACAACCATCTGTAACTGCAGTTACTGAGGAATCTGATGCCCTCTTCTGACCTCCATGGGCATTGCACAACATGAGTACACTTACATTCATACAGACATACCACTCGTGTACATAAAATAAAATAATGAATAAAATATTTTTTAAAAAAGAAATCAATAATGGGAAAACCAGGGATGTAGCTCAGTGGAGCCTAGATTTGAAGTTATATATATATATATATATATATATATATATATATACAATGCATGCCATATATATATATATATATATATATATATATATATCATGCACATATGTTAATAAGTCTTGAACCTAAAGAGGAGAGGAGATCATGAGACTGGAGGAAAAAGGGAAATGGGAAATAGACATGGTATTGGAATGTATGTAATAGGAAAAAAGCAGAAATTGGGACAAATTAAGAAAGAAAAGGACCCAGCTGCTGGGGAGGAAGCACAGGGGAGGGAATAGAGAAAAGGAAACAATTAAGAAAATGATACAATGATACATGTATATATGAAGAGAACATAATGAAATCCATTAGTATTTATGCTGACCTAAAAATAAAATAATCACAATCTCACAGCAAACAGTAGCCAAGATAGGTAGACATGAGGAGAAGAATATGGATCAGTGGAGGAGAACGAGGATACAGAAATAAAATTATTTGTGTCAACTGATTTTTAGCAACTGCACCAAAGATCAGTGGATATACTCTGATCGATGGTACTCTGATGGTAATCTCAACTAATGGTGCTGGGCTAACTGGATGGTAGGCAGAAGAATGAAAGTGGACTCTTATAGTAGATGGGAAAAATTACTTAAAATGGATCAAAGGTCTAAAGGTAAAGGCTAAAACAAGGAAACTTTAGAAGCAGGAGATCATGGGTGTGGTGGCACACTCTTTTAATCCCGGCACTAGGGAGGTAGACTCAGGTGGATCTCTAAGAGTTCAAGGCCAGCCTGGTCTACATAGAGAGTTCCAGTCATTGATGTGGTTATTTGATCTTGAAGTTGGTGTGGGCCATCAATTAGTGTTCTCCTTTAGAAGCTTGCATAGCACTCTCCAAAGCTATGAGAACTCAGACTGAAGTTTTATAGCCTGGCTCCACTTCCTGCTCTCCCTTTCTCTCTGATTCCTGTATGCTGAGGAAATGTGATGTCTTTGCTCCCTGACTGACAGTTTAGTTTCCTGCTCCTGCTTCCGTGCCTTCCCCACCATGATGAACTGTGTTCTCTCTGGAAATGGAACTATGGTAAAACAAATAGTTTTCCTCTAGCCTTTTCCTCTTGGTATGGTATTGTATCACAGCAACAAAAGTAAATAATACAACCAATGCCCAACAGGAAAATTGAAAATGCAGGCTCCCCATTAAAAACTTGTCAATATGTATTTATAGTAGCATTATTCATAATTTGCAAAGAAGAAAGCATTAAAATGTTTATCAACTAAGCAAAGAATAAATAGCATCTTGTTTATAAGTACAAAGAATCTAATTCAGCCATAGAAAGGAATGCAGTATTGCTGCAGGCTATATATTGATGACATTGAAAGACGCCAACATAAAAACCAGATATTGGGATATTCCCACTCATATGAGCTGTCTAAGGTAGAAAAGTATAGAGATGAAATGATTAGTGGTTGCTTTGATGTGGGCAAAGAAGCTGGAACACCTAAATACACAGAGTTTCTTTTGATGCAATGAAAATATTCTAAAGCTGACTATGGTGAATGTTGTTTGTATCTGTTAATATATTAAAAACCACTAAATATAGTCTAAGTGGCTAACTTGTATAGTTTGTCAATTATTTCCCCAAAACCTGTTATTTTAAAAAAAGAAACTATTGTTGGAAAACATTAGAGCAAGCCAGATGAACAATGCCTAAGAAATAACATTCCAAATATATCAAATTAAAAAGGTTTAATTAATAATTATATATATACATATATATATATCAGAATAAGCCAATATGTTACCTGTAAGAGAGACTCTCCACTTTCTGTGCATTCTCTCCTTTATAATTAATATTATTACTATGATAGTAAGGACAAAAAGTAAAATAATATATCTTAAACTTATGGACATCTGTGACAGAAGACCTGGAAACATGCACTCTGAGCTTCTCTGCCTTGATGAATATTGGCCCCAATAAAATAACCAGGGAGACACTAAATAGCCACATGTAAGAGCTGAAGGTTCATGTTGATGAAAGACATTCATTTCCCAATCTCTCCATGTTCAGCCCCAACTTAATCGCCCCAATTCATCCTTTCATCATGTTCACTGCAACACTATTCACAACAGCTAAAGCATGAGATCAACCTTAGAGTCTACTAACTGATCAACAGTAAAAAACATAATGTGATGATTATACAAAACAGCAAAACAGAATGCTGTGCATCCACAAAAGGAGAGACTCTGTCATTTACAGCAACACAGACTGAACTGACATCAGAAGTAAAAGAAGCTCTGCACAGAAACCCAAATACCCATCATTCAACATGTACATAGAATCTAAAACTGGTGAAATGGAGAGCAAGCAGTTACCAGAGGCCAGGGAGGGTAAGAAGGAGGCAAAGAGGAGAGAGAATGCTTAACAGAGTCAGACAGAGGGACTAGATGATGATATTCCAGTAAAAAGAGGGTGAGTATAGCCAACAATATTGGGCTGTTCAAAATACTTACACAAAAGAACTTTAAACACTGCCATCACAAAGCAGTCACGAAGACAGCAGACATCCCAGGGGCTAAGGAGATGACTCAGTGGGTAAAGTGCTTGCCACACAAGGGTGAAGATCTGTGTCCAGACCCTTAGAACCCATGTAAAATGCCAGGTATGGTGGCGAGCACCTGCAGTCCCAACAGTGGTAGGATGGGAAGTAGAGACAAGGTGGATCTGTGGAAGTTCCCAGGCCAGCTAGCCTGACCTACATGGAAAAGTCTCAGCCAATGAGAAACACTGTCTCAAAGAAAAGATGGAAAGCACCTAAGGACCAACAATTCCTCTGATCTCCACATGCATGCCATAAACACATACACACACACACACACACACACACACACACACACACACACACACACACGCTAATCAATACCTTCAATATCCTAGGTTGATGATTAAATAATAATTAAATACCAAAACAATACATTGTACCCCCAAAATATATACAATGGTTACAATAATTTTAAAATACATTAACTAGATTCATCAATATACTGAAATGGCAAAATAATTAGTCTCTGATTGCATTTTACCCACCCTTGGGCAATCTGGGTTGTCACATCCAAATTTAGCAATCCTAAAGCCTCTGGAGTTACAAATGGATGTCATAAATGCACTAACCACAAGTAAGTCTCATTAAGGAAGAGAAGTCCAAAGCCTCTGAACCTTGAATCCTCATTTCACCCTCGTCCGTCTTACCCTGTGTAATATTGAGTCCTGAAACTCCATCAATTGTGCCGGCTGCAAAACTGTAGCCCAGGGCTGGTTTACAAGTTTTCACCTAAAGTAAAGATTATAAAACAAAAACAAAGAAGAAAATAGGAGTCAGAATGCAAGTAATAATGAGCTCCTGCTGCATTCTTATGGCATAGCAAAGTCAGAGCACTCAGCCACACTCACTGCATGCGTATCATTGAGCTGGACCGTCACATCTGTCATGTTCACCCACTGGTGTGCTGAAGCCACTGATCCAGTCAGCTCCTGGGAGGCAGAGTCATACAGCGCCTAGAAAACATACACAAACTTAAGAACGTAAGTGTCACTGGCACCCGGAAACCACAGGTCGGGATGCACCATCTGCAGCACCAAGATGCTTTTGCTTTCCTGGCTTCTCGGAAGCAGAGACCATCCATGTGGTTGTCTCAACCAACCCAGTGCTTCAAAGAATCTTGAAACCTCCAGAAATGTTGACCTGTGTCCACTCTTCCCAAATATGAAATTAAGATGACTCAGGATGTGACACGCAAGCCTCCAACCTCACAAGAAAACTGATCAAGAAACTTTAAGAAGAGCAGTGGGGACCAAAGATTTCCTTTGCTAGAACATCAAGCGGTCAACAGGTAGACTTACTCTGGAGTGTCCCTTTCAGGCCCCTTGAGTTCCCCCAAGTACAGGCACCATACAGTGGTTCAAAGACTTCAAGACCCATGCGTATCAGCCACCCTTTGGTGTTTTTATTTTTTATAAAGTCAACTGACTTTTTTCAATCTTATGGGAAATGTGAGTTTAATATATTGTTAATATATTTGTGCTTATTCATCCATATCATACAGTACAGGCAAGTCTCCCTTCAGCACAAGGCCACTGGTCTGACACCTAGCCCCTTGACGGTAGTCACCATGAGCTCTCAAGATAGTAGCTGGACGCCTGCTGCAGCCTGCCAATCCTAATCTCATTTGTCTTCCTGGGAAGAGCACCCAGAATATGGGACTTATCTCTCTGCTCACAGGTCAAGGACAGTAGCAAAATTTCTGACATCAAAGTGTGTCATAGGCACACCCTAAAAAGAATCTGTCAGTTTAAAATAATCCACTGATAACACCACAGTAAATAAAAGGAAACCACGAAATCAGGCTGCTGCGGCTGAGGATTTTATGTCTGATGTCTTTAAAGGCACTTTTGTTCTTCAGTAATTGTTTCTGCAACATTTTAGAACTCAGAATGAATTATTTACTTAAACACAGACATGTAGGAGTGCGTGCACATTGTGTGCATATACACATACACACATACACACACACACACACAGAGTATGAAAACAGAGGGATCTAACATTATTGGGACATGTTATTTGCAAGTCATTCTTTATCTTTTCCCTCTGAAATGTCTCTGTACTCTGTAGAAGGATAAAAACTGGGGACAGAAAGGAAGATAAAATAAAATTTAACACAGTGCTAAAGGGATGACTCAGTCCGTAAAGTGACTGCCAAACAAACATGAGGACCCGAGTTTGATCTTTAGCACTCATGTAAAAGCCAGGCACATTTGTAACCCCAGTATTAAGGAAAGAGAGAGAGAGTAGAATCCCTGGGGTTTGTTAGCCAGTCAGTCTAACCAATTGGTTCACTCCAGGCTCAGTGAGAGACTCTGTCCCCCAAAATAAGGTGGAGAGTAATTGAGGAAAACACCTAACATCAGCCTTTGACTTCCACATACATGTGTACATACATGCACATGTACTCTCCCATACACTCAATTGTAAGCTAAGTATCCTCACACAGAAAAACACACACAATGAAACATATCACACACACACACACACACACACAAACAAACAAATTTTTAGGAGGGAAAGAGGATGGATTGATTAGTAGTAATCACATTGCAAATAGATTCTACCTTCTGCAAAATGTTTTTCAAAAGAAAAGCTGGGTGACCTTTGCCCTTCCATAGCCACATAGGAACCAAAAGGACTTCACAGTGCCAGAACTGCTCAACAGGACTTTTCAACAACAGCCAAGTTCAGATGTGGTCAGGTGACTTGGACGAGGCAATGACCTAAAAGATTTCTGAGAATCTAGATCAGACTGGTCCTGTGAGATGCCACATTAACAGTCTTTCTGTCTCCTGTCTGAGGTGAGCACTCTGTTTTTCTAAACATCCTAAAATAGAATGTTTTCCTGTCCCCTTGGTTTTCAGTGCACTATGAAGTCTGACTTGATTGGACAGAGACCTGTGTGGCTCCCAAGGGCAACCTTCAAAGACCACATCTTCCAGACATTCTGGCCAGCCTCAGCTCTTGCTGTCTTCCTTAAAATTATCGACTTGCTAATGAATAATGTCTGTTGGTTTAAAAGAACAACTTTAAACGGAGATAGAGCCTTGGGCTCATGCTTACCTTGGCTCTGAGGTAGATGGTGTGTCCTATAATTTGTGTACTGTCAAGCATGTCTTGTCCGGGTCCTCTAGCTTCGCACATGGTTGGCTGGAGCAAAAGGAGACAATGTGTTTTAAGGAATGAAAAATCACAACCGAATCTAAGCAAATACGTTTGCTAAGCCACATTCCAGCCTTTCTTCTCATATATTTTCTTGATTTACAGGCTAGGACAAACATAATCATACACGCATTTAGAGCAGTGAGTGCTTTTTGATCAGATGTGTTCCAATAACTTCCTTTTTAAATGTGGAAATTGACTTTCAGCTGGGTTTAGACTTGTTACTCATTATTCAAGGAGCGAATCTCTGAGCTGGGACTGGAAGCCAGGCTTCATCCTTTATTGTACTTCCTTGGACTTGCTTCCCTTTTCCTAGTACCTTCCCTCATGATTGTCTTATACTGAAACTCAGTTAAATAACATTAGAACATGGGCTGGAGAGATCTCTCTGCTGTTAAGAGCACTGGCTACTCGGGCAGAGGGCCCAGGTTCAGGTCCCAGTACTCACATAGCAGATAACAACCATCCGTAACACCAGTCCAGGGTTTCTGATACCCTCTTCTGACCTCCTTGAGCATTGCACAAGATGGGTGCACTTCCATATACGCAGGCAATACACTCATACACAAGACTTTTAAAATAATAAATAAATAAAACATTTGAAATTACATTAGCACAGTTAGCCATATACCATGTTTCTTGGATCAGAAAAATTTGAGATCAATCAAATACCTAAATATTATAAATGCCATCAATAACATCGATAAAGATAAAGATGAAGATATGTTATTATAAATGACTCTTAAAAAATAATAAAGATCAAGGGCCTGTTTTCTACAGGTAAGCACAACCACTGTGAATTCAAGATCAAGCCAGCCAAAATTCCATCAAAGGTGGGGGAAGTGCTCTCCGGCCCCCATCTCTTAATGAAAAGCTTATGATAGTTGGTTGTTACCATATTATTTATTTTTATTTTATGTGTATGAGTGTTCTCTCCGAATGTAAGTGCATCACATGACTGCAATGCCTATATTGGCTGGAAGAAGGCATTAGGTTCCCTAGAACTGGAGTTACAGCAGTTGGTCATCGGCTATGTGGGTGCTGGGAACTGTCAAATGCAAGAGCAACAAGTGCTCTTCTCTGCGGAGCCGTCTCTCCTGCCCCTCATTCTTTTCTGAGGTGATCCCATTGGTAGGCTTACTATGCTCCAGTGGATGCCTCCACACCTTCATGTGTGGACAGCACTAACTGGACTTAGTGGATTATCAAAAAAAAAGGCATGAAATTGAGAAATAGTTTGAGGGAGGCTATGGAAGGAGTTAAGGAAAGAAATGGGGGCAGATATGATTATATTTTATTTTATACATACATGAAATTCTGAAGAAAAAAGAAAATTATAATTAAAGTGATGAAGAACGGGCTTAATAAACTCGAATCCTTACACATTTTAAATGTCTGCACAGGAAGGGAAATATCAGTAAAGTTAAATGACAGTTGAGAAACTGGGAAATTTTTTGTATGGTTTATGAGAAAAATATTCAGCCTTAACATAATAGAGGCGGAGAGACGGCTCAGTGGTTAAGAGCACTGACTTTTCTTGCAGAGGACCCACTGTTCCCAGCACCCACATGGCAATTAACAACCAACCATAACTCCAGTTCCAGGGGATCTGATGCCCTCTTCTAGCCTCTGCAGGCATTGCATGACACAGTTATACTTACATCTACACAAGCAATACATTCACAAACATAAAATTAAAATAACAAATAAAATATTTTAAACACTAAACATAATAAAATGATTTTAGCAGTGTTTTGGAATGTATTTGTTGAATATAAGGAAACAGAACACAGAAGAGCACAGCCGTGTGAGTCCATGTATGTAACATGGTAGGTCTGTGTGTGATGCAGAGATGAAAGAGTTGTCTGTAAGATTACTTGGAGTGGGAGAAGCCAACCGCAAACATAACCAGAGAACAGCAGAAGAAACGAAGGATGGAAGTCTTCTTGTTGCTTTTTATTCTAATTATAATAGCAAAGTATGCTCATTGGAAAAAAATATGAAAATGCATAAGGAGGACAATAAAAATGTCCTTAATGGTGCCCCAAAACAAAATTCATTAGCAATGAAAGATTCTTCACTTTTTTTAACTAGAAAATTTGTTTTAAAAAAATACCATATATATATATATATGTGCAATATTGAATTCAAATGTTCTTACACCACATGGTGTATAAGGCTTTCCCTGCATTAATCAGTATCCAGAATTTAATCCTCAACTGCATAGTGTTCTATTACGAGTGAGTATATATTTTTTTTTCAATCTTTTTGAGACAGGATCTTCCTGTAACTTCAGCTGGCCTGAAATTTGCCAGCTGATCAGGATAGACAATCTCACAGAGCTCTGCTTGGGTCTGTCTCTGGAGTGCTGGGATTAAAGGCGTGTGCCACCACGCCCAGCTATAACTGAGCATAATAAATTTAACTGATTTCATCTATGAATTTTGGAACTTAACAAGTAATCTTAAAACATATTGCAAATTACTAATGTGTAAAACTTTTGCAAGGGGAAATTTCTACTTAAAATTAATAGTGTGCAGTAGCGTTATAAACACCATGTTGCTCCTTGGGAAGGGCTGACTAGAGCAGAAAGAATGTAACAAAAATAGCAGGACAACAGAAACCTCCACAAAGCATAAGAATCCAGAATCACTGTCTGCTACTGTGCCAAAGCTAAAAACAGAACTGAATGAATTCTAGGAAACCAGGTAAACCACGATCCTATGACCTCACTGGAGAAAAACATAGAGAGAAGGGACTTAACTGTGTGCCAAACTTAAGACCCAGACTCATAAGTAAGTCATACAATTTTGCTTATGAATGGATGGATTAAGGCAGCAAAAGAAAAGAGTAACAACTTCCGAGAACAGAGCAGAGAGGACAGTGCAGCTCAACATTTACTACGCTGTGCATCCATGCTATTGGAAGTGTTATAGAAAGATTAGATTTAATTTTAAGACAAAGAAAAAGAAAAAAATCTGATTTTTTTAAACTACAGACCTATAAACCTATAAGTCTGAACTTAATACTTCAGATAGTTCAAGGTAAAATATTTCAGAGTGCCCACATTTGGGGAAGCATACATAATCTCAATTTTGCACAGCAATCAAATGAAAAATTGTAACTTACCCTAGTCAAAATTTAGAGAGTTGGGTAGGTGCTTCAGAGAACAGCAGGCAAGCGAATGTGTACTAGAGGATAACATATCTATAGGCTATTGATGAGTATTCAAACATGAAGTAAACATGATGCGCACATGCTTCATATGCTGTTATTACCTACCCCACCAACTGGACAAGTGCTATGGGCATTGTCACAAGCCTCTCCTGTGTTGATGCAATGCGGGCCAAGAATGTTGGGAGACACATCTCCTAGGTTTGATGAAGCAAAGCCTGCGACAAATGGTCCCTGTCAAAATAAATCCATCATTACCTTTTAGTTTTTCTTTAATAATGATTTCCACTAAAAACACAGACATCCCATTCCCTCATTTAATTTCCCTCGGTGGGTACACATGTGAATAAATGTGGGTAGGTTGGGGCTGAGGCCAACTTCAAGTATTCCTCAGAAGCCATCCACCTTGGTGGGTTTGTTTGTTTATTGTTTCTTTTTTAGATGAAACCTCTCTCTGGGACCCCGAGCTCACTGAGGCTGTGCTGTGCTGTCTGGCCAGTGAAGCCCAGGGATCTCCCTGTCATTGCCTTCCCAGGACCAGGATTACAAACATGGTCCACCATGTCCTGCTTCTCACATGCGTGCTGAGGATCAAAGTCAAGTCCTCATGCTTGTGCAGGAAGCATTGTACCAACTGAACTATCTCCCCAGCCTGCAGGCCCACTTTACAAAATCATATGCAGACAATAAAAAATGCACAATATTTTGAGAACAATATTTTATTTCTGAAAAGTTTCATGTTGGCAGTTAGCATTCATGTTATTAACATAAGAGAAACAATTTGACAAGAAATGCAGAGTACTACAAATTCAGACTACTGAGTCATCTAGTGTCTTGTGCTTTAACCAAAGCCAGAGATGCATTTGTTCTTTAGAAACAAGTGTCCAAAGCTTGAAAAAAGAAGAACACATGAATACTCCCCTCTTACAAAACAATCTGTTCTTAACTCCCATCACCTAGACTCACCGTCTATGTGCTCCTCTCTCCTTCAACCAGATTAGAACAGGGCCAGCATCAGGCATAATCCTGTACCCACCTGGTCTACCATTTCACACCACAAATGTCTCTTATTTTCTTAGAGATAGACATGGACACTGGCATTCTACACGCATAACTAGGAATCTCTTTTCCCTAAAATACATGGTAATACACACCTGTAACCCCAAAACTCAGGAAGCCAAAGCAGGAAGGTCATAAACTCAAGGTCAGCTTGGGCTACATAACAAGAACTTCTCTTAAAAAAGTAAAAGAAGAGGAAATGCAAAAGGAAGGAATGGAAGGAGGGAGGGAGGAAAAGAAACTGAGATTAAACGCAAGCCAAGAGAAAAAGTAGAATGTTGACAACAAAGGAGCTAAAAAGTTGGACTGAAGTTTATAATTAAGTTGCCATCCTTATAAAGGAGCGATGATTATACACGAGACCTGGGGCTTTCATCCATCCCATGTTTTCTACATCCAGGGCTTGAGAACAGTGGCCAAGCCCAGCGGGGTCCATCCTTACTTGCCTATCTGTAGTCACTAGTTACCTACAGCTGAAGAGGTACCTAGCACCACAACTGACTCTCTGATCTGGTGTCTGACCTCACATTAGGTAATTTTCAAAATCACAAGTCTACTGAATTAGGACTGCCTATAACTTAAGGTTTATTATTTTAAAAAGAAGAGGAGAGGAAAAGAGAGAGGAGCGAGGGAAAGAACAATCAAGGTCCTTGGAAGGAATGGTATCAGTAGAAAAATTTAAACAGTGAAAAGGACTCATTATCCCCATTGAGGATACCATTAAGAGGGTGCATAACACTTTTATATCACTGAAAAAATAGTTAACATCCACACAGTTTATCATATTATCAAATCAAAAGCTATTACATGTACAAAAACATAGAACTCAATCTTCTTTATATAACTGGTTATAAAACGTATAAAGCCATTAGTATAAGGGGTATCTGCCACAGAGAGTACCTGGTTTCTTTATCATTTTAAATATTTCTTTCCTGACTGGGGAGAACAGTGAAATCTTTCTTTCCAAGTACAGTAATAAGATCTATGAGGAGAAAACATTTTATTGTTGAAATGTGAATTTGCTATTCAAACCCTCACTAAATCAAGACAAAGATTCAGTGACATAAATTCTCACCTGTCCAGGTAGATACCCTCTGTTCTTTTCTTGCTCGAAAAGGTAAGCCGCATAGCCCATATTGTCGCTATTTACAAGGTGGTTGCTGTTGTTCATGCTGACCGGGTGGATGGCAAACCAGCTGTAGAAAAGCGAGAACCTCCAAGTTAATCAAGAGTGCTGGAGGACTAGGGCAAAGGTGAAGGCCAGGCCCAAAGTCTTCTCCAACAGGAAAAAGAATTGTATGAGATTGGTTCACTACCTGCTGTGCAGTGAGGCACTTGAAAGTATTTTAATGTCTCCTGATTAGACCACAGATCTAATTTCTTATCTGTTTTAAGTATTTTAGGACTTAAAAAAATCAATTGATCTCTTTCCATACGAACATGAAAAAATAAGTATTTGAAAATGCTACTTCTGGATCTGTAGAGATGGCTCAGTGGTTAAGAGCACTGGCTGCTCTTGCAGAGGACCCAGATTCAGTTCCCAGAACCCACTTGGCAGCTAATGAAAATCTTAAACTCCAGTTCCAGGACAATACAGTGCTCTCTTCTGACCAATGATGGAACTGCATGGCACAGGTGCACATATATAAGTAACATACACATATACAGAACACAATAAAATATTTTTTAATTTCATTTGAACTGCACAAAAATAGATGCATTTTCCTTCTCTGCCCTTTGAAATGGTACAGCACCTAAAGTACACTGATGAATATGAATAAAAATGTGCAAGGAGGTGGTCATATCAATTTTAGAAGGCCATGTTTACAATTCATTTTATTTGTTCAAAATAAAATCTTCAAAGCAAAGCTCAAAAAGGAGGGAGAAAGGCTTAGTTAGCTTCAAAAGAATTTCAAATATGGACATAAAAGAATGAATGTGACCCTGATTATGAACACTTTAAAAACAAGAGGGTTGTCAAACCCAGGTGTAAGTCAGGACATGGGCCCCTGTCATGTCAGTGTGAGACGATAAAATGAGTGAGCAACTGGAAGATCCACTATCTGATGCTAATTCCCCATGTTTGCTATAAAATTTCAGAGGTTAGAAAATGATAGATTTCAAAGGAGTTTATAAATAAGCAGCATAATTTTATAGAATATTCAAGTTTAATTTTTCTGCTGGATAAATAATGCATTGGAGGAAAAAGATCTCTAAGGCCTCTTTTCACGAGTCATGTTTACTACATGGAGATAGAAGAAATCTCTTAAATATTCTAAAACAATAGCAAGCCTACCCTGGTTCCATTCTCAGCTCTGGCTAATGTACAAACTCTACATAAACTGGCCTCTGTACAGAGGTAACTGACAAGGAGTCGCTGAGCCCCTGTTCAGCTCAGTGATCCATCAGCCTCTGTCAACCTAGAAAAGATGGTGCCTCGGTGAGAGTTACATCTTGGACAAGGGCCTCTGTGCTAGCTGTGGCCTTCTCCAGCCTAAGTTTCCACAGAAAGACAAGTAAAATAGGGCACATAGAGTTATTTGAGTGAATACACTACAGGAAGCTCCATGTGTTCAATAGTGTACCAGAATTCATGGTGACCCAAAGTCCTAGAAATTGACTTATTTTAAAAGACAATCTTTAGAGATATAATCAAAGTAGTGCATGGTGGCTCATGCCTTTAAACCCAGCACTTGGACAGCAGAGCCAGGTAGGTCTCTCTGAGTTCAGCCTGGTCTACATAGGATAGTTCCAGGCAAGTCAGTGCTATGTAGTAAGACCCTGTCTCATATTAAAACACAATAGATAAACAAATAAAGAGGAGAGAGAGAGAAAGTTCGAATAAGATCATATGGGTTAATGTGAGCCGGAAATCTAATGACTGGCATCCTTTCAACAAGAGGAGAAAACGCAGGGTGAGAATGAAGCGGAGGCTGGAGTCATGTGTCTGTAGGGCGAGGAAGTCGGGATTGATGGTCACCGCTAGAAGCTAGAAGCTGCACTGCATGGCGCCGATTCTTCCTCGGAGGCTCTGAGAGGAATTAGCCCTGTCAGTGCCTCATTTTGTTCTTCTAGTCTCCCAATGTACGAGAGGATAAACTGTTAGTTCATCTAGCTGTGATTAGTTTCCCTGGAAGCTAGTACTAAGGGAATATGTTATCATGGCTAAGAATACCAACGCTAGAGTCAAATACAAGTGGCTTAAGCTATTTGAACCTCAGTCTTCAGTGCCTGCAACAAAATCACAAAACAGAACGTACCCCAGGCACTGAACAGTTAAAAAAAGTGTCACAAGTTGAAGCACTGGGCTCCAAGACTGGCCTACAGTAAGAATGGAATAAATGCCCATTACCATGGTGTTGCTGATGCTGACAGTGATTCTCTGCTGCTGCTGAGGATAACGAGGAAGTCATACAGAACTGTGAGCACAAGTAACTTTGTGGCTGATATTAACAGACTGTCAAAATAAACACTGGATGAATCACAAATACAGCACTGGGATGTTAAACCCATAGATGAGCATGAAATGATTAAATGAGGAAGCTCTGCCCTCTTGTGGCAGAGCTTTGGCTCCTCACTAAATACCCATACTTGCACCTATTTGCCAGTACACCTGAAGAGTAGGCGTGTGAACAGTTCTGACTAATGATAGGCTTGAGGAGGAACCACTCAAGTCTCATTAGACTTCAGTAGTGAGAAGTCTAATGGCTTCCTGTGTTAAGCCACTGGAACTGCATGTTTTGTCTGTTGTGGTATCTGCATGAACTATTTTAATGCACACACCTGTGTCGCCTCCTTACTAGTTACTCCACCCCATTGGAAACTGGGAAAAGAGATGAAAAGATTCTCATCATGTTATACTAGAAACACGGTTGGGACCATAATTCAACCCAAAAGGAATCTGAATCTTCCTAAAGTGTTCAGATCAAAGACTGAAAATTCTCAACTAACCCTTCCTTTTATTCTCAAAATTTCTGCATGGGAAAGGCCTTACTGTGGTGTTATTATGGAGAAACATTTTGGAAGGTGGATTTCATGAAATTATGACAGTCAAAATTCTATGCTCATGGTATACCCAAGCAATCCATGAAAGAAAAACAGGACATAGCCAACAGAACTTTTAAAAATTCAGTCCAAGTACGAATTGAAGAAATTCAATGGAAAACAATAGTGATTTGATTTTTCTGAATCTTTTTCTTGGCAAGTGTTTCAAAGCATGATGACATCAAGCCTGGCAGGAATTTATGGAACAACATTCTGTGTTTATAGCAATATAAAGAAGGAACTTTTGCTTCTTTGGCAACTTATAGGAAGAGCTTTGAAAGTTAAATATTCCCTTGGCTCAGCAATCCCACTTCAAGGAAATTAGCTCAAGGAAATCTCTGGAAAATTGTATTTGGTGAGGAATTCATATCACAATGATTGCTCAAGTTCAATCCTGTGTAAATGTGACATTTACATTTGAATTGCAAGACATAATGGAATGCATTTATTATATATATATAAAATGGATTACTATGAAGCAACTTTTAAATGGTAACATAGAGACTGGAGAGATCGCTCAGCAAAGAATTTTGGCTACTCTTGCAGAGGACCCTAGTTCAGTTCCCAAAACCCACATGGTGGCTAACAACCATCCATAACTCCAGTTCCAATGAATTCATTGTCCTCTTCTTGGTGGTCATTCACACACGGGTGCACCTACATACATGCAGGTAAATCATTCGCACACATAAAATAAAAATAAAAAAATAAAAAAGAAGTTTTAAATGTAGTTTAAAAGACACTAATATTGAAATATATCAGGAAGATATTGCTAAATGAAAAAAAATCCAATATATATATTTTTATTATATAATAAACTATATATACTTAGAACATCAATTGACGGTCCAACACCAGCGTCACGACCAAATAACTAAATCAAAGACTCACACAGCATAGTACTCTGGTGCAATAGTGGCACTTTTATCTTGAGGGCAATCAACAGCTACTTAACTGGTCTTAAAGCCCACTCAATGGGAGGAAACTCGTTGTGATATTGTAATCATAGCCAAATACTCATGGCTGAAGAGATCACAGATCTTCGAGAAATCCCTAAGGCTGTCACATCCCTATGCTAATATAACATCTTACTAAGTGCAAAATATGTATCCTTATATTTACAGTCAAATATCCCAGTCACCATTCATCAGAGAAGCTTCTTTTGCATCAGATGGAGGCTACTACAGAGTACAACAACTGGTCACACACAGGCATTGTCTGTGAATTGCCCATCCCTAAACTGAACATCTACAATCAACTTCTACACCTAGGGCCCATGCAACGAGGAACAAGGGATAAGAGAACACTAATGGATCTCTCAACTCTCATTAATGAAGCCAGGAACACAAAAGGTCGTAAATGGCCAAAACACGGAAAGGAGTCTTCAGAGTGTGGGTCCCTGGACAGGACTCCTATATTAAATTTCACTCACCCAGAGCTCAGGGACCATTATGGAAGAGGGGCAGAAAGAGCCGGTGAGGTGTGTGACCATATGGACAGAGAATCCTAGAAGCTCCTGGGACCTTGCTCATATGACCTACAGCAACGGTTTTGGCATGTTTAAGACCCATGCAAACTCAAGCAGACAAAAACCCAACCTGGTACTGGGGAAATGGGCAGCAGACCCCAATCTTTGCTGAAGAAATATGGCAACTGATTACTCTTGGGTGAGGATGAGCTAATCTTAAAGCAAGGGACTCTGGATAGGCTGACTAGATCTCAGTGAATGAACTTGCACTGAGGAACATTTGTGAACACTAACTTGACACAATAGATCTTAACACAGATGAAAGAATGTGTGGATTCCAGTTCGGGGGTATGGGGAGGTGCCGGTGGGGAAGCGGGTATAAAGATGATTAAGACTGACTGACATGTTCTATATGAAATACACAATGGTTCAATTTAAAAAATTTAAGTGGGATTTTATTATACATTTAAATATTTTATTTATTTTTCGCTATTTTATGTATATACAAAATAACAATAAATAAATAAAATATACACTCACATGTAAAATAATAAAAAAGTAAAACATTTACATATATAATAAAATTGCTTTTTAAAATAAATTTTTTCTAAGCATGTCTAGAAAAAGTTTAATTTCTTTTAAAAATATTTTATTTATTGGTTTTATTTATATGTGTGAGTGTACTGCTTGCATGTAGGTAGGTATACCAGTGTCATGCATTGTCTTCGGAGTTCAGAAGTGGGCATCAGAGTCCCTGGAACTACAGTTATGGACAGTTGTTAGTTGCCATGTCCATCGAACCCAAGTCCTCTGAAAGAGAAGTCAGTGCTCTTAATGGCTGAGCCATCTCTCCAGCCTCTAAAAAGTTTAAATTTCTGTGTAACAAAATGTTAATAAAAGTTATGTTAATTTATCCTGTTGTTGCTACTGATTTCTTTGCTGACATCAGAGCCAGTGTTCCCAGGTTTATATCACTGGACTGGTGGTTCTTTAGGAAGCCTCTGAGTTTGGGGTGCTGGATTGTGACTGCCTAGGCACCCAGCCCTGTGGACTGAGCAAACCCCTAGGATCTTGGCCACTGTTGAGGGGCCCACCTGCTTCCAGAAAGAACAACTATCAGGTTCTCAGCCTCTCAAGTGTGATTCAGCTGTTGTTACAGTTTCAACGTAATCTGATTAATAAATTCTTTATTAATTCTATAATCTATATCTATTATAATTCTATAATCTAATTATATATATATATATATATAGATAGATAGATAGATAGATAGATATTCAGTTCCTTTAGAAAATTCTGACTAATGCAACCCCAAAAGATGAGAATGAAGAAAGATAGAAAGAAAATGACAAAAATATGTACACAGCAAACTCCATAGAGTTGCACTAACTATATTATCATAAAACTGCATAGACTTTGAGACAAAAAAAAAAAAAGCCTTTTTGCAATGAACAAAGTTGCTATAAAAACAAAGTTGCTGAAAACCCATTTGACCAGATTCAGCAGGTGGACATAGCATTGTTAATACTTTCATAGTATTTTAAAACTCTAGGATTCATGAGGGTAAGCCCCAACCTTACAGAATGACCTTTTATACTTATTTCTTAGAACTGTTTCTACTTGGGAAGATGAGCAGAAGCAAAGGGGCCTGACTATTACCACAGTGGATTTAAGGCAGTGGAATTGTGAGGTGCTCTTTTTATTTTCTCTCTATGCTCCTCTATTTTTAAAGGTTTTATGGTGAGCAGCTTATTTATCATCAAAAAAATAAAATTAAGATGGAAAAGTAAAACTCAATGTAGAATGAATTTAGCTGGAATTTCTCTCTGTAGTTTGCTATTGGCTCATTTAGCGGCAAGACCCACCCACCGACCTATAAGGGGCTGGAGGAGGCAGGCAGAGGAAAAGGGAAAAAAAAAATGTAAAAAAGGAACAAACGGTGGTGAGCTGTGGCACAGAAGGTCCCAGGCACACAGGACTGTAAATCGACCCAACCCACCCAAGGAACAAAAGCCACGTGCAGTCCCCCCTCCCCCAGGAAGGAAAGTGCCATGGCCACACGAGCGTGGAGAGGCAGCTACTAGGACAGCTGCCTCCTTAGCTGCCAGCAGCACGCGGAGTGAGTGGATGAACTTGGGAATGGAACTTAGTGAGGACTTATCAAAGGCAGGTGCTGTATGACCAGGAGGTGCCTAACGGGGAGCTGCGAACATTGGCTTCTTCTCCAAATGCTAAGGCAACTTCCCCGCTCCTCCATGCAAAGAGGCCTTTGTAAGCCAACCCCAAATGAATTCTAATACTTCTAAGAGGGTATTTTCTCCGTTCTGTTCAGCCTGGTTGGGACCAGAGGGCGGGACCAAACCCCGACCATCAAAGCACTTGAAAATTTTCACAACACTCAATAACTTCACTTTTCTTCTAATTACTACAAGTAAAATCAGTTACAATTAAGTCAGTCCAAGGTCTTCTGCCAACTGGTTTTTATGGCTTTGTTTTCCAGAGCTGGAACACATCTCTATCAGTCAACTGTCATCACTCTGCCATCTGAAAGCCCTTATCAAGCTCCTCCCCTTTCTGGGAAGAGTCACCAGACACAGTACCAGGCATGTGACACAACAGTGGCCTAGGCTTCACCAGAGAAGAACCAGGAAATGGTGAAGGATCACGGCAGGGAGCTAGTGCCAAGCTTCAGAACAACTCAGAACTCAGGACAGGGAAGAAGAGAGAAGATGCATAGAGACAGGGAGCAGGTCTTTCTAAATCAGACTCAACGCTAGTGGAGAAGACAAAGATGGGATATGGAGAAAAAGGAAGAGATGAGAGCTAAGCCAGACATGGTTGTGCCTGCCTGCAATCCTAGCTCTAGAGAGCTGAGTCAGGAGCATCCGAGTCTGAGGACAGGCCTGCATAGGGATACCCTGTTTCAAGCATAAATAAATAAAAATGGAAATGAACGGTTATGTGACGGGCATTCACTGGAAATTTTGCATTGGCTACTTGAATGGGGTCAAGTGAACTGAGGAGAGTGTAGATGGGGTAGACAAGAGGAAGCCACTGAAAACGATAAATGGGCACTGGGAGTCGCAGTCACAGTCAGTCACAGACTCACACAGGACATCACTCCGGAGTTCCGTACAGCCGTATCACCATCTAAGTACTTCTAAACATTAGAATTTGCAAAGTCTGTACACAAATTATTCCAAAGGTTTTCACACATTAGTGCTCCCCGTTGTTTAAAAATGTCCCTTTCTATAAGAATTAAAGGCTTTGCAATATATAAAACAGAAGGCATGGGAGCAACCACTCACAGACCTGCTCTGAGAAAGGAGAAGATAGAAAGGTAGGGAGGAGGGGAAGGGATCCAGAAAGCAGAGGAGAGTAGGAGGAGGAGAGAGGGAGGAGACGTGTGTGGCAAACGTCAAGAAGAGAAAGGCGCAGAATCAGAGGCGGGCAGGTAAGAAAGACCTTGCTAGTCTGTTGCACCTAAGGGAAAATGTCAGCCTCCCATTTGCTGTTCCCGCCATTTTTGCAGGAGTGGCTGTGAGGCCAATAGTCTTCCGGACTCCAGAACTGCCCCTCAGGTCATCTGCCCTTGTGTCTTTTTGTTTGGTTTTGGTGTTTTTGTTTTTCTTTAAATAAATTTTTTAAAAAGCCCATTTTGCTTTCTTCCTTCCTTGTTTCTTCACACACATGCTCTTACATGGGGATTTCTTAGGTGGGTTTTATTTCCTCCATTGGTTGACGATTGAGGTGATGTCCAGAGTCTGCCAAGTACATGTCATAAATGTTACCCGGCTTGTAGCTTAATTCAGAATTCAGAACATCCTAAACATGTTCTCTGTGTCTGGAAGAAAAGCCATTTAGTGCTTTTGCTTAAAGAAATGGAGGAGAGGCAAAAAAATAGAAACATATCCTCACTGGGATCTGCCGCAGCAAATGAAAGTTGGTAATCGCAGAGGGTCGAGGGGCTTGTGGAACAGCTTTACTCACATAACTTTATTTCATTCCTCAAGTCCCTCCTCTTTCTAACCCTTCACCTTAATGTCAACTTAAAATACTTTAATAATTTCCCTTTTTTTCTTGGTCTTAAAATTAAAATTTCTCCCTGCCCCCCCCCCTTTTTTTTAATCTGGCTTTTTGAGACAGGTTTTCATTATGTAGGCCAGGGTGGCCTTAAACTTCTGATTCTTGGGCTTAGAGTTGTACACCACCACCCTGGGCAGGATCAGAATCTCAACCATGTATCTAATCTGTGACTGTGTCTCACACACCCTGTCTCTTTATGCTCTGGGCTCTAGACACAGATATGCTATCAGTTCTTCCAGTGGAACAGGGCTTTTGCATATGCTTCTCCAAGCATATGACGTGCTCTTTCCAATCCCATTAAGCTAATAATTCCTACCCTCATCACTCAACACCATTGTCACTCCCTCAGGGAAGCATTTTCCAATCTCATGACAAAGCAAATTCCTTTAAGAGAGCCCTTGTCAGGGCTGGGTTTGGGGATTAGGGTCAGAGGGCAAAAGGAGCCAGGAGATTAAAAAGAGGTACTGAGAAGACTCGACGTATCTATCTTCTTCTAGAGAGAACATGTGCCTTTGGCTCCAAAGGTGTATTATGGGAAATCATACAAAGGTGGCTTCTTGTCAGAGCTGATTATATAACTAGTCACTTTGTTTACTACTTACTCTTGATAACCTGGACATCCGGCAGTGTGGACGTTCCAGAAGTCCATACTAGCAGCAGATTGTCTAAGCCTTTATCTGATTTTCACAATATTCATTTCTTTTAGTCATATACTCATTCCTTTCTAAATACCTAACCCACTTATCATTTAATTATACAATTCCTATCACTCAATTCACTTATTTTATGTGTATTTTATGACTGCTTAAATGTCTTTTGTCTCCATCAGTGGACAGTATGTCATATGAGAAGAGAAGCTATGATCATTTTGGCCCATTGCATATCCCTAAAAGAAACTCAGTTCATGATGTAATCATTCCACACACAATTAGTAAAAACTATGAAAAAATAACCTCTGTGTTGAGAAAAGGTAGGATGTCCACATCTAAGAAATATGGGAATTGAGTCTCAGAGAGTGTAAGGGATTTATTCAAGGACTACAAACATAGGCATTTGATTCCAAGGTATTTGATTCTTGGTTTGTAAGACCAAGAAATGAATTGTTCCAATGACTGAAAGAAAGTTTTGCATAACATGTTACAGATTATCTGCTGCAAGCTTACTGACTGAAGAAAGCATGAAGAAATGAATTACGGAAGAACAGTTTGGGCTGTGATGCTGGGCAGATCATTTCACCTTTGTTTCCCAAGTTGATGGTCAAACAAGACAATCTCCATAATCTAGAATTCTATGATTTTTGTATTTCCAAATTCCTTACACTTCAGGTTTCTGCAGAATAACAGGGACCAACATGTGGTAGCTCAGATTTTTTTATGTGTCTGTGTTTCCATGCACATGTATACCACATGTCCAGATCCCCTGGAGATGGAGTTAATACTTGGTAGGGAGCCACCTAATGTGTGTGCTGGGAATCCCTGGAGCTGGAGTTAATACTTGGTAGTGAGCCCCCTAATGTGTGCTGGGAATCGAATTCAGGTCCTCTGGAAAAACAACAAGCACTCTCAACCACTAAGCAGTCTCTCTAGCATCACAGCCCAGGTATGACTTCATATTTGGGGTAATTTGTATTGCATTCAAAGGACAATTATCACTATGTAGCAATAGACAATTGCAGGAGTATTTACATGGAGGATAACACATGGCAGCTGATAACAATGTCACCCTACTGTAGAATGTTAAGCACAGCAGATGGAAAACCTTCTCTATAACCTTGATAGTTGACCCTGGGACTTTCAGATCTGTAATATAGTAATTTTCAAAGCAGTAAAGGACATCTGGTCACAAAGCTAGCAATTTTAGTTGTCTGATTCCATTATTTAATGGCTAAACACTAATAAAAAGTAATTCTGAATAGCCTCAATCACTCAGCCAAGAATTAAATAGAAAGGCAAGGCATCATCTTCCACCAGTTGTGGACTATTCTATACAACTAATTGGAGATATATGTTCTTGTGCCCACTCTCTCCATGCTACTAATGTGTTCTGTAAATTAGAGCCTAAAGTTCACTTCACCTCCATACCCTGACCTAAGCATGCACTGCAGTGCTGGGGTCATTGTTTTTCAAGTGTCCTTGAGAATCTTTGACTCCTTCCAAGGTCAGCTCAAGAAATGCTCTCAAGATACCTCAGTGCTACCTTTCCCAGTGTCCTATGACATTTATTTATGCCCACACAGTAGTTCTGTTTGTCAACGTATGCTATAGTTAATCATCTGTTAATTTTATATCCTGTACCAATTACCCCTACAAGATCCTTGAAGATAGGAACTGTGTCTTTTCAACATACCCCAAGCACATTTAAAAATGCTAGTATAAATGCTAGGGAGCAAGTAGCACTAGTCTGTAGATTGATTTATTAAAAGGGAAGTAGGAGTTTTATGCTGTCAGCCCAGGTAGCAAAGTTTATCAAGGAGGTTTAGTGACCCTGCTTCAAACCCCAAAGAGCAACTACAATGCTAAAGATTTTAAGCACTGGGTTGTTTTGCTTGGTTGGCTGGTTAGTTTGGTTTTGTTGTTTCTTTCTTCAGTTTCCTGAGATTGGGTCTACAGATGCTGCTTAAATTAATCTTAAACTAATGCTTCTTCTTCTTTGGCTCCCCACGTGCTGGGACTATAGATATGTACTTCCAGGTCCAACTTCAAGCACTCTCATGTGGCAACATGAAGCTATTTAGCAGAGCAGAAATTGTGCTTGCATTATTTCACTTAATTTTCCAACAACCCAGTAAGGTACTATCATTTCCATGTTCAAGTAGAACAGTTGAGGTCTAAGTGGCATGATTTCACCAGGCCCTGGCATTCTCCACCTTGCATTAGGACCATCCTTAGCATATGTATGATAAAGAATGAGTCATAGTCTTGATCTTTTTTTCTGCCTTACTGCTCTATTATTCTCTCTCTCTCTCTCTCTCTCTGTCTCTCTCTCTCTCTCTGTGTGTGTGTGTGTGTGTGTGTGTGTGTGTGTGTGTGTTGTTAGGTGTCAAATAAGGACTTCATATGTGTAATTTTTCTTTATAAATGTATGGGTAAATTTAACTTAGTTTTATTCATACAGAACCTTTCACTTGGATGTTGCATAATTCTAGCTGGCAAACCTCTCCTTACTGCTTAATACTTATTATCAATATTTTAAGGACTCACTTCATCCCATAATATGCTCAGAACTGCTTTGGGATAAGAAAATTGAAAAGATAGTCACATCATTTCTCTGTAAAGTCACATGACTAAGAAGATAACAGCCCAGAGAGAACCCAAGTCATCTTACTGTAGCAGCCAAGTGCTCTCAAATACTTCCTACATCCCTTTTAAGTCCAAAGGTCAAGGTATCTAGAAAGATGTAGCCATCTAGTCGATTCCTAGATCAATCCAATCTCTGTGGCCACAGTGACATATAAACACAATGTCTTCCCTTTGCAGAAAACCAACTCTATGCTTTCCCATGGGCTGGCCTTGTCAGATAACAGTGCCAAAGTTTGTGCTAAGATACAATTTTACCTCTTTGACACAATTGAGAGGCCCTAGCTACTAACTGGTACCTATCCTACATTAGATTTAATCCTTTTAGGAAAGCACAGGCAAATAACCTCAAATCTTTGATTACTTTCCTGGTGGTCATCTTATTTTCTCATTTTATCATAGCTGTCTACCATCACAGAACTTCATATATGATATCTTGAAAAAGTAACAAACAGTAAAACTGACCATCTTGCTAGGCATGATAGGATCCGCTAGCATTCAAGAGACTGAAGCAGGAAGATCATGAGCCAATCTGGACTGCACAGCAAGTTCCAGCTAGCCTGAGCCCTGTCTCAAAAACTCAAAGGTTAGCGATTCATTGGCAGAGTACTGGGCTACCATGCACAAGATCTTAGGCTTCATCCCCAGCACACACACATACAAATTTACTGAGTCTATATCATACAGCAGATACACATAGGCTGAACTCTTCAGTAAGATCTCTCACTTGATTCACCCTGATAGTAATGTTTTACAGGAAAGCACCAGGTTTGGAGGCTGAGAACCATATCCAAAGTCCCAGGGATGGATTCGGTTGTGTCTGATGTCAAATCTAGACTGTAAACCACACAACTTATCCTCAGAATTTGATGCCAGTGTTCTAATCTCTTTCCTTTTCTCTATAACTGAAGATACTCAGATGAAGGGAGGAAGAGAGAGAGAGAGAGAGAGAGAGAGAGAGAGAGAGAGAGAGAGAAGGAAGGAAGGAAGGAAAGAAGGAAGGAAGGAAAAGAAAGACAATAGAATACCTGATAAGGCCCAAGTCTTCTCCCTTCAAATCTACCATTTTCAAGAGGACCATTTCCTTGTCTGTGTTTGAAGAATACCTGTCAGCAGAACAAAGAAACATAGTCAGTTGATGTTAGAACCTGGCCCTCATGTACTACAGACAATAAAAGCACACACAAAAACAACGAAAAAGAGGCCTGGCGAGATGGCTCAGTGGGTAAAGGTGCTTGCTTTGTAAGACTGAGGGCCTGAGTTTGAACTCAGAACATATGCAACGATGGAAGGAGAGAACCAAGTCCACAAGGCTGTCCTCTGACCTCCACGCATGCACAGTGGCCCAAGAGGTCTCACAGGTGTCCATTTACCTCATGGGATTCCATAGTAAGGAGTTTTCCTACACAGGGTAGCCACTACCTCATTCCCCAGCTGAGGAACGGGGTTACTGGGTTAGTTACTGGAGACATGGCTCAGCGGTTAAGAGCACTGGCTGATCTTGCAAGAGAACTAAACTTGATTCCCAGCACCCACATGGCAGCTAACAACAACCCTGTAACTCTAGGTCTGACCTCTGTGGATATTGTGCAACTCAGGTGAACTTACATAGATGCAGGCAATACATTCATACACACTATTTTTTTCAAAAAGTGGGTTGCGATTATGATCACTGTCAGGACACTAGATCAACTAACCAAAGCGAAAATACACTTTATGTAATATGTGTGACATTATATAATATATACTTGCTTCTTACAAACAAGATTTGTCTTTGAAATTTCAACTCTTCTCAGCTTTCAACAAACTCTCTTGAAAAAAGCACTGAGGAAGAAAATCAAAGCCATTCAAGACCGGTAACTTAAATGTTCTATTGGCTCTTTCAAAGGGAAGTCGGATTATAATTTCTAAGAATAAACAGCTTTGAAAACTATGCAGATGTGAGCTGCCAAGAAGTCGTGTTCAAACAGAGATAACTGGGAAGTTGCCACAGTATCCACAGACTTCTCTTCAGTCACGAGTCAGTCAGTCATGGTTTTAAAAACCACAGACACCCATCTCTATTAGCTGTTAATTCAGTTATGCTTATTTGAGGTCTTGCTCTTCCTCCTAGGGTGTTTACTTTGTTTTCATCCCTCCTAACTCAACTCCATTAGACTAAGATGATTCCTCCAGATGATGCATAGTAAAGAGCTGCTCATTAAGATATGTGCTACGCACATTCTAAATTTCCACTTTATAGATGAGAGAAGAATCCCCTAGTGGTCACACAGTGGGAAACATAAAGCTAAGCTGACACCAGGTTGTGCCCAGAGTCCTTCAGGCATCCCACGGTCTCACACAGCCACCAGAACGCAAAGATCTGTGAAAATAAAATATGCTTGTTTCTACATTTATTTTTTTTTGTTTTTCGTTGATAAACATGGAAAGTGTTTTTCAAAGACTTATTTTGTGGGGCTGGAGGGAGGGCTCAGCAGTTAAGAGTACTGGTTGATCTTTCAAAGGATGTGGTGTTTGCCTCAGAGCACCCTCATGGTGGCTAACAGCCATCTGTAACTATAGTTCCAGGGGATCCAAAACCCTCTTCTGGCCATCACAGGGATCACATATATACATACACTGTATATATGCAGGCAAAACACGCAGGCATATAAAATAAAAGTAAGATTATTCTATTTTTAATTATGTGTGTGTGTGTGTGTGTGTGTGTGTGTGTGTGTGTGTGTGTGAAAGAGTGGCGGCTGGCGGAGAGGGCTATACACAGGGGTCCACGTGCTCACAGAGTCCAGAAGATGGCACTGGAGCTCCTGGAATTAGAGGTACTGGCAGTTCTGGGCTGCCCATCACGGGTGCTGAGAAGGGAACGTGGATAGTGTGTAAGAGCAGCAAGCATTCTCCACTGCTGAGCCAGTCTCTCCAGCCCCTATTTTATGTTTAATATTTTTCTGGGATCCCACTTCATCCACCAAGTCACAACTATGGACTGAGATTGTTGCTATTCTTTCCAGGAAATACAATGACACATGTTGATAATTTCCTCTCACCTCACTCTCTCCGACTGGGGGTTCTGAAGGTAAGAAGAAGGGCTTCGGTTGATCTGCACACCATCAACATTTCCTTTGTTAATAAAGATTTTGCCTGGTTTAATATTTGTGTGTGCTATCTCAATGCTCTGAAAGGTTAAAAAAGGAAGGGATTGTAAATTTATACATCCGTGTGGAGATAGTGAGTAAATCATCACAAACAGAAAAGCCCAGTGGTCAAGTTTGTCTGTTGCAGAGAAAAAACACTGGGGCCCTCTAGAGTTGCACAGGAAGCATCTCTTCAGATGATGATGACCTGCATTTATTATTTATGTTATTACTTCTATAGACATCTTTCCTCCCAACCAGTCAGAGCCTCAGGTCTAATAGCCATAGCTCATGAGTAAAAGCAGAAGCGACTTAGGGCCCAGGGTGGTACCACACAGCTGTAATTCCAGCACACAGGAGTCTGTGCCCAGAGTATAGCAAGTTCAAGGCCAATCTGGGCTGCATAATCAGAAGGAAGTTAGGCTCGAGTTGGGCTGTGCTACTGTTTAGATCAAGGGCAAATTAGCTTTCATGCATCCATGTTCTCAGCTACAAAACAAGGTTCATGATAACTACATCCTGGGGTGGTTGTAAATATTTCAAACTATATAATATATATAATATGCCTTGCATTGTGCTTGCACACAGCAAGAAGGAAGGGCAGGAAGGTGAGAGGGAGCAAAGGAGATAGGGAAAGAAAGGAAAAAAGAAAAGAAAAAGTCAGTGGAACACATGGCGAATATAAATTAACATCAGAATGTGTAATGACCTCCTTGTTTAATTCTGTGTATTAACTAACACAGTTCATGAAAATTACTATGACATTGAACTTGCCGAAAAGTAATATACTTCTAACTAACCCCACGAGGTGAGAGTCTGCTGAAGATGCTCTGACCAAAAGGGATTAAAAGGACCGACCGGTGTTCTGATGATAAAGACCGGAAGTGGCCCATGGTCTTCCTTCACTGTTCCCTCACTCCTTGTTTCTCTCTATAAACGCCCTGTCACGGCTGAGTTCCCTAAGACAGTTCCTTTTTTAGCCTGGAGGAGATAAGGGAATCGTAGCACCCTCCTCCCCATCTTCCATAGCCCCAGCTCTTGAATAAATCTGATTACCTTCCCACCCACTATCATTTCCTGAGTATTAATTCTTAAGCTGCAAGAAGACAGATCTGTTTCTGGTAACATACAGAAAAAGAAAAAAGGTAGAAACTAACACTGTACTCAGGCCCAAAGCCTGTAGGGAGTTTCTCAGCATCACACCAAACCAGTCCTGAAACATCTGTGAGAACAGTAAACAGCAGCTGCTCTGGGGCGCTTTGCTTACCTTCACGATACCAGAGACCATGTACTCAAAGGTCCGATTGCTAAATCCTTCACTGGCAAGTACAAATATTGTGTACTGAAAAAATCCTGCCGGACCTGAGTGTGTGTGAGTGCCACTCAGGATAACGTTGTCTCTTCGGTACAGGGAGCCATACTTACTCTGTAGCCTGTTCAGGACCTTGAAGGAAAACACAACACAGAACTGAGAAGAAACATCCTGCAGCTCCTCAGCAGCAGAAAGCATTTTGATGAGCTCAGGAGGCCCCGCCCTCCGAGTTGATCACCCCAGTCCCAAGTCCAGCAATGACCGCAGGTGCTAACATTTTGCAGAGTCTTGCTCTGTGCAAGCACAATGCAAGGTAGTTTATATATATTATATAGTTTGACATATTCCCAACAACCCCCAGGAAATAGTTATCATGAACCTTGTTTTGTAGCTGAGAACATGGATGCATGAAAGTTAATCCCCCACTCCCCCATCTGCGGAGTAGCAGAGCCCAACTCCAGATTCAACTCTCTCTAACCAGAACTCCTATCTGGTCCTCATTCAACATACAGGATTAACATCCAGGCATGAGAAATACAGCACGTTCATACAGTGAAGGGATTTTAAGTTAATGAAGGAAGCATATAAATACATATTATCATACCACATAGGGACATATTTTATGAATAAAAACCCTGCAGGATAAGGAAGACTATAATGAACCGTAGTGAAGAAAGATCCTCCCAAAGAGAGGCTCCCTTTGTAGAGGTTTAAGTGAATAAAGAAGCTGGTCTTGCTACCTCAGGAAAAACATCCCAGGTGCAGTGAACAGACTCCACAAAGGCCCCTTAGCTACTCCACTGCCTCACTTTACAAGATAAAGAGTCATCTCTTCACTAACACAGGCCATTAGACTTGTTAGTCTATGGAAAACCATCTACTGTGTTTGCCGACACCCCAGAAACCCTGTAGAAGGCTGATGTAGAGCAAAACCGTCCTGTCAGCACTAACATTCTGACCACATGAGTGACTAGCCCTGACATTCAGAGTTTTAAAACACACAGAAACCCTTTGCATTGATTGAGTACTAGTCCTACTTTCAGCCACTAGGTTTTTGAATGATTTGTTTTAATCAATAGATAACTAAAGTAAGATCCTTAGTAAGTGCTCATTACCTGAGTCAATCTCTGAACACCTATATACTTGACTAGCAGATGTCTATGGTACATACACACTGAGAAAATGGAGAAAGAATTGGTAATGTTGCAGAGTACCTGTTTGTGATTTTGTTTAATCACCTGCAATCTGGATCTTGCTATTATTACAGATTCTATGTACCAAATCATTCAAGTGATCTTGTAAAGACATCAAACTCAAAGCAACCATTAGCAATGTTTACCTTGAGTGTGGCAGAAATAATCTGATAAAGCGTCCCTCTGATAAAAAACAAGTCCTCATGTGTATGTTGTTTGCCAGTTTCTGTGGTTTGAAGCCCCTCTCCCTGGTCAGGTTCGGTTTAATAGATATCTCATGACATTCCTGAATATTTAAGAATTGCCTCTAACAAGCTCCTGAAATACAGTTACAGCACACAATAGTCTATAGGGGTAGCAGTGTATGTATTTAATATACATAGATATCATTAATGTCATTCAACTGAACTAAAGAGCTATGTCACCCTTGTTTCAATCATGTGGTCATTAAAACAAAAAGGAGACTGAAAATGAGTTTGCCTCATTAACTTCTCCATGGCCTAAAAGGTCAATTATTAGGTAACCCTGTTCACATAAGCAACACTGTGACATGAAGGAACTACGGAAAGAAAATGGCATTAGCATTACTAGCATCTTTCTGACAACGTGGCCCTCATTCTCCATCCTAACAAGTTTCTGTAGTGACTTTAACTCTAGCCCCATGGCCTCAATCCCTCTCACATATTTCCCCCAAACAGTAAATACCGTACCCATTAACAAAAAAGGTCTGTTAGAATAAGGGAAAATAATCAATGAAGGACACATGGAACTGAACTAAAGTCAAAACCTAATGTTTTCCCATCCTCGACTAGGAGAGAAAGGTAAGAGAAGAAAAGCAAGTCAACTTTAAGGCCCCATCCCGTTCATTTTACTGATGAACTATCGCTTAGAATTTTAGAATAAACACATTTCATCCTGTCAATTCTAGAGTTAATCTCTTAAGAAGAGAGTAATTACAAATCTTGAGTTTTAGGACAAATAACTCCCAGGTATCTTAAAATGCAGAAGACAGGCACATGAAACTTAGAGAGAAACAAAGAAATTTGAGTATTCATACAATAACCATGCAACTTGTCACCATAGGCAATCCTACCCCCTTCATGAAAGGAAGGGTATTTGGGCTGAGAGCAGATCATCATCCTTTATCTTCACCCATGCTGGGAGTGTCAACAGTGTTAAAGCTGAGGAAAGACCTTATCTAAAAGGAGGTGGTGTAAATAAGCTTAATCCCTTTACTGCATTGATTTTTACCATCTTCCCTTGGATCAACTTGTGAAAACTAAGTAGGTTTATATAAGGTCCTTCCCACTGCATATCATATCATAATAGAAAGTACTTAAATCATGAACCACTGTCATAGAATTCACTGTGCAGACCGGGTTGACCTTATCTCACAGAGATCTTTCCACCTCTGCTGCTCAAATGCAAGGATTAAAGGCATGTGCCATGCCAGAACCATGTTTTATTCCTCAGAAAAGCAGAGTGATGCAGTGGTAACTGGCATAGCGCCTAACGCCAGAATGCCTAAGCTTGAAGCCCAGCTCTGACAGTTGCTCACCATGAGCTCTTCAGCCTCTGCAAAGTGGTTTTTCCATCTTTCTAGTGCCACAATAACACCTCCTTCAAAGCATTGTTTGGAGGACTGTTAATACATATGAGGTACTCTGAACAGTACCTAGCTCAGCATGAGCACTAAGTTAGTGTTTATAACTCTTCATCTCCAATGTCACCGGCATTTGTCTCCATGCCCTACCCCCTGTCGTCTGGCTGCCATCCCATCGGGTTAAGACGTCTTGTGAGTCTCACGTGATATAGAGGAAATTGTCAGAGAAAGTCCAAAAGACCCTCCCAAAGCCCTAAATTTCCTTTCTCCTTCTTACAGCCCTCCAACCCTTTATAAAACTCCCTGATGCTAAACATTTTCAGTTTAAAATACTATTATGATCACTGATTTTCTAACTGAACCCTCACCAATCCAGCCTCCATGTTAAAGAATCTACTAGTATGAGACCTTACCTCTAGTTCCACTTTATTCCAATCCATGTTAAGCATCACTGTCTGACTAAATATATTAATGTAAAATTGTGTTTACTCTATGAAACATCTTCTAAGACTCCACATTGCCCCTGTAAATATAATCAGTCCAGCACCACAGGCCCTCTGTTGTTCTGACCAATGCACCTGGTACATCTCCACATGCATGCCTCTGTATATCCTGTGGAATTCCTCTGCTCCCTCAAATAGAAGTCTATATTCCTTCTCCTCTAACAATGTTCTCTGCTCATATCATTCCTTATATTTTCTCTCTCTCTCCCCCACTTTAATTAATTAGAATACTCTACATACTGAAGTATCATTTCTACTATGAAAATGCTTTCCTAATTTTTACTTCTAGATCATCTTGTGATAAGTCTTAAAAATTATAAGTCCAAAATTTCTTCAGTACTTCTGTCTTCAAAAAGTAAGGCCTACAGCACTTGGTAGGCTGGAACAGGGGGATGGTACGCGGAAACAAATGATCTGCCCTTAGGAAATATAGTACGGCCCTGTCTCAACAAACAAAACAATCTTACATCTTAAATTTTTTGACTTTAAGTTTGACTTGCTTAATGAACTGAATGGGGTAATAGTATGTAAATTTCTAAAATGAGTCAAAAAAAAAAAATCACTGAGACTTCCTCCCAGCTTTCTCTTAGGTCATTCTCTCTGCATGAATTCATGAGGACTTGAAACTATAAGGTCTAAGTTATCTTTGGCTACACAGTGACATTGAGGCCAACCCCTGTCTCTAAAAAGAAATTGAAAAGAATAATGTAATATCTCTTTCAAGAACTCAGGCTCTTCATAAGCCAGCTCTACCATTTTCTAACTGTGAATTTTGTAATATGACTCACTTTCTCTAAGACTCGGTTACTTTTTAATACAGGAATAATGGCAGAGCCACCTCAAGGTTTTGTCACTACCAAACTAGGGGGAGGGGGGATAATTAATACTCTGTTCCTCTAGTCTGCCAATAAGAGAGGCGTCTACTTCGCTGCCAAGATGTGGTGACATCGGAGACTGCTAGAGACTGCCTTGAGGAACTGTCATCACTGTTTCCACACAGCTGAACAGCAAGTGTTCACCAGAAGACAACGAGAGAAACAGCATGACTGACACTTATGATCGCTGATCTGGTGGCTGCTTCTCTCTCTCTCTTTCTCTCCCTCTCTCTCCCTCCCTCCCTCCCTCCGTCCCTCCTTCCCTTTCTTGCTGTCTTTTGCTGGTGAATCTCTGAGCAGATGCTCATGGGGCAGTCTCTGTGTAACCTAAGCCTACACTGAGAATACAACTGGGGCAGGGCTTCAAAATGTGCTTAGGAGACAGGCAAGGAGTCGTTACTGTCACTGGATTTGCTTCTCTTTCCCCTCCCTGCCTGCCTTCTTCTCTCCTCTTCCTTCTTCCCTTTCACGGCTCTTTAAGGCCTGTAGCAACTCAGGACCCTGCATATACCTTTCTGTTAACTTCTTCTGTCCATGTAGGTGAGTAACAAGATCTAAATTTAGGAAAATAATCATAGAAAATTCTGTCATGTGCTACGATAGAGTTTAAGGATTAAGAAGGTTCTTATTAAATCCTTTTAATTGTCACAGAAGTTTTCACTCATACCACAATTAGCAGACTGACAGAACAATCCCCATATGCCCGTCACCCCTTTTCTTCCAGTTTGAGTTTTCTTCCAGTTTGAGTTTTCTACCAGTTTGAGGCCAGCCTCATTCAAAGACGCATTTGAATTCTCATGCCATTCCTTGCATCGATTCTCAATTGCATGAGGATTTGAAGGCGGGGTTAGTGATTACCACCCTCAGATGTCTAAGCAGGGTGATGAATTGAGAGAACACGTGTGAAGATGAGTGGGATAAGCTCTAAGTTTTCAAAAAATCATTTGCTTTCAGAACAATGATGACCCATCTGCATAACTGAAGACACGGATGATAGGACATTTTAGACTGCAAAGGTAGGGGTCGAAGCCCTGTGTAATTATTCGCTGGCTTTCCAGATCTTACACTGAATGTAGTAGGTACTCAATGAACGAGAAGACACGAGTGCTGAGCTCCGGGTGCATGCTCAGACCCCTTTCTATCTCATTTCAATCACTCACCTCCAGCCTGAGTCGTTGGGAAATCATGCCTATTTCAACGCTGACAAACGCCATTCGATTTGACCCATCAGGCTCCACCATGATGAAAGCACGACTGTACAGCCTTGTGAGGAGACCCTGCGCGTTCTGTCCACTTTTTCCGTAGCCCATCTAAAAAGAGAGAGAGGCTCTGAACCCTTCTGCTTCACTCCCTTGCTCCAGAAGCCAGTCACTAACATACAAACAAAGACTACTCAGGAGTACAAAGATAAAATCAACATGACTGTGTGGAGCAGCAGGTTATATGTGTGTTTCCAAAAGCAAATAAACAAGCCAAAATCAGCAGTATCACCATCATCATCACCACCATCAACATCACCACGATCATCATCATCATCATTGCCTTTGATTCTGTGGAGGAAAGGTTAAAGGCAAAAGTATTGATTGGACTGGAAGACTTTCAGTGGCAGGGAGTGAGGCAGAGGGCTCAGGAATTCCATTGCTGCTCCTTGAGTGTCCTTTCCCATTTTTGACATGGAAGGTGGCTTTCTAAGGTACTATCAGGAAGGCACTATTTCCCTGACATCTATCCCATATTATTCAGGACAATCTAAAGAATGGAGATTCTCATATATTGGTTATTTGTTCTCTTATTCTTTTTTCTGAAGAAAATGTCACCCTTTTCGTTAGGTAATCTTTACTAAGGTCCCTCACTCAGCTCTTTATCAGTTTTTCAGTCTCTAAACTAAGCGGAGTAAGATTCTATTCTTCTGTTCCACAATCTTTCTCTTCTTGTCACCCACAAAACTACACCCAGGTCTTTGGATGTCCCCCTCTGCTGTTTGCTTTACCCTCATGACAGTGTTCTATGGGGGCTCATGTCTCGGGGTCACTCTTCAGAATAGCCAGCTTAAAGAACTCCACAGAGTATGATAAAAGGAGACAAATTCCAACAGACAGCTTCATTCTCTGGTCTCCTAGGCAAGCACTGACATACTTGATTATTTCTACCATGACAGCCAAAAAGCTACATGCTAGCTGTCATCAGGCCACCTCAGACTCATGGAGGTACTTTATGTTGGCCCATACTAGATTTCCAGTTTTAACTATAGTTGCCTGCATTTTACAGATGGGAGATTAAAGTCCTAAATCTTCAGACATTTTTCTGGCTTCTCTTCACAACAGTATAAAATAGGGAAAACCTGAGCATATGGATCCACACATAAAATGTCATCAACTGACTTTATAAAGGACTTGTAACTGGATAGAAATAAATCACTTTCCTTAGAAGATAATACTCCTAGTACTAGACAGCAGTAAATTCAATAGAAAAGCTAGAAGGAATGACTATGTAACCATCAGGAATGAAGGATGAAAAATTATAAAATTATTTGTTTCATCATCCCTTTCATTGGTCCAGATATTTGTTGACTTACCAAATTGATATCTGAAACTTGTCCTGTACAATCAGCTCGCCCAACACCAATATAGTAACCACTAAAGTTCTGAAATGTAGGAAACTCTGGAGCATGAGTCATTGGAGAGGTCTGGGTAGCCATGGGGGCCTGGGTGGTTGAAAATCCATGATTTCCTGAATCTAAAAACAGAAGAAGATATCTGAGAAATCCATTCCACCTACTCGCTGGCACCAATTAGAAGACATAGTTTCTAGTTCCTAAGGTAAACTTTTTATATTGCCTCTCCCATTTTTAGTTTTTCTTGTTTTGGGTTTTGTTGGGGACTCTTTATATTTCGATTCATCACTTATTCCTATTTTATGTGTATGAATGTCTTACCTGCGTGTTTGTAAGTGAACCCACGTGTACAGTGTCCACAGAAGTCAAAAGAGGGCATTGGATCCCTTGGAATCGGAGTTACAGGTATTCGTTAGGTGACATGTGGGTACTGGGAACCAAACCCAGGTCCTCTGCAAGAGCACCCAGTGCCCTAACAGCTGAGCCATCTCTCCAGCCCCTGACTTGTTTATATTTTGAGACAAGTTCAAGCTGGCCTTAAAGTGAAGATCATCCTGCCTCTGCCTCCTAAGTGCTATGATTATAGATGTATGCCACCACATTGGTAAGACATGGGGAACTATTTGAAATCATGTCAGAGCACCACCTTGTTCTACAGATGCTTCAGAATAACAACCAAAGCCTTTGCAAATCACCTTCCACCTTCAACTTCTCCCCACATTTCCTTGCCACCTTTATTCACTTCACTTATTTCTCCTGCTTCTCTGTCCCAGGCAAGCAGAGCATGGGCCACTTCCTGTCACTCAGCCTGAGAAATCCAACCCCTGAGCATTTGTTTTTCCATTCTCTCCAGACACCTCACTGCTCTCCTCTCCACCAAACCCTCACCACCACTCCCTTCAGAGTTGCTCCATCCCCTCCACAGCTACATCCAGCTGGATTCCTCATCCACAGAGTCATCCAGCTGTAACTGGCTCAGCATTCTAAGGCCTCTTATTAATGCAACCTGAATCACTGTTCATTTGGTGAAATAATTCTACCTTGCCTTGATAATACTGATGTATGTGTGTATGTGTTTACTTACATATATTCCATATCAATGTATGTAGCTATGCGCACATATATATTTATAATACACAATCACTCATGAATATCATGGGGATACATAATAACATAGAGATTAAGAGGCAGGTGCCAGATACAAACTATGTGCTGTGAAATCTGACCCTAACAGTTATTAGCCAAACAAATTACCTAATGTATATTCCCTGATTTTCTCTCCTACATTCTTGAGGGGATAGTATTGTGCTTCTATTATAGTTTGAACAGTAACCATGTGAAAGCATATTTGAAATTTAGAGCAATGACTGGCCTATAGCTTTGATTTTCTTTATGTATTTAGACAGTGTATGTATACATTTGCTTGTTTTGTTTTTTTATTCCCCCAGACAATAGCCAGGAGTAGGTAAGAGAGAAAATGTCCGAGTTGCAAAGTATTGGTCCTCCGAAAGAACTGTGAGGGATTTGTACGTAGCTTCCGAGATTTCAGAGTTTCAGAACTAAAAAGTCTGGAGATCATCTACTCCAACTGCAGCCAACTTGGCATCAGTGAAGAAGTTCTGAAGAAACTCTGGTAATTCCCTCACTCTGCCTATCAGATTACTGGAACAGTGGACTCCAAGAAACTGGAATTCCCATGGGAATTCCATGTTTGAAGAAGAAAAGTCTGGGAGCCTGGTGTCAGCAACCGGTAGTCTGTCTTCTAAAGAGAGATTCCACACAGTTCTGTCAACTTGTCAGACCACCTTACAGGAAAGACTGGAGCTGACACAGTGATGACAGACAGACAGGATAACACCCTGACCAGAATTCCTTTGGCTGTAGATACCACACCCCCTATTTAAATCTGAATCTCATGTCAGGACCCTGGAGGTGAACTTGGATGTGTGGGGGTCACTGAACCTCTTTGTTCCTCCTCCCAGTATGGTCATATTGAATAAATCTTCTTCTGCTTTTTTCTTTTTCTCTTAAATTAGTTTTTATAAGGATGGGTGGCCAAGTTCATCCTGTCAGGATTTCCAGGGTCCAGGCTTGGCTCCTAACAACTCTGGTATCATAACCTCCTCAGGTTTACAAATAAGAAAACTGAAGTAAATTAACCAAGACTTTCTAAAGAATGTGTGATGAATCTGGCACAATTTGGAACTTCCATCTCAGAATCCAATGATCCTCTACCTGCATGACAGGTAGAGCTAGACCTAACATGGCAGGTGGTTAGAACATCAGATATTACAATGAGGAAAGCATTATTTTGCTTTTACTACATTGCTGCCAACATAGAAATGTGATGTCAATGAAGGCATCACTCAGCCTCACTCAGAGGGCAAATTCTTTGCAATCCTGGGGTTTCCATTCCTCCATATGTAAAACGGCACCAAGACCAGGAGAACTTTGTGGAAATTAGATGAGAAAAATATGTAGAACCCTCATCAGACAACTATACCCTCAATACATATGTACATATGTGTATATATGTACATGTATATGCTACAGTTATGAGACTAGTTACTGTAGTTCCTAATAAACTCCCTGAGTTCCCATCTCCTGCTTCTCTAATCATTTTTCCTATAGCCCCAGCTGGCCTAGAACTTGCTACATAGACCAGGCTGGCCTGGATGTCACAGAAATCTGCCTGCCTCTGCCTCCCGAGTGCTGGGATTAAAGGCGTGTACCACCCACACTGGGCCCTGCTTCTCTAATTTTCAGAGCTAAAACTAAACAAGGTCTCAGAAATATTTCACTTCCAGTAGTCCAAGACTCTGTTCTACCGACCACTGCAACTGAGAACCACTATCCCGTTGCATTTACAGAGAATTCAAAGCACCAAGACAAGGCATGGAAGACACAGAAGAGAAGAGGCCACAGAGGGGAAAGATGAAGAGGAAAAGAAGTCCCAGGTCCTTTTCACTTTGCCGGAGGCTGGCCCTCCCTTTAATTTAGGCAAAGAACTCAACCTTCATCTCTCTTCTCTGTTCAATAAACAGTCATGGATCCTTGCCCTGAAACAGAGATTCCACCCAAGATCCAATGTCAGTATTGCCTGGACATGCAGCCTATATCACCTTCAGAAACTAAATTTGCTTCCAACATTACAAAAAGGAAATCCCCACATCTAGATGGTCTCAGAAGCTCAGGAGATTTAAGACCCTGTAGTGTCCTGACAAGAAATGCCCAGGAGGGTGAGGTCTCCTTCCTGAGTACCACACCCTGCTCTGCCTTCCCATGCCATCTTGTTTACAGAACTCGACTGTCCTTGTAGTGACTGAGTTTGAGAACCCCCTTAAAGCTATTCAAAGACTTAGTGATGTGCACTGGTTTTGTTTGTTTTCTTTTCTTTTCTTCTTTATTACAGAAGATAACACCAACCAGCAGGCAGATAAACGGTAGCAAAAGATGAAATCATTAGACTTGTAAGAACCTTGAACTATGAGTACATTGACAGAGAAGTGAAGAGGACATGTATGCCTGTGGCTATCTGGCTATCTGTGGACAAAGGTAACTGTGATAAAAGCTGCTGTCAATGTAGGAAGGGCAAGTAATGAACTAAGGGACAGTCACTGGAGACTGCTCACGCACAACTGAACAAGGAAACACATTTATCATGTTAGTGTTGCACTGTAATCAAGAAATGTCTATAGGCCAGAGAATAACATCCTATCTGGGAGAGCTCATGACACTTGCCTTTGTGGTTTTCAATGGTCCCACTGGTGACAAACAAGAGGGTAAGAAGGGCCACTGTGATGGCTGTCATCATTACCAGAAGGAAAATGAGGAATGTCTCCAAGGTGGAGAAGGTGCGCTTGGCCATTTCTCCTGAAGCAAGAGAGATGGGCAGAGAAACATGAGAGAAAAAGAATGACAAATTAACGTGTACATGTTTCAAGCCTCCTAAAGCTAAGATATCTTAGCTCTTTCATATCAGTAAATTATGCCAAGAATGGCAAACACACTTACCTCTGGGTCCAGGACCCAAGTCCTTGGAAGACAAGAACAATAAATGACTCTTTGAAAAGACTGGACATGATTTCCAAATCTTTCTCTCAGCAGCCACATCTATGACTTGACACTGGCAATTGAGGTATAATACATTTGCATTACTTGATTACATCGAATTTTTTTCTGTATCAGGTATGGGTTCATACAGAGGTTGGGTCTGAGAGTGCTTCCGTCTGTAGGTTGACTGGTACACACATGGCGTATACTTTGGAGGAGGCTGGTTGGCATAGGGCTGTGCCTTTTATTTATATGGACCAAGTAAAATGATCTTGTCTAGATGGGGGTGAAATTCACAAAATTGGTGTTTAAAGTCTGTTACCACAATACTTTGGTGTGAAGCTCTGATCACAAGCCAGATATTAGTAAAATCTCCCTTTTAGCAGTCAGAAGAATGTCACATATTCCATAACTCCTGTTTTCTATAAAGATATTTCATTATAATTTTCATAGAATATTTTAGAAGAATTTATCATCATTCAATGTGACTTCAGACTAAATCTCATGTTATATGATGAGAGAAATATAATACAATGATTTGAAGCTAATTTCTGAAGTCTGACAATTGAGGTACAATTTGAACTCTTCCACTTACTGGGTCACCTTAGGAATCTCATGATACTGAGCCTTGGTTTCCCCAGCTCCAAATTGATATCTAATGATGACTTCAGTAGCGATGTTACAGAATTCTTACAAATGAGACTAAGCACCATTAGCACTACTTCTTTTGTGCCTAGGATGCAATTAATTGTTCAAATAATAGTTCTTATCATTGCATTTCTAAACAGCAAAGCTGCACTCCTTTCTGGCTTTAAGGGAGTTTAATAATGTTCAGGGTTATAATAATCACAGGTGGGACTTTCCAAGCCTATTTTCTTAACCTGAGCAGTGATGTGGAATGGGAATCCCAGGACTCGTCCTCAAAATGACTCATTTGGCTATGATGCTACTAACCTGACCAAAAAAAAAAAACTGAAAAATGACAAAAAACAGATGTTATCGGTACAACCCAGGTGAACTTTTGTTTTGATTTAACCTAGACGACAAGATACAAGATCTTCTTTAGAGTGTCTCTGTGAAGACAGAAATGACATGAAGAAATATAAAAATTCACATTTTCTTTGACTGTATCTCCTAAAATATGGCAAGACTGCTATGGCCTAGGTGTGGCTGGCAGGCACTCCATTCTGCTAATCCCTACCCATGGGCTTAAGCCATCTAAAGCACTGCCTTGTTTCTATACGCATTTGATTTTGAAATCCTTGGGCTACAGTTGACAAGTCAGTCTAAGAACAGAAATTTCTGAGTTGGAAAGTACCAGGAGTGACAAAAAGATAGGAATATACTTCTTCATTATCAGAAACTGTCCTCGTTCTTTTCATCACCCTCAACATTAACAGCAGGGAGCAACCTCAAGTCTAGGGCAAAACTAGAAGCTTGTTCTCAACATGCACCATCAGTCTCAGGATCAGGGATATCTAAAATGCACCTCTGAACCACTGAGACCTCAAGACATTTACTCCACTAGCAGCTGTTCTTGTATATTTCAATAGATTGTACTATTTCAATCCCATTACACTTAGAACGTACTCAAAATTTCAATTTCTAGAGCTTCTTCCAATACAAAATGAGGAACAACTAGGCAACTCAACCCCAGAGCATGAATATTGTACATATAAATGTAGTCATAGGGTAGAAGCTTCTAAATAAAACAAAGATGATACTATGTGTCCACGGGGTGGGGGGTACTTTCACACTGCCAACCTTCTACACAAGGCAACAAGGCCTTTGGATCTAACCTCTTACTTGCGCTTGAATGATCTACCTCATATGCTTCCCCACTATATGTAGTAGTCAGCTGCCAGTATCTTAATATTCTTTTTAAGCCATTTTAACTGACTTTGCCACCACCTTTCAGGAAATCAGAAGTTGTATTAGTACTATATATTTCTAACGTCGATGATTAAAACCTGAATTCAAACACTAAAATGGATGCCTTGTCTGTCTTCAGAATGCAAATAATCCCTGAGGTGTTGGGCTTATGAGTAAATCTTAAATGATCCTAGATTTCATAATGGCCCCCATTTAATTAGTCATAATCCAGCAGACTTGGTGGTGAGGTTCCAGTGATACAGTGGCCACATCTCTGCAACACTAGAAACCCTGTTTGTCAGAAGACAAAAATGAAAATTAGCAATTTGACAAAACTGCTTTCTAAAGCTATTGAAAATGCGCGAAATTCCAGGACTTTCAGGTCTCTGAGATAATATGAGATAATAGAATGAATCAGGATTCCTTTTCTCTTTCTCTCAAAAAAAAAAAAGAAGAAGTAGTCATTCTTACCTGATTCTATGAATCAAAGCAGTGTTTGTCTCTCAGGAAAGCAGCAAACAGCTATTGAGAATCTTGTTCCTTATTCCTTGTAGGTGGCTGGACTGACTTCTCAACACATTTCCAAATCTACTGAGGAAGGTGTTCATAGTTAAGTCCAGGAGCAGAGTGGTAATGTTTTCATTAGCATATGTGTGTGTCTATAGCAGAAGGACAGGACTAAAGTACATTGATTAAAGGAAGCTCACATGCAAACTGTTCAGCACCTGCCTGCTATTGGAAGCAGACACACAGAAGGCCTTTTAGGCTGAAGGTCATTCAGTCTTAATGCAACTCTTCCAGTATGACAAGTTCTGTGGGAGGCCTGCAACCCTATTCATGAAAAAAATATAGTCATTCAACAAGTGCTGAGAGATGATAATGAATGTTGTTGGGCATTGGTGTGGGCTGTGAATACCACTGGACAGTATTTATACCCATTTCAGACCAGAGCACTGATTTTAATTTGGGGGGTTTTAGGCACTGGTAGTAAAATGTAAAGCTTAAATTAACTCACAATGTGAATGATAAATAATATAACAGAGCAAGAACACTGCATAAGCATTGAAAATCATGCTGGAAGCCAGGCCCAGAGATGCACCTGTGATCCTAGCTACTTAGGAGGCCGAGGCAGTAGTATCACTTAAGCCCAAGAATTAGAGGCAATACAGGGCAAATAGTAAAACCCGCTCCAAAATTAATGATCATAATGGTAATAAATAGAAAAAATATGCTGATGAAATTTAATGACACTAAAAAATATCAAATTATAAGTTGTTTCAAGTTTGCAATTCCACAGAATCCCACTTTAAAATACTCTCTCATAAAGATTGGGTGTATGTAAGAGAACAGAGCAGGAAAGTAACACATAATTATCTGATAAGGTGGCTTTTGTTTTCATTTTTCAGTCCTCCCCTTTCTGCCTTCTTTTAACTGCCATGTATCACTTTTGTGATGCAAAAAAGATGATCTTGCACTCCTTAGAAAATGTATTCTATAAAACAATGACCCACACAGCAAACTATCTCTATTCTTGCAGTTGTGGCACTTTTATCTAGGGGGTAATAAATAGCTATCTGATTGTACTTAAAGCCCTCTCAATGGGAGGGAACTCATGGGAGGCCCTGTAAATATAGCCAAATACACATGGTTGGAGAGGTCATAGATTCTAGAGAAAAGCCTATCTCAGACAGATTTCTAGATAATTAAATTTCTTACTGTATGCTAATATGGATCCTTGTATTATAGACAAGCATATGGTATATCAGTCATCAAAGAAGCTTCTTTTTGCAACAGATGGAGGCTCTTACAGAGGTCCACAACTGATCATACACAGAGAATATATGTCTGGGAGATGCCCAGCCCTAAGTGACACATCTGCAATGGAACCTCTACACCTAATCTCACAGAACATAGTGGAACAAGGGGTAGAAAGAAAACTAATACATCCTTCAATTCTCCCAAGCAAAGCTTCCTCATACACCAGAGTGTGCTGCACACAGAAGGCTAAATTTTGGAGAATAAAAGACTGTAGAGTGCATATCCTTATATAGAGCTCCTCTATTAAACCTCATCCACCCGTGGCTCAGGGACCATTGTGGAAGAGTGGGTAGAAAGATTGTAAGAGCCAGAGTTGGTGTGTGAACACAAGGAAACAGTAACTTCCCAGGCCTCTGGGAAGTTGCCATTATAACAACATTGGTGACAGCATGCACGAGCCTCATGCTGACTCAATCAGACAAAAACTCAGCATAGAACAAGGAAAATGGGCAGTAGGCCCCAACCCTAGCCGGGGACCTATTGGCAACTGATTATTGCTAGGTGAGGGAAAGTAGATCTTCTGTAAGTGAGTGACTCCAGATAGCATGACTAGATTCCAGTGGATGAACTTGCGCTGAGGAATATCTGGGTACAAATGCTTGACTGGATAGGACTTAATATGTGTGACAGAGTTCATGAAATCGGGTGGGGCTGAGGGAGTGCAGGTGGAGGAGAGGGTCTAAATTTGATTAAGATCTATTATAAGAAATGCAAAAAAAACTCAATAAAAATATTTTCTTTAAAAAAAACAATATGACATTAAATCGCGGCCTGTAAAAGGCTAAGGGCGAAGAAATAGGCTCCTCCTTCTTTGTGGTCTTCCTTTTTCTCCAGGTAAATTCAAAGCCCAGGGAGCAGCTTTGTAAGCTGCTTGGTCTTGCGCAGAGTTAGAAAAGACAGTGGTCCTCAAAGTTACAGAAGCATACCTTCAGTAGGTCACTCAGTGTGTAGCCTGGATACCTTTTTGCTACTGGAGAGGGATACAGGTTGAATGATGGTAGCAAACAAGGGCAGGGGAGGTTGCCGCTATTAGCATATTTAAATTAGAATTCCTGGTCCTAGGAAGTAGAGCTGGCTAACTTAAGGCAGCAGCAGGAGCAAAGAGACAGAGACAGGGACACAGACAGAGATAGAGGCAGAAAGACAGAGAAGGGAAAGAGAAGAAAGACAGACGGAGAGGGAGAGGACGTGGGAGAGAGGAGGAGGGTAAAGAAGGACAGAATTCACTGACAGCAAGAAGAGCCAAAGACAAGACTCCAGAAGAGCGCACATCAGGGCAGCTCTGCAGACAGCACTGGGAGCTACAGAAGCGTGTCTTCCGCGCAGCGCCATATGTGCTTGCTGGTTACTCCAGGGCCCTGTGCTCCTCCCTCAGGACTTGAGTCCTGAAAGATGGCACCTGATCTGCCAAGCTTGGAGCATACTCTTGGGGCAGGAGGGCCCCTGACATGGAGCTTTCTGACACCCCGAGGACAAAGGAGCCTCCTAATGCACACTGCTGATAGCTGTGAGTGCTCACTCCTTATAATGGGAAGAAGAAGTAGCCTGTACAAAGTAAAGGCAACTGGGGAAAAATATACCCACAGCAGAAGAATATGTCCCCTAAAACTCCAACTCCTGACCAATTAACTGATATCACAAGCATCATAAATATTCTGAGCATTATAATTAAGCCCGCCAGGTCTGAACCTTAAAAGACATTGTGGTAGGCTCGTACACTCCACATTAATTAATGGTCATATCCTTTTTTGTTGTTGTTTAACTCTCAGAGTAATTGAAAATCGAATTGCTTTTAGAAAACATATTTCATATGGCATCTAGACTGTCCCTTTATCACATGTTGCTCAAAGAAGCCAAATATTCTTGGAAAAATAGCTGGTTTGGGGTCAGGGTTAGAAGTTACCTGAACGAAATCTGAAATATTTTATTATATCAGAAATCAAGAAAGTTGTCACAATTATTAGAACTGTGTCAAGAGAAATAAAGAGGTTCTTATTAATCAAAGATAGATTAGACCACCAGTTTAAAAATAACTGCCCAATGGGTTGAAACAAATGTGTTGGAATCTGTGATATCATGGTGATACAATGTATAATGAGCTCATTACACCTTATAATATTAGCTATCAATCAACCTCAACAAAATTTTTAAGTTTCTGTGATTAACATAGTAACTGTACTTCTCTATGAGGCACAATGTGGTCTTTCAATTCATTTATACTTTTCAGATCAGGGAAATATTTTCAATTCTTTTTATTATTCAGTTTGGCATCTTCAAGTTTCCCTCTTCTGTTCAGTGATATATAACAGATTATCATAGATTGTAGAGTCCCCCATTCACAGGACCAGATATGACTGTGTTCAATAGAGATTTAATGAAGGATTTCATTGAACAAGGACCTAAAAATTGGTATGGAGGTCTAGTGTCCATGCTAAGTCCCCTGGTGGGACAAGATCTTTACAAGGCAGGAGAGGCTTTGACAGATTTAAGCAACCTAGATCAGCATGTAAAGTATGTCTGTAGAACAATAGAACAACCTAAAAGATGTATAAAGGAGACAAACCAGAAAAGGAGGTCTGCTTCGGTAGGCAAATGTGGCGAAACTTGTGTCTAGCCCAAGTTCCTAAAGAAACGATTGACAAAAGGCCAAATTCTGTGTTAAAGTGCCTCTGGGAGGCTTTAAAACTGAGGAATAGTTCACAAAATGTATACAGAGAATAAAAACTATCCCAGGGGTGGATACTAACCCCCCCAGAGTAAACAGTACATTTCTGCCCTGTAAATGGCTATTCAAGGGGTGGAGACAGTTTACCAGGCCACAGCCTCTCCTAACAGCCAGGTGTGGTCAATGGAGAGACAACGGGAGTCAGACCCTGGGAAACAACAGGTGCAACAGAGGCAAGAGAAGCCTTATTCCTCCTTGGTCCTGTATAGGACCAAGCAGTTTGGACCAGCACCAACGAGGTTATCAAGGATGAAGGAATGCATGGAGGCTCCATGTGAGAACTCCAGGACACTAAATGGATTCCGGACAATAACTAAAGATAGTAAAGTAGTAAGTTCCATGCGAATTGTACCCAACATGGATCTGTTGGAAAAAAAAAAAAAGTTGATACAAATGGAAAGAAATTTTCCATGCTGTTAGACCTTGTGCATGTATATAATGTTAACTCCTGAGTGTTTCACAGATGTGAAACCCAGTTGAGAGACGTCAAGTACACCTGGAGAAATAAGAATGGAATGTGACTCATACAGGGTAAAAGGATGAGGTATAGCTGTGAAATTCTGGAGAGCTCTATGGGCCTAGGCCTAGAGATGCCAAAGAGTAAAGGGGTACTTTATATAATTGTTAACTAGAAATTCCAGTATCAGGTCTGGGTATTGGCCATGTGAGCTACTGGCCAAGGGAGCCTTGGAAGTCCCCTTCTACAAAAAAGGCAATTGTCACATTATAATGCTGGTTGCACACTGGAAGTGGACAGTAAGGCCCTATTACTGAAGATGTGGCATGGTTTGAGCATGGAAAGAGAGATCTAGCTGGGGACTCCCTGCAGATGGATGGCTGACCTTCATAGTGCTAGAGGACACTATGCAGACCACTATGGGAGAATGATCCTGAAAACCTCTGCTTAAAGACAGATCTTGCATGCTCCACTACCAGATGCCAACCAAGATGTTCCTGCTTGTGTGATGGAGGCTCATTTAGTATGTGCACCCCCAGCCTATTTCTAATGGATTTAAGGCCCCCTCCTCAGGGAGAGAGCACACATCTGATATTAGGAGAGGAGTTGACCCCCAGTGGTGATAAAGGGAGTTATAGGCCACTGTAAACAAACTACTGTAATTGTTTGTAAGATGAATATGATGTGCCTACTTAAGTACCGCCTAAGCATTTGTGTTTACGCCCATAGGCTAGGTCATTCAGTATTTGTGTGGATGTTACTTTTGTTGCTGTTGTTTTTACAGTTGTTGTGTTTTTATACTAGAAGGAGTATCACTGAAGCCAGATAATAATACATGCCACAGTGGAAAGAACGTCATCCTACACCTGCTATTCCCTCCTAACCCCTTGCTCGTGAGGCTCAGGACTATTTCAGAAGAGGATGATGGAAAGTTTTGTAAGAGCCAGAGAGAAAAGAGGTGGGTGTAGAATCCATTACGGAAAAGTCAAACAGTTGATGAGAAACAACTTCTCACCGTCACAGCATTTTCGGTATGGGAAGTCTCTGAGTGATATTTGAAATTTACCTCTCAAGAATTCTAACCAGAAAACTAAACCTAACTTGAATGAGCCTCTCAGTCTGGGTGCCAGTTTTAGACAAGTAAGTAACTAAGTAAGTTCAATGTGGTGATATATTAAGAAAATTCCAGGCTGCAAGAAACTCTGAACGTAAGTGCGGAGGAGAAAGAAGGAAATCAGGACTAGGAGGAGTGTGGAGGGATGTGGAGAAAAAGCACAAGAAGAGTGCCTGGAGGAGGGAGAAGAAGAAAGGAGAGAAAAGAAAGAAACATCAAAAGAACCCTAAGAGCCATATCAATATTGCGTGCTGTAAGCCCCAAACCAACATCGTTAGAACCCGATGCAGAGAAGGTGGATGCTCCCCAAAGTTATAAGACAAACAGGGACTCTTAAATTCTATCTAGGCACTTGATGTTAAAGAATTATTGTTAAAATGTTAGTGTGATAATAGTGCTGCAATTATAGTTTTGAAGATTTTCTTTTTCGCTCTGAGATGCATTCTGAAACATAGATTTTTTTTTAAAGAAAAAATTAAAAATATACAAAAAGTGTAAAATTTGGATGGATGGATGGATGGATGGATGGATGGATGGATAGTGGGATGAGAAACAAGCTTTGTTCATTTATATTCTCATTGACAGGAAAGTCAGGTTTCAAAAACTGGCAGATACTAGGAGGAGTTTCACACAATTCCCATTCCAATTCCAGTGAAAAGCTGGACCTCCATCTTTCTCACTGCCTGATGTGGTCTAGGTCCTGCCCGTCAGATGCACAGGCATGAGTCAGAATCAGCTGAAGAGGGCAGGACCTGGGACACACATCTCACTGGTCTGAACCTTGGTACATGGCTCTGCTGGCTGTTTCCTCAGTTCGTGACTCTGACCCACATGGTTTATCCCTAAGTTCTATAGGTTAAACTAATGGTGCTCTTGGGAGTCCAACTGCAATTCTTGCTCTTTAGCCTGTGCGGTGATTCTGAGAGTTCTTTCTACTCCTACTAAACACTTTCCTTTCTAGGCTCCCTGGAAGTGATTCTGTTTTTGACTACTAAGAACCCATCTAAACTCAGTCTCAGCACATTAAGCATTGGATCTCATTCTGGAAAATATCTGCATTTTAAGCAGTGTCAAGTAGTCTATGGAAACATTTGAGGGGAGTGGTGGGGTGTGGAGTCAACAGTGGTGGAGTGTATGTTCATGAGGTGAGGGTGCATGTTTGTATGAGTCTGTATGTGTGGACACCAGAAGTCAGCCTTGGATGGCATCCCTCAAAAGCCACCTTGTGAGACCAGGACCTTACTTATTAGGCTAAGCCAGCTGACCAGCAAGCTGCAGGGATCCACCTATCTCCATCTCTTGTGGTAGTTTGAATAAGAAGTGTCCCCTAGAAGCTCAAGTATTTGAACACTTGGTCAGTTGGTGGCGCTGTGCTCAGGAGGTGTGGCCTTGCTAGAGGAAGCACATCACTGAGGACTGGCTTTGACCGGTTCATGGCCTTATCCCATTTCTGGTTGATCTCTCTGCTTCCTGTATGGGCCTGAAGATGTGAACACTTAGTTTTCTACTCTGGCTACCTCTGCAGTCATGCCTGCCCTGCCATGATGGACTCATCCCTTTGGAATTGAAACCCCAAATAAATTCTTCTTTCTATGAGTTACCTAGGTCATGATGTTTTATTACAGGTACAGAAAGGTAACTAATATACCTCCCAAGGGTTGAGATTACAGATACACAGAACCACATTTTGCTGCTGGGGCTGAAACACACAAGTGTTAGGAATTGAACTCTAGTCCCCATGTTTGCACAGTAAATACTTTACCAACTGAGCCATCTCCTCAGACCCCCAGGATCATTTTTAAATTTAAAAGTTATCAGCAATCTAACATAATACCTTTTTTTCATTAAATAAAGTAGTTTAAATACACAGAGCTGATGGGCTGATATCCATCACAATACCTTACCAACTCATGGATGTTGCAAAGGGTAAAAAAAAATCTCTTTGAACCCCAAACCATCATAAATGAACTATAGACTCTTCTCTTTCCTGGTCTCAGCTGGTTCTAGTTTTATTTGTGTTGTAATAAAACATTGTGAGAAAAAAAGTAACAGGAGGAGTAAAAAGTTCATTTGTTTTACATTTCTGGGTCATGTCAATATTGATGGAAGTCAGGGCTAGAACTCATGCAGGAATTTGAAACAGAAACCATGAACAATGCTCCTTGTTGGATCACTAACAGGCTCATATCTAGCTTGCTTTCTTAGCACAGGACCACCCACCTGGGGAATGACACTGCCCACTATTGGATGAGCCCTTCTACATCAATCATCTATGAAGACAATAACCCCCCCTACCACTGACGTATCCACAGGCCAATCTGATCTGGGTCTTCTTAGATGACTCTTGGCTGTGTCCAGTTGACAGTTAAAGCTAACTACTACATGCTTTAACCTTGCTTTCCATACACAAGTTGTAGAAGAGAAGTAAAGCACCTTCTGCTGCAATCTAGCATGAGCATTTCTCATTTAAGCCCTTATGCACTTATCCTACAGTAAGTCTGAGATTACACTGCAGCTACAAATATGCTACCAGGCAGTAGGGAGCTAGGGTCCTAAGACAAGACCCAGTGCCACATATAGTACCAGGACATGGAAGACACAGCACAGTGGAAGCATCCACCAGTGAACCCTCCTGAAGATTCACTAAGCCCATTTACCCCAAAAAACTATCAGTATGTTTTGACAATTCTTCAGCTTTGCCGAAAGAACAAGACAAACTGCGCCAGTGTTGGAGACTTTGTCACCTCAGCTGATTCCTCAATACAAGGAAAAGGTAAAGTGGGGCATTGAGAGTGTGGAAAAGACCAGGATTTGCACCTGAAGACTAAGGCTGGATTCTTGAATCACTCTGGACTTTAGTTTTTCTTTAAAAAAAAAAATAACAAGAACTTATCTTGTCACATAGGTAGTACTTTTCTAAAGTTCTTTGCTAATTTTAAAACAAGATGCCAAGTAGTTATTATATTATGTGAATGTTTAAGAGTGAGTGGTATGTTTAGGGGCTAGACAATGCTCAGTGGTTAAGAGCATTGTCTGCTCTTACAGAGGACCTTGGTTCAGTTCCCAGCACCCACATGGCAGTTAATATCCATCCCTAACTCCAGTTCCAGGGGATCTGATGCCCTCTTCTGGCCTCTGCAAGCATGATGCACTTAGATACCTACATGTAAAACACTTAAAATAAAAATAAATAAAATCTTTTAAAAATAGTTGGTGTGTTTCTTTACATTTTAAATCCCATAGCATAGTTATCTTTTCTTAGTGTATTCCATGTGCTAATGTCCAAAGATCTCCCTATCAAGGTTTGATAAGCAAGAAGAGATAAAATTGGAATTGTAAAACCTCACTATTCTGCCTGGAGCTGTATAATCTTTTTCGGAGTATTTGGAATTAATTCTCAGATGATTTATCTTTTGCCAAAACCACAGATAAGAATTTGTTGCATTTGTCAGTGACAAATGTGGCATGTGTGCCATACAAGATTACAAAGGCAGATTGGAAGGAAAACAGACAGCAGTTGCATTTATCATCCTTTCGGGGACAATAACTTTTTATATAACTCTTGCCCACCACACAAATCTCAAAGGCTTGGCATCTCCTGCCTGCACTGAGGGCCACATTGTCCTTTGAATAGAACTTGAGAAAAGAGAGGCCAAGAATCAGAAAGTAGCCCAATTGTATTCAAGTCCAGAATGACTCAAATAATGCTTTCTCTGGGAGACACAGGAGAAGGGAGGAGGGGCTGGGTGGAGCTTCAGAGAAGGTTCTTTGTCTTAAGTGTAGTGGGCAGGAGAGACCTGAAGTGGAGCCCCACCTGGTGAGAATCACCACTTCCTGCCTAGAGCAAACCTGTTAGCAGCCATTCATAGAGTTTGCCCATTAGATCTTCTGAGAAGCAAAAGGGGAGGGAGCTAGAGTATGTCCACAGTGACCATTTTCCACTCGAGAGAGGAAGGATTTGGTATGGCTCCAGGTAGGAGGGTGTAGTCCATCATGGTGGAGAAGGCGCAGGGTCAGGCGCCGCTCAGGATAGGAAGCAGAGAAAGACGAACGCCAGAACTCATCTGCTGTTTTCCTTTCCCCCTTTGTGAAGTCGAGACCCAGTCCACGAGACAGTGCTGCTGACTACAGGGTGGTCTTTCTATCTCAGTCAATCCTCTCTGGAAAGACCCTCACAGGCATACCCAAAAGGGTACCTCAGTAATGCGCTAGGCATTTTCCAATCCAATCAAGTTGACAACCAATTAGTCATCACAGTCCCAGTACCCAAAGGACCAAACACCATTTCTTATATTCTTTTGTGATATGATTATTTACTTCCCAGGAATATTTGTGTCAGATCCCCAGACAAAGGAGGAAAAAGTTCTCCTGGAGAGATCATGCTTGCAAAAAGGATGTGACACTATAGGTTCTGCAGTGATTCAGGATGGTGACATCTGAAATGTCAAGGATCAGATGGTGTAGCTAATAAAATTAGAGGGTCTGTCTGACATTTCCTCCACTCACCAAGCTCTTTGTGAGCCAGAGACAGATGGTTATTGAGTCTGGAGTGGTTGGAATTAGAGTTGGGAATATCACACCAGAGGAAAGTAGGCTGCTCAGTAGTCTTGGAGGCCCTGTAAGTCTATGACAGAAAGTCAGAGCAGGGTGTCAGGGGAACCAGGCAGGGTTTGGGAGCTTGGAGGAACCAAAGGCAAGACCCATATCTGTTGTCAGAACAAAGATGGAGCCAGGAAGGTGCATAGTAAAGCTTATGAAGCAGAAGTCTGAAGGTTCTGAGGTCTAGCCCCAAGTCTCCTGTACATGATATACGTGACTCCATTTTTATGGGTCAGCAGATTAGAGATTTGCATGGGTTGGGCTGATTTATCTATCCAAGATGAAAAGGATACTAATTAAAACAACAACAACTTGTTGAGATCTTATACATAGATACTTCTAAAACTAGGGTGAGAAATCACCTTTTAAAATCATTTAAAAGTAAACTTAGTGAACTCTTAGTATATGTTAGACAGTGTTCCAAGAACATTATATGAAATGCCTCCTGTTAGTAGTCCCAGTAATTCTGTGAGGATGGTACCATTCTACATTCAATTTACATTGGAATTGAAAAAAATCAAAGTGACAGAAAATATAACTGAAGGTCATGCACGCAGATTGGATTCAAACCAGATTATCTGCCCTCAGAGTTCTCCAGCTGAGCTGTCAACTACACTACCCAATGTGAGCATGTGTCTTTTGCCAAAATTCACATACCTGAGAATCCCCAAGTAACAATAAGGTAACATATGTAATATAATTAAAACCTCAAACCTATTACAGTAGAAATTAAGCATTTAGAATCAAGATTGTAAGAATTCTGAGGTCCTCCAGGCCTACCCCTTCTCAACGAGATAAAGTTGCTACTTGCCCAGGGTCTCTCTGGTGGTCTGCAGCACTCCTTCCAGTCTGATTTTCCTTCATGAGTGTAAGGTGAGGTTATGCTTCCCCCCGGTCATTCCTGTCCGGTGGCCGTAGGTGACAGTGACATGTGTCACTTCTGGACTGAAGTGTATGACATAGGCATTTGAGAGGAGCTGTGATTTCTGTTGGTCTCTCTTCCTCTGCCACAGTGCACCTGATTGCCTGTGTCCCAGATGCCAGGTTATAAGAATCCTGAGTCACTGATGGAAGAACCCATTCTCCAAGAATCATCAGACCAGGAGTCTACTTTACTGAATAAGAAATACATATTAATATTAAGCAACTAAGGTCTCAGGGAAGGTGGGGACAGTTGTTACTACAGCAAATCTCTTGTCTGTGTTGACTAATGCAATTACATTGCCAGCTGTTGATGGCTACTTATCTCAAATACAGATCATCTTTTAAATGTCATTTCATCAAACACCTGAAATCAAATGGTTATTCCCACAATTCAAAAGATCAAAATCCCTTTAACTCAATAACAAATTCTGTGAAACCTTAACTTTAAGACAGAGTTAAAAACAGGGAAGTAAAATTAAATGTTCTCCAGATCACAGAAATTCATGGAATATTCCATGTTCATATAGCTTTAGAGAGAGGCCCCAGGCTTATTCAGACTGTGACTTTTAATTTTACATAACTTTAGCCGAGTGTTTTTTCTTGTGATCCTAGAAAAGTAAATCAGTGTTTGGGAAGTAGGCACCAGTAGCAAAAGTGGAAGCTGAAAGAGACTCCACTGAAAATGACTCATCAGGGTCCAGAGTGACAATTCTGAGCATTTTTAACAAGTTCTAAGGTACAGCAATGTGAAATACACTTGAAAAAAATTCCTTCAGGATAACTCCCCCACCTTCTATACACACACACACACACACACACACACACACACAGATACTTTTGACTTTAAAAGAAAGAAATGAATATGAATTTAAGAAGACAAAGACAAAGAGATAAGTATGTTAATGAGTTTTTAAATGCTCCGATGCTTTGACAGGGAGAGATTTGGAGACCTTCCTTCATTTCTTAGGCCATTCTACTCTACCATATTTAAAATGTTTCTCTAATAATCACATATTGCTTTCATGATGCAAAATTTAAGTTGGAAGGGATGAATTCAGTTGTATGCAAAAGTCACCTAGAGAGAACACCCTTACTTCTCAGTTAGGTAATAAAAGAAATTGCACATATGCACAGACCATCATTTAACGCCTTATGGCGCCTACCTGACTTCTCAGCACTGACAAAGTCAGACTCTCTTTCTTCCCTTCGAAGCATGAGGACTGTGCTCATCTGGGGCTCCATCCTGCCTCAGCTCCTCAGCCTGAGTACATGGGACTTTGGGAGGGAGATTTAGTCAGAGCTAATGGAACAGAGCAAGTTCTACCTGCTCATTCACTTTGCTAGTCAGAGAACAGGCTGAACTAGCCGCCTTGCCAAACTGAGCTAACCCTTGGATGCACCACAGTGACAGAAGTTCTTCTGAACTGGATAATTAGACTGGTATTTACACAAGGGGCTTGATAACTCGTTTCCCTGGAGCTGTTACCAAGTTGTCAAGCCTGTTGCTTTGCAAATGAGTACAAAGATCTGAAGATGTGATTGGAAGCAAGTGTATTTCCCATTCCCATGTGTCAATTCTAGGGATGATAGATTCAAAATATCTAGCAATTACAACAGCTCTGCCCAGTCAGAGGAGATGTCAGAATAAACATTCCTGATGAATGTCAACCAACCTGGCTGAATTTCTCTTCAAAGATATCATAGAATTTGCATTGGCTGAGAGGTGACTTCTTCAAGGACCTAGTCCTTGAGTTTAAGCCTTATAAATAGAATGGTGAAAGACCAAAATTTTAGAAACAGTACGATCTCATCTCATGCTGCTAAAAAATTGCTTCAATCCATCATGAGGGAGACGGACCACCAGTAGCAGTTTTATAAAGAGATGTGATAGTGCCATTAAAGGAGAAAACACCAGGGAACTGGCATAATTTCCCTGACCAAGCTGCCAGCACTCATGGGTGAGGATGCCTCCAGCCAAACCACAGTTACAGCCATCATGAAACTGAGTTACCTGATAAAACATCTTGTTTCGGTTTATATAGGTGATGAGCTGAATTAGCCCTCAAAATTTCTTGGATAGAGAGGAGAAAAAAGAGACCATTAGCAATGCCCAGGGAGGGGAGGGATGCATACATCTCACACTGAAAGCTGAAGCCAAAAAGTGTGCACATTCAGCTTTTCCTAAAGGTAAGTGTTTTAGAGAAGGTGAGTATGTAAAAGAGACTGCAAATATTGTCCTCAAGAGAACAGCACGAAATACCAATGTGGGTTGAGGACACCATATGGATGAGTACCTGTCAGAGTCAGAAAATGTAGGTCTGTCTGAAAGGAACAGTCACTCTTCATCGGCATCATGAGGAAACTCAGACCCAGCTTTGATTTTTAATAAGATGTAAGTAATAGAGATGTTGACCCCTAATTTCCTGACTTTTAAATTTAGGCAAAGAGTTTGGAGAGGAAAACAAAAAACAAGTTCATCAGTCTTCAGGTCAAGTCTATGCAGAATAACTGTACGTATATCATCCACACGTTGCAACCCCTGACACAGTTCATTCATTTCTTCCTTCAACAATATTTTCTGAGCATCTATGGAGTATATAATTCATAAGACAATGAGCCTATCCTCATTTGTTTTACAAGTTAAGGCCCTTTGGTAGAATGCTTACCTAGCATGTACAAGACCCTGGGTTTCATCCTTGACACTATATTTTTGTGAGTCTTAAAATCTAATGTAAAACAAATATTATACAAGTCATTCTAATCCTCAACTACCAGGACCTCTGGGATAAATTAGAGGCAACCCTGCAAAAAGAGGTTGAGAGGTTGTCAGAAATGACTTTGTCAAAGAGATAATTTCTAAGTTGAGACCAAAATGTTAGCTAACTGTTGATGCAGTGTATCAATATCTTTGGTTACATAACAAACCACCACAAAATTTGATTCCTTAAAGCAATAGTTTATTGAACTTATGATTCTAGCTAAGACCAGCTAGATAGCTCTAATCCAGGATTTGTTTATACATTTGTAGAGCTGCTAGGTTGAATGAGGTGTTGACTGGGAATCACTTGTCTACGATGGTCTCCATTGGACAGTTCCTCTCTGCTCCACATGGTCTCTGATTTCAGTAGGCTAGCTGGAGTTTGCCCACATGGCAGCTGGCCAACCTCCAAAGAGAAAACGCAAGTTTTTCCAATACCTAGACTCAGAATTGGCACAGCATAACTTCCTGTACAACCTGTTGGTTGACCAAAGCCAGTTCTAGGGCCAGCTCAGACTCAAGAGTAAGGGAAATGGTCTCTACTGTAAAAGCTATGGTTGCAGAGAAGCCAGGAACTGTGGACATTTTATCCATCTTCTTTAACTGATAGAGGACATGGCACGTGGAAAGACTTGAACATGAGTGCGGGAGTAAGTGTGGTTTCAGGAACTGCAAGTTGTGTCATATGACAGGAACAAAGAAGGCAAAGGGGCTTTGAGTTAAGACACAAGTGTGGTTGGAAGGCAGCTAATAAAGGGACCCCATGTGTATGCAGACCGGGGAGATAAGAAGACGTCTTAGCAGGCTTCCCCACCACAGACAAAACAGTCCCAAAGTAAATATCACACAAGGATAAATATAATATCCCCTGGTCCCATATCTAATTTGAAAAATCCCTATGGAAGACACCATGAAAGAGGTAGGATCGAGCTGAGCTTTGAAAGACAAAAATGATTTACCAGATAGAAATATAAAAGTGAACCAAGGGGTGAGCATTAGCCAATGCTCAGGAGACAAAATACACAAACAAAACATACAAGACACCAGTGTGATTTGGCTAAACTGAAACTGCCGTTCTCAACCTCTACCTTAACATCCTGACAAAAGATGTCTGTATGTAACATTCTCTTACACTCCTGCCATAGGTATGCCAGATTTAAGGAAGGACGTGGAATTATGTATAAATGACAACTCTATGACAATAATCCCACACACTCTTACCCACTGGCCTTTTGTGACACCAAATCTAAGACCCACTGATCAGACTTTCCTAGGAATCATTAAAGACACAGCTGAAATGTTATGTCGCAGGAAAAGCCTAATGGTACTCAGGCGCTAGCCTAAGGAATTGCATTGAAGTCTAAAAGAAGAGAAATAATGAAGCCTGTTGTATTAGTCACTTTTCTGTTGCTGTGATAGAAACACAGACCAAGTGAACTAATGAAAGGAAGAGTTTATTTAGCTTACAGTTCCAAAGGGACAAGAGTCCAACATGGCGGAGAGGCGTGGCGGCAGAGGTGGCTGGAGTAGAGAAGCTGTTAAGTGCTCACATATTCAAGCAGACACAGGAAACAGAGAGCAACTGGAGAGAAGGAGGAGGAGGAGAAGCAGGAGGAGGAGGAGGAGGAGGAGGAGGAGGGGAGGGGACAAAAGGGGAGGAAGAGGCAGAGACGGAAGAGGAAGGACAGGCAGACTTAGAAAACACGCTAATTGTGAAAGGAAGAAGATGGTGGCTAAAATGTGAGTGTTTGATATAAGCATACCCCAGGGCGCTAAACATCAGATTGAGGGCTGAGATCAGTATTTGTAAGAACCACCATAAAACATACAATCTCATAAATATAGCATTTTCTCAGCAGTACTGAAAGAATGTACAAAGGAAAGAAACACATTGCTTACCTTACTCTGCAATTACTAGGTCGGCCAAGAGGCCTGGCGGAGCTCAGAGCTGGAAGAAAGGTGAAAAACGAATTCGAGCTCCTCACAATGCCTGCCTTCCTGCCCTCCTTCTTTTCCTTTTCCTTCCCTTTCCTTTCTTCCTTTCTTTCATTTTTTCTTTCCTTGCACAAAAATCGGGGGGAATGATCCTTGCATTCTCTGCTAGGCTATGGCTGTACAGTACTATACAGTGCCTTGATCAAATCATGCAGTTCACTATGCTACACTTCATTTGTGTTTAGTTTGTTGGGGTTTGTTATTTTAGTGTTTTCATATGCTTTAATTTTTATTTAAGTTTTTGAGAATTGCATACACAAGTAACATATTTATATCATTTCTACCCCAAACTCTGCAATCCCAGGTCTCCTTACATCTCCGCAGCTGGCCTCAAACTTACAGTTCTCCGCCTTCTTTTACCTCCTGGGTGATGAGATGTGAAAGTTTTCTATGCAATTAAAATAGGTCCCATTGTCAGAGGAGAGGAACTGATTTTAAGTCATTCTTCTTTCAAAGAGATAATAAAACATTATATTCTAAAATGTGCCTTTTGGATTAAAAAATCTTTAGTTCAGGGGCTGGACAAATGACTCACCAATTAAGAGCACTGGCTGCTCTTGCAGAGGACCTGGGTTCATTCTATTCCCAACTGATGTCCATAACCCTAGTTCCAAGGGATTTGACACCTTTTTTCTCTGTGGGCATTGCACAACATGGGTGCACTTACATACATGTAAACAAAGCATTCATAAACATAAAATAAAAATAAGTTTTAAAGCTTCTTCAATTCAAATTGGGGCACAGTCCTAACATAAGAAGTCATAGAACCTCTCTGTGTGCTCAGTCCTTCATTCGTAAAATGGGTAATAGTGCCTAAGCTTGTTGTGAGAAGAAACATGTGTCAAATGAATTCAATTCTTAAATAGACTTGCTTCACAATCACTTTTCTTTTTAGTGGTATCAACAGTCTTATCAAGTGCTGATGAATAATTCTTCTTGGACTTTGGTATAATCCATAGATAGTTCATGCATTTTCTAAGAGTGTCTCTGCTCTGGTACCAGCCATGCTATCTCTCCATGTGGGAAGATGGACTTGGACTAATGACGTTCCACAATGGTGCTTGATGGGGGGTAGGGGGCAATATCCTGTATGTGTATTTAAGGTAAACTCTAAGGCCAAAGTATATGAAGCATTGTCTTGACCAAGCTACACTTCCACCAAAGCCTGACAGTCTTCCTCTTCTACTTATGCAGAAAAGCGAAGGAACTGGGAAAGAACTGGGGTGCTCTTAAGTGACCCAGGAGCTATTTCTCAAGCACAGTCTCAGGTGACAATGCTGCCCTTAGAGCTGGGGATACAAATTTCCTTATAACGTCTTCTTAGCAATGCAGTACCATAAAGATGGGCTTCTGTGATTCAGTTAGTAGAATGCACAAATGTGAGTCTGTCATAGTAGAAGTTGGGAAGTAGTAACCTACCCTAGTAAGATGACCTGGCTGTAAGGGTTCCCTTCTTCAAACCCTTAGACAGTCTTACAGGGAAAAAATAGACCCTAGGCTAATTATAATGTTCTAGTAACAATACAAAGTAATTTTGAACTAAGTCCATTTTTCTTCTATAAAATAGCATATTATTTCTGTACCAAAATTTTCGACTAGTATTGATAAAACGCTGCTAAGTGTTAAAAACCAGTTCCCGAGGAATAAAAAGCCTTGATGTGTAACATTTGTCAATCTCTGTGGTATAAATACTCCAACCATTGCCGATTTCAAGCAACCAAAAAATGATGCTTCAAAGGTGAACTTGATCAGGTCTGTCTACAACTGTCTCTAATGAGCCAATTCAAGCTGACTCTAACATATCACTGTCATTGTGTCAACCACCTCTTAAAACACCCATGAACTATTTCTCAAGCTCAGTGTCAGGCAACAATGCTGCCCCTGGAGCCAGGAATACAGTTTGGATCAGGGCTGGAAACTGGATCCTCCCATGGCTACAAAAACTTTGCCCAACTAGTACAGTTGGCTTTTATTTGTATCTTAGGTCTAGTTTATGTTAGCTGCTCCGCCCTGACCAAGCCAGGCTGGAAAAGCAATTAAGAAATGTTGACAAAAATATTATATATCAGCAGTGGTTGTAGAAGATAAGCCGAGATCCTCGGTGACCTCACTTCTTGGCAGTTCCAAGAAGAGTTTCTCACTTCTTCCTCTGTCCCCAGAGCCAAAACCAGTGCTGCCCTCTCATGGCTTCATCAGTTACCGTTCTATTGTGACGGAAGCTGTTCACAGGAGGGTCATTGAAACACAGGTACAGCTATTATTGGACCCAAACTTTTGCAGAATATCCCACACAAAGTTCATCATGGTGTGTGGCAAGACAGCACGGATTAGAATTGTAGTCATCTACCAAATATTCCACCCAAGCACCAAAGAATACACTTTCTATTCACAGCCCCATGGAGTTTCCATAAAACTGACCACATACTGGGGCACAAAACAAACCTCAACAAATACAAAAAAAATGTTCGAAATAATTCCATTCATTCTATCATATCACAATAACACAATAAAGCTTAAAAGTAACACCAAAAGAAGCCCTAGCTATTACACGAACACATAGAGACGAAACAACACACTCTTGAATGATGAATGGGTCAAAGAAGAAATTGAGAAAGAAATAAAAGTATTCCAGGAACTAAATGAAAAGAATAAAACAGCACAACAAAACCTCTGGGACACTTTAAAAGCAGTCCTAAGAGGGAAGTCTATAGCTCTAAGTACCTACATTAAAAAATCAGAAAGAGCACAAATAAATGACTTAACATTGCAACTCAAGACTCTGGAAAAGCAAGACTAAATGAAACCGAACCCAGCAGATGAGAAGAAATAACAAAAATCAGAGCTGAAATTAATGAAATAGAAACAAAGAAAATAATAAAAAGAATCAATGAATCTAAGAGGTGTTTCTTTGAAAAGATAAACAAGACAGACAGACCCTTATCCCAGTTAACCAGATGAAAGAAAGAGGAAATCTAAATTAAAAAAATCAGACAGGAAAGGGAAACATCAAACAGACAAAAAAAATCTATTAAATTTGAAAACCTGAAAGACATGGATATCTAAAGTCATGGGAATCTCTAAAGCTAAACCAAGAAGAGATACGCAGTTTAAACAACCCCACAACATGTAAGGAAATTGAAACAGCAATATAAAACTTCCTGACAAAAAACAGCCCAGGCCCAGATGATTTTACAGCAGACTTCTACCAGACATTTAAAGAATATCTGCAACTTAATTTATTTATCTGCACTTAAATTATTCAAAAAGATAGAAATAAAGGTAGAACTCCCAAATTCCTTCTATGAAGCCAGTATCACTCTAATATCAAAACCAGGTAAAGATGCAACCAAAAAAGAAAACTATAGACCCATATCCTTAATGAACATAGATGCAAAAGTTCTCAACAAAATACCTCCAAGCTGCATACAAGCACACAACAAAAAAATCATCCACCATGATCAAGCCAGCCTGAGTCCAGAGATGCAGAAATGGTTCAATACACATAAGTCAATAAATGTCATAAATCATAGAAGCACATACCAAGACAAAAATCACATGGCCATCTCAATGGATGCAGGAAAGCCCTTTAACACAATTCATCATGTATTTATGATAAAAGTTCTAGAGGGAACTGGACTGGAGGGAGCATACCTCAACATGATTAAAGCTATATACAACAAATCCACAGCCAACATCATTCTAAATGGAAAAAACCTGGAAGCATTCCCATTCAAATCAAGAACCAGACAAGGCTGTCCACTATCTCCACTCTTTTTTTAATATAGTGCTTGAAACTCTTGCTACAGCAATAAGACAAGAGAAGGAAATTGAAAGAGCACAGCTGGAAAGAAGAGGTCAAATTATCCATTTTTGCAGATGATATGGTATTATACCTAAGAGATCCCAAATGTTCTGCCAGAAAACTCCTAGAAATGATTGACACTTTCAGTAAAGTGGCAGGTTAAAAAATTAATCTGCAAAAATTAGTCACCTTTCTATACACTAATAGCAAGCGATTAAAGAAAGAGTACATGGAAACCCTCCCATTCACAATACCTTCAAAAAAAGTCTCAGAGTAAACATGACCAAAGACATCAAAGATCCCTATAATGAAAATTTTAAATTTTTTAAAAAAGAGATTGAGGAAGACACCAGAAGATGGAAGGACCTCTTACACTCATGGATTAGAAGAATTAATATTGTGAAAATGATCATCCTATCAAAAGCAATTTATTACTGGGGGGGATATCAGATCTCAAACTATAGTACAGAGTTACAGTCGCAAAAACTGCATGGTACTGGCACAAAAATGGACACATAGATCAATGGAACAGAACTGAAGACCTAAACATGAGTATAGGCAATTTCAGTCACCTGATATTTGACAAAGGGGCCAAGAACATACACTGGAGGAAAGACAGCATCTTCAACAAATGGTGCTGACAAAACTGGATCTTCACCTGTGAAGTTTTCACCTTGCACAAAAGTCAACTCCTAAAGTCAGCTCCAAATGGATCAAAAACCTCAATGTGAAAACTGAAACTCTGAAACTGTTAGATGAAAACATTGGCTGTAACCTTAATATATATATACAAAGGACTTTCTAAAATGGGCATCAATTGCTCAGGAATTAAGGCCAACAATCAACTACGTAGAACCTCATTAAATTAAAAAGCTTCTGTGTAGCAAAAGAAACAACCAAGGAAATGAAGAGAAAACCCACAGAATAAGAGACATCTTCATCAGTGACACAATTGACAGAGGTTTAACATCCAGAAATATAAAGAACTTAATAAATAAAGAATCAAGAAAACAAATAACCCAATTAAAAGATGGACTAATGTTCTGAAGAGAGAGTTCCCATAAGAAGAAATAAAGATGGCTAAGGAACATCTTTAAAAGTGTTCAACACTGTTAGTAATTAGGGAAATGCAAGTTAAAACCACCTTAAGATTTCACCTTATCCCAGTCAGGCTGGCTAAGATCAAGAGAATAAATGATACTAAATTCTAGAGAGGATGTGAGGAATGGGGAATGCTCACTCACTGCTGATGGGATTGCAACCCCGATGGAAAGGAGTGCGAAGAACTATTATTAAAAAATTAAAACTAACCTACCATTTATACCACTCCTTGGCATATACCCAAAGAGCTCATTCTACTGCAGAGATACTTGAACATCCATGTTTAGGGCTGCTCTTTTCACAATAGCTAGCAGATGGAAGTAACCTAAGTGTCTCTCAACTGACCAGTAGATAATGAAAATGTGGTACATTTACACAATGGAGTTCTACTCATCAGCAAAGAAAGATGAAATAACGAAATTTGTAGGTAAATGGATGAAACTCAAAACTGTTACACTCAGTGAAATAACACAAAAAAACAACGATGTAAGTTCTCCCTCATTTGTGGAGCTTAACGAAATCCTTCTATGTGAGTATGTATCCTGAGGTTACTGCAGGAACCAGGAAAATTGAAAGGATCCAGGGAAATAAAGGGAAAGAAGGAACCTGAGAAAGAAGAACAATAGGAGACAGATGTTATTAAGGGATAAATGGGTAGAATGGTAGTATTCAAATGGGGAGGGACAAGGGTTATACAAAGAACTATGGGGCTAAACAGTGGGAAGGAGCTCAATAGAAGAAGGACCATATGAGACCATTACTATTAAGGAGAAATGCAGAAAATGGGATACTTTAAATGAGAAGGGCTTGGAGGGAGGGTTAGACCAAGAGAGAGAAGAGATAAATAATGCCTAACTTGTGTAAAACACCAGAGAGAATCATATTAATAATCCAAAACCCTACTGACAAGTTACACATACAATATCTCTACATGAGTCCATGTGTATAGCTGAAGGCTACATACCAATTTTAGGGGAAAAAAACTGTGAATATATATGAACCAAATGATGGGGATACCAATTTTATTTTAAAAATACTAATGCAGCTAAAAAATCAGATAGGTTCGGGATAGGTAATAAGCACTCCACTTTCATCTTTAAAAAGATCATCCAAATAAAAATAATCAACAGAGAAAATCAGAGTTAAATTATAACATATAACAAACAGGCTTAATAGACAGAATAAGATGTTCCATCCAACAAGCTGGAACATTCTCTAAAACAGACCACATTTTAAGCTACAGATCAAATTCTGACAATATAACATAATTAAAATAATTTCCTGTATCTTAACAGATCACAGTAGAACAGAAATAGAAATCAATAACTAGAAAAACCGAAGAAAGAACACAAATACTTGGAGAATGAAGAAAATACACTTGAATAACCACTGGGTTATCAAAGAAATCAAGGAAGAAATTTAAATTTTCCAAGAATGAAACAAAGCACAGCTCATGAGTACCCTTGAGAAAGAAATAAAGCAACTCTAAGAGGCAAAGCTCTAGGTGTAAGTTCATACATTTAAAAATCAGAGATATCTCAAACAAATAACATAAGGAAATACCTCAAGGTTTTAGAAGAAAAAGGAATCCTTCAAGCCCCAAAGCAGTAGAAAGATAGAAATAATCAATATAGGAGTAGAAATCAATGAAAGAACCGGCATAGAATCAATTAAACAGAACTTGGTTCTTTGAAAAGATAAGTATGATTTACAAATTACCAGACTAACCAGAAGAAAGATCCAGAATAATGAAACTCAAGATGAAAAGGTGATATTAAAACAAAGTTCAATAAAATCCGCAGCATCATTGGGGAATCCTTGAAAACACCCTAAAAACTGGACAGTGTAGAAGGGATGGATAATTTTCTATATACACATAAACCTACCAAAACTAAGTCAAGATGGTATAAATAACTTTAGCAATTCCATAATTAACAACAAGATTTAAACAGTGGTAAATAATCTCCCCACAAAGAAAAGCCTGAGGTCAGAGGGATTCACTGCTGAATTTAATAACTCTTTAAGAACTAACGACAATACTCTTCAAACTGTTCCCAAAATAGAACAGTAAGAACATTATCAAGCTCATTCCATAAAGCCCATACTACCAAAACAAGCAAGGATACACACACCAAAAGAAAACAATACATCAATTTTCCTGATTAGTATAGATGCAAAATTTACCAATAAAATGCTTGCAGGGCTAGAGAGATAGCTCAGCAGTTAAGAGAATGGACCACGCTTCCAGAGGACTCAAGTTTGGTTCCCAGCACCCAAGTCTGGAAACTTACAACTACTCCAGCTCCAGAAGATCGAATGTCTTCTTCTGACCTCCATGGACACCTGAACTCTCATGCATAAACCTACACACAGACACACACAGCTACACACACACACACACACACACACACACACACACACACAATTTACAATAAAATAAATCTTTTTAAAGAAATATACTAAAATAGCTGGAAAATAATTAAAGAAAACCTTAAATTTATACAGCGTGACCAAGCTGGATCCATCCTTAGGGATGCAAAGTTGATTCAATATGTGAAAATTAATAAATATAATAAAGAAGATATGTAGGATTAAGCATATAAATCACAGGAACATCTGAATAGATACAGAAACACCTTTTGACAAGATTCAACATTCTTCATGATAAAATCCCTGACAACAGTATACTGAAAAAGTAAAAACTGCATTTCCTTAAGTCAGGAACAAGACAAGGGTGCCCAATCTCTCTGTTCTTACTCAATATAATGTCCAAGTCCTTGGGAGGAGAATAAAAAATTTAGAAAAGAGGTCAAGAAACTGGGGATCTGGACAACATTCTTCTGGATGCTGACTATGCCATGTATAACTGGAAGTTTTCAAACGCCTTTACCTTCACCACTGTGTACAAAGCTTCTAGAATGTGCCTTCACACCTCATGCGCCTCTTTTCCCCAGGTGATTTCATTGACCTGTGCTGGGGATCCACCCAGGCTTCTTTGCTCATGAACCCCAGCTTCAGAGCCCAGGCTCAGTATCCCTTGCTTTCACCACCTTTCCTTTACCTTAGTAGATATCGATGACTCCTGGTGGGGTGATCTGAGAGAGACATTGTCTGAAGGTCTCCATGAGTGGCAGTCTGCCCAGATTTTACTTTCTTATTCATTATTTACTTTTTTCAAATAAAAACTTGGTTATCAAAGAATTCTATGATTGGAAATTCAGACCAATAGACTCTGTGAACACTGAGTAAAGAATCGTCTAGATGATGCAAATACATTTTACTACCTGCTTTGATCACCATGCTGGGGAAGAGTAACTCACTTTAAATCTGCAGGCACTGCTAACTGAGTGAGAAAAAAACATTATCAGTGTACTGTATTCAGCTGGTGGTTGGTACTGCAGAGCTAGAATAGAGGGAGAAGGAGACCCAGACAAACTTTAGTCCCTATATCTCTGGAAAGCACATCAAGTTCAAATTTTTGAAGGTATCTCAAAGTCTATATTGAATTTCATTTTTTTCTCATTGGCAAAATAAAGGCACCCAAAGTAATAGCAATGCCCAGATGAGCCTGTCTAGGAGACTGGTTAGAAGAGCAGGCACTGCAAAGGTTATTTCAGGTCACACTACACACACCCACGACTGAAGTAATCAGGTTGTAAGGGAGAAAAAAAAGCCAAATCCAAGGTGATGCTTCTCTCACATAGCATATGGTGAATCGGTAGAAGTTTGCTTTCTAAGTCTGAGGATTTGAGTCGTGCCTTCCAAAATGGGACAGAAAAATGGATTTCTGCCACCTGGCTCAACCAATTCAAGAAATAACTTCCAATACATTTTCTGAGTGTATATTTACAGAAATGACAGAAGAACATCTTTTGAATTCTACAGCGACTGTGACATTCAAATGACCTGACCATACAGCACTAGAATCCAGACCAAATTAAAGAAAATCTATCTTTGCAAGAAGCTTAAAAGAGGATCAAGAATCTACTCCCACCGGCCCCTGCAACCCTGATTCTGATTTTCATCTGCTCTTACTCAAAGTCCAAGGGACTTTGTTTGCAAACATGAAGAACCATTGCTTTGTTCTCTTGGGAGAAAAGCAACACAGTATCAATCAAAGCAAAGCGACCTACCCGAACCTGCTGCAGCTGCTGCTTGTTCAAAACCGCATGTCATTCTGCTGCAAGCTGGAGCGCGCCAGGACGCCTGTCTCCTCTGCCCCTGCTCTTCTGAGCAGTGCTGTAGGTTAACTGTTGGAGGCTGGATGCTCTAACCGGGAAAGCCGAGGCTCACCAACTTAACCACTTGCATGCTGACTCATCCAGCAGGCGGGATGCACCCTGCCGAGCCGGCTGATGGTGGAAACCCTTGCACCATCCTTGGAAGGTTAACACCTAGAGGCTGTAGGTTTGCAACGTGTGCAAACTTCCAAGTTCATCATTCGTTCCGACTGACCTGCTTGTCCTCTTTAATTTGGAAAACATTCAATTCATTCCCCAACATATCAATTACACACCACTGAGATTTTGTAGGACAAATCAGCACAGACTCTGAAGTAAGGATGAGTGAGTGAGACTCGGGAGGAACAAGCTGCGGCTTTTCTAGACAGATTGTAACAAGACGGAGAAAATTAGTTGCAGAGAGTCATCTCGGTAGTTTGGAGAAGCAAATAAAGCAATGTTTACATTTCCCAGGGAAATCCGAAAACCAGTTTCCTGCAGTCCTGCCTGTTTTAATCTACATAGAAGCTACTGGGGCTCCTACAAATAAGTAAGCTCATTCTGACTTGGGGGGGGGGCCTCTTATTTGCAAGCATAAGAGTCAAGGAAAGAAAATAGACTTGTGTTGGATCAGGTTTTGTTGTTGCTGTTGTTTTGTTTGGGGAGTTTTTTTGAGACAGAGTTTCACTGTATAACTTAGGTTGGCCTCAGATTCACAGTAATCCTCCTGCCTCAGACTTCTTAAGGGTTGGAATTACGGGTGTGTGCCCCCATGCCTATCACTGGATCAGATCTTTGCAGGCCATCTCATTCCCGCATGTCACCGGTGATACAGAGATATATAGTAACCCAGACTCACAAACAAATAAATAAATCCTATTACAAGTGCCTAGATTTCTTCAGGCTACAAGAGAGTTCACTGTGGGCCTCACAGCAAGTAAGAAGTTAGGTGGAATGTGGGCAGGTATGGCACAAGTGTTCTGTAAAAAAACTGAATTATTGAAGGCAAGTGTGAACAGACACACAGCTCTATGGAAGCTGGAGTCAGGGACTTGTCACTGAGGTTCTCCCTGCAGTCTGGAATGACAAGGCTGCCTTCTGAGGTTTATTACCTACTAATTGGACTCCTAGGCTCCAGGGCCTCCTTAGCCTAAACTACATCTTCTCTGGGAGCCCGGAAGATCCAGGAAAGGGAATGCCATAGCTCTACACACAGAAGAGCACAGACCTTGTGTATAGTAGTAACACTGACCATAGCTGTTACTGTGTTGAAGCTTCCCACGTGCTGAGCACTTTACATACGCTCTTCAGAGGGGCTGGAGAGATGGCTCAGGAGTTAAGCACTGGCTTCTCTTGCAGAGGACTGGGATTCAATTCCCAGCAGCCACATGGCAGCTAACAACAGTCTGTAACTCCAGTTCCAAGGAATCTGATACCCTCTTCCGACCGCCTCATGCACTGCATGACACAAGTTCACCTACCTATGTGCAAACAATACACTCATACATATAAAGTAAAAATAATAAAGTATTAACAACATGTGCTGTCTAGAAAGGAATACCAGCTCTTCAACAAAGTCTGGGTTTCCTTCTCCTTCCTGGCCCACCTTACAGCCAGGGCAGCCATCTACCTGACTGGCATCTGAGCTCTGGAAGATGAACAGAAGTAAGAAGTGATGGACACGGCTTCCCTCATTGTGATCCATCCTCCAGGCTTTAATCAGAGATCAGAGCACAGATCAGAGAGAACGATAGTGACACTCACAGAAAGAGTGCAAATCCTTCATCATAGCAAACAACTACACATAAGTGGGCTCTCAGCCTCTGTAATTCCTTTTAAATGGGGAAAGGGGATGCATGTCAGCCTGAAAATATGCTCTTTTAGGGACAGGTAAGCAGAATTTGAAGATGACTTAGCTATACACATTCTCACATCTTTCCTCGCTCCAGGTACATTACTCTCTTTATGATTCCTGTATATATACACATCTCCCGTTTCCGACCAATCTCCAATCTTTAGCCCTCACCCTAGACATTTTCCCATCTATTCCACCATTAACTGAATTCTACGTCTCTGCTGAAGAAGTTTCAACATAAGGCTTAAATTATTTCTGGCACTGAATACAATGAGAAGCAGGAAGTGGGATCTATGTGCCTTCCCCTTCAACCTGAACTGACTTTTGTCTACTGGTGTCTGTAAGACAAGGGCACAGAACGTGGTGCTCTGTAATTTTTGAGGCTAGATCAGATAAGATCTTCTACCAAGTGTGTTGGGTAACTAGCTCTTGAAATCCTGAGTTACTTTATGAGAAGTTTGCAATCCCCATTGTTGCTACACTACAGAAAGCACGTAAAGATGCTTTGGTTATCTCAGCCAGACACATCCTTTCATACATCCCTTTAAGTATTTGACATGCAAATGAAGCCACCTTAAACATTCCAAACCAGCCCATTCACCAGTTCAATACCAAAAGTGGACCACACCAGAGTCACATGAAACAAGTTGCTATCCACCCACCCAACCCTGCTTAGTCATCTGGCCCACAAATCATGAGCTGAGGTGAAACAGTTATTGCTTGAAGCTACTGCATATTTCATAGTTTTTAATATAGTTGTAGATAACTAGAGCACTCTCCTTCAGGGCCCAGGATCAGGTTCACATATTTCAAAAGGCATCCCTGATTCCCTGACTGCTTTAACTACTGACATCTCTGAGTGGTCTCATCTTTATATATATATATTTTTAATTTGATCTTGAATTTATTTTTAAGAAGTTAGCCCTTTCTACTTGGAACCCAAGCTTCTTTTATTTCAGTCAGCCTTTGCAGGTCCTGTATGCTATGCCTTTATAAATGCTGTTGGTTCAGAGGAGCAGTACTCACCTAATCTGAATCAAATCTATAAGATGTAGGAGCAGAGGTTGAGGGAAGGTGATGCTCATTAACAGGCTTTTCTCTTTCTGGAAACTAGAATATAGAATTTTGGTTAATGGTCAGTAGCATTTATCCGGGCTGATATTTATTCATGTACTTACCAAGTCCACTTTGCAGGGGATGGGATTTAGTGATAGAGTGATGATAGACAGAGTGGGAGACAAAAGCACTCTTTCCACTGTGTTTTCTTTCTAAACGGGAGGCAAAAATAAAATTCATTAGAATCTATTGGATTATAACTGCTAAGAAGAGGAATAAAGCAAGAAAAGAGGCAGGGGGATGATTTTTAACAAATATTTATTTCATTTTATGTGTATAACCCTGGCAATTCTCACTTCTAGTATCACCTTGTTCTGAGCAGAGGAGACAAAGGAAAGAGAAAGTATTTGAGGAGCAGTTTTGGAGCCTAGGTTTTGTTTTTAACGCTCAGTTTTTTAAAATTTTGGTTTCCTTGTTGCAAACTTATTTCTAATCAGTGAGGGCCAAGCACTAGCTGCAGTCCTGAACTGTTGAGGAGAAATTCCTGACAACCTCTTTTTCTTAGACTCAATCTCTCAGTTATGAAGTTGCCTAAAATGACTTTTCCATTAGGCTCCTGAGATGGCATTTGGATAGTTGTTGTCCATCTTGGAATGACTTCGCACACCTTGGTTACCAAATGCATACTACACGCACCTTAGTTACATAAAAGGAATATCTCTAATAGGAAGGGCAATAAAAGATTAAAAGGCCATCTAATTCATGGAGAAGAGAGGCATCCACACGAGTGAAGAGAAGTCGAGCAGCAGCTTCATGATTAGGTCAAGGATCCTCTGGCTTCTTCTTGAGGTCATGTTCTTACATTATGGGATGCCTGAGCCACATGTCTCAGCATGGAATTCTTCTTTATGCTTCTACCTAATGCTGGGAGATAGAGATTGGAGTTCCTGAATCTTGATAGACAGCCAGTCTATCCAGTGAGTTCCAGGTTCAGTGTCAACTCTGCCTCAGAAAAGTAAGGTGGGGAGGAAGATACCTGACATTGACCTCAGGCCTCGACACTGGGTGCATCAACCCCTCCTCTTATCCACCCACCACCAAAAAAAAAAAAAAAAAACCAAAAAAAAACCAAAAAACAAAAACCAAAGTGTTTTCTGTTTTTAGAAGCAGATCAGAGTAAAAGCATTTCCCTGATAACTTGAAGATGTTCTGGTATTTCAGTATCAATCCGCCATCCAATGCTAATGCCATATACATAAGTGTAAAAATTTTGCAGGAAGCCCAGGGCATTCCTAGATAAATATTTTTCAGGATGATACAAATCTGTAAGGAACTTAGAATTTTCAGTTTCTTTCTTTTCCTGAAACTCGATCAGTCAGTACTATACTCCCTAAATTCTACTTTATAATCCTTGGACCCAGGGCAGATTATAAGATTTCTTAAGGGCAGTAGCTAGTCACACTTTATTTTCCATCAGCTCCCAGGACTAACAGGGAAGAATCTGCTAAATGAATAGAAGGCAGGGAGGAGAAACGGGTGAATTATGAACTAGTGAATGAATGAATGAATGAATGAATGAATGGTCAGTCTTCAGATCATAGACTTCTGTGAGCAACTTTAAATTCAGGCATTCCTTCTTGGCAGATGATGTTCATTTCTGTTACCAAACTTTAGAAATGCAGCTGATCCCCCAAATTCCAGAGGCCTGTGAATGAACTGGAGTGAAGCTGGAAGAAAAAGCCAAGACTATAATCATTCTACTTTGCAAAATAACAACAAAAAGAACTATCTATAGCCACCAAAAGCCCGTGATTTGTTTACAAGTGTCCTGTAGTGGTATCCAGGAGAGACAGTACAAGCTGCTGTGAAAGAGTCACACTGAGAGCTGGGAAGCCATTAGGGTTCTGTTATGTCATCTCAAAGGCTAAAAAAAAAAAAAAAAGCTAAGTTCCTATTAGACTCTAAATTTAGTGTCCTAAAAGAATAACTGAAACCCACAAAAAGTGGTCCACTTCTCACTGTCAATCAATTTTGCCTGAAGAAGCTTGGTGTAACTGAGGCACCAGATTCAGGAGGTAGTATCATGTTCTGGCCCATCCACACAATAGAGACCTTTATCATCCACATAGGAACAACCCACCAAGGCCCAGTTACAGTGGATAACGGATCCAGCAAAGGGATTGACAGCTTCTGAGAATTATATATTAATTTAGAGTTTACCTAACTATATTTTCATCAAATCATCTTATTATACAACGGTTTATATAAAATTACAAAAAAAAGTTGGGGCAAAAATAGAAAAAAGAGAAAATTGAGGGTACAAAGGTCTGAACTCAGATTCTGTACAGTTGTTAGAGATGGAAAGTAAATAACCTAACCTAACAAACACCAAAGCAAAAAAGAAAACACAGCCAGTCTAAACCTTAATGTCCTTGAAGTTCCAAGTACCCACAACACTCTGATAAAACTTTAAGGTAGAAGTGACATTGGTAGAGACAGTCCCAGGCATCTGGCTCTTTGCAGAGCTAATAGGCATAAACCTCTTTATATCGGGACCCTTCAGGTGATGGGACTCACCTTTGACACATGTTGGTGAGGTGCAGCATACATTTGTGACTCCCATCATGAGGAAAAGAACTGGAGGCTCATCATCTATCATGTCTTTTGAAAAAATAGCTTATTAATCGAGTAAGCTATTTCAAGAACATTCATTTAAATTTTTTATTTAATTTTGTTTTAAACAAGTAAAATTTCAAATCCACCCCATTCCACAGCCCCTCCCCTCCAATTCCTCTCCTATATACCCCTAGTCCCTCCCAACTAAATGTGTTCTTTTTAAAATAAATTTTAATTAAATTTTTGTGAATGTCATACACCATATTTTGATCACATTTAGATCCCCTTCCACACCTGCACCCCCTAATAACTATTCCCAGCCTGACTTCATGTCCTGTATTATAAATGTGTGTGTATGTGTGTGTGTGTGTGTGTGTGTGTGTGTGTGTGTGTGTGCGCGCGCATGCCTATAGAGTCAAACTTAAATGAGGCTGATTCTCCCCCTCCCACCTTCCCAACAGCCGTTGGTTGCCAATATATATATTTTTTAAAAAACAGTTTAATACTGTACCTGTTTAGCAGAATAATACTATTAGTTTCCTTGTATTGTGTATGACCTGTCTAGCCTCAGGATCCTAGACCTGATATCAGTGTCAGGTACGGGCTCCGTCTTATGAAGCAGACCTTAAGTCCCATTAGAGAGTGGTTGGTTACTCTCATAATATTTGTGCCACTATTGTACCAGTGGGAATATCTTGACAAGCCAGGTGTTGTTACAGTTCCCAGGATTCACAACTAGATAGGATGATGGTGACCTTTCCCTTCCAGTCACATATACCTTCCAGCACCAGTTTTACTTTTCCTTGCTATGTTTTGCAGCTCATGTATGTAGTTTCTTTAGCAATAGGGTCTTACTGTTTGTCCACTTCTGGAGGGCAATCAAGAGCAGGGGCAATGGCCAGTATTTTTTAGGATATATGGGTCTCCTGGTCAACGTCTTTGAAAGAGGGAGATCATTCCTAACATTGGGTTTTTACTGTGATAGCCAGTGGTGTCTCAGAGGAGCACTATCCCCTTGTTGTAAGGTAACTCCACTTCATCTCTTTTTATAATGTATATGCATATCCTTTGAGAAGCTACTACGGTGGGGTTTCCGTATGGTCTTTGCTAAAGGCCTTCAGTGTTAGTTACCCTCTCGTACTCCCTCTGCCCTGCCCGTTCCTCACCCCTCTTAACCCCTCCTATTCTACTATTCCTTCCCCCTTATATCACTGCACTGCTCTTTTTAAATCCAGAGTCCATTTAATGCTGTCTACTTGTGGATGGGTGTAGGGCCATCTACTGGAGCAAGGGGATCACTCAAGGCCTGCATCCCTGAAGAAAACCGACTCTTCCTCCTCTAGCAGTTTCAAATAGCCAACAGCTTGTCCGCTAAGGGCAGAACTTTTTAATTCCCTTCCTCATTCACGCTTGGACTTTGTCTGGTTTGATCTTGTGCATGTAATCACAGCAGCTGTGAACTCATGTGTGCAACAGCTCTCTCGTGTTCTGAAAACTATATCACTGCAGATGTCCACTGCCTCTACTCTTACAATCTTTCCATCCTCTCTTCTGCAATGACCTCTGAGCCGTGGGAGGAAGAGATGTGATAGAGATGTCTCATTTAGGACTGAGCATCATTCAGTCTCTTCTCTGCACATTGACTGGTTGTGGATCTCTATATTAATAGCCATCTGCTGCGAAAAGCAGCTTCTCTGATTGAGACATGCACAAATCTATGGGTGTAATGAGAAGTCATCAGGAACTGATTTAATACTCTGCCCATTTGGCAAAATAACAGAAGGATTTTCCCTAGGGTCTATGACCTCCCTAGCCACAGGTTCTTGGCTCCAGGAACAGTTCCAAGTATGGGTTCCATCTCAGTGAAAGGAACTTAAATCATAAAGTGTTTTGTTACTCCCATAAAGTTCATTTCACTATTGAACTAGTGGGCACATCTTCCCAGGACAGATGTTAATATAGCTCACAGGGTTCACAGCTGGCATAGATTGATGATTAATTTTCTCTTCTGGTGCCATGAAGAGCACCTTCCATGAAAAGAATGAAGCTTCCAAGTCAGTACAAGCTTTATTTCTCCATGTTCTATGATCCAATTATGTAGTGTCTTCAACAATAAGGTCTTATCATGAAAGTCTGGAGGGTAACCAAGAGAAATAGTAATGTTTTATCTATTGGGACACCACTGGCCAACAACACTGAGTGGGAGTTCATTCTTGGTCCTAGTTTTTATTAATTTGTTAGCCTATGGTGTCAAACAGGGGCTTCTCCCCTCCCGTATTACAGAATGACTCCATTTAAACTCTTTTTGTTTGCATATGTATATATTTTAGGAAGCTTCCACAGCAGATTTTCATATGACTTTTTCAAAAGGCCTTTGGTGTTAGTTATTCCTCCGTGTATTTCCTCTGCAACTCCGCCCTCCGGTCCCACTTAACCCTTCCTGCTTCATTATTCCTCTTTCCTCCTTCTGACAACCCTCATTCCTTGACATTCACCTCTACGGCCGCTTACTCATTTCATGACTTCTAATGCTACTCCAATTTAAACACATGTAGCTAGCATCTAAATATGAGAGAGAACATGTGGCGTTTGTCTTTCTCCATCTGGGTTACTTCACCTAGAGTGACTGTTTCCAGTCTGTAAATTCCATCATCTTTGCAGCCGAATAAAAGTCCGTTGTATATATGTGCCATGGTTTCATTATCCACCCATCAGTTAATGGACATGTAGGCTGTTTCCATTTCCTGGCTATTGAGAACAGATCAGCAATGAACACGGAGAAGCTTTCTCTGTAGTAGACTACAGAGTTCCTTGGGTATATGTCTAGGAGTGGTATAATTGGATCATATGGTAAATAAAATTCTAGTTTTTAAAAATTTTATGTGTACGAATGTATTACTGACATGTGTTCAAGTGCACCCATGTCATACAATGTCTGAGGAAGCTAGAAGAGTGTGTCTGGTCTCCTAGAACTGAAGATATGGATGGCTGTTAGCCATTGTGTGGGTACTGAGAATCAAAACTGGGTCCTCTGCTAGAGCAGCCATAGCTCTCACCCACTGAGCCATCTCTCCAGTCTCATAATTATAGCTTTTTGAGGAACCTCCACATTGATTTTTCTTAGTGGTTACACCAATTTGTACTCCCACCAATAGGGAATAACTTTTCCTTTTTAGTCATTTTTTAAATGTTAGCCATTCTGATTGGGGTTAGATGAAATCACAAAGGAGTTTTAATTTGCATCTCCCTGATGGGTAAGGATTTAAGAACACTTAAAAACATACTTCTCAGACATTTTTGTTACTTCTTTTGAGACCTCTCTATATAATTCCATGCTCAAATTTTCAATTGGGTTGTTTTCTTAATGTTTAGTTTTTTTGAGTTCTTTGTATATTCTAGACACTAATCCTCTGCCAGGTGTATAGCAGATAAAGATTTTTTCCCCTCTCAGTAGGCTTTCATTTCACTGGAATTATGATATCCCTTTTCTATACAAAAGGTTTTTAGTTTCATGAGGTCCCACTTAAGTATCTACATTTTTCTTAGAGCAATATGACACCTGGACTTATACGACTACCTTCTAGTGCCTATATGGGGGTGTCTATGCACACTGGCACATTAAAGGCTCTGAGAAGTCTCACAGTCAAGACAACTAGAGAAAAGTCCCAACAATCCCAATGAATGCTAATTTAAAAGTTTCTGAATATAAGCACTCTATTTTGCACACCAGCGCTATTTTTTACTCATGATCTTTTGAATGTCTTCTATGTAGATAGTTGAAAGTAATAATGGCTGGTTTTAGTTCTTCAGCTGTTGTTAGGACAGAAGTTTGTGGACTCAGTCATTAAAAATGCTCTCTATATAACTGCTTATCTATAGTCCACCACACTTATCTGACCATGAAGACTATCACCAAAAGGTTCTAGTTTTTTTCTTCTATAATGTTAAAGCTTGAAAGCTATCATCCCTATTCCTAAAATAAGGAAAGAGTTATACCAAATAAAAAGCAGTTTGTCTTGGATACACTATAGAACTAAAGTCACAGGTCCAACCCTCCCCTCCCCACTACAAAGATGTGTAACTACATCTAGAATCAAGACCAAGTTCTGCTTTCATGGAGCAGAAGCTAGTAGCCACAGTGGCCATAAGCTAGAACAGTCACACAGTAACTGGAGGCAGAGCAGAAACCAGTATTAGAATGAGAAATTCTTTTTATAATATTTTATGTATTCTTTTTATTTTAAGTGTATGTGTGTATTGCTTGCATGTGTGTAAGTGCACCCATGTCATGCAGTGATCACAGAGGTCAAAAGAGGGTGCCAAATCTGCTGGAACTAGTTATAACAATTGCTAGCTGATATGTTGGGGCTAGGATTCGAACTCAGGTCCTCTGCAACAGCAGGCAGTGTTCATAACCGCTGAGCCATTTCTCCAGCCCCTGGAATGAGAAATTCTTGGAGTGTCTTCTGGCTATGAGAGTTATGTCTAGCCTTTTCATTTGATGTAAGGGGGCAAAAGAGTCAACAAGAGTCAAGTGGTAGGTTACAGAGTCTAATATACGTGTGGTGGTCAAGCTTGGAAATCTAACTCAGACCCACTGAGACTGTGAGAAAGCTCAAAGTCAAGGGGAGGGATCCAAAAAAGTACAGAGAAATGCGGATTCTCTCACATCTACAGCTGAAACCATTCAATACATACGAATGCAAAAGCATATTAAAATTCAAATTCTATTCCTCAATCTGATATGCCCATCTTTGTACAAAAGGTTACCAATTTTGACAAAAAAAAAAACATGAAGAAATGCCCCCACACAGAAGACATAAAGCAAGAATGAGATTCGTAAGACACACATTAGAAAAGTCAAGAGAATTTAAAGCACAAATATTAAGGGTTCAACTAGACAAAGTGGACGTCATGAGGATCAGAGTTATTTAAGCAGATAAATGGGAATTTTAAGTCAAAAGAAGGGCTGGAGTGATGGCTCAGTGGTTAAGAACAACTCCTGCTCTTCCAGAGGATTCAAGTATGGTTCCATTTACCCACATGGTGGCTGACAATGGTCTGTAACTCCCTTTTGCAGGCCTGCATGGGCACTGTATGCATGTGATCCACTTATATACGCATGTTCATAAAATATAAACATACTTTTAAAGAATGAGTGAAGTATATATGTTTAGCAGAATAATAGTATTATGTTTCCCCAATTGTTTGTGGACTTGTCTAGCCTCAGATTCCTAGGTCTGATATCAGTGTCAGGTATGGGCTCCATCTTATGAAGCAGAGCTTACATCCAATAAGAAAGTAACTGGTTACACATATAATATTCATGCCATTATTGCACCAGTGGAATATCTTTCTAGATCAGTTCTTGTAGCTTGTAGGATTTAGCTTGATAAGTATGATGATTAATTTTTCTCTTCTGGTAGCATACATAGCACCTTCCAGCACTATGAAAGCTAGCCAATAAAGATGAAGTTTTGAAGTCACACCAGCTTGATTTCTCCTTGTTTGTTCTATAGCATATATGTGTGTGTGTGTGTGTGTGTGTGTGTGTGTGTGTGTGTGTGTGTGTATTTCTTTTCAGAAATAGGGTCCTTCGGTGAAGTATTGTTGGGTAACCGAGAACATGGGCAATGGCAGGTACCCTTTGAGGGTCTATGGGATACCTGATCGACAGTTTCAAAACAATGGAGTCCACATCTGCCACTGGATGTTTACTTTGCTACCCTACGGTTTCTAGCAGTGGGAATGATTTATTGCTATACTCATAGATAAATGCATCTGTCATCTCTCAGCAGAGAAGCTTCCTTACACAGTAGATGGTAATCAAAACAGAAAGCCACAACGGACCAACATGCAGAGAAGAAACTGCTGAGTGCTTTACCCTGAATAGCACACTTGTATCAAACTCCTGCTGCCCAAGGCTCAGGGGCCAGCCAGTGCCAAAGACAGGACAGAAGGACTGTAAAAGACAAAGGTGGTGGGTGACCAAAGGGAAACAGTTTTCCAGATAGCTGGGAAGTCACCCAAATTAACTCACAGCAAAAGTGACAGCATGGACGAGTCCTACATAAGCTCAAGGCAGACAAAAATCCCAGGGTAGACATGGGAAAGTAGGTAAGAAACCACAAAGCCGCCGAGGAACTAGTGATAACCAATGGCAGATGGGAGGGTTGGAGTCAGTCTTGTTTAAGGCTGAGATTCTTGGTAGGCCGATCAGGCTCCAGTGGATAAACCCATCCCCACGGACATTTGGGGACACAATATCTTGATTCTGTAGGCCTCTCTCTACATATGAAATTGGACAGGGGTAGTAAAGGAGATGCAGATGGGGGAGAGATCCAAATACAATCAAGACACATTGTATGAAATTTGAACAATTTCTATTAAGAGTATTAACTAGAAAAAAGAGCCAAAGGAAACGCTAGAAATCATGAGTACTAGGATAGAAGTAAAGAATGCCTGTGAGGTGCCCGTTATAGGACAGATGTCCCAGAGAGCAGGTGAGCTTGATATGTGGAAGAAATGAAAAAGAATGAACCAAAAAGTGGAACTTTCCAAAACTTGTGACAATTCCAAAAGATGAAACATCACAAGGAAAAAGAAAGTAAAGTATTTGAAGTGATAATGGTAATAATGATAACTTCCCCAAATTAATGACAGACACCGAAGCACAGATCTAAGGTGATCAAAAAAATGTCAAAAATACACAGTAAAAACTCCCACCTGGACATGTCCTATTCAAACTGCAGACACCAAAGACAAGGACTTTTGTTTTGTTAAATTTTTATTGAGCTTTTATTCATTTCGCACATCAGTTCTTAATCAGACTTAGCCCCTTTCCCCATCCCTGCCCCCGAGACCCCCCAGACCTCATGTATTCCACCATACATGTGAAGACCTATCCAGTCAAGCATTGTACCAGATGTCCTTTAGTGCAAATTCATCCACTGGAGTCTGGGCAACTTATCTAGAGATCGTAAGTAAGGCAGATTCACCCTCTCTTAGTAGTAATCAGTCTCCAACAGTTTTCACTCTAGGTCTGGCCCACCATCAATTTCTCTCACTCTATTCTGGGCCCTCAAAGACAAGGACTTTTTTAAGAAGCTGGTGGAAAGCTTACTACGGATAGAGGACCAAAGACGTGATGGCAGCAAACTTCTTGTGAGAAGCCATGTGATCAAGAAGTGAAGACAGGAAGTCAAAACCGAGCACTGGAATTCCATATTCAGCAAAGTTACCCTTTGAAAGTAATTGGGGAAATAAGGAGCATACCAACTAACCTGCTCTGCAAGGAATGAGAATTTCTTCAAGCAAAGTGAACTACTCAGGTTAGACACTTAAATCTACATACATAAAGAACACCACAGAAGATAAAATCTTATTTCTGATTATTAATTAACCTAAAAGGCAGATGCTTGAACTAGGTGATTATGACATGTGGATATGTAAGAATGACTGACGATCACATTACAAAAGTACAGGAAGGAGAAATGGGAGATACATGGCGATAAGACTGATACCTGCACTCCATGGAAGACAGGCTTTGCTTACATAAAATATACACTGTTAAACTCAAGCAATCCTTGGAGTTTTCCTGGTTCTTTTCTTTTGTGTATGTGCATGCGTGAGTGCGGGTATGAAGGCCCTTGCCAGAGGATGGCATCAGTGTCCTATTCTACCACTCTCTATCTTATTCCCTTGAGAAAGTCTCTCACTGAACCTGGAGCTAGGCTGGGGACAAGTAAGTGCCAGCAATCCTCCTATCTCTGACCCCCACAGAGCTGGGGGTTCTGGTGTACAAGGCAATGCCTGGCTTTTTATGTGGGTCCTGGGATTTGAACTCAGGTCTTCATGCAAGCGCAGCAAGGGCTCTTAGTTATGTCCCCTAGACCTTTGATTTCTGACAAAAGACAGGATCTTGCTGTGTTGCCCAGGGCCGGAAATCTGGGCTGAAGCAGTTCTTCTTGATTCAGCCTTGGGAGGTACACTCTTATCATCCCAGACAAAATATCCTTCAAAAAGAGGTAGAACCAGTGTGCTGAGATAAAATTTATTAATAAAATGATCAAAACTAGAGGAAAGCACAAAAGGAGAATATAATAAGTGTAACAAATTACAGCAGTCATTGAACTTTATAACTTACCACTTTCAATCTGATGACAAGGATCACTTAACTCCTTCTAACCTGTGCTCTGAACTAGGAAACAGGTGCTGATAAGCAGAGTGCCAAGAGTTTTGATTTCATCGAGTAAGGTCACTGACCACAGGGAGAAAAAGATAAAGGAGATTAAGTCACATGAGCAGTGTGCTGTTCCCTGGTTAATTCTAGACCTGTCTGACTTTCTGTATAAAGGTGGGCAAATTATGCTGGCATATATTCTTACTTTACACATTACTAATCGAGCTCAGAGAATATCAAACTGATCAATCCTGCTATGTACATAAAATACAAATAAAGCATGTAACTACTGGAATAATTCATTCCCACCTTATGGGGTGAATTTTCTGTGCCTCAGGCCATAGTTATCTGCCATCCAGTTTAATCTTATCACCACAGGCAGAGGTTTCTCCCAGTGCTGACTCAGTAACGGCTCCCAGCACCGTCAAGAAGACAGAGGCTCGAACTCCTCTAGACCAGTGTGTGCCCCTGGCCAAGAGTTTAATACGTCTGAATCATTTTGACTGGCTTACCTAAAGCATGGGGATAACTAGACTTTTTGGTTGTGTGAGGGATACCAAGTTAATTCAATGAGAGCACTTAACTCATAAAACATGTGAAATAGCTGGAAGCTTTGTCCAGGGTTTCCGCTTACCACTCAGAGAGATTTCTGTCTTTCATGGGATTCACAGCAGGTGTTAGCAAATTAAGCCCATGTCAGCAAGACAAATTTCTTTCATTTGTGGTTCCTGGTTTTATAGTCATATAAAATCATGTATTTGTTATACATAATAAAAGCGGAAGTGAAACTGTCTGGGGGAACAAATGGGATAAACAGGAGGGCAGGAAAAGGGCGAGGGGGTGTGAAGGTGCAAGCTCAGCGTACGATATAAACCTGTCAGAAACTGAAGGTATTTGCAAGCTAATGTCCTGGCACACAGGGGGCATGTAAGTTCATAAGCATGATTTTTAAAAAGTAATAATTTCACATTTCAGCCAGGCATAGTGGCGCATTCCTATTCTTAGATACTCAGGAGGCTGAGGCTAAAGGTCTCACAGGTCTGAGGCCTGCCCTGGGAGCGCAGAGAGTACAAGGCAAGCCCAGGCAATGAGAGTAAGACCCTATCTCAAAATATAAGTTATAAAAGAGCCAGGGACGCTTGATGTGCTGGTGCCTGCCTCGAATCCCAGCACTTAGAAAGTAGAGGCAGGAAGATCATGAATTCAAGGACAGCCTGGGCTGCAGGAAACTGTGTCTTGAAAAAAAGGAAAGAAAACAAACAAAAATGGCTAGGATCCTATGCAGCTTTCCCAGCACACTCAAGGCCTTGGGTTTGAGTCTCAGTACTGTAACAGAAACATTATTTCAAGCTTCTTAGGAAAAAATAAAACCCAGATCCTATTTTCTAGTGATTCACTTTATTTCCTTAACTGCTGTACCCTTCAATAAACAGCATCGGGTTACAGAGTTAAATATGGGCCTGTCAGGGAATTTTGTTCTGTCTGCCTTTAGGGCTCACCACATGGTTCCTCTGACACATAAGCTCAACCCTCATGCAAGGAGGTTTCACTGACCTCACATCTCTGGGCTCCCCAGGCCTGTCCTTTAACATGGACAGGACTGCATTATTAACATCTTCCCCACTTTAAGTCAGGAGTCATCATCTCAGTCTCTCTTTGTAAAGAGTTCTCTCAACCTCTGGTTATCCAAGCCCTGCCCCTGTCTTCACTCAGAATCTTCCTTGCCATCTAAAATGCAAAGGCCACACTGCTTCTAGTAATAGGAAAAACCAAGCTGCTTGAGAATTTAATTCATGGGTGCTGGTAAAAAGGTTTAGTTTGATTTTAACTTATCTGTGATCCCTTTTATCTACTGAAAAACATATAACCTAGACAGGTTTCTGAAACCCCAAATACATTTTAAGACATGCATGGAAAAGTGAGGGGCTAATAAGACTTGGGTCAAATAAGGTCCAGAGAGATTCCAGAGCCTGGTTTCCTATAGTGCTTTAGTGACTTCATGACTTTGATGAAGAGGAACACAATATAATAGCCGTATATTTTCAGTATCAGCTTTTATTAAAAAGTGCATTTTGATTAATTTATGATTTAGGTAAGCTGTAAGGTATCAGTATACTCTCTGGAATAATAACTTTACAAATTTTTAAAACAAACAAAAATTTAAAAGCCTTTTTATTTCCTTCACCATTATTGTTTTACAATACAAATATCACTTTGTGAACACACACACACACACATACACACACACATACACACACAAAAACCTATAGAAGATAATTCTGCTGCTCATAAAATACAGAATGGATAATATATATACATATATATATATATATGTATATATATACCTCTTCATTCTTAAAAAACTATTTTGTTCTCCACATTGGCAAGTATAGACTAGAACACTTCCCCAAACATACATATGTTAGGAGGGAAAACTTAGAGTTACATGCAGTTTCTGCACAAATATATTTTTAAAGAAATATATCTCTTTTTTTTGTCACCAAAAAAAATTGTCATGAAGGTATGGATAACTAATTTGTAGCTTTCAAGTTTTAGGTAGGTGATCAACTTCAAAACTCTCTCCTAAAAAAAGATATTCATGGCTGTTTTCATTGAGTAGTTAAAACTGGACTACCAAATGGACGATGAAACAATTTCAGTGGTACGTGTCATCGTCACTTGCCCACAATACGTGAACTGGCTCGCTAATTCACACCCCCATTCTTTAATTCAAAGCAATTTTAAAACCATAAGCAGTCGTTCGATTTAATTTAGCTATAAATGCAAAATTTAGTAGTGTATACATACATTTATATTTTCATGGAATACTTTATTTTAAATAAAAACATTAAAGATTGCCTACGGACCATACAATCAAGAAAGGCACTAGAAACAGACAAATTTCTCTCCCAAGAAGCATTTTTAAATTTTAACTGTCTTTTCTGTGACATGTAAAAATCTTGAAATTTGGTTTTCATAACATCATTTTGAAAAATAAAGTTAGGAAATACTTAGAAAATCACTTTGTAACAGAACCTTTTTATGCACTTTTTGATACAATGCCTCTGCTAATTTTAGAAAACTCAGTTACCAAACCTCTCTGTGTCTATCATTTTTGAGTATCAGTGCAACAGGTAGAAAGATTTCAGAATCAAATAACCATTCAGATGCTTAGAAACCTTCATAGAGACATTTGCTAGAAAATGGCTTACAGCCCTATCTTTGGGGCAAGAAGATATGAAAAGTATGTTTTCCCAAGAAAATAACACACTTTATTTCCAGATGTGACTGGAAAGACCAGAACTTATGATAGAAAAGCTTACATGTATGCTGCTGAATCATACACAAAGGAACATGGTGTTTGCAGGTTATATAAATCCCAAACTTAAGAACAGGAAATGTGTACAGTGCATGATAGGTTAAATTTTCTTTTATTGTTGTCCAACGCAGGTCCTTTGGAGAGAAAAAAGATCACAGTGCTGAGCAGGTAACTCAATAGGCTAAGTCAAGGTAACTGTTGAAAGGAAACAGCAGTAGGGAGCTGTTTATGTTATGGCATCTTCTCTATGGAGTTCTTAGCACTTCGGACAGTTCCTTGTTCCCCACTTTGCACAGCGGTTATGTGTCGCTCACCAAACGGCTATATTTAACTTGCCTGCCGAGGTGGATCATGGGCCAGGGGAAGGGCCAATGGTAAGATCGAGGTACAATTCCTTGGACATTCTTTTCAAAGTACTGAAATGGCCTGTACCACCACACCCTGGCCAGGAGGTTCATCTGGGAAGCTTCCTTTAGCACCTAAGAAAAGAAAGAACATTTCTTCTTACAATCTTTCACTTCAAATACTTCCCAGGTTATAATTCACAAATACCTCAGACTTGTCCCACATCTACCTACATACCCTAATTCAATAGTAGTTCATCACTGTATATCCTGACCAGGTGCAAACAGAGTCCCACCCCAGTACAAAGTCACATAACTCTGACTCCCTCAGGGGAAGGAGAACTTAAGGCTACTTTGTCTCCTGCCTACTAAACACCCCAGTTTTTCCTTACTCTCAAATGCTAATAAGAGAAAGAATTAATCAAATGCAAGTATCAAACTGGTGATGGGTCCAGGTAATAGGGGGCAGGAATACTTAAGCAAAAGGCAGGCACAGGCTTAGAGAATAGTTTTCATAGATGAAGTGTGATACATGGTGTAGAAGGAAGCAGCCTTCCGTGTCATTACAATAACATGCTTTACACACTGATGCTGAAGAGAATCAGTATTACAAAGACAGCACAGTATCAGCTGACAGAAAGAGAAGCTGGCAAGGGTACCCTTAGATTCTTTATCCTTCCAACATCCCTTAGCTCGTCCCAAGTCAAAAACACCAAGCCAGGGGCAATCAAATGGAAGTTAAAATCAAATGGAAGAAACTCACTTGCTGATTGGCCATAGTGTGATACCACCAGAAGAGTCTCGTGGTGATGTAATATGCCACCACCACGTCCACAGTGTAGTGGTCATGCGCTAAGAGAATACAGAAGATTCCAACGACACTGAGCAGCCAGCAAATCCAGTGGTACCACCAGAGTCGCCGAGGGGAATCTAGACAGAGAAATTTCTAATAGTCACTTTCTCCAATATCACGAAGGTCACTCAGCCATGCCTCTGCCTCCCCCTGCCCCCAGAGTCCAGCTGCCTTTTGTGTCCTTCTAAAAGCCCATTATGTGGGCTGAGAAATCAAACGATTTCTGTTTCTCTATAACTAGGGCTAGAATGGAAACAGCTTTTGATAAAATTAGTTTACTTCCAGTAGCAATTCATACAGGGTTATAAATGGATCCACCTAATCATAAATGAAACTTAAAAGGTGAATATAACCAAATAAGCACAGGTAGTTACATTATACGTCATTATTTTTTGTGTACATATATGTATGGTGTGCATATACATGTTTTCTTGAGTGTGGGCACACACAGACACATGTATATATGTATGCACGTGTGTGCACATGTGGAGGGCAGAGGTTGAGGAGTCTATACCCTATATACTGATGGAGGGTCTCTTGCCAAATGCAAAGCTCACCAACTTACCTAGTCCAGCTGGCCAGATAGGAGGATTCCCAGTCTCTGCCTACTGAGCTTTGGAACACAAGAAGGCTGCCATGCCCACCTGGCATTTACTTGGGTACTGCAGAGTCAAACTCCAGTCTCACACTTGCACCTCAAGTACTTTACCCACTGAACCATTTCCCAGTCTCTGTTCATTGACATTTAATTAAATTTAATCTGTAGCTAATTTGGGGTTAATGCTTCATAAAAACTCAATTCCTATTGCTCCAAAGATCCTCATACATGGACTAAGCAATCAAATTGTTATAGCTGTCATATTTGTTTTTCAGGTTCTGTAACTATATAATAATCTGAAAGACTAAGATTTCTAGTTCTTAAATAGAAATAAGAGGATCCGATGCCCAGAATTTGTAGTTCAAATGTTCCCCAAATACAGGACCCTGTCACACAAACACTTGTTTGTACCAAACACCTGAGAGAAACCTCTATTAATATAGGTCTTTTTATCTTGCATTCTCACTGGGATGGGGTTGGAGGGTCTGGGATTTCAAGCAAAAAGTTTGAATGGACTTTCTCATTTCAGGGGAGAAGTTGCTGCCTTTTATTGAATTCTCAAGAGGTCCAGCAGTCAAATATTTCTACCATATGCCCAGGGACAGGTCCTGCTCCAGGTATGTGGGTCAGTGAACACAGCAGGTAAAGGCCCACCTCTGTTGGGGGAACCCTTCCTAGGAGGGAAGAGACAAGAGACTGCAAACATAGTGACAAGTACATTGTGCTGGAAAGTCACAACCAAAATGGTCAGCTGGATGAGGGAGATCAGGAGTGGAGAGAGGGAAGGTGTGTGTGTATGTGTGTGTGCATACAATTTTAAATTGGGTGGCAGGATTACATCCCAGTATTTATACTTGATACCTTAACAATGCAGCTACCATGTTTTCTGTGCAATCTGCTAGTCTCTACATATACCACTTACTATAATTTTCATTACCTCTTCGCCACTCATGAAGTAGGATTTCATTCCAAAAATGATGAAACAAAAACATACAGAAAGTAAAGACTTTCTCAGTGTTAGAATACTAAGAGCTGATAGCATCAGGAATCAAAACAGAGAGTTATGATCCTTGAAAGGCTTCAGTATTTCCCAATAATGCACCCCGTCTTAAGTCAAGTATAAATTCTGAAAGCATAAAACAATTCCAGATACCAACCAACAAGGGGCAGAAACTCATTTCCCCAGGGCTAATGGCATCTGATCTTCAACATTCCCCTTTTTAAAATACTTGGTTATATTGTGGTATGAGGACTGGATGCCCAGTGAATTCTGAATAGCTATTTCTAGAATTCACTGCATGTGCTCACACACTAAATATAACCAGAATATCTTTTCTTTCTCCTCTCTTTCAGGGTCCTCTGAAAGACTTCACCTCTTTCTGGGTTCCTTTACTTGCTTTCCTGACCAAAACAGCCCAGTTCCTTTTCTCTACTGTCTGCCCTGTTGTATAAATATTATTCTCTTGTCTTTCCTCTATCCCTCTCCTTTCATTGATGATGTCACCATTTTAGCAGATTTTTCACCAAAACTTGAATTTCCAAAGGACCAGGAACCATGGGAAATGGAGGTGAGGAAATTATAATGAAAGGCTGTTTCAGACTTACACTCTTTGATAAATAAGTAGGTGAGTGTTAGCATGACCGTGTGGCCACTGTACAGATAGTCCCCACACATGTTGTGAGAGCCAGTGATGGACAAGCCACCTCCAGCAATGAGCTTCATTATTCTCCGCACTTGGGCTTCCCAGTCTCCAAAAAGCTATCAGGAAAGAAAATAAGATTCATTATTAGTCCACATGGAAGTTTGCCAGCATCCTATTTAAAACCACAATCATGCTTTATTAATATATATCCATAATCACGCTTCATTTTGACACACAAAATCTTCACCATCAAGATGCCATTCCGATTATCACTGAACTGCCCCTGGGAAGTGTATGGGATTAGTGTTTGCTGTGGGCTGTCGTTTTCTTTTTAAGACGGGGTCTCTCATTATAGAGCCCTGGCTGGCCTGGAACACACTATATAGACCAGGCTGGCCTCAAAGATCCACATGTATTTGCATTTTTAATAGTATTTCAGCAGATGTTTACCTTCTGGGGGGAAATGTGAGATTTTAACCCAGGGCATCATGCATGCTAAGCAAGTGCTCTACCGGTAAACCACAAGCCTCTATCCAATTTATTTTAATACAGTAAAAGAGAAAGACGATGTGACTGAGTTGCCCTAACTGCTACTTAGAAAAAGGAAATTTTAATCTGTAGGAAACATTTAGAGATGCACTTTGCCATGCTTGGTCTCCAGGATAATAGTTCAACTAATTAATTAGCTAAAGCAACTGAGGCTGGTTACTCAAATGCATAAAACAAGGGACTCTATACGATGCACCTTTAGTCCTTTGAAATTATGTGGGCAATGTAGCAAGGGCGGGAGAAAAGTTTATACAGGAATCTGGCTGCGAGGACGCAAGGCCTGGCTGGATAGCAGAGAAAAAAATGGCTTGACCAATCCACTTGATGTCATTAATATTTAATATTAAATAAAATATGCAAATATTTTGCTTTATGACTGTAGCACCCTTTTAAATTCTGGTGGGCTGATTTAATCACCACAATCCATTTTCAATAACTGCTAATATCCTAGCTTTGGGAAAGGCATGTTTCATTGCAATTTTCCTTTACAAAAGCAATCAGGATTTCTACTTCAGGAGAGCAAGCTGCCCAGACCATGCAGAGGATATGAATCTCCTAAATCAAAAGAATTGCAGAATGTTCAGAAAAACAGAAGAAAACAGACCTACACTGAAAAGCTCAACGTTACAGCACTTCAGAAACCAGACATGGAGGTGCTAAAGTCATCCCCCAATACACAGGACTAAAGACAAGCTTTAAAAGGATGGAAACACTCAAATGAAATGTACAGAAACAAACTCCAGAAAAAAACATAGCTTGGGGGGGGGGCTTTAAATTCTTAATATATATGTTATTTTATTTATTTCTATTTTACATGTGTGAGCATCTTGCATGGACACAAGTTCACTATGTGTGCAGTGCCTTCAGGGGCCGGAGAGCACATCGGAGTCCATGGAAGGAGAGATACAGATGGTTGTTAGCTGTCCTATGGGTGTTGGGAAATGAACACAGGTCCTCCGCAAGAGCGGCCAGTGCTTTTAACTCCAAGTCAGCTCTCCAGCACCAACTCTTCAAAGTCTTAAGCAGCGATTTCCAATTTGTATTTTAGACTTATCCAGATAATCAAGCTTTCTTTATATACTAAGACTTTATAATATTTGCTCTGTCTATACTCTTCTCTAGGAAATACAGAGGAAAGTATTCTCCAAAGCAAGTGAATGGTCACAGAGAAAGGAAAAACTAGTCTCATTATGACGGCCTGAGGGGAGAGCCCAAGAGCTGTGTGACAGCTCTCACACAGTGACTTAGAAGGTGTCCAGTCCAGACGCTGCACAAAGAGGTCCTCAAGGACAAGAGACTGATGGAAGAGCCAAGGCTTCTGACTAAAATGCATAAGTTGGGTATGAATAAATATATAGAAAACGACTAAAAGAAAAAGCAAGGTGATTATTAACTTTATAGGAAACAAAACATTATACTGAAAGGAAAAGTAATGACAGGAAATAACATGGCTTGGCTGTGAAAAGTATTTACATAACTTAATCACGTAAACCTTGAATAACTACACAGAGAACAGACAAGAAGCTACAAGTATAACCCCGAGAAGAAGGACGAAAGCAGGGAAGGGTACAGAGGACACAAAATTCTCACTTTCATAACAGGAAGTTAATAACAGTGAGGATCAAAGTTCGAGATCAGTCTAGTATGTTTCAAAAATCAACAAAAATTACAGCCAGATGTGGTATAATAACCTATAGCTGACTGTAATCTGAGCACTTGGGAGGCTGAGGTAAGATAATTATGAAAGAAACACGTGCACACACTCATGCACACCAAGCTATGAAAGACACACGAATACACAGAAAAATGATATTCTCACAGCACTTCGATAAACAACATAGAGTTAAAAGGAAGTGGGAAAAGGAGACAAAACAAAATCAGGGCCAGGAGATCATGATTTATTTTATTTCTTTTATGTGTATGACTCTTTTGCCCATATGTGTCTAAGTGTACCTGTACATGCAGTGCCTACAGAGGCCAAAAGAGGGAGTGGGATCCCTTGGAACTGGAGTTATAGGCCGCTATTATTCATCATGTGGGTGCTGGGAGCCAACCCTGGGTCCTCCACAAGAGTAGTCAGTGCTCTTATCCTTAACAGTGGAACCATCTTTGCAGTCCTAAGATCATTATTTCTTACACCAAGTTTAGCAGAACTATTTTTTAAATTGTATGCATTCAGAAACACATTTTTTTCCTAAAATTCCAAAGGAAAAGTTTGAACTAGTATGTCCTAATAACAGGATAATATGTAAAAGAAAATTATGGCCCCAAACTCGGGTTATTTCTTCATTTCACATATTTCAAATTAACCTTCCGAGACCTGAGGGTGTAGCTGAGGGTGTGAGCACTGCCTTCACACACAAGGCTTGGATTAAATGCCTGCTACACACACGCACACAAACACATATGAGCCCAATGTGGAATTACATCTCCAAACCATGTTCTGAAAGCTGCAAATCACACTCCCCTGTGTATTGCTCCATACTTTCTGTCTCATTTTAATATGAAAATCACTGTGGTGAAGCCTCACGTGTGGAAGACAGAGGGAAAAATGATCAAATAAACAGCAAGATTAGGTAGAGACTTTCTATCGTAAACAATTTCCTCTACTAGGAAGGAAAACAGAAAAGAAACTCTTTTGTAAATTTTTCACTTAAAAAAAAACAGACTCTGCACAGATAAAGTCTAGAACGCTCATTCTAAGTGTTCACAGTGTTACTAGAAAGTGGGGGTTCTCTGGTCCCTGCTCCAGGGCAGCATCCCCTCCTCTCATTGGGCCAGAGAGAGGTATTCTTTTTGCAGGGTTTTCTGTCTGTGGTTTGGGGATGTGTGTCACCTCTGAGTCCAGGCAGGAGACAAGCATCTTCCATACTCTGCAGTTTGGTTTCCTTCCCGTCTGTGGCTGCCCTCTACTTCTGCACTCAAACAGCTTCTCAACACTCTGCCCAGTGTATTTGGGATCCTCCCAGGGGAAAGAAGGGTACATACAGAGAACTCATTACTCCATTAGAGCTGAACCTGCCCCCCACTTCTGAATGACTGTTCATTGCTGAGAGCTGACAGATCTTGGGGAGTCTCACATCTCTGATACTATATAAATTATGATCCAGGGCCCTGTAGCAAGTACACTTCCACCAGAGAAGGTTCCACCTGAGAGACCAGAGCAAGTACACTTCCACCAGAGAGCCACAGGTTATTAAAAACCCCATTTTCCCAGGTATTGCTTCAATGGTGACTGTTCTGATGACAGTCCATTCATTCTCATTCAGTCTGAAGAAGCCAAGAGCTTTTCCTAACTGTATTTGAATAGGGGCTTCCCTGACCTTTGGCTCCTGCCCAGAAGGAGGGCAGACTGTCTCTAGGACCTATTGAACAATGCTACAAATCAGTGGCTTTGGTATTACTGATCAGTGACTTTGGTACAACTGAAAATGAGTTCAAAGGTGTAGAAATGCAATTTAAAATGCTCCTCAACTATTACTTTGCCTCTCATCTCTGAACAGTCCTGAAAATTCCGCAAGGCAAATGTTATCTCAGTCCTAAGTCACACTGGTGGAACTGGGCCAGTATTTCAAGTGATCTGACCACTTACATGGATACCATGTAGAGATGTTTCCATCAGTGATGGACTGCACAGAAGACAGAGGTCCTGAAAGATTATAAGAGAGCTGAGCACTTCTTATTGCCTGGAGATGTGGGAGGGCAGCCCACTACGCATGTCTGTGATGTGAATGTAAACCTCCCACACTGCCACTCACACACAAGCACAGCATGTACAGTTGTGCACTGTCTCCTTTAGTAAACTGATCATTATGTTAGCATACATTCCTCTCTACTTAGAGAAAAAAAGTTAGGCTACAAATACAGCTCAAACACTCACCTATCATCCACAAGGCCCCTGATTTTAATCCCTAACACACAAAGTAAAGAAAAAAGTTAAGTATAAGAAGAGATGATAGTTCTGCTCACCATCTTCCAGTGAGACAAGACGTAGAGGTAGAAAAGAGTAATGATGTAGGCCCTGTATAGGCCCGAGCTAATATATATACAATATTATATATATACAATATATATATATATACAATATATATATACAATATATATACAATATATATAAAAATATACAGAGAAAATTTAGTAAACAAGACAAAGTTTATAGAGTAAGAATACAAAGAAAGTTTTGTATAATTATATAATGCATTTAAGGTATTATTACAAAATAATACTAAAATGAAAAGTTCTAGGCCCTCACATTCACTCCCTGACTCCAGCAACTTCCAGGCTGGCAGGCTACATTCGTAGTAAGTACCCTAAAGTGCACCACCTGTAAATCTTTCATACCATATTTATGTTGCAGTTTTTATGATTAGAGATGAATACTGAAACTGTGTTACAACTGTTTATAGCACTTAACATAGCTACATACTGTAAGGCTACTTTTGTAGCTTCAAACCAACAAGCTATGCCACAGAGATAAGGCATTTGCATAATGATGCGACAGCCTAATGATATTATTTCAGAAAATAGCCCTATCATTAAATAATGTATGATCATACTATTTGCAAAGTGCCTTGTATACTGCCAGTCTCTCACAAGTATAATTAAACGGGGCACTGGATCCATATAGAATAATTCTTCCTTCAATAGCTTAAGTACACTATAGAAGTAAGAGCATACAATCAATGCCTCATTTCAACTACCTCCATCCAGCAAGAATCCCCCAAAAAACTCATTCAACCTTTCCTTCCACCATTCATTCACTGAATCTACCTACTTTGGCGAATTATATTGTATTGATCCTATATAGCAGTCTTCCTCAAAAATAGAAATTTCATTATTACTGACCAAATACCTCTAAGAGTTGCTAAACACCCAGACTGATACCAGACCAGCTAAGGGAATTAAACAGGATTGGTAGAATCCTCATCAAGTCCTTGAGCAGCTTGCCATTGAGAAACACAATATGCTCTGTGATTTCACTCAAATGACTAAATTCCTAAAATATGTAAAATATGCCATTCCCAAATTGTAACTGGCAGGTAGTCTTTTGAAAGCAAGAGTAAAGACTTAAGAATTAACTCAAAGTTTAAAAAAAGAAGTGGTAAGATACTTTTACAGAGTAAAACAATACTTTTTGTTTACACACAGATTCCAATTTCTTAACAGAATCTCCCCATCAATTATCTCACTGTAGCGTCTTAAGTCTGTCCGTGGTTGATACTGAGGTTAGGATATTCATCTTACAGAAGACGAAGTAAACAGCGAGCTACTGACTAGTCATGAGGACACACAGAGTAATTCAGGGTCAGAACCAATGGTCTTATCTCTGAGCCAAGAAATCTTGTTCTTTGTTTCCTGGAAAGCATGCCATGACAGCAAACACTTTCTAAAATAAAATGGCAGTGCCTGAGATGGGACATTTCCAGGTTCACATTTTGTTGCTGTTCTAATAAAATTTAGAAGATGCTGCCTTCTACTCTTACACATTCTTTTAAAAATATTTTATTATTTTTATGTATGAGTGTACTGCCTGCATATATGAAGTGTACCTGTGTCATGCAATACCTAGAGAGGTCAGATGAGGACATCAGATATGCTGGAACTGGAGTTATGGGTTGTTAGCCACCATGTGGATGTTGAGAATTGAATCTCGGTTTTCTGTAAGAACAACCAGTGCTCTTAACCGATGAGCTATCTCTCCAGTCCCCTCTTATACATTCTTAACCAGGCTGCCCTCAACTTAATTTTAACTCTCCTTGCATTATATTACACTACATGGGTCTCCAAGACATTTTTTTTTTGAGACACGGTCTCATTATATAGCACAGGCTGGCCTAAAACTCATAATCCTCCATAATGTTGGAATTACAAGTATGCAGCACTATGTCTACCTTGCAAACTTACTATTTTACTTATTATCATTATGTATGTGTATGATCTATGTGTACGGTATCTATGTGCATAGGTATACTAGAGTACACATATACACAAATGACAATTTTGTAGAGAACTCTCTCCTTCCACTTTAAATGGGTTTTGAAAACTGAATTCAGTTCACCATGTTTGCAGCAAATGTTCAGCTGATGAGCCATCTTGTCAGCTCCCCAATATACTTTCTCAGGAGCAAAAATGAGAACAAAATCTCATCTTTAGCTTTAGCTTTTAGGTTAAGCAGATAGGAACCATTTTTATCTATTTTGCTAAATTCAGGTACCATCTGCTTGCAGAGATGACTGCTAAAATATAGAGTAATATAAATTTTAAAAAGCATTATCATCACCCAGCTGAGACACTTTTGGGGCAAGGGAGGGTGAGGGACCAGAACTCAGTGCATCACAGCCTGCAAATCAAATTGAGAAGGATCTTCCTGAACTCACAGCTCTGCAGGATGCTCATCTGTGATCATTTCCTGATTTCTCAAAAGACTCTTCTGGATTCTCCCATGATGTGTGTTCCCTCTACTCCTGAAGCGATATACTTTCCTCCACAAACAGGGAGCCCACCGTGGCACACGAACAGGAGAGGTTTCACTGCACACACCTCCTCCTACACAACTTGCTAAGACTTTTCTTCCATTCTGATATGAAGGGTTTTGCCTGTCCTAATTCTCAAATGCTCTCATCAATTCCTATATTAAGCAGAATTCTTTTTTGGGGGGTGGGTAATCATCAGTAATTAAACACTAGTTGTCTACCAGTCTCTTTTTAATCCATTCAAAAATAAATTTTTTCATGACTTCTAATAAGGACAGTTTCTGAAGATGTTATAAAACCTTCAATACAAGCTAGCCCTAACTTTCTAACTTATAATCTAGTGTCTAAATCAAGCAAGGTATCCCCAACAACATTACTCTGCTTTAAATCCTCTAATCCTTCAAGTCTACCCGGTTAAAAGTAAAATTGAAAACTATTGCTTTAGCTTTCATTTTGAGAAAAAAAATGTATTAAAGAACAGTGCACTGATGACGAAGCCTTCCTGTTGCTCGTTAATTGGCAGCGTTCTCCATGTTTGCTCCTCTGCCTTCTTCCCTATGTCATGAGAATAAGGGGTTTAACACCTCGCTCTGAAACAAGGGAGTTCTCTTCTGTAATCAAACACTCATGGAATCTAACAAAGACATAATCCACACTTTAACAGTCTATATTCAGACCGCTCTATATTCCCAGCAATGTCTTAGATCGCCTCCCCCACAATGTAGGCTCCAATCAGGGAACTGAGGTCACCTGTGTCAGGCCGATTTTGCTGACCATCTAGTCCAATTCCTCAGTCTTGGTTTTCTTCTCCTGTGATATTTACACTTTTAAATTCATTCACTTCCCCAGGCTTTATCTAAATGCAGCTCTCTGCTCAAATTCTAGTTAAATGCTGTTGGCAGGACCATTATTACAGAGATGGGATTGTCTCTACCACAGGACAACAGATGAAGGAGTCAGTGTCCCCTCTCCTGCTACTGCTGTGACCATCTGGCTGTGAAAATGCCTGCTAGACTTCTCCACCGAACACAGACCTTTCTCCCTTTACAATAAGAAATCTATGATTTTTGAAAAACTATATAAATATTACTAGACCTGGAAACATGGCTCAGCAAGTAAGAATACTGGCTGCTCTTCTAGAGGATCAAGGTTTGGTTCCCAGCACCTCAATGGTGGATAACAACCATCCATAAGACCAGTACCAGGGGTCTGACACCTTCTTCCACCCTCTGCAGACAATGCCCGCACACTGTCCACATACCTGCAACACCCAATGGGCAAGGTTTCATATGACCCACTCTGTCCCCTCTGAGGCTCACTGCAATTCCTCATGCAACGCTGCCTTCTCTCTTCACAGCAGATGGTTGTTAATGTTTGCACAAATCTTCTTACCTTCCCAAATCTCCTTTAGCAACGACACACTAAGTCAGATAACCATGAAGAAACACCATCTAGAGCGGAGCACGTCCAAGCTTCGCACCACTGAAGCACCAGGCATCGTCACTTGTCTCTGATCCACTACACTGATCTCTGATCCTCCCACACACTGGTTTGAGAATTATGCGAAAACAAAGCATCCAGAGTCACAGCTGGCACGAAAAGGGGGCACAGAATTTGGCACCAACCAAATCCTCCCCTCTCCTTCAAACACCCTACTGTGATGCTATCAGAGAGATGTATTTCTAGAGACAGCGGTGGTCACATAATAATCCCACTAAAACCTTTCCCGGCTTCCTGTGGTGCTTAGAATCCAAACTCCTCAGCAGGAAGCGGGGACCCTTAAACCCCCCACAGCCCTGCCTGCCTTACTTTCTTCTGGGCCGCATGGACTGGAGGACCAGACGCCTGTGTACACTCAACCTCACGTTATTCTAAAATCCCTTTTCACACTCCTTTTCTAACAACCTTTCTTCTCCCTGATTCCTCCTGGCACACTCCCACTTGTCCTTCTGAGACTTGGCTCAGACACACCTCCAGCAGTGTGCAGTCAGAGCACTCCCACCAGAGCTGCTGCCTCTCCTGAGCTTCCATGGCAACGGGCCCCTCATATCCACTACAGGGAGGACTGAAGAAACCAGAGAGTAACCTGTTGGGTAACACATGCTCTGGAAGTGCACCTGGGACAGAATGGACACGTGTTATGTTGTTTGTGTGTCCTTAAGATTCAACAAGCAACCTGTTTATAAATGCAGTCGCATCAACAATCTGCCTTTTCTTGTGGTCTGAAAGTGGCCTTTCCTTTTTCTCAGTAAGAAAACCTTGTAGGAGCTTAGTGCGTGTGAAATCATGCAAAATGTACTTATCAAACATAAACGGCAACAAGAAAGGAATGACAAATGTACAGACAGAACAATCAGACTTCTGAGAAAATAACCATAAAGGACTGATGTACTGAAACATAAATTTTTAAAATTCTCCTTTTACTGAATTCTCTCAACATGTCTCTACTAAATTTATTTATAATAAAAGTATTTTAAAGAGAGGGAAATGATTTAGTACACTGTTATCATTATTACTCCTTTTAATAAAAGGAATATCAATGGACATAAAAGAGAAGAGATTTGGGATGGGACACATTACTGAAAATTACATGTAAGAAATGAAAAAAAATGAGAATACAAAGGTAAACTCTACTGACAATAAGAACCTGGGAGGCAAACAGAAGAACGTGTGAAATCAAGCACTGATAATTTGAGTTCTACACAATTTAACATTATGACATGATGTTATTTTGGTAAAGGAGCCAACTATATTTGGAAGTCCCCACAAAGTTGGCAAGGGTTAATCAGATTATCAAAACGTGTCAGTGTGGAGGGTACATGAAATACTCCAAATTGCTACCCGAGAAAGGGTTTTAAAAGTCCAAAGAGCAGAGTTCACTGCCTGGTAAGGCCGGACTTGTGGCAGAAAAGGGACTCAGGGGGCTGGTGATTCCTAACTGGGTAATCAGCATCCAGTTCAGGGACGAGCTCCGATCTCTGTCATAGTGCACTGAAACGAGCTGACAGGGGCCGAGAAGAACAGGGAGGGCTTCTGCTGCTACTGCACTTAGCAATCAGCCTCCAATGCCCCCAAACATCATCCTTGTACACGAGTATGCTCTTTGTTGAGGGCTGAAATAATTCAAGTAAAACTCCTTGTCAGATTAGTTCACCGGCCATCCAAGCGCCCTGGCTGTAGCCTTTCTTCCTCTTTATGAAAAAATTCAAATCTAAGGTCACCACAGAAACCACAGAACAGAACCAGCATGCTTCTATGTTAATGCTTAGTTACCTCCAGATCAACTTCTCCAGTAATTAAAGTAGAAACTGAAAACTGTCATTTCTTCTCTTGCATTCACATGAGACTCTCTGGTAATAAAGCTCAGCAGGGTTGTGGTTTATTTTGTTTTGTTTGCTTTTTTCTTTTTTAAGAACTTACTGAAACAACCAAAACTTACCAATAATCAAAGAATTACCAAGCGTTTCCTTTTTAATAAGCAAATCCCAAACAGTTGTAACAAGGAAAGAAAAGACTGCTTGGCGACAGAACACATACCCCTTGGAGAAATGGAAGGTTACTACCGGCTAATCAAAGTATCAACAGGTGGCAAACCTGTAGTTTTAGCCTGGCACACATGCCCGCTGGGTACAGGTTCCCAGACATGTATAATCCAAGAACTGAACACACCTACGTCCCTTTCCCTCTTGCCAGTGACTTGTCACCGCTGTAGCACCATCGGGTGGGAGGTCTGTTCTACAGCCTGACCATCTCGTGAGGATTACTGAATCCGCCACATTTTGTGACAAGCACACTACAATTAAATGAATCACGAGTGAGACCACTTTTCACAATTACTATTGTATACTTGTGGGAACAACTTTCTTACAAGCTGCCCATTTTGAGTGCTGATGTTAAGAAAAGCATTACATATATAGTATATTAGTGTGTGTGAAATCACGCAAAATGTACTTATCAAACATAAACTGCAACAAGAAAGGAATGACAAATGTACAGACAGAACAATCAGACTTCTGAGAAAATAACCATAAAGGACTGATGTGCAGAAATATAAATTTTCAAAACTCCCCTCTTACTGTACTCTCTCAATGTGTCTCTACTAAATTTATTTATAATAAAAGTGTTTTAAAGAGAGGGAAATGATTTAGTATATTGCTATCATTACTCCTTTTAAAAAAAGAAATACAATGGACATAAAAGGGATAATGGGAAGGGACACATTACTAAAAATTACATATACTAATTTTTATTAAAGTATATTAATCCCCATATACTAATATGGTGATTAATGTGATAGTGGAACCACATTTAAGTTCTTAAGATTATCCTAAACAGAGTTCTAACTTCAAGCTCAGCTCTCTTCCATTAAAATTTAGTGATGAGACTTTAAGAAAACGTAACAACAGACGGGTCTTAAACAGCATCTCAAGTCATGGAGTATCCGATTCCGGAAGCATTACACATTCTGTGTGCTGCCCACGGACTTTTCATTCATAACCACAGCTTTTACCATCATCTAGAAATCTTTACCATAAATATCTTTTCTGGCCCTGGTTTTTTATTTCAAACTTCACATCTACATATCCGGCTTTCACAGACATCACTTCTTAGCCGTTTCACAAACAGCTGACATTCCATGTGATTCCAGAGTAACTGACTCTCTTCTCCTCACCTTATCATTCATTCCAGTGGTAAAACTGGTCACTGCAATCTTTCCTTCTCTTCTCACTCCCTCTATCTAATTATGACTGTGTGACCTCTTACACACTGTTCAGACCTGCCTGTCCGTTTCCACACTTAGGGCTGGGCTGGCTTAATTTGAGACTCTTATCATCTCAGAATTTCATTATGTAAAGAACAAACCTGAACCAGGTGAATTGTAAGTGTTTTCCACAAAATGCATATATATACCTGGCTCATCCCTTCTAGGTAAACACCTAAAACACAGTAGGTACTTAATGCAAGCTGTTCAATCATTTCTCCATGGGTGAGTAAAATAGCAATATCAATAATACCAAGTCTTCGTTTTCCTTCTATACAGTTCCTTACAGCGACCCAGCCCCTTGTCTACTGTCTCTTCCCACACATCAATGGTACTTATTAGATCTGCTTTGCCAATAAAACACTGGAGACTGACAAATTTAATGCCCTGGATCTGTCACACGGCTAGGAAGTACTTGTGCATGACTATGTTAAGCCCAACCTCAGCATTCTTTCCACTGTAGGTGAACTTTTTTGTCTTTGAGGTTGACGGTGGTTTGGTGGTAAAGATGTCTTAACAAGTAGAGCACTGGACCCAGTGAATTTTAATGGGGTTCCTTCTGAATCTGAGTCCCATAGCCTGACTGGGAGTCTCAGGTAGGCAGAGCTGAGATCTCGCCAGTGTCATCCTTCTCTCTTCCCTGACACTGGCCCATACAGTGACATATCAGCATCTGACAGATCACTGAATTTCTCAAGCTCAGTCTGTCACCTAAGAGCCCTTTTCAGCTCTGACATCTCTTATATTCTCCCTGAGAAGTATTCTTGCCAAATACAGTAAAAGTGAACCTAATCAGGTTTCCAAAGACAACTCCTAGGAGAATTGAGGAACGGAGAATTAACTGTTAACTGATGTCACAAAGCAGCAGACAGATCTATTCAGAGCATGAACATGAATGACAGTTCAGGACCAAGGATGTGAGGGCGGCAAGACCCTTACTGGGGGAGAGAGTCTGTATAGATTTACTGACAGGCACAGCAAATGTCACGTCAAGAATCTGGAATGTAATTAATGCAAAGAGACTCTTGCCTTCCGATACAAACTAGGTACTCTGCGATGATTATCGCCAATTCCAAAGAATTTTATTCAATACCAACAGAACAGTGTTTATGTAATAAATGTCCACAGTTTTCTGATGTGTATTACATATGTAGCGATGTAATGGCTGACACTGCCAGAGATTTGTTTGAAAATATGTCAAAAACAAGGAAGAAAGACAGACAAATCCTAACAGTGAATGAATCCCGACACAGGGTTATGGGTCTCCCTACACTAGCCTCTCTACCTTGAAATACACTGACATTTTTTCAGAATAAAATAAAAACTGTACTTTGAATTATTTTTTCTTATGCTACAAATGAGAAATTATACTTTTTGAGTCTTAATTACTAATATTTTCTAAGGTGTGTTAAAAATCTTCAACTGCGTGTTGTTAGATTGATTTTTAGAAGGCTGCTACAGAATCGTGGCGCTAGTTCACATTTCTGGCAGCCCAGAACATGAGTGACAATAAATGAGTTGATTTGCTTTGCACAGCCACTGTTATTTCTGCCATTTCCAAGAAACCCTGAGAGCTATTCTTATCCATACGATCACGGTTAGGTTCACAGATAACCCTAGCTGACTGTGAGTGACCCCGCAGCTCGCTAACTCTGGATTTGCAGAGCTGGGGAGCTGTAGACATCTTCACAGAGACACAATGCTAGAACCAGGGAGCAAGGCCCCTCAGTGTTGTATCTGCCTTCTACCTGTGCCTTTTCAGAATCCACACCTACCTATTCCTTTGCAGCAAACTGTCTCAATATAGACACTCTTGAGATCTGAACTATACTTGGGTATATGTCATAATTATCCATTTATGTTAGAGAATATGCATGCTACTTACCAACAACACTCCCAGCAAGGGTCTACCTTATTGGACTCTGAATGATAACAAGATATCTCTAAAATCAATGAATAAATAAATACATAATTAAATAAATTCTATAATCTAGGCACTACAAGTAGGTTCTGGGAGGCTTTCACAACGGATGAAAAAGATGTGAGAGAGGCTGGCTTCAGGGGAAAGTTAAGGAATAGCAAGAGCAGGTGCAGAGAGGGTGGACTGCTGTTGAATGGGATGCTTAGGATAGTCATTCTATAGAACAAGTTCTCTATAGTTCAGCGAACCATGGAAAATGTCAGGGAAGAATCTAGCTGCCTCTGCAGAAACGTCCATTACATCTGGGAAGGAGACACACTGCACAGGAAAACTAGAAAGATCCAGCACTTTCATGATGAGGACACCATTTAAAAATTCATACTGAATCCTGCAGCCCACTTTCCAAAGACGTTCTGAGAGATGTGTCCTTTTGAAGGAAGAGACTTAGAAAGGGATGGGATAAAAGGCACCTCATTTCACTACACAGGTGCAAAGTAAAGAAATGATCGCAAAGTACTAAGTCTACGTTTTCTTTCCCAAACACAAAGCAAGCCAGTGCCTCTTCTATTTCTGACTGCACTGAAGAGCTTAATGTACATAAGATTTTAAAAAAGAAGTCTTTTGCTACTTCATAAAATTCCAAAGGTTTTCTTGGTTAAAAACCTCTTCTGGGGTAATGGGTATTTGAATCTGGTGCAAAGGCAGAGACAATGAGAGGAATAAATGGCATGCTCAAAACATCCTAGGCTACTAGATAAGGTAGCAGATACATGGCTGCATGCTTCTCCCGAGGAAAAGGGTGATCTTGTATGAACTGGGGAGGACGGCCAGGGAATAGGAATGCTTTCTCTGGTTTATTCTACTGCACAGGAAGGAGAAAGTAGAAAATGTCATGTGAAACAGCTTCCTGTCTCAGACAGGGAGAACACATAGGAAGACTTCCGGATCTGTACCAAGGGAGTGCATGGCATTTTAATAGTCTAGCAGGGAACCAAAGAGCTACTTCTCAAACAAAGCTTCTAGCATACTCCCTAGATCTCATTTGTCCCTACCTGGGAGGAGCTGGCAGGGTTTGGGAATTCTGAGAATTCTGCCTGGCCCTATTGTTTAGGGCCAGATGAGAATGGAGAGACCAAATTTGGATTCTGGATACATTTTCACTCAGCCTTAGTCAAAGGACCCCAGGACAAGACTAGAAACAAACAAAAAGGGAAATGACAGTGAGGAATAGTTTACCTTCGGAGAACAGTTGAAATGCATGCCGGGAACTGGGAGTGTAGTTACATACATTGTAATACACCGATACAGGTACAGCGTGCCAACTATGCAGAAAAATCTTCTGCTAATAATAGACCTAGAAAAAGGGAAAAACAGGGCAGATTCTCAGTCAAGAAATTCCTCAGGTTCATTTACTTAAAGTTTTCAGTAAGCCAACAAAGCAAATCCCCAAATCTACACACGAGCTTGAAATAAAATGTTACAACTATGACAAATAATAAAGACGGGGATTTCTGAGAATAATGTCAGGTTGTACTTCATTTAAAAAAAAAAAAAAAAAACACTGACTGCCCCCCCGCCCCCCCAAAAAAATCACACTGAGCTGTACTACTGTGAATTAGATTCTGTGGGGCCTTACATCAACTGACAGACAAGCGGAGCCCATACTAGAAGTAGTTAATGCCCCTGCGGATAAATACGTAGTGTGTTCTCTATTCAAAAAGAAAGATGCCAAGAATGGTATCAGAATGAGAATTTACAGTGTTTAAGGAGCGGAAGATATTAAACAAATGGACTGTAGGCATCAGACATGGCATCATGATTTCAAGAAGGAACACAGAGCACCACACCACACTACTCCCCATTGCCCCGCCAGCTCAAAGCAGTTTGGGGTCTCTCTGACTCACTTCCCTAAAAAGTAAAGTAGGGATAGTAGATTTAGGAATACTACACGAAAAGCCCCATGTAGAACAGACATAGACAGACAGCTATGCTGATGAATAAAAACACAAACAAGACTGAGAAATAGTTATTAGTTTCTAATAAAAGTGTGATGTATACATGAGTACACAGAGTCCTACAAATTCTCCTAATTTCAAATTCCATCTCTGTTTCTCAGGCATTGCCTGAGGAAACAATCCTAAATGTCTCCTAAAACAAGAGCCTTCACTCCTTTACCACCTCCTTGCTTGCTAATCCGTACTACATATGTAGTGATGTAATGACTGATGCTGAGAACTGTCTTAAAATAGTTTAAAAACAAAGAAGAGACATAGAATCACATCTTGTTTCTGTCTTTTCCTTCAGCTTTTGGGCATTCGTTTCATAAACAAAATAATTCCATGTATTTAAAATTCTTTGTTAAAAATTTAAAAGCTCAAGATGCTTTTTTAAAAACTAAAAAATTGAACAATCGAAGGAATGTCTATGAGATATTACTAGAGATTAAACAAAGGTCAACAAGAACAAAGATTCGGGATATAATAATCCCTCAAATCCCAGGGAGTTTGTCAAAAGGGAAATTGTCTCCTTTCATGTTGGGAAGCCTGTGTTCTAGCTGCTCACACTACAATGAATATCAATTCAAAGGCTGGCATTTGGTCATGGATATCTCTTTTTTCCGCTAATTGTTTGAGCATGGGACTCATTAATATTTTTTCCCTGAGAAAACTGTACCTGTTAAATGTGATTAAAAGAAAATATGAGCAAAAATGCTATTATTTTATATATAGTATATGACTTGCTGAAAGAGTACATTGTATCCAGTACAAGTGACTTTATTAAATTTTGTTTGGGGGACTTGGAGTGCTCATAGTTAAGCTCAGGGGATTGTGGGTAATAGCTATGTGCTCTATCACTGAGCTATATCCCCAGACCCTTACTAAAGTTTTTAATATCCCTAATTTAAAAAGGAAATGGGACTCAAAATAGGACCATGTGTTTCCACAGCTAGGCTTAGAATAGTAGAAAATAGCAGTATTAAAATGTTTCTGGCATTTAGTACAAAGGTCTAAAAGTCAAAAGGAAAAAATGGTGAAAGAAATGGCTCCACTGTCAAGTTCAGCTAAGATACTAGAAAGTGCTTCTGCTCCCACAAGCTGTCTCTTTGCACTAATCCATAGCAACAAGACATTATGCCTTTTGACACATAGGAGATTTTGGGCTCCCTGAAGAAATATCTCAACAGAAAAACATTTTATGACAGTATGTTACTTGACTCTAAGTTTCAAAATGGGGTGGGGGTCTCACACTCTTGATGTAGCTAAGAGTGGCCCTTGAATTCCTTATCTTCTGTCCTCCATCTCCCAAGTGCTGAGATGATAGGCATGTGCACTTGGCTCCAGGTAAAACTACTTTATTTCCCCAAACTTGTATTAAAGAATTTAAGGAAATTATAGATGAGTATTCTGACACTTATTTCTAACCCATTTCTCTGATTTAGATATCATCTCCTACCTCTTTCTGGAATTTCTTGGCCCTGACACAAAGCAGTGAACTCAGCAATAACTCAAAACTAAGAAACAGCAAGCAAGGAAGAACACATGCAACTGACACCAAAATCGCCCTGGGGAGTGCTTGGGACCTGTGCTTTGGAAATCCCTCAATGACCATGCCTTTAACAAAGATGTACTTGGTGGCCTTGATCATCTCAATTCATTCCTAGGAAATAAGCTTCCTTATCAGAAAAAGGAGTTGAAGGATACCACTTTTTTAATGCAGTAGAGAAATGGAGTAGCAATAACTGGAAAAACTGGAACAGAGCTGAGAGAGGTATCACAATACTCAGTCTAAGTTAATAATTCTACTGCAAGAAGGCTAAAGTTACTAATAAAAAGTGCGACATTTTGCCCAGTTTCTCTTTCATGACTTCAAATTCCCTATCATTTACTTCTTCAAATAATACAGCAAAAGGCCAGGTGTGGTGACACACACTTTTGATTCCAACACTTATGAGATAGAGACAGGCAGATCTCTATGAGTCTGTGGCCAGTTTGGTCTACACAGCAAGAGCCAGAGCTACATAGTAAGACCCTGTCTTAAACAAACAAACAAAACACAAAATACCAACCAGCAATTTACGCTATGATCCTTATTTTACCAGAGAAACTGAGACTCAGAGACTCTAAACTAGAGTATTATTACATAAAGCAAAAAGAATTAGGTAAAAATTGGTTGCCATTATGTAAGAAATTCCACTTCTGAGAAATCAAAGAGCTAAGATTCAGTTACATTTTTGTTAGATTTGATACTACTTAATCCAAAAATTTCATTTAATGATTTGGATCATATTTCCTATGGATCAGAACTCTACAAGATATTTTGATAATTTCATTATAACTGTCAATTATGAAAGTACTGAAAACCCCAACAACATCATACTGACCTCAAACATGCTCACTTCTCATTCTTCACAGACTGAGTCACAGTTATTCACATGTCTCCCCTTTAAACCCCTCCACCTCACCTAAACTTCCACAGTGACTTTCTTTGTACCTGTCCATCCTTAACGCTGCTCTTTTTTTCCTGCTATGGTCACAATATTCTCGGGTCTCCCAAATTCATGCTGAAATCTAAGAGTGAAGAGATCCTGAGGTCAAAGCCTCAAAAACAGGATTTGCGCCCTCTGAAAAGTCTGAATTACCAGCATTCCTTCTCTGTGTGAGGACACAGCTTACAACTACATCATCAGTGACTCAAGAAGGGAGCCGTTACTAAATGCCAATCAGCCTTGGACCCCTGAGCCTCCAAAACTCAGAAACAGATTGTAGTTGCTGATAAGCCACTATGGTATTTAGCTATGGCAGCCTGAACAAGATGCTACCCTAAAAGCCATTCTGTAGAGAGCATCCAGAATCATCCCTTTGGAAGCTGTCAAAGGACTGTCAATCACATTTATATTTACTATTTAGTAAAATTACATTAATACGAGTCTACATCCTTCACTAAGAGCATGAAGTCCTAAGTCTTGCAAGCCTCAATCCACCCGCCTGTCCCTTTGCCCTCTGCATCAACCTCTAGACTTCTGCTTTGGCACACAATGCTCTCTGACCACTCCCTGCAAAGTCCCTCCTGCCTTAGGATTTCTATGCCAGCTGCTCTCTGCCTGGACTGTCTATAGTATGCCTCCTAGAACATGGCTGCCATTTTAACCTGCTGTAGACATTCAGTCTAGACAGTTCACCTCCTCTGAAAAAGGCCCCTGCTCCTCTTTATCCCATCTTTTTATTTTGCTTTCTTCATAGCTCTTAAGAGTCTTCACAGCCACAACAAAAGCAAAATAATTTGTGTTTCTAAAGCTGGTGATTAACAGTGGCATCACCAACAGAGATGCCCAGTACTGGCAAGACCCCACAGGTCCATGCTGTGGGGCTTTACCTACGAGTCCCCAGTAGTCCTTCCTTATTCTGGGCCATACACATTTGCTCGGTAAGCCCCTTTCATTTATCTGCCAGAATCAATCTTGCCAGATGCTTATTCCACATTCGTTTTGCATTTGTGTTTTAAAATATTTGCTGAGAGGTTGAGGAAACGGCTCAGCAGTTAAGGACACTTGCTGCTCTTGAACAGGACCCGGGTTCCCAGCACCCACACAGTGTCTAATGACAACTGGGATCTAACACCCTATTTTTGCCTCTATGGGCATTGTGTGCATAGATGCACTTACATACACGCCAGCAAAACACTCATAGACATAAAGCAGAAATAAATTAATTAATAAAAAAAATTTCTGAGATGGTTCTCTTCATCCAAACAGGTCTCGAGATTGGGGATTATGCAATCTTTCTCCCTGCTTACTCATTCTGATCACCCACAGACTGCCCTCAACATCCATCACAGCTTCCAGGTCTATAGGGCACCAGAGGGCAGAGCAGGCAAACCTGAATTGAATTCATGATGGCAGCAGAGAAAATGCCAAGGAAAGAAGCCTAGTCAAACAAACGAAAGGGCAAGACTAAATGTCAGGAAACAGAGAAATCCAAAAGGAGACCCAGAACTCATGTAGCTTTGGGGTACCTACAAAGGGTTGATAGCAGTCTCAACTGGGACCAGCCCAGAAACATGCACAATGCCTTTCCAACTTTTAAAAACTCAACTCAAAGAAATTCCACATCTTTGGTATTAATATCTGAACCATATTCAGCATGTGTCAATATTGAACCTCACAGAAGGAGACTATAAAGTATTGAGAGTTTACTAGGTGGACCAGTCAAGGAATGAAGGAATCACTACAAATCTCAGTGCTCTAGGCTTCTGATTAATTGGGGGGAGGGGGCACAGCAGCTTAGTTCTTAGTGTTTTTATTTTATTGGAGCTTTGCAAAAAGAAAAAAAAAAAAGATCTGCATTATATGATAACAGCTGGTCCAGTTCATGAAATGTTAATACTGGTTTGGGTGATTATAAAAACAGATCACATTTTAAAATGATCTTTGCTCCATATATTTAAAATACTATTTTTCAGAGTCATACATAGATTATAACATAAAGATAAATGCTATCTTACAAGTTCTAAAAAATGATTGACAGGATTTGTTTGAAACAGTTAAGAATTAGAATCAGGGCTGTGGAGATGACTTAGCAAGTAACAGCACTGGCTGCTCTTCTGGAGGACTCAGATTCAGTTTCCAGCACCCACATGGAGGCTAACAATAACTTCAGTTCTAGGAGATCTGATGTCCCCATTCTGGTCTCCATTATATGACATGGGTACATTTACATACGTGCATGCAAAACACATTAAAAATAAATAAACAAAAAGGAATTAAAATCAAGGGGCTGCTGGGATGTCTCAGAGGTTTAAGAGCATTTGCTGCTCTTCCAGAGGACCCAAGTTCAGTCCTCAGCACCCATGTCAGGAAGCTCACAATCACCTGTAGCTCCAGCTCAAAGGGAGCCAATGCTCTCTTATGGCACATACACAAATACACATAAATAAAATTTTTTAAAATGTAAAATCAATGGAGCTGGAGAGATGGCTCAGTGGTTAAGAGCACTGGATGCTTTTGCAGAGGACCTGGGTTCAAATCCCAGCACCCACTGGAGGTTAACCACCATCCTAACTCCAGTTTCAGGAGATCTGATGCCCTTTTCTGACCTCCATGGGCATTCACGACATGGTGCACTTACATACATGCAAGCAATATACTCATACACATAAAATAAAAATAATAAAATATTAAAAAATAAAATAAAGTATCCTTCAAAAACTGTTATATAACTTGTACAAGACAAAAAAACACATTTATTGGTTGGTATTTCAGATTATCAACTAAATATGTGGATTTGTACACATCTATGTGTATATAAATATATGTAGTTACATTTTTGCTTACACAGAATACAAATATGGATATGCATATGTAAATAATACAAATATGTATAGCCATAATCTTTCCTTATTTCTTTCCAGCAAACTTCCCCTTTTAGTTCAGACCCCAGCAGTTTAGAGTCTGAAGAATAAGTGTTGTCACAAGTCTGAGACCAGCCTGGACTATACACTGAATTTCAGGTTACCCTGGTCTATAGAGTGAGAAACTGTCCACTGAAAACAAACAACAATTAAAAAAAAAGAAGGGACTAAGGAGATGGCTCAGTGGTAAAGTGCTTGCTGCACAAACATGAGTAACTGAGTTCAATCCCAAGCATCTACATAAAAATACTCAGGGGCTGGAGAGATGGCTCAGTGGTTGAGAGCACTGACTACTCTTGCAGAGGACCCAGGTTCAATTCCCAGTATCCACATGGTAGTTAACAACCATTCATAACTCCAGTTCCAGGAGATCTGATGCCCTCTTCTAATCTCTATGGGTATTACATGACATGGGTTCACTGACATATATACAATATATTCATACACACAAAATAAAAATAATAAATAAAATATATTTTGAAAAGTCAGGTGTGGTACAGTACACCTGTCATCCCAGTCCTGAGGACAGGGGAGGTGGAAACAGGTAGATCCCAGGGGCTCCATGGCCAGCCAGGCTAACTAATAGACAGCTCCAGGTTCAATGAGAGACCATGACTGAAAAAACCAAGATGGAGAATGATGAGAAAGACATCTACTTGTCTACCTCTTACCTTCACACATGTATGCATGAGTGAGTGCACCCCCACCTGCATACACAGCCCCACCAGAAAAACCCATCTACCATAACCCTCGAGTCATTCTCTTAGAGGCTTGCTCAGATAATACTACTGCACAATGAATGTTTGCTTTTAGTCTAATGGATTATCCTGATAAGTAATGTGCTCTCATAATAGAAATTTCTAGATATAACAAGACATCCATCACCATCAGTGGTAACATTTACTGGCATTTCAGATCTAATAACTAGTATAATACAACATGCTACTAGTAATTAGTTATACTCACCTATATCAGGAATATATACATGCTGCGCATTATTCTAGGCAATGGAAACACAACAGTCAAGAAAATGGCAAAGGCCTGACTTGTAGAGTTTATGTTCTAGTTGGGGAGGTAGATAATAAATAAGTAAGCAAGTAAAATGTAGAGCACTTTACATATGTGCAGACCCAGCATCACTGGGGAAATGTATGACAATCTTACTCTAACGTTAAGCAGAGAGTATTGCCCTCTCTAGATGTCAGTCATTACGTACCTTGGGAGAAGTTATCAGTGGCTAGGCTGCCTAACTATTTGTTGACCTTGCATGAAGGTTGGAGAGCAAAGTATATGAGGCCATCTCTCCAGTCCTGTTTTATTTTATGGCCCCAGATGGCCTAGAACTCACTCTGTAGACCAGTCTGGCCTCTATCTCACAAAGATCTGCCTGCCTCTGGAGAGATGGCTCAGCGGTTAAGAGCACTGGCTGTTCTTACAGAGGACCCAGGTTCAAGTCCCAGCTCCCACATGGTGGCTAACAATCATCTGTAACTACAGATCCAGGGAATCCAATAACCTCTTCTGACCTCCTTGGGCACTGCATGACATGAGTGCACTTACATACATGCAGGCAGTACACACATACACATAAAATAAAATAATCAATAAAATATTTTAAAAATAAAATAGAAAGAAAAATGAATCCATTTAAAACATATATTCACTTAAGAATACAAACAGAAAAACATGAAGAATGTGAATTCCAATTTGGCATCATTTAATCTATAGTAAGATAATGAACAACTAAATTTAAAAAATTTATTATCTTAGTCTTTTTTGCTGTTGTTATAAAAAAAAAAAAAACCTGAGGCCTGCATATTTAGCTTGTGTGTGTAGAGGTTACAAAGTCCGAGAGCTTTAATGGAAATACCTGCTGGCATCTGGTAAGGGTCTCCTTGCTGCACAATTACCATGTTCCAGATACAAGGTGAGTGAGCTACTCTGGGCCTCTCCTCTTAAAGACAGGACTGCCATCTTAACGGGGGGCAGTCCATTCTCCTGACTTCAACTACTCCTAATCACTTCCTATAGGCCCCATCTCCAAGTTTCATTAACATGGGAATTTGGGGGTTAAGTTTCCAATATGAACTTTTGAAGGGCACATTAAAACACTATCATTTATCGTTATCTTCTAACCATCACCATGAGTAAGACATATTACATTCTGTTCAGTGCAAATGTTAACTCATGAAAATGAGCATTTACTGCATGTTTGCATGGTTTTATTCTCGTTCCGTTTCAACCTGACTCTGTTAAAAGACTAACACAGAATAGCTTAAAAGCCAAATTTCTGGAATTAGTGAATTTAGTGGTGATCCAGGATAAATTTAGTTTCCCTGAAATTCCTATGTCCTCGACTATTTAGGTCATGAAACCTAAACTGGAAAAAATCAGGAGGTGAGCACAGGTAAGACTATGAGCTAGCTACGGCGTGAGTGAAAAGCAAGGGTTCAGACAGGACGGAATCTGCCATCCGCCCCACAAGGTCTTCCTCACAATGCCCGGGAAAAGTAGAAGACAAGAGAGGCCAAGCAGAGGACTGAAAAGCTAGGAGGCAGGTGATCCAGAAAGAAAAGGGTTCAGGGCAGGTATCCAGGGAAGAAAGGATCTCAGTCTACTACTGAGCCCAGATAAATGGAGGGACAGAAAGAAAAAGAAGGAAAAAAGTTTAGTCAGACAGAAAGCATGACAATAAAGTTGGACAGCAGGCCTGGTCAGTGGGCTTCTGGGGAAGCACAACTATAATTGCTGGTAAAGGAACACTGATTCCAAGCAAGGTGGTTCTAAATCACCTAGAACCAAACTAAATGCATTTTCTATAAAACATGGGAAAGACACATGGCATGACAATCACAAGGCTTGGCAGAACATCCTCTGGCCAGGTTCAAAATCTCTTCCTGATGAAACGTAACAGTCTTAGTATCAAAAAACTGATCTGTTTTTATTCAATTTTCCTTTGCACACAGAATCAATGCCACTATATCTGCTAAGAAAATACATTTCTAGAAAACAAGTGTTTGTTCTAACAGAAAAGTTCCAGACTGGGTTTATACCAAAGAGTCTACTTGCCAACCTATGCTCTTATAGATGTTAGATAGGTCAACAGTGTCTCCGTGTCTCAGTTACCGTCATCGAGTGAGGAGAACACTCTTTTAGGAGTTTGTTGATCAATGATACAATCCATGTTAAAACAAAGTTACTCCAACATCAGGTATTTTGGGATCCGTTTCTTGAATAGGATGCAAAGTTTTGACATGGGAGAAAAGTCACGAAATAAAGGAGAGCAGGTAAACATGTAACAGCTTCAGCTGCGTGTGAAGGGAACAGAAAGGAGAAAAAGGGCAAAAGAAAATGGTGGGAAACAGACAATTCTGCGCTCTTTCTTACTGGTGGAGAGAAAGACAGATTATGACAGATTATCAGCTAATTAGATAATGGGAGAGGGATCAAAAACCTGCAATAGCATGTGGAAACTCTGGGAGTTTTACACTTGGATAGAGTGTGAACACATTTTGAAAACCTGAGGTGTTATAATGAGATCAAAGAAAAATTCCCAAGAACACCATCTCAACAGAACTGCTTTGCTCTCTGATGCACCTCCAACACACCCTCTGCATCAGTCCTTGTTAGTAACTACGCAAAAGATGTTGGAAGTGGCCTATCACAGAGTAAGCCTAAGTGATACTAAAATGACTGTAAGAAAAGGTTCTTCTGGAACTTACAGAACAAGCTGCTAAAGAGGAACCCAGAAAGAACTGCTCCATATCAAACCCTCTATATTAAGTGCTTTGAAGAACTTCATTTAATTGCAGCATCAAAGACAAGAAAACTAAGGGGGAAAGTGCTGACAGCATCTGTGGTCATAAAGTTCCCTGAGGATTACAGGAGGAATGAATACTTTGATATGGTCAGCTCAGTGAAAAAAAAACACTGACTGAAATGCAGTAGGGTGAGTGAAAGACAAATGTTAGCGGCCAGTTAAAACACAGCCCTGAACAACTAAATTAGGATCCGACAGAAACAGTGGCCAATCAGCTCAAAGATCCTGCCCCTGGAAATTAGATCCCAATCACAGAAGAGAAGAAAATGCTGTGTTGGCAGAAGCCCACCAAACAACCACACACAGCCTTTGTCAGAGGTTAAAATATGAACTAAGGCTATGAGTCCAGCCCAGGGTAAAGTAAACATGTGCAAGGCTCTGAGTTCAGTTACCAGCACCCCTCTTCCCCCCAAAAGACCTTTTAAAATTAAATCTAAAAACCCCACCAAGATTTCTGCAAAGAGATCTCTGATCATAAAATATGTAGTTTGGGTAAACACTAAAAATCTGCCCCGGTATTCTTTAAGTATAAAATCCCAGCAAAGCAACACTGGAAAGCTTTATCTGTTCCTTCCTGTGGAGATCTTTTTAAATACATAAATACAGATGTCAGGAAAGGTCAACAGAACCAGATGTCCACTCACTTCCCTTCTCTGCTTCCTTCCCTTTGGACATTCGATCAACTTTCAAAGAATCCATTCAGTGACTACTTGCACTTATCAACCACATGACCCTGCAACTTCTTATGATACAGCACTCTACCTGATCCCCAAACATCTCTGTCAATAAACACTCAACTTACCCCATAACCCAAATGACCTTTTCTTTTTCAAAGCTTTTTACTACCAAGGACTAATACATTCTGTAATATTTAATTCACTGTCCTTTACCCAACTGACTTACATGATTCCCTTCAGGCAAATATCTAACCCCCAAACCATGACAGAAAACACATGAGGAGATATACTACTTGACTTGGTTCTAAATAAAACATATTCAAGAACAGCTGAGAACCCATGAATTAATGAAATCTCTTCTTCTAAATTACATATTAAAATTCAGAGTTTAGAGGCTGGAGAGATGGCTCAGTGGTTAAGAGCACTAGCTTTTCTTGCAGAAGACCTGGGTTTGAATCCCAGCACCCACAGCTTGGCTAACAATTGTCCATAATCCAGTTCCAAGGGCTCTGACCCCCTCTCCTGTCCTGCTCAGGCTCTGCGCAACATGGGTGCACTTACATACATTCCATACATGCAGGTATAACACTTACACACAAAATTAAAATAAAATAAATAAAAGTTTAGTGGGAACCCTAAAAGCTTTACATGAATATTCTGCAACAGAAACCAGTTCTGAAGGTTATTTTTTAAAGTTCATTTTAAATGCCATAGAAGTCATAACTTCTAGAAGAGTTCACTTTTTCCTACTACCTGAACCATGGCAATGGCATCCTAAACAATTCTCTGGCAGCCCCCTAATTTTTTTACTATATAGCAAGTTCCTCAACCTGCTGAGCCATCTTGCTGGCCCTACGTCACTCTTCCAAAATACAAGTGTGTTCACATCATGATACTCTAACAGTTTACCATCCTTGGAATTAACTCCAAATTGTTCTAGTTCCTTTGAGTCCTGTCCATACCTCAATGACCTCCTGTGTCACAGTTCTCCCTTAGCTCACTAGGCCATTATAGACCCTTGGGTGCTTCTAGACTAATACTCAGAAAGCAGCCCCCTAGCCCCTTCCCGAATGCTTGCTGTCTCCTATCTGGAATATTCTTCCCCAACACCTACTCGGGAATTTCCTTCATTTGATTCAAGAGTGTGCTGGACTGCTGTCTCATTGGTGGCCTCTACTAACCCTCAAATCTGAGAACACCACCTTTGCGGTATTGCCAACACTTCCTAGCCCTTTATGCTGGCTGATGTCACATGCTCAGTTGTTAACTGACTACCTCACCCTGCCCAGGCTAATCATTTCTCAAGTGCATCTGGATCCTCTGCTCACTGCTCATCCTCAGAGTCCTACCACACAGTAGGTTGCTCAGTGAACTTGAGTGGAATGAATGGATGGATTTTAAATGCATACTTTCTGTATGTTTTCATGTGCCAGACTTTGTAACAGGCTTTGGGCTGCACATGTAAATGATGAACATGGGTCTTATTCTCTCCTTTAAGGAACTTTAAAAGACTCTAGCAGTGAAGGACATACACACAAACAGACAAAATGGAAAGCTTAAGAAAACTGGAGCTGCTGCAGGTAAAACAGGTCAAACTTGAACCCTATTATGAAGAGCCCTGAGCTCCAAGCTAAAAAGTTGGGTCTCCATCTGATTCCCTACTGTGGCTCCTCAATTAGAGATGGAAAAAAGGAGACATCTAAAATAGAATGAAGAGAATTAGAATGCACCGACTCACTATTTTGATAACAAGAGGTGAGGTTGTTCTACGTTTCTAGAAAATGCCACTGGCTAAAGAGGAAGAAGAACATGTTCAAAAACGCAGATAGCTGATCTGGTTTTGGACAAGCTGGGTCTGGTAACCACACTTGGTCTCATCCTCTCTTTGATAACCAGAAAACCTCTGACTAGGAAACTCCATGGTTCTGAGTCTTGGCTACGTCTTCTGTCAAGGGTTTACCATATCCTAACAGAGTGGAGCCGCAGGTATCACACAGAGATCCCACCACACTAGCTGAGACTCGCCATGCACAGCAAGTCTGTAAGTCTCCAGGCCTCATCAGTCTGTAAGTTTAATGGATTCTTTATCATGCTTTGTTAAAACAAGGGATACCTGTTTTGCAGTGAAGTCTGACACAAATGCAGAGATTCCCCAGGATTTTTTCCTAGTCAGTGGCTTGAAAATCCAATTCTAAATGGGGAGACAACATTATTTACAATTTTAAAAACCAAAATGTTCTCCTCAAGGAAAAATATTATTGCTTTTCAGTTCTTAATGTCATGGAAATTCCATGTAGGGACTGTATGTATATATAAATGTATATACATCCAGATGTGATGTGGAGACATGAAAGAGGAAGGGGATGGGATTATAGAGGAAAAAAACCAAAAACCTAGAGAAGAACAACAGTATACAACAGAAGATGGCAGTACCACAAATTCAGTCAGTGGGGGGACACTGCCAAGATTCCCATGGCCTCACTCTCAATTAGTAAGTCACCCTCTCCAGTCTCATCCTCTCTTCTCTAAAACTAAAAGGTACAAAAGTAAGTAGGATTAGGCTGACTTTTTCAAAGGCTTCAAATCAAAGTAAAGCGCCTTGTTGAAAATTCCCAGCCAAACAAGCTTAATTCTAAGTCGCTGAGTAAAATGGGTAAGTGGCAAACCTTCTGGAGGAGGCTGAGAGAAGGGCCAAAAGCCAAACACAAAACCAAGGAGAGTTAACTCTCGTAGGATGTATCATCAACAGAAGGCTCCATGTTTCAACATAGTGGAGAACTAAACCTTTTATACTGCCAAGCCAGTTAACTAGAAACATAGGACCTCTGTCATATTGCAAAAGGTTTTAGTCTTCTTGATGAGAGCAAGGAAAAGTTGTTTGTCAGTGTACAGTAGGGGCTGTGCCAATCTGTACCCACCTTCCTCTTCGACGCTTGGTGTGCCACATATACTACGAGAGGTCAAAAGCGGGGAGACGTAAAGGAAAAGAACTTGGCCCAGGAGGTGAGAGGTGGGGTGCTTAGGACGAGTATTCTTCCAGAGGTGGAAACCGAAGCGAGGACCTTAAAGAACCCTTAGCTATATTCAGGGTCAAACTACCTGAAGCTAATCAAATTCCACCACAGAGGTCTGCCCAGGATGCTAGTCAGTTAAAACAATTCTACAGGACAAGAGAAACCTAGACAGAGAGGCCCTTATTTTCTCTGTCAGACGAACAAGGCTTCTGGCACGCTAAGCTATGGCTGCAGCTAGAACCCATGCTGCCTACCATGGAAGACACAAACAACTGGTTTATTGTTGTTGAACAAATTAAACACATAAGTGGCCACAATATTGGCAGTACGAGTACCAGGAAAACAGGAAATTAGAAAGTTTAAAGATAAACAGAGTTGGGGAAAATTTCCTGCTTGGAAAAATAAAACAGTGAAGCCAGTCCTATGATTAGGAAATTTCCTTAGAAAAAGATTAAATCATAATACATTTCAGTTCTGTGACAGTCTCAATTTGACTTAGTTATATTCTACAGTAGTAGGACATTATTTGCCTGTATGTAAGAAATTTGATGAAAACCAGAGAGTGAACTCACAAAACAAAACATTAAGGAAAAAAAAAAAACACAGAAGAAGCTTATTTGAGTTGACTTTCCCTTTCCCTTTGTAAAAGAAAAGTATGGGAATTATTTTTCAACAGGCTTTGACTGAACAAAAAAGGTGAAAAGCTAGAAATTTCCTAAGTCAAAAGCAGGACTTAAGTTTGAAAGTGAGAAGAATGTGTCAGATGAACCCTGAGCATCACATACATCTGAAGTCTCTTCCTCTCAAAACAAAAATAAGCCAATGAATGTGGCCCAGACCATCAGTCCTATTTCAATTTCTACTTAAAATCGTAAGACTGTCAAACTAGTCCCAAGGAAACACTCAGCTACTCTGGTGACTTTACCAAAGATTAAGATGTCTCTTCCCAAGCCGGGCATAGTGGCACACGCCCCTAATCCCAGCACTCAGGAGGTAGATCTCTGTGGGATCGAGGGCTGGTTAAGATCCAGAGCATGGAGCCTGGTCAAGTTCAAGGCCAGCTGGGACTACAGGGAATCTCACAAAAGATACACACACACACACACACACACACACACACACACACAGGAAATCTCACAAAGACACACACACACACACACACACACATATGGTTCTTTCCTTGAAAAAAGTCAGGAAGTGTCTTTCCTTTCTACTCGCAGATACATAATTTTATAAGGTGAGAAAGATTTTATGAAACATCAGGAAAAACATCCAGTGAGAAAGCTCAACACAAATCCTCCCTCTGCACTTTGCTTTCTTGAATGAAGATGACTTTTTTTTTTTTAAACTATTCAGTCATACTTTGGCTCATGCAACACAGTCCACCGGAGAGAAACTCAAATTCTTTACCAAACAGAGAGCTAAACACCAGAAGCAGGCCCCGGAAGAAATTCCAGGACATCAGGGAAACAGTCTTGGCCCTGGCCCAAGTCCCAGCCCAGAATGTGGCCCTTCTCACCCTGTGGATTTGAAGTTGCCCTGGACACTAACGGTGGTAGCAAGCTTGGTTGTGGCCAGTGTACTCTGGCACCTACTGATGTTTCCAAGTCCAGTGGGTAGGGAGAGAAGGTAATTCCCAACCTTATGCAGGAAGTCACCTGCATAAGGTATCAGATGCCAATAACAAGGGTAATTAATTAAAATCAAAGACAGATTTTTATTTTATCCATGTAAATGGCTTGCTTTAGGAGCTTGGAGTAGGAAAACCACTTTGGATCCAACTCAAGTTAAATAGAGATGCTGACTTACAACTCCAATAAATGCAAATAAGATAGTCACTCACCTGTGCTAAGTGCCAGAGTCTAGAAGGTAGAATCACATGAGTTCTCTCCTGTTCTATCTACTTAAATTAAGCCACATCATGAGATGCCATTTCCTCTAACCAAAGCCACTGTACGGAACACTATATGTCAAACATCTTTGAATACATATTTCTGGTTAAGGTTCTGGGTATGACTGTGGAGGATTAGCTGCCCACCATTCACAGTACTTAGGCCAAGTGCCAACAATTCATTGCTTGAGTTAATATCAACCAATACTAGGTAGCTTATCTGTTGTTTAACAGCCTGTACTCTCTGAAAATGCTTGAGGGTTTTCTTTCTTGTGAAGTGCAAACAGCCCATCATCACTCACAGTCCTAGTCATTATTCTGTAGGAATCTTGTATAAAACAGGCAACAAACAATATTCTCCTAAAACTGCCAGAGGTTTAGTTAGCTCCACAGGGTGTGTAATTTCATAAAGAAAAGAGAATTAAAATACTTTAATTTTGACTGCTTGGTAAGTTTCGTTTTCAAATAATAATCGGATATCTAGGTACAAACTCCATCATTATTGAATCTTAAGACATTTTACTCTACTTACTTGTATTTTAAGAGCAGCCACTGCATTAGCCAGAGTCCTACAAGGATCATGCCGTTAATTTCGCAAATAGAAAAAGCCCACTGCACCCGGTTAAAATGGTCAAAAAACGTGTCCGGTAGTGGAGGCTGCACCTCCTTAGGAGGTACTCGTTCATGGACGACCGAGATCATCACTGTGGTGAGAACAAAACAGGAAAGTGCATAAAGAAAAGCCAGAAAAGTCTTGCCCCATTCCATGGGGTACTGGGAGCGCTCTGGTTCTGGCATGGGGATCTTTATCATCTCTTTCCTATACCCATTTGGCATCCCATTGGGTTTAATCTTGATGCTGAAGCTGCCGTCAGGGGTGGGAATGTCAACACCAACGCTGAGGTGCCCGTTGGCGTGGCCATTCTTGTGTGCTTCCATGTGGTGCTCCATCTTCAGGGTCTCTATCATGTCCAAGAGCCGCTGCCCGTTGTCAGGCGAGACTCGGCACAGTGGGGGTTTTTTGAAATCCTCTTGGGTTAGGTTGATCAAGTCCTGGCCTGTGCAATGTTCTAGAGGTTCACAGTATTCTGGCATAGCATTCTCCAGCAGCCAGTCTGCCACCTTCTTGGGTGACCAATAAACCACTTCCTTCATGGTACTGACAGACAACATGCAGTCCCCAGCTTCCTCTCAGACATCAGCAGTCACTGTTCCTAGAGGGCAGGACACCATCCCTCCTTGGCTGATTCATCTTCTTGGGTCTCATGAGCAGAGACTCATTTGGCAAGATGTTCAGGGAAGTTGTGAGACACCTCATGCAGCTGTGCCTGAACATTAAGTCACCTCATTTTTAACAGGATTCTTCCTTCTGTGGAAGCAAAAGAAAAGGTCAAGACCAGGACTTCCAAAACAATTACTTCAAAATGTAAAACCTTAACTTGTATAATGAAAGTGTGAAGACAATTATTTATAAGCTCTACGGCTTGCAAATATGTTGGTCTCAAAAAGCGCTGATTTCCTGGTTATTGGTCTTCTTGACAGCTCATTAAATTAGATCTAAAGATGTATAAGGTCAGAGAAGGCATGTTCTACGGATCTCCAGTGAGGCATTTAATAAGAATAATTCAACAATACTACAGACATTGGTCAGCACAGACCAGTGATTCTCTCTGTGCTTGGTACAATGTGAAAGACTGGCACTGAAATCTGTTGAAAGGACGTTGAAGAATTTATTTATATGCAACAACTTAGATATCATAGAAGAGAAGCAGAGAAATGCTGAACTCGAGATCATCTGCTCCAAAAGTTTTATATCTGTTCCCAAAAAGCCAGAAAATTTCTTTTTTCAAAGACACATGAGCCCTCATACATAAGAATGCCACTCCAGCTGCTTGGGTTGAAGTATACAGTGAATGGGGTGGGGCAGGACTAACACCCCAACTGCTCTGTTGACTTTTCTATTCCCAGTCCCTAGACATTTCTCTGGAACCTCACAATTTGAAAATCAAGAATCTGATTCACCACTCTCATTCATAAAAGAGGAACATGAGTTCTATACAAGCCAACCAGCTTGCCCATTGTTGAGCACATAGAGGGGCTGTAAGTTCAGTTTCTTAGTCTTAGTTCAGTGTATTTATTCACCAAAATAGTTAACAAATGTAACAATAACTAGGGGGATAGATTCAAGGGAACATTCAAAAAAATATTTAAACTATTCATGAATATACATACATATATTATAGACATAACCACAACTATGACTAATAAATATATCATTACAGAAAACAAGTAGAAAAGCACCAGTTAACTAAAGTTATACTTGATGCTTCTGCGAGTATTTCTACTTTTCTGGTGCCTATTTCTTTAATAAGCATATACTACTTTTATAATAATCATTTAAAATAAAATAAAACAAGAAAACAGAAGACCTAACTTGTGTCAAAACAATCTAGCTATGACACATGACTGGCAGACGACAGAGTTTGACTGCTCAGCCCCGCTGCCTACCCCATAATGTGAGCTTCAGCTGTCCGCCTTTACAATGGGGACAATGACAATCAAATATTTCCTTTACAGAGTTGTTGTCAGTGACTAAGGAGACCACATGTGAAAGTGAATGAAACATAGCTCAGCTCTGTGGGCGGTGATCTTGAGGGGTTTGTTGGAAAGTTTGTCTTTTTATCCTTTCTCGGACTACAAATCACAGTCAACACTGTTCACTTTACCTCATCACAAAAAAACAAAAACAAACAAACAAAAAAAACTCTACCAGTTGGACTGACTTTTTTTAATGATTAATGTTGTGTTAACTATAAAAGCACTTCTGCAGATATGGAGGCTTAAAAGCTGCAAATTATTGATGATATTGTTTGTCTAAGAATATTTTTGTGGATTATTAATCTGGTAAATGTTCCAGGCTTTAAAAAATTAGTTCTGTAGCCAAATATACTTAGTGAGTGCATACTATCATCCTTCCAGGATGTCTGTATTAGGATGTTAGGCACTGAGGAAATTCTCCAGGAAAAAAAAAAAAAAAACATTTACAGGGACTTCTCTAACTTCCTTAAAGCTGTCCTACCCTCCGACCCCCTTTCCTCTCCAACAAGTCTCCCACTGAACCCAATCTCATTCTTAAGGATAGACAGCATGCATCCTCCAATTTCAGAGTCCTAATACCTCCAACGGGATCACTTGAAGACACATACCAGTCTCCCTAGCGTGTCCTCAGTGCTAAGCACCCTCCCTATCACACCTGCTCCTGGTTAAGCACCATGGAACCTCTGAAAGTCATGCAAGGGCAGCTACACCTCAGGCAGCCAGGGGCGTCATAGCTCCAGACCTCGGAAACCACGCAATCACAACTGGTCAGTATCTTCAAAAATATCCGTCAGACTTTGCACCATCCAAATTTTAATGGAAAATAAATCTACTAGTAATGTCACTTGCATTGAAAACTGCCTTAAATCACCTTGAATGATTAAGGAAAATATCAGCATTACCAGAGAGAAACAGAAAGCGCTCATAGCCACTACAGAGGCACACCAAAGGTGGTGAACACAGCCTGGATAGTGGTGAGAAGGGAGGGATGCCAAATAGGAGTCTTGACATAGACTGCACAAGAAAGGGAACTCTCCGAAGAGTTAGACACAAGGCCTCTTCTCAAACTCCTCAGCAGATTTAGGGATAACAGTCAGTGAAACCCTCAACATCTACAAGAGACTGCTAAAGAAAAAGCTCTTGATGCCATGTTCAGGCCCAAGGGAAGGAAATGCTGGTTTTCTCCAGAGTTCTTCATTTACCTCCTACCCAGCCCAGGAAATGGACAGCTGCTGCATCAAGGTATACTTCACTTTCCTCTGATGGGCCGAGCAGGCACATCATCTCTTGTATAAAGAGATGACAAACTTTAAAACAGAGACAGTTTAATATAGGCTCAGACATCTGTCTGGCATGGCAAGCAGCTCAAACGTCAGATAGACGAAGAAGAACAGAGGAAGAAGAATCTTGCAAAGCCAAGCTCATCAAGTTTCTGATGGGGAAGAATTCTCCAGAGGTGATATATGTTCCTTGTTTCCATTCCATAATTACCAAGACCACAAAAGCATTCAGAAGCTCAGATCCTGAGCTTCCCCCAGTTTGAAATCCGGCATCTCCTAGTCAACTATCCAGAATCTTCCCATGAGCTACAATGCTCTTTTCTGGCACAAGCTTTATTCACTGAGCACGCCACTTCACAGTCCTTTCCACACACCTCAAATTGCTTCCTCACTAGCATCTGAAAAATCTATCTAGTATGCTCGTGTGGGAGAACACTCAGGTGGTGCTTTATAGGAGAAATGAGTTGGGAGCCAACATGAGGGTCCTGCTGCAGTGCTTTAACTGTTCCTAGGCAGCTTCCACTGGAAAACAAGTCTAGTAACTACCTCATCTACCTGCATATAGGTACTATCATTGTAAGGACCTGGCCAGTTATGTGAAAAGGCATAAAAGTGCACATCTTATTGTGTACCTAGTGTCCGACTTCTTTTCCAATGCCTAGCTGGGCCCATAGTGATGCTTCATAAACGCTGAGGGAAGCCACCACTGCTGGAAGGTGTTTCTAAAGTCTCATCATCCCAATACAGGAACAAAGATAGCTTTCCAGTTCCATGAGGAAACAAACCTTTATTTTAAGCAACTTTTGAAGCTTGAAAACAAATGCATTCATGCTATTTACATTCAGCTGATATGGAATTGGGCAAAGGGGTAAAGCTCATTTTGTGGAAGTGGCCACTGCTCATACTGACTGGCTTCAGAGACCCCAGGGCCCAGCGAGAGGCACAGAAGTCAGAGAGTTGTTTTGCCTTGAACTTCCACACTCAGTGTAGATACTGTGTGGCATTTCTGAAAGGAGACAGGCAAAGTGTCTTCACAGTTCTATCTGGAACACTGCATGCTCAGACAGGATTGGGCAACAATTACCATCACCCAGAAGAACTATGTTGAACTCATATATGACCCAAGTTAGATTTATTACATAGAATGGGAAAAACAACAACAACAAAAAATGAAATAAGCACTTCTTCCTGCAGTATTTCAAAAATTGTGAGATAGAAGAGGTGTGGGAACCCTCATTCATCTTTGATTTTCAGAGAGGTCTGGTCCAGTTTTGGTTTGACTAAAATTTTATACATACAGAAGAGCTGGCTCCAGAGCCAAGAGGTTCAGCAGGGCACGCCTGGTGAAAATATTCAACAGCCTCATAGACGTAAACATGTAGGAAGGAAAATCTAAAAGCTCTTAACCCATGGTGGCTATCTACAGATTAACAAGCAAAACAGGTGTTGACTGCAGGATCTAAGTCCAGCAGAACTTTGTATTTAGTTTCAACCAAGAGAAAAATGATTATACTAAATTCAATTTGGCTCTGATTCTTAAAATGTTTGTAATGTTATAAAAGCTTTTTAATATTATGTCACACCATCATAAAATCTACTTATAGTTAATTATGAAAGCAGGTTTTCAAGGGAGAAAAATAAAGCAATTATTCTGGAAATGCAAAAATGATTCAACCAAGAGGAATTCATAAAATAAATCATTTAGGACTATTCAGTTATACTCCTTCAAAAGAATTCAGTATATTATCTTTTCACCTGGCATAGTCTAGTAATAAAACAGCATTGTGCTAGCAAAAACTCACCACTCAATTACAAAAAGAGCAAAAGGATTTCAAAAATTAAAACACTATGCCAGTAATCCCTCTACTCAGGAGCCTGATGAAGGATGACTGTGAGTTAAGGACTAGCCTCAGCTACACGGCAAGACCCTGTCTTGTGCATGACTTTAATTCCAGCACTTGGGAGGCAGAGGCAGGCAGATCTCTGTGGAATCCAGGCCAACCTGGTCTATACAGCAAGTTCCAGGCCAGCTGGAGCTATAAGGAGACCCTGTCCCCAAAACGAAACAAAACACCATAACAAGCCCAACACAAGAATTAGAAATCAGAATATTACAAAATATGATACAAGTCAAGAATTAATATAATTTTGCTATGAAACATAAAGGTTCCAAGTAGAGATTAAAGGTTTCCAAATCTACTAGAACTTTTGGTAGAAGTCAATAATAACCTAATTGACCTTTGAAGACAATGCAGACCCTGAAAAACTCATGAAATGGTTCATTCTTCTTAACTCAATTTGAATAACTGCTGAATGCTTTTCTCTACATGAATCCTAGCAGGTAATAATTTTCTTATTTAGCATGTGAAGAGTTAATTTAGATATGGAGAATTTATAGAGTACATATGAAGAACAAAGAAGGGTTAGAATGATAATGCAGGTTCAGTTGAAAGACCTACATATTTATTTCCACAGTTTGAGGAGTTTTAGAAGATTACTTCTGATGTTGTAACCTTTAAACTCGCCTTTATTTTCAACTGCTATTACATGCAGTGCTCACAATTTCACAATCCAGCTTTGGTTTGCAAATAAAATCATCCTTTATGAAAGAAGCTCCTTCATCTAAGTGTATGCTGACCTATTTGTGGAGATTTTAGAAGAGCTTGCTGAAATGTACGTATCTGCCTTTTGGTCTACTTAGGCTGCTATGGCTTTAGGCTCTCAGAAGGTTGTATTTGATGACGTCTTTTGGTCTCCTCTTGTCCTTGTTTATTTAATAACACTGATGTTTAGATTTTATAGTATATACAATGCATTCTTTTTCAGTGGCTGCCCTATAATTTACCCGATAGCCGCCATTTTTATAGCCTCACAACCCCAGATGTTAGAACTACACTAAAATGTGGTAGCCCTCAATGTACCAGGGGGAAGAGATCTTTTGACAACATTAGTAGGATATAATGACAAAAGGGCAGTCATGCTAACTGTACACCACAGGTCCCGGAGCTCTGGTGGTATGGAGCCATAAATGTCCCAACCACTTCAGAGAGTCCTATCCCCAGCAAATACGACTCCCCACAGCCTGGACCTCAACATAGACAATTCGTGACTGGGTGAACCCATAAAGAATTAGTAATCAGAAAAATCATCAAAAGTCCTAAAGTGGAAACTGAATCATTATACAGCAGAAGACTAAGCCTTTACTAAAGATTTCACCACATTTCTATATTCAGAGTGATATTTACAGTCTTATCAAATGAACACCAGTTACAAAACAGAGTATCAATTTGGCAAATACATATAATAATATAAATGCCATGGGATAAAAGTCTAGAAGTTATTTATAAGTTTCCTGTTATCTCTGGACAATAGATTTATGAAATAATTTTGTTTTTCCTCTCAGCATTTAAAAATTTTCTGATAATCACATATGTTGTGTGTGTGTGTGTGTGTGTGTGTGTGTGTGTGTGTGTGTGTTCCTATCAAGTAAAATTTGTGTCTCCAAATGCCCTCTGGTATGGGTCTATCTACTGAAGCCTGATTAACCTACCCAGTGTCACACCCTTAAAAAAAAATGACTCTTCCTCCTCCAATAGCCATCACTTACCAATAGTTCCTCAGTTAGGCTGGGGCTTCTCACCCACTTCCCCAAGTCTATGTTGGGATTTTGTCTGATTTGAGCTTATATGGGATTTGTACATGCTGTCACCATCACTGTGAATTCATATGAGTAAATGAAGAGCTGTCTTGAGTCTCCTTATAGTCATTCACTTCCTCTGGCTCTTACAATCATTCTGCCCCTTCTTGTTCAATGGTCCTCGAGCCTTGGGTGGCAGAGGTTTGACATGGGTGCCCAATTCAGGCATAAGCACTCTTTAGTCTTTTATTCTCTGTATGTTGGCTAGTTGTGGGTCTCTGTGTGGATCACTATCTGTGGAAGGAGGAAGCTTCTGGTGAGAGCTCTAGCTGCAATGGCAGTTGCCTCTGAACTGAAACATTCCCTCAGGACGGAAGCTTATCAGACTCAGGAAGTCAGCAAACTTCTCACGTCTGCCAAACCAGAAACTTGTAAGAAGCAATAAACAACTGCTGGAGGGGTGAGGGGTCTCTGACCAGCCTTGAAAGAGGTGTAGAGAACTCCGGAGGCGCAGAGAACTCCGGAGGCGCACCCACCCCAGGCTTCTTCATCGTGCCTGCTCTTGGGAGTAACCCCTCCCGTATTACTGTCAGAAGCGCTGATAAAAACTCACTGGTTCAGTAAGTGGACTTTGGTGCAATCATTGCTTTGTCCTATACTGGGTTGTCTTTCTAGGGTGAGTAGACAGGGTTGTTGTGTCTCCCCAGGAAGTCTCTCACACAATATTGCTCAAAAAAAAAAAAAAAAAAGACAAAACAAAACAAATCACAGGGCTGGAGAGATGGCTCAGTGGTTAAGAACACTAGTTGCTCTTACACAGAGCCTGGGTTCAGTTCCCAGCACCCACATGGTGGTTAACACTGTCCGTAACTCCAGTTCCAGGGGATCCAAGCCCCTCTTCTGATCTCTGTGGTCATTGTACAACATGAGTGCATTTACATGCATGCAGGCAATACGCTCATACACATAAAATTAAAAAAAAATTAAATCCACAAAAGGAAAAAATTAAAGATTTAAAAAATCTTTTAAACTGAAAAATAACTAAAGAAATCATTCAAGAAAAAGTCTTTGAAACAAAGGGACATTTTATTACACCAAAAGAGTATATCAAGCATTCCAAAACAGTACCTGAGAATATCAAATACTATTCTGCTAGTCCTCTTCTATATTAATTTTTAAAGAGAGGAAAGAAAAAAAATACTGACAAATGTTCCTTCCTGCTCTTCCCGGCCATGGATTTGCTTTCTTCCATGTCTGTGCATTCACAACTCTCATCCCTATCCTTGACCTTCCTTGCTGAAACTGCTCATCCTAACCAGAAGAGACAGTGTTCTTGACATCTAAAAGCAGAATTTTGAGTGCATGTTCTATTATAATCTTGTAGGCAGTGGTACCTTTTTAATACTGTATAAACCATGAGACTAGTAGTGCTGATAATCAGCATACATCTTATACACAGTAAACATTTCCTCTGGGCTTTCCAGGACGTTCAGATTTCAAATATATTTCTCGCTTGTCTCATACACTATCAAAATGTCCTACAAAGTTTAATATTCCGGCATACAAAATATTTTTCTCCAAGAATGCTTCTGCTATCTAGGAGTAATTAGAACTTCTTAGTCAAATGTATGGATATTTTTATTCAGAAGTATAACTGTTAATAACCTATAAACTTTAGAAAACTGGTGGGCCACCCAATTGTCAGACTTAGCACAAATAATAAAAGCAACTATCTTAAAATATACTTTCACTCTTTAAATTGAGGACGGCCTGGTGTTGAGCAGACTGACAGCAGGCTGAAAGAGAACAGTTTGTTAGTTAATACTAAAAACCTTTACAGCCTATTTATACTAAGGCAAGTTTTTCTAGTCTAGTAAGGAACAGAAATATCCATTAGTTGGTTAACCAAAAGTTCCCCATTTCATAGAGAAAAGCTCTATCAAGCTACACTTATAAACTTGAATCAATGAAGTAAAAAAGGACAGCTCATTTAAAGAACATGACCTTGGGGACTAACACCAGGTTTCAAAATTAGCAGCAACTCACAGGCCCAGATAGGAGAAATCAGGTTCAAGTTTCTTTCCTAAAATAAATTTCTAATACTTACTTTGATAGCTACAAAAGTTCAATCTATTTTAGATCAGAGAACATTAAAGGTGTAAGTTCTGAATGGACAGCCTTTCAATTGCTAGGGAGCATTCTTGGCCACAGAAAGTACTGTCCAGGCCCCCAACGTGCTCAAAATTCCCCTCTTTTGTAAAGCAGGATCGAGTGTTTCAAGGAAATCAAGTGTAGATCTGTACCTTTACCTCCACTCATAAGTGTTTTGTTTGTTGTTCCAGACAGCAAGTTATGCCAATTCTTTAAAAACGAAACAAAAACCCCTCACGTTTATCAGTTTCTCTACAGCTGTCTCTGAACGCTTGGTTCTAAGAGCTGGTAATACAAAGTTTCTGGAGCCCTATCTTACTGAACTTCTTTATCAACTAATAGTTAATAGGATTAAAAGTCAGCTGAGAGAGCCTTATCAATGATGCAGGTCAGCATACAGTATAGATCAAGCTGCCAAGAAACTGCCACTCTGGCTCTGGCTTTAAACCAAGGTGTGCACCACCAGGGGGCAGCGTCGAGACGGCAGGCCCTCCCCAGCACTTTTCAGGTTACAAAGGGCCTTGGAGTTTCTTTCCAAGAGGAGGCCAATTAGGTAATGAAACTCCAAGAACTACAACCCCTGTTTTCTGAGCCATCAACTGACACTCTCTCCCCAGTACCTAAAATTAGCAAGCAATATAGCTATTTTTGCACATTTGAGCTATTCTGTAATCTCACAAAACCATTTCTAAGACCTTAAAGAAGTATAAAAACTAAAGCACAATTTACTAGAGAGACTAGTTCTAAAACCTTCACTGGACATATTTACTTGTTTTAACATAAAATTTTTATGTTTTATTCTCAATGTGATGAAATTAAAAATCTAATCAATGGTGACTACTGAATTTTAATTAAGTTAGAAACATGCAAACTGGTAAACAAAGCATGATAAAATAACTTTTTAAATGATTAAGATCTGAGTAACCACAGCTAGGCTGTTGTACACTGGATCATATAGGTTCTATCCTCTTAAGAAGACCAGCATGTACATCACTGTGTCATTAGATCAGAAGTCAGAAGTTCAAAAGAGGTATACATGGTTTCTCAAGTTCACAAACATTTATAGTTTGTACAATTAACATACCTTTTATAACTGTATAAATCACAGCTTTAAATAAATAACCATTTGAAACTTCCAGATAGGCTATTCCGTAAATAAGAGGACAGACAACATGTTTGTTTAATATGATATATATCACAAATATGAAAAGCTCTTTAAAATCTGGTAAGAGTTTTAATAAACAGGGACTACAAATCTTCATATGTACATACAAAGGTATGTGTCCACACACATGCACACGCAAACATTAGTTTGTGTGAGGTCCTGGGTTTGAACTCAGCACTCCAGAAAAAAGAAATTTTAATATGCAGAAAAAAAAAACTCACTGTAAAAAACAAAAATTAAAAATTGTAAGACGTTAGGCTTTAGCTATTGAGTTAGCAAAGGTGAATCATCTTAGAAGGAAAGAGCGTCACCAAGGTCTGAGTTTGAATTCTGTCAGTGCTCGTTCTTGGCTGTATCAGGTGACCCTCATCTTCACTTTCACCGGAATCACCACATTCCACTGAAATTTCTGGCAAGACTTCCTCAACAGTGCTCCAGTGCAAAGCCCATCTCCCTTAGACCCCAACAGTGCTTTCGATCTTTGAAATGCTGTTTTTAGAACAAAATCCACACTAAACTGCCACACAGCACACAAGCCCACACAAGCATGACTGAGTCCCACTCCCTTCTAGTCATGCTCCAGAGATGAACTGGAAGATAATCACCCTGTCATTCATACTGGATTCCACCCAACATCCAGGCCTCTACTCCTGCATCATCCCTTCAAACTAGCATTTTGTGATCGTTTTCTTCACCTACTGAGTCATCTCATAGACCCCCAAATTTGGTTATTTCTTATTTCTTCCTCTTTTTCTCTCCCTCCTTCTCTTCTTTTTAAATGTGACAAAAATCTCATGTAATCCAGGATGGGCTCAAACTTCCTATGTAGCTGAGGATGACCTTGAACTTCTGGGCTTCCTGCCTCTGCCTCTTTACCGTGAGATTATAAGCATCTGCCACCACACTCAGGTTTTATGCAGTGCTAGGGACTGAACTCATGGCTTCATGCATTCTACCAACTGAGACACCTTTCTCCCTCCCAAAGCCCTTAATTTCTTCCATTTATACTAGAAATTAGCCATCCCACTGGTACAGCTAAAGAGAAGGTCCAGAGAAGTTTCCCACATTTTCTTTGTTCATTATAAGCAAAGGAAACACAAAAACTAAATTGTATAAAAATTATGAGTTAATTTCATAGTGATGAGTTGAAAAAAAAATAATACTTGAAGTTTACCTAGCTGCATCATCATCCTTCACAAAACATGAAAATCTCACTCTTTTTAGTGCTGCCAAAATCCTCTTTAGCAGTATGAATCAGATTTTAGGGGCAAGAAAGAGCTGGGGATAAAGAAAGAGAAATGGAGGGAGGGGAAAGGAGGGAAGGAAGTAGGAAGAAGAAGGGTATGACAGCAGGGAATACAGCCCCAATACAGATCTCACTGATGCTTCCCAGCAGTGCGTGCAAGTATGAGAATTTCCACATCCCTTAGAGAGCAATGGTTCGGCATTCTGCAGCAGCCAAGACACGGGTAGGACTAGAGAGTGCACAGTCACACCTATGCAGCACAAGACAACATCTAACTACAGAAGAGCTGTAGGCCAACCACTGTCCTCAGTTGACTTTCTTATGCCCAGGTCACTCAATGCTTGATTTTCTAAAAGTCTGTCTGCATGAGCACTTAAGCCATGGATGAAAAGTCAGTCTCACATAGACACAGCATTGCTATTATAACCCAGGAATGGGGCATAGCCCATTAAAAATGAATTTGTGAATCTTATCAAATGGTCTAAAGACATAAACTGGGAGATAAAGCAATTAGCTTTCAAGTGCCACGGGCTAGTTAAGTATGAATGAGAAATGATCAAGGCAAATAGAGATTTAATTTGTAAAAAAATACCATTCATAAAAATCAATACTGGTAAGAAATGCCTAAGAACAGTAATTACGGATTATATATGGAGGAAAAGACTCCCGGTAATGGAAGGCAGAATTTGGTACCCAAAGATGTCAAACAATGACTTTCCAAAGGGAACTCCTTTCTTACCATAAAATAAGAATGGCTATCCTGTAGGTGTCTGTTACATATCATGCTCTACTTCCATGACAGAAATCATACCATTTACTTAATATAAGTGTCTCATGATCTCCAAAACCTCTGGTTTTATAGAGCTCAGCACACACTACAGAGAGACCTTATTCATTAAAGGAACTTGAACAGTATTCAGAAAAGAGATTACCAAAGGCTCTGGCAGGGCCATCGCCACATCCATTTCACTAAGCACAGCTCAAATTTATCTTCTATTTATAAACTTAATGAGCTTTTCTCTTTGAGAGAGCTGGCATCAAGAGAGCTAAGGACTGAAAATCACACATATCTGTAATAGTCAAATCACGGAATCAAAGTAAAACCAAACATTTACTAAGCACCTACTGTGTATAAAGCACTGTTTCAGGCATTCTGTAAGCCCCAGGGATACATACACCTTATCTAATTAGATTAAAATGATCAAATCAAATTCCTGCTCTTTTCCAGACTTACTCACCCTGCAAGCCTTACTTGTGATTCCACCTGCCCTTTGCTCTGGCAAGCACTCTTCACTGTGTATACTGGCCTCAGGTCTCACTGACCCCTTCCAGTCTAGGAGAGCCCACCCCATGAGCTTTATCCTCACTTTGTCTGGTGCTCCTGCTTCCATCTTCAGCCCCTTAAAATGACCCAGGTTGTGACTGCACTCAAAAGCCCTTGGGCCACATTACATTCCGGGAAAACCCTAAGCTCTTATTTAGCAGACTGCACTAAGGCCCTTCTGACCTGGCTCCTGCTGCCTGTCAGGTGCATCCCCCTCCTCTCACCCAGTCCTGGTTTTCCCCTCTTGCTTACTCCCACTAACCCACTAGCCACTTAGCAGTTCTCTAATGTGTCCAGCATGATCCTACCTCAGGGCCTTTGTACTCAAGGTCCCTTCAGGAATACTCTTCCCCAGATATCCTTGTAATACAATTTACTCCCTTGCCACAAGATTTTGGCTCAAATACCTTTTATATCAACCAAACCTCCACTGACCACCTTGTTTCTTTACTTTAATTATTATACTATTTCATATTTTTACTTATTAAATATCTTTCCAAACAAAGGCAGATGAAGAAAAAGAGATCTAGGCTTAAGGATCGGAATCATCAAATTTGAGGAACTCAGAATGAAAGGCAACAAGTTCTGTCATCTGTGATCCATGCAGTCCCAGATCCTGCAGAGGCTGGTGTGGGAGAACTGCTTCCACACAGGAGTTTGAGACCAGCCTGGACATCACAGCAAGGTTTTGTCTCAAAACAAAGACGAAAACAAAACACAAATCAAAACAAGACACCTGTGACTATTCAGGAGGGCAGGATAGCTGAAGGGAAGAAGTGGGTTAGGTAACTCCCTGGGGCTCAGAGGGGGAGCAGGTTAGGTAATTGTCCATGGAGGGATTAGAAGAGAGTGGTAGAGAGGACTGCAACAGAAGAGGCAAGCAGGCAGACCAAGGTAGAGAATTCCAACCTGAGCAGAAAAGAAACACTGAGAGAAAAGGATGTAAGAGTGTGTCTGGTGTTTTCAGTTCAGTCATGGGAACAAAGATTTGTACAACAGGCCACAGCTGGAGGTAAGGAGCAGGAGGGTTTCAAGGAGCCACGCCCTGCCTTGTGGCAATCACGGCCCAAAATGGACAGTGCATCAGCTAGAATGGATCCAAGTAGAGAGGGGGCAGGAGGGTGTACAAGGGACACACTGAGAAGGAAGCCGAACTTCCCCAGTACACACCTGTAATCCTAGCATACTTTGAGTCCTCGGTAGGAAAATGGTGAGATTGATACCATCCTGAGTTGACCAGAGGACCCTAGATCAAAGAGAAGAGAAAAGAAAAGTACAAAGCCACGACCGGAGAAATGAGGCGTGAACCAGCAGCTTTGTAGCATGAGCCATGCAGTCCCAGCACTTGGGAATACTAAATTCTTCATAGCTCAAGAAGGCTTAGAAGAGAACAGAAAAACCTGCTGCGTAGCAGGGCTGAAGAGAGAAGGAGGAGGACACGAGGACAGAAATCAAGGCACTAGCTTGCCAACAGGAAACTGTTTAAGCCCACGTGTAAATATGCACACCTTAAAAATGCAGAGCGTACCAAAGTGGGGGCTCTCCACTGGCATCAAGTGGGCACTCAGAAGGCTTTGCGCTTTGGCGATTTCGGAATCTCAGATTTTCAGGTCATGGACAATCAACAGGAATGCAGGAAAAATCTGTACTTGGCAAGCTCCAAGAAATACCAAATAATTTCTGAAGTGAAGTCACTTTTACTTAAAATGTAACAATATGACACAGGCCCCTCTCTGCGCACAAATATACCTTCACAGAAACAGGGAGGGAGAGGATATACGAAAATGTGCCTAAGACTATAGACAGAAACACAGAGTTTTGTTTTTAATGTGGCACCGGTGGGACACCCCTAAAGAGGGTTATTCTGTAGCAGGTTTCCTCCAACTATAAACCAGTGAGCCCCTCAATCTCCAGGCTGAGCTCATTAAAGCAACAGGTTCCCATAAGAGATTTCTCACAAATCCCACAGAGGAGTTGAGATGATTCATACTGACTGTCAATTTGACAGGATCTAGAATCACCTAGGAGACAAAGCTCTGGGAATGGCTGCGAGAAGTTTCTACCTCAACTTGGGCAGCACCATTCCAAGGCCTGGGATCCTAGACTGAATGAAAAGGAAAAAGGGAGCAGGACGTGTGTTCATCTTCCTGACTGTGGACCCAATGTGACCAGCTGCGTCAAGTTCCGGCCACCATGACAGACTGCACCCTTGATCTATGAGGAGAAATGGACCCTTTCTTTTATCAAAGAACTTGGTCACAACAATGACAAAAGTACACTAATATACAGGTGTCTGTCAAAATGAGCAGCCTAGAAGATTCCTTCAAAGTGTTTATAAATGGCTCCCTTGGAAAGTTCTGACACATTCTGCTTTGTTGATAGAAGATACTCCTCCTGCTTTCTAGTCTAAAGGACCTTATTCTGCAGCCCTTGCTTGTCTGGGACTCATTATATTATTCAGGCTTGTGTCAATCCTGCCTCAGCTTCCCAACTGCTAGGACTACAGGAACGCACCACCACTCTAAGCATCATCCGGTCTTTACACCTGTGCTTATTATAGCAGCCACCTACTTTGTGACTCTGAGTTGAAAAATGCCACGGGTTAAAATCTGAGGAACCTTAGGCTGGTGTCTATATTTCCTGTGGCTACTGTAACAAATAACCACAAGCTGAGTGGCTCTGAACCAAGAAAATCTGTTATCACAGTCCGGAAATCAGAAGTGAGTGATAAAGGTGTTGGGAGGGCCACACTTTATCCAAAGGCTTTGGAAGAGGGTTTATTCCCTGCCTCTCAACAGAGTGGCTACTGGCACGCTGTGGTGCTCCTCAGCTTGTGATGTCATCACTCCAATCTGTGCCTTCAGCTTCACACTGCCTGTGGGTCAGTGTTCCCTCTGCCCCTCAATCACAATGACACATGTGACTGCATCTGGGGCTCACCTGGATAATCCAGGATAAGCACCTCTTCTCGAGGGCTTTAATCATATCCTTTGCCTGAAAATGTTTACTCTTCTTCCAAAACACCCAAACACCAGTTCTTGAAATATTTTCAGTGGTTCTACTTCATTGCAGTTTGGGGGCATCATTTTAAGACCAGCACAAAGCCTTAAGTCTGTGTTTACATTTTACTTAAAGCTTATACACTTTCTTCTTTTCTAGAGAAGTATTTAATGTATGATTAACAGAGCCATTTCCTTCTTTTTACTGATTTCTCTCTTCACAGTTCTTCTGTAGGGGTCAAATAACCGAACCAAAACAACTCTTTATTAAACTAAGGACACAGCAGAAAGAGATGAAAAGAAAAAGAATCCATTTATACCGGATTTGAATTTTAGGACATGCAACTAAGAATTTTAAGTTTAGTTATATTCTATAAATAATCTAGCAGGAAAATATACATTTTCTACATAAAGATGCAGATCATAAGGAGGAAAGGTCTGTCACCAACGTGTCAAAAAACCTGACCTAGGCAAGTTTCTACACTCACAGCCAATCACGGCAGCAAGGTCTGAAAGGCTTAACCACCACAGCAAATGTGCACTCATTTACCAATCTCAGATCTTTATTCAGAAACACTCCATATTCACACGAAACTCTGGGCAGAGCAGTATAGCACTTAGCCCGGGAAAGGCTCTTAGTAAATTTCAATACATCCTACAAAGTCAGAATAACAAACTGAACTTAGAGTTAATATACTATTCCCAAGGGCTTAGAGAAGAGTTTTCGTTTCTACCACCAATATTGTATTGAACAGCTACCATTAAAGCCCAATGCACCTCTGACCACAAGCAAAGCATACTGTGGCTAAGGAGGCAAGCAGTCCACATGGAACGAGGAACCTGTGGAACAGAAGGTACCACTGTACAACACAGCACGTAAGTTTATGTTCGGTTAGAAAAACAAGGGTCAGTTAATGTACAAGCAAGGCAAGGTCACATTTACCAAAAATCTTTTTTATTTTCTTTTTAAAGCTGGGGACTGAGGGAACCAGGCATGAAAAGCACTTGTTCTGTCACTGAGTTACAACTTCAGCCCATTCATCAAAGTCACTGCGTCCCACACCTTCCATTGCTTGCTTTTGAAAAATGAGTCAAAAGAAACCTGGCAGAGCGGGGCACGGCAGTGCACACCTATAACCCCAGCATTTGGAAGTTTGAGGCAGGGGGATTGCAAGTCGGAGGTCAGCCTAGGCGACAAAGTGACTTCCAGGCCAGCCTCAAATACACAGCAAGACCATGTCTCAAAAAACCAAACCAAACAAAATGTTAATGGCAGCCCTATTTACTCAAGAGTATTTCAAAAAGCACCTAACCAAACAATTTATTGTGATTTTGGCCAGACAGACTTGATACCTCTTCACCACGAAACACCAAGTCATTTTAACAAATGAGGCTTATCTGTACATAGCAATATGTCACAGGTTTCATTTTAAAATGCATTTATTTATCACATATATATGGATACTTATATTAATATGTGCATAGACACGCATGAAAGGCCAGTAACACATAGAGGCTAGAAGGGAACAGGTATAGAGAGTTGAACAGAATAAGGGAATTGCATTTTTATATATGATTTATATTTCATAACTATAAATCATTCTATTCTTTAGAAAAAAAGTAACAATTAGAGAGTGCAGGAGAAAGGAAGAAAAAATAGCAACAATCACCTAAGAATTCTCAAGTCCAGAGCGACCTGCCTTTTTAAATGTAAGCCTTGGGAGGGCAGCAAGGCTGGCAGCCATGGACGCAGACCTCCTGCGGCCTGTCTTCTTGGAATTCCTACTCCCTCCTTCTCTAGATACCTGCTCTGGTGGAGACCCGCCTTAAGCTTGCTGGCACAGGAACAGGAAGAGAAAGAAGGAAAGACCTGCCGAGGGGCTACTGCTGGTTCCAGCCTAGGGCTGAGCTCTGTCTCAATCAGGCCTGTGTCAATCCTGCCTCAGTTTCCCATCTGCTAGGACTACAGGAACACACCACCACTCTAAGCAACTTCCGGTTTTTACACCTGTGCTTTGTTATGGCAGCCACCTGCTTTGTGTGACCCACAGGCTTTCCTAAGTGACAGTGCTCCAGTGCTCTTCAGAAAGACCGCCATCAAAGACCCTACCACAACCCCAAAGAGATCTAGTTCTGTTCTAGATACGAACTGAGAGTCAAGTTTCCAGAATACAGACTTAAAAACAAACAACCCCTTTCTTTTCCAGTGTTGCAAGAAGTAAGATATCAACCACCAGCATGCGAATGCAATCACAGACGCAGCCTACCCAATCCAGAACAGGTCCCTAGAAACCCAGACTAGAAAGGGACCTGCTGCTCTGCTTGTCTGGGTCACTGAAGCCAGTACCCAGCCTTGAGAATCCATCCAGAAACCCAAAGCTGCCACCTACTCGCTTCCTCCCTCTCTGCTGGCACGAGCTGCTCAGAGACCATGGGGACATGGTGTGCAGCCTCCATGCAGCACCAATGCCCTGATCTCTACCTTGACTAACACTCTTACAGAGGAATCTTACTTTGCAAAACATAAGCCTTGGTCAAGGTGCTTTTCTTCTTTTTTAAATAAATGAATATTAAGACAAATATTTAACCAAGAATTTTAAAACTAGGGTTTGCTGGGGCTACAGGGAGACCCTGTCCTCAAAAACAACAAAAATCCAAGCCACCAGGGGCTGGGTACATGAGTCAGCCATTAGAGTGATTTCTTTTTTAAATAAACTATATCTAGCAAAGGAGCTGTGAAGCATGAAAGCTGATCTCTCCTTCACAGACCTGGGTGGGCTCCAAGGGTGGCCCACACAGCTTGGGTGAACCTGCCTGCATTAATCCCTCACTTTCTCTGTTGTCACCTTCCTAGGATTAGAGGACAGTGCATAGGGGAAAAGGCAGTCCAGGAAGGACTGAAACTCCCAGTGGACTGGGTAATTTAGCATCCTTCTGCTGTAAGGTGTGGTACAGAAAAGCAGAGCTTTGGCAACCGTGCTCCCCAACCCCCAACATGAAGGCTCAAAAAGAGGAAGAAAAGTTGTTTTCTTTACCTTTTTCAAAAACTTGTCTGACTCAACCAAAGCTGAAATTACTAAATAAAATTAGACAGTTACATCCAATATGTATACTCACATACACTTTTTACCAGGTAATTTTTACAGGGAAGTAACTTGTGATTAGGATTGAACTGGGCGGGATGGTGGGAACTAATCTCAACACTTGGGAGGCAGAGGTAGGCAGACTTCTGAGTTCAAGAACAGTGCAGTCTACACAGTGAATTGCAAGATAGGTAGGGCTACTTAGTGAGATTTTGTCTCAAAGGAAGATTATATTTAATTCCCTTCTGACTTTTAGATTTTGGTTGACATCAGTCAGTCTCAGGAGACAAAAAGAATCTATTCTTAGAATAGGAACTACATTAGTATTCTTAATTTCTTGGGAAGTGTTCAAAGATATGGAAAGGTGCATGTGATAGTCCATATTGGGAATTTCAGGTCTATGTACAAAACATCTTTATCCTGTACACATTTTCATAGTTCAAAATTTGTTAGACCAGGTTACTTTCATAATCAATAATGCCTATAAAAATAAATAGATATCTTAAGGGTGGATACCCTCCCTCAATGTACCGACACCTCCCCCAAACACACCCCATTTCCTTTCTCTGCTCTAAAAAAATTCTCTACACGTGCGCTCATCCTGTATTACAAACAGAAACTGAGAGGAAAAACCCAGTAAGATTTCAGACTAAATTTAGCAGACAGATTTGAGTTACACTTCTCAAAAACAATCTCTGAAATAGTTCTAGTCTTATGAAATTAAATTTCATAGGCCTGTGACTCTAGGCTTCACGAGTGTCTAGTTTTAACAAATGCTCCCAGATCATGTTATTAAAATGAAGGCCACAGCAAAATATTTACGAAATGTCCTGGCAAACACTACTTTATTTTCTGTAAATCCAGGAAATACTGAATCTACATAAACCAGCAACAAAGGTCGGCCTTCTTTCCTCCGCTTTTCTTTCTTTCTTTTCTCCCTCCCTCTTCCTCTCTCTTTCTCCCCGCCTTATTCCCCACCTCTCTCTTGCTATGCTAGGCCATTTGATCTACTCTTCCTGCTTCAGCTTCCTGGGTACTAGGATTATAAGTATGTGCCAATATGCCAATATTAAGGCCAAATCATGAAAAGCAGATTATTAATCTCAGACATCATCAATAACTACAGTAGATTCACAATAAAAAGAAAGATATTCACAATAAAAATTTTCTCAATAGAAATACATATTGAAATCTTTAATTTCAAGTTATTTTATAATATTGCTGAATTAGTTCTACAAAACTTTTGGGTAATGTATTGCACTATTTTATAAAGACAAGAAAGCTCAGAAAATGAGTGATCTGAAGTGGATCTTAATGCTACAATTCTAATCCAAAGAATTATCCAGAATTTATCAAGTCATTTAGAGATGTAAAGGCAAAAGGTTCATTTTTTAGCTTAAAAATGTTTGTGTTACAATTATATTTATCAGGATTTTACTATTTATACAGGATTTTCTTAAAAACTTTCAAAAAAAATTTTTTTGGCCTATAGTCTCAAAACACTACATTACTCTAACCCCCAGGTCAACTATCATTGAAGAAAACAGAAAGATGGTATCTTCTTGAAACAACTGTAAGTTTTACTTGTGTAACAATAGCAACCATAACTAGAAAGAAAAGCTTACACTAGAATGTAAATAATATTTAAGGAAACTGCAACACTTTATAATGACAGATTTCCATTTTCCTATGTAAAAATATATCTATTTGATTTTTATTAACTTTGATGAGTAGCATTTCACAACCACCTCAGCATAAATATCGTATTAATACTGTTTACGCACACGAGATGTTGACTACATATCAAACAACATGTTAAATTTATACTCTGCTTTGCTTTCACTAAGCATAAACACATCATTTTTTTCCAGGATAAAATAAAAACTATCTAATGGGTGTGGGATTTGGCTCAGGGCTAATACTTGTAACAGACATATTCAGATATGTGGTAGCCTTAAAGCACAGTAGGCAGCATGACCTACAAAATATATAGAGCATTTTTTTTATATCTTATGGTGAATGCATCCTTTGAGAGGTGAATAGGACATGAAAGTAGAGCCCACACAAATAGAATGTGTCCTTTTATATATACATATATGTATATGTATGAATATATATAAAGAGAGAGACTCAGACAGTACCCTCATCCCTTCTACTGTGAAAGGATTCTAGTGCTAACAGGAGCCTCGGAGAAAGACACCAAATCTGCCACTTAACTGACCTTCGACGTCTTTCATAGCCTCCAGAATGGTGACAAATTTCTTTTGTGAGTAAGCTACTATCTGAGGTACTTTACAGCAGCTGGTGTGGACTAGACATGGCATTTGCAGCTTCAACACTTGGCTCAATATCCCTCCTTCTTTTCCTGATAACAACCATTTTGTATGATCCTGGCCCATCATTTGGGCCTTTTATTACCTCATGCTAAAACAACAGTAAGTAACATGACCCTCGGAGGGCTTTAAGACACATTCGTTCACTCGTCATTCTGAAATAATGTTAGAATAGTTTAGAAAACTGAAGCATCCCCTTCACCAGCTGTGTACCAGCCACTCAGAGGACTACAGAACGCTGATCAAACCATGGGAAACTAGCCTCACTCTTGGCTAAATAACCCATGTTCATCCAATTTCAGCAACTCCCCCAATATCCTCTTTTCTCCATTCCCATAAACATGCTGTTTCCTTGTTCTGCGCATGCAAGTTCCTCTTTCTTTCCTAACCTCTCAAGACCTGGACAGGTCTAAAGAATGAGGTATTCTGTAGAATTCCCTTACTTGGTCCCTTGTATTTTCTAAAGATGAAATTGGGAATTTGGGAACATGCACTTTGGCAAAAATACTCTAGAAGTAACATTGTGTCCAAACAATACACATTGGCCATCTGTCTTAATGTTGTCTTAGTACACTGACCCTACCCTTGTTCAAGTTTTTAACCTGGGAGAATTGTCTTGAGGATATAGGAGTCTTCAATAAATGGCAGCTACAATTATGTAAAATAGTAGCTGGGATTGAAGTTTTAGAATTAAATAGTCTTGGATCTAATGACCATTCTACCGATTCTTACAATCATGGGAAAGATTTTTAACTTCTCTTGTCCTCTTTCTTCCAGTGTCCTATAAAAACAAAGTTTTCTGTGATTAGTATGCAGATTAAATGTATGATTATATGTAGAGTACTTGGGGACTGGAATTTAATAATGTTCTATGAAAACAATCATTATTCCTTTTTTTTCTTTTGGTCTTTTTGAGACAGGGTCTCCCTGTAGACCAGGCTGGCCTTGAACTCACAGAGATCTGATCTGCCTGTTCTGCCTCCAAGTGCTGGGACTAAAGGTGTGTGACATCATGCCTGGCTAATATTACTCTTTAAGTGAATTTTTTTTTCAAAATAAACACTACAAACTAAAATAAAAGAAGAAAGGTGATTTAGGATTTGGGCAGAAAAAAAAAGCTGTGATGTATTGTGGTTTGAATCTAAAATCTTCTGCACAGGTTCAAGGTTTGAATGTAGGGCCTAGCTGGAGGAACTGGGTCTTTAGGGTGGGCCTCTGGGGATGTATTATCCATATTCTCCCTCTCCCTCCCCTCCCTTCCCCACCCTCTTCCTTTCCCGCCCTCCATCTCCCCTTCTCCTTTCCTTCCTATTCTGCTTCCCCCCAATCCCATCCACTATGTTGTAAATTGCTGTCTTCTAGCAGAAGCCCCAGCCACCATGATATTCTTGCTCAAGTAGATGTGAGTAAGTAGCTATAAACTGAACCCTCTGAAACCATGGGATAAAAAGTAACTTTCCTTTCTTCAGTAGTTTTTCAGGCATTTTGGTCAGAGGAAAGCTAACACACGCCAGTGGATAAAGCCTGGGCTGTGGAGTGCCAACATTTCATCTCTTGCTTACTCAGGTTCCTTTTCCCTCGGATAAACAGGTGGGTACTAAGAGCTTGGAAACAGGCAGATATTCACCCTCAACTTAAAGAGATTGAGAGTATGACAAAAGGACATAAAAGTCTTTCTGCCGCAGCTGTCTTTGGTGTCCGACGTGTGTTGATCCATTCTGCCAGCATCTGAAACCTGGCCAAGGCAAATTTGGCTTCTCTAGTGCTCTGTCCTTTGGTGTACTATGCTGACTAATCAAGCTCTTTAGTGTCTACCTTTACAGACCAAGAGGTAACAGCCCCTTATGATTTATTTCTCAGGCCCAAAATGGGAACCTGTATGCTGCTAAAAGAAAATACATGTGTAATTCCCTGAGCAAAATCATTTTGACAGACAGGGATTGAGCCTCCCGGGGCCAGGATGAGAAAAAATAGCCCAGGGAAGTTCTAAATTACTTTGAAATACACTGTACTTTCAGAGGCCTAAACTGCCTAATAGTTTAAGCAGAGAATTAGGCAGCAGAAAGGGACCTACCAAGTTCTTTCTCAGTGACTCCTGCCTGGCCAAGAGATGGAATGTCCATCACCTCCTTTCCCGGCTTCCTGCTTCTTCATCTGGTGAAGAAGAAAGGGAAAATACCTAATAACATGTACTGACAGCCTCCTATGAGTAAGTATAGGCTCATTCCATGCAGAAACAGCCCTATAAAAGGAGATAAGACTATCTATTGACAATTAAGGACCCTAAACCTTCAGAGATGAGGTAGTCAAGGGTCAAGTAAGGTACTCAAGGCTACATGCTAGAGTGAGGTTGCAACCATAGGTTCAAAGCCTGTGTGCTGTGTGCCTCCAGTTGGGGATACCATCCCTCCTCTGCAGACCTTGGTAGTATACTAATGCTTTCAGTTCTTGAAGAGCACTGTATCCACTAGTACTGCACGGTGGTTACTATCATTAACAAACATCTCTTCCTTCTCGCTGTCTCTGTTCTTAATGTCACTTTCTGGAGTGCACACTGGTAGCCAAACATCCTACAGCACGGAAGGCTTCAATAAAAGCTTCCTGATGCCTCCTCTTTTTCCAAGCTAACATTTTCACCGTCCCTCTTCAGTAGCTAGGAAACAAATGCAGTTTTGCCTGCAGAGTCAAGGCTGGGAAGGGACAGAGCCTTCCTTCTGGGGTCTGGCACATTCACTTCTGGGCATCTTCTGCATCTATCACACAGGTGAATTCTGAAAGAAAGCCACATCTGGGAAGGCACAGGTAACACCTGGGGACCAGGTCTCCCGTGAACTTCACTTTCCTCAGCCACTGAGATGAAGGTGTACACCTAGATCAAAGGGTTCTCTTAGAAATGTCCCTTGACCACTCCCTATCTTTGCGCAAAAAGCCTTCCACACATACTCACCTCCCCCAACTGCCCAGATCCCCCACCCAAAGGGAATGAAAGGAATCACAGGTTTGACGCACATGTGTTTAAGTGATTGTATTTATCTTCCACTCTCTCCTTCTTCAAAAAATACTTTCCCTCATTATCATAAAAGCAATATTGTCAAAATTATATTTAGATTCAACGTAAGTACTACACATATAGGCAGACACAGCAAGTAAGCCTCCTCAATTTATTCTTCAGAGGTATTAAAAATCTGTTTTAGAATTACTCATCTGAATACAAGTCACATAATTTGGTGGTGTTAGCCACAAAATATCTGCGGTGATAAAGGAATCTCAGAAACCATTCTACCAAATCAAAATGCCTCAGTGCTCAGGAAAAATTTCAGATTAGGCTCAAATTCCACTCTGTCACAGCAGTAATGGGCACATGAAGCAAAGGTCCCTAATTATGCTCATGGCCTTTGCTTGGGGTAGCAGCAGAGAGTGGTATAAACTAATGACACTGGGAGAGTCCGTGACGGCAGCTCCAGAGGGGCTGTTGTTTGCTGCCCTGTCCTGCATGGCGTGGGATCATATCATTCAGTGTGGGCATCCCCAGGCATCTCCAGAACCTTGTCAGAACTGCTGTGAAGTTCCAAAACACCAGACACAACAAGTGTAAAATACAGGGGAAAGAGCACGCTCCAGTTTCAAAGCGCTTCCCAAACATCTCCAAGCACATTCCAGAGAGATTTCTAGGCTAAAGGGCAGTGAACTAAAGCAGCATCGCTGACTTTTCCTCCGCCTTCCGTTTTTCTCTTAACTTAAGGGAATGACCTTTCAATAGTTGTCCTTTCTTGTACTGCTACTGTGAGATTTGATTATGTAGTCTGTTCAAAACTTTTAAACTGTGAAGCGTTGTACCAGCTGTCACTGTACCTAGGGGATTGCAAATTGATAAATACTGAATTTGCAAAGTGGACAGTTTCCTCATGGAATTTGTGCTCATAAATGGAACCCCTTTCAGGAGACTGAGGTAGGATTACCATGAAATTGAGACAGCCTAGGCTTTTTAGTAAATTCAAGACCAACTTCATCTACAAAATGAGACTCTGCTTCAAATAAACAAAAAAGAAAACTAACCAATCAACCAACCCACAACAAAGCCTAGCGCTCTTTCTAAGGGAAAGAAAAAAAAACTGATCAAGCTATCTATGCCTTTTAGAACGCCTTATTTTCCAAAGCCATGGTTTCCTTATGAGTTTACTAAATGGTATGACACTATGACTTAGATTTGATCATACTTCTAGACACAGCATCATAAATTAGCTACTCGGCTTTCTGCCTAATTCCACACGGTGTATGTTTAGTGGGGCGGTGGCAGTCATACCTCAAAGTTCTTCAAGGAACTGAAATGTGAATACCAAACAGGAGGGCCTTCTTCCTCAGGGTCCCAGAAGACCAGTTCATCCAGCACTGGGCAAAGAACAAGGCCACCAGGAGGTTCACCTCCACAACATGATCAGGGCACAGTCCAGGTGGCATTTCAGAATCAAGAAAAACAAGTCAACAGACAAAAAGTAAGGAATTGAACAACAAACATGAGAGTAAAGTAATGGAGTGAAATGGCATGTTATCCAAGATCTGCTGTAAAATGCTGTCTCCTTCTCTGAAATGAATGACAGAGACAGAGACAGAATGAGAATATCATGGACAGCTGAGTGACAATACAAATACTACAGATACGAAGTTTAGGTCAGGATTGGTGGCACTTGCCTTTAATCACAGCACTTGGGAGGCAGAACTAGGTGGATCTCTGAGAGTTCCAGGCCCAAAAAAAAAAAAGATACAGAGTTCATTTTACTTTTTCTATCTTTTTAAATTGTCAATAGTTATTTTAATTTTTGTGACCTGTAACCCTACCCTACCACAGAGCAATTGAAGTTATTCTTCCTTAAAACATGGAATGCTGGAATTTTAAATTAGATATTCCATTTGTTTAGAAATAATACATGCACACATGCAAAGAGCATCAGAAAAGAAGAGAATAATAAGAGAAGTAGAGTTGGAGGTGAGGTGAAGGCAAAGAACAAGTCCATGACTGCCTCTAAGCAAGGAGCCCCCACTCACAGGGAGCCACAGTTCCTTCCACCAAACCTGACAGCTGTCCAGATCTGGGGGACCACTGCCTCGGTAATAACTTACCCATTCACACAATAACCCTTGAACAAAATGAGATCTGCCCCTGAAAGTACGTACATCCACATATCACCCTCCTGACCGTCAGTCAGTATTGCTCGTACCCAGTCACCCACGTCATTCTTAGACTATGGTCTAGGCAACAGCAGAAGAGAAAAGAAAGGTGAAAAGATCAAGCCCTGAGGTGCAGGAATGCCTTATGTCAGCCTGATAACAGAAAGCCTCTAAGAAGCAATAGTCACTGCATGCCATTTAACAAAGAGGGACATACTAAACCTTTCATTTGTATTTTCGTACTCAACCTTTTTTCTCACTCTTCATTTCCTTTCCAGTTCTAGCCACAGACAAGACAGTCAGGAAGCATCAAGCAATGCTACAATGACAAGTAAAGAGGCCGGTCAGAACACAGATGGTATTCTTCAAAATTCCATTTCATAAGTTGTTGATCTGTCACCTAGTTGATCACCAGAGTTGAAAAAGGCACTGAACTGTGAGACCAATCACTAGAAACACGGAGAGGCCGTGTGGGTCTTTTTGATACCTGCTCCTCAAAAACACAAAAGATTGTCGTAGCAAAGTATGTTTATATGGAAGGGCTGGTGAAATGGCTCAGAGGGTAAAGACACTTGCCACTAAACCTGATGACCTGAGTTCAATCCTCAGAACTTATATGATAGAAGAAAACTGATTTCCACAAGTTCTTCTGTGACCTCTGCATGAACATGCCACATACACACACACACACACAGCCTAAAGAACCAAGATTCAGCTCAGCTTTGACTGGGCATGTAGGGCAGCTTAGATTTTCAGGTGAGATGACAAAGTTCCAGCCTCCAAACTGGGGCCTCCTGTGATCTTACCAGGGACACTGCACTCAGCTCATCTACCTGGAGCAAGGTACTCATTACCCAAATGTCTGGATTCATGACTTTTTCCATGTGGGTCAGACATTCTTTCTCTTCAGATACTGCAAAAGGGGGAAGGGGGGGATCGCATGCAACCCAATACTCTTTGCTGAAAAGGACAGTAAGTTCCATCCCATTCTGACATCTTTCCTTTCTTGAGTTTTGAAGAGAAGTTTATTTTTCCTGAAAACTAGTCAGATCTCATTTCATAGATAAATGTGATTCGTGAGGTTTTTCATTTTATTTTGGCCACCAGGAATCTCTTGGTCAATTGTTGGGTCAAATATGGCAAACATACAGAACCTAAAGATCCAGTCAACACTGGATATCTGTAGAGTCCGAGTTTAAGAGGCATTCTCCATACTGGCCACCTGAATTCCTACTTTAGGAAAGCCAAGACTCAGAGATGGAAATACATGTAATGGGAGAAATGATGGTTTGGGGCTGAAACTTCAGGTGTATTCTGTACCATATTTTATGACACATGACAAGACAGAATTGCTCCAACTGGGTGTTTAAGAATCACACTGGGTTGGACACTTCAGTTGACAATTAATTGTTCATAGCTATCAATATTGTTGCTCTTCTCAGAGGCTGTATTCTTGAAACAGGTTTGTACAAATTCTATCTGCAGCCAGATAGAATAAAATGGAAATCAGTATAAAGCTGAGGTTAAGGTAAGTAATGTGCACTGGGAAGAAGCATACTTTTTAATAGACTTTCCTACCCCTTTTGTTTTAACCCATCTGTAAGATCCACTCTATGTAGGTTTTGGCCTCTGATTTTTTGTTTTTGTTCATCACTGACTTAGTTAGCAACTAATCTCTGATACAAATGCCTAGTGCAAAAGTAAGAAAGCTGATGTTCATGGCTGTTGACTGCCTCTTAAAGTCCAATAATGAACCAAATAAATCAGTTATTACAAGCCCTTTCTTCTAACCAATCTACACCAACTCCTTTTAGTTTTCATCTAAGAGGACCAGTTTCATGGAAGCTTGAATGAGCTCTTATGCAGAATGTTTATCCTTTTGTCCAGAATGACCAAGCTCTGCGGTGAGGGCAAACGTCTCCCCTCTGTTCCTTCTGCTCGTACACCTACATCCTGTGATCAGAGTCCCTCTGCTTCCCCTCTCACACACACACAAAACAAAGAGCAAAAAATAAAAAACAATTCATGGGACTACAATTTGCCACATAGGGTTTGTGTGGAAGCTTGGTCCCCAGGATGATACTGGGAAGGAACATGGACTTTACGGAGTGTAACACAGAGGGAGGTCTTCAAATCATTGACGGTACTGTGCTGGAAAGAGGTTTGGGTAAAATTCTAGCGCAACCCTTGAGTTGGAACTCCATACACTGAGTCATTGTAAGAGAGAACCAAATGGCTTCCTCGCTGGAGCTTACTATCCACACATGAACTCTTCCATCCTGCTTTCACAATGCCACCCACCACCAGGACCTCAGCAGGAGCCAAACTGATGAGGCTGCCCAATCTTGGCTTCTAGCTTTCAAAAATGGGAGCTCAATAACCCTCTTCCTTTACCAAGGTGTCTGCCCTGTATATTTCATTATAGTAAGAGACAACAAAGTAATCAATGTTACTGCTACCATTAAACTGCACATGCATACAGTCCACTACGCAAGTCAGAGGAAAATCAAGCTAAGTTGTTGGAGTCCCTGAGATATCTCTAATAATTCCTTTGAGCAATTAAGGAACAGGTATAAAACGTTACTACAGTTCAGTCTCTCCTAACCAATCAGTTTCTACTCAACCTAGATTGGATTAATTATCACCCCCCAATAACACATGGTAATGTATATAGATGACTAAGTCACTGCTCACTGTCATTAATCTGACATAATCCTGGCCACACCCTTTCCACTGATTGATGAGCAATGCATACCAAGACTCAGTTGTATTTACTTCCAAAGCAGTTTATTCAGGTTGGACTTGTTTCTACTATTACAGAATTTAAGTTATTAACGAATGAAATTTAAAAAGGAAATGAGATCTTTCCATAAAATTAAATTGAATGCTTTAGTAGAACTTGATAAAGGTAAACAGGTTAAAGATTGCTATAAAATTAACTATTTGAAACAACTTTCATATTCTGAAGGAGAAAAAAAAAATGACTTAAAAACCTAAGAGAATTTACCAACAGGTTGCTGTGAATGTTTTGCTGTTTGGCACCACTTTAAAGAACTGAGGACAGGACACTGTCAGGGAAACATTAAAGGTGTGGTTCCAGGAAGATAGTAAACAGCACAAATCAGAGGCCAATTCAAACAAAAAGTTCCTTGATACTATGCACAGGACTGAAATAACCTAAGAGTTTATTTTTTCAATTATTTATTAACTCTTGCACAATTTGTGCCAGTGCTAACTACAAAGCCTCAAGATCTTCATTCAATCACCAGGACCCACATGATGGAGGGATAAAACCTTGTCTCTGAGCCCCACATGTGCCCCCTCTCAGAATATAACTAAATGTAACACATGTACTTTTATTATATCCCCTCATTATTTTCAAAGTTTGTGACAGGTATTATTTATGATTATTATTTCCAGCCCTAACTGATCAATCATTCAACTATGGATATCAGTTATACTAATGAGGACTAAACCAGGGTCTGAGTCCTTCTCACTGCATCTTCTCCCTTTTCTTCGATTTAAAGATTTATTATTTACTTGTACATGTGTGTGCCCAAGTGTATGTATGTACACCACATATTTGCAAGTGACTATGGAGGCAAGAAGAGGTCAAATCACCTAGAACTGGAGTGACAAGTGGTTGTTAGCCACCATGTAGGTGCTGGGAACTGAACCTGGGTCCTCTGGAAGAACAAGTGCTCTTAACTGCTGGACAATCTCCCCAGTTCCATCCCTTTTCTTGGTTAAACAACAACAACAATAAAGAAAAAAAAAAACCTCTCAAACAAAACTGAGAGATGAAAGCTTGCCTCAGGGACAGTCTCACCCGTCCCCCATTTTTAAGACTAGTCCAAATGAGTTGTACACGTTTTCTAAGTAATTTGAAGTGACTGGCTCATATCAAAAACAGGTTTGAGTTGTTATGACAAGGAAATTTCGGTATTATTTCTCAGAAGGCCACAATCTAGCAGAATCTTGTTTTGGTAGCATGTTGCTTTAAAGCCATCTCTATTCCATTCTCAATCAAAGGAAGAGAAGGGAATAAAGTGGAGGAGAGAGGAGAGGTGAAAATATTCACCTTGATACCTTCTAATGATCTGAATTTCTGAAGACGGGATTTATTAAATTAGTACTTTCAAATCAAACAAAGTGGCATACTGAAGGGAATTTTGCCATGTTACAAAAGCCCAGAGGAGGCGGTCAATCAAACACTGTGCTACACTGCACCCAGGGACACACAGAGAAATGTGCTGAAGAAATACAAGTGCCTCGCATACAAATGAGGATACGTTGGGATACGTGGAACTGTGCATGGATTATCTATATGTAATTATAAAGCTGCATACGTTAAGGTAAATATCAAATTCGTCATTATGACTGTCCCTTGGAAGCAGAAGTGGGCAGAAGGGGGAAGTGTCTACCACCGTTCAGCACTGTGGAGCTGTGAAGATTGCTGTTATTTGCTGGATGGGCTTGCATGGTTCTTTATGTTGCTTTCATGTTCACTACAGCTGTCCAAATGGGAGACAGTGGCTACTATAGTAGTCACATGATTCTGGAGCCAGATGAACTAGACTTAAACCTTGGCTCTTCTGCTTACTTACTCTAAATCCTGGAAAAATTACTTAACCACTCTGAGTTGTAGTTCTCAGCTTTTGCAAATGGAGGGTAACAGTACCTACACAACAGCTTGTGAAGAGAAAGCATATTGCTTATGCAAGGCACCTAGAATGGGGCCTAGCACAGAGTGTGTTTCTCTATTAGTTTTCATTACATGCATACTACTCTCTTAATAGTAAGGATAAAACAAGAAATGAGTAACTGACAAGCAGAAAATTAATAAGTATAAATATACAGACTATCTTTACTGCACTAATGTCTGATACCTGTATATGAGCAGAATACATTGGGCAATAACAAATGTCTAGACAGTCCTCAGATTCTGTTTTATGGCTAACACTGATGTAATCACACTCCCCATGGGCCATACTAAGGCCAGAGGGTGCTTGGGCAGGAAGCTCTCCAGAGGCACAACTCAGTGTGTTGTGACCAAATTCTAATGCTGCTGCCCAGCAACTATGCTGCCTCAAGATGACAATAATTAGCATGCTTTGCCTGACCAACAGCGAGGAGCCCTGAAATACAAATGCCGCAAAATAAACACTTACGCTTCTAATTGACCTCAATGGGACTATGGTCTCACCTAGAAACACACAACAGGGTCAATTATCTGACATTTGAGACAGCAATGGGGGAAAATCATCTTAATGTTCACATTCTTATAACACAAAACAAGTACCTGCCTTGTTGAAACATAGCATGCTCTAAATTGGCTCCATTTCTCCCACACCGTGTTGTCGGGCACTTTAAACTTTGGCAGTCTAGAAAATATTTCCTCTTAATTTATACAAGAAATGTATTTATTTTATTTCCTTGGGAGGTGTGTGTGTGTGTGTGTGTGTGTGTGTGTGTGCGCACTTGTGTGGGGAAAATGTGCTGGTGAGTACATGTGTAGAAGCCAGAGTCTCCAGGTATCCCCCTCAAACACGTGTTCACCATTTTTCAGACAGGGTCTCTCACTGAACCCGGAGCTCAGCGACTTGGTTATGTTGTCTGGCCAGCAAGCACCTAAGGTCCTCTGTCTCTACCTCTCAGTGTTGGGGATACAGGTGTGCCTGGCTTTTACATGGGTACTTGGGATCCAGACTCAGGTCCTCATGCTTGTGCATCAAGCACTTTACCCAGTGGGCCATCTCCTAGCCCTACAAACTCTTAAAGGAATGACATATTTGGCACAGTGATAGCTATATCTACACTTATCTATTTCTCTTAAAATGCTTTGAGGTGCATAATAACCATTTGTACAAATTAAGAAAATGGAAGTTTTCAGAACATGCCTGCCAGTGAATGTCAACACTGAGAGCAAACTAGAGAAAGGTCCATTTTCCACTGACTACAAATTTCTAGTTTGATTTTCCAGTGCTTCGCATTCTTTCTTTAACTGTGGAACATTCCTCCAAAAGGCGTACATATCACCAAAACTTCGTACCATCTAACAAGACATGCCTCACAAAAGCTCCTGCTATGTTATTAATGTATATATTTTAGATCTGTCACAGCTGACAACAGAATTTTATTTCTCATTTGCTCCAGTTTTCCACAAAGGTCTCAAACCTGTCTTAGCATAACAAATCACAGAAACTCTTATTTCCAGAAACTAATTTTTCAAAGTAGATTCCATTGTCGTATTCATTTAATCTCCAATACAAAATGTCAAAGACAAATACACAAATGAATGTCCACAGTCCTTAGTCAACTTGATTAATAAGTTAAAAGCTAAGGATGTAAGTTGGACCAAAGTGGATAAAACTGCTGGACCCAAGAAATCATTTGGGAGCTATCCTTTGGCAGCAACATGCTTTAAATATTTCCATTTATCTTTCATTTCAAGATGAAAGAAACTGCCCAGAAAGGAAAACTGCCAAAAACGAACCACAACAAAACTGTCTTGGTCAAAAGTCTAATTAACAGCATCATTCATTGATGATTTCCTTAGTTTGTGCTGAAATGGGTGCTTAATGAGTTTCATGATCATTTAGAGCAACAATGGCTGGATTTCTAATGTTCGAGCATCCAATTATTATTCTGTGCTGAATGTCACCGAACAGTAACAGAAGTCAGAGCTTAGTATCAGTTTTCAGAAATTAAATCTATTTTTCCTACTGTTTGATTTTGTTACAGTAAATACAAATTAATCAAGTCAAGTGCTTTCTGAAAACTATGAAGAGTAAACACAGCTGCTAGGTCATCACAGGTCAAACGGGAAGAAAAGGTCATAATCTGACTAGAAAGTGAGTTACTGATTTTTTTAAGGAATATTATATGCCAACCCAAATATACACTGTGCCACACTATGGCCGTCCTTTATCCAATACTATCATTGGTTTCTATATGTATGATTAACATAAATATATAGAGTTCTGAATTGTCAGAAAAAATCCTTAAAATCTGCTCTGGAGATGTTTAATTAATAAAGAACTAATCTATTGTTTTCCTGAGATTTAGACTGAATCTTGGTTTATATAGAATGCAATAAAACATTTGATATTCAGTTTTATTAATTAGAATTCTTTGAAGTTTGTTCTTTAAAGAAATCTGGAGGGAAATCCATTCTTAATCTATTATTTTAGGGTCAGATTTTTTATAAAAAATGGGAGACGGTTTTTCTAACACTACTCACAAGAGAAAAGGCATGATTATCTCTACTAGCCATCCAGGGAGGTGATTATATGAACACAGGGAAGAGGTTCCATGAAACAGCTGGTAGAACTGCACTGCTTGTATGTTCAATGTTCTATATAGCATGTGTGAAATAGTTTATTATTCTATTACAGTCCACCCCAACTGTCTAGAGGCTAACTGAGACGGAGTTATAAAGACAGGAAATAAAGTATTGCAGTTTCCAGGGCTCTATTTGTCAGGCACAGATACATCTATCTGACTTGAAATGTCCCCAAATGAACCTTCATTCAAGTTATTTCGTCTGGCTGGTTCTCTGCCCCTAAAACTCTGGTTCTTCTTAGTCACATTTTATCCACCCAATATACTGTGTTTCATGAGCTAAGTACAAGTCTATGTGTTCAGGTTACACAAATGAATATTATCTACAACTTCTGATTACACAGAATAATCTCACCAGGTGACCAAATTGTGATGTTAATAGACAAAGCTGTTCATAAAGCTCACCTGCCCAGAGGGCCAATAAACTAATGAGGGCTAATGGAACAGAAGGGAAGGCCTTCCTTCCCTTAGCACTCCTTATGAACAGTATCGCATAACTAGGACAATATAGAACCTTTATGCATATAGGATCAGTGTGGACACCCTCTAGTCACAAACTTTAACCACTTATTGCCCACAAACAGCAGCAGAGAGTATGGCCAGCTTTTCTTAATTAGCAGCATTTTTTATTTTCTTTAAGGATCATGCTTAATTTTCTTAACTAGCTTTATTCTTTAATTTTTAAAGGATCATATTTGATATTCTTTACATCAAAATAAAAGCAACATTTTTTAATGAAAATCAAAAGCTGGAAGACAGGAAAAATGCTTGTTACACATATGGAATAAGACTAATTTCTCATACTTAAAATGTACTCGTGTAAGTCAATACAATAGAAATAAGAGTATATCAGGAAGTGACAAAGGGAAAAGAGAAGGAAGAAAAGAACAGTGCAAAGAACACCAGTGTACGGAAGAAATTAAAATGAACGAGGTATGGGTGAAAAAATTATAAAGTTTAATGGCAATTAAAAGATAAACAAAATGGAGACACACTTTTAACTCACAACAAGGGCAAATTGTTAAAGTCTGGAGATTTATAGCGCTGATGGGGGAATATGGCAAGATACAACTTTGGTTCACAACACTGCAATGAATATCCAAGAAAGCTCAGAGGATTTTGAATGTTCTTAACAAAACTGAATGGTAAGTATATAGGGTGGTAGATATGCCTTTGATTTGATTACTGCAAATGCATGATATGTGCATATGTCAAAACTTCACTGTGCATCATCAATTTGTTCAATTAGCAATAAATTATAAATAAGAATGAAGAAACCACATTAGTTTCAAATAAAAATTGATGGCCTTTCTGGAGTGCAATTTGACAATTTTTATCTATAAAGTTTAATACACATTTACCCTCTGACCCTGAAATCCCACTGTCTAGTGTTTAACCTACAAGTCTATCAGCAAGATTTACATACAGCATTTGCACTGGGCAGAATGCAATCAATCTAACAGCTGAGCACACATACATAGTCATAATCTGGCAACTGTGAAAATACCTAGAAAAAGGAAAAGGTGAAATAATTATTGCAAACATATTTAATGAAATATTATACTACCACTAAAGCAAGAGGGTAAGATTCACAAGTGTGGATGGGAAATAGATCCAAAATATGAGAAGGACAGCTTCAGAATAGTGCATTCAATCTAACATTTTTCATTTATTTTTATGTGTATGAGAATTTTGCCTGCATGCATGTAAATGCATCAAATATGTGCAATACCCATGGAGGCCAGAAGAGGGCATCAGATCCCCTGGAAATGCAGTTAAGAATGAGTGTTGGCTACCGTGTGGGTTTTGGGAACTGAACTCCTCTGGTGGTCTGCAAGAGCAGCCAGTGCTTTTAACCTCTGAGCCATCTCTGCAACCCCATAATACATACACTTTAATCTTTTTATTAAATATACAAAACAACTCAGAAAACACACAGCAATAGGTACAAGAAATGTACTAACAGTTCCATTTGATAACAGCCTCTTCTACATCTTTTAAGATCATTTGTCTACTAATCATGTGGATATACTGCCTTTTTTATTTAAATTTTTTATTGAAATTTATCATGGTTACCAAGATGTTAGATTGTGGGTAACTATCCTCTTTCTTTTATACTATTTTCCAAGAAAATATAGTTTAAAAATATAAGCAGAAAAAGTTAAAGGATTTCTAATAAGTCTTAACAGCTGAATCTCCCAAAATGCACCTAATGAGTACAGAGCCCTTCCATCTCCCAAGACGATGTGGGGCAGCAATGCACAGGAGACAGCAACTTTGGTTCAAGGATAGGGCTGAGGATTTCTCTGCATCTAATGTTTTAAATAAAATGATAACACACATACTGCATGGTGTTATGAAGCATGAAACCACCAGGAAACCTAGCAGCCCAAAGCTGTAGAATGAGGAAAACATCTTTAAAAGCCCTCTTGCAAGAAGTAGCATCTCAATTCACAAGAAGCAATTAAACACACACACACACACACACACACACACACACACACACACACACACACACACTGGAGGGATGGCTGGCTCACTACTTAGAGCACTGGCTGCTCTTGGATAGGAGCCGGGTTTGGTTCCCAACACCCACACGGAGGCTAACAATCATCTGTAGCTCCAGTTCCAGGGGATTCAATTCCCTCTTCTGACTTCCGCAGGTAATACATGACATGAGTGCTCTTACATACATGGAGATAATACACTCATAAAAATAAAATAATAATAAAATTTAAAAATAAGTAAAAGGAAATGCACTCACAAAGTAAGGTGAAAACCTACCTTGTAAAAATAAAACCAGAACACCAGAATGTATTGTAATATCCTTTGGCAAATATTTATAAAGCCTTAGAGACAAAAATCACAAATTATTTGACATGCAACTCTACCTTCAGTTGTGTTATAAACCTGCACAGGCATTAATCAAGAAATCTGAAATGGCATCCACTGTGCAGCACTTGATAAACACAGCTCCAACAACCTCCCATGGCTTAGGAAGCAAACAAAAGCAAAAAGAAAACTAAGAATTCAATCTTTGGACACCCCTTAGCTATTTTATTATACAGGTAATAAAATCAGAAAGTATTAAGTATAAAACAACAGCCTAGTTAAACAAAAGAAAAACCAGAGCTCCAAGAAGAGAATTCTTTTTCTCCCTTTGTCAGTATTGATTTATTGCCTCTCAGACACAAATTTACCATTTACTGCCTGCTTGGAAAAAATAATTTGAGACCTTTATGTATTTCCTCATTTGCAGGCTGGCTTCATATTTTTTAAGCTTGGTCAGTAGAAGACATCGGAGGCACTATGGAGAAAAAAACTCTGCTCCTGGCTCTGTCTTCACCAGTTTTGTAGAAATGCCACCAGGGTGACATTCCCTGTGGATAACTATCCTTGGCCCCTTCAAAGAAAAAATTTCAGTTAGATCTAGAAGGCGGGATTTTAACAAGTTCTACTGGTGTGATGCCATATTAATTTCCTGGTCATAGGGTGCACCAAGCCTTGCCTCTCTAATGAGAAAAATGCAAGATCTAGCTCTCAGCTGTAAGAAAGGGTCTCTTCTTGGGTTCTCCCTACTCTCCAGTCCTGTGATGGTAACTGTTCCCTACACTGGCTATTTCTAGGATTTTGTTTACTTATTAGGCTATCAGTGTTCCAACCCCTTGTTACTGCTAATAAGTTTTCATCTTAAACGTCCCCTATTCAAATCACACAGTGATTTCTACCTCCAAACCTAAGGAATTGATACACTCTTTTTACCTGCCTACATTCTGAATGCAGGTCCTGTGTCAATGTGCACAAATCAAATGCTTCTGTTCTTTCCAGGTATAAAGCCTTAAATTACCTAATCTCTCTCAACATCCTGAAATATGTATCTCCAAAGAAGGGTCAAGAGGTGCTTGACTGCATGCCTGAGGAAAACAGTGAAGCTGCCAGAAGCATTTCTTGCTTTAGTTTCTGCTTACATCTGAGGCTCTTCTTTGTAGTCAGCTTTAGCTCCCATCTACTCATGAGCTCCAACAACAGCCTACTCCAGGTATGAGTCCCTTGAGCCTGATGGACAGTGAATTCCCATAGTGACTAATCTCTGGACTTCTTCAATCCTTTGATTCCTTCAATGTGCCCCATATGGCATCCTCACACACCATCACCTGGAGAAATAACTTCGTTCAATTCCCTCTAACATAAATAAAAGTGTCCTCATTTTCTTACTTAGGCCTTCCCTGGCCAGTTCCAACAGAACAGCTACATACAGTGAAAATCACTGTCTCTTCTTAACAGACATTAAGCCCAGCTAAGATTCAAAATATAAATATAAAATAATTTGCCTTTATTTGATCTAAGAAAGCCAAAGTCAAACCTTAAAATGTTTTGACTTACACATGAATTTCTTGAAAATGGATTCAATGACTTGATATCTATGTGAATCATACTTCCTGTCACTTGGCAGATACCTGAGAGAAACAACTTAAAGGGAAAAAAGATTTGTTTTGGCTCACAGTTTCAGAGGTTTCTGTCTGTGTCAATCTGCTCTGTGTTTCTGGGCCTGCAGTGAGGCAGAACACCAAGATGTAGGGAGTGAGCAGCGGAGACTAATCACTTCCCGATGGACAGGAAGCAGAGAGAAGGAGGGGATAAAATGCAACTTTCCTAGGCACACTGCCAATCTCACTTCCTCCAAGTAAGCCTTACAGCCCACTTTTCTCTACCTCTCAATAATGCGGACACACTAGAAATCCGTCAATGGATTCTAAATGCACTGATAATGTGAGTGCCCTCAGGACCTACTCACTTCCCCAAAGCCCACTGCAGGCAGCCAAGCCCCCAGCACACAAACCCACAGGGTATACTTCATGTTCAAATCACAGTATTATCTACTTTTTTAAAAGGCTGAACTTTTGGTTGAATCACATTTCCCCATTTGTGTTTTTTAAAGATATAGAGAGAGAAGTTTACGTAGAAACAAACAAACCTTTATTTAGAATGGCACAGTGCTGGCTAACAGCATGTTCCTATCCTACATGGGCACATAACCTTCTTGACAAATCCTTAAGAGAATGAACTGGGTACAATGGCAGCCTGGGAACGGAGGAACTGGAAGAAAGCTGTGGTGACTATGGACAGGCACAGCTAGAATCCAAACTCCCTGCGGGGGAGACACTTCCCAGAAAAAGGTGACTTCACAATGCTTGTCTTGTCTTATTCTTCATGCCAGGGGAATTACCCAGCTTATTATCTATGCAGATAACCCAGTCTGCTCCTTGATATCTTCCCAGGACAGGAACTATGCAATTTTCTTTTTTTAAATAGAATTTTTGCAATTTTCATACAATATAGTTTTAGGGTACTTAGGTCCCCTCCCCTAACAGCACCCCCCCACCAACATAATGTACTCTCTTATATTTATAATACAGCTTATAGAGTCTGACTGATGGTCCCCAATGTCCTTCAGTGTGGGTTCATCCCAAGGGTCCCATCCCTATAAGACACTGTCTCTCTCCCTCCCAGCAGCCATCAGTTGCCAAAAGTTCCTTAGGTTGGGCTGGTGATTCTTACCCTCTTCCCCAAGACTAGGCTGGGATTTTGTCTGGTTTGAGCCTGCATGGCACTTATGCATGCTGTCACCACTGCTGTGAAAGAATTTTCACAGAGCCGATCTCTGTCAATCCCAGCCTAGCTAAAGTTGTGAAAGGCATTCTCATTGATGGTTCTGAGAAAGAAGCACTGAATTTCCTATCTCCAGTCATTACACAGACATAAACACATCAGACTCTCATGAGAACTTTGCTCTTTAGAGCAAAGGCTTTATGGAGGTGACTCTTTCAGGCCCCTGGACTAAAGTGTATCACATTGCTGAACAGCTTGAAAGTCATTTCAAGCTCAAAACATGTAATCCCAACACTCAAGAGGCTAAGGCAAAAGGACAATCATGAGTTCAAGGCTAGTCTGGTCTATGTTGTGTTTCCCTAGTCAGTTTAGGACATAGAGTAAGATCCTGTCTCAAGAAAGAAACTGCATATAAAAATCACTTACAATCAACAGTAATTAACAGTAAGAGACCATTTTAGCACATCAGCGGTAATTTAAGAATATTAAAAAGATGAATCATATAGGAACTTTAAAAGTATTACAGGTTCTGAGAAGCAAAATGTGTAAGAAACTACTGGGGAAATGGGCAGCAGGCCCCAGCCTTAGCTGATCCCTGCTGGGTAAGAGACAGTTGATCTTCTGTAAGGGAGAAGCTCTAGACAGGCAGACTAGACCACAGTGAATGAATGTGCACTGAGGGACATCTGGGTACACAAACTTGACTCAAAATAGGCCTTAACGTACAAATATGACAGAACGCACAAAATCCAGTGGGGGCGGTGCAAATGGGGGAGTGGTATAAAGATGATTACATTGTTTTATATGAAATGCACAAAGATTCAATTTAAAAAATCTACATTAAGAAAGAAACTAAATACAAAGTATTATTCTTGGAACCAAATAAAAGTGTATTTCATAAATTTTTAAGAACATTTAGTAATACAAAACCACACTAAAACTTGTGCAAATTTTTGGTTATGAACTGCTTTGATCAGGGATTTCTGCAGGCATTTGGTAATCTGTATGATTTAAATAAGAATTATAGAGCCTACTTACTAGCTAAGTAGAAATTAGTCTGCCTCATAATTGTAACAATAGCAGTGAACTCTAGCTTGCCTTACTCAAACTTGGAGGAGTCACTCACAGAACAGAAACTCACATTTCTGGTATGAATAGGCACCTAATGATACCCATCCTTCTTCTTAACACTGGCTACACTATAACAAAAGGTAACAGTATTACGAAGTTCATCACATCCTTGTTTGAAAATCTGATAACGTTGCTCATGCACAGGCAGCAGCCCTGAGAAGTTCAGCTGCTCGTAGACGGAAGAACCATCTTAGACTCACCACAGCCCAAGGTGTGGACTTAATATTTTGTGCCAAACACACCTGAGGTGACACTGACGTACAAATGCCAACTGAGGGGCTGAAGTGGCTCAACAGTTAAGAGCACTGGCTGCTCTTTCAGAGGGCCCGATTTCAGTTCTCAGCATCCACATGGTGGCTACCAAACATCCGTAACTCCAGTTCCAGGGGATGATGTACTCGTCTGGTCTCCATGGGACATGCATGCACTTACATATGTGCAGGCAAAACACTCATACAAATAACAATAAATTTTAAAACAACTTTAGGGACCCAGGCCAGCTCCAATTCCCCTGTCTCAGATCTCTGGACTAGTTTCCTAACCCAGACTAGCTAAATCTTCTAGCATAGATTGCTAAATTCCTCCTCCAGTGGTCCCTACCCCCATCTTCCCTGGCTCCTAATCTGCTGGACAGACCTGCCCACCTAGGACTCTGACAGGTATACCATACATCTCTCAGCAAAGAAGCTTCTTTTTGCAACAGATGGAGGTTACTGCAGTACCCCACAACTGATCAGAGACAGAGACTATACCTCGGAGAGACAACCAGTCCTAGGTGACACATCTACAGTTGAACCTCTACACCTAAGGCTTGGAATATAGTGGAACAAGAGGCCGAGAGAAAAGTAGTGCATCCCTCAGTTCTCATCAAAGAACCTTCCTTATACAATAGAGTACAATGCACACAGAAGGCCACAATTGGCCAAGTTTTAAAGAATAAGAGATTGCAGGGTATACCCCGGATAGGACTTCTATATTAAATCTCACCCACCAGTGCCTCAGGGACCACTGCAGAAAAGGAGGCGGGAAGGTTGGAAGAGCCAGGGCTGATTCACAGCAAGGGAGGCAGGGGCTTTCAGAGCACTGGAAGCTGGCACATGTGAACTGGTGGCAACAGTGGCATCGAGCACAGGACTCATGATAACTTAATCAGACCAGGGCCCAGAGTGGAGCAGCAGAAACGAGGGGGGCCGTCCCTAGCCTGGGAAGTACTGGAGACTGATTACTACTGGGTGAGGGAGGGTGTACCTTACTTACAATCTCTAGATATGCTGTCTAGACTCCAGTGGTTGAATTTGCACCTAAGGACATTTAGGTACAAATGCCTGACTGGACAGGATTTAACATGTGTGACAGAGTGTGGTAAGGGGGCCCAGGAGGCATGGTGGGGGAGGACGTCTGAATTTGATAAAGAACTACTGTATGAAATATATAAAAGCTCAATAAAATATATTTGTAATTAAATGCCAACTGATGCCAAGAGCAGTGATACACACCCTTTAATCCCAGAATTCAGGAGGCAGAGGCAGGCAGATCTCTGTGAGATTGAGGCTAGCCTGGTATACATAGCAAACTGTAGGCTAGCTGGGCTCTGTGGAGATCCTGTCTCAAAACAACAACAAAAACTGCCCACTGAATATTCTATTATTAGAAACACATGCCATAATGTAGGTCCTGTGGATACCTCCTGATCTCCAAAGGACATTCCTACACAACGAGGTCAAATTATAATCAAAAGGACATATAGCTGACATGAGACGGACATGTGTTTGAGTCTTAATACATGGCCTGACACTGTGTTCTATGAAGTTCTATGCTCAGCGGTATTCACTGATGGCCGCAAGACCACACTGAAAGTCAGATTTTAAACCCAGGCAGTCTGAATGCTAAAGTCCACAGACCAGCCCACCATAGGTTAGAATGACAGAGTCCGGTTAATGCTGCGTTCGGGCAGCGTAACTTCATCTCCTTGACTGACCAGACCAGCCTCTCAAAATCAGTTTCCCATCCCAGTCTCCAAGTTCCACTTCTCTAAATTTCTTTTTAAAATTACCATTTAGAGTCATATTTTAGGGCATTAGCCAAGTTTCAAAACTGCCTTCGAAGCCATCAGACCTGTACTTATTCTATAAAGTAAGGGCACACCTACCACCTGGAGTGTGGCAGGAATCAACCATTTCTCAGCAGAAGAAAGACTAGGAATTTCAGAGAAGAGGAAAGATTGCTTTAGGGGAAAAAGGTGACTATGCTCATACCCTTTATTTAAAGAATTCATAAAATTCCAAGCTTAAAAGCTTCAAAAAATATAACTGGTCTTATAACACAAGTAATGAGGTGTATCATTCCATTTGACTTAAATGTTTTTATTCCTTCCAAGTCTAGAATGTGTTTGGTCTTTAGGTTAAGATCTATTTCTCAATATGCAAAGAAATCTAACTTTAGAGTTGTTGACTGGGCAGTCTAGAACTTGCAGTTTTGGTTGCATATGCTGCAAAAGTTGATGCCCCAGGGCCCTGCACACATCAGCAGCCCGAAATCATCTCCAGTAATATGCAGTAATTTCTAGTATCCTGGACATCTGGGAATCTGAAAGGATGGAATAAACCCAACATGGAGAAATCACCTATCAGGTCTCAAGAATTATGATCGCTGATGCAACCTAAAATTATAATTTGCCTAGTCTTTCAGGTTATTTACTATTAGCCTGACTTGTAGTAGGGGAAAATCGAATTATACTGCTTACCACAAACACTAATTGTTTTTATAGCAGTATAATTCCCAAACACAAAAGTTACCTTCTTGGTGAGTTTCAGACTTGATGAACCAAACCCTTGGTTTATGACCCTTCAGAGATATGTGATTTTGTTTAACCAGTTCAGGATTCTATGACAGTAAATTTTTTTGCCAATACTGATTAGCCACCAGCTGCTAGGCATCGGAGGCCTTTAGAAGTGGAACACCACCCTCTATTGCTATAAGACCAAGAAGGCTAAGTGAGCCTGACGGTTAACTTATCGAAGGGCTCATGTACTCACAGGGCGTATGTGTCCCAGCTGCGAGCTCTGTTGCCCAGGCTACTCACATTCTTCATGCCACTTACCCCTTGGCTGCTGTGACCCCCAGTTTACCACCATTCGTGGGGCAAGAAAGCTTTGAATTCTACCCTTGCTCAGAAGACAGATTTCCAGGTACCACAGAGAGGCCTGCTGCTGAGAGTAAGTGCTAACATTTGCTCCACTCACAGGTTCAAGTCCTGTGTTTATGTGAGGGTTATAGAATTTAGTTCAGAAGAAGTAGAGACCTTCAAAGTAAAGAGAAAACTGACAGTAAACTTGAAAATCAGTTACTCAGTTTTCAACATGACTAAGAGCACTTTTTTATGGCACGGAACTCTTAGTTACTGGGAAAATTAACAAGACTGCAAAATATTCCCCCTCTACCTGTATTGAGCAAGTGCATTTGAGCACTGTTGAATTTCTCATCTAACTTCTAGCCCACAAAGATTACACTCTTCAGTCAAACACACAGACTTCTCAAATGATCTTATAGATAAGCTACATGCTGCTATGGAGTGGACCATGGGGCTTAATATGAAGACAAGGGGCCAAGAAAAGTGATCCCAGGGCACGTCTACTCTATTCTGGGCAGAGTGGCTGACAGGACAGAAGACATCTCTAAGATAAGAAAACTGATCCTCCACACGTACATCAGCTGGGTATGTTGCTTAAGGCACTGGAAAATATATTAAGAAACCATAATACCGAGAGAAAAAAAACAAAACAAAACAAAACAAAAAACAGAATTATACTGCTTCCCCTCAAACACTGGTTGATTTTTCAGCAGAACAACTCCCAAACTGAAAAGTTATCTTCTTGGTGAGTTCTAGCTAAAACAGCGTAGGGCAGAGGTGACTTTTGTTTTCCTCACAACTTAATGCCCACCCTCCCGTGGGTGCTTATTAAAGGATCCTTCCCAACAAGTTCAAGCTACATCTCTCAAAACATTTTTTCCCTTAAAATGCTTACACCCTTCTACAGAGAAGACAGGAATCCTTTGTCATCTGTTAACTATTAAAAGGCCAATTTCCTTATCCACTCTCTTTCCGAATCTCACATTTTAATAAGTATCACTTAATTCCATTATCCCCCTCATGAAATTTTTTTTTAAATTATCACATACTATCTACTCCAGAACTAGACTATATAGGTGCTGAAGAGATGGCTCAGAAGTTAAGAGCACTGACTGTTCTTGCAAAGGGTCCCAAGGCCCAGGTTTGGTTTCCAGCACCTACATGGTGGCTAACGACCATCCGTAATTCTAGTTCCAGGGGATCCAATGCCCTATTCTGGTCCCTGTGGGCACTGCACCACACTGGTACACTCACAGACATGCAATATACTTACATATGTAAAATAAAAATAATAAAATACTTTTAATTAAAAATAACTACACTATATAGTATATGTATATCCTGTTTATTCCTCTAAATTATATGAAACAGAGATTTAGTTTTCATAGATCAACAAGATTTCCTCAAACCACAAAGCAGGTAAACTGTATAACTGAGATTTGAGTAGAGGTTTATCATACTTCCAAACCACCACAGTAAAGGCTGGACGTGGTAATACACACCTTTAATCTAGCAGTCAAGAGGCCAAAGCATGCAGATGTCTGTGATTTCAAGGCCAGCCAGGACACAGTGAAAGACTGTCCCCCAAAAAGCTCCATGCCAAACAAAAACCAAATCACTACACTATTTCCTCAGGGATTGAGGCAAATGATATTCTACCATAGTATACACTTGCAGATTTTAGAATATACTAATTCTCAAAGATTTGGCCATAAACTTACTTTTTGAGTAAGTAATAGTGCTGAAACAAAGACAGCTTTTCAGATTTTACAAACAGAAGCATGCACTCAACAGCTAAGCTAGGATTTCTCAACTATGACACTACTAACACTTAGAAAGGCTAAATCTTTGTCATAGGACTGTCCTGGGCACTGGAAGATGGACAGCAGCCATCCTTGGGCTCTATCTATCCTCAGCGACAGGTAATCAAAAATATATCCAAAAGTCCTCCAGGGGGTAAAACTGCTTTCTGAGGAGAACCACAGAGTTGTTAACACAATTCCACAAGGAAAATTTGTACTGAATGCAGGAACAAGCTCCCCTACATTCTAGTTCAGTAGACATTCCTCTTAAAACCTAACTACAACTACTCACAAGAAAGCACTTCTGACACTGGAGGGAACAGACAGAACCTGCAATGCAGTGTCTGCACCTTTCTATGTGGCTAACATTAAGCAAGCACTACCACAGCTTCTCTAAGGTGGGCATGCACAGTGTCTTCAAACTACTGCTCAAACGATTACAGACCTTCTCCAAAGTCTCACTGCCACTCTGGACATGAGTTTAAACATAGCCCAACATGCACCCAACTGCCTCAGGCACTTGAGTAAAAGCAGCAAAAACTATAACAACAAACCTAAGATATACAGTTTATAATCGGGCCCTAAAGCACTTGAAAATTATCTACTTTAATTCTTCAACATCTTCAATAGTCCACAAGGTAATTAATTATTCTTCCTCTTATTTGCATCTCATGAGTCAGGAAATGGAAGCACATGGAGATTTGATAAACTGTGGAAGGGCTGACTCCAGAATTCCTGTTCTTTACTATTATCTGCAGTGCATCAAAGAACTGTGGGAGTATAACCTTCTAAGTTCTAGGTACTCCATCTCTAGCAATGTGACTTTTCCTTCCAGCTTTATCAAGATGTGTTACTAGCACTTCGCTTAAGTTTGACATCACTGTCTTAATGGTCAGCTTTCTTTGGGTACGGAACACAAGCCCACTTATCCATATGGCTGTCCAACCCATAATTCCTTCTTGAATTGACATTGATGGCACTTTAAATACCTTACCAAAGTTAGCATGCCACACCTATGGAAAAGTCCCAAAGCACTTGCCAAACACTTTCCATTGGAAAAGAAACGAGGCTAACCATATCTAAGTGGTGTTTAGCAAGCTTATGCTAGATACCAAGATATTTAAAGGTCATACTATGTAGCCCAGGCTGGCCTTGAACGCAAGATCCTCTTGCCTCTGCTTTCTGAGGATCACAATTGTGTATCACCTCTCCCAGCCCTCATCATTTGCTTTCTACAAGATCTTAATCCATCCTTTAAAAAATGTATTTTGCAATTCTGCTAGACAATATCATGCACTCTGAATCTGGAGCTCTCAGAACTTATCCTTTCCCTGTTCCTGAAAACTTAATTTTTGGCATGCTTCTTCCTCTCCCAAGCTTTTCTCAAGCTTACTCCAAAGTGGTTCAATGGTTATACTGGCCTATTCTGTTGTGGCATTTTTGTTTGTTTTTGCAGTGCTAGGAAATAAACCCACAGCCGTGCACATGCTAGGCCACACCTCCAAACTCTGGCATGCTCTTTCAACACTCTGAAACATGCGAGTCACTTAAAACAGCTAGGATGCAGAGATTTGAGGAGGTGGCCAGGGCACCCTTGGCTGGGAAGGTGGGTGGCAGTTCTGTACTAGATGTGAGAAGGCAGGGATGAGCTGGAATAGAGGCTCAGTGGTGTCCCAAGAGAGCAGCATTGCTCTCTTGCATCCCGGTGTGCTAACAGGTGCTCAGGCAGAGGACCATCACTGGTGAGACACACAGCCTTTCCAATCTTCTATCAGGTGAACCTTTAGCACCTCACTATTCTTAACAAGCAAATGTAACACTAACCTAAGCGCTAACCTAACTTGAAAACCACACAGCACACAAAACACGACAGGTGTGCCTTTATGCATGGAGTCAACTCTGGAAAGTTGGGGATCCAGCTCTTGGTTTTACAATTGGGGAAAGCTTGTACTACACTTTTTGAGAAGCAGGAAGAATATATTCAAAACTAAAAGGTTTCAGCAAAAAGAAATGAAGTCAACAAAGATCAACACCTCTGAGGCAGCCATGTATAGATCAACCAGTCCATCAAGGGTGTAGGGCTTGCTCAGTCAATATTTGAAAATTACAAGCCTCCAGAGTAAATATATTGTTCCTTGAACTTTGTGATTTGGACACAGGAGCAATGAGGACCTTTAGGGGTTGTTATTCCGTCTTCTTCTTTTATTCTTCTTCCTCAAGACAGGATCTCCTTGTAGCCCCAGTGGGCCTGGTATTTGATATGTAGACCAGGCTGGGCTTCATCTCTCAGAAATCTCCCTACCTCTGCCTCCTGAGTGCTGGAATTAAAGGCATGCATCACTACACTCAGCCTGTACCTTTTAAAACACTTAAAAAATCTGCTCCAAACCAGAAACTTCCTTGGATCATTTCATAAAGAAAAATCAGCAACTGAAGCCATGTGAGAAAAAAAATAACAAACTTTAAGCTAACTTCTAACAAACTAAATTAATTAGCTGTGAAATCAGAAGCATGTTATGTCCTATCACTTTAACTATAAGGCAGGAATAATACACTTCCCTCTTAGCAACTGTGAAAATAATTTTTTAAAAAAATTGTGGATAAAAGGAGATCCTAAAATGTTCAGCTTCATCACAACTATTAGGGGAACCTAATACCATCCAAACTATTTCTCCCTTTAGATTTTAGATGTTTAAGATTTATGAAGCCATTTTCCCATCCTCGCCTCCTGAAGGCCTCCAACTGCCCCAGCAGCGCCTTTAAGGCCATTTTTCTCTAAACATCAGAGGCTGTTTCTCAAGGAGCTTTCCAATTTGTTGCCTTTCTCACAAGTACTGGGTCAGTTAAAAGCAAAGCAGATAGATTCAACAATTAGCCCTGGAGCTTAAGAAGTAGTTCTGGGAGCTCATAGGGTAGACTAAATCCTTCAACCAATGATTATTTTTAATTATTCCACTTAAAAGTGATTTCTTTCTAGAGAAATTTCCTTTATAGGTAAAAAAAAAAAAAAAAGTCCATTGCAAAGAATTTTACTGTATTCTCCTCCCTTCCATAAATGAACACATTAGTCTTTACCTTCATAAATGTAGCTCTGATACTATTCACATTCCCAACCATAATTCAGCTTTTACGTGTTCCTCTTATTGCCTATGTTACTGGAACAACCTGAACCTGCCTTTATGGTAGACAGTGATTTTAAGCACGATACCATCTCTGCTGTGCTGTGCATTTCCTCAGCAATCAAAAGATACTACTTTCCCAGTGCCTTACCTCCCGAAGTTATTGCAAGAAAATAAGACGTGGGGGTTGGAGGTCTAGCTCCGCATGTGTAAGAGGCCTTAGGTTCAATACCAACCACCACCACGAAAAAAATTTACTTATACAATACAAATACATTTGCCTGCTAAAAATCTCTTTGCTCAAAATCAGTTTTTAAAAAGAAGCTTATCAAGTTCATTTGTACATAAATTTAAAAGACACAACTCAAGAAGTTGGAGATTTACCCAAAGTGGTAGAATGCTTGGGTAACAACGGAGGAAACCTTGGGCTGCATCCCCAGCACCACGGGGACAAACACACTCCCACACATGTGCGCACCCACACACGTGATAATTCAATCAGGTTAAAAATAGGATGAAGATGTGCACCGTTTACGAAAACAGAATTCAGGTCTCATCTAACCTGCTTTGGAACAACTTAAATAATAACACACTTTACAAACATCTGAAGAAAAAGGAAAAGCAACTCTCAGCCCTTCTTCTCCACGTGTTTTCATAAGAGTAATTACCTGGCCACACTAAACAGAAGCAGAGCTCCAGAGTCAACATCCCTAACGCAGGGCGCACGTGCTTCCTTCCTCCTGGCTCTAAGTACAGGGCTCACTCACCAGCTGGCTCCCAACCCGTCAAAGGAGTTGGCTCAAAAATCTTGTGTGGAAACTGGAGGTTAAGGAAGCCTGTACTCCCTAAACTTGGTATCTAACTGTAAACACAATCTCCCCGTCTCTCAAAAACTCCCTAAAGGAAAGTCTGACAATCCAAACTCAAACTACTTCTGATTCTAACCATAGCAGTGAGCGTCACACAATATTTACAGCACTTGTTGATTCAGCCGACCTACATATATCCAGTCCCACAGTTTGGGCAACTGTAGTCTAACCAGGGGGTACCTAGTTTAGCACTGACGATGATCTTAGTAAGAGGATCCCCTGACTTCTCTTGGCAAAGGAAATCTCACTGGCTATTTCACGGACTGCTTGGTGGAGGGCAAGAAAAGGTTTGTTTCTTCCCTGCTTTTTACTTGGGTCCACCGTCCACTAGTGCCACAACGCGTGCCCTTGGAGGGCATTTTAATGAACCACCCTCCCCAAACCGGCCACACGTACCTCTCTCTCCTCCCCAGGCAGCTTCTGGGAAAGTTCCTGGAGCGCCAAGTTCGCGCGGAGCGTGGGCAGCGGCCGGCCGTGGCCTGACCCGGGTCCCGCCGCTCTCCCGGTCTCCCAGCGCTCCGGGCCGGCGGAGCTGCAGACCTTCGGCGGGACTCAGAGCACAAGCCCGGGGCTCCCGCAGCCAGGCGCGGTGCCGGCCACAGCCGAGGGTTTTGGAATGCAGGGCGTGGCCCTCCGCCACAACTGAAAAGAAGTGAGTCAGCCCGTTCAATCCTGACCAATAAGCGTGTTCACTGTCGGTGAAGGCGGAACTTTCCTTTCTTGAGTTGCAACAGGCTTTGCAGCCTTTTGCCGCCTCTGCCCACCCCCTCTTTAAACTTTTAACAACTTTTGCACAACTTCTAAAGTTTTTGAAATTTTAATGAAGCAAGGGGTAATCTTGTTAAGATAATCAGTAGATGTATGCACTTCTCTGTTTTTCTGATGGTACAGGTTCCTAAGTTTAGGCCGTGTCTGTTGCAAAGAGTAGAGCCATGGGACCTCCAGTGAAAGCCGGCTGAGATCTGACCACTGACAGGGTATGACCTTGGACAGGTCAAGGGCAATGAGACAGGTTAAATGCCCACCTAACAGGTCGCCAGATGGATTATATGTGGCCTGACATTTACAGTACGGCACAGCTCTTGATGGAGTAGAAATTCAAATAATGCTGAGACTCACACCTTTGGGTTCTAAATCGGAACTCTACCACTGTAGCCAACCAAATCCAGAGCAGGACCTGAGGACAGACCTGTAATCCCCGGTTGCAACTCAAGATCTGCCTGAACAAGTCAGGGAGACCCTGTCTCAAAATAAAATTTCTTTTAAGTTTAAAAATGGGGGATGGGGGATACACATACACTACATTTAGCTAAGTGGAAGTGGTCAATCCCTAGCTCTTCAAAAGAAAATTTAAAAAATATACACAAACTGAGCATGGTGATGCCTGCCTTTAATCCCAGCACTCCCAGGCAGAGACAGGCAGACTGCTGTGAGATCCAGGAGAGTCTGGAATGGTCTGTGTAGTTCCAGGATTGCTAGGACTGCCTAGTGAGACCCTTTCTTAAAAAAAAAAAAAAATCCGTACCAAGCCAAACCAATATCAACAACGACAAAAGCAGACACAAACCAGTCCATAATTTATAACTCTTTTTTATGGTAAAAATATACAAAGAATTTAAGAATTTTAGAGCTGAAATAGTTCTTGGATATTTTCCTGACCCGAGTCCCTTATTTAAATAATGAGAAACTTAATAAGCTTTTGGTTTAGGGTTTTTGAATTTAGTGTTATCATACAATAAAAAAAATACTACTATCAAAAGAACTCTTAATGGAATGAGTTCATTTAGAACATAATTTTTTTAAAGCAAGAATAGACATTCACTCAGGCCACAGTGCCTTAAACATCATTTTTAATAAACTTTAGTTGAAAATTGGGAAATTATTGGAGACTACAGAATTGCTGATTCTGGAAGTCTATGCTATAAAAAAAACGAGTAGATTACTATCGCTTAGAGTTTCTAAGAAGAGAGTAATTCTTGTTGGTTATTAATGTGTGTGGGCACGCACATGCATGGAAGTCAGAGGACAGCTCCCGGCAGTCAGTTCTCTCTTGCCAACTTTACACGGGTCCCAGGAATCGAACTTGTATCACCAGACTTATGTGAGAAGCGCTTTTACCTGCTGAACTGTCCCACCAGCCCAAGACACTTTTTTTTTTTTAAGTTACAGATTAAACTTACTTAGCTTTAGAGACAATCTCTTGAGTTTAAATTCCTGGTACTTCTCTGTCTCTGTCTCTCTGTACGTGTGTGTAGGCCGGAAGACAAGCCAGAGTATCCTTCCTCAGGTGCTCTCCTTTTCCATTTTTTTAAAAATTTTGGTTTTGCTCTTGTTTTGCTTTTTGAGACAGGGCTTCTAGCTGTTGTCCTGCATTTTGCAGTCAGGCCAAGCTAGCAGGCTGGCAAGTCCAGGAATGCCTGTGTCTACCTCCCCAGCGCTGGGGTTACAGGTGAACACAAAATGCTCAACCTCTTCTTCTTTTTTTTTTTTTTTCTTCCTCTTTCTCTTCATTTACTTATTTATTTTGTAAGGTGGGCGTGCCACAGTGCCTGTGTGGAGGTCAAAGAACAACTTGCAGGAGTCAGTTCTCTCTTTCTTTCTAGTAGGTAGGATCCAGAAATCAAACTCAGGTTATCAGGCTTGGCTCCAAGTGCTCCTACCAGCTGAGCCATCTTACTCATGTCTGGATTTCTTATGTGGGTTCTTGGGATCTAACTCAGTTCTACTTTCCAGCCTGAGTCGCCTCTCTAGTCCTCCTTGTACTTCTTTAGAGCTAGTCACCCCATAGGCCAAGAGTTCTTCAAAGTACTCTTTAGCCTAAGACAAGATCTAAAGTGGGAGCCAGGCCTTCCTAAATGCGCTTTTTCTCTGATGCAGCATGGGGGCGTGGAAAGAACACTGTGCTAGAAGCCAAGAGTTCCTCCCTTCCTAGTTCAGGCTCTGCCAGTAAGTAACTGACCAGGTGAGCTGCCACATCTCTCTGAGGCTCTCTGCCAGTTCTTCCAGTAAAGAGAATGAACTGGAAAGGGCAAACAAAATGGTCAGAAATAGCAGCAGCAAGATAAGCCTAGAGCTTAACGTTATCCCCAGCAACAGATACTCAACATATGAAAGTGGAGCTGCAGCCCTGTTGACAAAGCTGATGTGTCTCTTAGCTCTCCCATGCCCCTCGTGAAGGTAACACTATACTCTCAGACACTTGAACTTAAATTCTGGAACCCTCTGAGCACCTTTCCTGCCCATTAACCATATATTATCTCCAGGTGTGATAAGAAGGCTTCCTTTAAACCTGAACCATTTTTTCTATTCTTGGTTCAAGTACTGGTCTCCCTGTGCCAGGGTGACTGAGACGGGGTGTCATCCAAGTGTTGTTCTGCGCTGCCAGACCCCGCCCTCTGTGCCTCTAGACATATCACCACCAACACATAATAAATATCAAAGTTCACCACACCATCGTGAGATAAATCTTTCCTCTCTCAATCACTTTAATTGTAACTTTATAAGAGATCAAAAGGAAAACAACTTCCTTAAAAGCAACTTCTCAAATATTCAGCAAATTATTGTGTATTTTTTAAAAGCATCAATTTTCTACTTAGAAAACTTGCAATTAAGTACACGGATGAACTAGTAATAAGCTGGTTGCTAAATTAAGCAAGACCTTCTCAGCAGGTGTTCCATCCAGGAAGAAGGAAACCTTCACATTCCTAAATGCTATCAGCTACAATCACAACACAAAGTACGTTAAAAACATTTCTTATAACCTTCATTCATCAGAAAGAAGGCCACTATTACCAATATAGTTAGGATAGTCTCACAAGAGGAAAAGGATAATTATTTCTAGGTGCCTTTGTTGCCTATAATTAAAATGCAAAGTACAAATATTCTCAATTTACAGGTAATGAAATAAAAAGTCAATTAACCCACAGGCCCAAAGATGTAACTTAAGAATCATTCAGAAGCCCAATTTTACTTCTGTAGAAGTCAATCTTTAAATTACTCTGCCAAATAACCCATTGGTCAACTCATGGCCTTCCCAAAGGCACCAGGCACACCATCACCTGCAAACCTGTCACACCATGTCCTTTGGTGACCTTCCCACGCTTCTTTCTACTTCTCCCATTTAAAAGCCACCTCGAGCCTTCCTTCTCCTGGAAGTCCCTCACTGGCCCAAGCCCTGGGGATCTTGTCTCCCTTCTCTTCTCCAAAAGGAACAGAACCATATTCATTATAATCCATGCCTTCCTTCTCCCATCTTCTGTGATGTTTCTCCCATCACATAAGAGTACATCTGAGCAGATAGTGTATTTCAGAAGTTTTGTGTCCCTAAGGCCTTAGCAGATTCTGAATAGTCATTGTTGTTGATCTAATACTGCTTAAGTTATATAACAGCCACAGCGGAGGAAGGAAAACTCTGCTGACACATCAAGAATAAAGAAATATTATAGTTTTTCAAACCAGTTGGCAAGCAGACCCCAAGCAGCAGATGTGTTTCTCTGCTCTTTCTGACATGTTCTAACAATGCAGATTACTACTCAGAAGCAAATCCAGTACTTCCTAAAAGGACAGTTTATGAAACTGTGTGGCATCAAATCTCAGTTCCCCAAACACTACCAAAGAAAAGACAGACAGTAAGTCAATTTATCTTCTTTTCAGTAAGGAGCACATACACAGGTTTGATAATTTGCCAAAGCACTAATTGTTCCTTTCCTCTCTTTCAATGTATGTGTTATAGCCACAAATACCTTCCTGTTAAACTTCCTTTTTATAATGGACTTAATAATAAACTAGAAGTAGCAAAGGACAGTTCTTCAAGACAACTGAACATAGCTAGTAGAATCATGATAGATGATTATTTGTTAGGATGGTCTAAAGTCAAAAGTCATATGACACTTTCATTAGATCGAGCAACATTACCACACATATATACACACAGTCCCTAGTTGCCTTTAATTAGTGTTAATCTATTCCTGCTTTTGTGACAGGTAGAAATAAACACAACCCACTCTTCTCAAAAAGCAATGTCAAAAATCAGCTGCCCTATTATCCAATTAAAGATTTCCTTATCGTTACCATACCAAAGGCAATGATAAATATTCTAAACATAAACAACCTCTGAGTCAGTCAGCATTCTTTAGCTTTCAGGGTAACAATGGCATCTGAAGCAGCTCAAACAAGAAAGCAAGGTGGGAAGGACTGACCAGATGACAGGCAAGAAGTAGCTTCTCGGGGCCTTGGGATCCACTCACAAGGAACTCCTCATGACAAGATATCCTGAAGCCACCTTCTACTCAGAGTCCAACACTGCCACTGTGAGAGCCTATGCCACTCTTTAGACTTGTAACTCCTAAAGTTCTCTGAAGGACTTAAGCCTTCTAGCTTGCACTGGTCTATGTAAAGAATGGTAGAAGAAGCAGTAAATTCCAGCAGAAGAAAGTGGGTTTACTTCCTAAAATTGAGAACCAGGGATCATTCCTTATTCTTCCAGAAAACAACCACACTTACCCAAGAAATTCTATTTTATGCCTAATGTGAAGAAGACTTATTCAGGCAGTCTCCACCCTGGTACTAAATTACATTCTAGAAGTTCACCTGAGACACAAAGTCAATGAACTTTTGCCTCACCCTTGGAGTGCGTGTGATTGGAGATATCATGTCTAGGGTGTAGACACTGCCTCTCTGGGCTATCCTTAGAAGCCTGTTTAATTTATGACTTATCTGAAATACAGTATCAATAATATTTCTAATACTGCACTCAGATACCACTCAAAGCCTTGCTCCTGAAGGAAAACATATTTGAAATTCTATCTACAACAAGAAAACAATCTTAATTTAATTCACTTACTCAATATCAGGTAATGGCAGTGGCTTCTCTTATACACATTATTTTACATTTAATCCACCTATAATACTCCAAGATAGGTTGTAACAGCTAAAACACATAATCAAGGATTAATGAATAGTATCATCACAAAAATTTCATTTTCTCTGTTAAAAAATTAAGTACTACCTATATTAAATTACAGTATTTTAAGAGAAAATTAAAATTAGAAAAAAAAATGACCCTTGTTTGAGGAACATGGGTTCAGGCAGCATTGTAAGCTATTGTTTGACACCTTTTATTTTCTCTCATTATGCAGCATTTAACAAATTCAAGAGAACAGATTAACATTTGTTACAAAACATAATATCAAAATCAACACCTACACACCCACCACACCTAAGAAGTCAACTATTTGCAATAAAATCTGGCAACATGTGTTCCTTTCCCTTCTGAAGTTGAAAACTTTTCTTTCCATACTTGGTTGTCACAAATTTGAAAGATCTTGGTCTACAAAATAGCTTTAATGATAAATTATAGTGGGATGTTTTGGCTTAAGCCTATAGACTCAGTATTTAGAAGACTGAGGTAGGTGGATTACTGCAAGTTCTAAGCCAGCTTGGGATACATACTCTTCTCAAAAAACTAAAATAAGTAAGGAAATAAATAAATAAATACCCTGTGCTTCGGAGTATAGAAGTAGTCAGAAGAAACAGAGAACTGCTGAATTCGGTCCTGAAGGAAGAAACTTCTTGTCAACAGACTAGTGTGAGCTCCTGCTTTCACCCCATGGATCCAGCCAAGACCAGTCACTGAGAACATTAAAGTACATTAGATATCCTTGATACAGTGTCAGGTCATGAGACACAGGCCCTGAGAATCAACCCCAAATTGTCCAAATTAAGGTATTATTAAACCAGGACAAACTGGTTCCCCTATGACAGAGCCTTAAGCATATCAGACATTATAAGAAGATACAAGAAAGAGACAGCTCAATTAACAATACTGAACTCTAATTCAAGGAAAAGTGAACCAATAACCTAAGGGGAAAATCGTAAATCAAAGAAAACAACCCACTGATGAAGGGCTTAATTTTGTTGTGACTCGGTATTAAGCAATTTATATGACAGGAGACAAAATTAACATGTCACCTATGAAATTAAAGGACATGTGTCAAAGAAAGGATACATACAACATGCGAGTGAGCAAGTCAGTACAAATTGTTTAAGTGAAAACTACAAATTGACTCGGGAACAGTTTAACATTTAGTACTAGTTAAATGATACCATAAATACATACAGGCTCAGGAGAAGGGCCACAGTGAAGTTATGCTGAGCTAACAGCAAACCTGAAGACACCTGAAGTCAAAGGCCAGCACACAGCAAAGTGGACCCAGCTGTAGGAACACAGTTCACAGAGTATGGAACTGGAATTGTTCTAGAGTACAAGACACTGTGTGCTCCTTCCCTAGCCATGGGGATGCACAGGGATCCTCTGAGATCCCAGAATCTGGTCCCATGTCTCGGAATACTCTAAACCTTGACAGTAGAAGTCCTACAGATGCTTAAAGAAAAACATAAGGGGTCTTTGAGATGTAAGGGTCAACCTTTCATCTCTTATTTAAGTGCCTCATTTGAACTGGTGACCTCTAGAAAAGGTTGTCCTTTCTGTGAGGGGCAAGACTGCAGCACAACGGCTGACAAGGAGGGCACTCTCTAAGAAGGAAGCTCTCAGAACTCATGTGGGCAGGGTGGAGGCTTGAGTAGAGGAATGCCTGGGTAGATACAGCTTAAATTCCGCTGCAGTCACAAATCACTAAACAACGTACAGATGTTTCCTTCTGCTTCCTGTTTTGGTCTTTTGTCCTCTGAACTCAGAACAAGGCGGACCATCTAACTGGACATCAAAGAAGAGTCAGAGTCAGCAGAACCAGGCCATGTCCTCTAAAGGTCTGCTCAGAAATGGCACATGGTACTCATGGCACTGCCCAAGAAAGCCTTCAACTGGGTTAAAAAGTCAAATCATCTCACCGGGTGGAAGGAAGGCAGGAAGAGCAGCAAACATCCTAAAGATAACAAACTACCACAAAAGTAATGGAAAAAGTTGAAGCTCTCTTCTCTACTGCAACAATGAAAGAAGGCTTCTTGTTTTAAGAAGCAGGTCCTCCGTTTCTCTGCAACTTGATTCTGCTCTCAACTTCCAGATGCTATCTCACTGATTTCAACCATCCAAATGTCGGTTTAAGACGTACAAAGCCCCAGTGGTGCCTCAACTAGTATTTCAAAGATGATTAGTTCTTCATTTAATAATTTTCAGTTTTACAGATCTTTCCAATGAGCAATGGAAATAATTTAGAAATTCTTATAATTTAGAAAAAGACATTAATCAAATACCTAATTCAAAGGTTCTCTACCCCCGAAACCCTCCCTGATCTAGCCCACTCCTCTTGCAACCCAGGTAATTTCTCTCCCTTGTGGGAGAAATTACACATTTCATACATCTTTTACAAAATCCACTACATTCAGTTTATAATTTCATTTTCTTTGTTAAAGCTTAATTACTAACCTCTGACATAGAATAAGCCTGCTTTATTTGTATTTGAATCTGCTTTCAACACCTATGATGCCCGAGGTATCCAGCAAACTACTGACTGCTGATCTGAACATAATGTAACACTGAAAATGAACCTAACTAAAGGCTACACACCTAGCAACTCTCTGACCAGAAATTCACGTATTCTTGGTGTATTCACAAACAACAGAAGGTCCATCCTGGGGAGTTGGTAATACAAACCAATTGCTTTATGTGTGAAGTATCTCTATTTATTGTTAATTCTCATGTTTGCTTCCCGTGACCAAAGATACCCTCAATCTACTTGATAAAACCATAGGGTGGTAATTCATAATCCAGGCAGGTCTCTGATTTTAACCATGAGCTTCCACATAGTGGACAAGAATGAATTTTGTAATTTCAGTAATCCCCAGTCTCAGGGTGACCTATAAATATCTTTTAAGAGGAAATAAGAGAAATGATTATTTTAAGATTATGTAAGTCTGATTCAGGGATTTGGCATAAATGAATGCTTTAAAATAGCCAAAAAAAAATTTTTTTTTAAATTTTCAAAATCTCAAAAAAGGTTTGAAAGTGTTTGAGAGCTAGGAGGGAGAAATTTAAAATTTAAAACAATCACCACAATCTCAGCCCTGACTTAGCAATTTCAGGCTTCAATTCCTCCCTCCTAAAGGGCAAGCAAGAGAAACTGAAAAAGAAACTGCTTCCAGAAGAAACACTGAGCCATGTGATCCAGATTCAGTTTTTCTCCACCTCGCTTTCTATAACTCTGATCAAGCTGAGAGAAACATTAAGCCATTCAGGTTTCGTTTTCTCTCCAAGTACTGTCACCAAGCAGCCAGAAGAGGCAAGGGATGCCAAGGGTCAGCCACAAAGCTGAGCTCACCACTCAAGAATGCCAACGGCACTCCTAAGGACAAAAACTAAGTTCTAAATTGGTTTGGGCATTTACCTTCAATTCCAAAAGCCATGTAATCATGAGAATTCAGATTTCACCAAACAGGAGCAAAACTAAACCTTGCCTTTTTTCAACCAAACCAAACTGCTACTATCGCAGCCAAAGCAGGTGACTGAAGAATTGTGGCTTTGAAATGCTCTCATAGGAAGCCTGCCATACCCATGCTGGTGTTAGAGCCAACCTGCATCTTGCCACTAGAGCCCACTGCAAATTTCTAAGGACTACAAGAAAGCCACATGTTGGACACCTCTATTAATAATAATTAAATTATAGAAACATAGTTTTAAAACAAATACTAAAAAGACAATTAATACTAAAACTTGTTACCTGATTATTTTCCCATTACCCATGCTCCTGAGGCTGTTTGTAACTACTGTGTCTGGTTCACAGAAAACCATCTTCCCAGAAATCCTTGAGTACTGCAAGACCTGGCAGAGCTCCCCTGCCGCCATTCATCCCCCTTTGCTGCCTAACGTGTCCATCACCTCAGCAGCCTCTCGCAGTAGCTGCTGTGCTCGAGCTGGCTCATTTTTTGAGTCAGAATAAAGGCTGATGAATTGTAAATCATGACAGAAAGCATAAGGACAGAACACAACTACACTTACTGTGACCATGTAATATACCACTCATGGCACAAAGTCCTTCATGTCCTTCATGTCCTAAGAGGGATCATCAAATCCAGTACATAGGTGACTCCACTGAGCTGAATACTAAAAGGCAAGTGAGAGCTCGGAGAGCCTGGCTCAAAGAGATCTGATCTTTCCCCTACCACATGCACTATCAGGATTATTATCACAATGAAATGAACACTGGCTGATGTATCTGTCTGATAACAACCAAAGATTAAGGTGTATAGTGTTGTGTGACAATTTCTTCCAAGGTTCATTAAGATCCAGAAAGTTCTAAAAGGAAGTTCATTAAGACTCTGGAAGTAACCAAACAGATGTCTCAAGAAGTCCTGGAAACTGACCATACGCTCAAAGTCCCTCCCTCCCTTTGTCCCTCCATGAGGTTATATAAGCAGCAAGGACGGCTGGGAGACTCAGGCCATCCAAGATGCCTGAGTGACACACTCTCCTATCCGCCTGCAAATCATGCAGTGAATGCCAGAGTTCCAGCTGTTGTGACCTGTCATCCATCCTGGGGTGGGATTTTGGTGATACAGCTGCCTTTCCTTTGAGATGCCCATGCTCTGATATGTAACCTTTCACCCATCTCCCGTAAGTAACACCAATAATGTATTGGTTCATCAAGTTGGGCTCTGGTGACATTTTTATTTTAGTCTGTCTTCACTTTCCTATATGGGGTAAAAAGATGTTTATGTCACATGTCCCCAGCAATAATGTCATATAACAGGGAAGAATTACAGACATTCAGCAATTTGGTTCATAATTATTTCTAATGTACCTACAAAGGCAACCTAAGAATCGGACTTTAAGAGCCCCAGAACCAAGGACATCTGCATTTTGGATGAGCCATTCCAAGTTTAATCTGTCAACCTTGTGTCAGGAATTCTCTTGCAATTCATCACTTCTGACTATCCACTGAATTAAAAACGGTAAGTCCTGCCAAGAAAGATTAATGCAAAAAATTCTCAAATTTTAGCATCATTTTTCTGAAGGCTCTAGATATTTACTTTTAAAAATATTTTCTCTTTATACATTTCAGCTATTTGATTATGCTGTCCATTACCATGATATCTTAATGACCAATCGTCAAAAGAATTCCAAAGAGTTGTCTCAGTGGTTAAGAGCACTGGCTGATCTTGCAAAGGACCTGGGTTTTCAGTTCTCAGTACCTACATGGTGGCTAACAACCATCAGTAACTCCAGTTCCAGGAGATTTAACACCCTCTTCTGACCTCTGCAGGCATTACACAGCATGAGTGCACTTAGAGGCAATACACTCATACACATAAAATAAAAATAATAAATAATGAAATATTTTAAAAAGAATTCCAGAGTTAACAAAAATGTACTTACAGATTCTTTTTTAAAAAATTCTTGTCATCTTGGCTTCCTATAAGCTACTAGCTTCTCCCAGTGCTCCAGTCTGTTTCCATTACCTGCTATGAAAGGAAAGAATCTGATTAGTTCTATATATTATAACAGTCATTTCTTAGGCTAGGCGTAGTGACACTAGCCTTTAAAACCCAGCCCTTGAAAGAAAGAGGCAGGCAGAACTCTGTGAGATTCAGGCCAGCCTGGTCTACACAATGACTTTCAGGCAGGCTGAGACGAAGGAGACCCTGTCAAAAAAACACAAACAAACAAAAATAATAATAAAAGCCATTCTTTGGTTCTATTGTTAGTCTTTTCTTTCAATGTACTGGAAGCACAGGTGAAAAACATTAATTGCTTCTGTCCTTTTTATCAAGAGCCAAAAACAAACAAACAAAGAATGGCACATGGGGGCTGGAGAGATGGCTCAGCAGTTAAAAGTGTGCACTGCTCTTTTAGAGGACCCAAGTTCAGTTCCCAGCACCCACCTCAGGCAGTTCACAACAGTTTGTAACTCCAATTCCAGAGGCTCTAACACTATGTTCTGATCTCCACAGAAATATGTACTCATGAAAGAGAGAGAGACAGACAGAGACAGAGAGAGAAAGAGAGACAGAGAGAGATCTTTAAAAAGGAGCACATGAAGATCACCACATGAAAACAATTTAAAAGCATATTTGCATTGCTGGGGCTGGGGTGGAGGCCCACTGTGTTATCAGAAGAGATTTCAGTTACCTCCCCGAAAGGGGTAGCATTATAATAACATGCCTTCTTTTCCTTTCTCCTCTCATGAACTATCAAAAAGCAAGGTACTAATTGCTTAGGAGCACAGCAAGTACTGGCTGGGGTTTAGCTACTGCACTGAGCCAGGCAATAAGGGCCATCATCCAGCTTTCTCTAGCTTATAAGCAGGACAGTGGCTGTCAGGTTGTGGCTTTCTCTCTAGCTGTCGCTGGAGGGCTCGGTCAAGACTACTGTGGTGGAACCCATGCTTCAGTTTCACAGAAGAAGGTACTGAGGCCTCTGAGTTCTCCAATCCTACTTTATCAACAACTCTCCTACTACCTATGCTAACTCCTATGAGAATTAGCAGTAGGTATAATCTGCTTAAAATTCACAGGGTGGGACAGTTGCATAAAGAACATCTACTAAAGGGTACTATTTAGAGTTAAAAAAAAAAAATCCAAAATCCTACTGCTTACTAGCCAGGAGACCCTGGGAAAATCCATTCATCTTTGTCTACCTTCCATTTATTCCTTTCCAAAAGACCATCAAATGTCCCCTTCTATCTTATCTGTGTGACAGTTAAGTAAGATGAAAGACATAATCAGCATCCTTTGATCCAACATTATCCCTGTAGCAAGCAGACCTAACACCTAGTGATCAGAACAACTTTACTGCCCATATGTTGAATTCACCAAATACTAGAGAGTCATATAAGCTCATGTATACAAAGTGCATTCCTTTTTCTAAGAGGAAGTCATTCTGAAAAATATTTTACTTTTTAAAATCTTCTAACACTAGGTTCAGCAAACTAGGGTCAACATACTCTCTGCTTTTCTCCTTTCACTTAGGGCCATAATAAAAGCACTCCACTTGGACCCAGCAGAATATGACCATGTGTCACTTTATGTGAAGAACATCTTGTTCCAAGGGGATAACAGTGACAAAATAAGGACCTAAGATAATTTTCTTAACTAGAAGCTCTACAGCTAATTCAGAGCAAAGAGATTAACAAAGCTGGTATAGCACGGCTTGATCTGTATACAGTGTTACGGTAGTTAACTGAAAACAGAAGCTTCAAGTTACCCAAGCCATAGGGGGTGTAGAGTGGCCTAAGAAGGGAGGCGACAGAACAAACACCACATAAATCCAGAGTGCTTCCTAGTAAGGAAGATCTGGCCTGCAAAAATAAAATCAGAGAAGGACTTCCTTTTAGGGAATGACTGAAGTCCCAACACCTAGGAGGGCACGCTCATTGGTTAGCTATGGCTTTATATGCCTGGCCACTTCACAAACACGGGAAATGCTGTTAGATCTCATATAGAGTTAAAATAAATGGGCTTGCTGCACACCTAGCTATGGAGCACCAGTGTAATCTTTGCCAAATGGTTTTTCAGCTGAGGCTCGGTTTCTAGGTCTGTAAATCAGGACAATAATACCAACATTACAGAGTAGTTTCATAGTTCAGAGATAATGTGTGCATAGTACCCATCATACAATACAAAGTGATCACAAAAGAAAATCACAATGATCATGCTATTAGTATAATTATGGCGGAAGCTGTTAAATTCGCCATTACAAGACAATTACAGTACGCAGTCCATTAACAGACTCCCATGCAAACACTTCAGAGACAGAGTCAAATCCTACTTTAACAGTAACACAAACCTATCTTAACATTTCTTTCATAATGGAGAATTAAACAGAAATTGCCACCTTAGCTGACAGCCTTTCCTGATGTGAGCAAACAGCTGTTGACACTCCTTATATTCTTTTTTTGATGGTGAATTCTGGACTGGAGGGAATGAGCCATTTCCATCAGAGGCACTGAACTGCCGAGCACGCCATAGCATCTGTGGGCTATGTAGGCCTGGCTGAGAAGGGCGGGAGGCCCATCCCAGAGGCTTCCTTTAGTACCACACTGCAGCATCACTGAGGGCAGTGTGAAGGCGGGAGAAGTATCAGACTTTCTATCTAAAGGCACTACTTGACACAATCTAAATCACCCCCTTCTGAACTGCCTCCAATGATGCTGATTGTTTAGAGTAAGTGGAGAGCTCTTCTTTTACCTTCAGAACCACAGTAGACAGTGTAGACAGGGAAATCTGTCTCCCTACAGTGCAGTCACCCCTGATGCATAGGGGAAAAAAACAACCTTATTCGCTATAATGGAAAATATTTTAGTAGATTAGTTAAAAGGATTGAAACTGTCATCAGGAATGGTAATGTGCCACTGCTGTAGTTAGTGTTCCAAAGAATTACAGATGAATCCAACAGCTAACGACTATCCATCCACAGTGCAAAGCACTGGGAGTAGGAAAGGGTTATAAGATGCATGAAGGAACACAGAGCAATGCAAGCACTAATGTTAGGTGACTCACTTAAAAAAGACAATCTGATGTGTAAGTCCTCATGAGACTATTATAAGTCCAGCACCCCCTAAGTATGCTTCTAATACAGTGCTAAAATTCTACAACAGTCATGTAAAAGCCTGGCTAAAAAGAAAGTGCCATGTGTGTGTATGTGTGTGTGCGTGTGCATGTGTGTGTGTATGCGGTGCTAGGCACTGAACAGAGGGCATCACACATACAAGGCAAACACTATACCACCACCACTAAGTTACACCTCCAGCCCAATACATTCCATTTTAAATGTACATTATTCCTGAGGGCAATGCTTCAGGTTATCCCCAGGAGGAAGAAAAGTGACCAGATTCCAAAGCAAAGAACACTCGAAGGCTAAAATACACATAAGACTAGACAGGTTGGGAAAAGTTTCTAAGCCACAAGACAAGACTATTTTAGATTATTATCCTCTTTCTCCCAGGGAGCTAGTTCACTGAGAGAAGTCGGGCTTCTACTGAGAAGGCAGTTTCCTGAGTCACTAAAGGCATGTGCTTTGTGGTCACCAGAACTGGATTACCTAAATGAGTCCTGAAGAACAAGATTTGTGGTTTGCTTATAACCAACAGAATATTACAGAAATGACAGGATATACGTGTTACATATATAATATCCATTCTGCTGCACATTTCTCTTCCATGGTGGTTCTGATCAAAAATGAAAGCAAAAATATTAAATGGTCTGAGTGGGAGAAAAATTGGAACTAAGTTTTCATAACACTAGAAAGCTCCTACTTCTAAAATCTAACTTCTGTGATGAGAGGGAAAAAAATAAAACTGCAATCCATTTTGAAGTCAAAGTGAGTGAGGTGCACTTAAAATAGGCTGCTTTTCTCATAAATGATCTGCTTCTCTTGCATCAATGTATATGGAAGAAAATCGAAAAAGGGCCTGCACTGAAACTTGTACATGCAAGTCTATTCCACTACTTAATGTAAGCTGATTCCTAAAGCCACTGATCCATTCTACAGACTTTTGGGGAGTGTCTATTATCTCAGAGCAATGTGGCAGGTGCTATATATGAGGAACTTGTCTGGATATAAGCAATATGTTAACATTTACAACAAAAGTAATCACATCTCAACAAATAACCAATGCGGAAAGAAGTATTTCGAGTATGAATATTAGAGAATGAGGACTAGAACTTTTTCCCTAGAAATGTCTATATTTAAAAATAAACAGCAATTTGCTTTTCTGTGCAATAATACTGTCAGTAATGCAGTTGTAGGAGCAATTCAAACAAAGGGGGTCCTATCCCTCCACAGTCCAGGTCAGAGAATTTTCCCAATAGTGGAAAAGTAATAATAAACAAACAAATAAATAAGTATATGCAGCCTTTCAACACTCTCCTTTCTCCCAGCACCATGAATAAATAAACAAGGATTTATCTTCTCCCTTGGAACCAACGGCTTCCTCTCAACGGAGACTTAAACTTTGTGGGAAATCTCATCGAGCCCTCCCATGTTTTAAATGTATCTGAAATGTACTGGCATAATATTCCTAAGTAGTCCTGGTACTTCAAAACGTAAAAGTGGAACAGACTGTCACATGCTACATTATTTCTAAATGTTTCATGTGTACTAACGTACTTAATCTTATTATTACTGTGAGGCACCTTACTATTGCTATCCTTGTTTTACAGGTAAGAAGGCTAAAAGAGAGTTGCCAGTAAGACAGATAGAATTATTCAGCAAGCACAACCACATAAATGCATGCAAAGTTAAATGGATAGTCAGCTAAGTGTTCGGGAAAGCTGTCTTGCCCAGGCTCCATGCTCTCATTTGTGGGACTCACCCTTAGCCTAACAGTCCAGTGAGTTTAAGAGTGCATTCTTGGCTGCCCCCTTCCTCACAGTGTGGGGGACACTGGCCTCACTCAAGCATGAAATGCCAGAAACCCACTGAGCCACAGATTTCCAACTAGCTTTATTTCCAAATCTCTATGTGTCTATTTCCCATTAGTCTCAAAATTGGATTAAGAAAGGTGTTGTTTAACTGCCTGCCACTCCAGACTCGAACAGCATTAGGTTTTAATGGAGAGCTGGGTGGCAAAGTCTTTGTGAAAAAGAAAAAAACCTCAGAGAAATACAAAAACACCACCAACCCAGTCCAACAAGGCATATGCAAGGGGAATTGGGAACAAAACCAGTTCCTCTAAGTCTAAGCTTCATTAACAGTGGGCCACAATCCCACAGGTTGTTGACCAAGGAATGCGGGGGTTCTGGAAAACTTGGCAATGACCCAAAATTAATTCAAAATCAAATGTGTGAAGCATCTGAGGTACTCTGGCAGCATTTATTCTTGTGGTATTGTAGAACATCATGGCAGCCTTGGTTCTGAAGACAAAACATGAATACCTTGCACAATGTGTGACACCACCTGATGCCAACGAGCACTGCCTAACATGCCTTAGCTCAGATCTGAGACGACTGTGTGTTTTGACTATAGTCATTTGAATGCACATGTACTGTTTTCTGCTCTTATGGAAACAAAAGGTTTAATGATAGAAAACAAAAATCTCTAACACTTTCCTACCCCCATTCCTCAGCATGTAAGTAAAATATTAGTATATCTTTGGATTGTATTCGGTTAGAATGCTCAATTTTAAAAATTGCTGTCTGAGCTGGTGATTTGAATTTGATTTTTTAAAGATCATAAGTTTTAGCTTGTAATTAGGACAGATTTTCTGAAAAATTCTGAAATGGCCCTGTTGCAGAAAGCAGCTTTCTCTCTGTCTGCTATCAGGGATGGACTTCAAGTGTGACTGACAACCAAGTAAACCAATGACTTAAGGGGGGAGGCTTAACAGAAACGCAGGGAAGGCTGGGAAGGAGAGAGGCGGGCGCGGTGCCGCGTCTCCATCTTGGGCCGTGATCAAAATGCAGGCTCCGGCATAGGAAATCTCTATCTGGGGATGAACTCCTTGTAAGTAACATGGAATAAACTAATCTCTCTAAAGAACATCCTCTATCCGTTCAGTCGGTTCAAACCTGGGGGTGGGTGAGGCTGAATGCTGGGCCTCATCAGGAGAGAATTCATGCAACAGGCTCTACATACCCTTCTGCTGTTTTGTAGTTTTGTAGTGTGTGTTTATGTGAAGTGGTGTTTGAAGCACTGATGATGATGAAAAAAAAAGAAGTTTTACATTCTCTCATCAAACATTCACCCAAGATTTAATTCTTTGTGTAAAACTAAAGAAGCACGTCCATCTCAATTAGTATGTAACATCTTTAATAAATGGTAAAGGTCTATGTCTAGCAAAGGACTGTACTAAAATAAATGTCCTCATATTTATAGATGTCTGTAGATACTTTATTTTTATGTGTTCATGTACTGAGGGCTGATATGAAAACTTATCATGTGAAAAGGTGTGTCAAGCAGAAAAGGCTTAAGAAGCCTGCCTCTAGCTCTCAGTTCAGTGTTATCTGCAAGGCAAGGGGCTCTTACTTCCTTCACCATGTGTCACCTGAAAACTCAGTCTCCTTCCCATGGGCAGTCTTTCCTGTCCCACTGTCCACTTTAAACCGGTGGGAAGCTTCCCAGCAGCAGTGCTATTCACACAAACGGGCAGGAGCATGCCATCTTCAGTCCGACGAAGCCTGTGTTCTCACTCTCGATCTTCTACCACAGAAAGCACAGGCGCAGAAGAACCACTCGGTCATGTAGGACCGAAAATGCCTGCAGTTTCTGGATTTATCATTTAATATCTCCTATCGCCCTCAAAATGCTGTGTTCCTAGTTTTAAAAATACATTCTAAAAGGTTTCCATTCAATACTATTGATTTTTTTTTTCGCTATAGAGATACTTTAATTCACAAAATTTGAGCTTTATGGCTTCCCATTCAAACCATATTCAATAAGAATACTTTCTTTACTATTATCAGGGCAAATTTTTCAGAACAACAAAAATTCTCAAATCACATTTTTTTCCACAATAAATTCAGAAGTAAATTTTGCTTTTTCACAAATACATACAGGTGAAGAAAATCAGTCAACTAACATGCTCAGCACAGAAATGAACAAACACACAGATTAGCACTTGGATGCTTTCATTCTTCCAACAACCATGAAGCGGGTAAGGCATTCATCCCCATTTTCAGAAGAGCCTAAGGTTCTGAGAAGCACATAACCTGGGGTTCAACTTTAAGTAGTTCTTTTATTGAAGCCAAAATGTGTGCTTTTCTCCTCGAGGCCACTATGAACCAAGGAATAAGTGGGAAATTTTTTGATCATGAACAGTGACCAAAATTTAAGTGAAAAATAATCGACAACAAAGACTGACAGAAATACACTGGTGATACGACCTAGAGTCATCTCCTTAGATATCTACTAGCACAGCCTGGGGAAACTACCGGGAAAGGAGGTAAGAAAGAACACAGGACAATGCACAGAAGAGAGCAGACAGCGACCAGAACAGAGGAACTACATGAGGTGGTTGGAAAGACTCTGTGAAGAGCAGAGGCAGAACAGTTTCATCTGTGAGAACCAGGTGGTGCACATTTCCAGTCTTCAGTTATATACTATTTTCTTCAAATGCTCAACTTTCACACATTACAGTGTGGCTTAAACGCGGGGAATACTCACATTGAACTGGTATGGTTGAACTGCATTAAAATGACATTAGCAAACAATGGGTGTCGGGCTGGAATCCGTCTAGAGACTGGCTCCCTGACCCCTGGCATTCACAGGAAATCCCTGGCTGGCATCCTGAATAGGTGATGAGAAAGATGGTACAGGATTCCCTGAAGAGTCTGGCATACCACAGCCTTTCATCTGGCAACAAAGAATGCTAGTCCCACAAGCTCCTAGACCCCGGGGTTTCACCACCGCCAGGGAACCAGAGGAGGGAAAGGATGCTTTTGTTCAGCAGTAGTTGATCCAAAGTGTTAACATTCAGAGAACCAACTTGTAAAACATGGTGCTGCTGACTCACAACTGTTAAACCCTGCCTTCTCACACATTTTACAAGGATGGTTGTGCACAAAAATCATACTAATGTTCCAAAGTAACTAACGAACGAAAACTGTCAGGAACAGAGAAGTGAATGAATCCTGACTTCTGGCTCTGACAAGTCCTCTGCTCTGAAGACTCTCCTTTGCTTTTTCTTTCCATTTTTTTCACCTAACTCCTCGTTGAAGTATCAATCTGTTCCTCCAAGAAATGTCTCTCAAGCATCCTAGATAAGGTCAAGGCATATCCCACACAGTTCTGTGACCTGAACTTCATTACTGTTAGTACACATGTAATTCTCTGTGCAACGTCTGCTTCCCTGTTGAAGGACAGACTTCTAGTTGAATGCCCAGGTACAAAACTAGCAAGCAGACATGCATTAAAATAGAAAGCTCTGGTGCTTATACTGACTGCTTAGCAACAACATTTGATTTTACAGTGCCGTCTGAGGCTTTACTACCCACACGACAGGCAATGTGATAAGGCCAATGGACAAAGGAAATTGCCCCTAGATTTAAACAGTAAGAGCAAACCACCTGTTCTTGGGTTGATAACAGTAGAAGCTACAAGGACATTTGTCCCATGCTCTATCATCTAAAAATAACATGGTTTTAGTAATGATAAAACGTTTTTAAAGGGGAATAGAGACAGTACATCAGAAAATACTATGGCCAGAAATTTTAAAACTTAACCCCTAACAGCAACACTCCAAAGCAGGAGACTAAGTTAACCCCTGGAAAACGTTGCCTAAAGAGACCAAAAGTAACAACAATAACAACAGCATCTCAAAAATAGTCTATAAAAAGGAAACAGGGGAGGGTCAGTCAACCAAAGAAAAATGAAGACATTTTTAAATAAATTAAAACTGAGAGAGTTTGCTGCTGGGAAAGCCTCTCTGTGAAGTACAGACGGACATTAGTACAAAAGGCAAGGGAGCCCAGAGACACGATGTGTGCACATAAAAAGAAACACTAAGAAACACCGGCTTCCACTAGTTTTTTCTTTGAAAAAATACGTAACCTTTACACTGTATTAAAGGCAAAATACTGAACTGTTTAGTTTGTAATATACGCAGTTACAAAATTAATGAGCACAAGCCTGTGCACATAAAGGAGAAAAAATGCTGCCAGTTTCTTAAAATTTCCATGAAATAGTACAATATGAACCCAAAGTAGAGTTTATATTAAGATGAGTATTATAGTCTACAAAGAAGCTACAAATAGAATAATACCAAGAGATAAACCTAATATTAAAGACTACTCAATTAAACAAAAAGATGAAAGATACAGGATCAAAATACAAATCTGAGAGATGAGACCAACAAACACATAAGAAGTGGTGAACTAAAATGAACCATACGAATACTACAGCAAATAAGAACGAACATGGTAACTAATACTGCTAAACTATATTAAAAAAACTAATCTCTACCCTTATCTGCAATGGATGCTTTTTAAATGGAGATATAGCCTGATAAGCAGGTAGAAAAGATACACCAGCCTGACCTCAATACAAACCCTGACAAAGACAATAAAACTACAAATTTATATCATTCATAAAATATATATAAAACATCCCCAGGAAAATGCAACATCAGTATAAGGGCAGAAGACCAGAAGAATGGAATAGACAGAAGGTCAGCAACAGACACACATGGTTTTCTGATCCAGGGCCAACGCAAGTCAATGGGTCTAAGGATAATATGTTCAGCAAATTAAGTAGGACCAGATGGGCATCCAATTGGAAAGAACCACCAATCCTGATCACTGCCTCATAATATAAACCAAACTTGAAAAGGTAACAGAACTAAGCATGAAAGCTAAAACTGTAAATTATTTACAGATAAACAAGTGCTTCTGCAGTCATGGAGCAGATGGGCAAAGCATTATACACTAAAAGAGAAACCTGATCATGTGAACTACATCAAGATGAACATGTCTGCCTTTTCAAAGACACAAAGAAAATGAAAAGCAATCATCGGTTGCAAAATACTCAACATGTACATCTGACAGATAACAGGTGTCCAGAATAAACCATTACAATTCAATAACAGAAAGTCACACAACCCAGTTTTTGAAATAACAAAAGATTTGCAGGGATACTTCATGAAGGATGACACAGAGACAGATAATAAGTGTAAAAAAAAATTGTTTTTCAATATCAAGGAAATCACAGGAAACCACAACACAGTATCAGTGGCATCTATCAATGTGCCAAGACCACAAACACCAAAGAAACAAGGGTGAACAGAGATTGATAGTGCTGGAATCACAGCATCTCATTCAACACTGATGAGCATTCTAAAATATAGAAAAAGCTCTTCAAGAACTTCTTACAAAATTAGACATTTTCTCAATGATGTGTTTCAAAAGAAAAAACAACCTATGTTTATAGTGAGATTTTTAAAATTATGCTCATAATATTCATAATACCCCAAACAGCAGCCCACCCAAATGTACATCAATAGATAAACAAATTTATTCATTAAATACTATGCAGCACCAGAAAGGACCAATCTGACATAATTAATAAAAAATCTCAAAAACATCAGTAAGTATAGTGAAATAAGATACACACAGAGGGCACTCTGTATAACTATGTATAGGAGGTTCTGGAACAGCCTGCATCTGTCAAGAGAATCACTGTAGTGTTTGACTCTGGCTGGTGCAAATGATTGGAATGAGCACATGAGAATTTGGGGGATGACAAGAATATTCTCTTTTGCTTGTTTTGGTTTGTTCTGTTTTTTAAGACAGTATCTTTCTATGTGGCCTTAGCTGGTCTTAAACACATCATTCTCCTGCATGAGCCTCCTGTGATCTAGAATTAGAGGTGTGAGATACCATGACCAGCAGAAGTATCCTCTATCTAGAAAGAGATGTAGATTCCTGAACGGCTCACTTCACAATGGAAAAAGAACATGTGCTTGCTATCAAAATCCTCTATGAACATTTGTTCCAACACAGAAGAATTTAAAACAATCTGTCCTTTAGGAATCATTTCATTTTATTTAACCCATTAACATTTGTTTTGCATGGACATGCACATGTATGTGGATGTGTGCATATTTGCATGTATGTGTGCGGGTCTATGTGGAGACCTGAGGCTGGCATGGAGAGTCTTCCTCCATCTTCCTCCAGGGTCCTCTGTCTCTACCTTCCCAGTAGGCTGCCTCATTCACTCACCCAGCTTAATGTGGGTTGTAGGGAACCAAACTCAGATCCTCAAATTTGTGCAGCAAGCATTTTATCTCCTCAAACTCTACCACTGACAGTTTAAAGGCCAATTTTAACAAGATGAAAGGCATTCAAAAAGAAAGTAAATTACAAAGCTTGAATGCAAATGTTCTAGTATTTTCATTAAAACATGTTTTAAATTTCTACTGTATTCCAAGTAGAACAAGAGTCACTAGAGAAATAAACAAAAGGTTACGCCCCATGGCTAAGCAGTTCTGTCTGATCAAAGTCCTGTACCTAAGCAGTTAAGGTGTAAAAAGAGCTGGGGATATAGCTCAATGATAGAGTATTCCCTGGAGTGTACCGGTCCCTATGTTCAGTCCCCAGCACTAAAGGAAAAAAAGTACAAATAAATTTAGAGAAAATATATGATTTCTTTTCTTTCCCCCAAATCACTCATTTAATATTTACAAATGATCAGGAAAAGCCACTTCAGTTATATCTTTTCAAGAACACAATAATTTAAAAAACAACTTATTTTAGTAACTATTTCTACTCAACCCATGTTTCTTACGTCTAACAAAAAGTAACACCTATTCCCCTTTCTTCTGTATTTAATTTTAATTGACGTATAAAAATTGTATATAATTATGATGCATAATGATGCTTAGATAAGTCTGAATATACAGTGTGAATGACATCAAGCTAACTAACATATATTGCCTTTCATTCTTCTTTTGTTGTAGTGAGAATACTTAAAATCTACTCTCAGCAATTTTCAGTAATAAACTGTATTATTAACTAGAGTCACCAGGCTGAGTAACAGCACTCTTGCTCAATTCCTTTTCAAAGAAGATTATCATGCTCATAGCAGAGACGATTAGGCAATTATATATTACCTACTTTCCCAAACCTGCCATGCCCAGTGTCACAGTCAACTCCACTGTGACAGGTGCCTGTACACAATAAACTGTCAGAAGGACTGTAGCATACACCTCAAAGCAGACAGGTTGAGTCTTGTTCACAGGAATCTCTCCATCTTCTCCTCAGCCTGCCTCTGTTCCCACTACTTTACTCAGCATATATTTCAAAATCGGCAAGCATCTCCAGCATTGCTAAAGTCAACAGCTAGCTCTCATTTAGCACGGCTTCCCAGCAGCAGCAGGACACTGACTTCCCGCTGCTTCCTGAAAGGCTGGTATTTCTTGTCCTGCAGAACATCAGTTGTCCCTTCTTTCCAGGGCTTCCTTCCCACTCTCTTGGAGCTTCTTTCTATTTTTTTCTCCAAACTCAGCCCAATGTGTCATTATAAGCCAGAGGATGGACTACAACCTGAGTACATCCCAACAGAAATCACGAAATTTGGGTGAATACGTGTCCTTAGGCTTGTCAACTGCAGGCAAGTGTGCCACTCCGGCAGAAAATTTTGATAATGGGGAAGGTTATAAATATCTTGGGCAAAGGCAAATAAAGAATCACCAAAATTTCTGTTCTGTTTTGCTAGGAACCTGAACTGCTCTAAGAATACAATCCATTAAAGATGTAAGGCAGGAAACACCGCACAGGAAAGCAAGAACTGCTGCCAGGCAGCACCACGGGGCAAAGGCCGGAGAAGTGGTGAGGGGCCGTGTGCAGCTGAGGCGGGAAAGGCGCAGTGTGAGGTCAGCCTTGGCTACATAACAGAAACCTGGAGAAAGGAGGCAAAGAGCCAGAGACCAAAAGCTTGTTCATATTAAATTCCGGTACTGAAAATTCATCCATTCCAGTGGATGTCAATTTGGCACATTCTTAGACTCCTACAGGCCCTTAACTCAAATAAGGCAGAATGAATAGTCCTGTGTGGACTTTACCGAGACTAAAACTTTCCACTCACTCTCAAAAACCAGTCCCAGAGAGAAACACCACCAAAATATGAATATTAAACTAGATTATTACTACCACCAAATTTCAGTAAATATGATTGGGAGATGCCGAACAGCAAACATTTTAGGTCAAGACTCTAAGGCAATTATTTCATCCAAAATGAATTTTAAAACATTTTTCCTTTACCCTGGCCAAGAAGGCAAAGAAGCACATATGGACTTAATCCACCCCAAACACAGCCCTGGAGAGAAGAACCAGCCATCAGTCACTCCTGTCCAGCCCGGAGGGAGTGGAAGAGGAATGAAAAGAGGAACTCAGTACTGACCTCACCTCTGGTTTGCAGTCCATGTGATACTTTCCCTGAATCTAATACTATTCAGCGTTTAATCATTCAGACTTAAGCATAACCTGCCATCAAGATCCCAGTGAATTACTTTCTTGCAGGCTCTGCTTGCAAAACTTAAAGAGGTAAAATTCATGAACGAAATGGAGGACATTTCTGTGTCTGTATCTGTTGTGTATATACCCTTCTAAGACAGAGGAAGTAGTCACAAAACTAAGACATCAGACTTTCAATTTTTCACATTTAAAATGAGAATAGGGGAAATTTTAAAGAATAAAAGCAATAAAATTTATTTAAATGAAAAAGAAGGTGGAGAGATGGCTTAGGGGTTAAGCACATTGGCTGTTCTTGCAGAAAACCCAGGTTTACATCCCAGCATCTACATGGCACCTAATAACGGTCCGTAAGTCCAGTTTCAAGGGTCATACGCCCTCTTCTGTTCTCCTCAGGCATTGCAGGACACAGGTGCACTTACATACCTATAAGCAATGCATGCATGCACATAAAATTAAAAAATAACAAAAAATTTTTAAAAAGAAAAAGCAGAGTGCTAGAGATGGTGGTTCTAATTCTGAGGTTCTGTTATTTGAGTGCAGAAATTAACCTTACTGTATATCTGCTATCACTTTTGTTTGAGAACCAGTCCAGCTAAATATTTTTCTAGGTGAAGTGAAACTTTCTAAAACGAAGAAAAAATTCCTTTTCGAGTAACTTGAGGCTGTGAAGGGTGATTCTGACTACGGCAAATCTGAGTTTGCGCTAGTGTGTCCTAAGCGTCCCTCTGGATAAGGCCTAGGTGTCCTACAAAACAAGGAAAGTATCAGGCACTTACAAGGGATCAGCCTTGCCTAGGATGCTCTTGTCTCAGATGTAGCAGGCCCCACATCCTCACCCATGCCCACAGCTGGATTTTCCCTTCATCTAGGAAGCCTCTGGCTTATCTACTTAGGAATGTGTGTGCACACGTGCACACAGCACATAGCACTCTCAGTCTCTCCTCTCCTCTTTCACACACCAGGTCTTGTTCAACATTGAGCACACATGTATTTTACTTATTGATTTAGCGTATTAGCTTTTTCCCACTAAACTAATAAGGTTCCAATTGTCATTCTTCTTTCTTTTTTGTTTGTCTTCCCGCCAGTTTTGCTCACTGTCGGCTGTGTCTCAGGGAAGGCCTAGAACAGGAAAGTGGCACGGAAAAGGAGCTGAAGCAGGAAGGTGATGACGATCCCACCAGTGTTCCTTTCATCAGAGACCTCAGGCTATAAAGAGAAGTAGTTGAGAGTAGATATCTGCTTTAGAGAAGAAACTATGTAAGACCTTTCATGAAAGGTTTCTTTTTTTTTATGAGAATGTCAGAAATGACAGGTAATTAGCAAAAACAAAAAGGAGTGAAAGAAGTATTTGTCTTAAATTCATGAGAGTGAGGTCATTCTGGGTACATTATAAGCAGAATTTTCACTTTCTTTGGGGAGCAAAGAATTTGAGAAAGGAATGAGTTTGAAAGCAAGAACAGGGATTGGAAGTGAACATCGTCTGCCTGACCTTTATCTTCTAGTTATCCATTCCCCAACATTACAAGAATTTCAGAGATGGACCTCCACAGGCACTGCATAACCCCGGTGCACTTTATACATGTAGACAATACACTTGTACACATAAAATAATTTTTTAAAAAAAAAAAAGAACAGTAAAACACATCTACTTAATGTGCTCATTGCACAGAAACTACAACTCTGTTTATAAAACTCTAGGATAAGCTTGTGTTATCAAATTTAGAACAAAAGATAACTGACACTTTGAACTAAATGCGTTTAAAGTCTGAAGACATTTCTAACTGAGATGTCGTTGTTCAGGACTGTCCTCCAAGTCAGAGGCCACCTTCCTGAGTTCAGCTGTGCTCACTGTGGAAGATCATCACAGCTGGGCCCGTTTACTGTTGACACATAGAAGGAGGAGGCAGGGAGAGTCATGGACCCTCAGCTGAGTATCCATCCACACCACCCAACCTGTGATGGGAAATCTGGCCCTTTTTGTACATGGTCTTGAGGAAGGGCTAGAGTATAAAGCCTGGGGAAGATCCAGAGAGGGACTCATCTATGTGGCTTCATCCAAGCTGCGTGAAGACTTACTCGTATGGCCTTAGGGAGGGGCCACCCACATTCTTGTAAGTAACCCCTCACCTATTGCTCTTAAGTAAACCCAATAAACTCACTGGCTCCCTGGCATGAACTGGTGGAATCATATCTCAGTTTGCTGTTGAGACCTTGGAACATTGCTTACATCTCCAGGAGAGGCATCTTAGCAACATATGCAAACCTTTTTTCTCCAATACCAATTCAAAATAAACGTTACATTAAAACACAAACATTTAGCTGGATGCAGTGACACACACCTGTAGTCCACTAAGTAAAGGTCAAGCCGGGAGGCGGGGGGCATTCAAGGTAAGTCTGGGCTACATAAAGAGACACTATCTCAAAAGCAAACAAAAACACTTTTTCCTGACTAAATGTGGAAAACTGTTAATGCTGACACATTTTACAAAATCAAATCTTTCAAATATAGCCACTCAAAAAATAATCATATTGAATAAGGCTTCAATAATCTTCTACATTCCAAATATTAATTAAAAAATTTTTTAAACATAGAAAGTTACGCTGTAAGCCCAAATGGTATGTTGTATCTCTCATTCCCTTCATGGTAGGTTCTGAAAATACACAAGTAATTTTCAAAATCTGAAAATTCATAATTTTCTCTACTCTGATCATCAAAACCTAAGCATTCCACCAATCCAAATCAACATTTATAAGGACTTGAGATGTTACTCAATGGTAGACTTCTTACCTAGCATTCTGGGTTTGCTTCTTAGAAACACAAGTGTGTGTGTGTGTGTGTGTGTGTGTGTGTGTGTGTGTGTGTAACTTAGTCACGCATACTGGTGCACTTCTGTTGTCCTAGCATTCAGGAGGCTGAGGCAGGAGAATGAGGAGCTCAAGTTCAATCTGCAGCTACCAAGCAAGAGCCTACATCAAAAAAATAATTTAAAAAATACATTTATTTCATTTTATAATTGTCTAACACCATTGTTCTAGTTTGTTCTTTTATTCCTGTGATAAAAACACTGAACAAAATCAAGTTGGGGAGGAAAGGGTTCATTTCAGTTTGCAACACCCAGATCACAACCCAGCATCAAGGGAGGTCAGGGCAGGTACTCGAGGTAGGAACCTGGAGTCAGGACTCAAAGCAGAGACCATGGAGGAACACTGCTTCCTGGCTTGCTCCCCTGACCTATGCTCAGCCTACTTTCTTATACAACCCAGGACTCCCACATACTAAGGGATGGCATCGCCCACAGCGGACTGGGCCCTTCCACATCAAGCAGCAATTTAAAAAAATGTCTCACAAGGCATGCCCAGGGTGGCAGAAGTAATTCCCCAATTGAGGTGCTCTCTTCCCAGGGGCATCAAGTAACAACTGAAGCTATCCAGCAAAACCAAAATACATGTGAAGGTGTTCATTAGCTTATATCACAAAAAACTATGCTGCTATTTCCAAGACATTCTGTTCTGATTGACTGAAAGGTGGACCAGAGCAGGCTACCTGCACTAGAAGATCAGTTACAGAACTAGCAGATCCCCTAAAAAATTTCCAATATGGGAATCTCTGGGCTAGTGAGAAGCAGGTGTGCACACTACAGCACTTGCACATACGGAGGGACAATGCTTCTCATTATGTATGTGCCTCGGTTTAGCTGTCACAGTACAGGCGGTGGTATCTTTAAGTCATAAAACTGATTCCACAGACATGTACAGTATAATTTGTAACCATTTATTTATTCATTCAGCAAACATTTACTGGTAGTTTAATATAAGACAAATATTCACAAGGCCAGGCATCAAACACATCTTCATGGATTCTATAGTTTGATAAAGAAAGCAGCAATAAATAATAATAAAAGATATACTAGGAGAGTAGACAGGAGATACATGTCTGTTTGGTAACTTTAATTCCTGGGAGCTCATGTTTCCTCATTCCTGACACATGAGGTCTGTGAATGTCTTTCCTAACAAAATGTGACTGTAGCATCCCTTGTGAGGTCTCAGGCTTCCTTGGGTCATGTAGCGGACTGACCTATGGCTTTCCCTGTGAGGAATACTCAGCCCAAATGGAAGATGTGGAAAGGTTTAATTAATTAGCACAATCAACAAGAGGGATAAACCACTTGGAAATAAGATGTGAGAGGTTCTAACTAACTATGTAAAAGCTGAGGGTACTTGTTACAGATAGACTACTGACCTCAAAGAAAGAAAATAGGGGTTCTAAAATATCCCAGTCAAAAAAAATACAGAGTTCTATTTCCAATAGTGTTTATACTGGAAAATTTTCAAGCCAGGCTCTTTGTATGAAATAACAGAGATTATGATTGAACTTTACTGATTGAACTTTCTTATCCATTATTAATAATCATTCTTAGTTATTTTTAAAATACATGAAAATCAGTAGCAATTATGTAGCTTTTGCATAATACATCTCTTAGCAGTGTGGACTGAAGTGAATGAGGATCAGTTCTACCAAACACTGAGCAGAATTATTTGCTGTTGACCACGTGAATCATTTCATGCCACTAAAACACTTTATAAAACAATATTTAAGCATGTGGAAGAAATACAGAAGTTGTACTGGGTAAAAAATAAGTATGAAAGATTTGTGGTTTTAACTTTGTGTTTTATTTTTAAAGGCATGCATATTCACAGGAATAAAAATGGAAGCACCAATGCCAAAACATTGCCAGTGCTATCTCTGAGTGGCAGCTTTTATTTTGTTTAAAAATTTTCACATACCAAATTTTCTATATAGAATCAGATTTTCAAAATACATTTAAGAGAAAAAAGCTAAGTATGGTGGCTCATACCTATGATCACTGCACTAGGGAAGCAGGGACACTCACACCCTGCCAGCCTGTATCAGAAAAATATAACAACAAAATGGGGAGCGGGGCGACACATACTGCAATGACACGGCAGACAAGAGCTAAAATCCTGAAGTTTGTATGCAGAGGTCAGAACTGCCTTTCACTGTGAGATTCCGTGATCAAGTTCTAGTCCTAACTTGCTGGGGACAAAACAGCCATTTGGTACAAATGCAAACACAAGCATACCTAATGGCTGGCATCCTGAGGAGACCAAACTGGGACATGGCAAGCTGCCTAAGCAGACACTCGGTCCAGTCTAAACTGGAATTGGTGCTGCTGTGAGGAAGCAAAAGGCCCAACTAGGAGCCTCTACTCCTCAAGGATGATGGGGACACCATTGCTTTGGACTGTCTTTGTGTTAATGTGAAGCCTAAGAAAATAGGTCACCACTGTGTAGTCTGGGAGGGAATGTAAGTAGTCAGAAGCACAGTCTGCAGCATCAGACAGGTGTAGGATCAAGTTTGGCCTTCCCTATCTTCTAACTGCATGATCTCCCTTGAGTTTCATAATCTCACAAGCCTCAGACTAGTCCCTGTCAATGAGTTAACCAAATCTCTTTCAAGCATTTTAGTGACTAATTAAAATATTTATCAGTGAACCTGGGGACGGTCGCTCAGTGGTAGCATACTTTACCTGGCATGCAAGAGGCTCCTAGGCTCAAGCCTTGGTACTAGGGGTGGGGGAAAAGCATGATTACAATATTTATCAAGATGGACAGCATTGGCTAATTCAATAACATTCCAAAAGCCCAAATACACTGAATTTTTAAATCAGGTAGTCCCTTATTTGAAAACAAAAACACACAACAACAACAAAATGGATGTCATATGTTCTTAAAGTCAAATCCTCCGGGACAACTTCTCACTATCCACAATCATGGAACTGACACATGGCATGTACACAGATGAACTGTTTTTCACTTAGTTGTATTTATGGAACTGAGGCTTACACCCAAAGCCTTGCTATACTCCCAGGCCCAGATGTTCTGTAATAAAAAAGATTCAATCTCTGAAACAAGTTTGTGATACGTTTCTAGTGTCAGCTCCACTGAGTTCCTACTGGGAGGAACAGGGTGATGGTACAGATGATGGCAGAGCCCGTGTCAGAAAGGGAATATATTTTCATGTCTCAGAATCACACCAAAATGGTGAAAACAGTATATGTTGAAAATATCGATGTTAAATCCTAATAGGATGTAAGAGTAAGACTCTCTGGGATGAGAGGAATAGCAAATGTTTTAAAAGTAAAGATTAAAATCTTTCAAGAATTAAAAAATTTTTAAGGTTTTGCTTCAAAAAGGGAGACAGAACAGCGTGCAGTTTCCAGACTAGGCGGAGAACCGTCCACACAGTGCACATATGACCCGACCCACAACAGCCTCAATGAAGACGGGGTGAGAAAGCAAGCCCATTTGAGGACACACCTTCACTGAGTTTCAACATGAACTGCTGTATTCCCAGGAAGATGACAATGAGGCCTTCAGCTAGAAATTTCCTATCACTAGGATCTGGCTGGAGGCAAACCTATCACTATCTTCTTTGTTGTCCTTTAGGCAACAGGAAGAATATCAAGAGGCTGAGTCAGCTGCTCAGAGTAAAGAGTGGCAGTCCAGGTTAGGGAACAGACTGGCAAATTCAATTCCTAAGCACAGTCTCCATTCCCACAGACTGGCTATGTCCGACTCTGGAGGGCCAGGTAGACCACACCAAGTTCAGGCCAAGCTCTCCATGGTTACCTCTGACAGCTACTGCTTTACACCCACCAACAGGTTCTTTTAAAATGTTTGCCATGTATGCTTTCTGAGACTGGGTCTTGTTAGGTATTTCCTAAGTTTCCTAGACGCTTTGGTGGGTTCCTAAGAGCTCAATGGGCCTTGAACAGGGAATAGCTTAAGCTTAACAACTCTGAGATACCGTCATAAAATTCAAAAGCTGAAAGACCCTTACAAATTCAGGACTACTCAATGGAAATAACAGCACTAAAGTGTTGAATAATTTGAAAGCAAAAAATGTAGTGCTCCTGCACTTCCCTTCATCTTTTCTAATTTTCTAGATTTTTAATTTATATTATCATAAAGCAGATATAACACTCTATTTTTTTAAAGTAAAAAATAAGTCCTTAATCCACTTCCACAAACAGGTGTTTCTCCTTTTATGTTTTATCAACTATCCCTCTAGTTAACAAATAACTGATTATCATAAATTAAGTAGAATGCATCAAACTAAAGTGAAGGTAAGGACAGAGTCACCTTCTTTATAAGCATGCTCATCATGAGCTGTTAACTATCCCTCTAGTTAACAAATAACTGATTATCATAAATTAAGTAGAATGCATCAAACTAAAGTGAAGGTAAAGACAGAGTCACCTTCTTTATAAGCATGTTCATCATGAGCTGGAGAACTTGTTGGTCCTAAAATGCTCCCCTCGTAAGTAATTGTCCATTTATAGAGCTACACATGGGTATGTGTGTAATGAAGCAGAAGTACTATCTGGTACCCACAATATGCATTTACATGTGAAAGAATATAGAATCCAGGGCTGGAGAAATGGCTCAGTGGTTAAGAGCACTGACTGCTCTTACAGAGAACTGGGTTCAGTTCCCAGCACCCACATGGCGACTGACAACTGTCCATAACTCCAGTTCCAGAGGATCCAACACCTTCTTCTGACCTCCAAAGGTATTGTATGACATGGATGTACTTACACACATGTAGGCAATATACTCATACACATAAAATAAATAAAAGAATATGAAATCCAGTGGGAGCTGGAAAGGCACAGTGTTTTATTTTGCTCCTGTTTAATTTAATCAGTAACACTCACCTTTCCTCTTCCCTTTTATAATCAATAAGACAGTCTCAATCCTTTTGAGATTAATATAAGGCCTATTATCCTCCAGTACCTAAAGACAACTCCAGCAGCTCTAAGTTTCAGACTCAAATTTCAAGAGGTTGGCCGTTCCTGAGCTGAAATAACCAGTGTCTTGAGCATGCAAATATAACAGACTTAACATTCTCCCTGCTTTTGTGATGCTGGAGATTGAAGAGAGGGTCTCAAAGATGCTAGGCAAGTACTCCACCACCAAACTACACACCCAGCCCACTGATAGCCTTACTTCTATAAATAAGCAACTCACAGGACAAAAGAAACTACACTCTTGGCAGTTCTTTAGAACCTAATTCTGTTAAGCAATTGTCTTCATCCCATCTATAAGAAATGATGTTCAACCTATAAATAGGCAAACATGGGCACATAAAAACAGTTGTTATAATATGCAACCAAAAACTTAAAAAAACAGAACCTTCTTGCCATTGTAAAAGTAAGCAATTAAAGCTTCAAAGTTATATATAATAATTAATATAAGTAACATACAGTTTATAAACTCCAAGACAAAGCCAAGAGTTTATTTAAATAAAAAGGAAATAGGATGTAAACTTAAATTCAAACTTTTGCCAAGTTTCATATTGCTTCATATGACAAGAATCTCAGTTTATCTTGAATAATGAAGTCATGTTTGGAAAGTAAACTTGCTAGTGTTGGCTCTGAGCACCAATAAGTCACATGTCAAACCGGTTACCAAGAAGGAAGCAAAGACACTGGGGATACAGCTAGGTAGTGAAGAACTTGCCTGGCATGTCCAAGACCCTGAATTCAGTCAGGCTCCAGCATCACAAGATAGATAAATAAATAAATAAATAAGCAAAACACAAGAAGAAAAGAAATGGTCTCATCAATTAATTCTGGAGGTCGAGCTGAGAAATGGAAATATGAGGTACTTTTTAAAATGTCTTTTAAATGTATTTTTAAAAGACAATACTTTGGGATTGTGGATGGCCACTGGAACTGGCCTGTTATCTCTGCTCTTCTCTTAAGTACCCATTAAAATGATGGTACAGTGAGAAAAAGAGAATTGGTAATGACGGAGGGGCAGGAGCAGTCCACAGCGGGAAACAGGCTCCACCAGCATTTTGGAAGCTGACAGCAGAGTGACTGCAGAGCCTGAGAAGCCAATGGGAACCACCTGAGGACTCCTCCTGGGTTAAGGACAGGGAGACTCCGGAAGGACTGATGGAGAGAAGCCTGTCTAGGATTATGTAAACTCTTACTTTATACAGTTTACAAAAACCATGTCAAATGAATACCAGATCTAAAAGAATGATCTGAAACTAAAATTCCTAGAAGAAACCACAAAGGCAAAGCTTAGGACATGAATTTGGCAATGGCTTCCTTGGATCTGACACGAAAGCCCAGGCAACAAAAGCAAAAGGAACAACCTGGATAAAATAAAATGAAAAGCATCTGTACAGCAAAGGGAAGAATCAACAGGATGAAAGGCAACCTACAGAATAGGAGCTTGTACTTGTAAACCATGTATCTGAAAGGATGGATACACATATATAAAGAACTCTTACCACCCAACAACAAAACATCAAAAAATTCAAATTTCAAAATACACAGAGGATTTTTCACAGACACTTCCCTGGGTAGCATAGAAACGTTCAGCTGCAGGCTGGATATGGTGGTGCACACATTCAATCCCAGCACTCAGGAGGCAGAGGCAGGTGGATTTCTGTGAGTTCAAAGCCAGCCTGGTCTACATAGTGAGTTCTAGGTCAGCTGGGGTTACAGGGAGACCCTGTCTCAAAAAACACCAAAAGAAAAAAAAAAAAAAAAAAGAAATGGTCAGCTGCACATGAACAGATGCTCAAAATCAAAACTACATAAGGAGATACTTATGGTCTCACACATTAGAAGACTACTATCAAAATCAGCAGAGAAACTGTAAACCTCATACACTCTTAGAAATGTAAAATGGTACAACCAATACAGAAAACAGATAATTCCTCAAAAAGTTAAACAGAAAACTGCCATATGATCCAACAATCCCACTTAAGGTATACCTCTGAGAGAACTGAAAGCAAGGATTTTGAGGAGAGATTTACATACCCACATTCACTGTGGCATTTTTAGCAATAGCAAAAAAAATAGAAGGCCCCAAACAGACCTTATATTATTCAAGTTGGCCACAATCATCTGTTTAGATTTTCTCCCTGAGAATACACAAAAAATAGACACTAAGCAAAAAGGAATTAAGTAGTCATTTACCTGAAGCATGCTGTTACTTTTCTTCATTGGCCTTCCTTCCAAATCTAAGAGAAAATAAATAGATCACATTCTTCATATAATGAACTGTTAATATGGGAAAGAAAAAAAAACTTGAACTCCAAGGTAATCACTGCTTACCTCTTGATACCATCCACTGGGGAAAAAAAAATTCTTTCATCTTTCTCTATTTAGTTCTGGCTATCCTGTTATTCAGAGCAAGCTGTCCCTGGGCAAAGTCAAGCAGAACAAGCTTGTGTTGATGCCAATAAAACAGTGCACACTAAGTGCTTCTAAGTGCATTCTCTGAATTTTTCAATCACCTATTTTATGAATTATTCCCTTTCTATGTAGATTAACTGTTAATTTACTATATAGAAAAATAATGAAATAGATAAGCACATTTTTCAAAATGTAACAATTACAAGTCTGGTATTAAAAAAAATGACAGTATGTCTGCTTCCTTTGTAATACAACACAATCACCAAGTTAAATGGAATCAGTAGGAAGCACAATGAGGTGTGCATGGTCGGAGAATGTGTACACGGGTCGGGCCTCAACCCCCACACATACCCCATACACACACAAAAGACTTAGGCTTGCTTCTTCACTTCATTCCCTTAACGATTTTCTCAACTAAATAAAATATGACCCTTTCAACATACATTTGTGAATACTTAAATACAATATACATGCATGTATTAGTGTACTAGAGGAAGGAAGAAAAGGAACCTTAATGTCTATTAATAATCCAGCACTTGGAAAACTGAGGCAGGAGAATTGTAAGTTTGAGGCCAGCCTAGGCAATGTAGGGAGTTCAAGGTCAACTGACCTACAAAGTAAAACTCAGTCTCAAAGTAAATACACTTTTTTTTTAATTAATGAGCATTTTCATTGCATGCACACATACATAAAAACCAGAACTTCTGAGTGCTCTAATCAATGTTCCTGAAGTGAGAACACATAATGGCCATTTTCCTAAGAGGTCACTGACACTCTAACTTTGAACAATACACACTGGTCCTGCCTGGAGGCAAGGTTATCCAGGAATGTGTCTGAGAGTGGGAAAATCTGTACCTGGACCAAAGTCAAACAGTTTCAGGAAAGAAAAGCAAGGAGCAGCTGGCAGCAGGCTGACCCTACTTCAAAAAGATACTGCCATGTTGGTGAAGGTGCCTTGCGTGGTGGATTGTTAGTTTGAGGCCAACATGGCAAGGTCTCCAGAGACTGAAGAACAGAGAAGCTGTTCATGACAGATCTAGAAGAGAGATGGCCTTTCTATTACCCAGAAAGAAGATACTGCTGAGGCTAACGTGGGGAGAAGGAAGAAGAATGAAGAAAGAAGAGAGAGGAAGGGAATTTCCCTGCCTTTCCAGAGGTACAAAAATACCTATAAAGATGCCCTAACTTGCATGGTAGAAGCTAGACCAAGTGACAAACGTATCACTTCACTGCGTCATTACAGTTCCTGTAAAGGCCCATTTTGCTTTCTTCTGATCACAGATAATTAGAGCCTAAGCAGCACCACTGTGTCTGAAGTTGAGTGAGGCAAAGCTGTTCCTCTTAAAAGCATGTGTTCAAGACCACTGATGTTATAAACAAAAAAGAGACATATTCACAGAAATAGAGCCATTGATTAGATATAGAAACTGTTGCATTTTCCCTGCCCATGAGTCATTTAAGGAAGAATCAAGTTATTCAGAATCCAGTCCTCCTGAATTACCATCAAGATGAATGGCTGACTCTATAGAGCAGGTACACTTACCATTCTGTACCTCAAAGGAAAGCTTTCAAAAGAAACCTTTCTATTTCCCATATGCAATGCTGATACATGTTAACTGGTTTTATTACACTAAAACTTTCTCTCTACAACAGAAGACACCCAAAGAACACTGTGTTCCTCAGAGACAGCTGTATATGCTGACAGACAAATTACCATAGCTTACTGAGGAATAAGAATGCAACCTTCCAACAAAATGCCAAATCTCTATGAATGCTTAATTTCTGCCCTAAGTAATTTCAAAAAGCAGGGTGAAAACAAGAACAGAATTCAAAAAGAGAATGTTCTATTCCACCATTTTTTAAAGATAATACGTAAGGTAGTAAAGACTTGTACCCAAATAGGTCTTCCTGCATCCTCAGTGATAAATACAAAATTATCTTGATTGCAATAACTGATGTCACCCCGAAAGACCCTTAGATTCCATCCCTGTAAGAATGCATGGGCACTGAAGGGACCTAGACACCATAACTTAATCAGATGCAGACACTCAGCTCAGAAGTTACATAACTTCTCCAAGGTTACAGGTGGACAGAGTAGGAAAAGGCTCCAAACCAAGTCCAATAAACCCTCAAAATGCAGTGCGTTCAGCCTGATGGCTCTGGCTTAATGACAAATGCACCTGAATATGCTCGTCAATCTGAAGTCACTCAGCAGTCCTCTCACTTTCTCGTTTCCCATTCCTCTGACCCTGAGGAAATGTGCTGGCATCCCCTCCCTTCAGTGTGAGGGAAAAAGGATCTTGTAAACAAAGAGCCTGAGGACAGGGAATGAAAGTAGACTCGAATGGACTCCCTATAAACTAGATAACCTGTGAAAACAGTGGCAACACTCTGGTGACCTTCCTTCATGAGACTCAGCACCAGTAGGGCATAGTCAAAGCTGGAGCTTGCTTTTGCAGTAGAGGCATTCAGTGAAGACATGATCTTTTTGGGACTACACATGTAAGCAAGGTAGCTATGCATATATGCGTAGACGAACGTCTAGAGAACAAAATTCCTCAGTTATCTTTATCCTATGACTTTTAACTGTTCAATTAGGACTGAGGTAAAAGAAAGGCAGACATCTTTATAGACATGCATAGTAAGGAAAGTGAGGAACCCGTCTATTCCTCAAATTGTGCCACAGCAGTACTCAGATCCCTATGTGTTTACTACTGGTAACTTGCTCCCAGGAGAAGTACACTGGAGTAGGAAAAGTTTCCCAAAGCAGAAAAGAATGGACATGAGAACCACAGGTGAGGAAGGGAAAGAATTAAAGTCTACAACATTTTGTAAGACCTTAGCAACCTCCCACTTTACATTTGTAGGGCCTTCCCTTTGAAGGTATATTATTTCCTCCTTCAGGAAGTGCATGGGTATCTTCTTAGGGCAACAAGTTGGTTGGCTAGCTGGTTGGCTGGCTGGCTGGCTGGCTGGCTCACTGGCTGGTTGCTTGGTTGCTTGCTTGCTTGGCTGGTTGGTTGCTTGGTTGACTGGCTGGCTGGTTGCTTGGTTGGTTGGTTGGTTGGTTGGATGGTTGGTTGGTTGGTTGGCAGCCAGTAGCTGCACAAAAGTAACACTGTGAGACTGTGCCATTGTGTTGTCACACTGCACCATGCACAGATGATGTGGAAATTTCAGCAAGTTGCTTTGTTTTTGAAATTTGACTCAAGACACATTATTATAGTTCAGTTGCTCCTTCTTGGGGGAAGATGATGTGTAATTCGATATGAATAATACAGAGAGACCGTAATAGCACAAGAGCAATTTTAATTGCATTTTCCATTAAAACTGCAGTTCACTGGAACAATATAAAAACACTGAATACTGTCCCTTACAAACAACATGTTTTGGAAATTAAGAGCTCGGCCTAAAAGAACATCAATCTAAAATACGAAGTTAATGTTTTCTTCCTTTAATTCTTAACTCCCAGTAAAGCCAGTTTAACCGAGGCATTTCTTTCATTCCTCTGCTTGGTGATGAACCTTTTCAACCTTTGTTCTCTCAGGAAGTGTCCTAGGCAAGGTCCTGGCTTTGAGGGATGAAAGGTGTAGTCTTCTGCTTGTTAGCTCCCACAGTGAGTACCAGGTCTCTTCAAAAGGGAGACCTTTCCACTGCTCTCAGGGAAAGCCTTACTCTACCCTTCAGTGCACTGCATTCTTAGTTGTTCAAGATTAAACATATAACATGCAGGGAATAAACTAAATGTCTTCTCCCAGACCTTCCTGCAATGTGCTAGAATTCACAGAATGTCAGGATTCTCTTGGGGACTTCACAGGGCTCTTCCCTCTGAAGTGCTAGGGGCTGGGAGCATGTAGTAGAAAATATAAAATTTTATTGACTACCTGATAGTTTTACAACTTTCCAAGTTGCCTCTGAAACTGACTTTCCTTTTTAACTGAAAGGAGTTAAGGGGAAGTGTTCCCCAGGAGGAAAAGAGAGTTCAAAGTGAAACCTGCTAAAATGTGGGAGCAAGGGAGATTTGGGGGAAAGGCATTCCAGAGAGCTACACCACATACTTACGGGAGTCGCTGCCCCAAGGTGAGGAAAAGAAAGGCAACTGTGCTGAGGAAATGCTGAGATAAATGTACTCAACCAAGCAAAACTAACAGAAGTCAGGAAATGATCCAGTTTTGAGTGTGACCTCAGGGCAAGCAATGGGCCCTCCCTCTCACCAAGAGGGATCACATCCCAGTAAGGAAGAGGACTTCACTTCTCCAGCAAAGGTTAGGGTGGAGTGAAACAGGGATGCCACAACTCACCTCACACAACCAAGGCAAAAAAGCAACATCAACAAATACAACTATTATTCCCTGTCAGGGTCCTCATCTGAACCCATGACCCAAGCCTATGAGGCTGAGATACAACCTTTTATGGTTCACTGGATATGAGATAAGAGAAAAAAATCCTCATATCTTCTGAAGCTAATTATGAATAGCCATGGTCCAGGAAAATGGATTCATGCTTCCCCAAATACCATGCTCCTATGTGGTAACATTTTCATGAAGTTTTTAAGAGTTACAGAAGAAAAGAAAGTCACAAATGAAGCTAGTGGTCTGTTAATACATTCTAAATGGATTTACCTGATAGTCACAAGGCTGTTAGGTTAAGCACAAGGCTATAAATGGCTGTTCATTGGGAGCTAAAGATAACCCAAGATAATTTGGCTCCAGACCTGTAATATCTAACTCACTACAATCACCTAATTTCTAATGAGTCTATTAGTCTGATAGAATCTTTAACACAAGTCTGGCTTCTGTCTGGGAACTATAGTCCACAACCTCTAAAGGTTGTTTTTTTGTTTTGTTTTTAAAATTAATACTACCCCTTTCTCAAAAGCAAATTTCAATCCCTATATATCTAGGGTTCCTAGAACTTTTACTGAGAAATTCACAAGTTGAAGAAATACTTTGGTAACACCATGTCTCGCGAGCTTGACCTTGGCAATGCCCTGCCTGATTTAATGGGGGCAGTTTGAGTTGTTTTTAAAACCCTACCCATCAGTGTATCAAAAGAACCTTTCTTGTGTTACTAAATCACAGCTTCTTGAGGATAAGAATTACACAACCTCTGTGTTTAAGAAGCAGCAAAGCCTAGTTGGCACCTGGTAAAAAACTCCTGGTTTTCTGCTACCAATTCCATCAAATCAAGATTCTCAGTAGTTCACTGGTGAAACCATTCATACTTCAAGAGATGCATTTCATTGCTATGTGACTGTACCTACAGGTCCCGGTAATGGGGTCCCCTCCTGTCACCCATACTGTTGATCCAGGCCCAACATCTAGCCTAGAAAGAGTGACAGAAATAATTCACAATGATGGAAAAATTGCCCACCTGATCTTATTTGATCTCCATATATATATACATATATATGTGTATATATATATATATTTGCCATATTACATTTGAATATTAATGTGTCTTCTCTTTTGTAGTTTTAAACCAAAATAGTTAAAACTGTTAATTCTTTAAAAAATAATAGCTCTCTACACTATGTCCTATCTACTGTAGCACAAGCATCGTCCACTTAAAATAGTAACATTACCTCTCTAGTCAGAAAGTCCTACAAACACAGGTCCCATCATATCTCAAATAGCCCATATATACAGTGCAACAACTTAATAATTATCTTAAGAACAGATCTAAGAGCATTGCCTTTTGAAGCTGGATATGGAAAAGAATAGGTATTTACCAGAAATTAAAGGAACAATGAGAACTCCGGAATTTAAAATAATTCCAAAATACTTTGAAGTAACATATCTTCAAAAGAAAGTTCAACATGAATCATCAAACCAAGCTACCATAATAAACTTTGCCAATCACACAAAAAAACTCTCTTTCGAGCTTCTAAAAGAAGTAAAATTTAAAAAAACAAATAAGAATGTAAGATGGACTAATACGAAATCACAAGTTTACCCTGAATAAAAACAGAGTAAATCCAAAGGCACAGGGCTAGAGCATATGTTTACAGATTCAATCCTCGGCACAAAGTATGTGCACATATATAAAATTCACTCATGAGGCAGATTAAGGAAAATGTTTTAAAACAAGAATCAAGTAACTTCCTCTAGAAGCATTAAGGGTATCTCTCCACTTCCTCTTTCTAAGGAATTCTGCTATACCCTCAAGCCCAGCAATCTTTCAACTGTCATTTCTATATCATCTGACACAATTCCATACACAGACATACCGGACTGAATCAGGAAGAAACTTTTGACCCAAAGAGAATCATTCATGAACTGGCCAGGTTTTGTAATACTACTTAAAATCTAAAATCTCAGTTACCTCAAGAACTAAGCACAGTTATGTGTACACAGAAATCAGAGTTAGATGCCTGGGTAAAAGGTCAAGAGAGACGCTTAGCATTATATGCTAAGTACATTGAAAACCCACACTTAGTTCCTGACCTGGGACTCTCAGATCTACATTCTTACTTCCTGATCTTTTCCTTTCTTTCTTGAGACAGTAGCCCTGTTTGGCCTGGCTGACTATGTAGACCAGGCTGGCCTCAAACATACAGAGATCTGCCTGCCTATGCCTCCCAGGTTCTTGGATTAAAGGCATCACCACCACATCTAATTTTTTCTTATGGCTTTTGCAACCAAGAAAACACCAACCCTGCATCACTCATGATAAAAACCTAAATTACATTTCTATAGAAGAAGTACTATTGACCTTTCAGACTAATTGGAAGAAACGGCTCGCTTAGGTCAAGTTTTTTAAAGAAATACAGTTTTGTTTTGTTTTAAAGAAATGTAGTTAGTTTTAACTAGTTCTTATAGTATCAGAAGATACTATACAAACTGCTAAAAGAGGGAACCAACCAATGATATTACCCAGCTGTAAAGTCTACAAACCACAATGACTAGACCAGAAAACTATCTCTATTGGTGCAATAATGGTACTTTTATGGTGGGGATAACCAACAGCTGTGCAACTGGATTTAAGACCCACTCAATAGGAGGGAAATCAAGCGTGGTGCTGTAAACACAGCCAAGAACACGTGGCTGGAGGTCACAGACCCTAGAGAACCTACTTCTGTACTTCCCTAGACTAATGTAATTTCTTACTGTCTTCTATCTATATATCTTTACATTGACAAATAAGAGTACCTCTCACTATTCATCAAAGAAATGTCTTTTTTTCCACAGATGGAGACTACTGCACAGTTCCACAACTGGTCAATTGAAGAGAGTAAGTGACTCTGAGCTGCCCAGCCCTAAGCGACACATCTACAAGGCACTGCTACAGCTAAGGCTCAGAGAACATCTCAGAAGAGGGGGCATAAAGAATGTAAGAGCCCAAGGGACAAGACACCTGCTGCTAGTTAATGCATCTAGACATGACAGGGAAGCTGCAGCAGTGAAACGCCCACAGCATGGTCGTCCAGAGAGATCTGCAACGACAAAACCAGTTGACATGCCAAGGAGGGAATTTCATGGGGTCCCGCCTCAAGATGAAGAGCTACAGACAATCAATGGATGCTGAGGGCAGGAGAATCCGTTTTCTCCAGGGACTAGTTCCCTGATCGGTTCTCTTATCCCATACGGATAGCCCTAAACACAAACACACGTGAGCACCATTAAACAGATTTGTGTATTAGTATTATATATGTATATCTATAAATGTACATATGTATGTATAACAATAATAATCTAAAAGAGGACAAGAAATCGTGCGGGGATAGGAGGACACGGGAAAGATGGAAATAATATAACATATAAGGCATGCATGACATTCTCAAAAATAAAGAATCAAAAGTTCTTTTAATAAAAAAGGAATATTTTAAACTTCTCTGCTTTGGGTTTGGGGATTCTCAAATACAAAATGAAGTCAACTTCTAAGAAGGTTTCTAAATTCTCTCCCATGGTTTATAATCTCAATGATAAATATTCTTGTCAAAGTAAGATACACAAGTCTTAGACAACATTCCCTATTTTATGGCTGTCATATGATAAATTCTCATCCTACTAACTTCATAATTAGATCTAACAAATTTTTCTATCAAGATTCTTAAAATGAATTCAATCTGAGACTATCTCATTGTAGTTATCTTTAGAAAAATAAGAATTTTCAGATTATTTGACCCTTTTTTCTGCTAAACATACAGTTATATTAAAACCCCGTCTCTCCCCTAGATTAAATAAACCAATAAGTTCTACTCTTGTCTGTTTATTATAGGAAATAGTCAGAAATGGTGCTACAACCTTAACCACAGTAGTTTCTAGTGTCACAATAGAAGACAATAGAACTCTATAAACCTATACTCAATACGCTCCCTGTTTCAATGCAAATGAAAAGAGATTCTGAATCTATAATATAACTCAATGAAACCGCTATGAAATGTTTTTAAAACTTTGAGATAGGTTCTCCCTATAGCCCCAGCAACCAGACTGGTCTCAATCTCACAGAGCTCTGCTTACCTCTGCCTCTCAAGTGCTGGAATTAAAAGTGCTAATCCTCAAAAAGTATTTTAAAGGAGCCAGGCATGGTAGCACATGCATTTAATCCCAGCACTCAGAAGGCAGAGGCAGGCAGATCTCTGTGAGTTCAAGGCCAGCCTGATCTACATAGTGAGTTCCAGGTCAGTTGTGACCACAGGGAAACTGTCTGGAAAAAGACCAAAAAAAAAAAAAAATTTAAATCATGTCAAGAAAAATTATCCAAGATTTGAAATGGGCGAGAGACTTTGGAGTGTCTTATGAATGTTGTGCTAGACATTAGAGTAACCTCTAGATCATCTGAATTAGTATGGCTATATTCTAGCTCACTGACAGTAGTTCCAAACAATTCTTTCCCACAGCATTGTAAATAAATTTTGTCTAGCGGAGATGCCAGAAAGAAAAGATAACCCCAAACATTAGGTTATTCTATCAAAATGAATCAATATTGTTATCATTGAAAATTTAAACATTCTTGATAAATTAAATATTCAACTGAGTTGGATAAGATCGGACAAAGCACTTAGAAGCTGCTTTTGCTAAAAGCACTGACCTCTCCTGTGGCCCTACAGGGTAACTAAGATCAGGATGAAAGCCAGGCATCTGGGTATTTTGTGTCTGCCTGCCTCCTTTACTTTGGTTGAAAGCACAGAGATAAACCATGGTCCTTAACCTTTCCTGTTGAGTAATCTTGGCTTCCAGGTTAAACAGGACAGGACAGACACTCACACCCCTTGCCCCAAAGGAAGACAATTATCCATGACTATGAGGCTGAGGTTCAGTCCTGGAGCAGGAGAGAACATCTTAAAGAAGCCAGACTCATCCCATCATACAATGACAACAATAAGGGCATCTTCAGATCATCTTGCAGAAGCAAGGCTGAGATAGTCATCACTCAAACCATACTCTGACCAGGATCCCTTACCCCTCTCTTGCCCCTTGTTCCAATTCTCCCATTTCAACCTAAACTCAAATCAGTACCCCATAGATGGACTTAGAGTCACTGGACTGCTTTATTTGTTCCTCTTCCCAATGGAGCTACATTAAACAAATCTTTCTCTGGTTTTCACAATTATCTCTTTTATTGGTGTATTGGGAAAAGTTTTTTACCTTTTAGGAAGTTAAAGTTTTTCTGAAATATATTTACTTACTTATTTTTCTCATGTTTACAAAAGTAAAAAAAAAAGTTATTTGAAGAATATTTTTAGAACATAGAAGTTCATGAACAAGAAAATCCAAGGAACATTAGTGATCCATAAGAAACATCTGCCTTTGGGAGAGGTTTCTTCCCAGTCTTTTCTGTGTACCACCAGAAGATTATCTTTGATTCAATGACACATATCTTTTATTAATTGAATCGTTGTGTATTTCATACAGAATATCTCATGTATCCTTATATTTATAGTCAAGTATCCCAGTCACCACTCATCAAAGAAGCTTCTATTGCACCAGATGGAGAATAATACAGAGTACCACAACTGGTCACACACATTGTCCATGAATTGCTAATGCCTAAGCAGCTCTACACCCAACCTCTACACCCAAGGCTCAAGGAACATGGAACAAGGGGACACTAACGAATCTCTTAATTCTTAGTAATGAAGTTCCCTCATGCACAAAGGGTCACACATGGCCAAAAAATGGAGATGACGCTTATTTTAAACATCAAGAACTGTGCCTGGCATGCAGTACTAAATAAATGCATGGCTAATCTTTGTAAATGTGCTTGCAGAGTTTTATACTTTTTGAATACTTATTGTTTTTATCTTAATTTTATATTTTTTAAAAAGACATACATTTATAGCCTTGGGACTACATTTACTTTTTCATCTTTTCCACATAAAAACATAAGGACATTGTTTCCTAGCTATAAAGCTATTACATATTCGTCTGTATTTTTGTCCCTGCCTTCACCTCATGGTTTTGAGAGATAGCTTGTGTGCTGCTTCCTGGAGAGCGGAGGTGTTATTTTATTCTTACAAAACTTACTCAGGTTCACTGTAAAATTTGGGACGCATATCTGTGTTTTACAAAGTAAAGGGCATATATGAATATACTTTGAAAGTCACCATGAGTAAAATTTATTGAAATATCATTACTAAAAGAAAAGTTTACAAAAGTAATTAAAAGCCTGTGGATTTAGCAATGAGTGGTACATCACCTCCCTGGCACGTGTACAGTTCAATGGGCAGCAAAAACACACACAATGCAATCTATATTGCAGTGAACCACAGTTGTGGCTATAGATGGTATTTACACAAACCAGAATGAATAATCCCAAGAAATTCCCCAAATCTTTTATATTTATTTATTTAAGAAATTTCCAAACATTAGGCTTTGAAATCAATAGTCTCTCCTTTGTCAAGGTAAAAGACTTGGATCCAAATGAGTCTAGACTGTCTACACAGAGAGTTAATAACTGAACAAAGCTTCCTCAAAGCACAATCCCATTTTCCATATAAGAAGAAAGAGAATGAATAATTTTCCTACTATTTCAATTTTGGTGATTTCAGAAATGTCTCTATGATTTCTGAAATCACCAAAGACAGGTCTAGGTCAACACTTGCAATGAACTTCTCTTTCCCACAGTCAGTAAGGAATGTTTTTCCTCAACTCAAGCCCTCTGATCTGGGTGAGGCATTTGGAAGTGGCTTACTTCAGTACTTGCAAATTCTCTCCCATCAGTCACCAGAAAACACTACCTTACCAGTCATAGTCCCCTCTAGCTCTGTGGTTTAACTGACTTAACTGTGACCCAAATTCCAGACCTCAGCAGCTCTGTGAGATTATGAAGACGGCTTTAAAAAGACGAAATCATTTGGTGACAGTTCTTGCATAATAAATAAACTTCGCTACAACTGTTCCCCAAACATCTAATATTCTATAAGCGCCTTATTAAACAAATGAAGTTGATACTGTTAAGTCAAGAGAGGTATTTTACCAGAAGCAACTTCTAACCTCGTTCCAGTAAGTGATCATGACAGCTGTCCATGAGTAATCTCTGAAATTTGTCTTCCTCTGAAGATACTGAGAGAGTATCACCAGTGTAAACAGCAGACAGAACCTTCCCTGACTCATCTGTGCAACCCACAGTCTTGCTTCCACAGGGAAGGCATGCAACAAATTCTCTACAGCAAGTAGAAGTTGTCAGATCATACTTTTCATTCACCACAATGCTTTCTCTCCATGAGAACCATTAAGATTAGAATATGCAAGGATTATTTAATTTGCCTTTTAATCTACTTAAATCCTAAAGAAGTCTAATTCTTAAACACCTGATAAGGAGAAAAAAGATAAATGTCAGGTAGGTAACCAGTTCTGTCACCAAATATCTTTTCCAAAACAGCCACAAACTCATTTTTAAATTCCACAATGTAGAGTTTCAACCACATTAACCTGCAACTATCCTAAAAGAAATAAAAGACACATGTGCTTCCCTTTGGCTCTCCAAGTATTGAACCAATGGACCCCACGAAATTGACGTTTCTCCAGGAATCTCATACTGAGAGAAAGCTGAGACCCTGATGCCAGCCAGAGGGGGAACCTGTCTTCTGGAAAACTACTTCACACAGTTCTGACACCCTATCAGACCACTTTGCAGGAGAGACCGATGCTAATAAAATGGTGATGGGAAGACCACACCTTGACCAGGACCACACCCTGACCAAGACCACTTATATGCATACCTCTTGCCTTCTATTTATACCTAAACCTCATGTTAGGATCTGAAGATGGACTCTGATGGGGGGGCGGGTCACTGGACCTCTTTATTCCTCGTCCCAATGTGGCCACATTGAATAAATACCTTTTTTGCTTTCCATTACTAATTGTGTCTTTAATTGGACTACTAAGGACAGGTGCCAAACCTGGTTGTCAGGGAGATTTTCAGGACCCAAGCTCTGACCCTCATTCTAGTAAGAATGCCTCCAAATAACTCCCTTTTGAAGGTCAAAATCACTCATTGGAAAATAAATGCAGCTCAAATGGGCTTGCTAGAAGCAAGTGGGAGGAAAAAAACGGTTGCAGCCTGAAGTTCAGAGATATGAGTTGGGCTGGTCAGCTGCCGCCAATTTGTTTACTTTCAGATTTGTGCTGTCTTAGTCATAAATGTTCCACTGAAAGAACTGAGTAAGAAGTGGTCTCTCCTTGGCGAGTCTGGATTTAAATGATTTGCATTTATAATTATTCTAACTATTCCAGATTATGAGCATCCATGAGGTTTGATTACTGTTGTTTTAAAAATTGCAATGGATGCAGGGTGTGGTGGCGTGTACCTTTAATCCCAGCCCTCAAGAGGCAGTGCCAGGTGGATCTCTGTGAGATCGAGGCCACCCTGATTCACACTGTAACTTTCAGGCAAGCTGTGACAAGGGTGACTCTGTCAAAAAACAATCTACAGAAGGAAAAAAACTGCTATGGAAGGCACTGGAAGCGTAATATGAGAAGACAAGTATTGAAATCAAGAAGTGTAAATACGATGCCCAAGACCAGGCACAGAAACTGTGAAGGGCATCCCAAGCTAGCACAGTCCTTCGTGTCTCTACTAGACCTTAGCAGACTGGGTCCAGGAAAGCTAATCATCTGAAATGTGTGGGACAGGCACACCTGTGAGGAACAAGGAGGAATCTGGTTTCAGATCATTAGTTGTGTAACCTTTAATGGTCTATGATTAAGACAATTAATTCTGCACCTCAAGTTCCTCAAAAGTACAAGAGGAATTATGTTAAGAACCTAAAACAAGGTCTTATGAGGACAAATGTATGATGACATGGTGTATCATTTAGAGTAAATCCTGGCTCTCAACTCAACAGCTGCGGATCTATCACAGATCACCTCTGACAAGGACGATTAGGAAAAGTGGAGTAGAGTTTATTCATTCATGATATTGACATTTTAGCAGACTAGCATTCAAAGCAAATTTGCAAGTTGCTTAGGAAAAATAAACAGCACATACTAACAACACTAATGAAGCACAGTACAAGACAGAGATTTCCAGATGTGTCCTCTAACACAGTGTATACCTCTAAAGCATTAAGTATAAGTCCAATTTCCAAACTCCATGTTAAATGCTGAAATATCTGAATCAAAAACCAATAACATTTCTATTCCATCAGTTCCTTTTCTCACATTATATCGCTGCATGCTGCCTTCCCTCCCACAAACACCCCCATGGCTTCCTTGATGGAGTGGCAACGGGAGGGCAGGGAAGAGAAGGGCGTAGGGGGAGGGATAACTAACACTAAAGGCCCTTTGAAAAATCACATGGAAACTTGTTACTGTAGAAGATTCTTAAAGTATATACGTATACAATATAAAGAGTTTAAATGTAGTTACCCTATAACAGGGGTTCAGTGTGGTGCCAGATACCACAGAATAGCAAATAAAAAACCCAATACCAGAAATGGACTCCCTCTTTTAGAGGGGACCAGAGAGGTCCCATATACCCTCAAACAATATCAGCTATTACCACTGCTCATAGTTAGTTACCCATCAGAACTTAAGGGCAAGACCCTATTGATGAAAGCATTACATATGTGAGTAACAGAACAAACAAGGACAAATCAAGCTGTTACTGACCTTGAAACTTTATCTCTACTGGCTAGCTTTCATAGTATTAGAAGGTGCTATGCAGACTACTGCAAGAAAAAGGTAATCTTCAACCTTACCCAGTTATGATCCTTATAGTTACAATAGCAACTGGCCTGGTAAGATGTGCCCACTGGTGTAAAAGTGGCACAAATGTTATGGGAGTAACTAACCACCTTCTGATTAAATTAAGGCCATTTCAGAAGATGGATCCTACACTGGACACTGTTCTAGCCAGGAATCTGTGGCTAGACAGGTCACAGGCCATAAAGGAGAACCTATTACTATTATTCTGATAAATAAACGACTCCTAATGACTTACTGTTATACTCATAGATTAATACATCTCTCAACTCTCACCAGAGAAACTTCTTTTTGTAACAGATGGCAATTAACATAGATGTCCCAGGTTGGTCAACATGCAGAAGAGACTCTGGAGTACTCAGTCCTAAATGGAACACCTATATCACACCACTTCCTCCTAAGCCCCAGGAATCATTATGGAAGAGGGTCAGGAAGACTGTAAATCAGAGGTAGTAGATAAGTACAAGGAAACCATGTTGTCTGAACATCACAGGGTAGTGCACATGTCAATCCATAGCAGTTGCAACAATATGCATAAGATCTGTGCAAATTCAAGCTTGACAGACACTAGCATGGATGGAAGAGGTAGGCAAGAAGCCTCAGTCCTAGCTGATGATCTATTGGCAACTCATAGTTGCTGGGAAGGAGAGAGTCAATTTTCTTTGGGGATATGAAACATGGGTTGACCGGACTCCAAGACAGACTCACAACCCAAGAGGATTTGGGTAACACAGATTAGACTCCACACACTTTTTAAAAGAAAAATTATACTAGAGGACATGAAGTAAAGGGGAAGAGGGGAGGGCTGGAAATGAGAGAGGGGTCTGAATACAGGAGATCAAAATACATTATATGAAATTCTCGAAGAATCAATTTTTTAAATGCTTAAAATAGACCAATAACAACAACAAAATCCAGTGTCAGTTTCACTCAGCACTAATAAGTCTCATAAGAGAAAACTTAGGAAAGATAGTAGAGACAAAAAAAATTTGCTGAAATTAATAAGAACCTGAAGGACCCACAGCCAGATTGGTTAATATGCAGGAAGCTGGAAGAAAAACTTCACACAAACTAGTGACACTCAGTGAAGGCAAAACATAGAGCAGCCCAGTCCTATAGCTGCACTCAGCACAGAGTGCCTAATGCAAGCAGGTGAATGGCCTCATAATCATCAACCACACGCAGTAGGTCCTGAACTTCCATGGAGCACTGAGGGTCCAGAGTCAAGATGGCACGCTATGTGGAAGAGGGCATGATCAATGATTGAATTGTACTCCCAATAGTAAAATTTGGCTAAAATATTTCAATTTTAGAAGAAAATGTTTAATCAGAATGTGATTTAATTGGCACTTTCCCACAAATACAAGCAGAATGGAAACTATGTTAAGCAAGCTAACATTTATAAGTTCATTCCCACAACAGTGTTCAAACACGAGCTTTACCAAGCACAACAGTAAACCTCATGAGATTATAAACATGTATCTAACACGACATAGGAGATTAGTACAGATATATGGGGCCTGAATGAAGCAACAGATATAACAAAAGTGTTTACAAAAGCTTTGAGGTCTAAATAAGATGCTAAACAAGTTCTTGTCATTTCATAGACTGAAACAATGCAGCTACTAGAACAAATGGTACAGATTTCTAACTTCATCTAGGCTGAATAGAATCACCTCCAGGAGGAGTTATGAAAGAAATGAGCCAAGTCTGGGGTAGTATGAAAATTATATGCAGTGTGCTTATAATCTGCCCAGGGCACCTATGGAAGAATATTACAGAGCTGAAACTCTCTGTGTTGCTTAGATAACTTTTTGAAGATGTGTGAATGTATTCCATTTTTAAATTCCAAAATAAGCAGTAATCTCTCTTCAATAAAGGAGCAGGTGTTTCCTCCCTGTCACTTTTCCTTCATTGCTGAACACATATGAAAAATACCTAACATGACCAGTCTGGGAAGACAGCTCCCTGCCTGTCTTCAGAACTGCCAACCACCTTCCCTACAATGGAGTAGACGAAGGAATGCAGGAAACAAGCCTAGAAAACATTCTGAAAGGCCTGCTTCTGTAGTCTGGTGAAAATAATTTTCTAATGGCTCTAAATACCTTGCTGTCTTTGCTGTTAAACAGAATGTGGTGCCAACTATGCTTTCTTGCATAAAGACATTATCACAAAAATACAGTCTGCTAGCTCATGGCTGCTCTTTATCCCTAGCCAAGTGGCAAGGGGACTGGCTAAACCTGTTCACATCCATTAATATCAACATACAGCTCACTTACTGAAGAAAATCACAAACACTGTGTAGACTGTCACCAATATTATGCTCTGCCCACTGCCCTCTGCCAACTTCAAACAATACCTCAAAAAGCATGAGGCACACAGAAGAGTAAATGCCCCCCAAATGGTCCATTTCCTCCACAAACTCAGGCCAACTCTGTCAATAATGCACAGCAGCCATCATATGCCCCCAAAGAAAAACACACAGCAATACGTATTCCACAGCTTCCAAAGCCCAGTCTAAAAACAGTCAACCTCTGGGCCCTCTTACACCCCTTCTAAGTGATCGTATGGCTTTGGGAACCAAGAAACAGACCCTCTCTGCTAGCAGCCAAGTCAGGCTACCATCTGAAATCAAATTCACCCACTCTGAGCTTTGTGATTATAGGCAAAATGGAACCCATAAAGCTGCCACCTACAGCTCACAGAGCAGCAGAGAGGAAAGGCACGCAGAGCTTGTAGCAAAGTGGCAGTTGCCCACAAATGTCACTAGCATTTCCATCTCTAAGCACGAACCTAACTAAAACAGTGTCGTCTGGGTTTCCAAATTCCACTCTGGCTTCCAAATATCAGTAAGTGGCCTTAAGAAGACAGGGGCCAGGGATGGAGCTCAATGGGAAAGCAACTGAGGAATACACCCAAAGTCCTGGGTTTCAGTCCCAGTACTGCATGAAAAGAAAATACTAAATAAAACCGAGGATGGTGGTGCTACTGAAATGATCCTAGCTACTCTACCTGCCTGCCTCACTGAAGCCCCCGCTGCTATCAGAAGGAGGTTTAGAGTCCTCAAAGCAAAGTTTCCCAAGTTTCACCTATACGTGGGAACTCTGGCTCCAAAACGAGGGTAGTCTCTGCCACATGTTCCCAGTACTTCTATGTTGAACTTTCCACACAAACAGCAGTCTCAGGTCCCATGTGCACGAGAGTGTGTGCTTTACTTGCCACTAAATTGCTAGCACCAGGCACAGTGACAGCTCGCATAGCTGCAGACTAACAAGAAAAGGAGAACCCATCTTTTCAAGCAGAACAATCCATATGACTCTTACTGTGTTAAAGCTGGAAGGTATGGTAACACCAGGACCTTCGTATTGAACTTTTCCACGTGGAGCTGAATGGGCTCAGAGACAGTCTGTATGATAAGCCAAAAGACAAGTGGGTGTTAAGATGCAAGTCCTTGAGCTGACCAGTTCAGACGGGGTAATTCATCCTGTCTGTGCTTAACTAAAATACAAAACTTTTGCTTAGGAGTTTCACTGTACCCTTAGCATCTATTTACCTTCGTGAACGTGAGTCAACATTATCTCTGCATTTGCTTTCTTCTTGAGAAAACTACTGCTAAACACACTCAAGAGTGAATTTATGATGACATGTCTTTCAGGGAAGTCTATTTCCAAGAGAAGCCAATTCACCCTGAACTGGGAAAGATGAGAATGCCAATTTCCACCAAGCTGACTGGTAGCATTTTCTAGAGGAATAGAACCAACATATTCTAAAAGGGGATTCATTAGACTGGCTTACACCATAGAGCCTAGGTAATCTGACAATGGCCACCTATGAGTTGAGAGGAGAGAAACCCGTAGCTGATTGGTCCATGAAGAATCGAATCAGTCTCAATCGGGCTCTCAAAGTCCAGAAGCTCTCTGGAGAGTAGCTGGAGAGTCCATGTCAGAGACTGCAGAAACTGGAGTCTGATGCTGGCAGAGGACGGCAGCAGCAGTAATAAGATACACTCACTCAGAAAGAAGAAAAGACAGGCAGACACGTTTTCTCCTCAGACCTTTTCAATCTGGATCACCCATTGGAAGGTGCCATTTTGAGGGTTAATTCTCCGTGGACACAGCCTCACAAACATGCCTCTTGGTTAGTTCTAAACACTGTAAAGTTGACAAGACCAACCACTGAAAGTTCGCCCCTTGTCAACTTGACACACAATCATTTCTTTATGTCTTGCTTAATTTCCAAAGGTAACAATAAGGTCATAATTTCATGTTAACATGATATAACATTCCATGTACAACAAAAAGCACACACATTCTCCTCCCTAAAGAGATGGCAAAGTTCCTTGAAAAATGCTTACTCTTTTAATATCTCATAAGTTCAATATGATAGTACAGATTTAACAAGAGTTAAGTACTGATATTGATTGAATGCCCCGTTAAATGGTGTGGTGGTTTGAATGAGTAATGTCCCCCATAGGCCCCAGTTGGTGGCACTATTAGGGGGCCTACAGAAGCTTTAGAAGTGCAGCCTTGCTGAAAGAGCATGTCACTGAGGGTGGGCTTTGAGAGTTTAATAGCCTTGTCCCACTTCCAGTTCACGCCCTCTGTTCCCACTGTGGAATAAAATGCTATCTATCCTTGAGCGTCTCCTCCAGCCTCCTGCTGCCATCTCTACCCTGACATTATGGACTATTTCTCTGAAGCTGTAAATTCAAGTAAACTATCCCTTCTTTAAAAGTGTTGCCTTGGTCATGGTATCACAGCAACAGAGTGTAACAAATACACACGGTAAAAAGAATAGGAGAGCAAAGGAAATATAGATATCTATGGGATACATGTATACATACTCACAAACCTATTCTAAATCAAGAAAGAAACACTCATGACAATTACAACCCTCAGTTCTGTAACTAGTCATATGATAACTGTCTTCTATTATTCATTCCACAATCCCTCCACTCTCAGCAAGGACCTCTGCAGGTCTTGGTACTTTCCCTGAATAAATGACCCACACCTAATTCATTCTAAGTCCTGTCAAATTGAGAATCAATACCAACTATCAAAATGACAATTTGAAAAACAAAACCCAAGGTCTCAATGACTTGGTACAACTCTAGCATACCCAATCAACCTGTTTAGTCTATTAGAATAATTTCCCTTATGAAGTATATGATGAATTTATCTTTTTATCCCTTAGAGGGAAGTTCAAAACCAATCCATTTTTTTTCTTTTAAATGCAACAAAATATATAACACAAAATTCACCACCTTGATAACTTGTAACTATGGAGTTTCTGCCATAAAGAACATTCATACTTCTGTCAACTAATATCACATCACCAAAATTTCTGCATCATTCCAAACAGAAATTCTGTTAAACAATACTTCATTCTCACTACCCTCAGACCCGGGGAACCACCATTCTACCAGCTGTTTCTATGACTGACCCGTCGAGAGACAGGTTTGTGTGTATGTGGTATATCCATGTTTAAATGTTTGTATGTATGTATATGTGTGTGAGGGGGTGAACCTAGAGTTCACCAATTGGGCAAGACCAGCTAGTCAGCAATCTCCAGAGATCCTTTCTCTGCCTCTCCAGTGCTAGGATCACAGGTATACACCATAGCCCCCAGATTTTTTTATGTGGGTCCTGGGGATCTAAACTCAAGCCACTACGCATGTATGGCAAGTATTTTACTGACAGAGCTATCTCTCCAGTACCAATCTCTTTCCTTTTAAAAGCCAGCCAAATAACATCATTGTATTGGCATATGTACAATATATGTCGACGGCATATTTTGTTCTATTCTCCATTCATATATCAATGAATCTTCAGGTTGCTTCCAACAATTAATTATTAGGAATAATGTTGCTATGAACATGGATGGGTTGATACTTAAGACTCTATTTTTGATTCTTGTGTCTGTATAACCAGAGTAGCACTGCTGGGTCACATGCTAGCTCTATTTGTAATTTTTTTGAGATCTTCCACACTGATTTCCACAGTAGCTGCACCATTTTAAATTACTGTCAAAAGCACAGCAGGTCTCCGAGTTGTCCACATTCTCATCAACACTTGCTCTTTGCTATTAAGGTAATAACCACTTTAAACATTAAGACCAGTTGACTGAATTTAATTTTTATCTCATCTATGCAGTTGACTAAGAAAACTTGATTTACTGAGTACATAAATACATAAATGCTCATCTCTGGGCGGCAGTTTTAATAAAGCAGTTGAGAAGGAAAAGGGAGTGGGAAGAGAAAGGCAAGGAAGTTTCGGAATGAAAGGAAAGAAAGTGAAACAAGACCTCTATACAAATCTGAAACTGACACCTCCAAGGTGAAACTTCCTGTAAACTTCAGTTCCTTCCCTTGCGAAGTAGAGCTTCAAATACCCATGTCCTAAAAGTTCCTGGGAAAAGTTATAAGAGCGTAAGTACTTAGTATGGGGCCCAGCACTAAAATAGGGAAACAGGATAAGAAGGAAGAGGAAGCTCATTATTTGGAATACCACTAGAAGCCACAAAAGACCCCATATTAGCATTTAGTGCAGATTTATCAGCTATTCAGATGACACTGTCCACTAGTTAGACACATACCCCCAGACCTCAAGGATGTCATTATAAGTAAGAAGATTTTCTCATTTTTTTTACTTTAAATATATAACTATATAAACATATTCTCCCCCAGAATAGAGTGTCAGAAAATAAGCAATGGCAAGAGAGCATGAAATTACACCTTTTTTCACAGTTTGAAAAAGTGGTAACAAGAACTTGTCATGTACCTTAAACTATAAATAATCCAGTTAGATAGCAAAAGAATAGAGGACGTTGTGAGAGGGTTGTGCCCTCTTTTCTTGGCTAACTATTAAAATGCCTATCTTTAAAACCTTTGGTTTAGGCTAAATTCCTACAGTCTATGGAAAAACAAAAGCACCATCTGCTGAATGTTGCACAGGTATGTTTTTCTTGGGATCTCACCAGGCTTCTCAGTAATATTCAGAGACTCTGAGTTAGGTCTTAGAAATCATTTAACCCTAATTCCCACAAACTAAGCACTGTCCTCTGTTTCTGAACCTACCAATAAACTGTAAACAAGTATAGAATACTTGGGAAACTGAAATGTTAGATAAACAAGACATGTAATGACATTAAACAAATCAAGCACATGGAAACAGATTTTAAAACAAAAGCTAAATGAAAAAGATGCTGATCCAAACCTACAAGATCTTTCCCAAGTGCACTGTTTTCAGTACCTTACATTCATTTATCAACACTTCTAATACGCACTAGCCTTCTGACTTGGAGTCCATCCATATTACAATACATTTTAAATTACTCCTTAAAAATTTTGACACATTATCTGCATACTCTGCTGAGAAATATTCATATAAAATAATGCCCTAAAGCCCCAGTGATGTACAGGCTCAGGTCTCCAGTCTTTCGATTCTACTACTACAACTCATACTAACCTCCTTCCCTACCTGGTCGGATAGCATCAGCTTGCCTTGATAATGGCATTAGTTTGGGTTTATTAGCTTGAGTTTAATCAGGAACCTCTTTCTACTTCAATAATTGCTCTTTTAAAATGCTTTTAAATTACTTTCCAATTTCTGTAATTAAGGTATTATGGATATATAATTTTAAATGTTTCTCTGGTGATTCAAGATTTAATGAAGGATGTCAGCTGATTTTTCAAAGAACTTTTTTAGCCAATTCTAAAGAAGCTCAAGGTGACATTATGAGGATCTACCATCACTGGGTCTCAGTATTACTGGGCCAGCCAGGAAAAACTGAGCTGAAACACTGCTGGTCACAAAGCATATCCTACAAGATAAATTCTTTTTCTTTTTTTCAATTTCATTTTTATTTATTTCCAGTGCACATGCATGTGTATGTATATGTGTTTATCTGTGGGTAAGCACATGCCATAGTGTACAAGTGGAGGCCAGAGGAGTTCTCTCCTTCCACCCTGTGAGTCCCAGGGACTGAACCCAGTTTGTCAGGCTTTGCAAATACCTGTACCCACTGAGCCATATCCTCAGCCCAATAAATCCCTGAAGCAGCGTCATCACTCTAAAAACCAAAAGGACTGAAAGCTGTCCCTGCGCTGTATATGTGAGGTACCTGGCATTTTATTCTTCCTCTTCTGCCCTCTGAAGCTTTGTGACAAATGGGCCACCACAAGGAAGCCAGTAAGAAGCTGAGTCTTGGGAGAGGAGTGGGGTGCATGTATGAATATGATCAAAATACACCATATACACGTATTAAATTCTCAAAGAAAACATTTTCTTAAAAGTTGAGTTCTGAAAAACAGAGTATGTTCTCTGCCACTGTCTTTACCTTCAATCCACCCCAGTTACTGATCCCGTGAAATCTGGATCCCACTTCCCTAAGGCAGCCTGAGTGCTGACATCATTCCAAGTAGGACTGCTATTGTTCCCTAATAGCCAGAGCACCTCTAAATCTCAGGATTACAACCTTTGACAAGGAACCTACTCACGGTTCCTGGACAGGAAACCAGATCTCCTGAGGAGGTTCACTGTGAAGCTTTCAGACATCTCAACTGCCGCTCTGCACCCTGAGATGCAGGCTCAAGATTTCCTGGCCCAAGACAACCAAACGACAAGGCTGGTAAAAATCCTAGCATTTATTCGGAGCAGCCATATCAACATATATACCCTCTGAACCACACACTTCTCCCTGAATATTCTAATTTCATCAACTGTCTTAATGTCATTTGTAGCAATTCCCTCTTCCCAGCATAGGACCACAAATCACACTCAGCTCTCAAGCCGCCTCCATTCCTTTACAATGAAACAGCTCTTCAGCTTTTATCGTTTATATGATTGATATTTCTGAATATCTGGCAGTTGTTTTAGGAAACAGCCTTCAACTGAGACTTTACTTCTATCTGCTTTGATTTGTTTCCTGACAATTAAATTCACACAACTCATTCTTAGTTGGGGAAGGTTGCCTGCTGTCCTTGATTAGGAATTTTAATTTTGATTCCTTCTTTAAGCTGTTGGCGATCCCCTGTCCCCTCACCCCTCCCTCCCCCAAACTGCTCCTATTTCCTTTCAGAATCAACCCTACTACTTCATTTGGGGGAAAAACAGTGATTTTTCAGATATTTCAGTATCTGACCTACTCATTTGGTTGGTTGGTATTTGCTAAGATTTTGCTCCCTGGTACTGGAGACACTGCAGTGGAAAAAGACACAATCTCTACCCTCCAGAGCTCATACTCTAGTTAAGAGTGGCAGATGTGAGCAAGGAAGTCAGTAAAGCACACATTGCTCTGCTGAAGTGCTTCCAAGAAAACAATACAGGCATGGCCCAGGGAGGTGGCAGGGAAGAGGAACTCAATCAGCAGCTGCTGGCCTGCAGTCCAGGGACAAAACAGTGCAAAAGACGCTTCCAGAGCACAGGTTGTCCTGTGTCACGCCTGGCATAAAACTCAGAGCAAAACTCCTCTAAGGACACGAGGTCTGCAGCAGCACGAGCCCTCTAAGGACACGAGGTCTGCAGCAGCACGAGCCCTCTAAGGACACGAGGTCTGCAGGAGCACGAGCCCTCTAAGGACACGAGGTCTGCAGCAGCATGAGCCCTCTCCACGCTCATCTCGTGCGTCTGCTCTGCCAGTACCACTTGCCCTTCCTCCAGATGTGCACTGAGGTGTCTGTTTCATACTTCCCACAGCCCACCTGCGCGGCTTCCTTGTTGTGTCCATTCTCAGCACCACCCTTGGGAAGTTCTTCAAGGCTGGGGAAGTGAACCAGGGTGGAAATGTCATTCAGAACAGTATCAGTGTAACAACAAATCAAAAGGAGGCTCCCAATATCTAAGGCAATTATTTATATTATTTTTGTGAACAATATACAAAAACACTTTGTTAAGGTTTTAATTAAATAGAACAATTGATAAAATATGCTTGCTGTTTCCCTCTTCTGAGAGTTCATTAAGGAACTCAGTTTGAAGATGTAATTCTGTGTCTCATTAACATTCCTAATAAGGGACAGCAGGCAACCTACCCCAGCTAAGAATTAACAAGGAATTCTTGAGGGAAAGCAGCTGGTGATTAAATATCGTAAATATGAACAATGTGAACACCTGTGCTAGGGAGGCAGCTCAGTGAGAAAAGCACTTGACCAGCATTTGATTCCAGAGCCCATGTGAAAAGCTAGATATGGTGGTGTGCACCTACAATCCCAGCATGCCTGGGAGAAATGGAAGCGAGAAGCGCAAAGGCAAGTTAGCCTGGAGTACACGGGCAGCCACATCAACAAGAGAGACCATGCCTCAAACAAGGCGGAAGGTGAGAACTGACTCTTGAAAGCTATGCTCCGACACACATACCATGACAACGAGTGTGTTTGCTCACACATGTACACACATACTAAATAAATATTTTTTTAAATGTAAGCACCTACAGGACAGTAATGTAATATTCCACTTAGATCAAACTGTTGAGTGATGCTTTAATGCACTTCAGCATATAAGCTTCTTAATCCTAATAAGGTTTGGTGCTACAGAAATTTCTACAATGAGACAAGATTCCCCATTTTCAGAGAGATTAGAAAATGTGGTAAAGGCTAGCAAGATAGCTCAATGACTCAATCCCTGCAACCCACAGGAGAGGATATACTCCCAAAATTGTTCTCTAACATGGTGACTTTAATGTACTCACACATCATTTACACACAAACAATAATGGTAAATTAAAATGTGTTTATTTAAAACAAAGAAAAAAAATGTGGTAAGAAGGCAAAATACACGGTATCATTAAAACTCTCTGAAAAAAAAAAACTTCGGATTACTTTCCAGATAATTAGACATAATTACATAAATAATTACAGTTTTAAGTATGGGTATTTAAAAACTAAATTGGCCATCTTGCATCACAGTCCATTTTTGTTATGTATGTGTACTTTGGAGGGAGGAAGGAGCTCTGCCTCCCCCGCCCCACCCTTCACAACCTCTTTGAGCAGACAGCTTGCTCTGTGGATAGTAACTGCCTTCACTACACAAGACACTTGCAACTGAGAACTATCTGGGGTAGACTTTGCCCCCTTGCTGTCAACAGAATACTTCGGGCAAGGCCCCTTAGCTATTCCTTCACGAACTCCCTCTTCTCCCGAGGCCTCACGTGACACACTCTTAAGTCTGTAGCTATCACTAATCAGAAATACTCCTGTCTGTAAAGAGATGAGCTGAACTTTTACCTCCAGCCTCTCCCTATGCAAAGACTTACAAATGAGGAAAGAAAATAGCAAAAAGATGAGCAAGGGAAGTAGGTAAAGGAAGCTGCAGGCTTGGACTCCATAGCTGAGCTCCTAAAAGGACACAGCGGGGGAGCAAACCCACTGAGAGCCCGGTGCTTTCCATCTGTGCCCATGGCAGGAGAGGCAAAGGGCAAGCCAATCTCACCCTCCTCTCGTTCTACCTGAACAACAAGCAGCTACCCATATTTCACATTTTCCTAATCAGTTCATAAATTTGCTAAGGTTTTAGGACTTCTCTATTTAACACTGTACAGGTCAAAGTGCTGTCACAGTTCCAGTCTCCAGATTCTAGACTCATTGGCATTGGTATCGCTTGCATTTGTCTATGTCAAGACCTCATGGGCTTTCTAAGTGGATTACAGCTATGCCACTTTATACATGCATACTTTTCTCTTCTACTTTATCAACAGCCCCAGACATAGACTGATTTGCTCACAGGTCAGAAAAATCAACCTGATAAATAAGATTCCCAGCACACATCAACTTGATAGCTCATGATATCAAGATAATGTGGATAGAAGCCCAATCTGAAATGTGGTCAAGTCATATTAAGAAAAAAACATAACCTAAGGGGACGGGGAGGGGAACAGACTTCTAGATCAAGCACTTTGAACCCTCATGGAGGCAAAACTACCCTAGCTCCGCCAGCATGCAGAATTCTCCCATGCTAAAAATGAGAACCCCACATTGAGAATGCCATGTCTACCAAAACCTCAGTCCTATGAGTACATTTTGCATATTTATCTTCCTTTGTCACTGACATGGAGACGATTAGCTACTTCCTGGGCTACAGAGGGAAAATGAACTTGCAAACCTGTGTGAAAACAACCAAATGCTGTTTTTCCAGAACAGCTAAATCAGAACACACTGTGCTAAGTGCCACAGAACAAGAAATGACTTCCAGGTTCTTAGCTCTCAGCCTGCCCTCAAACACATCAAGGTGACAGTCACACAGACACTTCCACAGTCACCATCACACCCACAGCTGGATGGTCTGAGGTCTCACGAGTTGGCAGACTCAGGGAAGTCACATGTTCACCTTGCTGCTACAAATATTTATACGGAGCAGGTTATGAGGATCATATTTTACCAAGAGAAAGAAAGAAGGCCAGGCAGCTAAGTCACTTAAACAGACACTATGCTGCCTGGTAGCTATAAATCCTCTCATGTCCCTGGGAGAGGCGGCGCATGTTACACCTGCTCAGAGAAGAAAGCAGATTCTGAGCAAACAGGCCTACATAAACAGTGACTGTACTGCCTTTCCAAAGACAGAAACACACTAACAAATATTGACACACAGACACCCATCTGAAATTCATCATGCAAAATATCTGAAACCAGGGTGTGCCATTCCCTACCTACCCAGGGAGGTTCTCACCAGGCCTCTCCCCAGGGACCTGATAGAGCAAGTTTGGGTATCTGGGTGGTGCTTGAGAATCTTTGCTATTAACAAGCACCTGGGGAGCTGCCTAAGCTCAGGCAAGTCTGGAGAACACTGGAGTGGACAATTATGCTGAATGCCACAGCACTTCATAATAGCAACACTTATGTTAGCTTATAAACGGTAATAACAAATAACTGTCTTCTTATTAATACCCTGCCACACTTAATGCTACCGTGTTGACAGTACCCATTTTAAGGAAAGGTTGGTAAGTCATGCAACTCTGCATAGCAAATAGGTGATGGGAAAAAGATTCGTATGGCAGTTACTTATTCCCAAAAAGTAAAAAATATGTAAAGAAATATTTCTGACCAATTTCTTTCAAATTACTGCCCACATATACAGACCCAAACTGTTTTTATTCACGTTGCTTCATACTTCTCCAGTGGTTTTAATCCTAGGCTCTAGACCTAACCCTAGGGGATAAAAGAGGCAATCAGAGGCCCCAGTGGCTCCTCCCACAAAAAACAATTAGCTTAGTATAATCACAGTACGCTATAACTCAGCCCCAGAATGCAGTGAACATCAAGTCCCCACCAAAGTAGAGTTCTTTGTTTTAAATCAAGATGAGTAACATAAAGAAGGAAGGTTAGACATTTACACTGATTTATAAACAACAACAACCAAAAAACCCACAGAGATGCCCAACTCAAGATGATTTGACTTAGAATTTTGTGACTTTGCAGTAATGCCAAAGCAGTAAGTATTCAATTAGAACGACGGTTCAAACTGAAGGTCTACCTTTCATAGCGGCTGGCAGCAGTCTAATACTCTGTCACACTGAAGAGTGGCAGCTGGTGACCCAGAGCGGAAGCAATCAATGCTCTAGGAGGTACTGGGTAGCCAAGCTAGAATGTAAAGTGAGCTGGCTGTGTGAACTGAGCACATTCTCAGCCCTGTGGTATCTCCATTAACAGTTTATCAGGACATAATGACTCAATCGTTAAGGAGCATCTGTATTCAAATATTTTGATATGATATCTTTTATCACCTCCAACACTAAAATTTAAAAACAAAGAAAATGAATCTTCTCTACTTGTCCTCAGCTCCAAGAAAAAGGTTTCATCTCTTATAGGAACAGTATCCCAACACTCACTCCCTCTCCAGCCTCAGGTTAACTGAAAACTTATCCAAGTCTGAAAAGGAAACAAAAAACAAAACTGAAAGCAAACTGGTGACTGATCCAACAAGTACTTCTGGAGGCCCTCCCAATGCATGTTGGGCAGGGACCCTTGTCTCTGGAGCTCCATCCCCCTAAGAGGTCCACCCAGAGTTTGGGGGCTGTGACAGATGCTGCAGAACAAGAGCGGCAGAGTAGAAGGTGGCCAAGGAAGGGTTCCCTGATAAGAAGCCACCTGAGCAGGTGAGGAAACTGCAGAAGAGGCGTCTCCTCCTCCCCAGAGCAGAGTGCTCAGCTCCCTCCACTCCAGCCAAAGCACAATCCTTCACAGCCTTCTGTCTCAGAGACAACTCCAGCCTCTGCCCCCGGTGCTGGGGACCTTCCTCCCCTCCCCTCCTCTCTTCTGCAATGTCCTCCCTCTGGCTCTACAGACCTCTGACAAAAAGTTATTTCCCCAAAGTGACTTTTCTGATCTCTCAATCACATGTGGATCCTAAAATGCACATTTGTTATTCCCCAGCACTAATCACAACCCTAATTAAGTCACTATTTCTGCGCTGAATGGATACCCACCTACAACAAACTCATGTCCGTAAGCGTAAAGACCACATTGGTTGGGCTCTTTTCTTTTTCCTTCTCCAGTGCTTGAAAAATAGCAAAGTTCAATATACACTGGGAAAGAAAGGAAGCCATGCTTCTCACACTTCTGGGTGCTCACACAAGGACAACACTGTGTTGTATCCACCACAGATTTCCCTCTGCTTAACAGATGTTAGGAACTATGAAAAGGCTATGCTAAAAAAATGAAGGCACAAACTGAGCAGTGGGGAGTGTGCTACAGCTTCAGTTCATCTTACAGAGCTGTACTCTGAAAAGAAGCCTCAGAGCAAAGCAATACCGGCCCAAGGTCACACCGGTCAACCACAAATACCTCACTAGGAGCAAATTACAGTCACTTGCTGCACAATGATTAGAATGTAAAATATATGCGAAGAGAATGGACACAACTTCCTGTGGTAGGCAATAAACAGCAGTACTGCGGGACTCAGGCCACACAAATGGAAGGTTAACAGCAGCCATCACCATCACTCCTTAGGAACCCCTCTCCTACACACACACACACACACACACACACACACACACACACACACACACACTACAAGTGCCAGGTACCTGAGAATGTTTCACATGCATTCACTCACAGAATCAAACCAGTTCATGAAAGTAAGCACTGACACAGAATGCAGAATGCCAAAGCTCTGCAAACCCCATAGTCGAGCAGTCCCCAAAGTTCCATTACTGAGTGAGAGCCACCCAGCTGCTCATATCCAAGCTGCCCCCCAGCTTAGAGGCCCAAAGAAGGAAATGACTAATACAAGATGACACAGCCTCTTGCTAGCTAGATCTGGCCAACAAACCCATCCCTGGGAGCTCATCCATTCTTCTTACAGATTGACGCCACTCATAAAAAGTCCCTAAAACACAATGAGTACCTGAAGTCAAGTTTTTCTAGGAGACACTACAATATTATAAAAATCCAAAAAGCACTGCTTAGAGCTAAATAAAAGCAAAACGGACTTTATCATTCATTCTCCTGGCAGCTGCCACTGGTCCTGAGTCCTACAACACAACTCTTGTGTCTGTGCTCCCACAAAACTCTACTGAGCAACAGAAGCCCAGGAACACCAAAGCCTGACCCTCAACCAGTAAGGATCTCAGGAAACAGGCTACCAAGCAGGTGGCTGGGATACTCCTTTATCAAACACTCTGGAACACCAAAATCACAACTTTGTATGCACGATCACACTTCTGTGCAAGAGCAGAGAGGTGGAATGAGGCCTGATGTGGAATCTACTCTGCACTCTAACAGCACCTGGATTTTTAGTATCTCTGCAGGAAGTAAAGTTTCTATGGAATTCAATTACCTCACTCTTCCCCAAATGTGCCAGCCAACAACTAACAGCCTCTATCCTAATACCACTTACTAGCCATCACTAATCCAGGGCACATTGGCCAACAACTGACATGACACTCTTATAAAACTGTGGGAAAGGGAAACCTGAACTGAGGAACTATATGCATCAGACCAGCCTGTGGACCTGTCTATAGGGCATTTTCTTGGTTGCTGTTTGATGCAAATGATCCAGCCCACTCTGGGCAGTGCCATCCATGGGCAGGTGGCCCTGAACTGTATAAGAAATGAAGCTGAGCAAGCTAGTGGGAACAAGCCAATAAGCAGCATTCCTTCATGGTTTCCACTTCGGTGCCTGCTCTGCACCCCTCCACCCCTGCCACCCCGTGCCTGCCTTGAGGCCCTGCCCTGGCTTTCCTCAGTAATGGACTGCCACTTGGAAGTACAAGATGGAATAAACCCTTTTCTCCCCAGTAGTCATCTGCTAGAGTGTTTTATCACATCAATAGGAAACAAACTAGAAGAGTCGGCCTAGCCTGGGTAGGATGAGGCCTACTGAACCCCCACATCAAATCTCCTCAGGGCCAGCTCACAACTATTGGAGGTGGACTCTCATGAGGCCCAGTCATTCTACCAGAACGTAGCCTCCTCAGGTACCTTAAGAGTGCTGTGTGAAGGAGTGCTCTGTTTAAAACAATAGTCATTGGTTCCATGAGGTTTGGGAAGTTTTTTAATTGCTTTTAAGAAAGTCAAGTGATAATGTATAGCAAAGAACTTCCAACATTTAAAGAGCTATTCTAGGGATAGAACTGTAGTTCCCCTAAGAATATGTGTAAAAAAGTTTGTCAAGAGAGTGCTGGCCCTGCACACAAAGGATTTTGATATTCCTGGTTTTGACAAATTAGGACAGAAAATATCTGAGGAACAAAAATGTATCAGAACTGAACATGCACAGACTTTTCTTGTCTTTATTTCCTAAGCAATACAATATAACAACTCTACAAACAAACCACATTATATTAGGAAACATACATAATCTAGAAATGACTTAAAGTATCCAGGAGGATATTCGTGGATCTTATGCAAATTGACTCTACTTTTTACAGGGGACTTAAGTATTTTCAGATTTTGGAATCTATGGGAGTTTCTGAAACCAATTTCCCCTGGCTACCATTGCTGAAATATGGTTTGTCTAGAGCATGTGAGGTCCTGAGTTTCAAACCCTACTGCAAAGAAAAAAAGGAGTTTTAAAACACAAAACTTTATATAGTATCTTCTGACAGATGATGGTTGAAGATAGATAAACAGAAAGACAGATAGACTGACTGACTAATACACAGAGGGTGAGACAGAGAGTTATGCAGTAGGCTAGTTTGTCCAAATTACTTGTCAGTAAGAAAGAGAAAAGGAAACAAGGGTGTAGTATATAGTACAAATCCCCCCAGGCCCATGTTCTACTCCAGAACGGTGAATCCATTACTAACGAGGAAAGGGCTGTATACCCCAGGCCTACGCCGTAGCTCCAGAACGGTGAATCCATTTCTAACAGGGAAAGGGGCTGCACAGCTGTGACAGGAAGGATATTGGATGGGAAAGTACCCTGGAGCAGATGGGTCTAATCTAACCACACAGGCCCTTAAAAATAAAAAAGCCTTTCCCATATTTAACTACAAAAGGATAGGCAGGAAGAAGATAACTATGGATGAGCGGCCATGTGCCAAAGAATATGACAGACCCTAGAAGCAGGAAAAGGCACAGGCTATTCCCTCAAGCCTTTGAGAAGCTGATTTTAGCTCCATATAAGCAAGGATGGGATTGTGGCCCACACAATAAACTTGTGCTGTTCCAAGCTGCTAACTCCCTATAATTAGTTACAGAGGCAACAGAAGATGAATGGATTGCTTGTTTAAAATCTTTCCTCGGAATCTGAACCTTTATTGTACCTATACATCCCTTTGACTCTTAGGTAAAGAAGAAATTATTCACTCTTCCTTCTGTGTCATGATTTCCCAAAGACAATTAATACCCACTCTCTTTGTCAAAACAAAGAAAAAACTCTTCAAGAACACTTCATCTAGTTCTCCCTTTCCCTAGCAGACAAAAACTACACACACCCCAAGGGCTAACCCAAGCTCCCCTGCATAATGGCTTTCTCCTCAGCGCTCTCCCCCATGCTGGATTCTAGCTCCTCAGTATGATCTGGTCCACCTTGTCAGATGGCAACTGATCATTTTTCTGTATAAACTCAGTAATACTTCATAACAGGTACATGGGAAATGATCTGCTAGCATTTACTCAATTCAATTGTCAACTGAACAGCGTGAACTCAAACCAATCTAGTAAATCCTACCTTAAAATGAAAGAAATCTTCTATTGGAAAAAGACTAAATTTTTTATATTTTATGATCCATTATGGGGAAGGAGATTGGAAATCTTACCACAGCTGTTTTGGCTAATGTTTAAAACAATCTGAAAATCTGACTCCACTACCTATGACTCTTTCAAAGGAAAAAGGAAAAGAATGAAATCTGACTACATGTTCACATAAAAAAGGCTGCATCATGAAAATGAAAGCCAGTAGTTCTGTTATAATCTCCCAGGAGCATTTTATTAACAGAGACCATGGCAGCCCCCACCTCTACAATAATGATCATCTCCAGGGCTTAGAAGCCAAAGTTCAGAAGAGGTTGCCCATGTCCCTACATCTGAAGGAGGCAATGCAAGTAGCTAATAACCTAACAAACTTTATCCAACTATAGATACACTGAATTCTTCATAGCTTTTGAAGCCAAACTACATCATTATGTTTGCTGGTGGTGCTGGTAAAGGTTGGTAGTGAGGCTGCTTTTGTTTTAAAGTCCAATTCACTGAGGTAGAATGTGTATGCAATCATCCAACTTCTTGGTGTGAAGTCTAGTGAATTTTGGAAAATGCAGTCCTCACCACGGCTGAGAGAAAACATTCATCCCTTCTCAGGCTTCTCTCCCTATTATCTGTTCCTGACGAGCAGTATTCACTGCCCTTTACCGCACCTTTCCACAGTTATTTACAGTGCATCTTACTAATCATGCTAGCCTGACTTTGGCTTTTATATAACAATGAATCTGAGATTCAGCCACATAGTTGTGTTGCTTTTTTTGTTTTGTTTTGTTTTACTGATGAGTAGCATTCCACTGACAGATAAACCAGTTTGTTTATCCATGTAGCTGAAGGACATTTGATGATTCCTATAGTTTGGAAAACCCTGTTAGAAATATCAGCCTAGAAGTTTTTGTGCCGAGACTTAACATATTTCTCTTACATATATAGATGTGTGCTTGCCTTTGTAAGAAACCACTTGACTCTCTCAAACAGGCTGGGCCACTTCACATTCCCACCAGCAACTCATCAAGGAGAATTTCAGTTGCTCAGCATCTTCGTCAGGGTTTGGTAGGAACAATTTCATTGTGTTTTTCTGAGTTGGGGACACCTTAACAAGTATGTAGCCATATCTCATTGCATTTCTTTTTTTTAACTTTTTGACTTTAAAATAAGTCTAGAGTCATGTGAACATTGCAAAACTAGTAGAGTTCCAGTGAATTCTTCCCCCAGCTTCCCTTATCTGACATAATCATAACACAGTTATCAAAAGTAGAAACTTTTGATACATCCCATTCACTAAACTACAAGCTTTTTCATATTGCACTAGTTTTTTGCATACAGTTTTATAATATTTTCTATGTACAGATTTTTAGAACCACACTCACAATCAGGACATAAATCTGATTCATCAAAGTGCATTACTTACTGAGGAGCTCCTCCTGTTGTTATAAGCATTCTTCCCTATAAGAACTCTGGTAAATAATGACTTGCTTTTGCCCTAAGCTTTTGTCTCAACCATATTAAAAGACAATTACCACACAGGGCATTGTGGCCCACACTTGGAACCTCAGCACTCAGAACGCAGAGGCAGGAGACTCAAACACAAGGCCAGCTCCAGGTCAACTGAGGCCACAGAGCTTTGATCCTGACTTCAAAAATAATAAATAAGTAGAAGACAATTATTATCTACTCCCCAACTGCTATGTGCAAATCATGGTTCAACTTTCAGATCCTGTTTATTCCTTCATTACCAAGAAGCCCGGAATTAGGCAAAATAAATAAACCAGTGAACAAGAGAACAATAGTCCCTGCCTTTAAAAGAACTCAGGGGGAAGGGATTCACATGTGTACACAGTTGTAAACTGGTATGTACTGTCCACAGCTGAAAAGTGACAAGCACAATCTGGTTAAGACTGAGAGGAAGGTCCTTAAAAGCAAACCCAATTCTCAGACTCAGTACCCAAAGCCCGACCCAGGAACAGGGTATTGAAAGCACTAAGTATTAAGTACATAACCAACATGTTCTCAAAACAGAATAATCTATGGAAGGCCTCCCAGGCTTAAAAGCTTTAACGAAGACCATACATCTCCTCAGACGAAAGTTTGAATAAACACATACAAAGAACTAGAAAGTCCCCAAATGACTTTACATCAGAGACACACCTAGGCCAAAAGAGTTCTTTCCAACGATCTGTCACAGTAAACCTATCCACCATTACAGACCATTTTATTACAAATGACATCAGAAAGAGGACATCACTAATTTTTAACTAATGTCCACCAAGACCTTCTCCTCCTGCCTGAGGGATCCACACTTACAACCTCTTTCAAGGCAGAATTTTTCTCTCTCTACTCTCTTAACCTGCACATGTTTCTGTTACTAACTTCAACTGCTATCTGCTGTCAAGTCTTTCTTCATTTGATACCAATAATCCCAGTTATGTGATTCATCTCTTTATCTTTCGGCATCTGTAGCCCCAGCTCCAAGACACATGGTAGGTGAATCAAAGAATGTTTTGTGAAACTGAAGTGGGACTATCAGATTGCATTGCTGGCAGCGGGCTTTGAGTGAGTAGACTCAGAAACAGATCGGTCTTAACAGGAGAGAAATCAATCAGAGGCATAGTTCAGGTAGTCTACTTTAGAAGCATACCATAAAAGCAGCTAAATTTTAGCAGGAGGATGTGTAGAGATAGACCCCAAAGAAGTGTGATAAAGTAAGAAACAAGACATGCCCCTACTCGGTGATGTGCAAGACCAGACCAGCTTCACATTGCTGGAGACAGAGGAGACATGTCCTGCTAGTGGAGAAGAGTAGCGGAGGGAAAGGGGAAGCTGTGTTTCTATGACTTCACTTCTAAGGACATCTGCCAAGGCGCTGGGCTGGGAGAGACGTGGAGCTCGAGAAGTCACAAGAATCCGCAACAGCTGCTCTGGGAGTAGCAAGGAAATCAGTGAGAAACAGGAGGGGCAGAGGGACACTTGTAGAAACCAGCTATTTTGTCTCTTTCCAGAAAGACTGTAATCTTTCAACTAGTGCATCAAACTTCCAGATCCCCCCAGGAGCCCTCTATATACAAGGCAATGACCTGGGTTTGGCAGCCTGTGAGGCTGGCTCCCATCTTTCAGGGTCCCCTGAGCCAGCTCTGGGGAAACTTGCCTGCCAAGAAACTGATGGGAATAGCAGACAAAGCTCTTGGCCCTGCATTACAATTGAGCTCTATACACAGAAACCACTTACATTTAATAATTAATGCAAGAACTCCAAAATCAAAATGCTGTTTTATAACCTAAACTTAAAGGTACCAGCAGTCCCACTCATGATTCAAAACACCACTAAAACACCACTAAGAACTGTTGCAATCAACAGAGGACTTCCTCTTAACAGGCAATGAGCATCTTGACCTTTGCCAACCCACAGCAGCCCAGAGTGATGTGTGGACATCCAGAAAGGAGAGGAAAGGGGACCATTGTCCACTGTCTTCTCTCCTGGAAGATCTAACAAAGGACAGCCAGCCCAGGGAGCTCCCAGGCAATAATCTAAAATACACCCAAGCATGCAACAGGAACATCTACCAATTTCTGTACTGCAAGGACATCTGGTAATAAATGCTATCACTGTGATGCTGCTTGCTAAACTCACTGAGCTCAGATGCAAGGCCCCAGACCACACAAGTTCAAGTTTCAATACTGCTTCCCCTCCCTCCATTGTAGGTAAGCTTCAACTGGTAAAGGAACTACTTTCTGGTTACACAGTGCATCATGAAGTCAAAGAAACTAGCAACCACAAAAGGTTGTCAGGTCTCCAGACAAGGTCTTCAAGGTAAGTAGAGATGTTCCCCAGCTCCATTTTGGAAAGGTCACCACAATTGTGGTTCCCAAATCAAGATCCCTCTATCTCATAGGTACTACAGGCTCCTAAATTTCCTCACCTGCTCTCTCTTCCACTCCATCCCAAGCCAAAATTGCCCTCCACAACCAGTTCAGTAAGGAATGAACAATATAAACTGAATGACAAGTCAAAAGAGCAGTTCAAGGTCAAACACAGGAGGGAAAATATCTCCCAAGTCCCCAGTCACCCAAAAGATATAATCAATCACTTTAAAACAGCTATAATCACAATCAATATGTAATTATCAGTTAATGGAATCCATGTTAAAGTTTACAATGAGCTCAAAACTAAGCCACTTAAACTGTCTTCCTATGTTATATTTTCCAAAGAAGGCACTTCAGCACAGCATTCCTGAGAACCTTCATATCAGAACCTGGAACTAGGTTACTCTGAACACACAGGATGCTGCTACGGAGCAGCGGGAACTGTTTATAAAATGCCGCAGTAGAAAGGTCGCACCCCATGATTTTCAAAGCCATGAAGAATAACTATGAATCAAAGCTGAGTCTTAAAACTCATTTCAACTTTGCTCCTACCCAGGGAAAGGAAGCACATTGTGAACTTCAAAAGGCACAAACAAGTTATCAAAAAGCTGCCTGTGAGACCAGACAAAAGATATTTTGTCCAATTTATCTACAAATGCCAAAAATGCAATCCACTGCAGTTATGCCTCAGCCTACATGCTATTGTGTTTATCTTAGGTATTTCTAAATGATGCAGCCCAAGCAAACATGCTAACTTGTCCTAGTGCATGTAGGGACAAGGAGAGGGAAAACTAACATTCTGGTGACTACCTATTGATATGGTGTGAGCATGTCCCAAAAGTGCATGTGCTGGAGACAATCACTAGACTGCTTCCCGTGTTCACCAATGGTGCTCGGAGGTGAAGCATTTATGAAGTCACTAGGATTTGAGGAAGCGATGAGGGTGAGACTCTTGTATAGGCATCGGGTGGCTCTCTGAAACAAGGAAGACAGTCGAGCTCCCACGCTTCCTCTGTCTCACTAGGTAATGTGATCCTCCATGTTACAAACACAGCAAGAAGGCACTCACCAGACACATGCTACCTGGACTTTGGTATTTGTTTTAGAGACAAAACCTGATGAATATACCAACCTATATTTTTGTCAAGGTTTCAAACATTATCTCTGAGTCTGCACCAAGTCCCTTAATAATCATTCTTCTTTTCTTTCCTATTTTCTTTTCTTTTAGTTTTTTTTTTTTTTTTTTGTCTTCTCTGAGAGAAGGTCTGTCTGAATGCTACTGGCCTGGAACTCACTATGTATATGTAGACCAGGAACCAGGCCAGTCTCTATCTCACAGAGATCCACCTGCCTCAGCCTCATGAGTGCTGGGGTTAAGGCATATACCACCACACCTGGCTATTTTTAAAGTATTTTATTTATTATCTTAATTTTTATGTATATTGCCTGAAAGTATGTAAGTGCACCTATGTCATACAATGTCCACAGAGGTCAGAAGGGGGCATTGGATCCCCTGGAACTAGAGTTATGGATGGTTGTTAGCAGTCATGTGAGTACTGGGAACAGAATACAGATCCTCTGCAAGAGTAGCTAATGCTCTTAACCAGTGAGCCATCTCTCCAGCCCCATCAAACCTAGTTTTTAAACTTATGCCCAGAATAGGAAATATGGTGCCCATTCTTTTGCAGGTAAATATGTGGCTGTTGAGGCTCTGCCCCTGCCTAGTGGTCCTATGGAACCCTGCAGCAACCAAAACTCTTTTAGGTAGTCCATGAGGCTCAAATGACTTCATAATAATGCTAAGACTTTGTCTTTTTAATGCTCATGGAGTTTTCCTATGTGGCATAACTTTTAATACTTCCATAGGCTAATGGGCAAAGCAAACAGGAGAACCCAGCCACCTTCTATTCAGCCTAATAGAACATGATTTACAAATATATAAAGAGTGGCAGTCTTCTGACTAAGTTTTACACAACAGTTCATGAAAACTCATTTATGAGCTAGACACGTAGTTCAGTGTTCATGTACCTGCCTCACATACACAAGGCCCTGGATCTCTGTGAGATCAATGCTAGTCTACATAGGAAGCTCTAGGCCAGCAGAGGCTATAGTTTTTGAGATACTGCCTCATAAACAAACAAACAAATGATAACCTATAATGGGTTTATTATTTTTCAGTGAATTATCAGTTTTTAAATTTCTCACTTTTAACTTTGAATATCAAAAACATTTGCATCAGTTTCCAAATGCTACTATGACAAATGGCTAAAAAATTGGTGACTTTAAAATGATGCACATTTATCATCTTATAGTTTTGGAGGTCAGAAGGGCAAAAATGCATCTTATATATATTGCTGACAAGGTAGGCTCCTCTTTGAAGTGTTAAAGAAGCACATATTCCCAGCAGGACTCCTTGGCTGTGTTCTTTCTCCTAGAAAAAGCATCATTTTGATCTCTGACTCAATCTCATGTCTCCTCAGACAGTCACCTTCCTAAAAGGGAGTTAATGTGATGATACCGGGCCTAGCTCTAAACCATTGTTTAGAAATATGGCTGGGTCATTTGGAATCTTCTCCCCATCCTAAGAGCCTTAACTTCATCATAGTTACAGTCTCTTCTATATGAAAACATTTCTAAGTTCCAGGGATTAGAACACGGACACCTTTGGGTACCAGAATTCTGTTTCCATAATATGCTGAATATAACTCAAGTTAGCAAAGCTCTTTGGAGTGCTCTGTCATTTCTAAGAACAAAAGGGGACCGCTCAGTTAAGTGTTTGCTGAGCAAGCATTAGAAGTTAAGTTTGATCTCCAAGAAGCCATTTTTTTAAAAAAGGTGAAAACAGCAGCACACACCTGAAATCCCAGCACTGGAGAGGCAGAGGCAGAAGGACCCCTGAAGCTTCCTCACCAGGTAGTGAGTGTGGATGCATCAGTGAGTTGCAGGGTCAAGGACAGATGCTCCTCTAAAAGAATACAATAGAAAGCAATTGAGGAAGACACCCAGTGCCAATCACTGGTCTCCACATGGAAACAGGCAGAGAGAGAGAGAGAGAGAGAGAGAGAGAGAGAGAGAGAGAGAGAGAGACTGATTCTAAAACCAAAACACTTAAGAAACACTGTTCTGCCATATAAACAGATCAAAGTAGTTATTAGGTGGGAAAAGTGAATCTGAGGAAAGTTAAGTGGTTAACCAAAATCATCCAGTCTAAGCAGAACTTCAAACGGGACCAAGGCAGTCTGGCTATCACTGCAGTAGGTATGGCTTCCTCTGTACCATGCTTCCAAACCCTCAACACCTGACTGAAGCAAAGGCAAACAAAAACTATTCTCTGGACATCAAATTCTTGCAGGCATCTAATAAAGAATATAAGAAGTATTCAAAGGTAAACTGGTGAGCAAGGGGCAAATTAAAATGAAAGGGGTTTGAAGTGTTTGAAGTAATCTTAGCTTTTCAAACCATTACTTAGAAGTATACTAATTTATTAGCTCTGAGAGAAGACAGAAGAAGAATGTACAAATGGCTGGTGCTCTAAAGCCAAGGCAGGAGAGATGAGTAACCGACTCTCGGCAGAGGCACATGACTGGAGCTCCAAAACCTGGGAGAACACACAGCAAAGAACTGCCCTGCATTCACAACCAGGCCTGACAACCAAAGGCAAATTCAGAGCCACTCATCTGGACAACAACCAGCAAGCCCCAGTTGTGAGCATCCTAACAGACAGGAACATCTGAAATACAGCATTCTTAGGCTGTCCAATGTCTCAGATTCACAGTGGGAAACTGACTATAGTAAGGTGAACTCTTTTAGAACTGATTTTGCATAATTTATACATGCTAAAAAAATTTCTAAATAGAAAAGGATTCAAACTAATCACAATCTTCAAAGGGGCATGTTTACAGTAAAAAGAGGAGAAACAGGAGGCTCAGACGGCCAGATCCTGCTCTATCCAATGAAATGTCTGACCGAGGCCAAGAAACCCAAAGCAAGGGTGACTGTATTCCAAGCAGCATGCACTAGTGAAAGCCAGCCCAGAAGGCATGCCAGTTCCCTCAAGAAGTACGGCCACAGCTGGGAGCTTCTTCAATCCTAGACCTCACTCTCTTAGCTCCCCGTGTGTAGGTTTTGGAATGTTTAGCTATCCCAATCATTTAGAAAGCAAACCCCAGTCAGGCATGGTGGTGTATGCCTTTAATCATACAGGGAGGGGGAGGGAGGGGGGAGGGAGATAGGGGGGAAGGAAGGAAGGAAGGAAGGAAGGAAGGAAGGAAGGAAGGAAGGAAGGAAGGAAGGAAGGAAAGACCCAGCAGCAGCTTCTGAATTACAACCAAGAAAATCCCAAGAAACATGAGGGCAAAGATGTAAGGAACGAACACTGGAACTAGAAATTCAAAGAAGAAAAAATGCAGAACATTCTGGCATTTATATTTTCAATGTCAAAGCCTGGGAAACTACAAAGCAATCTGCAGACAACCTCCAAACACAGAGCTCAGGATGTCCTAACAATGTCTGTGGTGCCATCTTTCTAAGATTAAACTGGTACTGCTGACACCATACTTGCAAGCTACAAAGCAAAAAGGATTGGTGGATTACAGGCAGTCTAACATCTCACTTTCATAACAAAGTCTACACACACCTGTCACAACTGTGTAGCATCTAAAGAACAACTGAGATTGTCCTGCAGCAGAATAAATAAGAAATTTAAATCTACAATCTCATTTGACACTTTTGAAGTTTCTCATAAGCCAAAGCCCAAGGTAACAACATTCTATAAACCAAAACTTTTACGTTGCCTTCCACATCTAATAAAGAGAGCCAAATGTGAGGGAGTGGTGCTTACAGAGATGATGCCTCTAATTCACAATGGCAAACAGTCCAGCACTCCAGGTGAAGAAGAAAGGCATCCTCAGGCAGAGAGCCACAGCTTAATCTTTTATGCCTAGGATTCTGAATAGAAAGAAAAATGACACTAGGACAGAAAACAGACTGTGAGGCATAATAAGTTGGTGCCGAATATGTATTCTGTACTAACGAGTTATTCTAAGGGAGTAAGGAGTCAACAGATTAGCAAGAAATGAGCCCAGCAGAAGCGTGAGGACGCAGTAATGAGGTGGCTCAGCACACGCTCAAAGATCACTGCTGCAGAATTAGGTGAAAGAAAGCCAAGTAATTTGCAATCTAAAGTGGAAAAAAATGAAAACTGATAGAGGACATGAACAGAAAATTGTTTTTTTTTTTAATCACGTGGGCACCCCCACACCAGGTACTGGGTTGGGTTACCTCTGATGGGCCTTTCTATTGCACAATTATCTTGAATAAGACCTAGAATATCATTTTTTAACATGTTTTTTGATGGCTAACTTCAAGTACAGAAAGCAAATCCATGAGAATATGGCGGGAGCACTGCATTGAGACCTGAGCGGAGAGCAGAGAAGCATGCGCGCAACAGGACTGTGGAGCGGCTGGAGACCTCGGAGACTCACGGGGCACCGGCTGGAGACCGCGGAGACTCACGGGGCACGCAGCATCTGCACTCGCAGCTCCCCAGCACTCCACGAAACACAGTGGTCCTGGATCTACAGTCTGTATAAGTTAGACCTTAAGACTCTAAGAAATAATAATCAGGTGAATTTGGGTGAGGAGGTTGAGATAGGGTCTTACTCTACAGTCCAGGCTAGCCTAGAACTCAACATGAAACACGGGATGATTGTTTAATTTAAAGAGATCCTCCTGTCTCAGTCTCCAAAGTGCTGAGATTACAGATATGTGACATTATGCTTGGCTGAATTTTTATTTTTTAATTTATTATTATTATTATTTGCAGGAGTGCACTGCCTGCATGTAAGTAGGTGTACCAGTGCCATACAATGCCCAAGGAGGTCAGAAGAGGGTGTCAGATCCCCTGAAACTAGAGTTATGGATGATTGTGGGTACTGAGAATTGAACCCAGGTCTTCTGCAACAGCAGCCTCTCCAGCCCCTTTTATTTTATCTTTTTAGATAGGGTTTTAATAAGTTGTCTGGTTTGGAACTCATGGGCTCAAACAATCCTCTTGTCTCAGTCTCCCAAGTAGTCGGGATCTACAAATGATGCTACCCTCAACAGCTCATAAAGGCCCAAATTGGATTACTAACAAATAATCCACACTCAACAGGTATATTAAGGAAAAAAGCATACACACACTTAGACCATTAAGAAATTTAGATCCCAATATTATCAAATATAAGATATGAAATAACTTTATTATTGCTTAAAATATGAGGGATGTAATAAGAAATAAAACAGCAGTAAAATACCATCAAAAATATTCTTCAGTCAGGCATAGTGGCACATGACTTTAATCCCAGAATTTAGGAGGCAGAAGCAAGTGAACCTCTGTGAGTTCAAGGCCAGCCTGATGTACTTAGTGAATTCCAGGCCACCTAGGGCTACATAGTGAGACTCTATCTATCTATCATCCATCTATCTATCTATCTATCTATCTATCTATCTATCTTCTATCTATCTTTCTATCTACATCTATGAAAATACATATATTCTGACAGATTAGAAGCAGAAATATTTGAGATTTTGGAATGGAGAAGATGTGATCATTAAAAGTAAAACCTCAAAAATCCAATACAGCAAAAGAGAAAAATTATTGAACTAGGAGTTAAATATTGAGGGGGTAGTCAAAATGAAGCAGAAAAATGCCAGGAGTGATGGCACCTTAGAGGCAGAAGCAGGCAAATCTCTGTGAGATTGAGGCCAGTCTGATCTACATAGTGAGTTCCAGGCAGGCTGGCTAGGGATACCCTGCTCCGAAAGAAAGAAAGAAACAGCATTAGACAAGAAAACATCAAACAGAAGTTATAAAGACATGAAGAGTAAAATGATGTTGTAACATCCATTTAATAAAAACTGTATAAATAATGGAATGGCTAAGAGAACATTTTTAAAACACTAATAGCTAAGAAATCTTCAGAGCTGATAAGTAGTGAGAATCTGCAGATACATGAAATGTACAATTAAAAACTGGACAAAACTGCAGAACACTACAGACCACCTTAGAATAACTCAAGCCATCTACTATTAAAGCATGGCAAACACAAAACAAAGCAGATCTCTTACGTGACAATGAAAGTGTATGGCACAATGGGACAGCGTGTTCACAAAGCCATCTGGAAGGACCTGACAACTGGGAATGGCAAGAGTGAAAAGCAGACATTTGAGAAAGCAAACCAAGAGAATCTCAGCAAAGAAACTTACAAAGAAGGTCAAGCGGATGAGAGGAAAGGTACAGAATGGAAGAAGGGGGGCCTGGTGAGATCTAGAGCATTACACAGATGCTACCCCTAAGACGACATCTGTCCGAATCCTATGATAACACAAAGAACAGAAATACTGACAAGAACATGTAAGCACAGAAGGAGCGTGTCTTTACTAGATGGTCTATGATTTTTATATTATTACTCTGGAAAGGAATTAGTATACTTTAAATGCGGACTGGGTTTTAAGCTGTCAAATGTGCACAAGATACTTTGAAGGTAATTAGAAATACAATGCATAAAGAGAAAAAGACGGAATGAGAATACAAATCAACAGAAAGTTCATTTCAAAAGAACAAAGGTATGCAATGAAAATAGAACACACAGAGAGATTTGTGTTTCAATGAACAAAATAGAAACAACTGCATTTCTCATGCAAAAATAGAGCAAAAGAAGCCAACATGGCACAAGTCTAATTCCAGCACTCAGGAGACTGAGGCAGGATGATCAGTTCAAGGCAGCCTGGGCTACACAGCAAGACCCCAACCAAAAGAGAAAGAGGAGGAAAAGAAAGGGAGGTAAGAAGATCAAAGAGAAGGGGAAAGGGGGAGGAGGATAGGGAAGGAAGGGAGCGGAAAATACAGAAGGCTTTGTCTAAATTGTGAGTTCTTTGCCAAAGGATAAAAGAAAGGTCTCAATCTCACAATTCATTACAAAAAGAAAATTAAAATATCCTATCTCAACTAGAATGGCAACAAAAATACCAAGTGCTGGAGGGAAATGGGACCTCAGATGATCTGCAATAGAGTCTTACAGCAGAAACTGCTTTAACAATTAAATTATTTCACTATAATTATATGCAGCAAAAAAACTCACAACATATCCAAGTAAAAAAGTGCAAGTTGTAAAATACACAAGTAATATATCATGTTTATCAAGCTTAAAAAGCAAAACTTAGCAATATTGTTTGGACATACAGAAAGATGTAGCAACTATGCTAGACTGGCAATCAACAGTCAGATAAAGACACTGTTTAGATCATTCAGATAGCTTTTATGTTCTAGGTCAAGGTCTTTTTTTCTACCTCACTGGTACTCTGAGTAGCACCATCTAGACAGTCCAACTGCAAAGAAGGTGGCATGCTTGCTAACTATAATCTTCTGAGATAAAGGCACCAGTTGAAAGCAAGCCCACATCAAAGATACCTGGCCCCAGATGACACCCTTGATTGAGCCTTCCTGGAATCTTTCTGCTGGGATTTATATGACTCAGGCAAAGGCTATTTCCTGTACCTTTGCCATATTCCCTGCCTTGTAAAATGGAGAAGCTGGCCTCTCCCACTCTTTTCCTGACCCTCTCCAAACCATACAGGCCTTTCCTTGGTTGGACTTTCCCTGAGACACCCCAAAACCATGGAAGTTCCCTTTACACCACCAGAGCTAGACACCCAATCTCAGAACAAAGCAAGAGGAATTATAAGGAACTTCAGATCCAGGAATTCTTCCAGAATGAGTAAAACACATAATTCACTTACCTAAGCTGGCTTTTTTAGACCCTCTGCTGTGCTCCAACTCCACTTTCTTGAAAGCCCACAGCTTCTTCAGTCACTGAAGTTCTGCCTAGAATGATAAAAGTGGAATGAGAAGAAGGAAGTCAACTAGAAGTCTATAGGGGAGAGAAATTAATTTAATTAGGTTAAAACCTGACATTAAGAGGAGAAAAGACACCCAAATTAAGGAAAATCTCTATGTTAGCCTAAGCAATTTTTCATCTGTAACTATAACTACACACAATATGTTCATATTTGTAGAAGAAATTCTTATTTACAAAGAGCTTTCACATGCAATTTCTCATTGGAGTCTTATAATATTGAGAACTATTTTCACATGCAACAGCAGCTGAAGTTCCCAAACGTTAGAGAACTTTCCCCAAACTATTCAACTAATAAGTATCAAAGATATCAAAGAGGCTAGGAATGTAGTTCAGTTGGTAGAGTGCTTGTCCAGTATTCACAATGCCTTGAGTTCAATTCCCAGCACTCCAGGAACTGTGGTACACTCGTATAATCCCAGCACTTGGAAGAAATACTATTTCTTCTTGCATTAGGTCTTCTCATCTGCTTTCTAAGCCAACATATACAGAAATGGTGTTGTCAGTTCACTGACCAAGGCACTGAATAAAAAAAGGTTTACTTAAGAAAATAGCCTAAAGGGTAGAAAATTCACACTAAGGCAATTAAGCAGTGTCTGTATCTTTCTTTTTCTCATGTCCTTTAAGTCATATTTATCATGGCTAAATTTTTTCTTTAAAATTTTTAAATTTAATAGTAATTTCAAATAGAAAACTGGTCAAACAATAGCATAAAGAATATCCATGTAGTCTTTATCTAGATTCATTTACCATCAACATTTAACCCACTAACCCAATCACTGACTTGCTCTCTTCCATATACTCATTCAGCATGCCCTGACCCCTCCAGGTATACAGAGTTCAGTTTCATATATCATGGTCCTTTACCTTGAAACCTTCAGAAATTATTTCCCAAGAATAAGGATACTTTTACATAATCACAATGCAGTTATCAATCTTGGTGAAATTAATGTTGATACTTTACTCCATATTCAATTAGCATAATAATGATTTTTATAACATTGCTTTCCCTCTAATTCAGCCCAGGGTCAGATATGGAATTTAGCTGCCATTTCTGGAGCCTCCTTCAACCTGAAGCACACAGCACTCCTTTGTCTTTATAACACTAACTTCAGAAGAATGTGGCTTCTCCCATTTTTATATTAATAGAACATTCCATTTTGACTTGTCTGATTCCAGTGATTCTTGATGATTCAGTTCAGCTTATGTGTTCTCATCCAGAAAACTCCCTGTGAGTGACATAAGTTCTCTGCCTATCACATCCAAAGGTACTTAAGTCCATTCTGGTTCAAAGCAGTGTCCAATTTCTTTAATTAGAAGCAATTACTATATTTGCCCTTGCAACTAATAACTGATCCGAGGAAAGACACTTTAAAATCATCCAAATAGATTGTCTCACTTCAAAATTTCCCTGCATAATCCCAACACTCAGGAAGTTGTGGAAGGAGGATCATGAGTTCAAGGCCAACTTGGGCTATGAAGCAAGCCACTGTCTAAGAAAATGAAAACACAAGAGAGAAGAGGAGGGAGAAGGGAAGAGAAGAAAATTTCCCCTAAAGTTAGCAGCTATTAGTGATGTTTGCATGTTACAAACTCGATACTATGACAGCTGCAGCAAGCTGACTCCAACATTCCTGCCACATTACGGTTCATTATCAGCATAATACACTACTTATCCATCTCCTTATGTGATTATGTCTAGTTCAAATACATGGAGCCCCACTTTTCTTATGACACATCCCTGCTGAAATTCAGTCCTTGCTTTATGCTGGGACTCAGACTCAGCCAGTGAGAGCCCCTTCAAATGACCTTCCCTACCTTTTGACATTTAAATTCTTTGCCCTCATTTCTTCACTTTCTCACATAAAAAAAATGTTTTGAGCTCATCTTCTATCTGTCCTGTCTCTGCCCTGGATGAAGTCACTCCTTCAAAAAGCCCTTGGTCATTTCAGGAAACAGCAATAGAAACCAAAAATCTATGATGACTGATTTCCAGTCACTATTAGCTTCATTTTTGTTTAAAATATGGGTCATGTGTTTCTTTTCATTATAAAGTAGACAGATCAAGGGAACTCAGTTTGGTTGTTAAAGTTAAATTACTGATAGATCTCAATTCCGTTAGGCCTCATCCTACATGTGGTTTAGATGGGTCCATTTCAATCATATCCCTAGTCCTAGTGTGGCCTTCCTTTAAGGTATTGTCCTTACAGCTTAGATGTGGCCTCTCCATTGTGTTGACAGAATGGCTAAGGTGCTCAGGACTGGGAACCCTGTTAGTAACATACAGCTTCTGCACCACCATTCTGTGCATGGCCACAGGCAGCTGCTCTCAGCTAGACATCCCCTGGTGAAGGTCTCAGCCCTTGGAAATTTTCTCCTCCCACCATCTTGCTGTACCAATTCCGACTTCAGCAGCCCCGAACTGTAGATCTGTCCTCTTCATGCCATGAGGCCACAGGCTCTGCCAGGGCTCACCACACCATACCCTGGCAGGACATGCACACAGGTCAAACACCAGGGAGAACATGCCAGAGTACCCTCATGAGGTTGTCTTCTCTCATAGGTCACAGTCCTTGCTGCCTGCTGTCCACTGCCAGTGGCCTAACGAATAGAGAGGCCCTGTTGACTGTTTAGTGTGGGAAAGCAAAACCAGCCCCAGCTGCCTTTCCTTTTCTCTTCATGCCTTCAACATTAAGTAAGGCTACACAAGGGAGATAAAGGAGCAAACTTTTTCGGTACATTTTAATAATGTTCTTAAAGCATTTCAAAGAAAGCCACTGCCTGTCTCAAATGTTTCTGTTTACTTGTACCACAACACTTTAACAGAGTATTAAAAATATTCTCTAGAACTGAAGCCATTTCAGATGAGATGCAAAGAAGCACTCCTCTTCTTTCTAGAAAACTGACACTCACTGACTCCATGAGGCTGGCTGGCCATCACCCTGACACAGCTATATTTCCATGTCTCCCGCCAAGTAGGAAGAGGAGAAACAAAAGGAAGAGAGGGAAGAGGGAGAAGAGGAAGAGGAGGCGGCGGCAGCATCTATTTTCATCACATGTTGTAAAAACATTACAATTACAGAAAAATGGAGAGCAGGTGTTTACCTGCCCAGGTCAGATCCTCTCCCACTGCATGCATATGTACACAGGGTGCCACAGCAATGGACAGCCTCTTATTGCTTCCTGAGCATATTTTTCTCCACGTGAGAACTCCATACTGCAGCCCTCTACCTCACTCTGAAAAGGAGTCCATGCATGGGAGGCCTTGCTTTTTATTCACTTTGCTTCAGACAGCCCGGAACTTAAAAGTAAGTGTGATGGGAACCCAGTGCCACCCATCCACCCTCCTCTACCCTGGCATTCTCCATCCTCAAGGGATCATCAGAACAGTTGTCTCCCAGTGTAGCTCTCATGGAATTATTTACACAAGTCAGCACAGACCCAAATCCACACAGCTGCTTCTTTGGGTCCCCATTTCCCAGGAACTGAGTGGGAGCCCTGGGCTGATAAAGCGAGGCCTCAGCAGTCTGTCCCTGCCTGCCCTCCATGCATCTCCCCTCACATCGTGCTCCATCCCTCATGAAAGTCCCACAACCTTCCTCACCAAACACACTTCCTTGATTTTTTTCCTCTTGGCTAAATCGCTGGGGCATGACAACCCCTGGGAAGCTTTCTTGCTCACCATCTGAAGCTGAGTTAGTGCCCACCTTAGCATTCTCCCAGCACCTGGCCACCTTCGTAATAAATAAATAATAGCTGTGCTGATCGCTTTCAACGTGCTGAGTATGAATGAACATTCAGTTTCCCACAAATTCTATAAAGTAGATGCAATTACTCTCTGCTCATTCCACAAATGGGCACACAGGCAAGGAGGGGCTGCAGCATGCCCGTGCCACACAGCTGGGGCGTGGCAGAGCCAAAGAGCACAGATGAAGCTCATCACCATCAACATGAAATATTCTGAGCTGAGAAATGAGCAGTACAATGAGGGATACAAGAAAAAGGCCCAGAATGTCCACGATGACCCCATAACAATACTAAAGAGTAGGAGTAAGGTGCAACGCATTCAAATCCTTCATAGGTGACTGACACCCATATACTAGGCCCATGTATAATTTTCAGAATACAGGCTACAGGAAAATACCATGACAAGGACATGGGCAATTTCTTTAAAATCCAGTAGCATACATGAAAATCAAGAAATTAAAGCACTGCCTACTTGGGGGTATGAAATTCACAAAGAAAATTTAATCCAGGCAGGGGAAAAAAAAAAGGAAAACTCTATTACATTTAATAGATATTTAACATCACTTTAAGCATTCTTCTGTTCTGGGATGAGCAATAAATACAATTTTCCCATTTCCAATGATAAAAACTAAACAGATAAATAAATAAATCTTTAACATAAAGTAGGAGGATATTAGCTTCAATACAAGGACTTTACTCAAAACAATAATTTCCCCCTTTTTAGAAAGATTAGTTTATTTTTATAGTATATATATGAGTGTTTGTCTGCATGTATGTAAGTACACCACATGCATGCCTAGTGCCCACAGAGGTCAGAAGAGGGCACTGGATCTCCCAGAACTGGAGTTACAGACAGTTGTAAGCTGCCACGAGCATGCTGAAAATCAAAGCCAGGCCCTTTGTAAGATCAGCAAGTACTCTTAATCACTGAGCCATCGTTCCAGCCCCCGAAACAAGAAATTTTGACTAAGGAATGTGTAGTTTACATGCCCACAATAAAACAGCCATATTAATGACCCATATCCTAAGCTTCCATACTGATATTCAATTAGGACATGAGTATGCCTTCTGGAAGTTATAATAATAACAGGAAAAAAACAATTATTGAGCTCTTCCACCATAAACCCTAAGACTTGAGGGGAGGTCCAGTTCTGCTAGTCCTATAAAAATCTCCCTGCCTCACCGCAAAACCTCCTACCAAGAGTAACACACATAAAATTTGCAAACTGTGAAAGGATAATTTGCCTTGTGAGATTCAAGGATGAATTCAATGTTAACCAAAAATATCAGTGCGTACCTATTACATAGCAAGCACTTAATATACCTTAGCTATTGATATTGGCAGATAATTTTAAGATGACTCAGGTCAAGCTATTCAATCCCTGATTCTATTAAAGCCAAGACAAATAAGGCAAACAGAACTTCAAGATGAAAAAGAACAGGCAATATGCTCAACCATGCAACTACACCATGTCTATCAACTTTCTCAACAGACTCCAAAGCACCTACCATGTGCACAGCACTGGAGTGGGAAAGTAAAGGCAAAAATGGCACTGAGAGCTATGATCGGAGACTACTGCTGTATCATTAGCCATAAATCCTTGCTGAATATTCACTGTACGTGATGTTCGAAATACCATGTCTATGTGCATGCTTATAAATCTCTATGTTTGATCTTTTAATCCTCACAACGACCATTACTGACCATCCCCAATTTATGAATAAGAAAATGAGCCAAAGAAAGAAAATGTAACTTGCCCTGGGTTACCCAGCTGGAATTCAACTCCAGGCTACTCAATTCCAGAGTCAGAGTCTTGGGCTTCTAACCACTTGATACATTGTCTCCCCAGAGACTGGTGCACTGTGAAGGAGTGTGAGCCACACACACACCCCTCCCTGGAAGCAGACAGGGCATGGCAGAAACATGACTTAAGTGTAGCAAGCATGGACAAGCTGTGCTGTCTTGACACATACCAGAAGAGTTGAATCCTTTAACTGTAACATGTGCTTAAGTACACCATAGCAACTAAGGCTGAAAGTTATCCAAAAAGCACATGTTTCTGGGCCATTTTCTGTCTTAACATATGTTGAAGGAAAAGAAAGGGTAAGAACCTGCATCTGACATGCTCATGTGACTGGAAGAATTCATATAGTGAAAATGGTTATCTTACCAAAAGCAACCTACAAAGCAATACCCATTAAATTTCCAATGTCATTCTTCACAGAAAAAAAAAAACTGCCTTAAAATTCACATGGAAGCACAAAGGATGCCTCCAAACAGTCAAAGCAATCCTAAACAAATAGAAAAATGCTGAGGTTTCAAATTGTATCACAGAGCCATAGTGAAAAAAAAACAAAATTAGTACTAGTACAAAGACATCTGGATGAATGGAGTAGAAGATCCAGACATAAACCCATTCAGCTACAGCCATCTGACCTTTGACAAAGATGCCAAAAATACACATTGGGGAAAAGACAATCTGTTCAATACATGATCCTGGGAAAGCTGAATATCCACATGTAGAAGAATGAATCAGATCCTAATCTCTCACCCTGCACAAAAATTAACTCCAAATAGATCAAAGACCTTAACTAAAGACCTGAAACAAACTGTCAGAGGAAAACACTCTAAAGATACAGACATAAGAAATCAATGTGGAGAACTCTCAAAAAACTAAAAATAGATATACTATATGAACCAACTATACCACTCTTTGGCATATACCCAAAGGACTCAATATCCTACTATGGAGATACCTGCTCAGTCATGTTTGATCTGCTCTTTTCACAACAGCCAGGAAAGGAAAACAACCTAAATATCCCTTAGCTGATGAATGAATAATGAAAACATAGAACATTTACATAATGAAGTTCTATTCAGCTGTTTACAAAAACTGAGATCATGAAAATTGCAGGTAAATGGATGAAATAAAAGCTGATGTGCTAAGTGAGGTAACAGAGACACAGAGAAAGAGTGAGGCAGGCTCTCTCATGTGTGGACCTAGCTCCAAATCTTCAGATGTCAGTACATATCCTGAAGTAACTTGAGCCAGGCAAGTAGAAGGGAACCATGGGAAGAGATGGGAAGGAGTTGCGGGGTGGGGGGGGGGGTAGTAGGACACAGGCATTATCAAGGGGGAAATTAGAAAATACGAGGTACTTTAACTGGGGAAGGAAGGATATACAGGACAAGGAGAAAAATAATACTTGGGTGATATGAAAATCCATAGGGAAATCTACTATTTCCTAAGTCTGCTGAAAAAAATATAATATAAAAGTGCATGTGTACAGCTGAAAGCTATGTAACAAAAATCATAGTGCCAGGCAAGGGAAGCCTCCCTTTGAGTTGTTGATCAGGGTAGTCCAAGAGACTCCCAAAATATATAGGCTATTGTCATGGCCCTTGGCTGCGCCCCATTGCTGAATACAACACACTTTAGACAAGACTTGAACAACTGAGCTAGAACTGACCTGGCAGTCACCTCCCTGAGCTGGAACTGACCTCACAGTATCAGAAGGCATTAAGCAAGCTACCATGGGAGAAAACCAATCAATGGTGCTGCCCAGCTGTAAAGCCCATAAACCATAACAATGACTGGCCAGAAAATTATTTCTTTTGGTGCAATAGTGGCACTTTTATCTTCGGAGTAATCCACAGCTGCCTGATTGAACTTAAGGCCTGCTCGACGGTAGGGAATTCATGCACGGTACTGTAAACATAACTAAGTACAGATGGTTGGAAAGATCATAGATCCTAGAGCAGAACCTACTACTGCCACTTTCAGAGACTAACTTGATTTCTTACTATATTCTAAATATGTATCCTTATATTCACAGACAAGGATAGCTTTCAGCACTCATCAAAGAAGCATCTTTTTGCAACAGATGGAGACTATTACAAAGTTCCACAACTTGTCAAAACACAGAGAATATGTGACTGTGTAGGGCTCAGCACTAACTAATCTATGATGCAACCTCTATATCCAGGGTTCAGAGAACATTTCAGAAGGAATGGAAAGATTCTAAGAGCCAGAGGAACAAGATGCCTGATGCTGGTAAATGCATCTAGACATGAAGAGGAAGCTGCAGCCATGGACTCACCACAGTACAGCTGCATAATGACAATCAGTTGACACGCCAAAGTGGATGGGGGAAATTTCACAAGGAGGGAGAGGGAGAGGGGGAGATAATGGACAGAGGATAAGCGGGGATATGTTCAATGGACAATATATACCTGTATGAAAAAAAGTGAGTTTCTGCTAAAGTCGGGGCTTTGAAGTCAAACATGGCTAGGTTTTATTTGCAGTTTCTCCAATGACAGGCAGATCCTTGTCTTAAGGATGCTCTGTGGGACACTATAATCACATTGGATGGAAGAATGAATTCTACAGTGGGTGGTCACTTTGATGATGACCTTCAGTACCTTCACTGTAAGGATGGCATACCTAACACTAAACATCAGGCAAAATAAAAATAATAAGTGTGTGTATACATAAATGCATACATATATATATACACACACACACACACACACAAACAACACACACGCACACATATACATAACTGTTCTTACTCTTCTTCTTCAAGACTTATTGTAAGTCATGCAGGAAAAACAGCAAGTAGACAGAATTAATCTATGAAACAGGTGAAATTTATAGGATCTGAATAAAATGTGCATGAATAAAATAAGCATGGCCTATTAAAACTAAAGATGCTCAAGAGTGAGGAGGCTTTTTATGTTCAGAGGTAAGAACAGTCATTGTGCTTGATGGCCTGTTTGGTCCTTCGTCCTGTAATAGGCACTTCACAGCTGTTATCCAATCTTCAGAACTACTTAGGGTTCATCAAATGATCTGATTTTACAGATGAGGGTCTTCAGCCTCTCAAGGCATAAGTGAACGGGCTCCAGGTCATACCACCACTGCTTTAGAGACTTCTGTTTAAAACTGGCACACACAGAGGTAAAGCCACCGTGAAAAAAACCATGGGGGAGGCACAGGAGTTCCACAAATTCTCCAGTGGCACGAATCAGAAATGCACTGGGCAACATTCAAACCCATCCATCTCTACACCTCCATGTGCTTTCAGACCCAAATCACTGACGTAGCCCAAGAAAGTGAGTTTCTACTACAGAGCTCATTCTACAAGCCAGAACATCCTTAACACAAGTGGCCAAACCACTAACTCTCAAAGTTGTTCAAGGATTTCTATGTGTCACCTAACCTCAAGAAAAAAGACAGCAATGGCAAAGTCCATTGTGTAAATTCTAATACCTGAATTACTGCTAAGATTCCTTAGCACAATATACTGACTGCCAGCCTTCAATAAATGTGGGCAGATGGTCTCCCCAGCTACCAAACAAAAAGGTTGTGAGGAAAAGATATGAAGGGCGGTCTGAGTATCAGTTATCCCCTTCAGGGAGGCCTCAGCCCGAACTCCTCTTTGGAACTTAATAATCATGGAAATGTGAGGTCTGAATTTATTATTATTATTATTATTATTATTACTGTTTCCATGTTTTGTTGTTGTGTATACATAATGGGGGCTGTTCTTGTCATGGTATACATGTGGAGGTCAAAGAACAAACTTTGTGGAGTCATTTCTCTCCTTCTACTTTTGTGTGCATCCTGAGACTTGCACTCAGCACGGTAAGTACATTTACACACTGCAATCCCACCAGTCCCTATTATTATTATTTTTAAATGAACAAATTTTACACTGCAGGATAAAAATGTCTTCCAATCTCCTTTGGCTATTCAAAATATTTATCAATATTTTGAAATACCTACAGTTCCAAAAATGTCTTCTAATCTACTATTTCAGAAGTGTGAATCATATGTGAAAAGCAACCTGCTACTAGCACTGTGCTCAATATAGCAGGCACAAGAATAAGGCTAGGCCAGCTAGTTTACTGGAGAGAGAACACAAACAAATAATTATAATGCCATATAATTAGTGCTTTGGGCCAAGGAGGAGCGAATGCAGAGGAGATAATGACTAATCCTGCTTATGCTTCCACTCTACTTAGAGAGAGGAACCAGGCTTTTCCCTTAATGACCTTTGCAATTCTCTTGTCCAGTTTCCATTATCTTTAAAGCAAACACCATCCCAACCCATCTCACTGTGTTGCTCAGTCACACCCACACAGCACACTTCCTAAATAGACTCTAGTTAGTAAGCAAGATACTGAATTAATGATTAGCCACACTGTGGCACATAACTTGACTATTCAACTAAGTTTTATCAGTTTTTTTACCCCTAGATTTTTTTTCTACAAAACCTATGGCCATAGCCAGGGGTGGTGGCCACACCTTTAATTAATTCCAGCACTCGGGAGACAGAAGCAAGCAGATGTCTGTGCGAGATCTATACAGTGAGTTCCAGACCAGCTGGGGCAACAGGGAAACCCTGTCTCAGAAAGATTAAAAAAAAAAAAAAAACCTCAGGTCTTCCTACAGCCAATTAATGTCTTTCTATTCAAACCACAACCAAATGTATGATTTATTCAACATTAAGACAGTAACATTTAAAAGTTCACTTTGGGGCTAGGGAGGTGGTCCGGTGGCTAAGAGTTCAGACTCCGAGAACACATATAAAAGCCAGGTGGGTGTGGTGACTTGCCTATAATTCCAGTTATTGGGAGGCAAAGTGGGTTCAGCAAGAGACCTTGCCTCATAAATAAAGCTGAAAACAATCAGGGAAGACATCTGAAGTCAGCCCCTTTACTCAACACACATTAAGTTGCACCCTCACATGTATGCACACATATGTGAACATGCATACATGCACACATGCATATCACACACATACACATGAAATAAATAAATAAATAAAAGTTACTGTTAAGCTATTTTAATTTAATCTCCAAGAAGGATTTCTGAAAATATACAATAAACAACATATATACACATAGTATATGTATATATGCTTTGAATAATCAAAAATAGTCAAGTTATAAAATAAAGAAATTAATTTCTCAACAGTAAAATGATGTTGTTGGCATGATTTCAAATTGAAATTATTTCTAATTATCTGAAAAGACAGAAAGGAAATGAGGTAGGCCACACAATTCTGATAAAAGTTAGACCATAAATGGGGTTTTCTCCCTAAGCACTGAGAAACAGCATTCGTTTGGAACAGTGGTTAGACGCACAAACACAGATGTCACATAATTGCTTATGTTTTTACTAAAAAGCTATGAGCATAAAACCTCAAGAAAGGGACTATGGGAAGGGTAAACTTTTTTTCCTTTGTTTTTAAATATTTACTATTTTTATGTACATTAGTGCACTTCCTGCATGTGTATAAGTGCCCCGTGTCATGCAATGCCCCTGGAACTGGAGTTACGGACAGCTGTTTGAGTGCTGGGACTCAAACCGGGATCCTCTGTGACCACTGATTGATCTCTCCAGTCCCCTAGGGTAAATTTTTCTTAACTTTCAGCACTGTTCAGAAAGTTATTATTCTACTTGCCAGGACAGGCCCTGTTTACAAATCACGGACTTGTAAACAGATTTGTTATTAGTGAAGCTCCCACAATCACACAACCAGAAATGGAGCAATGAAACTAAAGTGTGCCCATGGGTCCACTTCATATTTTTTTTCATTTTTTATTGAATTTTTGGGAATTTCATACAGAAAATCTTGATCATATCTACACCTCCCTCCATTCTAAATCCCCACTGAATTTCATGCATTGTTATGTATGGCCAGTCCTACTGAGCCAAGTTTGTGTTTCCAAACATCCCTCAGTGTAAGTCCATCCACTGGAGCCTGGTATCTAGCATGATTCCCCTAAAGGAAACCAACTCTCCCTCTCATATTTTAATTTTTTATTTATTATTTTTATTTTTTATGGGTATGCATGTATTACCTATGTTAGTGTACCTATGTTGTGCAATGTCCATGGAGGTCAGAAGAGGGCATCGGGATCTCCTGGAACTGGAGTTACACAGAGCTATTGGGTGCTGGGAACCAAACCTGGGTCCTCTGCAGGAGCAGCCAGTGCTCTTAACCACTGAGCTATCTCTCCAGCTCCATCCCTCCCATAATTTTAAAGAAGCATACAGATTACCATTTTGTACATTATTCTCTTTGATCAACTTTTTTTTAAGATTTTATTTTACTTTTAATTGTGTGTATCTATTTTGGCTATGTGTGCAGGTGCCAATGGAATCCAGAAGAGGGTATCAAATCCCCTGGTGCTAGAGTTACAAGCAGTTGTAAGCCAGCCACCTGATGTGAGTGTTGGGAACCAAGCTCAGATCCTCTGGAAGAATACCAATTGCTCTTGAGTGTGGAGTCATCTCTCTGGCCCAACTTTTACTTTGTTTAACAGTGACAAACTATTTTATTGATCATCCTTTATAGATCTGTTTTTCATTATGAATTCCTCTATCTTTAAATTCTAAGTATATCCTAGTCAATTAAAAAGTATCTTTAAACATACTGCTCAAGAAAAATGATGTAAGGGCTAGAAGAGTGGCTCAGTGGTAAAGCACTTGATTAGCACGTAAGAGGTCCTGGATTAGATCCTCAGCATCACAAACACACACAGAGAGAAATAAAAAATAGAGCAAACAGGCTAGAGAGATGGCTCAGTGGTTAAGAGTAATGGATGCTCTTGCTGAGGAGCCAAGGACCCAGGTTCAGGTCCCAGAACCCACATGGTGGTAACAAATGTTCATAACTACAGCTACAGGAGATCTGATCTCATCTTCGGACTCTGCCAGCATTGCACAGCATGAACGCACTTATACACATGCAGGTAATACATTCATACACATAAAATAAAAATATAATTTTTTAAAAAAATAGAGGAAAGAAAGCGGGAGAGAGGAGAGGTGGAAAGAGAGGAGGAGAGAGGGAGGAAGGAAAAGAGAAAATGGTGTGCTTGGTAGACACACACACACACAGGAGTGCTCCATATGTCCTTTAGCATGGCTAATGATGACCCAGAACCAAAGTCAGCCATTCACTACAAAGTGAAAGTCTTCTGGAATTCCCACAATGTCATTAAAACTAGGATTTCCCTAAATCCAAACTTCTGAATCTGTCCATTTCACCAAATTCCCCATAACTGACACTGATGGAATCCACTCCTCTTATCCAAGCATCTGGCTTGCTTCTCGTGCCTCTGGCTGCCAGGTCCTTCTATAGTTCCCACTGCCTGAGTGGACATTTCGGGGTGTCATATCTACAACAATCTCATAATCTCCAGGTATTGAGCTCTTGTGGTATGACAAATAGGCTTAATCCTAGCAGCAGTATGACAATTAGGCAGTATTTTCTTCCTCTCACAAATAAAGACTCTGCGCTAACAACCACCCTAACTCCATTCCAGAGGATCGAATGCCTTTTTTCTGGGCCTGCCCTGGCAGTGTACTCACGTGATGCATTTACATGCAACAAAATACTCATACACATAAAAAAATACAAATAATTGTTTTCAATTTTTAAAAAGAAATATTCAGTGTGAATGGCAATAAAATAAGACACACTGCCTCCACAGGGAAGGAGTCTGTCACTGTGCATCCAGAGCCCTAAAAAATCTTCATTTTATTTGATCCAGTTCTAGTTTGATTCCAACTCAAGGAAATAATCGGAACCAACACCAATACCTCATGTACCAACGTTTTTAATCACTTTTTCAAATACTAAAATGTAAAATTCCATTAATTGTTGAAAACTCAAAAAGGTTTAAGAATTTGTGAAGTGGTCACATAGAATGGTACGTAGATGTTAAACTTTTGTGCAAAAATGCTTAAGATATAATACTAAATAAAGATTATAACAATGTTCTTAAAGTGTAAAATACACAAATATGGACATGGGAAAAGAAACCAAGTTAAGCTGGCAAAACGTCACATCTTGTCATCTTGTTCATTTCTGTATCCATGGCAACTAGAGCAGCTCTAGCTCACTGTACGCAAGCAGACAGGCTGAGAAAAAACAATTTCTCCATTGAAAATAACCAATGTCATCGTAAAAGTGTCCAGTCATTTTTCCTTGTGCTTTCACTACTTGTTAGCAGCAGAGAAATGCTTGCTAAGGAGCCTCACAATCAGTGGGAACTGGCAGGAATGATATTCATGGTCTTTTTATGTCCCTTTACCATTCCGACTGAAGATGGGACCGAAAAGTTAGCTTCCTTGCAACTATGGGTGTTCTGATATCTCAATCTTTGCTCAAATGCACAGTGAAAACCTCTGGACACTGGGCTCTGAGATTAGAACAGTGTGAATTCAAAACATCTTTTTCCCTCTCTCTGCCTTGATGTCTACACCCACAAAAGAAGATGGTTAGATAATTTTTTGATCTCATCATCGCAGCCACAGAATTAAATGAGTATGACATAAGTATTGTCATCAAACAGAAAACAGGAAGGTTACTAGCCACACGTTTCACATTTCATTTATTTTACATACGACATTTGATGAGGAAGAAATCAGCGTCTAATTATTCTAACTTAATACTCAATGTCTTATCTGAAATAGTTTCTAAGTGATATATGTTCAGATTTGTTCTACTAGCATCCTCGGGGGGTACTGAAAACATTTTATTTTCTTCTTTGTCTGTCTGTGTGTCTATCTGAGACATGGCTTCGTATATCCCAGCTGACCTCATCCTCACTTGAACTTGTGATCCCCCTGTCTCCACCTCCCAGTTGCTGAGATAACAGGTACTCAAGGGCATTCTTGGTTTTACCTGGTGCTGGGGATCTACCCCAGGGCCTTGTGCATTCTAGGCAAGCACTCTCTCAGCCAAGCTATATCTCTCTACTTTTCATTCTTCTGAAAGATGGGTCTCGTTAGATGGAAAAAAGTAAAATTTCTTTGCTCTCACTGAACTCAATACAACTTAATTTTCAGCCCTGAGTAGAAGCCTATTCTACTTAAATTTATCAGGAGGACTCACTGCGCTTTGGGGCACGAAGGCAGAGGCTGCAGAGCAGGAAGGGAGTCTGCAGTTTCCAGATGAGGCTCAGAGACAGGCAGGTCTCCTGTTGGAGCCGCACTGCTGATGGTACTGTTTAAGTCAACAAAAGGAGCTTTGTCTTCAGAGTTACCAGCAGACCACACGTCAAATGGATTTTTCACAATTATCACAGACTGGCCACATGTTTATATGAATTTCATTCTTGTACTACAGGGTGTTTTGATGTTTTCCCTAATTAGAAGTCCAAATACTTTCTGCTGAAAGCATCTCTTTTCAGTATTATCTTTATACCTATCTGGTCTCCACTCCTGATTACAACGGAATCCAAGAAATCAACCTGTTACAGAGTTCTCTCTGCAGACTTTGCTTAGAGTCATTTCTGTGTCCCAGCCCCAAGAGAATCACAGCAGCCAGAGACCGATCCTGTAGATGTCAGCTCCCAGCCGGCTCCCAGGCACATTCATAACCCTATGTCCCTAGGCCCAAAGGGGTGGGCAAGTAATCACCAGTGGTTTGCAGGCTATTCTGGCCTACCAACCTCCCCCTTCAGGTTCTGAGAGCAGAGAGCCAGGGCCGGATGTGGGGGCCATGGCCCCTTCCTGTACAGACTGTGGTACAGGGTGCCCCACCCTGTTCTTTCTAAGAGGAAGTGGGCTGGAAATCCTGTACATTCATTGTTTTATTTAAAAAAAATTTGGAGGAGGAAGACTTTATACAGTAACCCATATTCAAAAGAAAATTAGGGGGCTAGAGAGATGGCTCAGCAGTTAAGAGCATGGGCAGCTCTTGCAGAGCACCCGGGTTTGATTTAGAGCCCCCATATAGAGGTTAACAACTAGCCCTAACTCTAGTCCCAAGGGATCTGATGCTGCCTTCTGACCACCTCCTCCTTGAGCACTGTATGACATGGGTACAGATACACATACACACATGTAGACAACACACTCATACACATAAAATAAAAATAAATAAAATATTTTTAAAAATAAAGAAAAATTAGAAGGAGGTTAAGGCAATAACATATTTATGTTTCTTGCCAACTTTGGTTATCTTTTATTTTTGAAACAAAAACAAAACACTTGACCATATCAGTTTCACAAGTTGCTGAGTGTCACGTTAGACAGACACCTGTCATTATCATCTTCAACCAAGCCCACATCACTGTTCTGAGATAAGGAGTATGCCTGGCCAGAGTGTGTGGAGAAGCTCCAGCACTTCCCAGAGTGCTTCACTCCTATGTGCCTCACTCCTATAATTCCGGCTGGAATGATGGTCTTATGAACCCTATACTTATAGGTCAGAGTACCCATATTTGCATGAAGAATAAAAATCCTTACATGAAGAAACTAAACTTAGTAGACTTGAGGTATTCAAAAGATATCTTTTTAAAATACATTTTATGTATTATTTTTATTTTATGTGTATGAGTGTACTGCCTACATGTGTGTAAGGGCATCCATGTCATGCAATGCCTGAGGAGGTCATCTCTCCAAGCCCCTCAAAAGATACCTTTAAGCCAAGCATGGCTGAAGCAGTTGCAAGTTCAAGGCCAGCCTGAGCTTTAAAGTGAGACTTTGTCTCATAACAGCAAACAAAAGATCTCTTTAAGGAGAGACTTCTGGAGCCTTTAATACATGTGGGGGACGAAGGCACCTGGACAGATGGACACACTAGCCTGTCTCCTTCCACACATTGCATCACCCCACACGTAATGGCTTTTCTCAGTGAAGCTACTCATAAGAATAATGCCCTACCAGGTTTACTGTGAGAAATACTGTTACAACTATTTCCATAGAGTAAGACCTCCTTTCTTAAGGGGCTGATTCATTAATGCAGTGGTTTCATGGACCAGACTTCTGAAAGCCTTAGCATCTGATGCCTCTCACAGCTGATTCAACTTCTTCTGGGACAAGAAAGCCAAGGCTAAGCATACTGTATATTCCCCACAATGCACCAGCACACTGGGCAATGACCTCTCAGCTGGGAACTTCCTCGGTAGACCTTCAAACTAAGCAAGCAGTCAGTGCTGCCATGCTCATGAACACCTTCGCACATCGTTCTTATATGTTATTTCTTCTTTCTGTCCACAAATGAATTGGCCCAAGTCCTTCTCTTATCGCATTCATTCCTCATAATCAAACACTCATTTCCTCTGTTCAGAACAGGATGTAAGGAAGCAAACAGCTCCTTAGAATCACTCATGTTTAGCTTTAAGGTGATTATTTGGCTGTTCTGAATTAAAAGGATAATTCAGAATTATTAATTCTGAATTAAAAGGACTAGACTTATGAGATTCTTTGAGCACAAGAAGTTGCCAAGGTACCCATACATTTGAATACGTTTTTACTTACTCTATGAAACTATTTTAATTATGAAATAATTCCTTATGCTCATGAGAACTCTGGAAGTACTCTGGAAGTACTAAATTCCCAAGAAAGGAAGACAGCACCTGGAATTCCAAAGATAATGCAAGAGGCCATGTGGATGAACGCCTTTAAAGCCCTCATGCCTACACAGCTCCTTCACTGTAATGTTAATTTCATATGCTTTATTACAGCCTGTCTAGGTCACATATTTCGTGCCATGCCGGTGCTTATCTGCAACGTCACTGGCATGAATACACAATATTTTCTTAGACAGGTGAATTATAGCATTTACTAGACATCTGGGTTACTTCCCGTCTACAGTTCAAACTTTGATGTATCCTCAAAGTTAATCATTTCCATAGAAATAACCCCTAGAAATAAGCTCAGAGGAGTCAAAAAAATGAGCAAATTGTTTCTCATTTGGTCACAAGAGACCTTTTGGGGGAAAAGCAACCTGAGTCATTTCAACATGTACATTTCTCCTGACCAGCTCTGCCAGGATGTTCCCAGTTTGTCCCTGTTGCCTTTCCTGCTGTTCAAATTATGACTTGGTTTTCAAGGTCTTCAGATCTGGTATTTAGCTGGGCATCTTTAGTTAACAACTTACATGGCCTAATGAAACATGCGTGTCCTCCAAAATAAGATCTGAAGTCACCCTGTCCTTTCGTGTGTCTGATTTTTAGACTGGGTCTCACATATTTACTATGTAGATGAGCATGACCTTGACCTCCTGACCCTTTGCCTTCACCTACCACGTGTTGGGTTTACAAGTCATATATCAGCATGCTGAGAACGTTCATCCTTTCTGTTGCTAAATTTGATCCACATTTTTAAGTGAATGACTGGTATGGATCAACAGATATTCCAGGACCCTCTGTTGGTCTTATTTAATCTTTAGATAAAGCCATTTTTTAAATGTTTATTTTATTTTATGTGGATGAGCATACTGCCTGCATGTGTGTGAATGTACCCATGTCATGCAATGCCCAAAGAGATGGGAAGAGGGCATCAGCTCCCCTGGACCTGGAGTTACAGTCATTAGTTGCTATGTGGCTATGTGAATGCTGAGAATCGAACCCAGGTCCCCTGCAAGGGCAATCAGTGCTCTTAACCACTGAGCCATCTCTCCACTGCAGACCAAATCATTTTCGCTCCCCACAGTAGCTTTCTGATCCACGGGCAAAGTGACCGATTCTCGAAAATTTTAGGAGTTTAGAACCCTGCCTCCAGATTTCAAACCCTCATACTGCCGGGTAATCACCTGGGACAGTATCTGTGCTACAACATTGAGATTCTTAGCTCCCCATCGCCTTTCAGGCTTAATTTGCTTAGCATCAGTCTACTTGTTTTTGTAGAATCAACTTGACATGCTGCAGTTTTTGAACCAGTGCTTTCTAAGGGGGACTGAAACAGCTCAGGGTTATTCTCTGGCTCGGAACTCTTGTCCACACTTCACCACCTGGAAAATGAAATTTAATGCAGAATTCAAAAGGAGTGACACCATCACTGCCAAGAGCACTGCAAACACCCAGGAAGATTGCTTTCTTCTTTATTCCCTACACATAATTAAGCCCAACTGCACCCAACGAGCCACACTGTGTCATGACATAACATGAAGAAGCACAGGACAGGATACAGATATCATGTCTAGCTTCAGCTGCCAACTTGACACACCTGGGAAGAAGGAATCTCAACTGAGTAATTTCCTCTTGGACTGGCCTGTGGCCATGTCAGTGAGGAATTTTTCTCAGCCTACTTTGGGCAGATAATCTAGGCTTGAAAGAAACCAGGCTAGGCATCAGCCAGGGGAGCACGCCAGTAAGCAGCATTCCTCCAAGGTCTGTGATTTCATTCCTGCCTCCAAGTTCCTGCCCTGAGAATCTGCCTGACTTCCCTCAATAATGAACTATGATCGGCAACTATAAGGCAAATAAACCCTTTCCTCCCCAAGGTGGTTTGGGCCAATGGTTTATCAGAGCAACTGAAACCAAACTAGAACAACAGACAAAGCCAAATATCGGTATACTTATCAGCAGTGCCACGATTCTACATGAGGCAATGCTCCATTGTGTAGGGCTATTCCAGTACTGAGGAACACTTGACACTCTAATACTTCAGACTTAATTAAATGCTAATATAGACTGTCATCATGTTGATCACCACAAATCTTTTAAGCACCAGGGGAGAAGTGTGAAACCTCCTCCTATTGAGAACCTCTGTTTCTACTTGGTAAGATGGAGCTAACACTCAGGATATCACGGTACAAATTCAGGAGTGGATTTGTAAGATGTACATCAATGGTGATATGAAGGAGCAGAGTGAGCTCTGCTGTGACTGGAAGACGGGGATTTGTAAGCACCTTCTGAAGCCGAGGGCAGGACCAAATCTGTTGTGAGATGGTGTCTCCAGTCCCTTGCATTTCCCATACTTGAAACTGATTTCATGAGCTCATAAAACCAAAGCTGAGCTCACAAGCATCCATCCCATGTATTTGGTATTGCTAGTTTTTTAAAGTAATGCCATTGGACCTGCTGTTTAGAGCAAGTTAGCTACCTGTGCCCTGGGAATCCAGGGAAGGCAAGAGGACGATAAAGTCCTGGAGGGGAAGGGCACCACCAGCTTGCTCCTGAGATGCTCCAGAGCATCAACCTGGCTGGACAGAGATCAGTCCTTGTTAGCTCCTTTCTACCCAAGTCAGCCCTCAAAGCGACTGTTCCCAGTGTTCTGAGTCTTCTGAAGATGGGTTTCTTGTTGATCTTCTCTGCTCTAACTGGAAAGTTCACTGATGGTGCTCAAGGTTAGCCACAATCAGTATCATCACCTTTTATTGTGCAGCACTGGCAGTGGTAAGTTTTCTGATAACATCTTTAAGCTCAAATGAAAGTGAAAACATCCATGAGTGAGGTATGAGCTGCTTTGTACAGATCCTGCTCAAAATTCAATAACAATGTATTGTATACTAGGCAGTATGTGGGCCCTGGTTCTCAAACTTCAGGAGCTTATTTAATAAAAAGTAAAGTGCCAATTATAATGTTTTCTGGAGCTCAGAAAATCTGATTGAGTAAACTGTAGAGGCAGGACTCTGCAGCTGAACCTCTGTCACGTGCTTCTAATATAGGTAATCAATGTACATACAGAATGACTGCACACCAAGTTAAAGACAGTATCGGCTTGTCCATTTATGCTCTACCTCCTTGAGATGGACTCATCACTAAAAAAATCAAGTCAGTCAAACTGAAACAACAACAAAGACCATCTTGAAAAATAAACAATTTTTAAATGGGGCTGGAGAGATGGCATTTGCTGCTCTTGCAGAGAACCTGAATTCAATGACCAGCACCCACATGGCAGCTCACAACCTCCTAGAATTCCACTTCCAGGGGATCCAACTCTCTGTTCTGGCTTCTGTGGACTCCTGTACACATGTGGCATACACTCAGACCCACATACAAACATATAAAATAAAATAATAAAATTAATCTTAAAAATAATAATCACTTTTTAACTCCAAAAGAAAATCAGATCCTCTGCTGTAGCTAAGATACAGATATAGTAATGACTAAAATGTGTATTTACCTATGTGATTAAAATTTTATTTTAATGCATAATTTACTAAATTTTAGGCTGATCACAGGATGATTCCTATCAAAGCATGTTGAATGTAATTATACAACCTTCTATTTGGATCATTTACTTTTTTTAGTATTTCCTTATTTTAATGAACAAATATCTTTATCTTACCATCTGATAACTTTATCACCTGGCAAGAAACCTAAGGAACAAAGAGGTGATACATCTCAAAGGGTCAGTACAGAGGACTACAGAGATGGTGCAGTGGTTAAGACCTTTCACTGCTCTCTCTTCCAGAAGAAACAAGTTTGGTTTCTAACACCCATATCGGATGGCTTACAATCACTTTTAACTCTAGCTGCAAGGGATCCAACACCCTCTTCTGGCTTCCACAGATACCTGTACTCACATGCACATTTAATTTAAGAATTAAAAATAAATCTTAAAAAAAGAATGTTAGGGGCTGGAGAAATGGCTCAGGTGTTAAAAGAACTGGCTGCTCTTGTAGAGGACCTGGGTTTAGTTCCCAGCACCCACATGGCAGCTGACAACCACCCATAACTCCAGTTCCAGGGGATCCAATGCCCCCTTATGACCTCAGGTACTGTATGACATGGGAGCACTTACATATATATTAGGCTATACACTCATACACATAAAACAAAAATGATAAATAAAATGGCAGCCTAAGTATGGAGAAGGTTGTCCTTTTGTCTGCTAGATTAGAAAAAGCAGACACCTTCCATACCACAAGCTTCTTCAGATCCTATCCAGTAGACCAGAAAAAGCTTCGAAGGGCAACACTAAGAAAGCTCTGGGGAATGCGGTGTGGTGGTGGATGAGCCATGGCATTTGGCCTCACACATGGCAGATATGCCACTTCTCAGAGTAGTCAGCAGCACATAAAATATTCATAAATACCACTGCTTTCACTCACTCCTTCACTGAAGTAATATAATTAAATAGATACTTCATGCCAGGCACTCTCTAGATACCAATAAAGCGGGTCCCCAACGGGTGGGTATGGTGCGATATAGGGTGGTTTCTGACCTAAGACGTTAGAAGTGGGACTTAATAGGGAACTGAAGAAGAAATATTGCTAAACAGATTTTTCAAAATGAGATCGGAAAAAGAGAAGTGGAAACTATTTCAAAGGAACTGAAATCAAGTCACCATGGCTGAATCCAAAAGAGGCAAAATGAGAAGGACCATGGGGATGCGTGGGCAACAAGAGGTTACGTGAGATTCTAAAATTCCGAAATTATGATTTAATTAACATGGTGGGAAGTTAGGTATCCACTAAGACAGGCTGGGCGTTTTCTGCAAGAGTCGTTGGGGAGCTGGGGGTATATTCACAGATTTGCCTTCTAAAGAGGGTGAAAAGGAGGTGCAGGGAGGGCGGAGAGCAGCTGAGTGCTGCTGCTGGAGACTAGACCTGAAGGGTGCTGGCCAGTGGGAACTGGATTCACAAATAACACTTTGAGGAGACGGCATCAGGAGAGGATATAGAAGGTGAGAGGATGGGAGAGGACGGAGGAGCTCTGGCTGAAGAGCTAGGACACATCCAGCTGAAAAGTCCATGAGGAACCGGGGCCAACCAGGGTAAGAGAACCTAGGAAAAGACTCAACTGAAAGTCTTGGCGTTTCAGTCACAGATAAAGAAAAGATCAAAAACACAAACTCTCTCTCCTGAGATTCCAGTCAGATTTTATTATAGTCAAGCTACCATACATGAGAGGACTTAATTCAACAGAGATGATACCATAGAAGCTTCTCATTTTCTAAAGTCCACCTCTTGCAATGTTCTTAAATCTCACAGCAACTTAATCCAGGCACAATAAAACCCCCACGATTGACACATGTTTTGTTCTGATTTGTTTTCCTGAGACAGAGTCTTGCTATATAGCTCAAAAAGACTTGAAACTTGTGATCTTCCTGCCTGGGTCTAGTAAATACTGGGATTATAGGCATTCACCACAACACCTGGCTACTGAAAATGCATCTTAAAGATTATTGAAGTATCCTGCCTTGTAAAATATGATACGCCAACATAATTTCATCTTTCTTTGAGGATTTACTACTTTAAGTACCTTTAAATCCTAAGTAAAGACATCCAGAGAGCTCTGGCCCCATACTGACCTTGACCCAAGGTCCTCTAAGCAGGTCCCTTGGCTGTCTGAACAGTGAATGCCTTACTCAGCTTGCTGTGGCATCTGGCCACACAGAAGTTATATTAAAGTTCACAGACATCTGCTATAAAGATACGACCAAGGATAGGGCTTCAAAATGGAATGAAGATGTTGGCCCCTAGATGAGACAACCACTCTAGGAAATGTTCTGGGAAAGAATATCACTTGTTTCAAACACAAACATGAGAGCCCAGATAGAGGCTTTAGAAGTCACAGTTAGACTCATCCCACCAAAGTTCTCTGGTAAATACAAATTACCAAGGTATGAGGAAAAAGGCCTCCTGGCAGTTATTTCTATTAGGAAGACCGGTTCTTTTTCTTTCCTGCCTGCATGTTTTCAGGGCATAGGACCCAAGATTCTGGTAAAGAAGTTACACGGCATAAGAACAGAAGGGATATGATCATTCCAAAACAGAAAAGGTCTTTGACAAACTTCTATGTCCCTTCATGATAAAAAATCTGAGGGAAAAAAGAATAGAAAGTACACATCTCAACATGATAAAGGCTACACACAACAAACTATAGCCAATATTACACTAAATCAGGGAAAACTGAGAGAATTTCCTCTAAATTTGGAATGAGACAAGGGTGTGGACTCTTGACACTCTTAATTCAGTATAGTTAAGGCTTGGTGTTTTAGCTAGAGCAATAAGAGGCAGAAACAGAAGGAAGCAAATAAAAAGAAGTCAAATTATCCCTATTGGCACATGGCTTGACCCTGTGTTTAGAAGACCCTAAATTCCACTGATGAACACTTTCAGAAAAGTAGGGGGATACAAAATCAGCATACAAAAATCCAGTCTGCTATTGGTATATGCCACTGAGCACAACTAGGCAGTTATTTCACCGAAACGCATGGAGAATGCCACTTTCACCAAACAGGGCTTCTTCACCTTAAAGGTAATGCCAGGGTCCCTAGGCCCTGCCACTCTCAAGATGGTATTCCTGTGGTCAGAGGAGCACCAGCATGCACCTTCCTAACTGCGCTTCACTAAAATCTTCGTCAAGATTTCCACAGGCAGGAAATTCAAAAAGAAGTGCTTGTCTGTCCCCGGTTCTGTCGGCAGGGTCATGTGGGAAGAGCCCAAGTGACCTCCTTTCTCTGTGTTCTGCTCTAAAAAGTTTCTTACTAAATACTCAGCACCCAAAGCAACAAACACAAGGCACACAGCTACTGCCTTAAACCCATGGGAAGGGATTTTGAAAGGCAAACTGGAACAAGAGCCCTTCTCAGAACACCGACACTGGCTTTTCATCCTTTATATTTACCAAGAACCTCACAAAGTGAGTGTTTCCATCCTCATTTTACCAATTTAAAACTTAGTTCAGAATTTCTCTTAATTTAATACAATGTCTACACCCCTGAAGGGTACTGTGATTCAGAAAGGAGTTCCAGTAGCTATCTTGGTTGACAGAGACATTCTAGCAGACACACAAACAAGGCCACACCATTTTACTAAATTAATTCACCCTCACTGAGGGACTGACATGAAGCATGGCCCTAGAGAGCTGTTCTGCTGTTTCTAGTGAACCAAATACACAATTCCAAACATCTGAGTCTGGCTGAACTGCTGCTAACAAATGAGAACTATCCACGAATCGGTAGTTTGGTCCAAAATAGTTTTAGGAGTCAAAGAATTACTTTTTAAAAGTTCAGGTCAGATGGGCTAGAGATCTCACCAGTTAAAAGCACCAGCTGCTGTTACAGAGGACCCAGGTTCAGTACCCAGCACCCACATGACAGCTAACAACCAACAACCAGCCATAACTCCAGTTCCAGGGGATCTTCTTCTGGCTCCAAAGACATCATCGCAAGACGGATACACTTACATACATACAGGCAAAACACTCATATACATAAAATAAAAATAAATTTAAAAAATTTTTAAAAGTTCAGGTCAGCACACTAATTTGATAATTATGCTTCATTTTATATGACAGATTAAAGTTTAGTAGCACACATATCCTCCCAGTTACAGGCAAAAAACCATGAAGTTTGATGCCAAAAACTGATCGGTAACTGATTCCCAGGCTTGCCCACTCTACAAACCAGGGCTCAGCAAGAATCTCCTTCTGCTCTGTGAATATCAGAAGCGCCACAGCTATTAAAAGTTACATGAAACCACACCACAAAGAAGAGAATGTAAAGGATTAGTAGAGAATAATTCTGACGTTAACTGGAGACACCTTGTAAAAATACAGAGATAGGAGGCACTAGCCACCAAGACTGACAACCCAAGTTCAATCCCGAGACCCACATGGCAGAAAGAGAGCTGCCTCCCACAAGCTGTCCTGACGTCCATACACACCATCGTACACACATGTGCACACATACACTCATGTGCATACACACAAAAATAAATAATAAACAAAAATGAAAAGATAATCATTAAATAAAATGAGAAATCCAAACTCCATTTATTTAGATTTTATTTAGAGTGTGTGACTATCCAAGCTGGACGGTTAGTTCACCTTTCAATCAATATTCTCAAAACAGGAGTCTGTAACAAATTAATAACTACAACAATGAAGATAGTTAAAACAAGCAACTTTTTGTTAAGACTGCTAGCAAAGAGATTGCTTGGTCACCATTTCCTCTGTTTTATTTCCTATGAAAGAATCTAATCTATGCAGAAATCCTCATTGGGCGAATCATGGCCCCTGGTGTCCTTTTCTCTTCACCGTTTCTTTGAGCACCATTTCTGCCTTCCCCAGGGAAGCAACAGCAGATTCTAATCCCTCTATGTGAGGCTGGAAAGGAAGCGGCCTAAGGCACTACTGTTGTCAACCCTACATACATCTCCCAAGCATTGAAAACACCTTGGACTGGTGCTCAGGGTAGCACTGCTGGACCCAGCCTTATCTCCTAAAGCCTTCCTTCCCAAAGCTCCCCTGCAGCCAGGCTCTGTCATATCTATGCGCCTCAGGCAGGATAAAAAAGACAGAGAAGGGAAATGAGATGGCTCAGTAGTTAAAGGTGATTGCCAAATCTGATGACCTCAGTTAGAGGTCATATGTATTCAGGATCCATATGCCAGAAGAGAAACAAGTCCCACAAGTTGTCCTCTGACCTCGATCCATGCACTATGGCATGCAGATGCCTAAACACACGGACACACACAAAGAAATAAATCTAATAATTTTTAAAAGACAAGGAAAAGTAAGGGGACATGGGAAGGGAAAGGACCTCCTCAATGCAGAGATTAGCTGAAGTCTCTCCAACAAAGAAAGAATTCAGTACAATTAATAAACCTGCTGTGAAGGTTGTCTACTACCGTAGAGACAATATTCCTTTTATACAGATATTTCAAGCAAGAATGGTAAAACAGCAATGAAACATGTACTAATTACTTTTCTCATTGCTGTGACAACTGCCCTGACAAGAAGCAACTTAAGGAAGGAGGGGTGGTACAGCAACTTAACTCCCTGTCTCCTTTGAATTCAGTCCAGCTCCTCTCTCACAGAACGGTGCCCCTCACATTTAGGATGAACTTAACTAGAAAATCCCTCACAGACATGCGCAGAGGTTTGTTTCTGTGGTGATTCTAAATCCCATCAGACTGACAATCAAGATTATCCATGGAACCATGCTTAAGACCTAAGCTATGTGTCCTTACTCCTTTCCAGATGTGGACCTGCAATTTCCTGAAAATCTCACAAACAAGACTATAAACGTGGTTCACAGTAAACACATATTTTAATTCCCTTGTACAACTTTTGTGGTCTATGGTTTTATCACATCAGCCGTAATCCTATTAGATACATATAACTCTTTTGTAAAGACAATTAAGCACTCTGTCCTGAGAAGTCCAGGTTCCTGTTTGAATGCTTCAGACACATCCTATAAGGTAGAGAATAAGGAAAGAAGCCAGGCGTGGTGGCACAGCTCTGTAATCCCAGTAAAGGCAGAGGCAGGTGGATCTCTGTGAGTTCAAGGTGAGCCTGATCTACATATTACATTCCAGGCCACCTGGAGCTACAGGACACTGTCTCAAAAAGACAAAAAAAAATGATAATACGAAAAGAAGATGAAGAGGAGGAGGAGGAGGAGGAAGAGGAGGAGCTAAAACATACCCATGTGCACACATACATGAATATCTGTAACAATGGGTTATGTCAAGAACCATCTAAAAGACCTCCCAGTAACCAAAGCTGGAAGAACTTGCACAATAAAAATACAGCACACAGTATTGTTTTATAACTCAAAGCACAAATTAAATATTCATGGAGCCATATATAAATGGCTTAATAAATAAATGGGGGAGAATATACAAAACTCTTACATAGAAGAATTCAAAGTAATCTATGCAGATCCTCCATTCTAGCGTAACTCAACATGTGTGGGCTGCACAAAGTGATTCCTTCCAAAGAGCCTGTGTGGAAGGCACCACTATCTCAGCTTGGTTGGGTGATTCAGGGCATGTCAACAGAAAGAAAACATGTTTCTGTGATGAAAACATTTCATTTCTGTGATCTTACAAAAACAACTTCAATCTAATCATCAGGGAAACATCAAATCAACCTCAATTGAAGGGCAGAATATCTGACCGGTATAAAACCAGTCAGAATTCTGACCAGTCAAAACTCAAAACTGTCAAAGTCACCAAAAATAAAGTGGGAAACAGTCACAGTCCGGGAATCTATAGAGGAACTGCAGCTGGACATTACAATGGCAGACTGGATTGGATCCTGGAACGCAGAAGAAACACTAGATAAAAAGTAGAGAAGCTGAATAAAATGACTTGAATGATATATCAATATCAATTTAACTGTGACTGATATATCACACTAGCATTAGAAAAATCAAAGCTTATTTTAACAAACTGTCTCTGACAGTGTCATCTCTCTTGGCCCATATTCTATATCCAAAACTCTCTGTTCCCTCCGACCCCTCATTCTGCCAATGCACAAGTCTTTGTCTTCGCCAGTTCATTTTCTACACAATTGTCAAGGTAAGTTTTCTAACACAAAAATTCAAAGATAACACCTCCATGATAAAACCCTTTATCAGCTCCTATTACCTAGATTAGGATTAACAAACCTTTAATGTAAAGACCCAGATGGCAAATATTTGGACCTCTGCAGGTCTACCCCCCCACTCTGTTACTACAGCAATAAGCAAACAACTGGAGATGCCTCTATCACAATATAATTTTATTCATAAAACACGCAGAGACCTGGCTTTGAACCAAAGGCCATGTCATCCAAATCCCTGGCACAAAGAATCAATCCCGCATTCCTTAGAGGGACACACAAATCGTGATCCACATCACCAATGAAGCATCTCTGAAGATAAACCCACTTTCCTTTGCCTACTTGCTCCAAGAATGGATGCCCTCCTCTTAACGGAGGCCCCTTCTCAGTGAAGGCTCTCTAGCTCATTCCACATGAGAACAGTTCCACCCCTTTCATAACTCTTAGCTTTTAATCCCATCGAACACAATATCAAAAGTCATCTACTGCAGGACATGGACTTAATACCTATAATGGCAGTACCCAGGAAGCTAAGGCCTGAGAACTGCCAATTGATTAAGACCAGTTTGAGCTACATGGTAGGTTCCAGGCAAATAAATAAATACCATTTAACTCTGCATATATGTCTTTGTTTTTAAGTCATAAAATAACATAGAATCAGTTAACATACATTTGATTCCCTCAGAATACTCATGGGTAATAAAGAATTCAACTGGTGCTTCCTAAATACACAATGAACAATGAACAGGTGTAGCCTTTAAAAAGAAGTGCTTTGTAATCTGGGTCTGAGGAATTTGGGGCTCAACAAAGCTAAGCAGCTTTCTTTGCAGCAGGAATCTCAAAGCCTTCACTGTGAGTGTGAGTGTCCTTAAAGGCGGCCATACTCTCCAAAAATTCTCAGATTTGTTTGACCATGGAATTTTTCCAGACTTTTACTTTCCATGACCTGGAAAGCAGTTAGGAAATTTTTGAAATTAGAAATACATTCATACGGGGTGGGCTGAAAGTTTTAATTCTACCTTCCGCTGCAATATGCTGAATCCACATCCTTAGTCCCAAAACCTATGAATGTTTCTTTACATGGCAAAAAAGGTTTTACCAATGTGATTAGGTTGAAGATATAAAGGCAGAGACACCATTTCTGGTAGGCCCTACCTACAATCAAATGTCCTTAAAAGGCAGAGTACCCTGACATAATCCAAGAGGAGAAGACAATGTAACCTCACAGGCATAGATGCAAGAAGGCAACCTCAGGACAAGGAATTCTGGAAGCTCCCACAAACTGTAAGAGGCAAGAACAGATTCTCCTAGAACCTGCAGAGAAAGGCTGGTCCTGCCAACACCTTCACTCAGAATGTAAATGTAAAACCAACACTAGACTTCAGGCCTGCAGAATTGTCAGCAAACCAATTTATGATGCTTAAATTGCCCAGTTAGTGATAATTTTTAGAACAGACCACATTAAGTACATATCGCCACAGTACCAATCAAAGCCATGACACTATGATTTATGCTGACATTATTTAATTGTAGCTTCCAGGCATTTTATTATAAAAAGCTAGTACTCGTAGACATAAACTCCTATGAACTTAAAGGTCATTAAATATTTACTCTATGCTTCAGACTGACCTTCTCGTAACTCTAGTTTCATGGACTTTGGGTGCTACATAAGGAGTTCCTCTGAATGACTTAGAGAAAAATTATCTCTTCTTCCTTTATTGTCCATATGGTTTTCATTTAGTATTAGCTTTGCTCTCCATTTTGCACTGGGGTCCAAAATCACCTCTGTAACAGCCGCTACTGAAGGAGTATGTTGAAAAGCTTCCTTTATTTAAGGTTCATTTGCTTCGTGGCTTGTAAAATATAACAACCTGCAGGTTCAGCAGTAGCAACAGTCAGTCCATCTGTTACCCCTGCACTGGCCATGGCTGGAATTGGGCTGCCCCGCCTCCACTGAAATGCAGTTCATCTCGTCCAAAGGCCACAGCCACCAACTATAGGCCTTTGCCAGAAAATGATACAGCCATAAGCCAGCAAGCACAGGAGTCCTCATTAAAAATTCCCAAATGAAGTCAAATTAGCCTTACCCACAATAAAGTCACAATTAACCTTGGTTAGTGATGTTTCATCATCCACTTAAAGGAATAAGCATAAGTGATGACTAAACACCCTGGACCTGGACTGAACCGGCTGGATGCAAAACCTAGCTTTAATATTTGCTGGCTAATTACATGGCTTTACTCAGTGTCGGTCCTTTGTGCAACTCAGGAATCTCAGCTTCAATATGGAATAATATTTACATAGTTGCTTTGTAGATTAAATGCGACTGTGTGCAAAATTCATTTAGTTTAGTTCCTGACATATAGTAAATGAAAATTCATTACATGAAAATAATTATGACTAGTACCTCTATTTAGGAGGGTATGTCTACTTTCACCCCAAACTAAATCTCATATTCTTTTTAAAAATTAATCAATTAATTTCTTTTTATTTTATGTGTATGAGTGTTTTGCCTACATGTATAAAAGTACAAAATGGATGCAATGCCAGCAAAGGTCAGACAAGTTCATCAGATCCCCTGAAACTGGAGTTAGAGACTGTTGGTAGTCACCATGTGGGTGCTGGGAACTGAACCTGAGCCCTCTGTAAGAGCAGCCAGAACTCTTAACTGCTGAACCACCTCTCCAGTTCCTAAATCTCATAGTCCTTTATCTTCTGTTTCATAAGCTACAAATCTTTACACAATTTGTAACCTGGAGCATTACAAATGATCTTAGAAAAGTGAGGCAGGTGGGAAAATTGGCGGCTATATATCTGAACCATTGCTTTTGGATAACTTACTTGATAAATTATGAGACAATCATTCTGAGACACATGCTTAATGTTATAGGTTAAATTCAAGTCACACATTAAAAAGCCTAAAGTTATTCTTAAAAGGATCATCCCTATTAATAATCATCTATATTAAACAAAATACCAATGCAGTCCTATGTTCTTAATTATGAATTACTGATGTTCCATATAATAGTTTTATCTTTAATGCTCAGTTATGCTCAACAAATTAAATCATTCTGATAAGCCCATAAAGCAACAGCCCAAGACACCAGGAAAAAAGTAAGAGAGACAAAGGGTTATTGTATGATGAGCAAGTTGTCTACACCCACCACTAGGAGCCATTACTCCCTGTCAACAACTGTCACACCTGACAACATCCCCAGCTTATCCTGATGATATAAGAGGAACCACACAGCATACCTAATGGAAAACATCAGGTCACCATATGGCCGTATGTCTGGAAATGCTTGAGACTCAATGCTTTGATTCCTGAAGCATTTAAGAGTGCTAAAGGAAGAATCTCTCATTGGGTGTGCTAGTACATACCTGTAATCCCAAGACCTTAGAGAAGAAAGAGAGAATGTAGAGCTCAAGGCCAGCCTGGACTCTATAGCAATGCTGTCTCAAAAAAAAAAAAAAAAAAAAAAAAATCAAGGGCTGGGAGGTAGTTCAGTGTTCGAATAATTGCCTAGTACATCAAAACTCTGAGTTGGCTCCACGACACAGAGAGAGAGAGGAAGAGAAAGAGAGAAAGAGAGATCGGTTCTAGCTATCTTCTCCCAAGCATCTGAGAAACTTCAGGGACCATGTCATACTACCAAGTTATAGCAGAAGTAAGCCCAATTAAGGAACTATACAAGAAAACCAAATAAGTCCCAAGGTTAGCCATACCAAAAAAAAAAGAAAAGAAAAGAAAAGAAAAAAACAGACAGGTAACAACATTCCCTTGTCAATGACAAACAGAGAATGATTCAAATAGCACAACAGTAGGTTAATATGCACAGAAAATGCTCCTATCTACTAGACACCATCCTGAGGTGAACCAAAATCTCATTATAAAAAGACTCACGGTTCAGAAAAAGAAGCCCAAGCTAATGAAAAGTTTTGTGGTAGTGGTTTTTAAGAATCACCTCCTTTTGAATAGTAATTTTGAAGCGGAGGTTGTATATCCAAATGCCAGTAGGAGTAGTCATAGAGGGCCAATGGTTGCAGGCGGCAGAATGCAAAACCAGAGGTGTACAGACAGTGGAGGGGGCAACCTCCAGTCAGCCTGAGTCAGCAGCTGCCATGGGAGCATGGGCAGAGGCAGCTGCCCCTGAAGACAGCAGAGTGGCCTCCAGCACACCCCATCTGGACAATCATAAAATCACTATCCAGCTTCCCTTTTAAAATTCCATGTATGTGGGTAAAATGTTGATTAAAAAGTGAACTCTGTCTTCTACCATTTCGTTTCTAAATAGTATATTACTTTGTATTCTCTTTCTAGATGTACAAAAGGTTCTGCAAATTGGAAATGTACATCCTTCCACATCAGTGTGCTCAAATCCATTGCCTTGTTTTCACTAAATGCAGAATTAGAACAAAGAATTCTAATGCTGATGGCTGCAAGCATCTACTCACTCAACAGATGGGGTCCCCAAAGGTCCTGGACACCTCTAGCTACACAGAAATAAGTCAGTCTCCCAAATTGTGACCATGACAGGATCTGCCACCAACATCATACAATCAATCACTTTTGCTTTCTAAAGAAGCCTGAACTTCCCATGTGTCAAAAAGGAAAGAGCTAAAATTGGCTAGGAGCCTCACATATATCAACTTTGTCTTATTCTTAATTAGAATGATTCTGGATATTTGCTAAAATCATGCAAGTTACTAAATTAGAACTCAATGAGTCATATTCTACCTATTTCTAAAACACATTTGAGACAGAGTCAGCTCAGAATCTAATGAAGTCTACCATCTTCCTGGCTTCAAGGCCTTAAAGAAACAGGGCCAAACCTGGCTCACAAGTAAGCTGCTTATCCATGTCATCCAGAAAATACCAATGACAGGGCCTGAGGTGTAAGTCCAGAGCTACAGAGAAGCACAGGACAGTTGAAGCTCTGCTTCCAAACCCATTCTTTTACAAGGAAACATTTATTAAGGGGAAGAATTATAAATGTATTTCAAATATTCATTCTGTTAGTGACTCAAGATCCTGAAAAACTAATGAAGTATTCAGATCTTTAGTAATCCCATTTTGGCTCCCAAATATAGAAAAAATCTCTCCATCTAAAGATACCAACTCCCTGGAGGCTAAAGCCTGCCTGCATGGAGAGCTTTTAAAACATTTAGGTATCTTGACCTCAAAGTAAAATCAGCATTTCAGTGATGGTTAGAGTCCTCTGAGAAACCACACTGCAGATCAACAGACATTTCAGAAATAAGTTGCTCGCTTTTCTTATTAATGCACACAATTTGCTTTCTAAAATAAACACTGAATCCTTTCCCAGAATTCTTTAAGCTGAATGGAAAGAAAATCTCTCTCACTGCCAAACTAGAAAGGAAGAATATTCCAGACTATCCCTTTGCCCTCTCCTTCATTCTTAAACAAAATCTATCACCACACTGTCATTCCCTGTCTGGATCCTCTCTTCTCCAACTCCTTGGTTTTGGTTTCCACAAAATTTCAGGGGATTCATGACAATAGCCTCCTAATTATTTCTCAGTCACCAATGTGAACCTTTTCCCATCTAAAAGCTGCTAGAATACCCTCATTCACTCAGTTCAGCCAGCAAATATTTACAGAACTCCAGCTGCAGGCACTGTTCCAGGCAAGAAAACAGAAGAGGGCTTCCAATCAAGCAGCTCAGAGCTACCCCAGAGGTTCAGGTGGCCAGCGCCACAGAGAGAAAGATCAGACCTGTGCTTTATCTAGAACAGTCAGCAAAGGCCTCCTCCAGAACCGTCAGGGAGCATATCCTGAAGAAAATGGAGATGACAAACATGCCAGGGAAGTACATTCCACATAGAGAGGGCACAGGTGCCCCACGGCAGCACAGGGGGCAGGGGCCAGTCATCAACAGGGCAGTCAGAGAAGCCACAGAGTCATGAGACACAGTCACACCTGCAAAGTTCACCTGGAGTGAAATCGGACAGTGTTTCTATTCAGTAACTCCTTTCAGAAATTTCCTGAGAAATTTAAGGGTTTCTCAGAATACAGAGGAAAACAAGTCAAGAAATCCAAGTATTAGATTAGTATTCTTCTGTCTGCTTAGCAGTCAACTCAGAATCCACTGACATCAAATTCAAATAAACAGCAGGAAATGCTGGAAGGCTGAGGTGAAGGTCAAGGCCAACATTCCTAAGAACTGGAACAAGAGCACAAAGAGCCCCAGTTCCATCCAATCACTCAGTCCCGTGGCTGGCATCATGCTCTACGTGTGTGTATGTGATCCTGTTTCCTGATGATTGTGAATCAAGTATTCCAAGTAAAGTTACTATTAATGAACTATGTATAATATGCTGATGAAGAGCTGGTAATCTTACTGGACCATCCAAAAATAAATATTATTCAAACACTACTGTGTAATACTAAGAGGTATTTTCAAGTGTTTGAATATTACCTAGAGGGAACCGTTCTTTGTAAACAGCTAATTTATCATCTCATTATTAAAGACTTTTCTGATATGTACAAAGAGCTTAATGAGGATGAAAAACATTGAAAGTATTTTAAAAGATAAAACTAGCTTTTGTAAGATATACTTAAAATCACAAAGTTAAAAGGCATCATTGCTAGTCATCTGGAAAGAAAATTCTTCTTTAGCATCATTTTTATTTTAAAAAATAGTAGTTACTTGAAAACAAGAACAAAGACTTGTTACTTTTCAACCTAATTTTTTTAATTATAAAGATATTTAATTTAAAGGAATCACATGAGTTTCCACCCCCATTTACTGCATCTAATTCCAACACTACCATAAAAAGTGAACATGCTACTGCTGGCTGCTTAAATGTCATGCCTAAAATACCCCAGATAAGCACCTTGTGATGAGCCAAACACTGATACAAAATGGCACCTGGCATCTTTTCATGATTAATGAAGAGCTGGATGCTCTCGATGTCCACGGTGGGAAATTTCAAAGGCCTTGGACCTAACAGTCTCTGCATTTCATATTAAGTACACATTGCTCTGGAAACTATTCAAGACTACCCCCAGAGATTCAGTAGAACAACACTTAGAAAAAAGACCACATTGCTAAGGGAACATAAATATGCCTTGGGCTACACATCGCATATCAAAGATCAGTTGTTAATACTATAAAGGCTGGCCAAGGAGGCCCCCTAAAATGTGGTTTTACTTGTCATAATCTTTTATGTCAACTTACTTCTGGTATTTAAAAGCAGTATTGGTATCTAAATCACCAAGAATATAACCACTCAGCCTAACTCCTTCAACTGAGCTGTCATTTCAAAGCCTTTCCTATGCATCACCTTCTGTGTGTGCTACCAAACAGCAAAGGCAGTCCCAGACAACAGACACTCAGGTAGCTTAGGGAGGGATGAAATGGAAGGATTAATCTTGACCTAATCTCTGAACCAAGGAGATTGATTCATCAGATGCATAATAGAATTAGGCCCATTTTACAGAGAAGTTGAACTCTAAGCAGTGCCTTACTAAAGGTTACATAGATCTGAGTGCAAACTGCTAACCTCTACTCACTGCCTACCTACTGTCAACTGGGTATTGGTGGGTTTTCTCAACAATCAGCTGGGTCATAACACAGAACAAAGAAACAGAAACTAAGAGTTTCACACAGTGAGCTCCAGGTAGCCCACAGCATGGCACAGGCATTTACTGTCATGTGGGGCAAAAACATACAGTTTATGTCCCATTGTTAACTATTAAGAAAACAAATCCATTCATTCTTTACTAAAATTATAAGGAATTTCAGTTCAGTTATATAAATAGCAGGAAACATTTGACGCCTCTTTAAACACAAGAAGGTGTATTAACATGGCGGAACGGGAAAAAAAGCAAGTATTTAATAGTTCAAGAGCGTTGTGGTTTCTTAGTAGAAACTTTCACTAGATTTCTTCGATTTGCTACAGGCACACATTGTTATTCACAAATATATACATGTGTGCCTGTATATTATATGTTTTTCTCTTGATGATTCTAACAAAACAACTGCTAGGTGTTAATGTCAGACATTAAAGAAAAAATATTACTAATGGCAAGTACAAGTCAAGCTGAAGAAGCTAGAGAGGCCTTCTCCATCTACTGCCAGTAGCCTACCCTTCTGTAGGAAACCTAACAGCAAAGACCAGAAAAGAAACACGGCTGTATCATGGTAACCCATTCTCCTAAGCCCTCTGATCATTTCAGTAAATTACCTTCCATTCTTTATAGGGTCTTCAACCAGCTATGATCAAGGTCCTCACAGATTTCAGTATCCTACTGATTTTCCTAACAGTCTTTTTTTTTGTGTATGGGGGGATGGTCTTTAGAAGTCACTGGACTGTAACCCATGCTCCAGTAAATGACCCCCCCATCCATGCTCATGAAAGCAGCTCCAATTAAACTCAATGGATTCCAAAAATAAAAAGCAAAGAAAAAAGAAAAAAATCTTTTATTTTAATAAAGTTAATTGTTTATAAACATATACTTTTATTTATATACCATATACTTCTTTTTATTTTTATCTGTGTGTATGAGTGTATTGCAGCATGTATGTAAGTGCACCCATGTCTTACAATGCCCATGGAGGTCAGCAGAAGGTGTCAGATCCCCTGGAACTGGAGTTTCAGGAGGTTGTTAGCCACCATGTGGGTGCTAGAAACCAAACCTAGTTCCTCTGCATGAGCAGTCAGTGCTCTTAACTATTGAGCCATCTCTCCAGCCCCTATGTTAAATGTTGGAGCAGTGTATATATTTACAGACAAAATCTATTCAACCATTTATAGAATCCTATATTTGACAGAATTTCTAATAAGTGAAATTATATGAGTTCTAATTTTATTTTTACTCAATTTTAATATTTAAATTAATATATATTGTTTGGAAAGATATAAAATGTTTTATGCCCCAATGACAGGGCATCTAGCTAATATTTCTACCTCTCATTGAACATTTTATTTCCATTTCAGTGTATTACTAGATTTATGGTTACATCCCTTAGTTTTAATATTCTCTTTATTATTTTTAACATATATTTATTTTATTTAGACATGTGTCCATGTGTCTATGTGTTGACACACTGCAAGTCACTGCACACATTTGGAGGACTGAGGTTAACTTTCAAGAGACGGTTCTCATCTTCCACTATGTGGGTTCTAGGAATTGAACTCAGCTTATGAGGCTTGGTGACAAGTGCTATTACTTACTGGGTCATCTCACCAGTCCAACTTTCCTTTTTTAATGATTAATTTTAATTTGCTTCTAACATAACAGGTTTCCTTATGGCATTTTAATCCACACTTAGCTTGGCTGACTCCCTCCTTCCCCTTCCTCTCCCTCTGTCCCACCTCTGTCTAGCTGTAAACTTCTGCTCACAGTATCCTCTTTCCACTTTCATACAACGTGTTATATGTGGTGTATGTTACCTTCCGCACTAGCCTGCATTTGCATTAGGAATGAGTGAGCTTCCCCTTTTTCCTTGATCATAATTCCAGCAGTACCATCTTCAAAACAGATGTCCCTGGTCTAACCTAGTCACTGCTTTGACCCTTCCCAGGCAAGCTCCTCCTATAAATGCAAAACCTCAGTGATAAAGTTCAAGGAAGCTTTAGTGATTCATTTCCAGCATTAGTCATCTGCTTGACAATATTAGAACAATTCCCTCAAGAATGAACAAGCATTCTTATTATATAACAATAATACTAGCTTTCTGAGAGGCACTTGTGGACATGTAGAACATGTGGCAGTATTAACATCCGGTGTGTCACTTGGGTTCATGGTCAGCCACTGATCATCACTACTTTTGAATTCATCATTCTCTAGTTGAATGGAAGTGTGGAACTGCCATATTCCAGACCAGGCCTAGAGGAAAGGACTTTTCTTTACACAGGGCAAGTAGTCTAAGCATATCATGCTGATAGGTCACTACAGTTAGTAAAGGACTGTATTACAACAGACTGAAAAAGAACCCTTCTAAAACACTATGACACTGAAAGCCATGCCAAATCATCTTACATCAGAAATTCTTCTTATGAGACTCATTTCCCATATAATTCATCCCATAGTGACTGGAGTTTGAGTTACAGGAATCCACAGACCCAGCGTTTCTTATTACACTTGTGTATGCTTTGGAATGAAGTTACTGACAATCTATCTCAAGTGCCACAAAAGGTCTGGATACCTGCTCCCTGCACTCCAGGCCAACCCTCATACCACATCTTATCTGGTAAAAGTAAACAAAAGGCGTGAGGGGCTTGGTCTAGAAGAAAAACAGGCACTACCCAGGACTGGAAGATACCAGGTATTGGGCCAAACTCAATAATCTCTCCCACAATATGATGTTAAAATGCAGAACACAATACCCTGGTGCCTAAACAAGTTCCTGTACCAGTCACAACAGCACAAACTTTAACCCTATGGCGACCACACCATAAGATATAGTGTATCAGAATTCTGGCACTCCTGAGTCCACCACACAAGACACAGATGGTCACCCACGTGGAAAGCACCTGGCACATGTGAGGCAAAGAAGACCCACTGCAAGGAAATGGCCCGCATAAGTCAGAATTGTGTAGATCTTAGCAGGGAGGGAGTAGGCCATGATTGGAAGAGCAAGGGCAGATGGTTTCTAGATAAGCAAGTCCCATGAGAGGGGGCTTCTAAATAAGCAAACATCTCCTTTTTATTATGTGGTTCTAATAAAAATATATTTTTAAAGGCACCTGGAGTAGGATTTTACTCAAAGACCACTACTCTAGCCTTCACACAGGAGACTGTTTCCCTGACAGCCACAGGACCAATTCGAACAAAAACACATGTGATGTTCAAAACTTACTAGTGGCCATACATGCAGTTTGTTTAGACCCCTCTGTGAATTCTACAACTCAGAGATAGTGCTAGCCACCAGGCCCGGAGAGCAAGAGCAAACACAGGAAAATGACAACGACCTCATTAACAAACTGCAATGAATTTACTTTTGATTCACTGGAGGGGAAAGTCATAGAGCCGCAGGGATCATCACATTAAAGAAGGCGGCCCTCGGTGCCACTCTTCTATCCCTGGCGGGCTGCAGTTTTTAACCCCTTTTCTGACACCTACTTTTCCCCCTCCTTACCAGAAGCCACAGGCAAGCTGGGGAAAGGTTTGCATAAGTTAGTTTCTTTTTCTCAATGAATTTAAAAAGGATTTTTTAACTCTCCCAAACTTTCCATTGGCCCATTTTTTACCAACTAAGTAAGTTGCAAATGCATTGCTATTTATTGTTTTTTCCCCCTAAAGTGAATACTGAAGGGGCAGAAACTGACTTGCTCAGCTTAGTACCCCAGGCTTAGAAAAATCTGGCACATGGCAGACACCCACTGGGTGTTCAGAGAATATGCCCCCCCCAAATTCATGTCTAAGAACTATGCTACAAAGAGATGCTTACAGAAAAAAAAAAAGGGAAGGAGGCAGCAGAAAGGGAAGGAAGCAGAGAGAGAGGGAGGGAGGGAGAAAGGGAAGGAGGGAGGGAGGGCAGGAGGGAGGGAGGGAGGGAGATTAACTCCAGCTCAAAGCCAATCTGAACTATTCAGCGAGCTCCTATCTCAAAAAATAAATAAATAAACAAATAAATAAATAATACCTATTTTAAAGTATTGTATGTGAAAAGACCTCTAAGCCAACAGGGCCTAGTGGTACAGCTTTCTGATCCCAGCTACTCAGGGAGCTAATGCACGAGGATCATTCGTTTAAGGGCAGCCAGAGCTGCAGAGTGAGTTCAAAACCATCGTGCAAACTTAGGCTCTGTCTCAAATGAAAAGGAAAAAAGAGAACAGATGAAATAGTGCAGTGGTAGAGCATTTGCCTAACATACACATGGACCTAGGTTCAATCCCCAAGACAGCAAACAAACAAACAAACAAAACCAAAAAAGACACCCCCACACTACTGCTAAGGCATTTCCTACTGCCGCTAAGCAGATGGCAGTGTAACATGCATCACAGCAGCACCAAGTTCTACTACATCTGCTTAGAATAGAAAACCAAGCAGTATACTTGAGAGACTAAGAAAGGATTTGTGAATCTACCATTTATGTCACGTGGACACATACAAGTGGTTGAAGGCATGGGGCTTGGCAATCAACTATAGACACATTAGAATTCTAACTCCTCCACTGAAGACCCTAGGCAAATAGCTCACCCCCTCTGAGCCCTTCATTTCTGCCGTGAGCTACTAGGTCCTCGGAATGACACAGCCTCTAACTCTTTGCTTCTATTTGGCTTCCAGGGATTCTCCTGTCTCTGCCTGTCATCTTCCCATAGAAGCACTGGGATTACAGATGCACGCTATTATATCTGGCTTTACATGAGCTCTGGGGAATCAAACTCAGGTCCTTCCACTTGTATGACAAGTGCTTTACCCACAAAGCTATCTCCCCAGTCCTGTCCTTTAGCTTTCACCTTATGCCACCAGGTGTGGTGGCCCATGCCTTTTATCCCTGCCCTCAGGAGGAAGAGGCAGGCACATCTCCCAGAGATGGAGACCAACCTGGTTTATATGATACAGTGGAGGATGTCACAACCAGAGAACATACTAATGTTCTGTGTTTTAGCCTGTTGATACCTTCTACGTTCAGAGATCTAACTGATTCTTATACATTCAAAGCCTATGAATTATTAACTTCTCCAGCATGCAGTTCCATTTACTAAATCTTCATTAATGACCCACTGTAAGACTGTGATATGTACTTATAGCTGTACTCATAGGAAGCAGAGACACTACAATTCAAATTCAACTGAAAGTTTTGTAATACATGGTTAGAAGCTGTTATTTGAAATATAAAAGAGTAATCATTTTGTGAGCACTCAGGTACCACACACTCCATTCCAGTAGCATGGATGAAAATGGTTCCAAATGGTGACCCACCAACCAAAAGCAAATGGGGGACAGAGTTGGTTGGACCCATATGGCACTGGGTTAAGGTATTTAATGTTACTTAAAAATCTGGATTTCCATGAAAATTGGACAACCTCCCACAGGCACTCCTCCACCTGGGCTGCCACCTGGCAATGAGGAGCAGGCTCTAGGCAGCAGCTGCTCATGTTACAAGGGGCACCAGGATCCCCTGTGTCACAGTTATCTAACTTCTGACACATTTCGCCAGCTCACATTACCCTCCGTCCCTGAGAGATCCAGCTATACGTGCTTCAAATGCTCCAAAATTTCCCTTTCTGTGGAAGAAAAGGGAGAGAAGGTCCTTCCCACACCAAGTAAATATTCCCTGGATCTTGGACTTTCCAGAAATAGGGAATTTTTAAGCCACTGTCTTTTATTCGATTATTGTATTTATTACTTAAATGTTCCCAGGACTTGGCACGATGTTAAGCTTCTCTGTTTTGTTCAGATCGCTGCCTGTTACGTGTACTGAGCTGTCTGAGGACATTCTGCGCACGAGAAAAGGAAGCAGCTGGACTAAAAAACCTCAAGATTTTTCAGCTGTTTTTGCCGCAACCACCATTATTTCTCAAATACACAAACATACTAATTTTAAAAGCAGAAAGTATCTAGTAGTAAAGAGCAGGGTTTTTAAGCAGTTACATATTCATGTATTTGCTCCTCCTAATCTTTTTTCCCTCCGATTCAAAGAATGCAAATGAAACACCTTATACTTTTTGTTCTCCCATAGCTCTCAACAAGGCTAGAAAATGCCAGCTCATCAATAACACTCCATACCATGTGAATGCTTAAAGACTTAAAGACAGGAAGGCGGGAATGAAGGAACAGACACATAAAATGATGGAATTAACACTCTCAGTCAAAGAGTGCCATCATGATTCCTTGCTCTTTTCTCCAGTCCCTCCACTTATGTGAACTCCCTTACTCTTAACATCATCTAACCCACACCCCTGCAAATCCGACCACTCCCATCCAAGCTGGCACTCTGAGGCTCATCCTCCTGAAAGTGAAGGTTAGCTTAAAAGAAATGACATACTCAAGACTTCTACTGTCATTCCTGCAATCACAGGGAGAGCAGGCACCAACACAATAAGGAAGTACTTCTTTGTCCAAAAGAGGTGACGGCTTTTAATGTTGCTGGATGCACCCATATATGCAGCAAATGATATGGACTGGAAGCTTCTCTTTTGGAAGGGATGAAGGGGTGACAGGGAATCAAGGAATGTAGTGCAGCAGAAGGAACAGATTTCAGAGCCAGTTGGTTTGTTCCTACCAGGAGGCCAACAGCACATGATGATGAAAATCACGGACTTTGGAGATAAATGGACCTAGAACCAGCTCTGATTTCAGCCATTATTATGTACCCTGGCCAGATGGCTTCCCCTCCCATAATCTTCCTGTTCCTTCTCAAGAAGTGGTGTGATCCCCACCTTAGGAAATTGTGAGAAGCCCCAAAATAGGGTCTGGCATCCAATGTGTCACAGAGGCCACAAGTGGCTAATCTCTTGCCTGACCCTTTGGCAAAGCTGTCTGGCTGCCTGCGGAGCACCTAAAAATCTATGGGTTTATTTCTTGAAACAGCTGTACAATGCCAAAGCACTGTGAACTGTAGAATCTCCAGAGAACTAAGGGGAGTTCTTCTAGACCTCCTCATTTCTTCCAGGGAAAGTTCTGGAAACCAAAAGATAAATCCATACATCCTTTACCACTTAAGCAGAAAACTTTACTAATAAATATTTCATTGCCTTGGTCCCTTATAACCAAAGACAGTAAAGGAGTAGATCTCAATGGTGCAAAGTCACTGAGCAGAGCAGAAGCCCTCTTCCAGGAAATCCATTATGGATCTTCAGGTCTATCCTGACAATGTCAATAATTCAAAGAAAATAAAACATTCTTTCGAGATTACAATAATTCTGAACATTTTTTTTAACAATCCTGAAAAAAAAAAACTTCAATATAAATTGAGCCTTAAACAGCATAGCTGGGGCGACTGCATGCAATATGAAGTTCTTAAATAATGAACACTGGTATGGCAGTGCATGTCTACATTCTCCACAGGAGGCAGAAGGATCCAGAATTCAAGGCCAGCCTGGGTGGAATACAGATTTGTAGCTAGCCTGAGCACATACCAAGAGGACTGCAGTAGGATCAGTTTCTTTTGTCCTTTGTTTAAAATAGGAATGCATTCAAGAGCCCTCAGTACTATGTTATTAAGATTAATTGGGAACCATGTACATGGTAACCACCAAGAGTCCATAGTTCTTCCCCTGTCCAACAGCAAACACCAAGGTTCTAATGAGGCTACAAAAAAAAGCAGAAAATGTTATGGCTATGTTAAAAAAAATCAGCAATCAGCATGCTTTGTAAATTATTTCCATGAGTAAATTTTAAAGGATAAAAAGGTGAAGAAATATTGTACGTATTATATGTACAAATGAGGCTACTTTGCTAATGCCCTGGAAGATCCTATTCCTTAACACAGAAAAGCACCATGAACCAAACAATGCCAACTTTAATAGGTAAGATTTTAAGAGAACATAGTAGACACTAAAAAATAAGGCCGAAAAACCAAACCAAAAGAATAGCAACTAAGAAAAGCAAGCTGAAATCTGGATGCCATTCAGATACAGCTTGGCACCCTTTCCGTTTTCCTGCAGTGAGCACTATTGCTTCTGGAAGGATGGTTGGCACACAGAGTGGCACCATACAATGCCAGCATGAGACAATGCCTAAGTATAAACAGAGCAAACTCATGCACAATACTATAACATCTGCTGGGCATTCGCACTCCTGTGTGTCCATCACCTGCTAAGCACTACATATATATAACATGTACATGCATATGCTTAGTACATACACAGTCTAGACCTAAACATCTAAAAACCTATGTGGACATAAACCCCATATTTAAATATATAATCCTTATAAATATATAAACACATTACTCACACACATATAATCTCTTTTAACCTTGTATCAACCCTGAGGCAAATGACAGACTCACTTGACAAATGAAAGAAGAATGACTTTGGAAAGTTAAATAGCCTTTCCATGACGGCAGTCAGGAAGTTAGGATTTGTCTGTGCTTTTACCCACAGCACCAAAGAAAATTCTTAGAAAAACTGAACAGACACACAGGACTGTGACACAGACTCTCCCATCATGCATCTGGCAAATGTTCTAAACACAAGGTCAGGCACCTATCTCTTTAAGTGCAAAGAGATCATGCCAACATTCCCTATGAACTGACCACACTACACTGTATAAAGGTGGACTCTCTGGTAAAGACCACCTCCTCCAAGACTCAGAACTCTTCTGAGCAAAATGAAGCAACTCTTGAGACTACCACATGAATTAAATGTGTAACAGAGGGCAGTAGATCACCATAGTATATAAAATAACCAGCCTACCAGGGGTTTCCCAAATCATGTGCCAGGTCAACGTGCAAGGAGAGAAAAGGGGGAGTGAGGAAGTTCCGCCTGTTTCAAGTGTGCTGTGCGGCGTTTCCTAAGTCTCTGCAGACAGTGGGCCACAGAGAACGATCTTTACTGCAGCTCCAGCATCACCTGATTTACAAACAACACTTTTGCTTAACAATATATGTGAGGAGTTTCCATTGCTGAAAATACAACTCTGACCTTGAAAAAGTTAACAGCAAACAGTACAGCAAAATATCTGGTTATCTGTTAATTTTTCAATATTTTATCTTGGCAAAAAAAAAAGCAATTATTTGTTGATTTTCAAACTAAATTGGGAAAAAATAAGACACGGGTATTCACAATTTACTTTTCCCGTGACTGTGATCAAACACCCTGACAAAAGCAAGTTTAGGAGAAAGGGGCTTTATTTGGCCCACAGTTCGGGAGTACAGTCATCATGGCAGAAGTCCTGGCAGCAGGAACTTGAGGCAGATAGTCAGGCAGCACCCACAGTCGGAAGCAGAGAAGAGTGAATGCTTTGTGTTGGGGTCACTTTCTCTTTTTCATGTGGTCCAGAATCCCATCCCCAAGAATGAGGCCACTCACAGTGGGGGGCTTCCCACCTCAATTAGCCCAATGGAGAAAATCCCCCACAGGGATGCCTAGAGGCCCATCTCTAGATTTTATCAAGCTGACAACTGAGGTCACAACACAGCCTGCTAATTAGAAAAGAATGTTCTCTGTTCCTCTAATTCTCTGTATTCCCTTGTCCTCTACTTTCTACATTCTACTTTCTGTTACTATAAAGAACAATGAAATAAACAGTAGGCTCCCTCTTCATTATTTAAAACAGAACACAAACTAAGAAAGAACCCTCCAGAAGAGCCTGCACCAGACTGTTTCCTCTGAAAGCTCTGCCTGAGCTCTTTCACTGCTGCTGGTAGCACCATGCTAGGGGCCACAGAGGACATATTGTACCTTGAAAGTACAGGTCCAAATCACATGATTATACCAATAGATGCAGAAAGAACATCTGATTTTAAAAACTCAATACCTTTGGCAGATAAATAATGTACAGAAAAAAAAATAGGTAAAGAAAAAATGGATCTCAACACGATGCTGGTCATCAATGAAAATCCCACAGCTAAAAACTTGCTCCATGGAGAAAATTGAACCTTCTCCCATAAGATTCAAAAAGAATGTACCACACTCAGCACTTCTATTCACTGTAGTACTGGAAGGCCTGGCCAAGCAAGAAAAAGAAATAAAATGCATGCAAGCTGGAAAGGAAGAATTAAAACCATCTGTTTTGTAGGTAGCATGGCCTAGTATGTAGAAAACCATAAAAACACCACCCAAAACATGGTAGAAGTGATGAGTAAATTAAAAACAACAGAATATAGAAATAAATACACAAAATAAGTTGTATAATGAATGATCCAAAAAGATTGAGACAAAAATCTAATTTACCATAGTATCAAAAGAAAAACATTTTAAATACTTGTTTTTGTTTTCATTTGTGTGTGTGTGTGTGTGTGTGTGTGTGTGTGTGTGTCTGTGTCTGTGTGTGTTTACCACAATGTGTGTGAGTGCCTGAAGAAGCCAGAAGAGGATGTCGGATTCCCTGGAACTGGAGTTACAGGTGGTTGTGATCTGCCTGACATGGTTGCAGGGAACCAAATTCAAGTTCTCTGGAAGAACAGCATGTGCAAGTAACTGCTAAGCCCTCTCTCCAGCTCTAGAAAAAGAACATTTAAAATAAATCTAGTCAAATATCTGGGACACTTCTACAGAGAACACTATCAAACACTGATGAAAGACACAATGCTTACGGAATAACGTAATTAATCTGGTTAAATGTTCACAGAAATCCATAGATACCATGCAAATCTCCATCAAAATCTTCAACACATTTTTTACAGAAACAGAAAAGGAAGTCCCAAAATTCATACGGAATTACAAAAGAATATCTAACGCAGTTTTCAGGAAGGAAAAATAAAAAAGAACAAAGCTAGAGGCATCACACCTCCTGATGTCAACATAGTGCACAAAGCTACCATGAGCAAATCAGCACAGTACTGGGATAAAGAATGACAGAGTCAATCAACAGAACAGAGAGCTCAGAGAGTAAACCCGCATATGCACCCGGCTGATGTTCGGCAAGGAAGCCAAGAATACATGATGCAGAAAGCATTGTCTCTTCAATCAGTGGTTGGGAAAACTGGGCATCCATATTGAAAAGAATCAAAGTGGATCCTATCTTATATCATACACAAAATTTATTCATAATAGATTCAAGCTGAGGATGTAATTCAGTCATAGAAAACCTGCCTAGCATGCACAAGGTTTGATCTCCAGGACCCCAATCAAGTAAAACATCAAAAATACATATAGTCTTTGCTATACTTCCTCTAAAGTGTATACATACTATTGCCTTTTCTTGAGCCTACCCATCTCCGCCTCCTTCTCTTCTTCTTTCTCTGCCCACACTTAAAACTATATTAAAACATCTTCTTCATAAATTCTAACTTGCCTCAAAAAATGTATTCAAGATTTGAATATGAGAGTTCAAACAATAAAAACTCCTCAGAGAAACTAGGTACATCAAATGAGCAGGCGAGAAAAGCAGAGATGGGACTACACCACATTAAAAAGCTTTTACACAGCACAGGCAACAGAGGGGAACAGGAACTTTCAGAATGGGAGAAAGACATAAAAACTGTATATATGGCAAAGTATTGATAGCCAGAATATATAAAGAGCTCTTAAAACTCAAAAGCAAAAATAACCCAATTTAAAACTCAACAAAGTTAAAGAGACATAGCCCAAAGACACTCAAAAGGTCAAGTATGTGCCAAAATGCTTAAGATTACTAATTATCAGAAATATGTAAATTAAAACCAGGAGATTTCACCTCACACTTTTTACAGAATAGCTGTTGTTAAAAAGACAAAATTGCTGGGAAGAAACTGAGTGATAAAGCACTTACCTGGTACAAATAAAATCCATATTTGGATTCAATCCCAGAACCACAGAAAATAAGTAGAAAATCTGGGAAGACAAATTCAGGAGCCTGACCACTTTACTTGTTTCTCTTCCCAACACGTTAACTTTCCTTTCTCTGCTTTTCACCATTGCTCCTCACTGTGTGTATTGTATATATTTATATATTCATGTGCCCATGGATGTGTGTGTAAGCATGCACACTCACGTGTGTGTTTGTGCAAGTAGATGGCAAGCAACAATGGCAGGTGTCTTACTCTATTGCTCTCCACCTCATTTTTTGAGACAAGATCTCTCAGTGAACCTGGAGCTCACTGACTTGGCAGGACTGATTCTATTGTCTCTGCCTCCCCTCTAGGATTACAGGCATGGGCCACTGTTCTCAGCTTTTTACATGGTAGCTGAGAATCCACATTAAGTCCTCATGCTTACACGGCAAGTGCTTTACTAACTGAACATCTCCCCAGCCCTTACTCATCTCTTTACTTACTATATTGGGATGTTTGGCCAAACCCAGCTCACTGAGATGGCTACAGCAGTTTTTAACTTCTTCCATGAAACTCTTGTTACAGCGCTGGCAAGCCAAACCAAGACCCGCTCATAGCAAGTCAATCCTGAACCCAAGGAAAGAACGGATGGTCTCACAAAGCTGCGGGAATCACTTTCATTCTAGGAACTTTTTGCTGTCTTCCAACTTCTGCCAGCTTCAACCACTTTCTACCACTACTCAGTGATAAAGAGAAATTAGTGCTGGAACTTCACAGGCTCAGAACTCTGATCCTCAATGGATTTTTTCAGGCACACTGAGCCTGGCCCTTCCTTTTCCTTGTTGTTTTGAAGGGTCCTTTGCACTGTTTGGGCATTTGTCATTTACTTCTGACAGGCCTTGTTTGGGGTGTTCTTTTGAGCAAATCAAGATTCACTTGAAATAGAAGAACATCTTCCAGTGTGGAAAGGACGTAAAGTGCACAGGAGAAGCAACGGTGTCTGGGAAAGCTCTATTGTGACTGTGCAATCATGTGAAATACTAAGTCTATATGACCTTTGTGCCCTCGGGAGAATCTGAGCTCCCTAGTCTTTTGTAACCTACAAATTTCAGAGCAATTAATGTAATTGCCTTTAGATATCGTTTTTTTTTTCCCCATTACTCTGTTCTATGACGATTGCTGTGATGAAGGATGGTAATTTGATGGTTGCAGCAACAGTCCCATTAGAGGTTCTTCTAAGAATACACCTCATTCCTGTATGAAAGGAACTCCAATGGGTCTTCTGGGAATAGCACACAAAGGCTGGTCAGTACGCATCATGAGCTACCTCAGAACACTTGATGCTGGGGCTTTCCAAGAACCCCATGAGTGCTGCCACTTTAATTCCTAAGAAATGATGAAGAGCAGACCTGCAGTCACTATAGTTTTTTGTTTTTAAAAACTTACTATGTCCTAAATTTACTGTTTAAATGTGGGTGGCAGGTGAGTGTGAAAATGCTTTGAATGATCTTTGAACACGAAGCTACAGTACTGCTGTACATGGGGCTGCTGCCTATCTGCTTGCTTGTTTTCTCTCTTTTGCCTCATCTGCTGACCTTTAAAACAGGGGTTATCACCCACAGTTCAAGGACTATTGTGGTGGACTATTTAAGAGCCAGAGTTAGTACATGAACATAAGGAAACAGGTTTTCAGACCACTAGGAACTTGCTCATATGAACCTACAATAATGGTAACAGCAGGCACAAGACCCATGCCAACTCAGACAAAAACCCCGCAGAGAATGAAGGAACAGGCATCAGGCCTCAACCCTAGCCAAGGAACTATTGACAACTAATTGCTGCTAGGTGAAGGAGAGTAGATCTTCTTAAAGGGAGACACTCTAGACAGGCTGACTAGATTCTACTGGCTGAACCTGCACTGAAGGACATCTGGGTACAAATGCTTGACCAAAAAGGACTTAACATATATGACAGAATGCATGAAATCCGGTGCGGCGGAGGATATGAGAGGAGGGGGGTCTAAACTTGATTAAGATCTATTATATGACATGCACAAAAACTCAATAAAAATACTGAAAAGTAAAAATAAAACAGGGGTTATTATTCAAGGTCCTTATCTTATGCAGGCCTAGCTGAAATTCAAACATTTTAGAGTTAAATTGTATACATGAGACTAAAACCTAAACGCATAAACAGTAAAAACAAAACAAAACCTGGTCATTTTAAAACCAAGTTGTTTGTTGCATAGAAGTCTGCAAAGGTCACCTTAAAGTTTAGCCACATCAGGGGTAGAGAGACTGCTCAGTTGGTAAGGCATTTGCTGTGAAACCATGAAGACCATGGTTTGATCTTCAGAGCTCATTTGGTTTTTGTTTGGATTTTAAAGTCAGGAATGGCAGCATGTACTTGTGATTCCAGCACCGGAGAGACAGGTGAATCCCCAGGGCTCACTAGCAAAGCACACTAGTACACTTGCTGAGCTCCAGGTCACTGAGAGACCCGTCTCAAAAAGAAGATGGAAAACCCAAGATTTTCCTCTAGCCTCCACATGTATGTACATGTGCACCAGCACCCCCACATAGGAAAGTTTAGCTGTGTGAACAGGTGATCCTAATCTGTTTCAGTTCCTTATAAATATATCTGGATTTGGCTCTTATTCACAAATGTGTTTCATAAATTCCTAATGTACAGATAATTAATATTTCTTTCTTCCTGGAACTTCGCTAAGAATAAGATTGTTAAGAGTTAAAATTCTGACTAGCACATGCAATTCTATACGCAGAAAATATGAAGGTTTGTTTTGATGAGGAAAACTATGAAAAGGGCGTATTTTACTTTTTAAAAAAAAAATGCTTCCATGTAAGACAGCAATCAAGACGCTGTTTCTATGTGAGCCAAGAAAGAAAGTCAGAATAAGGAAAAAACAGTCCGTATTCTAAAAAGAGAAAGAGAGGAAGAGTTTCAGAAATCCACAAAGGAAATGAAAGGATACATAAAAAGTTCGGAAGATGGCAATTTCATAAACAAACACTAATGAGCTTAAAGGTCCAAAACATCCCAGAACAATGATAACAGCGAACTTCAGTATAACCCCATAGGTTCAAAGGCTCAGCAGTTACATACAAAATATTGCATCCAACAGATAACAGAATACACATTCTTTTCTTTTTTGGTCTTTTTGAGACAGGGTCCCTGTAACCCCAGCTGTCCTGGAACTCGAACTCACTATGTAGACCAGTCTGGCCTTGAACTCACAGAGATTCACCTGCCTCTGCCTCCTGAGTGCTGGGCTAAAGGAGTGAGCCACCTCACTCGGCTTAGAATACATTCTTCTCAGAAAGAAGCTCACGGAACCTTCTCCAAAAAAGGCCACACTCTAGGCCAGAAACTAAGTCTTAACAAATATAAAAGAAACTAGGTAATTCCTTTTGTCTTATCAGACCACTTCAACAAAACTAGAACTGTATAGTAAGGAAAACTACAGAAACTATATAATTACATGGACAACACACTCATAAATGACCAGTGAATACTGAATAGAGAAATTTTTTTAATTTATAGAATGCAATGAAAATGAAAACACAACCTACCAGAAGCTTTGAGAGAGAGCCAAGACAAAAGAAAGTTTATAAATATGAATGCTTACACTAAAAAACTGTAAATATTTCAACTAGATAACATAATGATGTACCCTAAAGTCATATAAAAGAAAGAATAACTGAAACTCCAAAGCAGCAGACAGCAAAAAATAATAGAGAGCAGAAATTAATGAAATGGGGTCTAAAAGACCACTATATAGATCCAAACAACGGTTTGGTTGTTTGAAAAACTAAACACTGCCAAACCCTAGTCAAACTAGCCAAAAGAAGAGAAGATCCAAATTAATAAAAACAAAGATTAAAGAGAGGAGGTTTCTATGATTACAATGAAATTCAGAGAATCATTAAGTTGTATTTTTAAAACTTAAAAAAACCTTGGAAAATCTAAAAAAATAGAACAATTCCCAGACACACGTAACATACCAAAATTAAGTCACTGAGGACAAATACAATTTAAACAGATTCATAATGATAAGTAAGATTCAAGCCTGGTGGCTGGAGAGATGTCTCACTGATTAAAAGCATTATTTGCTTTTGCAGAGGACCCAGGTTCAGTTTCCATGCTGGCTGAAAACTGTCTATAACTCTAGTTCCAGGAGATCTGATGTCTTTTTCTGGCCTCCAGAGGTACCAGGCATCCACTTGGTACATATACATACATGCAGGTACTCACACAAAGAAAGTAAAAATAAGTAAATGTTGGTAGGGGGAAGACCTCCCAACAAAGAAATCCCAAGACCAGACAAATTAACTAGTGAATTCTATCAAACCTTTCAAGAACTAACACAATGCTCCTCAAATTGTTCCATGCAAATAGAAAGGGGAAGGACATTACTAACTTTGTTCTATTAGGCCAACATTATTCCAATACTGGAAGAGAACAGGGACACACCAAAAGTAAAAATAAAATTAAAAAAAAAAAACAGATGAGGAGGAGGAAAAGAGGAGGGGGGGAGAGAGGGGGAGAGAGAGAGAGAGAGAGAGAGAGAAACTATAAGAAACTATAGACCAATTTCCTTGATGAATATTGATGTAAAAACTCCCAGAAAACTAAATTCACAAACACATTAAGGTCATATACTATAAGCAGGATGGTTTTATTCCAGGGATGCAAGTTTGGTTCAGTATACACAAACAGACATATAATATACACATAAATAGAATTAAGATCAGAGACTATATGATCATCTCCACAGGCACAGAAGAGACCTTTGACAAATTTCAACATTCCTAAGGAAACTAGGAACTGAGGAAAGAAAGATACTTCAGCATAATAAAAGCTATATGTGACAAACCTATAGCCAACAATATACTAACGGGAAAAACGGAAAGCATTTCCTCTGAAATCTAAAAAGATGCACATGTGCCCGCTCTTTCCACTTACTGGATACAATGCTCAAAGTCTTAGCTACAGTAATAAGACAAGAGAAAGATATAAAAAGAACACAAACAAGAAATAAAATCAACAAATTTGTCTCTATTTGTGGATGATTTAATCTTAGACTTAAAACACTCCAGCAGATAAATCTTAGAATTAATAAACACTTTCAGCAAACAAGCAGGATATAAAAATCAACATTAAAAAACTCAGCAGCTTTTCTATACCAATAACAAACCTGATGAAAAAGAAATTTGAAAAAAAAATTTCATTCATAATAGCTTTAAAAAAAACAACAACAAGAGTACCTAGAAATAAACCTAACTAAGAAGGCAAAAGACCTCTACAATGAAAACTTCATGACATAGAAGAAACTGGAGGTGGCAGCAGAAGATGGAAAGACTTTCCATGCTCATGAACTGGCGGAATATATTTTAAATGGCTGTCTTACCAAAACCAAGTTACAAATCATTCCAATACTTCCCACATATTTGAAACAAGCAATCCTAACATTCACATGGAAACACAAAAGGTCCAAAATATTCAAAGTAATCCTTAGCAGGAAAACAGCAATGATGGAGGTATAATAACAGTGTCTCAAGTTCTATTACAGAATCATTGTAACAAAACAGCATAGGACTGGCACAAAACACATGTGTGCCCCAACGCAACTGAACAGAGGAACAAGAATAAGACCACAGACTCTTAATTTTTGACAAAGGTATTAAAAACATACATTGGAACAAAAGAGAGCCTTTTTAAAAAAATGTGATGCTGGCAAAACTGGATTTCTGCGTATGTAAGAGTGAAATTAGATCTATATATCTCATCCTGCATTAAAAATAATTCAAAGTAAACCAAAGACCTTACTTGTAAGACTTGAAACTACTAGAGGAAAACACTTCAAGATACAGGCATAGGCCAGGACTTGGTGAAAAGAACCCCAATAGCACAAGAAATAATGTCAAGAATTGACAAATGGGGGCCAGCAAGATGACTCAACAGGTGAAGGTACTTGCTGTGCAAGCCTAACAAACTAAGTTCAATCCCCAGAACATGTGGTGGAAGGAAAGAACAAACCCCAAAAAGTTGTCCTCTGACAGGTGTGCTGAGGCATGCACACACCCACACTCACACACACATCGTACAGACATATATATACACACTAGTAATAATAAATAAATAATCTCCCCCGATGAAAACCAGGCTGGAGTTCACCTACGATCCACATGTTGCATGGCCATGAGCTTACTCCAGGAATTACTGAGTTTATTTACTTGCATGTCTTCTGTCTCTGCCTCCTCCTTGAACTCTACAGTGGTGCTTCCACCTTCAGCTTTAAAGATCAGACTTTTTCACTAATATGCTTCAGCACTGTAACTTGTCCCCTTCTGTTACTCTGTCCTGTCAACCTGACAGGATCTGGAATCACCTATAAGTCAAGCCTCTTGGCAGACCTGTGAAGGATTATTTAGGTTAGCCTCTTGGGCAAGCCTGTGAGAGACTATCTTAATTAGGTCAATAGCAGTTGTGACACTAAGCCTAAAAAGGTGGAGAAGGTGGCTCAGCTCAGTGAGTAAAATCACTTTCTGTGTAAGCCAGAGGACCTAAGGTCAAGTTCTAGTATCCACTGTGGAGGGAGAGAAGAACTGACTCCTGCAAAGTCCTCCTCGGACCTTACCCTAGATTCCAGGAACTGCAAATCCTGCAGTACAGACTACCAAGATGAGAATGACAATCTGCGATGGGGAGCCTGAACCCAGGAGCAGATCCTCTGCTAGAAACCAGTGTGGTCTCCCTGGGCATGAGAGCAAAGAACAGTTTAACAACTTATCTGACTCCATAGAGGACTGAGCCAAGACAGTGATGGGCAGAAACACACCTTGACCAGGACAGCTCAGTGACACATACTTCCCCCTGCCCAATTCTCCTATTTCAGCCTAATGTTCCTATCAGTATTCAAAAGGGACTCGGAGTCACTACATCCCTTTATTTGTTCCTCTCTCCAATATATTGGGTCAATCTCCTTTCTTTGATGTAAAAAAAAATGGCAAAAGACAACAAGCAAGTGATAGAGCAATTCCTCTTATGTGAGGCATTCAAAACTGTCAAGCCTATTTGTAAACAATAGTTATAGCAATCTAAGAAAGATCAACTCTTGAAATTTATTAGATAAAATTAATTTCACAGACATGTGGTACAACATAGAGCCTATAGTTAATAAGTTGTTGTGATCTAAAAATTTATTGAGATTACTCTTTGTCTTTTTTTTTTCCTTTGAGACAGAGTCTTGCTATGTAGCCCTGGTACTTGGTTTGTAGACCAGGCTGACTTGAACTTGTGCCAATCCTCCAACTCTGCTTCCCAATCATTGAGACTAGACATGGGCACCACCACACCCAGTAAGAAGATAGATCTCATGCTCTATGTTCATACCTGCCACCCTGACAAAAAACTAAAGGGGGAAGCACACGAAAACATCTAGAAGTGATGTAGTGTTCAATATCTGGATTGCGATGAGGCTAATCCAAGTGTATCTACAGGTTCAAACTCACCAAATGGCATACATTTATTTTGTGTAGTCTTCTATATACAAGTTATACCTCAATAAGGCCCTGAAGGAGAGAGGAATTAAGCCCAAACATAAATAATAACAAGTCTATTTTCTTCTGGCAGGCTTTTTTATACTTTTACAGAAAAAGTCAAAAGACAAAATAACACATATGACTTCCACCTTGAAACACATACTTCTGGATCTCAGAGCTATTTGGTTTCCAGGTCCCAGCCCACATCCCACATTGTGCCTTAGCTACCTTCATTAGAGCACTATCACAGGCATCAATCCCCACCTCTGTCATTTCTTTTTGAATTATACTTCCATGTTAGACAAAGGAGGACCTCCATACACTTTCCCAACCAAAGCCAAATATAAGGTGACCCCAATCAACCACTTAACACTCACTCGGGGCAGCTTCTGATCTTGTGCTGCAGGTGAGACCCAATTTCTTTCAACACAATGGCCAATTCTTCCTCATTATGGACACAGTGAATCTCCCAATGTTCCTACTGTGGCCTCCATCTAAGCCGTCACATACAGGGATCTCATGAAATGCCCGTAATCTCTGTGCCTCACCAAAGGCACTGACCTCAGATCTTCTATGGAACCATGCTTTCCCCAGTTCCCCTCCCAAGGACCGCAGCTGCAGATGGAGAACACGCCCCTTCTGGCAAAACAGTCAAATTCCATAAATGCCAACCTTTCTTCTCGACCCCTCCCACAAGCTGGAGGAGTCCCACAATGGACAGAATATTTCATTCACATTGGCTCAAGAACAATTTTCCCATAGAGAAACTGGGCAGTTAAATTCTTAACCAGATGAGGGGCCTATTCATGACAACCTCAAGAGACAAATGACAAAGCTGTTTTCTGTCTCGTAATACTTCACAGATTTTTTTGAATCACAAAATCATCTGTGTCCCAAACTTAACCTTTTAATTTCCTAACAGCACTTCTGATGTTACCCATTACACAATAATGTGTGTATATCTTCAGTTAAGAGAAGTTTATTAAATAGTACAGATTGCAATTACCATATACTGAGTGCCAACATTTCGTTGACAACAGAATGGAGTTTTAATCACTGTTGTCTTCAAGCATATACTCTAAATCTACGTGAAAGCTGTATTTGGTTCTTGTTTGGCTTTTATCTAGGAATCTATAAATACTGCCCAGAGCTGAGACTTTAAGTGCTGGGACTGAATCAGTTCTAGCAAGATCAGAAAGTGGTAGTCTCTGCAAAGAACAGTCACAGCTCTCCTTTTGATTGAGGGGATGAGGGGAGAGGGAGAGGGGACAGGGGACTGAGGGACTGAGAGATTGAGAGACTGAGAGACCGAGATTTTCCCATTCCTGGCCATCAGAATTCATAAGTCTTTTGAAAGATAGATTCAGGCTGCTTCAGTTAAACTGATGAAAGCTAAGGAGACATTGTTCCCATCCCTGGGCCAAAGCTTTCAAAATGGATTTTTGGCAAAGGCGGCAATGGTGATAATCAGTGCGGATGACGAAATGCAGGAAAGCCAAGGTGAGAATGGTTCGGCTAACCTGTCATCATCTACAGGGCTCCCTCCTCACAGTCAAAACCCTAGGCTGTCCGCTAAGGAGCACAGGTCACATAGTTCATTTCACCACCATATAGAGGAACGGGGAGACAGGTCTAAAGGACATTGAGGAGACAGAAGTCCAGAGAAAGTGAGGAGCTGCTAATTAAACAATAAAGGTTCCTTTTCTAAGTAGCAAAAATTTGTAATATATGTTCAATTTAGCTAAAACTATTACTAGACTGTTGGTGGTTTGCACAGACAGGAGTGGCTTTCTAAACAGAAAACTTGTGTCTGATTTCCACGAAGACTCATAGAGTAGAACCAAGTCAGCATTTCAAGTGAACACAGTATCTGGCTTGCACACAGCCCTGCATATCCAAGAAGTATCTGGGGCAGCTTCCATAGCAATCAGCATGGAAACAGACTTCCCTCTTCCTCCGTGTCGAAGTTGCAGTCATTGAAGAGCTGCTGCTGCCTGTTACCACAAGGCTTCTGAAAAGGATGTCTGTTATCCAAACACCAAACTAACTACACAGTGACCAAAACTTTCCTCCAACCAGCTGTGCACAGATGCTGAAGGAGAGTACATCACATATTCAGAGGGACATGGAACAACTGAACTGACACCACAGAGGGTGAATTATTAGATAATCCAAGGTCAACTAACCTATACTAGAAGAATCATTCTGCTCTCCTCACACTGCTTAATGTTTGCAGTGATCTTCTCTCAGGGTAAAAGCTAAAAATTCTTTTCCTATTTGCTGACAGTCTAAGCTTGAATGCTTTTCGAAGTATTTACTAATGATAAGATTCACAAGTTTAGCCCAGGCCCCTCTGCTGTATTTATGTCCAGTCTCTTTGGCCCAAGAATGCTCTTTGTTGGTGGTCAAGGGCAAACAGAATTGAAGTCTATTATTCCACTTTTTATGTGAGAAGGCTTAATGGGTTAGCTGCATTTTAATCTAGGAATTATCTACTTAGTTCCTGGAAAATTCTTTTTAGAAACATCAATGAGGATTTTTTAAAGAATTTTTTATCAGAAAGGTCAATTAACCATTTATAAATGTATTGGAATGTTAGCACCTGAAATAAAAGCCCTTAGCTGAAAAGAAGAGGGAGCCACTGCAGAGTTAAAAAGAAAGCCAGGATATCTACCGAGACTATCTAAATATACGCCGCATCTAAAAAGAGTACAAGTCAAGGCTCAGCACTGCAAGATATGTCTGGCTAAACGCTGATGCAACAAAGCCCATCCTCTGTTGTTATAGGTTTGTTTTACTTAAGGCTTCTATATGAACTTCAAGTTAAATATACATATACATTTAGCGCCCATCTATCTGTCTATCTGTCTATCTAGCTAGCTAGCTAGCTGTCTATCTAGCTAGCTAGCTATCATCTATCTCAAAATCCCAATACAAAAACAATTATGTGCTGGATAACTTTAGTTGTCAACTTCATACACCTGGGTAGAAGGAAACTCAACTGAGGAATTATCTACAACTGGATTGTTATTATCTACAATCGAGTGATTTGGGAAGACCCAGTTCCTGGGCACGTAGTCCTGCATTGTATAAGAAAGCAAGTTGAACACAGGCCAGGAGAGCAAGCCAATAAGCAGTATTCCACCATGGTCTGTGCTCCAAGCTCCTGCTCTGGCTTTCCTTGATAATGGACTGTGAGCTGTAAGCCAAATAAACCCTTTCCTCCCCCAAGTCAGTTTTGGTCAGTGTTTTTATCACAGCAATTGAAAACAGACAAAGACAAATCACTTCTTTTAAAAAGGTATAAATCTCCTAGGACAAAGATGTCAGGAATAGATATTAAAATGCTAAAACTATTTTTTAATTGGAAATGAAGGCCATTGACATACAAACCCAAACAAGCCAACTCTTCCAATTTGTGAAGTGTCATTCTTCTGCAGAATCATAAGACATAAAATATCAAGGCAGGGACTCAAGGCAGCCAGCCACATCTCATCCAATAGCAGAGAGAGTAAGCACACAGAAGCTTGTTACTCAGCTAAGCTTCCTTTGCTCTTAGCCAATCCAGGACTCCAAACCAGAGAACAGCGCCATCCATATTCAGGATGTGCCTTCTCATTTCAGCTAGCCAACTACGAAAATCCTCCTCAGGCATGCCTGCCTGGCATATAAGCCCTTAATGAAACCCTCTTCCCAAGTAATTCTAGGTTTTGTCAAGCTGATAATTAAAACTAACCATCACAGTTCCCATTTGAATCTCAGCACAGAAAGTGGATCCCAACCAAGACATTTTATATTAAACTGTCCAACACCTTTTAAGAAAATGAAGTGAAGACACACAATAAGAGACATCCTACAAAGGCCTGAGAGTGAGCAGGTGCTGGCATTCTCACATCAAGACGAGACCCTGCAAGACAGTAAGCAATGCGTTCCCTATCTCTAGCCGCAGTTCAGTGGTGTCCACCCCAGAACTCTATACCCAGTCAGGCAATAAATTAAACATGAATGCCACATTCTCAGGTATAGAACAGCTCAAAAGTTTTCCCTCCCATGCACAAACTGTTAGGACGCTTGCAAAATAAGGATGTAAAAGAAGACAAATGTGAATATAAGGGTGAAGGAAAGAGGAACACAATTGCAGGAGCAGCGTAAGAGCTCCTGAGAATGGTGCTGCAGAGGAGGGCAGCACAGCAGGCTTACGGAATGAGCAAGGGACCAGTCCAGAATAAGGCTCTAGGTGCCAGTCCCTTAAGATGAAACTGCAGCACGTTAAGTATTGCCACAACCTTCATGTGGAAAGCTGTGGTTAATGACACATGCATTTGAAGAGAAAGAAGTTAAAATAGCAACAACAACAAAAAAAGATAAAGGCAAACTGCTATATAACATGCTTGGAAATCCTATTTACACAATGCAAAAAAAGGGAGAGGGAGGAGCAGAAAGAAACTGGATCCTTACAAAGTAGCACCAAATATCACTTTTTACACTTAGAAGTTCTCTGACATACTGCTTGCCAGCTTCCAGAATACTCTCCATGTGTCTAATCATTTAAAACTTAGCACAACTCTGCCAGTTAGAGAAAAACTTTAGAAAGAATAGGACCTCAAAGAAATCAAGCAAGTTGATGCACCTGACACACAGTAAGGCTGCAGACATGCATACAAAAAGCAGGGTATGCACAAGCAAGCTTCAGACTCAGAAATGTTACTGACAGTGTCCAGGGGAGTTTAGAGGAAATGAGCGTAACCAGGCTTGAAGTTTGGTGGTTCTCTACTTGAAGCACGTATCCAAATTAGTGTCCTATTATATGACATTTGCAGTAGTCAAATTCATGGAAACAGAAAGCAAAATAGTTGACACCAGAGGTCAAGGGGTGGGAAAAAACAGTTGTTGAATGAGATTAGTGTTTCCGATTTACATGAAAAAGTTCTGGAGACCTACAGCAAAATAATGTGAATATTCTCAACATTGCTGATGTTTTCTTTTCAACCACAATGTTTTTTTTTAAAAGACTAGCTAAAGGATTCAGAACACTGACTGCTAGACCCCACCCCTAATTCCAACAGAACTCAGTAGACTTAAGAATCTGTTTTTACAAGTTACAGACAGTAATATAGAGCCACTGCCTATCATTCAAAGTCCTGGACACTGAACACACAGAAATTTCACCTGAGATCCTAGACCAGCTATGTGAGGGACTTATAGATGGACACAAAGGGATCTGAAATCCCCCAAGCTGAGTCTAATGGAAAGCTCTTTTAATGCCCCTAACCTGGGCACACGCATCCTAGATGGCATTACAGTGTATGGAGCTGTAAGGCCTGGGGCTGCCCAGCCATATTCCGCCTGTGCCACCATTTCCTCCACCGTAAAACAATGATCATAGAGGTACCGAGAATACTAAATAGGATAATCACAAAAGAACTCACAGTAGTGCCCATCCCATAATGAATAACGTTATTATTATTTTTGTTGCTGACATTAGAAAAAATAAGGCTGACTCTGTCTGTAAAATGGGGTAGGTTAAAGGGAACAAAGAAATAGTAATATTGTATTCCAGACTACTCAGCAAGGCAAAAGGCTCCAGAGGAGTTACTAACAGAATAAGGAGGATTAAATCTAAGAACCTATTATGATTCCCTCAAGTATTTGGCAAATTTAGGGTCTTTCTACAGAATTAGTAGTTAATCCTTTTACCCTCTGAGTAGTTGTTATTTGGAATGTAATTATCAGCATAAAACCACGTGTTAGAATCAATACTCAAACATCACCACCTCCATGTACTAAATAGCAAAAACACTGAAATTTGGTCTACACAGTCAATTCCACGCCAGCCAGGGCTAGAAAGAATGACCTTGTCTCAAAACAAAAACAAAAGCTGGGCATGGTGGCACAGGCACTCTGGAGGCAGAGACAGATGGATCTCACTGTGAACTTGAGGCCAGTCTGTTCTACATAGTGAGTTTCAGGCCAGCAGGGGCTACATAGTAAGACCCTGTTAAAAAACAGTAACAATGGAATGCATTTGGACAAAGGGTTAGTATAGGACTCAATCTGAAATGTTTAAAGACATCCTCAGTGTAAATGATTTCCTGTCAAAAGAATGCGAAAAGGAAAGCAAAGGCACAGTTTTGATATGTTTGCTCATTCAAGCCATAGCTGAGCACCTCCCACACACCAGGCACAGTTATACTGGGGGAGGAAACAGTACTGTAGGGCAGTTTGGCATGCAGGAAAGTGGGAGGGTGTGGCCATAAAGTAAGCTTTGTGAATATTGAATAGCACCATTTTTTCCTTAAAAGCATGCCAGGGAAAGCCAAAACTGTTTTCCACCAATTTTTTCCCTACTTTGATAGCTGCATGCTTAGGAGATGCATCATAGAATACCCACAGTAATACTTCAAGTTTTGGTGTCTTGATTCTGCAGTAAATACAAAGAAATTACTGTCATTGTCCTCAAAAAGCAACAGGACAGGATAACATCAACATCTGAGTCTCAAGAGCAAGCCTCCTTTATTGTGAATGACAAGACATTCTCAACAATCATGGGAAATGTTTTTTAATTTATTTTTAATTTATTAATTTTAATTTTATGTGTATGAATTCTCTGCCTGCATTTAAGTGCATCTTTGTGTGAAATGTCCTCAGAGACCACAAGGGGCATTGGATCCCCTGGAACTGGAGTTGTGGACAATTGTTAGCCACCATGTTGGGTGCTGGGAACCCAGCATCAACCCTCTGCAAGAGCAGTCAGTACAGTGTTATTAACTGCTGAGCCATCCATCTCTCCAGCCAGGTAAATATTCTTAATCGAGAAATGGTGACTCCTTCTAGACAGAACTAGTTAGAGGCCTTAGAAGAAAAAAAGATGGTCTAAAGTTGAGTCAGTGATCACACCTCACACCTTACTGACATATACAAATTACCTCCCACCACAAAAATCAGTATGCCATCTACTGCTCAGAAGAGAGGATCTGATTAAACCACCAGCAAACCTTTCTGAATGAATGCCAACTCTGGATATACCTGGACATACCACTCAAGCACATTCTCATCAGTATGGAACAATCTCAGTGTCCATTTCCTTGTAAAAATGTTCTCCTACATATAATATACCCTTGGGCACCCTTCATAACAGAAGCCAAAAATCAACTCAGTACAAGAAATCAGTGACTCTGGCCTTCTTGTGGGTGGGGAAGCACTTTATTAATGCAGGTCTACTTCGTACAGGGTCTTCAGAACTGCTTCCTTGATTCATTATTAACTCAAATGCCCCACAGTCACAACACAAAGTCAAGTGTGGCGACACCGAAAAGGGCGGGGCCTGGCAGTGCCAACCCTTAGGGAACACATGACAACACAGAGTCAAGTGTGGTGACACCGAAAAGGGCGGGGCCCGGCAGTGCCAACCCTTAGGGAACACATGACAGGACGCTCATTCCTGTGCTGGAGAACTGCTTTAAAAGTCAACCACGATAACACCGGATAAGGAGCTCAGCAATCACGAGGTGCTATTGCAAATGTCCTGCACATATTCATTCATTTGAACCTTCTCAGAACACTGAGGGGTAAATAACTTTGTCCTCATTGAACAGCTAAAGAAACTGGGGCACAAGGAGGCTGGATGATGTGTCAGAAGCTCATGCAGCTGGCCCCAGAATCTACTCATCTTTATCACATCTTCATTCGGCCTCCCTAATACTGCTCTCTGTTCAAATGAAAACACAACTCAAAACGCTTTGCAAACTATGAAAAGACATGCTAATTATCATCGTTACAATTAGTATATACCTTGCAGGACTCATTGGCCCTCCTAGTAACTACCTTTATTTACTTCTGAAGGCAATCACTACCTACTTTCCATTCATCTACACTTCCACTTTAGCTAAAGAATTACTGATCTCAGGCTCTGGGGCTGAAGCACATGATCAGGAAACAATCCAATCAAAACAGGCTAATGACCCTTGCCACAGGGACTGGTGTAGCACTAGGCACAGGGCCAGTCATGGACACCAATACTGTCTATGTGATATCATGATGTGAACCTGAAGCTACTGCAGGTCTCCACTGGCAGCCCATGAAGACACAGGCAAGATGAATCTGCAAAGCATCCTTTGGATGCCCAGGTAAGGCCCTCTTGCAAGGAAATCCATCCATAGACTCAGTTAACTTAACCAGAAGCTGTTTCAGGGGCTGGAGAGATGGCTCAGTGGTTAAGAGCTGCTCTTGCAGAGGACCCAGGTTCTGTTCCCAGCACCCACATGGCAACTAACGACTGTCTGTGACTCCAGTTCCAGGGGAATCCAACTTCATCTTCTGACCTCCACGGGCACTGCATGACGGGTGCACACTTACATACATGCAGGCAATGTACTCATGCACATAAAATAAAATAATAAATAAAACATTTTAAAACTAAAGATTAAAGAAAGAAGCTGCCTCAGTCAAGGTAGTCTGAGTTGGATTTTCTATCCCAACCACCAAGAGAATCATCCTGACACTTTCTGAAGCTCCTTTCAATCTATTAACCTACATTTATCTGAACTTCAATACTTTCTCCTCTTTGAAAATAAAACTTGAGAGAGTAACAAGGTAAATTTTACCTAAATTGTCTTGATAAATCAACTCTCCTAAGCCTGGAGTTCTTGGCAAGGTAACTCCAGATTATGTTGCTTTCCTAGCATCACAGTATATGTGATTTCTCCTATCAGCAAATTTGTTTTAGAAAATGTCACTTTTAAGCTGTGCCTGGTAGTACAGGCCTATATCCTAACTACTAAGGATTTTGAGACAGGGAGTATGAGAAGTCCAGAGCCAGCCTGGGCTATGACAGAGGAGAGAGCGGGGTTACTTTTAACCACAGGGTTATCTAGCTCACAGTTCTGGAGGTTCAAAAGCATAGCACCAACATAGCAGCAACAGCCAGGGCCTTGTATAGAATGGTGGCAGCAAAGCCAAGAGTGCACAGAGCGGTGAGCAACAGAAAGGGAAGCAGCAAGCTCCTTGCAGTACCTCATGCCCAAGGAACTAACCAAGATCCCTCAAAACCCACATTAATTCCTGTTGAGTGCAGCACCCAACTGGCCTAACCACTATCCACCAGGACCCATTTCCTCTACCTTCACAGGTCTGTAGCACATGAACCTCTAGGAGACAAACCACAGTCTACTACAGCTCCTAAAGACAACCAACCCACCTAAACATTATTTAGCAAGCTTGGCAACAAAACAAACCAGTATCTATCGTGATCAAATCACAATGACTAAACCATTCACTGCACTAGCTAACAATTTTAACAACAATCCCTCTCCCCTCACTCTGGTTCCTTCAAAGGCCTAAGATCTCAGAGGAAAGTCCTGGGGCTCATCCATGTCCCTCCTTCAAGGCAGGGAAAATATATTTCACTTGATGTATAGTGGCGCCAAAGGTCATATACAAGATCAGTGAACTTCATGCTTTTTCACATCTCTAAATTAAGACATACAACTATATAATTACAGCTACAATATCCAAATAAACATCCCATCTCACTTCCTAAAATATTTCTTGGGCTGAAAGGCGGTGCAGTTTTTGTGACTTATGATGGAATACAATCTGAGCTGACCTGAGAAAGTCCTGTGGTAATGAGTAGGCAGATACTGAAAGCCCAAATGTCCATCCATTAAAATATATATGCGCTTATGAGAATGCTAACTAGGTCAAAATGAGGTTTAAAACATATTCCTCAGAGAAATATGAAAGGCTTACTTCATGTTCACTGCAGTGACTTCTACAGACTTCAGTTAAGTACCATCATTTATGACCTTGAACAAGTAAACAGATAACCATAGATTTGTTTTGCTACATTCCAAGCTTTATTACCTTGCTTTGCTGTTCTTTCTTGAGGTTTGTTATTTGCATTAAACTGGCACAAGATTAGAGTCCTACTTGGCTCCCTGTGATAAGCACTTCAAAAGCTCCTCTGCTGCTCTCCAGACAGGGCTGCCCTCACGCAGGCTGGAGTCACCACCAGTTATGCACTCAGGACCTTCAAGGCTGTAGGATTGTAGGATATGATACCGCGTTCTGTCTGAACTGAGGCAGTCACTAGATTAAGTACAGTCAGTATGTATCAAATTTATAAAATTAATGAAGGAGTTGACATATTAGTTTTAAATTGAGGAACTGGCTATTATTTCCACGCTATACTTCTGTTATGACTCATAGAAAACACAAACCTAGAATGGAATTTGAAATTTTTAACTGCCTCTTAAAAACTGCCTAAGAGAACAAACCTTATCCAGTCATCATCATTTCATATGCAGAATACAGTAGGTACTCTACTGTTGGATGGGTGGACAGATGAATGAATAAATGAATGAATGGACAAATTCAATGAGTTCAGCTTGTTTTATGATGGCAGAAGTTATCCTTACTATGCTCTTGCTTTTATGAAGTAAAACAGGAATGGGAATTCTTTTTGAAAAGGGCCAGATAATAAACAGTTTAGTCTTTAAGACATACGATCATTATTCTAACTACTTACCCTCCTTTCCTTTGCAACTATTCAATTTTATTGTTATACAGCACAATACGTAAACAAATCTGCATGTCTGTAGTTGAATAAAACTTTATTTACAAAAACAGAGCTTGCCCCTCCCCCTGGAAAACATATAAATCCAATGGGAATTACTTTGCTTGTTTATTTGTTTGCTGTAGAAAGGGTCTCCCTGTAGCCCTAGCTGTCCTGGAATTCACTATGTCGACCAGGCTGGCCTAGATCTCACAGAGATCTGTCTGCCTCTGCCTCCCGAGTGCTGCAATCAAAGGTGTGTGCCACCACACCTGGCAGAATACTTCCTTATAATGAATCCTCTAGTCCTTAAACAATACATTTTTGAAAGATCTGCTAAATTAAGCCAGACACATTTTGTTGGGCCAAAATTTGACCAGGAGGTATATGCTCAAATCACAATGCTCATTACTGCCTATTAATTTTAGTTCTGTTACCAGCCTAGTCGATACAAGCCTTTTAATTTATTTCCCTGAATCCTACACTATAAATAGTTTCCAGGGATGTGACCCATGTCCATAACTGTGACTTCACTACAATGACACAGAGAACAACAGGAGCCACTGCAGGACGGACGAGATCACACACAGATCTCCCAGTGTGCCTACATCTTCCATCACATGTCTGGACTTCTCTGTATGCAGCAGAAGCTGGCCAGATGCTGGGCAACCAAGGACTACTTCATTGGAGCCAGATAAGGATAAAACCTAGTTCAATCTCCATTTCTGATGGAGGGTGGTCTGGATGAGTAAACTCCCTAAAATTATTCACATGTACTAGAATAAATAAATTATGGTATTCTCACACAAGGGACCAATAAAGGGAATCTAACAAATTACAGACACAAAAAAATACCATCTAGGCTATATGTTACACATATACACATACATTCACACATGTGCACACACACACGTGCACACACACACACACACACACATCAAGGAAAACTAATTTATGCTCTTAAACATCAGGGCAGTTTTCTATGGAGGGAGCAGGGTACATCTACTAAAAGGGATGACATGTTGGTGATATTTCTTAATCTGGTGCTTGTCACACAGGTATGTTTGGTTTGTGACATTATCTTGAGCTATGTATTTATAATATGTGTACTTAGGATAAGCCTGGAATTCAGAACAATTAGCAGCTACCCTACATGAGCTGCAGATAACAGTCCATGTAATTAGCCATGATGTGTAATGCTTCATAACTATAATCATTATCAAACACATCTTTTAGATTTTAAGTAAAATTTCAATTTAAGTAGTCAAGTTTCAGAACTAGAGGTCATTTTTAGTCCTTCTAATATTGATTTTAAAATATTAAACCTCAATTTCTCAGTATCACTCATAATCTTTCCACATGCTTTTATTAAAAATATTTCATCTATTATTTTTATTTTATGTGTATGAGTATATTGCTTGCATGCTCTGTAGGTGCACCATGTTGTCCAATGCCCATGGAGATCAGAAGAGGGCACCAGAGCCCCTAGAACTAGAATTATGAATGATTGTGAGCAGCCATGTGGGTGCTGGGAACTGAACCCAGGTCCTCTGCAAGAGCAGCCAGCGCTCTTAATCACTAAGCCATCTCTCCAACCCCATCTCCCCACATTCTACAAATTTAGTTTTTTGTAAATAAATCAGTTAAGACCTTTGATCACATTAGATCACAGAGGCTGGTCTGTTTATGAATTTGGATCAGAAGGAAGGTAAGGATCATCATCTGATCCACTCGCTCAACCACCAATCAGTCATAGGAGTAGACAGGCAGATAGCAGGCAAAAAAGAAAGCTTGGTTCCCCTCTCTCAGACAGGGCCAACTCCATGCCTTTATGATCAGAGGGTCCTCATCAACTTAATTCACACTGCTCATCTGCCCATTCATTAAATTTCTGTTTAAAAATCTTTTAATCTGACTTGATTTCTATAATTATTAAGGGAGATCATCTCAAAGTTACTCCTTTTCACAAAATAGCTTATTTTAATGATCTGATATCAAATAGTTTATGTATTCTAAAATGCTTCTAGACATTCTCCTTGGGAGAAAATGACATGATGGTTTCAACCTATCTCCATGTGTTTCAGAAAAAACAACAACAAAAACTTTTGATAGGTACAAGAAAAATACAAGGCAAATGTTAAAAAGAGCTTGCAAATGTAGGTGCCAGACACATAGGGACTCATTACCCATGCTTTTAACACTTCCGTAAGCTTCACATTTTTTTACAATAAAGAGCTGCATACAAATCTTTACTCACCTTCCAGGTAGGTGGCTCTCTTCTAATCAAAACCAAACGGCTCAATCTGCCCAAAGGCACTTTCAAGGGTCGCTCATGCTGCCTTCACCCTGCAAGAGGCAGCAGAGCTACATGTTAACATTTTATTAAGTTAATGCTGTTTCAGTCAGTAAGTATGCTTACTGTAAGGTAAACCTCTGGACTAAAATACTGCTCCAGCTTCTTTTTAAAACAGGGCAACGTGAAAAGGGGGAAATGACCACATGCGGCCTCTGGAAAATGCCATCAGCTTCACCCGCTCAAAGAACTCTTGAAACACAGGGACCTCTCAGCAAATTTCTTTTCTTTTTCTTCCTCTCCCAGATTAAGATTGGCAAAAATTGCCTGTATTTAGAGTATACAAAGTGATGTCCTAATATACGGATACAGTGAGAAAATATTACCACATTCAAGCTAATTAACATATCCACAACTTCCTATACATAATTATCTTTTTTTGTTGTTTGTTTTGAGCTGTGTCTGGCTAGATTTGAACTCTGTGCTCTCTTAGCCTGTCTTCAGAGTGCTGGGTTACAAATGAACAAACCCATTCCTGGCTATTAGTTACCTTCTTATTTGTGGTAAGAACTGCTCTCAGCAAATTTCCAACTTACACACATCATTCTTAATTAAAGGCATCAGGTCTTTCATATATGAGTACCTTGATGAGTTTCTTTTCATTCGCTAAAAATTTCAGCACAGTAGTACAGCCAGAACATCCCAAACGAAGCCCAAACTTGGGCAAAAACTGAATCTGTGAAGACCTGAAGCTCCCTCTAACCTCGAATTTCTGAGACCTACATACTCATAAGACATTCACATACAATCAAAATCCATACTGTTTGACTGAAATTGCAAAAGTTACTCAACTCCCTTCAGGCAAAGATTTTCAGATCCAACTTCTACTAAGCTCAATGATATGTTACATAGCAACATATGATTGTGGCCTACAAGCCATTCATACAGCCACCAGGGGACCTTCTGCTTGGGCCTTCTCTAGTCATTTGACCCTCCCCATAGCTCTGAGGGTGAGTGAGTTTAACTGCCTTTTTCAGAAAGCTCTAAGTGTCGAAGATGATCTCTGACAAGGACATTCAACTGAAAAACTAGAGAAATGAAATTCCTACTTAAATCTTCTGATCCCAGGATCACTACACAGGATGTGCTCTGCCCCTAAGTGACATTCTCTTGAAAAGTCAAAGGACCACAAAGTACTTCCACCCGAGGAATGGAATGTGTGCTACAGCAAGTTCCCAAAGAGAAGACCTTCATAACCGTTCCTAACAGTACCATGCATCTTGATCTTTACAATTACTATAATCACTACTAATAATTATACTTCCCTTATAGACACAATAACCCTTCCTGTATTTTGGCATTTTATACATATAGTTCATTGTTCTCCCTTTCTCAGAAATGTGAAGTTGGCTAAGTGAAGTAAAAAAACCACATTGGACTGCTGGCAATTTTTACCTGTGCCATAACCTAAAGACATTCTCTCTTACTGGTAAAGACTTGCCTTTTCAGAAAATGGAACCTATAATACAATCTAATGGCACAGACACAATTCCACAAATGAAGACCAAAGCAACACTAGATCTGGAGAAGAAACTGTCTACATGACAGTCAAAAGGGCCTCTGCTAAGCACCAAATCTCTGCACGCAGAGCCTGGAGGTACGGAGGCTTAACATGACCAGTGCTTGTGAACAAAAGGCCTGATGAGAGCCAAGCAGGCTTGCAAGTCCTGTCTCACCCACTTGTTAGCTTGAGAAAAAAGTAAGAGACGCCCTCTGCTGCTTCCACCCCTGAAAGTCAGGACACCTTTCGGAGAATGATGGGACTCTCCACCTCAGAAACTGGGACAGTTGTACCCCTCAGGAATATCAAGCAGCTACAAAAAAAACTTAAGGGAAAAACACATAATGTATATTCCAGAAACATCAATCCTACTGAAATTTGTTGGTGAGGGAAGGTTAAGCAAATGAATTAATAATTTTAACGTTGTCAGTAATAAAACCTGGAGTACAACGCAATCGCTGCATGAATTTTCAAGCAAAAAAACACCTGTTCTGACTTAGTCATTTCCAGCTTCAGTCTCAGCTGACAGGATGGGAAGGGAAGGGTAGACTAAGTCTCCATTCTCATTAAAGACATTCTTGAGAGAAAGTGCAACACAGGCAGAGACTTTGGTATCACAATGGCTCTTGTTCTGGAGAGTTCTCTTCAAAATCAAGAGTCCCAGATTTTTTGCCAGAAGTATAGGCAGACAAATCTAGGTACATATAATCCAATCTATACATCTCATAGGCTGTCAGGCATCAATGAGGTCTGACCCTTGTCCTACCAGGCACCACCCAATGGACATACACAAGCCGGGCAGGTTCATGCGACTTGGGTGCTTGGTTTCACATCTCTGACATTTTCCTGCCCTGTACTCATTGGTAACACATTATTTGCAGTAATTTCCATTTAAAATGAATGACTGTATCATTACTATAGACTAATGAACCTACCAATTTAGTGTGTCTCTAAACGGTTAGCATTCTGAATATATTATTTAAAAGAGCATAACTGTGGTAGCCAGCCTCCAAAATGACCCCCAGGGATTCCCACCTCCCAGCATTCCTGAACTTGCATAGTAAACACTACAATACTGCCAAATCCAGAGAGATTCAAAGGCTAGGTGAAGAGACTACAGCTTATATGTCATTCTGTCTTTGGAGGAAAGCTGGCTGTCACATTATGAATACACTCAACAAGCTCTGCAGGGGCTGAAGAGACAGATCAGTGGGTAAAGTGCTTGCCATGCAAGCATGAAGACCTGAGTTCAAATCCCCAGAAGCCAGGTAATAAAGCCAGTTGTAGTAGCACATGTCTATAATGCAGGTGCTCCCACGGCTAGATGGGAAGTGAGGAAAAGAGAAGCTCTGGAAGCTCACAGGCCAGCAGCTAGACCAGCATATGCATCATGAACAAAGAGACCCTGTCTCAAATAAGATGGAAGGTAGCACCAACACCAGAGATCGTCCTGACTTCTATATGCATGCGTTGACACATGCGCCCCTTCTCCAGCCCATCCCCCCCACACCATACAAAGCAGCTCTACAGAGTTCCATATGGTGAAGGAATCCTCACTTCTCAGTGAGGCCTCCAATGAGGAACTGAGGCCTACAACAGCCTTGCAAATCAGCATCCTAGAAGCTGATCCTGACTTCCGCTTCATGCAACCCCAAGTCAAAACCAGCCACCTAGCCTGTTTCCAAATCCCTGATCCCCACAAAGAACCTGTCAGACTATGCTTTTTGTTTAATTTGAATGTTTTGAGGTAACTGGTCATGCAATGCTAACTACTATAATACATGTCAACTTAAAGAATAAAGAAAGCAACTGCAGTTACCTAATACCTAATTGATATCTGACTTGGGTTTTCTTTAGAGGTCCTGTGCGTGAGCACTTCCTGACTGCATTTCCTCTGCTCATCCCTCACTTACGTCTCCCCCACCAGCCCAGGTTCTCAATCAACAACTCACTTGCTCCTCTTTATGGTTTCACCACATATGTATTCTCAATGTTACTGTGCTTTGCCTAATTTAAGCCTAATGTAAAGGAAACCATACTGGATGAATTCTTTGGGGACTTCTTCTTCCTTAAACTTTAATTCTGAGGCTCATCCTTGTTGATTCATATGGCTACGGTTCATTCATTTTTTTACCATTATACAGCTTTCATTGTGTGAAAGGACTCAAAATTCCCAGCTCTACTCTATCACCGAGCACCTTGAGATTTATCAACTATTTGCTATTGTGAAAAATACTGCCATTTATATTCTAGTACTTGACCCTGGTATACACAAGCAAGTCTCTCAGGGGTATATACCCACGGCAGGAGAGCTGGGCTTGGGAACTGCACATGCTCACTCCTCTAAGTAATGCCAAACTGTTTTCTAAAGTGGTTGTATACAATTGACTCTTTAGCCGCCCTTCCAGTCTCTCTCTAAATAAGAGGCATGTTTGTTTTGCTAATTACAAGGAAAGCTTTCAACCAACAAAAGGGAGAGCTTTCTCTCTTTGCAGCATCACTACTGCAAATAAATAGTACTCCAAAGCAGTATCCCAGACAGATGGAACGTATTAGTCACAGGACATCGGTACACACTTCAGAATAATAATCAGACAGCACGCGGCACACACCGCACATGGGCTTAAGTCAGATTTGACTTCTAGACCTCTGGTGGATTCAGAGTCTGTTTTCTTCCTGATGGGTTCATATATTGTAGCTCTACCTTATTCCTGTCATTTAAATGAGAAAAAATGAGCTTTCACACCAGACAAATTCAAAACTGATGCAGAAGAGTCAGTCACCTCCAGGACATCTCTCCTAACAGAAAACAGGCTACGCTTTTTATATTTCCACCAATAAGATGAAACTGTTAGCTACTGCAACTAATTTTTGGTTTTATTACTTTTACAAAAAAATTCAAAGTATTTTCTACACACAAAAAGAAAATATCCTTTATAGACAATCCAATCTCTTAAACTGAAATAGTAGTTTTATGATAATCTGTATTTCAAGTAAAATTATGATGGCAAATGTCTCTAGTGGCATCAAATACAGGTAATAGGAAATTATTTTATCTTGGACAGGAAAGAAAGAACTTTCATAAATTTTAAGAAGGCATATATCATGTCATAAACGGGCAAAACTCAAATGTCACCTATGGGGATCATTTTCAACTCAACCTCTTAACAATTTGTAGTTGTCTTTTTAAAATCACTTATCTTTAGGAGGTGGGAACTATTGTACCCATTTTGAAGATGGAGAACACTGAGGTAGGGAAAGCAATGAAGTTGTGCTCAATAATATGGCTGACAAGCTTCAGGACCAGGATTGAACCCCAGAAGTTTATTCCACACTCGGCGTTTGCTTGCTTACTTATTTTAAGATAGGATCTCTTACTATATATCTCAGGCTGGCCTCAAACTCATAATCCTCCTGCTTTAACCTACTATAATGTGGCATTGCAGCATACACCATTAAGCTCAGCCCAGAATACATATCCTTAACCGTTACTCTGAGCAGCTTCTCAATCCCACAAGCCCAAATCAGAAGGCCCTGAGAGGTGCCAACAGCAGCAGCTGCCTATGCATAAGCACCTACAATGTGCTAAGCACTTTAAAGTGTCAGCCACATTATTTGTAATTCTTCCAACAGTATACCAGGAATATTCATTCCCATTTTGCACCTGAAGAAATTTTAAGCTGTGAGATCATGAGAAATTTGGTCAGAACAGCCTGGGTTGTAAAATACTGTGGTGGAGACACCACTTGAAACCCCTCTCGAACCTCAAAGTTCATATTCTATCTATGATTGGTCCTCTAACAATATAACTCTATCTACTTTCAGGACTTGGTAGGCAAGTGTTGACTTTAGGCCCTGAAAACAATCCCCACAAAGGCAAAAGATACAAAATTCTGTGGAGATGCGCTGGCCTTCCTCATAAGCAGCAGGTAGGAGGGCAACAGCACCATGCCTCCATTACAAGCAGACTGAGAAAAAGGTATACTTGAGGAACACATGAGACCCAGTCAGAAGAACACAGCTCAACTATACCATCGTATGGGCTTGCCCAACGCATGCAGAGGTCTTCTAGCACATAAGACGTCCATCTGTAAAATGGGGATATCTTATTTCAAAGGACTGCTGTAAGGACTAGCGGTCAACACAGAAAATATACCTAGTACATAGCAGGCATGAGATATCTGCTTAACAGTGGAAAAGTGGGAAAAAAATATTCCAGTTACTTATCAGGGAGAAACAGGGGGTCCATTTTAAACACAGTTTTCCTAACTACAAAACCTCACATTCTTCATAATACCTACAGGTATCGTGAGTTTTTTCCTAATATTACGACTTCCTAGCACTGGAGCTACAGTTAAGAGCACTCACTGTTCTTGCAAAGGACCAGTGTTCAGTTCCCGGCACCACATGAATAGCTCACAATCACTTAACTCCAACTCAGGAGATCTGATGCACTCTTGTGGCCTCCACTCATGTGGCCTGCACACATGTACACTGTATTACTTTTCTGTTGCTGTGATAAAGGCAACTTACAGAAGGAATAGTTTATTTGAGCAAGTGGTCACAGAGGGATAAGAGTTCATCATGGTAGGGAGGTATGCAAGCAGGAGCCAAAATCTGAGCACTCACACCTTCAACCACAAACACAAAGCAGAGAAGGTGAAGTTGAAGTGGGACAAGCTAAAAACTCTCAAAGCTTGCCCCCAATGACACGCCAACATTTCTCATTCAAACCAGCACACACACACACACACACACACACACACACACATACACAGACACACATACACACACAGACACAGACACAGACACACATACACACACACACACACACACACATCTTTTAAAGAAAAATGACTTCCTAGTTCTACACTACCCTAAACAGAATAACCTTGCCAACTAAATCAACACTTTAGTATATTAGTAAGATTTATATATCTTTATATAAACATTGGAGCTCAAATAGACTAAAAATAAAACATTTGATTCATTTTAACTTTTCTAGATCAGAAAAATCATAATCACTCATTTAAGATAGCATCTTTTCAAAGAATTTTTAGTTTCCTGGAAATCACCCCTATTAGCTGGCCAAAGAAGAAAGAAACTTGATTAAACAATTACTGTAGTAAATGACAAAACAACTCCTAGCAACACCATATAAACCACTGATAGAAGACACAAGGCTCTTGAACAGCACCCCTGTGCCATATCTAAGAGTAGGCATTTCACATATGAAACATGAATTTAAGAAAGAATGCTCCTGCTAGAGACTTGGAATCTCCATAGTAACTGGTCCTTTTTGCATTTAAAGGAGGAATGACAGAGCAGCAACTACAGCATCATAGGTCTGCTTCACAAAACCAGTATAATCCCATAATTCCTGATGCTGCCGTGAGAAAGTCTAAACCAGTGTCCATTCTGAGATTTGGTCCAGAGGGGAGGAAAAAGCCCACCAAGGGGCAATTTTCCAGAGCAGATCATTGCAAGGAGCAGAAACCACCTCCGGAGGGCAGGAACCGTGTGATGGGAACCTCAGGAGGGCAGGAACCGTGTGATGGGAACTTCAGGAGGGCAGGAACCGTGTGATGGGAACCTCAGGAGGGCAGGAACCGTGTGATGGGAGCAGAAGCACCACTGCTAATACCTTCTCTGCATGTCCTATGGGCAAGGCATCCTGCCCCGCATCTTCTCTGCATGTCCTATGGGCAAGGCTTCCTGCCCCGCATCTTCTTGCATGTCCTATGGGCAAGGCTTCCTGCCCCGCATCTTCTTGCATGTCCTATGGGCAAGGCTTCCTGCCCCGCATCTTCTTGCATGTCCTATGGGCAAGGCATCCTGCCCCGCATCTTCTTGCATGTCCTATGGGCAAGGCTTCCTGCCCCGCATCTTCTTGCATGTCCTATGGGCAAGGCTTCCTGCCCCGCATCTTCTCTGCATGTCCTATGGGCAAGGCATCCTGCCCCGCATCTTCTTGCAATCTCCGGTAGAGCCTCCCACTCAGCCCTCTGAGAGGACGTGCTGTGACACAGATCCCTACTTCACAGGTAAGGAGGCTGATTCTCAGATGGTAAATGACTTGCACAAAGTCACAAAACTAGTATTTGAGTAATACAACTGGATTGTAGCATACTGTAGATGTTCGGGTATCTTTTAACCATGGCCTCATGATTCCTCCAATATAAAAATGGAGACTGTTACAAATCCTCCAGGATTTTGTAAGGATAAAATGAGATTATAGATACATAAGTATATGCACAAACATATACAGATAGATGATAGATAGGTAGATAGAAAAACAGATAGATAATAGATACAGAAATACAGAGATACATAGATACATACATAGAGACATTGGTCCTAGTTCCATTTCTTCATCTTTGGAACATGTGGTGGGTAGCAATGTTAACCCATGATAACCACCCGAAAGAGGGTTACGGTAATGATGCGGAATACAGAAAATATTCGGTAAAAGATGTATGAACAGCAAATGAGAGCATAAAAATGCACAATACTACTACTTACGAGGGGAATGAGAAGCAAAGCTGCAATGATCTATCAATACACACCTATCAGAATGGACCTAGGGCCAAATATCTGACAAGAAGCAACACAGGAGAAAGGCTTATTTGGGCTCCTAGTTTCAGGATGTACATAGTCTGTCATAACAGGAAGACATGGGGGTAGGAAGGGCTCAGGCTGTGGCAGCAGGAACATGGGGTAGCCTGCTCACATCTCCTTGGTCCAGAAAGCAGAAACAGGACAGGAAGCGGATGAGGCTACAAAACTCAAGCCCCACCCCCTTAGATCTATCTTCTTCGCCTAGGCTCTACCTCCCAAAGGTTCTATAACCTTCCAAAATAGTACCACCAATCAGCTGGGGACCAAGTGTTCAAACACATAACCCTGTGGGGAATATTTTACATCTACAACATTACATTGAGTTCATGAATGCCCTAGGTTCACAGCCACATCATAATGCAATATGCACTAAATCCAATTTCAAAAGCCCCATACTCTAAACTTTAAATACTGTTCAAAAGTCCAAAGTGCAAAGTCTCTTCTAAGACTTAAGGTAATCCCTTAATTATTAGGCCCTATAAAATAAAAAACAAATTACATATTTCCAACATACAATGACACAGATAAAATAATCCCATACAAAAAGAAAGGAATGGAAGCATAGCAAAGAAAGAGCAGACCAAACAACAGCAAAACCCAGCAGTTAAACACCAACCCGGAAGTTCCACATCTGACAGTTGGGCTCATAATGCCATCATCTGAACTTCCAAGAGTCAGTAAAACTCTCCAGTTGACTCTCCAACTGACTAGGAAACGATGTCCTCTCATTTCTCTCTTCTCTCCTCTGCTCTGCCCTCCACCCCGCTCTCTCTCTCCAGCTCTACTCTGAACCTACATCTTTCCTCAGCAAATCTCATGTTTTTAGCATCTCCAATATCCTGGAGTCTCTACTACAACTTAGGCTTCACCTTCATAGCTTCACATATAGCCCACTCAGGAGCTCCACACACAGAATTCAACCCTGTTACACATTTCCTGGCCTCAGTGGCTTTTTGGAACCTTTGGTGCAAGCCTCCAGGACCAACTACCTTCACGAAGGTGTGCCTGCAGAAACAGCACCAGATGAACCACAGCAAGTTTGTGGCCATTCCAGATATATCTTGGCCCCTTTGGATCATAGCTGAAGCAGTCTCTGTAGTCAGAGCTGAGATTAGGAAAACACTTCTCGGGAAGTCTCGTTCCAGCAGGGTATTCCTAAGGCTCTATTTTTTAAGGTACTAACATTTCAAATGAATTTGTACTGTTGCCACCCTGGAATTCTCAAAAAGAATGTCCTCCTTCAAAGTGCCTTCCTATGGTCACAGCAAAGTCCAGGTTTCTCCTTAACAGCACTAATCAATTCAACAATTATAATCACTTTGCACGCCATCCCATTCACAACTTTGGCTAGGTTCACACCCCTTTCTTCCCCAAACTTCACATTTTTTTCCTGTTTTTGGTTCATTTTCTGCTCTTACACATTGTAAATCTAGGTAAATGCAGTGTGTAATAACCATACCACAGCCTATCATGCTGCCTTGACATTTCCACTGTCAAACAAATACATTATTTTTAAATTCAATTTTCAAGTCACAGGCAAAAATGCAGCCAAACTGTTTTTCAAAGTATAACATAAAAGGCCTCTAGCATCCAGTTCTTGGTAAGAGTCCTTGTTCCCCTCTGAAACTTCATGAGCACAATGGCCCATTAAGCTCTCGTTCTACTTCTTGGCATCAAGTTTCTATGGGTTACTTTTCTGGTGTCTGTGACAAAATAACTGATAGAAGCAACTTAAAGGATTCCTCAAGCTTGCACTTGGGAGAGGTATGGTCCCTCTCAGCAAGGAAAGCACTGTGGGGTTCTTGGCAACAGCAGCATGTGGCTGGGGTTCCTCACATCTCAGTGGACCATCAGAGAGACAAAGGGAAATGGCAGTACTCGTATGGCTTTCTCCTCCCTGCTCCCTTTTATTCAGTCTGTTTCCCCAGCCCACAATAAGGTGTTGCCCACGTTCAGGAAGCATCTTCCCTCCTCAGTTAATCCTGTCTGGAAAAGCCCTGCCCAAAGTATCTTCCTAGGGGATTCCAAATCCAATCAGGTCCACAATGGAGACAAACTATTACAATGGCAGAACCTTAAGAACGGGCAGTATCAACACTGGCAGAAGTGGAGATCAACTGGGACCCACACTTTGGTGATAGGAATGCAATGGGTGAATAGGTAAGCAAACTGTGATACATCGATACAACGGAGCATCACTTAGTAGTCAAGACCCTGTCACTGGTACAAAGAATTACATGGACAAAGTATAGTCCCTATCAGTGCACTTACATGATATACTGGAAAAGACAGAACAGATCAGTGTTTCAAGGAGGTTAGGGGAGAAAATGTCTTACTAGAAAGGGACAGGACAGAAGAGCAGAAAGGTGACAGAATTGCTCCATATGCCATTTTGATTATCATCACATGAACTAATACATACATTGAAATTCATAGAAAACGCTATATACAATGTTTTTGTCTCTCTAAAATTACAACAGATGAGTTCTGGTGAGTGATTTTGTTGTTCACAGATGTTGATGCAAAGACTCTAGAATTCTAGAATGGAAGAAACGATGTCATCTTTAAAGGAATGAAGAGAATGGTAAGTATACTTTTTGGAGAGTACGAAGATATTTTTTCTGGTCATTTTATTAGTTTGTGAAGCAGGTAAACACACTGACGTTAGTAAAATTCCCAAACTGGTCAAATGAAATGTGACAAATCCTCCCTTTTTGTCCAGCACGGGCCTCAGAGCACTGTTTAAGGGGCTTCAGCTACCACAGCCAACAGAATTCAGTGAGAAACCGCACTTAACCAGAGAGGAAGGACTGGAAAACATTAACAGCTGAAAGGATATCCGCAAATAAAACTGACACAGAAATCTCTTCCAACACAACTGCTCTTGCCGGTTTTCCTTTCAGGTGATAAAATGTGAAAATACCGGGTTGATATAACCTGATTCTGCTGGTTATGATAAAGAAGAAAGAGAGACACTTGAAGCCTGGTTCCTTCCACCTCTAACATTTCACCAACTTGGGGCAAATTTCTTTACTCCTTTTTATCTGTCTGCAGCTCTAAAATGGAAATGATCTTGTCTTCTATCTAGCACTCCGACTTGATGGTAAACGGGGGCCCATGAGACCCTGTCCATGGAGTACCAGGCAGATACAAATGGAAGGTGTCACTGCTGCTATCCTGCGTGGGGAGGTAGGGGAGACATTTCAGATACAAGCAGTCACATCCTAACTGCAGCTTTCAAGGCAACCAAATGCAGCTGGGCTGTTGGAGCAGGTGCCAGAACTCATGGGAGTTGGAAACATGGAAATGTGCTTAGAGAGGATTCTGATGCCTGGCTTCGGTCCTCTTGGCCTGCAGGACGATAAAGTCATTACTCAACCATCCAATTTATAGTCTACTCACTTTTCTGAGAGCCCCTATGTGTCAAAAAGCAGGGGAGGCAAAAAGGAAGTTTTTGGTGTTTGTTTGTTGCTTATTTAACAAAGCAGACTGCATCTTCAAGTTCACTCTGAAAACTGCTAAGCAGTCAGTCAGCTAAGTAGAAACAGCAAAGCATCAGGAGAGTGAGAGTGGGAGAGAGAAAGTGCATGAAATAACGCAGGGGAAAGGCATCCTAAGTAGTAGGCAGCAAGAAACCACAGGAAAGGAAAAGTGGACAAGGGGCCTTGGAAAGGGAGTGTGCACAGAAACCCCATGTCCAACCGGAATGCTCAGGCTTTCTCTATGTGCCATGGGAACCACAGATAAACTTAATTGGAGACAACCACATCACCTTCACACCTTAGAATGACAGCAATGGGAGGGACCAATGAGAGGACAGCTACAGAGGGAAGGCAAGTGGATGGCTACGAAGAGAGGGCACGCAGGTGGCCCTAGACATAATCCACCCAGGAAATGAGGAAGGCTGGAGAACAGGGAGGAGCACAAGAGATACTAAAACAGTAAAATGCACTTGCTTTGGGGACAAGAAGGCAGCCGAGGTCAGAGAATTATGGATACCTCCCCAGTTTTGTTTGGATGACTGAAAGATGGTAGGCTTTTTCACAATATCCTGGAAGAAGTGGAGTTGGCTGGGATGAGTAGACGTCATACTAGTGTTACTCTGCACATGCCTCATGTACAGGAAGTCACCACGGACACTTGCGACTAGCCAGAATATTTAAACATTCTCATGATGTAGCTGCCTCTTTCAAATTTCCACTGGCAAGAGGAGCCCTTGAGATAAAGGGAAGAAGTCAAATCCATACTTAACCTCTTTACCGCCAGAGTGAGACCCCACAAGAACAGAAGCTCAGAGAGGCGACAATGGCTACCCTAGGCCACACACCCAGAAGAAAAGAACTATGCTTTAATCCAGATAATTTGTACAGAAAGAGGAAAAAATGGATTTCTTCTACTTTCACACACCACTCAATGTAAGTCTTCTGACACCAGATGTGTGACAAAGCAATTCTCCAGCATGACATTAGCTACCGAAGATAGTGCAGGCTCCAAACTTAAGGGCTCAATCCCACAAGAAAGGCCCCCACAAGCCCCAAGTGTGTGTGCTTCTAACCAACTAGTTCTAAATCAGGGCTGCTAAGGCCCCTCCTGAGGTGTTCTTAGGATGGTGCACAGAATATAGGGAAACGCTAATTTACATCACAAAGGATACAGACGTACCTCTGGATGGAAGCTATGCATGCGGAAAGCAGGAGGGCAGGGTGCCAGGCCTCCAGGCCTCTCCGGGAGCTTTACCTTCTGGGACATTTCATGATCAGACCTCTGGAAGCTCTCCAGTCCTGTCTTTCTTGGGGGTTTGTGGAAGCTGCAGTAAATAGGCATGGCTGACTACAGCACTCACCTGTGCTGACCAACTCAACCTTCAGTCCCTCCCCCCTCTCTGGAGACTGGGAGGTAGTGCTAAACATCTCAATGTTCTAATTTTGCCTTGGGCTTTCTGGTGACCAGCTCCCATCCTCAAATACCCATGGTCAGAGACCAAATACTTATTTTTTTATTGTACCCCACAGTGTGACCATCTGCTTCCAGAATATCAGTTTTTCAACTAGTGTGTCAATTAGCCATTAGTTAAGACATAATATTACCTGACATATGTAAGAAAGGTTCAACCATCCTGTTCCCTGGATACTATGTTCTTTTTTGATATTTTATTTATACTTTTAGTTTATGTGTATGAGTATATTGCCTGTATGTAAATGCACTCATGTCATGCAATGCCCATGGAGGTCAGAAGAGGGCATTGGATCCTCTGGAACTGATAGCCAGCATGTGGGTGCTGGGAACCAAACCCAGGTCCTCAGCAAGAGCAGTCAGTGTTCTTAACCACTGCGCCATCTCTCCAGTTCCCTATGTTCTTTTCCTGATATTCCCTTCTGAAAAGAAAGTTCAGGCAGCCCTCTGCTCTAAAGTTCTAACTAACTCTATAAACTCTATCCCCACCACTCACCTCTGGTTCAGCTGTTCTTCCAGCCAGAGAAACCTGTTCTGTCTCTACTACTCAAATTTCATTCCCACAGCTACTTCAGATAACCAACCAACCAGCCATTCTGTGGCTCTGCAGAAGCATGGAGAGAGGATGTTCTGGTTTCTACAGCTTTCCTTTCATTTTTTTTTTCTTTTTTTAGATAGGGTCACATGTAGCCCATGAAGGCCTTAAACTCACTATGCCACTGAGGATCACCTTGGACTCCTGATCCATCCTGCCTCCACTGCTCAAGTGCTAAGATTATAGGAGTGATTACCACTCAGCCCGTAAGAGCTATTTCTAAATTCTAAATTTGTCCTATCTTGTATCATAGCACTAGAAGTTACTTGAGGGTAGTTCTTATTAAGGGACCCAATGGTTCTCCCTGCTCAACAGCCCACTGAGTCACGTTTACACTCGGGGAGGAAGGAAGTGAAGGCTGCCGGAGAAGGTTCACAGTGTTCATTTGGAGTCTGCCATTTATCAGGCACTGTCCTAAGCAAGAGGGAGCAGTGACCAGACAGCAAGGTCTCTTAGCTTAGAGTTCACTAAAAATGTGTTCACATATATATGTATTATGTGTGTGTGTGTGTATATATATATATATATTACATATACACCTTATGCTTACCTACATAGAGAAATACATAACAATTTTAATAACTGATACAACTGGGGCTTGGACACATGTTCAATGCATTGCTGGCTGGTTTTTCCAAATTTTTAAATTTTTTTAAAGATGGAAAGAGGTTTTAGTGAGAAAAAAATAAACATTTTTTTTCTCTGCTCTCTGAAGGAAAAAGTGGCTCCCCAAGCTAACTCATTCCAAGAATTCTGGAGAGAGGAATTTTTACTGTAATTTATTTTTTAACATAATACTCCACAGCTGGAAAAGCAATCAGAAAAAAAATGGAAATGAACAAGTCTAGCCAAATGAAAAAATAAGAGGTTCTCAGGGGCTGGCCCTGGCTCAGCTGATAACAGCACTTGCTGCTCTTGCAGAGGACCTGGGTTCTATTCCCACTATCTACATTGGGCAGCTTATATCTACCTATAACTCCAGCTCCAAGGAGGATTGAACATCTTTGGTCTACACAGGCACCTGCACTCACATGCACATATCTACACAGGCCCACACACATGCATGTTATTAGGAATTAAGATAAATCTTTAGGAAAGAAAGGTTCCCAGTCAGGCTAACCTCATCTCTATCTCTACATCCTCTGGAATAGTAAATGAAAATAACAAAGAACCAGAACTACTCTAATATACTTTTGCCTCAGAGGAAAGCCTGATGGCAGCTACTACATTTCCAAATGTGTACAATGTGCAGTGGGTTACAGACATGATCCCAGAGCAAACCTGTAAGAGCAGCATTATTATACCTTTATAGATGAGGGGAGCAGCGTTCAAAAACTCAAGCATCCATTGCTAGTGAACGGCACGGCTGCCATCCAAACCCATCTCTGACAACAGTCAAAGCCTTGATTTTGCGTTCATTACACTGTAACGTATCCGTCCCACGTCTGACATTCTCTCTCATCTCTCATCCACTTCTGAGTTCTCCAAATGAGTCTTATAAAGAAAGAAATCTCTAACATGCAGCTCTGTAAGTTGAAAATGAGTCTTGAGGTACAGTATCAAGGAAAGTACTACCACGTGTTAACTCAAGGCAGTAAGAAAAGGTGAGGGATGCTGGGATTATAGATCAGTGGCAGAGGGCTGGGCTGCCATACAGAAAGTCCCAGGTTGAATCCCCAGAACCACAAAAAAAAGAGAGAGAGAGAGAGAGAAAGGAAAGAAAAGAAGAGAGGGGAAGGTACCTGAGGTCCAGTACACTGCAACCACAGTCACGAAAGGAATACTGATGTTTTTGTCTTGTTCTGTTGTTTTTCTTAGCAATGCCAATGACTGCAGTCAGGGCCTTGCACATCATAGAAAAGTGCTCTACTGCTAAGCTACATCTTTAATTCATAATTCTTTTCTAAATTTAACAACCATAACATTTGAAGGGGCCTTAAAAGTATGATCGGCAACAAATGTATGTGAGAAAGAACTAGGAATTACAGTTCTTTTTCATTTCACTTTGTGTCTAGTAGATAAAGTCTCACTATGCAGTCCAAGCTGACTTCAAACTTGTGTGATCCTCTTGCCTCCTCCTCCCAAGTGCTGGGATTATAATGTGTACAATCATAACCAGATAAAACAGCCTTATTTTATTTTTTCTTTGCGACACTCTTTTGGGGGAGTGCTTGCTATCAAACCCAGGACTCAGGGTATGCTCAGCAAGGGCTCTTCCACTAAGCTATGTTTCTAGAACTTTAAAAAAATTTTTACAGTAACTCTCTAGTGATATTTAGTTTTGAACACTTGTTACTGCAAAAGGGTGCAAACCCTGTTCCACATTGAGAGGCAAGATGTATGAGCAGGTTGAAAGTTTATTGTTTACCACATTTTCAAATTTTAATAATATAAAATTTGAAATATAATACTATTAAAATTTGAAATATATGCTATTTGTCCCAGTAGGAGTTGCATTAACTATTCTAGAAATAAAATACAGAACAGAAAAATGGGAATAATCAGATTTAACGTAAACATCAATAATTCTAACCTGCATAGCTTATTTCCAAAATAGAGGCTCTGGCACAAAACAAAAAGCTCTGTACTTTTTTCGTGATTCCCTTTGACAGAGTCTTAAGTTTAAGAACTAAACTTTTCTGACTATTCCTCTTAGCTAGTAAGGACATTTTGTACTCAAAACCACATTATCAGGGAGAGTGATCCACCCCGTCTACCCGGAGAGCTCCAGAGCAGTCAGAGACCCTGTCTCAAAAAGTAAGATGGACTATTCCTGAGACTCAGTACCCAAGGTTGTCCTCTGGCTTCCACACACATTGACATATGCACCTGCACACACATGAACACACACACACACAAACACACAGCACATTATCAAAGCCTTCTCTTTACTAGTTAAGACTCTCATGTTCCTGCCACTCCACTCAAAAGAAAAGGATTGGTCCCCCATGTGGGCCTGTGCATCCCACCATGTGCCACATGCCACATACCCCGTATCAGTTTGCAGCCTGCACACCCCAGGGCTGAGGGCTGAATGATAGGGAACATTTAGAAATGCACACAAAAGATCCAGAGGTCAGGCCTAAAGAAAGATTATTAGGAAGATAAGAGAGCCAGAAATGCCAAGTCTCAAACACCAAAAAGGGAGAAGGAAATGAAAGATGTTCCATGACAGTCAAGGAGGAAAAGGAAGAGGCCTTCGGTGTGGTAAGATCAGAACAGAAGTAATATTAAGACGGGGAGTGCAGCTCAGGGCACGAGGCCCTGTTCAGTCTCCAACACCACAACCAATTATAGAGAGACAGAGAGACATACACACACACACACACACACACACACACACGCACACACAGGCATGCATGCACGCACGCACACAGAATCAAAGAGCTATCAGAGCAACCCGAGGAAGATTCAGATGAAAAGACTCAGATAAGGACAAAGAGAGACCTGTGACTAGAGATGCTCTCAAGATACTCGTTCAGATTCCTCTTTCAGTCCTAGATTCTGTGAGCGTTGGGCCTCCTTTCCCCTCACACAACTAGCAGCAGTAGAAACAGGAAGCACACTGCCCATATCAGTGGCTCACACAGACACACAACTATGACTGACCCAAGTCCTGTAATACAGCAGATTCTACACCTCCAAAATCACACGTCACCACCCAGCACATGCCATGAAACAGACTCCACCCACCAACAGGTGACAGCCCAGACAATGGATGCTGGGCCAGGCTAGAGCTCTACACCTGAAAGCATTCGACAAAAGGGCTCCACTCATTCTTTTCCCAGAAATAACATTTCTCTGATTACATGTTATAGGCTGAAACAAAAAATATATTCAGACAATATTGTAGTTATGCTTTGAAATACAGTATCTGACTGATTAACAAAAGTGACTAAGGAAATGTATAAATTAAATGACTGAATATTAAGTATACATTTTATTTTGCTCCAGAAGCTATCTACTTAAAATACGGACTTTCTAAAATACACTCAATTTAAAAAAAATAATAAAATAAAATAAAGTCACCCAGCTCTTCAAATGTGTGCGTACTCGTCAGGAGGAAGAGCTGGATGCAGGGCTGGTGCGGTTCAGCACAAGACTAGCATGCAGGCCCGGGGTCTGTCCCCAGCACCAAAATTAACTAATTACACAGAGCCGGCGAGATGGCTCAGTGGCTTCCTAAAGGCACTTCCCACCAAGCTTGATGACCTGAGTTCAGTCCCTGGAAAGGGAGACCTGACTCCCACAAGTTGTTCTATGACCTCCACATGCACAGCACACAATTAAAAATATTAATAAATATACACTTATATAGCAAGAAAACAGACCATTAATATAAAAATACTATCCACAATGCTGTCCGTAGACAGGGCAGCTCCCCACTTCACAGAACTCATGTGCCTTTAAAATTATAGGCAAAAGAAGAAAACGTAGGTACTATAAATATTTGACTAGCATTTTTTAAACATTTTTTTATGTGTGAGTATACTGCCCGCATATATGTAAGTGCACCTGTGTCATGCAATGCCTGCAGAGTTCAGAAGAGTGTGTCGGATTCCCAGTAACTGGAGTTATGGATGGTTGTTAGCTGCCATGTGACACCTCTGCGAGAGCAGCCAGTACGCTTAACTGCTGAGCCATCTCCCCAGTCCCTTGACTAGCATTTTTTATGATGTCTGATAGCCATATCTGACTCTTCTCAGGCCTGTAAGCATACAAAGTATCACAGTTCTTTTCCCACAAAATAGGAAGCTAATTTCAATTTCCTAGTAAGGCCACAAAAAGCTCTCTACAAACAAATTAATGCTGAGTGACCGAGCATGACCAAACCACTGGATCTCACCTGGAGTCAGGGGGAAGAGTTCGCTGCTCTGTATTTGTCCGACTTCCCCACTACATATATTTGGGAGAAAATACAAATTAAAATCAAAATGCTTGCTGACCACTCACAACTCATAGTTCTGCACCTCAGCCCAGCCTGAGCTGATTATAAAGCCCCAGCAGAAAGCCCACGGCTGCTGCAGCCAACACAAGCTTGCAGATGCACACAGCACTTCAGCTCCTATCTGCAGACCCACCAAGGGTTTGCGCTGGGCGGGGGAAGCAAACACTGTTGCCAGATTTTTCCCTCTGGAGGTACTGACAGGCAAGAGCTATCAAAGCAAAGATAAGAAAACACCAGGCTATTTTCCAAGAACGCAGACCTGCCTAGCTCATGGCTGCTGCCAAGTTTGCTGCTGAGACTGCTCTTCAGTATGTAAAATTTCTCTTGACCTCAGATAGTGCTAAGGCCTTCAACCAAACCTTATTTGATGTATTTGGGTGTTTTGATGACTGTGACCAAGCTGGGTAAAATTTGATGACAAAAAGTACCTATTTTAAAAAACACTTATTTCGTTTTAAAAAAATCCTTGTGAAAAATGTTTGATTCAAACAGATATTTGTACACGCATGTTCACAGCACGTTCACTCATGTTCATTTACATGTGGTATATAGATGCAATAAAATACTATCCGGCCTTAAACAAGGAAACCTGAACACATGCTACAATATATATTAACCTTAAAAACATTTTGTTAAGAAACAAACAATTTGCTAATTTCATAATAAAGGGCAAATACTATATAAATCACTTATATGAGTACATAGAATAGTCAAATTCACAGACACAAAAAGTAGAATAGTGCTTATAAGGGGCTAGGCAGATAATGTAAAGCTTTGGAGATGGGCAGTGATGATGGCCATGCCACCATGTGAATGCATTTATTATCATGAATTATATACTTAAAATAAAAATAAATAAAATGGTAAATTTCATGTATCTACTTTCATTTTTAAAAATTAAAAATGCTGGTACTTTTCAAAGACAAATTACAGATTGAGAATATTTTCAGTCACGTGTTAGAAATATTGTATTTTGAAACTACATAAATATCTACTTTTTTGTTTTGTCTTGATTTCAAGGCAGAGTCTCACAGTGGCCCAGGCTGGCCTCAAACTTCCAAGTCTCTTGCCTCAGCCTCCCAGTTTCATCTAAAAATAATTTTTTTTAAAACCCACAAATTCTCTTCAGTGTCACCTTGGTCACATGAGATCTTCAGTTTGGGTCTGGAAAGCAAACATCAAAGTGTTTTTTTCCAAACACCAGCCAGTGACTGGCCTGACAAAGGCCACAGCAGCAGCAGGCCGCAAGCCCTGTGACTGACGCACCTCAATGGAATATGTATGGGACCATCCAAAGCTGGGGTTCCAAGGTCAGGGGAAATTTCAAATGCATCCTAGACAAAACTTCCTCCAGCCAACAACATACATGGCTTCAAGTTCAAGTATTTACACATGATGTTCAAGGACGGATGGTTGTTTATTAGGTATCTGAAAAGTGTGACTGAATGTAAGAAAGCTCTAATAAGAACAAGCAGCACACCCTCTCACAATATCAGAAAGTTTGTTCACAAGCAACAGCTGCTTACAGTTAACTGGCTGGCTGGTTGTGGACACAAGGAGCAAAGATTCCTCAGGTGTCACCCCTGTGAGGATTCTCTGCCATATTTCTCCAGGAAAATGCTCAAGTTGGCACACAAGCTGTGAAAGCTGAGATGCTAATGCAGAGTCAGGAAGTTGTTCTGCTATCTTGAAATCCATCACCCAGCTGCCTGTCACAGTCCAGAGCCAAGGACAGTTTTCTCTTAATTGGTTGTGGGAAGTAGCAAGTGTATACAAAATATCAAGGAGAAAGATGTGTACAGGGCAGTGATCTCACTTCTGTGTCTGAGATTATCCACATACATTCTCAAGCAGCACACAGAGCTCCAGTGAGAGAACACTAAAACTCACCTTCACAACCCAGGGGTAGTCCCAGAGCTGGGAGTGGGGTCAAAGTCAGTTATTAACACAACTCTGCTGACTTGAAGCCAGGAAATTAGTTACTCACAGGGTATTATTATTATACTGGAGAACTACCCAAGACAAATCCAAATCCCAAACAAAGAAAAAGCCTTGTTTCTCCTTCCTCCTTCCTCTTTCCTCAAATCCAACATCCACCCAGTATCAACATGTTCCCTACGTTGATCAGATCTGCTATAAATTAAGATCCTACATTGCAGCACCAAACTCTAATATAATTTTAACAAAACTGTAAAGATGTTGGGACTGAAGAGATGGCTCAGTGGTTAAGAGCACTGGCTGCTTTTGCAGAGGACCCAGGTTTGGTTCCCAGCACCCACATGGCAGCTAACAACCATCCCTAACTTCAGTTCCAAAGGCACTGTAGGACACAGGTGTGCTTACATACATGTAGGCAGGCAAATCACTCAGATACATAATTTTAAAATAATGTTTTAAACTGTAAGAATGTTTATGAAATTTCAGTTTGTACACCAGAAGTCCATTCTAGGACAACAGGGCTTAGCTTGGCCTGTATTATTCCTTCAATATATAGAGAAGAAAAATTCTAGGGATATATATATATATATATATATATATATATATATATATATATATACCAAAATGTAGCAAGAGTTATTGTAAGTGACAGGGTTCCAAATACTATTTTTACTTATATTCTTTAAATGGAGGTGAAAAATGAAGAGAGAAGGGGAAAGAGGGGAAAGAAGGAGAAGGCTTAAATTCAGGGTAAAGGTCACCATGGAACTGCTTGTAGTGATCGTCATAGCTCTGCGGCACCATTCACACAGGCTCAGGTGTCAGTCCAGTGTTGTTATTGCTACACCTGGACTCACAAGAGCATCAAGTGGGCTGCAAGGAGAAGAAGCAATGTCAGAGCACTGCACTACAGGGCAGTGTGACACCTCGACCACTACAAACTTTCCAGAGTGGACAAGCAGTTACTAACAGGTACACAGAGCCAAACCTGAAATGAATGAACAGGTGGTCGAAATACTGGCCAGGTAGCTGTTCTTGCAGTTCTCCTATGAGTATTCCCAGTATGAAAAGATCAGGACAACCAGACTACAGCTCCCTGACTGCAGGAACCACACCTGCGTGCTCCTCACTGGGTTTGCCAGTACCTACCAGGGCACCCAGCTTAGAGCAGGAAGTCAACCAATGCTTCTCAACAGTTTATTTTCTTAACAGAAGCAGGACATACTTTTTTTTTCATTCAACAATATTTTAGAATACCTTTATGATTATTCTTCTAGGTATTATTTTTAAGGGTTGACTAACGAGTCCCTTGTGTGGATACACATAATTTGCTTAACCAATCCCCTATTGTTGGATGTTAGGCCTCCAACTTCTCATTACTGATCAAGAGTTCTAGGATGAATACTGATATTGACTATTTCTTAAACCTCCAGTAGAAAAGTTGGGTCAAAAAGCATGTATCTATATTATCACTCTTAAAAGTTACCCTTGCATAGTCTCATCTGAGGGCCTCAGTCATGAGAACTTTCAAGTGTTGGAAGGCTATGTCATCATTCACCAAAGTCACCAACTGTCCTCTCCAGACCTGTGTTTAGTATCCACGGAACACAGCAAGCCAAAACCCAGCATCTGTTCCAGGCGCCCTCTGCTTCTCCTCCCAGTTGCTCAGTTCCTCCTCTTGCGCAGTGTAGTGTGGGCCCAGGGTGGAACATGGAGCTTGGGGGCGGGGCGTCAGGAGAAGGGAGACACCGCACAGTAGGGAGCACTCAGGCCTCTCGGCCTTGTCTCCAGAGCTGCAGCTGTAGCACTTTGCTCCTTCACTTCCTCTCAGAAAAACAGAACCTGTTCCATTTCCGCAGAAGTATCACGGCCATGTTCCCCATGAGGCTGTCAACAAGTTTGCCTCCTTCCTTCTGGGCAGTCACTTCCCAACAGTTCCTCTAAAAAGAAGTGGGAAAAGCCACAGAGACCCGTCTCAACAACTCCATTTTAACTTGCATCCACTTTCACACACAAAAAAAAGTCTTTCAGACACCTTTCCTGTAGAGTCAGTGAGATCTTTAGTCACTGCACCCCAAAAAGATAAACTTAAATACACCTAAAATGGTATATCTTAGTGTGGAGGTTTCCCAAAACCCACCCAACATAGATGCTGACAAGACCACAAACAAATGATAAAATGCAGCTTGGGAATGCCCTGAATGTTCTCATGGTCCCGTCTCTATTCTTAAAACCAAAAGATGGGGCAATGCCAGTCAGGTAGAAGATGCCACTGAAACTTGGCCACTGCCCAGCCCACAGCTGGGTAACTTTGTAGGGCCTTCCAAAGTAACTCAGGTATCTCTATGCCACGGCAGCAGTAAAACAAATGTCAAATTACAGGCCTTGTGAATGGCTGTTAACAGGCCTGGGTGAGGAGTCACCTCTTGACCCCTCATGTGCCTCCCACTCGTTTCCTTAATTATCACCTGTTGTCCATGACCTAGAAAACTCCATGTGACCTAGGCCTGGAAAGATCCACCCTGCCCAAAGCTGAAGCATCAGAGACGGAGGCAGTCCACCAAGACCTTGCCACAAAGTCAAGACATATATTGGGTGACTTGCTGTGCATGCACCCAAGGTTACAGGGTGGGAAAGGTGAACTGAGAGCCCAAGGAGAGCAACAGGGACAGACAATGGGACATGACCAGGGAGAAACACAGTGAAGGCACTACATGATCCAAAAGCTGGTTGCAGAGGGATAGCAATTGTCCACCACCAGGTCTCACTCAAAGCGTCTCTGAACCACTGAATGGTCAGGACACCAAGCATGAGAAGAATGGGAACAGCAAACCTTCCTCTCATGGAGAATCTCTGTGTCACCTCTGTTGCCACTTCCCCAGGCCACCCTGATAAATATGGAATGCCATCCTGTATCCCGTGGACATCAACAAGCTTCTTCATACCACACTTATACCACAGTAGTTATTTTTCCATTTCACATGAGGATGGCCCAGTACCACAAAATGATGCAATCCCAAACCCACTTCTCCCTTACTTTATTCTAGCTTTCAGAACTAGACCCTGTCCTTGCCACCAGGTCACCATGTTCCCGTCACCTAGCGAGCAAGTGTTGTACCACCCTGTCACAAACAGCAAAGTTCATTTGAACCTCAGAAGTGTGCCCCAGAGCCAGGCACATCTGTCACCACTGTCCTCACCCTCCCTCCTTCATCTCAGGTGACCGGGGCATCCTGGCTTTGGCTGACAGCCATGGATGTCCCCTACAGAGAGCTTCTTTTATAACACCCTTACAAATACAATCCTGCAACAGCTGAAGAATCAACCTCTAACTTACTGCTTCTATCAAGTGGCTTGGGCCTGAACAAAGCAAAACAGGGAGTAGGAAGGCGGTTCTCAAACAGACAAGCTTCGCTATCAAAGGGATGATAAAAAGTGCCAATGTGGAATTCATGCTGCACTTTCAGGTCTGTCCCCAGTCACAGGCAGTCAGCCCATCCCAATTTTCCCATCCACACGCAAGCAGGCTGAGTTTCCCAGCCACTCGGCTGACACACAGGCTCAGCCTGCCCTCATTTCTTACGAATGAATTCCTTATACTACTCTGGGAGGAGAGAAGGAAAAGAAAAGGAGATGGTGGAGCCACTGAAAGCAGAATTCAGCACTCACACCCAAATGGAAAAACAAGTCAGTAATCTTTTCTAGGTTTTACATTCCTAGGGATTGGACAGATCTAGCCACATCTTTAAGGGAAAGGGTGGGAACTGGGCGGTGCTCCTGTGACTCCAGTCCTGGATAGTCCTGGCCCCCAACTTCCCCTGCGGAAGACCACTTCCAGCTCGTACTTTCCTAGACCCCTCAAGGACCACTGCTGCTTCCATCCACAGCAAGATGTCATTCTATGTCACTGGCTACTTCTGCATACTGCAGGCACGGGAAGCTTTCCGTCCCGTGGGACCTGGTGCACAGCTGTGGCACTGCTCTCCCTACTACCTGCGCCCACGTCTCTCCCAAAACCTTTCCTAATCTAAAAGTGCCTCTTTCTAGTTTTACATGTAACACTGCTCACAGGGAAAACATGGCCTCCGTGGCAAAGCAGAAAACCAGCTACAATCACCCATAGCTGACCACGTTTCTTCAGAATTCACTGCTTACAGATCGCCTGCCTCCTCTCTCACAGGCACTGAGCATTTTTCTTACTATACATTTTACCACAATTAAACCAGTAAAGAAGGTCACCTTCTGCCTCCTCACTGTTGATCTATGCGCCTTTAATTATCTGTGCCTCATTTTCCCATGGGGATAAGTTATGGACAGAAAGCACCCTCCAACTTTGGCATATGGAAGAAGGGTGGAAGATGAGTGAAGCCATCTTCCTCAGACAGACTGCTGGTTGTCACATCATGCTCTGAGGACTCTTAATCAACAAGCCCGGTATCCTTGCCACTCTGGTTTACCACAGTTCTAACCAAATCACAAACCCTGCTGAGCAGGGCATCACAGTGCCTTGGCTCAGACGCTGCTTTGCCATCCTAAAATACCAAGACCCTGTGAGTACGCTTTCTATTTCAAGAGGTAGGAAACACTTCTACTTCCTCAGTCTGAGATCATCCCACTAACATCAGTGAGATAGGAATGGCTGGCTCCTGGCAGTGGATCTAAAAGTGCGTCCCCAGATCAGCAACAACAGCACCTGGAACCTGGTCAACACACAAACTAACTACCACCTGCCCAGCTACCTACCTCAGAAACTCAGGCATGGGTCTCTTCCAGGAAGCAGCCTTCCAGATCTTGCTGATACCCACTGAAACTTGACCCCCACTAGCACAGGCAAATAAACAGTCATGGGAACACCGGCTGGGCCAACCTCTGTTATCACAGAGTAACTACCCTGGCTCCTCACCAAAGCAACCCATGTATTTTTGTCAGGCGGCAAGGGCCCCAAACATGAACCTTCTTCCTCCTACTTTCACAGGTAAATTACTTGTGCTTCACAACGTCCTCATCACTGGGCCAAGCAAGGTAAAAGCATCTGGTATGTCATTAGCCTTCAATGAATCCTTATGATTACTGCATTCCTGTCAAAAGTTCTAATCAGAACTAGGAAAATAGCAAAGTGAGACCTGCTTCCTGCATGACCCCCACATGACTTGCCTCTACCCACTCCATTCCAGAGCTCTGAGGAAGGACATTCCATACAACAGAACTACACCTGCTCAATGGAATTTCAGAGTACTTATTTGTTCAGACTACAACCTGAGCATGCCTTAGCCATCTGACATGCTCATCAGACAACATACAGCCTCCCACCAGATATTTCTGGACAAGACCAACCAACTCTGGGGCATAACGCCTCACATACTCAAATGAGATTCAGGAAGAGTGTAGGAACATAGACAAAGGCTACAGAAAGATCTCAGTGACTGTGGCTGGAGAGATGGCTCAGAGGTTAAGAGCACTGATTGTTCTTGCAGAGGACCCAGGCTTGATTCCCATGCAGCTAACATGGCAGCTAACAACCATCTGTAATTCCAGTTAGAGGGGAATCCAACACCCTCTCCTGACCTTTGCAAGTACTACATGACACAGGTGTACTTACATACATGCAGGCAAGACATATATACACATAAAATAAAAATAACAGTAAAAAAATTATAAAAAAGAAAGATCTCAGTGACACTATCATGGTATAGAGCCTCACCTCACAGTCAAGTGATGATGGACTGAAACTATGAGTCAAAATAAATCTTTTCTCTTTAAAAGCTAATTATCAGGGCTGGAGAGATGCTTCATCAGTTAAGAGCACTGGCTGATCTTGCAGGAGACAAAGACTCAAATCCCATCACCTACATGACAGCAGATAACTACCTATAACTCCAGTTCCAGGGATCCAACACCCAGTTCTGTCCTCCATGAGCACTGTACAACTCAGGCACACTTACATACATGTGTGTTACATACATGCAGGCAACACACACATACATAAAATAAATTAATAAATGAATAAATTTCTTAAAAGCTAATTATCACAGGGACGGGAGAAGGGGCATGTACCTGTAATCCTAGCACTTGGGAATCTTAGGCAGGAGGATCATGTGGTTAAGGCCAGTCAGAGAGATAGAGAGAGAAAAAAGAAAAGGGGAGAAAAAAAGACTGAGATATTCCATTCTCACAGAAAGGAAACTGACATCCTTTGTACTGGGCACTCAGTGCCTTACAAATGCTGGCTTCCATCACTTTCACACCAATCCTAGAAGGTGGCTGCATAGTCCATGTTCTTGGTCCCCATACTAGAAGTCAGAGAGCTACCACTGACCTACCTATCTCCTAGCCACCTACCACTAATGACCAGTACAATGATTTTGAGAAACTTGAATCCAGATACAGGGGCTGGCAAGATGGCTTAGCAGGTGGAGGTGCTTGCCACTAGGTCTGACAATCAGAGTTCAAGCCCCAGAAAGTACATGGTGGAAGGCGAGAGTCATCTTTGGCAAATTATCTTCTGACCTCCACACACACATATACAATATATACACACATTTTAAACTAATCCAAATACAACATCTACTTCCACAAGGTTCAAAACTGAGTCCTCAAGGTCACCAAAAAAAATGCTAATTATACTTGGTTTTTCCTGCCTATTCACTCCTCTTACTCTAATTCCCCTTAAGTCAAATGAAAACTCACAGAGCAAGATTTCTCTCTTCCCATAATTCCCCTGGCACTGCACCACTTAACCCTAATTATATACAATCTGTCACACAGAGTTCTCTAATTGTTTCTTGTATATTAGTTGTATATTCCTCCCCACTCAACTGTAAAATTCCTTGGAAGTAATCATACTTTCTGTGAAAGTACACAGAGGCACAAGCTCACATACGTAGATCTGGAGGGCTACACACATCAGTTGGCTCCTGTGTTTTGCTTTCCTAATGCTTCTTTGTCATAAATCCTTAGAATAAGCTAAAAATACAAGGTTACTATTTACAGCCAGTGTTAGGTGAGCTGTGAGATCCACACTCCTTGAGCAGCAGCTCCTTCCCAGATCTGTACCCCGAATGTCTCCTGAACTGTCTCTGTGTAAGCATTCCACAGGATCCCAGGGGAGGAGGGAATAACTTTGCCAATAACCACTCAAGCTGGGTAAATGAAGGAGAGAAGTTGTTAAAGACCTGTCCCAAAAGCCCTTACTCTGTCTACACCTGTAAAGTAGGCACAAGGTTCTTATCAAGGCTTAAGTATGTAATGTCCCCCACGGGCACATGTGTTGAATGTTTGGTCCCCAGCTGCTGGCGCTGGGGATTATTGAAGCGTCTGGAAACTCTGGAAAGTGGGCCACAGCTACAAGAAGGCTACAAGGTCACTGGGGGCCAGTCTGGGAATCTTGTCCCTGAACCCATCTTGTCTACTCTCTGCTTCCTGTCCACCCCAATGAGAACCTCCTTCTCCAAGCAATCATGGACTGAATACTCTCACATGGTGACCACAAATCTCTCACTCCTCTCCTAAGCTGTTGCTGTAAGGTGTTTGATCACAAGAGAGAAGTAACTGTTAATAGTAATGCATCGAAACTCAAATTCTCCTCAAAACAACATATTGCCTCTTTTTAAAAAAAAAAAAAAAAAAAGTCACCATGGGGGCTAGAAAGATGGCTCATAGGTTAAGGGAAGTGGCCACTCTTGCAGAGAACCCAGCTTCGGTTCCCAGCACCCACATGGTGACTAACAACCATCCTAACTCCAGTTCCAGGGAACCTGAAGCCCTCTCTGACCTCCACAGACATTGCCTGACACAGGAGTACTTTCCTACATAAAAATAACACACTCATATCCATAAAATAAAAATTATATTTTTAAGCAACCATAAGCTAGCTAAGACTGTAGCTCAGTGGCAGAACAAGTGTTTAGCATGTACAAGGCCTTGAGTTCAAGTCCCACCACCGAAATGGAGAAAAAAAGTTACCATAACAGAGGAAATTGTAAACTCTAAACATTATTTTACAAAGATGTAAGGACTATCTATGCTCATAATAAAATTACAATATAAAAATAGAAAATATGTCAACTCTCCCCATGAGACTATAATCCAATGCAATGTCAATCACATTTCCTAGGCCTTATTGAGAACTTAAGAAGCATTCCAAAATGCTTCTGTAAATACTCTTACAGAAGAGTAAAGATTCAAAGAAAACCAAGCCAACACCTAAAAGAAAACCAAAGGAAGTCTCATCCTGCCACAGGAAACACAGTACAAAGCTCTAATAGGTAAGAATTTTGCACAGAAACTGACCGACAACTGGAACAGAACAGAGAACAAAACGGCACACCCCTGAGAAGAATCTCAAAATTAGTAGGCCAAGGTTGAAGGAACAGAGTTTGGGTTTGGGGTGATAGAGTTCTGGAGTTGGACAGCAATGTCTGCACAACAATGTGAATGCACATTATATCACTGAGTTACAGAAAAACTGAGGACATGATAAGCTGTATGCTCTATATTCTGTCATAACTCAAAAGAAAGTTTCACATATTACATCATAATTAAAAAGGAAAATATGGACTGGAGAGATGGCTCAGTGGTGAAGAGCACTGACTTCTATTGCAGAGGACCTGGGTTCAGTTCCCAACTCTCCCATGGCAGCTATCAACCATCCAAAACTTCAGTTCCAGGGTATCTGACACCCTCTTTTGACCTCCACAGGCATCACATGACACAGGTGCACTTACATGCAGGCAATACACTCATACACATAAAAAATAAAAATGATTAAAAAAGGAAAAGGAAAATATTTTAAGGGCTGGATAATGTGTTTAGTGTTCAACAACACTTGCTGCTCTTGCAGATGACCCAAGTTCAGTTTCCAGCACCCACATACAGCTACTCACAATTGCATCAACTGCACATCAAGGGGATCCAACACCCTCTTCTGGCCTCTGTGAGTACCTGCATTCATGTGCACATACCCACATATAGACAAACACATGTAAAAATAATAAATTTTGGGAAAAAAAGATTTTTAAATCATTACATTGAGTGAAAGGAATTAGATACCAAAAAAGTACCATACAATACCATCTTCTTATATAAAATTCTAGAAATGTAAGCTACAATGATTGCCTGAATCTGGGTATAAAAGGGTCTGACTACAAATGGGCTCAAGGAAAGATCTTAGGTGACAGAAATGTTTTCACTCTTGGCTATAGTGGTTTCAAAGATAGGTACTCTGTCAAAAGTAAATTGTGCATTTTAAATTGATTTGATTTATATACATAAATTACAACTCAAGTTGAAGAAAACAGTCTCATGTGTATATGTGCAAAGATGAGAGACAATCAAAATTGCTCCACTAAAAATATGAAAGTAACAATACATTCTTTAATAGATGATTTAGGGAAACTGCCTTACAAAATAAAAAGGGAAAAACAAATCTAGAGGGAGTGGAAAAAAAAAGGTAGGAAAAAAAAAATAAAACGTAAGCTGGCTAGAGACATCATAATAGCTAACACATTCAATGACATTCAATTTACCAATAATCACATCAATTCACATTAAAACAATGAGAGACCATTCATTATCTAGTCACAAAACACTAGTAAAATCACAAAGTGACTAATGTCAAACACAAGTGACCCTCCTGCAAGCAATGTAGATCAAAGCAGCTTAGCAGTCCTGAGGGATTCTGCAGCACTTGGTAAAACAGGTATTTTGTACGTGATTTCCCAGCCACCCAAACCAGGGTCCTGGGCGTGTACCCCTAGAGTAGTGGTTCTCAAACTTTCCCGTGCAATCGAGTCTCCAAGATAGATATGTTAAAACACAGAATCATGGGGTCTGCCCCCAGGATTCCTGATTCAGGAAGTCTAGAATCTTCATTGCTAACAAGTTTCCAGGTAATGCTGGTGGGGCCCACTCTTCCAAAAACACTATCCTAGAGTTAAATGCTTTCATGGAGATTACTGAGAGAATGCAATCAGCATCTCATTATAGTTTTGTTTGTGATAAAAGGATGGAGATGAGATAAGCTAAATGAGGAAGCAAAAGTAGTAGATCCTGTTTATGTGCATGTCAGAATATCAGGCACCTCACCACACCAACACTGCTCCAAGAAATAAAACATTGAAAGAAATTCTGTCAACTCTCATGAATGCCAGAATATTTCCATGACAAGTTTTTAAGGTTTGGGGATGCTTTTCTTTTGCAGTGCTGAGGATGGAGCCCAGAACCTCGTGTGTGCTAAGCAAGCACTCTACCATTGATCCATATCCTCAGCCCCACTTATGCAAATTTAAGGCAACACACCAACTCAACATCTTTAACAAAGATACACACACTCAAGAAATTCCCTAATACATAAGAGAAGGCTATTCAGCAAAAAAAGGGGATGGACTGGGACTGGAGAAAACAAACAAGGGGCTTTGTACACTGAAAGGATGTAATGCCAAGAACTCGTTTTATCTCAAAGGAAAAGAACACCTAAGTTCTGTGCATCTTTAAGCCCTCCATCAGCTTTGTATCATTAAAGGGCAACAAGCTAGCCCCGGAGAACGGAGGGAATTCTTTCTGAAATACATGCATGGGTGATGTCAACCCCTCAGAATCCAACACTCCACTAAGGCCTAGTTTTCCCTCTGACAGATTAAAAAGAAGCTAGAATTCTTAGCTTTGGGCAAAGAGCGCATGTGTCTGCATGTGTCTACATGTGTCGGGCTCCCTTCTTTGCTACTGTGTGACTATCTGTAGGTTTCTGTGTGTGTGTCTCAATATTTGCATGTCTACATGTATGTATGGTGTGTCTATATGTGGAGATAAGACTCTGGATGAGACAAAGCATTCTAGCATACAGTAAGCCATGCCTGTTCACCAGTCATTCAATTCGGTTTTACTGAAACCAGAAGTCACAGCCACAGAGAGAAAACCAAACGATCTTCCTGCCCACAGGACTCGTGTTCTCTTCTCCTTTATCACACTCATCCTCCCTCACATCCAAATGACTGACATTATCCTGTTTTGATTGGGTACCCTAATAAAGGTTACAAACTTTTCAGAGCAGTTCTTAAAATATAGAAGATAAGAAATAAGCATTTATAGCCGCTTTTTTTTTTTCATTTATATTCTTGATCAAGAACCTTTTAACAGGAAAGCCCATATCTTTAATGGCCAGACACACAAAGAAAAGTCTTCTAAAAGAGACTGCTATGATTACAGCTACCATCCCAAACTGCTATGATTACAGCTACCATCCCAAACTGGCAAGAACAAAACCCTCTATCAACTGTCATGCCCACACAGAACACTGGCCTCAGTATTCTTTCAGAGTCACTGAACCGTCAGCCATAGCAAGTAGTAGGAAAGTGTGAGGGTCCATCAGAAAATAAAAGTCATCACTGATCAAACAAGAAATGCAACAGATCCCTCAGGCAACGAAGCAAGTGAGCAGGCACACGCCAGGAAAGGATATCTTTGGAGAAGAAGAAGGAACAGACAACTGAAGGAGGGAGGGAGCAGGCCTGACAGGCAGAGAAAGGACAAAAAGTAGAAGAATTGAGTCTTCAAGATAAAACTGATGTTTATGGTCAACACAAGCCAATTATGCCTTATGAAAACACACAAAGGTCTTGAAGTGTCCAAGGCACATAATGTTGTGTTGTCTTTATTCTAAAATTGCTGGAGAAAATCCCATTTACAAAGGTCAAAACAAATGAGAAAAATGTGAATGCTGGTGTTCTTCTATTATAAAGAAGTTTTTTAAATGTCAGTTAAATAAGCATCTAGTGAGTACAAGACGGGTACTGTGCAAAACGCTAGAGACTCTCCAATGAGCAAGATACTTTGAATAAACGTGTGTCTTTAATCATGTAATCCATATCTTAAATTACTAATCACCCCCAAAAAGTTCCCAGATATCTGAAGTAGCTCAAATATCTGTGAAGAGCTGCAGAAAAATATCTCACTATTTTACTAAAAATAAAATTTTCTGGTCTCTGAAGCAGAACTAGAAGGAAAGAGGCTCTGAAGAATAACGACCTAAACTGTCTGTCTGGTAGAGAGGCCACCTCCTCCTACCCAGCAGGTCTGAGATGGAGAGGCTGTGCTGTACAGTTTAAGAGAACAGGAAACAAGAAAAGAGTTGTGTGTAGAAGGAGGTTCCCCCAAAGCTAAGCACTGCCAACAGCAGGCAAGGGCTCTGCAGCTTGTTCGCCTGCTGGCTCGGTCAAGGCAGGGCTTCAAGAGCTGGAAAGCTGCCACCTGCTGAATCACCAAACATCCCTGGGTTTCCCTTAAAGCACAGACCATATACGCACCCATCCCCCGCCGGCTTCTCCTGCGGACACCCGGACCAGTGAAACGTCAGGCCCTCTCCCCTGCCTCACAGTCCCAAACAGTTGACCCAGCCCATTACATCCGGGCGGCCCCAAAGCAAGTTCCACCAAGATCTTCACTCAGTCTCCCTTCTTTCAGTTCACTCGAATGTTATCACACCCCCACCCCACCTCCAGCTCCAGAAGACGTGGGGAGTTCACAGCACACCAAGACAGGAATTCACCACTTCCACAAGCAGGCAGCCAACCAGAACCACCACCAATCTCAAAGCAAAATAACGTGTCCACACAGCTTAAAGGTCCAGGAAGGTATATTTCAGGAGAGCTAAGACAGAAGGCAGGCCTCAGAGCACAGAAAATAAACTTCCCGTCAGAAAGCAGTCCTCTATGTTGGTTCTGTAAGTGTGCACCGCTGAACTCTGTCCTGTCTGAAGGTGAAATGAAACATCCGAAAAGCACCTGCCCGGATTCTCTAGGCTCGCTCAGTCCACAGCATCCTTCGCCCCCATTTCAACTCGCGACAGTCAAACGGAAACAAGCGTTAACCAGAACACACCAGGGTGAATCCGTTAGCTGGACCGGGACACCGAGCACCAGAGGAAGACACAGCCCAGGCTGAGTGTGGGTTAGGACCCGGACAGAAGCAGCTGCTGCTGTCGCAGCTTTGCCCTTGACAAATCGGTAGCGATGCGCGGACCCCCTCATCCTCCAGGTGTCCAGGTCCGCGCTGCGCGGATGGCCCCAGCAGGCCTTAGCCTTTAACATCCCCACGCCGCGCGGACACGCGGGGTCTCCGAGGCGCCGCGAGCGGGGGGCTGTTACTCGGCCTGCCGAGGAGGGGGCTCGCTCCTCCGGAAAGGGGTCCCACCTGTTATGTCGTTGGGGGACACCGAGGAGCTGCGCTGAGGGGAACACCGAAGCCACGGGGCGCCTGGACCGCTGCGATCAGGCCAGGAGGAACCAACTGTCACGCCGCGCCCGGGCTGTGGGGGTGGGGCTGCGATTTGGGGGTCCGCCCCTGCGCGTCGCGGGACCTCGGGGTGGCCGACGCCCGAAAGGTCCTGGGTCCGGGCTCTCGGGCCCCGCCGTCGTCCACTCGCACCAATGTCACACCAGGCAGCTTTCCAATCAGCACTCAGCACCTGGGAAAGGTGCCCACTGCCGCCTCCGCCTTCCTCCCCGCCCCAAGTTGGCGGGGGAGCCCCGCCGGCGGCCCGCCCCCTCGGAGCCGGGATCGCGGCGGCCGAGCGCTCCCCCGCGCCCACCCCCACGAGCGGCCGCCGGAGCCCCAGGCACGCGCGACACCACGGACTGTTCACGCCCCCTCGGCCCACCTCCCGCCCGCGGCTCCTCGAGGTCAAGCTCGGCCCGCGACACGCGCTCCGCCTCCACCCCCGCCCTTGCCCTCGCCCCGGCCCCGCGACTCACTTGCACCCGAGTCGTGGCCACCGCCGGAATTCCTTCCACTCGCCGAGCCCCCCGCTGAGGAACGAAACCCGGGTCCCGGCAACGAGTGGGCCCCGCACCCCGATCGCACGCTCCCGCGGGCTGGCCCCGCACCGAGGACCCAGCGGCGCGCCGGGCCGGCCCTCCCCGCCAGCGTCCGACCCGCAGCCGGCCGCCGCTGCCCCGCCGCTGCCGAGCTGGGGAGAACGCTTCCGACTTGCGAGGCGCGGGGCTGCCGAGCATGCCCAGTCCGCGGCTGAGCCGGCCCGGCTTCCCGCGCGACGCTAGTCCGCGGCTCCGGGTGTTCGCGGCGGCCGGGGGGCGGGCCGCGCCGGGCTCGGCCGGGACCCGGGCAGACTCGGTGGGGTGGAGGTCGGAGGTTGGGTCCTGGTCCATCTACTTGCTAGCAGAGGGAAACTGGAGAGACGGGCGCTTCCCCGACGACCAGAAGGGCCCAGCTGGCCTGATCTTAGGAGGCTGGACCCGAGCCGAGTTTTGTCGGGGATCAGAAGCCCGGTTAGGGGCCCGCGGGAGAGTGGAGCGGCCGGAGCCGGCTGGTGCCGAAAGCAGAGGACGCAAACTCAGCCTTTAGAAGCCGGGCTGGGGGACCGTAGTTTGCGAACTCCACTGGGATTTTCTTCCCACCAAACTGCGACACTTGGGACTGACTCCTGATTGATCACTTTAAAAGATGGGTCAACCTCAAACTCTTCGCAACACGTTCCAAAACCGCTAATCCATACATTCCTATCTTCCTCCCCTGAAAACCAAGGTGCTGCCGGCGCCCCAAATCCCGCAGCGCCCGGCAGCCCTGAGAGCTCGAATCGGTGGGGGCAGCGAAGTCGGCCCCGGAGCCACTCAGCCCGGCCGGCCCCACCTCCTGTCGCTGCTCCGAGTTGCGGTGAAAACCCGGAGAGCTCGGCGCCGGGGCCGGAGCACTGCGCATGCCCACTAGCCCGAGCGGGTGCGGGTCGCCCGGAGATCTGCTCCTGCTCGCGGAGTGGAACCCCAGCGCCCCGGACCGCCGCGTGGCCTTCCAGGCTTGCCAGCGAGGCGCGCCGAGGCAGAGCCGCCTGGACCGTGCTGCCCGCGGGGAGGGACACTTGGGGATGCGGATGGGGAGCGGCCGTGTCTGCGCGACACGTGACTGTCCACGGCGCCCCGGGCAGCCATTTTCCGCAGAGCGCGGCCGCGGGCGAGAAACCGGTCCTGGAGTCCGCGGGGCGAGACCCAGCCTCCTCCCCGCCAGGCCCGGACCTCCTTCTGCCGCCGCCCCGACCTGCTGTCGAGTGCGGGGCGGAGTGAGCGTCTCCGAGGCCAGAGCCTAAGAGGTGCGAAATTGAGAGCTGATCCCGGGCGGTGGTGTCCGCTTTTCCCCGGGGGCGGAAGTTGGAGAGAGGAGTTCCCGTCCTAAGGCCGGACACCGCTCCTCCAGCTGCCTCCCGGGTCTGACCCATTCCCGGAGGAGGAAGCTTGATGTGGCGGGGACGTCTGGGCAGAGACCATCGCTCTTCCTGCCTTTCAGTTCCCATGCTGGTGGGCAGCTTCTTGGATGGTTATGTCAGTCACTTGGCAGTTACCCTCGAGACCTGCCACCTTCTTATCACCTGAGAATTCTTTAGGAAGGCACATTCACGACCCCACCTAGATTGTGGAATCAGAAATGCTACTGGTGGGGTCCTACCTGAAATCTGATTAACAAGCCCTCAAAGTGCTTCTTATGGGAGCTTTCCTAAGCCTTAGAGACTCATTTTCATGTGAGTCGTTGAAAACTTAGCGTTCTTTGCCTCTTGCAGTTTGTGTGTTCTTTCTGTTCCTCTTCAGCATAGAGAGCCTTCTTCACCCTGAAGATACTACCCTGCTCCTCTCAAGGAGATTAAGAAAAGGTGCATTTGTCACATACTGCTTTAAAATGACAACTGACATTCAGTTCAGCTAAGTATTGTGAGTTCTAGTGAGAGCAAGGAAGTGTCTGAGTCGTCGTAGCCCCGCTGGGTATTTAAATCGGTTTGCGCCTAAAAGGTGAAAGGTAAGCTTTCTGTCTTGTGATTTAACTGCTGGAACACTTCTGGCTGGCTGCTTTCAGTGCTGCTATGAAGAATGTGCTGTAAACTTTGCACTTCCTCTAAACCAGGTCAAAGTAAGCTATGATGTAGACAAGCCAAGGAATTTTGACCTTAAAACTTACCCTTCCCACATATGTAAAGATGAATTAATGTCTCCAGAATGATGACAGTTCTTGAGTCTTGTGTCTAAGATGTTAGAGAGTTGGTTTTGTTTTCCTTTTTCCTCTATATTTGAAATGTATTAAAAAACAAGACTACGAATGTTTTTCTATAAATTAATTTAGGATGATACATAACATATGAAAAAGCAGAGTATATAAAAAAGCGTTTCCACTTCCGTGTCATAAAATATTTCTGGAGAAAAACACTTGTAAATTCACCATGCATAAAAACAGAACCATAAATAAGTCCAGGGAGAAAAATCTAAAGAGAAATCACAAAAGCAGTAAAAGTAAATTCTGAATGACATTGTAAGAGAGACTTAGGAATTGACCACCTATGAAATTAAATTTAATTGTGGTCTTTAGGTCACTATTTCTAACAACAACAACAAAATAATCAAAGATAATTCTCCTCTAGTTGTTCATTGAGCCAAAAAGAATCTTAACAGTTCATTTCTTATAAAAATTGTGATAAGCGACATACTGCTTAATGAAAATTTTTAGGATTCTCAAGTACATGGAATAATTTAGATTATATTGCTGTCAGAACAACTAAGAAACAAAAATGAATCACCTCTAAGTCACAATCTGTCATTAAAATATATTAAAAATAATACCAAGAACAAATTCTGAGGCAAACACTTCAGTTACTAAAACAACTATTTGGAAGTTGGTAGTCTGTTTCCAAAGATTAGTAATCTAATAACATTGCAGAACAAAAATGTGGTTTGATCCAGATGACCTATAAAACCATACCCATCACTTACCAAACCATAGTCAAAGTTCATACAGTACTCCAAGATCGAGGAGGCTTCAGTGTGCAGCCATGGAAATGTGTCTCTGTGGAAGAATCCAGAGTCACATGCCCTGAGTAGCCAGATCAAGACTTCACAAGCACCCTGAGCTCTTTAAATGCATCTGGCCAACCTGCAACCTGATTTCCAAACCTAGGCTGGGTGGTGGGAGGAGCCAGTTGCCCAAGACAAGGCTGCTTCCAAGTATTTGACCCCAGGAAAAAGATCTGTGAATAATTTGCCCCTGTGTTCCTTTCTGTGTCTCTGCCTAAGATTCCTAACTTCACTCACTGCTTGTCTTCTCCTATTGGTCAACAAAAAAACTGGAATTATTTGACCATACGTGGCTAGATAGAGGACGCTGCAGAGGCTCAGGAAAAGCTGGGGAAACAGGAACAAGAATACTGACAGGAACATTCCCACAGTTCCCCAGGTACTTCTGTTTAGTTGCAGTCCCTTCGGTCCTGCTTTTCCTGCTTTTGGTTCATGCAACATGAAGCAACCACTGTCAAGTTTATATCTCTTCCAGAAAACAGCAAAACGAACCTTGCCTGCATTCCTTAACACTCCCACCCCAGCCTACTTGAGTCTAATTCCCAAATTTCCCTTTTCCACTGCATTGAATACTGCTGTTATTTCAAGATGCATCTCCAGTTTCACTTTGTGCATAAAAATATCTTTCCCTACATGTTAAGTGCCATAGAAGGATATGTATTTATCTCTGACCTTTTGAGGTACCTAGCAAATGACTTGGCACCAAGTAGCCCATAGTAAATAGCTTCTGAAATGTAAGTTAAGATTTTCTTTTCTCTCTTTACTTCTCTGTGCTTTACTTTGATAATGTCTTTTTGGAAATGTCTTTGTTATGTTATTGTTTTCTATCTAGCAACCTTCACAATTTGACACATTTATGTAAAGCAATTTTCACATTGAACATTTATGACAGCTCACTAACCAGGGTAAGAATAATGGGTAAGGATAATCTTTAGAATACAGCACCTGCTGGCAGACGAGGTGCCACTGTCAAAGCCACCATCTAATTCATGGCTTTTCAAATAATCAGTGCGTAACTCCAGGCAGGTTTAATTACTGCCTCTTAAAACAGGAATACTGTACTCCACCCCCTCTTTGCTTCCCATGGGTATCATGAAAATTAATTAGATCTTTAATATAAATATATGTCTATGACATTTTATAGACAATTAGAGGTAATGAAAACATAAAGTATTGTTCAATGTAGTATAAATGTTTATTTAACAATCCGCTTCCTTCTAATACAACAGCAATACTGGAACCACACAAAATAATGAACACATGTTGTCTTGTCTCCTACAACTACTGTTTACAAGCAAATTCTGGATATCTCTAACACTAAAAGGAGACTTCCATAGCACCATCACCTGCATTTCATAGTTTCAAACCAGAATAGACTCTTCAAAGCCTTCAAATCTAGGCCATGCTTCAGTGAGAATGGTACCGAGGGAGGACTGGCAGTTTTTCTGACACCTACATTGTAAGATTTTGAAAGAGTATATCAAAATTCTCCCAGCAGGTCTTATACAGGATAGCACCCAGGATACATTCTCTCCCCTTCATTAACCCTGGAAGAATAAGATAGCAGGTTCCAGGACACAGTTGGAAGAATTTGATGAAACATTGGTTAAATCCTGTGCACTCCAGTTTAGACCAGGGTTTCTCAGCTTCAGCTCCCTGGACATTTGGACCAGATAACTATTATAAGGGACTGTCTTGTCTATGACCAGACACTCAGCAGTATCCGTGGCCTCACCCCCCTGCCTCATTTGCAACATGCCAAAAATGTAAATTCAGACATTGCCCCCTGAAGGGCCAATGGCTGCTACCCTAGGTTGAAAACCCACTGATTCAAACAGTGACCAAAGCAGAGTAATTAAATCAAAAGAAAGCAGGATCTTAAAATGATCATGACCCTTCTTTGAATCGTCCGGCACTTTCAGGTACTATGTTGGCATCTCAACTGTCCATACTGCATCAGTTCAGCCAACAGTCGTCAGCTTGTACAAGACAAAACACAAGAACATGTGCTTGTGTGTACGCATGAATCAGAATGTTCCAGTTCTCCACAGCAGGCCTGTAAGTCATTCTCAGTCCAATATCTACCCCTTGATCGAGACTGTCAAATATCACTGCTGTATGCTTATACTAATGTTTTATTATTTATTTGAAATCTGAATTTAAGTGTCCTGTATTTTTAATTGCTAAGTCTGGCAGCCCTACACACATAAAGTTTTATCACCTTCTTACGTTGTGACTCCATGAATTCATAAATTGTCTTCAGTCAGAAAAAATGTAGGATCTTGGTCTGGTGGCAGATGCCTTTAATCCCAGCTCTTGAGAGGCAGAGGCAGGTAGATGTGAGGTCAATGCCAGTCTGGGATGGTCCACATATCAAGTTCCAGGCCAGCTGGGGCTACAAAGTGAGACCCTGTCTGGAAAAAAAAAACAATAATACTAATATTATAATACTAAAATATAGCAATAATAATAATGCAGAAGGTGAACTAGACATGATAGCACTAATTTAGAAGCCCACAATCTCAATGCCTGGGAGTCTAAGGCAGGTGTGGGGTATGTAACAAGACCATACTGCCCACAGCCCTTCCCAAAAAAGTTATTGCAAAGACTTTTTTAAAGAAATGTGGATAGGAGGAATGGAATAACCAAATTTAAGGATGATAAATTTCCTTTAGAACATGTTCCTATTCCTTCTGAATATTGTGGAAAAGAATCCAGTCAAGGCCTCACTGTCATGACTTCCCTAGCCTTCCCTGAATGGGCTCACATTAGTCTATAGCTAGGCAAACTCACCGCAAAGCCCTGTCAGTGCTAGAAGTTGAACCCAGGGCCTTGTACACACTAGAAAAACACTACCACCAAGCTTCATCCCCAGCCCACAGAACATATTATATAAATGAAATACAAATAATGAAAGCAGTGTTGTGCACACTTCATATAGCCTTGTCTGCCCCCACCCCAAACCCTCTTCTTACCTTAGAAAACCTTGGCAGGCACTTGGGGGGGGGAAAAAAAAAAAAGGATGTTTCCTGCAAAATACATAGACTAAGTAAATAGTGTACAAATGCAAATTAAGTGGGGTTATCAAAAGCAGTTCTATTGCCCAGACAGTATCACTTGAGGATTTCGGGACTAATATTTTTTAAAATGTCAGAACATGAACTGTCTCAAGGCAATTGTTTAAAATATTAGCTGTTGTGCTCACACAATGAATACTGCTACAGATTGGGGGATACTGAGGTAGAGGAGAGGGGCAGGGCAGAATGGCAGGCTCAGTATAAGCCCTAAGAAGGCCTGGAGTTTACTGAGTTCCATGTCTCTTCATACCATTCTACTGACTTAGTAACATTTAGGGAGCCATATTCACAGAAGAGTTGGGGGTAGGGATATTAATTTAATTAGGCCCAAAGCCCTAGAGGATGCAGTTGTTTTTTTCCTTCCCTAAAATCTTTTTGCATGTCATCAGTGCCTTTAATTTTTCTTAAGAAATTGCTTTTATAAGAGTTTCTATCCTTTCTGCATAAGAATGCATGTCATTTCAGGCTCCTTGTCAGCTTCTGTTTCACTTAAATGTGTTGATTGTGAAGAAAGAGGCACTGCTATCATTTCCAGACCTAATACTTATAGGTTAGGTCTCTCCTAGAACAGTGCTGTGGTCTGTACTACAGCTTAGTCTGGAGCCATGCAGGGATGACTCTGAAGCTACCTTTCATGGGTCCAGGAAACAGCAAGGCAGAGGCAAGAGACTTCTTTCTCCCTATTTTTTGTGACTTTTGTTTTGGTTTTTCTTTTTTGAGACAGAGTTTCCTGTAGCCCAGGCTGTTCTTTATATTTTATGTAAGCAAGGATGATGTTCTTTATATTTTATGTAACCAAGGATGACCTTGACTTCTCATCTCCCTTCATTTCCGTAGAACTGGGATTATAGACCTTTGCTACCACCGTACCTGGCTCATTTGCCTGATTCAAGCCCTTATATAGCCTATCGTCTAATGGTGACACAGACTTTAATCAAATAAGCATACTCATGAATGTCTAGTGGTCCCTGGAGATCCTGATTTAATTGGGTTGGAGTAGAACCCAGGCATCAGTATTTTCATATGTTCCAAAGGTAATTCTAGCAGAGTGCCAGGGCTGCATTATGTGTTGAAATTTAATCTTCACTGTTGAGATATTAACAGAGTAGAATTTAATCTAAGTATGATAGTTTGAAGTAGGGCCTCTGGGAATGATGAATTCATAGCAACTGGGGATGACTGGGCTAGACCACACAAATTCTGACCACACCATTTATAGTCAAGTACTGCAAAGCCCTGTGATTCGTATCTTAAAACAACAATGATGTACGGTACTAGAGAGTTGGTACTGTGTATGTTGCCAAATTCTATTTGTTTGGGCTTTGTCTGGTTCCTGTGTTGCTGGTTTCTTCACAGCCAAGTCCTGGATAGGTGAGGCAGAAAGATGAGCCCAGAAACTCATCTACTTTGTTGTATCTTGGGTTCCAAGGTTCATGGAAGGTCCCTGTCTTCTTCTCTCACCTTTCAGAACCTTCAAGTGTTTGTTTCAGATTCATAATGTCTGGGGTTTTTATTGTACTTAATAGCAACATTTGGGAAAAGTCTATTTTTACGTCTTTCCAAAACTGAAGTTCACATTTGTGTTTTTAAATGGCATTGCAAGCAGGCAAAGGAAAGCAAAGGCTAAGTATTGCAAGTCAGGCCTGGTAGAGCACAGCTACAATCCTGCACTCAGGATGCTGAGGCAGGAGTATTGACAGTTTGAGGTCAGCCAGACTTATGTAGCAAGACCGTTTCAAAAAAAAAAAAACAAGCAAGGCAAAGGGAGACGGTGTGGTAGGGACTGCCTCATCTCCCATGTTCCTCTCACATTCTTTTATCCCCCATCTCCACGGAGCTGGGATCTACCACTCCGATTAAGGCATAAGAGAGAGGAACAGTCCCTCTCCTGGGGTATTGCATGGTCATTAAAGGGCACTGATACTCACCAGATAATACCTGTTTCTTTCTAAAGCTTTTAAACATTCTCTTCAGGGGATAAAAAGTCACTCCTGAAACCATCTCACTAATGCCTAAGCTTCTCAACTTTCACGTTGCATTTACCAGTATAAGCAACACTAAGCAAGCCATATCTTGTTTTTACCTGAGTAGAACTTTAATGATGGCTGAAGTGGCTTCTTCAGTTATCTACTACTTTGATTGACCTAGGGGTTAAGTATGCCCCCTGCAATTTCAAGATTAATCCTAATCAGAAAGGAAAGTTGGATCCGAAATTTTTCCCAAAGGCAGGTTCCCAGCTAGTGGGAGATGTCAGAATCTTCAAGAGGTGAGGCCTAGTAGGTGGTCTTAGGTCCCTGGAGGTATGCCCTCAAAGGGGATCATAAGACCATAGTCTTCCCCTCTGTCCCTGCCTCCTGGCGCCATAAAGTGAGCAGCTTCCTCAACATAAATATCTGCCGTGGTGCACAGCTTCTCATGGGCCCAAAAGCAATGGGACCAACTGACCTCCACAGCTGTGAGCCAAAATAAACATTTCTTCTTACACTGATTCTCTCCAATGTTTTGTTAGAGTCACACAAAGGTAATTAATACAGATATTAAGAGGTTGGAACCACATCTACCAATGATGCTTAGAGGTGGGGCATGTGGGAAATTGTTAGGATCAGGTAAGGTCATTAGAGTGGTGCGACCGTGATCCAAGACGGGTGGCTTCATAAGAAGCAGAGAGGAGACAGACATACGTGCCCTGTCTCTTGCCATGTAATGTCCTGTACCACTTCAGGCCTCTGCAGCTGGAAGACCATTATCAGCTGTGGCCCCTTGGTTTTGGACTCATAGAACTACAAGCCAAAGATAAACCTTTCTTCTATAGCTCAGCTGGTCTATGGCATTATGTTTTTGACAGTAGAACCTGACTAATACATCTAATATAGAAATAGTGTCACAAGTTGGGTTTAAATCATTATAAAGCAGGAGTTTGCAACCTTGGCTGTACATCAGAACCACCAGAGGACATATGAAAAGCCCTTGTACTGAGTCCACTCCGAAATTCTCATTCCATTAGTCCAAGAAAAGTTCAGGTTCGGGGTATTTACTTTCTGACGAAACATTACCATTCACAGCTACCTAAAATGGAGTCATTCCACTTAAAAGGATATTATCAGAGGCCATGGGGTTGCTGCCAAACCTATAAAGCTACTCCCATTTAGAGGTCAGCCTTGGCTGCTGCTTCTCATCACTTGGGAATTTATACAATCCTAAAGTCTAGGCTGCCTCCCAGACCAATAAATTAGAAGCTCATGAGGAGGAATCGAGACACCAGCTCTAGTCTTTGCAGCTGAGACTGAAAAGTTAGCTCTAGGGGCCTAGCTTCACTTCGGGATGGAGACAGGCTGGGGTACTCTACTCTTGGTTCTTATGGAAACTAATCATTCAAAATGTCTTTAAATTTCTGCTGCACCTCACTGATTTGTGGAAAGACACGGGTTGCTTAACGTTGCTGGCACTCCCTCAGAGCTCGTGCTCCGCGTGTGAGGAGTCTGGGACTAACTCATCAAGATGCTACTGCGGCTACGTTGAGAATCACACTCATCTTGACTTGAACCTAAATCAGATCTTTGACGCAGAATTTCAAGACTATCATTTAGTATGCGATTGTGCAAGAGCAGAACTGTCTGTCTATCAGGAAATAGGTACTCCACTTAAACGTGGACTGCTATGCACACAGCTTCAATCAGTGAACTCGCTGCGTTCTTTACTTTGGATTTCTCATGCTGGTTATGCACAGCATTAAATCTACCATAGTTTCTATTTTAAAAAAGAAACATTCTCTTTAAATGAGTGACTTTTAACAGCACAAAGTAATTTCTTAAAGGTATTGTTCTGAGTTGTTTTTGTTCTTTTCAAAGAAGTCAAAACACTTTATAATTGCCCTAAAAATAATTTTAAACCCAATTTATTTCAATTCTCTAATGATCCATAAACCCAGATTTCACTAGTTAGTAAGACAGTCATTGATAACTTGAATTCTGAACTTAGAGAACAGAAAAAAAAAAAAAGATCAAAACACAGGGACCCATGAGATGGCTCAGCAGGCAAAAGCACTTGTGACACAAACCTGATGATTTGAGTTCAATCGATGAAAGCCAACTAAAGGTAGAAGGCAAAAACCAACTCCACAAAGTTGTCTTCTGATCTCCACACATGTACTGTGGGTGTGTGTTTTTTCATCTACACACCCATGATAATAATAAACCAAAATTTTAAGGGAAACAAAGGAAATACATTCCAATTTAATGTGTACTTTCACATGAACAACAGAACTGAGAATGAACCTAGATGCCTGCGTTGTTCTGCTCTCTGGGAACCCCCTAAGGTGTTTTAAGCTCTTTCAGCTTTTCTCCTTTCCAGAGCTATTATCCTTTCCCTCACAAATCACACCTTTAAAAAGGGACTGAGAGCCACTGAGATGGCTCTGTGGGTAAAGACAGCTGAATCCAAGCCCAACAAACCACTGAGTTTGATCCCTAGGCCCCATGTAGTGGAAGGAGAGAATCCACTCCTGCAGGTTTTTCTTTGACCTCCTCACAAGCCATGGCACACATGCCAACACATGTACATACAACACACATACACAATAAATAGGTAAATAAATAAATAAATGTAATTTTTAAAGGGGATTGATTGGGTATCACTGACTTTTGTCCCTTAATAAGAAAGTTCATTTTTTCTAATGAATCTTCTTCCAAGGTTATTTTTATGTCAGGACTTATCTGTAACATTGATATAATAATAATAATAATAAATAATGGTCATTCTTGTTATTATTTAAGAAAAGGAACAATCAGGGCTGGAGAGATGGCTCAAAGCCTAAGAATACTGTCTGCCCTTGCAGAAGACCTAGGTTCGATTCTCAGCACACACATAGTAGCTAACAACCATCTGTAACTCCAATTCCAGGGGATCTGATGTCCACTTCTGACCTCCATGGGCATTGCACAACACACATGCAGGTAATACACTCATACATATAAAATAAAATAATTTAAAAGAGAGAAGGAACAATCAAAAAATGATAGTAACTTTGTTGCATCAGGATATTTGTACGTTCAAACAGAGTTACCTTGGGGGGAAAAACAGTGTATATATTTCCATCTTAACCAAAAATAATGAACTATTGTCAAAATGTCTTCAGAGTCATGGTAGAAAAGAAAACAGCTTTTTTTCTGAAAGACTGCTCTGTCCCTCAGACATTCCTTCCTGCTAGACCTCTAACCCCAGGACTTGGAGCCTACTTTGTCCTGTCCTCCCATCCCTGAAAGCCACTGTCTACTGAGTCACTCTCCTACACTCTGCAATCTGATACATACCCCCACCAACCTGACTGTATTACTCTCTTAGAGTGTTGAAGACCAGAGTCTCAGGATAGCTAGCTGAAACTAAAAGATTAAAAGACCTGCTAATGGAGGAGGAGGGAGGAGAGGAAGATAAAAGACACAACTGGGGGAGGAGGCACTGGAAGCCTTCCAAGAAGAGGAATCTTCAGGATACACATGGTGAGAACAGTCATGTGGCAGATAACTGAAGAACACACACACACACACACTCACACCTCCCACCCTCATCCTCAGGGTAGCGTTCCAAGAATCACAGTGGATGCCTAAACCACTGGTAGTAAGCATCCAGCTCTATATAAACTACTTTTCTATTTCCCCCGCAGTATTGCCAGAATGATCTGCTGTTCCATATTTTATGTCTGCTGCGTCCTTTGCAGCATGACTCTTGTGCTTTGAGGCCATTACTAAGTAAAACAAGGATTTCTTTATTATTATTATTATCATTTTCATCACTGTTATTTTCAACATTTAGTGTGTGTGTGTGTGTGTGTGTGTGTGTGTGCAGGCACGTTTGCTTCTCTCCTTCCACCATCTGGGTACTGATAAAATTCAGGTGATGAAGCTTGATAGCAAGCACCTTCACCCATTACCCACTGAGCCATCTCACCATCCCAAAATAAGAATTTCTTAAACACAAGTACTAGACTTTGAGGAAATTATCTGATAAAGCAGAGGCTATCAGGTTATCAAATTTTTTTCTTGCACATATCACAATTACCCAACCGCTCCCAAGACTTTCCTCCTGAGCCCCAAACTGATGTCCTGCCTGACCTGAGCCGTTATGTTTTCAACTTACTGCTTTATTGATTTTAGCACCGTTCTCGCTCAGGTTTCTATGACATAACCCTACAGGGAATCAAGATGTTTCCAATTAGATTCATTACAGGTTCCCTTAAGAAGTGATTAGGAAGGTACAGTCTCAAGTGGCTGGTTCCCTCAGTAATAACAGCAGCATTTTTGGGGTGCTTGCCAACACCAGAAGAGATTTTAAATATCACATTCCTTTATCACCAAGACATCCTTGGAAGCTTGCAAAACTGTGGGTGCAACTAATAAAGTTGTACTTTGTTATATGTCTTTCTATGGCAACAGTGAGGAGGAAAGAAATACAAATGAATCACTGAAAGACAGCATAGGGTAATGGTAAATGTGTGTAAACTCCACTCAGATGATGCTGGCTTTAAATTCCCTTGCCAGCTATCGGACTTTGAGGAAATTACCTTGTGTGGGCCTCCATTTTCTCACCTGTAAAACTAAAGTCATAATAGGGCATTAGGGAGAAATCAGTGAAATCAGTGCAGCATTCTACATAGAGTTCAAATAAATGGCTCCTCTCATCATGAAAACCGACAGTTGCTAAATATCTCATAGCTGAACTCCACAGACTATAAGAGAGATGCTGCGATGGTGAATATTTAATATTACTTTACCTTTGTGAATTTCACACATGACTGTTGTGCTTACATTATTTGTGCCCTTCCCATCTCCCGCTTCTCTCCCCTCAGGTCCCCTCTGTTCCCTCTCAATTTCTTCTTTATTATTGTTACATATACATACAGTTATATTTTGCAAATAGACACCTATACATACATTTATAATGTGCCCAAGTCAATTTGTTGGTGCTCATATGTACCTGTGTTTAGGGCTGTCTTCTTGGATTTCGATAACCTCTCAGGGAGCTTGTCCTTGGAGAACACTGATTCTCTCTTCCCCAGCGACCACTGATTGCCTGTGGCCCTTCATCCTGAGGTGGGATCCCACGAGAGTCCCCCATTTTATCATTATGCAGATCCTGTCAGACTACCATGCTGTGGAGGTTTCATTGGTGTTGCTTCCCTTTCGTATCTGCATGAATTAACCAGCAGCAGGTGTCTTGTCCTTCTGGTTCTTACATTCTTTCTGCCCCATCTTCCACAATGTTCCCTGAACCTTAGGGGTAGAAATGGTATTGTAGATGTGTTATTTTGATGGTTAATCTCCATTTTCCACTTGATTATATTGAGAAGTGCCTAGGACACTAGAGGACATCTGTGAGGGTGCTTCAGAAGTGTTAACTAAAGGTCAAAGACCTGAAAGTAGATACACTATCCCCACAGGCTGGGAGTCTGGGCGATGAATGGGTGGGAAAGAGAAGCCGCCAGCACAGTGCCCGGTCTCTCTCCCTCTTGCCTTCTCTTTCCTTCTCTCCTCTCTCTCCTTATTTCTCCTCCTCCTCTCTCTCTTTCTCTCTCCTTATTTCTCCTCCCTCCTCTCCTCTGTCTCTCCTGGTTACCGTGATGAGAGCTGCTGCACTATGCCCTGCACCCTCTTTGCTATAATGTCCTGAAATCTCTGAACTTTAGCTGAACGTACTTTCTTCTCAGGTTATGTCAGGCATCCAGTCACAGTGGTTGGAAAGCTAACTAATACAGGTGGAAAAGAGACCGGGAGAGATTGTTTTTCTTTTAGTGGACTCTAGACTTTCTTTGTTGCAAAATTCCTCATATAAGTGTGAAAATGATTTAAAAAATGGTGTTTTGAAAACATTTTTCTTTATAACTCCTATTCCCTGAAGCCATCATGTATTAGAGCCCAAGGAACTCCTTTATCAGGACAGAGGGAAGTCTGATTAGAGGAAGCCTTTCCTTCTGGTTAGTTGTTGTGGGAAGCTTAGCAGAAGGTGAAGATTAGGACAAATAGTAGGCAGACACCTCTGTTTTGGCATGTCCCTTCCAGACCACAATCTGGAAGAGGATGGAAGGAATGACAGAACATAAACTGTAGATGCAAAAGTTAAGGGACTGATGCCCCCATCTTTGTTCAAAACCTGAGAGGAGACCCTCATATAGAAAGCTGACATCAACCCAGTCCTGCTACAAAGCAAGGAAGCTGGTGGAGAGGCCCAGTTCTGCAGAGGGCGGCCTGTGTGCTCCACTCCTAACCTTGCCTTGTCTGTTAAGAGACATGGACAGGGTCTAAACCTTCCCAGAATTCCCTGTGGGGTATAAGGTATATATATATATATATGTGAGTTGGCAGCTTAATGACCTGCTATCATAGGGCGCCTGTCACAAGGAGAAAGACAACCCTAACACCAATACTGAAAGATTCTTGCCTATGGCAGATTAGAGAGAGAAGGCTTGGCAGAATATTCAGTGACGACAAATGTAAAGTGGGATAGCCTAGGAAGGTCTTAATATATGGGGATCACCACTGCAAGGCTCCCGGAGCATGACTGAATCAGCTGCTCCTCAGCAGAAGCACAAGACAGCAGAACCTACACTCAATCAATGATCACCATCTCTGCCATCAGTGTCGATGCCCAGACATTATCTGGCAGAGAAATAAAACATGGACCAGGAAGAAAGTAAAGATGATCCATTTACTCAGTATAGGAAAGAATTAGCTTTGAATTCAAAGAGGTCTAGACTTTGTCCCTACCTCCTAAGATAATCTTTACACTCTTTGAATGTCCTATCTGATAAATGGCTTTACTGTCAGGAAATCTAATGGCAGGCTAGAGAGTTCATGCTAGTAATGTGATTATGCTTGGCTTTGGGCAGTGCATTTCAACTTGACTTTGGAGGGGCTGGAAACTTAAGTCACTCACTCAATCATTCACACCCACTGGTGGTCAATGATATTTATGTAATCAAGACCCAGTAAATAACTCTAGATAGTGAGGCTTGGGCAGACTCTAAAGCTAGCAGTTTTCTGTATGTATTGTGACATATTGTTACTGACAAGAGTTACCACTGGCGACAGCAATACTAGGAGAGAAAAAGAAAAAATTTGCCTCTGGGAGCCCCATGCATGTCTTTCCTTGGCCAATTTTAATCTGTATTCTTTCCTCCTTCTTTCAAAGAAAAATTCTAAGATACTCTAAATTTAATTTCAAGGGCTAGAAGAGGGAGGGGGACAGATGAAAGAAGTTAGTTGGTTAACAGCTATTAACTAATAAAAAAACCCATGCCTGAATGTATGCTGAAACCTTGACTCATAACCCAACTGAGCACAGGATTCCACTGTGTGTGCCTGTCTTCCAGATGAACTTTCTAGAAGATCATTACTTGTTACTATTGCTTTCAAAACTTGTTGCAGGACGTGGTCCTTTTCTGGACAGTGTCTATAATGAACAGTGTCTGGACAGTGTCTGTAAGTAGACTGCTCTGTTTCAGAGAGACCTTGGTCTTAACAGCTGTAAAAAACCAGAACTGCAAGTATCATAGCTTTCCAGTGAACTCAGAATCTTGTAGTGAATTACAAACACTGAGAGTAGTCTTGAACACTTGCACATCTGATATGTGTACCCCAAAGAGACCGAGACAAGTAGGATGACTGGTAAGGAAGTATGTTTCCATTACAACAAATAATGGAACTCAATTGTTATACTGAAATTGGTTGACACTTTATAAATATGGACACCTCCCAGTCTTGCAGGTAAAAGACTCCTTTTTGCTCCAATTAAGGCATGAGTGAATGAATCAGGAGTTGGTACATCTTTTTTCCCTCAAAAATGGGACACTATCTTAAATAGTTTAAAATTGTACGTGAAAAGGGAAGGTGATTTGGCATTGCTGTTGCTGGAGAGTTCTAGAAAGCCCAACTGGTAGCAAGTACAGAAGGGCTAAGTTTCTAATCTATGACAAGGGAGAACACAAGGGACTGACAAAAAGAGTTATGTTCTGCATCACCAGAGCTATTCAAATAGAGGTTAGTGACCTCATGTACTCAATTAGTATATGGCATGAGAGTTGATATTTGAGTTACATGCCAGGAGGAGGAGCTGTGATGGGGCAGTAAGAAAAGATGACAATATGACAATAACTGGTTGGGACATTATATATGGACATATTATTCTCTCAACTTTTTGTAGGTTTTCATTTTTAATTGGAAAAAAATGAGGAAAAGTGTCATTTTTAGAAACTTACTAGATAGCTGAAATTCTTCAGTCATTTTAGAAAGAAACAGAAAAATTTAACAGAACTAGAATCAACGATAATTAACATCTGATGAAAATGTGTGCTGTTTACTGTGTTTTTCCATTACAATTACACTGAGGCATTTAGTCCTTTTGTATTAGTGATTACTGTGGACTGCTTTGTGCCCCATCCAAATTATTCCCAGTGTAAATGTGTTTTGTGTCGGGAGCCATTTGCCTGCCTTGAGCTATGCCTTAGTTTAGGGTTAGGCAGAAGTCAATCTTGTGCACAGAAGTGCTGTTGGGAGCAGGATGCTTTGCCATGTGAATAATTTACATCTGAGGGGAAGTCTATCTTACACCCAAGGCTGAGGATACCTGAAGACAATTGTAGGAAGGTGTGATTGGCTTAAGTTATTTTGCTTGAGTTAGTATTGTTTTTGTGTTGAACTTTTGACCCATTGTTTTGTTCATTTCACAGAGTATAAATAGGGGGTACTTAATAAAGGCAAGCTGCTTCAGTATTGACTGACAGCCCTCCCGAGTCTGTCCTATTCTCTCTCTCTCTCTCTCTCTCTCTCTTTCTCCATCCTCAGTCCCCACTTCAGGTACAGTTCGATTTCTGCTGTCAGGCTCTGGCAGTTTTGTAATAGAGACTTTAGGAAGTAATTAAGGTTAACTATGGTCATAGGGATAAGTCTTAATTTGATAGGAATGGTGACTGTGGTGGTTTGAATGAGACTATCCCCCATAGGCTCTAAGTATTTGGATATTTTGTCCCCAGTTGGTGTTGCTGTTTTGGGAGGTCTTAGAAGATGCGGCCATGCTGAAGGAAGCACGTCACTGGGGGAGGGTTTAAAGAGTTCTTAAGCTCTTGCTGGATCTCCAGTCACTCTCTGCTTCCTGTGCCTGCTTGAAGATGTGAGCACTTAGCTTCTGCTCCTGCTCCAGCCACCTCTGCCGCCATGCCTCCCCGCCATGACGGACTCTTGCCCCTTTGAAACTGTAAGCTAAATAAACTCTTCCTTTTATAAGGTCCCTCAGTCAGTGTTTCTATCACAGCAACAGAAAAATGACTAATGCAGTAACCTTATAAGATGAGAGACAGAAGACAGAGTTCACTCTTTCAGATAATGACGGTATCAAGAAGACAGTTATCTCTGTAAGCAAGGAAAAGTCCTCACAAAAACCAGTCAGACTTTGCTCTGACTGTTTCTAGCTTTCCAACTTCTAGTCTGTGAGAAAATAAGTACATATTGTTTAAGTTGCCCAATTTATGGACTAAGTTTAGTATATTTACAGCAACAAATAAAGCATTAACAGTGGTACTTCTGGATACTTTAAGTGTGCTACCCTGTGAGCACACAGGAAAAATTAGTAATGGGAAAAGCAAGAGGAAAATCCAAAAGATGTGTGTACACAGAAACTTACCACAAGGAATGAGAACAAGCCAGGCAGGTGACCACCTATGAAACTAAAATGAAGAGGTGCAGAAGCCAGCCTCTGTATATTCATTAACATCTGAAAGGGCAGAGATGGGGTCCTACTGTGCTGAAAAAAATCTTAGCAGTTCAGAATTGCAAACAGATGCATGACACCAGGAAAAAAATGAAATGAGCAGCACTTTCAGTTGGACACTCTCAAACTGCGAATTCTCATCCAGGTATGGCAGCATGCCGTGGTAGTCCTAGCACTGGAGAAGATAAGGTAGGAGACTGCAAGTTCCAGGCAAGCTTTGGGAGACCCTGTCTCATGACGGGAGGGAGGGAAAAAAAGAAAAAGAGAGAAAGAAACAACAATAAGAATTCAAATTCTGTGATCATGATAGAACTAAGTGAAGATTCTTGGGCCTTCTCCTGAAATAGAATTAGAATTTTTACAACATCTTCATGTGATTATTATAAAGTTTTTAAAGCAAAAACCTGTAGAGAAACCAGAACTTTGGCTCCCTTTGAGAGAGATAAGAAGTCGCTTGAGGGCTTTGAGCAGAGATGTAAATTGAAGAGTATAAGAAAGTCCTAGTAATGCCAACCAAGAGAGGGTTAGGAAGACTCCTTGAGCTTCATGTATAAATCACAAGTTTCCTTTGTGTACCAAAAACTAATCAACTTGAATCTATGGTATATTAGTTTGCTTTTCTGTTGCTGTGATAGAAACACTGACCAAGGGAATTTATAAAAGGTAGAGTTTACTTCACTTTTTTTTTTTCAATAATTTGCCAAAGGGGCAAGAGTCCATCATGGCGGGGCAGCATGGCCATAGTGGTGGCTAGAGTAAGCGCCAAAACTAGACCCTCACATCTTGAAGCAGGCATAGGAAGCAGAGAGTGACTGGAGATCCAGCAAGGCTTAAGAACTCTCTAAGCCCTCCCCCAATGACCTGCTTTCTCCACCATGGCCACACCTCCCAGTGCCACTAACTGGGGACAAAATACCCAAATACTTAGAGCCTATGGGGGACATTCTCATTCAAACCACCATATGTAGCTAGTAGAAATTTTTCCCTTGTTTTCATAGTCTTGTCTGCAAAGTACTTGTGTAAACGGATAAATTCTCTACCGGAAATACAGATAACATACATCTACAATTCTAAAGTATACAATTCAGTGACATTAAATACATTCATACTTTTGTGTAGACATGACCAACCACTCTCTATTTCAAATAGAAACTCTCTTTCCACTAGGCTCCTCTTAAGCCCCGGGAAACCAATATTCAATATTCTACACTTTATATCTGTGCATTTGTCTATTCTAGATACCTCATGTCACTTAAATGAGCATAGGAAGTAGCATTTATAGAGGCGCTGGAAGCTGAGACTACCCGCCATCATTTTACAAGTGAAGACATTGATATCCAGTAAGAACAAAGGCTGTAACACAAGTACCCCATGGAGCAAAAGGCTACTCTGGGTCCCACATTGAGATCTTACCCAGTCACAGCACTGTGGATTTTCCCCACTCTGAGCACAACTGAAAAGATTATTTCCTTGGGAACACAGACACATACAATTTCAAACTGAAGTTCAAAACAACTTTAGTTACTGTGTGTAATCTGACTTTTTTTCCTATCTTTTTTCCTAAAAGAGAGGGCATGAAGACAGCCCTCCAATACCACGAATTATTCAGTCGAATTTCCCACATTTGGGAAAATCACAAAGATCAGCACATCCAGGCTGCAATGGATCAGCCTCCCCCTGGGAAAACCACCTTCATGATCATGCCATCTTCCCTTCCAGGCAAGTATCTTATCTCAGTTTTAAAACGGAAAATGGAAATGATATCATCAACTAAGCAGAGGGTATAGAATTTTGAAGAGCATGAACAGAGTCTCTGTAATGATGTTAAAACCCACTATGTGAACCGAGAAGTACATGGTCTCAAAGGCACTTTCCCATAGTCTTCATGAGTTGGCAAAAATATTCACACGAAGCTCCCACAGGCTTATTCTACTGTAAACATTCCAGCACACAATAATTTAGATTCATAAAATTAAGTCTCTGAAATATAGGAGTACATGATTAAATTAAGTCTCTGAAATATAGGAGTACATGATTATGTTTACTGTGTACAGTATAGTTCTAAGACAATCTCATAGCTCTAAGAGGCAGACATTAGTATTTATCCCAATTTCACAGATGAAAAAGTAAGGAACAATACGGTCAGTAAAACTTTTCATTACTGTCAGAAAGGACCCAAGAAAAAAGCTTGATGGAGGAATCTTTTATTTCAGCTTATGATTTCAATCCATACTGGTGGGGAGAGCTGGGTGGAACCCATCATGGCCGAAAAGAAGCAGAGAGAAACAAAGACTACGAGCCAGGTATACTCTTCAAAGGCCTATGCCTCCAGGGATGTACCTCCACCAGACAGGCCCCACCTCCTAACATTGCTACTACCTCTCAAAATACCACCACCAGCTGGGGAACAAGCCTGCAATGTGTGCACCTGTGGAGCTTTCATACTCAAACCACAAGTGAATAGAACATGTCAAGAATGTTCCAACTAGTTTGGCAGCAGTACAAAAGGAAAGTGTATTGTACCCAAGAATGGTACTGTCCAAGCCCCTCTGTCCTAACTCCTACAAGACACTGGGAAAAGCAGTCTTAAAGGCAAGCACACTTTGTCCCAAAGAAGTGAGAGGCTGTTGCTCCCTCTTTTGAAAGAGTAAAATCAAGGAGCATGGAAAACCCATCCCATCTCTGATTCATTTCCTGCTTCTTTTTCACCCCAAACACAATCCCATCGGGTCCTCCAGCCACCACTCTGCCTGATTTAAAAGTTGGGAAGGAGAGGTAGAGAGTCGGGTTGGTAGTGTAATTTTTTAGATCTCTGCTCTCATTTATGATGGTATATCATAAAACCCAATCATAAACTTAAACCCAAATACTTTCAGTTGACATATATACCTCTTGGTAGAAATGTGTGTGTGTGGTGGGGAGGATACAGGAGAAATGCATTTTATTTCCTTTTTGTAACAATGGTATAATTCCAAATCTTACAGGCCACCACACAATTCTGCTCATTCTTTTCCATCACTTCTAGTCTGCCAGGAGACAAAATAAGTAACTTTTTGAAAGTTCATTCTTTAGTCCTGGGATTTCTCTTGGGAAGAACATGATACGTGTTGAGACAAACCACATGCTTTCAAATCTGCTGCTAGCACTGGTTCGTTTTCGTTTGCCTTTTGCATTAAAAAAGCACTCAGCAACATTACTGTGACATTTCTTTTGCCGGTGGCAGAAATAATTTGTGACTAGCTTTGCTGATTTACAAGCAATTTTCAAGTTTGGGGATTACATTAAAAATTAAGGACAGTGCAATAGGTAATATTTGAAGGAGGCGGTTGTTGGCAGACTTTCCTGTTAATTTATTATATCATGACAGACTGGTATGATTGAAATGGATTAAATGCTATATATGATTAATATTTTATGGGTGATATGGCATCATATAACAAAGTGCATAGGACACATTATTGACTGCCATAAGGTTTTAAAATGAGGACTTCTCTTTTTTAATATTTTATTTATTCTTATTTTGTATACATGAGCATATTGCCTGCATGCATGTAAATGCTCCCATGTCATGCTATGCCTACGGAGGTCAGAAGATGGCATCGGATCCCCTCGAAACTGAGTTATAGATGGCCATTAGTTGCCATGTAGGGAATTGAACCCAGATCCTCTGTAAGAGCAGCCCGTGCTCTTAACTGCTGAGACATGTCTCCAGCCCTGAGGACTGCTCCTTAGAATGATACCATTTCATTATTGCCCACCTTACCTGTCAAATTGAACATATATAATAGCTATCTGTAGTCCCATTTTAAACAGGATACTGATGTTGCAATTTGTCACAGAATATTAAAATAATTATTGTAGGTGAATTCTACAACAAGGACTTCCATCGAGAACGTCAATAGGGTCATGAAGAGTCAGAGCTGTATTTAGAATACATTGGTGTCACTGTTGGGACCATTCCCAGTTCCATGTTAGCTTCCAAATATACCTCCTCCCAAGCTTATACTGAGTTCAAGGTATTGTGTATACAGGAAGGGTGTTAAAAATACCTTTTAGTTGAGTGTGGTGTCACATGCCTGTAATCACAGCACTTAAGAGGTAAAGACAGGAGGATTAGAAATTCAAGGTCATTTTCAGCTATTTATCAAGTTTAAGGCCAGCCTGGGCTATTTGAGACCCTGTTTTAAAAAACAAAATAGGTTCAACAGTTAAGAGTACTGACTGCTCTTGCAGAGGACCAGGTTCAGTTCCCAGCATCCACATGGTGGTTCACAACTGTAACTCCAGTTCCAGGGGCTCCAACACCCTCTTCTGGCCTCAGTATGTGTTACATGTAGGGTACACGCATACATGCCAGGAAAACACTCATACACATAAAAATTAATAATTTCTTCATCATGGCGCTTTAGCTTCTAGGAAGCAGAAACCTGACTACTGACTACATTACCTCTTATTCCGTAGCTTCATCCCATTTCTCACAATGAGTTATTTTGTACTTGCATGTTTTCCCGCCCTTGCTGTTAAGATGTAAGAAACTTATGGCCTTTGCTCACTAATGCACACCTAGTCTTAGCATAGCGCCTGGCACATATGAAACAGTCATTAAAACGTAAAGTGTCTGTGTGTTTCTGTATTGTACATTCCTGTAGTTTTCCATCAGCATTCTGGGAGATTGGTTTTTAGGACCTCCTTGGTTATCAAAAATCTCACAGAATTCAAGTACATATTAAATGGTAAGATATGCACTTATAATCTGCTCAAATCCTCTCATATAATTTAAATCAACTCTAGATACCTAACATAATGTAGATGCTGTGAAATACATCTACATGCATAATAATGTGGTACATATAGACAATGGAGTTTTATTCAGCAATAAAGAAAAATGAAATTATAAAATTTACAGGAAATCAAGGTCTTTAAATTATTATATTAATGAGGCTGCCCTGTCTCAGAAAGATAGCTCTCACATGCTCTCTCTATGTGGATTTTAATTTCTCTTTTTAAATTTTATTTATTTTTCTGAGTAGGAGTGCTTTATCTGCATGTATATAAGTGCACGCACATGTGAAATGCCCGTGGAGGCCAGAACGGAAGTTACAGACGCTGGTAAATGAGCAGAGGTCTTTTGCGAGAACAACCAGTGCTCTTAGTTGCCGAGCCATGTCTCCAGCCCCTGTAAATTCTATTTTTTTTAATGTATGATATTTATGGGAAAGTGTGTAAGTCCTGAAACTAGAATGGGTACCATGTTGCAGGGATGGGAAGGCCAACATAGTATGTAAGACATGAAAGGAGAAAGGGGAACTATGGGAGTGGAGAGGTACAACTCAGGGCCAGGAGGCAGGAACAGGGGAGGGGCTAAATAAAATGAAGCTGTGTTTGAAAATGCTAAAATAAAACCTTTTATTTGTATGCTAATTTAAAAATTAATTAAAATATATATTCTACCCATAAGTGATTGAGTCCAGTGATGTGGAGAGCTGTGTGTATGTATGCATGTGTATATGTATATGTATATGTACTCACCAAAATTTGTGTATACATACATACACATTTTAATGAGTGTATTTTCACATTTCCTGTGACAGTAAGTATACATATGCAACACATCATATATGTAAGTAATAACTTACAAAATTAAAAATATAAGGATAACAATGTAGTTACAATGCATTTTTAGAATAATAACCTATTTCTCTAAATACCTCATTTCCATCCCTCCTGGCTGCATCAACAGCTTCAGGGCTGTTAATTTATCCATCATCACTGACTGATTAAGGACTAATCTGTTTTTGATCATCCATTTAAAAAAGACATGGTCCTGCCAGATGCTCAGCTGGTAAGGGCACCTGCTTCCAAGCTTATGACCTGGCTTTGATTCCCAGGACCCACATGGTGGAAGGAGAGAACTAACTCCCACAAGTTGTCCTCCAATCTCTACATATGTTATAGCACAGACACAAAATATAAATCACACACATAGATAGAAAAATGTAATAATTTCTTCTTTTGTTTTTGTTGTCTTTCTGAGACAGGGTCTCCCTGTAGCCCCAGCAGGCCTAGAACATTCTATGTCGACTGGTCTGGCCTCTATCTCACAGAGATCTGCCTGCCTCTACCTTCTGATGCTAGGATTAAATAGATGTGCACCACCACTCCCAGCTATAATTTTTAAAAAATATATTTCCTTCCATCATATGTGATCTCTCACTGTTGTCCTCAAGAGCTAGAACTTTATGGCATACTTTACTTTTGGTCCTCAAAAAATAAATTTTTCCAAAAGCTGCTTTGCAAGGAGTTGAAGTCATCAATAAGAAATTCACATCTCTTTCTTGGAAGTGTTATGAGGCAGGTCCTAGAAATCCATCTTCAAGGCAGACAATATTAAAAAGTCATCTCCATTACATGAAGCCCTGAAAGCCTGACATGTCTTCTATCTGAGCTAACCCCCTGCTTCAGACCACCATCTGAAAATATTGTTTCAAGCCCAGTGTTTACTGCAGTTTGTACAAATGGAATTAACAGTCCATGGCTGCATTTGCAGTAGCTGTAGCATGATGAATTACGGGACTCGGCCAGACTGCATTTAGCATAACTATTTAGTAAAGTGTCTCCAAGGGGAACATTTATTCTTTTTGTTTTACAATAATGTTTTTGTTAGAAAATGATACATGTGGACTGCTAAAAATTGGAAAATGCTAATAGAAGTTGCAGATAGTCTAATCTCCAAGAAATAATCAACATTTAACATTTCACTCATAAGATCAACATTTGCTTCCTGATGTGTTTCCATTACAACACTATTGATATTTGATTATTTGACATATAAATTATTAATCTCATATGATTTACTCTAATACAAGTAAATAATATCCTATATATTACTTAATATGCTGAAGAACATACTATATTATTTTACAATGAGCATTTCTAATTTAATATTGTAATGTCAACATTTTCTTACAATACAAGAACTATTTAAAGACACTGTTATGAATGACTATTATATTCAGATATAATGATGTATCACAAACTATCTAATTATTTCCTCAATGCTGGATCTGTTTGCTGTTTCTATCTTTCCACCATTACAAATAATACTTTGATAAACATTGCTTTATGTAATAATTTGTGTATACTTCAGGTTATTTTTGTTTCTAGAAATGAGATTCACACTTGTATAGGTTTTAAGTGTTTAAAATTCTATGAATACATATAATCGAGACATTAACTTCAAAAGAAACTGTCTTACATGAATATGAAGACTGGGCTTGATTTTTCCTAACCTCTTTTTCCACACTGGCCAGACTATTTTCTGCTACATTGGAGTTACTCAGTAAGGCATTTTTTTCAATGAAATAATATATGGCTCTAGCCACTGAACATAAAGCTTTCTAAAGAGGGGCAGCATGGCATGTGGAGCTCTTCTGGGTGCCAACTAGCAACAACACTCACACCTATGTGGGTTATCCAGAGACATGAACAAGTGGTATTTTCCTAATGGGTTTTAGCTTCTCCGTGTATCAGAGATATTTTATAGTAGCTGAGAATTTGAATAGAAGCTTAATTTTAGACTCCTCCACATATTAGCAGGACAAATTTAAGGATAATACAACTTTGGATCCAACTTCTTTGGATCTTAATTTTCTCCTCTGTATAATGGGAGACTTGACAACAGAGACCTCACTGATATATTATGAGGATTACATGAGATCATTCATATGAAGGTGCATCATCGTGCTAAGTCCATATCAATTGCTTAATAAATGTCTTCTATTTTTGTTTTATACAATTAAGGAATTCTGAAAGTATTTTTCCCCTAAAAGTGGAGTATGTACCGGAAGGTGACAATTTAAAATAAACTTTAAAAAATGAGTCAAGAAGTAAAAATGAGAAAACACACCTGCCAAAATTTTGTAAGATTCTTATAACCATTTAAATTCCTTATTGTTTTCATTATTCCAGATCTATTTCCCTCTAATGGTTGGTAACAAACTTGGAGAGAAAAGGTACCTTTTTGCAGAGGAGCAAAAGAGTGGTCACTAGTGAGACCAGCACCTTGCCCCAGAATCACCCTTTAGAGACTGATGGAACAGAAAACTGTCAAGGACCTGACTCCAGAGACGTAGACAGGGAGGAAGCAAGCATGAACTGACAGGAGGCTTGACAAGCTTCCAGCATTGTGTGACTGAGTTCGGTGGATGATGGACACTGATTACTGTGTAAGGACCAAGTAGATATTATGGTCAAGGACAAGTCATGTTACACTAAGGATTGATTGGTGACAGGTTGGCAGTGTTGGGAGAAGGCTAACTCAGAGTAATAGGCTTGCTAGTATTAGCAGGAGGGGGCAAATCAAACCGTATTTTTCTTGGTTGTGTTGTATAGATTCCTGTGTGGAGGCACTGTTAGGTGCAGAGGAATCAGCTGTGAACAAAAGGCAAACATTCCACACTTTAGAGAGATGTAGTCTAGTTGGAGAACACAGACAATAAACTGTAAAACAATGCATGTTTAAGTGATATGTGCTAGAAGGTGATACATATTTTGCCCAGAAAAAGATGGATTGCGGACATGGCAGATACAGTCAGGGAAGGGTAAACATGTGAAATAGACTTTGAAACAGTGGGTCCTCTTCAAAAGTGACCCTGTTGTCAAGATTGAAGGCGTAAAGGAGTCAGCAATGCAGAACTGAGAAAAGAATTGTCTAGGCAGGGGAGCTGCAAATACGACGGCCACCAGGTGGAAGTATGTCTGCTTTTGAGGGAAAGAGGAGGAGGAGGAGAGCTAGCTGGAGCAGGGCAGATGAGAGACTAGTAAGAAACAATGGCAGAGAGATGAACAGGAAGTAGTTCACAGAGAGCCCAGAGAGCCACGATAGTGTGTGTAGACTTGGATCACTTTCTCAAATGATGTTCTACAGTAATGTGCATTCAGCCCACTTCCAGACTACCCAAAGGAATGTGAGTACAAAGAATATACTCCTAAATTCCACGACCAAATCCCTCTCCTGTGTTCCTTATCTCTGTGACAGGTAGAAGGGCAATCCTTGGGGAGTGAATAATAAGTGAAGGTAACGCTGGCCCTGGTCCTTGGAGGACTAGGGGTACTCTCAAAAGGCTCTGATCTCTGGGCTCAGATCTCATGATTCTGTATCTGTAACCCTTTCAGGGTACAGTTGGGGCCCCCTCCATTCTCCATCTGCCTCTCCCTGAAGGCACAAACACACAAAGAACTTGGGAAGGTAGAGAGGTCTAATTACCGGAAAGGAGACTAAACCTGCGTCACTCTTTCCCCTGGAAGGTTCCACTTAATAGTTTGCAAAAACACTCAATATTGGAGGTGGGTGGGATTGAGGGTTGTGAGTATTCAGGATCTCTGTATGAATAAATGTATGACTTTAAATGTTGACAAAAGCAAATGCATTTATTTTTAAGACTGGGGGAGGGTTTGAGAATATTATGTGTTTATAAACCATTTACATGCTTTTTATGAGCCATCTACAACTTGCCTTTTTTCTCTTTTGAGATGGGGTTTCGCTATGTAACCCCTGGTTGGCCTGAAACTCACTATGTAGACCAGGCCAATCTTGAGCAGAGATCCACTTGCCTCTGCCTCCCGAGTGTTGACCAATGGGACTGACTAGGCTTGGCCATGTTTAACCTTCATCTCCAACTTCCGATTTATACATTTATGTTCTCACTTCATGAAAACTGAAAGCTTCCTTTATTTATATTTGAGAGATACTCAACTATTAAAATAGATATTGGGAATCTATATTGCATATGTGTTTTTAGTTCATTTGAATAAAGAATCATTTTCAATAGTTAAAGAAAAGACTAAAGAACTCTGCCAGGAATTGGGAGTCAATGAGTAATAGCAGCATAGCTGGGATGGAGTCACTTTGAGAAGCTGGTCTTTCTGAACGTTCTTGTTCAGAGCACCCAGACAGACCCTTCTTTATTATTGTGATAGATTGCTGACTTTAGAACCTAAACCCAATCCTGGGTTTCTCCTTCCAGTTAACTAGACTTCAGAGTAGGTTAGCTTGCTCAGGGCCAATGCCTGTTGGTTTAACCACACATCCTCTCACCAGCAGCTAGAGAGAGACAAGCCTTGAGTCATACAAATGCTTGTCTAATAGTTATTTGTTGAATACCAAAAGTTCTCCCCTGGAGCACAATCTCTCCAGTCCTCTCATCTCTTGCTCTTAGTTGCTCAACATAGAAAGCTAGTAGTCATCGTTTGTTCCGTTACCACCACCACATACAGCCAATAAATCCATCAAAACCAACAGCTCCATCTCTGCATAATGTCACAGCTCTGCCCGCCTCCTTCCTTCTCTGTGGTTGCATCCAGGTCCCGAGTTCTTCAGCACATTTGGCCTCAATGTCCTACTAACTCTCATCTGATGTTCAGGCTACCATGCTTGTCCTCCTAAAGGCAACTGTGGGTTTCAAAACCCCATGTCTGATTATTCCATTCCTCTGTAAAATCCTCCTTTTTCACTGCAGTAAAATAAAGCCCAAATTCCTCGTGCTGGACTATGAGGTGGCTAGTTGACCAGTCTCTTAGCACTTTTCTCACTGATCTTCACCCTTAGCCACAGACTCTAACCACTCTGGATCTTCCTTTTGTTTTCAAATTGGGTCCATTTGTTCTAGCATCTATACAGGTATTTTCCCCCCTCTGCTCACCTCCTAAGGCTAACTTCTTATCATTCAGATTTCACCCATGTCTCATGCAAGCTTTTGCAACCTCAAATCTAGAGTAGCTCCCATTGTTTTATCCTAAGAGGACACTGTTCCTGTTTTATTTATTTATATTTTGTAACTGTTTTGCTTGCCTGTATGTAAGTATACTGCATGTATACAATGCCTGCTACAGACGGTTGTGGGCTACCACGTGGGTGCTAGAAACTGAACCTGGGTCATCTGCAAGAGCAGCCGGTGCTACCAACTGCTGAGCCATCTCGCCAGCCCCACGTTTTTGTTTTTATATTCCTGGTGGATACATAAAATCTGTACAAGCGCTAAAATCCATAGAACTATATACATAACTCAATTTTATTGTGTGTTAATTTAAAAATAAAACTAAAAATGAGCTTCAAATTTGCATAAAAATAATTTAAAATAATTTCTTAGGCCTAGGGCTATAGTTCTGTGGTTGAGAGTGGCCTTTTGGCATGTGTGAGGACCTAGCTTTCCTCTCCAGCACTGAAAATTATAATAATAATAATCTTTAAATATTCCAGTGAAAGCCCCCCATTATTTATTCACCGTTTCTCTGAAATTGGATAGTTGAATTGTTCTCAACTCTGTATAAATAAAGCTGCTGGGGGAAAATTAATTTCATTCTCATTTAGACTTTCTTAGAAATGTGTGATGGTGGATTTAATGTCAAGTTGCCACAAATTAGAATCATCTGAATAGAGAGCCTCACCTGAGGAAGTGTCCTGATGGCCTCAGTTGATGTGGAAAGACCCAGCCCAAATGTGGGCAGCACTCGTAGTAGCGGAGATCAAATGGGCACAGCAGCAGGAAGATTATTTGATTATTTGCCTTTTGCTTGGTCTTGTTTGGTCTTCCTTCTTGTCGCAGACTTGATTTACTGTATTTCTGCTGCTACTGCCGATTCAGTCACTAACACGAGAACCAGCATTTCCAGGCTTCCATCGTTGACTAAGGACCAGCAGTTCTCCAGTAGCCTTCCATGTTGTAGGTAACAGATTGGGACTGCTGAAGCACCCAGCCCTGTGGACTGAGAGACTACTGAGTTCTCAGCCTCTCCAGTGTGAGACAGCTGTTTCAAGGGAAATTGATTTAATCACACATACACTATTCACTCTACTGGTTTTATATATATAATGAACATATGTGTAACAGATATATATTTATATATGTATAGTCATTCTATTGGTTCTGTTCCTCCAGAAAACCCTGACTGATACAAATAGAGCCCCAGATGTGGAATTCCTGAGATGGTGGTATCATAGTTTCAGAACTCTTGATGTCTGCTGACAAATTGCTTTTCACTGTGGGCCATGTCAATTGCCCCTAAGTGTCTGAGGTCAAAATATCTGAGCATTCTTAAGAATGCACTGCTAGGGGCTGAAGAGATGGCTCAGCAGTTGAGAGCACTGATTTCTCTTCGAGGGGACCCAGGTTTGGTCCCCAGCACCCACTGTAGGTAACTCCAGTTCCAGGGGATCTAGCACCTTCTTCCATGAGCATTGCACGCACAAATGCACTTACATACATGCAGGCAAAACACTCATACACACAAAAAAAATTTTTTTAAGAAGTGCTACTGGATGAGACTAGCGGACTGCTGGGGTCAGCAGTAACCAGCAGAATAGATGAGCTAGGTGGGTGTTTAGGCCAAGAGAGAGACTAGAATCTCAGATCCGAGGATTTTCTCTTCAAGCTTTTGCCCTTCTCATTAACGCAAGTTTATTTGGTTGCCTTTTCTTTTTTTTTTTTTTTAGGATTGATTTTTATTTTCTCATTTCTCTGTCCCATTTGCTTTAGTTATGAAACAAGAAAAAAGCGAGACTTCCAAAGCACTCAGGCTGTTCTATCGATCAACCTAGCAATGTTTTGTAAACACAACCTGTGAAAGGCCATGTGTCAATCCCAAGAAGGTTGCAGAGACCCATAAGCACTATCTTTACCCTGAGGAAATGCGCAACAGGAAGAGGCGAAGTTCATGTGATGTCTCTGCTCCACAGTTCTGATGATGGTAAGGCAAATGATAATACAGACAGGTGCTGCTTAGATGCTTGAAGAAAGAGCTCCCACGTCAAGTGGGCAGGATGAAGAAATACTGGAAAGAAGATGTTAAACTGAGCTGCGCCTTACAAGATGGGTACCTCAAATCAAAAGCTAGCGGAGAAATGGCTTTTGCTAAGGAGACAACCTTTGCCAAGGAAAAGGGAACTTGTTGACCTTGCAGGAAAAGAAACAACTCTTCTGAGGTGAATTGAAGCTGACTGAACAGCCTATTTCTATGCATCAACTTGCAAGGGAAAATGAAACAGCCAATTCCCGAAAGCAATGTTGTTCTAGCGGAGATGGAGATATCATGTATAATAAACTGGGAAAATGTGAAATGAAACATCTGTTCTGCGTGCTTAGGCACCAGGACACTCCCAAGACCCGAATCCCCTCTCCACATTGTGCATGCTGCGAGGATGAGCTGAAAATGAGTTTGGAAGGTGCATCTCTTTTCAATAAGAAGGTTCATCATGTCTCTCCAGCTCATGTAATAATCATTTCAGAACATTTTAGATAAGCAATTGAAAGACACAATGAAGAAGGAATGGTGACAAAACTGAAAAGGAATCTACATAGTCAGTAAAGCCAGGCACCATTGAGAGATGAGTTTCATTGTTGCATCAATGCCTTCAGTTAATTTAACCAAATAAACAAAGCTGTAAACATTGTATTTGTGGTGTTTCTTTTGCTACACATCTATGTAGACAGAAGATACATTATAAAATGCAAAACCTTCCTATATTTAGGATTTGATTAATTGCATAGATGTTTGAGAAAATAAAAAGTGGATATTCTTTCATTGAATGTTTTATTTCTCATTTTATTTTTTCTAGATTTCATTTGTTTCTCTCTGTGTGTGTGTGTGTGTGTGTGTGTGTACATATGCCACAGTGTGTCAGAGGACAGTGTGTAGGAGTTGGTTCTCTCCTTCTACTATGTAGGTCCTGAAATGGACTTCAGGGTGTCAGGCTTAGTGGTGGATGCTTTAAACCACTGAGCTATTTCTTCAGCACTAAAAATATCATATTTGTTTACTTATTGGGGGCTGGAGACATGATACATTTGTGGAGGTCAGAGGACAACTTGAAGGAGTTTACCTGCTGAGACATCTCATTAGCCCCTCATTGAATGTTTTTAGAATAGGATGCTATCCTCCTACATACTGTGATATACATGTTATTCTTTCAGGTTGCCCTCAATTTATGATACTAAGTAGAATCCATGTAATGACTTTCAAAAATATTGTTAGTGTTTAAGCTAGATTAGTATCCAAGTTTAAGTTGATAATATACAGTACCAACTCATTGGTTATGCTCAAGTGGCCAGGTGCGGAGGTTTTTGAGGTCAGTCTCAGGAACAGACATTTTCTGCTAACACTACACCTTATAGATTTTAATATTGCTTTCCAAATATATCATCTCATTTGCACTTGGCCAGAACTCATAGGCTGTACAAATATCTTTACCCAATATTCTATGAAAGAGGAAGTCAAAGGGTCTGAGAATGATTTTGCCAAGGTCATTCCAAGAACCAGGACAAGATACTGTCTCCCAAGTTACCTGTTTTTCAACAATTTTATATTGAATATAGTCCAGCAGGGTTTTTCTTGGGAAGTCTTCAAGAGAAACATTTTCTAGTCTTTGGCTCTTGTCTAATATCCTCTCCCATTTCACTTTCTCTGTAGGCCCGTGGGATCTGCAGTGTAGAGAAATCTTGTGATACCAATGAGGAGGATGGAAGGCACCTTCCCAAAGGCACTTCTCGCTGTGCCCAGAGCACTGCCCAAGTGAATCCAAGTACACCAGCAACCACCGCATTGAAAAGTGAAGAGAGCAGAGGCACGTAACTCAAGAGCCACAAGGCTGATGCTGGTAGTGACCTTGTAAGTCCCATGTGACAATACAGAACAGTGAGAAACACAGTCTAGGTCCAGGATGAACTAATTCAAGCATTTGGGACAGGACCAGAGCACAGTGGCTGTTGAGAGAGCAGGAGTGTGGCACTGGTGTCCTAAAAGTTGAGGGATGGGAGAGCACGCACACTGCTTTCTCCAGTGGTCCATCATGGCACTCAGTGGCTCAGTTTACTCTCCCAACCCTGGGATGTAGAGTCATCTTGACTCAGGCTTACCAGGTAAAAGAGGCGAGGCATGATGGGATGTTGGAGAACAAAGAAGGGAGGAAGTGCATGCTTTATATAAAAGGCAAACTCAGTGAGAAACTGCCAGGGCAACTAAAATAGACCTTACCTCTTCTTACATACTTTTTATATGGTCACCATTATGATGCTGTCCAAAAACTACCAAAGTAGCAAGAAGCTTGGGGGTATTCAGATTACATTCAGTAATTTTGAATGTTGTTTTTTTTCCTCTTAACTTCTAAAACATTTTACTTCACAGTTTACATATTAAAAATCCTTTAGACTCATAGTTTTACTAAACTGTATAATTCTTCATTACTTCAGTGTGTAGAGATTTACTGTTATCTATTATGCTTTGGTTCAAAATATATAATGTTTCCTGTTTTAAGGACTATCACAAATTATGCTATTATCAGCATCCCTGTTCATAAATCTTTGTCTTCTCTGCACTAAAACTTTCAACTGTGTCAGAGCATTTCATCATGTCTGGGAATTAAAGGGTTAGGATTAGGAAAGAAATCAGAAATGTGAAAACAGATGTAGACTGGGAGTGTTGACTCTTTACGTGGGGCATGGGCCACAGGGGCCACAGAACATGAAGGGGAGTCTTCCTTTTGTTTTAGCATAATGTGCACTTACTGACTGTGCTTGCCTAGAGCCCTGATGTGGCTAGAAAGTACTATAATGAGGGATTGTCTTTCAACGCTCAAAATTAACTTTATGAAGGGAAGAACACAAGTTATATGATAACACTGAACATTAATATAGCAGGCTATGTCCTATGCAGCAGGAATGAAATATATCACATACATTGAGATTTTAAAACTACTGTAGTAGGACTTTGCACAAAAACTGATAAATTGTAACAAATAAGAAATGATTAATAATTTGTCCTTCACTGCTGTACCCTCCCCCCAGGTCTAATGATGGTGATATCTAGCCCAAAGGATACCTTTGAATCAAAAATGGTACCTTTCTCAAGACACCTGGTTTCTATCTAACTGAACCTAATGTATATTGATTTTGTTAGGAAATTGGAACAATAACGATAGAACAGTAGAAAGCTGGAGTGGTAGCTCAGTGGTTAAGAGCACTTACTGCTCTTGCAGAGGTCCCAAGTTTAGTTCCCAGCACACACATTAGGTGGCTCATAGCTGCCTATAACTCCAACTCCAGGGGATCTAGCACCCTGTCCTGGACTCCACATGCATCTGCACTCACATGTATATACCCATGCACAAACATACATGCATACACATAATTAAAAATAAAAATAAATCCAAAGAACTGCAATAGTAAAATGCTGTGAACAGCACCTCTTCACAGGTCAGCCTATTCTGCACAGCATGGGACCTGGCTTCACATCTCATGGGATGAATTAGTGATGTACTTAATCCATTGGCTCTTACTGTACTATAAAGCTGCAACTTACCAGTTCAGTATTTTGCTGTTAAACTAAAAGAATAAGAAACTAAAATAATATGCAAAATAGTAAAAAAGAGGAGCAATAGGAAGTTCTAGGGATTCTCAAACTTTAATCGTCAGATGTATGATCATGTGGGAATCTTGTTGAGGATGGATGTTCTAACTCAGAGGGAGAGTCTGGGATTCTTCATTTTGCTTATTTGGGTTGTTGTGGTTTAATCTGGTCTGGTATGATGATCGAACAAGAACAAACTTAAGGGAGGGAAGGTTTATTTTGTCTAACAGTTTGAGGATACTGTAGCAGAGAAGTCATGTGGCAGGAACTTGAGGAAGCTGGTATAGTGAATGCTGGTGCTTGGTCCTCTTCCGCCTTTTCATTTGGTCCAGCCCCTGGAATGGTGCCATCCATAGTTAAGGTGGGCCTTCCCACCTCAGTCTATTCTAGATACTCTCTCACTGGTACTCTCAGAGGCTAGCCTACTCTAGGTAATTCCTCACAGGCACGCTCAGAGGTTTATCTCTTAGGTGATTCAAGAAGCAGGGTCTTCATGTATCCCCAGATGGCCCCAAATTCATTACATACACCAGCCTAGCCTTGATCTCACAGAGCGCCTAGATTTTATATTGATAAATAAAACCATATACATACATAGGACATGACAGTAGAAGAAAGAATGTCTGGGAGAATGAATGGGAATAACGGGAAGAGGAGGAACAGGAGGGTGTGTATGTGAACATGGTCAAAAGACAGGAGATTATGTGAGTGAATGTGGTCAAAGTATATAATATATTTGTATGGAAATGTCTTCATGAAACTCATCTCAAAGTACAATGAATATAGGTCAACAAAATGCCTCTTCTTCAAGTATGGGATTCTGTGGGTAAGAAAAATAAGAAACTAGCAACACTTTCCCTAATAACTATATTTTTACGGTAGCTTGAAACCCCTCAAGTCACATGCAGTTTTTCTACTGCTGAGGCACTTGGGTGCATGCCTCTCCTAACACATTTCATTCTTTTCAAATAGGTTTCATCTTTCCACTTAAGCAATAAACTCATTAACTTTGCTTCACCCTGACTCATCCTGAAATTGTTTTCTGTGGAAGACTTCAAGGACTCAGTACATCTGAGTAGACTCCCTACTGAGATCCCAGCTCTGAGAGTAACCAGACTAATCATTGGCAGCACCACTGAGGTTTATTTTCTTTCCAAGGTGACAGTTTGAATACCTATCCTCCAAAATTCATGAAGGTTAATGTCCCAAGTTAAGGCATTCCAAAAATGTTAGAAATAAAATCTGAGGTCTAAGGACTCCACCAGCACCACACAAAGACCACAGGACAAAGTGGAAGTTACTTGGCAAGGGAGCTGTATTAATTTGTATTCTGTAGCTGTGATAGAAACACTGACCAAAGGAATTTATAAAAGGAAGAGTTTATTTAGCTTACAGTTCCAAAGAGGCAAGAATCCATCATGACGGGGAGGCATGGTGGCAGAGGTGGGTGGAGCAGGAGTAGAAGTTAAGTGCTCACATCTTCAAGCAGGTACAGGAAGCAGAAAGTAACTGGAGATCCAAGCAAGGCTTAAGAACTCTCTAAGCCCGCCCCCAGTGACGTGCTTCCTCCAGCATGGCCACACCTTCCAAGAGCTCTCAAACCAGTGCCACCAATGGGGACAAAATGTCCAAATATTTAGAGCCTATGGGGACATTCTCATTCAAACCACCACATTCCACTCCCTGACCCCGACAGACTTATGACCATATAAAATGCAAAATGCATTTAGTCCAACCTTAAAACTCCCCATAGTCTTTACCAGTCTCAATACTACACAAAAACCATAGCCCAAAGTCTCTTCTGGGACTCAGGGCAATCTCTTAACTCTAAGCTCCTTTAAAAATCAAAAGACAAATTACATTTTCCCAACATACAATGAAACTAAATACACATTCTCATTCCAAAATGGAGGAATAAAAGCATAGTGAGGAGATACTGGAGCAAAACAAGACCAAAGATGGGCAGAGCAAACACTAATTCGGAAGTTCCATGTCCAAATTCTGGGACTTTACTTCCAAAGGCTTAGAAGGAAGAAATGAGGAAAATAGGAATACTTTAAATGGGGAGGGGAGGGAGGTGGGCTTAGACAGGGAGAAAGAGGGAGAGATAAATAATGCCTAGCCAGTGTAAAAAACCAGAGAGATGTGTATTAATCCAAAAACCTACCAACAAATTACACATATAATATCTCTACATGAGTCTGTGTGAACAGCTTAAGGTTACAAAACAATAAACAGTGACAGACAGGAGAAACCTTTCTTTGAGTTGTTGGCCAGAGTGGTCCAGGAGACTCCCAAACTTACACAGGCTATAGCCACAGCCCTGATTGCCTCCTAGAACTTGAAAGTAAGACCCTAATGCTTTGGACATGCTCGGACACAAGACTTGGAGCAATGGAGCTGGAACTGACCTGGAAGCACCTCCTTGAAGGCTAGCTCTCATAGCTCAGAGAGCACTATGCAAGATGCTAAGGGAGAACATCAATCGATGGTCCAATCTCAGTGTTAAGGTCTAATAACCACATCGATGAGCAGCAGAAGAAACGATATTGGTGCAGTAGTGACACTTTTATTTTAGGGGTAGTCAACAACTACCTAATTGGACTTAAAGCCCATTCAGTGGGAGGAAACTAATGCGTGGTACTGTAAATATAGCCAAATGCATATGGCCAGAGAGGTCATAGATCTTATCATATGATCTGTCATATCCCTAGACAACTATAATTTCTTACTATGTGCTAAATATGGATCCTTATATTTACATACAAGTATCCCAGTCACCATTCATCAAAGAAGCTTCTTTTGTAACAGACAGAGATTATTACAGAATTATACAACTGGTCATACACAGAGATTGTCTATGAATTACCGAAGCCTAAGTGACACATCTACAATGCAACCTCTACACCTAAGGCTCATGGAACATAGTACAAGGGGTAAAGAGAACACTAACGCATCTTTCAGTTCTCACCAATGAAGCATACTCATGCAACAGAAGCCTAGGAACACAAAGGTCATAAATGGTCAAAGTGTAGAGAATAAGCATCTGCAGAGTGTGGGTCTTGAACAGGACTCCTATATTAAATTCACCCACCCAGGGCTCAGGGACCATTGTGGAAGAGGGGGCAGAAAGATTGTAAGAGCCAGGGAGGAGGTGCGTGACCATATGGAAATAGAGTCCTACAGGCTTCTGGGACCTTGCTCATATGAACCTACAACAATGGTGTCAGCGTGCATAAGACCCGTGCAAACTCAAGCAGATAAAAATCCAGCACAGAACTGTGGAAATGGGCAGCAGGACCCAATCCTAATGGAAGAATTATTACTGCTGGGTGAGGAAGAGCTGATCCTCTTAAGGAGAGAGACTCTGGATGGACTGACCACACCCCAGTGGATGAACTTGCACTGAGGGATGTCTAAGGACACTAGTTTAACATGATGGGCCTTGACATGGATGACAGAATGTATGAATTCCACTGGAGGAGGTGTGGGAGGGTGCCAGTGGGGGTGTAGAGGTGATTGGGATATTCTATGTAAAATACAGAAAAATTCAATAAAAATTTACACAAAAAAGAAATGTATGAAATACATGGATGCTCAAAATATTGCAAAGACAAATCATACATCTTGAAGATAGTTCATGTGTTTGAAGAATCAGTATTGCTAAATTCTCAAATATACAACTTACATATCTAATTAAATGTCTCTCAGAACTCTAAAAGGAATATTAGAATTCTTTGTCACAAGCCAAAAGTTTTATAGGGCTTGAAAGAAAAGACCAATATTTAAGTTTCTTAAACAAGTGATCTGGCAATGAGTTGCCCTCATTGAGATAGAATGCTGGGAGCAAAGCAGCAAGGGCTGTTTTTGTTGCCTTCTGCTGGGTGAGGATGCTACGGTGAGATTATGCCATGGTGGAATAGGCCCTCACTGGACAGCCTACCTGCTGGTGCCTGGACCTTAGACTTCCAAACCTCTAGGAATGTAAGAGGTAAGTTTCTATTTTCAGTATTTATAAGTTACATAGTATGTGGTATTTTGTTATTGCACTATGTGCTAATTAATACAGCATGTATAAAATGGTAAAACACAAATCTATTCCTCGTCTCTTATCTTACCTGTAGGCTCATGTGTCTAACTTCCTTCTGCACTCCTCTACTTAAATAAGAAGTATCTCAAATATCAAAAAGAGAGCCCATTATTGGGCTGTGTATTCCATCTGGTCAGCTATCCTCATCCATACTGAATCCTACCCAAAAGTCAGCCGTGATTGCTTTCCTTTATTGCCTCTTGCTACATCTACTCCATTAGCAGTACTGTCAGTTTTCCTCCAAAATTTTGCTCCTAAGTGATCTGCATTTCTCATTTTATCGTCTTATAAACTTTTCTTCACTCTGTAGTAAGAATTATCTTTCTAAAATGTAATTTTAATTTGAATAAAAAGCTTATATATGCAGAGTTGAACAAGTGCTATCATCAAGAGAAAAGAAAGCAGTACAAACTAGTATCTTTCGGAAAAAGGATTTCAGTGGTGTGGTTCAGCACCGTTTTTTTGTTTATTTATTTACTATAATTTGGTTATGGAAAGAGACCATCTTACCTTTATTCCATCCATTTATTATTTGTATGTTTATCAAGGTAAACCAAATTCACTTGCTTAAACATTACCAATTCATTTTTAAAAGGTGTACAGTTCAGTATCTCCTTTTTATTAGTTTTCATTTTATGTGTATGAGTGTATTGCCTGCATGTCTGTAAGTGTACCCATGTCATGATGCAATGACTGTAGAGGCCAGAAGAGGGCACCAAATCTCCTAGAATCGGAGTTATGGATGATTGTTAGCCATCATGTAGTTGCTGGCAACCAAACCTGGGTCCTCTGCAAGAGCAATCAGCGCTCTTAATCACTGAGCCATCTCTCCAGCCCCCAGGCCAGTATCTCTTGACAATCATATAACCACTCACTCGAGATACAGGATTTATTTTTAACCCACAAAGTTTACATGTTACTTTTGTTAGCTTTTTAATTTGTGTATGTATTTATTTTGTGTGTGTGCATGTGTACACACACACGCCAGAGCACACCTGTGGAGGCCAGAGGACAATCTGTGGGAGTCCATCCTCTCCTTCTACCCTGTGGGCCCTGGAATGGAACTTAGGTCATCAAGCTTGGCAGCAAGTGCATTTACCTAACACTGAGCCACCTCACATACCCCAGGAAATTGTATTTTAATGACTTCAGTGACTTTCTTTTGAATTGAATAAACTCCCTGTCAGAGTCCTTGAGTCCCTACGAACGCCACTTCTGCTACTTCTCTGATCTCTGCTCGGTCAGCATGGCCCCTGTCTGTGCCCGCATTCCTCCTTATGGATGTTCAGCTTGCCAGTTCTTTTATTGGAATGATCTTCTATCGTCTCCTCTTCTGCTTTACCTCCTTATTTAAAGTTCCTTTTGCCTTACCTCAAGTAAGTTATCAATAGCTTATTTCATTAATTTTGTATAACTGAGAATGATTTTGTTAATTTGGCTGTTTGCTTCCATCTGCCTAGGACTAGAAGGTAAGGAGAAGATAGTGTCTTGATCTATCTTTTGCCACACAGAAGGGTCCATATATTAGGTTGAATTATATGGAATTGCTAATATATGACTTTGGTCTACACAGATGTTGATTCCCTGTGGTTCTTAGAGGTCATGATCACTGTATGAATTTTGGGTTGCTACCACTAGGAGACAGTAGACAGTTATTTCTGAGCAGTTAGAAATGGTTTGCTCTTGAGTTCACTTGATGTCTTTCTATCCTAAATTGTCCCTATAAGTACCACTGCAACTTTCTGAATACTAATTTTCTGTCATACAGGTATCTTTCTTAATTAAAATAGTCAGCATGGGTCATTTACATGCAAAATTTAAAGGCAACATCTCTTCAAGGAAATTTCCTAAAACAGAAGAATTCATTTCTTTTGGGCTTACTGAAACATCATTTGTACAAATAAAATTCATCAATTTTAATACATGATTTGATGACTTGGATCTTTCCATTGCAACATGGGAAGATCGTTCTGAGCCCTCTGCCATCAGACCCCTCCAGCCCTGCTAGCCCAACCCCGTTTTCCTTGCCATCATATAGTTTGTTTCTGCTACAATCTTCCTTCTAAATGTTTTTACTTCAGCCATTTCTTTCTCTTGGCATAATGCCAGTGTGAGTCCGTAATTTATTCCCAGATAATTTTTACCTCTTCATGGATTTTGGTGGCAGGCAGTTCATAGACTTTCTCAAGCTTCTCAGAAGACTGGTGGTTTCTTTTGAGGTGAGTTTGATAGTACCAGAAGGCAGAACTGCAGGCTGACTGAAAGAGCCAGCTTTGTCAGCAGGACCAGCTGACAAAGATGCTGGCTTTGCCACCTGCCCACTAGGGAACCTTAGGGGAGCATCTCATATCCCGCACCCTGCTTTCTTAGCTTCCCCTGGGTCCATCGGACCCTTGATTCATGGTCGCTTGAGGAGCACGTTGGCACTAATGTGAAATGGTGATCGCAGTGCCTAGCATGGAGAAATGTCTAATAAACAGCACCTCACCCAGGCTTTTGGCGTCATGGAGGGGGCAGCCTCTCCAGTATGCTTTCAGCTCCATTTTCATTTTCTTTTCAACCATTTGCTCAACTCAGCTTCTCAGTCTCTGAATGATAAGGTTTTGGAAAATAAAAGGAAGGGTTGGACCAAGACTTCCATTTGCTTCTGAAAATCAAACTAATTAACTTAGTTATTTTGCATGTGTGTTTGTGTGCATGTGTGTATGTGTGTATGCGTGTGTGTGTGTGTGTGTGTGTGTGTGTGTGAGTGTCCCCATGTATATGTTGGGGGATGTATGTGTATATGTGTGCCCATGTGTATAGAGGCCAGAGGAAAATTCTCAGGTGCCACCCCTCGTTAGGCACCATCTACCTTGTGTTGTGTTTTGAGAAAGGATCTCTCACTAGCCTGAGACTTACCTGATTAGATTAGGCTGGATGGTCAGTGAACCCCAGGGATCTGCCTGTCACTTCCCCAGCCCTGGATTTGCAAGCCCGCATCAACATGTCTGTTGTTTTCACATGGGTTCTGGAGTGTGAACTCAGATCCTCACGCTTGCACAGCAAGCACTTTACCAATGAAACAGCCATAGTTACTTTCTTGTCACTGTGATAAAATATACTGATAAAAGCAACTTAAAGGAGAAAGTTTATTTGGGCTTATAGTTCCAGAGTGATGCAGGTCATCATGGAAGGTAAGCAGAGAGGCACGGTGTCAGGAGCAGAAAGCTAACTAGTCACATGATATCCACATACAGGAAGCAGAGGATGAACAGGAAGTGGAGCTTGGCTATAAAGCCTCAAGGCCTACGGACCAGTGAACCACTTCATCCAGCAATGCCCCACCACTTATATGTTCCACAATCTTCCTAAAGAGTGTCACCAACTGGGGACCAAGTATTCAAGCATGAAAGTCTATGGTGCTTACGTGTAAACCACATCATGAACTATCTCCCCAGACCTGAGAATAAAATCTTATCTATTCCTCTATCTAAATAGGTTTCCTTGTGTGGCCTCTTTTAGTATATCCCTCTTCCCTGATGAATGATTCTGAGCTTCTTTTCTCCAATCTAACCATTCATCTACATACAGAACTTGGGAGAAAATGAATTCAATTGCCCTTAACAATAGAACTTCATGTTATCAAGTTTAAATTCCTTTAAGTATAACAGGATATTGAATACAGTATGAGTTCAAAAACACAGCTCTTGTGTCGAAGAGAATAAGAATTTATTCTAGAGCCAACCATGAGTGATCCCAGTCCAAGAACACAGATTCAGGCTCCCCTAAATATCAAGTTCCAGCATGGAATCAGTTACATGCAGTTTTTTATAGTAAGAGAACAAATAAAAACATACACCAAGGCATTTTTAAAATATACTGGTGAGAACATCGGGTAGGCAGGTTACAACACAGAGGGAAAGTCTCTCCCACAGGTCACTGCAGACATTTTTTAACCTCTGAGTTGGTGGGAACTAGGAGTCAATTTGTAGTTTCCAAAATGGTTTATCTAATAGTTACAGGCATGGATATTAGGTCAAACAAGAGAATAGTTATTAAGGAAATCAAAGAGAGCCTAAGATAATTTGGCACTGAATCTGCAACCTTCCAGCTGTCCACAATTACAGAAGTGTTCATTGGTTAATCAGCTTCCTTCTACTGTCATGACCTATGTACATATATGATTTTATTTATCCATATAAAATCTAAGCGCTCTGTGATATCAAGACCAGCCTTGTCTATATAGTGAGTTACAACAACCACAATAACACAAAACCCAAACAAAGAAATAAAACCAAAGAAAGTGTAAGTGCAAAGTCTCTTCTGAGACTCGGGAATTAACTGTGAGCGTCTGTAATCAAAAAGAAAGTTACATACTTGTAGCATACAAAGGCACAAAGTACATGTTCCCATTCCAAAAGGGAGGAACGGAGACAAAGCAAGGAAAGATGAGACCAATGTGTGAGTGACACCCAGGAAGCAAACAGAAAACTCTGCAGCTCCACGTTTGGCATCTGGGACTTGTGATGGAATCATGCAGAGTGCAATGGTATGGTAACCCCACCCCTCCATCTCTGCTGCCTGTAGCACATAGAGCCCATCCCTTGGCTGGCTCCACCCAGTGCATGCAGCTATGCTTGACAGACATCTCACAGTCCAGGCATCTCCAACATTCTGGCATCTCCTGCAACTTAGGTGTTAGTGACAGGGAAAAGAATTATACCCGTGCATTTAATGTCATTTTTGTGTGTGTTTAATATTGTTTTATGATGGATTTTATACAAGTACTCAGCTAGTAGTGGTTTTATAAATACTTAATAAAATTTGTGTTGAAAATTTAAACAGAACTAAAATGGAGTAAAGCTATCTTGAGAAATGACTAGCACAGTTATCTAGTGGAACATCTGTTTGCAATGGCCTTGCTTGCTAAGATATCTGCAAGAAACTCTGCTTAAAAATATCTTAACTCCTGCCCTAAATATCTGCCTCTTCAAACATACCTGCAGAAAGAATTGCCTGTCACTAGTCTTAAGGCATGTAAACACCTGTGTTGATAATCACTTAAGCAGTAAAACCACCAATGCTGTAATTCTGTGGGGGGATCTAGAAAAACTACGGAAGATTCAACTCTGGGCTCACGTTCTTTGGGAGAAAACTGTTTGAGTTCACTGGCATGAATAAACTTTCCCAATATCTTCATGTGAGTGTCTTGATGCCTTTTCTGTGCTCAGTTTCCCTTAATAACATTGCTTTCCAAGCACTGACTCCCCTCAGGACCTCCTTGCAGTGAATCCAGTCCTGACACACACAGCCTGGCTTCAGCTGGCTTTGAACCTTCGCACAAGCCTCTACAGCCCTTTCACTCTTACATTTTTCATGCCTATTGTGGCTGAAATTCCTTTGGCTGTTGGGCGGGGAGCATAAACAACATCTGCCCCCTCCTCCTGTGGTCCCAATGACAAGCTGAGGCACAATTCTACCAAACTGCAGTCTGGGAAACCAGTCAGTTTGTTGGGCTTCCTTACAGAGCACTGGGTGAGGAGCACTCACAGGAGTATGGGTGATCCCCACCTAAGACTGCACTGGAAAGTCTTCATCCAAGCACAGATGCTGGCTTCTCCACAGCTGCATAAAATGGTGAGAGAGCCTCCCCTAGGCTTCCTCAGCCTATATACAATTAGTCCCTCTGCCAGACCACGTGCAACTAGAGCTGACTGGTTGGTTGGGTGGTATGGCTGGACTCAGATGAGGGTCCCCTGACTATCCCTGCCCTCGTCCTTCCTTCCTTGTGGCACATGACGGTCAACAAGCTCAGCTGTGATGATCCTAGGCAAGCGGGCACAACCAAGCTTGGGAAGATGGCATCTATCTAATGTCTGTCTGTCGGAGGGCAGTCCTCTATAACACCTATTAAAACCAGGACTACATGGATATTGTCAGGCTCTGCTGCCAGCTCAAGATGTAGCCTGACCCCCTTCAACCATACTTGTATTGGACCCAGTATGGCTTCCAGGGTGATCCTGGGGAAACCCTTTCCCAGACAGTTGATTTTGAACAGGAAACCCCATCAGCAGTTAAGGCTCTTTCCTTACACATGAATTTGGATGTTCACAATTTGCAGCCTTCCGTGGATGGGATCTTGCCTTTCAGGCACTCCAGTGCAGAGCATAAAGCTTCTCTTTAGCGGGGCTAATCTCTTTAAATTATAGCTGATTTCTTTGCCGCTTCCTTGTCTGATTGATTTCCTGGTTCTACTAATAAGCCACATAATAGCAAAATGCCTTTCATATTTTTATGCTAGGAACAGATAGCTGCCTTTGGCACTTGAAAGTCTTGGGAAGCTATTTGAGATAGCCATCATGTATGAAAGATTAATTTATTCGTATGAAATGCTTAATAACTAGAAAAAGGATATTTAAATAAAACCATTTCACAATCTGTTTTGCATATGGACAATGACTTTTTTCTAAGACATAAAGAACCTGAAGCATAACTAAAATAATGATAAATGTTGATTGAATGAAGCCAAGGAAGCAACTTCTTTGACTTTACAGTTGTGGTGACTCTGAGGTTTATGTAAGTGCTTGTAATGAAATGAAAACTTGCAATTGGAGTGATAGTGTTATTCATGAGTTTCATGAATATTTTCTAGCTCCTTTGTTCCCTGCCTAGTAATGACCTTCTTTCAGAAAGAAAGGACATAGCAAATGATAAAACTGTACTGAAGCATTTTTAATTAAAGAAGTCCTCACCATCTATTTCTAGCAATCCTAGAAACTATAGGACAAGCTGGAGGCATTCAAAGTTATTAATAAGGAAGACAACACACTTAGGGGTCAGGGCCCAGCTGGCCTTTAAGTGCCTACATTCCTGCCTCAGTATCCTGAGTGCTGGAATTGCAGAACTCAACCGACACACCAGGCTAAGGTGCTGCTTTTTGTGAAGATTTTCTTTCCCAGCAGTCTTTTCTTCTCTCTCCTGCTCTTTGTCCTCCACGTACTATCTCTCCCTTCCACGTTCTTCTCTTTCCTCCTCTCATGGCTTCTTTTCTTCATCGATTTCCCAAACCTGAGCTAATTACTTGTGGGATTATTCCATATCTATGCACCTTTTAGACCATGAGTCCCCTGAAGGTAAGGGGTAACTTGTTCTAGTTATGTAGTCTTATAAAGCTTCAAGGGAACAAAGCCACACCTGTGTTAAAGATTCTATAAGGTTGAATGATTGAGCAGAACTTCATTGTTGTAAAGAGTTAAAATATTACAGATCCAGAGACAAATTATCTGGGCTATTTTTAATGCCTTAATAGCCAGCCATTGCCCAGGGTTATATGTGGTATAATGTCCTTTTAAGAGTATTCTTAGCAAACAAGTAGCTGTAACAAATCCAAAGGCTAATATATCATCAGATAGCAGCCGAGTCCTATAGAAAAGTCTTCTTCTTTGCCTAATAACCTGTGGTACCCATTACATCAATGTCTTTGGTAAATACCTTGATTATGACTTTTTTCTGTAATTAATAAAATCTCATGTAACTGCCTCCATGGTGAAATACATCTTTTGGAGCAAAATGAATCTGTGTTCCTGGACGATGTACACTCAAATTTGGCCCAGAATAAACAATTTCTCATTTGCTTTTAGGAGTCTGTCTTGGATCAAGAGCCTTGGCACTCAATGTGGGGGGTCAAAGGATGACACACTTTTACTGGGGAACTTATCTCAATTGGTGCAACACGGGCCCTTTGCTCAGCTGTCCACGTTGTCACCTCATGGATGGTTCTCTCTGCAGCCCTGATCACATGTTTGGTTTAGTCAATGGTCTGTGGTTTTATTCTGAGCTGGTTGTGGGCAATACCTTGTTAATTATTTTCAGAGCATTTGCTTTATGAGCATTGGGTCCTATCATTTGTTGGTGGCATTCATCTTTTTTCTCTAGACATGACTCTCAAACTGTGTGTTTTACAGAAATTCAAGAAAGGAGAAAAGTTTGGAGAGAAATTGACATTTGATATTCTAGCTGGTTTTATGGTGGGTAATTGTGGTAATTTAACTTACAAAAGTTTGAGAAGAAAAAGGGAGTGAGGGAAACATTGATATTCCCAACCTGGTGTTTTACATATCAACTAAAAGTCATAAGGAGTCTGCTTTAATTAACATTTAAAAACATGTAAGCGACACTAAGTGATAAAATTACTAACTTATAAAAAGCTATTAAGAGGGGCTAGAGAGATGGCTCATCAGTTAAGAGCACTGACTGCTACTGCAGAAGATTGGGGCTCAATTCCCAGTAGCCACATGGTGGCTAAGAACCATCCTTAACTGCATTTCCAGGAACATCCGATGCCCTCTTCTGACCTCCGCAAGGGTGCACTCACGTGCATGCAGGCAATGCACTCATACACATAAAATTAAAAAAAAAAATTTGAAAAAGAAATTAATAAGAATTTTGAAAACAGTATCAAAATCAAAGAAAGATTTTAAAGGACAGGAAATTATTATTAAAAATTCTAAAGAATGCCTAAATATAAATTCTAAAGAACTTTTTCAACCATATGTGCCTGACCATTCTTTTCATCTGGGCCTCTTCTACCAAATGCATTTTAGCCCCCAGTCTTCATCACCTTCCTCTTCTGGTCTTCTCTTATAGTCCCTATTTGGAATAAAATTCTGTATCAAAGGAAAAGATTGCTATGGCCTCTTTTAAGATAAAATCTCAAGAAAGGAGATCCCAGTACTGTCTACACCCCCTGGATAAAACCTGAGCTGAAGACATTGATTATGGGGTTTCTGGAGTCAAACCAGGACTCACTGGGATTTGCTAAGAATTTATGATCACTCCATGTGCTCTTCATTGCCAACTTTGTGGGATTTAGAATTGCCATGGAAACGTAACTCTGGGTGTGCCTATGAGGAGATTTCCAGAAAGATTTAACTAAGCAGAAAGGCCTGTTCTGAATGTGAGAAGCACAGTCCCATAGGCTGAGGCCCTGGGTTGAATTAGAAGAAGAAATCAAGCCAAACACCAGCATTCACTACTCTTCTTCTCGAGACAAAATCAATGTGCCTCACTGTGTCATACTCCCACAACCAGGCCCTCCCTGTATGGTGTGCTGTGACCTTAAAACATGAACCTAAATAAGCCTTCCCTGCTTAGCTTGCTTCTCACCAGATATTTGGTCACAGAAATAAAGATGTAATAGACCCTGTTAATCTATATAAGCAGAGTTTTCGGACTTTTATTATTACAAATTCCTTTAGCATGCCTTCCCCTCTGCTGATTAGCTCTTAAAACAGAAAGATATTCACTAACTGAGGACTGGGGACAAGTCTTCACCTTTTGAATTCCAGAGGCCCATCTTACATCTCAAAAACGTAAAGATGCAAATTTTTGACTTTGTTTTCTCTGAGAGTGTACTTTGAAACAATGTAACTGTGGTATGTGTGTTCACATTAATTGGTCATGTCATGTAATTATTTATGTCATTTTGTATGTTGGGTCTGTTAAACTGGATCTATGATTTGATAGTCAAGACTACTATAGCATGCCCCTTCTAGACAAAATGGAAACAAACAAACAAGTTTTTAAAACACTTTTTTGGTTTGGGCTTTACTTGAACAAGAAGATTGAGTAAGAAAGAGTCTCTTTACCTTTATGGTTTGGAGGTACCAGGAAGCTCCTGGGCAGACTGTTAACATACCTTTATCCTTGACAGTCACAAGTGTAAAATGTTGCCTTGTCAGGGTTCCGAGTTTCCACTTTGGTTGTCCTGCAGCTCATATATATCTCACTGTGTACATGTACCTCCACTACTGCTCTGTCTTACCAGAAAGATAATGACTATATCATCTTGGTATATCAATATATGCTTCTGTATGCTGTCTTGGAAGCATATCATATGATGTGTTTATGTAAGAAAGCTCTCAGGTTTTGATTCAAACTGACTTGTCAGTAAGCCTTCTTATAAACTTAGTCCAAATTCCTTTTAAAGAACTCAAGCAAATCTTTAAAAATTCATTAATTTACATTTGTTGGTAGGAAAAAAAGTCTCCAGAATTGTTAACACATTTTGCTTGTGTGATTATTATTAGATACTTAACATATATTAGATATTTAAGATATAATGCCCAGTGCTGGGAAGATGGCTCAGCTGGTAAAGGTGTTTGCCATGAAGTCAAAGCAACAAGACTTCTTCCTAAGAAAAAGGGGGAAATATGAACTGGATCCAACCAGTTCGATTATTATGGTATTATTGATATTGAAATATAAAGATAACGCACACTCTGAGAAGCCGCCTGTCATACCCAGACTTCTGTCTACTGCAGAGCAACTTTGACGCTGTTGACTTTTGTTAGCGGTACCTCAAAGATTTCAATTACCTCTTTTACCCAAATTATACAAAAACAATTTCTAATGACATTTATGGTGTTTCTATCAAGACTGATCAAATTCTAGAACAAAAAGAGACGTCTCTGGAGTTATAGATACTGGACTAGAAATTTTAGATTGAACTAAATTCATTTAAAATAATTTTTAGAAGACATATTTTTAAATGATTTAACTTTAAAATAGGACATACAGAGATATGTTATTTTAAATAGCATGAATTTGTAATTTAAATGATTATATCTTTTTTAATTTAAAAATTTATTATTTTTATTTTATGTATGAGTGTGTATGAGGGTATTGCTTGCATGTAGGTAAATGCAACCATGTCATGCCATGCTTGCAGAGGTCAGAGGAGGGTGTCAGATTCCCTGGAACTGAAGTTACCGACTGTTGTTAGCCGCCCTGTAGGTGCTGGGTATCGAATGCCTGTCCTCTGCAAGAGCAGTCAGTGCTCTTAACTGCTGAGCCATCTCTCCTGCCCAAGAGATTCTATCTTTTTTTTTTTTTTTTTTGAGACAGTCTCCCTGTAGCCCCAGTTGTCCCAGAAGCTACTGCGTAGACCAGGCTGTCCTTGAACTCACAGAGATTTGCTTGCCTCTGCCTCCTGAGTGCTGGGATTAAAAGCAAGGGGCACCACGCCTGGCTGAGATTATATCTTAAGAGTCTAAATTTCTTCAATTAGCTTGTTTTCAAGGTTTCACACATAGCACAGTTAACTGGAAATTTTAAAAATACTAAACCGTATTCATATTTTTCCAATAAAAAATAAAGAGGTAGCTGGAGAGATGACTCCATGGATAAAGTGCTTGCTATGCAAGCAGGAGGACCCAAGTTCAGATCCCCAGTATCCACGAAACTTCTAAGCATGCTTTAACAATCTTTTTTGTCTCATGAAGGCTGTTCTCTTGCCTACTCAGTCCCATTTTGTATCACATCCTAAATATGAACATTCCTAGCGTGTCATGGAACATAAAACCTCAGGCTTTTGGGTGCACAAGATGCAGGGCCAAGAGGAGGAACTGTATAATGAGGTTGGGGGATTGGGTGGAGAAGAACCTGAACTTTGTTAAAGATTCTACAATGCTAAATGACTAATTAGAACTCAACAACTGTATGAATGTAGAGATTTAAAATACTGCAGACCCAGAGCCAGGTTATTTTGGACTACTTTTAGTTTCTTCAATATCTATTTGTTGCCCACCCTTATTTCTGACCTAACATCTTTTTGCCTATCAGGTAAAACCTTTGAAATGTACTGTTCCAGATCACTAGCTGCCACCAATCCAAAATCTAAGAACGCCATCAAATAGCATCTGCGTTCTCCCTGCTTTATTGCGAGCCGCCTCCTGCCGTCCCCACCAATGTGTTCAGTAAGTTCTTTTTCTTATGATTTTCTTTGCTTTGTGACTAATAAAAATCTCATAACTGCTTCCTTGATGGAACATGTCGTACAGACGAACCTAAGTCCATGTTCCTGGATCATGGACACTCATATTTGGCTCAGAATGAACTATCTCTTATCCTCTTTGAGGTGAAGGCTGTCTTTTACATTGACCGTTTGCATTAAGTAAATCTGTATTTTTGTAAGGCACTTCTCCTTCTAGTAAGACATTTTCTTAAATTTTCTGCTTTCTTTTTATTTATTAAAAAAATACTTCGACCTTCTAGGCAGCTTCTTCATCTTACTGTTCCCTGATTGAATGAGTCTATGTTATATCTCCTTGTCTGCTGTTCCAGACCGTGTAGATTTATGTGGTGCCCTCGGGTCTCCAGTTTCCACACTAATGAGTCCCAATGTGAGCTAGCTCCTAAATAAGCTTCCTACTGCCTTCAACTTCCTTGGATAAGGATGGTGGCCCTTATGTCCTTTCTGGGACTCTTGGGATAGCCCCCTAACCATAGTTGCTCATGCTGCTCCCACTCAGGGAACTTTCTTCTCCCTAGATGGTGCAATCCTAAGGAGTCAGGCAAAGACACTGACTTACACTTAGTTCTTCTACCCCCAGAGTACGTCTTTTCTTTCTAGCTTCGCTCTTAGAATCTGCATTAGTAAATGATGCTTTTAAGTGTAATAATAGTGCTATCCTGATTCAAAAAGTTGTTTTCCTGTTTTCTCAGAGTGTAAACTCTCAGTGACCTTTTACTGTGGATGTTTCTGTGGTCCCTAACACTAATGAATAACTCTCAGAAGCTCTGTTAGCAGGTGCTATGGACTTAATGACCTGAAATGTCTCTTTGTCCACAAGTCCTTACAAGTGATCAACATTTCCAAGACCCTAAGATCCCTCCCATACTTCCTTTTCTCTAATCTTCTCTTCTCAATTTTTTTAGTATCCCAGCTGAAAGCTCCACCCCCAGCATACACACCATGCCTACGAATACAGCGCCAATAATAAGAAAGATCATTTCATTTTTCACTTCAGTTTGATGGAAATGAATATGTAGTTAGATACAGATTGAGAATCTTTAATGTAAAAATCAGATATCTGAAACACCCCAGAATACAAAATTTTCTGAATACTCATGTGATGGCACATCTGACCTAATATAACAGATTTAGTCATAATACAGGCAAACTAAAACTGCTGTATAAAATTCTAATTAATTTATGATACTTAATAAACATAAATGAAGTGTTTTGGACATGGGCCCCATTCTCATGATTTCTCATTCTGCACATGTATTTCAGAAATATTTAAAAAGTTCAGATTCTGAACCCCTTCTGGTCCCAGAATTGCAGAGAAGGAACACTCACCTGTATTTAGTAGGTACGACTCTCATTTGTCTGTATTAGTCACCCTTATTCGTACCTGTTATCTGAATTCAGAGTTGTTTCTCCTAGGACTTTTGAGATAAAAGACGCCAGATGCCAAATCTTCCACTCAGCCCTAATTAAGTGATTCTCTCTGCAGCTAGTTTTCTTATCCCAGATAGAGTGCTTTTCTTGTGCTGGGAGACATGTTCTCTTTCAGTCATTTGTCATATTCAAAGAAAAATATTCCATTAATGTCTATCCTTATCTTCTGTTTGACACATTTGCCAGGTTCTCAAGTCTTGATATCACCAAAACAATTCATTTTCTTTTTTACTACTGAGCCTTTATTTTCTAGAGTTATCCTCTGTGGTCTTTAATTCTTCAGTCCTGATGTCTTTAAATTCCTCTAGGACATTTTATAGTTCACTTAAGTACACATCTCTTTTGTAACTTCTCATTACCCAATTTGCGGTGACAGAACATCTTTTTACATTATATTTCTTTTACTGTTTTAAGAGTGAGCACTCTTGAAGGTCCCTAGATGTGCTCACAATGTTCCCAGCAAGGGCACATAATAAGACTAGGACGTTATTTGCCAGTGTTTTTTTCTGTTCTTCCTGACAATGCAGGCCTAACCTTAAAACATGGTCATGTAATTTAAAAAGAAAACAGAACAGCCAAATCCAATTAGAATACAAGAGTATACTGCTTCTAGATTATTTAGGAAATACAGCAATTCCTGCCACCCAGAGAGAACCAATTATCCTTCTTTCTTTTAGTTTCTTCTTGTTTTCCTATATTCATACACTTAAATCTATCTCTTTGATATTGTTAATACGTGATCAGTTGCATACATAAGTAATTAAATAATTGAATATTGTTAAAGCTTTTAAAGTAAAATAGCAACCAGAAACTACATTCAGGTTTTATTTGTTGATTCTAATTTATCTTTTCCTCTTCTTTTATAGTTGTTTAGTTTTCCAGAGTTATCAGGAAAAAATATTCTGTAAAGTTATTGAAATTCCCTATCTTTTAAAATGATCAAAATGCAATGATTTTAATAATTAAGTACAAATGAAAAACAATTCAGTAGAATAAAATATTACCTTGAGTGTGGGAAATTGAGACAAGGCATATTTGGTCTACAGTTGAATGAATATCAAGAGGTAGTTGGAAAAATTCATAAAATGATGGCACCAATTACTAAACTTATTTCTCTCTAGAAGTCATTTGTTTAATAAAGGCATATTATTATAACTAATTTAGTGTTGGTTGTATATATTGAATATTGAAATAAACAAATGTTGGGTGATACAGTCAATCTTGAAATACATGTAATTCCAACATTGAGAAGACTTAGCTGGAAGCATTCCATCTGTGTGAGTGGCTCAGTGCTCAGACTTTGTCTTTTTATTTACTCTGTTGTAGCTCTGGACAGCAAGTTCATTGTGTATTCTGACAGCAGAGAGGCCACTGACTAGCATCAATGCCCCTCAGAATGACTTCCTTGCCAATTTCTTTTTCCTTCATATTTTCACAGGTGAGAAGCAGTTTATTCAACTAAAGATGAGAATATATATCCATTATATCCTTTTAAATCCTTGTCTTCTTATGCCTTTCCTTCCAGGATTTGTCCTGTTACTTGCCTCCCTACGCAATTTTAACTATAGATTAATACTCACTGGGTTAAAAGAACCCAGGGGCTGTTAGGAGAAGGGTATGAAGGGAGCCTGGTTTTGAGAGATTACATTGAAGGAGCACATCTCTTGTAGGTCTGGGCTCAGGCTGAAGAGAATGGGGAGATACAGTTTTAAATTAAGGATCAATGGCTTCTTTTGAGCCATTTGTGTGCGACTAGTAGAAGTAAATGACATTTAAGACTGAAATAGTGACCCCTTTCCTTTCTAAGGCCAGAGCGTGGAAGTTGTATTAATTTCCATGAAAATAGGGAATTTCAGAAATGAATTCATTTTCTCTGTTGTTCAACATTTACTGTTTGTGACATGTAAATCTATTTCAGTCTGAGCTGCTATCTGAAAACCTACTGGACTTTGAGACCTAAGTGTTGGTGAGTAACTTTTCCATAGACTCACACTGGACAACTTACAGCAGAAGTTTATATATGGGCCCTCTATAGTGGTTAATGAGAAAATTTTGTCTGAACTCCATCACTGCTGCTTGTGCCCACAAAAATAAATTCTGGAAACAGAAATGAGGTTCTCTACAACCCAAACTGATGCAAATTTCATATAAAAAAAGGAATCTAAAGAGTAGACCAGAATCACCACATATTACATGCATGTGTCAAAGTATACTATTGAACTCTTTAAATAATTATAACTGTTATCAGACAATTAAATAAATAAAAGTCACATTTAAAATAATATAAAGTAGACTAAGATAAAAATTTTTTGTGGATCCTTGGAAGCTTTCAGTTTCTTTCTTCCTTCTTCCCTCTCTCCCTCCCTTCTCTCTCCAACAGAAAATGTCTCTTCTGGTCCTGATAGGTTATGCCATTAGATGCTCATGATATTTCAATAATTATCAACTTTAGTTCAATTTATCACATTAGCCGGTCAGCTAGCAGAACCCTGGGCTGGAAACATCAGTAAAGGATAATAAGTAAAAACAAAGATTTTAGAATCGGAATACCACTTGGTCCTTTAAAACTAACATTGGAAGACTCTAGACAAAAGCTAGTCCCCTGAGGCAAATGAATGTGTGACTTCCAAGGAAAAGGGACACTGAAGTAGGAGTAAAGAATTCTGAACACATGTACTGGCCACTGGATTAACTGCTTGTCTTGTTACAACAAAATACCTGACAAAAGCAGCTTAGGGAAAGAAGGGTTCGTTTTGGCTCACGGTTCAAGGCTCCAGGCCATCATGTCAGTGCGACCATGAGGCAGCTGGTCATATTACATGCACAGTCAGGAAACAGTGATCTTTCCATGAAGTCCAGGATCCAGCTAAGGAATAGTGCCACTCCCGTTTCAGCTAGGTCCTCTCCCCTCAGTTAACCTGATGTAGAAACTCCCACAGACATGCCCAGAAGCTTGTTTCTTCAGTGATTCGAGATGCTGTCAAATTGACAAGCCATATCAACTATTACAATTATTTTATGCTCCTTAACCAAGAGTCTGCTTGGGCATGATGCAGCCTGCTCAACTAAGAGGAAAACATGGACAGAATTGGATGAGTTCTTGAGTTTTGTTTCTGTGGGTTCATATTAAATCTTAATTTGTTCCAGGAAATGTGCTAGAGAGTCACTTTGGATCAGTGTTTGAATTGCTTTTGAATTGAATATTACATTGGAGACCTGGCTAATGATTAGAAAGATGATATTTTCTTTCTTCCTTGGCATATATGAATACATTTAGGTCTACCACTTTGAACTCAGTCTTTTAGGAGATCTAGTTCAGTGGGAGAATAGACTGTTCTGTGGAAGTCAAAGATTATATATCTAACATTCTATCTGTTAAAACTCATTCTACTTTTCTTCCTATATATAAAGTATTAAGTATATATCTTTATATATAATATATCCTATATATAAAGTCTTAAGATACTCACACCTGCACTATTCTCTAATTGAGTAGCTTATAACAATTTCAGAAAAAAGAGAAACATTTTCTTATACTTTAAAACTGCATAAGAGTGGACATTATATTATAATGCCTGTTGTCTTTAAATAACGAATTCAGGCTATTCATATAATTATCATTTATTTTCTAAAAAAAAATTTAAATCATCATATAATAAATGCACGGTATCAGCAAATATCATGATGACATTTTCCAACAAAATGTGCTTTTGTGGTTCTCCTTCCTTCACACTCCCCCACCCCTGCTGCTCCTGGTCCTCCTTAGACTCTGTCCCCAGTTCTTTTCCTTTCATATCCTATGTGCCTTTTGCTTACTCCAGTTCTTCCTCAGCCGTTAATATTGCCCTCTCCCTCGGTTCCTGTTTAGATTTTTAGGCGTTACCCATGCTCACACCTGTTTACATAAATACACACACGTATATAACATTATAGACTAGGATCACATATGAAGACGAACACGTGGTTTTTCTCTTTCTGAGTTTGGATCACCTAGTTTAATATTACTCTTCACAGATCCATCTATTTCTCTGAAAATTTCATGGTTTCATTTTTTTATAGTTTGACATTTATCAGAATTATCAAGCTTCTTTTCCCGTCTAATGCAGTCATTTAGGTAAGAAGAAAACCCCCATGTAACCCTATTCTAATTTTTTTATTTTTAATAGAGAAGTCACATGATAACTTGGTTTCTGTGTATTTTGTTACATCTTGTGAAAAGAACCTTATAATTACTAGAAGTCTATAATTATGATGAATAGACTTAAATAATAGTTTCTTTCTCAAGTACTAACATTTAAATTGACCTCTCTTTTCCAAAAACGATAAATATTTTTAGGGTTTCTTCACTAAACGTGAAGAGCTTTCTGAGGTCCTTTCCCCTTTATGTGTAAAAGAGTAACAAACCCATGTTTTATTCAAACCAAGAGTCTTGTGTCATTTAAATTCACACTGCTGAATGCTCTGTTAGAGACTGTGATGGTTAATTTTCATTGTCAGCTAAGAAAGATTCAGAACTACCTATGAGATATGTGAGGATTATCTCTGGGTGTGTCTGTGAGAGTGTTTTCATAAGGAACTAACTAAGGGGGTTATTTTGAGTGTGGGCAGAATAAAAGGGAGGAAAGAAGAAACGCGACTGAGCACAGGTGTCCCTTCTTGTCTTTCTCTGCTCCTGACACCATAGCGTGAGCTGTGCCTCTCCATCATGCTGTCCCTATCTTGTGGGACAGAATCCTCGGAAACTATGACTCAGAGTAAATCCTTCCTTATGTCATTCTGTAAGGTATTTTGGTTACAGTTACAGAAAGTAACCAACATAGAAGTAAAGCTGAGAGCCATAGGATGATACAGCTACTTTTGATAAGATCTGGTCAAACTTCAAAACATTTCAAACAGCAAATGGATGAAGAGACTTTGTAGAAAATGCTTTTGGTGGAAGGAATTATCTCTTTGAAAACACAAAGCATCATATGTCTAAAGAATATTGCCTGTCTCCTTGTGCTGGTTAGGGGTTGAAGCTGGAGGACAGATGGGATCAGCTGGAATGGCATATCAAGAAGCCAAACACTTAAAAGTTTTAAAAATTTGTTTTTTATTACACATACGATTGTTTTGCCTAAATGTATGCATGTGTACCACATGCATTCAGTGCCTGTAGAGGTCAGAAGAGGGTGTCAGATCCCCTGGAACTGGAGGTACAGAGGGTTGTTAGCCTTCATGTGGATGCTGGGAACAGAACCTGAGTCCTCTGTAAGAGCAGCCAGTACCCTGGACACATTTTTTCTCCTGATATTTCTGTATACATTTGCTGATTCCCACAACCAGTTAAGAGAAAACATCCTTCAGCTTTGGCTCTGGACTGTGACAGGCAGCTGAGTGATGGATTTCGGGACAGCTGATGGATTTCCAGAAAGCAGAACTGCTTCTGGAGTGTGCACCAGCATCTCAGCTTTCACAGTCCGTGTGCCCAAGATGGTGAAGGAGCTAGTCTCTCCCAGCTTCCTCCTCTCATACCTTTAGTCCCTCCCCTACATACAACTCAGGTCACTGGTTGGTTGGGAGGGGGAGCTGACTCTCCCTGCTCCTCCTTCCTGTGGAAGGTCAACAAGTTTATAGTCCTGGGCAAGAAGGCGTCTTCAGGAGTGGGACGAGTGCTTTGTCCATAGCTTGTCAGTTCAGCTTGCCAGGCGGAGGCCAACTCCATGCAACAGCCTGCCATCTCTGATCCCTTGGGATTCTTATGGATCCCCAGATCTTTGAAAGCTGCCTGACAAGTTTCCTTTCTAACACATCTCTGCACTCCACCTTCTGCATCTCAGCTAAGCCAGGTTATTTACATGCTCCTGGGAGCCTTCCTAGACCTGCCTTGCTCTTAGTCCTGCTTAGGGTACTAGGATTTTTGCATCCCAAGACTAGGAGCTCTCCCAGCCTGACTATCAGCCAACCTTTTCACCTAGCAACCACCAAACCCATCTTGCTATTCCAGGACCATGAGGAATCAAGCCTGGAAGCTCAGCTCAGAAGTTGCAGCTAGCCCTACTTTAACTGAGACCAGTTCACTTTATATTGCTGTCGCACATCAACAAAACAGCAAATAAAAATTAAAATAACCACTCAACAAAGACAAGAACACATACCCATACCAAGAAACACTACCAACAACACAAGTCCAGGTGCCTAGCTCCTTGAAAAAACACAATATGAATAACCAAGAAACTCTACTACACAAATTAGTACCCCCATGGTAATATTTCCTGAGACTGACCACCTAGAGATGCACAAGATAATAATTTCAAAATAGCAATTACAAATATATTCAAGAAACTTAGAGAGATATGAATAAAAGATGAAATTAAGACTGTGATAATACAGTCGGATGAGATAACTAAAACAATTCAAGACATTAAATTAGAATTCAATAAAGAAATAGATCTCTGAAGAAAAGGTAAACTGAAATAAAACTTGAATTAAAAACTCAGAAGCTCAAACAAAAAACCTAGAGGAAAGAAGTAAGAAGGAAGCAGAGGAAATGAAACTGAGAATGTCAGATCCTGAAGACAAGCCTGGGGAAATGGATCACTTACTTAAAAAATGTCAAATCTAAAATAAATACAGAAACAGAATACGCAAGACTTCTGGAACACTATAAAAATACAAACCTATGAATCATAGGCATGGAAGAGAAGAAACCCAGGTCAGAGGCCCAGAAAATATTTTTAATAAAAACCACAGAAGAAAAGTTACCAAACCCAGGGAAAGAGATACCTATCAAAGTACAAGAGGCACACAGAACATCAAGTAGACAGAACCAAATCAAAAGAAATTCCCCATGTCATATAGCAGTGAAATACTAAATGTACAAAACAAGAAAAACTATTGAAGGTTGCAAGAGAAAAAGACTGAGTCATATATAAAGGCAAGCCTATTAGAATAGCAGCTGCTGTTTTCAGTGGAGACTCTGAAAGCCTGAAGGGCCTGCACCAATTTCATATAAGTCATGAAAGAACACAGATTCCACCCCAGCAAAACTATCAGTTGTAATTGAAGGAGAAACAAAAGACTTTCCATAATAAAAACAGATTCAAAGAATTAATATCCATAAAACAACCCTACAGAGAATATTTGATTGAATACTTTGGTCTGAAGAAAAGATTAAGCACAAAGAATAAATAAATTATCCCAGAACAGTTAACCAAAAGAGGTCTAAAAAAACAATACTACAACACCAACATAACAGGAATTAATAAACTTTGGCAATAGTAATTCTCAATATTAATGGCCTTAACTCCCCAGTAAAAAAGATACAGACTAGGGAGTAGAGAGATGGCCCGGAGGTTAAGAGCACTGGCTGCTCTTCCAGAGGACATAGCCATCATGAGGAACCCTCATGATGGCTAACAATTGTCTGTAACTCCAGTTCCAAGGGATCCGGCACCCTCTTCTGGCCTCTGAGGGCATTGCATGACACAGGTATACTGACCATGTTTTGCAGGCAACACACTCACACACATGAAAGAATAAAACACACAGACTAACTGATCAGTTAGGAAACAGGATCCATCAATTTGTTGCCTCCAAGAAATATACATCACCAACACCACCTTAGAGTAAAAGGATGGAAAAAATATACCAATCAATTGGTCAGAGGGCAGGACTTGCGGAATGGACCAATAGAAAAAAAAACCTCAGAGAGAACCCCAAATTTACCATACAGCATGATACCAAATTGTTTTTATGGAATTAGTAATAACCCTGATATCAAAACCAGATAAAGACACAACAACAAAGTACAGTGACTCTCCCTGGCGAACATGGATGCAAAAATTCTCAAAAAGTACCTAGAAACTGAAGTCAAGAACACATGGAAAAGATCATCCACCATGACTGAGTTGGCTTCATTCCGGAGATGCAGGGATGCTTCAATATTTGCAAATCATTAAATGTAATACATCATATAACTAACTGGACTCCAGTATGGAAATCATGTGACCATCTCAGTAAATGCAAAAAAGACACATGACAAAATCCAACATCCCTTCATCATAAAGTCCCCAATGAAACAAGGAATAGAAGGAGAAACGTGACACAATGTAGTAAAGATTATATGCAACAAACTTATATCCAGTATGATGCTAAATGGGAGAAAATGAAAACATTTCCATTAAAATCAGGAACAGGAGTTTCCACGTTCTCCATGCTTCAGTGTTTACAGCAAAAAAAAAAAAAAAAAAAGAAGTAAGAGAACACAAACAGGAAAGGATGGAGTCAAATGTTTCTACTTGCATATGTCATAAACCTATACTTAAAAGATCTTAGACTCTACCAAAACTTTTAGATCTTATAAACACTTTCAGGAAAGTGTTGAGATATGAAATAAACAATAATCCTATATATGGATTTAAAAAATATGCTGAGACACAAATCAGGAAAATAACTCCATTCATACTTGCTCCAGAAACATATATTGAGCAAATCTAGCCAAGGACATGAAAGACTTCTACAGTGAAAACTTTAAAGAACTGAAGAAAGAAATTAGAGAAAACACTAGAAGATAGAAACACCTCCTATGTCCATGGAAGGGGAGAACTGATGTACAAATGGCCATACTACCAACCTCAGTCTCCAGATTCAATGCAGTCCACACCAAAATTCCAATGCCATTCTGTACATGTTCATTGACAATTTGTATTCTCTTTTTTGATAACTATGTATTCATTTCATTAGCCCATTTGTTGATTGCATTGTTTGACTTACTGACGTTTGATGGTCTTTTGTGTTTTGTATATTCTAGATATTATCCCCTTTTCTGAAGCATAACTGATAAAGATTTTCTCCTATTCTGTAGGCTGTCTGTTTATTCTATTGATAATTTCTTTTGCTGCAGAGCTGTTTAATTTTGGGTAATCTTCTTTGTCAATTCTTGTTTCTTGTGCTATTTCTTGTGTTATTGGCTTTGTGTTTAGAAATCTGTTGCCTGTACCTATGTCTTGAAGTGCATTCCCTTCATAGTTTCAGTATTCCAGTTTTAAACTAAGGTCTTTGATCCAGTTTAAATTGATTTTTGTGTAGGGTTAGAGGCATAGATTTAATTTCATTCTTCTGTAGCTTATATCCAGTTTTGACAGCACTGTTTGTTAAAAAGGCTTTTTTCCAGTGTATGCTTTTGACACCTTTGTAAAAAAAAAAAAAATTAGGTGTCCATAGCTGTATGGGTTTATCTCTGGGTAAGAAGAAGGAATTTATTATATTTGTAAGTCAATGGATACAATTGTAGATAATCATAGTAAGAGAGTTAAATCAATGTCAGAATGAAAAACATCACATTTTCTCTTATTTTGAGCCCTAGAATTTATATAGATATATAAAACCACGTGTGTACATGTGGCATGAAAGTAGAAATAAAAGTGGCCAGGGGAACAAAGGAGATTAATGTGGGGAGAGAGTGTGCTGGGTAATATACATGAAAGTGTGCTTGTATTACAAGTACTAGTACAGTAAATATACAACAATGAAAATAAAACAATAAAAGCCCTAGAACCATGAGCATAGCTTATTTTGAAATGATTATCAAGAAGAACAGAATACCCATATTCTATTTTTCTTCTTTCTGAGATAATCCAACATTCCCATTTCACAGTACTCTTAACATGCTTACACTGTAATGCCCATCTTCTTCCATAGACTTCTAATTTTATTCTTTAAAAAAACTTAGAGTGTTTTATCTGCATGTATGTAAGTGCACCAAGTGTGTGCAGTGCCTGAAGATGCCACAAGAAGGCATTGGATCCCCTGAAACTGGAGTTACAGACAGTTGTTGACTGCTATGTGAGTTCTAGGATTAAGCCCAGACTCTCAGGAAGTACAGCCAGTGTTCTTAACTGCTGAGCCATTTCTCCAGCCCCCTAACTTTATTCTCAGGCTGGAATATATGTATAAGATTACACCACCACTTTTTTACCCAGGTTTGGGCTTTACAAAGATTCAACAACTTCAAATTTTAAAATGTTTCCATAACTGTCATTCATTCTTCCTGAATCAAAGGTTTACATTTGCAGAAACATTTCTCTTTAATTCTAATTCTGGTATTTTTCTTTCCATTGGGCTAAGGATATAGCTCAGTGGTACAGTGTTGCTTGGCATGTGTGAGGTCTGGGTTTGATCAAAGCACTGGAAAGAGAGAGAGAGAGAGAGAAAGAAATTATATTTTCCTTTTCCAATAAGTCTCATTTATTTTTTGTTGTGGTGGCTGCTGCTGTTTTGAGACAGGATCTCATTATGTAGCTCAGGCTAACACTGAACTCAGCAATTCTTCTGTGTTAGTTTCTTTTGTACTGATATTATAGGCATGAACCACCAGGCCTAGTTTACTCATTTTTATGATACACACTTTCACTGACATGTCTTCATGGAAGAAGAATTACGAAACTAAATTACACAAAATAAGTCATTGATGTGTTAAAGCATTAGGATAAAAGATGAAAGTGATTTTAGAGTTACAGTTTGATAAAAGGGACTCATCCGAGTGCTAAGGCTCATCATTAAAGTGTTCTAAATCGCTATGCATTCAGATTTAATTTTAGAAAAATTATGATGATGGAATATGCTTCAATCAAATAAAATGATAAATTGCCTTCCTCTCCACTCAAGCATATTACATTTATTTTCCATGAGATGATCTGTAACGTAATGCAGAGCACCTCTATTTTCTGAGTCATTTGCAATTCTTCTTGTTACTGGAACCAAAATCTCATCAACATTTTTATTATTGTTATAAACTCCAAACCATTGTAGGCTGGGCATGCATCTCAGGTATAAAATGCTTCCCTAACATGCAAAAGGCATTGGGTTCAATGAAAAAAAAAAGTTAAAAGGTCAATAATAATTTAGAAGAAGAGGAAAACGTATATGTCTATTTTTACTTATTTTGAGGTAATCAAAAATCGAAAACAATGTTCTCTATACAAATGAGACTGAATTGGGTATTCTGAACACATGCTGAAATATGCAAATTTTTTTGTTTCTAGAAGGTTGAGAGGAGATGCTAATTAGTATTTACTGATAAAATTTTCTTCAAAGAGAGCTTTTCTTCGAGGGCTGGGGAGGATGCTGGATGCCTGAAATCAAATCAAGGGTCTTGTGAATGCTAGGCGAGTGCATTACTCAGTCACATACTCATCAAGGAAAATTAAAAAAAAATTTTGTTAGCATTGGTTTCTTTAAAAAATAATATGATTACATTGAAAAACTGTATAGGTTGGAGAATTTGGAAAAGGAACTATGCCAAATTCACATTATAGCAATAGCGATACATTTCACAATATTGTCAAAGCTTGGTAGTACACTTTTGTTAGTAAATAATACTCAAAATTATACTAGACATATGAAATCATGAATTTACATTCTAAAATACAATTGCACATTTTTAGTATGAGAATTGTCTCCATTTAGTTATTACAGTATTTTCTTTCTTTTTTTCCTTCCTTCCTTCCTTCCTTCCTTCCTTCCTTCCTTCCTTCCTTCCTTCCTTCCTTCCTTCCTTCCTTCCTTCCTTCCTTCGTTCCACCTTCCCAGACTGTGGTTTTTAATCTCAAGAAGTTCAGTTAGGTGTTTTATATTTTCCACAGGACACAGGTAAAGGTACGGTGGGGCTGTAGAAGAGTTATAGAAAGATAATGGAAACCTCTTGGTGCTTGGGAATAGGAAAGGTCCAACATCAAGGTCTATATGGCCAGGACCATGTATGGAATCAAAACCAGAGCTGGCCATCAAGGGAAGTGGGAAGTGCATTCTTGAGAATCAGTTCTCTCAAGACCCGAATCTGCAAATGACAGAGACCTCCCCTGTCCTCAGCATAAGTTCAATACAGAAGCTACCACTACCATGCGCAACCTGGGGAGGGATTTGTGGGGAGTGCAGCCACTCAGAGAAGACTGAAACTTCCACCCAATATTGGAACGTTCTCAATTCTCCAATCTGCTCCAGCATCAGCTCATCACCATAGGAATGTGAAACCATGTCTTCTGATTGAGGACCACAGCTCCTGTTCATAAGAAGAGACTATGACTCTGGCTCATGGGAGGAGAAGCTTCTGCTCACAGGAAGGGACCCCAACTCCAGGTTCACAGGAGACCATACTTCAGTTCACAGGAGACAACCATAGTTCCAGTCTCATGAGAGACAATCACAGCTTCAGGTTCACAGGACAGGACCACAAATCCAGGCTCACAGGAAGGCAGTGCAGTTTCCAGCTCACAGAAGACAGTCACAGATCCAGGCTTACAAGAAGGGTCACAATTTCAACTAAATTGGTTTTTACTATTTCCTGTCTTCTGTTAGGGTCCGAGAAGTGGAAACAAACCCCAGGACACCACTTTGATGCAAAAAAGGAAGTTTATTTACATAATTTGGTAAACAAAGCAAATCAAGCGGCTAGCCAGGCTGCAGTTCCCAAAGCCAGATCAGGAAACTGCGTGCCCTCTCCTAGGTGCAGCACATTTTTAAAGGTTCCATGGCGGTGCGGCTGTACTGGCTGGTTTAGCCTTGGAACTGGTTGGTCTAGAACCTGTCTGTTCCTCGGGGACTATTTGTGTTGGACAACTCAGACCTCATCATCGGTGGGGTCTTGACTTGGTGCCAGACTGCACAATGAAGTTTTAGCCTCCGGACCTGGAATGTGGCAGGGTGGGTGATTAAAATTCAGGAGGTCGGAGTTCACTTTGTCCCTACATTTTCCCCCTTGGAATGGGAAGTGGATTAAATCTTTAAGCCAAGCATTTTACAGAAGCAGAAAAGGCAGTTGGTGCATTTCAGGCGAGAGGGGCAGTAGTTTGGGGGAATTCTATATTTTCATAGCCATTTGAGGATTGGTTGAGTTGCACATAGTGAGTGTGCAAGACCATAAGCTGAATGGCCTGCATTCTGGTTCTGATAAAATTGGTAAGTACATTAAGAATACAGGGTCCACAAGTAAGCGCTATAAGGAAAGGAAGCAGGGACCCACTATTGCTGTGAGTAGGGAGGTTAACCAGGGGGACCTTGAAAACAGGGACTCATACCAGTTCTGGTGACTAAGTCTATCATTTTCTTGTTCTGTCAATCTTTTTCTAATCTCAGCCAGAGACTACCTTATGATCTGGGAATCATTAACATAAAAACAACATTGTTCACCTAGAGCAACACAAAGTCCTCCTCTTTCTAAGAAAAGCAGGTCCAACCCCCACCTATTTTGTAGAGTTACCTCAACTAGGGAGGACAGGCAATCTTCCAAGTGCTGGATAGATTTTTCAAGGGCCTGAATGTCTAGGTGTATAGCCTGCTGGAGAGCACAGTCGCTCTGATCCCGTAGGCTAAGCACAGAGGTCCTTATTCCTGTAGCAGAAGCAGTGCCTATCTCTAGTAGGGTAGTTAGGACAATGGCTGCCGTGCCTATTGCATGTTTGGGTTTAGTCCAGGTTGAGAGTTTAGTTTCCATCTCTAGGTAGGTCTGGTAATATAAATGGGGAACCAGCTGGACCAGAACACAAAAATCATTAGTTTGATTGAGTATCAAAGAATGTAGGCAAGTGATTAATCGAGAAGTGCAGGCCCACCAGGAGGAATTAAGAGGCACCACATATGGGTGTGTACTGTTGCTTATGGCTCTGGTGGTGTTGCAAAGGTGTTGCAAAGGGGGCACATTTCCCGTTGCAGAGGTTATACATAGCCCTTGGCCAACTTGAGTAAGTGTAAGCCCTCTCCTCCCTGTGGGAGAAGAAATTCTACAAAAGGCTGGGTTAAGAGTATTAATATAAGCCCCTTGGAGGGTAGGCCATCATAAAATGGGGCCCCAGGATCCATGCAGAGCCAGCAGTTGGCTGAAGATCAGAGCCCAGGGGCTGGGGGCCTTTGGACTATTGGAGTGTCCGTGGGGGATGGAGAGGTGAAGGCTGTTTGTCATTTAGTTTTGGCCAGTTGTCCAGTGAGTTGTGAAATTGCTGGGGCGGGTCTGATAGGGGTCCCTTGGTCTAGGCCTATGTGTAGACGGACTGTAAAGAGCACTCCTGGGTCCGTTCTTGAGGCATATGGCCTTAGTCCCCAAGTTAAGCCATTTATCCATTTTTGTTGTTGTTCAACCTCCCTTCCTTTTTGGGGTGAAGTCTAAGGTTACGGGGTTACAGTTAGATGAGCCGGGTCCTCCCAGCCCTCCCCCACATTTTCCTCCCCATCCTATGGAATATGATCCTGAAGCCTTGGTTATTTGATTAAGTCAGTGGCAACAGGCACTTTCCAGTAAATGTGTTCTGTAGACACACAGTCCCAGGAAGCGCACGCTTGCTTGGATACAGTGGGGAGCTCGGGGTGCAGTGAGAACCCCTCAGGCAAGGCCTGGGTCCTGGTGGGGCCAAGAAGAGTCAGCAGCCGGAGTCTTCTGGTGTTGCAACTCTTTATTGTGTTACAGCACTTCTCAGGCGCAGGGAATCCATTTTACAGTGCTCAAGCGTGCTCTTGTATACAGTTCTGCTCTCAATCAGGCATACTTCCCTATTTCTTAACAACCTATCACTTTGATACATTTTCAAGCCTTGCTTTTCCAGCATAAGGGCCAGGTACATGGGTGGTTGCAAAGGGTGGTTACAAGAGGCATTAATGACCCAATCAGCAAGCAGCATGCACAATGCTTCATTATCATACCTGGGTATAGGTTTTGTTTTCTCCCTGGCTCACTCAATTTCTCCCAACTGCTTATCTCTCCAGCCCGGGTGGTTAGGTTTCACTTCCCTTAGGCGCCATTTTAACTGTCCCTTTACCGTCCCCAAGGCATTTAGTGAGACCCCACAGTGAGGATCACGATGTGAGGTCCCTTCCATTGAGGCCCAAGAGGTTCTTTGGAATGTCACTTTACCTGGCTTGAACCCATGTGGTTAGGCTGGTGGCAGCTCCTAGATGTGTTTCAGCAAAGGAAAAATGTTGTCCTGTGCAGTCTGTAAGGCCTGTATGGACTTAAGGAATTGAGACTCAGATAAATCAATTAATATATCTGACGTTAGTTTGGGGAGCAGGCGGGGAGGTCTTCCATACATGATTTCATAGGGTGTTAGGCCTTGGGTGTAGGGCAAAGGGTAGGAGGCCTGTCAAGTCATTGCCAGTTTCTAGGGTTAATTTAGTTAAGGTCTCTTTAAGGATTCAATTCATCATTTCTACCTGTCCTGAACTTTAGAGGTGATATGCACAATGTAACTTCCAATTAGTCCCCAGTGTTTTAATTAGCCCCTGGATTACCTTAGAGATGAATGCTGGTCCACTGTCTGATCCAATCACAGAGGGGAGTCCATGCCTTGGTATTAATTCAGTGATAATTTTTTAAATTACCACTGATGCTGTTTCTCCTTTTGTGGAGAAAGCTTCAACCCATCCTGAAAATGTATCTACAAACACTAAAAGGTACTTATAATCATATCTGCCAGGCTTTACCTCAGTGAAGTCCACTTCCCAATGGACTCCTGGTGCAGTGCCCCTCTGTCTTCTAGCTGGGGGCATGTTATTTCCTTTAGGGTTGGTCGCCTGGCAGGAAAGACATCTGGAGAGGTTGTTTTCAATTATTTTAGTTAAACTGAAAGTGTGATACAGGGTCAGAATCTGCTCCTGTAGTTTTCTTTTTCCCAGATGTGTTCCTTTATGGAGCTTGTATGTTAGGTCCTCTGCCAACTTGCGGGGTAAAATGAGTTTTCCATCAAAGGTGTATCTCCATCCATGCTTGAGCTTGGTGTTTGGCATAGTAACTAAGTCCTGATCGTCCTGAGCTGAGTAGGAGGGCTCTTCTGCAGGAGAGGCTCCGGTGGGACAGCTAGTAGTTTGGAGCAGTGAGAGCTGCCTCCTCGGGTGCAAAGTCCGCCCTCCTGTTCCCTTGTGCCTGTATAGAGTTTCCTTTTTGATGGCCGCCATTAGGTCTTCATTCTCATTTGGTCACCATCATCCCCAGGGACTGCACGTCTACATTCCCGGATGATGTAGTTTCGCTACTCCGAGGTGAACCGGATGTTCAATAACTGCTGGCAGTCATCCCAGGTCGGTTGATGGGTGAATAGAAGCTAGCGCCTGAGGCTTCTCTGTAAAAGAAGGGGTCTGTAAGTTCCAGTTATACAGATCGCTAGCAGAAAAAGGGAAATAGAGCACCGGGGCTACTCCGTTTTCCCGGGGGAGTCCAACTTCCCTCAGGGGCAGAGCCCGGACTATTCTATGCTCTTCCTGTGAACAGGTGTGTAATGGGCTGGCCTGGGTCATAGGGGCAAGGGATGATGATCGGGACAAGTCAGACGAAGGTTGGCTTGGGGTTCCTGCTCTCCAGGCCAGTCCTGCGGTCTAGGTGTGGGTCCATAGAGGGGAGGAAGTAAATCTTCCTGGGGAATGGAGGGGAGAATCCCGGGTCTGGGCAAGCGCTTGACTTGGCCTTTCTCAAGGGGAGAAGGGTAGTTGGCGCCTTTGGCCCACCGGTAGGGGAATCAGGGGGGCACAGTCAGCGGGGTTGGCGATAGAATATAGGGGATCTGGTCCGGATGTCCGGGCTTCCTGAAAATAATTCCTGTAATGAGAGACAAGTTAAAGGATCCTTCTGGTGGCCAGTCAACATTGAAAGAGGGCCACTCTGTAGTTCACACAGTCTAGAGGTGAGCCGGTTTGACACGGAGTCCAGGCATGGTTGAGGCTATAATCTTGAAAATGATGAAGGATTAAATCAAGAGGAGTAGGTGGGATCTTTTGACCCATAATAGGATATACCTCAAAAAACAACAGTTGAGGACAGGGGTGAGGATCAAGAGAAGTAAGATAAGAATACAATGGGGCGGGGGGCAGAGCTCCTAGAACAAGGAGCAGAGAATGTGAGAGGGACCGAGAAGAATTTCACAGCGCTGAGTCTGCTGAAAAGACGGCTCCTGTCCCTGTTCCAAACAAGTCTGGCCAGCCCAGATTCCACGTCGAATGGGACACAGACTCGGGGTCCGACAAGAATGGATTCCATGTCAGGCTTATCTGCGACCCGTTAACAGAAGAGGGATTGGAGTGTCCTCCAATACTCTCCGGCTCTGAGGTACTTTGTAAGAGCAGCAAGTGCTTCCTTCTGAGTAAATTCAGGCTATAATACGCTAGAAAGCCTGAGATTGACGAAGGAGGAGTTTATGGATGATGACTCTGAACTTTGCACTTACCTGTAATATATAGCCAACAGACTGGTGAGGTACACTTGGCAAGGAGTCCATACCTAAATTTGGCTATATGTGGGAATATGCCAATATTGTATGTGTATGGTGTTTCAGTAAACCAGGAGATACGTCTTCACTGCCAGAGGATCTGATAGGACCTCACTACACAAATCTTATCTTCTGCAAGTATTCACCCTATGGAGTCATTTTTAGAAAAAAGAGACTACGCTCCATATTCTATTTTAGGAAAGGTTGCCTATCTATCTAGATTGTACTTATTTTCTTGCGTCTTTATCAGATAAAGAAACTTTTTTTTTTGTCGATGTGGTATATATGCTTCACTTGAACATAAAATCAGTCAATTCAGTGGTTGTACAGCTTAAGGTAAATGTAAATATATTTTGTATCATGTATATACTATTTTAATGTCCCAAGAGAAATTCAAAGAACTTAATTTTTTTCCTAATTGTGGTCTGCATTCTACAACCATACTCTATTGTGTCCACAGAACAGAGAAAACTCCAGTCATGGCTCATCAGGAAACAAGAATGGGGCAGGATAGAAAGAAAGGGTGGCGGGGGGGAGGCATATGGGGAGGTAAAGAAGCCTCCTGGGATCTAGTTTGTGCTTCCACCTGAACATTATGAACCCTGAACACTACTGATAAAAGCAATATAAACAATGTTACTTACAGAGATAATGCTTTTCTTTCTGCAGATATCTTAAACAAGGGCGTTTTTAAAAACTATGATTACCTAGAACAAATAAACTATGCTTACTTATAGCCAGAATGTCTATGGCTTTGAGTTTAACTATATTAGCACTCCTCTCCCATTCCCAAATCTAAAGAACATATCTATGAAACCATCTTACAATTTTATTAAAGGGAAATTCCTTAAGGTAAGATAGATAAGTAAACTACTTCATACATTTTGGCTCCATTGTTGAACTTAAGTCTTCAACTTTGTTTAATCTTTAAATTTTTTTTATAAATTACATCCTCTGAGCAATGTAACTTAGAGGTGTGTGTGTGTATGTGTGTGTGTATGTGCGCATGTGCGTGTGTGTAGCCATGTCTTGGGGGATATGTACTTTTTCTTATGCCTCTGTACATACCCATTCTTTCAACTGAACTATGTACTATATTTTAATCTCTCCTTAATAAAATAGGCTGTACATACCCATTCTTTCAACTGAATTATGTACTATATTTTAATCTCTCCTTAATAAAATAGGCTAAGTTTACTTCACTTGGACTCATTCTCAAATTCTTTTCTGTCTTGCTTTACATGAGTGGAAATCCACAAATGGGAAACTCTTTTAGATTATTGGTAGCAATGTCTCCCCACCTGCACTGACAAGAATAGACTTTTCTATAAAGAATATTCAGATATCTTCTTAGATGATCTGAAGGAAATTAAAAGAGGTTCATTTTAACCAAAAATGTTCCTATCTTAGTCTGTTTGGGCTATTATAATAAAAACATATGGGGCTGAAGAGATGGCTCAGCAGTTAAGAGTTCTGGTTGCTCTTGTAGAGGACCCAGGTTTAATTCCCAGCACCCACATGGCAGCTAACAACTGTTTTTAACTCCAGTTCCAGGGAATCCAATGCCTTCTTCTGACCTCCACAGGCATTGCACGCCATGTGTGCACTGACATATATGTAGGCAATACATTCATACACATAAAAAATAAATAAATTATATTTAAAATTTTAAAATTAACTTATACTAGGTGCCCTATAAACAACAGAAATTTGTTTCCTACAGTTCTGAGGGTTGAGAAGTCCAAGATAAGGTACGGACAGATTCGCTCTCTGGTATGGACGCCATGTTCGATCAGGTGACTTTTACTATGCCTCAGGTAGAAGGAGGAGCAAGGCACCTGTCTGGGATCTTTTTTATGAGGGCACTAATCCCATTCATTTGGGCTCTGATCACCACTCAGGTAAAATCCAGATCCTTAACTATAATCACAGAAACGAATTTCAGGATGAGTCAGAGTGAAACAAAGTTAGTGAGTTTTATTAAGTAGAGATAAATATAGTACATGATTCCTATTAAAGAATGGCTTAATCACTTCCTCAAAGCCTTACTTCAATCATGTTGGCAGGGCAGGGGTTAAAATTTTAAGATATGGATTTACAAGAAAGCTGATATCCAGACCACCGTACCATCATTACTTTCCACACAGGATCTAAATTTAATACAAGATGGAAGCATAGTTTGAGCTCCTCTGGAGCAAAGATGCATCAAGGATCGTGTGCAGAAATTTTATTTGTGGGTAATCCAAAGAATCACAGCTGGAGATAGTGGAAAAAGGAAACCAGGATAGGTAGGAGAAAAAAATGGAATGATTAAGCTGGTTGTCACTGCGAACAACTAGGGCTCAATCTCGATGGCACTTCTTCTAGGATTGTGTAGAACTGCCTAGAGCAACCCACCAAGGACAGAAAGGCTGAGGCACTTATTCACTAAGTCTTATACTCCATTGGTTGCCAGTTGTCTCCAAAGCTGTCAACACTTTTATACCTGGGAGCTAACTTCAAGATTTCAGAAGAAGTCTCAGAAAAATAAAAGAAACTAAGATATGTGCTTCAGATGGGACAGTGCCTGTGTGCATGAATTGTCCACCGTGCCATTATAAAATCTGTTGAGATGTGAGTTGTGCTATAAGCACCAAAAGTATATGAAACAGTGAGAAAGGATCTATAGTTCTGTTTTCTGAGGCCTAGAGCACCATGATCCTTTTTGAAGAAATAGCACACAAAATCTCCTGTTTAACTGATGAGGCATGCTGAGGGTATGCTTACAACTGAATAAAGATACTAACTTTTTTAGCATAGTGATGTATATAAATTATGCTAACAGGACCAGTTTGTGAATGTTTTGATTGTTTCATGGAAATTCTCCCAACAGGTTCTTAGAGGGAAGAAAACTGGAAAAGTGAGCTAAGTTGTATGGGGGTGAGGAATTTATTGAACACTTAAATGACAGGTACTGTTCTGAAGTCTTTAATGTCCTAGTATAGGAATGGGGCATCTGAGACTGTCCTGGTCTGAGAGGAGCCTGGGGTGACAGGAGGGTGTTGACTGAACTGAACTGATTCAGGAGATTCTTATAGAGAGAATACTCAGTCTGATTGCTGCTTGCAGTTCTGGGAGAGGTAGACTAATCTCACTAATGCTGCCTCACCCACCTTCACCTGAAGAAATACTAGAATAGAGCATTTTCTCTTAGCATGCCTATCTTGAGAGTTCTGAGGTTGCGAACCCATTTGCTTTTAGAATGTGTATTGGTTACTTTTCTGTTGCTGTAATAAAACACCATGACCAAGGCAACTTAGAGAAGAAAGAGTTTATTTGGGCTTGTGGTTCAAGATGGAGAGTCTGTAGTGTGGGGGGAAGTATGGCAGCAGCAGGCCTCCAGAGCAAACAGATGAGCACTCCCCTCTTTAAGGATACACAGGAAGCAGAGAGAGCAACTAGAACTGGGGCAAGGCTATGAACTAAAATATGTTCATGTGTCCATAGATACTTAGGATTTCTTATGCCTACCGCTCAAACTGGAGAAGCTACTAAACATGATATAGCACACTGCATTAAGTGTTTTGCTGTAGCAGGTTTACCATCTATAATAAAAACAGACAATGGCACAGGCTATACTAGTCAAACTTTCAAGGAAGCCAATCACATCTTAAGTTATTTTGCCTGTGTTAGTATTGTTTTTGAACATTTGACCCATTGTTTTGCTCTTTTCATAGTATAAATAGGGGGGACTTGATAAAGGCAAGCTGCTTCAGTGTGACTGACAGCCCTCCTGAGTCTGTCCCTTTGTTCTCTCTCTCTCTCTCTCTCTCTCTCTCTCTCTCTCTCTCTCTCTCTCTCTCTCTCTCTCTCTCTCTCTCTCTCCATTTTCTCATCCTCACTCCCCGCTTCAGGTGTGGTTCGATTACTGCCGGCAGGCTCCGGCAGTGGGTGACTTCAAGAATTTATTTATCAAGGATTAATTCTGCAGACAAAAAGTAACAAGGCGTCTCAGACTTCAAACACATGATAGAACAAATGGGTTTAACAGCTGACAACAGGATATTCCAGCCAAAGATTCTGCTCAACAGCCCAAGGAAGTATCTTCAAAACAGTACATATTCTGGGCCACAAGGCAACTCTATTTTTTTTTTTAAGATAGGGTCTTATGTAGCCCAGGCTGGACTTGAACTCCTGATCCTCTTACTGTACCCTCCCAAATGCTGGGATTAAAAGTGTGAACCACAGGGTTTAGCTGGTTTTGTAGTTGTGGACCAAGTCTTTGACATTTCCTCATGTGGTCCCTTTCTCTTTTTAAATTACTTATGGTATTATTTATACTGACCTGGATGTCCACCACAGTAAGAAAGGCATGGGGTGGAGGGGAGAGTGGAACAGTGAACAAATTCATTCTTTAGAGCACAATAGGAAAAATAGTTTACTTACTGTACTATAAGAGGGAGGCAGGATGGGCAGTAACTACAACACTGTCTGTGCAAGTCTTAAGAAATTAAAAAACTGAAATAATTTTTGTATCTTTTCAGATCATGTGGTAGAAAAGCTAGAATAGCAAGAGAACTTCTACAAACATGTGGATATTGTATAACACATTCTTTAATGATCAGTGGGTCGATGAAGAAATGATAAAAGAAAGTTTAAAAATCCCTAGAGTCAAAAATGAAAGCAATCACCAGAACCTGGGGGAACAGGCAAAGGCAGCTCTGGCAAGGAAGTTCATAGGCATAAGGCCCAACATCAAGATCCCAGAGAAATCTCTGATAAATAATGTACGGAAGCACCTCTGAGTCTGGGAAACACAAGAAAAAAGCATCAAAACTAGTAAATGCAAAGAAATAAAGATCAAGGCAGAAATTAATGACTTGGAGACTAAAAGAACAATGCAAAAAAAAAATCAATGAAATGAAAATGGACTGAAAAGATAAGTACGATTGACAGACTCTGACAAACTAGCAAAAAGAAAGAAGATGTCAATTAACAAAAATGAATAAGGGGACAGTGTAACAAATACTAATAAATTTAGAGGAACATTAGGGAATACTTTAAATGTCTATATTCACAGAAATAAGAAAATCTGGATGAAATGACCAAAATTTCTACACATATATTATCTATCAAAATTCAAACAAGTATATACACCTTAAACAGATCTATAATAGGCAACAAGATTGAAGCAGCAACAGTGTCCCAGTGAAAGAGTGTCCAGGACTGTATGAACTCACTGCTGAACTCTACTAGGGCTTTAAAGAAGAGTGCATGCCAATGTTCCTCAAACTGTTCCACAAAGCAAAAAGAGAAGCAACACTCCCAAACTCAAGTGTGTTTATGGTCAGCTTTTTAAAAGACATTCTTTCCATGTCCAAGATAAAGAATTAGAATCTTGTTTTCACCTCTTGATGACTAAGGTGGGCATATATTTATTTTCTGCCTGTTCTGTCTCCTTTCTGACAAGCTGTTTCTACTCTGCTCTACAGCACTATCTAAAACAGCCACTTGAAGCTGAATAGCACCTTATCACAATACATTCTTCCCCTCCTGTCCTATGACATGTAATATTTTGCTTAATCCTGAGTACTCAGGCTAAGAGCAGATACCTTATCTCTGGGATTTGACCTAGAGGCAGAAACTCCACTGCAGCCATAATTCTAAACATTAGGAATCAAGGTCTTAATTTATTTTAAAATATTAGTCATCTCTCATTGGCATCTATTCTCTCTTCCCCTAGGCCTGAGTAACCTCTAACGTACTACCCGTGAATTTTCCTACATTAGGCATTTCATGTAAGAGATAGCACATTACACAGTATTTACCCTTCTGTGTCTGGGTTATTTTACTTGGCACAATGTTTGTACAATTGACCTGTCTTACAGCATTCTTCCTTCTTTTTATTGTTAATATTCTATTGCGTGGTAATATCACATTATGTGTATTCATTTATCTGTTGATGCCTCTTTGGAATATTGTGAGTAGTATTGTTACAAACTTGGTGTACAAGAATCTACTGAAGCCACTGCTTTCAATTCTTTGGGAATGTGTACCTATGAATGGAATTACCAGACAATAAGGCAATCTATATTTTCTTAAGGCACTGCCAAACTGTGTTTCCCAGTGAAAGCACCGTTTAACATGCTGCTATACCAAGCCTTCAATTTCTCCATAACACCTGTACTAGTTATCTGTTTTTCTTTTATGACAGTCATCCTAATAAAGTGATATATTCCTGCTGTTTTGATTAGCATCTTTTCATGTGTTTATTGAGAATTCTTAGGTCATTCTTAACGAATATCTTAAACTCATTTAAAAATTTAGTTAAGTTTTTCAACATCAATTGAGGTGATCATTTTGTCCCTTCATTGTAATCAGTGTGCTATATTACATTGTTTTTTTATGCACAAACAACTCTTACAATTCTGTGTTAAAGGCCATTATGTAGTACATAATCTTTTATGGTGTTTGGAGTTAAATTTTGTTTCCTGGACTGTTGGTGAGAACTTTTGCATTTGCATTCAAGGGATATATTGGTCTGTAGTTTTCATGTATCTGTCTGTCATTGTCATCAGGGTAATACTGGTTTCATCAATGAATTATAAAGTATTCTGCCCTTGCCCACAAGTGTTTGAGAAGGTAAAGTATTATTTCTCCTATAAATATTTACTGGAATTCACCAATGAAGTCAGCTGGTCCTGAGCTTGTTGTTTGGGGGAAGGTTTCTGATTGCTGATTCAACCTCCCTGTTTGTGATTGGTCTGTTCAGATTTCTTTCTTTTTGAGTCAGCTTTAGCAGTTTGTTTCCATGAATTGGTCTGTTTTACCTACAACAGATTATCCAACTTGGTGGCACAGAGCTGCTCATAGTGTTTTCTTAGAACCTTCTTTATCCTTGTGTAGTAGGTAGCAATTACCTTTTACTGATAATTTTTTGAGTGTTTTCTCTCTCCTCTTAATCAACCTAAAGGACTGTGAATTTTGCTGATCTTTTCAGAGAATCATCTCTTTATTTCATTGATTCATTGTATTGTTTTATTAGTTTCAACTTAATTTTTTTCCCTATCTGCTCCTTATTTCCTTCCTCTTTATGACTTCCAAACTCAATTGATTGTAAAGGATTCAATAATTATTTTTACCTCAAATGTCTAAAAGGTAAGAATAATATGTGTCTCTGGAGTCATCAAACAAAAAACAGCCTGTTAGATCTGCTGTTTAATACTTGTGACCAGCTTTCCTATAAATTAAAGCATTCCTAGGAAGACATTTAGAAAGGACAAGCAGTTACTGGGAAAGCAATCCTAGACAGAATGAATGTTAAGGACATTTCCAGAGTATTGGACATGTATGAAGCTAAAACAGAAGAACACTAAAGACCTTTTAAATATGTACAGGAAAAACTGAAACCAACTCTTACTTTTAAGTGATCATGTTATCAAAAGACATACTAGACTGAAGAAAACCAGCACAGTGAGAAATTTTCACTATGTGATAAACATTGCTCTCTACACTTGAGAGAATGACATGGATAAAAGTGGTACCATTACTGTACTGTAGCTTCCACAGCTTTCCTGTAACATGTGGCCTGTGAGTTCTGCAGACGACATTCTTAAGGATCTACTCTGAAAAGCTACTCTCTCTGATTTTCATTTGTACCTCCTGCTTAACTTTCTTGCTTCACTTTGTCCACAAATATGTCCTGACCCAGCAGACGTCCATGGCCACACACCTCATTCTACCTACCTACCTGCTCATCTTCCCACGACTTCACATGTGCCATGAGTCATGATACTGAGAGACTTAAGATCATACCTAGCTAAGGAAATGGGATCAGAAATAACGAGCACTGAGTTTCTGTTATCCTTAAAAAGTGACTTCAACAAAATCAGGCAGATCTAGAGGGGTCATCCTCCAAGTAGGAATGAAGAAACACATATGAGGTGAAGAAACACAGGGCTAGCGCCACTTCCCTTGATCACAGTCTAGAACTGCTGTAACTCGATACTTGCTGGGTGACTTTAGGTATGGCACCTGAATTCTCTGTCTCTATCTCGACATCCACAACATAATATAAGTACTGTTCTGCAATATCATGAAATATCTGGGAAGATAAAATGAGATCATTATACTGTATACAAGGAAAACAATAGCTCCATATTTTAGTTTTCCAAACTACCTGTTTCTCTTTTTATTCATTCATTATATACACACAACTAATACACAAGTATTAGATTGCTGACAATCTACTTAAGATAGGGAATGAAATTTTATCAGGGTCCCTGTATCTAAAGTATTAATAAATAAAATTTGGTAGTGCCTGCCTTATCTCTTACAGTACCGAACCAAAGAAGTATAGAAAGACAGGAAACATAAGGCGGGTAAAAAGGGTATTGTTTGCTTCTATTGAAGTGGGAACTGTCCTGTTTAATAAAGTGGCTGCAACCAAGTGTGTGGTTACATAGGTGCCTGTATTGCTTTCTGCTTGGGTACTCTTTACTACTTTTAATAATTCCTGATGTATCAAAGACAGAAAACCAATTCAATACAAGAAAAATGTGTTCATACTACAAAAACAACTGTAAAAAGTGAAAAAAGATTGGTTCATATATAAATGATTGAGATAGCAGCAATTGACATTAGTAGACTAAGTAAAAATATGACTTCCCGCTGAAGAACTAATAAAATAGAAGAACTATTATCCTGAAAGATCTCTGTTCTTTGGATGATAAAGAGACATTAATAATTTGAAAGTCAGCTAACAAATTGTGTTAAAAATCCAATCACTTGAAAGACTTGGTATTTTGGAGAATTAACATTGCAGACAAAAGATGCTAATATAATTGTGAGTATCTATTTTATTCTAGGAGCAAAATGTTTTTAAACTAGGGAATTGGTTGGAATTGGAATCTCATTACTATCTTTGTGATAAAATAACAATATATATTGTGTTGAAGAGACTTCTGGAGGAAATTGTTACTAAGCAACATTGTTGATATATACAGGAAAATCAATAGAACAGAACTAGTGTGTAGCTATTGTTTCACCTACTGATTGCGAGTACCAAAAAATATAAAGAATATTAGTAACTTCACCTATCATAATTTTGGTCTGTGGATGATTTACAACCAAGTTTTGGTGAAAAGGAGGAACTGCTGACATTTAATTCCTAGGATGTGTCAGGACACTAGAAGTAGAGTTTTGTCAATGCTTTTGGCAGCTGTAATTCGGAATATAATCAGCAGGTATCTCCACGCTCCCATGTGATTCAATAAGGTTTCCTACATCAGTTGAAGCACAATTCTAAGTAATTTAATTTAGTTATGATATTCTGGGGAACAAACTGTCATAAGCTATACCTTTGTTTTTGAGCAAAGGTATCTTAGAACTTGTACCTTGAGCAGCCTCCACATTTAAGCAAGATTCAAGGAATTGCTATTGAATCACGGATCACACCAGCCTCATCCATATTCACTGTCTCCTCTCTAGTTATTCTACTGCAATGAAAAGCAAGTAAACAGCAAATCAACAATGGGAAAATGTTGAAAGTGGAATGTCACAACAGGAGGTCAGTAAGATAGCAGAGTTGTAACTTTCCTGGCAAGGCACAAAGTCAGTTGCCTAATGTAGTTGTGAGATAACAGATATCTATAAAGAGGTGAAAAAAAAATGACCATTTGTCAGTTTATTTGATTAAGAGAGAAGTGGAAATAAGAAACTTGAAAATTCTGCCTAATACAAATACGTGATAATAGTGTAGAGGAAGGACATCAAACTGTCTCATCTGACTCTTCCAATCTCATGTCACAGTTGCTGTTGCCCCCATTTTATAGGTGAAAAAGGAAACAAAGAGTTTAACTTGCTTAGGATCTCACAGATAGTAAGGAATTAAATTGGAATCTCAATATCCCTAGCTATCAGGGAAATGGAACTTAAAACTACTTTGAGATTCCATCTCACCTCTGACAGAATGACTGTTATTAAGAAAACAAATAAGGGGCTGGAAAGATGGCTCAGTAGTTAAGAGCACTGACTGCTCTTGCAGAAGACCTGGGTTACATTCCCAGCACCCACACATGGGTGGCTAACAACCAACTCTAATTCCAGGGGATCTGAGGCCCTCTTCTGGCCTCTTCAGGCATTGCACAAATATGGTGCACTTAGATACATGCAGATAAAGCACTCATACACATAAAATAAAAATAAATATATAAATAAATAAAATGACAACAAATGCTGACTAGGGTATAGAGAAAGAAGAAATCACTGTTTCACTGTTGCTGAGAGTATAAACTGGTAGGGCCATTACAGAAGTCATTGTGAGGGCTTTTCAAAAACTTAAAACCATAACAACCCTATTTCCAACTATACCATTCCTGGGCATATACCCAAAAGAGCCTACATCCTACTACAGAGACAAGTTACTCAACTAAGCTTATTGCAGCTCTATACACAACAGCAATGAAATGGAATCAGCCTAGATGTCCATCAGCAGGTGGATAGTGTAAATATGGTACATATACTCAATAGAATTTTATTCAGCCACAAAGAAAAATGAAGTTATTAAATTTTCAGGGAAATGGATAAAATTGGGAAATACTGGACTAAGAGAGGTAATCCAGGCCCAGATGTTCTGTCTCACATATGGATTCTAATTTAAAGTTTTTAAATTTATTTTTTATTTTACATGCATGAATGTTTTTCTGGCATGTATATAAATGCTCCCATGCATGCAGTGGCTTCAGAAGCCAGAAGGTTTTGGATCTCCTGGAACTGGAGTTACAGCTGTTAGACACCATATGGGTGTTGGAAATTGAATCCCAGTCCTTCCGAAGAGCAGCCAGTGCTCTTAGTCACTGAGCCATCTCTCTAGCCCCTTAGCTTCTGACTTTTATATATGTGCATTTAAGTGTGTGCATACAGACAACAGGGAACTAGAAAGGGAACCATAAGAGAGAGAGAGTGAAAAAAAGTGACTTTAAGGGAAGGGGGAGAAAGAATAACAAAGACAAGCAATATGGAAGTAAACAGGGAGATATTGTGGTGGAAAGGGTTAGGCAGAGGTGAGTGGGCAGGGAGATGGGAGAGGACCCCCAACCAAGCACGTATTAAGTCACCCCAAGAGAACTTTCTACTTTGTAAATGACAAAATTACCATAATTAAAACTGTGTGACTCCAAAAAAAAAAAAAAAAAAAAGAACCAAACAAGCACTTTCAGCCTAAAGTATAAGGTTTAACAAATCTGTTTAAAGACAGTGGATATTCCCTAAATTCTAATTACTGAGCAAGTCTGAAAATATGACCTACCACGAATACTCAGGCATTTACCATCCACAAAATGGTCAACCAAGAAGTACATCTATCATCCTAAAGATGGTTTCTTACACAGAACGCCTTGAAGTTTCAGTATTCAAATTGGAATCTTGTCTTGATTTAACATTTTCTTCTTGGTTAGTAGAGGTATGACTTTCTGAATTAGGAAGACACTTAACCATAAAGTTAAAGATGATGACTTCTAAGAGCAATGTAGGGAAAGACACATTTACAAACACACAGACCAGATTTCCTTGAGTTTGGATCACCGGACAACTTCTTTAATACTTCTTTCCCCAACTGGCCTGGCCCTGAACCCCAACTGGGGATCATGTGGAGAAACCAAGGTATTGTTCAGATGGATGATTTCGAAGTCCAAGATCCTGAGCTACAGCTTAACAAAACACAACTGTTGATTTGAGTGTGTAATTACATGGGAGAATATGGATGTTTGCTTCACACAGCAGATGAGCTCATACTTAATAATGGAGTGTACCTGTTAGGCCATGACTCAAAATTCCCAAATTATAAGGATTGCTGTCTCCACTCTCTTAATGCCTTCGAGATCAACAAACCCACATTTTTATTTTAGTTTCTTGACAGTTCTACCAGTCTTGGTCAAAATAATACCAAAGGTTGAGGGCTTAAATGATTAGAGAAATAAGACCCTTTCTAGGTTGCCTGGTGTCCTGATTATTTTCAAACTGTTAACAAGAAGAAAAAAAATAAAAACAACTTGTGCCTCAAGAAGCATGTGCAAGCAGAGATGTCCCTTCTCAGGTGGACTTGAGGCTGATGATTTGGAGGACACATTTGGGCCGGGGAGGGGCTAGGGGGGTTAAAACCTGGAAAGGAATGGTGCATCAAGAGTCATCTATTAGAGACGTTCTCTTTTGATGTGGGCTTCATTCACACACCATAACGCCCCAAACAGCCTGAGTCTTTGAAGTCGGTCTCCCAGGCGCCTGCTGGGAACAAAATCGCCCACGCGCCGAGGTGTCGCAAGCTCTTCGGGATTTTCCACCGCTCCACCTGTCTGCTCCGCAGCTCGGCGCTCCAGCCTCGGTCAGCCTCTGCCCGTGAGCCCGGGTCAAGCAGCCACACCGACGGAGACTTCGCGCAGGGGACTCCCAGAGACCCTGCCGGAAGCGCGCTGTGCTTCCGCCCCCCGGGCAGGCGGATCCGGAAGTGGGGGTCGGCAGCGCGCGCCGCCCTCCGCGGGCGCCGGGCACCATGCTTCGCGCCCCCCACCGCTGCCTCGCGGCCTCCGTAGCTCCGGCCGCGGCCCTGGCTGCGGCGCTGCTCTCGTCGTTCGCGCGCTGCTCTGTCTCAGAGCACAGCGACCGGGTGGCTTCGGCGCTCAGTCCCTACTTCGGCACGAAGACTCGCTATGAGGATGTCAACCCCGAGCTGCTGGCGGACCCCGTGGCGCCGCGGCGGGACCCCGAGCTGCTGGCGGGAACCTGCACCCCGGTGCAGCTGGTCGCCCTCGTCCGCCACGGCACCCGCTACCCCACGACCAAGCAGATCCGCAAGCTGAGGCAGCTGCAGGGGCTGCTGCGGGCCCGCGGGCCCGGGGATGGCGGGCGCGGCCTGGGCGCCGCGCTGGCCGAGTGGCCGCTGTGGTACGAGGACTGGATGGACGGGCAGCTGGTGGAGAAGGGGCGGCAGGACATGCGACAGCTGGCGCTGCGCCTGGCCGCGCTCTTCCCCGACCTCTTCTGCCGGGAGAACTTCGGCCGCCTGCGGCTGGTCACCAGCTCCAAGCACCGCTGTGTGGACAGTGGCGCCGCCTTCCTGCAAGGACTGTGGCAGCACTACCACCCCGGGCTGCCGCCGCCCGATGTCGCAGGTGAGCGCGCTCTGCCCTCCGCAGACCCCTGGCCTCCCCTGCCCCAGCCTCCGCTCTTTCCAGGTGCCGGTCCTCCACCCCTCGGGTCCTCCACCCTTCAGGCTTGCCCTCTCTGGGCGCAGAGTGATGCAGTCTTGGCTGTCTGTCCTTTTTATGCACGTACTCATTCATTGATCCGGTGTGAATGCTTAGCATCTTCTGGTGCGGGACGCTGGAGATCCAGCAGGGAGGGAGACAAATGGAGTATCCAAGTTTTGCATTCTCTATTTTTTAAATCCAGTTGCCTTCTGAGCCCCAACCTGTCCCTTTGCTGATTTTTATTTTGTTTTTAAAGTTTCCTGTGCGCGACAGAACAGTACTTACGAAAACATTTTCCCTTACCATTATTTTAATGTTTATTATTACTTTAAGTGATTTATCTTCGATTTCTTTCTTTCTTTCTTTCTTTTTCTCTTCTAGCATCATACCTGTCATGCACTAAAATCAATGGAAATCAGTTCTTGGGGGGTATAATTTAGTCGGTAGAGGGCTGGCCTAGCATACCAGAGGCCCTGGGTTTGATCCTCACACCTCCTTCAAAAAAAAAAAAAATCCATTCTTGGGGCTCAGTGATTAAGAACATTGGCTGCTCTTGCAGAGGACCTGGGTTCGAATCCCAGCATCCACATGGTGGTTAACAGCTGTCCTAACTGCAGTTCCAGAGAATCTGACTCTCTAATCTCCGGGGCCATTGCACGATGTGGGTGCACTTACACACTTTCAGGCAATATACTCATACACATAAAATATGATATATATAAAATACACACATATATATATATGTATGTTAAAATATATTCTCTTTGGTGCTGGAGAGATGACTCAGTGCTTAAGAGTACATACTGCTTTTGTAGAGGACTGGACACCAGTTCCCAGTACCCATGTCAGATGGCCACAACTGCCCAGAACTCCACCTCCAGGGGGTTTGACTTTCTCTTCTGGCCTCTGGTGGCAGGAGCACTCATTTGCACAGACTCACATATACACATAATTAAAAAGAAAACACTTTTTAAATGGGAAATCATTTTACCATTTTCTTGATCAGTGTGTTTTTCTTTCCAGACACAGCCTTATAGATTGTTACTTTTTCACACTTAAAATTTTCATAATTTGAGGGACTGAAGAGTTAGCTCAGCAGTTAAGAGTACTGACTGCTCTTAGAGAAGACCTGAGTTTGATTCTTAGCACCCACATGACAGTTAACAACTGTCTGTAACTTCACTTCTAGAGGATCTGATGTCCTCTTCTGGCCTCTTTGGGCACTGTACAACACAGGTGCACTCAACATGCATTCAGTTGACATGCTTAAGCAAATAAATTAATTTTTTTCCGTTAATTTGAAATTGTCATTTACATCAGTGATTTATATGTGTATACTTTTTTTTCACTTCAGATATGGATTGTGGCCCTCCGAGAATTAATGACAAGCTGATGAGATTCTTTGATCATTGTGCGAAGTTTTTAACTCAAGTGGAAAGGAATGCTACAGCTCTTTATCATGTACAGGCCTTCAAAACTGGCCCCGAAATGCAGAACATTTTAAAAAAAGTGGCAGCTACTTTGCAAGTGCCAGTAGATAATTTAAATGCAGGTAATACATGTTATTTTTTGTTTAAATTTTGGTTTAAATAATTTTGAAGTATTAAATGGAAAAAGCAAACAGTTGCTCCATATAAAGGCCCACAGTTAAATTTGTGTTAGCAAGATAGTATGTCCTGCTTAGATTAGGAAAATTATATGTATCATACTTATTTTTAGATTCATATTCTTCTTTGAGTCTTGTGTAAATTAATGTACAAAGTTTTTGGAATGTTACGGGTTTGGTTTGGTTTTGTTTGAGGGCAGAGGTATGTAAAGCCTCATAACTAAGCATTACTTAATTTTAAAAATTTCCTTTTCTGAATTATTTCTCCATAAAATAATACAGGTAGGAAATGTGTAGAGAAGTCAAGTAGCAGTCTCTTTCTTGCAGTGATGTGGGGGTCAGCGGCCTACATTTTATCATCTGTCCTGGGACACTTGGAAGGTGAAGGCAGACAATATTAAGTATGTTGGAACTGCAAGTGGGAAATGGCACATGGTCACCTAGCAATGGAAAACTAAGAAAATAAGACCCCTTTCCATTTTCTAGAACTTTATAACCTTTGATGGCTATTCATAAGTACTGATATATGTATAGGTAATACAGATTTTATTGTATTGTGAATCAGTTTCCAAAAGATTAGAAGTAGGAGATATTGGGGAGTGGGTGTTCAAATCAATCAATTGAGGTTTTTTTTTTTTTCTTTAACCTGTCTACATTAAAGTCATGTATGGAGATTAAGAAATTGCTGTTGCTGGATGTGGTGGTTCTACACCTTGGATCCCAGCACTCCAGAGGCAGAGGCAGGTTGATCTCTGTGAGACTGAGTCCAGCCTTGTCTACATGATGGGTTCTAGGCCTTCTGGTGCCACAAGGAGACCCTGTCTCAAAAAGACTGGGGGGAAGAAAAGACATTGCTTTAATTATATTGAGAAATAATTCAAATTATAATTCAAAATAATGTCAATAGGAATAGAAACTAATGAATACTCAGGAATTCGGTCTTATCAAAGTTTAATGTCATGTTTCAGTTAGTTGCTCTAAATTTTAAAAATTGAGATCCACTGCCCCTCTCCTGTATCTCATTTTCCTCCTTTTCTCTCCAGAGTTAATCATTATTATGAAGTGGATATTAAAATCATTCCATGTCAATATTCATATGTAAATGGAATAGTGTGTTGTAGATTTTGAAACTTTTAAGAATGAGATCAAACAATGTTTACAACTCCGAAGTTTATTTTTTGCCACTTTATGCTCTTAATGCTTATAATTTTAGTCCTATATTTATCACATTGAGCCATATCCTCACCCATGTTACTTTTTGTGTTATTTTAAGATAAGGTCTTGCTAAGTTTCCCAAGTTGGCTTTGAACTCAGTCTGTAGACAGACAGGCCTTGAACTTACAATCCCTGCCTTAGCCTCTGCATACCTGGGATTACAAGACCATATCATCAGGCCTAATTTGCTTGTTGCAAGAATTATACAAAGTAAACAGTGCAGTACCTAGCACAAGAACTGTTTGTGTGTTTGTGTTTGTTTGAGACAGGCTCTGACTATAATTCCAGCTGGCCTATGTTGACCAAGTAGGCCTCGATTTCAGAGAGTATGCTTGCCTTTGCCTCCCAGGTGTTGGGATTAAATGCATACTCTACGCCCAACAATAACTGCTTAATAAATATTTTTGCTAATATTTCAGCTTTTGTATAAAGGAGTAGTTTTGTCTGTATTTTCCATCATCCTGTTTTACTTAATCTATACAGATATATCTACATATATATATATATATATATGCTATCTATATATATAACTATCTCTATAGATACAACTTATCTATACAGATAGTTGTCTTATTCCTTTATAAACTATTATTTCATACATGATTTCACTTCTGAATCAGTGTTTGAAATTTGCTTTACCCATCATTACATTTTACTGCTCTAAGTGATTACAGCTATTACTGTCCAGAATCTCTTTATAGGAGACCATTGCCTACTGAAATTTTTCTTAGTTTTTAACTGTCAAATTAACATCCCAACTTATACTTCCAAATTGTCCCTGAGGGTATTGTGAAAAATTATAACAACAGTATTAAGAATGCCCTCCATGGCTGGACATGGAGACACAAGCTTTTAATCCCAGAATTCAGTAGCAGAGGCAAGCAGATTCCTATGAAATCAAAGCTCCAGGCCAGGTAAGGCTATATGGGAGACTGTGTCGCAAAAACAAGAGAAAATGCTACCCTGTATCACCCAGCAATAATATTCCTAATTACTCCAATTTAGGCAGTTTGATTAGTGGGGAAAAAATGGCATCTAGCATAATTTACATTTATTCTGAAAATGAGCATCTTTTCATGTTTGTTTTTAAGCATTTACATTTTTTTGAGAATTGTCTTTTTATATATAACTGTTTACTCTTTGTAGACAGGCTCTCAGGTTTACCTTGAACTCACTAAATAGTCAAGAATGATCTTGAACTTAAGGTCCTCCTGCCCCCACCTACAGAGTACCAGATTATAGGAGTCTGTCACCATGCCTGGGTTTATGAGATGCTGGAGATTAAACTCAGGACTTTGTGCATACTAAGCCATCTTTCTACCAAGTGAGCTACATCTCCTCCTAATTTTCTTCTTTATATTTTTTATTGTGGTATAAACTAGGGATCAAACCCAGGTGCCTCTTGTAAGCTAAGATAAGCACTTTACCACTCCTCTACTCATTATCTCATCTCTTAGTTTTTATGCATTTTTCGTGTTGGATCTAAGTACCTTTTATGTATTGTGTCTATACTAATTAATATCTTTTAATTTTGCCTAATAAAGATTAGTCCTTTGTATATTGTATGTTGTTAATATTTTCCCTTAACATATTCCTTATCTGTTACTTTTGCTTATGATAACTATTTATATGGAATTTTATATATTTTTGTATAGTCATGTATGCCTTTCCATTATAACTTCTGAGTATTGTATTTTGCCTAGAAATCCTCTTGCCACAAGATTATTTTATTTTGCCAGTCTCTTATTTTTTAATGTTTAAATCTCTAATCCATATGAAATGCTTTTGAGATTCTGAAAAATTAACCAAAAACTCAGATGTGTCATAATAGATAGGTCAACCATAATTTACCAAGTGTGGCTATCTGTGTGACTTCCCTGTTCTGCACAGAGAGCCTCATATGACCTGAGCAGGCTGCGTTGTAGCAGAGTTGCCCTTATGGCTTCAGTCTTCTGTCTCTTCATTTTTACTTCTTGTGTTTGAAGACAGTTTTGGTGATTTGTTTTCTGAAACAGGGTCTTGTTGTATAGCCATGACTGACTTCAAAGTTGCTGTGTAACCCAGGCTAGCCCTGAACTTAAAATGATCTTCCCACCTCTGTCTTCTGAGTGCTAGGTTATGGTCATTCAGCACTATTCCTGGTTTCCTCAAGTTTTGTGGCATTTTGGTTTTTGTTTTGTTTTTCTTTTCTGATTATAAAATAGACCATCTGGGCTGACTTTCATAGTTTGAGATCCAGAACTTGAGACTCTAAATGAGCTATGTCCTTTCATCACACATAAGTATTTTGAAGCCACTTTATTATATTCGGTATTGGAATTATGTGATTTTTTTTTCTCCTTACTAAGTAAAGGTTTCCTAATAGCTTTTATGTATATTCCTAATGAAATGAATATTTTGGTTTGTATGCTACCTCATGCATTCTTTAAACTGAACTAGTACAGAAAGTGTGTAATATCAATTATTCTTGGTCCCATTTTCCTTTGGAAAAGACCAAAAATGGTAAAATAAACGAAAAATAAAAGTAGCAGCCCCTGCAGTTGATCTTTTTTTTTCTCTTCCTCTCTCCCTCCCTTTGTCTTCTCTCCTTCCCTCTTTCCTCTCTTACCTTAGATGCTACCATTTCATTACTGAGTGACCACAGTACTGATTACTGGTGACAAGACTCCCTTTTGTAGCCTAAATGCTAAGTACCCTTTCCTGTGGTGCCCACATGCATCTAAAAGTAAAGATGTTAGCAATGTAAAAATCCAAGTCACCTTATTTGGAAATCCACCTCCAAAATTTCTTGGGCAGCTAAATTTGAAAAGCGACGTTGGCCCCAGTCTTTCCCTCTGACGGGAATGATGCTTTCTTTCCTTCTCTGTCTCGACTCTTTCATCTTTGTTTTGCCGCTTCACTTTGTTCTTCCCTCTTGATCTTCTACAGTCCTCTGGCTCCTTTTATGTCCCTCTCTACTTTTTCCTAAGTATAACATGAACTGTGGTATAGTTTTTAAAAACTGATCAGTAAATGTTCTTCATTATGTTTATTGGGAACTAAAACATTTATAGCTTTAGTGCCCCTTTTCTAACCTTCTAAAACTATCAAAATTCAGTGCTGTTTAACCTTGAGAGTTCTTGAGTTAATCTTTTGTTGAGTTTACTAGGCCAACATGCTTAGTAACCAACCAGTTTTAAAAACCAAAAAAAAAAAATCACCATTTACAGAATAGAATGCTTCCTAGTTTCATGGGACTGGGACTGAAATCTGTACCCCTTATGGTTTCTTCTGATAGTTTCAGTTCTGTCTGTTTACATTGTACAGATCTAGTCTTAATTCTTCATAGGGAAAAGTGACTCGTTTTGTCTCCAAAAGAAATCTGTCCCATTTCTTCAGCTATGCATACAACTGTGCAAATAGCCTTCTACATGTATTCAGTTAGCTTTTTAAAAAACTAGAAACTAATAATCCACTTTACTTGTTTTTATTCCCCCAGATTTAATTCAGGTAGCCTTTTTCACCTGTTCATTTGACCTGGCAATTAAAGGCATTAAATCTCCTTGGTGTGATGTTTTTGACATAGATGATGCAAAAGTAAGTATTTCTTTTCTCATATTTTTCGTCATTACCTGAAATTTTTGCTATTGTTACTAAAAGCTTTTCTGAAAATAATCAAGAGTTAGAGACTGTCTTGTGACTAACTCCTAATTTTCCTAAATAGAGATTGGTGTTTAAGTAGGTCTTAAATACTTTTAAATAGCTTAGGCTTATAGAATTCTGAGAAATGTTTTTCCTTTTAATGGTGATTTGATTTCTAGGTGTCCTTTCCCTATCCAGTTAAAACTCTGTTTAACCCATCATCATATTTTACTCCTGGAAGAGCTTGTAGAGCCAGTAGAAAACAAAGTTGTTCTTTTTTATAAGATGCCAAACCTCACAGAAATTTTCCAAAGACCTGATTCTTTTGAGTTCTGTGTTCCACCTGATGTTGGCAGTAATTCATCTACAATTTCTATCTGCCTACTTCTTTTCCCTGTTTTTCATCTGATTTTTGGACTTTCGGGAGTATAGACAGGCCTCTGATGACTTTAAAGGAAGTAAATTTCGATTAAATCTTGGGTGCCCATAGATTAAGTAAATTTCGATTAAATCTATGGGGACCCATAGAGGGTGGAACAGGAGAGTGTTATTTTCTTAAGCATTTTAAATATGGATATTACAGGGTTATAAACTTCGGAAGCTTGGAATATCCCTTATGTATGTATACTAATAATACTACTACTACTAATAATAAATTTTCTTAAATTCTAAAGAAATCTATTTGCTGAGTAGAGCAGGATTACAAACACATGCAGGTAAACCAGATTTTGCTTGAAGATTGAGTGATCAATTGCAGATGAAGGTAATAATGAAGTTTCTGCGTCAGCACAAGTCTTTGATGGGCTCTTTAAATGCCCCTCTGTAACTTCACAAACCAAGCCTCTATCATGGCATCTGCATTCTCTCACTATTCTTATCTTCAAAGTTCCCACCCACAACAGTTGACTAAATTTTAAGTACTCAACAGCTTTTCCAGTCTAGAGTTCCAAATGCTTCCATAGTCTTCCCCCAAAAAGGATGGTGAGGTCTGTCACAGCAATACCCCATGTTTTTGGTACCAATTTCAGTCCTAGTTTGGTTTCTCTTGCTGTGATAAAACACTGTGACCAAAGTCAGCTTGGAGAAGAAAGGATCTGTTTGGCTTACACAGTCCATTGTTAAAGAAAGCTGAGACAGGGGCTCAAGCAAGAACTTAGAGGCAGGAACTGAAGTACTTACGGACTTGGTTATTCCTTTAGCCTGTGCACAGCCAGCATTCTTAATACAACCCAGGTCACCTGCTCAGGAATAAGGCCACTCGAAATGGGCTAGGCCTTCCCGCATCTACCATTAGTTAAGAAATGCCACAGAGATGTGGCCACAGGCCAATCCAATGGAAGAAATGCCTCAGTTGAGGCTCCTTCTTCCCAAGTGTGTCAAGTTGACAACTGAAGCTATCCAGCATAATTGGCATCCTGGAGGAACCTAGGCCATTTTTTTTTTCCTGCTGAATATTTTAGATGTGCATGAATTTGTGTAGATTCAGATTAAACAGTTTGATAAGAATTCCATTTAAGGGATATATTCTTCTGAATGCGTTCCCTCATAGGGAATTGTGCCAATCTGTTTATATTGTTGATGTGACACATTTGATCAAAATGTTGCCTGGCAGATTTCTGTATTGTGGATAGATCTTTTTCTCTCTAAAAACAAAAACTCACTTGAACAACCATGACTTTAAAATGTAAAGTACATGTTCATTAAATCAGTTAAATTGAGTTTCCTTTTTAAATAGAAAACGGAAATATAAAAGTGTCTGTTGGTTTAAGTATTTCCTGTATTTTCTTTCTTTTTCAGTGTTCTGATAGAAAATAGTTTATCCCTTCTTAGAACTTATACTCTGAAGTAGATTTACGTACTATAGTTTTACAGATGAAATAAGATGATATCTGTGATTGACTTGAGAATCGTCCGTTGATAGCAAGAGTATGGCTAAAACAGGATTGGCCAAATACTGATTATTCTTGAGTTGGATGATGGCACACATGGGTTCATTATAATACTGTTTTGTAATGTATTAAATTCTTCATGAAATGTTTTAAAAATGAAAAATGAGTGGTCTGTGAGATGACTCAGCAGGTGAAGGTATTTGCCACCAACACTGACAACCTAAATTTGATCCTGGAGCCCACATGGTGAACAGAGAGAACTGCATCTTGCAAGTTGTCCTAAGACCTCTCCACATACACACACAATCAAAAAATAAAGAAATAAAAATAATTAAAAGTGAATTGGCATGTATAAAATTCTGAGAATTGTGAAGATTTTCAGTTACCCAGGACCTTGTGAAATGCTGAACCACTTGTGCTTTCATTTAGAAAACAATTTTTTAAAGGCTATTTTATGTCAGGTACTTGCTTAGAACTGAAAAAAGAAAAAATACAGAAGCTAGGCACGAGGAATGAAAAGTGCTTATATTAAGCTGCGGATGATAGAAGGATAGTTGCAGTGGAAGCATTTATTTATGAGGTATGCTGGTATACAAAAGAGAAAATTGATTTAGTAACAGTCAGACAAATCTTTATGAAAGAAAGGGCACAGGCACTAGGAACTGTTCTGTGGTATTGCCTGTTTGGAGCTGCCTATAGTAAATGGATCTAGATTTTCCATTATATTTAAGATTTTCCTGTAAAAGTGATCAGGTTATCCAGACTTTCTGAGTTTGGCAAACTTGTCTTTGAATCTACTCATTTTCTGTTTAGATCTTTGGCTCCAGTTATTTGTATACTCAGATGTTTTCCAAGTCAGTGGGATAACTTACTTCGCTAGAAAGATCTTTTCTACTTGTACTTTCAAGCTTTGTGAGATAAAGTTATAATAGTATGCATATGAGGTATTTTTAATTGCTAATTACTACTTTTTTCATTTCGAATACCATTGTTTATTTCTGAGTAGACTTAATAGATATTTGTCTAATTCTTTTATGTTTACATGTATTCTTTATGATTACTTTGTCCTTTTTGCTAACTTCTAATGCATTTTCTTTTTGGTATAGAACATTAGCCTAAACCTGTTCTTAAACTTCATCTGCACCTAGTTTCTCTTAATTTCCTCAAGACCACTAGTATAGTTTGAAGAAAGGGGCCATGACCCATGTCCTTCATTTGCTTTCATGCTAAGTTTTAATGCAGCAGGGATTGCCTACCGGATCTTCTGGGTCAATCCTTAAATGCTTGAAATGGCAACTATAGACAGTGCTAAGATTCTTCTGCTCTTTCTATAATTAATGCAACTTTTCTGAGAGAATTATTATTAAATCAGGAAATTTGTTACATTTATGTAGATGTATTAGAAAATATTTTTGAAATATTCATGTGTAGGTATTGGAATATTTAAATGATCTGAAGCAGTATTGGAAAAGAAGCTATGGCTATACCATTAACAGCCGATCCAGCTGTGCTCTGTTCCAGGACATCTTTCAGCACTTGGACAGAGCAGTTGAGCAGAAGCAAAGGTATGTTTTTAAAAATGTGAAGTAAATCAGAGTTTGCTGTTTAAGTTTCTGGAAAATACTTTATAATGCATGATATTTTTAAAATGTGTTTTTTAAAAGAAATTCTATAGTAATCGATGCTGTCTAAGCAATATATTAGTTTTGTTCACATTTGTACTGTGTATTATTTTGAGACCTGCTTTCTTTTTTCTCAGCTTTTCATTCTAATACTCATTCTGTTACTGCATGTAACTGTAGTTTTTGTTTCAACACAATGTTCAGTGATGTGAATATGCTACAATTCAGTGGGCATTTAGGTAGTTTCTATTTTTTGTTAATGTAAAATAATTATAAACTTTTACACATGGCTTCCTTCAGTATAAGTGTGCAAAAAAATGTTTTTAAGAGTTTCTCATTTAATAGCTGAGTGTGGTGGCACACACCTTTAATCTCAGCAGCACTCGGAAGGCAGATCTCTGTGAGTTCAAAACCAGCCTGGTCTACATAGCGAGTTCCAGGCCAGCTGGGGCTACAGGGAGACCCTGTCTCTAAAAAAAGACCGGAAAAAAAAAATTCTCATTTTTTCTCATTTAAAGAAAAAAAAGCTCTTGTTGGCATTCATACCACTAAAAAACAATTTTTAGAAATAACTACTTATGCACTTAGAGGTTAGCTGGGTGGTAGAGGGCATGCTTAGTATGAAGTACCTAGCACCAAAAACAAACCAAAACAAAAGAAGTGTTTGCTAGAACCTCACCCCTATTTTATTTAACAAATGCACATTTATAGATGTTGACAAAAATCATGCTGTAAAAATGACACGTGTATTTCCAGTACTGTTTTCTTCATATTATTGCTTTATTTGTTTTTTTTAATGAACACAGCCGTAGTTTATAAAATTTTCTTGGGTTTAACAGGAGAACTTCGGGGGAAAAGCCCAACTAGTAATTGTTTAGTTTTTGGTTTTTGCTACCAGAAGTTTTTAAAGAATTTTTTATTACATTTATTTATTTGTTTGTTTGTTTACTGTGTGGATGACAGGGGACAGCTTGCAGCAGTTGGTTCTTTCTTTGTCATGTCAGGCTTGGCAGCAAGTGCTTTTACCTGCTGAGCCATCTGGCTAGTCCAGTTAGGAACTTTTGTAGGGATTTCAAATAAAGATAATACTTACGACAGGAGTTAGCATTTTGCTTGTTTGATGTTATAAATGACCTATTGCCATATACTTTAGAAGATGACAATAGCAAGATCACTTTCCTGTTTGATCATTGTTCATTGTCTCAGTGTTGAGTTTGAGGTATGATAAATTTACAAGTGTCACAGGATGCTTTTAAATGACTTTTGTAAGCCTTGCTATTATAATTTTATTCTAGTTTGAAACTTAAGGGACAAAAGCTTGTTTTAAAATAAATGAGAATTTCTGTACACTGAAAACTGTAAGACATTACAGAGAGTCCCAAATGATCCCCAAAATTGACAGATACAACATTTTTTATGAATTGGGAGACCCAAACTAACAGTCTGTTGTTGTTTGAATGGAGTTCTTACCAAAATGCCAGTAAGTTGTTTATAGAATTTAAAAAATTAATTCCAAAAATTATGCAGGAGTTTAAAAGACTTACAGAAACAGAAGTAGGATTTGTAATATCTTAGGTCAAAACATACCATAAAGACCATAAAACCTATTAATGATGATGCACACCTATGATCCCAGCACTTTGGAGGTTGAGGCAGGAGAATTACGAGTTTGAGGATATCCTGGACCATATAACAAGACCCTATCTCAGGAATAAGCAGATACTCTCAGATTTAAAGAAAAGATAGAATCAGCAAATAGATCAAAGGATACCATAAAATCATGAAATAAATTCGTGTATAGTAGGCCATCCATATCCATGGGTTCCCCATTTCTGTATTTAACTTACTGTGGATCTTAATTTTTTGCAAATGGTTGCATGTAGCCAAGTGTGGTAGAGCACATGCCTTTAATCTCAGCACTAGATAGGCGGAAGCAGGGGATTTCTGTGAGTTTGAAGCCATCCTGTACTAGTAAGTTCCTAGTTTGTATAAGGAAATACCACTAATATACTCTTTAAATTGGCTAAAACAAGACTTGGTCTAAGTGTTAAGATGTGATGACACTGGAAATTCATCCAATAGCTAGTTACTCAGTAGTAATGGGTATTTTTTGATGGTCTTGCTTGTCTTAGATATTTTCAAATTTTGTAGTTTTTTTTACATTGTGTAATTCCTTCTTTTAACATTAGATGGCAGCATTGAATAGTGACACCAGCATGGAGGGTAACTGTTTTGGTCAATTAGCCAATTATAATAAGGGAAACTTGGTCTTTCAAAGTGATTAGAAATGTATTCAGATTCTACGTAATTTTGCTAACTCTAAAAGGGTTCCACAGAGTTTAACTATGGGCTCTAGGCTCTCTTTTAGTGTTGGTCATTGAAAGATACTGGCTAAAAAAGAGAAAAGTTTATATAACTAGCTTGGTTATCCCTTAATTCACATTCATACATGTCCGCTTCCTTTTGGGTTGGTAAGCTTTCATTGTTACTGTTCTGTGGGTCCAGGGCATTATTGAACTTACTGCCCTCTCTTCAGTAACTAACTCAGTAGTGATGGCCTATCCATGATGCCTCTTTTCTCCTGTACTGTTGATTTTAGTCAGTGCTACCATCAGCCTTCCAGACATCCAGGCCACAAGCCCATGTCATTCTGGACTCCATCTCTTGTATTTTCTGTATCTAGTCATTGCCTTGAGGGCTTTTTAAAAAAAAAAAAAATAAAGCTTTTAATTTACATCAACTCTTTCAACTTTATCCTCTCTGCAATTATCTCAATTCAGGCTAATATCTCCTTTCTCCTACTTTACAAAATTAAAAAAAAAATTCTGTATATGTGTGTGAGTACATGTCTGTGTACACATATATGCGTGCACATGTGAGCATGTGGAGGTCAAGAGCCTACTTTTGGTGTCTTCCTGTATTGCTTTCCACCTTATTTTGGGGGATAAGCTGAGCCCAGTGTTCACTCATTAGCTAGACGGGCTGGCCAGGCAACACTGGGGGTCCTCCTGTGTCCGTGCCCTCAGCTCTAGAGTTATCAGCACTTGACTGAGCCAACTCCCCAGCCCCCTCCTAAATTTCAGCAACTCCTTTAAAAACTTCCCTGAGTTGGGTCTTACTCCACTCCATCCCATTACAGTCTTCTCTGTAAGGTGCATAATTCTGATCATATCTAACTCTTGGATGGGGCATCCATGACTTCCATTGATTGCCAGGATAAAGTGCTTTTAAAGGTTTTATGAGACCCTTTTGTTCCTTTCTTGAAGATAATGTTTGTGATAGTGATTTTTTTTAATTGAAGACCACTTAACTTTGTAATTTATAGACCATTATTACTATGTTTATATATTTATTTTTATATATTTATATTATGTTTATATATTTACATTCGTATATATTTGGCAAGGTCTTGCTTTGCGGCTTATGCTGGCCTGGAACACTCTGCAGCCTAGTCATTTTTCAAACTTGAAATTCTCCTGCTTCATCCTCTCAAGTATTGACTCCTTTGTTAAAAGATCTGTAATATATTACTTGGAAAAGACTGCAGAAAACACATGTACAGCTTAAAGAATGATTATAGAAAGAGCAGTTACGTGTATTAGCTAGAGAAGAACTAGAACATTGCCAGTGTCCTTGTGTACCTCCTAATGTAATTTAAGAGCACCTTATAGTTCTGCCTTTATATTAATAAAACCCCATCATGGTTTTGTTGTTGTTTTCATTCAGTATCATATTTGCCCGATTACTTCATGATATTTTGGATAGCCAGTTTATTTAATCTTACTGTATTAACTGTTTTTTATATATGCATAATAATTTCCTTATTGTGTGTGTTTTTAAACTGTTTAATTGCTCTCAAATTTATTTTTTATATATTCTTGATATATTTAGGATATACTTATGATTGACCAATAGAGTAGTCTGACTTATTAAGAGGCAAGCTCTCTGTTGTACAGGTATTCTAGTTGAATCTAAGTAAATATATGAAATTTGTTAGAAGGAATGCTACTACCAACTGAGGGGTTAGCAGATGATTTCATAGTGGAAGACTTAGTCCATCTCAATTCAGCAAGCTCTTTTGGGCCCATACAATGAACTGGGCACCATGCTAGGCATTGGGAGTAAGATAAGAAGAATTTCAGGTGCTCACAGTCTAGAAAAGATGATACTTAAAGTGATTTAGACAAAAGTATATGGATGCTTAGGAAATGGAGTAATGGTAAGGTCAGAGTAACTGGAAAAGACTAGGTGGCCTTAAACATAGTGAGTGTAGTGTGATAATGTTTTAAAATCATTTTAAAATTCAAATCCTTCAGCCTTCCTAAATTTAAATTAAAGCACAGGTGATACCTTAGATGTTGAAAAACTTGAGTCTAATTATGTATTCATGTATATATGTGCAAATATACCTAAATTCATACACATTCATCTTTTACCAGTGTGCCTCATGAAGAAATGCTTAACAATTAAGTCAGTTCTTAGTTTGGTGGTTTGAATTGGACATTATTGGGAAATAAGTCATATTAGAAAGTGCTGTTACCTGTGGCAGAGAAAAACTAGTATACTTAGCTTTGTCTTCTTGTCTTTGTTTTCTTGTTTCCCTTAATTATTTGTGTTGATACAATATTTAGACATCCTTCTCCTCAATTAGAATACTGGCAAGTAAAATCTACCCACCGAACTACTGTTAAAAAATGAACAAATCTTTTGAAATACATGCAGAGCACATCTCCATTATTTTAGAGTACTAATTGTGCTCAAGTTATATTGCTGTTAGTAGAGGTTATCAAAGATAAATACAGTTAAATTACTGTCTCAAAGAATTCATGGTCCAGTTTGGAGGACATTTATATAAGAGCCTCTATAGGTAAAAACAAAAGTGCTAAGGGAAGATTAATTGGAACGGTGGATTGGGTGAAGTCTTTATGGGGCAGGATGAGACATCTTTGAGAAAGCTGATCAAAGAGCAAAGAAAGTTTTTGTTTGTTTTAACTATCTAACTGTTAGTATCAGCCTCTAATACTTGTTTTGATATGTTTAGGTCTAAGTAATATAAAGTCACTTCTGTATGTTTAAAACGTACAACTTGTGAATTTTTACATAATGTATACTCAAGATATCACTACCATGATCAGACAATAAAATTTTTGTTGTACCTAAAACTTTATAACTTCCCTCCCTCCCCTCTTTCTTCTTTTCCTTCTTCCCTTTTTTCTTTTTATTTTCCTATTTTTTTGGTATTAAGGATCAAACCCAGGGCCTTGCACATACTGAACTTGTGTTCTGTGACTGAGCTGCACCCCTAGCCTCTGTGGCCCTCCATAATCCATTTCCTGCCTCCCAGTCTCGGATATGTTTCTGTTGATAATGGACTATTTTCTAGAATTTTATGTAATGAGACCACAGAATTTGTACCCTTTTTGGTTTGCTTTTTTTCAGGATAATAATTATGAAACCCATCCGTGTTCTGTGTTTCATTTGTTTATCCCTTATTTTTTCTTTCAGTAGCTTACTCCTTTTTAAGGTTGAAAAGTGTGCCCTTATTGGCTATATTACAGTATGTTTACCCACTCACTTTTTGATGGGACTTCAGATTGCTTCCAGTTTGGAACTGGAAGACATATGTTTTTTTCATTTATCTTGAATAACATAGGGATAAACGTAGGAGTGGAATGGTGGAGTCATACTTAGGTTGTATTTTAAAATTTTTAAGAAGCTATCAAACTTTTCCCATCATTGTATGTGAATTCTGGTTCTTCACTGTTGTAACACTTAATATGGTAGATCTTTAAGTTGTAGCTATTCTGATTGGCATATAATGGTACTTCAGTGTAGTTTTACTTTGTACTTCCTTTATAATAATAATGATAATGGGCATCTTCTCCTGTGCTTACTTATTTTTCATGTTTACTGTACTCTGTGTGTGTGTGTGTGTAGAGATATTTATTTGTTAACTATACTGGGGATTGAGCTCAGGGCTTTATACATGCTAGCAAGTACTCTGCCACTGATCTACCTCCCCAACCATTTCTTTAAAAGTGTTTTTAAAGTTCTGTTAAGTTGCCCACACCGGTCTCAAATCGGTGATCCTTCTGCCTTATCTTCCTGAGTAGCTGTGATTACAGGCATACCACACTCAGTTTTGCTAACAAAACATTTCTTCCTGTCTTTACGGTACCCTATGTATTTTGAGTTTTTTGTTGGATTTGGAAAATTTTCAGCTGCTCCTTTCCTCCTAGATTTAGGTAGTCCGGTGACATGAGTGTGCTGACCAAACAGCTGACACCTTGAGAAGCCCCGCTGCACTGCAAAGCTCCCCTCCTGTCTTCTCGGTACTCTGCCCTGAGAGCTCTAGCCTGTGTCACCTCCCTGAATTCCTGTTCCATGTTCTAATTGCTTTGCCTTAGTGTACCTCCACCTCTAGCACAGTCTGCAAACTCAGGCAGTCAGCCAGGGTAGCTGGTGTGTTCTCTTCTTTTGCCTTCTTTCTTACTCTCTGTCTGAAAACTGTTTTGAATACTAGCAGGCAGTTCAGCAGTAAGTTTAGTCCCTTAAGTAAGTAAGTTGCTGTATCTTGAAAGCTAAATTTCTACCTATTTTTACTTAGGAAAAACTGTGTCATTTTAGTTCTAGGTTTGTGCTGTCAGAAGTGCACTTCTCCAGAGACTAAGTGGAATTGATGTTGTAATCAAATGTACAAGAAGACTTGGGAAAAATGTTTATTCTTGATGATTTTCTTCCAGAGGCTTCTCATACCTCTGGTAGTTCATGTTGTTCATTTGAGCACTTACATAAGTGTGAGAATTATCAGAGTTGTCTAAAGCTCTACCTGATAGCCTTAGGTCATGTTTAAAAGCACACTTTGTGTAGTATCAGTTTCTTGTGGAAAACAGATTAAGAGCTTAGAAAGATTTAGCTAAGTGCATTTAGGAAAAAACATGCAATTATTAGTTGTTTTCCTGTTGAGTGTTTTTAAGTGACTTTAAATATTTGCTAAAGTGTTTTGCCTAATTTGAACATATATATAGTGCTAACTTCTTGAGGTAGTTTTAGACTTCAAATTAAATTTTGGTTTTTGGTTGAAAATAAAGTCTCCTCCTCAGTTATTTAAGTAAAAGAAGGGTATAATTTGTACAGCTTCAGTCTTTCTGGATAGCACAAGATAATTCCCTTGACTACCTGGACTGTCTGTATGTTTCTGTGCAGACATGTAGATTACTTGGTTTCTTATACTAACATCTTACATTTATGTTTTTAAAGCTAAAATGTACTACTTTTAAAGAACGTTTTTGCCACTTGGAAAATGTGACATCCCAAGTTTAATGCACTTGTATCAGAGAAGATATGGTTTATTACTAATTTGATTTTAAGTTTAGACATTTTAAAATAGCTTTGTTTAGGGTAAAACTATCAACCTCTGAAATGCCTGTGATTCTGGAGCAGCAGCAGCCAGTGTGGAGCAAAACTGTAAGAATCTCTTTTTCCTCTGTATGGCAGATTGTAGTGAACAGCACAGAGATTCTTGGAATGTAGAGAGTCTGAATTCCTAATGCTCAGGTTTGTGTACATGTGCACGTTTCTCTAAGATGACATCACTCCTTTAGTCAGACTCAAACCTTTGAATGCTTCTGAAGAGTTGAGACTCGGGCAGTGGCTGTCGGTAGGCTGGAGTGCTGAGTGTTGCTGTGCCCACTAAAAATATTTGCCTAAAGACTTTATTCGTTTGTTAAAGAAAAGTATTCAGGGGCTGAAGAGATGACCCAGTGTGTAAAGTGCTTGCTGCACAAGCATTAAAATCTGAGTTCAGATCTCCCTCACCATGTTAAAAAACCCCTCTATTAGGAGGCAGAGACAGACAAATTCCCAGGGTTCATTAGCCAGCCAATCTAGTCCTACCAGTGAATTGCAGAGTCACTGAGAGACCCTGTCTCAAAAAATAAGGTGAATCATGAGACCACCTGTAGCTGAGGAGCTATTGTCAGCTAATGGCTGCTGGGGAAGGGGAGTCATTTTCTAAAATGTGTAGCCACTAGAAGTAACCCCACACCCATGCTCAAACAAACAACCCTAATTAAACTCAGCAGGTAGACACACACAGTTAAAAGTCGGAGGGGTCTTGTTGAGAAGAAGAAGGAGTTCTATAGGAAAGGGACGAAAAGGAAATAGGGAGTGAACATGATAAAAAATATACATCACGTTTGCATATGAAGTTGTTAAAGAATAAATTTAAATTAAAAACATAAGATGAGCAATTGAGGAAGATGCCTGACATTGCTCTCTAACCTACACACACACACACACACACACACACACACACACACACAAGAACAATACTTGGTCTTTTCTACCAAGGCCTTGTTAGCCTCACAGTTCTGTTAATTAAATGATAGTGACAAGGAAAACTGTGTGGGACCACAGATAGAGTAGGCTATAGCAATTTTTATGCTCTTCGCAATCTTGTGACAAAATTATATCCTGTCTTATATATTGAATTGAGTAAACTGAGAAGTAATTTCTGTCACATTTCTTTTCCTTTTGTCCTCTCGTCTGCCTGCTTTATGAGAACCACCCCCCCATGTGTGCATAAGACAGAGACAGAATATGAATCTTCACCCCACTCCGACATAGGTATACTTTTACATCTGCCACTGATTAATCATAAACCAGCTCTGGAGCTCTGATTTAATGAAAGTTGGACACATTCTCTTGCTCTTCTTGGGATGTATTCAAGGAAGAAACTGAGGATTTTGTTCTTTTATCCAGCGATTGGGCCTAGATTAACTAGAGTCAACCAATTCTAGGAAGTGATTTAGGATGAGATTGAACTCTTCTAAGACTTCCTATTATATTGTGACACCTAAAACCAAGAGCATACAATTCCTAGAAGTGAAACCCAGTGACTTCCTCACAGGAGTTACTGACTTAGCTCTTTCTCTTGGCTGCCTGGTTGACCATGAAGTGAATAGCTCTGCACAGCCATGTTCCTGCTGCCATGATGTTTTACCCACCTGCATGGCGCTGACTGAACATGACTGAACCTTGTGAAACATGATCCAAAATAAATACTCCCCCCCCTTTTAAAAAAGTTATTAATTTACTTTATAAAATCCCTGTACATACTTATAGTGGCTTCTGATGAAAATTAGATAGTATGCCCTTGTATGTTTGCATTGAGAGGTTTAGAATTTTGATTATAAGCCACTCAAAATCCTTTTTGGGGAGAAGCTCATGGCCCCATGGCTCCCTAAGGAACTATTGGCAGCTAGTGGTTGGGGGAGAGGGCCTTCATTTTCCTCATTTGCAGCACTGTTGAACTGCTAGTAAATAACCCCTTGCCCATGCTTATGTCCTCACCCTGGTGGAACTCTGTGGGTCACTAGAAAGACAACAAACAAAAAAAAGACTTGAAAATGGGAGGGTAACTTGATGGGAAGAAGAAAAAGTTTAGGAGTGGGAGTGGCATGAGAGGGTGTTGGGAGTGAGGTGACCAAAATACATTATGTACATGTGAAGAATCATTTTGTATACATGTGCACACAAACCTCACAGGTCTTTTAGTATTTTATAGCTGAACATTCCCACCCACCACCCTTTTTCTTTTCTTTTTTTATCGTTCAGATGTAATTTAGACTAGAAACACGATATATTTTTTTCTATTGGACACTTATTTTACTTAAATCGGTCCAAAACCAACAGAAATTTGAGTAAATCTTGTAACAGGGCAAGCACATATAAGCACGAATAGCTGTTTAAGGATTACATTAACCCTTTAGAAGGAAAACAGTCCCCTTTTCCACATAGATGCATGGAAACAGTCAGGTTTATGGGGGGCGGGGGTTGGTATTTTGCCAATCGAGTTTGAAACAAAGTAGAAATGAGTATGTATTATTTATTCATTTCTTGTTTTTAAGTTAAAAGCATTCTGATATTCTTAGTTGTAAATAGACCCTTGATTTTAACTGTGATTTTTAAATAAGTAAAATTTGTTGGCTAAGTTCATTTGAATTTTATGTCTGTGATTTAGTTGTTTCCTTACACTTTCTTGGGAGTCTTGAGGAAGAGGGCTACATTATTGGAGAGACTTGAAGAACACTGATTTATTTATTATCTCTATTTAAATTTTTTTTACATAAATCCCCATTACTGAACTAGGCTGAAATCAGGCTATGAAAAAGAAAATAGTGAAGTAAAATATTTATGTTTGAGATTTAAACAGTTTATATGTTGAGCTATTATTTAATGGAAATACTTTTGAGATAAAGAAAACAACCCACAACTGTTCATCCCAGGCTCTGCAGTCCCAGCACTCAGGAGACTAATTTGGGAGGGAAGATTGCATGGGAAGACCTTGTCTTAAACAAAAACTTAACGTTCTTTTAGTTATAGCTCTTTATTTAGAAGTGTGCTAAACTCAGCTACTTTTTAAACTGCTACCCACACACTTGTTGAACACTTTTTGTTTATTGTATTTGAAATGAGAAAATCAAGAATAAAGTTAATTTTTAAAGATTATGTTCTACCTGTGATTCCAGCATTAGGGAGGCTGAGGCAGAAGAATCAAATAATTAAGAGACTAGCCTGGTCTGGATAGTAAGTCCGTGACCGGGCTGAGCTGTACAGTGAAACTGTCTCTAAAATTCAAATCAAGGGAAGGTCTAGAAGTGCAGTACATTGGCAGAGCACTTACCTAGCATGCACAAGCTCTAGGTTTAATCTCTAGCACCATGACTGAAAAAGAAAGAAGGAAAGTCTGACATTTGTGCAGAAGCAACAGAAGTTACAGTGTAATCATTTTCTTGTATATGTTTAGAAGTATCACAGATTAAACTTCCAATTACACTAAAGATGTATGAAACATATAGGTGCTAAAAATAATTCTTAGTCCTGTTTTAAGTTCATGTTGATAGCCTGTTTTATAAAATATCATAAGCTATTTTGCGGGGGGTGCTGAGACTTGAACCCAGGGACCTGAGGATGGGAGGTGCTCACCTTATATCTAAGCTACATTTCGAACTCCCCCAATTTTTTTAAGCCACGTGTGCGTACAGCGCATTGACTGACTGACCGAAAGCTACTTGTTCTTTTGGAGGCTGCAAAAGCAACTTGGCTTCCTAGATCACGTAAAAATAATTCCAGGCTGATGAAACCAAAAAGGGATATAAGAAGACTGGGACATACTAAAGAAGAAAAAAATTTCTGAAGCCAAATGTGTCATAGTCTGTTTCCTTCGCTCTTAAAAAATCATAAGCTAAATATTTTATTCCATAAAGATTTGTTCACATTTAAGAATGATTTGCAGTATTCCTTCAAGTGATCATTTGTTTTAGGTCATTATGTGTTTTACAAATAGAATGTGTGTTTATATAAAACACAAAAACATTTACACATGTGTGTTGTCATATGTTTCCATTGTACTAACTTGACACATTTTCTGCTATGGTGTTTTGTAAGCCCATGTCTTTGAAATAGAGTAATTGTAATTATAACATCTGGGAAGTAATGGGTAAAGATGATCAGTTGGCAATGAGAAGAGGTTCCTTTGTAGAGAAACGTGATGAGAAAACATGAAGCAGATCCCAAGAGTCTGGATAGCACCTCAGAATCTGCAGTACAGCATCCAGATTGCTGACTGGTAAGAAATTTGGCCTAAATACTGGTTCTGTAAAACCAAAAGGTGTCTTGCTAATAATGCTGAACTCAAGTGGAGAGTGTCTTGCAATAATGCACAGTGCCTGAGAACAATTAAGAGAAACTGGTCCACCGAACTTCATGGAGACATGGTCTTTTTGGTTTTAAGAAGCACCCAATTTATTTGCATTCGTTATCTTAGTCTCATATCAGTTTTTGTAAGACTATTTTAAAAAATTTTTTCTTACTGTATACTATTTCAGACTAAAAATCTTTAAACATGTGGTCTTTGCCTTTTGCACATCCTTAGATAATTAATCCCTAATTTAAGGGGTAATCAGTTGTCTTATTGTGGGTGATTTATCATGTACTTGCTTTTTACTCTGCAAATTCAGATGCCTGTACCAGGAGCCTTGGTAGCAGTTACTGACACTGTAGTCTTCCTGAAGTAGTGGGTTGAGTTTTATGTTTCCTCCCCACATGAAAACTGGTTTAAAATAATTTTTAGTCAGCACTGGTTTGCAAATAAACTTGGGTATCTGATTTCCTAAGTGATTTGGTCTGTTCTGTATATATAGGTATTTCCTTATACAAAAGGACATTAAGATTTTAATTAAGTAATGTTTTTCAGTTTGTTTTTTGTTTGGGTATTGATTGTATCCATGGAATTTGATTTATGGGAATTTTTTATGAATTTTTACTTTGGGTCTTGGTGCTTTTGTATCTCTGATGAGCTTTAAATTATGCTGTTCAGGTCAATGAATTTCTTGGTTGGTACCATGTTTATCCTTAATTTAGAGGAATCTACTGATGTTTTGGAAAGAGAACTGACCTGAACTGGCCTCCTGGACTCTAAACTCTTACAGCTTCTAATGCATATGACCTACGGCACTTGCTGCTGCAGCTGCTCTTATTTTTGCTATCACACACCGATTGTTGCTCTCTGCCACATATTAATTTATTGCTGTAGTTGAGAGCCAACAACTCCTCACCGGAAGTGGTGTGTCTTCATTTTGCATAACCTGCCTGAGTAGGTTATACCCTCTGGTTTTCAATCTGCACAGCCCCTAACTTCCCCTGTGCTCACTTTAGCAGATACTCAGTTTTTTAAAGGCAGGCTTTAACTAGCATAAGGTTTCACCCAGAGCCAGCACATCAAGCTATAACATTGCCTTGAATGATTTTCAGCTATATTCTGCTTGAAGAAAACTAATCTTTTTTAAAAACTTGTAACTATATAAGTCAGATTTATTTTCTAAAGATCTAGGTTATTTTCCCTAAACTACTCTTGTGAATTTAATGGGTGGTATGTTTCTAGTGAGTTTAATTGGTGGCTCAAGGACAACAGGTGCATAAGTTAACCCCAGTTGTTTTTGTCTCTAGAAGTATATAATGATATCTACATGGTAGTTTAACCCAGCAGCTGGACTTTACTAAGCTCACTACAGGCAGTGCTGTTTTAAGGCTTCATAGTAGTGAATTCATAGTGCTTTTCAACTGTCTTTCCTCAGCAAATCTCATCCTGCTCTTCCTCAGATGGAAGGATTTGCTGCCCTCATTTTGCAGCAGTTAGACAAATGTTGATATGTATAAGAGCCCGGCTGCTTTTTCTCCTTACCACACCCAACCTGAGGAAAGAAGCTAAATGCTGTTTAGAACTTGGTGTGGAGTTATCTGTCACACCTAACAAATTAGCCAAATGGGTCTTTGAAAAGGCTCTTCCTTATTGCATCTTGGAAAATTGAGTGCGGTCATTTTATTCGGTGGGGGGACGACTTTATATGCGTATATGTACAATGTCAGTCGCTGAGTGTATGCACAGTGTCAATCGCTGAGTGTATGCACAATGTCAGCCGCTTCCCTTTTTCTACGAATGTGAGCAATATTATCCAGTTCCCTTTTTCCTCAGTTTCAGGAGCATCTGCTTCAGTTTAGACACTCTGAGCCACAAAGTGAAGGTTGAGAAAGAAAGAATAATCACATATAAAGTTGTTCTTATTCCTCCTTTAGAGTCAACATAATTTCACAAACAAAACATTTTTAATTAGTTGTGTTACTTCATGCAAATAAATTATGAAATAAGCCATTAATTTTTACCGGTACATTGGAATTCTGAGCAATCATGTTGTAGCCATATTTGATGACTTAAGTTTTTTAGACTGTTTTGAGAAATCAGAATCAGCTTCTTACTTTTGGCCACAATCTTAATTTTTGTTGTCTCACACTGGCACATTAACCAGATCTTTAAAATTCTGCTTTTTGTATACTGCAGACTTAATAGAGATTACTCTGTGTGAGTGAAAGTTCCCAGAAAAATCTTTCATCTTGTACTGAACTTCCTGTAAGACTGATCAGTCAATTAGTATTTCGGCGACTGTGGAGAGTTTGGAGTATTGCAGATCCAGAGCCTATTTACAGTTTATCTGGGCCATCTTTATCCCCTAAATAGACACTCCTTGCCTTCCTCTGATTTAACATCCCCTGACAAACATTAACAAAGCCCTAGCTCCCACCTACCAAAAGGCTAAGAATGTCATCAGATAGCATCTGAAATCTCTAGCAGAATTCTCTTTACTTTGCTATGATCTACCCACTGAATGTGCCCACCAGTGTGTTTGAAAGTATGTTGATTTATGACTTTCTTTGTTCTGTTACTATAAAAGATTCATGAAATTGCAACCTCATTGGAGCATGGTATTTGGAGAAACCAAAATCTGTTCCCAGGCCATGGTCACTCACATTTGGCTCCAGCTCTCCTTTAAAATAAGAGCTGTTTCTTTTGTAGAAGAAGAGGATGGTGTCATGGCGCTTAAAAAAATTGGCACTTTTCCTTTCTGTTGTAAACTGTAAGAATTTTAAAGTATAAGTTATTTTTAAATTAGATTCGTCAAATACCAGAAGACTAATTTGTTTTGATACATGCTTCCTGTATGAATCTAATATATATACATCTTGATTTCCACAAAATTCCCATCAAACCTTTTTTTAACTTTTTGATTCTTTTTAAAACAATTACGTGTGTGTGTGCGTACGCACAGTTATATATATGTGGGTTCTTAGAGTCAAACTGTAGTACCAAAAAAAAGGGAGGGGATCATAACTTAGATATAATTTCTTCTGTGCTTGAATGTGTTTATTTAATAGGACTTTGAACTCATGATTTGTATATCTTTTTGTTCTCTTCTCCCAACATAAGTGTGTATGTGTGTTTATTGTTTGTCTTGTGGCTTTTTTCTGTATTCATTTGGCCCTTGGCTGTAAGGATATAAAGTTACCCATACCCCTCCTGTCTGTCTTGCGTTGTCTAACCTAGTAGACACCAACTAGCACTTGAAAGGGGCTGGTCTGAATGAGATTGCTATGCTAACACTTGGTAGAATAAAGGTTATAAAGTTCTCTAATAACTTTTATATAAATCACGTGTTTAAATATTTTATATATCTTAGTTTATATTACATATATTTTATATCCTATTGGAGTTCTATAGTGGAAGAATAAAGGTTACCCAGTGAATTCTTGCTATGAGAAAGTGGAGATGTTGCAGGTATCATTTCTGTTGTGTTCTCCCAAGTCCTAAGCTCATAGAGAACAATAAGGCACACTATGCTTCAGCTTGTTCCTGGCTTTGAGGTTTCTGTGTGTTGGCTAAAGAATTTAAAATGCCAACCAGTGTATTACTTGTTTTTCTTTGACACTCTATTCCTATTATATTACATTATATTTAAAAGATGGTGGTGAAATTAGCCTCAACTTGCATATACTCAAATGGATAAAGGGCCAGACAAATAGCAAGTATGCATTATCTTGTGTAGACAGTATGAAATGGTCAGTATACTATCCAATAGGGATGTGCCTTCCTGAGCGGGTAACTTTATTCCTGTCCACCTGATGATTGCCTTATGGGAATATGCAGACTTGTGCTGCCTGATTTTTCAAGTTTCCAAGTTCTCTAACAATCTAGAGTGTTAGGAATGTTGTTTCCCCTTGTGTGGATGTGGGTGTATATGTGTGGTGCTGGAACTAGATTCCAGCACCCATCATCTACTAGTCAAGTGCTGTACACGGAGCTACTACAGCCTCAGCCAGAATCTCCCGTGCTTAACAAACTGACAGTACAGAACTTTAAAAATACAAATGAAATTGGGTGTGGTGGTATACGCCTGCAATCCTAGCACTTGGGAGGCAGAGGCAGGCAGATATCTATGAGTTCGGGGCCAGCCAGGGCTACATAGTGAGACCCTTTCTCAAATAAAAAGCAAATTCAGATTTAGGTGATCCATTTAAAGTATATCTTGTTGAAGAATGACTTTTACATTTCATACCTGTCACAGCTATCTGCTAGCCAGGTTTAAATACCGTTTTGGTTTTAACATATTTGTGAGGATGTGCTGGATACTTTTCTGTGTGGCTGTTACCCCATTCCTTCCTCTCTTCTCATTTACTTTCCTCTAGTTCATTTTAGTGTTGGCTTGCCTTTCTACGCTCATACACTTCGTGTTCACAAAGGAGGTTTCTTGTGAATAGGGGCTCCCCCATCCTCCTAGACCTATTCTCCCGTGTTTCTCTGCTGCAACTCTCTGCTTAGTCTTGATTCCCTCTATAGTGTTGACCTTGTGTTTAAAGAGTTCACAAGCCACAGACCTAATAACCTGCCTTTCCAAGAAAGACATTAGGCTAAAGCCGGACCTGTTTCAGCTGCTACCTCAGATTGGCCCATAGAACTTCTTAGTGAATGCTTGCTGCCTGTTTGGAATTTTTCCCCTCTGAACAGTCTGGCCCAGAGGCTTCCCTCTGGTTTCCTTCATGTACCAGGTACAGTTAATAGGTCTTAGAGGCTCTTGCTAGTTCATGGAGAATATTTGCCCCAGAGGTTGTATTGTGATGTTTTCCATGGGATTTTGGATTTGCTGCTGCTTCTATTCTCCCAGAAAATCCAGATCATGCACTAAAAGTATAATCCCAAGTATGGATTGTAACAAAAAAATTGTCATATTTTTCATTAGCATTACATTGGAAAAACTGATTACACTGAAAAAGGTTGTATAGGTTGAAGAATAATACAACTACATATTAGTTTGAGAATTATTTCGGTTTAGTTATTACAGTGCTTTTTTTTTTTTTAATTTCCCAGACTGTGATTTTTATCTCTAGTAGTTTAGGTGTTTTACATTTTCCTTACTGCACAGGTTAAGGTATACTGGGGCTGTAGAAGAGTAATAGAAAAATAACGGAAAACCTCTTGGTGAGGATGGGAAAAGTGCAATATCAAGGCCTGGGTGGCCAGCACCGCATGTGGAGTCAAGACCATAGCTGGCCCTCGGGGGTGGTAGGAAGTCCATTCTAGAGAATCTTTCCTCCCAAGACTAGAATCTTAGGTGGCAGAGACCTCCCCATCTCCAACATAAGCCCAACACAGAGGCAAAGCCACTATCATGCATAACCTAAGACTTTGGGGGAGGGGGCTGTGGGGAGTGCAGCCACTCAGAGAAGGCTGAAACTACTGCCTAGCATCTGGAAGTCCTCCACTCCGCATCCTCCAGTCTGCTCCACAATCAAGCTACAGTCAGAGGAATTTGGAACTGTGACTCACAGGAGGGGACCACAACTCTAGCTCAAAAGAAGGGACCACCCCTCCAGTTCCCAGTATGGGACCCCAGCTCCAGCTCATGGGAGGAGACCATAGCTCCAGGCTTACAGGAGGGAACCATAGCTCAGGATCACAGGAGGAGACTACGATGCCAGATTCATGAGAGAGGACCACAGCTCCTGCTCATGGCAGTGAGTGACAACTCCAGGTTCATGGGAGAGGACCACAGCTCCTTACTCATGGGAGACAACTACAAATTCATGCTCATGAGGACTGCCATAGCTCCAGGTTCAAGGGACAGGACTGCGGCTTCAGGTTCATGGAAGGCAGTCACAGTTCTAGTCTCACAGGTTGGGTCACAGTTTCAGTTACATTGTTTCCTACTATTTTTCTGTCTCTATCACCCAGCCGACATGATTATACTTAGGGTTAAGATAGAGCACTTTAGCTTCTGTGCAGCAAAGGGAGGGGCTAATTGTTGGCTTGAATTTCTTGCTAGAGGGACATTAGTACTGAAGAAAGTGACTTCGATCCTGCTCAAGAAGACAAGAGAATTTCCTATTTTCTTTTGTTTCATCGTCAAGGTTCTGGTTGGCTTTTTTTTTTTTTTTTTTTTTGGTGTCTGAGGTTTTCACATCTTATTCCTTGGCCAAGAGAGCCAGTGATGAGACATCTTACTGGAGTCACATTTTGGTGAGAGTCTGCACCCCCGCTGTCTTGGCTCTCCAAGATGGAGATAGTTGAATGGTACAAATTAAAAACTTGCGAAAAGTAAAAGACAGTGGACCAGGGATTCCCCAGTCCCAGGGCTTTTTCCTTTCCAGTTCCTCAAGAGTTCTACTTTGAATGAGTCTAAACTCTCCTCAGCTCCATTGTTGGGAGGAAGTCTAGCACCCGGCCAGGCTTCTGCAGCCGCCGCTCGACATTGCTCTTGATCGCCTCCCACACTTCATTCTGGAGGATCTTAATTCTCCTCTGAGAGGGGCCAAACTCTATCATATTTACGAAGTTTTTCAGATCATAGTTACAAAGTCTAGATGAATGGTACGTTCCTGTTATTCAGGACTCTGGAGGCAGAGGCAGAGGGATCATGAGGAGGCCAGCATGGCATGAGCTATATCGTGAGACTCTGTCTCAGAAAATAGTAGTCATGTTCCTTCTATAAAAGCTAGGAAAGGATCAAGTTGCTGGTAGAGCTCAGCTCTGAGGGTGGCAGAAACAGGAGAATCCCTGAGGTTTGCTGGCTTCCAGCCCAGCCAAGTCAAAAGACAGGGTGGGAGGACACCCAGCACCCTTGTCTGGTCCCCTTACAAGTGAGGTGTGTGCACAAATGTGCGCACACACAAAAGACCAAAAATAAATCTCTTAAAACCTGAAGAAAGAGAGGACAACACTTTATTCATTTATTCAGTAGTGCTTCATGGAGGGATCTTTTTACCAAAGACCAGTATTGAAGTACAGTGTTGAAATGAGTGTTCCAAGATCCCTTATCAAGACAGCAGTTCCCACTGCCTCTGTTTGCTGCACGGACACCAAAATGCTCCATCTTCTCCACAGGTGTAATCGTGTGCACTGAGTGATGGAGACAGAAAAATAGTAGGAACCAGTGTAACTGAAACTGTGACCCTCCTGTGAACCTGCAACGTAAAAAAGATAGTTTGTATGTGCTGTATTTTATTTGCCACACTGATTCTTAGAACTTAGCTTTTAGTGTTAAAATAGTTCAGTTCTACCAGACATGATGGTACATGAAGTCCAGCACTTAGGAGCCAAAGGCAGGCAGATATCTGAGATTGAGGCCAGCCTGGTCTATGCATTGAGTTCCAGGCCAGCCAGGACTACATATTGAGACCCTGTCTCAAAAAAAAAAGTTATCTACCACAGAATTTCAGCTGTATACTTGAGTTGTGTATATAAAGATTTTTTTAAATGGAGGCCAGTAAGGTCGCTCAGCAGGTAAAGGTACTGCCTGCCACCAAATATAACAACCTGAGTTCATCCCCTAGATCCACATGGAGAGCACTGACTCCAGCAAGTTGCCCTCTGACCTGCACAGGCACACTATGGCATGAGTGTGCCTTCCCCAACACTAAATGTAATAAAAAAATGTTTTTTAAGAATTTCTAAATTGAGATTACATTTTAAAATGAGAAAATTAAGTGTTACTAAGTGTAGACATTATGTTTCGTGACATTAATATATTGTTTCTTTCCTTCGATTTCTCATTTGAGGTCTCAGCCAGTTTCTTCTCCAGTCATCCTCCAGTTTGGTCATGCAGAGACCCTTCTCCCTCTGCTCTCTCTTATGGGCTACTTCAAAGACAAGGAGCCCCTGACAGCTTATAATTACAAGGAGCAAGTCCACCGGAAGTTCCGAAGTGGTCACATTGTACCTTATGCCTCTAACCTAATATTTGTGCTTTACCATTGTAAAGATGCAAAGACTCCTAAAGAAGAATTCCAGGTGCAGATGTTGCTGAATGAAAAAGTGTTACCCTTGGCTCACTCACAAGGGACCGTTGCTTTGTATGAGGATCTGAAGCGCCACTATGAGGACATTCTTCAGAGCTGTCATGCCAGTGAAGAGTGTGAGCTACCAAAGGTGAACATCACATCGGATGAGCTCTGAGACGCCAGAGGGCATCCTTAATTCTGTAGTGCTTTTTGTAGGGGTGATTTTGTAGTAGGTCCAGGACTTCTTAATTAAGAAAGCTTTCAAGACTGGACATGGTAGTGCACACCTTTAATCTCAGCACAGGGGAGGCAGAGGCAGGAGGATCTCTTTGAGTTCCAGACCAACCAGGTCTACATACTGAGATGATACGTTCTCAGCTACAGAGTAAGATCTTGACTTAAAAAAGAAAGAAAAAAGAAAAGCTTTCAGATTACTTGGCATTTCTACCTTTTCACAGAAAATCATGGAATTTCTTTTGAGGTAGCTAAGACATGATCCTTCACAGAAACAGCTGTCTTAGGAAAAAAAATCTACTCAAAGACCAACTGGTACTGCAATTGTTTCCAGCAACGAAAGAAGTCTTTTAACTTATATAAGAAGCCTCACAGAAACAGAATATAATTTGAAAATCATACTTGAAAAATGTATAATGTCAATTGGATACTCTGTAATTTGATTTAATAAACAGAGGACTTTTTGCCAGTCATAGTGAAGTTCTTTTTCCTGCGGGGAGTACACTTCTAGTTTAGAATAATGTGCTTAGTCATAAATGCTGTGATAAAGCAGGAGTGTAACTTGAGAAGAAAGTCCGAGTCTAATCTCTACCCAAAGGATCGTTTGATCCACCACTTCGAAGCAGGCTGCAGAAGGACAGAATAGAACGAGTGCTCTTGCTAATATTCTTATGAAATACACTCTTGTAGTAATTTCCTTTAACCTTTAAGTAAGTCTTGAAAGACCATCTTAATTTTTGTGGCCTGTTTTACGTGTGTGAAAGGACAAATCACTTTATGAAGTTTCTTGTATCTGTTACCTAGTTGACTTTTCATTCCCTCAACTGGCTTCCATTTTTCTATTTTATTATGTAGTGTGTCTTTTTGGTGTTTTGAATTTTTTTCTTTTTTTTATATAGCATGTCTTTGGGTGGTTTGACTTTTTTAAAATAAATTTTATTTTGGGTGATTTAGTTTTATGATTTTGAACCTGTTTCAAAAAAATTCTGAGTTCTATTAAATACCATGAAAGTATTTGCTACAATAAATGAATTCCTATTACTTTACTATCAAGTCATTTCTGTTCTTGTTGAAATTCTGTCCGTAATTGATAGTAAAAAGTTGGAATTTTATGTGTGTGACTTGACTAGGCAATCTATGGCAGTTTTTCTCTTCCTCTTCTTCAAGTAAGTGAGTCATTTTTAATGCATTCTATTTTAATTTGTATTCACTGTAAAGATAATGCCTTTCAAAGGGAGGGTTGAGATTTTTGTTGAAAATGTGTGGTTATTCTTAAACCGTGGCAGTCAAATCACAATTTAGTGTAAACTACTCCATTAGTTTTTTTAACACTTTGCTTTTGGAGACAGACGTCATATGAAAATAAATCTATATTAATGCTATGCATATGTTTGCAGAGGACTGGGGTTCGATTCCAAGCACCCATGTGGTGGCTAACAACCTACTGTAACTCCAATTCCATGAGATCCTATGCCCTCTTCTGACCTCTTTGGGCATTGCATGACATGGGTGAACTTAATATACATGCAGGTAATACACTCATACACATTTGAAAAAATACTTTAAATCTTTAAAAAAGCCAACATTGGGGGCTTCAAATATAGTGTCTGTGCTCTGAAAGGATGAAGTATGGCATTTTCAGAAACTAAATTATTCCAGAATGGCAAGTATTCAGAAATGGACATTGTGATGGTCAGTGAGGGCTGTTAACTTGGCCAGATCTACAATCAACTAAGATACATGCCTCTGGGTCGGTCTCCTAGGGGATTTCCAGGATGATTGACTTAGGGAAGAAGACCCTCCCTCTGAGGGGGTGGCACTGACTTGACAGGTCCAGATACAAATAGATCACAGGAAAGGTCAGTGCTGCCTGCCTGCTTCTACTTCCTGCTGGTGAGTATGTCTCTGTTATTACTGTGGCTGTTGCTAACCTCCCCTGATGGCAGCCAGCCTCTTTGGACTTCCACCATGGACTGAAGACTGGGCCTCCAGGAATCTTCCAGGCCTTTAGCACTAGATTGGTAATGCTGTGGCATCTGGTTTCACGGACAGAGCAGCCACCAGGTTCTCAGCCTCTCCAGTTACAGTCATTGTTGGTTTCCCAAGCCCTACTGCTTATAAACCATTACAGTATTATAATATATTGACATTCTCAGTTCTGTTCCTCTAGAGAACCCTGCCATGTATAGATAAAAAATAAGTTCATCTACATATTCTTCCCAGAACACAAACTCTACAAAGAGAACATTATAGATGCTGCAAAGAAAGGATCTTGGCTTCAAAACTACCTTGGGATTCTTTTCTTGAGGAACAGCCCGGGATTTTAACACACTGCTTTGTGTTGTGATAAGGAGGCATTAGAAGTAGCTTTCTGTCTCATTTGACCTGAAAATTTCAAGAAGCGCCTCCTGTGACTGTTATAAGTAAAAATATATTTGAAAATTTGGGGTGCTTGCCATTTAGGGTGCCTTCGGATGAGATAATGATGGAATTAACTAGATGGGAAATAGACTTAAATACAAGTGTGAAAAGAATTATACTTGTTTGTAAGTTAAACAAATTAATGACATCATGTGTCTTAAGTGAACGCTTCCTAAAGCAGATGGTCAACTTGTCAGAGTAAGTGCCGCTGATGAACTTGGTGTTTTCACAGTTGCTTCTGCAAAAGCCTGGGGGTTTTCTTATTTTAAATATGTATATGAGACAATAAAGTAATAGCACTCATACCCATCTGAATCATACCAAAATAAATACTGCAACGTGTTTAGATCCACATAAGCGAGGAGAGTTTGAGGACTTTCATATGCCTCCCTGATTGTATTTCCGTCATTAACTGCTTACTGTACTCAAGTGCTTAACTCTGAAAGCTAGTGAGAGTTTAAAATTGTATCATAAAAGGATCTAGAGTTTGTGTATTCTTCTTGAATGAGTGATTTAACTGCTAGGAGGGTTTTGTTTTTTTTTCCCCCAAGACTTGATCCTGATCTTTGTTGCAAATCAATTTTATCGGTTCTCCTATCATGTGGGAGATCTAACTCAGGTTGTCAGGCTTGACCCCAGGCACTTTACTTGCTGAGCCATCTTGCCAGCCACAAATTAGTATTTTTTATTTCATCGTTACCTGTTCAATGCTTTCTATACATTTAGTCCCTGGCTATGTAAAGATGAATAAACCTAGTTCTTTTATCCAAGGTTCAAAAACCCTAAAACTTAAAAACAAGTATACTTAATGTCTCACACTTAACTGAATTCTTTGAACCACATTTTAAAATATTCTAAGATTATGAAAGTTGGATAGTAATTGTTGAATTTCATTGTTAAATAGGACTGTTTAGTCATTTTGGACTATGTAAAGATATGTGTAAGTATTTGAGGATAGAAAGTCACATCCATTTTTACTAATATTGGATAGGCTGTAATATTATTCTAATGCTGTTGATCTCACTTAGGCAATGCCTGGAAATGAAGAATCTCATAAAAACTAAACCTAGAATATATGAAGATTTGAACACTGAAAAATAGTATTTAGCTAAGACGATAAGATTCAGTTTAAGATTAAGTTAAAATTTAACCCCCTTTTTTTTTAAATTCTGTTGATTATCTATTGACATTAGCCATTTCTCTAAATTCAACATATAAAGGAAAAAATGCCTGGTCTTTTCCAGGCATAATCAATTCTCAACTTCTGGCACACACACATACACACACACACACACACACTGAACATGTACAAAATATATACACAAAATATGGATGCTTTGGGAATCTTCAACAAATTTTCATTCTGAAAAAAGAGTTGGGGGTTGTGGTTAATTTTTTTGTCCTTATTGACTGGTTTGGTTTTTGTTTTAATTTGGGGGGTGGTGTTAAGAAAAGTCTTATTATGTAGCTCTGGCTGGCCTGGTACTCATTATGTAGTCCAGGTTGGCCTCAAGATTCACAGCAGCCTCACCCTCTTGTTAGGGTTATAGGCATGTTCCACAACACCAAGCTCAACAGTCCAGTTTTCATGTAGATGAGTTCAAGATTTCTTAAATGTTTTCCATTTAGCTTCTTTTTGCCCAATAAATTTTTATGTAATCCCAGGATTTAAGTATATAAAATAGACAAATCAAACATTTACTGATGATCAAACAGTTCTTTAGTATACATATAATTTTACAGTTTATTAGAGAAGCAAATTTTCATATTGGAAAGATAGATGTGCTTATTTTTATGTAAAGAGTTAAATGGCGGAATATTTGATACTGTGGATGTAGAGGATCAACATTTGTGTGAGTATTGGGTGGTATCCTAGCATGCAAAGTGCTCTTGTGTGTTTAGAACCAGGACTTCAGAGAAGCTGTGGCTGCAACACGGGCAAAGTACTACCAGAATCACCTCAGATTCGTTACACCTTTGGTTTTTAATTTTGGTTGTGCTTTCAGAAATCTTTTACTGTTGTAAAATTTTGCAACTCCCCCGTTCAGTTATGTGACCCCATATGCTGTAGCAGCCCATAAATGCATACGCTGGTGACATTTATCGGTAGACATACACAGATAGGAAAGTCCTAGTTGATAAACGTTCTTAACTGGAGACAAGCTTGTGCTCTGGAGTGTACTTGCGCTCTAGCCAGCGTTTCCATTGGTTTCTTTTCCATGAAAGGTTTTTTTCCTTGCCTTCTTCAGAAGGTGAAACAGTAGCATTGTTTATACTTTGCTCTCAGAAGTTTTCTGTCAATCGTGAGATTAGGATGAGAGCCTGGTTTCCTAATTGACTGTTTTAGATACAGATTTATAGTCTTTAATCCAACCAAGTGCTATAGGCTCGAAAATTGACTGCATCTCACGGGCTTTTTTGTTATTCCTTCAGTACAAATGGGAGAGTTAAAGGAAATTGAGATCTGGGAACAACACTGAAAAGGTGGGATGTAAAGAACAGTCCTTTGCTTTTTCCTATTTGAGATAAACACAGGACACTCCCAGATACAGACCCTGGAGTCTGCGGTTCTCCATCCTCTAACCTTGTTGCTAGGCTTCAGGTTTTTCTAGTAAGAATGAGGTCTCCTGTCCAACATGTTGTAACCTTTGAAACCTGCGGCCAATTTTGCCTCACAAACCTGCTGGAAATAAGAAAAAGTAAAATTGTTCAAGTTCTAATGCAATCAGCCTCTGTTGAGAGAGCTTTTCCTGGAGTGCATACACCCCAGATAGAGTACCACCAACAAACCAAGGAATGATTCTACTGGGGTCAAGCTTTGTGAGTTTGTTGAGCTTGAGTTTATTATTTACAGTAACCTAGGCAACTCAAAATCAGCGGCATGTCCACGAAGTCCCACCCAGGCATGGGTGATAGGCTTCCCCAAACTTCGTGGACGGAGGCCCCTTTCAGTAACTTGCCACCTAATGTCCTCCTCCTGAGACCACGTGCAGCCGGGGCAGGGTTACGTACAGCTGGTGGGGGCGCACAGGGGATGGGGAGTGGCTAGACTTGGGTGAGAATCCACTGACCTTTCATCCTATGAAGGAAAGAATCTCAACAGGCCCAGCCTTGTTGGGGTCTCCTGCTTGTAGTCACAGTGGCTGATTAAGATGCTCAGAAGACGGCATTCCACAACAGCCTGACTTGAAAAAACTGGTAAAAGCAAAGCAAGGCTTAGTAGACTTTCCCTCTCACGCTGACACCTTCATGATTCTCCAGAGAGCTGTCTTTACTGAACTAAAACTCTTTGATCATTCAGTATTTCATAAGCACATTTATAGATGAATGCATGCATTCATTGACATTTGCTCAGACCCTTGTGTAAAAGCCAGTCATAAGAGAAACAGCTCATGTGACAGAGCATAATGCAACAGAGTGTTTTATAATTCTTAATACCCAGCTATGTATCTGGTATTACATTATAAAATAAATGCTGTGTGTTAAGTCATAGTTGTCACTGGGTGAGGGTGAGAGACAGGTCTACACCTGCCAAACCCTGGAGCCATGCTTGATGGTGTATGCCACTTAATTATGAGGTGTATGTCACTTCATGATAGCATGAGGTTGGTGAGAAAAATTAGGCTGAAGTAAGTTTTGTTTTGTTTGGATTATTTTGTTTTGGGAGGGGGTCTCCCTACAGCCCCAGCTGGCCTTGTACTGGCTATGTAGACTAGGCTGGCCTCATCTCAGGGAGCTCAGCCTCTGCTGGAATTAAAGGCAGGTTTTTTTGCTTTAAGCACAATTTAATTTTATTATAGGACCTTGAGGACTAGAAGTGGAATTAGGAGTAGTTCATTTGGGCTTTTTGGTATGCAGATTGTTTCACTGATACAGACTAATTGTAAACTGCACTAGTCTCTCCATTCTGTCACCACTGCAATAAAAAGGTATTGAGGAGCTGCTGCTTCTGTTCCCTGAGGCATTGGCTCTACTTGCTGAGACCAGGAAGCTGCAGGAAATGGAAGATTAAAAAATAAATAAAAAGTATGCTGAGAGCTTCCTGCAGGACTCTTCAGTTTCTTCAGTCTCCCAGGCTCAGCTGACTGGGCCACATGCCTAGTCCAGAAGACTATTTAGTTAGCCAGAGGGTGGAGCAGGCTCATGGATTCTTGTATCTAACCACAGCATAGTTATAGCTGAAGATATTCAGAGCACGGCCCAATTTAGATCTTGTTGGAACTTTTAAAGCAAGCACAGTTCAAACCTTGCCTTATTCCAGGCAGAACTATAATTAATTACAGCATAGGTTGCTTTGCTTTGCTTTGCTTTTGTAATAAAATATGTTAGAGCAATAACTCTCTATCTGGCATAGTACTAGGCACTGGAAAGAAAATGTTAGGTTCATATATTTTATGTGCATACTGTGCCTGTGTTAATTGTGTGTTATTCCTGATTTTATATGTCCTCAGTCTTAGGATGATTTCTGTATTTTATCTACACTCCCACTCATTCAGTGATGCAGCTGTCATCTACTTCTGCCAAACCTCACAGCCTCACTCCTGAAACTTATCTGTTGAGTCTATAAAGCAGGCCCGCTGAGCACATCGGTGGCAGCTGGCAGATACCCAGGTCACGGAATTTTAAGGATGAAGAAGGCAAGGCCTTACTTCCAACTTGCCATATGCTGTATATATTGTCCCGTGTCAACGTTCTCTACCCCACCCCATCCACAGATAAATCGAGAATGTCCCTTTGACCATTGCACATACCACATGACCACTCAATTCTTTTATATAAGTAAAGTCTTCTACGGACACTGCTTAAAACATGTTTTTTAAGAACTAGAAGATTTGAATCTAAAGCATATTGTTTGATAACTGTCACTTAGTATGTGACATCATGGAGCTTTGTGTTGATACGTGACTTCCCCTACACATCTACTTCTAACTCATTTTCCTGATGTGTTTGGGGTCGGGAGTTGGTCAGGAAGACTGCTTTGTCCCATCTGAGAGGGAGAGGGATCAAAAGATGAGATCGATTCATTTTCTACCTTGTTTTTCTCTGTGCCTTTTCTTTCTTTTAACCATTTTTGTTACTGTCCTTTTAATACAAATTCCCAAGAGATTCTCCTTAAAGCAGGGCTGTGTTCTAGACGTGCGCTTCAGCTGGAGGTTTGAGGTTCATGGGGACCACCTGCTGAAGTCTACCAGAGGTTAAGGAAACTTCTAAGACAGGTGAACAGCACATGAGTGAGATCCAGAAGACAAAAAAGGAGTCTGGGAAAGGCTCCAGCTGGGGCTGGTTAGATCGCCGCAGAACAGGCTCCAGTACAGGTGCTCCAGACTGTCTGACCTATTATCATACTATAGTGCACTTTTTATACTAAACACACGGGCCTGGATGAAGATTTAAGATACTAATGGCCATGCGGTGCATGAAGTTATGTGTAGAGCTATATGCAACAAACATGCACAAAAATACCCCACACTCTGCAAATAAACCAAAGAGCTCATTCTCTGGGACTCTGTAAAAGCCCAGATCTCTACAGCAGGGACCTTGAGCTGCTAAACTTTCTTTTTGCTCCACTTGGAACTCTTCCTAAGAAACTGTTCCTGTTTTTGTTCTAACAGTATGTCTCTTCAGTTCTTCAATTTGAGACACAAGAACTTGGAACCTCTCTAGAGGTGCCCACTGAACCCAATACCTGCCTATCACATTTGTTTTCTTTGAGAAAAGAGCTCATGTCATGTATTCTAGGCTAACATCAAACTCTGTGTAGTTGAGAATGACCTTGAACTTAGGCAGTCGAAATCAAATATCTTCCTAAATTTCTCTCCACTTTATTTTGAAATTTATTAAATAAATTTTTAAAATTTATTTAGCATGTGCATGTACATATGTACATATACACTGTGGAAGTCAAGTTGCTTTTCTCCTTCCGCCATGTGGATCAAACTCCTCAGGCTTGGTGGCAAGTGCTATTACCTGCTGAGCCATCTTGCTGGCCCACCTTGTTTATTGAGTCGAGGTCCCTCACTGACTAGACTGAGCTGGCTGGCCAGCAAGTCCAGGGGACTTTCTTGTCTCCATCCCCAGCCCTGGGATTACAGGCACTGCTGCTGCTCCCAGCTTTTGGCATGGGTATTGGGGATCAGACTCAGGTTCTTGTGCTTGCATGGCAAGAACTTGATCAACTGAGTCATCTTCCCACAACCCTGGCCTTGAATTTCTGGGATGTTATAGGGATGACAGATGTGTGCTGCCGCAATCAGTTTATACAGCTCCAGGGATCAACACTACCAACTGAGCTACATTCCCAGCAGCCATACCACTTCTTGTACTGAGCAGTTAGGCGGTTGTTGACACTTGGTCCTCTGCGTGTCATAGAATAGCTCTCTGTGGTGGGGATTCCCGTGCATAGGTCTCTACCTCTCCAAAACCTCTCTGCTTCTTCCCACAAGAAAAGGCTTATACGGTATGAGACTTGTAACTGTAGATGCCTCCTCATCCCCGAGTAAGTTTTGGGAAATCTTGAGAATACTTTGTCACCTGGTTGTTTTAGGTGTTATTTTGGGGATTTGGGTTTGCCATTTGGAGAGCACTTTTAACTAGGAGGTGATGGGTCGGGGAGGTAAACGTGACCTTTTCAATGGGGACTTGCGTTTCAGTCTTTTAGAGAGAGGACTTTGTGTTGGGCATCCTTTACTGTGCTATTTGTCATTCATGTTTCTTCTTTGATGAGGTGCCTATTCAAATATTTTATCCCCACCCTCTCTTTTTAATATAGGATCGCACTATGTAGGCCAGGCTGGCCTTGGACTTAGATCTTCTTGCCCCAGTCACTGTGGTGATGGGCATGCATCACCATATCTCATCTTATTTTGCCCTTTTAAAATATGTGTTGTGCTTGGTGTGGGGTGCACACCTTTTATTCCAGCACTCAGGAGACAGAAGTAGGTGGAGCTCTGTGAGTTCGAGGCCAGCCTGGTCTACATAGAGAGTTTCAGGCCATCAGGGCTTCACAGTGAGACCCTGTCTCAAAACAACAAAAACGCACATTGTTTTAGTATTGAGACATGATCTCATATTCAGGTTACAAATTACTCATCAGATATATTTTTTAAATTTTGAGATATATTTTTCTCCCAGTTTGTGGTTTATTTTGATCAACATTATCCTCATGAGATCGATTCATGTTGTTTCATGAGTTTTTCATTAATTCTCACATTATATGAATATAACTTGCTCTCTTATATACACTAAGATCATTTACAATTTTGACTACTAGAATAGTGCCGTTCTTTAGTCTTCTGGTGAACATATATGTGTGCGTCCTCTGTTATATTTATAATGGAGTTTCTAGATTACAAGGTGTATATATATATATATCAGCTTTGATATATAGAAATCCAACATCTGACATGCTGCAAAATTTATGGGAATGCTGATATGACATCACAAGTGGAAATTTCACAAGAGACTTTGTGTAATGGACCATAGTCAAAACACAGATATGCTAGAAATATTTAAAATACTTTCAGCTTATGTGTACATAAAACAAATAAACTTCATAGTTAGGCTCTAATCCCGTTCCCAAGAAGGCTTCATGATACATAGGCAAATATTTCAAAATTTAAAAAAGATCCAAAATCTGAAAGCCTCTGGTCTGAGCATTTGGCATAAGAAAACTAGGGAGAGAATCCCTGTAATGCAGTGTGTCTGTGTGTGCTGAGTACCATGTGGCTGTCATTCTACCAACCTCAGTCTTTTTTCCTTTCAGCCATTCTTGGGATGTGTTGAGGTCTCTGGGGTGGGAGGGGGGTTGAATTTGCATGTCTTTGATGCCCAATGCAACTGATGATCTTTTAAAGTGATCTTATGTAACTTTTGTTATGTGCCTGCCTGACTGGTTTCTGTTTGATGGTCTGCCTTTTCTTGCACTGGTTTGTACCCTATTGCAACTTTCAGACTTTACTCTTTATCCTTGATCTGAACTTTGGAATTTCCTTTAATTTAGTACGGGAGGATAGATCTGAAAGTTCCAGTTCTGGAAACGTCTCTCAGTTTCTTTAATGTTTCTCACATCTTCGTTTCTAGGATTCTTAGACATATTTTGGGTCCTTTCAGTGTACTGCTCTTCATTTTTTCTCATATATATATGTGTGTGTGGTCTGCATTTGTGTATGTGTGTGTGGTGCAGTTGTGTGAGGGTACACATGTGTACACACATGCATGTGGAGACCCAGTGTTAACATTAGAGTCTTCTTCCATCTCTCTGTATCTTATTCACTGAGGTAGGGTCTCTCAAATTCACCCAGAGTTCACCAGTATTGCTAGTCTGACTAGTCAGCTCATTCCAAGAGTCCCCTGTCTCAGCCTCAGGTATTTGAATTACAGGTAGCTGTCACAGTCACCTGGCCTTTACTTGGGACTGGAAATCTGAATTCCATTCTTCACATTTTCATGGCAAGCACTTTAAAACCAAGCCATCCCTCCAGTTCTAATTTGCCAACTTTTAAGTCAGTCCTTCAAGCCTCTTTGCTGCCTTTCTGCCTTTCTTGAATCCTTTGCCTCCTATGATGGTTTCTGAGTAATTTCCTTACTACTGTTTATCTAGAGTTTAACTAACTGAGCTCCCTCCCCAGTCCTTATTTATTGATGTTTATTTTTCCATTCTGAGATGGGGGCTCCCTATATCTCCCAGGGTAGTCTCAAACTCCTAGATGCAAAGGAGCCCCTCACCTTATCTTCCCCAGAGCTGTGTTACAGCTGTGTGCCACCATGCCTGACTTAATGACTTATCTTAACCAAAAGTCCAGTTAGGCATTTTAGATTTTATGATCTTACAAATATGAGAAAAGTTATTGAATTTCTCTGAATCCAAGTTTACTCATCTGAAAAATAAGTAGTGCTTAAGGTCTTTTCATTCTAAATGTGTTTACCTCATAACTTAAGTCTCTACCCATGTTCATTCAGCTGAGGTTCAAGGTAGACTTTGAAACTATAGTTTCTGCTTTCTGATTCAGGAGCTTGTTCTACCATACTTGGAAAGAGCATCAAAGAATATAATCCATGACATACACCCATTCTAGAAGTCTGGAGATTTCTCTAATCTTTAATCTAGGCAGAGCTGGCTCATATACCATTTTTTCTGGAATTCCATACATAAAACCAGTTAAGATTCTGAAAGTACAACTCTGATACAAAAGTTGAATCTTTTCCAAAGAGTAAAGGGCAGAAGTTGAAGAAGACGTTTTTAGCATGGTTGTTATAACCTCAGAAAACAGCAATACTCAGGAAACAATATGCCTGACCTACACCAAGAAGTGACTATCATTAGGTGGTTCTTAGATAGAAAGACAGCTACTACATCATCAAGGAGGAAGAGCCTGGTTGGTAAAAAACATTAAAAACATGTTGCTTTTTGCTTTTAAATTTATTTATTTTTATTTTATGTATATGAGTGTTTGGCCTGCGTGGATGTAAGTGCTCCTGTATTGTGCAATACCCACAGAAGCCAGAAGAGGGCATCAGATCCCTTGGAGCTGGAGTTATGAATGGTTATTAGCTGCCTTGTGGGTGCCAGGAACTTAGTCCAGGTCCTCTGCAAGAGCAGTCAGTGCTTTTAACTGCTGAGCCATCTCTCTGACCTTAAGAAACATTTTTTTTAATCCACAAAACATAGAACTTTTAGGGAACCAATGACTTTTTTTCAGCCTGTAAAGAAATACAGGCTCTTGTTATGACATGCTAAGAACCAGTGTGTAAAGTCGTCTAAAGCACCAGTCATGAGCAATAGGAAGGCTATCGGTGCCTTGGAGCCTCTGCAGCCCGCTAGTTGTGTGACTTGAGGAGGTGACTTATTTCTTTGTATCTCATTTTTTAAAAATTCTCATCTGGAAAATGAAGAACACTCCAGAGAGCCTAGTGAAGAACAAACAATAAAACATTGGAATCAGGAGATCTGGAGGTGTTTTGCCTCTTTGAATTCTAGCCTTTGTGGTTAAACACAAAAGGTCTTGGTTGACTGAATTGGTTTGATTTCACATTCCAAATAAAAACCTGTTGTTTTAATATAAGTTTTAGAGATATTGGGAGTGGCTGAGCAGGAATTCAAAGGAACAGCTCAAGGTTGCCACCTTGTATGAATCAGAGGACTTCTCCTGAGTCCTGTGCACATGGCTTGGGACCTGTGTTGGCACAACTAATAATCTGGGCTAGTTTGGGAAGTGTCTGGTGGGCTTCTTTTGTCTTGCACGGGGGCTCCACTTGCCTCTGGGTACTGAGAGGATTGATTAATCTGGCTGATCCTATGCTAAAGAGTTCCTGCTTCTTGTGGAAGGCAGAGGGTCATTTCTCCCAGCTGAGGAGCACAGGCTGGCTACCTGGCTCCTTCCCTAGGTGATATTAACTTGGGCCAAATGATAACCCAGTGTCAGAATCTGGGGCTTCAGTTGAGGCACAGGGGCTGTGCCTAGGAGGCAGTCTTCCTTGAGTCAGCAGAATCATGTTTTCTGACCCCAGCTATGGCAGGTGGGGGTACCCATGAGGCCCCCTCCCCTCTGCTGGCTGCCTGTGCACAATCCTGCTCTGCCGCTCTGCTCTCCCTTTTCCGCTTCCCTCAGGATAGATCAGGGCCAAGCTCAAAGCTGGTAATGAAAATGAAGAATTACGCTCTAGAAGAGGAGAGGACCAATTTTGGCTGCGCAGAACCACAGACGAATCCCGGTAACAAATCAACTAAACTGAGTGGATTTTCCACACGTTCAAGGACCTACTGAAATGAGGAGAAAGAGAGTGTCCCCTAGAGGGTTCTTAAGTCTCATTCATAAAAGAATTTAAGAATGGACCCAAATGAAAGCTTTAGGGCAATTTCATTGGAATTTCAAGACAAATCCTCAAGATAGGCGAGCTGGGGATCTCAGGGGCTGCCTGGAGGAGGAGATGGAGGGAGAAGGAAAGAAGTCAAAAAGTCATGCAGGGTTGGAGCCTGCACGGAGGTCAGACACATGGCAGAGTGGCAGCCACATGGCTGGGAGAAGGACATTTTAGAGAAATGTAAGATGCAGGGTCAGGCCAAAGCATTAGAGAAAAAATGTTTAGAAAAGGGATGTGAAGAAGACAAAGAAGAGAAGGAAAGATTACACTTTCCTGAAGAATTCAGAAAAGCGGGCAGACTTACAGAGAGTTACATGTCTGTGGCCGAGTCCAGAAGCACTGCCCTGGGAGGCAGGATCCCAGGCAGGAGAAGCTCACTGTCTCATTAACACTCTTGGTATTCCGCCTGTCTATTTAGTATGACTTAAGGTGAACCACCTTCCTAGGGGTGGTCCTATAAGCGGGTGATTGACCAGTGAAACTGGGTCTTTCAATAGAAAAACTATAAACAGATAAACAGATAAATTTATAGTCTACCCTAGTTAGACAACTATTTGCTATCTAATACTGCCACACAACAGAGGCTCAAAGAAGTGTGTTCATTTGAGTAAGTTAAAGCCTGTACCCATACAGCATGGTTGTTCTTGGCCTGTCTTCTGGCTTTTTCTCTACCCGGGCTTGCTTGCACTTAGCTCCAGTGAATGCCTGGACCACAAGCATGGAGCAAGGAAATTGCTTCTTCATTAACTTGCCAGTTCTTCCTAGTTCCCTTTTTCAGTCCTGTTATAGTTGTCAGATTCAGAAAAACAGGTGTGGCTTTGAGAGGTTGGGGCCAGTGGAGATGCATTGCTCTCAGGCCCCATGCCTGCATTAAGTCATGTGAAAAAGACTTTCCCAAGTCCAGCCCAGGTCTGCACAGGGGCTGGGGCCAGAGTCTCACAGCATGCACTGACCTGGCCTTGTGCTGTTGTTGATTCCCTAGTGTAAAGACTGAAGAGGTACAGAACAATCAAAGAGGAAGAGAAAGGCATTTGAAATCCTGAGTCCCTGCTGTCCATCCCAGTGTCTCTGTTCATGGAAATCTGTCTGGGAAGAACCTGTGGTCATTGTCCATGTGCATCCCAACTTACTGCTGTGTTTGTCTCAGTAGCAATGACAGGCAAGAAAGAATAGTACGAGGCACTGACAGGTCACGGTGTGTTTCCTATGTGCAGGGCCCTGGACTGAGCTCTTCACCATTAACCCTCATCATGAGGGTATACATACTCCTGACAGCCCCAATTACAGATAAGGAAAATGGACTCAGGGAAAAGTACCTTGTCCATAATCAAGGAGGGTAAGGTCTAGGAGACAGATTACAGCCATCCCAATCCGGGCCAGTGTTCCCAGCCATTGTTCATCTCTGTCCTGGAATTCATACTGAGCACCAGCAGACACATGAGTTCTGGGGCAGAAGTTCTTCTGCCTCAAAGGACAGTACCATGATGCAAAGTTCATGCTTGGGAGTCTATTGTTAGACCTGGTTTTGACTTCAAGCTTTGCCTGGTACATTGAATGACACACTCAATTGCATTTGTCATTTCTTGGCATGACGGAATATGTTAGACAGGTTGCTGAGTGGATTGTTTACATTTTGCACTTCACCAAAGGACAGCTACCATTGGGTTTAACCACTGTTTGCCAAAATAGGAATCCTCTAACTCTGTTACAGCTTGTCAGTCATACCTAAGACATTATTGACTGGTATAAATAGTCACCTTTTGTGACATTTATGTATCATTTTAGGAAGAGCATTGATTTAACTAGGTTTATCCGAAAGCTGCAGCAAGATAGCTGAAGGACACAACCAAAAAGCATAATTGAAAACCAGAGAGAATGATGTGTTTCTGTTCTTAGTAAGCTAATGCTTTGCTGTCCAAATATGAGTTTCAGTCCAGACCGATGAGGTCAGCCAAGGGACAAGAGTGCCATACTTCTTCATAATCCAGCTCAATTTGTCTGTCCATAAAAGAGGAAAGGCAAGAGAAGCTCTGCGTTCATCAGAATTGCAATGAACTCTAAGATGGTTTTCTAACTCTCTGGGAAATAGTCAAGGAAATACCTCAAACAGTAACATTCTTATATGCTAAGCACACATCTTTAGCATATGAAACAACTTCATTTTTCATTCTAACAGAAAGTTAGTTTTCTGTTTTTTAATTTTTAAAGTTTTTCAATATTTCCTTTGCTTCAGGATATGAACCTTTTCAAAGTTTTCCTTTTTCATAATTTTCTTTTTTTCATACGTGAGTATCGTATTTGCATTATTTCCACTCCTCCCAGCCTCCCTCTCCTGTCTCCCTACTTTCTCAAAGTTTCTTGTCCCCTTCTTTGATTATTATTGTTACATATACATGCATACATGCATGAATATACATATCTATGTAAACTGCACTGAGTCGATTTAACGGTGCTCATGTGTGTCCGTGTTTAGGGCTATCCATTTGGGATTAGGTAACTTCTAAGGGATCTAGTCCCCAGGAAAACTGATTCTCCCCCCGACCCCCAGCATCCATTGATTGCCTGTAGCTGTTCATCTTGAGGTGGGGCCCTGTGACATGCACCCGGCATGCCAACTGCTTTTAGTGTTAAGCAGATCTTGTTAAACTGCCGTGCTGGGAGCGTCTCAGCGGTGCAGCCTCCCTGTCACGTCTAGATGCAGTAACTAGCAGCAGGTGTCGTGTTCCTCTGGCTCTACCTTTCTGCCGCCTCTTGTGCTATGTTTCCAAGCCTTGGGTGTAGAGGCTGCATTGTACATGTGTCATTAAGGGATGGGCACCTCCTAGTCACTTATTCTCTGCCTTTGACCAGTTGTGGAACTTTGTAAAAGTCTCCATCTGTGGCCAAAAAAAAAAAAAAAAAAGCTCCTTTGATGAGTGGTGAGAGGTTAAAAATGCTGGCTTTATTAAATGGCTTATTTGAAGTTTACTGAGCTAGAGTCCAGATTTTTTTTCATTTCTCCCTCCATGCCTTCCAGATATTTATGAATGTGAACTAAAGCTGATTCATCTTCAGATGTTCCATTCACAATAATGATGCAATAATACAAGTTACCACTATGTCAGAGTCACAGAAAAAGAGCATCACAACAGTGTGATGTTCCCAAACTAAATAATAAAGGGATTATGGTTTCTGAGGATGAAGCCCATGTCTCATAACTTTTCTTTGATGATATTTTTCATAGACTGCCAAGAGAATTACTGTCTCCCAGTCAGTAATCCCACACATGCTTCAGCATCTGATGCCAGGAATCTGGGCTCATCCCTTCACCAAGCACTCTAGGCACTCAAAGCCGAGAGATGGTCCCTGTCTCAGGAAACCCATGGCCTTCCAGGGACACAGACATTCCAGAAGATGACTTCACTACATTGTGCGGGTACTGTAATGGAGACATCTAGAGATTCTTCTTAGGGTGGTCAGTGGACACTTTACAGGGCAACTTCTGAGGTGAGCTCCGAGGACCAAGTGCTGATCACCAAATCACATGGTAAAGAGCTGTGTTTGGGGAACAGCCAAAGTATAAAAACAGTTGCCTTTGTGCTTGGACAAGCTTAAATCTGGATTTTACTGTGTACCAATGGTATGTTCTTGAGATTGTTGCCATCACTGAGCTTCAGTTTCCTTATTCATAAAAGTAGCATGGATATTTTGTACAGCTTTCTATGAGTAACAAGAGACAACATAGGTAAAGTTCTATAACAAGTGGGACTCAGAGTTAGCAAATAAAAATATAAGATATTCATTTAAATTTGAATTGGGGAAAGCATTTTTTTTTTTTTTTGGAAGAAGGGTTGAGATAGGGTCTCACTGTATGGTCCAGATTGGCCTTGAACTCACAGAGATCTGCCTGTCTCTGCCTCCCCAGTTCTGGGACTGAATCCTGTGTACCTCCACATCTGGCTAGGAAAGACTTTTTAAGTATGTGTTCCAAATAGTAAATGAGCGATATACCAAATAACCATTGTCATTTATTTAAAAGTCACACTTAACTTGGCATCTTGTATTATTTGTCCAATAATAAATACTAGTAAGTGAACTCTTAAGTTGTTGGTATGATCAGAATGTTTAGGTCAGAGAGTGCTGACTTGAAAGAAACAAGAGTTTAGAACAACAGGATAGACTTCGCACAGCATGTGTTTGCAAAGAGATACATGCAGGGAGACAGTAAAGGGTTATCCATTAAGGTTAGAATTCCAGAAACTTCTCTGAAATTGGGGAACATATTCTCATAAAAAAGAGCTTTCTTCAAGATAACTGAGACCAACAACAGCAAAAACAAACCACATTTCTGAGAACCATATTTTAAAGGCCAGGCCCACATGCCCTGAATTTCGACCCTTTATAAAAACTTAAAACTTTTCATCAGACTAAAAGAGCACAGTTGTTGGTCTCTTACAACACATGTAGATAGCTTTCAGGGCCTTAATGTACTGGGCCCTGTATCTGGTCTCTCTTTAATAGCACTGCCAGGTCTCAGATTCCTTGGCTAAGAGTGGGTGCTTTACACTGGATCTGCCAAAATGTCACCAAGTCTAGCACACTTAGTCTGTGCCTGGAGATGTGGGGAGGGTCGGAGGGCGAGTCCCCTCATGTCAGAAGCCTAGAACCCTATTTTAGAAGTCTACAGAAAAGGCAGTACCAGCTGTCATACTGAGTCACTTCCTGAAACATGTACTATGAAGGCAGGTCCACCTCACCACTGCGTCCGGTACCTGGCAACAGTAAGGTCCACATAAGCATTTGGTAAATTAATGAGTCCCTGTGGGCGGGCTCACTTTGAAAAGCTAAATGAAGCACTGTCTTAAAGGTAGGTCTGGTTGAACAGGAAATCATGGGCCTGCCTCTTCCTCATGGTTGTAGCTTCCATTCACTGTGAACCAGGCATTCTGCTAGTTCTGCTCAGATTTTCCAATAACCCTTGGGAGTTTAGGTCTATCTAGCCTCAAAGCCAATTTTCCTCCCGTAAATCAGCTTGCCTATCACCTCAGGGAGACCTTCCTTCGCCACCTATCAAAAAACATTCCTTCTGCTGTTCTCACCCACCTCATGTTCTTTCATGGCATTGTCACAACTCAGGATGAATTTATGAAACATTTCTGCTTGGGAACTGTATTTGTCTAACTTTTCACTGCTGTGTTTCCAACACTTGTCAACCAGCTCTCTCATGGTCACTTAATAGTTCCCCAATTCATATTTTTGAGCATACACTCACTTTTCAGGCCTGTCTGCAAAGTCACCATATGGTAGAAAGCAAAGCAACAATACAACACACACACCACACACACACCACAGACACCACACACACGCCCCTCAGAAACATAACTGTAATGGCCTCACTCCATAGTCACCAGATACAAGTATCTGACAGTAGATCTGTGAAGCCCGGGCATCTTTATATTTTTTCTTTTTCTTCTTTTAAAACTCTGTATTTGAGTCTGACACACAGCTAAGCATTAGTAAGTGTAAGTCACTAGAAGGAAACTGTAAGGACCTTTTTTTTTTTTTTTTGTGGAAATCTCAAGGACACTTATGGTTTTATATATAAAATAGTCCAAAGGTGTATGTGTTGAAGGTTTGTTCCATTTTATCTTGTGACTATCTTACTGCTTTATATAATTTAAAAGACAAAGCTAAGTTGTTATGAGGATTTTTGCCTTGAGGGAGATGCAGAACATCTGCGTCCTGCACATATACCCCAATCCCAGGCCCTGCCTTCTGAGGTCTTCATGACAAACCAAAATCCAATTCTGCCAAAGTTCACGCTGGGGAGCCAGTAAATTTATTAAACTTACTTACAGAGAACTGGATGAAGGTTATGGGCAGAAGCGTGGGTGACCTTAAAGCAGCCACACTGGAAGAAGGTCTTTATATTGTGACTTCCTGAGGCTGTGTAGATGGAGCCCCCTCCCCTAGTCCTTCTTGGTCTATATCCTCTAGCCCCTCCCTGAGGGCACATGCAATTAGGGCAGAATTACACAAAACTGATTGGGAGGAATAGCTGGATACTCGGGTGAGAATCCCATGACCTTCTGTGCCCCTTCTGCTATGAGGGGAGGTCAACAAGCCCGGCTGTGATGATCTGCAAGCAGGTACAGCTGAACTGGTGAAGACTGCCTGGCTCGGAGGATAGTCATGTACAACATAAATCAAAAGAAACTAACCTCCAACTCTGTTTTTTCTCCCCACTCCTGCCAGTGCTGACATTGACTATGAAAGCCAGTCACCAGTGGGGAAGTCTCCTGGTCAGTTTCAGTTTGATTTCTCTATAGCTTCCAACCAGAGCATGTAGCATCCTCAGCACTAGAGTCTTACCTTATAGTGGGCATCCAAGAGCAAAGGCAATACCCTGTGTTATTTTGGAGGCCTCTGGGACCTCCCTAATGAATAACTTATAGGGAGGTATCTCATGCTTGGTGCTTGAGATTTTCGTTTAAGAACGCATGTCTTCTGGAAGCAGCGTTTCCATCCATGCAAATTCTTTCTTAAAAAATATTTTTTTAAAATATTTGATTTATTACTTTTATTTTGTGTTTATGAGTGTATTGCCTGCGTGTATGTAGTGTACCCATGTCATGCAATGCCTGAGGAGGTCAGAAGAGGACATAAGATGCCTGGAACTGGAGTTATGGATGGCTTTTAGCCACAGTGTGGGTGCTGGGAATTGAACCCAGGTCCTCTGAAAGAGCAGTTAGTGCTCTCAACAGCTGACTCATCATCTCACCAGTCCCTCAAAATGTGTGTGTGTGTGTGTGTGTGTGTGTGTGTGTGTGTGTGTGTGTGGTGTGTGTGTATTACAGGGGCATTGATTGAGGATTGAATCTGGAGTCTCATGCATTCTACAAAAGGAGTCTACCATTGGACTGTATCCCTAGCCCTTTAAAACTTTTTATTTTGAGACAGAGTCTCAGTACGTTATGCAGGCTGGCCTTGAACTCACTCTGTATCTCAAGCAGGCCTTGACCTTTCAATGCCCCTACCTCAGACTCCTGAGTAATTGGGATTAAAGGCCTGTGCCAACCAGGCCCCACTCATGATATCTAATAGGAGAAGGGGTCAGGGTAATCAGTGTTGCGTGGTTTCTGCCCTCTGGGACTCTTGCCTCAGAATCAATGCAGTTTTTCTGCTGAGCTCCTGGAAAATTTTCCCACTTTCTCATTTGCTTCTGCTAGAAAATGGGAACTCTGTCTTCTGCTTGCCTCATTTCCACCACCTGAAAGGCTAACCCCTTCTGTACACACCATCTTTATAGCAGTTTTTCAGGCTAGGCTCCTACAAAACTGGCTCTGAAATAGAGATTCAGGTGGAGGGACTGAGACAGTTTAAACAGAGTTGGCAGCTGAGGTCCCCCTTCTGGAAGGACCTGGGTTTCAAAGCACAGTGTCTGTCAGACAGTCACTGGCTTTAATAGTTCAGTACTTTGGTCTCTAGCTGAGATGCTGAGATGAAACAGCACTGGCTGCAGCTCTTCATTGGGTAGATCAAGGTACAAGGGCAAGATTATAAAGTTCTTAAGATCGATTACAGTAAAATAATAACCAGAGGGCCTAATCTAGTTTCAGAACTGCTTGGAGCAACTAGGTAAAATCACTTCTGATGACAGTTGGTAAAGAAATTATAGAATGGGGCTACGGAGATGGTTTGGTAGTTAAGAGCACTAGCTGCTCTTGTAGAAGACCTGGGTTTGCATCCAAGCGTCTACATGGCAGCTAACAACCATCATAACTCCAGTTCCAGGGGACCCAATGCCCTCCTCTCACCTTCGTGGGCACTGCATGACATGTGTGCAGGTCTAACACTATAGACATAAAAAAAATCTCTTTAAAAAGAAATTATAGGCCAGGTAAGTTAATCCTCCCATAGGAAGTAACTATAGGTCATTAGGAGGCACCTGCTTGGAAATTGGGAGACAGAATTAATACAGAGATTCCTGAATTTGCAGAGAACATTTGTATTGTCTCTACAATCTTCCTATCTTTTACATAAGTCTGAAACTTAAATGATCATAAAATTTAAGTGCCTGAGGGATAAACTCTTATTTCATTCAACTCTAAAGCTAATTTCCACATCTGTCCCATCGCTTTGTGTGAACCAAGGATACAACAAATTAAACTATTATTTGATTACATGGTATATTCTCCCACAGAAACAGTAAATGACAGGGATGGAAAGAACTCAAACCAGGTTATGCACTCATCTGTCTGCAGCAGTCTCGGAGCAGAAGGACCAGTTTCTATGGTATCTGTGGCCAACTGACCATGAACATTGACTGGGACCTGGCTCCTGCTCAAGATTAGCTCTTCACTGTATCCATGGGGAGATTTGGACCCAAGGCTACCCAAGGCATTCAGTTTGTGTGTGTGTATGTGTGTATGTGCATAGCCATGTATATGTGTTCATGTATAAATGCATTTGTGCATATGAGTGTGTCTGTACATGTGAATGTGCACCTATGCAGGTCAGAGGTTGATGTTGGGTGTCTTCCTTAATCATTGTCCATCTTACTGTGTGTGTGTTTATGTACATGTTCATATAGGTGTATGCATTTGTATGTGGTGTTCATGCATGGGGCTGATGTCAGATGTCTTCCTTATTTGCTCTCCAGGGTCTCACACTGAATCTGGAGCTCATCATTTGGATAGAGCTCCAGGAACCTGCCTGTCTCTGTCCTCCCTTCCTCCCAGTGCTGGGATTACAGTCACAAACCACTTCACCAGCTTTTTACATGGGTTCTGGGGTTCTGAACTCAGATTCTTCTGTTTGTACAGCAGGAATGTTACTGACTGAGCCATCTCTCCAGCTCCTAAACATTCAGTTTTAAAGAGAGACTATGAATTTGGCTGCCTATGGGAAATTTCAAGATTTTTTAGTATAAGAAAATAATTTAAATTCAAAACAAAACAGCAAAACAATACAACATAACACTGTGTGAATTAATGTTGAATGTCTTATGGTAACTTTAGGCTTATAAACCAAGATAGATGTTTCATCAGAAGCCTTTTTGGTGAGGTTAGACAGAATTAGTGTACGGACAGAATGATATTGTCGTTTATTAGCATTCTGTTATTTAAATAGATTGATAGCTAACACCAAGTATATCGCTAATGTGTGTTATAAGGACCATAGCTACATATTGCTTTTATCTGGCAATTATCTAGGTCAGTAAGACGTTTGACAATTTTTGGCCGAAAGCTATTACAAAACATTTTGAAATCAAATATCTCCTATCTAATATTTATCTTCAAAGTCAGAAGTGGCATGAATACAGACTATTTCACATAAACAGGGTCCTCTTTTAGAGGAGCAACACCCTAGTTATGAGATTCACTCTCCTTCTTCCCCATTCCAGGGTCCTTTGGGAGCTAACATGTTTCCCCCTTCCCTGGACTTCCTCTTCAAGTCCTGAATGCCTGACCCCAGGCACACAAATTAGAACTCCTAGGGAAAGGGAGTCAGTCCCTCCCCGGAAGAAGTGAAAAAGAAAGTTGAGCTCATCTGCAGAGAGAAGCAGAGCACGTAATAGGAAGAGAGAGAACAGCTACAATCCTGGCCCTGGTGACTTCCAAGGCTTTGAAGTCTGTGAAACAGTTCTTCCCACCATTAATCAACACCATGATGAGTTATTACCTCAAAAGACAACTATAATCAAAGGACCCTAACAAATGTAAGAATGTAGAGAAACTGTCATTCAAATGCATATGAGACTGTAAGATGGTGTAGCCACTCTAGAAAATAGTTTGGAAGTTCCTTAAGAAGTAAAGCATGATTGCTCATAATAACCCCAGCCTCAGTAGAGCCCATGTGCCCAGCTAAGGAATGACCAAACAAAGTGTAGCAAATCATTCCAGTGGATTACTGGAAGGCATGAAGTACTTATCCATGCGACATTGTGATCAACTTGAAAACATTAGGCTGTGTGAAAGTGTGTGTGTTTGTGTGATGTGTGCGTGTGTGCGTGTATGTGTGTGTGTGTGTGTGTGTCTATATTTGAAATATGTTCTTACTGTGTAGCCCAGGCTGGCTTCAAACTCATGACAATCCTCCTGCCTCATCCTCCTGAGTGGTAAGATTACAGCATGTATCACCATGCTCGGCCAATACTTTGTTATCATAAAGTATCAGATATTGTATGGTTCTATTTATATGAAAGTCCAGCATAGACATGTTTATAGAGAAAGATCCAGAAAGTTTAGTAGTGCCAGAGGCTCAAATGAAGAGAATAAGAATGCTTGAAGTTTCTTTGGGGTAGAAAATATTTGAAAACTCAATGGTAGTAATGGTTCATAGCTCTGGGAGAGCAGGTAGTAAAACCACTGAAAAGTACACTGAATTGTGTGCTTTAGGAAGGTGAACTTTCTCTTATGAGAATAAAACCCAATAAAGCTGTAACAAAGAACAATTAGGAACACTAACTTCACAATAATTTTATTGGTTTTCCAGGTAATATGTTTCTTGCAATTATCTTACTTAATAAGAAACCTAACAATTAGCAGTTACCAACAAATTAAACTGGGTGCGGCGTGCCTGTAATCCCAGCGCTGGAGAACTGGAGGACAGGATAGGCAACGTGGAGACCCTGTCTCGAAAAGTTTAAAACTCAACTGCAGCACTGTTTATCGTGTGCAAAGGAGGATGTGGGAAAGTGAAAGCTGGAGAACAGGAAAGGGGCTTCGAACAAAAGAAAGCAAAATGTAAAAGGCACGGATCGGAGGAATGTCAAACGAAGTCACCATCCTAGCTGTGATCTGGTTCAGAAGGAAGTGTGTGTCAGGGCCTCCTTATCTAGTGTGCAAATGTTTCACTGTCCAAGGGCACACCGCTAACAGGTGACTGAGGGCTGAGATTAGTATGCTCTGTCCCCCGAAGCCATGTGCCCTGGTGCAAGGTGCATCTACACAGAGGAAATGGTTTTCTAATCTGCAGAAAGTGCTGTGTCACCTCTTGATAACCACTGATAGAGAAAATAATAATAATAATAATAAATAAATAAAGCAAGAGACAAGTGGTAACAGACACGAAAGGAAAGATAGTCACCAGGAGTGGGACAGTTAGAGAAGTCTGCTTAAGAAATGCGCTGCAGGAATTAGGCATTTGAATGTATAAAGGGAGTCAGGAGGACATCTGAGGGCTGGAAGAGGTGACGCAAGGGGGGATGGGGAGGCTGAAGTGGGCAGATGTCCTTGAACTTCTGGTGGCTCTCTGGCCTGTCTCCCAGATGCTAGGATTACAGGCATGCCCTACTGTGCGCCACCAAAAAGCCGCTTTATAATACAGGATAATATAAGATTACTGGCTTCGGGATTCAAACCAACTGAATATTCAGAGAACAGAGTCCAAAATTATGAATCCTACTAAGGTAAGAAATGATCAGTTGAGCAATACCAAACAGCTCATTTGAAAAGATCAAAGGGTTAGTCTTCTAGGGCTGGGCTGTAACTAAGTGGTAGAATGCTTGTCTAGCGTGCACATGGCCCTGAGTTTGGTCCCCAACACTGGACAAAAAAAAAGTCATCCCCCTCTGGATTGTATCCCATAGCTCAATGTCTTTCAATCTAGCACAAAAAGCCAGCTCTAGGTTATTAAAAGCATGCATTACTCAATGTGATAATATCTGGCTGGGTAGAGAATGAAACTGGTCAGAATGAACATATGAGTTCTGTTATTTAACAGAGTGATTGAACAGAGTGATCTGTTAAATGCTGGAGACTCTTGTGTTATTTGGTTCTTATGTCACAGGAAGTGGAGGAAACAGAAATGAAGCTCCTAGAATTGCCAGACTGCATGAAGATAGCAAGACAGGACAGAGGCGCTAGCTCCCTTGCTTCCTGCATACACCCGAAATGTTGAGACCAGATTGTCTTCTCTAGTAAGCCCAGGCTTTAGAAAGATAAACTATTTCAATCCAGTCTTTCTTTTCTAGGGATGTGACCTCTGGGCTTGTTTTTTCCTATTTTTATTATTTTTATTTTATGTGTATTGCCTGCATGTAAGTATACCTGTGTGGTGCAGTGCCCATAGAAGTCAGAAGAGGGCGTTGCATCCCCTGGAACTGGAGTTACAGGGCTGTCAGTCACCATGTGGATGCTGGAAATCAAATCCTGGTCCTCTGCAAGAACAGCCAGTATTCTTAACCACTGAGCGAGCCATCTCTCCAGCCCTCCCTCCCATTTTCTTATTATAGTAAAATACAAATATCTTAAAATCTGCTATCAATTGGGGGCAGAAAATTGGCTTGGTGGGTGGAGCTCCAGGACGGGTCAGAACAGACGGACCCCTAGAGCTTGCTGCCCAACCAACCTAGCTAATAGAGCAAGCGCCAGGTTGAGACAGGTTGAGACCCTGTCTCAAAAAATAAGGTGGAAAGAGATTGAGAAAGACTTCCCAGCACAGACCTCTGGCTTCTGCAAGCACACACACAGGCACACACTCTTCTACACATATGTACACACACAAAGATGTGTTCAGAACACATACAAATTCACCTTGAAACCATTTTCTAAATTGTGTGTGTGTATATATATGTGTATATCTGTGTGTGTATACACGTGCATTTGTGTGCATGAATGTGAATATGCATGGTATGGCACATATGCGGAGGGCAAAGATACTGGTCCTCACCTTCTACCTTACTTGAGATGCTTTGTTGCATGCACCAGGCATGCTGGCCTGTACATTTCTCTGTCTCCATCTCCCTGTAGTAACACTGGGATTAGGCGCTTGCACCACACATCCAGCATTTACACAGATGCTAGAGATTCCAATTCAGGTTCTCATGCTTGCACAGCAGGCATTTTTACCCACTGAGTCACCTCTCTAGCCCTGAAACCATTTATAGATGGATAATTTGGTGGCATTCATTAAATCTACATGGTGGTTGAAGAAACTGCTTTTCTAAAACTTTGTATCAAGTCATACAGAAAGTCTGCACTCATTAAGCAATGCTGCCTCCCAGGGGAGAAGGGTTGAGGTGGGATGGCTTCAGGTGAGTGGTGCTCAGGTCTGAGCTTCCGAACCCTTGGATTGGGCTTATCACCATCATCTTGAAGATCTTCTTTACTGCTCCTGATACCTAGAAATTTCTTTCTGTCCCTATTAATTTTCCTATCCTAAATATTTCATATTTTACATTAGGGGAATCAAACCAAATTTGGGGGATTTTTGTGGCTGCCTTGTTTCATGTAATAATATGTTTTCAAGCTTCATCCATAGCCTTGAAAGAATATTCTTCATGGATGAGTCATGCTTGTCCATTCATCTGCTGATAAACAAGGGTAGTTTCTACATTTGGCTGTTGTGAATAAGGCTGCTGTGAACAATGGTATGCAAGTAGCTTCTTGGGTCCCTGTTTTCTGTTCTCCTGCATATCATACCTTAGAGTGGAACTGCTGAGTCAGGTGGTAATTACATGTTTAACTTTGTGAGGAACTACCAAGCCATTTCCACTATGGCTGCACCCTTTCCTCCTCTGGTCAGTGATGGAAAAGGTTACCAATTTCTCTACATAGTCACCAACACTTGTTATTGCCCACCTTTTTAATTATAGCTACCTTAGAGAAGGAGAGTGGTATCTCATTGGGATTTTATTTATATTTTTCTAATTCCTAATATACTGAGAATCTTTTTATGTACTTATTTAGCATCTGTACATGTTCTTTGGAGAAATGTCTATTCAGACCTTTCCCATTAAATTTTTTTATTTGCTTATTTTTATGTGCATGAGTGTTTTGTCTGCACATATGTAAGTACATCCATATATGCAATGTCTGCAGAAACTAGAAAAGGGCATCAGATCCCCTGGAACTGGAGTTACAGACGGTTGTTCGACAGCCACTATGCAGGTGATGGAAGAGCAGCCAGTACTCTGAACTGCTAAGTCATCTCTCCTGCCCTACCCTTTCCCATTTTTAAGTTGAGTTGTTGTTAGAGTTGTGATAATTCTTTATATACATATGAATAGTAATATCTTTACAGATAGATCATTTGCAAATGTATTCTCTTACTTCGTAGGTTGTCTTTTTATTCTTTTAATAATGTGGTCTCTTTTTAAAAGGAATATCACAATCTTAAATGGAAGAAGGTAGTCTTGAGTGAGAATAGAGAAAAATGCAAGGAGGACCGGCGAGACAGCCCAGCAGTGACAGCACTCGCTGGCTGTTCTTGCAGAGGACCCAGGTTCGGTTCCCAGCTCTCATGCAGGCAAGTGTGCAGCCTCTACCTTCCCTAGAGCCACAGTTTCTAAGAGGGTTTGACTGTTATTTTCCAAATGAAGTACTCTCTACTTCATTTCATATGAGTTGCTAAAAGAGAATGGTAGTCCTGGTATACAGGATCAGGTTTGAGTCACACAGACCTGGGCTAGAATTCCAGTTCAGCCATTTACTAGCTGTGGGTAGGGTGTAAGATTTTATCCGTCTAAACTTTAATGGATTAATCCTGTAATGATTAAACAAAACAATATAAAGAGTACATCTGGTCTACCTAGGATATAGAAAGACCTCACTAGATGGTAGTCGTGTCATTGCTGGGCTTTATGAATATGCTTCATATGTCAAGCCAGAGGCTGTCAGCTAAATTGTACCTAGACCACTGATGCACAGAATTCTAAGAGTATAAAGGTTTTTGTTTTAAGTTCCTAAATGTGAGGTGATTTTGTTATGCAGCAATAGGTAGCTAATACACTTTGCAAACTGGTGAAGAGGTAGTGAGAAGTCCCAGGAGGCCTAATGAGAGGTAGTGTCTGCCCAGGATGCTGAGTTAGTGGCAGGGACCGAAAACTGCACCATTCTGTGTATGTTAATCTGAGTTTCACAGATGGTGAGGAGCTTGGACAGCAAGAGCTCATAAAAGTTAAGCAACTAGACCTCACACCTTCGTGTGGGAAACTAGTGGGAGCTAGATCCAAGAAAGTCACATCGTTGCAGTAGAGACAAAGCATACTTTTTGTGAGTATTTATGAGATTATCAGCAATACTAAGCACCAAATGTCAGTGTGCTGGGAGAAAGTACTTTTGCATCCAGAACTCTAGACCTGGTCAATGTATGTCAAATGTAAACATTAAATAAAGATATGTCCAAATGTACAAATTCACAGACTGGAAGAATCCAATGATCCATAAACTCAGCATGCTGAAGTCAGCAGAGCGAGAGACTCACAAGGCAGCAAATGTACTTCGGATGCTTTTTTAATTCTGGAAGCTTTGAGAAGACATTTTTCACATGCTGTAGAAAGGATGGGCATGGAAAGGAGGCAGGCTAAGCAGACACCAGGGTGCTAAGTAGCAAGGCTAACTTGTTCAGATGCTGGGGGTGTTTGTGCTGAGAACGCCAGGGGACTTGCAGTCTCCAGTGGTTCATCACCTTCAGCTCGGATGTGCAGGAGTGCCTCTCTCTTCAGCCTTCTCCCCAGCTTTCTTGTTATGACTATTGGAATTTTTGGTTCCAGATTGTGTTTAAGCTTGTAATTTTTGGATGTATTATTCACTCATATTAACTGTTATATTATTTTTTTTATTAAAAAACTTCAGTTGCATTTTATTGTGTATATGTGTATGTGTGTGTGTGTATGTGTGTGTAAATGTGCCCTGGGGTACATGTGGAGGTTAGTTTTCTTCTTCTACCATGTGTGTGTCCCAGGGATGGAACTCAGGTCGTCAGGCTTGGCAGCAAGCACCTTTACTGACTGAATCATTACACTGGCCCTTACACTATATTCTTTTTTTTTAATGTGTGTATGGGTGTATTGCCTACGTGTATGTAAGTGCACCTATGTCATGCAATGTCCTTGGAGGTCAGAAGAGGGGGTTGGAACCCCTGGAACTGGAGTTATGGACAGTTGTTAGCCATCATGCTGAGATTCAAACCTGGGTCCTCTGCAAGTCATAACCTCAGCATAACCACTGAGCCATCTCTCCAACCCCACTACTGAATTCTTAATGATTTATTTTCTCACTGTGATGTTTGTGCTCTTCTCTTAAATTCATTTCTTTTCTTGCTGCACTACACTCTGATGTGGTTCTTTCAGAGATAATTTTTGGATGGTGAACGTTCTGTGAATTTGTACGTCTGGAAATATCCTTATTTAATTTGAGATAACTTGACCAGGTCTGGATGCAAAAGTACTTTCTTCCAGCACACTGACGTTTGGTGCTCAGTGTTGCTGATAATCACATTCTTCTTGCTTTGAAGTTGTCTTTCCCTTTCAGAGCGTTCACTCTGTCTCTGGATCTGTGGCATTTGACATGATGCATCTGTGGGTTTTTGATTTGTTCTAATAGACTCTCAGCAGGACCTTTTCATCTCAGGACTCTTCAGCTTTAGAGGAGTGCTCACGTCTCTTCAGCAGTGCCTTTTCACCACCTTCTTATTCCTCCCCTGTCATCGCTAAACATTCCATCCTGAACTGTCCTTTTGGAATTTTTGGTGAATATTTTCATCCTCCTGCTACATTCTGGGACACTAAGCTTTGACTGTCTAGTTGACCACTAGGTCTCAAACAGTGCAGGATCTGCTCTTAATTTAACCTACTAATTTTTAAAAATATGATAATTTTGATTTTCATTTAGTATTTCTCATTGGTTCTAGTGTTGTACTGCATGTTTTAATTTTAGACTTTCTTCTGTCTCTTTCTGTCACTTGATTTTATTATTACTTTGAGAACTTTGTGGTTCTCCTCACAGTGAAGCTTGTCCCCTAACCCAGCATTTGCAAAGACCAAACAAAATGTTTGTGAATTGATTTAATTAAAATAATGTCCCAAGAGCTAGAAGCTTCTAGGAGAAAGAGACGCAAAAATGTTCTTCCCCTCTTTCTATTTTTTTTTTTTTTTTCAATCTTCTCCAAGGATAGTGTCTGGGTACAGGAGTTTCTGAAATAAGATTTTCCCACTTGGAAAATAGTTATAAGAAATTACATCCCCTGAGAAAAAAGCTAGGAAGTTACTTTCACTTTTTTCCTTTTCAAACCTCAGTAGCAAGCCTGAAGGACACAGGTTTGTAGATGGATCATGACAAAACACAGTAAGATGAAACCCAGAACACGTGGCCATGGCTTCTGGCATCAACAGGCTTCTAATCTGAAGGATATACAGTGACCCACATCCACTGCAGGAAGTTAGAGTAGGTTCAGTGTTGGACGACTGAAATCAAGTCAGTAATCAAGAGAGCTGCATTTGTTCTGGAAGAGATATAACTGGCTTTCTCCTTAAGAACTGTAGTTCGTACCTGTGCTTCAGTGAGAGGGCAAAAGACTGCAGTTTCTCAAAGCCTCTAGTTTTTCCAGATTGTTGCTCAAAAAACACCAAGTAACTGACTCCAATTAGAAGCAATGTGCATTTATTTAGGCTTGCTGCCGGAGAAGCATCTTATTGCAGATCAGCTTCACAAGAATGAAATGTACTGCTGCTTGCATAATTTCATCACCATTGAGCCTATTTTCCATTTCTCCTTAAGTCCCTCACAGTGGTATTTTATTTGTAAAGATTTTCTTTTTTATTGAATTTTTGTGATTTTCATACAATTTAACAACCTTCAGTGTAGGTCCATCCACTGGAGCCTGGTTAACCTACCAAAAGCCCCATCCTGAAAAGAGCCTGTTTCTCCTGCTCCCAGCAGCCATTGATTGCCGAATTTTCCTCAGGTTAGTTTGGGGTTTCTTACCTACTTCCCCAAGTCTATGCTGGGATTTTGGTAAATATTTTCTTATGGTTTGGTTCGTTTCTTCTTTCAGAGTTAGAACATTGAGAAATAATCATCAATAAATTACTATATTTGTCTGGGTATTTTGAAATACCATGGAGAAAGATTAAAAATCTCTGACCCATTTAGTTTGCAAAAGTTTCTTAACTTAAAGACAGATGAGCAACTTTCAACTGCATCACTTTATGAGTAATGTGCTTTGCTAGCAATAAATAGGCAGTTAGTGTTAAATGACAACTATAAATAGTTTACTGAGCCTTTTCTGTTTGTTTTGTTTTTCTTTCCTGTAGGTTTTAGAATTCTTCTGTTAAGATGCAGTATCGTTCCAGAGAAAACAAATGCATCAAGACAAAGTGCCTGCTTAGCGTTGTAACCAGAGGCACTGGCTCTGTTTGCTGGAAAACCTGTTTCACAGGTGGATTTTCATTGGGTTTGGGGGAAAACTTTTATGCCAAATGAATCACCAAAAATGTTTTCTATATCCTCACAAACCACAACTTAAAGTTACTAATGATATTTCAAAATCACATTTTTATTAGAATTTTTGTACAGTAAAAATAATGGGTAGATGTTAAATGTACTATGTAAGCTATTGTTATACACGCTTTAAGACATACCTTTTCAAAAATCTACTTTAAAGCCCAGGGAAAAAAAATAAACATACCCATTACTCAGCTTTCTGCTAGTCTGTGAAGTGAATTGCTTCATTGAAACTGAGTCATTTCTAACAGTTCCCTTATTATACACAGTTATTCAGACAGTTTTCCAAGTAATCCCAGAACTGACTCAAGAATTCTGAGCACTTGGACTAGGGATGGTTTTGGTTTGGCTCATAAACCTTAGATTACTCTGGTCTTGAACCGTCAGGCTTGCCCTGACAGATTTAAATTATTGACTTAAATTATCAAACCTGGACCGCACACTGTGTACGGAAGGAGGGAGGCACGGTAGGGACAGTCCTGGTCTAAGTCCACAGTAACCCCTCTCAGCATCTTGCTTAAAATAGGGTCTTCCTTTGGTCCACGGTTCAGCTACTGCCAGACAGAACAAACATTCTTGTGTCAGATACATTTTCCAATTGCCATTTAGACAGAGTAGATGTGTAAAGTTTTTTCTCTCCAAAATATGCAAGTAGCCACCTTACTTCAAAAACTGTTTGTGTTTATACATAAACAGTGTGGGGGATTACTGTGAGACTCTCCCCTAACAATGCCTGGCTGTACGTTAGTGCCTTTGTGCCTCGCAGGCTGTATCAGATAGCTATTGCTATGTAACAAGCTGTCCCAAATGTCACAGGGGAATAAAACAGTGACTTCTTATGCTCGGTAGTTTGTCAGCTGAATGGCTCTATCCGCTGTGGCTGCAGTACCGCACAGATTCACAGTCGGCCGTGCTGCATTTGTAGGCAGCCCTTTTGGTCTGGGCTTGGGCTCACTCACAGCTTGGAATCCCAGCAGGGTGGCTGGTCTAGCATACAGCTGCAGTGATTCAGTTCTGCTTCACGTTCTCGTTCTTCAGCAGGCTATCATGGGTTTGTTCTCATGGCAGCCTTAGGAAGCTGAGAGGAACCCTAAAGCAGCTTGGGACAGATTATTGCTTTGTTTTTTGGTTTTGTTTTTCTATATCTGGTCACACAGAGCAATCCCAAGGCCGGCCCATTTTGGGGGGAGTGGGGAAACAGATCCCACCTTTTCTCTGGGAGGGAACTACAAGTTATAGTGAAAAGGGAAGTTTGCAATCAATCTCCTGCTGTGCCCTCAGTTAACCAGAGAGGACACAGAGAGTAAGAGCAGAATTACAAGTGGCATACTGGGGTTTCCGCTTGCTTTGAATTTTAGTTTGAAGTTTATGCTTTCGACAGCACAAAGATGTCGACACACAGAATTGTGGTTAATGTGGGGCGGGGCGCTGGGATAAATCACAGACGCTAAGCTTGAGCTGCAGGGACTGAGGGCCAACCATATTCTATACAGTAAGAACTAAAAGTCTAACCAGGGTTCTGCCATTGGGAGTCACATTTCCTGGAGAGAGAGTCCAGGTGGCCTCTGGGTTGGTGTGCCAGCTTCACCAAGGGAGGACTAGGCTCCTTGACTCCAAATTAGTTTCACCAAGGTTAACATGCAGAGATGCTGAACAATTCCCCAAAATCAGGTGGAGTCCTCCACCTGAGGTGGGGTTGGGGGATTCTAGCAGGCAAATAGAACAATCCCCTATATAGAGTTTAAATAACTCAATTCTACAATAAAATCTAATGGTGACCTAAGTCACCCACGGGTGGGCATAGGAAGCCGACTCTTAATTTCTCTTTTTCCCAGTGAAAGAATGCTACAAAGTGCTTGGAGGCAAAGAACTCAGATTATGCAGACAGTTAAGGTAAATTGAATGTGGCTTTCAATTACACAGTCAATTGATGACAGTGACAGTTTGCTTCTCTAACTCTTGTCTTTCTTGTTCTAATCAAAGCATGCCTACAGATTAAAAATAAAAAAGCTTTTGCTATGCCTCAAAGAACATGGAATTGTAGTTCCAAAGACAGAAGGGTTCAGTAAGTTAGGGATGTGTCTAGCTGCTGGTGTCTGCCCACAAGACAGTTTGTTATTGCCATTGATCCAAGCTGTGGTCACAGGGTAGATTAGCAGCTTTGTAAAGTCCGCAGGGTGCCGAGCATCCTTCATTTACATGCTGCTGTCCCTCAGTCGTGGCTGCCACTCAGACACAAGATGGCTCTCACCATTCTGTCTTCACAGGGCAAGTTCTGTATCAGCAGAGAAAGAAGGAAGTCAAAAAGGTTTTATGTTGCTTGCTTCTGTCTACCTAGGATCCTTGAGGGGGCTTCTTGTTACATCTTTTACTAACCAGAACATGACTTTCTTAAGTCAATCACTGTAGAAGGGGAAGGAGATTGTAATAACTGGCTCAGACCAGTTTCCATTCACCCTCCCACACTGAGCATATCAATTTCTATGTCAGACATTTATGGTCCTTGCCTTGAATTTCTGCCCCAATTGGAGACGAGTCTGGCTCTTCAAAGCATGTGACCTCTTATTGAAAATGGCCTGTGCTTAGTTTAATGTTCTGCTGATGCTGCTTTGATGTTCTGAGGTTCTTTTTTGTATGGTTAAATTTTGTTTTGCTTTGGTTTTTTGAAACAGGGTCTCCCTGTGGCCCTAGCTGACCTGGAATTTGCCATGTAGACCAGGCTAGCCTTGATCTCAAAGAAATCTGCCTGCCTCTGCCTCTTGAGTACTGAGATTAAAGGCTTCTTTTGAAGATCTTAATAATTGTTAAAGAGCCTTTTCATTTTGTACTGAAAATTTTCCAGGTGATCCTGACAGACTTCTTGGTCACTCTTCAAGCCCACATTGCTGCTTTCTCTCTGTGGTTTTCCTGAAGCAACGGGCACCAGTGGGTGCTGAGCAAGTTGGCGGACATCATCAGTTTGGAAACAAACTTTGACCCGGGGGATGGCTGGGAACCAGGAGGAACTGCATCCCAGCCATCAAAGGCACTGTGCACACTTGGAAGCTCTTGGAGAAATCCAGGCCACCATGGTGACCTTGGTAACATGTCCTTCAGCAGCTTTTCTTCCTTCTCTGACCCACTTTCCCTGGCTCATCTTCCAAATAAACACAGGCATATGTCTTATCTCAGACGCTGCCCAGAGGGAGCCCATTCTCAAGCACCATTCAAATAAAATCCATTTCTTTCCAAAAAAGAAAGGTCTGTAGCTGTTTGCCCACTGGCTAAGTAGCCAACAGCATGGGCCATAGGACTTGTGGGATAGTAAACAGAAGCCACTGCAGAGCCTGAATCCCTGACTTCCAAGCCAGAAATCTAGCGTTATTGAGTATCTACTCTGTGCCAGGCACCAAGCTGTTTCTAACATGTTCTCTGATGTTAGTTGCACAAGAGTTACATCCTGTTACCTTCATCTGCAAGCTGAGTGCAACAGACATCAGAGGCAAGAGGCCATCCCTAAGGACAGTCAATGGAAGATGTAGAATCTTAACCTAAGTGTTCTGAGTGTTCTTCTCACAGTAGCACCCTGGAAAAAAGGACTCGTGATCGATAGGCTAGCTGGCTGGCACCGTGGGAGGTGGTACAGCCTGGCCCTGAACCTTGTGCCCATTCACAAAAGACAAGCATCGAGCGGGAGAGCCAGCACTGAAGCAGGCTTTCCTCTGAGCCTTTTCATTTTGTATAAAAGTGTTCCCAGCTGGGTTTCAGGAACAGAGGTTTGTAGCCAGAGAATTGCTCATGCATTTTTTTAAACCAAGGGCAACTGGCTCCAATATTTTCCAAGCCTGGCTAGACAGATGATTCTATTTTGCTTTGTCATTTTCAAGAGAGTACCCTGTCCCTTGGCAGACTCGGTGCTGAGAAGCAGACTACATTTACAGACTGTTCTGGATAACAAGATCAGGCAAACATTTAAGGAGACAGGCCATAGACCATAGGGACACCACTGTCTTTTTCCAGGGCAAGTTGGCAAAAGAAACTAGACACTGGTCCAGGAGACATTTGCGGATATAGCTGAATTGGAAAAGAGTGCCAAGGCCTGGCTAGCTGTCAGTGACGTGGTTGAAGAAAGAACTGTCACAGCATTATTCTCAAAGGAGTAATTTTTAGCACATGGCCTGTAAGGTGTGACCCTCTTCTGTGGAAACTTGAATGGAAATTTACTTAGTACTAAGTTGTCATCGCAGAATGAATTAAATTGAGTTACAAACTAATAAATTATACATATACCCTCAGACAAGTTTCCAGTAGAGACACAGATTTAATTTTAATTATGTGCATAAATCATCTCAGGATTTATGAGATAAAAATTTGGTATGTTACTAACCCTGCCTATTTCATTTTCCCCAAGATTTTTCCTGTCAGCTAATAAGACATCAAAGCAATAGTCTCAAACCTTTCCTGGATATATCTCCCATCAATAGAAAACCCTGTACATAAATTTTCTACATACATTAGAAATTATTGCTATACTGTTACATTGATATTTTATATATAAAGATTGGCTGGGGAGGTGGCTCAGTTGGTAAAGTATTGCACAAAGCCCTGGGTTCAATGCCCAACACTGCAAACACCAGGCATGGTGGCAGACACCTGTAATCACAGCACTCAGAAGGCCAAGACAGGATGATCAGAAGTTGAAAGTTATCCTCCGCTAACCAGCCTGGGACACACAGACCCTGTCTACAAATAAATAAAAGGATAATGTTTTATGTAAAATGTAAAACAGACCATATCTAAAATGTAAGGGATGAGATAAACATTAAACTATCTCTTTTTTAATGTGTGTAAGTGTACCCAGTCATGCAGTGCTAGTGAAGGTCAGAATTGAGCATTGGATCCCCTGGGACTGGAGTTACAGATGGTTGTTACCTACCATGTAGGTGCTGGGAATTGAGCCCGAGTCCTCTGCAAGCTCAGGCAGTGCTCTTAACCACTGAGCTATCTCTCCAGCCCTGCCCCACAATACTCCTTTTTAACCTTAAACTATCTTAAAATCACTTTTAAATTAGGGACAGTACAGAAGCCTCTGCTTTAGCAAAGAGTAATATGATCAAATAAATTTCTTTAAAAAAACAGTACGACTTTGATTCAAAGGTATAGACTAGTTGGGGTTTTGATAATACTTGTTTTTTAATTTTGTTGAGGTAGTATTTCTGTGTTTTTCACTATACTCACAGTTTGCAAACATTATCACTACCTAATTCCAGAATATTTTTCTAACCCTCCACAGAAACCCACAGTCACTAGCAGTGTCCCATCTTCCCTTTCACCCTTGGCCCCTGGTATACGAGTATTCTGTTTTTTCTCTGTGGACTTGCCTAGACCAGAAATCTCACATAAATGGAATGACACAAGACGTGTCTTGCTTCTTGCACTTACTGTGATGTCATTAAGACATGTTCTAGTTGTGTCATCTGTACTCCATTTCTCTTCATGGCCAAGTAATGTTCCATTGTGTGGCTATACCATTCATTATTCACTCATCAACTGATGGATGTTTGGGTTGTTTTCAGTTTTTGGCTATTCTGAATAACGATGCTTTGAAATTTTTTCCAATTTTTTTATATTATTTTCATTTCTTTGATGCATAGGAATAAGGGTAGAATTGCTGATCTGTCTACTAACTGTATGTTTAACTATTTAAGAACCTGCCACACTTTTTCCAGTGGTTACAACTTCTTATGTATAAGGGTTCTACTTTCTCCAATCGCTTGTCAACCTTTGTCATTGTTTGTCTGTTTCAGTAGCATCACCTTGATGTTTGTGAGTGGTATTTCACTGTGGTTTTGATCTACATTTCCCTGACTATTAATGATATTGAGCATCTTATCATGTGCATGGAAAGTTATTTTTTCTTCTTTAGAGAAGTGTCTACCTACATGTCCATTTGCGGGTGGAGTTGTCTTTCTGTTGTTCAGTAGAGTTCTTTATAGGTCTCTTGTCTGGATTCTAGATCTTATCAAATATATGATTTACATCTTTTTTGCATTCTGTGGGTTGGTTAACTTTTTATTTTCTTGACACTAGCCTCTGATGTACAAACATTTTTAAAGAATATTTATTATTTTTATGTGTGTGTGCCTGCATGAGTTTATGTGTGCCTTGTGTTTGCAGGAGCTCTTGAAGGTCAGAAGAGAGTGTCAGATCCACAGGAACTGGAGCTAGAAGCAGTTGTGAACCGCCATGTGGGTGCTGGGAGCTGAACCCTTCAAGAGTACTAAGTGCTCTTAACTGCTGAGTCTTCCCTAGCCCCATAGAAACTTTTTTTTGAGACAGGGTATTGTCATATAACCCTGGCTAGTGTAGTACTATTTGTTATATAGCCCAGGTAGCAGTGTGGGATTACAAGTGTGTACCACCACAAGCAGCCTCAATTTTTACTTTGGTGAAGTCTAATTTATTTATTTTTCTTCAGTTTTTCTTTACTTTTAGCACCATTAAAAAAAAAAACATCTAACCCAAGACAGCAAAGATCCACATCCATGTTTTCTTCTGAATGTTTTAGCATTGTATCTTCATTCTGGTCCGTGATATGATAGGAGTTCAGTTCAGTTCTTTGAATGTGGGTAGCCAGTGCTCTCAATTTTTGAAGAGGCTATCCCACTGCCTTGGGTTGTTACGGTACTCTGGTCACAGATCATCTGGATGTGAATGGGGCGGTTTCTTTTTGAATTTTCAATTCCATTCCTTGATCTATATGTGTTAATACTTGCTTTTTAAGATATTATTGATTCAAGAATTTCATAAGACATACTTTGATCATATTCAGACCTCCTCCCTCATCTCCACCTTCTCCTTTCCAACTGCGCCCACCATTCCCCCACCATTCCCCCCTCCCCACACCTCCACCACTGACTTCATGTCCTCTGTTAGTAAATGAGAGACCCCATCCATCTTACACAGCACATCGGAACTGACTGCCAGAGAAATCACATCTCATTAGAATGTCAGTGACTTGTAATTCTTACACCGAGTTGGGCCAAAGTAAGAGCCCACTCTCTCCTTTCTGTGTGGCTTTGGGTCAGAATACACCCAGGTTTCTTGGAATGGAAATTTTCAATCTTGTTTTCTGTTCCTCTTACACTCTGCTTAGGATTGTTAAGCAGGGATTTTCTCTTGCTCAGTGATTAGAAACATTTGGGTTTCCTCATCAAAGTCAACTGTTGGCAATTCCAGAATACAGGTTACACTTTGACTGTTTCTGGCCCTTACTCAGCAAATCACCCCACTACGGACAAAGGTATTCTCCAACGGGCTGATTCCCCACTGTGGGTAAGAGCAGAAGCTAGGTCCTCATAGCCGGAGCACTTGACTCACAGGCCTTCAACCCAAGAGTCTTTGAATAGCAGCTGGGAAGGTTCATAGCTTCACACAGCCGCTTTACATCAGTGTCCTCTAGCTGATTTTCTGTAATCTGTCAACTTCTCCGGTTCCTGTTGCTGCTGAGGACTGTAACTCTGTCTTGACAGGCACTGGATGATGATGATGGCTGGGCTGACCATGGGTGCCCTGGGCAGTGACTACTGACAGACCCAGCCCTGGCAAGAAGATGCACCAAGTGAGACATGGTGGGGTGGTTGCAGCCACCTCCTGGCTGCGGATGTCCACTGACCCCCTTACCCAGGCACAGTGGCCAGGGAGACCCAGTGTCCTAGCGCCCCAGGGGCACTCTGGGGGTGCATGGGCAGCCAGCCAGTGCAGTTCCTCCACTGCTGGGGTGCTATCTGACCAAGATTCTGAACAAAATGAAGAGGCCTGGATGGAGTCATGTTATAAGTCCTTTAACTGAGTACCTACTGCTCTGGTGCCCACAGCCATGCCGTCATCTTTCTTGGCTCTCCAGTTATTTTCTTTATTGCCAAGTCCTGAGTTCAGAATTTTTAGATCAGTGTAGAAGCACCTGTGTTCGAGGAAGCATTCATCTTGCCTGATAAGGTTCCTTACATTCTCAGCACAGGGACTCAGTCTTTTGGGAACCTGAGGGCTCCAAGCCCCCAGGCCAGCTGCCCGGGGTGTGCCTTATTTTGGCTGCTATCTTTTGAGTTGCTGCCCTCTATCTACTTGGTTTTTAGATCTGTCTTCCCGGGACTTCATAAGCTTTGTTCATTTCTGTATTATCAGAATAGCACCTCATAGCAGAGGCTTGGTGCCTGTTTAAAAAGAGAAAAAGAAATGAATTTCCTCCTAGGCCTGCAGGACCTAGCTACCACCTTCCTTTTCAGTCTCATCTCAATACTTGTTTTTTTAATATATGCCACAGCTGAAAAGATGACTCATAAATAAGTGTCCATAAAATGCAAAATACTCCACTACTCTCTCCCTTTATTAGCAATTTTCTATCGAAATCACCAATCAGCAGATGCCTGGCTAAGATCCAATTAGCAATTTCCCGCCTTTCCGCTAGTTGTTCTTGCAAACTTAGAATCAGGCATTTTATTTTTTTCATTGAAACACATAGATACAAAATTCACTGAAATCCTTCCTTTGGATTTTAAAAATCAGTTTGTCAAATTATTTTTCCAATTTTTCAAAAGTATTACATTTTTTGTGCTTTTAGCGACAAAAACTGCAGGACTATGAAAACATTTCCAAAAGTTAGATCATAAAATTATCTCCCTGTGCCTCCAGCTCATGTGCATACGGAGGACTTAATTTCTTTCTGAAAAGCTTATACTGTGGGGTCTGGTGGCACAGGCCTATAACCACTGCTGTCTGGAAGGAAAATGGAAACTTTAGGACAGCCTGGGTGACGGCAAGATGGAGGCTAGCCTTCACTACATAGTAAGACCTAATCTCAGAAAGCAAAAAATTAAATAAAAAATCATTTTTAAAGGAGCAGGCGGGTACATAACTCAATGGCAGAGCACTTGCCTAGTATGCAGGAGACTCTGGGCTCAATCCCCAGCACCACACACAGACGGACAAACGAAATCCCTTGTATTAGGAAGTATTAGAATGTCACCCCTCAGCCTTATTGGTGCTCACCCTGTTTACTTTATACTATTAGTACTCTCTTTCATTTTTGCTTTCTTTGTAGTAATTTTTTAATTTAAAAAGATTTATTTCATTTTTAATTACACGTATGTGTATGTGTCTGTGCATGTGAGTGAGGGTGCCCACAGAGGTCAGAAGAGGGTTTGGATCCCCTGGAGCGGGAGTTACAGGTGGTTGTGACCTACCTGAGGTAAGTGCTGTGACCCTAACTTGGATCTTTTCCAAGATCACAGTGAGTGCTTAGTCATGAGCTGTCACTCCAGCTCCTGAAATAAATAGTTTCGAAATGTCTATTTTGAGAGTGTGACAGTTAAAACAAAATGATGTAATCTGGTGGTACTTTAAAATGTTTACATATATTAAGAAAAATCTTGTGAAATGGGGTCTTATAGCCCAGGCTGGCCCTGAACTCACTGTGTAGCTGAGGACAACCTTGAATTCGTGGCCTTCCTGCCTCCACCTCCCAGGTGCTGGGATTGTAGGCATGTGTAACCACACCTGGTTTATGCCAGGGCTTCATGCATACCAGACCAGGGCTCTGCTGAGCTACATTCCCAGTTCAATGGTGCTTATATTTTTATTTCATCAGCTTGTCTATTTTTATTAGTTCCTTCTTTGTACATTTTTAGAGATGATTCTGATTTTCATTTAAACCTCCTAAGTTGAATGTTATTAATTTTTGCCCTTTTTTCTAACATGTTGAAGACTGTAAGTTTGCTTCTAGGCACTAACTGCTTTGTTGGCATCTACAAATTTTAACTGTATTTTTTAATTACTGATGGTTCAATGTTTTTTAATTTCCATATCATTTCTATGCTGCCCCCTAAGCTGTTTAATAGTGTGATTTAAATTTTCCTGTGATTGAGGTCCTTATTTTCTGTTATCATTGATTTTAAGTCAGATGCATTATTGTCATAATACTACTGATCCTTGAACTTTGATGAAAACATGTTTTGTAGCTTTACAATGTGATTTTTTTTGTTAATATTTTCTCAGAGTCAAATTACAAAGCCATAGGCCCAGTCTCTGCATAAAATGGTTCTCACTTCTCATACCCATGATGAGATTCAGCCAGCCACAAAGTTAAAGCGAACACTCTCCAAGGTTACCCCCACCTCTCATGGCACTGTAACTTCAGACAGATCCCCAAACCAGGTTCAGTCAGCCACTAGAACTCACAGAGCTCACTGAAAGTCGTGATTATGTTTAAAGGAAAGGAAACAGCTTTAGTTATCCATTTTGAAAATACCACATATCTAGATTTTTTTTTTATGCCTTCTAGGAATCTGTTGCACTTTTGGGAGGATGGGTGTTGGTACAGGGTGTCACTATGTAGCCCAGGATGACCTTGAACTGTGATTCACTTGCCTCTACCTCCCAAGTGCTGAGGTTACAGGCATGTGCCACCTGAGCTTCTCATTGTGACCACTGATTGGCTTATTTTTGTCTTACATGCATGTAGCATGTCCCTTCTAGTGGCCTTGCTTTGTTCAAAATGTGTTCATTCCTTTCTTGACTTCTTTTGGACAGCATATTTTTTTATTCCACTTCTCTGCCATATCTGACTTCTCTGCCATATCTGAAGCAGATACATTTCATTTGTATTATTTTGGTAATTAGCCTTGGAATTTTAACATATAAACTCCAAGTCTAAACATTAGCATGTATTTCCCTTTAGGCACCCTGAGAATTCCTGACTCAGAATGGCCTTCTCCCAGTTACTGACTGTCCCCCTTTTCTCTTATTTACTGCTTTACCCTCAAATGATACATTAGTGGATGAGAGCATAGCTCAGTGTAAGAATTCCTGTCCAGCACATCAAAGGCCCTGGGTTCTACCCTTAGCTCTGCCCCTGAATAAAAAATATGTAAAATTAAAAGGCTACTTACACTATAGGCAAGTTCTAGTAAGAAATTTTTCCCACAGTTAGGGAGGCTGGGAAGTCCAAGGTCAAGGTATCAATCAGTATTGCATCTGCTGAAAGCCTGCTTCCTTTATACAAAGGCACCTCACACGGTAGAAAGGAACAGCTACCTGTCTGGAGCTTCTTTCATAAGGGCACTAATCACAGTCCTCAGGGCTCTGTCCTCATCTGCACTTCTGAAAGATCCCATCTCTTAACACCGTGGGAATTAGGATCTCAACACTGGAATTCTGAGGGACATAAACACTCAGACCATGGCTGTGTTATTTGCATGCAATGAAATTCACCCGTGTTGATGGCACATTCAATGAATTTTCTTGTCCTTATTCTTTTCTGCTGCTTGGGGTTTATTGGGCTTTAAACCTGAATGATTCATCTATCCTGACAAGATTTCCTCTGTTGTTTGAGTATTTCCTGTTCCTGTTCTCTCCTCTACTTCATTCTAGAAATGCTCCAGGTCTCACCCTTTCCACATACTATCTCTTTCTTTCTCTGAGCCACACTGTGAGTACTTTTCTACAGATTGGTCTTCTGAGCTCACCAGATCTCCTCAGCAAGACACTGAATATCCAAAGGACAATGGCCAGAGCACATAACAATTCTAAGTCAAATGAGAAGCCTCTGCAGAGATCTGTCCACAGCAGTCAAGACCTGCTTAGGGACAACCAACTTCCAGTTTTCACCTTGGCTTCCTTCCTATTGAGCACCCAGCAAAGAAGACCAGATGTGCACCCAAGCCAGTCAGGCGTAATGCTAACTTCTGTTCGTCCACCCTTACCTTCCCTCACTAACTCCCAGTCAGAGGACAGCTGGAGCTTTTTCGTTGCTGTAAAGCTTTTCTAGGCTCCAGATTGCCTTAGCACCTGTACCAGACTCCAGGGATAGTGGTGACTTCCTTGCTTACAAACTCTGGGTCAGCGGCCCCTTTCAGTTAGTTGGGCGTCTTCGTCTTAGCACAGTTCCGGGCGTCGCTGCTGTTTGATGCTCCATTCAGTTTCCTTGTAACTTTTATCTATTTTCCTTTTTAATTTTAAAAATATTTAATTTTATGTGTATGAAAGTTTTGTGTGCATGCATCTAAGTGCATGATGTGCATTCATGCCTGTGGAGGCCAGAAGAAGGTGACAGGGCATGACCGTCGGTTGTAAACTTCCGTGTTGGTGCTGAGAACTGTTCTTGGGTCCTCTGCAAAATCAGCAAGTGCTCTTAACCACCGAGCCTTCTCTGCCTCAGCTCTTATATTTTCCGGTCTCAGGGCCCCATTTGGTCACTGTTACACCCTTTTCTTTTGCCGTCGATTTTATTCTGCCAACATTTTTATCCAATAATTCTAACACCTGCAGTATTTAGGGTGGAGGGGAGCTTTATCACTTGTCTTTCTTGTTCAATGAGTGTTCTTTTATTTTATCTTTTAAAAACTTTAAGATCAGGATCAGAGAGATGACTCATTAGTTAAGAGCACTGACTGCTCTTGCAGAGAACCTGGGTTTGGTTCTGGGGTTGGTTAGCACCCACGTGGCAGCTAACAACTATCTGTAACTCCAGTTCCAGGGAATCTGACACCCTCTTCTGGCCTCCAAGCACATCACACACATGTGGTACATTTATATATATGCAGGCAAAACACTTATAAAATAAATAACCAAAAAGTCTTTTAGAAATTGTAAGCTTAAATGTCACTGTCCTCTCTGTGAAAGTCATCTGAGATCAGACTTGAGGGCATACTCTGTAGGTACATTTGCATTTAACCATCTGGGCTCCTGAATGTCCAAAATGACTTAAAATCAAATTCTTCTTAGGACTTTGCAGTCCACATTGTCCTCCTGGGGGACTCTGCACACAAGTGAACCCATCTCATTGTCCTTGTGTAAATTTACCTGTATTTGTAATTCAGGTTCCAACTGAACATAAAGACAGACATTTATTGTTTGCATATTATCTTCTAAACTTAAACAAACACGAGAAAAAGTCTTAACATAAATACATGAATCTAATATGAGGAATATATGTTTTAACAAGCCTAACAAAACTTGTTGTTCCCTTTTGTGGAATGAAAAAACAAGTTGGAATATTCTCCCTAACTGAAAATAAAAGTTTAAAGCCTGCAGAAATCATGAGCGAAGTCTTAAGAATTTGAACCATCTTTTTGCTGCATATTTCTTCCAACTGTATCACATATTCAATGATAGGTTTTGCCCTCAGATAATTTGGCCTCAGCATCTGTAATCCTCATGGAAACACCAGTGAGCGGCAGAATGCTGTACAAGCTGCTGTTCATGCTGCTCATGTCTTCTTGGTCCTCAGCCTTCTTTCTATCTTTCTGAATTCCAGTTTGTAATCTACTACAGTTACTCTACCAGGTTAGGAGATGCTGGGAATTTTAAAAAGGAAAATGAAAAAAGGTGCTGCTAATCTAGTGAGAAGTAGATAATCATGAGTGCCAAGTGACTGAAAATAATTCTATGAAGCAGATGGGGAATAGAGAACATTTGTTGAATTACAGGGACAAGAATAGGGTCACCACAGAGAAATGGTCATTTTTGCTCTGCTAGACAGCTAAGAAAAATTTGCCAGGAGCTGGCTTTCCTGACAAGGATCCAGTTTCTTTATGGATCAGACCTACAAAATAAGGGGTTCTGAACTGAGAGGTTCCTAAGAATTCAAGAGACTCTTTGTCCCCTGAGAGTGTGGCCTGCCACAGGAAAGTTGGCCTGGCTTCAGTTGGCTAAACAGAGGTTTTCAGAACTGAGCAAACTCTAAGACTTAAGTCCTAATCTCTATCCCCATTGTCTAGAGAATCTGATACTATATTCCAGTCAGAAACCTGCACACTAATAAACCCGCCCTTCCTTTATGTAGTGTCATTCAAGGCAGTGGAGCTGAATGTGTTTTCAGCAAGGCCTCCTGCTGCAGAAAGACAAGAGAACACAGACCAGAGGGTGGAAGCCAAGGCTGACTGGCCGCACTCTCTGCTATCTCAGAAAACCTTTGGCAGTAACAGGGGAGAGGGGAGAGTAGATAACCAAGAATGGCATTTGGCATGAGACTGCTGTGCTTTTGAAGGGATGTTTTCTGCATTTGTATTTAACATAAGAAATGAGAGACTGAGAAGGACTTGTTTTGAAGGAGAGAGTCTGACCTGGAACAAGCACACTCCCAGAGCTCAGTCCCATCTTGCATTTCGGGGAAGCCCAGGTCAGCAGGCAAACTAGGAGAACCTAGAAGTAAGTAAACAGATAAAGCCAGTCTCTGACAAATGGAGGAGGGAGAAGAATGAGGTGCCTTAGTCCTGAAAGATCTGACACGTAGGAAGCTGGAACAGAGGTGTGGTGGGGCAGGGGAGGAAGGATGGACAACTAACTCGGATGCCTTTACCTGCAAGTGGGACAAGGCAATGGCATGGTCATAGGAAATGAACCAGAAGCCCAGTTTCTATGACACGCACATATTGCCAGAGTCAATGGGACATGAGCTGTCAGATATTCATTTTGTCATCATGATCTTGTATAAAGTTGAACCCACTGGTGGCCAACTTACCAGGAGGGTCAAAGGCTTCTGAGTAAGAAAAGGGCAGGCGCATCCAACTTGGCTTTGAATCCTGTGCCACTTGCTGGACTGACAACTGTGGGCACATTTTTATCATCTGTAAAATGAGAGTGATTATAACTACCTTATACGGTTCTTGTAAGTATTAAACAGAATACTGTTTTAAAGTACTTAGTAGAATATCTACACACAGTAACCCCTCATCTGTGATCATCATTCTCAACAACAATATTACAAGGCTAGACTGACAGAAAAATCAGTGTGAGAAGGGTGTGTTCTGGACTCTAAAACCACCCCCTTAGTTATCTAATTCTGAATCCAGAGGAGCAGTTTTAACAGTTTTGTAATTTATAGACAACTTTATAGTGCTGCATGGCTCCTATCTATAGATCAGAAATTCTGTCCTGTCTGGTGGAGTTTCAGTGGACCTCTCTTTCTTACATCTTGTGAGAAACATTCCTCATCAATAGAAGGACTCCCCTGGAATATGTAGGACCAGGGAAAATATTTTTGATCTAAGCTATCTGAAGCACATTTTAAATAGATGGAGGGACCTGGGAAAGAGAAATTCAGGCTACCTTTGTGCGTGCGTTGTGTGTGTGTGTGTGTGTGTGCGCGCGCGCGTGTGTATTTAAGTGTACATAGAAATGGCAGAGGTTGACATCAATTGCTTTCCACCTAATTTTTCAGACAGAAGCTCTCATTGAACGTGGAGCTTGTAGATCTGGCTACACTGTCTGGCGAGCAAGCCCAGGTCTCCTCCTGTCTCTGTCTCCCCAGAGCTGAGATTATAGGTACAAACCATAGTGCCTGACTTCGTATGTATATGACAGGGATTGGACTCAGTGCCTTACTTTAGCTAACCTTTACCATCTCTCTAGTCCCAGACTACCTGGGTCACAGGCCTGCATCTCCTAGGAACATCTAGTCAACCTCACATGCATGGGGCAGAGAGCAGAGAACACTCCGTAGAGAACAGAGAGTTGAAGTCAAGGGGATCGAAGTTTTGATTCCAGACCAAGAGAGACTTGGAAAAAGACGTGGAAGGTGCTTCAAAGTGTGGGATTCTGGAGGGACAGGGCTGAGACAGAAACCCTTCATGCCTTTGTATAAATGCTGTGGTGAGGTATTGTCACCAAACCAAAAAAAAAAAAAAAATATTCCTTCAGAACTTCCTGCTGTGAGTGTTCACTGAGTTCTAATAATTTCATCCCTCCCCCTTGGGTGATATTATTGAGTAAGTGCATGCCTGGGAAACTGAGTAACACTGAAATAGAACTTTTAAAGCCCAGGCTATAAAACCCTCATTTTCCCTAATTGTTTGAGTAGGCAACTTCTGGACAGCTTTCCCGTCTTCAGTTATACGCACTACGGCCTTTCAGACCCGCAAGTTCTGCTCCCGGAGCACTCTCCACCTAGCAGGTACGCTTCCTCGAGACGATCTCCTTCCTTGCCTGTGAATTTCCATTTCTGAGAAGTGTTCTGCTTCTGCATTGCAGAAGAGCTTCCACGCTTCTCATCGACCAGCTCAGGGCCACTGCCGCTTTCCAGACAGGCAGACCCCATGCTTTCTGCTCTGCGCCCTGCCTCCATGGAAGTTACTCCATCTCCAGGCTACTCCCCGGCACAAATAGATTTTGTGTCTTTGCTGGGACTCCAGCTACCTTCCCTGCTGCTCACTGGAAATCCAGCCCTGCCAGTAATGAAGCGATTAGTGTCCCTGCCCCGCAACACTCTCTCCACGTGTTAGATTAGCATTGCCCTGTCTCCTTTGCTAGGTGTTATTGACCATGATTTTTGCCTACACCTGAAATGCCCATGTCATCACCTGCAGTCTCCACCCGTCACCTCAAAGGACGAACAAAACCAGTTGCAATACTACCTTTTCCAAGAAAAGTGTTTGGAAATCCCCTCAGGTAGTTTACCCAGGCCATACTGACTTCATCAGATATACTTTGCCTTGCGGGCTCTTTCACTGTAATAAAGATTGGGACTTTTTTTTCCTGATGTAAGGAAAAGAAATAAATTCTTTTCAGTTATAAATTTTCATTTTCTTCTGATTATTTCTAAGTCAGTATACAAAGTAATGGATTTTGTAGTAGTTACTTTCCTGTTGCTGTGAGGGAAACACTGACCAAGGGAACCTATAAAAGGAAGAATTTATTTAGCTTACGGTTCCAAAGGGACAAGAGTCCATCATGATGGGGAGGCATGGTGGCAGAGGTGTCTGGAGTAGGAGCAGAAGCTAAATGCTCACACCTTCAAGCAGGCACAGGAAGCAGAGAGAACCTGGGCATTTAGTCATCTATGAACATTTTAAATCTTTTATTAAATTTAGTGTGTGTGTGTGTGTGTGTGTGTGTGTGTCACACTGCACTTATGGAGGTCCAGAAGGAGTTGGTTCTTTCCTTCCACCATGTGGGTTCGAGGGATTAAACTCACGTCATCAGGCTTGGTGGAAAGTAGCTATCTGCTAAACCATCTGGAAAGTCTATTGGTGAACTTTTAAAGTTTGTTCTTTTAAGGTTGGGAGCGAGTTAGTTTATTCACTCAATGATTCTGAGTATCTAAAATAGCTATAGCACACAGATCACTGAACATGATGATCTGTGTTAAATGTACTCTGAAGGCAAGATGCACATCTGACTGAGGTCACAGGTTTTTTGTTAAGATAATCAACTCTAAAGTGACACAGACTCACTGACAAGAAAGAAGAAAGAAAGAAAGAAAGAAAGAAAGAAAGAAAGAAAGAAAGAAAGAAAAAGGAAGGAAGGAAGGAAGGAAGGAAGGAAGGAAGGAAGGAAGGAAGGAAGGAAGGAAGGAAGAGAAAGTACTGTTTACAAAGATGTGGGCAGGCTGAAAGAAACAAAAGATGGAGATAGCAGTCTGCAGCAACACAAGGCTGCTCTCAGGCCTGGAGCTAAAGACCAAGATGGACCCCAGAGCAGGGCAGGGCCCCAGAAGAACTGGCCAGTACCACCCAGCAGTCTGGCAGGGAGGAAGGGAGGCCAGTGTGATAAACACCCTCCCTGGTTAGTGTTATGTATCAACTTGGCATCAAACACTGTTTTCAGACTTGATGCTGCTGTTAAAGTATTTTGGGATGTGATTAAGTTTTACATCTATACATTAAGTAAAGTAGATGACTTCATGGTGTAGGTGACTGTATAATCAACTGGAAACCTCAGGAGGAGAAAGGGAGCTCCCGGAAGGAACCGTCATCATCAACTATATTCTGAGTCTTAAGTACTCTGCCCCACAGTTGCCCAAGGCAATTACTTTTAAAAATTTATTTATTTATTATTCTTATTTTACATGTGAATGTATTGCCTGCATGTATGTAAGTGCACCCGTGCATGCAATGCCTGCACAGGTCAGAAGAGGGCGTCAAATCCCTTTGGAACAGGATTTACAGACAGTTGTTAAGCTGCCATGTGGGTGCTGGAAATCAGACCCGGGTCCTCTACAAGAGCAGCCAGTGCTCTTAACCACTGAGCCGTCCCTCCAGTCCAGCAATAACTTTTTAAACAACTACAAAAGTCTCCCCTCTCCTGCCCTCCCCTCGCCAGCCCCCGCTTCCTTCTCCCTCCCTTCTTGTCTCCCCTCTCTCCTCTCCTTCCCCTTCTCTTTTCCCTTTCTCCTCTCTCCATTCCTCTCTCGCCTCGCTCTGTTGAACTGCTAAGAAACTGCTAACCAACCCATGGGTGCCGCCTGCAGAGGCCAGCATCCCCAGATGCAAGGCAGCATGGACCGTGGATCTAGAGGGTCAACTCAGGCTTGTCAAACATTCAGAGGAGCTTTCCCGAGGGGCATTTCCACAGAACAACCGTAGCCACGTAACCCCTGGTTTATGACCTTCCTGCCGCAGATGGGGAGGGTAGAGTGGCCCCACACAGCCCCACCAGGGCCCTCACTCACCTTCGGCTGTATGGTTCCACGGTAATTCCCTGAGGCACTGGAAATTCTCTACCGAGGGAGCCAGGTTCTTCACGCAGTTATGCCTCTGTGCACACAACTCCATCTGCCCGTTTCTGCTTTGCCCCATCCGTTTGCAAAGTCTTGTTGACCCTTTCACATCCAGCCGACACACCATGAGCTCATTCAAGTCTATGAAATCTATTGTTTGATGGCTGCAGAGACCCCCCAGCACTTCTCTGTTAGCAGGGTGTGGGTCATACTGCTGCATAGATCACATGGATCCAGTGGCTTATACAGAGGCCTGCCTCCCCACAGCACCGTGGCATCCCAAGACAGAGTGGGACATGCTCCCCCTTTTCTCCCCAGTCCAGCTCAGAACTAAACAAGAGGGGTCTGAGCACATGTAACCTCTGAAAGAGGCTCTCAGGCTTCTCAAGGATGCACACATGTTCTTTGTGGGACAATGTGAAAGGACAAGTCTAGATTTTTCAAGTTCACATCTGACTGGATCTGCATTCCTGCATAGGATAAGTTCTGGTGAAGTCTAGGACATGCACCAGAGGCTTCTTGTTGACAAGTACCTGGGCTCAGCCTCACTCATGCCAACTCCCACAGCGTGTCCAAACCACCCTGAGCGACGTTCAGCTGCTTTAGTCAGAGCAAAAAGCATAAAAAGCGATTCAACAGAGGGACAAGGCTCTCTTGTCCAAGTCTCAGCACCAAGTCAAGCTGTTCTGAAGCCCTTTTTAAAACTGCTGTATCAGTTGTACTCTGGAGACTCGATTAATGCAGCTCTGTTAAGGGAAGGACACACAGATGTGTGTGTGTGTGTGTGTGTGTGTGTGTGTGTATGTGTGTGTGTACGTGCACACACACGGGACTCTGAGAAGAACATAAGCACATCTATTTGGTGAAATTTGTAATATTCTCTTGTCCATATTTTTTGATACAAATGATATTGTCCAATTTGCAAATCAGCTTCTAAAATCTCCTGAAGAAAAATGAAAAATGTCTACCCGAAGTAAATGCTGAAAGATCATTTCAAGCTGAAGTTTACGGCAAACTCACCACACCCACCGAGAATGATTCTCTTTTGGACTATATAAGGAAGCTGGGACCAAGGAAAGAATGGCCAAATTGATTAAACAAATAAAATAGAGGTGCTCCGTCACATTCAACTCTCCTAGACTACTCGCCTCTGCCATTTCGCATAAGTTTAATTCCTGCGAAACACTGTTTGACTGACATTGACTTAGTGATGTGTGAGCACAAGGCACAGAGCTCCCGCATAAGAACCAGCTCAATAAGACACACCCCTGAAGTCAAGAGGCCCATAGGCACAGGGTATCCTGTGCCTCCTAACATAAATCAATGACAGGAGAGGACCTGGAGCAGGTTTGGAAACTGTAGAAGGGGTGCCATTTGAGGTGTAAAGAACGAACACTTTCATAGTCTTAGACACGTGGCAGCAGAGAGTTTGGGCCAAGACATAGGTGATCTGCCTTTGCTCAGCGTGATGATTTCTGGGGAAAGATAACATAATGAATGCATTTTAGGATTTAAAGAGGCTTTGAAGGTGGAGAACTCTCTGAGCTTTAAGATTTTCTTCTGCTTAGTTTTTATGACACGTTACACATTAACAAGCACAAACTGCCCAGTCCCACCCCTCTCTCTGAAGACAGGCTTTCTGGCTCTGTGAAATAAATCCTTTTCCTGTCTGCATTAGGAGATAACCTCTGCAATTACAATACATGTTGCTTCTTGTATGCAGCTGACTTGAAACTTTTACCCTTTCTAGTGAAGGTTGAGCGTGTACTGAGGAATATTTATTCGTGCTGCCTAAAATTGCAGTGTGAGCTTTTATCTTAAAATATGTGTATGATTTGATCAAACAGTTTCATGGATGGGAATTTGTCCCAAGGGAATAAGGTAGTTTACAAAGAATTCTCTGTAAAAAAGAAATTCATCTCTGTATTGCATATAAAGCTGCCCAAGAAGAAAAGGAATAAATGAGTCGTGCCATCAGTTAAACTTCCTAGAAAAACATCTAATAATGTGGGTAAATACTATTACACTGTGTTAAATTTCAGGAGCAGATTATAAAACAGCATGATCTCATTAAAGTAAAGAAGAATTCATACAGAAAGATCCTAGGGGTATCTTTGAGTTGGTGGATACTATGAATGACTTTCATATCATTCATTGGCCTTTGTTTTTTGTAATTTTTAATTTTTATTTTATGTTTATGAATGTATTGCCTGCATGTATGTAAGTGCACCCATGTCATGCAATGCCCTTGGAGCCCAGAAGAAGGCATTGGATCCTCTGGAACTGGAGATATGGATGGTTGTTAGCTGGTATATTGGAGCTGGGAACCAAACCCTGGTCCTCTGCGATAACAGCCAGTGCTCTTAAAGACTGAGCCATCTCTCCAGCCCCATTTTGTCCTTTATTATATTTAATAAATTTTTATATTTAAGATGTAAAAATGAATCCCAAATAAATGAATTTTGGAAAAAAAAGATTTGGTAGGCAAGGAAAAATGACTTTTTTTTTTTAAACCATATGTATTTGTGTGTATGCCGTGCATGCAGGTTCTGGCAGAGGCCAAAAGAGGACACTGGATCCCCTGAAGTAGGAGTTACAGACAGTTGTGAGATGCTTGATGTGAGTGCTAGGAACTGAACTCGGGTCCTCTGGAAGAGCAATAAGTGTTCTTTACCCACTGAGCCACCTCTCCAGCATCAGAATCTGGATTTGAAAGAAGGGGTTAATGCAGATGAACTATGAGCTCCTTCACTACTCTAAGGTGTCATGCTACGTTATTTGTAACTTTTAGTGACCTCATAGCAGATATGGAATATGTCCTGGGTATCATAAGTGATTCCCAATCCCATGCCTGCCTTTCCTGAAAGGACAGGAACTCCCTGTGTGTGTAATTGGTTTTATATCTTTTCTATTCATTGGGAACATTCCAGTTTTATTTCTTTTTATGTGTATGAGTGTATTGCCTGCATGTATGTAAGTATGCCTATGTCATGAAGTGTCCACAGAGGCCAGAAGATGGTGTGAGATACCCTGGAACTGGAGTTATGGATGGTTGTTAGCTGCCATGTGAGTGCTGGGAATCGAACCTGAGTCCTCTTCAAGATCAACCTGTACTCTTAACTGGTGAGCCATCTCTTCAGCCCCATGAACATTCTAGTTTTGAGTGACAAAACGGCAAAAATGAGCATTGAATACATGAATTTTGAAAAAAGAAAGGCTACACTGAGTTCTTGGAAAGCTTAGGGGTAGATCTGTTTCAGGAAGAGAAAGAGTCACATGGTGCCATCACTGTGGATCACCTCCCACTCTACTTTGTCTCAGCTGGCCCCTTTGTCCAGTTACTGGCTCCTCAGTCTCACACCGTCATTTCAGCTTCCATTGAGGGAGCTTTTCCTCTATCAGTGGTTCCACCAATGTCCCAGGACTTCTTTTCTTGGGTTCCTTGCACAGCATTCTGATCAGGGACTTGGAATGTGTCAAGTACCTGTTTTGAACCTGAGGTTGTTGATGGTCACAGGGAATGGGGTTTGGGGTGCAAGGATAGCCTCTTCTTGAAGAAATCATCTGAACCAAGAGTAGGAAACCTGTGGTTTCCCAAAGGAAAATCAAATGGTGCCACAGGGAAATGGGGAAAAGGACTCTGTAGGAGTTCCAGCAGCAGCTGAACTTCGTCTGCACCCGGAGGCTGCGCAGTGCTTGCCATCAACTGGGTAAAGGTTAGCAGAACGAATACAGGACTAACGGGAATCGTCACCTTTTTCCCCACGAAGAAACTTAAACCTCACCCCGTTCTGATCACCCTAACTCATGTTTCCTCCCTCTCTACCTCCTCTGTTTTTGTTTTTTTTCTGACAGGGTCTCACCATGTAGCCCAGGCTGGACTGAAATTCACGGTCCTCTTGCCTCAGCCTCCAGTGCTAGGATTACAGGCATTCCCACCGTGTGCCGCCTACTGGTTTTCTGAGTCCCCTGGAGAAACACAGATATACCCCAGCCCACTTGCTGTCGTTGGTTGAGTTGGACTTTCTCTTGGAAAGATTCCTGAAGCATTTCCGAGTATCATATGTGGAAGTCGTCCAACTCATCTATGGATTACTTGATGATTGCAAAACCCCTTCGCTAGAAAAGAAAAGAACAGATGGAGCGGCAGGAATTCGATTGCACCACTCTGCCAGGAAGATAATAGGCAAGGGACAAACATTCTTTTTAGCTTCCTTGTAGGTGGACTTTCATGTTGTGATTTTAACAACCTTGATACAACCTGAAGTATGTTTAAATTGTGTAAAGGAGAATGTCTTCCTTCACAGAAGCAACAGCTGCTAATCATTTCTTGTATCTTTCTAGAGCTATGAAAAGCAAATAGAGCAGAAGCATGCGCATCTATCACAACCCTTTGTGTTTTGTGTTTTATTTTTCCCCCAACTTAGCAGCATGTCCAGAGAGTGTCTCACATTAGAGCAGATATTTCTACACTGCTGTTTTTAATGAGTACATCATATCTACTATGAAGCTATACCACATTTATCTTAACCACTCCTCTACTGATAGTTAATTGATGCAGTCTTTATACACCTGTGTGTGGGTGTGGATGTATGGTGTGTGGGGGCACACATACGACTCTGCGTGTTCGGAGGTCAGAGGACAATTCTGTTGAATCTATTTGCTCCTATCACCTAGATATGTGTTCTTGGGATGGAACTTAGGGCTCCAGGATTGAACAGCAATCACCTTTACCCCGTAAGCCATCTTACCAGCCTGGTATAGTTTTTACTGTGACCCCCATAGGGCCTTTCTGCTTCTGACAACATAAATTGTTTGCCTTTCATTAAAACATATCACTAAGGAACTTCCCAAAGAATAAGCCGTGACAATGGCAAACTACCACTATAGGTTCTCTGGTTTTCTTAGCTAATGCATCCTCACACTCCTGAATGTATGCTTTGACTCCTGGATGGCTGTGAAGAGTAGGGTATATTCTTTCTTTGTTGTTGTTTATTATTACTGAAGTTCTGAAGCTCCAAGCCACTGCTGGGTCTAGTTGGGTTTCACTGAACTCTTCTCCCAGGTATCAGATGACCTCTGGCCTGACCACTGTGACTTGAGTATCGAGTGATAAGCTAAGTTGGACAAACCTGGAAGGCTTCCAGAACAGTGGCTGCAGAAGTGTCTTGAACATGGGCTGGGAAGCAGAGTTTAGGCCCCAGACTCTGTCTTTGGGGTATCTTGCTCTTCTTTCAGGGGGAAAAGCTTGAAGGTTGCCACCTCAGTCATCAAAGAAGCTTAGATTTGGGGGACTTTGACATTTTGAGCATCTGTTGAAGGTCTGAAGCTCTCTACTAAATGACTTCTATATTGCATCATAGAGAACCAGCACTCACACATGTAATGTGTGAGAATTCTCCATGAGCGTTTAGAAGAAAGAGAAAGGGATTTTTTTTAAAGTACTGCATGCACAGGTACAGGATAGGTGGCTGACATAGTAGGGACAAGCCCAGACTGCGGAGCCTGACTGTGTTTGAACGTCAGCCTTGTCCTTCACTTAGTCACTTAGCCTCTATGTATCTTCTTTCCTCCTCCATAAAATGGAACAACGGTACTGCCTATGTCACCATGGTTCCATTAGCTAACAAATATAAAACTCTTACAACAGTACCAGGTGCTCTGCTATGAGCTTCATCACTGATGTTAATCAGCTCTGCATCCAACCTAAAACAACAAAAATAATCTTTACATCTCCATATCCCTTGGTCACACCACCTCGAAAATTCACGTAGGTGAAAGAAGGAAAGCGCCGAGCACTGGAGAGTTAGGCTGGCGCTTTCTCAACAGGATTCTAAGAAAGGCATCTGTGCCTAGAGGCTTAAGGGATGGGCTGGATAAGAGAGGTGAAAGCTGAGTTTGAGAGCTGCTGGTTCTGTTTGTTTTGTTTTTCAAGGAAAAGTTTATAGAATCTCACAAAATTTTTAAATATATTTGAAAAGAGCTGAAACCTCAAACCTCCATCAGTTTTGAATATAGCTGTCTCCCATTTTCCCCCCCAATCTGGTTTTACATTTAAAAATTACTTATTTATTGGGGGCCAAAGGGCAGCACACATATGAAAGTCGGGGCACACCTTGTGGGAGTTGGTTCTTTCTTTCCACCAGGTATCAGATCAGGTCATTAGCCTTGGCAGGCACCTTTATATTCTGAGTCATTTCACCAGCCGTCATATTTGACTAGTATGCATTTGCTACCTAGGCTGAAACCACTGAACTTGTAATGGGACAGATGGGTTTAAATAATTGCCTTACCAGCTGACAAGATGATGCAACCGGTAAAGGCATCAACCCTGATGCCCAGAGTTCAATCTCTAGGATCCACACCGTGGAAGGAGCGAACCAGCAAGCTGTCCTCTCACCTCCACAAGCACTCCATGACCTGCATGCACCCCCAATAAATAAATAAATGCAAAAAAATCACTTAAAATAATAATTGTATCTTCTAAAGATAGATATTTAAGGTTTAGTTGTAAGACTTTCACTATGACACACAAAAGTGTTTGGGGGGACACAAGTGCATGGTGTTCAGTACTGCTGAACATTAGCATTTTATTTTTAGTACTGCTCCAAAACATTATTAACTTGGCTGGTTTGGTTGTTTTTAGCCCTGGAACTCACTTATGTGGCTTCAAACTTGCAGTGAGCCTTCTGCACCTGCATCCCGGGTGCTGGGGTTACCGGTCTCTGCTTCATTTTAATGTGGACAAACTTCACACACCAACATGAACGGAGAAGTGGGCAGTGAGGGTGAGCGCACACCGTTAGCTGTTGATTTAGACAGACACATCGGCATCCCATTTTGCTGAGGCCTCTTTGCGTTTCGGTAACATTTCAGGACAGAGTGATGGCATCTCTAAGTGTTCCCACTCTTCTTCAGTCTGTAAGGGTTTTTTTTTTTTTTGGCACTGAATATGGGGTAAGACTGCTGTTTATGCTGCAAGTTTAAAATAATTCAATTCTTTAAGCCAATCAAAAAATAGAAGAGAGTTTGGTTCATAACCCAGAAAAATGTGAGTGTGGTGATTCCTCCACAAGGAAAGAAAAAAGAAATGGTCTATGTTTTCATTGTAAACATTGAAAAAACTGGCTGTCCTTAGTGACCATGCCCAAGAGGCAAAGAGGAGTTACTGAGTGAGCTATTTAATGGACTGAAGTCAGTTCTTAATCTGATGAAATTCGTGATCTGGTGGACTGTTGACCATTTACAGAATGTCCTGAGGGGAATAGAAGGCCCTCAGAGCAGTCAGAGTGAAGAGTAGTGCACAGACTTCACCGAATCCCAGCTGAACCTTTATACTCAGGCAGGACAAACCTGGGGAAGGTTAGTCATCTGCAAAGGAGAGGGATTAGCATCCTTTAATTTGCAATAATGTATATTAGTCATCAGACTCCAGTAGAGGGTTTGAAACAACATACATGTATACTTTCTGGGTTTCTGGAGGTCAGGGTTCTAGGCATGGCTTAGCTGGGCTCTTCTGCTTTAAAGATGTAATCTTTGATATCTGACTCAGGGAACAGAGGCTGCTGTTTGGTGGTTTTGTAGTGCGTGGCTTTTCATTTCAAGGACTGACTAAAGGCATGTCTGCTTCTAAACTCACTCAGGTGGCTACTAAAGGCTTTGGGCATCACTGGCTATTGGTACAGACATCAGCTCCTTCCCAGGTAGATCTCATTTTAGGGCAGCTCAGAATATGGCATCTAGCTGTCCTCTGAGGGAGGCAGAGAGGAATCTTGGAAGACTGAGGACAGGATGCTCGGAGTCCATTTTCTTGTGACCTAATCTTTCCATATTACTGTCCTTAATAAGCCAGTCATCAATCCAGCCCATTCCATGGTGACAAAACAGGAGATGGGAACAGTGTGAGTCACCTCAGGATCTGTCTACCATATTCATAAGCAAGTGCCTTTTCTGACCATTGGCACTAATCCCAGAAAGGAGTTCTTAGGATTAAATAGCTCCTGGAAGTAATCACTTCCTCTCAAAAATTAAAGGCAGCTGACTATGACCTATAAGGTACCATCCTCAAACTATTCTGTGCTTAGTATTTTAAGACAGAGAAATAAGTCATTGCCGGAGTTCTTGTTGTATCAAAATGGGTTTTGTGGGCTTAGTAGGTAGAGGCATTTGCTGCCAAACCCAACCACAGAAACCTGAAGAAATTCTTCCACTATTCAAAAGCTACTTATTATTGTTGTTGTTGTTTTTTTTGCTACTACTGTAGTAGTAACAACATGGTGCTTAAGATAGAATCCAAGACTTTACATATGCTGAGTTAGCATTCTATACTGAGCTACCTTCTCCAAAGGCTAATACACAGCAAAGAAGGTGACGAACAAGCCAAGTTTTAGCAGAGCAGAGACTGAAAGAATGTTCTCTTTAATTAATATAATTTTTATAAAGGTGAGAAATAGTTTGATGGGAGATCACATACCAGATTTAGTGATAATAAATTTACTGGGGAAAACAGTTTAGGGTACAATCCCATTTGTCGTATCATGTTTGAATTATAACCTCAGGTTGGCTATAGATGAAACAATTTGCCAAAACTCCGAGAAAATATCTTGTGAGAATCATTTGGCTATGTGAAATTTACAATAGTCTAGATATTTAGCATGATATGCAAATTGTGGACTGATTAACCACACAAGTGTCTGTCACTCGTTCCTGTTTCACCAGATATGGGAGAGAGCTGCAGGCAACAATAACGGGTGAAAACTCAGCATGGTGAAGAGAGTATTGAGGATTTGATGGTGTTGGTGTGGGCATGGGACTTCCTAGTGTTAGGGAAGTAAAAACAAAGCCAAAAACTTTGCCCTTTACCTTTTTAACTTTAGTAGGAGGTTCTTGGAGTTAAACTAGCAAGAGATAGAAGAATAAGATAAAAGGTTTATTTCATGTGCATATGAGGAGATCTTCCTAGAAAATAAGGGGAAATTCTCCCAAAGTAGTTAGACTGGAGTGCTCTTCTGTCATTGACAAAGACTAATTAAATACTGGAGAAATGAAAACACAAAGGAAAAGGACATGTATTTGTAGGGATGCTAAATTGTGAGACTGTAATACATTCCGGGAGTGAGGACTGATTGAAGAGCAAGATCACTTTAGTAAGGCTTGTTTGTGCAGATGCATCTTGGTACCAATTTTGTGTCATCTGTGACATGGGTTGATCTCTTCTCCCTGGTGCGAAAGAGATGAGAGGGACACTTTTACAAACAAACATTTGTTACCTGTACAAAAGGCAATGTATTCACTGTTTTTAGACAGAAAAGGAGAGAGGTAAGAGTTTCCTACAAAACCAGCCAAAAGCTATTCACAGAACAACCTGAACAGTTAATCAAATTTCTATATTTTGGAATGTCTTCAGATTTTGAGTAGGATTCAAGCTGGGTCTATTTTATATCTTTTGCTACTTTAACTGGCCCTGGGGCTGTTCTGGCCTGGGTGTCTGTCCACTGTTAGGATACAGAAGAAGGGATGAAAAGATGTGAGTATGTCTTCTGCTTCCAAGCCTAGACTTCCTTTGGTATGCCCTGTGCGCAACTCTTTAATGGACTAGTCTCCCTTTATATCATCTTTCAAAAATCATTTGAAGGCAATAGCCATGTCCAGGTAACCACTTTTGGAATCAAACCATCCCCACCCTCCCATCTGTCTCTAATTCCATGTTTTAGGCCATGGATTCTCAAAACGTCACTTCAGTTATGTCTATAAGGAGAAGAAAAGAAAATAGTTTTATTACTTTGCTAATAAGGTATAACAACATAGACAAATAGAACTCTCCTCAAAATCCATAACATCCTTCTAAAACAAGAATAATTGTAGTGGGTGTGGGGTGTTTATCTGTGATTTCATTGGAACTAATGCAATGTGAGTATAAGAACTAAGAAATCTGACAAATAGAGACCACATAGCAGATAGAACTTAGTCCTTGTATCAATTTTTCCTAAGTTACTTTATAATTTGTTATTCCTAGATAACTATTAGCATTTTACGATCAGAAGTCCTATACAACTTGAGGAGACATGGCAGAGAGCCAGAAAAATGACCGAGTCTAGCTGGACTGGTGACACAGCCTTTAATCCCAGCACTCTAGAGGCCTAGGCAATAGATCTCGGTGAGACTGAGGCCAACCTGGTCTACATAGGGAGTTCCAGACCAGTTGGAACTATGTAGTAAGATCCTTTTTCAGACAAAAACAAAAACACAGCAAAAAAAAAAAAAAAAAAAAAAGATCTCAAATAAATAACTTAATGATGTACCTCAAGGTCTTAGAGAAACAAGAACAAATTAAACCCAAAATGGAAAGAAATAATAAAGATCAGAGCAAACATTAATGAACTGGAAATGATGCAAACAATACAAAGAATCAATTAAACAAGGAGTTAGTTTCTTTAAAAACAAAATCAACAAACCCACTACCCAAACTAACCAAAGAGAGAGGAGACTCAAAATAATAAAATCAGAGATGAAAAAGAGTTTGTTACAGCAAATAGCAATAAAATCCAGAGGACCACAAGTGAATACTTTGAAAAAATTTACAAGATCTTGAAGAAACAGATAAATTCCCAGGCACATATTCACTTAGTATATTAGTTACTTTTGTTCTGCTGTGACAAAGCACCATGACCAGGGCAACTAATAGAAGAGTTTACTTTGCGTACAGCTCCAAAGGGGTAACGGTCCAGCATGGTGGTCCAGGTGGCCAGAGCAAAAAGTTCACATCTTCAAACAGGCACGGGTTGCTGAGAGAAACCAGAAATCTAGCAAGGCTTAAGAAATCTCTAAAGCCAGCTGCCAGTGAGGTACTTCCTCCAGCACGGCCACCCCTCCTAAAGTTTCCATGACTCTCCCTAAACAGCCCACAAACTGGGAACCAAGTCTCCACATACTTGGAGCCTCTGGGGGACACTCAGTCAAACCACCATACCTGCCAAAATCATGTCGAGAGGATATAAACAACTTAAACCGATTCATAACATTCAGTGAAACTGAAACAAGGACAAATAGTCTCCCAACAAAGAAAGTTCAATACCATATGGATTCACTGCCCGATTCTATCAATCCTTTACAGAAAAGCTAACATCAGTGCTCCTCAAAAGTTCCATAAAATATAAACCAATCTACAAAGTTCATTCCAAAAAGTCAATATTACCTGGATACCAAAACTGAGTAAAGACATAACAAAAAAGGAAAACCAGTTTCCTTAGTGAACCAAAATGCAGAATTTTTCAACGAAATACTTGCAAACCAATTCAAGAACACACTAAGGAGATCATATGCCATAACCAAATTGTTTTCCTTCCAAGGACATAAGAATGGTTCAGCATATGCAAATCAATCAAATCAATAATGTAATACAGTACATAAATACACTAAAGACAGAAATCACATGATTTTCTCAATAGATACTGAAAAGCCCTTTGACAAACATCAATAGTCCTTCATTATAAAAGCTCTGAAGAAACCAAGAATAGAAGAAACATACCTCAACATAGCAAAGTCTATATATGACAAACCTATAGCCAGCATTATACTAATTGGGTAAAAATTGAAATTTCCTATAAAATCAGGAATAGGACTAAGTATCTCAACTCTTATTCAATATAGGTAGGAAAAGAAGATATCAAATTAGCCTTATCAGCCCATGAAATGTTCCTACACTTAAAAGACCTGAAGGACTTCAGCAGAAAACTCTTAACTACGATAGACATTTCCAGCAGAATGTAAAGTCAATATATAAAAATCGATAGCTTTCCTCTGTACCAATAATGAACTTGCCAAGAAAGAATTCAGGGAAAAACATTCATTCCCAATATCTTTTTTTAGTTCCCAGGAATTAACACGAGGTAAAACACCTCTACAATGAAAATTTAAAAGACAAAGAAATTAAGGACTCTAGAGGATGGAAAGCCCTCTTGTGCTCATGGATTGACAGGATTAATACTGGAAAAATGGTTAGATCACAAAAACAATGTACCAATTTAATGCAATTTTCATTAAATTTCCAATGACATTCTTCACAGAACTAGTGAAAAACAACCTCAAAATTCATATGGAAGAATGAAAGATATTAATCAGCAAAAGCAGTCCTAAGCTGAGAGAGCAATGCCAGAGGTATCACAAAACCTGCGCTCTAATTACATTACAGAGCTATAATAACAAGATCAGTGATACCAGTATAAAGACGTCATGATACCAGCACAAAAAAATAGACACATAGAGCAATGGAATGGAATAGGGACTAGATACAAACCCACATAACTACAGCCACCTGATTTTTGACAAAGGTGCTATCATATATTGGAGAAAAAACACACTCTTTAGTAAGTGGCAATGGAAAAATTGGATATCCACATGCAGAAAAATGAAACAGATCCCTGCCTCTGATCCCTTACAAAAATCAACACAAAATGAATCAAAGGTCTTCGGACCTAAAACTCTGAAATTGCTAGAAGGAAACAGGAAGGACACTTTATATATGGCAAAGGCCAAGATGTTCTGAAAAGGACCCTAATAGCTCAGGAAAGAATTCCCATCTGGGCATGTTGGCACAGGCCTTTAATCCCAGCACTCTGGAGGCAGAGGCAATAGATCTCCATGAGACTGAGGCCAATCTGGTCTACATAGTGAGTTCCAGACTAGCTAGAACTACATAGGAAGACCCTGTTTCAAACAAAAGCAAAACAAAACAATAACAAAAACACACAAGAATTCCATGAAATTAAGAGCTTCTGTACAGCAAAGGAAGAGTGAAGAGACAACTTACAGCATGGTAAATCAGTGCTAATTATACATCTGACTAGGAGATGATATCTAGACTCTATAAAGACATGAAAAAGTATCGAATCAGCTTTCAAGAGAAGAAATACAAGTGTCCAACAAATATTCGAAAAAAAAGAGTTCAACATCTTCAGTCATCAAGGAAATGCAAACAGATTGAGATTCCATCTCACCCCAGACAAAATGGCCACCATCAAGTTGCTAAGCACAGCAAATGCTGGTACGGATGAGGGGACAAAGGAAGCTTGAAACATGGCTCAGGACAAAGTAAATTGATGCAGCCACTATGGAAGCTGATTCCTTGAAAAACTAAAAATACAGTACCATATTACACAGCGATACCATTCCTAAGCATATATCTGAAGGACTCTGAGTCAGTATGCTATAGATAGATAGATAGATAGATAGATAGATAGATAGATAGATAATAGATAGATGATAGTTAGATGATAGACAGATGATAGATACTTACATATCCATGCTTATTGCTGCATCATTCACAATAGCCAAGATGTACAGCTGGCCTAGATACCCATCAATAGTTAAAAGGAAAAAGAAATTCAGTGCATATATATGCTGTGGGATTTTATTCAGTTATAAAGAATTGGTTTTGTCACTTGCAGGAAAATTGGTGAGCTGGAAATTACAGTGGTAAGTGAAATGAGCCAAACCCAGAAAGACTAATATCACGTGTTCTCTCATATTCAGAATCTAGGTTTAAATATGAACATATATAACATGAAAGCAAAAGGGGGACTGTTTATGGGAAGGAAGGGGACAAGTGTGAATGATGTTGGGTGGAAAATACTAGCAAGGTATATGTAGGCAATACAGCCACTTTCATACTATTCTTCCTGTGTATGAGCATTGATGGTCTTTCTATCTTCTAGTGTCTGCAATTTCCTCAGTGTTTTAACCTTTCATTGAAGAGGTCTTTCACCTCCTTGGTTAGTTCATTCCTAGGTATATAATAACATACATGTATGAAAATATTATAATGAAACCCATTATTTTGTACACTAACTCAAAAATTAATTTTAAAAATTCAAAACATAGTATATCATGACACTATTTTTAGTAATGATTTTTTTATAGTAATGACTTTTTGAACTTAATGCTCCCTTGCCCTGAACTGACCACTATTCAAGCAAGAACATCCTGGACTCAGAGGAGAAAACAGAAAATATAACTAGGATCTCCATCTATTGGTGTCTTATAGCTGAAGACCCTCAGTGAATGCAGACTGAACAAAGCATGTGAAGTACACCCAGCCAAATGGAAAATCCTCCAGGATGACTAGAGCTACATGACCTGGCAAAGGAATTTCAGGGAAAGAGTCAGGAATGTGTGCCTTTATAAGCTCTTCTTTAAATGGCAAGTTGGAGAACTAGTAGGAGACCTTGGTGAAGGTTCTCAGCTGGCTGCCCAGCACAGTCATCCTTCCACAGTTAAATATAAATTTCTTTAATTATACTTTAACTTCTTCAGAATGACATGTTTTGTAGTGTTTGGTCAATTTTAGGCTATTTCTACTTCTTTTATTCATTTTTCTTATTTCTCTTTCTTTCTTTAAATGTAATTCCTAAAGTTTAACTAAGTTCAACTAAAACTTAATTGGACATTTTTCTAGTAAGTTATTTAAATAAACCAGTAGTTAAATAATTTAGTAATTTAAGTTTATAGCTAAACATTTCTTTCAAAAAATTCATTCAAAGCTGAAAACCTCGGCTAAGTAATGAACTGATGTCATCAGTTTACCTGACGTTAGACAAATGTTACTGTTGTTTTCACTCAGCTGTCTTGAAATTTAGAATTTTCAAAAGGGACCTAATTGCTCCTATTTTATGTAACATGTGTATATATACTCATAAGCATACTTTTTGATTTTTTAACTTATTTGTAATTGTGTATGTGCATGCAAGTGTGTGCACAAGTGTGTGCACAAGTGTGTGCATGCACGCACATGCATTCACCACAGTACACCTGTGGAAGCTGGCTGGTGCAAGCCCACAGTCTTAGCACTTGTAAGATGTAAGCAGGAGAATTAGGAGTTCAAGGCCAGCTTCCAATGCATAGCAACCTTGAGGCCTGCCTGAGTTTCATGAGAACCTATTTCACCACGTGAGTTCTGGGGATGGAACACAGGCTGTCAGGCTTTGCCAAAAGCGTGTTTAAGCACTAAGCATCCCTTTTGCCTGGGTATAGATTCTTTCCTTGGGGCAGACCTTGTAGGTCTGTTATTGGTGTAATAGGCCTAGTTTTTCCTCCATAAACTGTACTGAACCATTAGTGACAGATTGGGTTCTTCAGAAAGGAGACTCCAGGAACATCAGGGAAGGAAATGAACATGGCACACAGCCAGAGGCATTGGCCCAGGCAGCCCCAGCTGTCAATTAGTGGTGATTGCTGTCTCCCCATTTTTAGCTTCCTTTTACCCTGGAAACTCAGGTTAAATATAAAACTTTTCAAAATCTAGCAGCTATTGCCTTGTTTGGGGGTTTGGCTCTTTTACTTTCCCTGTTCCTCCAAATATTCATTTGTCCCAGTTCTGTCTCTGTAGCCCAGGCAGGACTCGAACTGTCCAGTCTCCTGCTTCAGCCTCCCAATTAACTAGGATGACGGCCTGTGCCACTTGACCCAACTAGTCTAGCTCTTAAGACATTTTCTTAGGGACTGGAGAGATGACTCGGCAGTTAAAGCACAAAAGAACCAGAGTTCAGATCCTCAGAACCTAAGTAAATGCCAAGTCAGTGTGGTGGGCTGCCTGTGATTCTAGTCTCCAAATGCAGGCAGGGGTCCCCGCGGCAAGCTGGCTTGGGAAACTAGCCAAACTGGTGATCTCTCAGTTTGTCTGAGAGAACCTGCTTCAGAGAGTAAGGCAGAAGAGCAATTGAGGACGATTTCTAGTATCGACTTCAGGCATCCACATGCCCACACACATGTGCCCACACGTATGCAAACATTCACACATATAAGCATGCATACCACACATATATGTTACATGAAAGGAATTTTTAAAAATGACATTTCCTTGAAAATACATAAGCACGCATACACACACACACACACACACACACACACACACGATGCCCTCACCAGACTTTGAACACTTCAGGACGGTGATTTAACAACCAGAGAAGTATCCCACAATTATAAAATTATAATAAAAACCACACAGCTAACACACTCAGATGGACATGAAGAAGAAATATGCGAGTTCATATTACTGCCTGACTGGAAGGGCACGTTCTCTATTACAACCATCTTCATTCTTCTGTTTTACCTTCTAGATTCAGCAGTATGAACCTTTATATGTTTAGAACATGCCATGTTATTTCATGCACCTCTGTCTTTATTTATTTTTTTTTTAATTTTCACACCAGCCACGTTGGAGAAGAGAGAGCTGGTAAAAACCCTTCCAGTTCTTAAAGTTTCGTGTCATATTTTATCTTCCCAAAGAAAACCTTGACACTCAGTCTCCACTCTCCCTCCTTTGCATTCCCACAATGTCAGCTGTAGGCGAGACAATCGACAAATATATGGTGAAGATATGTTGCAACCTTGAAGAAATCAAAACGGTTGTCGCTTCTCAGATTGCTTCTCAACACCCTTAATTTTTTTAGAGATTCATTATTACTTTTGTTTTTACTTATGCACACGTGTGTGTGTCTCTCTGTGTGTATATGTGATGGCACCCATGGAGTCCAGAAGAGGGCATCGGATCCCCTGGAACTGGAATTACAGGTGCTGGTACACTGTCTGGTGGATGCTGGGAGCCGAATTCGGGTCCCCTAAAAGAGCATCACTGCAGAGCCATCCTTTCAGCCCCAAATGCTCTTGATATCGATCTCTGTAAAACTCAGAACAGACATATTGCAGATATCTGATGAAAGTAATGTACAAACAGTAGACCCACACCATGACAGATGCCCCTAGCCCTGCATCAACATGTTTTTGAAGTGTTTGTGTTTCAAGTCAAAATAAAATAACTAAGGCATGCATTTATCATTTTTTACATGTCTCAAGCATGCATTCATTGAAATGACAGGGTTAGAAGGAATCGTTTCCTTTAATAGATTGTGAGTCTCTTGAAGAAAAGCACTGATTTGCAAGTCTTGATACTGTCTGTGTCTGAGAAGCCTGTTTAGATCCCAAAGGACAGTACTTCACCAATGGAATGCTGCATATATGTTTGTATAGGGGGTTTCAATCATTGGGTCTTTTTCAAGCATTTATATGCATTACAACCACTAGGGGGCAATGCAGCTGCATTTCTTTGTGATGACCATCCATGGGTGGTACCTCCTTATTAAATCCTTGACTAAAATGTGATGAGGTCCCCTAAACTATGTTGGGCAACTGTGTCATAAACACTCACCAATGCGTGCGTTCCTTGTGTTTCCCCTGACTATTTGGATGAATTGAGTTGACTGAGTCTGATTTTTCTAAACAATAGAGAGATCAACTAGTAAGCAGCACCTTTTTAGGTTATTCAGGCCCAACCAGTTTCCAGAAAGAAAAGAAAATAGAGGGCAAAACTCAACCCTTGTGTGAGTGTTGTGAGTAGTATCAAGGATTATAAATCAGTGCCACACAGTCCAGGTGGTTGACAGCTGTCTTAAGAGCAGTAGAGAGGAAGTTGTGAAGAAAATGCTCATTTGAATGGACAGAACACAGCCCCAGCCCCTGCCCACAATGAACTTTCTCCAGTCCCCTCATGGCAGAATCTTTGACTGTGTGAACTAAGCTTCTGCTGGTCCTAATTGTGGGGGACAAGAAGGTGATGAGATGAAGACTCCAAGTCCTTACCATTGAGAAGAAAGAGCTTGAAAAAAAGATTAAAAAAAAAACAACTCCTAAATTGCCATGCTGAATTATGACTAAACTGATGACCTACTGTGATCAATTTCACATCTTTAGAATATTAACACAAATATCTGTTCCAAAGAATTACTTAAAAATCAGTTCTCCAGGGTTAGCATCACAGTCATTGTGGGATCTTGAAATGGTTGACCTAAAAGTCTGAGTAATTTAGTTGATAGGTCATTTGGGGAGTCCTAGGTTTGAGTCTCAGCCCTGCCTGTAACTAGTGATCACGGGTGGAGGATCTCCTTTTCTTTAGCACCCAATGTGCATTTCTAGCCAGAAGATACACGGGTAGGAAAACGGGGCAAATGACCTCAAAACCTCTCCCAGAGCTAAACAAGCCCCGCCCCCAAGCAGTCCTTAGGGATTTACCCCTTCAATTTCCTTTTGTCTCAAGAACAGATTTTTTACAGTAACATAAACTGCATGATTTATCAGTCTTCATATACCTTCTCTTACAGTAAGACTGACAAGATCTAAGATATGGGTGAACCTAACAGAAAAAGGATTTTCCAAAGAAAACGCCAGCAGAATGCTGCATAAACCTCACATATAATAAATTCACAAATGTCCGAGCCTATGTATGGAAGAGAAACTCAGACCCAGGATTTACCCCCTCCCTGTGGCATGTAAAAAGAGTGACCGCAGCTTACTTTAATAATGTGAGTAAAGCGCCCCTCCAAATACAGACACGCAGACTATCCTTTAAGGTTTTACCTCCTAATTTTTCCACCTTCCCATGGAGAAGGGAGGCCAGGGAATAATCAGCTCTTCAGATGCCTGGGTCTTTTAGAGGCAAATTAGGGGACTGTAGAGATGGCTCAGCGGTTGGGCACTTGCTGCTCTTCTGAGTTCGGTTCCCACGACTTTCTTCTGGCCTGCACACGGGCACGGTGGCATACACTCACACAGACGCACACACGTATGTAAAAATAAAGCTTCAGTCGGGAGCACTGACAGAAATGCTACTGTAGGGAGATGTAGAGGATGGGCTGCAATACTGACTAGGTCTGGCCCTGCAGACTTGACTTTCTGAGGGCAGGAAACGGTGAATCCACTCGTCAGTCTGTGCTGCTGTGAGCTGGAAAGATCTGGGTACATGTAAAGGCCTTGGCATGAGGCCAGGAGCATACCGCAGTTAACTCATGAACCTCAGGTTCCTTTCGTCTTGCATGATGATGCTGTGGTCACAGTCTGCACTAACAGTCTGGTTTTGAATCCCCTCGCTTGGAATATATTCTGGGGGAAAAACCTGAATGCCTTGATTTATGGCCTGGGGCAAAACGGCGACAGTAGCACTTGCGGAATACAGCAGTTTAGAGAAGTGCAGGTAAGCACCCGTCAGGGTTTAAGCAAGCACTGCATGTGAAGCCAGCGGCCCGTGTCAGGAGGCCTGTGGCTTTAAGTATGATGGCCTTTAACTCAACATGCTCCTGGGTCCCCGAAGCTTCCTTGAAGAGGTGGGGTGAGCCTTGGAGGATGCGCTGGGAAGGGTCAAGGGCGGCCGGTGTGCCGGGGACCTGAGCTGGCAGGGCGCCGGCGGGGAACCCCGCCCAGGCGGCCGCGGGTCCCCGGGGCTGGGCGCTGCTGGCGGAGCCTACGGGGCGGAGAGGAGCGCGGGAGGAGGAGTAGGAGAAGGGGGCCGGTCAAGGGAAGTGCGACGTGTCTGCGGAGCCTTTTTATACCTCCTTCCCGGGAGCCCGGCAGCCGCCGCCGCCATCGGGGCAACCTTCCGCCTCTGCTGCCTGGACCCGGGATCCGCTGCCGTCGCGCCATGTCGGAGGTCAAGAAGCAGAAGACGGTAGGCTGCGGGCCGCCTGCCGGACCCTCCCCGGGTCCCGCCCTCCGCGGGAGGCTCGGGCGCTGCGAAGCCGAGCGGCCGTGGAGGAGAGGGAGGAGGAGGAGGAGGAGCAGGAGGAGGACGAGAAGGAGAGGAGGAGCAGGAGGAGGACGAGGAGGAGGAGAGGAGGAGGACGGCGCCCGGCCACCCGCGGGAGCGGAGCGCAGGCATGGTCCGAGACCCCGCACGCCGCGCTCGGCATCCCCGGCCCCGCAGCCGCTGTCCTGCAGCCCCCGCCCCGCGCTCCGTGGCCGCCCCCCTCCTCCGCCTCTGGAAACCTGCGCTCCTCGGGGGTCCCGCCCTAGAGACCCCCCCCCCCCCCCCCCCCGAGCTTGCAAAGTTAGCCCTGAGCAGAAGCCAAGCCCCGGGGTAGGAAAGTCCCTCCGTCCTCCAGCCTTTCCAGACCCGCCTTTTCATCCGCAGGACCTCCGCGCGCGCAGAGTGGGTGGTGGGCTGCCTCTGCCTCTGCCAGGTCTGGGCGCTGGTAACACGTCAGCCACCGGTCGGTCACTGGGGTTCTAACTCTGAGACCTTCTCGGAGTAGACTTTAATGACAGACTTTCAGAGAAGAAGCTGCAATTACCTAGGCTGACTGGAGGAAATTGCATTGCCATACCAGCAGGATTTAACCCTCTAGCTTGATTCTCTCTCTTTATTGGCATGGGGGAGTGGGGTGGGGGCGGCGTACGACGACTCAAGTTCAGTATTGAGGGAGGGGTCCCACCTTTGGTGGAGCAAGATAAGGGGACGGTTTCCAAGGGTTGCAGTTTTCTCCAGAATTTATTTGGGCTGTCCCTATTTAATGGGAAAGATGAGGGAGTGTTACAAAATTCCTTTCCCAATGACAACTTTGGCTCTTAACAAAATTTGCATCCTTAAAAATGACAGCAGTTTTGCTTGTCAATTATATCCCAGTAAAGATGGGGAACCCGTAATAGTAATCATAGCCTCTGAGTTAGAAGGAACCTTAAAGACAGCGTTTGATTCACTTCAGATGTGGTCTGCAAGCCTTAATTGAAATCCCTCCCAGCCGATCGGCTGCTGGACCTTCATCTATAACCACATTATAGGTCTCAGATGATTGTGGTGGTTTCTAAAAGAGAAGTCCTTGTAAATAGATGTGTGATTGGCATATAGTAGGTGCTCGATAAATGCTTGTTAATTCCATATGCTGCTTATTACTGTACTTTGAAGTTTACAATATTGGGGGGGGCTGGGGAAGAAGACTGGAGGGAGCAATGAGGGGACTGGAGGTGTGGCAAGGGGAAAAGATGGGGACTCTGTGGCCTTAGGGGGCTACACTGAGCCAGCGGGAGGGTTCAGGAGGAAAGAGACAACAGTTGGGGTGCAGCTGCCTCTTTCAGGGTGATTTCAAAGGAGAGGGACTTAATTTTTTTATCTAGTATGTTTGAAAAGTATTAAGTGACATGTATTTCTTTCTTAATCAATCCGTAAGGTCCAAATGGTGTCTTTGGCCGTGGCAGTCACTTTTTCTATCTGTGGGGTTTTAGTCTCCCCTTCCCGCTAGCCACATCAAGAGCTTCCAGCTAATATGAGGAACTCTGTCAAGCATTAGTCAGAAAGTGGTCTCTCCTGTCCGTGTCTACAGTTAGCAAGAGTCTGTAAAGTACAGAGCTGAGGGCAGAGCCTTTCTAGTCCAAAAGGATGCTGCACCATTGACAGTGAGGAATTTAGCACCAGAGTTTGGATTTTGTGTTTACACAATTTGAATCTTCTTTTTTCTTTTCTGTTGTTGTTGGGTGGTGATCAACGCAGGATTAAATAAATTAATATCCTGAAGCACTAACTGAAGCAAAACTTCCAAACTTTTCCTCAGCCCAACAATTATTTCCATTCACCACCCCAAGTTTCAGAGGGCCAAAGATGTTCTATTATTGGTCCTGTAACCAGCCAGCTGCAGATACATGTGAAATCTCTCAAGCTGTGTTAACTTGGACTGAGTTTTGAAACCTTTCAGAAGAAAACAAACCTTTCCCCACATATGACCTCTGAACCCATCAATTATTTGAAAATTGCTGTTCATCTCAGAAGGCACTCGAAGGGAAGGCCTTTGCAGCGATTGTTACATTGCTTTTCTTCCTTGTGAGTAGAGGATGGTCTCTTCACCCAGAAGCCACTGAAGTAACTTTCTATGCTTGTGAAGACCCCTCTGTGTACCAGATGGTGATGCTCTGAATCCTTAATGGAAGACACAGCTTGATAATTAGTAAGGACACAACAAAGTCACCCAAATACTATATTAGCAAATTTTGTCAATAACAAAACATCTTTTCCCAAGATTTTTTGCTTACTCTATGGGTGAATATAGCCTCTCATGTCACACTACTCTGAGATCAGTAAATAAATGGTTTGGGGCTAAATGAAAGACTGTATGAAAATGATTTACTTATGAGGCTCTAGAAAGAAAGAAAATGTTCTCTTAATAAAGGAAGATAGTGCATTTCTTCTGTGCCAGCCATCTTTATCATGGAAACCAAAGAATCAGATGCCAGTCATATCCCTCTCTTCCACCCTTGACTTAGCTCCAGTCCTGGCTGACCTCCAGCTCCAGCAGACACAGAGCTACCCGGGGAAGAAAAGGCAGACAGCCTGCGAGGGCAGCAGAGACGGGGATGCCCAGCCGGCACCTGTCTTGTTCCATCGTTTCTTGAATTACCATTTTTCAAGGGCCACAGATAATACATGATGTTCTGGAAATAACCAACTAAAAATGTCAACTGAAACATTCCATTGTTTTCTAAAGGGTGGAACAGGTCAGTGTTAGGAAGGCATGGGGTGTTAGAGACCTCCGGCTCCAGAGATGATCCACATTTTCATTATTATTTAAAAAATTCTGTATAGTACTACATTATTTCCCTGGAAGTAGCTGCTTTAAAAACCATTTGATGGGGCTGGAGAGATGGCTCAGAGGTTAAGAGCATGGGCTGTTCTCATAGAGGACCCTGGTATGAATCCCAGCACCCACATGGCAGCTAACAACCATCTGTAACTCCAGTTCCAGGGGATCAGATGCCCTCTTGTGTTCTCCACGGGCACTGCATGGCATGTGTACACTTCCATACATGCAGGCAAAACATTCATACACATAAAATAAATATAAAGCAATCAAAACCATTCAAAAAGAAAATTGAAGACACTACTTGAAGGAAGACATGAATTTCTAGATCAAGTATCGCTAGATGGAGAGAAACCAGGTGCTTATTGTGCATTCAGACACAGGACGTTTCCTCTCATCCCCGCAGCAGCCCTCAGCGTGGAAAATTACTGAGCTTCATCTCTAGGAGAGGAGAAATGTGGGCCGGGCATGATTTAGCTCCAGGTCCACTGAACAGTAAAACTCATGCTTACACCCTTTGCACCTGTTTCAGGAAGCAGTCTCTCTAGTCCATTGTCTCCTCGTGTTTAAAATGGGATAATAGTGACTTACATTAGTTTTGTTATTTGAGACTTGGTCTTACTGTGTGACTCAGGTTGACGTCCAACTCACAATTCTCTTCCCTCGGCTTTCTGAATGCTGGGATTATAAGTATGTGCTGAATTCTATTTTTTTATTAGTAGTAGTAGTATACTGTCCTGTTGTGGTTTGGCATAACTAAAAAGAAAGCATGGGTTACTGAAGGCTGAGCAAATGACAACTACTAGAATATTTAAGAAGAGAAAACAAATGTGGGATGTGGAGGTGACAGTTTGAATAGTCACTGTGAAAATCCGGGTAGGAGACACGGATTAATGAACAAACAGTACAAACACACCTCAATAACCCAAACACTGTATTAGTGATACTTTGCTAACACCTTTGGAGAAGAAAGAGTGTCCACGTGTAAGTAAATATTAATCTAACTTTGTTTCCACCCTTCCTATGCCTTTGACTATTTCCAGATGTACCTTTGAAATCCTGTTTTCCAATTCATGCTATTATTCTGAATAATAGGTCATCTGTCCCGTGGTTAATACAATTAAAGATAGGTACAGTTAGCCTTGACATTTCTGTCTCTGAGATACCTATCTTTGTTTGCATCTCATCACTTTTCTGTTATACACATGGCCCTATGGTTTTCTTTGGACATAATTAGGCTTAGCTAAGCCATAGAACCACCAGGGAATAAGAATCTGTGAAAGGAACCCATGATGTCAGCTTCAGTCCTAAGAGATATCTGTTTATTTCAAAATCTGTCACTGAATGGTGTTGGGCACTCATTAGACTTTGTGTTTGGAGGTGCTTGGAAAAACCCAGAAAGTAAAGGTAAGTAAACATCGATATGACGGCTGTTCAACCGACCTTTAGTTCCTTGGTGATTTGTTTATGTGACAGCAGAAACAGCATGCATGCCCAGCCCCTGCCATACTGCCCAGCAGAGTAAGTGCTCAAAACATGTGGACTAAATGAATGAGCTCGTAACTACAGAATCCGTCAGAGTCCTAACTTGTTCTTAAGGTGTGTGTCTTCACAAAAGTAGAATTGCTATTGTTTTTGCTCTTGTGTTCTTGGTTATTTTTGAGTACGGATTTGTCATTAGTGATGAAAAAGTTCTTTGCAGGGTTTCTCTAAGGCTGCAGATGTTGGGCTCCTAGGATCACTGTAACTTAAACTCATTCCCTACTTAAAACTACCCAAGTGGCATGAATTTGGTTCCTGATTTTGTACCTAAGACTAACCTGTGGCTGCAGCCTTCAAGATGCTCCACCCACCCTTACATATGCTTTATGTGCAGAGGCAACTGTCCTAGGAGAGGTAGAAGACGGCTTTATTCTGATTCACCCTCAGTTTTTTAGCATAGCTCTTTGAAGCTACGCATCAAATGAAGAAAAAGGCCTTCTTCATTCTCCCCACTTGTGTCGGTCCTGTGCTTTGATTTCCGTTCCACCTAGTAAAACTGCTGCAGTCAACTGGAAACTGTCAGCAAATATGCCCTGTAAGCACGAAGGTGCTTATCTGTTTGCTTATGTCTTTGGTCCTCCAATTTTGGCTTAGTATGTTCTTTCTACTTTTTAAGCTATCTTATATTTTCAACTAGATGATTTTATTCCATAACAAGCATTTTTAGCTGCTTCTAGGTTCACACTTTATTTTCAGTGGAAGACCTGATCTATCACTGCTGGACACACAAGCCTCTGCCTCTTTTCACTTCCTATGGATCACTAATGTTTTATATCCTACCTGTATCTGAACCTGTATCATTTTTAAATTTTAAAAGGGCATACTTTAAGAACAAGTGAATTTGAGTAAGATAAGTAGTCAAAAATAGATAATTCAAATTTCCTTTCCTCTACAAAGTGCTACAGCCTGAACGAGAGTGCTGGTCTTATCTTGTGGCCTCTGTTCTCATGAGCTTCCTTAGAGATGTGCTCTGCCCTGATTCACCCTCTGTGTTGGTCTGGTCCAAGTGCATTCCTTTCTGAAAGACCCCTTCACTTTTGGCAACTCTCCTGGCTGATCCTGTGATGTCATTATATTGCTCTGGGACTCTGGGGAAACTTGGTAGAGCTGCCTAAGTTTCTCGATGTGTCCCCACTACACCCAGGCATGTGGGAACCAGCTCCCGGTCTGCTGTGGCTAGGCTGGGACTTGGAGGGACTCTGAGGACCGCTGAAGTTCACCAGGGACTCTTCCCTCTGAGATCAGAAACAGCCATGCCCTCAGCCTTCAGCATCCCACAGCTTGTTGACCTCCCTTTCCCCAAAGCCTGATGGAGCAACAGGACCGCACTCCCTTTCCAATTCACAGGGGAGGGCTTTCAGCTCCTATTTTGATGATAGAAACTAAAGCCTTTCAAAAGGTTGACTGGTTTGTCATAAACCTTGAACTTGTCGCAAATTTCACTTTCCTACTTCTTAATCGCCATTTCCCCCCAATTTAGAATAGGTATAAGATAAAAGTTTGTTCTCTTTCTTCAAAAGTGCAACCACACAGCTAGCCTCGGATGACACCTGGTATCCTAGGGTTCCCTTCAAATCTTATCAGCAAGTCTTCCTGCGTTTTAAATGTACTCCAGAAGTCAGTTGTCTATACTCAGTATTATGAAAGTGTGACTCAGTTTAAACATAGAAAACAATCTGTCTAGTACCAAATATTAACTAGATAGATAGATAAGATACATGATAATCTGTCCTGTAATCTATAATAAAACTTTCCTAAAACAGTAATCTAAATATTTATGTAAAATACTGCATGATTAATGTTCATTTCTGTGCTGGATTGATATTGATTTAAATGTTTAGTTAATATCTGCTTTACATGTTTCATTACAAAAATAAGGATTTTGCCCGACATGGTGGTACATACCTGTAAGTACAGCATTCAGGAGGCACAGACAGGCAGATCTTGGTGAGTTTGAGACCAGTCTAGTCTATGTAGAAAGTTTCAGTTCACCAATCATCTGTATAGAGTACAATAACAATATAATTACTGTATCTTTAACTTATGCCTGGTAGAGTCTTTTAAAATCATTTTCAGGCTTACTGATTTAAGACATGCAAAATAAAATCTGAGAATTTGTCCCCATATGTCAATTTATCTACACCCTGTCTCATAAACTTATGCCTTCCCAATCCCAACAAAACTGGCAACTTAAAGCATTAGAGATGGAAGAGACAGCTCAGTGGTTAAGAGCATTTGATGCTCTTCCAGAGGACCCAAGGTTGGTTCCTAGCACCCACATGGGGTGGCTCATAACCCCTGTAACTCTGCCTCCAGGGGATCCAAAACCTTCTTCTGACTTTTATAGGCACCTGCACACTCATGACACACATACATACATACATACACATACTTAACATTAAAATAGGGTCTGGAGAGATGGCTTGGTGGTTAAGAGCACCTACTGTTCTTCCAGTGGAACTGGGTTCAGTTCCCAGCACCCACAAGGCAGCTAACACTCATCCTTAACTCCATTTCCAGAGCATCCATGCCTTCTTCTGGCCTCCACAGGCATTAGGCACACACTTGGTACTCTTGGATACATGCAGGCAAATCATTCATACATGTAAAATAAAAATAAAAGTGTTTTAAAGAACAGGCTTTTAAAATATTAAAGTAATTTTTTAAAAAAGAGAAAAAGTCATTAGTGTTGATCTTTATTCTCATATGTTATCCAATGTTTAAATACCTGAGCTAACTTTTGAGTTTTTTCCTAGTGATTCCTGTGTATGTTACTTCTTCCTGCTCACCACGCCAAGGTCTTGATCCTTTACCTTTTTAGTTCCTGCCAAGCTCCTCATTTATATATTTGTTCACGCAGTATGCAAATATGTATTGAATGACCAAACCAGGAACTCTAGTTGCCACAGTTGATTCTAGCTACTCCATTCTATATTCTTTATAGATTTTAGTCTATTCACATTCTCCAAATCTATTCTAAACATAACATTTACCTTTTTTATAAAGGAGATCCCTGTACTGTACTGCCCCAACCTTTAGAGTGGCCTTGAGCCAAAAGTAATAAAAACTTCAACGGACTTTTCTTACATATTTAATCCTTTTTCTACTAAGTTAACTTGTACGTGTGTATATATGGTGTGCTGGCGATTGAATTCAGGGCCTCTCCCAGGCCAGACAAATACCTGCCATTAAACTATAGCACTAACCTTCTTTTGTCACTTTTTGTTTTTAAGACAGGATCTCACTAAGTTGCTCAGACTGGCCTTGAACTCACTCTGTAGTTCAGGCCAGATTTGAACCAGTGATCCCTCAATTTCAGCTTCCTGAGTAGCTGGGTTTATGGGCTTGTGCCACCAGGCTTAGCGCTGTTAACTTTTAAAATATGTGTGTGTGTGTGTGTGTGTGTGTGTGTGTGTGTTCAAAGAATAGTAAAATTAAAATCTAAGGCCCTTTATTTCAGTTGGCATACAGCATTCGAACGCTTTGTTAGGTTCCCCGGCCATCTTCTTGCCTGGCAGTTTGCAGGTATCATCATCGATTAGAACGCTAACTGTACAACCGTATATCTAGCACATGGCCTTTGAAAATGGCCCTCCCCTCTCCCTACAGCTTAGTCTCTGCTTCTATTCAATGAAAAATATTTTCTATAAAGAAGATAAACACCCCTCCAGTTGTTTTTTCAGCGAGTGAACCATACTATACCTCAACTCATTTAGCCCTACAGACCAAAGAGCAGCATTTGAAAGATGTCACTTGGTAATTTCAAAATATTGCAGCTGGTTTCTCTTTAGAAAAGTTATTAACTCCTGCTTACTCCTTCTTCCTTAAAGCGTCTCAAAACATTTAATTGCTTTTATCAAAATAGAGATATCAGGATTCATGGTGAAATTTAGTTGCTGGCATGCTCGACAGGCGTGCAAAAGCCCTGGATTAGAGTCCCAGTGCCACAAAACTGGGTTTGTGAATGTCTGTAATCCCAGTACTTGGCAGATGATGGCATAAGGATCTAAGCTCAAGGTTCATAGTGAGGACAGCCTTGGATACATGGGACGGGGAGAGACGGTCGGGGGAGCAATTACAGCTCTTCAGCCATTGGGTCACTATTACAACAATGTTTTGAACAATTATTTCAAAACTTATTAAGAAAAATTTTCATATTCATTCCTTGGGTTTGAATTAGCCGTATAAATAAAACCTAGATATTAAAATCCCAACTGTGGGGCTGGAAAGATGGCACAGACATTAAGAGCCCTGGCTTCTCTTGCAGGACAAAAATGGCAGTTAACAACCTTCCATAATCCCATTTCCAGGGGATTTGATGCCCTCTTCTTGTCTCTGCAGGCACCAGATTCAGAGGCAGTAGACTTACCACTACATCCATGCAAGCAGACACTCAGACACAGAAAGAGAAATAAATCTCTATCTTTTCTTTTGATCTTTTTGAGACAGGGTCTCCCTGTAGCCCCAGCTGGCCTGGGACTCACTATGTAGACCAGGCTGGCCTTGAACTCAGAGAGATCCACCTGCTTCTGCCTCCCGAGTGCCAGGATTAAAGGCATGTGCCGTCACGCCCAGCCTATAAATCTCTTTAAATTAAAAAATATCCCAAGTATGGCAAGAGCGTGTTCACCTGGAGTTTCACTTTTTAGAACAAGTTTTGTTACCAACGTCTCCTCTGCTGAGGTCTATTTATTGAGCGCTTATCCACCTGGTACCAATCCTGGGGAGTCCTTCCAATTAACTCATTTAGTCCTTCCTATGTCATGAAGCAATGGTGTGAACAAGAGTTGGAAGGGAACTAAGTGAGTCTTTAGAGTTACCCAAAGAAGCAGTCAAAATCTTGCTCCCTTCTCTGTAGTTTAGAAGTCGTTTATTTCACAGAGGGAGAGGGACTTAATGACATAGCAAACTCAGCTGGATTAGGCAACTCCTAATACTGCCTCATTGCACAACATTTAGGCAGCTATTTATCACTAATATCACAAGATAATCATAATGAATTCAATATAGAGACATTGCTCAGCACTTTTAAAAAAGAGTAAACAGCATAATTTTCTTCTAGCTTAATACTGGAAAGTTCAAGTTTTGTTTTTCTTTAAATCAATCCTGGGGTGGGCTGTAGAGATGGCTCAGCAGTTAAGAGCACTGACTACTCTTGCAGAAGACCCAGGTTCAATTCCCAGTACACACACATCAGCTAACAACCGTCCAAAGCTCCTTTCCCAGGGGATCTGACACCTTCTGACTCCTGCGGGCAGTGCACCACCCTGGTGCGCCCACACTCATGCAGGCAATACACTCATACACACAAAAGAAAAATAATAAGTATTTAAAATTGATCTTGGGTTATCATTTCAAGGCTAGGTACTGAGAAGGTGTGGACTCCCATTCCTAGAAGACCATCGTGGAAGGGAAGGGAGCCTGTGTTTTTGTGGTGGAGGAGGACAGTGACCAGGTATGTTGCAGGGAGTAAAACTGGAAAGGAGTTACACTATTTAAACAAAAAGAGTAGTGGTTACTGCATGAACATCGATTTTCACTGCCTGTGACTACACAATGGAACACAAGAGCTACATTCAGTGAAGGGGGAAGGGGTCACACAGGTCCTCACATCGCCCAGGTCCTTCATTTTTCTTGTTGGTATTGAGGCTGTCGTAAAGGCATAATAAAGCATCCCCTATGTTATTCTCATTGCCACTGTAAACTCCCTAGGGACTCAGGAAGGCTCATTGCCTAGCTGGTGAGTTCTCCAAACGGTAGAAGGGAACAAGCGTTGATGCAGGAACTTTCCGTACAGTACCTGAGCTCACAGTAATCTGTGGAGTGATTACTGTTCTGCTCCTTTTCTGACATGTTTTCAATCAGCTCACCTCCTAGTTAACAGAACAGATGTAAAAGACAGAAAATGGAGATGATTTTGATTACTTAATTAAACATACATTTTAATTTTTTTCTTTATGAATGCAGTACAAAAATTTTCAATAAAGACATTATTGCATTGAAACTGACTTTCCTCAAGGCCTATTTGAAATGTTGTATAAACTTTAGAAGATGTGGATTTTAGCAAACGCTGTTAAAAGGCAATAAATGTTAGTTTGGGTAAGGTCCTGTGGCTAGTTTTAGGAACAGTAGTCTTTGGAATCAAACCCAACATTTCACCTTAGTAATACAAGGCTTTAGTGTTCCAGTAAATAAATGCATGTACTCAAGAATAAGTGTCCTTAGAAATAACTGCAGCAACTTACATGTAACTCTAGACCTTGCCTTGTTCATTATGTAAGTGCTTCACAGTTGAGCATTCATGAGTTACAAGATCCCAAAGGCCAACAAGCTCTGCGCCTGTTCTGAGATGTGCTAAAGGTTTCATTGGCATTTCCACGGCTCAGCCAAGAATTTTAATCTTTGTGGTTCAAGGAGCCTGTGTCATAGACACAGCCTCATTGCCAGAACCAATGGCAAAAAGGAAAACACACAGAAGTAACAGAACAGTGGAACACCGCAAGGCTAGTGTTGGAGGAGCCGCTGTGGTCTGTGTTGAACACTGTAACTGGTTGTGAACCTATTCCAAAGGCACTCACACAGCTGGGGAGCCTCAGTGTGGTGTGCGCTGTGTTTCAATCAAAGTAATTGCCACCTCCTTGCATTGTGGCAGGATTCCTCTGGGTATGCATAGTTTTTTATTTCATTGTACTCAACAAGACTTATCCATGCAATTTACTATTTATCCCAGTAACTCTCCATAAAGGGTTAACAGTAAGTCTTAAAAATCATACTTGAAGACACTGAGATGAAGAAGCAAGTGATTTTCTTGTGGGTCAGTATGATAGCAGAGAACACTCAAGTTTGCCAGATTCAGAAGTCTGGTCCTATGCTTCCTCTCAGAAACAGAGACAATCATCTTAGTGATATCTAAATGACGGTTAGATGAAGGGCTTCTTATTGATATGGCACTGGGTCCACTGAGAACTGTAACACGTGATACGGCTTCAATTTCTGTAAAAGTCTAATACTATCAGTTCTGCAACCCATGCATTAAGTGATTTAGTTAATTATACACAATTTACATGTGCTTCTGAAAACCTAACAATTGAAATAATAAAAGTTGTACATTGAAGTTTTTTTACCCTTTTTAATGTGTAAATGCTTTTTTTGTTTTTTATAAATTTAAAGATTTTTTTTATTTCCATTTATGTGTGTGTACATGTGCCTGCATAAGTTTATGTATACCACATGCATGCAGGTGCCAGAGGAGGCCAGAGGGCATTGGATCCCCTGAAACTAGAGTTATAGGTGGTTGTGAGTCACATAATATAGGTTCTAGGAACACAACCTAGGTTCTTTGCAAAAGCAGTAAGCATTCTTAACTGCTAAACTATCTCTCTAGCCCCATGTATATGCTTTTAAAAATGAGGATACCCATTTCTGTTCATTCCTCCTGGCTTACCTCTTTACTTACATGGACTATGAAAGTTCTGAAGCCAGGCTGTCTACACATCATCCTGGATAGCTTTGCGCATAGTTGCAGATGAAATTCAGAAATAGATGCCACCTTAAAGTTGATCTAGATCAAAGAAGAAGGATAGCAAGCAGAGTCTGAGAAAAGAGGGGAGCTGTGGGTAGGGACACATGTTCATACACAGAAGAGATCATCAGAGTGATTCCTGCCCAGGCCAGTGTGAGGAGAGAGAAGGCCACTAGAGTCAAGAGGATACCAGAGTCATGGGAAAAGGGGACAACTTGATCGAGTGGGTCAAATCCAATCCCTCGCTTCTTTTGGTAAGCTAAATGTTATTTCTACATTTTTAGAAGTTTTAAGGAAAAAAATCAAGAAGACTTTCTACTTTATGGCACATGAAAAGTATAAGAAATTCAGATTTCTGTGCCTGGTATAAACAGATGCCCACTCTACAGTGTTTATGGCTTTTTGCACAATAGTTTGTGACAAAAACTGGAAAGCTCTGAATATATGCTATTTGAGGCTTCAAGAAAAGTTTGCTACCTCTACCGTTGGAGAGACAGTTCAGCTGTTAAGAGCACTGGCTGCTCTTGTACAGGCTGAGGTTTGACATCCAGAGGCCACATGGTGGCTGACAACTGGCTGGGTCTGTAACTCCAGTTCCAGGGGATCCAATGCCCCCTACTGGCCCCTGCAGGCATGTATAACATGCCTGTAAGTAAAACACTCATACATGTAAAATATAAATAAATTAATAATAGAAATGAAAGAAAGCTTGCCACGTCTTGCTGTGGGCAGTTGGTTCCATGATTGTTCTGAGGCTGAGGCATATATGCGCATCAGCTGACATTAATGTGCAGTTGGAGGCACCTGAATTTAGAAAGTCAAGGACTGAGCTGTGTTTCACCAGGCCTGCTGAATAGCTTGACCTGAGGGTATTTTGTCTTTTCCTCTTTTTATCTTCTCTGACTCTTGAACTTCTGCTCTGCTCTATGTATCATGCAAGTTATTGTACATTTTTATTACACTTACTATTTTTGTGTGTATGTGTGGGCACACATGTCTGTGTGGAGGTCAAAGGGCAACTCGTGGGAGTCAGTTCTTTCCCTCCTCCATGTGGATTCCAGAGATCGAACTCGAGTCCTGAGGCATGGTGGCAAGTACCTTAACCTGCTGAGCCACCTTGCTGGCCTATGACTGTGCATTTTTAAGGACTATGCAAAGACATTAGAAGCATGTAAAATTGTTAATCAAAGGCATTTGATTTTAGTTCACAGAGTTTTCCATCACTGTCCTATGTCAAAGAGTCCTTTGCTTTCTACCCTTTTTTGAGATTACCAACGATTCTGTATCTGCAGAGTTAAGACTGGCACATGAAGTAAGTGTGCACTGAGGACTTCCTGGTTGAGTTTTCTACTCTTGTAGTTTTTTAAATAAACACTTTGAAGATAGCCCATGGCACAGCTCAGAGGTTCTTCATCTAGAGTCCAGAGAGTTCAGAGTTGCAAACTTGGATGGGGACAGTGAGTTTTATACCTATAATTGAAATTTCAATTATAAACAGACCCAGCAAAATATAGTAATACTATGTATTAATACTTAGAACTCTGTCACCAATTGAAACCACGGGTGTTTGCATGTCACATTACTGTATTGTTGAAGATACTACAGAATACGAGCTTTTTATTACTACAGAGGTAAGATTGTTGCTATAGCTATCTGCAGACACAGCTAGATTTTGTTACTTAATGTTGATAAAGGAGTATATTTATTACTGGGCTGTAACTTTAAAATACTTTGATAAATATAATTCAGGTTTTATTTTTGCAATCCTTTGTGCTTTTTTATATTTAAAAACATTTTCTCCAAGAAGGGGACCATAGGCCACTCAAGATTTTTGTTGTTTTATTTTTTTATTTTATTGGAACAGGGTCTTGCTTTGTAGCCCAGGCTGCCTTCGAACTCATGACCCTTCTGCCTCAGTCTCCCAGATGCTAAAATTATAGACATATGCCACAGCTCTCTGCTCATGAAGGAATTTTTGATCTAAAAGAAGAGCAAGAAACCTCTGTGGGAAGTGCACTCACTCAATCATATTGGCACACACACAGTTCACCCGTCCATAGAGCTTCAGGGGTCCCTAAGTCCGCCTTACAGGGCCAGCATCTAGATCTGCATTTTTAAGAACGAATACCATCTTTGCTAAGCTTTGGGACAATAGGCCATATGAGGGAGAACTTTATTTATTTTGTTAAAGGCCTTATTTAAATGAGTCACTTGTGGGAACTGACTTGCATCGCCCTTATCATAGCTTCGGTGCTTTGGTAATCATTAATTTTACTTCTTTCATCCATAAAAAGAAAAGAGTGAATATGTCCCTATAAAAGAATCCTCATGGTTTGGACCTTGTTGTGCTCAGTGTTTTCCAATGACACACTAAACTATAGTTCACTTCACACTAAACTATAGTTTATATTAAAAGTATTTCTGTGTTTGTATTTTTCAAATATACTATGTATGTGTTTTTTAAGTTTGGAACTGGATACAGGTCAATGGCAGAATGCCTTCTATCATTCTGTGCCTTGAATGGGTTGTTTTATTGTTCTTGCTAGATTAAGTGTATTTCTTATTCATGTATATGGAAGCCAAGGTTCACCTGAGAGTGGAATTTCTGCTCCTTTTGATGTGTTTCAATCCCAGGTTAGAATTTCATGTGCCTGAATGGGTTTTATGCTTTCTTTTGTTATATTCATTACACTGGTTATTTGAATGCTTCTCTTAATTTAATGAGAACTGGGTGAGAGCCTAGATATAATGTCCTGTGTTTCTCAGTCCTAGTAAGTAAACTTCACAAAATATTAGTGCCTGGTTCCTACCCCTAGAGCATCTGATCGAACTGGTCTGTGTTGGGGCAAAGGGACCATCTTTAAAAACTGACTGGGAAGTTCCTCAGTACAACTAGGCTTAAGAACCGTGGCCTAGCTTGGTTCTTCAGAGAAAGGAATCCATCCCCGTAACATGTTAGGGCCCTAGCTAATCAGTCGCAGGTGGTTTTCTCGTCAAAATACCTTTTTTTTTTCTTTCTCAAAATCTGTTTAACAATTTTCCAGCAGATGCAGAACTGTGCAGTCACGACATTCCCTACAGAATATGTCAAATTATATATCCAGCTAGACTATTTCCAAGCCTATTCTTGTCCTGTTTTTCCGTTACCTAAAGAGCTCTTTCTTAGTCAGTGTTCTTGACTGTAATGACCATGTGTCTCTGTAAACTTTCCTATTCTTGTGTGGCAATTAAAAGTGATTTTAGGAAGTAGCTGTGACTATTGTTACTGTAAAAGTCAGACCTCACTATTGACCTTGAGTGTATAATAGGAATAAGTGTGAAAGCATTCTCTTACCCCATCCAGGACACCTGAATGTTAAAAACCATATTGGAAGAAACTTCTCAAACCAAGCCTGCTTTTCCTTTATGAATTAGTATAATTCTAGCTTTTCTGAGGAAAAATATGTAAGACCCTCATGAGCAGAAACGTTACCCAACGATGCTTATGAATCAAATTAATTTATAATCTTTGTACCTTTTACATCCAAACTAATAGATATCTGTCATTGCTTTAACTTAGCATGGTTTTTGATCAACTTTATTCCAAGAGATTTAAGAATGTGGTGGCACACGCCTTTAATCCTAGCCCTCTGGAGGTAGAGATAGGCAGATCTCTACCAGATCAAGGCCAGCCTCGTCCAAATAGTGACTTGCACATGGGCTGGGACTGTGGAGACCCTGTCAAAACAAAACAAACAAAACAAAACAAAAAGAATTAAAGGGTTAGAGTGATGACTCATTGGTTAAGAGCACTGACTGCTCTTGCAGAGGACCCGGCTTCAATTCCCAGCACCCACATGGTGGCTAACAACTGTCCATAACTCCAGTTCCAAGGGATCTGATGCCCTCTTTTGACCTCCTCTGGCACTGCACAGGAAAGGTGCACCTATCTACATGTAGACAATATACTTATACACATAAAATAAAAATAATAAACTATTAAAAAAGAATTAATAATATGTTACCCTTTATATCTTTGATCTTCAAAGAGTGTACTGATTCACAGTACAATAAATAAACCAAACAGCAAATATTTAATATAGCTAGTTAGGCGTCCAAAGATTAGATCATTCAAGTTTATAATACATTTTCTAAAGATTTATTTTTATTATTTCTGTGTATGTGTGTATGTCTGTATGAGTGTATGCCATATGTGTGGGTGCCCACAAAAGCCAGAAAAGGGCTTCAGATCCCCTGGAGCAGAAGTTACAGGTAGTTGTGAGCTGCCTTACATGGGTGTTGGAAATCAAACTAGGGTCCTCTGAAAAAGAAGCAAGCCCTCTTAACTACTGAAACTTTTAAGAATTCTTAAATTAATGTCAGGCTTTCCGATTTATATGATTATTCATGTTTGAGGTGGGCTTTCTTTTACTCTATTTTTTTCTTTCATATTATGTTGAAGTGAATTTTATTACAACTATTTTGAGAAAAACAAATGTGCGCCACATAAGGTGGCAAACCCCTTTCATCCCAGCACTCGGAAAGGCAGATGTAGGTGGATCTCTGTGAGTTCAAGGTCAGCCTGGTCTGCATAGTGAGCTCCAGGTCAGCTGGGGCCACAGGGAGACCTTTGTAGACAAAAAAAAAAAAAAAAATGTACATATGAGATTAAACTTTTTTCTTTCTCTTTCGTTCTCCTATAGAACTCTTTGGATGGAAAATAAATCCAGGATTCTTTGGGAACAGATAAAGTGGTTCGGTGTGTAGTTAATAGGGTGGATGGAAGGAAAAGAAAGTTCTGTGCCAAGTCCTGTCACCAGCCCCGTGCAGAACCATCAGGGTACCTAATGAATCCCCCATCCCAGAGAAGCTGTAAGGGTCTCTTCTGGATCTTTGTATGTGTCATAAACAAGATAATTCTACATTTTTGTATAGTAAAAATTCTTTTCTCAAGTTTTTACTGGAGGACTGAGGAGGTAGCTCAGTTGTGGAAGTACTTGCCTAGCATACGCCCAGGTTCAATCCCCAGTACTGACAAAAATAAGTTACTGCTGTAGTGTTAGCAATTGTCTCTAGAAGTTAAGACCATTCACCGTATAAAGTTAATATTGTATGTGTGCATGTGGATTGTACTTTGATCTGTGCTATATCTAAAGCCATAGGTTAGTGCCTGCCCCAAAGACGAAAGTTAAAAACCGTGACGCTGGTGTTGAGAAAATAATCTTGTTTTAGAGATATGCTTAGCCTTGCAAATAAAGATAAGCATTTTAAGAATTATTTTAAAATGAAACTTGTCGAAGCCAGAATTCAAACATTACAAAAAGAAAACTCAGTACCGCAAGAATGGGTCTTTCATGGTCTCAGGATGATGAAGACCTTTCAAAGTCTTCACTCAAACTCAGAAACTATACTTTTTTAATGTAAAAATATTTCTGAGGCCAATGAGATGGCTCAGCTGGTAAGGGTGCTCGCCATCAAGTTTGATGACCTGAATTCTACCTCTGGACCCACATAGTAGAAGGACAGAACCGACTCCCACAAGTTGTCCTTGGACCTCCATATGTGCACCCCCACACATACACATATAGGTAAATAAGTGCAATGTGTTTTTTTAGTCTTTAAATTTTTTTAATTAAAATTAAGTCAAAAGAGACAATTTGGGAAGTAATATATAACTCACAGATAACACAGGGCTGTTTTCCAAAATATACTATGCCATTATTATAATATATGCATGATATGGACTGAGTTGAAACTCTTATAAAAGGTTCAATGGGATAATATATTAACATGGTAGACTTTTCAAGTACGTAAAATAAGTAAAATGGTATCTATTGTTAACGATTTAGAGAAAAGAATACATTTATAAACCATATAATATCCTTGGTACAGATACAGATTAAAGCCATTGTGTTATTACTTCCAGAAAAGAGAAAAGTGTGTAGATTTACTTTCGAAAGAAAATTCAAAATACATAGAAAAAAGAAAAAAGCTATACATGTACATAACTTAGACGTATTCTATGTATATAGGAGAGACAGAGATAATGAACATGTTGACAGTCAAGGAATGCTGGAGAATCTGAAGGGTTTTTTTTTTTTTAAGTCTGACACTGTCATACATGTATTTAATACATTCTGTTAGCTCTCCTCACCTGTTCTCTCTTTCTGATCTCCCTCCCATCTTTCTCTTCCTGCAGGTCCATCTTTTCCAGATTCATGACTTTTTCATGGTTTTGTTTTGTGATCCATTTAGTTTAACCAGAGTCATCTGTGCCACCATTGAATTGTGACCATCCAATGGAGGCTGGTGGAATCACCAGTGGATACACATTGGAAGGCACTGATGCTCCCTCTCCCACAATCTATCAAGAGCAAATAGTTCAGCAGGGAGCGGTAAGGCAGGGGTCTGAGATGTTTTTTTATCCCATTTACAATCTAACAAGATAACTCACAATGGTCTCATGGATACTAGCAGAAAGCATGAGATTTCTGGATTAGAATCAAAGGTCTTTATTGCTCCAGATCTAGCAAGCAATATATCAGCACACATGTGTATCCTTTGCCCCCAAGCATCCCTAGGGGCAGCATGAGCATAACATCTTCATACCTGAAGATGCAGTGGGTTTTATTTCAGGAGAAAAACTGAAAATGCCTTCTACATGTGAACCTCAATCTGAACCTGGAAGGGCAGGCAGTAAGTAGCTTGGCCCTTTGCTTAGGAAGGAGACGCTGTCTGTAGCTTCCAAGGCTCTTCTCCGCAAACATTCTTAGAAAGACAGTCCAGAATAAGTGGCCATTAGCCCACTCACAAGATGTGCAGATCCAAGATGTTTGTGAAGAATTAGTTGTCCGTCTTATTTGTAAATATGAAGTTTAAGGACTAAAAGTAACTCTTGGTACTTTGAGACTCTTAGCTAAGTTGTATGGGGCGTGTATTTATTGGTATTGTCTAGATTAGCAGGCCTGCATCTGGTATCACTAACTCAGACTGGATCAAAGGTCACTATGGCACAAACTCCATTCTCCTCTCTGACCCAAGGGCAAGATATTGGTCAATTGAGAATGCTGACATAAATCACTCTGACAATTAACCGCAGTTGTCAGCAGCGTCACCTTGGCACTCACGATAGGGGACTTGTTATACTTGAGGGTTTGAGTTTTGCATTGGAGCACACTGAAATCAAGTCACAGTCTGTGCTTTGCAAGTATGAGTTGAAAACTGCGATTGGAGGTTTAGCCTTTGCTTTGGCACCTGGATAACGGAGTGTACTGTGGGAACAAGCTTTCATTCATCAATGGAGCACAGTGGGTTCCTGTTGCACAGTTCAGGGTGGCCAGAAGGAGGAATGGTGGGCTGCTGCGATGAACTGGCACCCTGTTAGAAAGGTGTTGGGCCCTCCTGGGTGACCTTGAATACTCTTTGTTTCTGCAGCACCATTGACCCTTATTTTTAAACTTTTATAAGTATAATAAACATTCATAAAATATGTAGACCTTGACTGTATTGCTCAATAAATTTTCATGAAGTGGGCATGCTTGCATAACCTGAACCCAAATAAGGAAACAGGGTACTTTCTAGATCCCAGAAGCCCCTTCTGGTCACTACCTTCCTAATGCCTCCCTCCTGATCCGTGTTACTATTTTTGAACTCTTACAAATAGAATTCAATATTGTCCCCCTTTTAGGAGTACCTAAATCTTTTTGGTAGTGTGTTTGAGACAGGGTCTCACTCTGTGTCCCTGGTTGGCCTTGAACTCAGAGAGATCTGACTCCCTCTGCCTCCCAAACTCCGGTATTAAAGGTTTGTACCACCATACCTGGCCCAAATTAGACAATTTTATGAATGTATACCCAGAAATATATATGTGATTCTGGTCAATCATACCTCAAAAAATCTGATAAATGGATGAATAAATCATTTATATTGATAAAAAATGAAAATAAAAATCAAGTGTGATGTCACATACCTACTAAGCGGTTCAAGATCAACCTAGGCTACATCGTGAGTTCAAGGAAGGCTTGGACTACAAAGCATGATTGTGTTTCAAAGGTCAGGTTTTTTTAAAAAGTATATTCTGAGAGGATTTCCCTGGAGGTTATTCCCTGTTCTTGAGTTGGGGCTTTAGGGTTAAGTCATAAGATTATTTTATTAGACAAAAGTTACAAAGCATGGCATTTTAAAATATTTCAAAGAAAAAGAAAAAGATCACTAAAAAGCATGGAATAGTAAAGAAAATTTCCACCCTTAGGGTCAAGCCATCTGCTCCAAATGGAAATGCTGATGGCGTGGCTATCAGAGGACACGCTGAATACATCAAGTGGGGCCTCCTTCTTATCCTCCTTAGGTAGATAACTGGAAGGAACATGTAGGAAATCATGGGCAATTCGAGAAGTTCTAAAGTAGAGCTAAGCCATTAAAGAGGACGGGACACATCTTGCAGGACTTAGGGCAAGGCGGTTGTGAAGCCTGTAGATGCCATTGGCTTTCCCAGTAGGTTCTGAGAATAGTGCAGTGTTAGGTGAGAGCTCACTCAGGTGGCTCCATTAGTTTACCTAACATGTCTGGATCCCAGGAAAATCCTTTGTAGGCTCAGGCTGGGCTTTCCTTTTCAAAAGCGTATCTAAAAGTTGAATTGATTCCTAGAGAGACTTTGCATGTCCTTCTGCTGTGGTGTCTTTGGTTTTCTTTTCCATTTTTAGCACATAGAATACAAGGAAACCTGAGGGTAGTTTTGTTTTATTTCTTTTTTTTTTTCTTCTCAATTGAGGAACACCACCAGCCACCCGTATAGAGTTTTCTTTTTAATGTTCATATGAAAAAGAGATGCCAAGTCATACTTTGAAAAAAAAACAAGTTTCCTGCTGATGCTTCCAGAGGCACATTCAGGCAGAAGCTATAGAAAATGAACCTTGTGCTAAGAGGCCCCTGGGATAGAGATGGACGCGTGTAGATAGGATCGCCCGCCCGGTGTTCCATTCACGGTGGGACAGGAGATGCTCTGCTCCTGCATCTTCCCCTGAGCATCTCAGAACAGTGTCAAAGTCTGCTCCCTCTCTTCACGTCTTGCTGCCTTGGCACGATGACAAGAGCACAGGAGGAGGCCCGGGCTTCCTCCTGTCAGAGGCCAGATGTTCACTAGCCAGAGGATATCAAGCTGCTTGCTTTCCACTCTGGAAAATAAGATGTTGGCAGCCTTCAAGTCCAGATGGAAGATTTATTTTTATTTTTAAAACTATTTTTATTTTTTGTGTATGAGTATATTGTCTTCCTGTATGTAAGTGCACCCATGCTGTGCAATGCCCAAGGAGGTCAGAAGAGGGCGTGGATCCCCTGGAACTGGAGTTAAGAGGGTTGTTAGCCACCATTGCATGCTGGGAACCCGACCTGGATCCTCTGTAAGAGCAGCCAGTGCTCTTAACTGCTGAGCTATCTCTCCGACCCTGGGAGATTTGTTTTTTTTCATGACACAAGTAGTGATTGGGTATATATGTATAGATATACTAAAATAGTTTCTTCTTTTCATGGCAGTTTATAAAATGTGTGGACTGCCCTCGGTAGAACTTTGTCCTTTCCCGCCACACACTCCTTCCCACTGTCAAATCTGTGAGCTGTGCCAGCCAGGAGGGGAATGGCAGGTCTCCAAAAAACACAGTGGGTAGGGACAGGATCTTTTACTCATTGGTTGATAGTGGGGGAGGCTGCTGCTGTTTAGAATATCTGAATTCCCCGTGTTTGGAGTCTGAAGTTGCTTTCTCTTCCCCTTCTTCCAATTTACATCCCACTCACAGATCTTTGCAGACTCCGTATCTCATTCATCTAGCTCCTGGCCAATAAACCAGCTCATAGCTAATTTCAAGGCAATATGAAGATGCTGAATATTCTCAATATAAACTATCAGATCTTGGAGGAAATTATTTAAACTCTGAAAAACTATTATGTCTGCAATTTCAGAACTGACTATAGAGGAGTATGCTCTTGAGACCACACATAGTGTTTTCTCATAATGCAGGTTTTGTGGGGTTTTTTTTAACCAGTGAAAAGTTGAAGCCAAGACCAAATTAACACCAGAGAAAGGGAACATTTCTTTGAAAACATTTCCTAAAGAGAGAATTTTATCAGTGATGGAAAAAAAAAAAAACAGATGTTCAAGGCACAGAGGGAAACATCTCTAGTATTCAAAAGGCATATGTGTTTAATAAGTCCAGGATTAGTGGTTATTTTCTGAGAAATTGACCCTTACTACGATGCTACATAAGATGCAAAAATGTCTAGTTAAGTCTGAATTCCAGACAAATGAATAATTTGTTAGTGTTAAGTATGCCCTAAATAGCACATGAAGTGTTCTATATTTTTATTTTTAAAATCTGGCAGCTCAGGGCTGGAGAGATGACTAAGGGCACTGACAGGTTTGCAGAGGACCCAGGTTCGTTCCTCCACACCCACATAGAGGCCAACAACTGTCTGTAACTCCAGTTCCAGAGGACCCAATACTCTCTTTTGAACTTCTTGATCATTGCATGGCACAAGTGTACTTACATATATGCAGGCAATACACTCCCACACATAAAAAATAAAATATTTAAAATCTAGCAGCTTGAACTAGGTTTTCAATTTTTTTCAGTACCATCTCAACAATTAATATTTTTGGAGAATTTCTGGTATAAGGGTGAGAATCCGAGGTGCCTCAGGAGATCCAGACCTGAGTTCCTTTCTGTAGCCTGTAGCTCTTGGTACATGGTGCTTAATAATTTTTTTTGAAAAGTTAAAGGAACAAAAGAACTAAAGAACAGTAGCATTCTTATCACCTGGAAATAAATACAAGGTCACATATATGAAAAGATAATGTAACTAATACTGTCTTATTTGGAATTTTAAGTGGTTGACTTTCTGGACTTGCTCACTTAGGTAAAGGATTCAGTTACTAACTCGGTCACTTCTACTTCAACAAGAAGTGATAGAGATTAAGCAGTAATTAAGCAATAATTGTCTTATCTGAATTTCATATGTTCTTTTTTAAGTTTAAACCCCTTTCATTTTATTCATATGGTACATTAATGTTTTTTTCCAAAGAGAGGAAATAATTTTATTAAGTCTACATGAGCTGATTAGATTTTAGTGGAGTTCTGATCTTTTTCATTGAATTTTTTTTCTTTGATCTTTTTTGAGACAGGGTCTCCTTGTAGCCCCAGCAGCCTTGGAACTCACTATGTAGACCAGGCTGACCTCAGTCTCACAGAGTCCACTTGCCCCTGCCTCCCAAGTGCTGGGATTAAAGGCACGTGCCACCACACCCAGCTTCTTTTTATTCCATTTTTGTGAATTTCATACAATATATTTTGATCTTGTTTACACCCCATCTCAATACCCCTCTAGCCCTCTACCAGATTTCATGTGCTCTGTCAAATACATCAAGATCTATTGAGTCCAATTTGCATCCCCAAATGTCCTTCAGTGTGCATTCATGCACTGGAGCCTTGTTAACCTATCGAGTGTCACACCCTGAAAGAAGACAGACTCTCCCAGCAGCCATCAGTTGCCAATAGTTCCTCAGCCAAGGTCAGGGCTTCTTCCTGACTTCCTGCTCTCGTGCTGGGATTTTGTCTGCGCTCAGTTTGTATGGGGCCTGTGCATTCTGTTACCATTACTGTTAGTTCATATGAGTAACTGACCAGGTGTCTGGAAATCTCTGTTTCCTTGTGGTCATCTACCACCTCTGTCTCTTACAATCCTTCTGCCCCCTTTTCTGCAATGGTCCCTGAGCCTCGGGTGACAGAGGTTTGATATAGGTGTCCTTTCAGGGATAAGCACTCTACTCTGCAGTCTCTTACTCTCTGACTTTTGACCAGTTGTGGCTATGTGACCATCTATTGCATGAGGAAGCTTCACTGATGAGTGGTGAAAGATGTATTAATATTCTTTTCTCCCTGTTCCACTATGTTCCCTGAGCCTTAGTTGTAGAGGTTGTAGAACACTAATTTTTAGCAGCTGTATTGAGGTATAATTATTGTACAAATATTTTGTGCTTCATATATTCCATTTGATGAGTTTGGACAAATATCAATCTGCTTTTTTGGGTCATTTGCTATAAACTGCACTCAAATCTATAAGTATATATAATACTTTTAAAAAAAATATTTCTTGCCAGGTCTGGTGGTGCACACCTTTTATTTAATACCAGCGCAGAGGCAGGTGGATCTCTGTGAATTCAAGGCCATCCTGGTCAATATATAGAATTCCAGGCTAGCCAGAGCTACGTAGTAAGACCCTGTCTCAAAAAAGCCAATAGAGAGAATGCATACAATGAACTATCACACCTACCCTCCCAATCCCTTCCCTAACTTCTCCGTTATCCCCCCAGCATTACCCCTTCCAACTTCATAGATTTTATTTTATCTATTTTTGTGTGTATATGTGTTTAAGAGCATATGCACAAGTCTGTGTGAGGGAATGTACATCTACATCTGTGCACAGAAGAGAGTGGCGGATCCCCCAGAGCTGCAGTTGTGAGGTGCCTGGCTCCTTAGAAAGGTGCTAGGATCTGAACCTTGGGCCTTGTGATTTTGCATAGCAAGTGCTCTTAAGCACTGAGCCGTCTTTCTAGCCCTCTTTTTGGTACATTTTAAATCCCACAATATTCCAGGCACACAGATTCAAAGTATATATATATTAGGCCCTAAAATCTCCTATCCATGAAGCAGACAGGTATGTGACCTAAGCTTGTGCAAATTAGCTAGTGTTTCCTAGATTTGCCTAAGCATTAAAATCATCTGAGGCACTTTTTTTTTGTTTGTTTAAACAACAATACTAAAACCTTCCTACAATTCTTGAACCCTACTTCTGATCAATTGAATCATAATTTGTTGGGGAGGGCCCTCAGAATATGTATTTTCCACAAGGATTGCATTGGAGTCTTACAATTAGTTAAACTTCAGAAATCAGCTATCAGGACAAACAGGATCCTATGGCGTCAGAAGAGGAAATTGCTCAGTTTGGCTGTGGGTGAAAGATTAACTGAAGCCTGTTGTAATGTGTAAACTAGACATAAATGAGGGCAGTGAGCAAGGAGTAGAGAGAAGACCATCCAAGCAAGGGGAATTGGCAAAGGTCTAGAAGCCTGAAAAAGAATGTCTTACTTTAGAAAGAACCATGGAATTCATATGACCATGGGTAGAAGAGCCCAGTGTGGTAATCCCAGCACTGGGGGAGGATGAGGCAGGACAATTACCAGTTTGAGGAGACCCTGTCTCCAAAACAAACAGACACGGGGAAGGCCGCAGTAGGGGAGGCTAAAAAGGGTAGCCGGCTCCCCGCGCCTGTGAGCATTGCTCTAACAGTCACAGTGTCCTTTGTAAGATTTTAAGCCAGAGAATTTTACTCTTCCGGCAGAGGGAAGAATGGCCTGATGGGAGAGAGATAGTTTGAAGGGTCTCAGGGAGGCTTCTGGGAAACAATCAGACAAAAAGCCGCAGGATGATTTGAGGAGCATTGGCTAAATTTGGGGATAGGATCTGGAGAGAGATTGACTATTTTTAAAAAGAGGAGAGAAAGGGTGACTCCTCAGAGAATAGAAGTGTGAATTGTTGCTGGAGGGAGAGGAAGCTGTGAAATGGAGTAAGGGACAATGATGGAGGGGACAGTTCATCGCGATCATGCTGTTTCAGTGGCTGCAGAGGACCATAGCTACTAGGCATTTGGAAATCTAAAAATACAGATCTGGGATTCTTAGCCACTTGATAGTAGGCAAAGTTTTGGGAACAGGTGGAATCAATGAGTGTCCACTGAAAATTGTTCCGGAAATAGCACTATGAAACCTTGAGAGGTTGGCCCTGTGACGATCTCACTGCCATTGGGAGATAATGCAGCACCCTGGCATTGGCCATCCTAACTTCCAGAACCATGAGGAGTCTTGTCTTCATAAATTACCTAGAGAATGGTATTTTGTGATAACAGCATAATACACAGACTAAGTCGGCGCCAGAGCAGACCGTGGGTGATGTTTGTAGTCAGTTTTCAGGTGTAAACTTTTCAGAGTAGTGATTTGTGATCATCATCTGCAAGAGCTTTTCCACTCACAATGATGTATATTTCAGTTGACTATCTGTGGGTTGATTATTTTTGTGGGAGGCAAAAACAGTAGAATTATTTGCAGAGGATGTATTCAGGGAGTATGTAGCTCACTTGACATAGGAAACAGTGTAAATAAGTCTCTACTTTTGTGTTGCATTATTTCTCATTGCTGTGACTATAGCTGACGTCACTGGATATAGTTATGGAAAAAAAACATTAAATTGGTCAGTATAAGTATACTTTGGGTGTATCAGAAAATAAATACAATTGAGTTGGCAAGATGGCTCAGAGGTAAAGGTACCTTCTGTCAACCTAACAACCTGAATTCAATCCCAGGGACCTGCATGGTGGAGGAGAGAACTGACTTCCACAAGCTGTCCTCTGACTTCCATACTTGGACCCACGTGCATACACACATGTACACAAAATAAATAAATAAATTTTAAAAATATACTTTTAAAAAGTAATGCATTTTAGGCCAGGCATGGCATGGTGGCACACTCCCTTAATCCCAGAAGAGGTAGATGAATTTCTGTGAGATCAAGGCCAGCCTGGCCTACATGACAAGTTCCAGGCCAGCTGGGGTTATAGGGAGACCCTGTCTCAAAAAGGTCAAAAAAGAAAAATTAATACATTCTAATTACATCAAAATAGCTAGATGTGTGAAGAGCATATTGGCCCAGCTGTGAGCAATAATCAAATTGAAGACATTAGCAACAATATAAATATTTTAGATTTTCTTAAAATACTCCTTTATATGATCTAAATAGATACTATATGTGATATTAACAAAGTACATCTCAGAATAAAAGCAAGTGAACAAGTATATATGTTAATTAATTAAAACTTTACTATGCAAAATATAGAAAAAGAAGGACCAACACTATTTTTGTGTGGATCAGGCCATTGCTTGAATGGAAGTTTATTAATTTTGAAAGAGACAAACATCATAAGTAACTTATTACAACAAAACTACATTTTCTTATATCAATACAAATTAGTTTAGGAGAGAAAAAACAAGAAACACAACAAAATAGAGTATTTAGACATGGGTTTGTAACTTGTTTTAATGTCTCAGGAACATAAACCAGCAGTTGATAATAAGACCTATGAAACAGTTCATAACCCCTTTATTAATCTTCAAATTTCGCTTATTATTCCGTGTGTGCGTGATGGGGGGTGGGGCGGGATCAGAGGACAGCCTTATAGCCTGGCCTCCTCCTTCCACCTTTCAGTGCATGAAACACAAAAGTGCTTCCGTCTGCTGAGCCATCTCACCAGTCCTAGTACATGATACTTGATATCTAGTTATTGTTTGCCCATGAATATAGTGTCAAAGTCTTAAGACACATAATCTCACTGAATCCTCAATGGAATGTGACCTTGAAGTTTAGAAATTCTGTCTGGGTAGGACAAAGACTTGGACATACAAACTGCCTTGCATCTTCCTCAGCCACACCCCTACTTCTGAGCAGCAGTTTTCAGACCTGTCAATGAATGTCAGTGTCTAGCCTCCCACACTTTGAACAAGAAATGAGACAATATATGTGAAAAATGTGGCTTCTGTGTGCTTCATAGTACAGTCATCATTCTGAAAATGAACCCTGACATCATCTTCCAACTGCAACTGGAGGAGTGGGGATGGTTGGAACAGTTAAAAGCAAGAAAATAGAAAAGCATAGTGCCAGAGGGCCAAGTTCAAATAGGAGGAAGTGGGACTGTGCTTGGAGGGTTTGTGGGTTTGTTCGCACTGTGTGGGAAATCCTAGGATGGATGCGCTTGCTGATTTTTAATGAAGATATCATGCATATCTCTAAACTTCACTGGGTCGTGGTTCCGGGATTCCTCATTGCTTCAGGACGCTCCCCTTTGAGACACTCCTCACTGTGACTCATGTGACTTGGAATGGGCTCTGGGGCTGCCCCACCCCTCCATGAAACTGCTGAAGTCTTTTCTCCTCATTATTCTTTTCTGATCAGAAAAACTCAAGGCTGAGGTGCTCTGCCATGACCCAGGGTGCCTAGCCTTAAGTTCTGGAAGTTTCTCTGGCTTTCCCCTTTCTGACCCACCAATGGGATTGGGAGGTGTGTCCAGCAGTAGACCACTGTACCTGGGCTGCATGACATGGTCTGGAATCTGTAGAATTCATGAAGCTGATCTGGGGCAAGGGCCATCCCCTCCCCTAGTAACAAAGTATTTGCCACTCCAAGATGGCCAAAATAATGGTAGGGCATTGGATAGAATGAACAGCCCTCAAAGGGGTAGCTGAGCATGCGGTGTTTCCTGAGTGGGCCTCAGGAATCAGAGCAGAAACAATAACAGCAATATCTCCATTGTTTGTATGAAACTCATCATCCCATATAAGTGCTGTCTGGGCCCTTATCTGATGTGAACAAGAGTCAAATTTTCCCAGACCTGTCCTAGAGAGAACCCATATCCCCAAACCCTTCTAAATCTGGGTGATTTAGATCTATCGTCTGTCTCCATCTGGTTCTTGTCAGATTGATGGAACAGCCTAGTATGTTAGGCTATTTTTTCTATTATTTTCTTTGCTACTTTATTTAGACAAATATTTAATCACTTTGTCAACTCCATGAGGAAAGTATCCCATTTTTCAGAGGAACATATAGAGGCTTAGAGTTATTAATAACTTGTCCACGGTCATAGAGCAAGGAGACTGTAAAGCAGGCTTCAAATCCAGGTCTGCTGGACTCCAAAATCCAGTCTCCAATATTGCTCTTGTGCTTGCTGGTGAGAGATTTTCCTGGCTCAGAAATCTAAAAGAAGCATGGATTTTTTTACAGAATTTTTCTATGAGGCCCAGCATAGAAGCATGCCACCAGCTTTGAGGTTTCCAGGTCACTTCCTGCTAAGTGACAGTGTTAGGCAGGTGCCACGGACGAACTGTCCTTCATGTACACACGGGAAGTCGGCCAGTTACTGCCTTAATATGTGTTTTGTTTCCTATAGAGAGAATCCTTTTTCTGCCAGCCATTTTCTTTCCAAAGACTAGAACGCCACATGCCATTTAAGGACTACAAAGCTTTCAGCAAGGAAAAGAGCCCCAGTGACTACCTGCCCCTATTGAGTTCAGTTATTTGTTTACATTTTGCAAAACATCTGGGTTGATTTTGAAATAAACGAGCAAAACACCTTGCTGAGCCAAAATGAGCCCAGTAGCTGGCCATCTGAAGGAAGGCATAGAAAGTCATGATTAAGATGCAATCATAGGATCTGAGAGCTCTGGCTGCTGTCCAGGGTTTGGTTCCCAAAACCCAGATTGGGTGGGCTACAACTGCCTGCAACTCCTGTTCTGGGGGCATCCTTTTCTAGCCTCCGTGGGCGCTGCATGTGCTGCACATATCAACAAGTAGGCATGCAGACACATGCACATAAATAGTAAATAAATGAATATTGTAAAAGAAATGCCACTACAGCCGGGATTGGCGGCAAGCACCTGTGATCCCAGCTATTCGGGAGGCTAGAGCAGGAGAATAGCAAGTTCTAGGCCATCCTGGACTGCACAGCAAGTTTCCAAGCCAGTTTTAAAAGGACTGGAGATACCATTTCAATTGTAGAGTGCTTATCTAGCATGTGTAAGGCCCTGATTTCAAGCTCCACCACTGTTAAGAAATAAAACAAATAAATATGATACTATATTAGAGTAGTTCCTTCTGGTAAATTGTAAACTATTTTTTAAAAGAAGAACTTGTTGAGCTGGCTCTTAAAATCACATCATAGTTTTCACAGAAGACTGACAGAGCCTGGAGTTTATTCTGGATTTCTACCTGTATGAAGAAAAAAAAATAGCCCAAAAAGAGAGAAAAATTCCATCTCTTTAGACACAAACGTGAGGGTTCACATGCACAAGTGGGCAGGACATCACAGACTAATACACTGTGACTGGGAGCGGGCAGGACATCACAGCCTAATACACTGTGACTGGGAGCGGCTTCCTGTTCCAGGAAAGCAGCCGCGGTGAACAAGAGGATCCCGTCCTCTCAAATGTTACATATTCTTTGTTTGCTTACTTTAAAGTTTTTTTATTTATTATTTTTATTTTGTGTGTTTGATGTATTGTCTGCAAGTATGTAAGTGTGCCTGTGTTGTGCAATGCCCTGGAGATCAGAAGAGGATGTCAGATCCCCTGGAACTGGAGTTACAGACAGTTGTGAGTCACCATGCAGGTGCTGGAAACCAAACCCAGGTCCTCTGCAAGAGCTCTAGCCACTAAGCCACCTCTCCAGCCCCGTTTGCTTATTTTTTAAAGTGGTTTTTTTTTTTTTGTATCTCTAGTAAGTTTTATCATGAAATACACATTCTAACTGTGCTGTCAGTGTTGAAAACATGAACACCTGTGCGTCTCAAGCAAGCCTTTATCAAGACATAAAACATGACTGTCACCCCAGAGGTGGCTGGTGTTCTAGTGTGGTTGATTCATTTCCCCCATTTGGGGACATCCTGTGAGTGGAATTCTATAATACATAGTTTTTCTGTAAGACTTTCTTTAAGTTGCATGCTTTTCATTCTTTGCCATTCACATTGCACATACTAGCCGTTCCTTCCTTTTCGTTGCTGAATAATATTCCACCCTTCTAGTGTTTTACCCTGGTGGTTTTTTTTTAATTATTAATTAATTTTTATTTTATGTGCATGCGTGTTATGCCTGCATGTAGGTGCACCTGTGTGGTACAGAGAATGTGGATGACAGAAGAGGGTGTCAGATCCCTTGGAACCAAGTTATAGATGGTTGATAGCCAACATGTGGGTGCTGGGATCTGAAGCCAGGTCTTCTGTAGGAACAACCAGTGCTCTTAACTGTAGAGGTATCTCTCCAACCCCCTTGCCCTGGTGTTTGATTCCAGGGGAGATATCTAATTTTTTTTTTTTTGATAACAGCTATTTCCAGTTTTTAGTTAAAGTTGTTAAGAACATGCTTGCACAAGTCTTTTTGTGGGCACATGCTTTCATTTCCCTTGAATGACCATAGGGAAAGTAATGTTTACTTTTTTGAGAAAGGGTGATACTTACATTCCCACCCTCGACATATGAGACACACCCTTGCTGCTGTTAGGTGATGTCAGTGACATCTCATTTTCATTGTACTTTCGTTGTCTGTTTCTCTCATGATCTTTTGTACTTCCTGGTGTGTATCTTTCTCTGTGAGATCATTGTTCTGAGCTATGGTCCTTTTTTAAAATTGGGTTCTGGGACTGAAGAGATGGCTCAGCAGTTAAGTGCACTGGCTGCTTTTGCAGAGGACCATGTCCACGGTGGCAAACAACCATCCTAACTCCAGTTCCAGGGGATCTGATGCCCTTCTCGGACCTCTGTGAGCACTACACAACATAGGTGCATTTACACATCTGCAGGCAATACACTCATACACATAAAATGAAAATAAGTAAAATATTTTAAAAATTGAGTTCTTTTTAAATTATAGACTTAAGGGTGTCCTTATATACCGTTATAAACAGTATGCGTTACACCATCACTCACACACACACACACACAAGGAGTCTTCCAGAGAGTGGGGCCAGTTACTCCATCATCTCATCTGTCTTTCTACCAAATTGATGCCATGGATTCTGCTTGCTTAGTACTATATTCCCAGTGTCTAAGATCACCCTAGCACAAAGTAGGAGCTGAATAAGCATTTACTGAAAAATATCAGTGAAGGAACACATGAGTTAACTTCCAGTCCTGATATTCAGACACAATAGTCTTGAATATCATGACATTAGGACAGATGGTGCAAGAGACAGAGAAAAGGGAAATACGGATGTGATTCTGGAATTACAAAGTAAACCTGGCAGAGAGGATCCAGAATATCAGGGTGCTTGTTCGCCCCAAGGGAGTGCTACTGTGATGTCTCAGGAACCAGTATGGGCTGTCCTCACTGCAGACCATTACTGCTGCGTAGCCCACTGCCTCTCCCACTTCCAGTTTGGGGTTCTGACCAGATTTGTCTGATGGAGCATCTTGATATTCACTTTGGAAAGTTTAGGTCACTGACCTGGTTGTCCCAGCACCCTGTGCTTTGGACCACTTCCTCTGAGCCCCGTAGTCATGTGCTTCTTGAATCTCTATAAGTCTTTCTTAAATTTAGGGAAGTTTTCTTCTATAATTCTGTTGAAGATCTATTCAATGCTATTGGCCTGAGATTCTTCTCCTTCCTGTGTGACTATAATTTGTAGATTTGGTCTTTTCATGTTTCCAAATTTCCTGAGTATTCCATTCCATTTATTTGTTTAAATTTTACATACTCTTTGCTTAAGGAATCCAAATCTTCAACTTTGCCATCCAGTCTTGATATTCTGTTTTCTGTTCATTCACTCTGCTTATGAGACTTTCTTCTCTTGTTTCCAATTGGCCGACTGAATTTTTCACTGTCGTGTTCATTTCTGTTTGGGTTTTCTTCACTATTTCTATATCTGTTGTGAATTCACTTTTCAAGTCATGAGTTGTTTTTAATATTTTATTAAGCGTCATGTTTGTATACTCTTGAGTTTCCATCACAGCTGTATGCCTTTCCTCTTTGAGTTGTCTGTGTTTTCTTTAAGTTCTTTGATCATTTTTATGATTGTTCTTTTAAATTCTTGAGTCCCTCATGGAGGTTCTCCTGTAGTGCACTTCTGTAGGACTAGTGGGTTTTGTTGGGGACATGTTCTCATGGTTTTTCATATTATTTGTGTTTGGGTGTATGGATGTTCTTTGTTGGTTATGTGTCTAGTAGGAGCTTCTTCGATACTTTAGTTTAATTTAGTTTTGGTTCTGTTTATATGGTTTATGTAGCTTGGTTGCTTTTTGTTTAGGAATGGGAGATAAATTTGTGCATGTTTCAAGTTCTTTCAGGGTAGTAGACTAGTCTGAGTGGTTGGTAGGACAGGGTAGTAGGTAGGCTGGTCAAGTTAGTAGGAGGACTGGTCTGTGTCAGATAGATCAGAAGCCAGTAGAGTCTATGTTAGGGAGTTTAGCTAGTCTGGGTTAGGAAGCTAGTCCAGAGATGGGCCAAAAGAATGGAATAGAGATGACGAGTTGGACAGGATCTGACTTGTGGGCAGGTCTGTCTCATGGATCAGGAGCCAGGGAAGATGGAGGTGGCAGGACTGCTTGAGGTATAATTTAGGAATCTATGTTAAGCTGCTTAACTACTCTGGGTTAGAAAGCTAATCCAGACAGCTGAGTGGGAAGAACTGGAACCCATCTGGGAGCAGGGCTGGCAAGGGACAACATGAGTGTGGACCAGAGGATGGAATGGAGTTGGGGTGGGCAAGATCTAACTTACCAGACTCCTAAGTGGGCAAGTCCTCCCAGAGGAACCCAGAAAGATGGAGGTGGGAAGACCGCCTGAGGAGGGACTTAGGAATCTATTCTAAACTGTTTAGCTAGTCTGGGTTAGAAAGTTGGTCCAGAAATGGGGGCAGAGGGCTGTAGCCTGGCTGAGGGCAGGGCTGGCATGGGACCAGTGGATTTTTTTTAAAAGATGATATGATGTTGGTGGGGCATGTGTTGGGAGGGATGGAGGAGAACTGGAGGAGTGACATGAAGGGAAAAGGAGGAGTGAGTATAATGTTTCATGTATATGAAATTCTCACAGGCTAAATAAAATTAAAAGATGAGTGCAATAGCACATGCCTGTAATTCCAACACTGGGTTCTTAGCCTGGCTCCTGAGCTCAAAGTATAGGGAGAGAATTTATCTCAAAAAATAAGACAAAGCTGGGTGTAATGGCACTTGCCTTTAATCCCAGCACTCTGGAGACAGAGGCAGGTGGATCTCTGTGAGTTATAGGCCAGCCTGCTCTACATAGTGAGTTGTAGGCCAGCCTGGTCTACATAGTGAGTTGTAGTCCAGCCAGATCTCCCAGATCTAGGGGGACCCTGTCTCAAAATTAAAATAAAGGACAGAGTGATCAAGGAAGACACCCACCATCAAACTCTGACCTATACCCATGCATATAATGAAAGAGAGAGAGAGAGAGAGAGAGAGAGAGAGAGAGAATGCTCAAATATTTTACAGTTCACACTGTAAAATTATCACATCACAGACATGTACAAGCAGCTCCAAACCCACTGATTTACATGTCATTATAGTTTCTTTGGATCACGGGATATTTTCTAAGAATCCACCCCAAACTGTACTTACTAGATTAACTTTTTTTTTATTCATTAGACATGCACCTTCCAATGAGAGTTTCAGATCAGGTTCTGAAAGTCTGTTACCTCACTAAGATGATGTTATGACAACAGAAATACAGGTACTTGATATGTGAACTCGTCTCCATAAATAGTACATTTTCATTTCTGTTGGGGTTTTTGAAAGGCTACAATCTTCACACATGGACCCTGGGGAGAGCAGAAATGAGCTTCGTTCTTGTGAAGACCTAGCCCCATGTGCCCCCAAACTAAACTCTTACCTGGTCACTGCTTTCTAGGTGCAGGGGGAAGCCTTGTTTGCTTTGTTTTGTTTGTTTACTTTTTGAGACAGTCTCACACTATAGTGCAGGCTGGCCCGGAACTCACTGTGTAGCCCAGGCCGACCTCAAGTTCCAGGCAACCCTCATGTCTCAGTCTCACTAGAACTGGGATTACAGGTGCCTGACTGGCTCTCAGTCTTTACACTGATACCCAGCTCCACAGAGACAGAATGGGCCAACCTGCACTTCCTGGAATTCCCCATGCTGCTGGAGTATTTGTTCTCAGCTCACAGGATATGAGGAGAACATGCATTACAGAGGCAAAGACATTCCCCTACCACTAAAGTAAGGAAATACACAAAAAAGTGTCATGGAACCAGAGCTATGGCACAGCATCCAAATAGCCTAACTTAAATGATAGCCTCAAAAGATCATGGCAGATATTCTAAAGGCAGTGTTTGTTTCTAAGTTAGAAGACTCATCAGCTGTTACTCTGCTAGTTCTAGAAGAGGGGATGCAGCCGAGGAAAACCACGATCATCATCTGCTGCCACATACGAATTTTACTGGTTATTTAGCATGTCGTGTTGCATTTGTGTGAATCCATGAGATATGGTACAGTATTTAAAAAACAATTATTATGACTTATATTAAGAGAAAGGAATGGGATGGAGAGAGGACGTTCATATACTCTATGCAGATGTGGAAAGAAAACTACACTGGGGATGAGGGTGAGCCTTCTCCAAGTGCCTTCCACAGAGGCTGGTACACACAGTGGCTCTGCAATTTAAAGGTTAAGATGGACTTATATTATTCCATGTGAATAATACATACTTTATTAATCAGATATTATGTTTTGGTCTTGTTTTGTAGGACAGCCAACAAAAATCCACCAATGTAGTCTATCAGGCCCACCATGTGAGCAGGAACAAGAGAGGACAGGTGGTTGGAACCAGGGGCGGATTCCGAGGATGTACTGTGTGGCTAACAGGTATCAAAATAGAACACATACACACATATACATACATCCATGACTATAAACACACACATATGCATGCATGCACACATATACCTGCATGAATATACACATGTTCATACACCAGATAGACACATATGCATACATATATACACACACATATATTGTACATACATGCATACACGTATTATTCAAAGTATTTTTTAATTGAAAATTGATGTGTAACATGATTTTAAGTAAATAAGTGTAACATATTATACCTAGTACATGTCTATTTTAACCTTGGAGGAGGTGGAATGCTCTTAGAAAGTTTGGATGCTAGTCCTGACTCCATCTGTGAGAAATAGCATCTGACAGATCATGGGAAGTCTATCTGTCAGTTACCTTTTTTTCAGCAGGACAAGATGGGACATGTGGATTATGACACCCACTTTCAGCTCTGAGGAATTCAGTGCTTCTCGTGTTTGGCCCTAAACATTTCCTGGCGTGGTGAATGGGCTTTTCTTAATTTGACATCAAACATTTGGTGCCCCCCACCCCCAGGTTATAGTTATCTAGAGATAATCTTTGTTTTCTAATGTTTTGAAGTTTTAGGGGTCTAGTCTATGTATTCATATATTTAGGTTGTAAATCAAGGTAAGATGCGGCGAACACCCTCCGACCAGCAGAGGAAGAAAACCACCACAACGAAGATTCTTCTTGGATCGCACTTTATTGGAGAGCCTCTCGGTTGACTGATGGGCGTTGATGACGAGGGGCAAAGAGCGGGCTTGTTCAGCGGCCTTTTATAGTAAGCAGGGCGGTATGACAGCTCGGGATTGGATGCTGACAGCCCGCCACAAGCAAAGCCACGGGATTGGCTCGGGAGAGTTTAAATTGACGCGCGAATTGACGCGCATGCGCAGCCTCGGGATGGCTTGCGCGCCAAAACATTTCCTCAATGGAGCAGTTTGACAGGCGGCTCCAGGAAGTCGGCGCCATTTTGTAATGGCGCTGACCGGCTCCCTGCAGCTCCCCCTTTTTTCTTATATGCTAGCAGAGCCCTAGGAAATACAACGTTCCCGATCTGGTCTTCACCTCATGATGTGCCGACCGATCAAGGGAAACAAAGGCCAAACAGTCTTTCCTAAGCCCGTGCAATGGGCAAACACTCCCGGGGCGTGCTAAGGCAAAGTCTGGGCCAAAAATATCCCTGCCACTGCCCATCCTCGTGCAATGGGTCATACTGATCCCAGAGGGTGCAAGGGCCAGGGCAGAGCCAATTTTTCATTTCTTTAGGGCTGCCAGCCATATCTGAGGGGATTCTCCACATTCCAAGGCGACCAATGCCTGAGAAATAATAACTTTGTCCCTTTTTGCTTGGGCTCTCATCCTACAAATTAACCACAGACATAGTATGCATCCTCCAATGCTGCAGACCGCAAACATGCCTACTCCCACCCATTCTTTAAAATGCGAAAATACAGAGGAAAACCAGGAAACAAACCCATTTGTCAGGCTGGGGTCTACACGGGTGGAATTAATGGTAATAACAGCTCTCCGAAGTTTTTCCAAATCCTTATCAAAAGCGTCACTCCAATTACCCACTAAATAATTTGACAATTGTTTAGACAAATCTGCTGCTATAGAAGTATTATCATACAGAACACTTGTAACACATAACGCTTGAAATTTCCACTCACATCCCAATTGGGCTACTTGCCACAACATGTCAAGTTGTTCTTGTACCAAATCTATTCTTTGATTCAATATCATAATCCCTCCTTTTACTCTAGAATCTAAGAATCGTTGAGAGTCTAAGGCCTGTGCAGTCTCTGAGGCCATGTTATTAAGTGTCTCTGCAGTTTGGACATTCTGACTTAGGGCTATTCCTGCCGCAGTAGCAGCAGCGGTAGCTGCAACTATAGCTGTAATTACTGCAGCCGTAATTCCAAAGTCCCTTTTAGAGCGGAAAAGGGTTAGGGTACCAGGGACTTCCACAGGGACTGGAACCCAGCGGGGTACTCTAAGTACTAGAGCACTTTTCCATTGATTAGCCTTCCAACATTGTGCAAGAGCACATGTATTCTTAGTACAATTATTAAAGGTGTAATTGCTAAGCACAAATAGAAAGGGTGGATATACACAAACTGGAGTTATGGTATAAGTCTTATTTTTTGTTGGGTCTAAATGGCGATTGATTACAACCGCTCCTCCTGTTGTATTAAAGATTGTATATGATGCTCCTTCATCTTGGGTAGGTGGTTTTGACCTGTCTGCCCATACTAAGCTAGTAAATGTGATACTGCTATAGGCTACGGACCCTCCTTGTAAGAGAACAAAGGGCGTCATATCAGTACAACTTCCATTAACCCCACACAACAACCACTTGGTAAAAGGATAATATCTGGCATCTTGTAGAAAAGGTCCCATTGTCCATGTATTTTGAAACGGCCTTTGGCCACGCATGTCTGGTGAAAAAGTGAAAAACCTGCCTGCATCTGCCCAATTGACAGAAGTGGACTGACACTCAGACCAAGGCCAAAGGTCCTGTTCATATGTGCCTGAACAATGTGGAGCGAGACGAGGCTGGTGAAGTGTCTCCTTAGAGTGCCAGTGTGTAACATCTGGCAAGGTTCCATTGAACCAGACAGCTGTGTCGATGAAGGTCATATTATGAACCCGCTTTGTGTTATTTTCTACATCTGTAACCTGAGGTATACCAACATAAGTTTTGCTGTTTTTGTCCTTAAACCATGCAAAACTCTGCTGCCTCAATGGGATGCAAGAATTGCGGGGAGTATCAAGAGTAAAACACAAGGCACCAGTCTCAATAAAACTCCGAGAACTCTGTAGGAATGCAATAAGAGTGTCCTCCGGAAGCAATGGCAAACCTAAGTCCTTTTCAGTTGTGAAGAAGCGAGGAAAGACCGACGAATCATGGCGAACTGGAACAGGTATTGGGAAGACAGACAGAAATCCCCAGCGTTGTTCTCCTTCACTCGATGTCCAGAGTTGGAGGAGGATCAGCAACATTGGCAGGCTCCGTCTTGCCCTGTGCAGAGGCATCGTCCAGCGCGGGTTGGATGGTCTTCACCAAGCGACTGGGGACCCAATGAGGCGATTCTTCAGTCTGAGGAAAAACACAAACAGCTCCCCTGGATCTGTTAATAACCAGATCCGGTCCCATCCATTTATTGGATATAACATCCTTCCACATGACCATTTCGCGGGACTTAGAAACATCCCTTTGACTATGTCTGTCAGCAGCAGACTGGCCATGAGGGTCTAATATTAGGAAATTTATTGTAAAAAGGGCGAGGGAAACTCGCTCCTTGGGGGTTGCATTCTCTGCAATACCTTTTCTTTGCTTTATCAAAATGGCCTGCAAGGTTTTATTAGCCCTTTCTACTATACCTTGGCCCTGTGGATTGTATGGAAGGCCAGTGGCATGGGCTACTTGCATTAAGGCACAAAAAGTACGGAAACCTGAAGAGGAATACGCTGGACCATTATCTGTCTTTAGGCGACCTGGCCTTCCCCAGGCAGCCCAAGCTTCCAAGCAATGGGTCTTTACGTGAAGTACCTTTTCTCCCGTCAGGGGAGTGGCGTGAACAATGCCAGAACAAGTGTCCACGGACACATGAACATACTTTAACTTTCCAAATTCAGAAATATGTGTCACATCCATTTGCCATAAGTCTCCAGGGCGAAGGCCACGAGGATTAACCCCAACATGGGGAGATGGTAAAAAGGTGACACAGGTTTGACAAGCCTTAACTATATTTCGTGCCTCTTGACGGGAAAGGGAAAATTTGCGCCTTAGAGTTTCAGCAGGCACATGGTACAATTTATGGAAGTCAAAGGCAAGTGATGTTTTATCATCTAGGGAAAGCATAGCCATCCTGGTGGCTTGATCTACGATATCATTGCCTTGTGTTAGGGGACCAGGAAGCAAAGAATGAGCACGTAAATGTGAAACGAAAAAGGGGCAAGCTCGTTGTAAAATTAATGCTTGGAGTTGAACTAAAATAGTGGAAACTGTGCTAGCAGGTTTTACATAAGCCGCCACCTCCAAGGCGGACAGTGCATTAGCCACGTATTGGGAATCCGTATATAAATTAAAAGATTCAGAAAACGTTTGGAAAACCTCCAGCACAATCATACACTCTACAACCTGAGGAGCATCGGGTCGAAACATGCGGACCACAGGCTTTCTACCTTGTACAAGATAGGCTCCCCGTCCTGTCTTGGATCCATCAGTAAAAATTGTAATAGCATTTGTAATGGGCCTAATGGCAGTAACCTTGGGAAAATACACTAAATTATGTTCAACAAAGGTTAAGATGGGACTTTTGGGATAATGGTTATCTATTTTATAAGGAAAAGCACATACTAATATACTCCAATCATCCACCGTGGCAGCCAAAACTTCCACCTGTTGTTTAGTGTAGGGAATTATCAACTTATCAGGCAGCTTACCAAAATACATCAAGCAATATTTAAACCCTAAAATAGCTTGTTGAGCTACTAGTTGAGGAAAATATTGTAATGTGCGAAAACCTAAACTATTTCCATGGAGCCACAACAGAGGTCCTTTTTGCCACACCACTCCTAAGGGAACGTCTTTGGTCTTTAAAATGCATAATAAAAGTGGCTCAGCCGGCTCGGATCGATCAAGCTGAGCTGCACTCAGTGCACTTTCAATCTTAGTTAGAGCTCCACGCGCTGCTGATGTAAGAACACGGGGGGAGGAAACATTTGGATCACCCTCAAGGATGGAAAAAAGTGGCAATAATTCTGACCGGGGAATATGCAGAAACCCTCGAAGCCAATTAACATCTCCCAATAACTTTTGAAAATCATGCAGGGTATATAGATGGGAAGTACGAATGCATAACTTTTGTGGCTTGATGGTAATCGGGGAAACGAGAGATCCCAAAAAGGAGACAGTATCTGTCTGCTGAACCTTGTCTGGGGCGATAACGAGCCCTTTTTTTTCCAAAGCTTTCACCGTCTCCCTAAAGGAGTCATGCAAAACAGCCAATGTAGATGCAGATAACAAAATATCATCCATATAATGGACTATACGCAAAGAAGGAAATAGCTGCCGTACCGGAAGAAGGGCAAAATCCACAAACAATTGGCACATGGTGGGACTATTAGCCATGCCCTGCGGCAGAACCCTCCACTGAAAACGAGCATCTGGTTGTTCATGATTAATGGAGGGAAGGGTAAAGGCAAAGCGTTTTCTATCATCAGGAAAGAGGGGGATAGAAAAGAAACAATCTTTAATATCAAGCACTATTACAGGCCAGCCTTTAGGTAAGGCTGAGAGGAGGGGTAGACCTCTTTGAACTGGTCCCAATAGTTGCATCTGTGCATTTACTGCTCTTAAGTCATGAAGTAATCTCCATTTCCCCAATCGTTTCTTTATAACAAAAATAGGAGTATTCCAGGGGGAAACAGAAGACTCTAAGTGACCTAACAATTTTTCCTGTAAAACTAACTTATGAGCTGCCTCCAGTTTCTCCAAAGATAGGGGCCACTGAGGGACCCATACTGGCTTTTCAGAAAGCCATGGGATAGGTATAGGGTCCTCAGTGGAGGCAAGGTTTTCAGCGGCCCCTAGGTAAAACCCAGTCCTTTGCGATCTTGCTTGAGTGTAGGGATAATGGGTTCAGTTCGTCCTTGTAAGTGTTTCCCTAGACCTTTCTCTGGAACAAACCCCTGAATTTTTAGCATGGTTTGACTAGCCTTCGAATACTCATTGGTGAGGCGTAATTGCATTTGGGTTTGAATATCCCGTCCCCATAAATTAACGGGTACTTCTAAGACATAAGGTTGGAACCTGCCTTTTTGTCCCTCCTCTGTACTCCAGGACAATTCTTTTGCGCTGACTTTTGGGGAGTTTGCATACCCCAGGCCCTGTAATGTTTGCGAAGAGTTTTGAAGAGGCCAGGCTCGAGGCCATGAACTCATCCGGACAATGCTACGGTCCGCGCCAGTGTCTATAAGGCCTGAGAAAATCCTTCCTTCTATCTTAAGATCTAACATAGGCCTATAATCCAATTGCATAGAAAGACATGCTACATCCATACCTGAGGACTTAAGACACCTTTCTTGGCGATTTTTGTCTTGTGTCGGATAATGGGAATGTGAGGAAGGTAGAAACAACAACTGGGCTATGCAGTCACCAGGGGCAATTGAAACAACCCCATAAGGGGAATGACAGAGAACCTTAAGGGTCCCCTGATAATCTGAGTCAATAACCCCGGGAAGAACAACAAGTCCTTTTTGGGTAGAGGAGGAGCGCCCTAACAACAGGCCAACCTTATCGTTATCTAGTGGCCCGCAGACGTCCGTCTCCAAAACTTGGACTCCCATATTAGGTGTTAATACTGTCCCAGAGGCGGCACAGATGTCCATCCCTGCGGAGCCTGAGGTGGCTCTTCGGACGGTAGTGGCCCCAGGGTGACAGCTGGTGCCTGGAGTGCCCCATAGATTTGCGGGCCCTGGGGTCGAGGGCCCGTCACTCCGTTTTTTGACTCCTGGGCTGTTACTACTGGCTGAATAGGCATCCCGTTAATGTCCTTAGTGGACCTACAGTCACTAGCCCAATGTTTTCCCTTTTTACATCGAGGGCAGGTACCAGGAGGCCGCGCTATACGTGTTCCCCGAGCTAAGGGTCCTCCAGGGAAGCCATCCGACTGGGGGCACTGGCGCTTAAAGTGACCCTGCTGTCCACATTTAAAACATCTCTTGGTAAGCTGAGCGGACTTGGCCCTAGTGGCAGCAAGCACCGCAGCTGCTAAACCTGCATTGGACAACGGTCCACCTACTTCCCGACAAGCTTTAATCCAGGCATCCAATCCCTTTTTCCTTATGGGGTTTATGGCCTTTTGGCAGTCCTTTGTACTTTGTTCATAGATTAGTTGTAGAACAAAGGGCATGGTATGATCAGCGGTGCCAACAGTTTTTTCAGCCACATCCATGAGCCGAGCCGCAAAATCTGCAAACGGCTCTGTAGGGCCTTGAACAATCTTAGTTAAGTGTCCTATTGTTTCTCCTTTGTTAGGAATAGCTCGCCAAGCTTTATAATGAATTTCATTAATCTGTTGATACACCTCTGTCGGGTAGTCAGTTTGATGCATCATAAACTGTCCAAGACCTAAAAGCATATCCATATTCCAATGTGGGTGACCATCCTGAGCATTTTTTCTAGCCTGAGTTTGGGCGTTATCTGTGACCATCGATTTAAATTCAAGAAACTGGCCTCTTGTTAGGCAAGCCTTGGCCAGTTCAATCCAATCTGTGGGGGTCAAAGGGACTGCTATAATTCTCCGTAACAAAGCTACCGAGTAATCCGCTCCTGGTCCAAAATCTTTGACCGCCTGCACTAAATCTTTAAGCTGTTTGTAAGGCACTGGCTCATGCCTTCTAATATGAGTGGCTAAATCCTCAAACACGGGGAAAATAGAAAATAAACGAGACCAGGTTCCTGGCTGGATAAAACAACACTGACCCGTGTTGGATGCATAGGGTGGGGGTGCTATAGGCCCCGCCCCTTGTTTAAAATTTCCCGCCGAAACAGTAGCCCTTTTCTTTACGGAGGCCCCTCCTCCTTCCGGGGGGTGCCAGGGCCCTGTTGCATGAGGGATAATTACTTCCTCTACTTCCTGCTCCTCTTCAGATACCTCCTCACTAGAACTTTGTCCCTGTATTGACAAATGTGCAAACTCCTCCAAGGAAGGATATAAGGGTTTAGGGGACGGCGACCGCCATTTTTCATTCTTAATATCCCTTTCACCGGGATCTTTACTATGACTAGCTTCTTGGAGCTCTTCTTTTAAACTTTTTTCCTTCTGTTTTTGTTTTCTTTTAGGCCTTACTTGCATTTCCCCACTCACATCTGACTCTGAGAGGCTATCCTGATGCCTTACTAGTGCCCTTCTTCCCTCCTTAATGAGATTGGTATGGCTTCCTTTGCTGAGACACGAATGGATTAATCTCCAAAAGGGGAGGGTACCTTTCCCTAACTCTCCCTCTTCCTTGACTCTCTCTAGGTCTTTACCCAATTTTTCCCATGAAGGGAGAGAAAGGTCTCCCGAGATCGCGAACCATGGAGCGGCCGCATCCAGGTCCCTTACGATCTTTTTTATGGTCTGATTGGAGATCTTGATGTCTCTCTGCCGAAGTAACTCCTTAATAGGTGCAATATAGTCCCCACCCGGAATTTCAGAGCTGGGACCGTGACCCATAACTAGCAAATGCGTGCCCTTTTTTACCTTAAGGCAGAGCTTAAACCTTCTCAAGGAACAAGGGAAACGCCTTTGCTCACTATCAAGGAATTACTTTCACCTTTTCGCCGCTGACTAAACGGAATCGCGGCAGCACGCTTTGCTCGGGTCGTCACATCGGAGGCAATGGCAAAAAACAGCAACCACAAAGAACCACAAAATAAGGGCAATAGCACAGATCAGGGTGAGCTGCAGCTCAGACACGATCATGGGGATGACTTACCGGCGCCTTTCCTCTCCGTGCGTCAAGTTCTGAATCCTCTTCGGCCCCTCGCCAGGTAGCCGCACTGCAACCCGGCGTCCCGGGTTTCGGCACCACTTTGCGGCGAACACCCTCCGACCAGCAGAGGAAGAAAACCACCACAACGAAGATTCTTCTTGGATCGCACTTTATTGGAGAGCCTCTCGGTTGACTGATGGGCGTTGATGACGAGGGGCAAAGAGCGGGCTTGTTCAGCGGCCTTTTATAGTAAGCAGGGCGGTATGACAGCTCGGGATTGGATGCTGACAGCCCGCCACAAGCAAAGCCACGGGATTGGCTCGGGAGAGTTTAAATTGACGCGCGAATTGACGCGCATGCGCAGCCTCGGGATGGCTTGCGCGCCAAAACATTTCCTCAATGGAGCAGTTTGACAGGCGGCTCCAGGAAGTCGGCGCCATTTTGTAATGGCGCTGACCGGCTCCCTGCAGTAAGAATCTGTGTGGGGAATACTAGAAATTTCCACTTGGCCAAGGGTTGTCCTTGCACGTAGAAACAACTTGATTGTCACTGCAATGACCTTTTCTTGTCCTTTTCTAACCACAAGGTTAGTGACAGAATTTGGATTAGACCTGAAGATTCCCCACACCCCATCCTTATATTCTGAGTACAAGGTAGAAAACTGCATCTTGGGACTGAGTCTAATACAGCCTGGACTCAAAAGGAAGAATGAAGTTCACTTTGTAGATGTGATTTTCCAAATAGAGATGAGCCCAGATGCAAAAGCCTGTTTATCCAGACTGGGAGATCCAGGCATATGCTATTTTTGCTCACAAAGATAAGGTGTTCCAAGCTAAGAGCAATGCTAGAGGATATGGTGGGGAAGGGCCTGCCTTGCAGTTTTTCTTCTGTTTTTGTTTGTTTGTTGTTATTGTTTGCTTTATTTTGTAGTTTTTGAGACAGGTCTGGCTATGAAGCCTAGGCTGGCCTGGAACACATGATCCCCTTGCTTTAGCCTCTGAGTGCTGGGATTCTGGGGTATGATACCACACCTGGGTGTTTTTTTTTTTCTTACTATTCTGAGTCTTTTCCTGCTCAAATCAACCTTGTTCTTATGTTTTACCTAGTACCTAGAGTCTCCTAGTTTCACTCATAGCTGGGATTTGTGTCAAAACAACTTTCTCTGTCCTCTAATGTGAGACCAGAGAGTGGGCATGGAGCGTCAGGTTCAAATATGCAGTACCTGTCTGCTGTTATCCTTAGCTTCCTTGGAGAGATGTAGCTTGTAGTAGGTACATTTGCATTCCCAACTCATGCTTGCCCAGGTGAGATGCTCAACTGAAGAGACCCATTTTGTGTTGGGACATACATATGAAGTCCATTTTCTATAAAGTGCCAGTCCTTTAAAAAGAAAAAAAGAAAACTGTGGGAAGGATGTAAAGGATTTATTTCCTCATGCTTTTCTAGTCTAAAATAATAATAATAATAATGATAATAGTAATAATAATAATAGTAAACTTTTCTTAATTTATTTTTATTCCTATGCAGACCAGAAGATACCAAGCACATGAGAGGTTCAGGTTTGAGTACCAGGTCCACCTACATCAGCTGTGTTACTTTGGACATGACATTTAACCTCTCTGAGCCCTGGTGTCCTTATTTGTAAAGTTCTAATACATATTAGTTAGTACCTGTCCCATGGATGTGCAAGCCAAACTAAATAAAATGAAGCAGTAATTCACTTACCACAGTGCTGGGCTCATGGCAAATGTAGTGTTAATGCAAGGCTTTACAATCTATACCCAACAGCCTAGTTAAATGGTGACTGTGATTTGGGTCTTTAGCCTCCAACAGCTGTAACAAAATGGAGGAAAATTTCAGTTATACCTCTCATTATTCTGATGCAAAAGGATATACTGTCATTCATCACCTACAAGCCGACATAAATTTTAAGAAAGATGTATCACTTACATTTTATTCAAAAGAAACTGGATAATGTAGTTATAGACACCTTCAACAATGATTAAAGAAAGAGTCTCAGACCCTTCTTCAAGAGCCCGTTTCTTCTAATGATCCCCTCTAACAGCCAAGAGCAGGACTCTGAAATGAATGGAACTAAAAACCTGGAAACTAGTTCTTTTCTTTTTATGAATCACATCCTCTCACCCTAAAGTTTTCTTGCCTCTAAACTTTGTTCCTGTTTCTTAGTTACTTTTTCTGCCTTTCCACGCCCTCCCCCCCAGCTGTCTTCTCTCTTTCCTTCTTTTCTGCCCTTCCAGTTTTCCATTTCCTGTCTGGGAACTATGTGACGGTAGCTTGGAATCTTCTTCAGGCTGGGAGAACTTTAGGACGAGATGCTCCTCAGAGCCCAGAAACTCCTAAGTCTTGCCTAGTATGACCATCTCTGTGTTTTGTTCGTCATTTTTGAAAATTCTTATAGCCAAAGGTGGCTGTTCAGTGGCGTCCACGGGCAGGTGAGCTTGCCAGTCTCCTAGGTGCGGCCCCTCCACTCTAGCTAACGAAGTGCTTCCAGCCGAGGTAAGGTGCTGTCAGCACCGTTTTGATTTCTCAAGAGAAACCAGCCTCAGAATTTGCATGCACACCTTTCGAATCTTTAAAATGTTCGCAGGCAAAGCAATATCCATTCTATGCCCAGATGTCTCCCTATTTACAAACCCCAGTTGCTCTGAAAGGCTGCTGTCCAAGTAGGGGACAATTATTCTAAATTTAAAAATAAATGCAAGTATTTGGTTTCTATGTTTTTCCAGGTTTGAATGGCTTTCATTTAAGAGCAAAGTATGGTCATGAGAGTTTAGCTATAAACACAAGTGTCAGCCTGTCTCACGATTTTTCATCTTTTGAGGGACTTTGGGTTTTTTTCAGACAAGGGTCTCCTGGGGCTGAGGCCAGCCTTGAGCTCATGATCCTCCTCCACCTCCCCAGCCTGGGATTACAGGCATGTGCCATTATTTCCAGATCTATCATTTTTAATCTTAAACAACCTGGAACAATGCCAGTCTATCTTGCCTGTTCTGGACAGGTCTCTCTGGTGCTGGAAAAACGACTGTAAGTTTTGCTTTGGAAGAGTACCTTGTCTCCCACGCCATCCCCTGTTACTCCCTGGATGGGGACAATGTCCGTCACGGCCTTAACAAGAACCTCGGATTCTCTGCTGGGGACCGAGAAGAAAACATTCGTCGGATTGCTGAGGTGGCCAAGCTCTTTGCCGATGCTGGCCTGATCTGCATTACCAGCTTCATTTCTCCGTTTGCAAAGGTAAAAGACTGGGCCCAGCACAGGAACGTGCAGGGAGCCGGCATCCTGGCCCGGCTGTGGACCCCAGAAGGGGAACTGGGTGAGCCGAGGACGTCGAGACTTTCACGTTACACCGGTTCCTTCTTTCCTTATGTGCCCCATCATTTCCTCTCATTTACTATTGGTTACGTAACGAGAGTTGCCTCATTGACAGAAGCCAGGATCCCGGCCGAGGAAGCCCTTAAGGGTCACAAATTACCAGGGACATTTGGTGAGAGTTGGAGGAGAAAGTTAAGCAAGAATTCTACAGCTCTGTAATTTCAGTTGTCCAAGAATGTTTAGCTGGCCAAAGAAAAGCACTGCTCACTGCAAAGCACCCATCTGTGTATTATGGAGGGCGTCAGAGAGAGTAGTGTCTCTGCTCCCCTCTGAAGCAGGAATTCTCCAGCACATCCTTGGAATGAACTCTTCCCATGCTGCTCCTGCTAAGGGGAGATGTTTCTGAAGCTTCCTCTGGAAGTTCTTAAGACAACTGTGCTTATCAGAGTTACATTTCTGGGCTTTCTGACACCACTCTGGTAGAAACCAAGTCCAAGAGCACATAGTGTTTTGCCACCGAGAATTTCATTGGGGAATTTTGTCCTAATCCATTTTCTCTTATAAGAAAATAGCAGACTAGATAATTTATAAAAGCTAGAGGTTATTTGGATCATGATTTTAGAGGCTGGGGACCCCAAGAGCATGGTGTGGTCACCTGCTAATTACCTCCCAGAGGCTCCACCTCCAAGATGCATCAACACATAAACCTGAGATTAAGTTTCCAACACATGAGGTTTGGGGGATACATTCAAACCACAGGTAACTCTTTATTTAAGACAGGTCTCATGCACCCCAATCACTATGTAACACTATGTATCCGAGTCAAGCCTTGAACCCCTCATCCTTCTGCCTCCACCTCCCTAGTGCTGGGATTAGGAGCATGTACCTTCTCACCTGGCTTTCTTTTCCGTTTTTAACCATACTGTTTTTCAGGATCGTGAGAATGCCCGCAAAATTCATGAGTCAGCAGGACTGCCATTCTTTGAAATCTTTGTAGATGCACCTCTAAATATCTGTGAAAGCCGAGATGTAAAGGGACTTTACAAACGGGCCCGAGCTGGAGAGATTAAAGGTATGAAAACCAGGCAGCAGCACCTTTGACAGTTTCTTGCCTGCTGGTCTAAATGCTGTCCTTAGAAATCTGTCTGAAGCTACACTCTGCTTCCCAATCGCAGATCGCATGCACGTGTTTTTATAAAAGCACATGCTGTTCCAGTACAGCCATGGGCTGACTAAAATGTGGGGCTTCTCTCTCAGGAGCTGTCACCTCAGGTGAAGGCATGAAGTTCGGAAGAAGAATGCGCATGCGTGGGACTGTTACTCAGAACTGGCGTCATCCGCTTCCCTCCTTACTTTCCTTTTTCATTCTAGCCTCTTCAGATATCATTGAGAACCTAGGCCTTTCCATATTGAAACTATATCTGTACACTTTCTTATCTACAGCAAGAGGTCCAGAATGGCTGTTTGACATTTTCTGTTATAAAGCAAATCTTCAGTTCGACAAATTAATGCAATGTATGCTATGCCTTTTTGATTAACACATTATTCTGTAAACACAGATGTGATTTTTTTTTCTCTTATCCCCTGCAGGATTTACAGGCATCGATTCTGATTATGAAAAGCCAGAAACTCCAGAGTGTGTGCTGAAGACCAATGTGTCTTCAGTGAGTGAGTGTGTTCAGCAGATTGTGGAGCTTCTGCAAGAGCAGGTAGGAGGCTGGTTCACTCTCTCTCTCTCTCTCTCATGAAGTCCTGAAAGATAATCTCTGCTTCTTTATTAAAGTTTAATTTACTGTGCAGTTTTCATTTGTAACTGTAGCCAATTCCATTTCATTTCAGGGCGTTGTACCCCACACCATGATCAAAGGCATCCATGAGCTCTTTGTACCAGAAAACAAACTTGATCAAGTCCGGGCTAAAGCTGAGACTCTCCCCTCATTATCAATCACCAAGGTAAGAGAGTACAGATTAGCCAGAAAGAATTAGGTTTAGTATTATAAACCATTTACATTTCCTTTTTTTAGTATTTCTTTTATGGGCTGGGGCAACTTGTAGGAATTGGCTTTTGTCTTCATTCTGCCATGTGGGTCCCAGAGATTGAACAGGACATCAAGCACCTTGGCAGCAAGCACCTTAACCCACTGAGCCATCTACACCTACAATTCCTCTAGATAATAAGGAAGATCTGAGTAGAGCACAGGCAAGGTTTATGGAGGCATCTCCTTCCACCTTCCCACCTCTTCCCTGAGCAAATCTCTCACAAAGGTAGGTGATCAGTGCTGTGTAGAGACAGACTAAGAAAGTAGCATTTGCACTGGACAATTCGCATAGCTGTCATAATCTTCAGTTATGCTGAAATAGAGGCAGAAGGTCAATAATTATTTGTTAGCAGTGACTGAGAAAGCTTGTCCAGAATATGAATGGTACCTGGGCAATGGAGGAGGAATGTAATGAAAACAAAAGGCAACCCACATCTAAAATGATATGAGCTTTTCTTCTGGGTACCTGCTGATTCTGTTGAAATACGCAAGTTCATGAAACTTGGGAAAGTGATGCTGGTCCTATCTGGATGCTACTCTATGCAAAACCATCATCATGAACACCATTGATGATGGCACCTCGGACTGCCCCTATACATGTGCTGTGGCGAATGGAATTGACAGCTATCTCCACAAAGTGGCAGCCACCACAGACAAGAAGAAAATTGCCAACAAGTCAAAGATCAAGTCGTGTGTGAAAGTTTATAACTACTGTCACCTTGAGCCCACAAGGTGCTCTGTGGATAGCTCCATGGATAAAATTGTCATCAACAAGGATGCCTTCAAAGACCTAGCTTTGAAATGTAAAGCCAAATGGGAGGTCATGATCAACTTTGAAGAGAGATGCAAGATGAGCAGGAAGCTTCGTTTTTAGGTGTTGTTTCCATCATTAAAAAGATAGAAAATATACAATAAAATAATATGAATGCCTGAGCCTTTTGTGCTCTGCAGATTGCACTCCTTCCACACTGGGGAGTTGGAGGAGGGGTCCAGACTGAGAAAAGAGGAAAAAAGCAATTTTAATTCCATGGGTTTCACTACATGAAGATGTGAGCTGTAACCCCTGCAAACTGCCCCGCATTCTTCTGGGTCAGTCTTATGTGTGTATTCAAGATGATCAAGTCTTTATTGGTATCTTTTTCTTATTCATTAAAACTTTGGGGATTTTATAAGAAGTAGGTTAACAAGGAACTTGTTTCATCCTCTAATAAGTCATGAACAACTTATACACAGAGCCCCTTGGTTCTGTAAAACAAACCCTGAGCACCCCAATCCTCCAGGCAGATGAGCAAACATATGATTGTAATGTGGTGTGATAATTTCAATAACAAAATGGTCCAGAAGGTAGAGAACTTCAGAATTCTAATGTGTAAAATTCTTTGGGACATAAGACAAGAAAGGTTGCAATGCAATGACCTATGCATTGGGTTTTAAATTAAAGATCAATAGAAATTTTCAGGTAAAGAAGAGGTTGGATGAAATGCACGTCTGAAACTACCTATGTGTTTGGACTACACATTGCCTAGTAATTTTGGCAAATTGGTCCCTCGTGGGGACAGAAAAGAGATGGAAGTCCATTCATGAGTCCCAGTGGCTGGGGCTTGAAAAAATGTCATACATGTTGATCATGTTGGCCGTTATCTTAGAGCCAGTGCCTTGCTCAATTCAGTCAGATAATCAATAAGTACATCTAATGAAAAAGCACAACCAAATTTCATTTGTGTGTGTGTATGTGTATAAAATAGAAAGATTAAGCAATGCATTTTTAATCCAGTTGCATATTGTAGGAATAATTACAGCCTAAAGTATTCAAATCTCAATTGAAATCATTTTACCACTCTTTTATGGGAAAGTTCTAGACTTACTCCTTGCTGGTCTTTGAATCACAGGTTGGCAGAACACATAAGAACAATAAGCGTAAAAAGTTCTGCCTCATCCTCCTGCCAGCAGAAAAAGGGAGAAACACCCTGGAGCCAGATGGCTGAGGCAGAGGATTGATGGATTGGTTCCCTTATTTTCTGTTTTCCAGCTGGATCTGCAGTGGGTCCAGGTTCTGAGCGAAGGTTGGGCCACTCCCCTCAAGGGTTTCATGCGGGAGAAGGAGTACTTGCAGATTATACACTTCGACACTCTGCTGGATGGTATGTTTATGTGTTGTTTCTTACTGCTTATTATTAAAGAAAAGAAAAAAAACTTGTCTTACAAGTTTGCACAAGAACAGACTATTAATCTTTGCTTTACAAATCTTACTGCAAAAAATATTTAGATTATTTACAGTGTGTCCATTCTGCCATGCCCGTTCCCATTTTTAAGATGGGGAAGGTCATTCTCAAAGGATTAATTATCAAAAATCAAGGAGTTGAGAAATAAAGGTTTTACTCTGATGAGACGCCAACAGAAGGTTATGTCTTTGAGCTTGCCCTGTTCTTTGCTGAGTCTGATATTCAGAAAGACAGTTCTGGAGTATGCTGGGTCAGTCAGGACCAGCCCATCACAGGTTACTGACTCACAGGGTCCTCCTAGTCTCTACATTGCTCCTGGCACATGGTATCACAGCAGCTGCTTTCCCTGGCAGTTGCTGAATTCTCAGTGTTCAAACCCATGTATGGTATAAATGAGTGTGGCACCATCCTCTAAACCCCAACAGGAGAATGTGATGGTTGCTTTTGGGCCACAGGCTAGTGGCTTTTGGAAAACTGATCTGGTTCAGGTCAGAAGCAAGTGTCATTCAGAATTTCAGACTGTTCTGTGAGTACTTCCTCCCTAGGACTCCCCAAGATCATCAAATACAGGTTCTTTATTGTAAGACCATGGGGGACCAGCTGCCAAGCGAGGAAGGGGTGGTGATCTAATCACACTGAATGTGATCCTGAGCAAGGCTGCAAACATTTTAGAAGAAAGGCCACCAAGTCAGATGTTTTCCTTGAAAAGATATTCTGGGCTTGTGCTTCAGCCTGGAGGATGAGCCAGAAACATTGAACTATTCATGAGAATGGGCTGCATCCCTCTGCTGTAACTGAGCAAGCCCCACAACCTGACGTCGTCATTTCTCAGATTAAATAACATTTCAAAGTACACTTTATGTCTAGCTTGCCCTAACAACAACCATGATGCATACCTGTACAGCACCACTCCTTTGTCAAAGCATTTTCTTGGATACTGTTCCATTAGATTCTGATAAAAATCCCTGGATACTATCAACTCTACAGATGAGGAAACTGAGCTCAGTTAAATGACTTCTTCACATTCATACTACTTGTAAATGAGGGCCCAAGACCGCAGTCCAGATTCCACAGTCCTTCCCGGAGCTTTCGTCACTAGGCCGCTCTTCTGATGCCCTTTCCAGTGGAATCGAGAAGGCCAGAATGCCTAAACAAGGAATGATGGCATTTATCTTGATGTCTTAATTTTGACACAAAGTGGACACTGCTGCATGGACAATAACCAGCCATGTCCCAGAAGTTGACTATGCGTATCCAGACTGGAGATGTGGCCAAGGGGCAAGAGAGCCATACTGAAAGCAGAGGACATTTATAAGTTGGCTTTCTGTTGCTATGATAGAAACACTGACCAAGGGAACTTATAAAAGGAAGAGTTCATTTAGCTTACAGTTCCAAAGGGGCAAGAGTCCATCATGGCCAGGAGGCATGGCGGCAGAGGTGGCTGGATAACTTGCAGGAGCTAAGCACTCGCATCTTCAAGCTGGCACAGGAAGCAGAGCGTGACTGGTGATCCAACAAAGCTTAAGAACTCTCTAAGCCCGCCCCCAGTGACGTGTTTCCTCCAGCATGGCCACACCTTCTAAGACCTCCCAAACAGTGCCACCTACTGGGGGAAAATGTCCAAACAATTAAAGCCTATTGGGGGGCATTCCCATTCAAACCACCATAAGGCACATTCCAGAGAATGCTGTTGGCCTTTAACAAGAATTTTCTCCTTAAAGAAGAATGCCAGAGTGGTGGGCCTGGCTGTAGAGGTCAATTTTAATGGAAGTAAGGAAGTAAGTCCTAAGAACTAGGACTTCAGAGTAGGGAACAAAAAACATCTAAAAGGCAAAAGTGTCTTGCATTTTGAGAAAGGGATGGAATGAAATTTTCTTTGGTTGATAGTTTAAAAGGGAACCACACCTGACTTTGATGTTGGCTGTTTCTCTCTGCTTGTTGGAGTTTGGAACTTTGGCCTCCCTAGGGCTAAGCAGTTTTATTTGGAGCTATCAGAAATGTTTAATCCAACCCTGAGTCTTTTCTGATGATGAAGAAAATTCACCTGAAGATTCAGCAGGCTCACAGCCAGAAATGCTAGTAAAGGATCTTTACAAGTTGACCCTCAACCCTAGTGCCAAGCTTCCTTCCCCTCCACCAGAGAATCAGCCTCAGGCCCAGAAAGGAAAGAATGGTTCGGGAGATTGAAGGTGGCTTTCCCACTGCAGAGGAATTTGGACATTATTGTCAGTGCAGACAGACCAGAAGGCAAAACTGAAAAGATTTATCTGGATTGAAAATAATTAAGAAGAACAGCTCTTAAGGGAGATCAGGGGGATAGGAGTGAGCCATTCAAATGGACCTGCACCTTGTGTACATACCATGGATGGGATCCTTCTGAGAACTAGACTCGGCTATGATTAGTGACAAAAAGTTGATGCTTGAGGCAGGAAACCTATTATTGGAGATTAGATTGTACAGCCATCATTCTGAATAATCTATCTGTATGTCAAGATTATTGAACAATCTACATGTAATAAAAGAATAAAACATGTTTCTGGGTTGAGTTTATGGCTTTTGATGGACCCTTAAGCATCTATGACCCCTCACCCCAAATGAAGAACTCCAAACGTAGACAGTCCTGGATAATTTAGGCAATAGCTCTCTGTTTTCTTGTCACATCATTTCCGTTTCATTTCTTTTCTGTTTCTTATTTGGTCCTCACTGCCATGAGATGGCTGAAGCGCTTAGAACTGTGCCCATACCCGTATAATCCAGCCTGCTTCCTGCCAGTGATGTCTTCCTACCACACCAGTGTCTGTGACACTTCTAATCCAAAGCACCCTGCAGCTTGGTGTAATGGGAAACCACATATGCCCCAGATGAATTGGTACAGCTTCCTCAGAAGCAGCTGGGGCGCCTCGTGGAAACTGCTTGGACTTTCTGCACTTCCCATGACCTAGTAGAGTCTCCCTGAATGCCAGATGTGATGGCTCTCAGACTGAGAAGACAGTCACATTCTAGAAAGTGATTTATTTATATATCAGAAACTGGAACAAGGTATCATACATTTCGATATTACTCCATTCCAGACAATTCTTGAAGGTTTGAGTTAGCATCACTGAAATGGAAATGCTTTGTGTGACCACACAGCCATTTTTTCCTCTATCAGCAAGCTGCAAATCTCATGATTGCTTATAATCTGTAGGCAACATTTTTTTTTAATTCTTACTCTGGCTTCCACAGAATATTTTGCAAGTTTTAATTTTTTCAAAGGTTCACATTTCCCTCCAAATCTAAAAATACACCAGGGCAGGAGAGGTGACTCAGAGGTTCAGTGCGCATGTTCAGTTCCCAGCAGCTACACGGCAGCTCACAGCTGTCTGTGACTCCAGGTCCAGGGAATCCAGCGCCCTCTTCTGGCCTCCACAGGCATTGCGTGCATATGATGCACTTACATACATGCAAGCAATACACACATTAAAATAAAAGCAAGTGAACTGTAATAAAATATTATAAAATTATAAGTATCATAAAATATGCGTCAGTCTACTCAGTTCAGGAGCAAAAGCAAAACACAATAGCAAAATCCCCCAAACCAACCATTTGTTAGTGTTTACGGCAGTTATATGAGTTACAATCTCACATCGTCTCCTCATATCACTTTATCTGTCACAGGAAATGTAGTGTCAGAGTTGTCAGAGACCCTACTCTCATAAATGTCACATCCATTGGCTGATAACTTCTGAGCAAGTAAAGACATAGAGCCTTTATAATGGCGAGTCTTCCAAGCAGGGCATAGGGTCTCCGTGCACCATGACTAGAGTTTAATGTAGGTTACCCTGTTTAACCGGCATGAAGATATTCTGTCCTCAGGAGGAAGTAAGTATTTGAAGGGTAGATATCTCACATGATAGAAGCCTGCACTCTCTCTAGGCTTTAATGACTCCGTGTGCTTATTTTCCTGAGCATACTGTCTGGTCCTCTAAACATCAGGGATTCTGCATTCTAGAGCTGTGTCCATCTATGCTTTCTCTTAAGGTTTGGAAATCATCTGGCAGTCTTGCAGAAATTAAAAGGGCTAGTAACATATGCTACAGTTATTTTCAAACAGATAATCACTTGAATAACTCTTTTAGAGAGCATTGAACAATATCCCACAAAAATTCTGGTATTACTAGATATTCGGTGTCAAATGCTTATTTTTAAACATAAGCTCCTAAGAAGGAGTTCAAAATCCTTGTATGTTGTATATATGAAGCATCAGAACAGGAATTTGTTCCTTGACATTGTTACTTTAAGATTCTCTTGGTAGAGAGCTGAAAACATGTCTCTTGTGTTTACATTTCTCTAGGCATGGTCCTTCACGGTATGTACTTGAACCTTCCAAGTAGTTAAATTATTGTTATTAGATATGTTATAATTTAAAATTATTAAAGACGTAACTAAAAAAAAAAATCCTAATTAACCAGTTGGAATTGTCATCAGTTCATGATCCAACCAGTTATAGTAGAATTATACTACATAATACGACATTTTTCTGTTGAGTGAAGTATAAACAACAGGAAACTTCTAGATCAAATACAATTATTCATAACGCTGCATTGGCTGACATATATAAATTTGTTTCTAAGTTATCATTGCACATTTTGTTCCTAAATTCTTTTAAATTCATGATCTTCTTCTAATGACTGGTAGTCCCCTTTAGTTTCATAAATTTGGAAATTAGTTTTTCTGTCACACTTAAAAAACACTTTTAGTCAATGAAGAAATCTGTTTTAGTTATAACTTAAGTATATGTACCTGGTTGGATTGTGAATGATCATTGCTTATTTGTTTGTAATGTGTGATTATGCATGGATTTAATTTCAAGCTATCATAATTGATAGTTATAGAAATGGAAATAAATATATACTTACCATGACTGTGAATGTCTACATTTTACAAGAATGAAGTAAAATTCCAAACATATCATTTATCTATGGTATTATTTTTATCATTTCATTTTTTTCCTTAAGAAAGCTTAATTAATACAATAAAGGTTAATTTTGGTTTTGGAAAGAAATAGTCTATGTAACTAATAAGCAGATCTACAATGCTAAAAATAAAAGGCTTGAAAATTGTTTAAAGCAAATGAAAAATTATTCAATTAGATAAGAAATTACTTGTTGGATTTTCCATGGCTAAAAACCACAATACTGTTCCAAAATGAGGTAAAGTATAATAAAATAATCAAGGTAACTCCAAACAAGAGCTGAATTATGTGAGAGAAAAGGCCAAAGGTCCAAAGGAATGTTTAAAGCCACCGAGGATGCTCAGTGCAGCTGATCTGTCGGGTAACTTTATGTGTTAAATAAAAAGTAGAGAATAGGGCTGGGGCTGTAGCTCAGTCGAACTGTATTCACTTCAGATGCATGAAGCCATAGGTCCAAGCCCTGTCACTGCCTAAAGAAAAAAAAGAGAACAGAAAGAAGACAGAAAGGAAATCAGAAAGAAGAAGGAAGGAAAGAAGGGAGGGAGGGAGGGAGGGAGAGAGAGAGAGAGAGAGAAAGAGGGAGGGAGGGAGAGAGAAAGAGAGAGGGAGGGAGGGAGGGAGGGAGGGAGGGAGGGAGGGAGGGAGGGAGGGAGGGAACCACAGTAGCTATGTCCATGCCCATTTGGAGTTGCAGTCCCAGGACCTGTGTAGTTTAGTTGGTATTTAGCAGGACTCCTTTCTGTGAGGTCCTTCAGGTGAGTCCCTTATCCTGACAGCTGTCAGGGAGGGTCACTATGTCACTGCACATGTTCACTGGAACCAAGGTGAAGTAAAACAGAGATGGGGTTGTCAGTAGGAAACGAACCGTCCCTCGGATTTCAGCGCAGAAAAGCTGATGGAAGACAATGTTGCCAGTATGATGCTTAGAGGGCTAGGCTTCCTGCAACACCGGGTTCGACCTTTGGCTTTACTTTATTGTAGTCAAGTACCTCTTTCTAAGCAGATTTGAGTGTCATGGCCTCTCAGCAGTGTGGTCAGTAAGCAATCCACACAAAGCACAATTTCTAGTTAGAACTTGAGCATCACTGAAAGCAGTGTTCGTTAACCCTCTCTCTTTTTCTGGTAGATTTAGTTGCCTTTCATCACAGACCTCTATTAATAGAGTGCTTTACAGTATTTTTCCTCCCAACAGCCCAGGCAGTAAATATTGTTATCTATTTCTCAAGTGAGGACGCTGAGTTCAGAGAACTGCCCACTTTGAGTTTTGGTGTTCTCTGCAAAGGGAACTAACTGCTGATGAACTTTGAAACTGTCACTTTAATAACAAAACCTTTAAGTTTCATGCACAGTATCCAATTTGTGTCTTATAAATATGTCTACACTACATTGTAGGGCCTTATGGCAAACTAGGTTTCTTTATTACTGGCAGTTGCTGCATATATTCTGTGATATTCTTTTGGGTTCTCTTAACTTGGAGAGTGCTTAAGAAGGCAAAGTGATATGACTGGAAAGCTTGGTTTCAAAATGGGAAGCTTTATGTCCCACAGGAAAACAGTTCAGCTCTTTAACTGACAGAAGCATTCTAAATGCTGCATTTGAAAGTAAGGTTTTAACAACTTTTTAAATTTATGATACATTTTCTCGAACCCATAAATAGTTTTTTTAAAACTAAGCTTCAGACTAGAGAGATGGCTCAGTGGGTTTAAGAGGGTTTGCTGCTTTTCTGGTGAAACCAAATTTGTTCCCAGCACCCATGCTAAACTACTCAGAAGTTCATGTAACTCCAGAGGACCCATCACCACCCTCTTGCCTCTGAGGGCATTCACATGCACATGCACCTACACAAACACACACACATAAATAAATAAATAAAACAATTTTTTAGGTAGACTTTCATTTTATAGTGCACTAGAGTCAGGTCCAAACTTTAAAAAGGTAACCCAGATGAACCCCTACACCCTGCCACCAAAGCTGGGTCACTTACTGAAGCCACGTCTCCTTCAGGAAGTCTTCCAGGACTTCCCCTCACAGAGTCAAAGGGAAACTGTGTGCAGCACCAGTGTGTTGGGTTTAGGTCTCGAAGTCTCAGAAGCAACTCTGGAAGGGGCACTGTGTACACGGGACATCCCTAAAGGACGCCACCCTTGGATTTGGTACTCATGCTTCATACGGGTTTTTCCATAGATGGAGTCATCAACTTGAGCATTCCCATTGTATTGCCTGTCTCTACGGATGATAAAGCACGACTAGAAGGGTGCAGCCAGTTTGTACTGATGTATGGTGGCCGGAGGGTGGCGATATTAAAAGACCCTGAGTTCTACGAGCATAGGAAAGAGGAACGTTGTTCCCGGGTGTGGGGGACAGCGAATGAGAAACACCCTCATATCAAAGTAAGTTGCAAAAGCTCTGGAAGGGTTTTCCCTCTGTCTGTGGGGTGTGTGTGTGTGTGTGTGTGTGTGTGTGTGTGTGTATAACGTGGGGAGGTAGCACATAAGTTTTCTCCCTCTAAATTTACATAGGTTTCAAGGTATTGAACTCAGGTTGTCATTCTTGGTGCTTTTACCCACTGAGTCACCTCCCCAGCCCTGGAAGGGCTTAGTTGATCCATTTCATCTAAGGACAAAAAATAACTCTAATTCCTTCCTGGATAAGTTAGAACAGAGGTTAGTTGGAAGAGTGCATTTCTAAGGTAGTTCTTTCCAAGTTTTGTCCTAAGAAATTGTATGTGTGTGGTAGTATACTTGTATGTGGAGCTGTGTGCGTGCACATCTGTGCAGAGGTCAGAGGATAGCTTCAGGGGTCATTTCTCAGGGAGTCTTCCACCTTTTATGTGAGATAGGGTCTCTTACTGCCCTAGAACTCTGCCAAGCAGCTCCCCTAGCTGGCTAGGAGCTTCCAGTGATCCTTCTATCTCTGCCTCCTGTCTGCCATCTCGGGGATGATGGCACTCTGCTACTGACACCTGGCTGTCTCTGTGGATTCTGGAGTTTGGAACTTGGACCTCATACTTGCAAGGCAAGCATTTTTACTAACTGAACTATCTTTCCAGCCTGGAAAAGTTTTTTACTTATTTTCATTTCTGGTATGTGTGGTGGACATGTATGTTCGTGTGTGTGTGTGTGCACATGTGTACACATGTATGTGGTGGCCAGACACTGACACTGGGTGTTTCCCTCAGTTGCTACCCACTTTATTTCTTGAGGCACTGTCTCTCACTGACCTGGAACTCACCAATTTGGCTAGGCTGGCTGGCCGGCGGGATCCAGGGCTCTGCTTGTCCCTGCTTCTCCAGTGTTGGGATTGCAAAGATATGCTGTTGCAGCCGGATTTTTATATGGGTGCAGGTGAGCCAAGCTTGGGTCTTCTTTCACGATTGTGCAGCAAGTACCAGAATGACTAAACCACCTCCCCAGCACCACAGTTATGTAAAGAATTTTTTTTTCCTGAAGCCAGATGTGATGGTATAAGCCTACAATTCCAGTGCTAGGGAGGTAGAGGCAGGAAGATCAGAAGTTCAAGGTCTGCCTCCATTAGATAGTAAGTTTGAGCTAGCCTGGACAACATGAGACCCTGTCTTAAAAAAAAAATCTTGATCCTTTGAGTCCTTGCATCCCATGACAGATGCATCCTTAGCTAAGATGGGACCAGGTAGAGAATTTATTCTTATATCATGAGTAGAGGATCAAAGTCATAGCAGAAGTCAGGCACAAAACAACTAAAGCAGCCTTGCTAGTGTTGAAAGTGCACAAGGACAACACACACAGAATGAACTCAACTAACCCTGGAGAGAACTCTGGGAAGTTCATGCTCTGTGGCCAGTGAGGAAATCGATGACCTCTGTCCATAAACAAAGATCAGTACACATAGTGACGAGTTCCAAGATGAAAGATACTACATTTTCATCAGTGGGTGTCCATCTGAATAAGATCATTCAGTTCTTGCCTTCCTGGAAGCAAACCTTGGCAACTGCTAAGTGCAGTTGGTAAAGAAGAGGGGTGAGAGTGTGTTAAGGAATCACTGGATGTGGTTCATTTCCCAGAAAGAAAAATATGTGAAAATGAATGCAGACACTATCCTTTACCCAAGATCCTGGTATTAGGGCGGAAGTGGAGAGAGAGAGAGAGAGATGCTTACAAGCTGACTCCTCAGATCTCCCAGCTGGATTAACTTTGAAGTTCACAGGTACAATCAAGAGCAATCTAGAACCAGAGGGCTCTCGAGGATCTTGTGACAGACAAAGCATACTGTCCTTCTGGGCCTCCATTTCTCTGTTGACAAGAAGATGAGGCCAGAATAAGTTGAACATCCTTTCCAGTCTTATGAGCGTACAGAAAAATACAGGTTTGTTTTTTTTCAGTTGTGAAATGCTACAAGATAGAAAAGGACTTTTCAAGGCCCCTGTTGGTGGCCTCTGGTGCCTTCTTAATCTGAACAGAAGAGGTCAATGAACGAGGAAAGCTTTTTAGTTATTTGACACAACCATCAGCTCTGAAGATAAACGTCTCTAGTCTTTATGCACAGGCAGATCACAGTCATCTGAGCAGTCTTCCCCAGAGCCTGGCAGGTCTTTGAGATAGCTGCTATAGGAATATTACACTCTGGCTTTCAATTAGGCCACAGTCATCTCTTTTCTGATTATAATCATATAGGTTTGGGGTCTTATCTTTCTGCTGTGACCCAAAGAATAACGGCCTGTCATTATCTCAGCTTGAAGATTTCTCTTCTTTGGTTCTAACATCCTAACATCCACAGGACTTGCACCAAAGAAATAAAAATAACCCTAGATAGTGCTCAAGGGACTTGAGTAACTACTTTTCCTCTTGTCTTGTACACTAGCAGTTACAGTTGGAGTTTCTTAGAAGTGGTGGTGTGGCCTGTGTCTTTGACGTTATTGTCAGTGACTCTGCACTCTTGCTCGTTAAATGGCCCAGTAAAGGAAGCTAATGGTAAGAAATGGCCATGGAGGACAGAGAGAAAGCACTCCCGTTACACTTGGGTTGCTAAAAAACCCTTGGCAAGAACACAACACTTCAGAGTTTAGTTGTTTTGTTTTTTTTTTTTTTTAGTAAAAGAACTCTTCATTGTGTATGTGCTTAGTATCCACAAACTCCCATTGATACTTTAACATAGTTTTTAGAACACAAAATCTCCTAAAAGAGGTTTTTGCTATTCCCCAAAGTAATTGGCAGCCTTCTTGTGTTTCCATATGGCACTGGGAATAGTTGCAGAAAATGGCCAGTTACCAAGGAAATGGCCTGCCTCTGTTCCACAGCTCCTCATCTCTGAGCACTCCTGACCACTCTATTTAAGAACTCTGAGTCACTGAGTATGGACCCATGTGACACAGTCTCAGAGGAAATCATTAGAAGAAACGGGTAAAACTTGCGGAAGTAATGCTCGTTAGATTTTTCTTTTATTTTTAAAGTGGGCATAAATGGAGAAGGCTGTATCACTGGGGGGATTTCCATGGAAATTACGATAAAATAATAATTACCTGATAGAAAAATAAGGTTGATTTCTACCCCTTAGGGCTCCTATTTTGGGGCTTTCTTGAAAACAGTCTATTAGGTAGTATTAAGAATGTGCGAGCAGAAGTTTTAAAAGGAACCTGCCCATGCAAGACTCATGACTATCCACAGACCCCCAGTCATGGAGCCCTGTGACATTAGCACATCATCTGTCTCATGTATTGCTGTTTCCCAGCTGGGACACACAGTGACAGGCAGAGCCTTGGTGCAGACAGTGAGATCTGCACCCAGGATCGCTGTTTTGCCAGCATGCATTTGCTACACTTACTAATGGTGCTGGTGACCCTGTAGAAATGACCTTCGAGTCCATGTGCTTTGCATAACTCACTATAAGTGGAAGTACACAAAGTACTTCAGCCCCATGAACCACTGTAGAAAGGTTGGGGTAAGGAAAAACATTTAGGTTGTTTGAGCTGTGGGCAGAAACTAGCTCCCCAGCTACCTGGAACCACCATCTTTCTTGTTTCAAACTGTGGTTTCAAAATTGTGTTTCTTCAATCTTGGATATTTGGCAAGTATTTTTTTTTCCAAATGAACAAAGTCCTGTCATGTCAAGAGACGCAAATGAGAGTATCTATTAGTTGACAATAATTAACTTGAGAGTTTAAAACAGAAGTTTTTGAACACTTTTTACTCCTCATGAGCTTGGCACCAAGTCCAGAATATTTCAGAAATATTCTGCTGAGCCCAGTAATGACACAGACACCTGCAGGAGTACATTTAAAATCCTAAAATAAAACGTCAGCCTTTGAAGACTGACAAACTCAGGGAACCAATAGTTTCTATTTGACCAGTGTGTTATGTTGCAAAATCATTCCTGCAGGGTTGGAGAGATAGCTCAGCAGTTACGAGCACTGGCTGTTCCTGCAGAGGATCTGAATTCAGTCTCCAGCACCACACCTCCTAATTCTAGTTCCAAGAGATTTGACACCCTCCTCTGACCTCTGAGGGCCTTGCACAACACAGGTGCACTTACATACATGCAAGCAATATACTCACACACATAAAATAAAAATAATAAAATATTTTTTAAAAAGAAAGATATTGTTGCAAATGTTGAAGAACTAAATGATTGGTTGAAAAATTTTAAAAGCAGGGATGCTGGGGCCGGCCGGGCCGGCAAAGTTCTCTTGACACACACCCCCCCCCCCCCCCCGCCAAGAACCATGTAAAAAAGCCAGGCGCAATGGTGTGTGCCTGCAATCCTAGCACCAGGGAGGCAGATCCTGGTGGTTCACTGGCCAGCTTAGCCAAATTGATAAGCCCCAGGCTCAGTGAGAAAGGTTGCCCCCACCCCCACCAAATAAGGTGGCGGAGGGGCTGGAGAGATGGCTCAGTGGTTAAGAGCACTGACAGTTCATCTGGATTCGAATCCCAGTACCCACAAGGTGGCTACCAACCATCTGCAACTCCAGTTCCAGGGGACCCGACCCTCTCTTCTGAACTCTTCAGGTACTGCATGACTTGGGTGCACTTACATGTAGGCATAACCCTTATACACAGAACATATAAATAAAAAATTTTAAAAATAAGGTGAAGAGAAACTGAAGGAGACATCAACCCTGACCCACTAGCCTCCACACATATGGCGCCTGCACATACGAGCACATAAATACACACTCGCACACACGCATGAGAAAAATTTTCCAATGAAATAAATATCAGTATTAAGGACTAATAACTTTAATAATCTTCTTTCTAGATGGTGATGGAGAGTGGGGATTGGCTGGTTGGTGGAGACTTGCAGGTGCTAGAGAGAATTAAGTGGGATGATGGGCTGGACCAATACCGCCTGACACCTCTGGAGCTCAAACAGAAGTGCAAAGAAATGAATGCTGGTATGTAAGCTGACTCCAGGGTATCTACTATGCCTTTCCATCCAGTCAAAGAATTAATGACAGGAATCAGCCTTTTGCTTTTTGAGATGGGGGTCTGATCTTGAAATCACAACATGGCCAAAGGTGGCCTTGAGCTCTTGATCTTCCTGCCTCTGTTTCCCAAGTGCTGGGATTACAGGCACGTACTATCCTGCCCAATTAAATCAGCATTTTTTTTAAGTGAGAGCATCTATTGTTTTTTCTATATCACATTTGTATTACATTCACATACCGGAACACCACGAAGCAGTTTAAAATATGCCCAGATACAGAAAGATCCCTAAAATATGTCGATTGCAAAAGCAAACTGCAGAGCAATACATAAAGTACAGACATATTCTGGAAAACAAAATCATTTTAAAACCCTAACCTACTTCTGACTATAGAAGCACAAAAGACTCTAAGGTACAGTAGTGGGAATCATTTTCACTTTACACATTTTAAAGAAAAGGTAATGGTTGGATTATCAATGATTTTCACATTGCATCTGGGCTTTTAGAGATCTCCTGAGTTTTCCACAACAGATATGTATTACATTTTAGAACCAGAAAAAAAAAAAAAAGCTTTCACGAGGCCACCCCTGAATGGAGTCGTTTGGAAGATTCCATTAAAGAATGTGCAGTCATTTCTAGTCTGCAGATTGTGGCACTATGTACACCTCCATGACTATTCATCCTTGGAGGAAGTGAGCACTGGTGAATGGTGCCCTGCAGTGTCTGTTTTCATTTCTGAGTCACACGATGCCTCTGCATCTCATCCTGTCCAAGCAATCCAGCATTAGTTGGTGTTATTGGATTAAAATCCGTAGAGGCCCACGTACATTCTCCCACAGGTTCCCAAAAGCTAGTGGATCGAATGAAGGCATTGAACGACAGCTCCATCTTTCCCACCTGCTCCTGTGGACACGCAGCACCGCTCCCTTCCTCGACCTTGCTTTTCTTCCCTAGATGCAGTGTTCGCCTTCCAGTTGCGCAATCCTGTCCATAACGGCCATGCGCTGCTGATGCAGGACACCCGCCGCAGGCTCCTAGAGAGAGGCTACAAGCACCCAGTTCTCCTGCTACACCCCCTGGGAGGCTGGACTAAGGATGACGATGTGCCTCTGGACTGGCGGATGAAGCAGCATGCAGCTGTACTGGAGGAAGGGGTCCTGGATCCCAAGTCAACCATTGTTGCCATCTTTCCCTCTCCCATGCTATATGCTGGCCCCACAGAGGTGAGCGATTCCCTGAGGTAGGCCAGGGGCCAAGAGCACAAGTTCCAACTTTATTTAGAAGAGAAAATGGAGTCTCTGGGATCTGCAGTCTTCAGATTTCTCCATTCCATTCTGTATTTTAAACGATGCTAGAGGCATCCAACATAGCATACACATTGCTTGACGACTACAGAGGATGACACATGAGTGCAGCTGATGACAAAGCTCACCTGGCTCATAGGGCGTGTTGTCTAATGCAGCCACTCTATTAATTCCCGTCATTGGATGCGGTTCACCCAGCCCTGGAAATTTCTTAAGGGAGAAGATATCTTTCAATGATAGTATCTTCCTTTTATAGCATCATAGTGAGCCTATCAGACATAGACTTTCTGTCCCGCTGTTCCAGGCAGTGTAGTGGATTTGGAATTTGCAGAAGTGTGATTGAAAAGCTCTCAACCCTTCCAAATGCCCCCAAACTGAGTTTAATGAATTCTCTTCCACATACCCACGTTCCGCACCTTTCTACAGCTTTCTTCTCCATCCCTTGTATTTCTGTCTGAGCTTTAGAGGGCAGGTGTTATTTTAAGCTGGAATCAACCTTTATATTGGAAAGGTTGCTTGCTATTGGCAGTGAGGAAATGACATATTAGAATCTGTAATATCCTTTAAATTTTGATTTATCTGAAAATTGGAAAGTAAGAGTCACTGTTCTGCTTAACAGTAATAACTGAGTAGATCTGAGTATTCCTGGTCTGTTAGCCTCATTTGAAGAGGAAGAAATACAACTTCGAGTTGAGAAGGGTGTTGGCGACTCATGTACGTAAAACTCCTGTCTTACACCATGCATCCCAGCCTGAGGAGAGCCCAAGATCTTAGAAGTTTCTTACAGCTTCAGTCGACCTGCCTCACAGAACCCTTTCAAAGCAGAATTCAGGGTAAACAGGAACCTGTGCACCCGGCCTGTGACCGTCATGTCCCTTATGTGATGCTTTGCAGGTCCAGTGGCATTGCAGGTGCCGGATGATCGCAGGGGCCAATTTTTATATTGTGGGCAGGGATCCAGCAGGAATGCCCCACCCTGAGACCAAGAAGGATCTGTATGAACCCACCCATGGCGGTAAGGTCTTGAGCATGGCCCCTGGCCTCACCTCTGTGGAAATCATTCCATTCCGAGTGGCTGCCTACAATAAAACCAAAAAAGCCATGGACTTTTATGATCCAGAAAGGTAAGTTTCTAGAGGAACATTTAATTGGTATTGTGAAACAGTGTGATGAGGCAAAACTTTTACCCTCTGGAAAAGTCTCCAGTCTGTACGTCCCCATTTGGAAGGAGAATCCCTAGAGAATTAAGACCTGATCTTAAATATCTTACATCCCCTGAAGTTGTAGCATAGTCCTTTGCATGTATTTGGTGGTCCATAATTCTTTGGTCTTTGGTTATAGTTTCTTAGTAGAGTACTTGCCTAGCATGTATAAGTCCTAGGTTTGAAGTTCAGCACCACACACATACAGGTAGATAAACCTGTAATCCCAGCACATGGGAGGTAGAGACAGGAGGATCCAGAGTTCAAGATCATTCTTGGCTATATAGTCTGAGGCCAAACTGGGTACATGAGACCTCCTTTCAAAAACGGTGATGTAAGTGTTCCTTTTACACACCTGCCTTGAGCATACACTTGTGAGCACCTAGCACCTAAGGTGGAAGGACATAAGGCAGAAAAAGATTTGAATGGCATTTGTGTTCCATTGAGACCTCACAGAGTGGGCAGAGAAATTTCTAGAATAGTTGAGCAGGAGATGGATATTCCATCACTCCTCTTTCAAGATTTTGAAGACTTAGAGAACTGCCCATTTTCATGCATGCATTTTACAGAAAGAAAAAAAGGAAAAAGGTCTAAAAGCTCATAATCAAATTCCAGGTATCCTTAAGCAGTTGTTATATCCCTGAACTGAGTTCTCTGTTGCTGTACCATGGCAGGCACAATGAGTTCGACTTCATCTCGGGAACTCGTATGCGGAAGCTTGCCAGGGAAGGAGAAGATCCCCCAAATGGCTTCATGGCTCCAAAAGCGTGGAAAGTGCTGACAGATTATTATAGGTCCCTGGAGAAGATCAACTAAATGCCCTTGGCTCTGGTTTCTTTCTGAAGTGCTCTTTGATTGATGACCTTTTCTATTTTTGTGATTAGATGCTTTGTATCCAATTGCTTTTCAATGCCTAATTTTAAAGTTCCTGTTTTGTAATGAAGTAAAAAAAAATGTGCCTATAACTTAAAGCGAACACACACACACACACACACACACACACACACACACACATGAATATATCAGTAAAGTCACACTGGAGACTAAAGCTTAGGTGATTGCAATAGTTAAACATTCTAGAACTAAAGCAGTTGTATTTTACTGCATCTGAGAAGGTACAACCCAGATCTCTTAAAACTTTGCCCATCTTAAAACTTTGTCCAGTTGACTTGCTCAAACCAGAAGCATACTTTCCATCTTAATTTTGCCAACCTGGAATCTCAGTGTCACTTACCACCAATAATAAGTCAGATGAACCACCGCTTCTATACAGTTGCCAAAAAGAAAATATCCACAAGGAGATGTAGCTCACAAGGTTGCTGCACATCTTTTACCACGTGACCGTATACAGCCATACTGCCCAATGTAAGATGCGCAGGTGCAGCTGGAGGAAACAGATGTGTGGAGATGAGATTGAATCCTTAAGCTCTATGCAACTTAGTTCTGCCATGAACATGACAGAGTCTAATAGGAGAGATGTTTTAATGACTCTCTAAGTAGTTATTCCAGTTTGATGACAACTTTTAATAGTGTAGTATGCTTTGACGCAAAGGATTTCTCCCAGGGATGAAACCATCTCACTATTCTGTGTAAAGTTACTTTCCCAACACTTCGCTGTGGCCATTGTATCCTGAATAGGTACCTGATTGCAGCAGCAGCTGTACCCCAAAATAACCCACATCGCAGACTAGCAAGGTGCTAAAACTGGTAATTGCCGCAGAAAACATGAATTCCAGACTTCATCCAAATGAACAGAGATTAGGCATACACATATGTTTTGTGACCTGCTGGGCACTGTACACAATTTAACATTAGCAAATGCTGCTGGCACTGACTGAGTGCCCAGACCACTACACTCCCGAGCTAGTTCCCTGTCTTCTACATTGAACAACAGAGGAACTAAGTCTGATTCCTCACAGCAACTTAACAAAGCTACTTGAGAATGCTAAAAGGCAACCTTCTGAGAGAATGAAAGAACCAGGGCATCCCAGACTCTGCTGATGTTACAAATTTCCACTCAATCTTTTGTAAAACATTCTCCAATGGTTTTATTTTCTGAGAGATAATTTTTGTACTTTATGCATTACTCATTGTTGCCAAAGCAATACATAAGAAAAAAGCACCTTTTATACACAGGTCTCTCTGGAGAGACCAAAACTGGAAAGAAAACTGTGATTTTTTTTTTTTCATACTGTCAATGTTTTTAAATGCTAATAAAAGTTCTTTTGAGAGTAAGTTACAATGACCAAAACAAAGTGAGTCTTTAGGGGTTTAGGGCTTGTAGTCACTCCTATCAGACTCACTACTGCCTTAAAAGTATATATTTATTGAAAACACGACAGGATTATAGAGCCTTACCTAATGAACTTTGTGATTGTTGAAAACATTTTAAACTGCCTTTCTGCTCTAGTACCACACGCTGTGTGAACAGCTACTTCCACGTCCGCCTGATGCTGGCTCTTTAATAAATTTCTCAGAGATTAAGTCCTTGGTGTCTTGTAATACTGAGTATGAACTGACCACAAGCACTGTGGGTTTCATGACTTTGCGTAATTACAGGGTAATGACAACTCTCTTTAAGGCTGTATTAAGAGGCTGTTTGTCCTTAACTCCTGTCATATTCTCACTTGAATTTTAGGTATGAATGACTCATGGTCTTAGCTGAGTACTTTCTTTTCAGAGGTGACTGAGTTGCAAAATTCCATTGAGCAAAATTAGACATATATATAAAATCTTCCAGCAATCCCCACAACTCCACTAACCTCAGCAGCTGCTCTACTTCTGTGCATAAGGAAGTTACATTTACACCCTCTCCCTCAATGGCCATCAGCAACACAGGACTGTTGGACTGTTGTTTTGCTTCTGAGTCCCTTTCTTACCTTTGTCCTGATGGCTTCATGCCGTTTTTTGCTACTGATTCTCATTCCAAGTATTATTAGTGTAATAGCCAACCCAAAGTTGTCATTGTGGCTTCGAATGGAGCTCATGAGGTTGGTACAGTGCTGTGTAGCATGCATAAAGCTCTGAGTTCCTAACACTGCATAAACTGGGCATGGTGGCACAAACTTGTAATCCCAGTATTTGGGAGCTGGAGATAAGAGGATCAGAAGTTCAAGGCTACACGAGACCCTGTGTTAATAAATAAGTAAAATAATTTATAATCCTTTATAAAAAATTTTTTGGTCTCCAGATCTTACTTGGTGGCTGCCAGTCAAGTAACAGGGCAAAGCAGGGCAGGAAATGCATGGGTACATGTGTGCAGGTGTAAGAGCTGTTCAGAGAGCATGCCAAATTGTTCAGGGAGTATTAACAAGTCCTAGGAAGGCACACATAAATCATCTTGTCAGACCTTACGTTTAGCAGGCCACACAGTATTTTGTGCCAACCTATTTGTCCTGCAAAAAGAAACCAATTGTGGTTCTTCAAGAAGAGCAAGTTTGTAGTTTTACTTCGTCTTCTGCTTCTCTAGTACACATCTGGATCTGGCTAGCACTGACCTGCCAACTGTCCTTACAGGGAAGAAGTCAGCAAACTAGAGGGGCACTAAGGAAGCTGGTTCTTTCTAATAGAAAAATTTTTTCTTGCTGGGAATGGTGGCACCCACCTTTAATCCCAGCACTCGGGAGGCAGGGGCAGGTGGATCTCTGTGAGTTCAAGGTCAGCCTAGTCTACATAGTGAGGTCAAGGTAAGTTGGGGCTACAGGGAGACCCTGTCTCAAAAAAATTTATTTTATATGCATGGTGAGTGTTTATCTCAACACTATACTGTTATCTGAGTCTTGAGTGAATTCTAAGTCCAAAGAGGTGAGAAGACGACATCAGATCCCCAAGAACTGGAGTTACTGATAGTTGTTAGCTGCCATGTGGCTGCTGGGAACTGAACCTGGGTCCCCTGGAAGAGCAGCCAACACTCTTAACCTCTGAGCCATCTCTCCAGCCCCAACCTGGTCATTCTTACACCTAAATGGTTAAGGGAACTGTGCAGCTTTTGAATGACTTTCCAGTGTCTATTAACAGGCACAGGTTATAGAGGACTGTACAAGGATACTGAAACAGTACACACTTTTTTCTTCCCCCTGACATTGGCGTCTTTCCTTGGTGAATGCTGTCACTAGATCACTCATAGACATTACAAAATGAATATTACAGTCTTAGTAATCCACAATATACATTCTAAAGGACCACTTTTGACTTATATTGCAATTACATATTGAAAGTATTAAAAAACAATTCACTTGCTAGAATTTGGAATTTTAGTGTGGTTCTAGAAAAAAATAAGAACAATACTTTATTATGAGGCTAGCCTCATAATAAAGTGAATTGAAAAATTCTTTATGAATCCTTTCAAAGTAAAAAAAGCCCTCAGAGGTAACCATGACCTTGCCTTAGCAGTACTAATACTGGGAGTGGATGCCTAGGTGTGAATACAGTGTATGGAGGTATGTGCCTGCTCTATATGGAACAACTTTGCAGGGATGAGAATTCAGCCAAGACACAGACAGCTGTGTACTGTTGAGATAAACAATCTGGAAACTTGTTACCATAAAATCAAACTGCTGACCTACAATCCCCCTCCTTTGGATTTTGCCAAGAGCATGTCACAGGAGGGGCTAGCTGTCTTTTGCACTCTTAAGGTGACTGAATTCCATAGCCTTTTAGAATGAAAATCTAAACATCTCAAACAGTACACCAAACCCCTCCTAGCTCAAAACAAACTTTAAAAGGCTGTTGTATGGGTAGGTAGGGGCTTGGCTAAGACCAGTCAACTCCTTTAATTAAAACTACAGCGCAGGTCCAGTGCAAGAGAGCTAGAAGGAACGGGCACAGTCATCAGCCCTGTACCCTTTCACTGACAAGGGGTTATACTCTCTGGAAATAAAAAAGTGTTATATTTCATTTTCCATGGCTCTCACATCTACTACCTAGAACAGAAATTTAAATTACCAATGAGAGAGCTGTCCACCTACGCAGAGTTGGGCATGGTAAATAGCACTCCAAAAGTGGACAGATTTAATGGGATCCCATCCAATCCTTCAAGCCCACATACAAATCCTGTCTGTCTCACTTTCTGCACGCTAGGGGCACCTATGCCATCACGGGATTAACCGGCAGGACGGCCTTTCTTCTGTTTATCCAGAATTTTCCCCTGTACACAGAGGATTCTACAACTTTATCTAGGGTACCCCGTCAGTGCTGAGGTTACTCATGCAGGCTATAGCCTCAGATTTTAGGAATTCTACTCAATACTCTGATTTTAAGAGAGGATTTTTAAAAAGAGAGATTATAAATATGCATTACTGAATTTATTTTCTTTATCCAGAAGAAAGCCTTAATGTCTGTCTGCAAAAGACACAATTCCAGTAAAAAAAAAAAAAAAAAAAAAAAAAAGTCCTATCAATGAGATACTTCTGTGATTTTTACATAAATAGTTGAGCCTCCAGATACTGCCATCTAATATCCAACCCACAAATTACAAATGCTAAATGTTAGTATGAGTTATTTATCCCAACCCCAGCTCTTAATGAGTTCTGGGTCTACCTGCAGGCAGGGTGCTGTGTGAGAAAGGACAGGAACAGAAGACACTAAATTCACTCAAACACCAAGTTTGGTAATTTCTACTCAAAAATTTTTTTAGATTTATTTTATGTGTATGAGCGTTTTGCCTGCACGTATCTATCTATATTTTGTGCATGCAGTGCTTGAGGAGGCCAGAAGAGGTGCTGGAGTCCCTGGAACTGGAGTTAAGGACAACTATGAGCTGCCACGTTAGTGATGGAAACAACCTGGCAAGTGCAGTGGGCGCACTCAATCCCTGAACCGTTTCTCCAGCCCCTGGTCATCTCTGTTTTAAAAGGCGCGGAAACAGCTGGGTGTGATGGTGCACACATTTAACCCAGCACTAGGAAAAGAGGCAGATGATCTCTGCGAGTTCTTGTCAAGGCTGCATAGTGAGACCACGTCTCTAAAAATAAATAAATAAATAAAATTAGATTAAAAAAGACATGAAAATAGCAGGAGGCCCAAACTTAACAGAAGTCAACCAACAATGAAGCAATGAGGCTCACTACACAGGTGAGCACACTCACTTCAGTCCCTGGAGTACAGGCCTAGGGACAATGGAAATGGCTTAAGGACTGAGCTGGGTCAACAAGATACATCTATCAGTGAGTACAATACCATCAGTACCATGATAGCTGACACCGAGCAGTATTCTGCCAGGCACTCTACTGAGTGCCTCTGCATTATCACATTGTCCAACCCTCCTGATGCCTCACAGGTGACAAACTGAGGCTCAAATAAGGTAACCAATCAGGCCAAGGCTGGAATATTACTCAGGCCCAGCCTGGACAACATACCTAGCCATAAACTAGCATGCAGGCAAGGAACATAAGTAGCCAGTATCAGGCAACAGTTAATTTGTGGAAAGTCTGGATTTAAATTCAGGAAGTCAGGTTCAACATCCAATACTGTTTGAGTACTACTCAAAGTAAAATATTTTAAAATCTAACTACATGTCAAAATGTGAAATGCATATTTAAAATAGAAGGATGAAAGTTATAAACATTGAAAGCTACCTAAAATCATACAAAAAATAGTTTTATATACCTTACAATATTGATATGTCTACATAAGTCATGGCTATTGGGATTATTGTATTTCTTTTCTTTGATGATTAGAACCATGACAAGTTCAGTACTATAACTGAACAATCTAAATTTAATAGAAGATGAAAAGACTCAAGGAAGTATATACAGTATTCATTTCTGATTAACATGCCATCAGATTAAATTACTGAAATTCATATTAAAACAGAATTTGATATTAAAATATGTGCTATAAAAGTATGAAATCACCACTGTAAGATTAAAAACTGTCCAAATGTAAGTTTTATAAACAACAAAAACCTAAGATTTAAAGTACTAAAAATGACCAAGGATTAAGTGAAAAAAAGGAATCAATAAAGAGAGACCCCTTTATTGTAAATTATAAAATAATACACTTATTAAAAACAGAACATGTTTCTTGGCATCTTGTATTTTATATTCAATTCTCCCATCATCTTCACATTCTTTCATGACTTGCTTTTTGTTATCCTAGGTAGTCTCCAATCTATAATGACCAAAGTACAAATGGATAAATAAAGAATCCAGGAGGTTCTTGTGAGACACATTATTAGAGCAATTAATCCAATAAACTCATGAAGACCTAGAGTTTCAAAAAAATAAAACAAATAAAAACAAAAGCATATTTCACATAATTTAAACTTTCTGATGACATAGAAGGCACCTTAAGATTGTGTCATTTTCCTCTTGCTGTGTGCTTAGGTGCCTGCTGCAGAATTCTGGTTACCGGATTTGTGAGCAAAGAAAAGCTTCATATGTGCTTCACACAGCATCAAATGACTATAGATACCATACCGGAATTTGACCGTATATATCTGTACACAAATTATAATATACTGAGAAAAATTTAGAACTGAAGTTACAAAATAAGGATTTCTAGCACATTTAATAATGACTACTTATATAAACTATCACTGTTTTTGGTGACAGAAGTAGATTTGAACATAATTAAAGAACATAGAACTTTTAAAGAACATTTAAGAAACATAGTTACAACAAAACTGTTACATTAAGTAGACATGAACTGAAGAGCATTGAGACTCTTCAAACCCATTTTTTCCCAAAAGTTTTCTATCTACTTTACTGTAAATTAATTTTAAAACTTAAAAAAAGAAATGCCCAGTGTAATAGCAGAATGAGGTGAAATCAATGCTGATCGCAGTCTAACAATCAACTAATCAGTCCTGATCACTGAGGAAATATTATTTGATTATCTTCTCAACTATTATAACTGAGCTACATGTTCAGATGTGACCGATTCAACCAACTGTGGACAGGGAAAATGTTAAACTTAAAAAAGGCTAAACCAAACGACAACTAGAAATGGCTGAATCACTGTGTTAGATACAACTTTAAAATCCTAGTTTTGTTACAGACTATTTGATACTTTTGGATTCAGTAGCTGGGGTAAAAAAAAAGTTTCTGTACTCAAACCTATCTACATAATGTCAATAAAAAATGTGTGGATATATACATTATAATATACATTCGTACATACACACTCACATACACACATACTCACATGTCTAGGAACCAGCACCTAACCATAACACATTTCTCACTAATGACTCAACAAATCATTATTACTTTAAGACCAGCTTAGACTCTATAAGGCTAGAACAACATATGGCTAAAGAGGTCAAACACAAGCACCCACTCAGCTGAACTAAACTGTTTTTCCTCATGATTTCTGACAAACAGTAATACCGTTACAGAACAACTACGCCTTAATAACTTAGGATCTGAGTATAAAACCACAGGCATGGATCTCCCTCTCAGTTGAACGAGCAGATGACTTCTCTCAGTCTAAACAAACATGAGTGAAAACATTCTGAAACGCTGCGTCCTTTGATTTCTTCATCTTCTCAATTGCCCGATGCAGGTCCTGCTGTTGCACAGGCCGAATTTCATCTTCATCATGACTAAAATGTAAACAAAAACCATCAAATAGTCAAATAACTCTGGAATAAATTTCCCTAAAATATTTTGCTAAAAGTAAAAAGATGCATGGGGTTAAAAAATGAACTTGCTACAGACTACTTATTTTAATTACGCAAGAGTATACCAACACATTCTCTTTCCCACTCAAGATTCCCCAAACCATGACAATTTATACCTTGAGCTAATTCTAGAAATGATCTTCTATTCATCATGAGTAAATGTGCATGTGCAAGTCAAAAGAGGTTTTTAACAAGCACTGAGTACCAAGACCTGAGTTTGATCCCAGCACCCACATAAAAAAAGCTGGGCATGGAGAAATGGCTGTAATTGTGTACCTGTAATCTGAAAGGTGTGACAAATACTAGAAATCAAGTCTACACAGACATACCTTTCTTCTGATGTAGAATTAACATATTCTCTGACACAGAGAAGGGCAGCATCTCGACACATTTCTTTCAGGTCACTTCCTGAAAACCCATCAGTTTCCTGGGCAACTTCTAGCAGGTCTACATGCCTATCCACCTTAAACAAACATGAAACATGCTTGTAAGACAAAATACTTCCAAACATTCAGCTCAGAGCTAAAGAAAGTTAAGCACGGTATAAGAAAGAGCGTGTGAGGAGAAACACCGGAAAGCATTTTCAGTTCCCTAAAAACTTAGAAATTTAAAAATCTAATTTTCATTATGACTGTGACACACATTGAGTATCTTTATATGCACTTAAAACCCCTCTGAAGTATAATGCTTTACATATTCTGCTACTTACACTAATTTAGCACTTAATTTTGTCACACCTTCTAAGCTTGAGTAAGGCCAAATAACAACCTGAGGGAAATTAAATCATACTACGCTTAGATTAAGAAAATGAACAAGGAAATAATGCATTTATGATTATAATCTATGAAGTATTCTTGGGTCTCATTTGCTATGTTAAGCATTTTAGATATGTTGTTTTCATTTAATCTTGTCAAGCAAGCAAACTGTGCAATTTTCTTTTCCTGCTAAGAATCTTGAGACATGACAAGGTTAAAGAGGTTACAGAACTAGGATCTGGACACATGCAGCAGAGGTTCCACTCTGTATTCACCCCATGTGTCCACTTTCATCATTTTACTCCCCTACTACTTGAAATGCCAATCTTATTAGTTACTAAAGTTCTAACTGTGGAAGATTTAATGTTTAATAAGAAAGAACAGTAATTTTGCACAAGAATAGGAAACTTGAAAATGGGCTGGGTGTGGTGGTACACACCTACAATTCCAGCACTCCAGCAGTCGGGAGGCTAAGGCAGGAGGACTGCCCTATGTTCAAGTCCAGTCTGGGTTACAATAGTGAATATTGGCCCAGCCAGCAGCTAGAAATACACAGTAAGTCCCTGTCTCAAATAAACACATTTCAAAAGAAGACATCAGGATAATACTAGATCCAAAAAAGAGTTGGAAGTGTTCCTTCTTGTTCTAGTTTATGAAATAACTTGAGAAGTATTGGTATTATAAGTTTTCATTGAAGGTTTGGTAGAATTCTGCACTGCAGCCATCTAGCCCTGTGGTTTTTTTTTTTTTTTTAGTTGGAAGAAGTTTAATGCCTGCTTCAATTGCATCACTTGTCAGAACTGTTTCAATTATTTACTGCATTAACTTTGGTAGGTAATTTGCATAAAGAAATTCATTTCTTTCTTTTAGTTTAGTAAATACAATTCTTTTGGTCTTTTTGAGACAGGGTCTCCCTGTAATCACAGCTGGACTGAAACTTGCTATGGAGACCACACTGGTCTCCATCACAGAGACCTGCCTGCCTCTGCCTCAGAAGTGAGAACATTAAAGGATGTGTTACCGTGCCTGGCATGAATATAAAAATTTTAATAAATGCCCTTATGATTTTCTGAATTTCCTCAGTGTTTGTTGTAATGTCTTCCTTTCTATCTCTAATTTTATTAATTTGGGTCTTCTCTTTGTTTTTGTTAATTTGGCTAAGAGTTTGTCAGTCTTGTTTATTTCTTCAAAGAACCAACTCTTGTATCACTGATACTTTGTATTGATATTTTTGCTTCCATTTCATTAATTTCTACCTCAATTTTAGTTATTTATTCATCCACTGCTTTGGGGATTGATCTATTCTTGTTACCAATATCTTAAAACACTGTATCAAGTTATTTGAGACTTAATTTCTTAAGAGATTTTTATTTATTTATTTTAATTTTATGTCTATGAATGTTTTGCCTGCATGGATACAAGGAAACCGTGTGCATGTAATGCCCCTGGAGGCCAGAAGAGGGCATCAGATACCTTGGAACTGAAATTAATGAAGGCTGGGTGCTGGGAACCAAAATAGAGTCCTCTGAAGAGCAGCCAGTGCTCTTAACTGCTAAGCCATCTCTCCAGAGAGTGAGCTGGCTAATTTTTGGCTGACTGGCAGACCGAATGATTTTTGAGACTGGGTCTCAAAAATTTGGGAAATTTTCTTCTATCAAAAACATTTTATGCCCTTTGTGTGAAATTCTTTTTCCTCTATGCCCATCATTCATAAATTTTGTCTTTTTACAGTACCTAAAAGTTCTTGCATGCCCCATTCATACACTTAAAATAATTATCAGTGACCTTGGCTAAATGATATTTTTTTTAAAAATAGAGACAACTGAAGGTGAGACAGCAGAGTCTGATCACCACAGTTGTGACCTCCAACAATGGCAGTGTCATCTTTCTTAAATTCAAGAGTTAAATGGGGGAGGGGGGATTTCTTATTTTTGATAAAAAGAAAATTGAACCTAGAACCTGTGCTAAGCAACAATGAAAGAAAACAGTGAACATAAGGATAAATCAAACAGGCTATACTAATAAGAACAGGAACAAAATGCTAGTTAAGAACATGTAGGACACACGGAATATGTACAATGAAGGAGTGCAGCAGTGGAAAGGAGATTAAACTTCACGTACGCCTGTCATAAACTTTTAAGACTGCTACTAAGAGTGTCTAAGTTCAAAATCAGTAGATGAAACACAAAAAGGAAATACAAATATAGGAACACAGTGAACATGGACTGGAGACCTAAGGCAAAGACAAAGCACATTACAGGGGAAGAACTACATGAAGAGCAAACAAATTTACAGCTAAGCTAAGAGAGACAGGATTATATAAGTAATAAAAGTCTAGTCTCATCCAAAGACTGAATAGTCACATGTGCTGAAAGAAGAAATGAGTTTTGTGTCTACTTGAGAAAAAAGACAGTTTAAAATAAAAGGTTGGGAAATGATATGCAAGGCAAATCTTAACTGAAAGCAACTTAAATGTTCTTTCTGTTGGATCATATTTAGTTGCATCGCAGCAACAACATATTTTTACTCAAAATGCACAGTTGTGGAAACAAGCCATTATATAATGACAGAAAAAAAATCACCAAGAAAATAAAAAATTCTACACCTATACACATACCCACTTATACTGCTTTAAAAACACAAGCAGCAAAATTTAGCATAATTATGCAGAATAATGAATAAACCACAACATTAGGAGAGCTCTGTCTCACTTACATACTCATAAACCAAGCCATGATTTTTCGGGCTAGTTGTACTCAGCACCTGTGACCTAAAGTACATATGAAAACTTTTACAAACTTACAGTAGGAATTCTCTATTTAATTTGGATTTGTGGATTAGTTCTTGTTGATTACAGGGTTGCAAATGTTTCTGTAATGGTTCAATTTTTTACTTTCCTCACATTAACTTTTCATACAGAATCTGCCAGTCAGATCTGTCCATTTTTACCTCAGTAATCGTGGGTATGCATGTCTAAAGAACCCTTCCTTCACATCTGTACATAAGGGAACAGGCACAAACCAGGAACAGTCTACACCTACATCTGTATTCACTCTTTCTACACATATTCAAGGAACTGACATAAATTTTCAGTTTCTGGCAGCAGGCAGGATGGTGAGGGGCACAGGTGGAAAGGACTATCTGAGTCTACTTATTTTTTTAAAGATATGACACTAATATGTTAAAATCACCTGATAAATCTGAGTGATACTTATAAGGCTATTTGTGTATTTGAAATTTCATACACTGAAAAAACAGGCTGAGTATGAACTGAGGAGGAGCCAGTAAAGTAAGCATCATTCCTCTATGGTCTGTGCTTATTTCAGTTCCTGCCCTGAGCTCCTGCCCTGGCTCCCCTCCATGACAAACTATAAGCTGACGGTGAAATAAATTCTTTCCTCCCCAAGTTGGTTTTAGTCATGGTGTCCATCACAGCACTATAGAGCAACTAGGACACACATCATCCCTGATGATGAGAATCATGTAGTTTCTTAGTTTGAATAGTGAGTTCCAACAATATGAAGAAACAAGTTTCTTAAGAGAAATACACTATTCAAATATAGTATTAGAAAATATGGAAAAAATATTTTATAAACTTGAGGATACAAAAGGTCTTTTAAATTTATTTAAAATCCAGAAGTCATTAGCAGAGTGAAAAAATTCCCAATAAAATTTAGAAACTAGGAACAAATGTTTTCAAATCATAAAGACAAAAGGCAAATCTCCTAGCAGAGTCCTTACAAACATTTATGAAAAAGAACACTGCAATAGAAAAATGGGTAAAGAATGCATATTTCACAGGAAAAAAAAAATCAAACTCTTAAAAATATTCAGTAATACCATGGCATTTCTAAAGAATGTAAATTAAAACTTTAATTAGGAAAACATTTTATTAAAACATTATTTACATTTATTGCATGGGAGAGGGGCACACGCAGAGATCAGAGGACAACCTGCAAGAGCTGGTTCTCTCTTTCTACCGTGTGAGTTCTGGGGACTGAACTCAGGTTGTTAGGCTTAGCAGCAAGTGCCTTTACCTGTTGAGCCATATCATTGGTCCCAGATAACCATTCCTACTCATGCTGGCACAAAATTCCATTACATTGTGTTGGCAAGGCTATAAAGAAAAGGGTACTCTAACACCGCTAATAGAAGAGAAAACTAGGATACACAGTTCAGCAACAGCTTCAAAAGTATATACATCCTCTCTTTGGATCTCCTACACCTCTTCTAGAAAATTCACCCCTAAGAGTTGTATTCCTGTACAATTGTAAAATGACACATATACCAAGTTGCCCAAATAGTTTTTTCATAGTGAAAGGGCAGAATCCATCTAAGTGTCCTTCAATATAGCACTGATTGCAGTATATGTATTTAAGAGCATATTCGAATCAGCTGCTATAGGCACAATGCCAATCTGAAAAAACATGCAGAAGAAATACAAAGGGACACTTTTCATTGTGTACCATTTCTATCTTAATGTTTGAACTATATATCTATATTACTGTGGAACAAACACTCCCTTCTGCCCCCTTTTAGAAGTGGAGTGGGGGAGTCACGTAGCCTAGGCTAACCCTACACTTTATGTAGAGGTTAGGGTTAGCTATTCCTGCCTCTACCTACTTAAGTGCTGGGATTACAGGATAGGCCATCACATCTGGCTTGAAAACAAAACCTTAAACACGAAAGCTAACAAAATTTTAATTATCTTTTTCTTCTTTTTTTAAGATGAGATTCTAGCATGTATCTCAGGCTGTCTTGAACTCACAGTCCCCTGAATGCTAGTAGTGCAGGTGTGCACCACCATACCTAGTGTTGTAATTTCTTTTAAAACCTAAATTCCAACTTCAGAAACTACTACAATGAAGTAAAAACAAGAAACAAAATGAAAACCTTCTTTACATACTCTTCAATAACTTTAAAATGGTCTGCAAATTATAACAGTATTTTAATCTGTAGACACACTGCTCTTTATTTTCCCAAAGACTTTGTTTTGTCTTCTAATTTTTTACTGATCTGAGTTCATGTGAAGAATGCACAAGAGCTCCATTTCACCCATTTTTCCCACGTATTTTGCATTATATTTCTTTTTTATTGATTCAAGAATTTCATACAATGTATTTTGCTCATATTCAGACCCCTCCCCATCTCTACCTTACCTCACCACCCCCAACCCCCATCCCGACTCCATGCCCTCTAGTATGCAACGGAAAACCCCATCCATCCTTACACATCTGAACTGAGTGCCAGAGAAATCACATGGCATTAGAATGTCCGTGATCTATGATTCCTACACACAGACAGGCCAAGTAATGGGCCACACTCTTTTCCTTTCTACATGGTTTTGGGTCAGAATACACCCAGGAATGGAATGGAATTTTCACACTTGTTTTCTGTTTTTCTTATATACTGCTTAGGATTGTCAAGTAGAGATTACTCTCTTCCTCAGAGATCAGAAACACTAGGGTTTTGTCATCAAAGTCAGTTAGTTGTTGGTAGCCTGGTTATATGCAGGCTACGTTCTGGCTACTTCAGGGCTTCACTCAGTACAACGACCCCACTGTGGTCCAAGGCGTTCTCCAACAGGTCGATTCCCCACAGGGTTTTACTGCTTTTACCCACACTGCTTTTTAAAGATTTTACTTCAAATACATCACACTTACTGAATTATGTTAACACCCAAGAGTTCACAGCTACCTTGTACTCAGGTTCCTTCCTCATTTCTCTCTAAAATTACTTTATGAACAAAAGGATCATATCAAGGATGAGAAAAAACTTAAGTTCTCTACTTACATTTTCATTTTTCAAGATGAGTTTCAAGATTGCTTCTCTTTGTTTTAGAGCCTAAAATCAGGAGAGTTTTCAGTTAGTGTTTTAAAAGAAGGAAGGGAGGAGCCAATTAGTTTTTCTACTATTTTCTTTTGCATATTATCTGAAAATAACCGATTTGAAATGTTAAGATGGTAGAGGTTAAAGCAAAGTCTTGATCTGAGATTGCAGTGACCATCTGTGGTTGTCTTAATGAATTATATTTCTTATTCTGTACACACAGTGGTTAACACAGTATCTGGGAAAAGTATATTCTTAATATTTATTGAGTACAGGAATATGTTAAGACAATACGACCTCCTATGTACTTTCAGTTTTTGAGACAGAGTGCACCTGGCTAGACTAGAACTCACTATGTAGGCCAGGCTGGTCTCAAGCTTGTGACAGTTTCTCTGCTTCTGTATGAGTGCCAGCTTTTCCTAAGCACCTTCCAGTCTTCATTTTTCTTCCTTTTCTTTATTAAACTTATCAAAGTTTACTACTACAGAAGATTTTTTTGATCAAATGTTTATTGCAGTTTTTCTTTAATTTTTTAAAATTAGCATATAATACATATATATACACATTTCATTATGGCATTTTCATAGATGTGCCATGTTTACGACTAAGTGGAAGACATGAAAACACTCTTTTGGTTCTGTTACTTCAATACATAACTGCTATGTTTCTAACATTTACTAGTGAATTTTTATTTAAGTATTAATGATTTCCCACCAGTGATGCATCAGATTTTTATACCAGAGTACAGACACTACACTTAATTCTGTTTTAGAATTGCCTAAGGTTGGGTGTGGCAGAACATGTCTATAAACCCAGAACCTGAGAGGTAAAGGTGGAAGCAAGAGGATCATGACTTCAAGGTCATCCTCAACTACACTGTGAGTTCAAGGCCAGTCCTGGGCTACATGAGACTCTATCTCAAAATAAAAAAGGAATACCTTACATAAAAATATAGATGGCATTTATTATGGCTAAAATCATCCTTATTAACAGAACTAATTAAAAATTTACCTGGTAAACAAAACCAAACTCTGTTGCCGTAACACAGCGTGTTGAGAAAAAAAGGTTAATTTGGTATGTTATATGATCACCAATAACCACTTTTTAGTTGCTCAGTATTTTGCTTGGAGAGGCGTTTTAAAGAAAGGTTAGTAATATACTGTGACCCTGTAGTTACTTAGAAAAGAATTATCCTCTGTATTCACTAAAACATAGAATGAACAATGACAAAATTCTAGTTTGTATGTTAACAATATACAAACATAACAATTTGATGAAAACTGCTATAATTCAATTTGATAACACACTGAATTAAAATGACAATTTAATAAGTGTTGCTGTGTAAGCTATAGTCTACGCTCTATACTGCACTATGAGTGCATTAAAAAACAAAACCTTGGTTGTCTTTAGGATTATAACTGAATTGTTTTTCCTATTTTTAAATCTGTTTTCAAACATTTATTTACTGAGGGACAGTGCCATATGTCAGACAACTTTCAGGTGTCTTTAATACCAGCACTCAGGAGGCAGAGGAGGGTAGATCTCTGTGAGACTGAGGCTAGCCTGATCTACACATTGAGTTCCAGGCCAGCTGGGGTTACAGGGAAACCGTGTCTCAAAAAAAATGATTATCACTAATCTTGTTTTTCAAAATCACAGATAAAACTAATTTTTGTTAAAATCGTCTAATATTATGCTTGAAAAATAAAGAATTCTTGTGCAAAGCATACAAAGTTCATCTAAACATGGCAGACGTCTACATCTACGTCTATTTCCTTGGGGCTCGAACTGAGCAGCTGAGAGCAGCAGTGCTCTTAACTACTGAGCCCCCTCTACAGCCCCCACACACACTTTTGTAGAGAACATTTTACACTGTTTACTCCTATGACTGCTTCTACTGCAACAGAGTTTTGAGAATAAGTATTGTATCCCATTAACTAGAGCCTAGCAAATGTTCAAACACATATTAATGCATATTAAAGAAGATTAGTTATGGTAGTAACAATTTAAAGTCTGTTAAATTTGTTAAAAAACAAAAAACCTCACTGATTTAAAAGGCAATTTTCAAACACAGTGACAATGTACATATCCTCAGAGGAACTAGGAGTTTTAGAGGTAGCACATGACTTATCAGAGTAATTTTAGAGGTTAAACCATTTTATCTTTAGGGAACTATATTCACTTCAACAACTGGATCTGATATGTTACAGAATATAAATGGGATAAATGATTTTTGGCCAAAAAATTATGAGGTGAAATATTTCAAAATCTGAAGAAAATGCCAATCAGAAGTTCTAAGAAGCTATAAATGCTCATCATATGGAACATACCTTCTACTACTGGAACCTAGTTTGTTCTTCAACATAAAGGCTGACAAATTTTAAAAGTTTACAATTTCTGCAAAAACTATAGAATATTGAAGCTGGAGAGATGACTCAACAGTTAAGAATAGTAACTGCTCTTGCAGAGGTCCTGGGCTTGGTTCCCAGCACATATAGCTTTAGTTCCAGGGGATCCAAGGCCCTCTTCTGGCCTTTGAAGGCATTAAATTTGTGGGTGCATTTACATACATGCATGCAAAATGTGGTATAAAATATAAATAAGCCAAAATAACAAAAGTCCTACAAAGGTAGTTAAGGTTGAACATCATCTAAACATTTACCTTCTTAAACTAAAGCACAGTATATTAGGTTCTGGAATCATTACCCCAGAGAGAAGTCCAGATTAATTTGCTAATAATCAAATAAATCCCCTTTTCTTTTTAGGCTAGGTCTTCAGAAAACAACAATCTTTATTTAAATTAAGAAAAGAAAAATCTCCCAAACTTAACTCTGTGCTAATCTAAAACTTTAAATTCGCTCCCATATTGTCCTAAATGAACCTCTTTGTGTACAGGCGATTTTGAGGCATTCTTGTTCCTTCCTCTCCCTGCCTTGTCACAAATAAATCCCAGGATATACATTATTCCCTTCTTAAAAATAACAGATAAAAACCTGCTAAAAAGGCAAATATTTAACATCCCAAATGCAAAGAAGACTACATACAGGCTGATTGATATGAAATCGTGTAGGCATTCTTCTCATTATAGCTGAGTCAAGGTCTTGAGGACGATTAGTAGCTCCCATCACTATGACCTAAATATAGAAAGACAACACAGAGCATTAAATCCACCAACAATATTCTCTCAGATCATTATCACTAGGACTTAGAAGTAGCTTTTAAGCTAAATATTTTATGAGAAATCTGACTGTAACCCAGCATTACTCAAATATTTACAGGTAAAACTGAAGTTAATCTTAAAAACAGAAATAAAAATAAATTAAGACAGCCTATTTAGAAAGACTAATGGAATTCTAGTAACTAAAATATGTACTCTTCAGTTTCAAGTACTGTTACTGAAGTGTAAGCACTTGTATTTTACAAAATATGATCATTATTAAAAATTTGGTTGGTTTTTCTTTTTTTTGAGACAAGGTTTCCATGTAGGCTTAGCTGACCTGTAACTTGCCACGTAGACCAGGCTGGCCTTGATCTCACAGAGGTCTGCTTGTCTGTCTCTGCCTCCTTAGAGCTGAGAATAACAGCATGTGCCACCATACCTCACTGAATTATAAAAATTTTAGAGCAATTTGTACTTTACAAAATATTGCTATTCAATGGATATGTTAGGGAGTGTGTGTGTGGTCAGGATCCTCCAAGTCCTTTAACGTTTATAGGGAAACCATTTCGCCACAAGTATTAAGACTCTGGAGATAGAGGTATATATCAGGTGCTTTTTCACTAGACCATCACCTCACTGCACTATCAGCTTTGTGGGTACTATCTCCTAATGCCACATTAAAACCTCCATAAAATTCAACTTTAAACAAAAGCTAGAGAGTATTAAAATACTGGGCAGGGGATGATAGGGACAACTCAGTAGTGGAGTACTAGCCTAGTACGTGTGAGGCTCTGAGATTAATTCTCAGAACCCTAAAAGATAGAGGATGTAGAAAAGAAAAAAACAGTTTTAAAAATCAACAGAAATGTGGGGTTGAAAAGATGGCTCTGTGGTTGCCGAGGACCCAAGTTCAGTTCCCAGCACCCACATGATCGCTAACAATCATTCATTAACTCTAGTTCCAGGGGATCCCAGTCCTTCTTTTGGTCTCCAGGGGTACACTGCACGACACATGGTGCACTTACACACAAGTGAAACGCTCAATTCACATACAATAAGGTAAGTTTTCTAAAACTTAAAAAAAAAAAAAAAATTAACAGAAAGTCAGGTGTGGTGGCACACCTTTAATCCCAGCACTCGGGAGGCAGAGGCAGGTGGATCTCTGTGAGTTCAAGGCTAGTCTGATCTAAATTGTGAGTTCTAGGCCAGCTGGAGCTACAGGGAGACCCTGTCTCAAGAGGACCAAAAAGAAAAAAAAGTTAAGATACACGATATTATAGAATTCTATGTGGATTAAGTGGGCCTAGAAACAAAATTAATTCCCATACTTTTTCTTAGATTTCTGATAATTTAATTAAATTTAAAAAATTCTACCAAACACAAAAACCTTCAAAGTTATTTAATGATCTTGGGGCTGGAAAGACGGCTCAGTAGTTAAGAGCACTGACTACTCTTACAGAGGACCTGGGTTCAATTTCCAGGACCCACATGGCGGCTAATAACTGTCTATATGACTCCTAGGGAATCCAACATCCTTTTCTGACCTCCGTGTGTATTGCGCAACACGGTGCAATTACATACATGCAGGCAATACATTCATACACATAAAATAAAAAATAAAAATTTTTAAGAAGTTATTTAATGATCTAACAGTATAAGAAAAACAGTGGGTGTAAGTATATTCTGATATACTGTTAGAAGGAAGGCAAAGTAATATAGAAGCCTCAAAACTGATAATTCAGAAGCACAAAAATTCAAAAGGAACTATGTTTAGGGCAATGTTTTTTAAAAAAATTTGAAAAGTTTGCTATAATAGCTTCATTTTAATAAAAATTCTAGGTAACCAAACAGTCTAAAGCAAAGCAAAATTGCAATCTGGAAGATTAAGTGCTATGGAACCAAGGCATTCAAATTAATCTAGCTAAAGTGGTCCAATGAATATGTAAAATAAAAGATATTCATAATAAAAAAGAAATGATAATTTGATTAAAATGCTACCGATCATTTTATGGAGAAATATTACTTTTATACATGTATTAAATTCTGTCTAGTACAAATAAACAAAAACTCAAAATTGAAAATATTCATATTTTTAGTAAATGCAGTAAAACCAATACAACTTTTAAAGGATAGTTGGGCATTCCACAAGGAAATGAAACATGAGGCACAGAGAACAAATATAAACTGAAGAAATACGGCTCAATCATTAAGAAGGGATGAAGTCTCCAGGCCTGGCTTGATGGCACATGCCTTTAATCCTGGCACTAAAGAGGCAGAAACAGGTGGCTCTATGTGAAACAGAAGGTAGCTAGGGTACATACAGAGACTATCTAACAGTAACCAAAAAAAGGGGAAATAGTGAAAGAGCATGGGTACAGTGTTTGTTAGCATGTTCACGGCCCTACAGTTCAACTGACAGCACAGATTATAAGTACAGGGTTTTTTTAAGTGGTTTTTTTTTTTTTAAGATTTTTATGTATTTATACTTCTGTGTATGTCTGTGCATGTAAATACAAGAACCCAAGGAAATCAGACACCCCAGGAGTTGGAGTTACAGGCAGTTATGAGCTGCCTGACATGGTTGCTGGGAATTGAACTCATGTTCTCTGGAAGAGTGGTACTCTAGCAATTGAATCATCTCTCCTGCCCTATCTAGTTTTAAAAGACAAAAATACCCTCAATATAGGAAATATCTACTAGAATTAAAACAAAAGAAGATTAAGTTTTCTATGTGTGATAAGTAGGGGATTCTTGGGGGCAGAGGGTGGTTCTAGGACACTGGTTTCCAAAAACGTGACAGAAAAAACAAATACACGAAATTAATTTTAAATTTTCATTTAAAATACATTATGAGCTGGAAGAAGATATGGAATATTCAGAAGTCAATTCAATGAAAGTGAGAACCTAAAGAGGAAAACTGAAAAGAAAAGCTGGCGCTAGAGAGATGGCTCAGCAGTTTAGAGAACCAACTGCTCTTGCAAAGGACCCGAGTTCAGTTCCCAGTACCCACGTGGCAACTAACAATTGTTTGTAACTCCAATTTTCAGTGATCTGGCACCCTCTTCTGACCTCCATGGACACTGCACACATAGGTATACTTACATACATGCAAGCAAAACACTCATACACATAAAATACACTCATACACATAGAAATAAGGTTGTTTTTCTCTTTGCCAACATAACACAGCCTTGTTCTCTTGGTCACAGTGCTTTATCACAGCAACAGAAAGTAACTAAGCAGTTTCACTATGTAGCAAAGGATAGCCTTGAACTTTTGAAATCTTCCTGCTTCAGCCTCTAATGCTAGGATTCCAGGTGTGTGCTACAACATCCAGTCAATCTTTTATGAAATGACATTTTACTCCATTCTAGAAGTGGAAATGAGAACAATTGTGATCTTTTATTAAAAAAGATTTATTTTTATTTTATGTGGATGAGTGTTTTGCCTGCACGTACATATGTATACAATGCATGCCTAGTGCCAGAGGAGGTTGGAAAAGAGCATTAGATTCCCTGGAACTGGAGTTGGACAGTTGTGAACCTCTAGGTGCATTCTGGGAACCAAACCTGGGTGTTCTGCAAATCCATCAAGTGTTCTTAATGTTAAGCCATCTCTCCGGTCCCACCAATTATGATCTTTAAATAAACTGCTGTCATTTGTGAGGTTTTTTGTTTGTTTGAGAAAAAGAAATAGATTAACTGGGGAACACTAAACTGAAAAATGGTCAGTATTCTAACAACAAATCTGTCAGAGGCTCCTATTATGGGGGAAATGTAGAAATAAATTATTTGAGTGGACACAGCTTTCTTGTTTTTGTTTGAAAGGGGATTATGCTGAGGCTAGCCTTATATTCTTGCCCTCTCAGTCTCAGCTTCCTGAATAGCTAAGATTATAGGTATGGCACAGTACCCTGCTGAGGATTCCTTTTTCCTGATTACATTGTTGAAGAGCTCTTAGTTCCATAGTTGCATGTGAATCTTATGCTTGGCTCCATCTGACTGGACAAAGGAAGGTACTATATGCTTTTACAAGAAATGAACCAAGTTCAGCTTGGCTTATATTCACAGTACAAACAGGGTTAAGGCCTCATTTCTGTTTAATTTGAGATTTCTAAGTCCAGGCTTCATTTCAATTCTGTATTCCCCTCTTTCAGGAATCCTCTTCACAAGTTGAGTGACCAAAATGACATAATATTAATTTGCTATGGTTACTGACTGAGCTGCAACTGAGGCATGTATGATCTGGGAATATGGATTCCTCCAGCTATGCAAACCTGGTGGCAATTATCAAAATGGGAGTCATTTATAAAAATCGTATTCTTTTGGATCTTTATCACCTAATACTAAGTATAAAAAGAATAAAAAAAAACTTTTCCATGAAAGTGTAACAAGCAGCCTGGCAATTTTTCTACAAATAACACACAAATTTAGGGAAGACTTTGTTCAAATACCTGGCAGCTGTGATCAGTATCCAATCCATCCCAGAGACTCATAAACTGAGCTTTCATCATGGCTGTAGCTTCATGATCAGAACTTGAACGGTTTCGTAGAAAGGAGTCTTAAAGGAAAAGGTCCTTAAGCTTAGTAACTAATAATGGCTTATTTATTCATTGTATAATAAATTATTTTAAAACATAAAACATTACAAGGAAGAGGGTTGGGAGGTTATGTACATCCTTTCGGGTATTATCCTGATATATCAATCCTGGTAAATTATGGAACAAATTAATATATTCATGTCAATACAAAAGAGAAATAAAAGGATGTAAGACCAAGAAGCTGCAAAGGGAACCAAGTAGTGTCTTAGGAGAGAGCTTAGGTGCTTGGGGCCAACCTTTCCAGCTTATTTGAATGAACCCCTGTACGTTCTTAGTTATGGTATCACATGCTTTCTTCTTACACTACCCTGGTAATAAGGAAAAGAAAAGGGAAAATGCCTAAAGTACTATTAAGGAGAAAAATGTAGAACAGAAAATATTTTAAAACACACGTCCAAGAATGCAAGTATGTATTTGTCTGCATGATAAAAAAAAACTTAAGGAAATAACAAAATGCTAGAAATTTTGGTTCTCAGGGATACTCTTAAGGACAAGTTTAGCATTCTCTTTATGACAATTTCTTGCCTTCCAAATTAGTAACATTTCATGAAATTCTATCTTAAAAGGACAACGAATGCTGGGTGTGGTTGCTCACACTTGTAATCCCAGGAGGGATTACTCAGGAGGCCGAGACAGGATTGTCATTTTAAGGCCTGTCTGGGCTACATAGTGAGGTCTAGGACAACGACAGTCACAGAGTAAGAGCACCTCAAAAAGCCACAAAAATAAATGGATGTAATGGGGAAAAAACATTCCTTTTAAACACAGAAAGCCTGAAAGTGCTACATCCTAAGATGGAAAAAATCAAGAGTAAAAATAAGTATTGTATTTTTAGTACAATCTCCATTCCAAATCTTTGTTTATCCTATAAATTACTGTCATTTGTAACTGTCAGATTTTAGCACTGAGTCTACAGCTCAAAGTTTACCAATTACATTTGAAAGTGACATAAAAACACTTCTTATAAGGTCCAAGCTTCAAAAAATATTTTTAAAAAAGAAATTCCAATGGGGGGCTAGAGAGATGGTTCAGCAGTTAGGAACCTGAGCTGCTCTTGCAGGGGATGCCGGTTTGGTTCCCAGTGTGTACCTGGCATTTACAATTCTCCTTAACTCTAGTTACAGGGGATCTGATGCCCTCTTCTGGCCTCTGGGGGTATTAGCATGCAAATGCTGCATAGACACACAAGCAGGTAAAAACATTCATACAACACACGATAAAAATAAAAATAATTAAAAAGAAAAAACAAAAAAGGAATTTCAAGAGTCAGACATGGTAGTGCTATGCCTTTAATCCCAACACATGAGAGGCTGAGGCAGAACAATGGCAACTTTGAAGCCAGCCTAGACTTGCTCTACAGTGAGTTCTAGGCGATCCTGAGAACCAGAGCTCCTATATCTTTCAGACCATCTAAAAATAAAAACATCAACAAAAGGTAATTTCAGAAACTATATGACACACTCATCCTGAAACAACATATATTCTGGATCATCTTAAACAGTTCTCATTTTATAACATGTGTCCTATTATTAGACTATGAATTAGACTAATTCATCTGTACTGTATAAGGAAGGAAATCAGTCACTTACTTTTTCGAGGTAACCTTTCTGACTAACCTTTCTTAACAACCTTCACTATCAAGAAGCAGTGTTTGGGGCTGGAGACCGCTCAGCAGTTAAGAGCACTGGCTGCTCTTACAGAGGACCCAGGTTCAAATCCCAGCACACATATGGAGGCTAACAACTGTCCCTAATTCCAGTTCCAGGGGATTCAACGGCCTCTTCTCACCAAGGGTATTGCACAACATGGGTGCACTTACATACATGGAATACACTCATACACATAAAAAAATAATTTTTTTTAAAGCAGTGTTTGCAAGACGACAGCTTAAAATAGTCTGAGGACCTCACAATGCCAGATAAATGTAACTACATCAGTTATTATACTTAATGTAAGTAACTAGAAAACATATATGTTGCTTACAAGAAACACAAATATAATGATGTGGAATGGTTAACAGCATAGAAAAAGATATAGGCAAACACTAACGAAAGTGTTGAATAATCAAGGTGTGGTGGTTCAATGTGGGACCTGAGACACCATCTCAGAACAGGAGGGCAGTGAAGGAAACAGTGAAGAGAAGGGAGAAAACAAGAGTTTGAAAAAACAGGGTCTTACACAGCCTAGGTTGGCCTGGAACTTGCTATGTAGCTAATGATATTGAACTCTTAGATCTTTCTGCCTCTACCTCCATAGTGGTGGGATCATATCTGGTTTTCATAAAGTACTTTTTAAAGAAAGTTAATGTGCATCTGACAAGCTATGTTAGAACCCCGGACAGCCCAAAACTAAACCTTATATTTTTTCACAAAATCATTTCATTCTAAGGTGAAAAATGCTTTTTAAAAACTTCTAAAAGATAATATAGGAAGGCAGGGCTATGGTCTAATGATAGAGCATTTGTCTAGAATGTTCAGGATCTGATGTCTGATTCCTATACCCACAAAAATATGAGTGAAAACATACATGTGACACTGGGTTTGGAGATAAACTTTTACATAACAACAAATGTATGATCTCTTCCAAGAAAAAACATTATTATTAAAATAAGAACTCTTGCTCTACAGAAAGATACCATTAAGAATGGAAAAAGAGTCAGGCGTGGTGGTGCACACTTGGGAGGCAGAGGCAGGTAGATCTCTGTGAGTTCAAGGCCAGCCTGGTCTACATAGTTCCAGGTTCCTGGAGCTACAGAGAGACCCTGCCTCAAAATGATTAAAAAAAGAATTTTTTTAAGACGATTACATCATTTTAAAAAGGGGCAAGATTTGAACCCTTGACCAAAGAAGGAGTCTAAATAGTAATTAAGCATGTGTACGGTTTTAAAGAGTCTATTATTTTATGTGTATGATTGATTCCCTGCTTGTGTATATGTTTACCACATGCATGCTGGGTTGCCTGGTGCCTGAAGAAGTCAGATGAGGGAGTCAAACTGGAGTTATAGGCAGTTATTAGAAACCATGTGAATGCTGGAAACTGAATGCAGGTCTTCTGTTAGAGCAGCAAGTGTTCTTAACTGCTAAGTCATCTTTCTAGCTCATTTTTTATTAGTTTTATTTATTTATTATTTTCGTGGTTTGGTTATTGGCTACTGGGGATTGAATCTAGGGACTTGCATATTCTAGGTAAGCACTCAGTCAGACAAATCCTCAGCCCACTATATATTTTTCCTTAAATATTTTAAAGATTTATCTTTATTTATATGTATTTGTGTGTATCTCTATGTGTATGCCATATATGGGTGCCTGCCAGGAAAAGGTGTCAGATCCTCTAGAGCTGGAGTTACAGGCAGTTATGAGCAGCCTGATGTGGGCACTAGGAACCAAACTCAGGTCTTCTGGAAGAAAAGGAAGTGCTCCTTAACCACTGAGCCATCTCTCCAGCCCCAAATAATATATTTTACCAGGAACATAAGAAAAATAGTGATGACACACAAAATATAAAATCTACTAGAATTCAGGACATATATGACAGAATGATCTTTTTCCTAAGTTGACTATCCAAATGAAAAACAATGAAACTGACTTCCTATTTCACACTATATACAAAAAAAAGACATTCTTTTTTCTTTCTCTTTTTTTAAAACAGGCTGGCCCCGAACTTTTTATTCTCTTGACACACTTCCAGCATGCTAGAATTATAGATATATGCCAACATGCCCAGTTTATGAGGTACTAGAGACTGAACACAAAGTTTCTGCACAAGCAAGGTGGCAGCACTCTACCAAATGAATACAGTCCTGGTCACTTGCCTAGACCCCTTGCTCCTTCTATCTCAGCCTCTCCAATGCTGGGACTGGAGACATGGACCCCATCTTCTCCCAGCTTACTGTGAAACACTTTAAAGAATCAGTAATCTCAAGGGGTTAAAGGTTCAACTTCTAAGTATTTATCCTAAATAAAACATATACACACCAGAAAACATTCATATTCATGTATGCCCACAGTACATGATACTATGTGAAAATGAGAAAAGATAGAAAAACCTATTATCAAAGAAGGAGCAAATAGACTATGGTCCATTCTAAATCATGAAAACATACATGGCAATGAGAATACATCTTCCAGGCCACCAAGATGATCAACAGGAAAAAGCTCTGGTCTTGAAAGCCTGGTCAACTGAATTTGATTTCTACAACCTGCATAAAGGTGAAAGAATCAACTCCGCAAAGCTATCCTCTGACTTCCACATCTGTATAATGGCATACTCATCCACACCCCTCACAAATTTTTTAAAAAGAATTTTCTGGTTTAATGTTGGCCCAGATAAATAAAATTAAATCTGGTTATCAACATAGCACCTATAAAATGACTTTTTAAAATGTTCACATGGGGGCTGGAGAGATGGCTCAGCAGTTAAGAGCACTGGCTGCTCTTTCAGAGGACTGAATTCAGTTCCCAGCACTCACATAGTGATTAACAACCACTGTAACTCCAGTTTCAGGAAATCTGATGTCTTCTTCTGGCCTCTGCCAGGTAACAGGCACATATGTAGTATACATACATACATACATGCAGACAAAAAACTCATACACATAAAATAAAAATAATAAAATAAAATGCTCACATAGGAAATGCAGCATACCTATTTCATCTATAAAGATGATGGAAGGCTGAAGTTTTATGGCAAGAGAGAAAACAGCAGCAGCCAGTTTCTGGGATTCTCCATACCACTTGTCAGTCAGTGTTGAAGGCTGAAGGTTAATAAACCGACAACCTGCTTCTTTGGCTGTAGCTTTGGCAATCAATGTTTTCCCACAGCCTGGAGGCCCATAGAGAAGAACACCTAGAAATCAATATTATTTATCATTATCTTTAAAAATATGATAATCAACACAGTATTAATTCTATACACACTAAAATTTCTCCAAACTTCAATTTCACTATCAATTTTTGATAGTAGAAAAGGTAGTAAAAAGAATGGCATCATGTCTAAGTTCAGTGTAAGGATAAATATCTGTAGACAACAGCAGCCTTCTGCCTTCTCACTTCATGAAAAGGTCCAGTTCAGGATAGTAAAAACTATATTCTTGACATCTAAATTCATATCTCGTTACCTCTAGCCCACCAATAAAACAAGCTAATGTATTCTACCTTCATAATAACTTACAGATAACTTCCAAGCAGACTGTGGCAAACGTTTGTTGCTGCTCACAGACTTATGCTTTATCCAAGAAGACATATGCCTTTTTCCAATTAGTCATTTTTTTCTTAAAAGAAATAGAAATTATCATCCATTCCTGTTTTAATTTTGAAAAGATAAAACTGTGTTACTCACCTGCAATCTTTACTGACAATAATTTGCTAAATACAAACTAATGAATTTAAAACTCATGTTTTCTTCATAAATGGAACTTTTAAAATGACAATATGTATATAGCATATGTTGGGATAAACTGGAGGTTATCTGGTAGTATCCAATGTTGTCTTAAAATACAAAAAAACAATTCAAAACAAGAGAAAAATATTTTTTGATAAATTTCCCCTTTAAAACTACTTTACAGTATTTTTAAATGATAAATTTGAATTTGGGCCTAGAGAGATAGCTCAGCAGTTAAGAGCACTGGCTGCTCTTGCAGAGTATCCTGGTTCAGTTACCAGTACCCACATGACAGTTATCAATAACCATCCTTAATTCCAGTTCCAGGGGAATCTGATGCCCTCTTCTGACCTCCAAAGGCACTGCAGACACAGGGGCCGTTACACACATACAGGCAACACACTCATACACATAAAACAATTTTTTTTTTTTAATTTTAAAAACTATTCGAACTTGTTTCCATAAACTTAAGGTTTTTTTTTTTATTTCAAAATAATGATCAAAATTTTCCTTAGTATATATTTTTCCCCACTGATCTTAATTTTTCCTAAGATTAAAGTTGCATCATCAATGAACCCAAATTAATTATCCTATACTAAATGTTCTTTTTAAAATTTAATACTTTTTAAATTGTACGAGTGTATTGCCTGCATGTACGAAGATGGACCCATGTTGAGCAATGCCCACCAAGGTCAGAAGAGGGCGTCAGTTCCCCTGCAACTGCAGTTTTGTTAGCCAAAATGTGGGTGCTGGGAATCAAACCTAGGTCCTCTGCAAGAACAGGTGGTATTCTTAACTGCCGAGCCATTTTTCTAGACCCTTCAATTAGGCTATCTAAAGCCAATTTAAACCTAATCAGGCATGGTGACAGATGCCCTTGGTCCTAGCACTCTGGCACAGGGAAGGCAGGCAGACTTCTCTGAGTTCAAGGCCAACCTGGTTTACATAGTGAGTTCCAGGGCAAGCTGGGACCACAGGGGACACTATCTCAAAAAGACCACACACACACACACACACACACGCAAAATCTTTAAGCTCTGCCCGCATTTATTTAATATTTCAAGCAAGTTTGCAGTTTTTTCTAAAAGGTTCTTGCTAGGTAGCTCAGACTAGCCTTGAGCTCACCCTCTTCCTGCCTCAGTCTCTGAAGAATGCTGAAATTGCAGGATGAAGGCACTATTCCAAGCCCCTCTTTGAAATGTTTAATTCCGTTGTTTAGGTGTTTAAAATGCCTACTGACATTTTCCTTTTGGGTGGTTATGTGAAACCGTAAAAATCAATTTCTGATGTCCTTTAATGTAAATTTATGGGCATGGGATGACCTAATGTGGAATGTATATCCACCAGGAGCAAACACATAAACACCTACTCACATACCTATTTAAATCTCAGGGGTTTGAGAACAAAGTGTTGATACAAAAGTCTACCTCATATGTCTTTCAGCCACACCTTCACTTCACAAAGGCATGCAATACTTTTACAGTGTCTGATTTGCTTCAACGCATTCCTCTATCACTTTTAATATTTACTCCTAGGGGTTTAGCTTTATTTTCTTAGCAGATTAAGATTTCCCAATTACCTCTCTTCACAGACTACTAGTATTCTTAAAAAACAATTATTATTTGTATTTTATGTGTATGAGTGCGTTGCATGTGTGTAGATGCACCTGTGTTGTGCAAAGCCTCAGAGTCAGAAGGTGTCGGATTCCCCAAGAACTGGAGTCACAGTCATTAGCAGCCATGTGGGAGCTGGGAATCGAACCTGGGTTCTCTGTAAGAGCCGCTAGTGCTCTGAATCACTGAGTCATCTCTCCAGTCCTATAATTAGTATTATTAATTATATAACAAACGTCTAAGGAGTTTCTGTTACTAAAACATAACAGAAAAAACTGTTTTAATCTTTATGTCTAAGGAGTAAGTGTTCAGTGAAAGCATTTTTATGATTGTCCATTTGTACAAGTATTTTAACTGTCTGCATGTATGTGTGTAGTGCTTCTGAAGGCGGGAGGTGGGGGATGACAAGAGTTGCCATTTGGATGCTGGGAATTGAACCCAGGTCCTTTAGAACAACAAGTGTTCCTAACCCCTGAGCTACTTCTCCAGCCCCATGCAATAACAGCTTTTAAGTCTCATAATCTGGAAAACAGTTCTACAATAGATAACATGCACATGGAAGTGTCAATGTCTCATTTATTTTTCAAAACTTATTTACTTTTGTATGAGTGTTTTGTCTGCATGTATATAAGTTCATCTGTGTATCTGATGCCTGTGGAGGCCAGAAGATGGTGCTGGATCCACTGGAACTGCACATAAAGTTAGTTATCATGTGGGTGCTGGGAATCAAATCCAGGTCCTCTCCAAGAATAACCAGTGATCTTAACCCCTGAGCTATCTCTCTACTCTCAATGTTGACCTAGGTTATAGGTCTTTACAGTAACATGAATATTAAAATTATTCATTACATGTCTTATCTCCATTCCTGTACACATGCTAAGTTTCAGTAAGATTCATATTGTTTCCTCTGACACGTCACAAGTGAATCTAGTACTTTTCTTCTAATGTGGTGTACATTGTGTTACGATGAACAAAAGGTAACAAATGAACACGTCTGTAAGCAAATGTAAGACATTTTGCAGCATTTTTAGATTCTTAAACTAAATCTGATACTTCCATAAAAGACTTCAAGAAATAAAAAATATAATTTGTGCTTTATAAAAGTTAAACTTACCATCCCTTTTAAAGATAAATTTTTGTTTATGCTTCCTCCCACCCCCGGCAGTCTTTTTTATTCTGTAGCCCAAGCTGGATCTCAAACTTCGGAAGCTTACACGCATGCACCACCATAACCAGCTCAATACATGCATCCTCAGAAAAGACGTGACATTTTTAAGAAGGGCTTTACACAGTAAGTGTTATAAGTAACTAAGAGATTTAGGCTGAAGAATAACAGAGGGATGGACAAACAACCCCAAATTTGAGATAATCTTCATTAGCGACAAATACACTATCTTACTAATGGCTAAATAATTTTGATTTCTGAGACTGTATCTAGCTCTGTGACACAGCCTACCTCCTTTCTCAGTCTCCCTGGTGCTGGGATAACAGGTATGTGCCACCACATCCAACTGAACTTTTTTTCTTTCAGTTATCTTGATAAATTATTTGAATAGCCTTTAACAAAGATTAAGAGTGACTGATGCGTAGATAAGTGAAAACAACAGGATTATATTTAAAGGCAGAGTTGGAAGTACTCTTAACTCTTTAAGGGCCAAGTTTTCCACAGTGATAATTACAAATAATGTTTCTTCAAACAGTATTTAATTTCTAGTTCATGGGCAATTCAGTACTTCCAGCTCATTCCTGCAGTTTTTATAAGAAATCACTATCATCTAAAAATAGAGAGCTAAGCCAGTAACTAATCCCAGCACTTGGGAAACAGAGGCAGGGGGTGGACCTCTGTGAGTTCAGCTGGGGCTAAAAGACCCTTTCTCCAAAAAAAAAAAGGAAAGCACTAGACCTGTAGACTGACACATGCTGTCTGCGCTTGAGAATTAAACCGAGATCAATTACGGTTTTGAAATTTTTTTAGTCTTAATTTTCCAAATTTCAATTTACTTAGAAGTAGCAGAAAAAAATGTTTTAAATAAAGTGATTACTGTACAATGGTACTATAAGATATAGAATTTATCCAAATTTCAGAAGCTAAAGAATGAGCAAGTATTTTAAAACTATCATTTATAAACAATTCATTGGATTTCAACATTCTGTTGAGAATCTGACTTCATGAAAACAGTCACTAATGGCAAAAAATGTCCATGTTTCCTACACTTTCAATGCTTTTGGCAAATCTGTATACATGAGCATACCTTTTGGAGGCTGCAGAAGCCTGGAATTTTCAAACAAATGCTTCTTTTTGATAGGTAAGATGACTGTGTCTTTCAAATCTGTAATGACATCATCTAAACCAGCTATATCACTCCAAGTAACCTGGCAAAAATTAAGGTCAACATGAATTTCACAATTTATACACTCAAAAAAAAAAAAACCCTGCAACAAAAAACTTAATGACAAACATTTTATCTGATAATTACATGTGAATAAAAGGTTAAAGTTATACATTAAAATGAATAAACTCTAAGACACTGGAAGAAAGAATTTAATACTCAATCTCCTATCGCTGGAAAAAAAAAAAAAAAAAGCAACACGACTGCGAGAGTGGCTTAGTGGAAGAGGGCTCACCTGACACTGAGACTTTGGGTTCCGTTCCCAGCAACAGGAACACAAAAAATACAAAACAGTAAAAATCTCTAAGAATTTAAGGTAAATTCAGTACTCTTTTAAGAAAACAATTCACCGCCTTAAAAAAAAAGAATGAGAACAAGCTTAGCAATGGTTAGCAGGGAAGAAGTCCCTCGAAAGTGCTTACATTGTGAAACACAGCAGGAATTAATTTTAGAAATAACATCTATACCCCCAAAATTTAACTTCCAACTTTTATCCATAAAAGCAAAACTGTAGCTGGGCATGATGGCACACTCGTTTAATCCCAGCAGTGAGGAGGCAGATGCACTGAGATCTCAGTGAGATCAAGGCCAACCTGGTCTACATAGCAAGTTCCAGGCCAGCTGGGGTTATATGGAGACCCTGTCTCAACAACAACAAAAATTAAAAAAAAAAATAAATAAATAAATAGTGTTGCAGCTGTGGAAGATAGTTCAGCAGTGGATAAGTACTTGCCATGTCAGCCTGGGAATGGAGTTCAGATTATCAGAATCCACATAACAGGCAGCTACTATATCCAGTGCTTCTGAAGGAAAGGAGCATCCAAGGGGCAAGCTGCCTAGCTAGACTGATCAGATCCACAGGTTTTGCATTCAGCAAGAGACCTTGCCTCAGTAAATATATTCAGTATGGTAAAGGAAAACAGTCTAAATTCAACTTCAAAAAATAAATTGGAAGGGAAGATCTTGGTATGTAGAATGAGGCTAGAGCTTCTGCCTAGCCTGTATGATGATCCAAGTTCAATCCCCAATACCATAAGCATCCACAAAAGCAAACAAAAAGAGACTTAGGGGAGGGAGGAATCAACTCAATGCTAAGCTAGCAGTAAAATGAATCAGTCAGAAACAATACTTTGATATTTTATACAACATATTCACTTCTTTTATAACTTGGCTAGGGGAAAGGGGCACAAAGCATAGCCAAACCTGAAGAAAAACACTGATAACAGTTAAAACAAGACACTGTCTATGAGTTCCTACTTATTTAGAAACAAATACACTCAGGGTCCTCCAAACGTTGCTGCTGTCAATTCTAAAGTAAAATTAAAAATAGAGGCTTAATTTAGGGTATACCTGCATTACTTATTTAAAAGACACTGTAGATTTTTATTTTCCAGACTTAGAAATGGAACCATCATATGTTATTTAAGTAATATGTTATATTAACATGATTCTCAAAAAGTTTATGAAGTAGGCAGGCAGGTATTACATTATCCTTGAGGATAATACCTGAGGGAACTGAGACTTAGAGGAAATCATCTGTCAAGGCTGGGTAAAGAGCCCGGGATTCAGGATCCTACACTGTCTACCGTAAAAATCTGATGAGATTTAGATTAAACTTCACAATCAAAGGTTACATCACTTCATGTATTACAAAAGCAAATATATAAAAGTACCAGTTCCACTAAGGCTGTGTGTGCAGAATTCCCATAGCAGGCTTGAGACGTTTATCACTAACAAGCTATTCTTTGGCTAGCATCTGGAAACATATTTGGGGAAATATCCTGCCATTCTTTGACAAGAACAGCTAATTGTGACTAAACTACTTACACTAGCAATACGGTTTATAGAGAATACATCTGTCCTTGTAAGAGTATAGAATTTTGGTACAAATAGAGAGTACATGAACAGGCCCCAGTGAATACAATAGACTGTGTCTTTAGTAATCTTTCTGGCAGGTAACACTCACATCCTGTCACAACTTACTGATTCAATAATGAAGCATATCTTGTGATATCACTTGAAAAGAACTCTTAGAAAAGTGTGCCTAGCTTTTTCCCAGACTGCCCATTCCCTTTGCTGCTGTTCTGTATCTACTTAGTGCAACGAATCACTTCTGAGTGCCATAACATACTAAGTCCTTTTGACTCCACCTAGACAACTCACTGAACCTAGTCATGGTCTTCCAGTTCTTTGACACAGAATGCTAGACCAAAGGACAAGACTGAAGATACATACATGCATGTTAAGAGGGTCAACTAGATGAGCAGCAATACTCATTTCATATTCGGAAAGTTTCACATTTTTCACACCAATCTGCTTCATCAGTTTTTCTGCCTACAAAGAAAAATACAAACAACCTTTAATTTGATATTTAGATACCAGCACTTTAAAACAGACGATGCCTGCACAGCAATGAACAGATGGTATAAGAAATATTCCAGGGATATTCTATGCCCTCTGTGAACCCGAAGGTTTAAAAAAAACGGTTCACTCATGGAAACCAGGGTAAGTTAACCAGCTCTGAGAAAAAGCTGGACATGGTAGTATATGTCTGTAATCCCAGAACTTGGGAGTTGAGGCAAGAGGATTGAGAAATGAGAGCTGGGCATGATGGCACATTCTTATAGCACTGGAGAGGCCAAAAATGGACAGAGTCAGGCATGATGGCATGTAACTACAATCTCAGCACTTGGAGGCTAAGGCAGGAGAATCAGGAGTTATGGTCATTGTCTGCTACATGGCAGAGGACTACATGAAACCTGTCGAGAGAGAGAGAGAGAGAGAGAGAGAGAGAGAGAGAAAGAAATAGGCTACATGACTGAAGAGATCAATAATACAGGTCCCCATGGCTCCCAAGAAACTTGAGGGTAGTCTGCTTTCTTTCCTAGAAGGATTATCATGACAGAAGAGACTTCAAGATGAAACCCCAATGAATTAAGAATACAAAAAACGGACAACTATAGTTTCTTAAGTTAATAAAGTATCTGAAACAAATATTCAACTTCCTTCGAATTATTAAGGTATCTACAGTAAAGAGTTTGTACATTTCAAATTGTTTTAGCAAGTCAAGGGTCTAGCTAACTGAAAATAATAAAAGTAACTTGAAATAATATACAGTGTGTATTCCTTTTTTTTTAAGTGTATTGCCTGCACGTATGCAAATGTTGTGCAATGCCTATGGAGGTCAGAAGAGGGTGTCGGATCTCTGTAACTGGAGTTATGGACAGTTGTTAGCCACCATGTGGGTACTGGGAATCGAACCCAGGTCCTCTACAAGAGAAGCCAGTGTTCTTTACCACTAAGACATCTCTCCAGTCCCCTGTATTCTTAGAAGTAGGGAAAAACTAACTTGAAATCTGTAAACTCTTGGCATGGCCATGGGTACATTTATATATATTCAGACAAAACATTTATACACATAAAATTTTTTAATTAAAAAAATGGAAAGGGGCCTAGAAAGAAAGAGAGCTCAGCAGTTAAAGGTACTGGCTGTTCTTACAGAGGACCCAGGTTTAGTTCCTAGCACCCACATGACCACTAAGAACCATCATAATTTCAGTTCCAGGTAATCTAATGCTGGCCTCCATGGGCACTGCACAAATGTGATACACAGACATACATGCAGGTAAAACATTCATATACATAATCATATAAATAATTTTTTTTAATTCTGAGGCTAAGCAAAGCATAATTAAATAATCTACCCTAGGTGTGGGTGCTGTGAGATGGCTTAGTAACTAGAAGTCCTTGCTGCCAAGCCTGATAACCTGAGTCCAATCCTGAGAACCCAGAGATTGAAGGAGCATTCTGATTCCTACAAGTTGTCCTCTGACTTGCACATGTGTGCCATAGGGGTGGCATGCACATGTACAAATACACAAAATAAATATTTAAAAAGTTAAGTAATAATAATAAAAATTTGCTATAGATGAACAGTTAAGAGGTAAGAGCTGAATTTAAGCTGTTAAACTGGAGTTATAGTCTAACCACCATTCACATTTACCTTGGTTTTCCCATATAATATGAAGTTTGCAATGCCTAGTTTTAAAACTCTATATTCAATTGAGTAAATATTTTAGAAATGAAAATATTATGATAAAACATGTTAAGAACATGTTATCAGATAGCCCAAATAAAAGGACATGGCAGAAGGGAGCTTTTGTGTCTGCTTGCCTTCACTCTCATTGGTTAGTTTATTTTCTTGGTGTGGCATTCCTTGGCTGATATAGAACCAACTTCTTCAGGTTCCAAGGTAGACTGAAGACCAGCAGAATCCTCCAGGCCTTCAACACCAGATTGAATTGCTAAGACATCCAGCCTTGTGGACAACTACCAGGTTATCAGCCTCCCCTGTGTGGCCCAGCCATTGCTGCAATACCTATCCTGTCCATAGGTAACCCTGCTGCCCATGCTGGACCCTGTAAGCCCAAGCCTCAAAAAAACCATAATTCGCTTGGTAGCTCAACAGCACTATAACTAGAAGCTAGAGGGAGACTCTACCTAGGTCACGTATGACCAGAATCATACATGACTTCCTGAGGGGTGCTCTGCCCAACTGCCCATGGAAGTTTTCAGTGTAGCAGATACAAGAACTAGTCACTAGAGCAAATAAGGACTTCAAGGCAGGATGACAAAGTGAAGAAGGCCTTTTGGCAGAAAAATGAAGAATTTGCCTATGTGTATCCCAAAAGTGCCAGCAGCAAGAATGCATAAATTGGCTCTGCATGGCATTTGGTAAAGGCAGCTCTGATATTAAAGATGTGGATCAATGACATGGGGCAGGTGACCAAGAACATAGCATCGATGACGAAATGTGTTAGACAAGGCCCTGTTGGGTCTCTTGCAGGTATCTGAAGTGAGGGACAGATTTATCAGCTCACGCAGAACCTCAGCATGTCCACATGGGTGATGAAGAATTTCATGAGCTCAACAATGCTGACCACAAGATCACCACAGAAAATGGCCTGGATATCCCAGACCAGCTCAGTCAGCTTCCAGAGGATACCTCTGCTATGGGTAAAAGAAAGCTTTGTGTACAGCCAGCAGAACCAGCCTGGTTCCAACCCAGGTTGGCTGCTCTGAGGATTAGTGCCCCTCTGTTAGGTGCTGCCTCTCCTGCCCTGTTGATGTACTGGAGGCTTCCACCCCTACCTCTGTTGCCTGACACTACAATGTTACAGCTTCCAGTCCCAGGCCTTTCCAGAGCTCCTCAATTCCTTGAGTGTGAGGCTCCTGTCTCATGTCTGTACACAGAAGTGTATTCCCTGCTTGCAGCCTTTTTATCTTCTCCAAGAGAAAGCCAGGGTGGCTAGCAAAAGGAACCTGGGACAGTTACCTTTGATTTTTGTCCCTAAAGGCCCAGTTCCAAGGGGAAGAAGAGAGGTAAAAGGGGACCGTGGATCCTCAGGACAGCACAATGAACTGAGAACTAGTTTTACTATTTAAAATAATTTTTTTAATTTGCTATTTTTGCTCTTATATTTTCCTAAAATGCTTTTGATTATATAAAATTTTGCTGTTTGTCAAGGATATGACTAGCAGGAAATTCCTATCACTGAGCATATGTTTATAAATTGGTTAGATTGGGAGAAATGTGTGATTATGTCCTAGATTTTTTTACAAAACATACTATAAGCCACACTGGGCAGTCACAGAATAAACCTTTTTATCTACTTCTATAAAAATCATCAATTGACAAAACAGCCTTTTATCTCATGAACACATATACCTTCTCTTTCAATGTCTATAGAGCTTTGGTGTAAGCTATCAAAGGGATCCTGCTTTAGCACTGAATTTATTCTTCCCACATACGCTTTTTATATGTAAGGCTGACAAACTGATTTGATTCCCAGGACACACATGGTGAAGGAAGAGAATTGCCTCTCAAAGGTTGTTCACCAACTTCCTTACCTACGCTGTGGTAAGGAGAGTGTGTGTGTGTGTACATACATACACACATACACATAAGAAAAGAAAATTTAAAAAGTATAATGTTTAGTTTACAGAAACATAAAATGTTGTAATATTAAGTTTACCAGAATCTCTCTTTTGCAACAGTAGTTCCATTTAACAAAGGCTTCAGGTTATGTTCATAAAAAGTGACAGAAAAGGTGAAAGACTGAATATTTACAGAGCTCCAATCACATGGTTGATACAGTGCTTGAGTGCTTTACAACTGAACTTTAAAAACATCCTGAGAAATAACTGTTATTACCTTTATTTTTAATATAGGGAATTCAAGAGTCAAGGAAATTAAAATAACTGCCAAGGTTATATATCTGGCAAGTCACATCACTAGAGTTCAAATTCTGATTTCTCTCATTTGAAAGCCCAGTTCTGAAGCACTGACATTTCTCATTTGGGAGAAACACTGCTAACAAATAAATAAAAATACCCCACAAAAAATACCTTCTAAATACATCCACACTGTCCCAGGAACAAATTATCCAATCGTCTGTCTAGCTTTGACACCTTTAAGTGAGTCTCTAATTCTACACCAGTTTAAACAGAAAACCAAGAATGACTGGGCAAATAAGGGACTTGTGTTTGTTTCTGTTTTTTGGTTTTGATTTTTGAGACAGGGTCTCTTTTGTAGTCCCACTTAGCCTGGTACTCACTATGTAGACCAGGCTCATCTCAATTTCACAAATTAAAAAGGTGAGATTAAAGACGTGCACCACCGTGCCTGGCTGCTTGTTTTTCAAAGTGGGTCTTTCTAAGTGGCGGCTATCACTAGAAAGAAATGACGGGGGTAGACAGGGGTCAAAGGGAGGAAGGAATTACTTTTTACCATATATCTATCTTTTTAACTGTTTCATACTTTTTACCATTTTAGATCATTTAATTGTTCTTTCATGTTTTTCCTTCTTTCCCTCTACATAAAGTATTATTAAAGTAAGAAATAAGGTAGGAAATACTGAATATTTTTGCTTGGAATGAAGGAGGAACCGGAAGGAGAAGACAGCAGAAAAGGAAGTATTATTAAATGACACTTCTATATAAATGAGTCTCAGAAGATTAAGTGTCATTTTATAATAATTTTAGAAAAGTACATAAGGGGCTGGAGAGATGGTTCAGCAGTTAACAGTACTTGCTCTTATACTGGAAATGGGTTTGGTTCCCAGCGCTCACAAAGCAACTCAACATTATGCTTAACTACAGTTCCAAGTGACCTAATGCCCGCTTCTGACTTCTGTGGGCATTGTATGCAGGCAAAATACACATACAATAAAAGTAATCTTTTTTTAAAAAAGTACACAAGATACTAGGGGTGAAAAAAAAAACCAGATAAATTAATTATGTCAGAAGTAAGGAGCTTCTCATTCTCATAGCTCCAGCTCAACACTCCAATTTTAGAGCAGGCAGAAGAAACACCAACAAGCTGTACATTTGAAAAATTAGAGAATCTTAATAAATTTCATTAAAGATTAAATATAAGCCAGTGTCATACAGTTAAACCATAGAAACATCTTTTTCTAGATGCATGGACACAGCAATTTTCTGCTACGATTACTGCATTTCTTTCTCTCTCCTCTGATTATACTACGTAATTCTGAAAGATACTGGGTAGGATGTGCTTGCACTTTGGAATTCATTCTTTCCTTCCTCTCTGCTCCTTTCCTTTCTCTTTCTTTCTTTTGCAGTACCAGGAATTGAACTTAGGGATTTGCCTGTGCTAAATAAGCACTCTACAGTAAGCTATATCCCCAGGTCAATGGTGGTCTCCTACACTTAGGCATAGAATGCAATTTTATTTATTTATTTAGAGACAGGACCTCACTATGTAGTCCTGGCTGGCCTGGAATTTGCTATGTAGACTAGGCAGGCCTTGAATACACAGAGATTCTCTTGCCTCTGCTGGGATTAAAAATGTACGTCACATCTAGCCTTTGATCTAGATTCTTTTATTTTCCTGATAAAATAGTCTAATAAGGATGTTCACAGCAAAATAATGTATTTTCATTTTTCTTCTGATGTTTATTTATACAGTAAAAATTCCTTTATAAACCAACACTTCTAAAGAATAATAATATTAAAGAGATGTACCAATGAATTTTCACATAAATTTGAGATTTATATTCTTAGCTTGGAAAAAATATTTGCTAGCATAAGAAAAATCATCTTCATACATTTCAATCATACCTGTTTCTGAGCTTCTACTTTCTGCTTTCTGGTTGGATCAATTGCATCTACCATCCATTTGATTGTAAAGTATGTTACTGCACCAAATATTGTTAAACGAAAAATTAAACCAACAACTTCATTCCGACTCAATGGACGAGAAAAGGCTTCAGCGTGTACCATCTTGAAGGTTAGCCTTAAAAACAGAGAGAAAGGTCACTAGACAATAAAGGTATTAAAACTGGAAGACAAAGTAGACTGAATTAAAAAAAAAAACAACTGAGTAAAATAAACCATTAGCTATCTTTTAAGACCTGTTTCATTTGAAGGAGAAATGTCTTTTTAAATGTTAAGTAAATAAGTACATTTAAAGCTTCTCTTAGAAACTGAAGTAGATTATATACATGCTCATTTGGTAATAGGATGAATAATATTTTAAAAGTACAGTAGCTGTATTAAGTTCCTTTTTAGCTTTGGTTGTTTTTTTCGCCCCGCCCCGAGACAGAGTTTCCCTTGTAGCCATAGCTGAAGCTCACTATATAGACCAGGCCTCCCTCTTACAGAGATCCATCAGCCTCTGCCTCCCAAGTGCTAGAATTAAAGGCATGCCACAAGATGCTCAGTCACTCTTTCAGCTTTTAAATAACTTTCAAAGAATCTAGAAAAATAGTGGTATTAACATTAACACAACTGAAGAAAAGGAAGCTGATAAGGAAATGCATTACCAATACAACAGTAACAATTTCTTCTATTATGTATTAACATATGCTAAGTAAAAAAAAATTGGAGACAGGGTCTTGGTACATAGCCCTGGATGGCCTACACCTCACTATGCAGACCAGCCAGATCTCAAACTCAAGAGATCTGCCTGCCTGTCTCCTGAGGAGTGCTGAGATTGAAGGTGTGTGCCACCACATTCAGCTCAAGTAACTTTTTGAAAGTAAAAAGCAAATTACGAACTGATTCACATTTCTCCATTATTTAAAGTTTTTCAAAACCTGCTTGAATTTAAGCATGTCATTTTCTCAATAAGTGGAATTAAGAAATTTAAACCATTTTTTACTTCCAACAACTAAGTGCTATGAAGAGAACTTTCAAAATTTTTGAATGAAGAAAATTACCATAATAATGCAGAAAAATCTTTGCCAACTATATAGCTGACAGGTGATAATAGCTAGAATCTATAGAGTGCAAAAAATTAAACAGTTAAACACATACACATCATCCAATCACTAAATGGTCTAATAAACTGAACAAATATGAATGTCCAATAAATATTTGAAAAAGTGTTAAATATCCTTAGCCACCAGTTAAATTCAAACTAATACTGCATTAATAGTCTATCTCACAACAATCAGAATGGCAAATACCAAGAAAACAAACAACAACAAATGCAGGCGGAGAAACAGAAATCCTTCCTTAAACAATGCTGTTGGGAATGTAAATTGCCAAAGCCACTACAGAAATCACTGGGGAGGCAGAGACAGGGAGATCTTTGTGAAATAGAGGCCAGCCTGGTCTAGGGACTATAGGGAGACCCTGTTTCAAAAAACTAAAACAAAACTTAAAAAAAAAAAAAAATCAGTATGGGGGTTCCACAAGACTGGGCTACCATATGATCAAATTATACCACATACTCCCAGGAATCCAAGACAGCATATCTGGAGACTCTTTCACAACCATGCCTATGCCAATAGCCAAGACATGGAACTAATCTCGGTGCCCAGCACCAGAATGGAGAAAATGTGGTACCATGGGGTTTTGGGGTTTTTTTTGTCTTTTTGAGACAGGATCTCCCTATAGCCCAGCTGGCCTGGAACTCCCTATGTAGACCAGGCTGGCCTTGAATTCACAGAGATCCATCTGCCTCTCCTTCCCAAGTGCTGGATTAAAGGCCAGTGCCACCGTGTCATACTGATGTGACTACTTTTAAATACAGTATCTTCCTGAGCAGTTAGGCTAGCAGCATTCATTCTGGTGTCAAAGGCAATACTTATTCAAAATAAGTTCAATAGGATGTTGTTACTATCACATTTTAAAGAGACCAATCTCAGTGCCCAACTGTGCTATTAAGTCTATGCAAAAGCTGGGGGGGGGCAGTCCCCAAGGACTGGGTGCGCGTGCACTCATGCGTGCGCAAACGCAAGCGCCCCCCCCCACCATGCAACACTCTTGTACAAGGAAATAAATCAGAATCTAGAGAACTCAGTGGTAGGTAATAAAGTGGGTACTACATAGATGAATGTTCATGTTCCTTCTAGTGCTAAAATTACTATTTTCTCATTACTGCCAAATTAAAATAGTTTTCATCACCCTTTCTCTGGAACAGCTTCCATCTTTTTTATACTTGCAACTGAAGGAAAACCTTCCATTCACTCAATCAGCCAATACCACTGTCAGATTTCAGAAGAATTTCCAGGTCAGCGTTCCATACCTCTCTGCTACTAGCAGTCGTTAGCTTCGCAATAATTACATTACTTAAGCAAGTACCTAAACAACTGAAAGTCTACATTTTAGATAAAGAAACTTCAGCCTAGGATGTTAACTAACATACTGAACATCTATAAAGTGCCTACTATATTCAATGTACAATAACACTTAATACAGTGGTACATGCCTTTCATCCCAACACTTGGGAGGCAGAGGCAGGTGGATCTCTGTGAGATCAAGGCCAGCCTTGGCTACAAAGTAAGTTCCTTGGCCAGCTGGGGTGACAGGGAGACCCTATCAAAAAATAAAACAAACTTAAAAAATGAAAAAAATAAGGCCTAATATAAAATTACTCAAGAATACACTGCCCAATTATATTAATTATGAAGAAAAAAAGGTAACGTATGTGGCCACCAAAGTATAATCTCATGAACCAAATCAATGTGCTTTCTTCCATCGGTATGGATCCCCAAAATGGGATACATGATACTCCTCAAAGCACATGAAAATTGTTGCAACGAAGTTGATAACCTAGCACGTAGGAGAAGGACTTTGTTAGCGTATGAAAAGTCATGACATTACAGTGAAAAAGCTTTCAATTTTTAAAAGTTTAAGTCAGAGGTGGGTACAGCAGTAGCACAAGACTGTAATCCCAACAACTTCAAGATAGGAAGATTTCGAGTGCAAGGATAACCTGGGATACATAGGGTTCAAGCCTAACCTGGGCTACTTTTATAAAAATGGCCCTGTCTTCTCAAAAAAAAAAAAAAAGTTTGAGTAGGCATGCTAAGATCGCCATCTACTGGATATTCACTGAACTACAAAGGCAAATCAGAGTTACAGGCTGTTTCCAAAAAGCAACCTCAAAGTCATCAAGACAGTAACAATTTTAATTCTTTTGAGAAAAAAAAAAAAAATCAGGACACAAACCCGTAAATCTTTATGTATTTTCCTACTCTGATATTAGCAGCAATACAGTACAAGTTCAAGACTACCGCATTACTGAAATTGTTCTCTATCTTCTTAAATGACTTCAAAATCCTGAAACGAAACGGAGACGTCCTGCTTTGTAGATCCTGCCTGAAAATACAGTCTCCACAGATGAGATGTACACCTTCTATCATTCACACGGCATTAACATAGCTACAACCTAAGGCCGTGTAGTGGTATCCTACCACTACAAAAGCGTATATAATAAAAGCTTCAACTGAAGATAAAACAGAAGGGAAGGTATTTCAATTCTGCATAAACACTAAGTTCAACAAAAAAAAACTCCCACAAATCTGTACATAGACACAGTGCTGTATACAACTAAGAAATATCGCCAATTCAGTTAGCTTTGGGAGAATATAAACCTAAATCGTTTCCTTTTAAGGAGCTCTGTGTTTCAGGGTGGATAACTTTGAAATCATACTACCTTATCTATGAGCGATATATTTACACACTAAGCGCCGAGTCCGGCGTTCATAACTGTAGTATGTAAGTCACTGGAGTGTTCTAAGGACGGTCTCTCAAATGCAAAGTCCCAGTTCTATGGTCCTCAAGGCCTTCCGAACACAGCCTGTGACCACGAAGGCCTGCCAACCTCTGCGCAGAGGACAGTTATTATTAACTTCAGCATCGCCTGTGAAAACGTGCCCAGCCCAGAAGAAACACCTCCGCAAGTGCACAAAGAAGTGGCACAGGGGCACGAGCAGACCCAGCCGCCTTCACCAACGAGCTGGTCCAGAGGTCGCCCGGAGCTACCATGTCTCCAACAGTGACCACGTCCCCTAGAGGAGATGGCCCGGGGGCTGGCCCAGGTCGCAGGGACAGCAGGAGACCTGCGGGCCGGGCGCCAAGGCGAGGCCCCGGACGCCCTTGGAGGTTAATCCGCTGGCTGCGGCGCGGCGCGGGCGAGGCGGCTCCGGGCAGGTGACGGACGGGCTGGGCTCCCCAGGAGAGCACCAGGCCCTCAAGGACCCCAAAGGATCCTGCGCGCACCAGGCAGGCCCCGCGGGAACCCGCTACTCACCCCGAGGCAGGACCGCAGGCGATAGGAGCCTTCGCCCGGCCTCACACAGGAAGGAAATGCGGCCGGGGAGGGAGCGCTTCCGTCTGGAGCCCCGCCCCCTTTCGCGGAGCATGCGCGGCCCGCCGCAGCGCTCAGGTCGGCTTTGCTTCAAGCCCTGGCGGCGTGGGGCGAGACAGGCAGCAGTTCCCACCCGGTACTTTTCACCTGGGGTGCCAAGAGTTCCGGCAGAAGTGGAGAGGGTGCGAGCGGCACCCACCAGGGCTCCGAGTTCAGCTCTTGAGTCTCGCTCGTCATACCAGAGCTGTGTGGCTCTCAAGCTGTGCGCAGCCTTGACAGAGGAACATTCTGTAGAAGGCAAAGACGTGCTTCCCTGCTTAGATTCTTGTCCACCCACCGGCGCGAGCCCTCGTGCTGCTGTGTGGACGCACATGGCCTCCCCTGACCAGATATCTACCTATCTGTGTCTAGGATGAGCTCACTTTCCTGTACTGACCGACACCTGGAGGCGGGGCCCGAAAATCCGCTGTGCGTGAGCGAACTCCATGGTGCAGGTCTGGCAGCTGAGAGGAAATAGTACATCTGATAACAGATTTTACTTGTGGATGACTTTTCTTTTGCCCCTTCCTCTTGCAAAATGGGGGACGTGACACAAGAGGTCCCAAGGGACCCTTCTGAATACACAGATTACCAAGGAATGAGATGAATGGACACTGTCCACATAAAAGGAACATCACTTCAGATAGAGTCGGTTGAGATTATGAAGGAATAAAACAGACCCCTTCATATCTTCTTGGGAAAAGCAGTTTGTGTCTCACTGTTGGGATTATCTTTTATGGCTAAGGAATTCTGCAACCAAGCTGGACTTGGTGTCTCGTCCTATCCCAGCACTGGGGTAGCCAAGGAAGGAGGAGGATCACTTTGTATACCCTGGCTACATAGAAAGACATTGCCTTTAAAAATGGGGGGGAGGGGGACGCGAGGGAGAGAGAGAGGGCTGAAGAAATGGCTCAGTGGTTAAGAGCACTGGCTACTCTTGCAGGAGGACCCAGGTTCAATTCCCAGCATCCACATGGGAGCTAACAACTGTCTGTAACTCCAGTTCCAGGGTATCCGAAGCCCTCTTCTGGCCCCCTCAAGGCATTGCACAGCACTCAGGCACATAAAATAATAAATAAAATATTAAAAAACACGAAAGAAAGAAAATCTTCAACTTGTTTCTTGAATTAATAAATGGTGCTGTCAGTAGCTATGGGGAAACAGCCCAGCAGTGCTTCAGGTAGTCTTGAGGGCTTTCTCCTTAAGGGACTGTGTTAGAGTTCTCTAGTGAACAGAGTAGAAAGAATGAATACATATTAAACGGGGATTTATTAGATTGGCTTACACAATAAATACAGTGAGTAGTCCAGTAGCAGCTCCGTTTATGAGGTTAGGTGCCTCAGCAGTTCCTATCTGGCCCTGGTCTTCAGTCTGCATTGGAAGGCTGGAGAATCTAGGTTTTGATCAGTGAAAGACACCAGCAGCCCCATCAACAGTGGCAGGGGCAGCAATAGGGTAGAAATTACCAGCAGATGTAAAGACAAGACAAAAAGCTTGTATCTGGACCAATATCTGAACTGCCCACATTTAGGATAGGTCTTTCCCATGTCTATCACCCTGATCAGTGGCTAGACACATGGGTGACTCTAGATCTTGTCACATTGACAATATTAACTATCACAGGTATCTCCCCTCAGATATACCCAGAACTTTGACTATACAACAAAGAATTTTAGGAGAAGAGTAAAACTAAGGTAATGGGCTTATTAAGTAGAGATAGGATAATGCTTCAGGGTTAAGCATGGAGAGACAGAAAAAGGGAGAGGGTCTCTTAAGAGTATAAATCCAAGACATGAATGCAGTTTTCTTGTATATATAGCATAAAATTATATAACTTACATAAATTATATATTTCTAACACATATCAAATTTCTAGATAGTGAGTTCCAGGGCAGCTGGGGTTACAGGGAGACCCTGTCTCAAAAAAAAAAAAAAACTTATTTATTATTTTATGTGTATGAATGTTTTTCCTACATGTTTTTAAGTGCACTGCATTTATGACATGTGGGTGTTGGGAACCTAACCCAAGTCCTCTAGGAGAACAGCAATTGTTCTTAACCACTGAGCCATCTGTCCAGCCCCAAATATTCTAATCTTAAATAAACACTATCTGTTGTGTTTTTTGGTGGGGGTTGTTTTTGTTTTTGTTTTCAGGGTTTGAGTCAGGTTCTCACTATGTAGTCCTTGCTAGAATGGAACTGGATATGTAGACAAGGCTGACTTTGAACTCTCAGAGATCCACCTGTCTCTGCCTCCCAAGAGCTGGAATTAGAGGCATGCACCACCATGCCTGACTGGTCTGTTGTTTTTGACATCCTGTTTGAGATGTCTTTAGGAAAATGAGCAGTGTCTTTGTAGGCAATATTGCTTTTGTTAGTTGTGTTAACATTTTTTTAAATAGAATTTTAAAATTTTATTTTCTGTGTATTAGTGTTTGCCTGCATGGGTATAAGTGCACCGTGTGCACACCTGGTGCCTGCCAAAGCCAGAAGAGAGCATCAGGTCCCTTGGAACTGGAGTTACAGACTGTTGTTAGCTGGCAGGTGGGTGCTGGGAACTAAATCCCCCTGAGTAGGAGGTGCTCACTCTTAACCACTGAACCTTCTTTCCAGCCCCTGTGTTGATACTTCTGATGAGAAACTTCTTTCCCTTCACATGTCGTGCTATACTTTCCTATCTATTTATCTTGCTTTACTACAGTTGAAACAATGTTGTAATTCTGTGTTCTGTGTAATACTTACAGTTCAATGAATAGCAGCCTGAGCTCAAACAATATGCTGCTAAGTGCTTTGCATGCACCTAAACTTTCAAAGAAAATTCTTTATAGTAGCCATTACTTGAGCATTATTCTTTTTTTAAATTATGTGCATTTGTTTGTCTGTATGTGAGTATATGCCATGAGTTTTATGGGTGCTTGTGGAAGCAGCAAGAGGGTGTCAGATCTGCCGGAACTGGAGTTACAGGCACTTTTTTGTTAGGACCTGAACTCGGGGCCTCTGGAAGGACAGTAAGTGCTCATAACTGCTAAGCCATTCCTCTACCCTCAGTTTTCTAATCTCAAAACCATAATGATGTAATTGTAAGAAACAAGAACTGCATACTTTCCTAATGTCATTCTTTAAAATGTATCAAGTTAATTTATCTTTGGATTTTATTGTGTTAGAAAGTTGGGTTTCAAAATTGCTGTTTCAGTTACTATCTTGAGTTTAAAAGAAATCATTAGATGAATTTTGGCTTGAGATTAGGGCAACCATTTCTGAAATAGCCTAAACCTACTTCTACAATTGTGAACTACATATTTATGTGAAAAGCAGAGAGTTCTCAACACTAAATGATGACCTCTGAAAATGATCTGCATCCTGCAGTCTTAGTTCTGTAGTCCAGGATTTAATTCTTTCCTCATTCTTTTTTATTTTTTATTTTATGTGTAAGTTGTAAGTGCACTTGTGTTGTGCAGTGCCTGAGGAGGACAGAAGATGGCGACAGATCCTGGAACTGGAGTTATGGACAGTTGTTAGCCATCATGTGGGTGCTGGGATTCAAACTTGGGTCTTCTGCAAGAACAGCCAATGTTCTTAACCGCTAAACCAACTCTCCAGATCCCCAGGAATTAATTCTTTATGTAAAAATAATTACAAGCATATCTATCCTAATGCAAAATTGCCTTAGTCTTTAATAAATGGTAAAATTAAATGTATTTAAAAATAAATTTCTTCATGATTTGTTTTTATTTCTTTTATTTACAAACCTATTTTGTATACCTACATATCAGGTCATGTGAAAATTTCTCAGGTGAAAAGGGGCTGCAAACAGAATAAGTTTAAGAAACCCTGCTCTAGCAGGATAACCCTATCTGCCAGTGAGGAGAATGGGCTGAAGATTTCAAGAAGGCAGTGAGTTTCCATCATAGTGCAATAAATGCAACTAGCACCTTACCTGTCTTTCTCCAGGGACCAGGGGACAAGCCTGCCAGGACTGCCTGAGATTAAGGATAATTCTGGGATGTAAGCTTTCAGTGCTTAAAAGAAAAGCAAGCCTCAGGCAAGTAAGGAATTGGTCATTGGGCATGATGACTCATGGTTGTAATCCTGGTGAGGGTGAGAACCCAAGGTAGAAAAACCAAGAGTTCAAGGCCAGCATGAACTACATGAACTACTACATGACCCTGTCTCAAAAGTGGATGGAATTGAACATCCCAATAAGGGCACCGTAATCAAATCTTCTGATGAAACAACCCTCCTAATGCAGTTATGTTTAACTTGCATTCGCATACTAATATCAGCTGAATGACTACACAGTAAAGCAAACTGCCGAATAAAGAAACAGAGGCTAACCAGAAGGAGTCAACATGATTCAAAATAAGTGCCCCACTCACTCTTTCCAGTGGTTTTCCCATCTGTTCGACCGAATGTTTTCATTTAGCAAATTCTTAGGAAATTTCTTGTATCTGGGCCCTAAAAAATGAAATTACTGGCTTTCTACCAACTGTAAATGTTAATTTCCAGAAATCACTAAGTCAACTAGGCTCTTTCAGGATGGAGTAGAGTGAATATTTGGGTTTTCATCCCAGAATAGCTAGCTCTCTGTAATCCCTGACAACAAAATACCATATATGGCCCACAGTAGAGGCTCAGTCCAAAATATTTTACGTATAATATTAATCAGGAATATATATCAGCTTTGTTTTTGTTTTTCTTTTACAAGATTCTGGACTATCCTTTTTAATTTACTTATTTTGTGTATGTATGTGGTATGGGTGGGTACATGCACATACACTTGTGTGTGTACATGTGGAGGCCAGAGCTTGTCGTGTTTTCTTCTATTGATCTCCACCTTGGTTTCTGAGCTGAGATCTCTCGCTGAACCTGGAACCTGGAACTCACTGATTCAGCTAGACTCCCTGGTGAAAAAGCCCCAGGGATCCTCCTGTCTCTGTTTCCCCAGAGCTAGGGTTACAATGGTGCACCTCTGTCTGGCTTCTTGCATGAATGCTGGAAATCTGAACTCAGATCCTTACAGCAGGGCAGTACATACTTTACCAACAGAACCATTTCCTGAGCCCTTCCTTTTTAAAAGAAAGAGAACCAAACAATTTAGCAATTGTAGAAGTGTGTGTGTATGTTTCTCTATACCAGTATCTTTTCAAAGAGTTGTGGCAGTTCTCCCTGCATGATACCAGGTTTTCTGTTTGTTAATGGATGATATGGGATAAGTCAGTTTGCTCTGAAGCCAAGATCAATGCACTGTACATTGGGTTGCGAAGGGGATTCCTTAGATGAGATGTTTTCAGGTTTTTTCGTAGGTAGATTCACCTGAACAAGTTGTCTAAATGCAGGCTTCTGGCTTTCGACCTTAGAGCCTCCCATCCAAGGGTCCTAGACTTTTGACTCAGGAATCATCATCTTTATTAAACACACAAGATCTCTGTCCTGCGGAGCTATATTGAGCAGACATCTATCTGAAAGACAGGAAACATGCCCTTATAAGACATAAAACCTGCCAACTCCCTTTGCTTGCATTTCTTAGTCTACAGAACTGTAAGCAATCCATTTATTTATGCCAGTTAATCAGTAAAAAAGCTTGTGAGATGATGATTCAGGTGAGTTTAAACCACAGTTTGAGGGGCTTGAGAGATGCTCAGTAGTGAAATGCACCAGTTGTTCTTGTAAAGGACCTGCATTCACTCCCAGCACCCTCACGGTGGCTACCAACCATCCTTAACTCCAGTTTCAGGGGATCCTGTCAGAGTATAAAAAAGTCTCATAAAGTTAACTGGCCAGAAATTAAAATCTTTAGTTTGCCTGTTGGAAGACCCACCTTTCTAGTTTCACTGGTCAATCACCTTGTCGTAGGACCACCCCTAGCAAAGCATGTTCATCTTAAGTCATGCTTAATAGATGGGCTGAATACCTAGTGTTTTTCCTGCCTGGAATCCTGGCCTGGCCACATAGTGCAGTTCTTATGGATATGTGTCTTGGACATGTGGCTTTCTCTAAGTCCTGTCTGCTTTTTGGAATTCTTCAGAAAAGCATAATCTCACCCTTTTCTAAGCATGCTTTCCCCCAATGCTTTGGGCTGCCACAGCATCTTATATTTCTTTACTTTTTTTCCAGAGTGCCCCCTCAATCTACCATGTGTCTGACCTCTGTGAAGTCTCTAAACCTTCGTAGCTTTCTGGCTTCTTTTTCTTCTCCGTCCATTTTCCTCCTCAAGCTGCCAAGATTCCCAGCTTATCTGCCCTGAGGATTTTTCTTTACATTCTAATGAAATTGTTCCAAAGCTTCTGTTGGAGCCCTTCTTAAATTCTTTTATGACTGAGTCTAAGATCCCTCTAGGAGATGCTGTTTCTCCTCTGCATCGATCCATCGCCCTCTTCTGGCCTCTTCCGGCTCAAGGTACACTTGCAGCACATGCAGGCAAAACACTCAAACACAAATTTAAAAAAAATGTTTAAAAACCAGTTTGAGAAACTAGCCCTTAGTGAATGAAAAGTAGATATATTTCTGCAAAAAAACATCTACCATTACAGTTTAAAAAGAGGGAAACCCTGCCTCAAAACAACAGGGCTAGAGAGATGACTCAGGAATTAGGAGCACTGGCTACTCAAGTCCAGGGTTTGAGTCCTAGCACCCAAATGATGGCTAACAATGATCCATAACTCCAGTTCCAGGGTATCTGACTCCCTCTTCTGACCTCCTCTGGCACTGTTCCACACAGATGCACCTACATACATGCAGGTAATACACTCATACACATAAAATAAAAATAATAAATAGGGGCTGGAGAGCAGCTCAGAGATTAAGAGCATTTACTGCTCTTGCAGAGGACCTGGGTTCAATTCCTAGCACCCACATAGCAGCTAACATTTGTGACTCCAATTCCAAGGGATCCAAAACCCTCTTCTGACCTCTGTGGTCACTGCACAACATAGGTGGATCTACATACATGTAAGCAATATATTCATAAACATAAAATAAAAATAATTTTAAAAATTATAAAATATTTAAAAAATAAAATAACAATAACAAAAAAAGAAAACCACCAAACCAAAAACATCTTTTTCATGATAAAATTTTGAGTAAATCCCTCTGAAAGGAAAATCATTTAAAATCTTTACACAATAAACATGACAAACCTGACTTCATTCACTGTTTATTAGAATAAATAATTCACTTGACAGTGACTTAGAAAAAACAGAACTTCAACAAATCTATGAAATTATATGGTAGCAATTATGCCACTATAGTAGTTACTTGGTGATAGTGGTTCTTTGAAAAATATTGTAGTATAGAAAAGAATAATCTTAATTATTATTTTGTCAAGGCAAATTACACAGAATGGGCAAAAAGTAAAAATAAAGAATATGAAGTTGTACCCAAAGCCATGAGAGCACAGAGGAAAACAAACAAAAAAAAGATTAAATGCTTGAGCTTCAAGAGAAAGAATAAGATGGAATCAATGCAAAGACATTGGAAAACTCAATCAAAAGATTGGGAGAAGTAGAAAGATTAATTGATAGCTCCATTTTATGAAAAACACTGCTAAAAGACAGCAGTAGAGAGAGCGTGTTGTTGTCAGTTTTCTTTCTCTGCTTTTTAAAAAACTCTGCATGATTTTAAGAGTGCGCTGAAAGATGAGTCCTGTAAGTCTCATGTTAGCGGCTAGCATTAACCCACCAACAACGCTGAGTTTCTCCATAGCCCTTACTCAGCATTGCCAACTGCATGTTTCTCGCAGCACCTGCTGCCAACAACCTTTTTTCTAGAATTTAGGAGTTTCTTTTAAATTTACAGTATTTTGTTCATCTTTCATATAGTATTCAAAATGTACTGTTGGGATGATACTATCCTGTGGATAAAGTCAGGATTGATAAGACCAAAGCAATTGCATCGAGATGTCTAACTTTACTTAGCAGAACCCCAAGAACCTCATTAGCAAGTTTCAAGGCATAGACAAAAGGGAAAGCTCCCCGGGGATTCATGTAAAGCCTTTCTAAATGCTCTTCTATATGTTTTTGTAAATGGAAGAGGAAGTGGGAAGGATTGGGTAAGAATAACAAAGGTAGGAATTCTTTAACCAAAACAGAAGAAACCTTAGTTGTGAAATGCTTATTCCAGTAATGGCAGATTGATAGGTCAGGAGGAAAACCAGGCCAGATGTGGGAGTTCCAGGATGCACTTGGCTTCCCATCCTTTATAACCTGGAGCAGCTTTGGCTGTAAGTAGGTCACTTGCATGCTTTCATTTACCTGATTCTAGGAAAATGCCCTTGGAAGCTTTGGAAAATAATATGTACTAATACTTTACATTTTAAAAGTTAAGATTACATAAAACCTAACCTTCACACACATACACACACACACACACACACACACACACACACGGGTTTGCTCTATTAGGAAATATAACTTCTAACCTTGAAGCAAGCATATTGAAACAAATCAAATGGACAAATAGAATTTGAGATATTTGATTTGATAAATGCAAGTTCACTACAATCTGTGTCTATTTTGTTAATCTGTGTAATTCAATGTGTTCACCATTAGTAAGCTCTCAGCTCACAAAATTATACTTAGGAGTCTGCATTCTTTCAAATGTGAACTTCTCTTTAAAAAAAAAGATGTCTAGAGCATAGAAAATGTTTAATAGATGTTTTAATTTTTTTTTTTCAAATCTGACATATCTAATTTAGCTTTTCAGACCCCATTCTTGTAGTGGGAATAAAAGCAGGAAAAGACAAAAGAACAAAGGTAACACATGTGGAACAAATTGTTTTACTGACCATAGTAATATCACTGCCCCATCAGGACAGATCTGCTCATAACAGCTTTATTAAAAAGCCTATCTGTGTCAGTCCTGATGCTACTGTGTTTGAGAACATGTGCTTTACAGCCCTGGGTTTAAATCTACAGCAGTCTGACCTTGGGCTTACATTTGCCATCCTCAGTTTCTTCATTTTTAATTTGGAAACAGCACAGAACCCATTCCATAGATTTGGGTTGAGAATTAAATGAAACAATGTATATAAAATGCAGAATTTAATGTCTGACATTTAGCAGGTAACCAGTAAACATGATGATGTCACATCTTAGGAGATATTTTCATTCTACTATGACACTGTATTTTCTCATTCCCAGAATTTTTAAGGACAATAATTCTTTTACATCTTTTGTCTTTGCATGAGGCCTTCACCTCTTACCACTCTTCAACTCTGACACCTTGTCTGAAGCATTAGCCCTCTCCAATTTGCACAGATTATTCTTCTTTGTTTCCTCGACCTGTTGTAGGTTTGCTCATTTCAACTTTAATATTCCCCTCTTGCTGAGTCTTAATGATCAGTAGGTTGTATACCATTTATAATGGTTAATAAAAGCCTGTAAAATTTGATCTTTAGGGCCCTAAGATAAGTTTATTATTCAAATGGGTGTGGTGACCATACCTGTAATCTCAGCACTCAAGAGGCTGAGACAGGAGGATTTCCAGGAGTTTGAGGCCAGTCTAAGCCACGGGTGAGTTCTAGGCCAGTTTGGGCCACCGAGAGACCTTGTCTCAAAAACAAACAACAAACCTACATTAATTAATTGAAAAGTAAAATACTGATCAGTCCATGAAAATAACTGAGTTATTTTTCAATCCATCATCAATGCAGGCTCTTGCTGCCATATGTCTAATAACTAAATATTTTTTGTTTATTTGTCTGAGACAGGGTCTCCTGTATCCCTAACTGGCCTGGATGTCATAGAGATCCCAGTTGCCTCTCCCCCTGGAGTGCTGGGATTAAAAGCGTGTGCCACCTCACCTGGCAACTATTTATTAAATTTGGAGTCCCTGATATTGGAGTTTAAAAGATAAAGGCACAAGAATATAAAGTCTTCATGGACTGTTGATTTATTTTTTTAAGTCACAGGTTTGTCCTAGTTTGATTCATGTTGACTACTTGCTTAGAGAAGACTTTCTTACCTAGGTTTGTTGAATGGACTTTGTACGAAAGAAGAATGTGTTCAGTAGATGAAAGTATGATGCTGAACCAGATGGGATTTTAGAAAGCAGTATCTTGCATATCATCTTTTTTCTGCAAATCACAACTTCTATGGTAACCTCAGAGCTGTTATTCACATATGATTTAATTCACTGAACCACAACACATTTACTAAAATATTTGTGTGTGCACATGTGTGCGCATGTATACGGAGGCCAGAGGTCAGCATGAGGTGTCCTCTTCTACTGCGCTCCACCTTAGTTTTTGAGACAGGGTCTCTTCACTGAACCTGGAGTTCACTAACTTGGGTAGCTTGGCTGGTCAGTAAGCTGAGCTCTGGGATCTGCCTGCCTCAACCTTCCTAAACCCTGGGTTTACAGAAATTCATGCCTCCACACCTGGCTTTAATATGGGTGCTGGGGATTTGAACTCAGGTCCTTATGCTTGTGTAACAAGCTCATCCACTGAGCGATCTGCCTAGCCCCTCCCCTCCACATGATTTCTCTTTTTTTTAATTTACTATGTGTGACTGATAGATACACTCTCAAATTGCATCTGGGGAAAAAACCTGACATTCAGAAACTGAATGTACTTCTTCCACAGGCAAAGTTGACTGATCCTACGTGTTCAGAAGTGAAAATCTTGCTAGGCCTCCTTTCACACAGGAAACCTGCAGCAATGCCCTGGCAAGCCAAAGTTAAAATCTCCCTGCCTCCTCCCCTTTTCATTGTCTTTCTGGTTCAGGAAGATAAAACAGGGCTGTGGGAAGAGAGGGGAAGCAAAGCCTGAAGCTGAGTTACAGAACTGCAGGAGAGAAAGGAAGTATGCCAAATTAGTGGGGCTGAAAGTCCCATTCAACTTCACAGTAGGGCTTCTGATAGAATTTCTCAAATCTTCCTGCTTTCTGTCCTGCTGCTTATTAAGTTTAAATACTAACTCAGTGCCAGAGGCTTGCCCACACCCATTTCTTTCTGTCTTCTGAGTCCGCAGGGTTATGAGGGATCAGAAAAGGGGATAGATGAAGTAGAGCAGGTAAAGAGGCTCCCGTTTTCATTGTTTTCTTTCACTGAGATGCTTTGTAAGACACCGGAGATGCTTGGATTCTTAGCAGGCTAAACAGCTTAAGAATTCTGTCCAGGTTCCTTGACCCTTTGCTGGTCTGTGGCCCCAGTTCAACATGCCAATCCATACATCACTTAGTCCGATGGATACTGAGTAAGCTGGCTCTCCATCATCTGCTATCATGCTGACCTCACAGGCTCATCTTCTGGAAGTCTCTTCCCCCTCCTCTATATGTCCTTGGGACTCTATTTTTATTTTATATGTTATTTTGCCTGCATGTATGTATGTGTACCACGTATATGCAGTGGCCACAGAGGCCAGAAGAGAGCATCATATCCCCTGGAACTGAAGTTACAAGCAGTCATGAGCCACTATGTGGGTGCTGGGAACTGAACCCAGACCCTGTACTTCTTAACTGCTAAGCCATCTCTCCAGCTCCTCCCTCCTTGGTACTCTTGAAAATAATAGATAACTCAATTTCATTGAATAGTGTCTAAAAGCCATGTAATACAAGTATTGTAAAATGGTTTTGATGAATGGTTACAGTTCTTCAATGAATAAATTCTAGGAATTTTGAATACTTGAATTCTCACTCATACGCAAAAAAAAAAAAAAATCTCTGCAACTATAAGTCATGTTATCTTCATAGAGTGAGCCTGTATGGCATCGTGTGTGTGTGTGTGTGTGTGTGTGTGTATACACAAGTACGTATCCTGTGATATTGGGGATTGAATTGAATCCAGGGCCTTTATGTATACTAGGTGAGCATTTTACCACTGAACTTCATTCTTAGCCCCTATGAAACTCCATTTTAATACCATACTCAAATTCTGTTTTTGCCAAGCAGAATGTTGGGTAGATGAAGAATAAATATAGCCTCCTGAAATAAATAATTTTATAATAATATAAATGGGAGGCAGATTACTGTTGCTCTGTACCAATAGCTAACTATTATAGTAGTATAATATTATAGCACCATTTCAATAATATTCTGAACTGATGTTCCCTTATGAATAAGTTCCACTTATGCTAAAGATTTGAAAAGACTGACTGAGCAGAGAGATGGAATGCTGCAGATCCAGAGTCAGATTACCTTGCACCATTATCTCTAGTATTTTTTTGAGACAGGGTCTTCCGGCTGACCTGGAACTGACTATGTAGACCAGGCTAGCTAGGCTTGAACTCCTAGAGATCCACCTGCCTCTGCCTGGGATTAAAGGTATGTGCCACCACACCTGGTAATACACACACACACACACACACACACACACACACACACACACACATAAATATATATATATTGCCTTTTTGAGACAGGGTCTCCCTGTAGCCCTTGAACTCACTGAGATCTGCCTGACTCTATCTAGTCTTTTAAATAGCCATCTATTGCCTATCTATGTGCCTGGCTTACCACCCTTATGACTATCAGCTAAAATCTTTGAAATGTGTTAAAATCCCACTGCTTTCACCAACATAAAAGTTAAGAATGCCATCAGATAACATCTAAAACCTATGGTAGAGACTTTCAGCTTTGCTGTAACACTTCTACTAATGTCCCAACTACTGTATTTGGAAAACGCCTTGATTTTTTGTTTTTGTTCCATGACTATAGAAAGTTTATGTAACTGTGTCTACTTTGAAATACATTTGAGACTACCAACACATGTGCTTGGGTCATGGACACTGATAGTTACCTCTGAATCAATGATCTTTTATTTCCTTTGAGGTTAGAACTGTGTTTTGTATGAACAATATGCTATTATAATACTATTTAAATATATTGAATATTATTTAATAATTGGGGCTAGTTCTATAACTTGTCTCATGTTGTCAAAGTGGCTTTTCTGGGTTTTCTCTTTTGAAATTGTGATAGTTTACTGACTTTGTAATTACAAACTTCTAACATGACTGTACAAGAACTTTTGTTTGAATTTTTGTCCTATTCACAACAAACAACAGCTAAATTTGAACTCTGGTATCGGAGTAAATGTTAGAATTTAAGACATATGGTCAACCTACAGTAAAGATACTTGTGCTTTCATGTTCATTGCTGTACTAGTCACGGTAGGTAGGAAACAGAACCAGCCTGTATGTCTGTCACAGGTGACAGATAAAACATGGCGCATGTGCACAATGGAGTATTTTTTATCCATAAAGCAAAGTGAAACTATGGCATTTGCAGGAAAATGGATGGAACTAAAAACAATTATGTTAAAGTAAGCCACATTCATCTATAGAATCTAGATTTTAAGTTATATATGTATGTGCATCTATATGTTTTTGTAGACCATGAAACTAGAAAGGTGATTATAAGAGAAAAGGATGAACACTTTAAAAACAGGGGAAAAGAGAGAGTAATGGAATACATGTAAGAAGGAGAGATGATTGAAAGAAGGAGCAGACTCAGCCAAGGCAGAGGTAAGGGGCCCAGGGGAGGACGGGGGTTGGGAGAGATGAATTAGAGGTCAGTATAATGACAAGGCCATTACAACATCTATTACTTTGCATGCTTACTTTAAAACTAATTTTTATACAGTCTATAAAGATTTCTTCATATTTGCCCTATATTTCCTTACAGGGAAAAATGATTTATGGGAATATTGATGTAGTAGGAACCTAATCACAGTTACTCCTGCCTTCATCTCCATCTCCATCCTCATCTGTGAGGTGATGAATGAAGAGGGGATGAGTCTCTGTGCTCCCAACTCTACCTTCCTCCTGCTGTGAATGAAGAATGATAGGCTATGAGTCCCAGTTAGAATATGGCATTTGCTTGCAGAAAGACCAGCTGGCTAAGAATGTCGCCAGAAATGATACCAGTGTGAAAAAGCAGGTGCAAGAAACATTAAAACTGGTACAGTTGGTCAGAACCTTTCAGAAGGGCTGTGGTGAACAGAAGAGGAGCCCCGTCTTTCACAGCAGATGATGACTCAGGACATAAGCCAGTGAACACTAGATGAGAGCTTTTCTCTGCTGTTTTAAGGAATTTTACTATTTTATTCTAATGTAAATATTTTCCTGAGCTTGCCAACGGTGGTCTAGCCTAACCTAATGTAGTACTTTTCAGGAATGTGACCATCCCCACTCTCAGTTGGTGAGACATTGTACTGACTTCTGAGAACACTCAAGTAGGTTCCCATGCATCTGTTTTCATGGAGAGGACTGAAAAGGAAAAGGAGAGAACACAGCACTTATCTGTATTTAGGTGTTCTTTTATTACTAGCTGGGATTTTTATTTTAATTTGTTGGTATTTTGTTTAACACTTTTAATTTTTAAGATTTAATTTTAAGAATTTTATGTGTGTATGTATGTGCACCAGGTGCATGCTAGTGCCTGAGATGTCCAGAAGAGGACATCAGATTTCCTGGACCTGTAGTCACAGGAGGTTGTGAGCTGCCTGCTTGTGGGTACTGGGAACCAGAGTCGGGCCCTCTGCTTGAGCAGTACGCACTCTTAACTGCTTAGCCATATTGCCAGCCCCTCACTGACTACTCTTAGTGGCGAGAAGAAATAAGAGAAAAACTTTGCCTTTTTTGTCTATTTTATTATTACTACTTTTTTACATCTATTTTGTGTGATGGGGGAATGGAGAGAGCCAGGGTAGGATGACACAGTGTGCATGTGGAGTTCAGAGAACTGCCATCAGGAGTCAGTTCTCTCCCCACAATGTGGGTTCTGAAATGAAATCAAACTCAGGTTTTCAGGTCTTCAGGTTTGGTGGCAAGTTCCCAGTCATCTCACAGGGTCTCTAGCCCAGGCTGGCTTCAAATTCCCTAGCTAGTTGAGGATGACCAAGTACTAAGATTACAAGTGTATGACATAATGCCTAATTTATACAGTGCTGGGAATTAAGTTCAGGGCCTTGTGTATACTAGACAAGCATTGTACTAACTGAACTATGTCCTCAGCATCTCACAGAAAGTGATTTCAGGGGTGAAACTCCGTGCCCATTCTATAATGGTTCACTGTGAATGCCATTGCCCATTGCATGTGGGCTGAAGTGTTGGCTTCCAGTACATCTCTCTCTTTGAAATGAACAAACCAGCATTAAGAAAGCCAAGCCCAGTGTGGTGGTACACACCTTTAATCCCAGTACTGGGGAGGCAGAGGTAGGTGGATCTCTGAGTCTGGTCTACATAGTGAGACCCTGTCTCCAAAAAGAAAAGAAAATGGTATAGGCCATATTTCTCCTTAAGAAACATCTTTTTTTCCTAGGGCTACAGAAATGATTGGGGAAGATCTGGTTATATAACTTAGAAGATAAAAATTTAATGAATCACAGATGTTCAGGCTTGAAGGAAATATTAAATGTTGCTGAATTTTCAGCCAAAGGTAGTGTAGAATTATTGTAAGGGTATGTGCCACAGGCAGAGTACTTGCCTACCATGCTTGAGGTCCCAAGTTCAATTCCCAGAACCCTCAAAAAGTGATGTGTGTGTGTGTGTGTGTGTGTGTGTGTGCGTGCTGCACAATTAAAGAACAAGATAAAATCATAGCTTTTGTACATACTACATTTTGAGCATTTAAAAATTTTTTATTATTTTTATTTTATGCATTTGAGTATATTGCCTGTATGTTACATAGGTGCACTCATATCATGCAGTGTCCATGGAGGTCAGAAGAGGGCATCTAATCCCTTGGAGCTGGAGTTATGGATGGTTGTTAGCTATCATGTGGGTGCTGGGAATCAAACCCAGGTCCTCTGCAAGAGCAGAACCATCTCTTCAGCCCCTATTTGGGGCAATTGTTTGTTTGTTTGCATCCTTGCTTGTTTGAGACAGAGTCTCCCTGTAGCCCCAGCTCTCTGAAATTCAATTTATAGACCAGGCTGGCCTTCGTCTCACAGAGATCTGCCTGCTTCTGCCTCCTGATTGCTGGAGTTAAAGGTGTGTACCACCATGCCTGGCACATTTTGGGCAACTTATTTTCCCTGAGTTATAGTTCCTCACCTATAAAGTAGACATGATAGCTATGCTATAGAGTTGGGATAGGATTGAGACTGTAAGAGGATTGGGACACACATAATATGCATTAGGAAATGATTGTGGTCGTTGTGATCATAATTATCCCACCAGGCAGTCATGGGCATTGCCTGGACATTCCTGGTGATGTGGAATTTACTGACTCCCCTGGCATCCCATTCCATGTTCTGAGGATGCTTCGGTGTTGGTTCTTTTTACAGATTCTAAATCTTTCCCCTAGAACTTTTATCCGCTGTTCTCAGTTTTCCAGAGTGAGGCTACACAAATAATGCTGGTGTTCTAGATTATGAAACTAAAATGGAGCGTGTATTTCAAGGCTAATTGTACCAGTGAGTATACTATAGATTTATCCGCATGACTCAGGATCCAATTAATTTCCGTTTGCTAGTAACCACCAGTTTGAGATGTACAGGATTTGCTTTCTGTCAAAGCCTATTTCTATCCTTCATTAGAGATGTAGCAAAAGCTTGGCCTGCAGGCTGTACCTGTCACAGCTTTGAGGGAGGAATGTAAACGAAGAGCATTACAATTAAATAAAAACTAATAAACTTGATAAAAAAATTCTTTGTCATAAAAACATAACTTGAGTATTTAATCAGTTATAATGTCATACAGGGGCCTGTAAAGTAATATGATTGACAGATAGATAAAAATACTTGTCTTGCATTTGATATATACCGGTCACCAGTCTAAACACTTTATATACATTAACTTACTTAATTCTCATAAGAACCTTATGTAGTAAGTGCTACATTCAACCTCAGATAAGGAAATTGAAGCACATAGTATTAAGTAACTTGTTCAAATTAGTCAAACAGCAAGTGCCACTGTCAGGACTTGGGCCAGGGAGTCTCCATCTGGAGCCTGCATTCTTATTCACTGTAGCTTGCGCCTAGTTTCAAAAATGTAAAGATACCCAAGCTATAACTGGCTCTTTAAAAGAAGCATGATGAATCAGTTCTATGGGATCCACAATGAGAAATTTTATGAAGCCATTATTAAAAGTGTCCTTTAGGAGTAGGAGTACTGGCTATTCTTACAAGAGGATCTAGGTTCAGTTTTCAGCACCCTCATGATGGCTAATAGCTATCAGTAACTACTTCCAGTTCCTTTAAAAAACTATTATCAGCTGAGTATTGCGGCACATGCCTTTAGTCCCAGCACTCAGGAAGCACAGGCAGGTTGGTCTCTATGAGTTCGAGGCCAGCATGGTCTACATAGGGAGTTCCAGGCCAACTGGGACAACAGGGAGACCCTGTCTCAAAAAGACAAAAACAAAACAACAGCAAAAATCCCCTATTATCATGTGTACATATGGAGGGCAGAGGGCAACTCAATGGAGGAAGTCTTCCTCCACCTTTTTGTGGAGTCCAGGGATTGAACTCAGGTCCTCAGGCTTGCACGGCAAGTGCCTCTACCTGCTGAGCCATCTCACTGACCTGAGAGTATCTTTTGAGTTGCTATGGATATGACTCACAAGAAAACAAAATATTGACTAGAAACAATATCTAGCTCCATCCTCAGGAAAATTAGGTTTCCAAGATTGTTGTATTTTATATTTCAGTTACACAGTTGTGAAGGAATTAAAAATGCCTCCCAGTTTTGATGTTTTAATGTATATTTATTCTTATAAAATTTCAAACAGCCTCGCATGATTGCTGAGATGGTTCGGTGGATAAAGGCACCTTCCATCGAGTTTGATGACCTAGTTTGGTTCCTGGAACCCACGTGGTAGAAAGGGAGGACCAGCTTTTTCAAATTGCCCTCTGACCCCCACCAGCTCTGTGGCACGTCTCCCACCCCATAATGCGCACGAAATAAATAAGCAAAATGTTTAAAAAAAACAAAACAGCCTCACATATTTTAATCCTAACTTCAAATTAGCATACAGTAAAATAGACTGTGTATGTATATGTGCTTTATAAATTTTCATGAGAATAGATTCATAGAAACACCACCATAATCAGAATATAGAACAGTTCCTTTACTGCAAAACCTCCCTTTATATTATTCCTTCTTTTCTACTCCAACACTTGGCAAACCCTGACTGGTCTCTGAGCCTTCTCTGTCTGTGCCCTGGCACTGGTTCTGAGGTTCTGACTTTCAGACGGTCTTATGTATATACCAGTTAATTTTGTTTGGAAAATACAAAGCCTGAAAAACTCACTGCTAGTTCAGGAGTACTTTGAAATCTGCTTTTGTTAAGTCCACTGCTGCATTTTATCTTTTCTCATCCTTTCAGTGAAAAGGACAGGGCAGAGCATGCTTACTTCGTTTTACCCAGAACTGTACCCAGTACATCATATTTCCATCCCTGTAATGGACTAAATGTTTGTGTCCCCTCAGAGTTTATGAGATTAAGCTATAACCCCTCTGTAATGGAATTGGAGATAGGCCTTTGGGAAGAAATTAGGACTATATGAGATTCTGAGGTGGGGCCCTTGTGGTAGGATTAGTGCCCTTTTAAGAAGAAACTGTCTACTCCCTTCCTTGCTTCTTCCCTTCCCTATCCTCCCCTCTGTTCTTATCTTCTCTTTATAAGGGCACAGAGAGATGATGGCCATTTGCAGCCCTCTAGGGAACCAAATCAGCTGGTACCTTTTTTTTAACCCCACTAAACTGGGACCCAAACCCAAGGCTCCACCCATGCCAAACAAGCACTTTACTTCTAAGCTGTGTCCCTCAGCTGCCATCTTTTTTTTCCCTAGACTTTACTGAGACAGGATCTCTCTGTAGCCCTAACTGTCCTGGAACTTATTATGTAGACCAGGCTGGCCTTGAACTCACAGAGATCCCCCTACTTCTGCCTCCTCAGTACTGGGACTAAAGACGTGCACCACTATGCCCAGCTCAACTGCCATCTTTAACTGAGACAATCAAGCACTCACTTATCTTTTAGCATTTTTATATACATCATGATCAGATTATGACAGTTGCAAAGAAATGCATGGTACTATATATCATGCCTCTGTTCCCAATTCAATCAGTACTTTTCCTTATAATTCTACCTTGAACATGTTTTATACAAGATTTATTAACATTTATTTAAATATCCAGACAGAAGCAATTCTTCCTAAACTAGACCTATTGCTAGACTTCCTAAACTAGACCTAATCCCAGGACTCAGCAGGAAGAAGCAGACCAATTTCTATGAGATTGAATTCAGCCTGGTCTACACAGAAAATTCCAAACCAGCTGAGGCACAAGACCCTGCATCAAAAAACAAAACAAAAGAATTAAACCCAAACTTGATTTGTAGCTTTAGAGATCCAAATTTTTTTGTTAGTTATTTATTTTTATTTTATGTGTATGAATGTTTTATCTGCATGTATGTAAGTGCACCAGATGCATGCAAAGCCCATGGAGCCAGAAGAGGGCATTGGATTCCTTGCAACTGGAGTTAAGTTTGGTTATTAGTCACAATGTGGATACTGGGAACTGAACCCAAGTCCTCTGCAAGAGTAGCCAGTACTCTTAATAGCTGAGCCGTCTCTCTAATCCCCCAAATATATATATATATATATATATATATATATATATATATATATATATGTGTGTGTGTGTGTGTGTGTGTATACATTTAAATTTTTAAAATTATTTTCTATGTATGAATATATTGCTGCATGTTTGTAAGTGCACCCGTGTCATAATGCCCATGGAAATGAGAAGGTGTCAGATCCCCTGAACCTGGAGTTATAAATGGTTGTAAGATGCTATGTGGGTATTGGGATCTAAATCCAGGTCCTCTGCAAGAACAGCCCATGTTCTTAACCACTGAGCCATCTCTCCAGCCACCTATATACATTTTTTTGAGACAAGGTTTCATGTATCCTATGTTGGTCTTGAACTTGTTATGCAACAAGAATGACCCGGAACTCCTGATCTTCCTGTTTCTACCTCCTGAGGGCTTCGATTGCAGGTGCACACCAGCACACCTGCAGTGGTGGGGGTCAACCCAGGTTTTCACGCATGCTAAGGAAACTTCTACCAACCGAGGTACATCCCTATTAAGAGCCCATTTGTTTCAGTTTTTAAATTCCACTTTATTACGTATGTGTGCCATGTCATGTGTGGTGGTTAAAGGACAACCTGAAGGAGTTGGTTCTACCATCTAGGTCTCAGGATCAAACTCAGGTTGTTAGCTTTAGCAGCAAGTGCCTTAATCCTCTGAGCCATCTTACAAGTTCTATTTTGTTTAATTTTGAGATGGGGTTTCAGTATATAGTCCTGGTTGACTTGGAACTTGCTACATAGACTAAGCCAGCTTTGAACTTTCTGTCTCCATCTCCTCAGTCTTAGAATACAGTTATGTGCCACTAAGGCATATATGTATGATATATACATATATGTGTAAGTATTTATTTTGTGTATGTATTTGTGTGGGTGCCCACATACTATGTCATGGGTATAGAGATCAGAAGATAACTTATGGGAGTTGTTCTCTCCTTCTACCATGTGAATCCTGAGGATGAAACTCAGACTACCAAGCCTGGCAATAACACCTCTACCCACTGGGCCATCTTGCCTGCCCTCAAATACATATTTTCACATGTCTATTTTGAATTAATTTATTACTTAATTGGTCTTTAGTCTCCTTGATTAATTTGTTCAGTGTTTCACTGTTAAAAAAAAAAAAAAAGGTAAGTTGGAGAGCCTGTCTGCCTGTCTGAAACCCCCTTACCCCAAAACAAAGAAAACTGGCTGTGGTGTACACAACTTTAATCCCAGAGACAGACTGTTCTATAAATCGAACTCTAGAGCAGCTGGGGCTACAGGGAGATCCTGTCTCAAAAAAACAAAACATGAAAGAAGCTAAGTGACTTAGGTCCCATTGGGTCCATTGTTTTTACTTTTTATAGTTTTGAGAAGCTTGTATCAAAGAGAAAATATGATTAAGAGCTCCAGTCCATTTCTTTCACTTAGAGCCAGTTGAAATATAAGAAGTGAGGGTAATGTTAAATATATATAATTGAGGAGAAGGAATATAAAGTTGTTTGCTTAGATTCTGCAGATAATGGTTTTAAATTCGAACCTGGTGATGTTTGTTTGTTTTAGACAGGGTCTCCTGTGTCACAGGCTGGCCTTAAACTTACTCTATAGCTGAGGATGCCTGTGAACTCCTGATCCTCCTACCTTAGTAGAAGTTCTCCTACTCATAGAAGTTCTGGGTTTACAGAATCTATACCATGCCCAGCTTATAACACAAGTAGTTTTTTGGGAGGGGGAGGGAGTCATCTTTTTTTGAGCCCCAGCTGTTCTGGTACTTGCTATGTGGACCAGGCTGGCCTTGAACTCACAGAGACCCACCTGCCTCCGCCTCCTGAGTGCTAGGATTAAAGGCATACCCCACCACCCCACCACTCCTGGCTACTACAAATAATTTTTGACCATTAAAAAAAAAAAGGCGGTGAAGGCTGGAGGCATGCCTCAGTGGTTAAGAGCACTGGCTCTCTTGCAGAGGACCTGGGTTCAATTCCCAGCACTAACAACCATTTGTAACTTCAGTTCCAGGGGAATCCGACACCTTCTTTTAACCTCCTCAGCACTGTACATCCCAAGTGTACTTACATACATGCAGGCAATACATTCATACACACAAAAATAATAAATAAAATGGTTTTTTTTTAAAAAAGACAGTAAGGCTGAGACTATAATTTAGTGGTTGTACAAGGCCCTGGGTTTAATCTCTAGCACCACATCCACCACCACAAAACATATCCTTGTAATTGGCATGGGATTGTAGGATTGTACCAGAGCCTGTCAACTGGAATTTAACTGAGCATTTATCTGATATCTAAAAAATGGCTTAGATATTGTGAGACATACACAAGTTCAAAGATTTACACAATACATTTTTTTCATAGCCTCTAAGAAACTTTAACAGAAGTACAAGAAGTTTCACTGAAGGAAAAACTTAGATGTATCAGTTGTCAGGACTTACAGTGTGGATGAAATTTCGATTCTAAATGTCACAGTACCTTCTGAACCAGGCTGATTCTTGGAGAGCCCCTGCTGGTTTGCTTTTTTGTATAATTCAGCAGGGACTAGCATCCTTCTTGTTCATGGGAGACACATACCGGGAGTTAGGTAGTCCATGAGTGGTGGCATTTGAATCTGGCCCTCACTTAGAACTTGGAATGGGTGTGAGGTCGTGGACATTCTTGCTCATGTCACAATGTTGGACACTGTTGTGACTTAAGAGAACCCTGTCACAGATGAATGTGCCTGGGCTTTCCTCCTAAAACCGAAGCAGGATTCTAGAGTGAGTCAGAGGCAAAAGCAGCTTAAATTCTTAACAGAAACACTAGTATGACATCAGACTATATTAATAAAAGTCACAAAACTATCTTTAAAATCCTGTTTTCCTATAGCTTACATGACCTTTCTTATCACTCATCATGTACTTGTTGATATTAGTCATCATTCATTCAGCATTTGCTGAAAGCTTATCAATATCAAACCATGGGCAAGATATTTTCCTCTCTCTCTCTTTCCCTCCCTTTCTGTCCTCTGCCTCCATCCCTCCTTCCTCCTTTCCTCCCCACAAGTCTATGTGATGGGTACTATTATTATTCCCGCTTTAAGATGAGAACATCGGGGGCTGGAAAGATGACTCAGTGATTAAGAGTATTGGGTGCTCTTGCAGAGGACCGGGTTCAGTTTCCAGCACTCACATAATGGATAACAACTGTCTGTAACTCCAGTTTCAGTTCAGACACCCTCTTCTGGCCTCTTTGGACACTGTATAACATGGGTTCACTTACATACATGCAGGAAAAACACTCATACATATAAAAATAAATAAAAATGTATAAAAAAGGACAGTGAAGCACAGAGAGATTAAGTAACTTGTCAAAGATCTCCCAACTGCTTTGTTAAGGGGCTGAATCTAATAAAAGTACATTGTATACATGTAGGAAAATGTCATAATGAAACTCACTTCATCATGGGGTGGTGAGATGGCTCAGCAGGGCAAAGTACTTGCCACTAAGCCTGAAGACCTGAGTTCAGTTTCTGGAGTCTATGAAGGAAAGAGAGAACTCTCAAAAGTTGTGGTCTGCCTTCCACTGGTATGCCATTGCATGTGCATGCCCCACAACACTAATGTAACATCAAATTAGAAAAAGAAACTCATATTTTACAGTGAATACATAGGAAGTTAGAAATATTTACTAATAAATGACAGCACAGTTTAAGTTTATGTCCAGGGGGGCTACAGCATGCATTTTGATACCTCATCCTTTCAGATATATATTCTGAGGATTAATGAATACAGTAATTCCAATGACATTTCCTCTCCTCCTTCCCCTGGTGGAGTGCTTGGATAAAGACTGCTTCCATTTCTGAGGTTTGGACCTGTCTAGCCATGTCTGGTGGACTACTGGGCTACTTGCTTTAGGAGATTACTTACAAGATAATGGGAACTTCGAAAGACAATTTCTTAAAGTAGAAAACTGAAGAAATGATAGAGACTCAGCTGTTCCAGAAGATGATGACTTTAGTGTGCGGCAGTGCAGTAGAACCGGGCCAAGTTGTAAGGAACATACGAGAAGTATTTAAGTAAATCACGCCTATGAGCCACCTAATAGTAATAGGTAATCAGTAAGTATTTACTATTACTTGTGCGGCAAAGCTCACTCCCCGCCCCCATCTTTGTAGAAACATGCCTACAATGTCAGAAGACACATCCGCCCTTTCATGACCTCACACACTTCTAAATTTTGTCAGTAAATATTAGTAATAATAATGTTAGCGGTTTTCTGTCTCCTCTTTAAAAACATTTATTTATTGTGCATGTGTGAACATGTGCGTGTGCACACATGTCATGGCATGAGTGTAAAGGTCAGAGGACAACTTGTGGGAGTGGTTTCTGTCCTTCATCATCTGGGTTCCTGTGGTCAAACTCAGGTTTCATGCTTGGCAGAAAGTGCCTGGGCCATCTCACTGGACTTTTCTTCTTGTTCTTGAGATTGTGCTTTGCTCTCCGACCCACCTGGCTTTGAACTAGACTCAAGCTATCCACCAGCTTACGCGTAGCTGACACTACAGGCGCACATCACGGAATCTAGCTGTATTACTATTTCTTTTACTACATCCCTATTTTATATTCTTTCTTTTAATGCAGACAGTGAGAAAACAGAAGTTGATTCTCAAAATATTCACGTTTGAGTACTTTTCCCTAAACAAAAAGGAGTAAAACTGATGTCACTAGGTGAGGAATATACTTGTTATAACTGAGCATTATGTGCTTGCTTTCTTACAGAAAACTGATTTTAACTACCATAGGATGGACTCCTTACAGAGACCATGTTTGCCTATTTCCCCATTGAATGTTTACTAGATCACTGACACTTCCTCCATCCATCCTCCCTACCTAAGTTAATCACAAGTTACTTGCTTTCCCCAGGCAAGCAGAGATTCCACACACACGACCAGAAAGCCTTTTGCTTCCTAACCTGTTCCTCGACCCTGTTATCCTCTCTTACCTCCCAGCAGACATAGTCAGATAGCCGTGCAAACCTTACAACCATAGCTGTGGTATGACCATGTTACATACCTATTCAGAGTTCTCTGTTTCAGGAACAAGGTTTAGGTGATGTCACATAGCCTGTATCCTGAACTGAGTCTCTTAAGTCATGACAAGGATAGAAAATGAAAGAGAGAAATGAGCAAATGAGCTCATTTGAATTCTGAGGGCCAAGTTTAACAAGTATTTAATAAAACTTGAGAAATTTCCTTGGTGATAAGTTGATGTAATTTATTCCTTTTATCTTGATGTATAATTTTCTATAATATGAAAACACATTTTGTTTGTATACATTTTTTATATTTACTTATTGTGTGTGTGTGTATGTGTATGTATGTGAGTGCATGAGTGCCATAGTGTGCATGTGGTGTTCAGAGGACAAGTTGTGTGAGTTGGTTGTCTCCTTCCACCATGAGGGTGTTGGGGATTGAACTCATGTTATCAGGCTTGGTGGCAAGTACCTTTACCAGCTGAGCCATCTCACCAGCCCTTTATATTACATTTTTTCCCTGTAGGCTATATTTCATGTAGCCTAGTGTGCTGGATGGCTTTAGTGTCAACTTGACACACCTGTGTTGAGGAAACCTCAATTGGGGAATTACCTACACTGGACTGACCTGTGGCCATGTCTATGGGGCATTTTCTTGATTGTTGAGTCATGTGGAGGGCCCAGTCCACTGTGGGTGGTGCCACCCCTGGGCAGGTTCTGTATTGTATAAGAAAGCAGACTGAGCATGGGCTAGGGGAGCAAGTCAGTAAGCAGCGTTCCTCCATGGCCTGTACTTCAGCTCCTGCCTCCAGGTTCCTGTCCCAAGTTCCTAGCTCTCTCAGTGAAGAACTGTGATCTGGGAGGTGACCCCTGCTAAGCTAAATAAACCTTTCCAGCCCCAAGTTAGTATTGGTCAGAGTGTTTTGTTACAGCAACCGAAACCAAACTAGAACATCCAAGCTGGCTTAGAACTTACTATGTAGCCAAGCATGATGTTGAACATCTGATCCTCCTACCTCCATCTCTCAGTGCTAGGATTATAGGCACAAACCACCATGCCTGGCTACATTTTGCTATACATACTACTGAACTTGTTATTTTTCTAATTTTTTTACCATTTCAAAGAACATATATGTGAATATCCTTATACAATATATGTGTGAAAGCTTTGCTACAATATTTGTCTTTACACTGGAATCTGAGTGATCCTTCCCAGGGGTTTTGGTGCCATAACACCACCTCTCAAGCACTGAGGTTAAAGGTATGCAGCACCATGCCCACCTCATTAATTATTATTAATATATGATTGATCAATTATATACTTTTAAATGTTGATTATTATTATTACTGACATTTTTATGTGTATGAGTGTTTTGCTGCTTTTAAGTATACCTGTATATGCAATATCTATGGAGGCCAGAAGAGGGTGCTGGATCTCCTAGAACTGGAGTTAAGGACAGTTGTTAGCTGCCCTATGAGTGCTGGGACTTGAACCCTGGATCCTCTGCAAGAGCAGTGAGTACTCTTAATTGTTGCGCCATCTCTCCAGCCCTATTATTGACTTTTTGAGATAGGTTCTTACTATTTAGCCCTGCCTGGCTGGCCTGGAATTCATATTGCAGATCAGCCTGGACTCAAACTTGTTAAGACCTGTGTCTCCAGAGTACCAAGATTACAGATGAGTTCTGCTACACCTGGCTGACAATATTGATGATTATTTAAAAAAGAAGAAATTCCTTGGGACTTTCAAAATTGACTTATAGTCATAAGTGAATCTTACTTATTTCTAAAAAGAAATAAGGCTAGTAGTGCCAGATCATCTAATCTTGGTTTTTACTTTTATTTTATAAACATTGAGTAGCATTATTCACATACATAAGTAAATAAAGAGTGGAAGGAATTGTTTTATTATGTTTCACTTATATTTTACAAGTTTCCAAGTTATAGTCCATATATCACTGATTAGTTTTATTTTCAATGACTTATCAGTGGATAATTTGAATCGACTTTTCTATAATTTACCATAAAAATAAACACACTTTCAAAAAGATTTGTTGGTAAGATCATTCAGCTTCTCTCTACCAATATCACTATTTCAGACTATATCCTTAGCTCCTTGCAGGTTTTTATACTCGAGGTACATCTGTCTCTTAGCATCCACAGGATTTGCCTCCAGGAGCACCCTCTCTATTCCAGAGTACATGGATGCTCCAGACCCTTACACATAATGGCATAGTATTTAAAAATAATCTGTGCTCATACCTCTGTATAAATCATTTCTAGGTTACCAATACCTAACATGATGTAAATGCTATGGAAGTAGTTGTTATATTGTATTATCTGGAGAATAATATTTATAAACAGACTATAAATACTCAATACAAAGGTAATTTTTTTCTAGATTTTTAAATTTGGTTTGGGTAAATCTATAGCTGCAGAACCCAAGGAGACCACAGGGCCATCTCTCCAGGGCCCCTCCTTTGTCCACTGTTGACTGCAAAATGAACAGATGTCTAGTAGAAGAAGGCTATTAATATTTTTTGTGCAGTCTTGAAGAGCTAGGAATCAAGGTTTCTTGATCTAATTTCTCATAACAGACCCAAGTCAAGGAAGCTATCAAGATAGGTTACTCTTAAGGCAAAAAAGTTTTGGTTGTAAATTTCTGCATGTAGTTGAAAAGAACAATACATTTCAAAGTGGCATAATGGTGATCGGCGAGATGGTTCAGTGGATAAGGGCACCTGCCACCATGCCTGACCATCTGAGTTTGATTCCTGGATCATGTGTCAGAAAGGGAGAACTAATTCTTGCAAGTTGTCTTCTGACTTCCACACACACAGACACACAAAATATAAGTAAATGTAATTTCAAAAAATAGATTAATGGCTATTCTCAGGTAGAAAATACTTTAATTCTATTTTAAGGATTGAGAAAATTTAGCTAGACATGTAATCTGAGCACTTAGGCAAGAGGATCATAAGATTAAGGCCAGCCTGAGCTACATACCAAGACCCTATAATAATAAAATAATGAAATAAACTTATAAAATTTAATGGTCAAATTAAAATCTTAGGAAAAGTTGACCAGCTAATAGTAAATCCTTACCATTGTAAAAGAAACAGGATTTGAAATGCACACAACCTTGTATCTTATGATGAATAAGTTCACAAGAGCATATTAATGATAAGGTGTATCTTCAATTTGCACCTCCCTCCTACAGGTAATATGGAAAAGAATAGTCTCTTGGTCTCTAGTGATGGTGACAAGACAAAATAGCAGATCCAGAAAAAAAAAGTCAATAACACTTATGGTTTGGAGTGCTGAAATGAGTGGTTTGTTTCCTTTGAAAATGCTCCGTTTCTGTTCATTAGCTTTGTCCCAGTCCCTGAACTTAATGATGTTTATGTTAAGGATTTGAAATGCAGTATTCCCAAATTAACTTTTAAGTACCATAACCTCTGCTAACAGACTTCCTCTAAAGTTTCCTGCAGTGCAAACCTACATATCTTATAAGAATGTAACAGTTAGTACAATTAAGGGGCCAAAACCCACAAAAGAGAACTGTCCTTTTATTATATTTAGAAAAGATACTATTTCTCTTCTAAGCTGGGTCTGATAACATCAGGGGTTTTTGTTGTTCTTGTTGTTAATAGAATTCTTTCTGAGCTTCCTGACAGACACAGTAAGCTCAATTATAGTTGGAGTACTGTACTTTACAAATATATTCTACGAATCCCAATTGTTTTAATAATAATAATAAAAAACAACCCATAATTGGAGAAGGTCTATAGGTGTTTTATGCTGTCATTTAGTGCAAACATGGACTTAAACAATAGTTTGTGACTGGGTATCAAAATTAGGTTAAAAAAAATTAAAGATGGTACTGGAGAGGTGACTCAGAGGTTAAAAGCACTGGATGCTCTTGCAGAGGACCCATGTTTGGTTCCCAGCACCCATATGGGGATTTACAATCTTCTGTAAGATAACACCAGTTCCAGGGGATTTGATACTCTCTTCTGGCCTCTGTGAACATTTCATGCATAGGTACACTTTACATATATGCAGGCAAACACATACACACACATATGAATGAAAATATACATAATGAAATAAATTTAAAAATTAAGGATTTTCTATTTATATGGTTGAAAAATCAAAAGGTACTAAATAGGTCACTTAGGATGTAAACTGTGACCCTGGGGGGTTGTGTAAACTTGCAGTCCTGTGCCTGTTACTCCCAAGCCATGTCAGTTTTTGTGTGTGTGTTAATAAGGGAATCTAGAAATAGAAGAAGAAAATGGAGGGATAGGATCGCCAGCAGTCATGAGACAGGAAATTGGATAGGGGTGGATGAACAGGAGGAAAAGACTAAAGCTCTTACAGCAGCAGGACAGCAGGAGTAACTTCTTTTGCAAATGTTCTTTGAGTGTGTCCTGGTATTTGTACTTGAATAGAAGAGGAAGAGGAAGAACAAAAGCCAGAGAAAGAGACCTGCATCTAGGAAGAGGAATGGTGAGCCCCTGGAGATCTTAACCACAAGCATGCATTACTTGAATGAACTTCTTAGTATAGTGAGATTTAGGTTTGGGGGCAGATGAAAAAAATAGCAGTCATAAATATTCGTGGAAGAAAGAAGACTGAGAAGCTGATCTCTATTAGCTTACGCCAGAAATAAACCAACCTTTACCAGCACAAGTTGGCTTGATGAATGCCACAATTAAACTTTCTCCCCTGACCTGCCTGGGTCTGCAAAGCATGGGTTAAATGATGGGAGGCAGTGGCAGAAAGGCTTCTTCTGACTGGTGGTAACAGGTTCATTGACTCCAATTCTTCAGCAGGTGGCAGCGTTTTCTTTGTTCTTGGCAGTTTGTCGGTTCCTTCCTTCTCAGTCTTTCTCTCTCTCCTCTCTCTCTCTCTCTCTCTCTGTGTGTGTGTTAATGGCTGCCTCCATACTTTTGTTTGAGACTGAGAAGTACATTTACAGCATGAGGCAATTCATGTTTGATTCGTAAGGTCCTCATCCTTGGGCTAATTTCAGGACACGTAGGGCAGAGAGTGAGCATCAATAATCAATCATATTAGTCACTCATCTCCATACTCCCTGTGTCTAACTCTAGTCTGGAAAAGCCATGAAAAGCCACCTCTACTCAAATTTCCCTGTAATAAACTTGTTTAGGTTCCCATAAAAGCTAGGGTTTTGTCCGTTTTTTTTTGTTTGTTTGTTTACTAAAGAGGTATGTGGAGGCTCTAGTCAAGGATCTGTTATTGAGTTTTAAGTAATGCAAACATGGAAAACATTGGCCCTAATTTCTTTGTTTGTACAGTGGGATTGGTGAAAGACGGGGCCTTTGGGGTTTCTTCCAGCTCTTAGACTCTTGAATCACACGGAGGAGTCTCCCACTTCATAGAACAGAAGAAGGCCATGATGCTGTTGAAATAGAATTATTTCTGGAGGAAAAGAAAATGGTTTTTGAGCAGAAAGTTGTTAAGAAGTATAAACAGCCAGGCATGGTAGTGCACGTCTTTAGTCCCAGCACTTAGGAGGCAGAGGCAGGCAGATCTCTGTGAGTCAAGGCCAGCAGGGGCTACAGGAAGATCCTGTCTCAAAAATGACCAAAAAAAAATATATATATATAAATGGTGAAAAATAGATCTATTGAAGCAGTTGATAGCAGTGATGTGGAGAAGAAAGGATACCTGGAATGAGACACAATTTGTATACTACACAGCAGAAACTTCTTAGCTTATTTATTTAAAAATGAAATTAGGGTTGAGCTTCCTCCCTGGTTATTTGATATTCTTTTGATCATGAACATTTATATTAGCTTCATTCTATTGGATGAAATCAATTTTTTTTTTGCCTTATGAAAACAAAAACGATCACTGTAAGAAACCTTCAAATCATAGTGAAAGCAACAAATGAGGACACATCAATCTCTTCTAGAATGTTCTCCCTGCCTTTCTCAAAGACAACAACTGTTATTATGTTTTTGTTTATTTCCTCAAATGTATGTATTTTGATGAACATATCTATCTATATATGTATATATTTTCACTTCTATTTTGCTGAATTTTAATGAATAGTTTGAGAACTATACTAATCCTGGGGTAAAACTTTACATGCATAGTAAATGAGTGAACAAATTAAGAAATGACAACATTAAGGAACAAAATAGAAAACAATAGAGAATATTCAGTTGCTAATTAAACAGTCAACTGACAGTGAAGATTTTTCTTTAAAATTATGTGTATGTGTGTGTCTGTATATAGACATGTACAGATATCTGCATAAGTCAGAGGCTTTGAATCCCCCTGGAGCTGGAGTTACAGGTGATTCTGAGCCATGGGATATAAGCCTGAAAAATGAACTAGAGTGCTCTGGAAAAGTAGAAAGACTGAGCCATCTCTCTAGCCACCGACAATGAAGATTCTTAAATCATAATGATTCTGGGCACACCTGACTGGAGAAAAGGCCTGTGGAAAGTTGTGTTTCTGGGAATCAGTTCTAGGAAGAGGGCTATGATCACTGTAGAACATGGCCACCAATATCCATTTTACACCTCTTTAGATACATGTATCCTTTCCAAAGTAGAAGCAGAAGGATCATAAGCCCAGGTCATTCATTATTCATAGTGAGTTCAAGGCCAGCCTGGGATACTGGAGACTCTGTCTGTAAAACAAACACACAAACAAGAAAACATTCAGTTCTTCAAGCAGAATGGAGAGAAAATGTAGAGGGGCCAAGTAGACAATGTGCCTGCTCTTGACATAAAGGTCTAGTCAACTCTGTGATGAGACACTGCATCTCCCTTATTCATGAGAGTCAAGTTATGGACTAAGTGTAGGTGCATATCGATGGATGAATGGATAAAAATGTGGTATATACACAATGGAGTTTTACTCATCCATAGAGAAGAAGAAAATCATGTTATTTATAGGTAAATAGATAGATTGGAGATCATTATATTAGTTAAATAAATTAAGCCTGATTCAGAAAGACAGAGTACATGTTTTCTTTCATATGTAGAATCTATATTTTAAAACATAGGACATGAAAGTAGGAGGACTATTAGGGGAGAGGAAAGGAATATCAGAAGAGGGAGGAGAGGAGGAGGGACAAGAGAGAGGGGATGAGGGCCTGAATATGTTAAAGTTCATTATATATGTATGAAAATAACATAATAAACCCTTCCTTTTGTACAGTATCACCAATAAATTTATTTATATGTTTTTTTAAACTATTGCCTGTCATGTAGACAAAATAGTTTCTAAGAGACCTTTTTAAATTTTTAAAAAAATTTTAAATTTTATTTTATGTGTATGAGTGCATTGCCTGCACATATGGAAAGAAATACACCTGTGTTGTGCAGTGCCCTCGGAGATCCAAAGAGGGTGTCAGATGCTCTGAAATTGGAGTTATGGATGATTGTTCATCACCATGTGGGTCCCCTGCAAGAGCAGCCAGTGCTCTTAACCACTGAGCCACCTCTCCAGCCCCTCTTTCTTTCTTTTTGAGGCAGGATCTCATATATCCCAGGCTGACACCTGAACTATGTAGCCAAGGATGACTTTAAAGTTCTGGTCATCCAGCCACTGCCTCCTGAATTCTGGGATTCCAAGCCCAGTTTATGTGGTGCTGCTGAGGAATTTACCCAGGGTATCAACCAACAGAAGATAAACACTCTATTGATGGAGCCATAGTCTCAACCAGGTTTCTAAGAATCTTAAACTCTCTACCACAACAGCAGTCTCAATAGGTCCAAAGAGAGAGGATGGTTTTTCAGAAAAAAATTGTAGATGTTGCTTAGTGGGCAAGACATAAGCTCCAATAAAAATCATAGAAAATGTACAAAATTTTAAAGAAGATTCTATGGATAAAGCTATCTTATCAGCTTGGACTAAAGAAAATGGAAGTTCAGAATTAACAAAGTCTCGGGGCTTCACACTGTATCCCACGAGGACCTAGAAGTCCCAAACTTATGGCCATCCTCTTGCTTCATCCTCCTGAGTGCTGGGGTTACAGATGTACACCATTATCCTATGGCCCCCAATTTTCTATGGCAAGAAGTGGGCTGAGTAATTCAACTATAAAGGGATGCAGTTTCTAATGAAAATGATGACTAACCCAGAGATCTTAGTCTAGATTCTCAAGAGCTACAGAACAACCATTTGAAGACAGGGAGGTCCTCAGCCATTTCAGCTACTCCAGCTGGGGTGATTGATACCTACACGAAGCTACCTTGGATATTCTAGAGCCAGTCAAACTTGAAGATGATTCAATTACATCTGTCCCTGGCTCACATCAGTAGGGAACAGAATTTCCCAGTGGCATCCTTTCCAAAGAACTATAGGAAAACAATGGTAGTTGCTTCAAGTCACTAAGTTTTAATGTGGTTTTATTAGGAAGCAATAGATAACTGAAACAATTATCAAACATCAAGGTAGTTTACTTTGTGGGCTGTAACAGTTTCAGCCAAAGAAGTATAGTTTTGAGAACTGTTTTAAGAGCAGGCTCAAGCTCATAAAGGTGGTCCTTGCCTGCCCTATCTATAAAGCTTAGCATAGTACTAGCACATAATGGAATCCAAGGATCTGTCAACTGAATCATTAAAAGAATGGTGATACGACAAGATAGTTTAGGAGATTCTGTCCTTCATGTTTTCTCTTTCAACAAGGACACTCCCTCTTCCAAAATACTCTTTGCTGTTTAGAAGAAATGTCAATTTGATTCTATCTCAGTCAACGCCACACCTATACTTCGACAAATGTGGGATATTCTGAAACATCTAGTGGATGTCCCAATCCCGGCTGGTATTGAAATTTCCTCTATTATTATTTCCTCCCTCCTCTATTATTAGACATGCTAAAACAGCAAAGTATGTTCCATAGGGCTAGAATTAGAGTTAGTATTAAGACCACAGTAAAAGACACCATCATCAAAGTGAACTTGGAAATAGAATTTTGTCTTGTCACACTACGTTTTTGGTTCTTTTGAGGTTGGGTTTCACTATGTAGCCCTGGAACTTGCTATGTAGACAAGCAAGCTGGTTGTGAGCTCACAGAGATCTGTCTGCCTCTGCCTCTGTCCCTGCCCTCATCTGAATGCTGGGATTAAAGGTGTGTAGCCCCATACCATGTCCAAGTCACAACTTCTGAATGCTACTTGGATACAGTGTCTGTTCTGCTCCATGGTGCCCATGAGCACTGAGCTCAATCTCTACTTGTCGGAGGTTGATTTCATACAGAATATCTCTACTGAGACAGGAAAGGCAAACAGGGCCATGTGCAACAGCTTCAAGAGAGAGTTAGGGCATGGAAAGCATACAGACAATAGTGGCGTATTGAATACAGTACTTCTGTGACCTGTAGCGGTGCCTTCTAGATACTGTCTTTGGAAAACTATTTTCATTTAAAAGAAAAATCATGGTGCTGGTAAGATGGCTTAGTGGGTAAAGGGGCATGCCACCAAACCTGATGACCTGAGTTTGATTCCCGAACCCACATGGTGAAAGGAGAGAACTGATTCCTGCAAGTTGTCCTCTGACCTCCAAATACTCACACATGTGCATGCACACACACACAAACACACACATACACACACACCACACAAAATAAATGTAAATAATAAATAAAAGAATAAGAGGAAAACCTTCAGAGCCTTAGAACAGGCCAGTTTAAATCCAAACTGATTATCACATGCTTCCTACTCCATTACTGTCTTATTCTATTATTTACAAAATAATGGTTAGATAAAAATAGAGAAGGTTGCTTAAAAATTAAAGTAATTGACTTAGGTCTCTTCTTTAAAGGCCAGTGTGTGGGAGATGAGACAGCATTGTAGCAATGGAGCATTCACACAGAAGACATTTTAGCAGCAGAACCTACAAAGAACACATCAACTATTTATATTACCTACATCAAGTTCTTGGCTCTTTTACCTATCAAAGAAACTAAGAATTTTCTTTGGACATTCTTTGCGTGTAGTAACAATATAGTTTTGGAATCAGCTGTTAGAAACTATAATTAAAGCTGATTTATCACGATCACTAATTATTCTGTATAGTTAGTCTCCCTGAAGCTTTATATAATTCTCCCTTTGTTATAAGCTTCAGTTTCTCCCTAGGGCTTTCTGAATCCAGACAGGTCAGGAAATAAAGTATTTGGAAACTAGTGTATTGTAATATCTGTACAGCCAAGTAGATATGTTCTCTTTTGAACTTAAATTTTTTTTATTGCAAATCTGGGCTGTTTTTGTTTGTTTATTTCTTCCCTCTGGCTTGTTCATTTACAGGTTTCAGCTCTACCACATAGATTAGGACATCCCTTGAATGCAATAAAGAAGTGAAGAAATACAAAAATTTTAAAAGCTACAGCAGTATTTTTTTCAGGATCGTAATGATGGGAATGGGAAGGGGCTTTTATTCAGACACTAACAACCACCTAATGTTGCTGTCAGCCTGGCCACATATGTGCTAACATTGGCTGTCTTTTCATTCATCACTAGAAAGTAGAGGGACTTGATGTTCTGGACAGCAGCAAACCCATTTCTTCCCTCACTTGGAAGTACTTGCTGGCTGGTGTCATATTCCAGCACTTCAGTGCTGTGATGCACATCCTCTGAGCTCCAGAATAATGCTCTGGGGACCACAGGATCCTCTCTCCTCCGGCCTAACACCAGAAAGAACAGGAATGAGTCTCATCTATTTCTCTTCAGAGGAAGATTCCAAGGCTTCTTGGATGCTTTAAGACTAACATTACACAAGATTCCTCTAGGGAAGAGGCAAAATAGGGTGGTTCTAATAACAGGGCCTCTTGGGGGACAGACAGATCAGCAAACTGAGAAACAAATGCCTTGCACCCCTCTCCCCCAATCTACTTTTATCTAACCTCATCTTCCTTTTCTCTTTCCCCATTAACCAGTGATAGATGCTCCGATGAACACAACTCAAGTTTTCACTATGCATCCTGAGGACACCTTGACATCAGGGACTCCTTATTCTTGATTATGTGTAAAATAGATCTCCATCTCACAGGAGGCTCTTTGAGCAAGATTTACATCCTTGGAAACCAAATGGAGGCTTTTCTCCTATTGTTTCCAGATTGCTCTCATCTGTGGTACCTTCCTCTCTCAACGGACCAGAACCATGCACACAAACAGCCTCCAATAAATATCAGTGCTTTCAGAAGACTGCTAACTCCTGCAGAGATCTTAAAAGGATGCATCTAAATGCAAGGTTCAAGTAGCCTCAGAGATCTCTAATAGCACTGTAAATATCCCTGGTTTAATTAGCAGACCTGGAGTTAGGTAATGGCCTGTGGCTCTCTGAGCTGGGCCTCTTGAAGTTTCTAGGCTTCAGGGGCTCCCTGCAATTCCAATGTGCACATACAGTGTTTTTTGTTTTTTTTCCCCCTGCATTACGCTCGTCTTCTTAGGCACCCATTTACAATGATTGCAGCACCCATAACTGATTACTATTTCCCCAGATTTCTAAACCGACCCAATGCCTGAGCCTAAGTCTCAAATCAGACACTTTTTGGACTCAGAATTGTCACCCTGATAACTAAGACCTCTGGAAAAGAACAAAAACGAAGAAATCCCCAGATTGGTGTTGATGTAATTACTAAGGACCAGGTGGATCGCTTGCCTTGTAGCTGACTTGTGGGGAAGAGGGATGCGCTGAAGTTATTAGTATTTCTGAACCAGCCACTGGTCAGCCCATCTCCCAAATAAGCTTTGGCTTGACAGGTTTGTTGTCTGGGCAGACAGCCATTGACGAGGTGCTCAGATAAGTCACTTGGCCGAGTCTACGGTAGGTGGGGCGCGCTCACCAACTCAGGGGCAGTGACTGGAAGTTTGTTGCAACATCGCTAAGCCCCGGCAGTTGGCTGCAACAGGAGATACCCTTTTGCCCCACGAGTACAGAAGAGGTCATCTCATTAGGGAAGGAGATGCATCAGACCCCCTAGAGCCCAGCCTCTTCGCCCGCAATTGAGAAAGAGTGTTGACGATCCAGATCAAGGGAGTCTCAGGTCCCGGCCATCTGGCTCGCTCTGCCGGTAGCAGGCGAGGGGTAGGAACAACTTGGGATCTCTCCCCCTCATCACGTACAAACCGGCGGCGGCCAGGGGAGAGGGGTGGTGGGGGCACGTGCTTGGACGTGGGTGCTTGTGTAACCAGCTCCCCAGGCGCTTAGCCCTGACAGGGTTCCTGCGGACAGCTCGTGGGCGCCCAGTTCTCCACGCCCACCAGGGACGAGTTGAGGTCTCGCCGTCCACACCCTGGGGGACCATGTAGTAGGGCAGTGGTAGCCAACCACTTGTCTCCGAAGCACTCAGATAGGGGAATGGGAATTTGGAAAGTTCCCCAACTAGGATCACACGTGACCTCCTGAAAGTAGTTCCGACCGAGGCTCGTGTATCCTTCCACCTCGAGCTGGAGCCCTCCCAGGCTCCTCGCCCCGCCCACTCTCAGGGCTGCAGCTTCCGACCGCTCCACACTTCAAACCCGGCCGGTAACACGGTCCTCTAATGTGCATGGTCTGGCTGGGGCCGAAGCTGGCCCCAGCGGTCTATCCTGCCGGGTTTTCATCGCGGCCAAAACGGGGGGTAGGAGGACTGCGAGGCCCCGGAGGGCTGAGCTTGAGTTCCTTCGGGCGGAACCCCCGCAGCGGGGAGCTGCGGGGCTCTCTGGGCGGTGGAGGGGGATTGTGTGGGGTGTGGGGACCCACTTAGTCCACCCAGGTCGGTGTCCTCAGGGCCCTGCAAACTCAGGGGAGACGTGTGTACACGCCCTGCATGCACGATCTGCACGCTTGGCCGGGAGCGTTCAGCTTCTGGGCAAGCGAACCAGTTACCAGGGAAGCCAGAGGTAGGGCAGCGAATGGGAGCTCGATGAGGTGATCCTCGCCGGAGACACAATAGGGGGTTGTTCTTTGTGCAAAGACTGACACCTGGAGGAGGCAGTGGGGGAAGGGTGCGCTATCTAGGTACCGTCTGCAGCCGACAAGTTCCGGCTGCGATCTGACCAGAGCGCAGGACAGGGCACGCCAGCCGTGCCGGAGACACCTAGAGACAGGAAGGTGTCTTCCCCCGAGGTTCGCGACACTTTTGAGTAGCGCGGTCAGCTAGTCCGGTCCACCTGTATGCACCGGGAAGCCAAAGCGGACTCGGCCATCCTGCCCAGCGCCGGCACCCATCTCGGCCTTCTTAATCGGCCTTCCATTGCCACCCTCATTCCGCCGCAGCCCGCCCTGCCTTTGCCGGGTCTCCGGGCAGAGACCGAGGCTTAGCGCGTTCCGCGAGCAGCCCACCGCCGATCCGGGAGGGAGGCTCCGAACGTGCCGGAGCGAGCCGGGCCAGTCATACTGCGCATGCGCGGCGGTGCCCGCGGCCCGGCGCGCCGCCCCGCCCGAGGCTCCGCCCCCGCCCCGCCCCGCCCTCCTCCCTCCTCCCCTCGGGCTCCGAGGCGCCCGGCTCTCCCGGCGCTCGCGGAGGGGGCGGGCTGGCCGGCGCACGGTGATGTGGCGGGACTCTTTGTGCACTGCGGCAGGATACGCGCTGGGCGTCGGGACGCGGCTGCGCTCAGCTCTCTCCTCTCGGAAGCTGCAGCCATGATGGAAGTTTGAGAGTTGAGCCGCTGCGAGGCTAGGCCCGGCGCAGGCGAGGGAGATGAGAGACGGCGGCGGCCGCGGCCCAGAGCCCCTCTCAGCGCCTGTGAGCAGCCGCGGGGGCAGCGCCCTCAGGGAGCCGGCCGGGCGGCGGCGGCGGCAGCGGCGGCGGGCCTCGCCTCCTCATCGTCAGTTCTAACCGGGCAGCCTCCTCCTCGGCTTGGGAGAGGGAAGGTGGAAGCCGTGGGCTCGGGCGGGAGCCGGCGGAGGCTCGGCGGCTGCACCTCCCGCTCCTGGAGCGGGGGGGAGAAGCGGCGGCGGCGGCCGCAGCTCCGGGGAGGGGGTCGGAGTCGCCTGTCACCATTTCCAGGGCTGGGAACGCCGGAGAGTTGCTCTCTCCCCTTCTCCTGCCTCCAACACGGCGGCGGCGGCGGCGGCACGTCCAGGGACCCGGGCCGGTGCTGAGCCTCGCGTCCGCCGCCGCCGCACCCCCCCTGGCCCGGGCTCCGGAGGCCGCCGGAGGAGGCAGCCGCTCCGAGGATTATCCGTCTTCTCCCCATTCCGCTGCCTCGGCTGCCAGGCCTCTGGCTGCTGAGGAGAGGCAGGCCCAGCCGCTGCAACCATCCGGCAGCCGGCGCAGCAGCCATTACCCGGCTGCGGTCCAGGGCCCAGCGGCAGCAGAGCGAGGGGCGTCCGCGACCGCCAAGTCCAGAGCCATTTCCATCCTGCAGAAGAAGCCCCGGCACCAGCAGCTTCTGCCATCTCTCTCCTCCTTTTTCTTCAGCCACAGGCTCCCAGACATGACAGCCATCATCAAAGAGATCGTTAGCAGAAACAAAAGGAGATATCAAGAGGATGGATTCGACTTAGACTTGACCTGTATCCATTTCTGCGGCTGTTCCTCTTTGCTTTTCTGTCACTCTGATAACGTGGGAGTAGACGGATGCGAAAAATTTCCGTAGCGGGGGTGACTAGGAGGCTGATCCCTGACCACACTTTTAGATCCCGTATTTTGTGTCTCTTTCCAGTGCATTAAACCTAGGGAGTTCGGCTAGAAGGAACTCGTGCCTGGTTGCGAGTGTCAAGGCAGCGATTGCTTCCTTAGGCTAGCTCTGTGGTCTCTTCCTAGGGGCTATTGTCCGTTAATACAGAGTACAGCTCACTGGTAGTGGATCAGTGAGCCTGGTAATCCAGTCTTCTAAATGAACACCCCCCTCCCCCCAAATAAAAAAGAACGAAGGAAAGAAAATAGAGGCTTTGAGGTTGAGCATATTTCGATTAGATCTTGACTTAGGCCCTAGATCAAGGGTACAGATCAGATGGAAATGAAAATTAGTGCTGCACGTACGCATATTGCATCAGAATCTTGCAGTGATTGATTTTAGTTTCCTGAGCTGCATCGGTAGATTTTTTTTTTTGTAAAAATGTGACTTAAGGGCCGATTTGCATAGTCCTCTTCAGCATAGACGGGCGCCTTTGAGGGCAAAAGTAGGTCTGTGTGCTTAAACCGAGTTAATTACAACTTTGAGCTGCCTTTCGAAGTTCTGTAGTTTGAAATCAATAGTGGCAGAATGTGTCTTATTGGGGCTCTTGCTAGAACTTCGTTGAAGTATCCCACTTGTTTCTTGATGAGATGGGGGATGCAGGGCGTGGAATTTGCATTTCAGTAGCATTTTATGTTCACTTGGCCTTGTCGTTCATGATAGAATTTTTGGTCCCGGATGGATGTATGCGTTAAGTTCCAGGATATTGTGATGGCAGAGGTTAAACCTCAAGCCCTCACATGAAATTTAAGCATTTTTGTGGACTACAATTTGCTGCTCGTTTTTTTTTTTTTTTTTTTTTTTTAAGGTTTCAGATGCTCCCATGCACTGGCTATCCATGCGTTTTACTCTGGTTTGTGTAGAATGTCAAGTACCATTTACCGGCTAATAACCAGAAATGCTAGCAAGTGCGGATCACTGGCTTCACTTTGCAGGTATGGTAGTTCTTTTCCGCACAGGAACGTACTGACTCAGCTTGGTGAATAAGACGGAAACCCCAGAAATTTAACGGTGTAGTTTTGATTGTCTACCAGTCAGGCCTTTGTACTTCAAGAGTTAGTGGTTGTCTTTAAAGAATGAATCTTGCAGTTTCAGGTGTGATACTGATTTTGATCCGGGGTAGGAGTAGAGGCCCTCCCTCCTGCAGAATGGGAAGTAGTGACATTGAGCTCTCGGTAGGCCTGCAGGGGAATGTGTGTGAAAACACTAGTTACTGGTCCGAAGTGACCATTAGGTCTCTGTTAGGACCCAGAGTTTAGTCGTAAGACATGTACCAATGATCAGTATTTGGTTAAAATTATGTAATTGCGTGTTAATAGAATTTTCTTCATTAGTTATTCTTTGTAAACATCAGTAAACATTTTCTTAAAGGTAGAACGACACTGAAGTGCGTGTCTGTCCTGATAACTAGAATAGTGTGGAGGGCTTTTTTTAAAAAAAGACATGTTTTAATTTGGAAGAGGTTTTATTCTTTTGGATTACAGTAGCTACAAACAAACCTGCAGAGCTAATTTTGGCCAATGTTATGTTTTGAAATAAAGATGAAACTTACTGAACTGACTTCACAAAACTTAATTTTCTGTTAAGTTAAAATAATATTTTAAAGGCATATTTGAAAAATTTAGAGCTCGCATTAATTGAAAAGCTTTACTAAGGGTGAACTTGATCTTTCTGAAAGATATTATGGAGGGAATTCTGACTTGTGAGTTACAGGCAGTTGATTGTTGGCATGAATTTCTGATAATGTAGCTACACAATGAATGAGTTAGGCACCTATTCAGCTTGAAAGTTAAGAAAAATTAAGAAAACTCAGAGAAAAAAAATAAAGTGCCCTCTGCGTGGATTTCTTTAGCCTTCAGAGTACAGTTATGCTTGTTTTGCATGTCCCACTTTACTTAAAATTGCTGGGATTATAGGACTTTAAAAATTATTTTGCCAGATTCTTTGTACGAGGAGTGAGGGGATTGACAGTTTCTTTGATTTCATAGTACTTGGGCTTCTGCACGTGAGATTGATGTGACTTAAAACTCTGAAATTATACATTTAATTATGGTGTGCTTAGAAGGCAGTATCAAATATTGCATCAAATGACTAATAACACTTAATTTCTAGAGTTGTGGTTTTATTCAGCCAGATGTTGATATGAAAGAAAGTCAGTAGGGGAGAAAGCAATGAGGTCCTTGCTCTCTAGATGGTTGTATTCCCAATAATTTCAATATAGTTGAGCACTTCGCTTGCTTGGTTTTGGTACAGTGTTTTCTGTGTTTGGGGGCAGTGATTGAAATGGTCATTGAAGACTTGTGTGGTCAGTGTTAGCAGCTAGGATGGTCAAAGTTAGATTCCTTTATGGGAGTAGTAGTAAGTGGCATATTTTTATTTGCTAAAGAAAGGTTAATAGTGAAGTGATTTCTGAGGAGGTGGTGGAGGATAATTCAATTTAAAAGTATTTTGTAAAGTTGAATTTTTCTAAGAATTTATTGGCTGTTAAATAGACTGAATGTCAGACTGAAAGATTAAATGTCTTTATAGCATGTGGGAAATGTCAGAATTTTGTTGTAATTTTTTATTGTTTGGTAATTTACCTCTTTCAAACACTCGTATTCAAGGAAATATTTTTAATTTTTAGAAAGCATAGTGATTATTAATTAGATTTTTAAAAGCGATTACTGGAATTAGTTTTTATAGATTTTATGCATATTTTTTCATAGCAAATTGTATTTCTTTCTTGAAAATCATGACCTATGATTTTTATTTTTATTATACCTATAATAATTTACAAATTTCATTTTCTATGAAACTTGTTCAAGAGTAAAGCGCTTCAAAATAAGCAATTTTGTTTTATATATATATATGTATATATATATATGTATATATGTAACTCAGTGTAAGGAAGAACAGTTTCATTGCTGTCAGTTTTAAAAGTTTGCACAGCAGTACAGTGATGCAGACGTGCATTGCTTATAAAGTTTTGGAAAGTAGAGAAAGACTCATTGCCTTTACAATTTTATCTTCGTAAGAGGAGAAAGGTGGCTAATATATTTTAATTTTATTTATTATTTTTATTTTGTGTATTTGAGTGTATTGCCTGAAAGTATTTTAATAAGAGTACCGTGTCATGCAGTGCCCATGGAGGTCAGAAGAGGGTATCGAACTCCCCTGGAACTGGAGTTATGGATGGTTGTTAACCACTATGTGGGTGCTGGGAATTGAACCCAGGTCCTCTACAAGAGCAGACAGTGGTCTTATAACTGCTGAGCCATCTGTTTGAATTTTTGTGTGGAACTTTGAATGTGCTTTCACGTAATTACATAAAGTGTGCAACCTAACTGTTATGAAATGACATACTTTATGTAAATGAAGACTTTAATTCTTCCCTTCAAATATTCCCATTTTGAAAATTGTCCTTATGCTTTTTGTTTTTTCATTTAATTGTAGCATAATTGTATTTAAGAATTTTAAGCCATTTCTAAAGTAATCCCTTCAATGACTTTTAATTAGTATTATTCATATAGGAAAATACAGAGTTTCAGTATTCACTTTCAGTACTTATTCAGTTTTCAGTTTTTAATTTCATCTCTCTTTTAGTGAGACGGAAGTATAGATAGGTACTGTTTTTGTTGATATTGTATGTGAAGTCACAGTTTGAAGATCAGTTTAGGAGTGTGTATGCATAAGTCAGGTTTTCATTTACTTGAAATGTTTGGCCTATGCCATGTTACAAGCATTTAGTTTTTAGAGGATGTTATTAGTTATAACTTAAGAAAAGTATTTGGTATCTTCTTTTCTTCCTGTGGAAACGACTGGCTTATAAAACAAAAGTTACATTGCATAGAACTCAACACTCTTGACTTGTTCCCTTTTCTTCTCTCTGTAGAGAAACTTGAATTTCAGAACGAGCGTGGGAGGATTGATTTTTGTGGCCTGCCTTATGAAGAGTTACTGGGATTTGGTCTAAAGAAAACGATTCAGGACATTTGTAGCAACTTTGTTATTATATGTTGGGAGATGACTTCTACAAATACCAGTGTTTTTGCAGTTGCTTTCTGAAAGTTTTGAAATCAGTATAGTTGCCATTGGAGATATCAAGGATGCTAGTATAGACTGCATATCTTTAAGTTAATAAGGGTTTGCTCAACACATTGATATCCTTAGTTCTTTTTTATAGGCCATATTACTAGCACATGCATTCTTTACCTGGTAGTTAAAAGTGTTTTAGGGCATAATGGTTCTCTTTGTATTGAGTAGATAGGAAAGATGAAATTGAGATACTGAATTTGACTCTCACCTTCTTACTTCATATTTTCTTCATTGGTTGCAGAAGTACTAGCAGTTTCGTCTTTTAAAGTAATTTGTACTGGAATAAAAAGGATGTTTTGTTAGGCAGATATAATAGGAGTAAACATAATTTAGGGATGAATTGATATTACTGGGAAGTTTCAATTTGGTTCAGAATAGTTATGGCAAACTCTGCATCTGTAACAGTTGGCATTAGTATATGTGTGGACATCTCCTACTGTTAGGTATATGCTTGGTGACAGTATTGAGAATATAAAGAGGTGGATATTGTGGTTACACCTGCTAGTAAAAGAATATTCTTCACCTGTGTATATATAATGTGGAAATTTTTGATTGAGAATTAGCCAAATAGTTATCAGAAGTTGACACTTTATGAACAATGAATCTAACTCTACAAATGAATGTTTGTGAATATGAATAGAGTTTTCTTACTGTTCTAGAAAGTGAATTTTCTTCTTAAAAAGATTATTTTGAAGCCAGATGTGGTGACTCAGGCCTTTAATCCCAGTACTTGGGAGGCAGAGGCAGGGAATCTCCAGGCCAGCCTTGTCTAAATAGTGAATTCCAGGCCAGCTAGGACGGCATAGTGAGACCCTGTCTCAAAACACATGCACAGAGAGAGAGAGAGATTGATTTTGAGAGAGACATTTAGTTTGCTTTGGAGGATAGTACCTTGCATCTTTAAATATGATTACATTTATTTTAAATTATATTAAAATATGACTCTTATCTACACCCTGTTGTTACCTTGTTTCGTTTTAGATTTTAGGCAGACTCTGGAGCCACTTGCCCAAGTTGTAATCCTGGCTTTATCACTTAGTAGACTGATGCCTTTAAATTACTGAATTTTTCTCAGCCTTACTTTATATGAAAAAAGGAAAGGAAATAGTACTCATCACAGAAGTTTATCCTGATTAAATGATGTAACTAGCTAGATGTAGTAGTGGTTCATACCTGCAATCCTTTCGAGACAGAGTCAGGAGGATCTCTGTAAGTTCCAGGCCAGCCAAAACAACATAGTGAAACCCTGTTACAAAAACAATGGTAGAGGTAATTAACATGATACCTGCTAGGTAGCCTACCTAAACTATAGCTCTTAAAATTGTAATTTCATATTACCCCTGTGGAAATATTACTTGCATTTTCATTTATGGGGTGAACAGTATTTGTTTATTTGCTTAGTTTGAAACCTGTTAGTTATAATTTTAATTGGCTCAAGCTATGATTTTTAAAAATAAGAGAATTCCTTTAGGAATTCTGAGTGTAATGTCTAATTTTGCTCTTTGTCTTATATTGTTGCCCAAAGAAAAGTTAACCGTGCTCATCAAAATGTTAAGGAGAGATGAAAACTCCCTATTAGTAGAGCTTAATGAATTACATTTAAAAATCTGTTGTAAGATTAAATTTTCTTTAGTTTTGGTGATAGATCAATTCAACTATCACAAATATGATATATTTAGATATCGTGTATGTATGTGTGATAGATCATTCATACGTGTGATCTGTGCATGACATATATTTGCTCTTTTGAAGCAGGGTCTTATATAGCCCCGGCTTCCAGGAACTTGTGACCATCTTCAGCTTTTGCCTCCTGAGTGTTCGGATTACTTCCTGGTCCTGAGTGCCACTGCACTTGGACCTCACATTTATTTTTCACAAAGAATAATCTTCACCTCCAATAAGAAACAGAACGTAGTAATATAATCTCAGAATTATGTAAACTTTTTATTAGTAAAGAAAAATTAATGTTTCTTTTTAAGTTTAGCTTTGTGGGGTAGTCATACAACGCTGCCAATTTACATTTATTACAATACATTTATATTTAATATAATCTTCATTGCATTAATATAGGAGTTTAAATTTCATGTTAAACCTGTAGTATTTCCCCCAAATTCACATTTGACCAGCATTTCAATGTAACTTGGGCCTTAGAAATGGGAAAAAAAAGCTAAAGGATTTTTTTTCTTCCCAAAACTATTATGTTATAAATTACATGTGTATTTTTGCAGGTGTGGGTGTGCATATTCACCCCTCCCCTTTGGGAAGCATGCCTGTATCAGAGGGCAAGTGTGGAGGCCAGAGGAAAACTTGTAGGATTTTGTTCTCTCTACCTTCTAGGTCCTGGAACTGGAGCTCTGGTTGACAGGCTTAGCAGCAAGTGACTTGACCTACTGAGCCATCTCACTGGTCCATATACTGTATTCTCACAGGTAGTAGGAAGCCTGGAATATGCTTAGGGGCCAATCCCTGCACGGGCTAGGGAGCAGCGTTCTGCTCCTTTGCTTGTATTGGTTTCCCAACTATATTCATTTCTGCTACGGTGAAGCTCTGCATTTCCACTGAGTTTTCTACTTGCTATATTGAAGGGTAGTGATGCTTTAATTACTCATGTGTGATATTTCACTTTTGGTTGAGTTTTCTAACCTAGCCGTATTTGGGTATAAAACAGGTTGCAGAATTGAGTTGATGTCTGAGCCCTGTCACATTGCCTGAATTCGTTTCCTCCTTGTCTTCCATGTACCTGCACTATGGCAAGTGCCTATTGACATAGTATCATTAGAACCCTGCAGCATAATTGACTTTATTTCTTTTTAATTTTGGTAGATTTTTAAGCAGGAGTACAGTGGGTTCTTTTTTCTTTATTAGTGACTGCAGATTATGTTCTGCTAATTTTCTGTGTTTTCTTTTGAACCTTTGAATAGGATATGATTACTTGAGGAATTATGGTATTCATTCTGGTTTGAGTTGAGGTGAATGAGATACATTCTTTTAAGAAAATTACTGTTATGTGTATGAGTATTTTGCCTACATATGTGTATATGTGCCATGTACATGCCTGGTGCCTGGAACTGGGGTTACAGACAGTTATGAGATACCATGTGAGTGTTGGAAACTGGACTCTTGGGTCTTCCACTAGAGCAGCAGTGCTCTTAACTGCTGAGCCATCTCTCCAGCCCCATGAGATGTATTCTTAAAAGTGAATCATAAATTCAGTATACATATTTAAAGTTGGAAGCAACTTTTTGCATTGAAATAAATGCAGGGTTTTTTCACCATTTGAAGTTCTCTTTAGTGAGTTTTGTTACTCTCAACTGAAGTTGAAATAGGATTATTTCTTGGAACTTTTCTACTTTTAATTTTTAGTATTTTACTTATTATTTTAATTTTGTATGTATGAGTGTATTGCCTGCATGTGTGTAGGTGCATCTGCGTCATGCAATGCCTGAGGAGGTCTGAAAAGGGCATTGGATCTCCTGGAACTGGGATTGGGATGGTTGGTAGCTGCCATGTGGGTGGTGGGACTCAAACCCAGATCCTCTGCAAGAGCAGCCAATGCTCTTATCTCTCCAGCTCTTTTTTCTACTTTTAGAGTGAAATTTTGGAGTATATTAAGGTTGGTTTTTTTTTTTTAGAGGTAGTTTTTCTAATGTGTAATTTTGGATTATTCTGATTTTGTCAGAGATAACATGGAATGCTTTAACTTTTCTGTTTTTTTTTCCCCATAACATAAAAACTGTTTTCTCTATTTAATTTTCTCTTATTTTTGTCCAGTTTCACAAAACTTAACCAGCATTTTGATATGATCATTTATGAAAGATGCTGCGTACCTTGGACTGAAGTTTTTCTATTTAATGAATGTCCTAGAATCAGCTAGCACATTACAATAATGGTCTTATTTAGTAGGTTTTTATTAACCAAACCCTTTCTTAATTATCATCTCTTTTAATTTTGAAAAGAAAAAGGCAGCCCAAGAGGCAGGCAGAGCAAACTCTACTCATATTTTTCTGCAGTTTAGGAATTGTAGCACTGATAGAATCAGTAACTTGTTGAACTGGTAGAAGACCGAGTCTGGAGAAGGGTGGTCTGGGAACATCTGGTGCAGTATTGTTCTCACTGTGTTAAACTTCAGTGTGTATGAGAGTGACTAGGAAGGCTTGCTGAACATCACATTGCTGGTGGAGTTTCTGATAAATCTTGTTTGGGGCCTGGTGATGGTGGATGTGTTAGTTAGTCATCCGGGGAATCACATTTAGAGACCCTCTGTTATTTACCTAACTTCAAACACACCATCATTGTGTGTGTGTGTGTGTGTGTGTGTGTGTGTGTGGTGTATAAATGTGTGCATGATGTACAGGTGTGCTTGTCTTTGCAGACATATGTGAAGACCAGAGATTAACATTGTCTTCTCTATTGATCTCTAATTTTAAAAAAATATTTTGTTATTTTTATTTTATGTGTATGAGTGTATTGCCTGCATGTATGTAAGTCCACCTGTGTTGTGCCATGCCTGTGGAGGTCAGAAGAGGGCTGTGTATCCCCTTGGAACTTGGGACCATTGTTAGCCACCATGTGGGTGCTAGGGGCCTCTCGTCTTCTGCAAGAGCAGCCAGTGCTCTAGCTGAGTCATCTCTTTAGTTCCCTCCTCCCCTCATTTGAGACAAGGTTTTTCACTGAACCTGGTGGAACTTGCCAATTTGACTAGACTGGCCCTGTGAGTATAGAAAAGACAGCCTGCTCCCTGGAGTTAGCCATAGCCAAAGTGTAGCTTAAATTTCTACTCCAGTTTCCGTATCTCTAATGTGAAGTAAATCTGTAACTTGTGGGTTCTTTGGTTAGAAGTACAATGGTGTTTTCAGAGTATTAATTGCTAACCCAGGAGAATCTTCTTCATTCATTTGGAACTTTTGGTAGTGTCAGAGACATTTTGGTGGTCATAACTAAGGTGGCAAAGGGCTCCATTGCACTTAAGTGAGCTGAGACTCTCAAACATCTATAGTACATGGTATCTCTCCTTCCCAGCCACAACAAAGTTAACTGGTTAACTAAATGCGAGTGTTGTATGAAGTGTCTGATGCATTTGTACCTTTGTCTTAGGTTGTGGTAGGTACCAAGAAGGTTGAGTTGCTATTAGATGATGGAGCTGGGCCTTATATCTAGGTTTTCTGACTTCTGTGAGGCCAGTGCTCTTTTATAAGAATTTTATCTACAACAGGTATCTCTAGTAAGGAAAAGGGTTTATATGAAGAGGACTTTATGTTCTTTATTTCATGACTGTTTGAATCTCTGCTACAAAAGGTTGAATTTGTTCCCAATGAACATTGTAATGAACATTGATATGTTATTCAGAAGGATATCACACAGAATGTGGGAAGGATGTACTTCAGAAAAGCAGTTAAAGCCAGGTAGTGGCTATAGTTTAATGCCCATAGTTCCAGCATTCTCAAAGCTGAGGCAGGAGGATTGTTGTGTATTTGAAGTCAGCTTAGGGTACCTCCCACTAATAGTAACTTAGTGAATTCCTATCCCCCTCAAAAAAAAGGAAGAAAAAATTTTGTAGTGTTTGAATAGTTTTGAAGTAATCTTTTCTTTGAATTAAGTAATTGTTTAGGGAATTAATTTGCTCCTAGTATCTTTTAAAAATAGGCTGTTGTTTAATGGCTTCTTTAGTCTTAAACTTTTATTCTACATTTTTGTTACTGTTAGATACAGTGAAATTAAATATACTGACATAAAATGGCAAATTTCTGACAGGTAATTAAAAAAAGAAACATTTCAAATTATTCCAGATTAAGAAAATAGGGCTGACTTGACTGTAAAGTTCTCTGATGTGTGTTTTACATTCTTTTCTAAGTCATAAGTTTGTTGTAAGCTGGTTGAATTAAAGTGCTTTATTTGCCTAAAATAAAAACTTGAATGCTGTGAAGTTCAATTTGGGATGAGATTTTAGATTAGTCCAGAGGTGCAAAGATACCAAGGGAGTAATAAGGATTTTGAATCTTTTGATTTTTACTTTTAGGGTACACAAACATAATTATGGAAATGTTATAGGAATAGATTGGTTGCTGTGATTTTTTTTTTTTTCTCTTTAATTTTTTAATTTGCTTTCACTTTGCACACGGGGCCTTATTTTTTAAATTCTTAAGAAATAAAATTTTGTTTAGAATTCTGGTTCCTGAAGTTAATGGGGGATGGTTAGGCATCCTGATAAGTAGTTTCAAACCAAGATGACCATCTTGTAACAGCTACAGAGTCTACAGGAAACAAGAAAAATGAACAGTACTCTTGTGCAATGTAATTGAATAGGTTTATGGTGATTTAGGCTATGAATTAAAACCTCATTTGTTTAGTAAAGAAAATTTCTCTTTGAAAAGATTACTAGGAGAAAAAGCACTTATTTTCTTCTCTAAAACTTCATGTTTTCCAATGGGTAGTGAATTTATAGACGTGTGATTTTTTTTTTTAGTGTTGTTTCCATGGTCCTTTATGATTTATTTTACATTGTGAGATTTTCAGAAATACTTGTGTATTAAGTTTTTAAAAATTTTTCTTCCTTTTTTATTTAAAATATTGGCATTGCTTTCTTTTAAGAAGAGACATGATTACATTGAAAAACTATAGGGTGGAGAATTTCAAAAGGGTGTGAATAGCAAACTCACATTATAGGAACTGACAAATGTCACATTATTGTTGAAGCTTGGTAGTTTTGTCAGTAAGTAGTAGACCTAGAATTTCTAATTTATATTCTGAGAAATAATTGCATATTTTTAGTTTCAGAAATATATTGGTTTAGTTATTACAGGACTTTTTATTTCCTTTTTTTTTTAAAGCTTCCCATGCTGATTTTTTTATCAGTAGAAGTCCAATTAAGGCATAGGTAAAGGCATGCTGGGGATTTTTTTCCCCATTTTTCTTGACATTTTTCTCTCATAATTGTTTCCTTGTAGTGAACTTGATAGATATTAGGAACAATGATTATGATTCAGATTTCACAAAAATCACAATTTTTAAAAAAAAATTTGAAGCATTAGAGCCTTGAAACACCCTGTCCCCAAAATTACTTCTAGGAACTCTGTTGTACGTTTAATACTTAATGTTTCTATGAGATACCATCCCTTTTTAAACAGTATCTGGCTCCAGTCCTTGCTGGCCTAGAAATCACTGCCTGTTCTCTTTACTCAGCTCCCAAGGGCTGTGATTATATGGTTATATCACAATCAGGCCGAAAATACTTGTCATATGTTAATTTCTTTTTCTTATTTTTTGGAATATTGTACTGTGTTTAAAGTGGAGTAAAAGTAAGTTGAATACACACTCAGATTATTCTTTATGCTAAAGTGGGCATATATCTGTCACTTTTTATCATAAGAGAGATTAACTGTTTTGTGTTGCATATTTTGAGTGATGTGGTTTATATTTGCATAGTAATTGGTATAATTGATGTCATATTAATTGATCAAAGTTGGCTGCACATTTGTACTTAAAACCAATACTGGTTTTTGTAATGAAAAATCTTCATTTGATAGTTTTGTTTCAGATTTATTTTTAAGTCAGATACGAAAAGAAAAATAATGTTTAACCTTAGCTAGTTGATAATTCTTTATCAATGAAATACATTCATTAATTGATTCATGTATTTTGAACATAATATTTGAAATAGCATGGTGGAAACAAATTTTTATTTTTATTTTTTTTCCTTCTCAAGACACTGTCTCTCTGTAGCCCCAGCTGACCTGGAACTCCCTATGTAGACCAGGCTGGTCTCCAACTCACTGAGATCCACCTGCCTCTGCCTCCCAAGTGCTGAGATTAAAGGTGTGCACCACCATCCTTGGCTACTTTTCCCATTTAAAAAAAAAAATTTTTTTTAAAGTGCAGACAGTGCTCTTAACTGCCGAGCCATCTCTACAGCCCCTATTTTTCCCATTTCTAAGAACAGAGTTACTGCCAGGTGTGATGTGGACCTGGAATCTCAGCACCTGGGAGGTGAGGCAGGAAGACCAGGAGTTTAAAATCATCTTTGGTTACATAGTAAGTTGAAGATCAGCCTAGACTCTGTGAGGCCCTGTGTCAAACAACCAAAAACCAAACCCAAAATTAAAATTACTTGTTGGGCTGCTAACGGAAATAGAGTGATAGCAAAGGTATTTTGTAGTATTGCATGTTTGTCCCATCCAGAGTGGCTTTATTGGACTAGTTTGTAGGAAATTTGTGTAAAACAATTATATTAAAAGGTATCATGTAGTACAGTTTTTCATATCTAGATTGTGGTCATTTTTATGTATATTTTAAAATATGCAGAGGTCCTGGTTATTAAGACTGTTTGGATGCTTTTTACTACTGGAAAGGTCACACAGATTGTGATTGTTGTATAGTGTCCAAGAACCAAAGCCTGCCATCTGTTTTTCAATTGTAGAGAAAAGTAAGATAACTTAGTAATATAAGTGGTTTTGTTACCTTAGTTTTTGGAATCATCTTATTATAATTTTTTAAGATTAAATCTTTGACTTGTTGTAAAAATGAAACTTATTGGACTGTCATTATTTGTAATTTCCTACTAAAATACGAAGATTCTGGTTAAGAGCTAATGATTATGTAATGAGTCTGATTTAATCATTTGCTCTTACTACATGGTTTCAGACATCTCAGTGGAAGCATTGTGCTTTAACTTGACATATTAAGTTATACAGGATTTTGATATTTTAAAATTAGCTCTAAAAAACAAGTTATGTAGGAATTGATTCTTACAAAATTCATTCAAGGAACTGATTTAATAAGCAAACTAGAAGATTTGCTGTAATACATATTTTCAAGTTTTCTGCTTTTTTTTCTTACAGTTTAGTTCTTGTTTGTATATAATGCACTTCCTCTCTTAAATTTTCTCTCTTGCATCTTAAATCACTGTGTAAGTTGTTTCTAATTTAAAATTTTCACCTCTATGAACTTAATGTTACCATGCTGTAAGGAAGTCTTTAAAGTGTTTTTGGCATAGTATAATCAGATTAATTTTAATCTTTTTATTATATTGAGCTTTGTCTTCTTGAAGTTTTTATTACTATATTTACTGATTAATAATGATAAGAATATTTAATATTAATAAAGTGCTTAGATAATGAGTTTGCATTTTCAAATCCAACTTTGCTTCTGGGGCCTATTTTTTTTTATATAAACATTCTGCTCTTTATCATTAGAGTGTGAGGAAAGTAGATTATTTTGTTAGCATTAGTTTCTAGACATTGACTGGATTGACTTTGACTTAGGTCAAGACTGAATTGTAGGCAATGAAACTTTTGGACTTTTTTTGAATAGGAAGATAATGTGTATATAAATTGTCTTTCTTACATTAAGTGAGATTTTCTTCTAAATACTGAACCTTTAGAAATCATTATCCATCTTGTTTACTTAGAATTTCAATGATATGTGGTGGTGAAGGAGTTCCTGTCTCAATTCTTTCATTCTTATTCCTCCCATCTGATTAATGGTATTTTTTTTGGTATTAATTTTTTTTTTTTTTTTGAGATAGTCTTAACTGTGTAGCCCCAGTTGGCCTGGGACTTAAGAGATCCCTCTGAGCTTCTGCTTCCCAAATGTTGGCATTGAGTGGGATTAAAGGCACGCACTACCACCACTAGCCCAAACTATGTTTAGCTTTTATTTGACAGTTGAAAAGGTTGACTTTCTTTAGTTTTTTTCCTTTAAATTGCAGCTTAACTATTTTAAAATTTTTTCTATGTTCCTTGAATATGAAGATTCTCTGTTTAGTCTTAATCACTAGTGGAACTTTCCTTTCAGTTGTAAAATATTATATTTTTATGAAAGTGATAACACTTCAGTGAATAGGTAGCTTACTAGAATTAAAGTATTATCTATTTAAAACAAGCAATATAGACCTAGTCTTGCTCTCATCTGTTAATACATTTAAAATGTCATGTAAAGATTTCATGTTCTAAAATGAATTTTGACTAGCATTTTAGTATATGGAATTTCAGAGTATCGGGATAATTTGCCATTCACAGGCTGGGCCTCAATCTCACAGAGATCTGCATTCTAGTCTCAAGTGCTGAGATTAAAGGCATGTATGAAAATTTTGATTGTTAGAAACAAATTTAAAAGTTTTGTGATCTTGGCAAAATTAATTGAAAATGATCCACTTGCTAGGGACACGTTTTTATTATTAGTACCTTCTGTGAGTAGGTTCTGAGTATTTGTAAATTAGGTCATGGTTGAATATTTTGGAATTATTTTATTGTTAGAGAGTGCAGTTAACTGAGTGAATTGACACTGACTAGGTCTTTGTTCTCAAATTACTGATGTATCATTTGGCACCTTTATATCTTAACTGTTTGAATGTCTTTCCTGATATAAGTTAGGGACGTTAATGTCTTTGCATAATTGCAAAGTAGCTAAAGTTTAGTGCAGATGATTTTACAGGACTAATTTAGAAATCTAACATTGAATATAAAGATTAGGGTATTAAAGATATTCCTCACGAACTTTATGAGGTCAAGTGCAATTTTAACTTCTGCAATCTTTTGCATGCAGCATTAAGATTTTCCTGTAGAAAATTGAGTTTGCATTTAGTATAGTTATCATTATAAAGATGTTGACAAGTATGCCTAATGCATGTTGTTGAATTAATAATCTTTTTGAAAGCTGTTAGATAAGTTTTATCCATATTTCATTTGGTTTCTCTTTAGTAGTCAATCCTAGATGATTTTAATGGGGGAAAAAAACACGAGAGAGGTGTATACTTGATTGTGCATATGTGTGGACACTACTATGTATTTTAACGCAAGAGATTCCTGTGTACCTACTTGTGCTCCTGTGTGTGGACGCTGGTGTATATTTCAACTGCAGTAGAGGTCTGAAACAGAAAACCAGTCTTAATATCCAGAGACCTAGGAAGAAGGCAGTTATTCCTATACTTGTTAGAACCAGGTAGTTGGGCAGTTTAAATTTTTAGTGGTTCACAGATATAAGCTTGAGCAGTTTTAGGTATATTACTTTATAATTAACTGCTCTCAAGAAAAAGTGATTGAAAACTAGTGGAGAGAGAGGACTAGTTTTGTCTTGAATTTGTAGGCCTGTAATCCCACCATTTGATGTGTGGAAATGGGAGGGTCAGGAGTTCATCCTCTGGCTACAGAGTGAGGTCAGACCAGCCTGAGCTACATGAGGACCACATCCTCTCCTAAAAAAAAGAAAGAAAAAATTTGTCACTGGAAATTAGATTTGTTATCTTTACCTCTCTATATGTACACACACATATTATTGTATTGTTACATAGTTGTCAGTCTTTTGTACTGTTTTGTGGTCTTTTCACAAGTGGAATTTTTACCTAAGATAGTTTTTTGTTTCGATTTTTTTGAGACAGGGTCTTACTGTATAGCTGTAACTGACCTGGAACTCTGTGTAGACCAAACTGGCCTTGAACTCTGATCTACCTGCTTGCTCTTGCCTCCTAAGTGCTGGGGTTACAAGTGTACACTATCATACCTGGCCTATTCCTTTAAAAATTGTATAATTACTGTTTCACCAGCTATGCTAAATACCATTTTTGCCTACTGTATTTTGTTGTAGTTTTTTCAGTTTTCATGAATAACACTGCTGCGAATCTTTGAAGAATGCTTTTTGTGTGGTTTCTCAACAGCATTGTTAGAGTAGGATGAAAAGATACAAGTTTTATAATTGTATTTTGCAGATTGTAGATTTCTTGTCAAACGAATCAATTTATAGTATTGTTTATTACTAAGTAGAAAAATTAATAGCAGTTCATTGACTTTTAGGGGCAGGTGTATATAGCACAAGCTAGCCTTGAATTTGACCCTCCTGTCTCCTGTTTCCAAGTGCCAATGATTGCAGGCATTAGAGGCATGTGCCATGATGCTTGAATGAAATTATTAACTTTTTAGCTTAATTTTTGTTTGAGACAAGGTCTTGTTATATAGCTCTGGCACTTAACTATGTATACCAGGTTGGCCTGGAACTTTTAGGGATCCTTCTGACCCTGCTTCTCAGAGTGTTAGGATTTAAGACTTGTGTCATCACATCTGACATGCAGTTCATTCTGTTAATCTTTGAGGAGTATGAGGCTTTTATTTAGAAAGTGAGATTTAAACTTCTATTTCAAAGTAAAAATGCATGCAAACTTTTTAGTTATGATAAGTCATGGTATAAAGACATGAAGAAAAATGTGAAATGAGGTTTATTTGACAAGTAGAAAACCTGTAGAAGTCACAGTTTATTTGGCAGCTGTTTTCTTTTTTGCACTGGTAGCAGATAACTTGAAAAGTATTGCAAGGAACCTACAATTTATGTAAAAGTGAACTTCAGTTAATATATCAGTGCTTCCTTTCTAATCGATTTTGAATTTTTACATTGAAACTAAACTAAATTTAACATTTAAAAAGACTCATGCAATTCTAAACCCAGAGGGGTAGTAGCTCATGCTTCTAATACCAGCATTTGAGAGGTGGAGTGGGAGGATCTCTAGTGTGACTGGGCCAGTGAGTTCCAGGGCAACTGGGGATACAGGGAGACACTATCTCAAAAATCAAACAAAGACTCATGTAACTCATTTACAATTGCAGAACCTTTTCCAGTTTTATAGATTTAAAGGTATTTTTGAATACCTTCTTTGAAATATCAGTGAAGTTGTTGATGGAAATAATACCATTGTTTGACCAGAGAACAACTAGCCTATAAAGCCTAGAAATTGAATCATTTACCCGAAGTCATCAGCTTTAAGTTGCAAAATTGGAAATGGAACCTTCGTGCTCTGTGTTAAATGAAAATATCATTCTACAGTTAAAACAGGGCCTGACACCTACTTATTTCCTCATTTCTTTGTTACAATCCCTTTATTAAAAAAATTTGTTTACATTTATTTAGTGTGTGTGTGCATACACATGCATGTCTGCGTGTGCCATGGCACATATACAGAAACTAGAGGATAGCTGCAGGAGTGGATTCTTTGTGTGAGTCCTGGGATTCAAACTTGATAATCCTTAGAGTAGTGTGAAATAAAGGTCAGGTTTTAAAATTGTTTGTATACCTGGGTTGGAATCATAGCCTACTATTTAACAACTTTGGGGCTGAGTACATTACCCAGTTTTCTTTGCATTCAATTTTTTTTTCCTTCTGAGATATTAACAGTACTTTGTAAAGTTCTTAGGACAAAATGAGTATTTGGAAGGCATGAGGTTTCATCAGCTACTTCTTGACTACTTCCTGGTAGTTAGCACTTTTGTGGCTTATGATGGACGCCAAATTTTGAGTAAAATCTGTAACTGTTAACAAGAAAAGTTAGAATCTGAAGAAAATGAAATCTGAAGAATTGAAAAGATTGAATTCCTGGATGGAGCATGATCAAAATTTTTCTCTGCAAAGATCTCCCATGTTGATCTTGGCTTCTGATGCCACTTACATGTATGCCTTATTAAACCGAACTTCCTTCCCTGGCATCCTTAAAACTGTACCTACTTCATGTCAACCCCATCTCCTTTCTGTGTCTTTGTGAACTATATTGTGCTCCTTTTGAATAAATTTCTGTATCTACGGTAGCTCTCTTTAGACTGTTCTAATCACTTAACATATTTTCTTTTCTATGTATATGTGTTTGCCTCTACGTATATGTTCGTGGAGCCTGTAGAGCCCAGAGATGGTGTCAGATCCCTTGGAACTGGAGTTATATATGGTTGTGAGCTGTCATGTTGGTGCTGGGAGTAGAACTTGCCTCTACAAGAGCAATAATTGCTCTTAACCGCTGAGCCATCTCTTCAGCCCCTGTAGTTTCTTTAATCTACTAATAACTGATGTACCCCTCTTAAGGGTTATCTAATATTCTACTTTGTGAAACTTCATCTGTACCTCCACAGAATTAATCCCTCTCTCTGAAAGTATTTTTTAAAATATTTATTATTTAAAAATTTTATGTGTATGAGTGTATTGCCTGCATTTATGTACGAGCACTCATGTCATGCAGTACCCACGGAAGTCGGAAGAGGGCATTGGATCCCCTGGAACTGGAGTTAAAAACATTTGTTAGCTGCCATGTGGGTGCTGAGAATTGAACCCTGGTCCTCTGCAAGAGCAGCCAGTGCTCTTAACTGCTGAGCCATCTCTCCAGCCGCATGTGTCTTAATTTAAAATAATCTGACTGTACTTTTAGTGCCTCTGTAGGTCCTTGTGTGTGTGTAGTTTTGAGGACAGTAGTCACTACTGAGCCTTATGTTGTCAGTACCCATTGCTCAGGTTGTTTTGATATGTGTTTGAATAATTTCATGAATGAAAGAGCAAGCTGAGTTAGTATTTATATATAATTGACAGATTTCTTAAGTCAGTTAGCCAAGAGCTGGAGATAGAGTTCACTAATAGAGCACTTGCCTGATGTGGGCATGACTTTTGAGTTCATTGGCAACAACAGAAAAAGCAGTTAAGGAAAATAAAATTCAGTTCATTGTTGCATTGTTCAGAAAAACTTAAATCATTTCAATGTATATATGTGGAAATTTGTATATTTTTTTCTGTGTGGGTGTGTGTGTGTGTTGGAATGCAACCAAGGGCCTTCCACATACTAGGTAGGCCTTCTTATCACTGAGCTAGATTTAGATTCCCTAGCCCATCAATTTATGTTTTTGACAAAAATTAATTTATGTTTTAGAAATTCTTTAGTAGTGATAGGTGTCACTATTTGGTGTTCCTTTCTGGTGCCTCAATCTTTTACTTAAAAGATTTTATTTTATGTTGCTCCTCAGAAAAAGAAATTGAACCTTGTTAAAAGATTAAAGTTGTGCCAGGCCTGGTGGTGTACCCCTTTAATCTCAACACTGGGGGGGAGGCAGAGGCGAGTGAATCTCTGTGAGTTCAAAGCCAGCCTGGTCTACATAGGGAGTTCCAGGCCAGCTGTGGCTACAGGGAGACTCTGTTTCAAAACGACACAAAATAAGAAGTTGTGTTGCTTTTACTGAGATTAAACCTCCTCTCTTTCTCTTTTCCCTTTCATTAGTGGACATAATATACCAAAACATTTTAATAATTAAAGAGGAGCTAGAGTTTTAGGTGTGGCAGTTTTCTTAATTATTTTTGTGTGAGTGTGTTGTCTGCATGTGTGTATAAATGCAATGCCTGTAGAGATCAGAAGAGGGTGTCAGATCCCCTGGAAGTACGGATGTTTGCTAGCTGACATGTGGGTGTTGGGAATAGAACCTGGGTCCTCTGCAGGAGCAACCATGCTCTTAACTGCTGAGTTATCTCTCCTGCTCCTAGTTTTCTTATTTTAGATTAATAGATGACAAGTAATAGTTGTGATGTTAAAATTATGTTTTATTTTGAAATCTAATTCTTTTTGGCTAGGGGTGACTTTATGTGTCTTAGAGTGACTAAAGTGGCTCTTGGCATATAGAAAATGTTAATTAAGTCTTTATATGCCTATTATATGCACTTGAGAAATTGGCTCTTAGCAACCTTAAGTTTGTAGCTGACTTGTTGAAGATTCTTGGTCATGTCTTATAGAAGTTTTTGTCTTGTTGATACTTACATTGTTTAGCCTGTTTATATAATTTGTATAAATTAAAAAATTTACCTAGAGGCCTTGTGAATTGACCTTAAAGCTACTTGGTCATCATGAATGATGCTCTACCCTTTATATTGCTTTATGCAAAAGCTGTTTGAGCTTTGCCTGACTTCATGTGCTGAGGTTGGTTGCTAAAATTGGGTGATAAGTCTTTGTGCCATGTTTCAGCTATATATTTATCTTTACATTGGTGTTTCATGAACTATTTGTTTCTTTTTTAAAAAGTAGTTTATTTTTAGCTTATGTTTAGTTATGTGTCACCTGAATTTTATGTAAGTGCACATGTACACATGGAGGCCAGAAGAGGGAGTTGGATCTCCTGAAATTGGATGGTTATTAGCTATCTTGTGGGTGCTGGGAACCAAATCCAGGTCCTTTGCTCTGCTTTTAACTGCTGAGCTATCCAGATGGCTCCAGTCCCTTGTTTGGCTCTTAAAATCAGTTTCTCATCAGTCAGTTAATTATTGGTTTAGGGCCAGTCTGTCAGATAATCAAGAGATAACAGAGAATTGATGGAACTATAGAGTAAATGGGAGCTGGTCAGATGGAAAAGATTCATTGAGATGCAGATTTGGGGTTATTTGTAGTTAATTGGAAATAAATGCTTCTTGAGTATAGAAGTTTTTTGTTTTTATACCAACTAGTGTGTAACATAGTTGAAACTGTGGTCATACTAAGTATTGATTTCCTTGGTTAGAAGTGAAAGTAACAAAGTTTCATTCAACCTCAGTTCAGTATTTTGAAGTGATAGGTATCAAGGACTGGAAATCTCAGAGCTTATCTCTTGTAGCACAATCATTTTGTAGAGTCAAAACTTGAAGTTAATTGATTTATCCAAGGTACACAGGTAGTTAGAGGGATAGCCAGTTCTTTAGCTTCCTGAGTCTCATTGTATCTATTTTTTTCCTTACTGTTGTCTCATTCTTTACCAGGAAAAATCAGATGGTGTACTATTATTCTTTTCAGGCAGGCTCAGATTTTCATTTTTAAAGAAGTTTTTCATCTTGATGTACAGTAGTTGTGATTTGCGAAGTCTGGGAGTTTTCCTTGTGTGCTTACATACTGTAAATAGAGAAATGACCTTTTACTTTGGGCTCTTATTCTTTAATTTTTGTATTTTTTGAGACAGAGTCTCGGTGTATACTCCAGGCTGGCTTGGAATTTTAGAGGGTGGCCTCTAGTTTGAAAGCTTCTTGAATTCTGATTACAGGCTTGCATCACCATGCCCAGATCTAGGTTCATTTTAAAAGTACTTACTAGAGGATTGTAAAATTGTTTTGAGACTCTCTTTTGGAATAATGTGTTTACCGGTTATTTCTCTATACATGGTTGCTTGCAGACAAACTTATTTGACAACTTTTAATAATTACAGTTATGGTAGGGAAAAGCTTTACATATAGCTAATGTTTTAAAATATATGCATATTTGTATGATTGAATATTTTAGGTATTTCCTTAACTTAAATACTCAGATATTTATCCAAACATTATTGCTATGGGATTTCCTGCAGAAAGACTTGAAGGTGTATACAGAAACAATATTGATGATGTAGTAAGGTAAGAACTCTTGATTTTTCTATTTCAAATACTTAATGAATTTTATTATGTCATGTTTTCATTTAGAAAAAATTCCTAAAACTCCAAAAGATACATACATTGTGGTTTAGACTTTATTTTGTTATAGTAGTACTCTGAAAGTTTTTAACTTAAAGTACTTGAGATACCGCATTAGAATGTAACTCATTTGATAAGAACTGGCTTTGTATGTAATTGAGTATTTATGTGATATGATTTCTTGCTTTTATTCTACAACATGCTCTCTCAGTAGGCTAGTGCCTGGATTTTATTACAATGCAAGTCTTTTATTTACATTTGGAGTTAGATCAAATTCTTGAGTAGGTTTATCCAGTTATACTGAGGCATGGTTGACTGATATGTCATGTGTTTTTAATGGAGAAAATTTATAAACCTTCAGTAGTACTTGAAACACTGATTATACTAGGTAGGGAATTGTTGAGCACATCAAAGACTAAATGATTTTTATAATTTGTATAGTTTTCGAAGTATAATTGATTTTTAGTTCAGAAAAATGCGTTTCTCAAGGCCTACTTAAATTACTTTTAAATACATTATGACATAAGAATATATATGTATAAATAATATTAGTCCCAGCACATGGGAGGGAGAAGGCAGGCACATCTCTGAGTTCAAGGCCAATCTGGTCTCTATATCGAGTTCCAGGCCAACTGGGGCTAAGGGGAGACCCTGTCTCAAAAAGACCAAAAAAAAAAAAAAAAAAAAAAAAGGTTAAAGTTGTGGATTATTTCCTTTAAGCTCTTTTATAAATGTCTTCCCTGGGACTTTAAATAATGATTATTATGAGGATTTAAATGAGTGGGAAAGCATTTTGTAACTTGCAAAGTTATTATGCAGATGTAGAATGCTTTTATGATAGTTGTATAAGTACATGACCTTGCATCTTTTTATGAGCTAACTATCTGTTTTTGTAAGAGGTTACTTTTTTACTGTATTGAGTTATGTGTATTTAGATTTTTATAATGTTTATATTTTGTTCAGGCTTGAATTTCACTATTAAATCTACCAAAACAAATTCCAAACCTCTTGGTCTGCTTTGTAGTTTCCATTACATTTTAGGTGGTACTGTCAGAAGTACTATTTAAAACTTAAAAATAGGGAAGAATGCCTTTGCTTTCTCATAATTAGGCACAACACAATGGAAGGATCCATAACATGGAAGACCGCGGGAGCAGCAGCTTGACACAAAAAGGAATGAAGTAGGCCATAGAAAAAGAATAAAAGAGGAAATTTTTGAATTAGAGATGGAGAATATGGAAAATGAGCAGTTCTGCCAGATATGAGTCACAAGATAATATATCTTCTGCTGTAGTGCAGAATTGTTTATCAGACCTCTTTATGTCCTGCGTGGAATGCCTCCTAAGATGAGCTACGCCATACAAATTTTATATTCAACAAAGGACGAGTTCCTCTAAGCCAAATTAGTACTAACTGTAGAAGAGGAGGGTATGAGCACTTTGAATAGAGGGGAAGTTTTTATATCACTGTAAGGATACCCAGATTAATCTGGCACACTAATTTTTATATTTCTCTTGAATATGAATAGTGAATAAATCAGTGAGGGTGACTGGACATCTTTTAGGCTGCTGATAGATTTCAGCTTCTAGACTTGTACCATTGGCTAGCAGGCCTTATAAGTTGTACATTCACTAAGAATACATTTTGCTAGGAAGCTCATTTGGTCTCAGATCTTGTGATTTCATAATTCCTGTCTTATGCTTGCAAATTAGAAGATTTACATATTCATTTTGCAGTCAGTAACTGAGGCTGAAATTAATTCTGTCCAGCTATAATTTCTTTAGTTTGTTTTATTTAGTCTTATGATTTTTGTTAGATCTGGTTTTTCTAAGCAGCTTTCCTTCTTAATTATTTGGCCAGTGGTTCTTTGAGTCTGCTGGTTTTACTGCCCCTTACTGCAATATTAATAGCATACCAGAATGGAGAAATAACAGCAGATAAAAAAACCGTTCTTGTTTGGGTTTGTGTCTTTTTTTTTCTTGAATTGGATAAATGATCAGTATGTCAACCATAACTTCTATGTACCAAGTCCTATCAGTAGAAAGATGAATAGTCATTAGAAAGGAAGGTGCTCTTTTTCCTATAACCTAAAATGAATACAAATCAAGTTACCTAAGTGACTGATTATGTTGATTGGTTTACATTGTATTGGGGATATTAGTAATAACAGTGATTCTTTCTTGGTCTAAAGTGGAAATGTTTCATTTTCATATGGCTTTTGTATTAGTTACTTTTGTGTGTCTGTCACAAAATAACCTGGTGGAAGCAGCTTAAGGTAGGAAGACCTATTTTATCTCATGGTTTCAGAGGGATTTCAGTCTGTGGGATGAAGAAGGTAGAGTAGGACATGTTCTTTCCATTTGTCCATTCATGGCACCAGGACCTCATCATGAATGGGTTGTGTGGCAGAGATTCCTCACCTGGTGGACAGAACAGGCTGGAAGCAGGGTCAAAGATAACTTTCAGAGACTTGCTCCTAGTGACTCACTTTTGTCAGCCAGACCTCAGCTCGAAAAGGGTATGCGTTTTTTTCTATTAATAAAAGTATTTTCAGTTGAACTTTGTCAGTTGGGATGCCCAAAGGATATTTTATGTATTTTCTCTAATTCCATATTTTTCTTAAGATTTTTATCCCCAAATAAGAAATACAGTGTCAAATTCATTCTTTTCATTATTATACTATATCATTACCTTGAGTAAATTAAGCTTAAATTATAAGTATGCTTAAGTTGTCAGTTATTTAATGGTTTGGGAGATATAGTAAGTTATGACAATGAAATTTCATATTTGAAATACTCAAAATTTGAGATTATCTCCTATAATCAGGAATTAATGTAAAATTTTTTTAAAAAGGAAGTGAAAAAATGAATTAAGTTGAAATGTTTGCTTTCTCAGTTGCAGATGTTTTGCATAATACAAATGAACACTTGGAAGATAGGGGCGACTTGTAGAAGGGATATTACAGAGCTGCCTTGCAGAGTTGCTTCTCTTCTTGCCATTAAATCTTGCTCCAAACTAAGGATAAGAAAAAACGTTTTATTCAGATAATTCATTACTCTTCAATTTGTGGTTTAATACTGTCCCTTAGGCTAATGTAGAAGTTACCTGATTTATGTATTGTCTGGTATAAGTCTAAGCAGTCTTTTTGGTCTTTTTTTGGGAATTCACTATGGAGACCAGGCTGGACTCAATAATTTGGAGATTGCACAGAGATCCACCCACTTTTGCCACACCACACCTGCTGTCTAAGCAGTCTTTAACAAATTGTTTCATGTGTTTAAGGAGTACAGCTTGTCAATTGTTCTGTCCTTAACAAATCAGGGAAATGAAGGTTTAACCGAAATAAACAAATTGCCTTCTTATTACAGAATCTTTCCTATACCACCAGGTGTTCGTCCCACCCCTCCCCCACACCCCGTCTTATTTTTTTCTTAGATATTATTGTATATATCTTCTCTCTGAAGAAACTGCAAATATTCATTTCTTACGTGTATATTCATTTCTCAGTCAAACTCTATGTAGATTTTCACTAAGGAAGAAATGTTTCTTGACATCATTACTGGCTATGAGTTTTTTTAAAAAGGAATGAGAAACAGATTATTTAAAGGAAAACTTCTAAATGATTTAGAGGGAAGAATCCGCTCTCGTTCCCCCTCTGACAATGTTCTGGCTGTCTGTCATATTGTTCCCCTCCCCCTTTTCCACTTTTAAAAAAGAATTTTAAAAGTTCATAAAGTCACTATTTTTGAACTGTGTAATTTCAGTGACATTTAGTGCCTTCACAATCGAACCAGAGGTTGTGCAGCTGCCCCCTCTGTTAAATCTACCACATTTTATCATTCCTGAAGAAAGCCCTGTTTTCATTGACTGCACTTCACCCTTGTCATATTTCCTTACAGATAGGAAGACTTAGTGTATTAGATAATGTTAATATTATGGGTGCCAATCTATTATGCCATTTTTAACAGTAGATGCTATTTTCTGTTCATTTGTTTACATATTGTTTGCTTGTGTTAACTATTTTGTAAGCAGCTTGGATGTACCATCTTACTAAATCTTTAGAACAAGTCTATTCCCACTTTAGAACAAGTCTATTCCCACTTCAGTTCTGTGACTAAAAGAAACTAACATCTTCAGTTGTTCCAGCCTGGAATTAGTGAGGCTGAAAGTTGAGTCCATGTCTGTGAGATTCCAAAGCTGATTTTTATATTTGATACAGGGTCTCACTACTTATCCCAGGCTGGCCTTGACCTCTAGATCCTCTTGGCTCAGCATTCTCTGGACTGGAAGTACAAATCTGTGATACTACCCAACCAAAACTCAGTATTTTCTTTTCTTTTTTCCCTCTTCCCTTCCCTCCTCTCCCTCCCTCCCTTCCTCCCTCCCCTCCCTCTCTCTTTTCTTATTTTGACAGTTCTGGTATTTGAACTCAGTAGGCAAGCACTCTACCACTGTGTGGTACAAAAGCTCAAAGCTGATTTCTTAACTATTATCCTGTTATCAGTGAACAAAATCTAGAAACTCTTGGACAAATCTAGCTTAATGATACATTTATTTGTCTTTGTCTTAATTCATTGATCCACACACAGGTCTTAAAATTGGAGTTTATAGGACTGGAGAGATGACTCTGTAGTTAAGAGCACTGATTGCTCTTGCAGAGGACCAGGGTTCAATTCCCAGCACCCAAATGGTTGCTAACAGCCATCTGTAGCACCATTTCCAAGGGAATTGACACCTTCTTCTGACTCTGAGGGCATTGTATGACATGGGTGCCCCTACCTACACGCAGGCATTACAGCCATACATATAAAATAAAAATACTAAAATAAAATATTTTTTAAAAATTGGAGTTCGTGTACACCTTTAATCCTACCCAGCACTTGGGAGACAGAAGCAGGCAGATATCTATGAGATCAAGACCAGTTTGGCCTACATAGTTCCAGACCAGAGACCTTATCTCAAAACAAACACCCCCAGTTTTTAAAAAATGTTGGGAGTTTCTTGCCTGTATTTTAAATCAGAAGCCTAATGTAAAAACCTGTGTTTCTAGCTTCTTTTGCAAATCTGAAGGAGCTGCCAACACTGATCTCACATTCCTTTGTGACAGATCAGCTCGAGTTGTGTAATGCCTGACCTCTGTCACTAAACACATTGTTAGCTGCCATTTCTCATCTTCTGATTGCTTTACGTAAATGCTGATTGACTGATCATAAGGCGTTAGAGACTGTAACTGTGGTTCTATATAAATTCATTGTTTTTGCTTCATTATTGCATGTACAGCCTGATTTTGGTACTCAGTAGAGTATTATAGAATGTTATATGTGAATTGTGTAATTTTAAATGTACTCAACTGTCCAGTTAACAGGAATCGTAAAGAGAAAAAAGGGGGAAATCAGTGAGGGAGCAGTAGGGAAAGGTCTCTGCGATTTGCGTCTGCAGACTGGAAATTTCTGTATAGTGCCATACACAATAAGTGGAGGGAAAAAGCCCAAGCTAGACAAATTATGGAGTTTAAGAGGTAAATATCTTAAGAGCTTTCATGTTTCTTTGGGAGGGGTAGGAAATGTGAACTGTGCCTATCATCTTGGTAGTAGAAGTAAAAGTGGATGATTAGAATGCTACCTCAAAAGTTGTATGTTCAGCCCAAAATTTGGTATACAGGCAACATCATATATTAGAGGAATCAACTCAGAAAGATAATGGCTTTGGTAAACAGACTGTCCTAGAATCAGTGAGGGGAAGCCTCAGGGTAACTGCCATAAGCTGAAGAGGTAGCTGTTCTGACTAGAGCAGGGAGCAGAGGGCTTCAGGAAAGAAAGTCCAGATGATAGGTAATATTGGAGGGTGGGGATGCAGTAGATTCTTAGAAAGCTGAACAATTTAGAAAACCAGAACCAATTATTAATACCAGTTGATTGATTTAATTCCAAATTATGATTATTGTTATGGTAGGGAGATTGAGGGAATTGAAATGTGAGGTGTGACTCATTCTGTGATCCTCCTCTGTCATGGCAGGAAATGTGGGAATTATAAATCTATGAGAAACAATAGTAAGAATATTTAGAAATATTGACTAAATGTCAGGGAAAAGAATCAGGATAGTTGAGGGTAGTTACTTCTAGGGGAGAAACAGAAATAATGTTTGGAGGATGCACATGGCCAGGAGTGAGTAACTTTTTATTTAGTGTGTGTGTGTATAATAAAAGATAACTTTTTTGATGGGGGGACTGGAGAGATCAGTGGTTAAGAGCACTGGCTGCGCTTACTGCTCTTGCAGAGGAGCTAGGTTCGAATCCCAGCACCATGTGACGGCTAATAACCATCTGTAACTCCCATTCCAGGAGATCTGATAGCCTCTTCTGACCTCTATGGGCATTGCATGGCATGGGTGCACATACATAGATGAAGGCAACACACTCATATACGTAAAAAAAAAAAAAGATAAATTATTTTAACCATTTAATGGTGGCATTAATTATATTCATGTGCAGCTGTCTCTATTACCCAACCCCAGGGCATTTTTATCATCCCATACTGGAACACTAAACTTATTAATGATGACTTTGCATTTTCCTTCCAGTGGTTATTGGTAACCACTCTTGCCTCTGTCACTATGGACTTGATCTTTGTACTTCATCAGTAGAATTATCCAGTAGCTGTCTTTTTCTGACTGCCTTAGTTTATTTAGTATAATCTCTTCAAGATTTGTCTGTCTTGTATCATATCCTAGAATTCTCCTTTCTTTTCCCTTCCTCTCCTCTTTTTCCTTTCCCTTCCCTTCTTCCCTCTTTATCTTTCTTTTTTCCTTCCTTCTGTTTCTTTGCTGGGGTTTGAGCCAAGAGCCCAAACATGTATTGTATGACTTTATCCCACCTTGAATTTTCTTTTTAAGAGAGCTGATCTTGACCTTGATATCTTGACTGATTTCATGAGTAAGTAGGACTACAGGTACCTGCCACTATAACTAGCCTGTTGGTTTTTTTGAGGCAGTGTCTCACTATGTATCAGGTAATATGGAATTTGCTGTGTAGAACAGGCTGGCCTGGAGCTCACAGAGATCTGCCTGCCTCTACTTACTGATACTGGTATAAGGCGTCTGATAATGCCTGGCCCTGGCTAGTCTTTTTAATTGAAACTGTTTACCAATATAAATTTCTTTTCCTACTACTTTTGCTGTAACTCATGATTTTGGTATGTTGCATTTTAATTTTTATTCATTTCTTAGAATATGCTTTCTAATTTCCACAACACTTTGAAAATGCTACTTTTTTTTTCAACTGCTTTCAAATATTCTGTGATAGCAGAAAATACTTTATTTGATGTGTATTTATATTGCCTTTGATTTTTGACTTGATGTCTTTCTTTTTAAAAATCTGTTGAGTTTATTTATGTTGTAATGTACAGTCATTTGGGAAATACCCCATGTATATTCTGTTGATGGGTCAGGCAGGTATTCTGAATCTTTTAGGCCCAAGGGTTTATTATGTTGTTCAAGTAACAGATTTCCTTACCTGTCCTCTGACTATTGAAGTGTTGTGGATATCAAAGCACCCAACTATTACTTTAGAACTATTTCTTCCTCCAATTTTGTCCAATTTTGCCTTTTTTTTTTTTTTTTTGAGACAGGATCTTATGTAACCTGAACTGACTTGAACACCAGATTCTCCTTCCACCTCCCACGTGCTGGGATTACAGATGTGAACCACCATGCCCAGCTGCTTCATAGACTTGGATGGTCACTTACTAGGTGTCTAAATGCTTAGAATTGTTATATCTTTTTGCTTTATTGATATTTTGATGGTTTTATTTTGGGGGGCTCATGTAACTTTTTAAAAAATTGCTTGGCTTAGGATATTTTTTTGCAGACTGTTTTTTGTGCCTGTTAATTTAAAATATGTCTTGTGCAGGGTGTGGTGGCATATGCCTTTAATCCTAGTACTTGGGAGGCAGAGGCAGGGCTCTCTGAGTTTGAGGCCAATCTGGTCTCCATAGTAAGTTCCAGGGATAATCAGGGCTACATAATGAAACCCTTTCTCCAAGAAACCAAAAGAGTCTTGTGAATAGCACATTGTTGGATTATTTTTCTTATGCTTTCTGCCAGTCTTTGTCTTTTGATTGGAAAGTGAACCCATTTACACTTACTGGTACAGAGGGAGTTAACGTCTATCATTTGCTTTTTGCTTCCTATTTTCTTTACTTTCTTTAGTATTTAGTTAATGTTTTATGATAAAGTGTTTTAATTTCTTGGTCCTTTCCTTCCGTTTTATTCTATGGCTCTTTTCTTTGTGGGTGCCATAGGGATTGCATTTAACATCCTGAAGTTAAAGTGCTTTGATTTTAATTTATACCAGTTTACCTTCAAGAGCATACTTGGTTTCTATACAGCTCAGCTGCATCCTTGTTTCCTTTTAGCTTTTGATATCATAAAATTGTACCTTCTTATGTTATATATCCACAGTCTAATAATTGGATTTTTAAAAGTGCCATGTCTAAAATCATGTGGAAGACAAAAATGGAATTACGTCTAAAGTTATAATGTTAATTTTGATAATTCTTGTTCTTGTATTTGTCATTTCTCAGAGATCTTTGTTCTGTAATGCAACTTCAAGTTATTGTAGACTCCTTTATCTGAGGTTTTGCATTTTGAGGTTTCAGTTTAGCTGTGGTCAACAGAAATTCAATATTTATATTTATTGGCCTTTATTCTTTTTATTTTATTTTATTTTATCTTTTTGAGACAGGGTCTCTAGCCCCAGGTGACCTGGAACTGACAGAGATCCATCTGCCTCTGTCTCTTAAGCACTGGGCCTTTATTCTTTTGAGCAAGGTACTACATTTATGTAACTTTCATTATAGTGTAGTACTTGTCTTATTACTGTTGTTAAGGTTTTATTGTGCTTAGTTTATTAATAAATAAATGCATAAACATGTGCAGGTAAAATATGTAAGTAGTTTGACACTATCCACAGATTTTGATACACACATGGAAGGGGAGGATGTCTGGTAATGTGTCCCTGGGGAGAAGGGGCACTTGAACTGGAAAAAGCCCTCTCACCCCTTCTGAAGGATTTCCTGTAGCGTTTCTTGCATGGTGGTAATAAATTTCTTCAGCTTTTGCTTTTCTGGGACTATCTTAATTTTTTTTCCTTAATTTTGAAGGACAGTTTTGCTGGATATTCTTTTGGCAATTTTTTACATGTTGTCATAGTCCTGCTTCCTATCCTTCAAGATTTCTGATGAAAAGACTGTTGGTAATTAGGATTCCTTGTTTATGACAAATCACTTCTCATTATGCATTGAGATGGTCTTTTTTTTTTTTTTGTGAGACATGGTCTCTTGTAGTTCAGGCTGGCTTAAAACTCTTATGTACCCAAGGATGTACTTGAATTTATGATGATTCATCTTACCATCTCCGTTTACCTAGTACAGGAATTACAGGTGTACACCACCATGCCCGGTTTATACCGAGTGGGAGATTGAACAGACTTGTGTTTGTTAGGTTAGTACTCTGCCAGCTGAGCTACATTAGTAGTCTTAGTTTGATTACAATCTGTCTCAGTGAGTGTTAGTAAGTTGTTGCTGCTTATGGTTTGTTGAACATCTTAAATATTTATAAGGATGCCTTTCATTGAATTTGAGAAGTTTTTAGGTATTATTTCACAAAAAATTTTCTTTCTGGGGTCCCCAGAGTACCTATGTGGGCCTCTTGATAGGATCTTACAGATTGATTAGATTTCTTGCTTTTCTTCAATAATTTTTCTTTCTGTTCCTCAGACTTGTTATTTGTCCTGCCTTCCAAATTCACTGATTATTTCTTCTGCCTCAAATCTGCTTTTGAATCCTTCTAATGTTTTTATTTCACTTATTGTATTTTACAGCTCTAAAATTTCATTTTGTGGTTTCTTTTAAAAAGATTTTTATTTTTAACTGTGTGTATGATGTGAGTATGTGCATGTGAGTGCAGGTGTCTACAGAGGGCAAAAGAGAGTCAAATCTAGAACTGATTTGTGAGCCACCTGACATGTTTGCTGGGAACCAAATTCTTGTTCTGTTTAAATGTAGCAGTACTCTGTTAACACCAGAGACATCTCTAGCATACTTTTGTTTGTTTGTTTGTTTTTTGTGTTTTAAAATTTTTTCACAAGGTCTTATTTTATAGTACAAGCTTGTCTGGAACTGATGTGTATGTGAGGGATTGGGAGTGGTGTTGGAGGTGGAGGGGTGTGTATATGTGTAGGTCAAGGAACAATCTTGGGTGTTAGTTCTTGGGTCCATTGGCCTGGAACTTTGCCAGGTAGGCTAGACTTGATAACCTGTAAACTCCAGGGTCCATCTGTCTGCCTCCCATCTTGACATTGCTAGGATTACAGTGCATATCAGTGTATGCTGCTCCTTAATGTGGTTTCTGGGAATCCAAACTCAGCTCCCTAGGCTTGGAAACAAAAGCTTTACCAACTGAGCCATCTTCCTAGGTCTAGAACTCCTTTTTTTTCCAATTAAAATTTTTTATTGCATTTATTGATTGGTTTTGTATGTTATGGGAGGCTAGTGCTTGTGCCATGGCACCTATGTGGTGGTCAAAGGACAATTAATAATTTTTACCTTTCACTGTGGTTCCTGGGTATCAGTTTAGGTTAGGCTTGGTTTAGTGACAAGTGCCTTTGTATCTACTGAGCCATTTTGTCAGGATTTCTTCTCTCCTACCCCCTATTTTTTCTGACAGCCCAGAAATTCTTGAACCTCCTCAGCAACCTGAATTCTGGGATTACAGGTGGTATGTGCTACCATAATCAGCTCTGCTGCTTTTCTGTGACTCTGTTGGTATTTCTGTTTTGTTACTGTTTTTACCTGTGTCTTTCTTTAGCTTTCTGAGCAGAAATTCTTTGTATGATAAATTTGTGATCTGACTTTTCTCAAAGACATTTCATATTGACTCATTTCTCCCCATTGAATAGCCCACACTTCTGGTTTTGGATATGTGTCTTTGTCTCAGTTTTGTGATTAAAAAATTGGAATTTGAGAGTGGAAAGTCTGGAAATCAGATTCTCCCCATTTCACTAGAGTTTGCTGGTATTCTGTTTGTATCATGAATATGTCTATTTTCCTGGGTTTAGGGTTGACTTTCTAATTCCTCTTTTACATGAAATTTCTTCCCATTGTTATTACTCTTAAATGTTTGGCTTCTTGAAAGGGGAGTGGGCGAAGATGTGTAGAAAGGTCTAGACTTTCAGTCTCTTGAAGTCTTCATCTTGTTGGAGTTGCAACAGTGATTACCTCCCTTTCTGTCTACACATCTGTGGTCAGAAGCAGCAATTAGCCACCACGATATAGTTTCCTAAGAATGGAACACATAATCTTTATTACTGACCTTGACTCCTGCAAGCTGGGCATTGGACTCTGTAGTGATATGTCTTTGAGTGATGCTGCAAGGCTGACTGTGAAGGACACATAACCTACTGCATTAAGAGCAGAAAATCAGGACTGTGAAATGGCTTACTTGGTAAAGTGCTTACTGTGCAATCATGAGGTCCTGAGTTTGAATCTCTAGCACTCATGCAAAAGCAAGCCGGGTAGTGTGTCTGTTAATCCAGTGATGGAGAAGGGGCTCCTGATTAAGCAAGTTCAGTGAAAGACTGTTGGGGGTCCCTGTGCTCTGGGCCAGCCTGAGGGGACCAAAGAATCTCCGCCTTAGGGCGGAGGAGGTGCTGAATCAACACACACAGATTCTGGGGGCTGAGTAGGAAGCAGGCAGTGGCAAACTACTGCAAGCACCCTTTAATGGCCTTATGGGGTAGGGTCCCGAATACAGCCAATAGTAAGTCTGTCCCCAGGTAGGCACGTTCTTTCTAGATGCTGGGCTGAAGCTGGGCTCAGGACCAGCTAGAGCAGAGCACCATGCCCACGGGAGCCATTCCTCTTTTCCTCATAGCAGGTGACCTGGCTAAGGTCCACCTTGCATTATGCCCTACAAAAGACCCTGTCTGGAGAGCCCTTAAGCAACACTGATCTGCCCCTGACCTGCACATATGAGCACATACTTGAAAATTGCCCAAATTTATCTCTGTTTATGATCAAAACCAACCCTTGGAAACTGTCAGCCTTTACCTAGACTCTGCAGTGCTCTAATGGGCATGTGAGACAGATTCTGCAAGTACTGTTATAGGTGAAGATTGATTTCTGATGCTGTTTTCTGTCATCTTTAGTTTTTTTGTAACATTTTTAATAGCACTTGAAATCTGTATATATATTATTGATAATATATCAATTTTTAAATGTACTTAAGTGACTTATCTAGACTTATTTTTGTAAGAATTCTTCCATGTTCATGCATTCAACCCTAATTAGCCCAGTGAGAGCCAGACAGATGGACAGACACATCAAAATAGGAAGTGGACTATTTATTTATTTTTATCTTTAAGTGTTTTTTTGAGGCAGAGTCTCCATATAGCCCAACTGGCCTCTATTTCACAGAGATCCTTCTGCTTCCTGGCTTCCTGAGTGCTGGGATTAAAGGTATGTTCCACTGTGCTCAGCTCAGGAAGTGGGTTGTTTGGAAAAAGAAGGGCTCAATAGAAGAGGGAGGGGTTACAAGAGTGATAGGACTGTGAATCTGATCACAATTCATTGTGTACATGTATGAAATTGTCAAAAAATGCAAAAAACTCTTTGAAAGATTTTTTTACCAAGAAATCTACATTCTCAAATCTAGTCATTCAAATTTTCATGCATGAAAATAGTTTAAATAATGAGAAAGGCATATGGGAAAGGTAGGTATTCTAGATTTTCCAGGCTTAGGGAATATTCCTCTCAGCTTTTGACTGTCTAATTTTTTAGTCTTTACCTTCCAAATAACTATAGGCAAGTTTTCCATTTCCCTTTGGAAAGTGCTTGATCTCCCCCAACCCCTTTTCTGTTGTGTCACACTTAAAAGACAGTAAGCAACTGTGGTCATGAAATCTTGGGAGGACAGAAGGAAGTGGGAGGGGAAGCCATGGTGAATGTTTCCCTAAGTAATCAAGTTCTTAGAGAATATAACCACCCAACCTTTTCAAATCCTTGGCTGTAGTTTTGCCTGGGTTTTGTTTTTGTGGTTGTTAGTCTTGCTGTTTCCCATATGCTAGCTAAGAAATGATAAAGTTTAACCGTTAAATGTTTGGCATTAGTAATCCTAGCTTAAAACTGGCTATAGGATAATATGTTAAAGATAGAATGATGAGTTCTAATCAGAAAGGAAAATCTGTTTTAAAAAGATTATTAGGAAGTTCTTATCTTGGAAAACATAGAAATTTGGAAAACAAGGCGTGGCAAACAGATAGTAGCACCTAGGTTCTGCTTGGGACCTTGCTTTAGACACCTGCGTTATCCACTGCTGCCACCATGTCTGGGTGCCTGTGACTGACCATGACTTCTCAGCTGTGCCAGCCGTGTCTTTTGAAGAGTCTGTTTTCTTTGTCCTCTACTCAGTGTCTAAAGCACGGAGAAAGGAAAGAGAAATGACTGCTTCTAGGTCTCCCAAAGTTCTTCCCAGATTGGATTGGTATTTAATTACTGATTAGCTTAGATGGCAGAGTTGCCCTACAAATTTCTTACACTTTATTACCCCTGAACTTCAGATATTTTCAAAGATGTCTACAATTAAAAGCTTTATTTAAAAAAAATGATTACTTACTTTTTCCTCCCTACTTTTCCATTTTCTTTTTCTTTTTGCCATCTTGGATTTTCCCGTTTCCAGAGCTGTGGACAATGCACTTCTGTGTATAAACTACCAACTCTATCTTGGCATGGGAATGCATCCTGTAGCATATGTTTGTGTTGACCCTATTTTCAACTTATTTTTCTTTCAGATTGTTTTTCTCTTAAGAGTTTTATGAACACTCTGAAAAGGAAAGAAACTGCTTAGACTCCTTGAAGACAGCCTTATAATGCCTTTCCTCTCTGCCACTAACTCAGATGAGTGTGGCTAGAGAAATTGATGGGTTATCTTTTGTATTGAATAATTGATGGCTAACTCTGCCTTATTGCTGTGTATCAAAATAGCAAAGAGTTTCCTGTTGCTAGCTATTTAAGTATCCTTTAAGAAGTGGCCTTGGTTAAATTATCAAGCAGAAAATACTTTTAATCTAGAAAAATTGTTATGTACCCACTGCTAGCTACTGACATAGGCATTTTCTTTTGAACAAAGAGGGAAGTGAAAAGAGAATTTAGGAGTCCCTGCCTTTTTCCTCTTTCTAGTGTTATTATACAGCTGTCTGACTTATGGAATTCTGATTGCTTTATTCTCTTGCTTTGCCTCCAACTTTTATACTATTTTTACATTTCCTCACGTGCTACTCTGTTGCTGTTTTGTATTCATCTGTGAATATTCCCTACTCCATTTTGATCATAATATCTGTATCTTTTAACTGAGCTCTGTGAGTGAATTCTCTGTAGCTAAATTATTTTGTTATCTTCAAGAATTTGTGCATTGCAGAAGAGAATCCTAGAGAATCTTACCCAAATTTGTATTATTGTGGTTGTTGTTGGCCTTTTTGAAACAGTGTCTCTTTAACCCTAGCTGCCTTGAAACTAACTCACTATTAAAGTTGACTTCATGGTTCCCTTTTTTTTTTTGGTCTTTTGAGAGTGTCTCTCTGTAGACCAAGGTAGCCTTGAACTCACAGATCCACTTGCCTCTGCCTCCTGATGCTGGGGTTAAAGGCATGTGTCAGTATGCCCAGCTTAAAGTATGATTTCATTTTTTAAAAACAACAAATAAAATAATGTTGTTTTTCCTTTGTCTTTCTTAAAAATTAGGATTATTTGTAGTTGTTGTATAGAATTATTTAGTTAAATCTCTATGGTCTTTTCTTTTAGATTAAGTTATATATTCATAGGCTGTTTATTAAATGAAGCTTTTGAAATCTGTTTTACTGATCTGTATCATATCTAACTATGCCAGTATTTCCTTCCTTGTCTGACGTGAACTCTAAAATTACATGAACACTTTCTCTTGTTTCCTGGCATTTCCACTCAAACTTGTTCCTCATTCTTAGTTGGAAATGTGTCCATAGTGTCGTTTCCTTTAAAAAGTTAATATAATGGTTAAAAAATGCTACCCAAGCATATCAAGATTTTATTTATTTAATTTTTAGAAAACTGCATGCAGATAAAAGTTGTGGAATGCCTAACTTTTTTTGCTATATTTTTCTTCTAATTTTATATTATTGTTATAATGTACCCATTTCTACTACTTGACTAGGCAACAACTAAATTGTGTCATACTGTTTAATTTTCTGGGTTCTTGATTTTAATCCATTCACAAACATGCCCCTTATTCTGTAAGCCCCACCATGTTTGAGCACATTTGCTGCTCATCAGTTTCCCCCTCTCCTGGGGCCTTTTGCCCTGCCCTGCCCTGCCCTGCCCTGAATTCATTGCTCTCTAGACTTGCTTTGTGTAGGCTCCCTGAGATGCCCCTCACTGTCATTCCTGGGATTCTCTTTCAAGTTGAATTCTTCAGTTTCTAGAACCTAATATTTTCTTTCATAGTTTTCCACTTTTATTTTAAGAGGGTCTGTCTTTTAGTAACTTCCTGAAAGAGTGCTTGGTAAACAATTACTTGCTTATTTTAAAATATCTTTGTTATGTACAGGATCTCAGCCTGCCTATATGTGAGTGTCCTTGACGTATAGTGTTTTTCTATAGAGTTCTAGACTGGAAGTAACTTGTCCTTAAGATCAGGCTTTGCCCAGTTCTTTAGCTGCTAGTGTTATTAAAAATGGCAGTGCCATTTTTGATTTCTTGTTCTTTTTATGGCATCTTTTCTGGCATATTTTAGAGTCTTGACTTCTTCAGCATTCAGAAAATACATGAAGCTATGCACCTTTTTAAAAAGAAATCAGTTTTATTGGATAGTCATATAACTTTCAATTTGAAAGCACATGCTTGACTTGGAGATATATTTGGTTGGTAAAATGCTTTCCTAGATTTCCTAGAAATGGAGCCCTAGATTCAATCCCCAGCACCACATAGACTGGACATTGTACTGCATGCCTCTAATCTAGTACTCCAGAGATAGAAGCAGAAGGATCAGAAGTTCATGTGTATTGCTCACTACCTGGCAAGTACAGGCCCGCTCCCCCCCCACCCCCGCCCATGTACATGAGACCCTTTTCTATTTTGTTTAAAAATTAATTCGTCATTGTTAAACTTTTCTGAGCCTTTCTGTTACAGGATTTAAGATTAAGTAAATTTATATGCATTAAGTGCTTAAAGTAGTGCCTAGCATGTAGTAAATGCTTGTAGCACGTGTAATGATTGCTTATGGTATGATCTTTTGGTTTGAGTTTTGTACTTCCTAGCTCCACACCTTGGGCAAGTTCTATTTTCTTTGAGACTTACTTTCTGTCTCTGAGAAATTAAACTCTACCTTTCAGATGTTTATGAGGGACACGTGAGGATATACGTGGGAAAAAAATGTTCAATACACATTATGTACTGCTTTTATCTTTTAGACTTTAAATTTTCCATATTTCAGATTTTTAAAAAAATTACTAAAATGATGACTGGATTTTCTGGCTTATTTTTAAGAATACTGCTAGATTGCTTGTGATTTTCTTGGAGATAAGTATGAGCTATATGAACCTTAATTAAATGCTAAAATTGATTTTTCAAGATGTTATTTCTTAATGTATTAAGCTGAAGACAAAAGGTAGGAAAATAGTTTTGAGAAACTTTGGCTTTACTTCATATTCTATATTGAATCAATTGATTTCTAGCTGGTGGGAATATGTATCCAGGTTCTTTCTTTCTTAATGATATTTGAGATTAGGAAAAAGTCTGTACTTTGGATATCTTCAATATTAATGTAATTTGAAGTGTTAACTCAGTTTTGCTAATGGTAGCTTTTTTTTTTTTTTTTAAGGTTTTTGGATTCAAAGCATAAAAACCATTACAAGATATACAATCTGTAAGTATGCTTTCTTATTTGTATGCTTGCTAGAATAACTAAGTGAAAGTCATTTCCTAATTATAGAGATAAAAATGTATTTTAATAGAACTGTGTTGCAGAAACAGTTGGTTGAAGAAGTAATATTGAGGGGACTGTTGGATCATCTACTAAGTGAGGTGATGAGGTACAACAGTGTTGGTACAGACTCATGTTACTTGATCTGCTTTAAATGACTTGGCATCTAGCCGGTCTTTGAGCCCATAATCATGTGATAATTTGAAATGTAATCTACAGAAGCAGAGCTTCTGTTAATGTTAATGATGCCTTCTGTGGAGACGGACTCCAGGGTGGTAGATATACTTTTGTTTATTCTGTGCCTATTGGTTCATTGAGATAGCTTTTCAAATATCCTCTATATATAACCTAAATAAGTTTTATCTGGTAGAAGATTCTAAGGATTGCCCATTTGATAGACCTAGTTGGCCTGTCTTTAACTTTGTTTTTTTCTTTTGACTTTTGGAGTAGAGATGTGAAAAGGGTAAAGAGAAAAGATTGAAAGGGAAAAAATTAGCTGTTCTTTCCTTAGACTTTTTTCTTTCTCCCAAATACTGTTTTTTTGCAGGGTGGGGTTGGGATGGGGGCACAGGATCAGCCTAGATTTCACAGGGATTCATCTATCTGTTTTCCAAGAGCTGGGATTAAAAGCTTGTTCCACCATTCCTGACTTTGATTATATTTTAATTTTAGAAAAGGTCCATAAAACTATTTTTCTTCATGGCCTTTTGTTTCCCATGTCTATAAATTATACAATAGGAGAATAGTGTGTAATGTTGAATACCAATAGACAGTTAACCATTTTTTGTAGACTTTATCAACTATAAGTACAAAGTTCTCTCTTCTGCCTCCAGTAGGCATTTGAATTTTTAGCCAAAAGAGTGGAAGATTTTCTATTCCTTGTAGCTTGTTGAGTGTTGTTCTCCACCCCTCCCGCTTAGTCTTCAGTGACCTTTTTGTTTTGGTTAAGACCTCAGAAATACTCATGCAATAGTCCCTAATGTTTCTCTTAGTAAGCTTTTGCTGACTTCAGGTTCAGAGAGGTGCAGACATTCAGTTAGTGCTCATCACATGGTAGGCATAATAAAGCAAGTTGTAGATACAGAAGTAACAAGATGCAATTGCAGTCCTCAGGCAGCATATAGTCTAATGTGAAAGTTAAGACAATTTATTATGGAAGAGTTAACTTGTATAGAAGTTAGCCAGGAAGAGAACAATGGAAATAGTTCTTGTGTGCCTCATAGGAAGGTTTCTTAAAGGAAGGGAATGATTGAGGTGGATTTCTGATACATTCTTTTACTACTCCTGCCTAACAACAGCAGAACGTTTCTGTTTTATTTCTTTTAGTTTTAGAATAGCAATTATATATGATAATGTTTCTCTTTGCAAATATATGAAGATCTTAAAATATTTTTATTAGGTATTCTCACTGGGGAGCATCATTAGGGTTAGCTCTCAAACTGAAGAGGAGAGGACATGCACTGTAGGAAGGAATGGCAAGTCAGGAGATTGTTAGCATAACGGTGTTTGAAATGTGGCAGATACATCATTTTGGGCAGATTGTGTTATGTACATGTTTATGTGCAATTAAAATAGTAAAAGGTACCCAAGTTCAGGTGAGCCCAGCTTACAAATGATCTGTGCAATCAGGATCTCTTCCTTTTTTCTTGAACAACTTCTTTTATAGCAAGTTTTATTGTAAGTACCATAATTGTTTCTTTGGAGAAAAATATGAAGCTTTGTATGTTTTGAACAGCTGGAGTCAGAAGTTGTTTTTAAAAAGGACAAGAACTGCCGAAAGCTGGAATCAATTAAATGAATCATTTTAGACTCAGGCAGTCAGGACTGGAGATTTAGAGTCCTGATAGGGAAGTAGAACGACGCTAACAGACACATTCTGCCTGGGTCTAAATTTTATTCTAGTTTAACATATCCAAAGAACAGGGAGGAAATTGTTTTCATTCTTGTGTGTAGTGGCTTCCTGCCTCCAGAATTTCAGGATTAGGCTTATATTATCTGTTTTGTAGGTCACTTATGTTATTATGGTTAAAGTTGGCATTGGGTCATAGCCTTGGAACTTAACTGTGTTTTGGAGCATGTGATTCTCAAATTAATGAGATATCTCTTTATTAGTGGCTTTTGGTACATACTAATTCTCTGTCCTGTGGACTGCAGACTTGAGAACTGCTGAGTACCTGAAGGAGTTCATTTAGTACAGCCTTCTCATCTTACAGATAGGGAGTCTGGGGCCTGGAGAGGTTAAGTGAGTTGGTGAGGGCACACAGGTACACAAGCTAGCAGATTGCCCGCTGTTTATACCAGTAGCCCCTATGTTTTGCTTTTATTTGACTTACCCAAATTTTATTTACTTCGAAAGTTTCAAGAACTACAAAGTTATATTGTAGTTTCTGATATTCTGTTTCCCCTGCCTATTATGTATCTGGTTTTAGGCAAGCGAGACTAGCACAGCAGATGTTTTTGTTTTATTTCTTTTTGTCTGAGGATAGTAGTTACATGTTATATAAATCTCTTTCTTAGAAAACATAAATTTGAAGATTTAAATTTAAAAGTATTTTCACTAGGCCTACTCATAATAGTATAGTAAACCTTTTATAGCAGTTATGTTGTACACAAGGAATTATTCATGTAGACTTTTTAATAGTTTTTGTATTTCACTGAATATTTGACGTATTTCATCATTTTGTGGCCAGCACTTAGCTGTGTTATTTTTATCTGTTCAGATTTCTTTTGTGAAACAGATAGCTTCATGGTAAAGCATCAGGATGAGCCTTTCGTACTTTAGCCTGTCAAGTCCCACTTCTGCAGGCTTTTCCTATTTGACTGTCCTCCCAGTTTTTAAAACTACTTCACTGCTTCATTTCTCTTTTTTCATATAAGCCAGTGTAAGGTAATGATAAAAATATCTTTTGAGTTTTAATTATAAAAAATTTAAATGCCTAAATCTCACTTGTTATTTTTCTAGTATGTTTCTAATAGTATGTTACTTATGGAGTTCTTTACTGTAAACCTTTGTCTGAGCACTGACTGGTATCACCACAAGCCCCATCATGTTCTCTCCCAGGCCTCCTATGCTTACTGTAAAGAGATGTATACAGCTTGTTTACTTTCTTCCCTTTATATCAATTTGACAAATACTGCTTGTGTTAGAAAGTTGGCTTTGAATAAAATTTGTTACTGCTTTTACATTTAAAACTATAAGTTTTTGATTTCGGTTTTTTTCTGTTTTTTGTTTGTTTGCTTGTTTGATATTTTTGAGATAGCATCTCCCTGTAGCCCCAGCTTGCCTGGAACTCACTATGTAGACCAGACTGGCCTTGATAATCTCAGAACAGCTCACCTCTGTATCCTGGGATTAAAATATGTCCCACCATGCCTGGCTAAAGCTTTAATTGTATGAAGCAGTAGTAGAAAAAGTTGGATTTCACTTACCAAGGATACTGAGTGTGAGCTTACCATTTACACAGTGTGATTTGGGGAACTTTTAGATGATCTTATCTAAACTTGAGCTTTCTCACATGAAAAATGAGAATTAAGGAGGCTTATTACTCATTAGCGTGGTAGGCAGTGTATCAGTCTCTAAAAGCTAATATTAACTGTTATTGCAAAATTGTGAAATGGAAACAAAATTGTGGTCCCTCCTTTGTAAGGTGGGTGCATCTTGTGGACAGTTATTTTCAAAAATCATATGCCATTTTGTGACGTGACCATCAAGCCAAATTTTGATTCTTCCTTTCTCTACCTCCCCTCTCTGTTTTTTTTCTTTGATGGAATGAAGCATGCTAGGCAAGTGCTCTACTATTGATCCAGGCTCCAAACCAGACCTTTTGATGCCCTGAGAAAGGATGGCAATCTGAGACAACTGAATATGCATGAAACCAGCATTTAATTTTTGATAAGCTGTTACAGGACCAGTTTCTTAGAATTGTATTCTTCGCTTTACATAACACTTGGCTCCTTACATAACGCTTCATTGTGAACTTTTACTGCTGTACCTATCCAGCTGGACATGTGGCCCATGCATTTAATTCCAGAACTTTGGGAGGGTGGAAGTGGGAGGGATCAGCTCAAAGTCAGCCTCGGGTACAGGAGATTTTGCCTGAAAAACAATCACCGAAAGAAACAGCAAAATAAAAACAAAAAAGAGGAAAAAAAAGAAAGTGTCCCTTTTGTCCAGTTCTCTGCTTTCTATCATCACCTTTTGTATAAGCAAATGCTAAATAAATTTAAGGAAGGATGTATGTCATTACCAAATAAATTTTCTTTTTGCAAAACATATTAAAATACTTAAAGGGGAAAGCTTATTTTGGATGATGATATAAAAGTTGATTTACTTAAGGTTTGGTCAGCTAGAAATCCAGTGGATTGAAGTTTATTTTTAATTTAATCTTCATGTGAATTTGGTTTTGAAATTCTTTAAGGTTGAGGAACTATATAGATGTTTTGAGGTGGTGTGCAAATTAGGGTGTGTATATTTGTTTACACAATTTGTGACAACATCAATAAACAACACTGTTATTTCCAACAATATTAATTATGAATTATTATTATTATTATTGGGTTTTTGAGACAGTCTCCCAGTAGCTCCAGCTCACCTGGAATTCAAAGAGATCTGCCTGTCTCCACCTCCTGAGTGCTGCAGTCAAAGGTGTACTTCACTCCCAGTCAATGACGTTTGTATCAAGGAGAAGGGCCTGGTTTAAAACATTTAGTAAGTCCTGTGTCTGGGTAGATGGCAGTGCTCAGGCATTCTTTACATTTCTTTGTTCTTATATTTTCACTTTGTTTTGGTCTTTTACTGACAGTGTCTCTGTAGGCACAGCGGGCCTGGAACTTGCTTTGGAGGCCAGACTGGCCTTGAACTCTCAGAGAACTACTCCCTGCTTCCCTCATGCAGGGATTAAAGGCATGCACCACCATGACCAACTTATTTTCACTATTTTTACCATGTATAAACTAATAATTTGAGGTTGTATATGACCATCTGTCAGGTGAATATTGAAAGTAATCAGTTATTCACAGGAACTTGTGAAATAAAAAAGTACGTGGTAATGGCATATATAGTTTCCATCAGGGAGATTTGAAGGTATCAATACAGATGAATTTGCTGATGTATATTGTGTTTATTTTAAAGTTGTCACAAATTGCATAAGCAAATATATATGCTTTAATTGCATCAGACATGTATTTAACATTTTAAAATATGACTTTCTTAATTATAAGATTTATAACTACTTCATAGAATTCTTGGAATTAACTGAAATGGTGACTAGAAAAATTCAGCACAATACCTGGCATATTAAAAGGTTCAGAAAGTTTGGTATTATTAATACTCTTTCTTCTAAGTATGAAAAGTAACTATGCCACATTTTAACTTTTCTTCTAGATGTGCTGAAAGACATTATGACACCGCCAAATTTAACTGCAGAGGTATGTATAAGTCTAACCATAGTATCTTGTATAACTTAAAACCAGCAGATTGTCTCTTATTGCCTAGTAATAATCATCTAGATTATTTGAAAATGTTATCTTAAGCATAATTTTCAACAATTTTCAAAGGTGAATTTATTTTCACTATTGTATTTTAGGTCATACAGATCTATCAATTGTTAGGAAAACTGAAGAATAGAATTAGGAGAATTTATGAGATGAGGCAAGGAGGCAGTAATCTATGAGACAGTTGGTGCTATGTTATAAGCAATTATAGGGAGAAAGCAGGAGTGTTCTAAATGTTCTGTATTGAAGAGTGAAGTAAAGATAAGAAAAGATAAAACAAACAGTCTGGATAAGAACAGCTTGATAGATGAGAGGTGGGGGCTGCTTTATTTAATGAGTTCTACCACAGACATAGGTCAGTTTTGTCTCAAAGCCCAAAAAACCATCCACTTCATTTATAGATGCTTCTATGGTAGTCAAAAAGAGTAGATGAGTCCCGTGTGATAGATTGATGAATTTGCCATTGGTCTCTGCTGAAAAATCTAGAGTAAATGTTCAGGTAGATGATGATCTGAGAATTTTGAAGCACTTATATCTTAAGTTTGAACATTTCACTAAGAATGTTCCTTCTGTAGGGATAGAGGTAGGCTACTGCTTAGTAGGAAAACATGCCACAGTTGAAACTACTCTACTTTGAATGTACATTTTGACAGATTTTTTTCTTTTTGTAAATATCATGCATGAGCATAGTCTTTGCATTATTTCTGTCTCTTCCAGTTCCCCTCCAACTTCTCCCATGACCCCCTCCATTCCTTCTCAATATTTTTTTTCTCTTTGATTATTGTTGTTCCACAAATATGTACATCTATAGATAGTTATATATAAAAATAATCACCAAGCCTTTTAGTGGTACCCTTAACAGATTGTCTTGAATACAGTTAGGCAGATAACTAGGTGAAAGCAGTCCTGACACTTAATAGTACTGTGTCCTTGCCTACCAGAGTGCTCTCCTTTAGACCAGATTATGATGACTTGGTTGAGGATAAAAGTCATAATTTTCACATGTTCAGATAGCAGATTATTAGAGCCATTGTATCTGTCAGCGTTTTTGATTTTTGTTGTTGTTGTTCCTCCTTTTGAAACAGGGTCTCCCTATATCCCTAGTTGCCTAGCTGACCTGGAACTCACTATGTAGACTAGGCCTTGAATTCACAGAGGTCTGCCTGCCTCTGCCTCCTGAGTGCTGGGACTAAAGGTGTGAGCCATCACACCCAGCAGGATATTTTTTTTTCTTTTAAGGCACAGTCTCATGTATCCCAGATTGGCCTTGTACTCATTATGTACCGGAAAATGATCTTGAACTTATGATCTTCCTGTCCTTACCTTCCAGTTGTTGAAATTTCAGGCATGCACAACCACCTCAGATTCTGTGTTTACCAGGTGCTGGGGATGGTGCCAGGGGTTAGTGCCTGTTAGGAAAGTGCTGTGACACAATGAACTACCTCCCCAGTCTTCATTCAGGAATTTTAAGAATCTTAATAGAGTAGAACCTGTGCAGATACTAGTAAGATAAAAATCAGCAGTGATAGAGCTAAACAAAACAAAAAAACTCCCAAACCACCAAACTCAACTCTGATTATAGGGTTATAGGGAACAAAGAACTCCTAGGTTATTTTTTGGGTCTCGCTGTGCAGTCCTTTGTTAGCCTGGAACTCAGTCTGTACACCAGGCCGACCTAGAACTCACAGAGCTTTCTGGTTCCCCACCCGACAAGTTCTGGGGCCAAGGGCATGAACCACCACACCTGGCTAATCTTAGGTTCTTAATTCTTAATGTCTGAAGGCCTCAATCTTGATTTGATAAAATTTACTACGATTGTATATTTTTGTAAGTAATTTCATTTTTTAAAAATAAATGTCTTTAAGCTAGTATGCGTGTGTGTGTGTGTGTGTTTTACAGTTGTAGTACTGTGATACTATTTTAAAATGACCCATTGGTATCTTTATCTTGTGAAATGTAAAATTCAGTCTTTTTCACAGTTTATTAATAATCTGTACTTTCTTAAATACATTTTGCAGTGATTCAGTAATAACTGTTATTATTCCTCCTGTTAGAAATTACTGCTGATAAGAGCTTGTGTGGCATCTGTTTGGATTGAGCTGTACCCATAGGCTGCCATTGTGTAGCAGTTTCCTCCTTCCAAAAGTGTGGAGCACAATGCTTGTCTCCTTGCCTAATGAAAACATTTAAGAATTACTGCGTCCTTTATTTAAAAACAAGGTTCATAAGCCATAATTATTTTTCCCTTAAAGTCAGGTTTCTGTTAAGCACCAATACATTTATATATAACATTTCTAAAGTTAACCTACTTTTAAAAGTTTAGGATATTTTTTTCTGACACTGAGGTTTATCTTTTTACAACAGTTGCACAATATCCTTTTGAAGACCATAATCCACCACAGCTAGAACTTATCAAACCCTTTTGTGAAGATCTTGACCAATGGCTAAGTGAAGATGACAATCATGTTGCAGCAATTCACTGTAAAGCTGGAAAGGGACGGACTGGTGTAATGATTTGTGCATATTTATTGCATCGGGGCAAATTTTTAAAGGCACAAGAGGCCCTAGATTTCTATGGGGAAGTAAGGACCAGAGACAAAAAGGTAAGTTATATTCCATGTTTTTCTTTTCTTCTTTGTAGACCCAAAAATTTATTGAGGAGCAGCTTTTTCCCCCAATTCTTTTCTCTCTAGTTTTATTGAGACATAAAGACAAATAAGAATTAAACATTTATAGTATATGATACGATATTTTGAGAAATGTATGCATTGTCCTCACCATAGTCATATTCTCTTAACATCGCCTGCTGTTCTTTTACTTCAGCAGTAGTGAGAGAGCCACTTTGGAGTTTTTAAGTTATTAACATTTGTACGGTTGTACAGTAGGCCTTCAAGTCTTTTTTTTTTTTACTTGTCTAACTGAAATATTTCGTACAGTATCTTTCCTCTCCGTTACCCCACAAAGAGAATTGTAAGAGATAGTAGTTGCTAAGTTATTTTTACCTTTTTTTAAAGATAGAATCTTCCATATAATTTGAGCTGCTAGCCTCAAACTCGTCATCCCCCTGCCTCAGCCTCTAAAGTACTGAGTCTACAAAACTATGCCCAATTCTTCCAGAGTTGGTTGTTGTTTAGAAAGTAAAGCACTGTGTAATGTATCATGCACTGCCTGTGGAAGCTAGAGGAGGGCATTGGATCTGGAACCAGATCGTGACTGGCTGCCACGTGGGTGTTGGGAATGGAACCCTGATCCTTTGCAAGAGCAGCCAGTGCTGAGCCATCTCTCCAGACCCTGCTACCATATTTTTAAAATAATGCTAGCAAAATTACCCATTAACTATAGCACACATTTGATTTTACAAAATCTTTATAAAGTTTAATTAAATCAAAGCAATGTTAATAACAAGTAAACCTGTTATTCCTCTGGCATGTCTGAGAATAGAATATACTTGGAGAGTAAGTTGAATGCTATTACCTAGTAAAGTGTGATGTTTAATTTGATAATAAGTACCGTTCATTCTCTGAATATTTAAGTTAACAACTAATTAATGATTCATTGATTATTGGGAAACTAAAGACTATTAAAGACCTGTGGTATGTTTTAGTCTGTAGTACATTTGAAAACAAAAGCAATCTCTTTTACAAAATATTTTATTATTTTATTTTATGTGTTTGAGTATATTGTCTGCATGTATCTAAGTACATCTGTGTTGTGCAGTGCAGTGCCCACAGACATCAGAAAAGAGTGTCAGATTTCCCAGGAACTGGAAGTAGGAACAGTTGTCAGTCACCATGTGGGTGCTGGAAATTGAACCCTGGTCTTCTGTAAGAGTAGGAAGTGCTTTTAACAACTGAGCCATCTCTTCAGCCCCTAAAAGCAAACTCTTGAAAGTATTTTATACTGATTTTGTTTTCAAAGGATCTGTTTCTTTGGATAGTAAGTTGAGGAAATGTTTTATACAATTTTTTTTGTATATTTCCTTTTCTCCAAGGATAAAACCCAAACTGCTTCAGATAGATTGAAACACTCAGGATAGCTATGAATGCTGTCTAATACAAGCTCATAACTTACTTAAAACATGAGATGTTTTGTATTTTTTATTTATTTTTTTGTCATTTGTTTTGTTTTTGTAGTCTTTTGTAATTCATTTGCTCAGTTTTGGCATGTGAACTTTGTAGGTAACATCATGTCACAACATCAGAAGGTTAGACAGAGTTGCTCTAGGCAGTAAGACATTGTGACTTTGAATCTGCTACTTAAATTTTTTGTAATTATACAGACTTAACTCTAGTCTAAGTTTCTTCTTCAACTACTGCTGCTGCCTTCCTGTTTCTCCTCCTCTGACCCCCATCCCTCTCTCCTATTTTCTCTACCTTCCTCTTCTGCTTTCCTTCTTTAAATTTTTAAAAATTTTATTATTTTTATTTTTATTGGGTGTATGAGTGTATTGCCTGCATGTATGTAAGTGCACCTGTGTCCTGCAATGTCAATGGAGATCAGAAAAAGGTGTTGGATCCCTCAGAACGGGAGTTACGGATGGTTGTTAGCCACTGTGTAGGTGCTAGGAATCAATCTCAGGTCCTCTACAAGAGCAATCAGTGCTCTTAACTGCTGAGCCATCTTTCCAGTCCTCTTTCATATTTTTTAAACCATAATTCTCTCTTAATTCAGCTTCAAACTATAAATAGTAATGATTATTTTTAAGTTCTATGGTTTCATTGATTCCTCTACTTTTTTCCCCCCTTGTTTGCTTACCTTTTGTCTTTGTGACTATTTGAGTATGTAAAGATGGCAAAAGATATTTACTGGTGCACGTTCACAAAATCAAAAATTAAAAAAGTCTTGGATAAAATAGAAAAGTCATGAGCATGAATACCAGATTTAGGCTACAATGTCCCAACTCTGCATCTTATGTACCTTTCAAAACTTTGATGAAATCTGTAAATGTTCTCTCACTTAACATGCACATGGTGTATACATACAGATTTTTCCTGATCGCTTTTAATTGCACTCAGATTTTTGAAAATAAAGAATATAATTAAGAACCTTCATAGAAGAATTATGTCTCATTTTCCTCCCATTTAAAACATCAGCATCTGTTACTTCAGCAGTGAGTAGCTCTGAGTGGTTTACTTCTGCTCAATTGTAAATTTTAATGAAAGGGCTTCTGTTATATAACTTTTTAAGACAAGTGAAACTATGCCATTGTTTCTGAGTGCATCTTATATAGCTATTGAATTTTTACTTTAGTTTGATGAAAACAGATGCTGAAAATTCTTGTTTCACAAGTGAAAGAAACATGGAGCCTTAAATTTTTCTGACCAATTAAAGGAGGCTTGTATCAGATATGAGTTCTCCAAGATTCCAGATAAATTCACATTGCATCAGTTTCTTTGCTTTCAAATTATTGAGATCATTTTTGGCAAGATCTTTATTATTGAAGCTGTTAGGAAGGAAAAGGTTATGATTCATTTTAGTTTTCAAGTTGAAGTATTAAGCTGAATAAGAGTTGCTCTTTTATCCTGTTGTAGGATAAAACTATATTGCCTGGCTGTAGAATTTGCCTTCAGAGCATCTGTCTACATATATGTAGTGAAGAACTTCATTGATGCTTCCATTCCTTGACAGAACCTCTTGAGAACCCCTGGGTTGAAAGTCTTGGCTTTTATAAATTTGGTATTTTCATAGCAGAAGGTTTTTTCATGACAAATCACCCACAAGCTGTGATTTAAAACTTGGCATGCAGCAAGTAGTAGAAATCTTTGACTATAATAGATAAGGCTCTCAGGATTAATGTAAATCTTGCCACCCTGTGTATAGAGATGAGCAGAGCTGTGAGTGGTGAAGACATGAAAAGCATCCTGCTTCACCATGCAGGAAAGCCGGATGTGCTGTCAGGCATTAAAATGTATCTACAAGATACAGAGATTTCTTCAAGAGGTTTTATTTTTTGATGGTGGGACAGGGGAGGCAAGGAAACTTCACTGTTTTGAAAATATTTCCTGAAGTTCACAAAAGCACTTTATTTGCTCATTGGTTATATCACCATGCATTTATTTGGTGAAAATTTGTACATTGAAAAAATCAAATGCTGGGAACTGGAGAGATGGCTCAGTTGTTAAGGACACTGGCCACTTTTGCAAAGGACCTCAGTTCACTTCCCAGCACTCACATGGTGGCTAACAACCACCTGTAACTCCAGTTACTTGGAAGTCTGACACCATTTTCTGACCTCCCCAGGCATTTCACACACAGGTGCACTTAAGTACATACATAGAGACAATACACTCAAACACATAAAATAAAAATAATAAGAAATCAAATGCTGATAAGCAATACTTCTAATTCTTTCATGGCATACTTCGTAATTTTAAATAAAATTGCCAGTTCTGGGGGAAATGGATGAGAGTGTTTGATCGCAGCTATCTTTCTCCTGTCTGTGAGCTACAAATGTTTTGACTTTTCCTTCTTTCTTTGTCTTTTTCTTTCATGGTGTTGATTATTGAGCCTAGAGCATTGCACATGATAGGCACACATTCCACCATTGATCTGTGTCCTCAGGCCTTATCCAACCATTTCTGAGCTGTTTTCTTGCCTACATTATGTTGAGCTATTTGGCTTTTTTGGATGTATCAGTCAAGGATTCTGAATTGGGATGGATATTGATTTTGTAATGGGCTAGACTTTTCTAAGCCATACTATTGACTTGTTCGGTCTTTTTTCCTTCCTCTTAAACATACCTATCCTGTCTGATATAGGGACTTCAGAATAGTTGTTTTTTTTTACTGCTGATGGGGAGATGTTGGTATGCAAAAATCACTTGGGATAGGTAGTCTGTCTTATGTTCATGGATAAGAGTAAAATTCAAGCATACTTAAACTTTATTTTTTTTCCTATGTTTCCAGTTTAAATTAGATCCAGGAGAAGTCATCATAGTCAAAATGAAGTCATATTTTAATTTGTCAGTGGAGGATGGTCTTGTCTTCAAAATCTGGCAATATTGTTAATTCGGTTTCTTTCTAGAGGTGAGAAGAGGGTATTTGTTGAAATAACAGCAAGTCTTGTGTGATTTTGCAAAGTAGGATCAGCGGGAAAAGATAGCTAGAGAAGTATTTATGAAAAGGCAACCTGAAGTTTCTAGTGTCCTTTGGTAAATATGTAACAAAACCTCCTTTCTCAGTATTACCACTCTAGGCACCAGATGCTCTCCATTTCCCCAAATGAGGGTGATAAATAGAAACTGGAGAGTTTGTCACAGTGTTAAGGATATACCAGTAAAAACTGTTAAAGATAGAGACTCATTAAGTAATTTAGCATCTTAGAGTCAAATCACTAGGATTCATTGTGCTTGACTCATGCTTAATAACTATTTGTAGACCATGTCTTCTTTAAGGCTCTCCTGAAAGGTTCAATAATAATGATGGATTATCTTTTAAAAAAATTATTTTAATTTCATGTATATGAGTATTTGCCTGCATATATGTACGTGCAAAGCCTATGGAGGTCAGAAGAGGGCATCAGGTCTCCTGGAATTAGAATTATAGACTGTTCTTAGCTGCCACATACATGCTAGGAATCAAACCCAGGTCCTTGGCAAAAAGCAGCTGGCTCTTTAACTGATGAGCCATTTCTCTAGCCCCTAGATTATCTTTCTTTACCAATAATACAGGAATTAATAAACACCTGAGTTGAGGTTAGTTTGCTGATCTTGTAAATACAATGCTATCAGTCTCCTTAAAATTTATGCAGTTTATTTTAAAACTTTCAAATATAAAGAAAAATGAAATTGTGATATTTATAGGAATATGGTTGGAAGTGGAAATCATTATGTTCAGCAAAATAAACTAGACTCAGAAAGACTTGTTCTGTCATGTGAAGAACCTACATTTGAGTTGTGTATGGCATGTGTGTGCGTGTGTACAGGTCATGAAACTAGTAAGAAGACCATGAGAAGGAAGAAGAGATCTTACGGGAAGATGGGGAGGGAAAGGGAGGGTAATAGAATATATTATATATGCCATGAAAGCAGAAGGGAGCAAGAGGAGGAAGACTAACTAGGGCCTTGCAGGGGGAAAGGGAGCGCAGTGGGGGAAGGGACGAATCAGAACCAAGTACAGTGATGCATAAGAAGATGCCATAGTGAAACTCATTATATGTTGTCTGCTAACAAAAAATTAGCAATATAAGAACTTTCAAAGTTGTCACTTTTTTGCCTAATGGTCATAGTGGTAGTGAAATGTATTTTAAGCAAGGGTGACTGACTCAGAATGACAAAAGCTGCATAACTGCATATTCTCATGTTTGGATTCATGTGTGTGTGTGTGTGTGTGTATACATATATATGCTTTTTTCTAGTTTGTGGGGTGTTCGCGTGTGTATATCAGAGTAAATGTGGGTAAAACGTAAAAGCACAAGAGACGGTGAAGAGAGATGCCAGGGTAAAGGGATGTTGAGAAGACGCATGTGCCATGAAAGTGGTAAAGAGGGAAGGGTAAAAGGGACTGACAAGGGGAGAAGAGAATCAGCTATTACATTTTGCCTAATATTTTTGTATGATAATTTAAAAAATCCCATGTAGAAATAGGTTTGCCTACTTGCCATTATTTCTTCATAAGTTGAGCTTGTAGATTTGCCTTTGTGTAATTGTAAACGAGAATGACTGGGGATGAATATGTTTATTTTGTACTTTGTACAAGATTAATTTCATTGCTGTCTTTATCATTGTACTTATTGTACTTGCATTCTTTGAATTATGGAGGGACAATAAGAAGCTGAGGAAAATTGTGTTCCAGGGACATTATAAGAGCAAAATCTTTTTTTTTTTTTTAATTTGAGGCAGTTGTCATGTTTTTGTGACAAATTTGTGGGCTTTGCATAGCGTTTCTGAAGAGGCTGACATATGGACATGGTACCGATTGGATAGCAGCATTATGGGCATAAGCTGACCAAAAAAATGTAGCATTATGTTCTTAATGCCAGATAATATTTTAGATTTTAAATGTTGCAGAGAAATCAAATAATTGATGCTACCTACAAAGAAAAATATTCTGAGGATGAAGTAATGGCTTAAGGGAACAAAGACATCTGTTATTCAGTAACTGTTATTCTACTTCCCTAGGAATTAACTTAATATGCATATTTGATATTTTGCTATATGAAAGTGTGGTGAATTGTCCAAAAGCAAGCCATTGGAGTATGTGTGGTTCTCCTTGCCTTGCTGCCCCCCCCCCCCCACTTCCCAAAATCTGTAAGTTAGCTTCTAGAGTTGGTTTTCATCTGTCTATCTTTGTTGGCTGCCAAATGGGTGCTGGTAACAGCCATTCATAACTCGAGTTCCAGGGGATCTGACGCTCTCTTCTGACCTATGTGGGCATTGCATGACATGGGTGCACTTAGACACATGCAGACAATACACTCATACACATAAAAATAATAAAATATTTTTAATAAAGTATGTGATAACACATGATCTTGCAGTGTTGTGGGACTGATAGAAATATGTGTTCAATACTAGGAAGTAACTGCAATAACTACTGTTATGTTGTCATTCTAATAATAGCTATATTCTTTCGTTTGCTGAATGACCGTCTTCTAATTTATTGTAATCATTCATGAAAAAAGTATTTCAAGCTTTAAGCAAATACTAGATTGAAGCATCTATATTATTTCAAAGTTTAGACATGGAAAATGTTTCTAGTTCACTGGAAGAATTTTCTCAAATATAAAATAATTTTTTTAAACTGAGTGATCTAGATTGAATTGATGATATAGAAAATAATCTTAAGTGTATGAATACATAGATGTGACATAAATAAACATTAAATACTGTGTGACATGATATTCTGGTATTGGTCTTACGGAAGTGTAGACCTGAAAGGTATGTATAATCTTTCTTTGAATTAATGTTATTTATTTAATTTATCTTTGAGATAGAGTCTCATATGTGTCCCATGAGCTAAATGTGATATAATATTCCTGCTTCAAGCCTGGCACCTCAGGAGTTGGAATTACAGGCATGAGCTAGAGCACATGACTTTGCATAGGTTTTATAATGTTTTGAAATTTTATTTAATCTTTTGGCTAGAAATGTATTCATATGACTTAAAGGATCATATGGTTCAAAAAAGTATTTATATTCATCTTCCTCTGTTGTTTCTCCCACCTCAGTTGGCTATGATATATTTTACTTCTGTAGTTGTTAATGATAAGTTGTGTGCTGAACTTACATTAAACAATGTGTTATACCACTTAAATAAAATGTAAACATTCTAAACTTTTAAGATATTTTTTCAATGTTAATTTTTTGTAATTTCTTCAGAGTAGTGATCTTTTACATAGAAATAAAATTCTACTTATTCCAGCGTTTGTCTAAGTATAATTTCTATAACTGTTAATTAGTATCTGTATATCATTTTTTATTTTAGCATCTTTTGTGTAGCAGTATTTACTGTTTTTATTCACATGTGAATTATATTAAAGGAAAGTTACTGTCCTCATTTTCCTAAAGAAGCAAATTCCATTTTATATTTTGACTATCTGCATTCAAATTCAAGTCTTCATGTCAATATTATGTATGACCTTTAGACCAAAACCAAAATCGTAAATTGCTTGTTTGGATTTCCGATATTTTATATCTTATTTTTACTATATAGTTATGTAGAAAGGTAGAGACAGAAAGAGAAACTGCAGCACATAGTCCCATAGTTGCTACTCAGCCTACATTTTTATTAGGGGAAGAAGGATGTTTATATTCAGAGTTTTTAACGCACTAGGGAGGTTGAGATGCCAGCAGTAAAGTAGAGTATCGTGAATGCTTTTCCTCTTGAACACAAGTATCATTTTTTGAAATGGTCTTCCATAGACCAAGCTGGGCTTGAACTTCTAATCTTCCTGCTTCTACCTTCCAAGTACTGGGATTACAGGCAATGGGCACTACTATGCTGGAGCAATGATTCACTTGTTAGATTTAATGTTTAGTATTTGCTTTATAATTCTGAGTTGAATTTTTCACAAGTTACATTGTGTAATAGAAAAATATTGTATTAATGAATGCATTGTTATAGGTTGTTTTAGAAAACCCAGACCCCCTTATTATTATCTTTTTCCCCAAGTGTATGTGTGTGCATGTTCACGTATGTGGAGGTGCATTGTGCATATGGGTGCAAAAGTGTTACTTTGTCTCTAGAGCCCAAAGGACAACATCAGGTGTCCATCCTCTAGTAAATACCATCCATCTTATTGACAGGGGTCTCAATGAACTGGAACTCACCAAGTAGCCTTGATTGGCTGACCAGTGAGCCTCTGCCTTCCCTGTGCTGAGATTAGCAGCCTGCCCCCTTCATCCTTTTTTAAGTGAACATGGGTTCTAGGGATCAAACTCAGGTCCCTCATCCTTGCCAGGGAAACACCTTACTGATTGAGCCATCTCCAAGCTTTTTGTTTTTTTGTGACAGGGTTTTGTTATGTACCTCTGGCTGGCCTGGAACTAATTATTGTAGCTTAGGCTAGTCTTGAACTTACAGCAATCTTCCTGTCTCAGCCTTTTTGGTGGTAGGATTACAGGCTTGGGACACCATTCTTAGTTAGGCCCCCCCCTTTAATTTATTTTTATTTTGTGTGCATGAATTTCTTTGCCTACATGAATGTAAGTGTATCTATGCCGTGCAATGCTTCACAGAGGTCAGAAGAGGGCGTCAGATTCCCCTGGAACTGGAGTTAAGGATATTTGTTAACCATCATGTGGGTACTGAGAACTGAACTTAGGTCCTCTGCAAGAGTAGCCAATGCTTTTAACTGCTGTGCCATCTCTCTAGTCCCCCAGATTCACCATTTTAAGTGCCATATGAATTATTTGTTTTTTAAACATTTGCAGTACCTAATACTTTATATGCCATTTTATACTTTTTTTGGTTTCCTCAGCAAAGGAATGAACATAGCACAGGGACATCTTTAAGTCCCTCTGTTAACAGGTTGTTGCAAAGTGTATCATTGACCTGTACTTTTCCATTTCTGGGCTATGTTCATTCTGGGCTGTAAGGTCAGCATCTGGTTTTGCTACTGCAGTTTCTGCCTCTAAAGAGCAGTATGTTTCTATCTAGTGTGCTGATTTTCATATGCTTTTGACTGGAAAGTAGGTAAGTTTGTGAAGAATTATGTGTTTAATAAATCCATATTTGTAAGAACATTAGGTATAAACAGCAGAGCTGTAGTTCAGAATCTTCATTTTGGATATACAGTGGCCTTTCTTACTGGGTTCATGGGTTAGAGCATTGTTGTCATCTTTAAATAAAAGATATTTTAATAACTGCATTTTCAGTGAAAGAAGTTATTCTGGTATTCATTTCTATTGATACTATTCTGAATTATTCTCATTGAAAATTTACAAAATTGACCATTTAAAGCCAAAATTTATATACACTTATATGTATATGTTCTTCAATGGAATAGCTAGCTCAGTTATCATAATAGTTTAGTGTAATAATAATAATGGAACTTTTCTTTTGAATTTGGCTTCTTTTTTTTTTTTTTTTTTTTTTTTTTTCTGTCCACCAGGGAGTAACTATTCCCAGTCAGAGGCGCTATGTGTATTATTATAGCTACCTGTTAAAGAATCATCTGGATTATAGACCAGTGGCACTGTTGTTTCACAAGATGATGTTTGAAACTATTCCAATGTTCAGTGGCGGAACTTGCAGTAAGTGCTCAAAATTCTCATCCTTCCATGTGTTGGAAACTTTTCTTAACATATCTAAATGTGTATGTTAAAATTTAGGAATTTACCACATTTAAAATGTATGCAGGAGAGTATATTTTTAAAGGGTTGGAATGAATAAGTTCCATTGTTTGGGTCCTTAGGCTAAGAAAGCCAAGAATAGTGGGTTTTGTAAATTATATTTGTGTAAGAAATATTCTGTAGTACAACCACTAAATGTAATCTAAATTCTGATGAGAAAACTAAAGAGCTTTGTCCTGACAGGTCCAGCATGAGAGTGGCAGTGGGATTCACCAGTTTATTGGTCTTAGGCAGGAGCCAAGTTGTTCATCTGAGGAGGACAAGGTGTTTACAGTAATGGTGACAGGATAGTAGAAATGAAAGGAGGAGATAAGACATGACATCACTCTCAAAGCATAACGAGTTAAGGATAAGATTGAGTCAGAATGTGTAGATATTTAGGTCTTGGTTCCATTCTTAAATGTGTAACGTGGTCATAGTCTTCTGCCTCTCTGAGTTTGTTCATCAATAAAACGAAGAGATTTTGAAACCTGAAACTTCCTAGTCAGGTCTTGTTATTGATGTCTACTTGTAGTTTCCCTGTCTCTTATACTAATTTCTATAAGGCCACCTCAGACTTTTGATCATGTTCTTTTCTGCTATTCTATGCTAGAGTTCTCAAGTAGACTGTTAAAGAAACTCCCAAGGCAGTTATCCAATCAAGGGAAGAATGAATGTGTGTGTGTGTGTGTGTGTGTGTGTGTGTGTGTGTGTGTGTGTGTGTGTACGTGTACCAGAGTTTTCCCTTATCCTACAAGCATGACAATTTTATCAAAGGCCCCAGATTTACTAATATAGCATGTTGGAAACTTGTAAGGAATCTCACTGATGTCTTTCTTATCAGCGTATGTTTTAAAACACCTGAGTGCAAGGCGGTGAGCAATTGGAGGTGCTTGGCATGGGAACTTGACCAGATTCGTAAAACAAGGAAGGAAAAGGATGCAAACTTATCTCAGGATAAGAGGCACAAAAGGTGCAGCTGAGACAAGAGAAAGAACACTCAGTGTAGTAAACAGGCGTATCTGTCCTACTTAGGTTGACCTCTCTCCACGAAGATTTCTGTCAGTTTTACTTTACATGCCTATAATTGCACCTTGTTTGGTTTGGCTTTGGTCTCACAATATTATATTTACATCTCTAGACTTAAAATTATTGACTACTAAAATCTTTTTAATCTTTCTAATTTTCTAGTTTACCTATTTATACCCGGTGATTTACTACTTTATATTGAAACTGAGTTAAAATACAATCATGTGGTTAAATGTGGGGTTGTATGCATGAATTATAAATGGTGCATTCACTAAAAGTATTGGAGATTGTCAGTTTCATGGAGGAAGTCTACCATTGGAGAAGTATACCTACAGTTTAGGTTGGCAGTGAGTCTGAAGGAAGTGTCACAGGCAATAGGAAATAGATTGAACCGAAGCACAACAGAAGGAAACGAGTCAGAGAAGCACTGGGACGTGGGATTGGCTGTTAGAGGATCTTGAATCCGGGTGTTAGACTTGAAACACGGTGGTATTAGAAGATCAATGGCCTTAGCTTTGTTCTAAGGACATTTGTAAAGAAAGTTAAAATTGCAGGAGGAGAAAAAATAGTAGGAAATAAAACCAGTAATGTGACCTGATTTGAGCCAGATGTTGCTAGAGCAATGAAATGGGATTTGTTTGGTTTTTCTTTGGCTGTGTTTATCTAAAGATTTTGTCAAAGTTTTGATCTTGGGTGGATGATTCACAAAAAGGAGACAAAAAGTGCATCTGAGATTTAGGGACATAAATGTTATCATTTTGTCTTTAAATCTGATGAAAGTGAGCTGTTCACATGAAGATACATAGTGGGACTAAACGCCATGGTAAAGTACTTGCCTAGCATGCACAAGGCCCATGATTCAATCCCTTGCATCTCAAAGCAGAAAAGTACTCAGTGGACACTTAAGTTAGGTCGTACTTGCTTTGGAGAGGTATCACAAATGAGATAATAATTTAGTTTTTTTTGTGTGTGAGTTCAGTAGTGTGGAGATGAAGTTTGATGTAAGGGGAGGGACAGCTTGGGTTCAGGAGGAAGAAAAGACCTCAGTGAAGCCAGTAACAGTAGTGATGAAGAGGAATGCATCTTCTGTGAAGTCTGCAGTGGTCAGCAGCATCTTTTTTTTTTCTTTTTAAGATTTTAATTGTATGTGGGGAGTGGGGAGTACAGGTGTCCACAGAGATCAGAAACATGGGATACTCTGGAGCTGGAGCTACAGGAGGTTATGAGGTGCCCCGTGTAGGTAGTATGAACAGAACTCAAGTCATCTATAAGAACAGAAAGTGCTCTTAACCACTGTCTCCAGTTCAGCAGCATTTTCTTACTTGATCATTGACTTAATAATTCTAAGTGAAGGGAAAGTCACTAGATATATATGTTATCCGTAAAAGGCTTATAAATATTAATAAAGATGATCGGTGTGGTTTCTCTATTAGGTCTTTATTTGCTAGGGCCTTATCTTTTCATTTCTTTAGAACATAGCATATCAAAGGATATATTTCAGATTCGTGTCTTAGAAGTCAAAAGAAGTTTAGTAATGTTAGACTTCTGATATTAGGACTTCTCTAAATTGTGAAATTCATATTATTCAGAAGATTATTTTCCTCGGTTTCATTTGTTATAAATTTTATGATATTTTGTTTTATGCTGTGACTAAGGAGGACAAGAAAAAGTCACTGTTTTACTCCCCCTGTACTGGGGATGGAGCCCAGGGTCTTGTGTGTACTAGTCAAGCCAATGAGCTTCTGCCCTAGTCCACAGTGATTATTTTTACGAAAACATTTTCAGCTTAATTCTTAGGGGAAATTCTAAATAACACGGATTTGCTTGTGAATTGTTTATAGTGATTCTTAAAAGTCTTGACAATGTACACTTTAGATACAGTTTAGTTAAATATGGATTATACTGTCAGTTTTCTTTTCAGATTCTAAAATCAGTAGTATCAGATCCTGAGCTAGTGGAGTTATTCATTAATAAAATTATAAGGCATTTTCATTCTGAGTGTTATCACAGCTTCGAAGCTATGGACCTTGTTCATTAGCTTCAAGTTAGACTTCATTACATAAAGACTTGCAAAGTGCCTTATTGCACTTTGAACCTTAAGTTAAAGAAGTTAAGTTGTGTGGCATATTATTGGCTTAATATTTCCCCCTTTGGGAAAATTTTTTGTGTGTTTTTCCCTCAAGATAAGTTTCTTGTAAACTCATGTTAGAATAACTTCATATGCGTTTATTAAATATCCTAATTGCTATGTAATGATTACTGCTGGTGTTTTATATGTGAAATGCATAAACCAGTATATGTTTATTAGAAATTTCATTTAGCTTGTTTAGGCTTTTATATTCTTCTCAGTCATTGGTCACATAATAAAAATGATTTTCCTCTCAAAAGAAACAATACCTTTTGGTGTTGATAATATTATGTCATGCATATACACTGTTGCAAATGTGTTTCCTTCAAGACTTGTTACCTCCTAAGGTTAATCAGTTTCTTTTCAATGGACCTTTATTTTCAAATTCTGAAGTACAGTACAAATTAGTTAATATTTTTCAAATTATTTAAGCAATTTAAAGTTTTTAAAGGTTTTAGAATTTTAATATTCATTAGTCCCCTGTTTCTAACTATAAATGAATTCGAGTATATTTTAAAAATAAAACAGAAATCCTTTCCTTTGCACTTTTCCCTTGAAATGCTAACCAAAATCAAGATGAGTTTTGAGAAGTTATGCTTAAGCAGTAATTTAAAAACAAACCTAAGTTGACAGCAAATTGTTGTTAATGGAAATGGCATTTAGAGGGAAGTTTCTGCTGAACTGTTTTCACTTGGAGTTTGCGGCATTTAAACCTGTACACATGCCAAACATTTCCCCTCATTTTTTTCATGACTGTGACTCTACATACCTGTAAAATAAATGTGGGCTACCATACCCATGCATATGTGCTTAGCATAAATTAGATTTAGTGGGTTTACTTTTTTTAAAAAAGGACATAAAGTTGGGAGGGATGTGGGGAATAGATCTGTGGGAATCAAAGAGAGAAGAGTGGGTGAGTGATTATGTACATGCTTGAACGGAAACCGCAAAGGTTAAAAATATATTAAAAACAAAAATGTGGGCTAGATGTCAAAAGATTGATCAATATTTTACATATTTTATATAATAAATATTTGGGCCTATATTGTGGAATTTATTAAAACTTTCTTGTAAATTCTTGTGAACATATAATTTTTATTTTGTGGTTGGACACATGCTAGAGACTTAGTGTGCTATGTCAATACGCTTTTACATTTATGCAGTTTACGAAAGTGTCAGAAAATGCTTCAGTTTTATGCTTATAGTAGTTTACGTAGTTTTATGCTTATAGTCATTTATATTGGGATTTTTGCATAATGATAATGTAAAGCTTTGCTATTGATATGTTACTAGTGGTCTAGTCTTGGAATTTACTATTCATGAAATGGAAGTTGACTTTCATGTCCTTAATAGTGCTTTAATTTAAGGGTTCAAATTGTTGAAAGCCTTACATGCATTGGTTATGCCTGTTACCCAATTTATTTGCACCAGTTTGTTTTGGAATAGATGAAAAGTTATTTTGTGTATATTGCTGATGATTTGTCATTGTAATAGTTTTTGATAACTTGACAGTTAAAGACATTTCCTTTGAAATTATACTAGTGTGTCTTTCAACCACGCAGATCCTCAGTTTGTGGTCTGCCAGCTAAAGGTGAAGATCTATTCCTCCAATTCAGGACCCACACGACGGGAAGACAAGTTCATGTACTTTGAGTTCCCTCAGCCTTTGCCTGTGTGCGGTGACATCAAAGTAGAGTTCTTCCACAAACAGAACAAGATGCTCAAAAAGGTTTGAACTTTTATTGGGCTGATGTCCAAAATAGCCATACCTTGAAGAGTAACCTTAAACCTTATGCTTAAAGCCTTTGGTTAGAAAGCTCTTCCAAAGGAGAGACCAAGAGATATTAATATCTTTTTCTGATTGACATCTAAGGGGCTATGATTAATTTTTTGTTGGATCTGTAGACATTTGACTTACTGTGACAATGATGAAATATAGTGGTCAATTATCCTGTTGGAAGGATGACACTGTAATTTCTCGTGAAGTTTTGTGAAAGCATTAAAGATTATATGCATACCTGTCTAATCAATTACTTTGAGTTATTTTTATATTTTTTCCCCCTAGATTTGCTGAGTATTTAGTTGTTATGTAGCTAAGAAAGAAATGGCTATGAAGAGGAAGTAGTAGAGGATGAGAATGCAAGGTAGTAACTGTGCAGGTTCAGAGAGTTACCAAGGCTTGTGTTTACTGAGCTAGGCTTAGAGAAAGAGAGAGCTCAGTGGTATATTCTCCATTTAGAATACTAAGGAGGTGCAAACATTTTAGCTAGTAATGGAGAGAAGTGCTAGCTCTGTGGAGTTGGTGCTGAAACAGGATTTTGTTTTCTCTACCATTTGCTCTTTTTTTCCTTTGAAAGAGATTCAAGAAAGTTTCACTTGTTATAAATTTAAATGTTGATTTGACTTACCAGGAGAAATATAATTGCCCCCTTTAGAATCAGAATAGCTGAAAAAAGAAAAATCATGCACAAAATTTTTTTTAATCACAAACTCATTTTCTATGTCTTTTACATAAAGAAAATTAAATATCACAGTATTTTTTAGGAATCCATCAAGTGTTACCGTTACCGTGTGTGTGTGTGTGTGTGTGTGGTTTTTTTTTTTTTTTTTAGGTAGTTAAAAAGCTTTGTTTTTCTTTATATTATCTTGAAATAGATACTTGCCTCTCCATTTCCTTGTACGTTTAGGATGTTCTATTTCTTCCAAATCTTATTTGCACTTATGTATATGAAATTAGAGATTAAGTATTTGTAGTGTATTTGTATATCTTATATTGCATTTATCATATTTCCATTTATCATATTTTTTCCTGACTTATTTCTTTCTCTGATTTCGGCAAAAACAGTTTTAGATAAATAGTGCACATCAGTGATCCACATTTTTGGATATTTCAGTAGTATTAACTTATTTTCTTCTCAGTAAAGTCTAATTAACGACTTGGTTAAAATAATTGAAATTAATACGGTTTTAAAGAGACTTGCACATGTATAATTGTGTTGCTAGGTAAAATTCAAGTTTACAATGAAATGTAAGTCCTAAGACCCCTAAGTGTTATTTGTCTTCTTGAGGGAAGTAAACAACTTGAAGATAATAAAAGGCTTTTAAGTAGCAATATAATGCATAGATCAGATGTCACAAGGATGTCATTAACTGTTAAAAAGATCATACAAGCTTACCTTTTATTTGTTGGTCAAAAAAGATTAGAAGAAATCTAGTGTGGTACTTGCTTATGGTCCCATTACTTGAGAGACTGTGAAGGCAGGAGGATCTATATATAGTTCAAGTCTAGTTTTAATTACGTAGCACACCCACTTACCGTACACCATATGCCATGCTTCCCCCGCCCCTCCCCCATAAAGAGAAGAAAGATCAACCTGTGTTATGGTTTTTGGCTAAGAGCTTTTATAATGAGCCATGGAGATGGCTCCGCTGATAAGGGTACTTACTGAGAAACCTGATGGATCTGAGTTTGATCATGGAAGCCACATGGCAGAGGGAGAGAGCTCACTCTCTCCGATCTCCACACTTTATATTACTAGTAAATAATAAATCATGGCTTGTTTCGTTTGAGATAGGCTCTCAGTTTTAGCTTAGGTTGTCCTATAGCTAACTCTAGTCCAGACTAGCAGGAATGTTATGACAGTCCTCCAGTTTTAGGCTCCCAAGTGCTGGAACTAGAAGTGTGGGCCAATACCTGACCAGGAAGTAATTTTTAAAGTAGGCATTTCTTAACAAAAATAAATCAGAAATACCCCACCCTACTTCACTCTGAAATTTCAAGCACACGTTGCAATATGAAAAGGAGAACCAGTCTTTGTGTTGCTGTAGAAGTAAAAGTGTAGTTACCATGCTTTCCTAGGGAGCTTCTGTTCAAGTACAGATGCCTGAATTCTGTTTATACTTGCATATACATAGAAAACATTTTTTAAAGTTAGTATTAGAATAGAAAGTATTTTACTCAGAATTTTAGTACAAAAAAGTTATCAAGGATTTTACATGGTTACATTTTTCTTGTCTAAATTTTGAATAAAATAAAAAATAGTGAATAGGAATGTAAGAAATATTCTATAAATTATGTTTTTTATTAATCTTTAAAAAATATTTTATTTGTGTGAGTGCATTGCCTGCATGTATTTAAGTGCGCCTGTGTCATACAATGCCCATGGAGATCAGAAGAGAGTATTGATCCCCTGGAACTGGAGTTCAGGTGATTTTTAGCCAGCTTGTGGGTGCTGGGAACTGAACGTGGGTCCTCTGCAGGTGCAGCCAGTGCTCTTTACAACTGAGCCATCTCTCCAACCCCACAATTTATGTTTACATTTATTCAAAATATCAAATGATTTGTGGTTTATTATGTTGGTTATTTATGAAACATATTTTAAAGAAGTGACATATTCTTTTAATAAAGAGAAAATGGTGTCATTTCTTTCTTTTCTTTTTTAGGACAAAATGTTTCACTTTTGGGTAAATACATTCTTCATACCAGGACCAGAGGAAACCTCAGAAAAAGTAGAAAATGGAAGTCTCTGTGATCAGGAAATTGACAGCATTTGCAGTATAGAACGTGCAGATGATGACAAGGAATATCTAGTGCTTACCCTAACAAAAAACGATCTTGACAAAGCAAATAAAGACAAGGCCAACCGATATTTTTCTCCAAATTTTAAGGTTAGTTAAAATGTTTTTGGGTAGTGCTGGTGATGTTTGTGTGTTTTATCGTAGGTATGTAGCTGAAGAAGTTTTTACTCATTTTCAGACTAAATCTTGTGTTTGTATTCTTTGATTTTTAACATTCCCAAATAGTTGCCTATCCTTTTCTAGTTACTGTTTTACCAAATGACTTCCTCCTCCCCCTTCTCTTCCTTCTCTTCCTCTTCAGCTGTACCTTTCTCCTTTCCTTTGTTTCCATCCTGTTTATACTCTTGTTTCATTTACATTTAGCAAACTTACCCATACCTTACAAACATAATAAATTACATTTAAATAGAGACAGTTATGTGAGTTAAATGAAAGCTGACTAAATATTAAATGTCTTTGGATCTTAAATTTGTTTTTAGTTGTTTGCAAGATTCTTTTAGAATCCTCAGGTTTCCATTTTCTTCTGTTTCTATAAATCTACACTTTTATCAAATGTTAGCGCTCCTTTTTTTGGAGATAGGGTCTTGCTATGTATGTAGTTCAGGCTGGTTTTGAACTTAACAGTCTTCCTCTGTTAGCCTTACCTGGCAGTCATTTGATTTTTAAATGTCTTTCTCTCTAGCATTATTTTAATATTGCAAAAAGCTTTCTGACAATATAGCTCTAACATGGCTGAAGCCCTGGAGGCAGTAAGTACCCAGTACTGCAAAGGAAATAGAAAGAAAGGAAAGGAAGAGAAAAGAAGTCTGTGATCATAGATAAAAATTATTTTAGTCCTCACTGAACAAATGTATTAAGTACTGTGAAACATGGAGATTGGCTGAAGAGTAACCTTGTCCTTTGATCTTGGATGACTTGGTCAGGCAGATAACATATAAGGAAGGATCCAAATGAGATGATAGAGAGAGGTAGCAGAGTGGAGTGTGGGAGGTAGGTGAAGAGGCCATTGACAGTGGGTTAGTGCAGGTGCACAGCTGCAGGTGTTCAGAATAGTGTCCAGGAGGGGGTAGCAAGATCAGGTTTATAGGATAATTTGAAGGTTGAAGCTTTGCTTTACTGATGAAGTGAATGTTGGTATAAGAAGAATTTATACTGACTTGAGTAATAGGGGAAATGGCTACATAGACAGACTAAACATCTGATATAAATTTCAAATCTACTCCCTAACAGGTATCCCTTTCTGGGTCTTTGTTTCTTTTCTTTCAAACAGAAATAATAGGTTAGTTTTGATAACTTTTTCAGTTTTGCATGTCGAGGACATTGTTCCTGCTGGGTGGTCTCTGTTAATTCCCTCTTCAAGTCTATGTTTAGGTGTAGTTTTTAGGACTAATCCTGAACAGTGTTATTGTTAATCAGCATACGTATGTTTGTATGTTGTCATTAATTTGAGAAGGTGGACTTGTTGCAGGCGTGGGTAGGAGGAGGGACACTTCTGGAGCTCGGGCATTTGTAAGTTGAGTTTGTAATAGCAAACGCACTTCTGAGGTCATTGCCTTCGGCTGCATTTCTTTCATGTAATTATAGAGTGCTTGTACCATATACTTCTTTAGAAATAGTGTATCAACATCTTTTCGGTGCATAGCAAGAAAGAACATTTAGGAAATCTTAAGGTCATCTGAAAATCAGTTGTCCTTTAAAATTCTTGTTTGTTATGGTATGTGAAAGAGAATCTGTAAAAATAAATGTCTTCACTAAATAACATAAATTGAGTCTTAATGATTGGTTTTCATTTTAAACTTTCTTTTTCTAGGTGAAACTGTACTTTACAAAAACAGTAGAGGAACCATCAAATCCAGAAGCTAGCAGTTCAACTTCTGTAACGCCAGATGTTAGTGACAATGAACCTGATCATTATAGATATTCTGACACCACTGACTCTGATCCAGAGAATGAACCTTTTGATGAAGATCAGCATTCACAAATTACAAAAGTCTGAATTTTTTTTTTTTATCAAGAGGGATAAAATACCATGAAAAAAAAAAAAAACTTGAACAAACTGAAAATGGACCTTTTTTTTTTTTTTTTTTTTTTTAATGGCAATAGGACATTGTGTCAGATCACCAGTTATAGGAACAATTCTCTTTTCCTGACCAATCCTGTTTCACCCTATACATCCACAGGGTTTGACACTTGTTGTCCAGTTGAAAAAAGGTTGTGTAGCTGTGTCGTGTATATACCTTTTTGTGTCAAAAGGACATTTAAAATTCAATTAGGATAAATAAAGATGGCACTTTCCCATTTTATTCCAGTTTTATAAAACGTGGAGACAGACTGATGTGTATACGTAGGAGGAGTTTTTCCTTTTATTTTCTGTCACCAGCTGAAGTGGCTAAAGAGCTCTGTGATGTTCAGGTTCTAATCCTACCCCTTTGCACTTGTGGCAACAGATAAGTTCGCAGTTGGCTAAGAGAAGTTTCTACAGGGTTTTGCTATCTTCTAATGCATGTATTTGGGTTAAGGGAATGGAGGGAATGCTCAGAAAGGAATATTCTTTAGCTGGACTTTGGACCATATACCATCTCCAGCTACTTACACACACCTTTCTTTAGCATGCTGTAGTTAACTAAGCTGGACATTCGAGGAATCAGCCGCTGTCACTGCTTGTTGTTCGTGCATTTTTTAAAAGCATATTTGGTGCTAGAAAAGGCAGCTGGAGGGAGTGAATTTGTACTGGGGTTAGGGATGAACCTTTTACAACATCTTAAGAATCCACAAATGAAGGGATATAAAAATAATGTGGTCATAGTTAAGAGACACAGCAACAATGACTTAACCATACAAATGTGGAGGCTGTCAACAAAGAATGGGCTTGAAACATAAAAATTGACAATGATTTATTAAATCTGTTCTCTCAATTATAATGTCTGCTCCATCTCCTATGTAATCAAGGCCAGTGCTGAAAGTCAGATGCTATTCGTAACTACATCAGTCAACAACTTACATTTATTTTTATTAATTTTCAATCACATACCTGCTGTGGATGCTTCATGTGCTGGCTGCCAGCTTCTTTTTCTCATTAAATATAAAATATTTTGTAATACTTCACAGGAAAATTTCAATTTGAGATTCTACAGTAAGCAGTTTTTTTTTTTTTCTTAAAGATTTACGATGCACTTATTCAATCCGGTAGCTGTCAGGCGTTCCACCCTTTTGACCTTACACATTCTATCACAATGAGTTTTGCAGTTTTGCACATTTTTTAAATGTCATTAACTGTTAGGGAATTTTACTTGAATACTGAATACATATAATGTGTATATTAAAAAGTCATTGTTTGTGTTAAAAAGGAAATTAGAGTTGCAGTAAATTTCAGCACTGCACAAATAATAAGGCATTTAAGTTTTTTCAGTAGAAATTGTCCTACATATGCTCTGTCCACTTGCTATTGAAAGAATAGATCTTTTTAAATGTGCAGTGTTGTTTCTTTATAGTGGTATAGTTGGGATTAGGGCTTCAATTTCACTTCTTAAATACCATCATATGTTTGATATGCCCAGACTGCATACAATTTAAAGCAGAGTACAACTGCTATTGTAATGGTAATGTGAAGATACTATTAAAAAGGATTTTTCCATGGGAATTTGGTGTCTTTCAAATTATACCTTGACCTTGACATTTGAATATCTAGCCATTATTTTTCTTAATGGTGTAAAGTCCCATTTTCAATAATTTATTGGTGCTGAAATTGTTCACTAGCTGTGGTCTGACCTCGTTAATTTACGGATTTGCATAGGACCCACTAGAGCAGCATTTATAGTTTAATGGTGAGTAGGTTAGGCAGAACTTCATCTAAAATATTCTTAGAAAATAATGTTGATGTGTTCTCCATGCCTCATCAGTTTCACTCAGCCCATAAATTTTTAAAAAATTTTAACAAAGTTCTTAGGATTTACATATTTATATTCAAACATTGATACATAGAATATTGATTGATTGTTCAGAAATCAAACTGATAAAGTTAAGAGACAAGTATTCCTAAGATCTCACCATTGAAATTTGTATGCCACCTTGTCTTTCCTAAATGCTGAAAATTGTTCACTTAAATGAAAATCAACTATTTGTGTTTTGAAATAGTTATGAATACTGTTCTTTGTTACAGTTTTGGGCACAGCATGTTAGAATATAACTTGTATTGTTCCAATATGTAACATAGAGGGCCAGGTCATAAATAATGACATTACAATGGGCGTTTGCACTGTTAATATTTTTCCTTTGGAATGTGAAGGTCTGAATGAGGGTTTTGATTTTGAATGTTTCAGTGTTTTTGAGAAGCCTTGCTTACATTTTATGGTGTAGTCATTGGAAATGGAAAAATGGCATTATATATATATTATATATATATATAAATATATATTATACATACTCTCCTTACTTTATTCAGTTACCATCCCCATAGAATTTGACAAGAATTGCTATGACTGAAAGGTTTTTGAGTCCTAAGTAAAACTTTATTTATGACAGTATTCATAATTAGCCTGAAATGCATTCTGTAGGTAATCCTTCCCAAGTTTCTGGAATGTTTTCTTAGACTTTTTGGATGTGCAGCAGCTTACATGACTGAAATCACTTGAAGGCATCATTTAAGAAGGCTTACAATTGGGCCCTCAACCATCCCAAGTCCTCTGTAATTCCTCTTGGACATTTTTGCCATGATTATAAAAGGGTAGTTGAATAAATAGCATCACCATTCTTTGCTGTGGCACAGGTTATAAACTTAAGTGGAGTTTACCGGCAGCATCAAATGTTTCAGCTTTAAAAATAAAAGTAGGTTACAAGTTACATGTTTAGTTCTAGAAAATGTGTGCAATATGTTCATAACGATGGCTGTGGTTGCCACAAAGTGCCTCGTTCACCTTTAAATACTGTTAATGTGTCATGCATGCAGATGGAAGGGGTGGAACTGTGCACTAAACTGGGGGCTTTAACTGTAGTATTTGGCAGAGTTGCCTTCTCCCTGCCAGTTCAAAAGTTCAATCTGTTTTCATATAGAATATATATACTAAAAAATTTCAGTCTGTAAAACAGCCTTACTCTGGTCCAGCCTCTTCAGATACTCTTGTGCTGTGCAGCAGTGGCTCTGTGTGTAAATGCTATGCACTGAGGATACACAAAAATATGACGTGTACAGGATAATGCCTCATACCAATCAGATGTCCATTTGTTACTGTGTTTGTTAACAACCCTTTATCTCTCTTAGTGTTATAAACTCCACTTAAAACTGATTAAAGTCTCATTCTTGTCATTGTGTGGGTGTTTTATTAAATCAAAGTATTTAAATTCAAATTGCTTAAATCCATTGAAATTTTCAATAATGGGCAGCCAAATATGGTTACTAATTTCCTACAGATTTTTCTTTGATTTCCTTCTCTTGCTGTCCTTCAAAACCTACTGTTATTAAAAGCATGCCCTTGTCTACTAGTGGCTGAGAGAGAAGCACTTTGAGTCTTGGTCAGCACCTAGTAAATTGTTCCAGGCACAGTAAATAGTATTTTAATCTTGAAAAGTTCAAGGTTCTTGGAAAATGGTGCGCCTTTTTTTTTTTTTAAATGAAGCCACAGATCTGTTATGTGGCTTCTGTTTTATAACTCTATAGTTGGCCATCAGCATATGATATGGGAGGCTTCATCTGGACCTGTTCCATATCAAGACTGATGGTCCAGGATACTGGAATATAATCATTTCTAATATTCTTTAAATCCTAAAGACAAAGGCATATCCTTTCAACAAAACAGTAAGGTAATTTGTGACAACGTAGTTTATACAGATGTTTTGAAAATAAGCAGACCGTTAATGTTACTGTGGAAATTTAATGTTATATAAAGTTTATAGCTTCTTTGTGACTTGAAAAAGTGAATGTAAATAACGTGTAATAATGTAAAGTGTTGATACATTTTCTTTATAGGATTCCTAGGTAGTAGGTACTGGTGAAAGCTGGAGTATAAAGGCATTTTGAATTACAAGATGCTTCAGTGGTGTTTGAAAAATAGGAATTCCCTGGCATTTTGTTTTTAGACTATGTTCTCATTGCACTGTAATTTGAGCTGACTTGGTTCAGTGAATGCCATCACCATTTCCATTGAGAATTTAAAAATCACCAGTGTTTAACATGCAGGCTTCCAAAAGGCTTCCAGAAAATCAAGACCCTTAGTCCAGTTAGTTTATTGCTAACATGAAGCTTTTGCTTTTTATTTTTTATTTTTTGCTAGGTAATTAACAATACATTTAAAGCACAGTCTTAAATAACAGTGTTGCTCTGGAGCAGAGAGAAATGTTTGTGAGTGGAAACAATAATACTCAGTCCAGTCTGGTGTATGAGGCAGTACCTAAGGAGTGGAACGCTTTTAAAGATGGATTTTCCTATGGAATTATACAGCTATAGGAAGCCTACTGGTAAAGTCCTTCCTAGTGCTAGAACAACATTTCATATGGCTATAATCTTGCTATTTTACTTGTCTTTCAACAGATCACATCAGAAAGTGGGTGGGTAGCTTTAAACATTTATAATGTGAAGACAGGACAGAATAGTGTCACTAATGACAGCACTCTGGCTCTTAGCTGTTTTTGAGAACACTTTTCCAGCACAACAAAATCATCACTTATAATTCCCTTGTCCCTGGAGACACAGCCATTATATTAAATATATTTTAGTAACTAAACAATGCTTTTTTGTGTACATTTTGTGTGTACTGTACATGTGTTCAAAGCCTTTTAGCTTAGTTATTTCCATTAGGAAATGGTACTAACTGGATCACTTTTTAATGATGGATGCAGAAAATGTGCATTATGGAGAGACCTTTCCAGTTCGTGGCTCAATATGACTGTATATCATTGGCATCAGGATGATAGATGAATGTGTAAAAACAGTTGCATTGATTGAGCATAGGCAAGCTTAATGTGAATATTTCCCTCCACGAACCATTTTAGAGTGTGCAAAACACTGCATCAGCAGTTAACTTGGTCACCTTTCTAATCCTCTTAGAGTTTGCAAACAGTTGTTCAGTTTAGAGCAAAATAGTTTCTGACCCTGTCCCCTAAATAAGAGCAAGAAACTAAACAGCTGCTTGATCACTCAGCTGTCTTGAAATCTGTGAGCTGCTGTGAGTTGCATCACATAAGAATTCACATATTTCATAATTTGTTAACATTTTAGCTCTGGTAATCATGTTTAGAATTGTGAGCTTGTGGCAAAATGTATAACTCTTGACAGTGATTTGAGAACTTAAATGAAACATTCAGCTGAGAGCACGCAATAATTTATAAGCCAGTGTGTTAATATCTTAAACATCGTTACATACATGGGAGAAGTTAACTGCCATTTTTTAGCATTTTACTGAATTATAAAATCTGCTTATTTTTAAATGAAGTGTTTAACAAGAATATATTTTTCATTTTTTAAGATTAAAAATAATTTATATCTTTGTTACATGTGAATTCTTGCTTGTCCTCATGGTTAGATTGTGTGTGGAGTAGAGTAAGGCTGGTAGTCTGCAGTGTTTGAGCTTACAGTGAAATTCTTAATGTTAAAATGTGGTCACTTGCTAGCTATCACATGCCTGCTCTGTACAGTTGTCTAAGTGATATCCCACATTGACTTCAGTATGTGTTTTCTGTTTCCATTGAATTGCCCTCATGCCCTGTTGGGTTTGCAAGTGAGTACTAGTATGCATTTGTGTGTGTGTTTGTGGGATGTGTATGGGTGAATTGGGTTTAAAAGTGCTAGACTAGAGATACAATTTGGTTGAAGCAAAATTTCCCACTGGAATTTTGCAGTTCATTGTAATAAAATGTTAATCCTGAATGATCTTTGACATAGTAATGAATCGTGAATATTAATGAATTTGTTAGTCTTGTGAAGTATGTGTTATTGCATTATTTCAAAGTTGTATATTAAACCAAAGTTGGAGTTGGGAAATGTTTTTTTTTTAATCAGGTTCCATTTGGCTACCAGTGGACATAAGAATAGCAATACTTCCTATGGAGAATATTTTTCCTTTAAACAATTAAAAAGGCTAATTATTTTTGATGATTTGTTTCTTAGCCTTTTATTCATCCAACGAATGCCAAGATCCTGCTATATGTAACAGGTGTTTGGAATATACTAGTAAACACAATAGACACTCCATGTCCTTGCTGATGAAGAGTTTATACTGCAGTGGAGGAAACTGGCTCTTGGTGACTGTGGTAGATGCGGGACATAGAGGTGCATACGATTCCGTGGTGATCGCCAAACATTCCATGTGCATCTCTGTTTCCATTCCTTTGCAGTCTAGAGTCCATTTGACCAGTTCATTCCAGTGAAGTAGCCATGAACATGATAGGATACTTCCACGTTACGGCAGAGAAATTTCCTGTACCGATGAGCTGCTTTTCCTATTACAGTGACCAAAGGCGTATAATATACTCTTAACTAGTGTGGCTCTGTCAGCCTGAGTTTTGAGTTAGTATGTGGAACAGAGCTTCCTCAAGTTCTCCCTACGCCATCCCCTGTGAACTACTTAGCACAAGCAAGAAGAGGAGTTTAAGATGGAAGCAAAAATGCTGGAGTAGGGGTGGAGCATGCTTTTAATCCCTGCACTGGGGTGGGGGTGGAGCAGGTACACAATTTACATAGCAAGTTCAGATCAGCCAGGGCTGCACAGTGAGACCTAGTCCCAAAACAGCTACCCCCCTCCCAGCATCTTAACTTGGTCCAATTAACTGAATGTAAAACATCTGAAAGGTGCTGGGTGGCAGTTACTGAGCTATGTCAACCGTTGTTCTGGATACTGGGTATGCAAGGGGGTGAATGGCATATGCATGCTCTTGAGTTTGTATTCTAGCAAGAGAAAATAAAGAGACATCCCAGGTAGAGGCTATAGGTGCAGGGTGGGGGGGAGTGGAGCAGTCAGCTAAGGGAGTTCAGGAACGGTTGCTCTGCTGCTCAGGGTGCTCTGGATGGCATTGGCAGGAGTGAGATTTGAGTAGACCAAAGTTTTCTTGCGTTCCAAAAGTTTTAGTGTATCTGCACTCAAGAGGCAGAGGCAGATGTATCTCTCTGAGTTTGAGCCTGGCCTGGTCTACATATTGAGTTCCAGGCCTAGTCAGGGCTGTATGAGACCCTTTCTCAATAAAACAAAATGTTACATATCTAAGAATTTTTACTAATACTGTCTTAAGTAGCCCTAAATATCCTGTTACTCTTCATTCTCAGAATTGGCTTTGTTTTCTAGCATTTATATATTTTGAATGCTAACATCACTTTTCAGGAGAAATTGAAGTTCTATTATGGCCTTAAACATTTCTGTAAAGCTGAAAGGAAATGTCATTTATGATTTGTTGATGGGAAATAAGTTACAAATTTTGAGTTACTCAGGAAACATGAAATTTAGAGCCTAGTGCTATATGTTTTAATTCTTAACTCATAACCAAACATCTGGAAAAACACTGATATTGAAAATATCACAAAGATGAAATCACCTCTCTCACCTCATCTCAAGGTTTAAGAAGTTTAACTCTGAGGCCCAGGGAAAACAGTTTGATACAGTAGACATTGACCACTTCTGTATTTATTACAGCACCAACATTTTGCTAGTGATCAGGTTCTCTCCTTAGATCAGGTCCATACACTTGAGTATGAGATGTTTTATTTGTGTGTGTGTGTGTGTGTGTGTGTGTGTTCACCTGTATGCAGGTGCCTGTGTGTGACACATGTGCAAGTGGATGTGGTTGGAGGCTGTGTCTTCCTCGACCTTGTGTCCTTTTATTTATTGAGGAGGATCTATTGCTATTCCTGGCGCTCGCTGCTGCACCTAGCTTGCAGGGGGCATACCATCCAGCAGTTGTGTGGCTGCTGGGGACTCTAACCCTAGTCCTCACACTTGTACAGCAAGTGCTTTACTGCTGAGCAATCTCCCTCTAGCTACAAAAATCTTAAAATAGAATGCTGATTATTCTCTCCCACCCCCCCTTAATTCTTAGTTCAAAAGTTGATTTAAGATAATTTGAAAGAAACTTATTTAGAAAGGGTTATAAAAGTGTTGAGTGTTCCAAGTATGACAACAACTATATAAATTAGAAAATTATCATATATACCCTTTGGTTCTGAATGTGCGTCATTGGACTTTGAGAGTACATCCTAGTAGCATTGTGAGTTGCTCCTTTAAACATTAATACATAGACCCCCAAACCTGATTTTCAAGGACAAGCGGTGCTTTTACTAGTGTTTATTACTGAAAAAAACAGAACCTGGGAGTGGAATTAATCATGTGCTTCTATTTAATGATATCCACAGTAATCTGTAGATACTATAAAACTGAGTAAAATTATGATGTGTAAGAATACTAAGTATGCCAATACTCAATATTCGTGTGACTGACGAGAACACCCTCTAGAACCTGGAAGAGCTATCAGCAGATGAGAGATGATGTCATCCAGTTTTCCAGCCTGTATCACCTGTAAAGAGTAACATTTACATTTCAAGAATGCGTGTGAAAATGAAAGTTTTAGTTTTTAAAAATGTTTGTATGTGAATATTGTCAGGAAACCCAGTATTTTATATGGTTACCTTTAACAAAGAAGCCACAACCATTAAAAAAAAATTGTGTGTATGTATACACATATGCGTACGTGTGCAGGCACTCTAGGGAGATCAGAGGAAAGTTTTTGTGAGTCAGTTCTCTCTACCATGTAGGCCCTGGGGATCGAATTCAGGGCCTCAGGCTTGGCAGCAAGTGCCTTTGCCTGCTGAGCCATCTCATCAGTCCTTACAAGCCATTCTTCAATGAGTTATTTGTTTACTATCATGTGGAATTAATAAGCCATGTGAATAATGGGGCTTCTTTATGGTGGGGACAACCGACTGATGGATTATATTTTAGAATTATTAAACAGCCTTCTTTTGTTTTTGTTTTGTTCACTATATAGCCCAGGCTGGCCTGGAAAATATGATCCTCGGCCTCCCAAGTGCTAGTGCTGGAATTCCAGGTGTTTTGCCATCACACCTGTCTTCAAGGGGTATATATTAAACGAATGTGTTATTCTTTGGTAAAGGTGTAGACATAAGGTAAAATTTCCCTATGTGGGACTCAGCAGACACTAATGTGTTTAGCTGTCCTTGGAGAAGACTGAAATGATTGCTTCTATTTAAAAAATCCAGAAAAATTAAAAACAATAATGCTGTAACGAACACAATTTACTGAGGTCAAATCTTGGCTAAGGGGCACCTGAAAATCTCAGCTTAACTGAATGTCCAAAAAGTTAACGCCCCCTCAGGAAACCTGGAGACTCCTTTAGAATTCAAAAGAATTCCGTTTTAGGTCAGCTCACCTACCCGGAATTGAATAAGGAGCACAGGAAAATGAGACTTAAGTGACAAGGGGAACCTGGGGAGAGTCAGACCACGGAGCTTCCTCCCAAAGAATAGTGAGAGCTACAGGAAGAGAGTGTGGACCCAAGCAAGACACTGGGTCCGCAGCATGTACGACACACATGATTTGCCCTTCCTTCAAGGTAGGAGATTTTATCTCTTACAAAAACCAAAAGTCTTGATCTTAAATTACCCAAGTCCACAACCAGGTAGTAATGAATTGGATTTGTACCAATAGCAGTCTGTCATTTCTACTATAGTGTGAATACTGTCTCTTAAATAGAATCAAATTACAAAGAAAGGAAAGCCCTGAAACAACATGAACATCATGGAATCATGTGATACTCTTTGTGACAGAAACAATAATAAAGCAAACAAGTGCAATGGTCAAATCTTGCAAAATGGACATCAAAGATAAGAAATATATGGGGGCAGGAGAGATGGTTTATCGGGAAAGAGCACTTGCTATTCCGGAGGACCTGAGTTCAATGTTCAGTCCCTAGCACCCACATCCCAAAGTTCACAATCACCAGTAACTCCAACTCCAGGGGCTCCAACATCTTTTGACTCCTTAGTTAAGCAGGCCAACCATCCACTCAAGTATGTCATGTGCTTCCTCTGTCAAATTTGAATTACTCTAGTGTAGAAGTCCCAAATCTCATAGTTTATGCGGAGAGACGAGCAGGTGTGGTTGCTTGCTGTAGGAACCAGGCAAGAGCGGAGTGCAGGATGGGGTAGCAGAAGGTGGGTTTGGAGAAAGGAGCTCGTGGTCTGGTCAAGACAGAATGAAACCACTGAAGCCTGCTCTACTGAAAATCTCTGTACCACCTATGAAAACTGCCTACCTAAGCATCTTGAAAAGGACAAAAGCAGAAAGACTGTGAATGGGAGTCCAGGCAGAAAATACATCTGTTTGGTGATATTTCTTGTTTCTATTTTCTCTTCACCAAAGGTGGATCCCACATATAGAGTGGTACAGCAGCAATGTCATGACTACCTGAAAGAGGAATCCAGCCTCTTCTGACCAGAGAGGCTGGGAAAAGGCTCTTACGAGGGCCAGAGAGCACGGGGACCAGAGGTAGGCTGTTGGGAGAAGTCCCGAAGAGCTAGAAAGGGATCTTCAGTGCTGTGTTTTGAGTTTCCACATGCTGAGGCTCATCTCTGAGCTGGGGTGCACAGGACAGATTCAAAGGAGAATGGCAGAAGTGTCAGACATGAAGCTGAAGGCACGCACTCAGAGAGTGACACAGAGCTTACAGTCTAAGCCAATCAGCAATCCATCAAACATTTTCCAGGAGATTCTGACAGGACCTTGAATGTATAATATACAATATTCAATGTTTCTTAACTAGGAAGAACTGGGAAAACGAGATCAGTTCTTAAGGAAAAAGACAATCAAGATGCCAACTGAAGAATTGCCCAGATGGTGATATCAGATGTAAAAAGAACTATTGTAATTATGCTCCATGGGATTACAAAAGCAATGGAATAGAAAGGTAACAAAGAAAATTATAAATGATTACTAAAAAATAAAATCAGAAATAAAAAGAGCATCTAAACGGACAATAGAAGAATGGGAATGAAAAGCAAACTTGAAGATAACCTGATAAATATCCAATGTTAATGACGGCTTGAGAGTCTTAAAGGTTGATGTGGCTTTGTAAACAAAATGTATCTGACTGTAATTTGCTATAAGAAGCTTAGCAAAATACAAATTCCAGTCCCTTTGTGGTTGCCACAGATACAGATAAAGCAGCCCCTGCTGTTTGTCAGTTACACTGAGTAAGGGATTAGCATTACCACAGGCCTGAGGATGGTGATGATGAGAATTTTCTGTGACCATGCTACATAGACTTAAAGCACGTTTCAAATGCTCCATCCGTGATTTCCTGATTGAATCCATTAAGGTATATATACCTGCAATAGAAGCAATTTTGGAAACTTAGCAAAGTGGGGTTAGTGCCTAAGGCACTGGGATTATGGACATATACTACTTTATCCAGCCGAAGTTTCTTGAAAGTTAGTTGCAGTATAGAATTAGGAGTCCTGAAGGAATTTTTTGTGCTGTTTCATTATTTTGTTCTTTGAATAGATCTGTACCCATGCTGAATTTTTGACACAATTTCTTGGAAGAAATATCATTCATCAAGTGTACTGAGCAGGATTCTCTAGAGGAACAGAGCTAACAGAATGCATAGTTAGATGATGGAAGAGGAGTCACTAGATTGGTTTACATGGTATGACATGGCTCATCCAACAGTGGCAGTCTGCACACTGGAGAGGCTTAGAACACAGCAGCTGCTCAGTCCATGAAGATGGATGCCTCTGGAGTCCAAATCTGGTGCTGAAGGTTCCTGGAGAGTGGCTGGTCTTCAGTTCACGTTGGGAGACTGAAGAAGCTGGAGTCTGATGACAACAGCAGCACAATAGCAAGAAGCCAGGCAGGTAGGCAGTGCGGCTTTTCCCTCTGGCCTCTTCCCGTCTGGGAAGTGTTGCCCACTCTGAGGGAGAGTCTTCACTCCTCAGTTAATTCTTTCTGGAAATGCCCTCCCAGACTCTCCCAGAGGCAGGTCTTTTAGTTGATTCCAGATCCCAGTAGCTGGCAGTCACAATTAACTTTCACACTGAGTTTTGTAGCTCTCCAGTGCTTACACATTTCCTTATACATTATATACACATTAAAAAACAACAACAAAACAACCCACATCTGTGAAGGCCACTACTAAGTTCACCAGAAAAGCCTTTACATACCGAGAAGCTGTCAAGTTCAAAATGACAGGTACAAGAGTCTGAAAATATTAATTATTAAAAGCTTGAATTTTATCACTGGCAACACATGGTAGTTATTTCCTGAGAGGATCTCAGTATTCTTCAGGGCTTCTGGCCATCCTTGGAGGATCACTGGCATAAGAGATTTGACTGGAGAGAAGCAAACAAAAGAATATTTACCTAAAGGCCCAAGCAAATTGATTTTTTAGAGTGCTGAGGAATTTGAAAATGAAGTCTTAGAATCACAGATAACAATTTCTGATAAACTAACAAATGGGAGAGAATTCAGACACACAAAAAAGATTGCGTTAGCTCTCCAGAGGGAAGGATTCTGGGTAGTGAAAGCTAGTATATTTAACACAAATTCCAAGAAAAGGATTTAATATATTCAGTAGCGGGCAGTTAAAAAAATTGGATAACTCAGTGATCACCAGATGTCAATGAGGGTCATACAGATCATCTTAATATCCTCTCAATCAAATTGTATTTTTTCCTGTATGATCATGTGTGCAATGCTCTACACGGCAGACATTGCTGCAATACTTATATAAGAAATCTGAAAATAATTTTTATGTAATGTACTGGTTAGACTCAGATCTCTTTTGGTGAAGATTCCTTATACAATACCTGCCATATGTAAAATACAAAGAACATGTCTCGGAGACAAGGGAGGAATTCTAAGAGAATTTTCCTGAGAGCACAGAAGCCCAAGGGTACTGTCATAAAACACTGGAAGTCTGCTTTGTGGGAGAGACTAGAAGTACTGCATTTTGTGCAGCGGGAGTTTAGAACACCTGAGTGCTCATTCTGGCTTTACCAACCACGTAACGGACTAGCTGAGGCACAATACTTCACATCTAGCCCTGTGCTCTTTCTAACTCCTCTCTTTCCAAAGACAGAGATCACGCTTTATTGGACAATCTCTTTTCCTCTTTATAGCACTTAATTCTCTTACGGATTATGTCTTAGGGGTAAATGAATATTCTTAAATTTCTATTTTTTTAAATCAAAGAAGAAAAAAGAGCCTGCTTTATCTTGCACTGTACTTAACCGTTGCTGTTGTTTCTCTTTTAAAACCAAAGTCTTAAAAGAAAAACCTTCCTTTGTCTCTATTTCCTCACATCTGATTCACTCATTCTTTCTGTTTGCAATATGTGTTACCTCTAGTGATATGTGCACATTCTAGGGGACTGCAGGTTTAGACAGAGAGCTGGGTTTCCTGGTCTTGCTAGACATTAATTCAAAATATCAGAAATAAGCATTATCACAACCAAGCAGTTCTTCTATAATTTCTATGACATTTACTTTCTCATTTCATATCTTCTCCCCTAGGATAGAAACCTAGGTTGGTGACCAACCATTGTGTTGTACAGATAGCATATAAAAAACACCTAGAAGCACTCACATATCCTATCATAGAATGTAGCAATCAGTACACATACTCTGTGATGTTCTTGTTACAAAAAAAGAAAATGTCTTGCTCATTATGATATGAGTGAATGATGAACTCTAGAAATAGCAAGAATAGAGGTAGGGCCTGAGGGATGGCTCGGAGGCTAAGGCCACCTGCTACTCTTCCAGAGAATCTGAGTTCCGCTCTTAGCACCCACATCAGGCAACTCAACAACCACCCAAAACTCTAGCTCCTTTCTGGTTTCTTCAGGCCTGAACACATGTGGCAAACATTCATGCAGACACATGCACATACATGTAAGAAAAATAATCATTTTTTTTTAAAAAATGCAGTTAAATATAAAAGATATCTTCTCTCATTTCAACCTCCTTAAAACATAAATGTATTAGGGTTCTCCAGATAAATAGGCCTCATGAGATCTGTTTGTGTATCTAATCTAAATCTTGTGTATCTGTATGTCTGTATTAAGGGAGAGACAGAGGGTCTAGAAAACTGGCTCAGTGGTTAAGAGAGTATACTGTCTTTGCCAGAGGACCCAAGTTCGATTCTCACCATGTATATCAGGCAGATCACAACTGCCTAAAGTTCCAGCTCAGGGGATCTGATGCCCCTGGCACCAATGACACTCGCATTAACACACACACACATAAACACCACACACACACACAATGAAAAAGAAAATAAATTGTTTAAAAATGATTGATAGATGATAGATATTTTAATGAATTGTTCACAAAATTGTGGAGGCTTGGTAAGCCTCAAATCTGCAAGGTAGGCTGGCAGGCTAGAGACTCAAGAAAGAGTTACAGTTTGAATTCAGAGACAGATGCTGGCAAGCCAGCAGTGTGTTTCTAGTTCAAGCCTGAAGGCCTAGGAGTAGGACAAACTGATGCTGTAATTCCATTATGAAGACAGGCCATCGTCCCAGCCTGAGAAGAGGCAGAGAGGGAATTCTCCCTTATTAAAAACAAAAACAAGCAAACAGATAAGCAAAAGCAAAACAAAACAAAAACCTCTTCCTCTAGATAGTGTGTACATGGTTGTTCATTCACTCTGTCTTTTTTGTTTTTGTAAGACAGAATTTCACTGTGTAGCTTATGGTGGCCTCAAACTCACAATTCTCCTGCCTCAGCCTTCTGAGGGCTAGGATTTATAGACACTGGCCACCAGACTCGGCAGAATTCTTTTTTTTTTTATTCTACTCACACCTTGAACAGATTGGAGGAGTCCCACTCATATTAGAAGGGCAATCTGCTTACTCAGCCCACCGTTCAGATGTTAATCTCCTTCAGAAACATTGTCACAGACTCAGAACAGTATTTACCCAAACTTCAGAGCATCCACAGCCCAATCAAGTTGGCACATAAAATTACATCCTATATAGAAGCTGGCAAATTCTTTCTGGACAAGAAGTAGTCGGTGTTCTAAGGCCTTAACTAATTGGATGAAATGCACTGTCATTAAACTGAATAATGTGCTTGCTCAAAGCACTCTGACTTTAGAAAATACATTGTAGAGGGGCTAAAGAGATGGCTCAGTGGTTAAGAGCGCTTGCTATGCAAGTGTGAGGACTGGAGCATCTGTGCACACCTGCAGCCTCAGCATTGAGGGATCAGAGACAGGAGGATCACTAGGGTATGCTGGCTGCCAGCCTAGTCAAAAAAATGTGAGCTCTGGGTTCACAGAGAGATCCTGTCTCAAAGGACCGTGGTAGAGAGGAATACAGGAGAATACCCAACACCCTTCTCTGGTGTCTGTGTATGTACACAGGTATGTACACCCATGACACAGTTGCCATACACATTAAATAAATAAATAAATAAATAAATAAATAAATAGGATGATGATAGATAATGCTTCTTAGAAACATCCAGGTTAATGTTTGACCAAATATTGGGCATTATAGCCCAGCAAAGTTGTTACGTAAAATTAACTATTACTATTATTAATGATGTAATGATGATGATGTGTAAAACATGGGCAGAAAATATGGCAGTATATCCTTGCAAGGTTCTTACACTATAACTAAGATAACTAAGATTTATTTAAAATGTGTATTCCAAGTCCAAAACAATCACACCACAATGAAAACAAAAGGCACAGTCATTAAGCTATTAGTGAAAATAAGTGCAATGATTAAAAAAAAATCCTAAATACCCCCAAAGAAAGTAAGGAAAGTGAAAAGCAGAACAAAAAAAAGCTTGGAGCAAATACCGATAAGATAATTAAAAACCCAACCACGTCAATAAATGATTGACGTGGTCAATCAATAAATGACCTAAAACCTCTTATTAAAAGGCAGAGATTATCTAATGGGACAAAAAGAAAAATGATAATTAACATGTACTGCCAACAACTGACTTTTTATATAAAAGCTCAGATAGGATGCAGAAGGAACGGCTCAGCAGTTAGGAGAATTTACTGTTCTATCAACGGATTGGAGTTAGGGCCCCAGCACCTACACCGGGCAACTCACAAACACCTATAACTCTAATTCCAAACGATCTGACACCTTCTGACTTCTGTAGGGGCACACACACACACACACACACACACACACACACACACAATAGCACAGCACTTCAAATATACATGCAACAAAAGCTAATGGAACTGACAGTAAAAATAGATAGCCAGAATTATAGTTGGATAGTGCATTTATAAATATGCACTAAGCCATAATCAGACAATATTATAATAATTTCAAATTATTTTAGCAAGCATTTCATTCATATCATTTAAAAATCAGAAGGCTACATGAGAGGATTCACTATCTTGTCCCACATTGAAGGCAACCACTGTTACCTACTTTTTTTTATTGTCCAGAAGTATTTTATGCTTATGAATGAAATTTTCTTTTCCTTTCTCTTTGAAAAATGATCGAATATTGCACACATTTCAGAACTCCATTGACTTTTACCATTTAATAATATATTAGTTCCATTATTAGGTAAACTTTAGGGCATAACATTTTCTATATAACTCTTGCCTGTTCTCTTTCATATTCAGTGGTACATACTATGACTTAGAATTTGTCAGCAGCTCTCAAGCCTTTGGAAGACTTCACTATATATGTTTTTATTGAGATATGATATATAATAAAAACTCACTCTTTAAATGTATATTTTATGTATTTAATGTGTAGTTACAATGTAGTGCAATCATTACCACTTTCTAATTCCTTAGCATTTTGATTATCTGTGCCCTTTAGTAGTCACTCCATATTTTACTTCACCACTCTGGAAACCAATAATCTTCATTTCTCTGTAGATTTGTCTGTGCTGGACATTTCATAGAAATAGAATCATGCAACATGTGGCCGTTCATATTTGCCTTCTTTCTCTTAGGACAACGTTTTCAAGTTTCATCCATATTGTACTTCATTCCTTTTAATGCTCTAAAATATTTCATTTTGTGACTATGCCACATTTTGTTTGCAACAACAGGTTAAAACATACTTATTAAAAATATACCACTGAATCAAAATAGTATCAGGAGATGCTATTTAGTATGCACCAAAACATAAGCCTATTTTAGACTTTGAATATGAAAATATCATATACTTTAAAAATACATTATTAGTGTGGGCTTCAGCAAGCACCTATACTAGAATTGGAACAATACAGAGAAGATTAGCATGACCCCTTGTAGAGTGGATTGATTCTCCGAGGGAAAAGCCTGATGAGCTGTGGACAAACACCCCTCCCAGAGTGGCATCACCCAGGACCACCTTGAGCAGAAAGAGGAGGAGCTGGGAAAGTCTTATGCCTCACCCACCCTGTCTATTGGCCTTGGATGTGAGAAGAGGAGGGGCTAAAAGTATTTAGATTGGGGGTGCCAGGAGGCTGGTCATTTTTTCTCCCGTCCCCCATGGGCCATTTGGATCTGTTCACCAGGAAGTCATAAGATCCAAGCCTCGGGGATTTACTAATGTAACTTGCGGAGGGGAGGGTGGGTGCCTGTGTTCTGTAAGTAATCCCCTACCCACTGCTCTGTTAGTAAGCCCGAGTAAACTAGCTAGAATATGTTTAACTGTGAGTGGAGACATTTGTGTGTTTGTTGCAAGGCTTGGGGAGAGCGGCAGGTTAAGTTGGTTTGCCTCTCCCAAAGAGGAATTTTAATAACACCCCTGCACAAGAATGACATACAAATTCGTGAAGTGTTCCATATTTTTACAGATTAGAGAAAGCCCCAGGCTGTCTTATCCCTAGGCTAATGTAACTTCTTACTAAGTGCAGAATATGTATCCTTATATATACAGTCAAGAATCCCAGTCACCACACATCAAATAAACTTCTGTTGCACCAGATGGAGATCACTACAGACTACCACAACTGCTGCTCACACACAGACATTGTCCGTGAATTGCTAATGCCTAAGCAGCTCATCTACAAAGCAGCTCATGCAACATAGAACAAGGGGTAAAGAAACACTAATGAATCTGTCAACTCTCATTAATGAAGCTCCCTCATGCAGCAGAGGGCCAGGACCACGAAAGGTCACAAATGGCCAAAGGATGGAGAGTAGGAATCTGCAGTGTGGGTCTCTGGACGGGACTCCTGTATTAAGTTTCACTCCCAAGGCTCAGGGGCCATTTTGGAAATAGGGGCTGAAAAATTATAAGAGCCAGTGAGGAGGTGTGTGACCGTATGGAAATAGAGTCTCTCAAGCTCCCGGAACCCTGCTCATAAGAACTTACAGCAATGGTTTCTGCATGCTCAAGACCCAGGAAAACTCAAGCAGACAAAAACCCAGCCTGGAACTGGAAAAATGGGCAGCAGACCCCAATCTTTGCTTAAGAAATATTGGCAACTGACTACTGTTGAGTGAAGATGAACTTGTCTTCCCAAAGCAAGGGACTCAGAATAGGTTGACTAGACCTCAATGGATGAACCTGCATTGAGGAACATTTGGGGACACTAACTTGACACAATAGACCTTAACACAGGTGAAAGAATGTGTGGATTCCAGTTTGGGGGCTGTGGGAGAGTGCTGGTGGGGAAGGGGATATAAAAATGATTTAAAAAAAAAAAAAAGAAGTTCAAGGTCATCTTCAGCTACATAAGGAGTTTACAGCCGACCTGGGCTACTTAAGTAAGACCTTGTCTCAGAAAATCAATAGAAATGAGTTTCATAAAATTAAAAAAAATGTTAATAATTTTGATAAGAATATTGATCTATGTCTGGGTATAGTTTCACATGCCTTTAATCTCTGTACTCAGGAGGTAGAGGCAGGCAGATGTCTGTGAGATCAAGGCCAGGCTGCTCTCCGTAGTGAGTTCCAGGCCAGCTGGGGCTTATGGGGAGACTTCGTCTCAAAAAAAAAACAAAACAACAAAAAAAAAACAAAAAAAATTTGAGTCATGAGTTGGGCACATTTAGGACAATTAAGAAACTTTGTCAGTTGCTGCAGACTTCTGGGAAGGATGGTAGTTTGTATATGAGTTTCTGAAGCTTTTCTCAGAATTAAGATGGCCAAGAGACATTATATAAAAAACAAAAAACAACAACAACAAAAAACCTGATTTGTTTTGAAACTGAGGAACAGGGCCAACAACATTCCACAAGATTCACAGAATTTCTGTTCTCCGTGCAGCAAAATCAGACAGCAGTGAGAAGAAATCCAGGAAGTCCCGTGGGAACTCCCTGATTTAGAGAGCAGAGTTAAGCATTGGGGTGGGGGTGGTGGTGGGGATGTTCTGTATCAACGGGGTGAAATTTATCATGCTACAACCGAGAGCAAGCTGGGAATTTTATTTGATGCATCTTCTCAATAGCTAGGACTTCACTCTAAGAAAGAAGAGAACTTCTCCAAGCACTTTCTTTTCCACTTTCCACAAAGAAGAACGGATACTGTTCCCAGTGGCACATATATCAAGGGGTGACCATCATGGCAAAGAAATGGCAAATTGGACCCAGAAAACTGTCACCCTGTGAAGATGATCAAATAGTGAAGTCAAACTACAAAGACCAATTCTCCGACCCCTACAAGATGGGGTAGGTCTAGCCTTAGAATTCCTTAAGAATGAGTATAACAATTACATTATATGCTTCCAGTTGGGTTTAAGAGAAGCTTCAGTGTAAGACAACTCAGGGATAATTCATGCACACTCTTTGGAGTAAATATCTTTTCTAATCTTCAGCTCCACATTTCTTTTTTAAAAAAAAAATTTTTTTTTTTTTAAAGTCCATCAAGTCCAATCTGTGTTGCCCAAATACTCTTGGGCGTGGTGCCATCCCCTAGTGCACAGCTGATCTACCAGAGGTCACACTCTTAAAGAAAACTGACTATCCCTCTCCCAGCAGTTATCACTTGCCAATAGCTCCTCAGTAAGGGGTGGGGCTTTGTGCGGGTTTCTGCTCTCCATGTCGGGACTTTTGCCTGACTTGAGCTCATGCAGGTCTTGTGTATGTTGTCACAGTTGCTACTGGTTTGTATGTGCAACGTCCCTGTTGTGTCCAGAAAGCACTGTTTCATTGCAGTTGTCCATAGCCTCTGGCTCTTACAGGCTTTCTGCCTCCTCTTCCATGACCAGCCCACATTTCTGTATATAATGTAAGTAAGCCTTAATTTTAGATACAATACTGACTTCTTTTTTTTTTTTTTTTTTTTTTTAAGCAGCCCAAAATGACTTGGAACTCATGGCACTCCTCTGGTCTTAGACTCCTGGGTGCTGGGATTATAGGCATGCCTCAACATGTCTGGTGTGTCAATCTTCTGGTTGAGTTACAGTACCATTTTTAGATACGTGTCTATTAAATATTTGTATCACTAAACTAAATAAATATTGTTGTCTGCTTTGCTTTTTGAGTGTTTCCTTTCTTACATAGCCTTTTGTTTTTCCTGTAGTTAGTAACTACCTGATTTATTTTTATTTTTCATTTCCTTGTACCTTGAATCCTTTGCTAGTTTTTGTCTTTCCATTCGGTATAATGTTCCTTAGGCTCAAATCCAGCAAGAACCTATTCCATTTGTTTCCTGGAGATAATCCTTTGGTTTCCACAAGTTGACTACTAAGTCTTATGTTCTGCTGTTCTGAGACGTTCCTTTGCTTTTCTCCTGTGTCAGAGTCACCATTTTGTCTCTGTTAACCCCTTCCTTCTTTCTTTCTTTTCTTCCTTCTTCTCTCTCTTCCTTGTTTCTTTTTCTTCCTTCCTTCCTCTCTCTCTTTCTTCTTTCTTTCTTAGATAAGTTCTCCCCATTATGTAGTTCCTGCTGACCTTAAACTCACAGTCTTCCTTGCTTTCGTCCCCAAGTACTGGGATTTCAGGTTTTATCACCGTGTCTAGCTCTCTTTCTCTTTTATAGTTTAATCCCTTTTTTTTTTTTGGAGTTTTCTGAGAAAAGAGACAGAGCAAATAAACTGAAAAAGAAAATGCATCTGAATCTGAATCTAGTTTTTTTTTTTTTCCTGGATATATATGTGTTTAAGAGTTTTTGTTAGGTACTGATTCCAGCTGGTAACCTATTTCTCCTTAGAATTTGAAAGTCTCGTTCAATTTATCTTGTCAATTTATAAAGCACTTAGCAAATATCAGGTGCTAGACCCTGTTTATCTCCTAACCACACATTCTGATTCCATACTTGGTAGTGCTTTCCCATGAGGAATTAACTGTGCAACGTCATGTTGCCACTGGAGAGTGGAGTCAGGATACAAACCCAGGAGCTAGTTCCAACTTTACACCGTGCTGCTGCTTGACTCTTGTGTGACTCTTGCAAAGCCAGTAGCATTTAGATGTCTGTTGCCTTAAAAATGCTCTCTCTCTCCCTCCCTCCTTTTTGTTTTGGATGCTTTAAAATTTCATAATCATGTGTCTTTAAATTCATTTTGTGTAGTAGTGGGCCTTTTAAAAATATTTATTAATTTTATTTTATGTGTATGAGTGTATTGTCTGCATGGATGTAAATACACCCATGTTATGCAATGCCCATTGGAGTTCTGAAGAGGGCTTTGAATTCCTGAAACTGGAGTTATAGATGGTTGTTAGCCGCCATGTGGGTGCTGGGAATTGAGCCCTGGCCTTCGGCAAGAGCAATCAGTGCTCTTAACTGCTGAGCCATCTCTCCAGCCTTGTCTACTGATTTTTTAAAGGTCTTTTCCTTATACTTTCATTTCCAGGATCTCATTCTTGTTCTTTTACTTTCTTTTTCTGCTGCTGAGGACTGAGGCCCAGGCCTTGGGTATACTAGGCAAAGACCCTACCGCTGCATCCCACACACCCAGAGAGAGGTGTTTTTTTTTTTTTTTTTTTTTTTAATGTGACTTCCTGATGTTGATTATAAACATGCTATATTCTCATCTTTTGAGAGGAATATGTACATTTAACCTTTTTTCAATATTTCTTTTGCTTTTGTATCTTATTTTTTCTATTCAATTTCTTTCTCATAATTTGTTTGAATATCGCCCGCCCTCCCTCTCTTACCTTAGTAGAGACGTTTGGAGATGCTTGGTTCTCTGTTTGGGAAGGAAAGAGCCAAAATGTTAAAGTTCTGTGTTAGGTCTCACTCCCACTCTAATGCAGACAACTCCTCTTTGGGCTTTTTCCTAGGGTGTGGCACACTAAATGGACTTTCTTATCCTCAACATCTCTCATTGCATACACACAAGTTTCACTTTCTACTCCTCTGATAGATCTTTTCTGTTTTTCCATCTTCAGGTTTTTGTGGTTTACAAATGTCTCCAGTAATCATGAATATTTAACAATAATATACTGGGACAAAAAAAAATCAAATCTTACCAATCTCTGATTGTGGGTGGAGAGGCAATCAGAGAGAGTGTTTTGCATAGAAGATGCCAATAGATAATGCTCATTTGTGATAAACTGAGAAGAATGGATTTGAATATTTCTTTTTGAGTCCTTAACTGACTCTAGCATTATAGTAGTCTACCTTACTTGTGATTTTTCTTTTCATAATTTGAGTTTCATGTAGGTTTTCCATAGATGTAAGTAGTTTTTGAGTAAACAATGACGTCATGAAAATGTTAGCTCAGAAATTCAAGAAATAAACAGTTAATAAATTTTGAATTGCACACCATTCTGAGCATTGTGATGAAATCGCTTGCCGTCCTACACCATCTTGCCTGCAATATGAATTGCCTTTGTTAAATGTGTCCATTCCATATACACTACCTGCTCATTACTCATTTAATAGCTGTCTTACATATCTGATCAATGGTTGTAATACAACAATGCTTGTATTCAGGGAACCCTTATTTCACTTAGAAAGGGCCTTTTGTTCACAATTTTATTAGAGCACATCACTATTCTTTAACAGTTATACTTACCTATTAATTATTCTGGTTAATCTTTCAGTGTGCTTAATTTCTGTTAAACTCTATGTGTTGTGGAAACATACTGTATAGAGTTTAGTACTTTCTGTAGTTTCAAGAGATAACTAGAGGCCAAGGAACATATCCCCCATGGATAAGGGAGGACTCATGCATAGATAGACGACTAGAATTAATAAGTTTTGTTTGAATATATAGCAAATTTTATTCTTTACAAATACCTCTTTTTTCATGGTTATCCAACACAAAATTTTCATAAAGTGACTTGCATATTAACTGTAATTTTACTCAAAAACTACATGTATATACTGTATATAAATATATTTTAAGATAAAAATGAAGAGTACAGTATTAATAGTGTTTTTCCTCCTGGGTGGTGATATTGCTAGTTATCAATATTTTCCTGTTATTAATATGTTTCCTGATATCCTTCCAATGAAGGTATATTACCTGTAACATTTGATAAAGATGGAGTAAGCTAGCTTAAGTAGGCAAACCGACTTATCTAAAGGTCACTGATTTTGAGTTTTCTCATCTATAAAATGAGAATTAAATGCTGTTTGGAAAGGAAGTATGTCCTTGACTACTGTAAGCTGGTGTGGTGGTTTGAATGAGAAGTCCCCACAGGCTCAAATATTTGAATACTTCTGGTGCCATTTTGGGGTTTAGGAAATGTGGACTTGCTGGAGGAAGTACGCCACAGGAGATGGGCTTTGGGAGTTCATAGCCTGGTCTCACTTCCGGTTTGCACTCTCACTGCTTCCTGTTTGCTCTTTGAGTTGCAAGTTCTCAGCTTTTGGCTCCAGCTGCTGCCATTCTGCCTGCTGCTTGCTATCAGGCTTCCCTCGTCATGATGGATTCTCCCTCTGGAACCATGAACCCAAACAAACTTCCTTCTATAAAAAAATAAGGAAAGAAGAATATATGTATAATGTGTGTACGTATGCATATGGATTATGTACACATACAGAGATTCCTGAGGATGTAAGGAGCAACATTGAAGACATCGACTTGGAGGATTAGTTTGATATACATGTGTTTCGTATTTGCTATATACCAGGTACAGGGAACAAAGAAGAAAACAACAGGCACAGTCTCTACTAAAGCATATATTCCTGTGATAAGTAAGAATTTTCTAGGCAAAGAATATGTGTTCCTGAGTAAGAGAATAAGAATATTTGGGTTATATTTTGTATCAAATGCAATTAAAAACTTTGTCCCAAATCTGTCTTGGTTATTTGCTAAAAATTTTAAAGCACCAATTTACTTAATATAGAATCTTCAGGCTCTGATAGATCCTTCAAGAATGACACAATAAGAGCATATGTAATTTTTAAAAGTTAAAACATGTACAGCACAGTGTAAAATTAATATTAGAGTGGAGACTACATTGAAGATAAAAAGATCATATAGGGCAGAGCAGCATTCTGAAAACTTCATATAGGAAAATCTAAACATACTATCTTTGGGTAGCAGGAGACATGGTAAGTTACCCCAGGAATTAAAAAATAAAGCCAGAGAAGAGCATCATGAACTTATCAAGAGAACAGTTAGATTTGATTAGATCGATAATAGGCATGGCACCACTTTACTCCTCCACAGAATTTTCAATGTTATTGTTTGGGATGAGGACACAAGCCTGTAGAATTGAGTACATAACTATTTGAAGTTAGTAGAACTCAAAAATGTTTGCCTGCATGTATGTAAATGTTCCTGTGTGTGCAGTGCCCAGAAGAGGCCAGAAGAAGGTGTTGGATCCCCTGAAAATGGAGTTACAGTTGTTAGCTGTCATATGGGTACTGAGAACCGAACCTGGGTCCTTTGGAAGAGCATTCAGTGCTCTTAACTAGTGAGTCATCTCTCTTGCCCCCATACTCAAATTCTTAAGTATTTATTTATGCCTGCCTACTTGTGACTAGTATTTCTCAAAACAAGTGGGAAAACAGTACCCACATGCACAGTAAGATGATGTTCCTGGGAGTGTCAGGAAGCAGGTTTGCCAGTCTTAATTGAAAGCTGATGCTCAAAAGATAATAGAGTAATTCCTATAACTTAGCAGGCCACATTGCTAGGAAGAACTAATAAATGCAAAAGGCCATAGAAAAGAGAAATATGAACAGAATAATCCTCTTTTGTTGCAGGAAAATGTAAAGCAATGCCCCAGGGATTGTTGGCAAATATTATCATCTTTGAAAGCTACTGCTTAACACAAATTCTGGGAAGCTAAAGGCTTCTGGATAACATGAATCACAAGGAAAGAATGTCCATTTTGTGGCTGAAACTTTTTAATGGAAAACTGGTTGATCTTAGCAAAGAAGGCCAGGGGTCAGGGTTAGTTTGGAAGAATTTTCAGCCTGTTCATGTAGAGGACTCTGCACAGAGCCTTGAATTTGTTTGGATCCTTCTTGGCTTGTCTGATTAGGATGTTTCAACTCCATGTCTCTCTATAATGAATCTCTATGGATCATAGGTGTATGAATTTTGCTCAAGATTACGCTTAATGGGGCTTAGCTCATTCTTTTGACATGAATATTTATTCAAGTTAAAAATTTTTATTGACAATTTCATATATATATGTATATATATGTGAAATTTAGTCATTTCTACCTCCCACTGCATCCTCTCATTCCTCCCTCCTTCTCCTGAGGATACCCTTCTCAAAAAGTTCCCCCCGGAAAAGCCTAGTACTAGTTTTCTACTAAATAGTTATAGTATTAAACTGACTCCTAACGACTTATTGTTACACCCATAAGTTAATGCATCTCTCAACTCTCACCAGAGAAGTTTCCCTATGTAGCAAATGGCGATTGACACAGAACCACAACTGGCCTCTGTACAGACAACAAGAGGCTACAGACTGCTTATTCCTGAATCAAACATCTCTATCAAACGTCTGCTTCCCAGTGCTCAGGAATCATTGCAGAAGAGAGGGCAAAAAAGACTGTGGATGGTGGAGGACCACAAGGAAGCAGTTTTTCAGGCAACTGATCAGTTACTCATTGTTGGCTAGCACGGCCAGGTCCCTCGGGGGCCGGCTAGGGTAAGGAGGCGCAGAGTCAACATCACAGACCCTGGAAGAAAGTGGAGCCACGATCTCATTTAATTTTAGAAAGGAACAGGATTTATACTTTTGTCAGGCTTAGGGGAGGTCTTTATCTAGTCATTTGACGTCCTTCATTCTGGTAGGTCCTGAGCACTGGATGATCTGAAGTTCATTGCTCTCATTGGTCCTGGATGGCTGCTAGCCTGGGAACTGCCCAGGTTCGATCCCGGGAACCTGGATCGCATGCTCAATATCGGTTCTAGCTTGTTTTAGGCCAGCAGGTCGGGAGCCTGCCTGACCTTGCCAGAATCATCCTACAACTCATGAATCACAGCAACGGTGACAGTATGCACAAGTGCCATGCAGGCTCAAACCAGACAAAATCCCAGCATAGTCATGGGGAAGTGGGGAAGTGGGTAAGAAACCCCAACCCAACCTAAGGAACTTTTGGCAACTGATGACTCCTGGGAAGGGGAGAGAGAGTCTCTTTCAAGGATGAGACTCATGGTAGGTTAGCCAGGCTCCAGTGGATGAACCCATACTGAAGGACATTTGAAGACACAAATTAGACCCTATAGATCTTATTAGATATAGAATAGAGTGCACTAAATTGGGGGGGGGGTCTTAAGGAGAGACGTTGATAAGAGAATCTAAATATCATTAAATTATATTGCACGAAAATTGCAAAACCTCAATACAAAATGTCAAAAAAAAATTCCCTCCTACTTTATAAGCCTTCTGTGTGTAGTCCGGAGTTCACGAGCACTACTTTCACGAGCGTGGGTGCGAGGTTATTTACTGGAACATGGACAACTTATCAGTGGCTATACCAGTAAAGAAAGTGACACTTCCTTCCCCAGCAACCATTACCTGTCAGCAGTTCCTCAGGGAGAGGCAGGGCCTGCTGAACTCTTTCCCTTCCCATGACGAAATGTTACCAGGCTCAGTCTTGTGTAACTTTTGTGTGAATATCCACACCTGCATTGAGTTCATGAGTGAAACGGACGCGTCATGCACAGGAGATCTCTTTTTGGGCACACCTCCCCATCCTCTGGCTCTTATGTTCTATATCCTCTTGCTCTATGTTCCCTGAGTCTGGAGTGGGGAGCAGGTAGAGATGACTCATTGAGGACCAAGCTTTTCACATCTCTTGTTCTTGGCAGTTTCACTACAGTTTCTGCATTAACTGCTGTCCAGTGCATTAAGAGGTTTCTCTGGCAAAGGCTAAAAACAACACTAATTTATGTATATGAGTGTATTTAAAAGGTAGTTTGACCACATGATCATTTAGCAAAGTGAAAGTAGTGGGTTCTCCCTAGGAGCTATGTTTTTCCCAGCTACCAGCTCTTGACCAGGTTTATAGTACCAGTCATATGTTCCTTTCCCTTCGTGGACTGGGACCTCAAATCAATCAAAAAGTGCCTGGCCACCCTCATATCATTTACGACACTATTGCCCTAAGGGAAAATCTTGCCAGGCTAATCATTGCTGTATCCCACAGGGTTTACAGGTGGACAAGACTGTTCATGACTTTTCTCCCTAGTAACCTAGCACCTTTCTTAATATGCGAGTTAGCTAGTCAATAGGGAGGAACTTTCCCCTTCAGTTCCAGCTTGATTTCTCCCTGTCCCAGCTAAGCACTAATTTAATGCGTGCTTTGGTTGTAAAGATTTCAATTTATCGGTCGGGTTATTAATAACATGTAGAACTGTATATATGCAATATATATGAGTCAAGATTCAATCAGCAAAGCAGAAATCACTTGATTTAATGGTGAGAGTATACATAATAGAAAATTATGTATAGGTGTATATATGAGTCAAGATGCAGTGAGTAAAACAGAAATCACCCCATGTTGAAATCAGACTGAATTGATTGTGAGATGCCAAAGAGGTTGGGGAGGTAACCTAGAGATTACTAACAGAAGGAATTACAGTGTTAGGGTAGACAACACCGGATGCTAATTGTGTGGAGCTTGGGTGTCAGGATTGTGTGGTAAGAGCTAGAATCATTGTAACACCTGACTGGTAGAGTTGGTCCTGGAACAGAAGAGAGGGCTGAAGAGCAGACAATTCCATTTCGCTGTGTCTGGAACAACCCAGGAGGGAGAAAGGAGCACCGCTTTGGCTCAAGTCCTGGAACTTTGCAGTCTTTCACCAGTGTTTCACTGGCCAGACTTATTGGGAAAGCAAGTTCTGTGAAATACAGAGCAGAGGAGGGAAAGAGTGAGGAGGTGATGGCTATGGACGAGAGATGCAGAACTGACAGTGTGTGATCAAGTGCCCAAGCTGTTGTCTCTATTACAACCCTTGTATGCTGTGGAGAACTTCAGGAAAAAGACATTGGACCTATTTAAATAGAGGAGGCTCATGTTAGAAGAAGGCAAAGTGGAAGGTGGGGGAGGAAATCACTTGGAATGAGATGTGGGAAACCTGGAGGGGCAAAAACTTACACTAAAGTTCTGTCGGGTCAAGAAGCAATGAATGCATCCAGTCCGAGGATGAGGCTGGGAAGAGCCTGGGACCTAACTAGGAGCAGCTTCCTGCTCAGGATTAGCTGTTGGCATCAGCCAGAACTGGGAGGTAATACAGGGATTGTCTACCCAGATTTCCCACAGAAGGAACATGTAGATTGACAGCTTGACAAGAGGGAGGTCGGGTAGAAGAAGGCGGAGCAAAAACCTTGCCTAACCTGGCAAAGCACCTAGTGGAAAGCGAACCTAGAGGACCAAGGACATATTCAAGTAGGCCTTGGCAGGACTGTAAAGATGAGTGGAGAGGGAGGGAGGGTATTCCTCTAGTCCCTGCATGTGCAGACCAGTGATAGTGAAGGTCCCGCAAGGAAGAAATTTTCTGTTTTAGTTTACATTGCCCCTATCTGTGCAGTGTGTGTGTGTGTGTGTGTGTGTGTGTGTGTGTGTGTGTGTGTTTCCTTTCAGGATTTGCTGATGAAACTAGGTTATTTGTCTTGTCCCACAGACTGTTTTCTTCTGAGTAGCATGTTTGTTGGCGTGCTGTGTTTCTTGTAGAGAAATCATTATGCTAGGAGTCATTAAAGAAAGAAGCGTTTATAAATAGATAGTTTTGCTCACTGGCTTAGTATTAGGATCTACATTTGGCCCCAAACTAATGCATGGTCACAGAATAAAGTTTCAACTTATAAAAAATAACTTTAAATTCATAATTATTGCTTATATTTTCATTTGTATGTATGTATAGTGTGCCTATGTATGTATGTGCACGTTCACATGTGTGTAGGTACATATGTGTGTGCAGGTGGCATATGCAAGTGCATGTGGAGGTCTGAGGTTGATAGCTGCAATCATCCTGATCCCTCTTCAACCTTATTCATTGAGGCAAGGTCTCTCAATAAAACCTAGAGCCCACTCATGCGGCTAGTCCTTCTGTCTAGTCTCCCTGTCTAGTTTCCTGTCCAGTGTCCCAGGCTAGTCTTTCTGTCTAGTCTCCCTGTCTAAGCTTCCTGTCCAGTGTCCCAGGCTAGTCTTTCTGTCTAGTCTCCCTGTCTAAGCTTCCTGTCCAGTCTCCCAGGCTAGTCTTTCTGTCTAGTCTCCCTGACTAGTCTCCCTAGCTGGCTTGCTGTGAGTATCCAATGTATACCCTTGGACACTGTAATTAGGTGAACTGCTATATTCACATGACATTTCTGTGGGTTCTGGGTTCCAAACTCTGGTCCTATTGCTTATCTGGCAAATGCTTTTACTGCTAAGCCACGTCCCCAGCCCTGAAAGTTTTTTTTTTTTTTTTTACAAGGTCTCCCTAATCCCAGTCCTCCTGGAACTCACTATGTAGACCAGGTTGGCCTTGATCTCACAGAGATTCACCTGCCTCTGCCTCCCAAGGACTGGGATTAAAGGACTGCGCCACCACACTGGCATCTGAATTCTTATTTTTAAATGTAGGTCTTGCTACTATTTTATTATAAAACAACTGAGTAGTCAGTTTGAAAACTTTTATATTATAAAGTAACATCTGTTCCTAGTTGTGTCCTGTGGTCAACAATGGCTGTGCACATTGACAGTACTGAGTTGCTGTTTGCTTTCAGCTAAGGTCAATGGAGGAGTAAGTGGCTGCCCCACTGTTCTTGGTTTGCTTCTGTATGTCTGCACGTTTTCTTCTGTGTCCATTGGAGATCACTTGTAGAATCTGGAGGGTTTTTTACTTGTGAAGCTTTGAGGTGGCTAAGTTGACATTGGGATCGGAACTCAGGAACTCAGGTCTTCATGCTTGTACCGCAGACACTTTACCTACTGGGCCGTCTCCCGAATCCTGAAATGCATTTTTCTCATCGAAATATTTGACATCTGTTCATTGCTTTTGTACATAAAATAGCATTCCCAGCTGTCATTTTTATACTTTTACTTTTGAAACAGGAGCTCAGGTAGTCCAGCCTGACCTCAAACTGGCTAGCCCAGATAATTTGATCTTCTGACCCTCCTGACCACACTTTCTGGGTGCTGGGAGTATACGTATATGCCATCAAGCCTGGCTTTTTATGTGGTTGATTGAATCCAGGGTTTAGTGAGGTAGGTAAGCACTTTACAAACTTAGCTATATCCCCAACCTTATAATAGTGTTCTTGTAGTGCTATATATTTTCTAAAGGACAGAGTTTCTACATATATAGCAGTCAGATTTTTCACCATGTAGAAAATGAATAGTTTTATATTAACAGTACATCAGAATGACAAGCTTTTCCACATTTCTGTGGCATGATGTAGTGGAGACATATGCTAACACATGATTACTGTCTGTGTACTTGTTCAAGCATTAAGAAATAAGAATGAAGGTGATATTTGGTTGTTTGGATGTGAAATATTCCCCAAATACTACTTCCTAAAGTATCAATGGCTAACTGATCAGCTTTTAGGTCATAATTAGATCACGAGGTCTCTGATGTCATCTATGGGTTAGTTCATAAATGGATGGGCTATTGGAAGGTGATGGTAACTCAGGAGGTAGAGCTTAGTTGAAGGGAGTGGGTCCTTGGGGTCTTTCTCTCTCTCTCTCTCTCCCCTTTTCTCTCACACATACACACACTTGCTCTCCTCTTCCTCTTCCTGTCTCTTTTCCTTTCTCTCCACAGTGAGGTGACCCGCTTTGCTATACCATATGCTCCCTGTCATGATGTTTTGCCTTATAATATGTTCAGAACTAAAAGACCTAAGTGACCATTGGACTGAAACCTGTGAAGCCATAAACTAAAATAATAAACCCTTCCTCCTTTAAAGTACTTTTCTCAGAATCAGCTAACAAACACAATAGACTGTCCTCATAGCTGGACATGGTAGAGCACAGTTGTACTCCGAGTGCTCAGAAGGATGGAGAGTTTGAGGTCCACTAGACCGACTCTGAATTTAAGCAAAAAAAAAAAAAAAGAAAGAAAGAAAAAGAAAAAAGACATTTTATTAACTCTCTAAGACGTAACTCCTTCTAAAGGAGAGTAAGAGTTTGCAGACACTCTGAATCCTGGCTGAGGTGCCAGACACGTTGGAACTATGGGACAAGATGAAGCCAAGAGGATGGAAACTATGAGGCCACCTCTGCCAGTTACGGAGCAGGCTAGACATCAGCCTCTCCTCGCCACTTCAACGCACCAGAGGGGATGCGGCGCGGAGCTAGGAGATTTTCTCCAACTGTGGCTTCCGCACCTTTCACCCATTTTGATTATATTCTCTTCTAAGATAGATTTGATTCTGTAATATTCCAGATGGACAAATTTCCTTATTGCTAAATCCTTAGAAATAAATCTCAGGATGTCCAACAGCTATGAGAACGTGCTTTTCTTGTGGACGCTGTTTGAAGAATGTGCTCAATTAACTCCCGTGCTTACAATTATTTCTACAAGGTTCATCTTGGAATTTTCTATCTAAATACAAAGCTAACGAATCGTAAGTATGCACGTATGTTCGTGTGCATGTGTGTTTATGTGTGTGTGTGTGTGATCTCTCATCCTTTCTTTCCCTCCCTCTCTGTTACCAACGCTGAGCCACCATTTCGTGAGTGTGTGATTTGAAAGACCTTTCTTAGTATTCAACTCAATATTTCTGACATTGGCCTGAAAACTATGCCCCAGTAATAAACTCAATAGGCAAGATTCCCAAATTGTGAAAAATTGCCCAACTATTCTTGCTACCTAGAGCTTTGCTCATAGAAGGAAGCTTGATGGGACCTCTAGGCCTCAAACTCTATCAGCAGACCCTTTGCTGTTATGGGCTGGTGACAGCTCAGAGCCTGCCCAATCACAATGCCCTTCTAAGAGGAAAAGTTGAACATGAGTGATCACAGTTATGGTTATTTGCCCCAATGTTACCTTCCCCACCATGCATCACACATGCACAACAGGCTGCTTGTTACTTAACTAGCCATAAGCTAGTCAGCGACCTTGCTTCAAAATGTATTATTTTTTTTTTCCTTCATTCTCCCTCCCTCCTTCCCTCCCTCTGTTCCTTTTTCCCTTCCTCTCTCTGTCCCTCCCTTCCTCCCTTCCTTCCTCCCTCCTTTCTTCCCTTTTTTTCCTTCCTTCTTTCCTCCCTCCCTCCCTTCCTCCTTCTTTCCTTCCTTCTTTCCTTCCTTCCTTCCTTCCTTCCTTCCTTCCTTCCTTCCTTCCTTCCTTCGACAGAATTCTGCCAAGTCTCCCAGGTTGATCCCAGACTTGCTGGGACCCTCCTGCCTCAGTCTCCCTCCCACAGGCTGACCCTGCAGGCATGAAACACCACACCCAGCTACAAAATGCTTTTCTTTTGGGGTGATTCACATTGTTTTCACAGTAAGGAAGAATTGGATCACTGACAGATTAAATCAGTTAGGGAATGGATATGAAGATCATAGGTAAAGTAAGGGTGAGAGAGGTCTAACGAGGCCAAATACAAGTTAAAGTTTTGAGGGAGGAAAGGCAATGAAGGAGCAGGATTAATGGATGGTTAAAAAAAAAAAAGAATGAGAGAAGCAAATACCAATGCAGGTAAGTCCTAAGAACTGAAGTGCCCTGGCCTGTGGTGGTCCCTTGGCTCGGCTCCTGCTTTCAAGAGGAACCAGATGCTCCCCTATGCTCTCACAATACCCTTTATGTGTACTAGTTTCATGTTCTTGCAGTCAAAAGACCTGGCTGGCCACGTGTCGTGGTTTATGCTGGAGGAAGAAGCAGAAGGATTACAAAAAATTTGAGGCCAGCCTGGTCTGTGTCGTGATGTTTGCAGGTCAGCCAGGACTACATGGTGAGATCCTGTCTCAAAGGGGTATGTGTGTGTGTGGGTGGGGGGGGTGTGAGTGTGCGTGTGTGCGTGCGTGCGTCTGTGTGTGTGTGTGTGTGTGTTGGGGATACATTTGGCATAAAATATTGGCAGTGTGGGGAGTCAATCCATCTTTAGACAGAGAATGAAAACTTTAAAACTCTGTCACCAATCAGTTGTTCCTGCTTTAACTTTCTCTGTAGAGATCTGGAAGATCTGGAAGCATGAGCATGTGGATTTCTTGCTGTAACGAATGTCCGGAGTCGAAGCATTTCATCTGCATGCCTGAGATTTCTTCACTTTCCTAATCAAGTGTCATGTCGACTTTCCATTTCATCTAATGTTTACAAGACATGAACAATTAACCATTCAAATGATGCTGGGTGGTCTGCTTCCCACATGTCCATCTGCACCCATAACTGTTTATGGTAACAGAGTCATTTCTCTGTTTAATTCTTTGGTAAACAAAAGATCAAAGGGAAAAAAGGAGAGAATAAATTACATGGAGTGGGACTGAGAGGTGGCTCAGTTGATAATATGCTTGCCATCCAAGCATGAGGACCTGAGTTTGAATCCACAGCACCCAAGCAAAATGCTGGGCACAGCTCTGTGGTTCTGTAATCCTAGTACTGGAGAGGCAGACACCGGGAGATCCCTAAAACTCACCTTTGCCAAACTGTGAGCTCCATGTTTATGAGAGACCCTGTTTCAAAAGGTAAGATAAAGAAGCAACTGAGGAAGAGACCCATGTTGACCTCTGGCCTTCATGCCTCTATGGACACACATGCAAGTGCACCTGCACACACCTGTACAAACACACAAATATCTATGCATCCATCACATACATACCCAATTATTGGGAGTGTGCACACGCAGCTGAGTGGAGAAAGAGAAGGCTTGAATATGGCCGAAGTCAGTTTCAGGAATTTCTGTCCACACTAAGATTCTTCTGGACCTGAAGGCATTCAAGGCCCAATTCACAGAGTAGTTTTTCTTGATTTAGGACTTGAAGGGTGGATATAAACAGGAGAGAACTGCAGTCCTTGTGGAGAAAATGGCATAATTGAGGATGGAAGGAGAGGAAAACTAAGAGCAATTTCACTTGGCTGAGTTTCTAAGAGTTCTTGAATGGAAGAACACACAAGAAACTGAAGAAGGTAAGTAAGTTCTAAGCCCTGTGATGCCTCCCAGGCAGGAGCTGAGGAGTCATTCATCAACTGCCCTTAGGGACATCAGCTGGAATGGTGAGGAGGGAGCAGATGTCAGGAGACCTGGCTCAAGATCATGAGGAAATACAATGGTTTAAATAAAGGGAGAGAAAGCAGGGAGAAGACGAGGAAGTTGATGACTAGTGCAGAAGGGTCTGGAAAGAAGTCTGTTAACTTGGAAGTGGCTTGCTTGTGTTGAAAGGATGGTAGTGCCATTTAGGAACATGGAACCTGATGAGGAGAGAAGAAAGAAGGACGACATGAAGAGGATGGGTCACTTGAAGTGCTTTGAGATGCTCCAAGTATTTAGGAGTTAGCATCAGGTTTAAACCAGAGGAACTCAGAAAGATCTACTTTTGCTGTGGCTAAGTTTGACCATTCGTGTCTACACTGGGAATGTTGGCTTATACTTGTTACATTTCTGTCCAAATTCTTCAATGTGTTTTAAATTTGTGCAAAAATTTTAAAACAATTTAAAAGAATTTAGCTATCTTTGTCCTTATACCTTTGAATTTTCCCTGCATTGTGATGACTTTCTAGTCTTAAGCTTCCAGCATATTACCAATTTATGTCTCTATATTAGAAAAATCAAAGACCTGTCTGTCTTAGATCTGATAAGACATTCTTTCCACAATGCGCTTGAAGATTGCTGGAGGTGATTGCTGGGACAATAATCATTCGAGTGAATTTAGTTTTAATTACTGTTTTATTTAATTGCAAGTGGATCCTGTGGAAAAAAAGGCACCAACAAAAGAAATAATTGTTCAAAGAATCACATCTGTACTGCATTCTCTGTCAGAAATTTCTCATTAAAAATGTGTTTCTTTAAAAGTAACTCAAAGCAGCTGATGAAATACAAGAGCATGGAAAGTTTCAAATCCCAGTGCAAACTGGGATCCACGGAGGACCGTTTGTCAAAGGCTTGACTCAATGGCAAAAGGGCCTCGCCTTCTTCTCACATCCAAGGACTTGTTTCCACACTCAAGTCCAGACACTGGCAGTTTTATTTTCATATGTAGGCATTTCCCAGCTACACATTTCCTATTCATAATGTTTTTGATGTCTCTAGAACATTATCACTATTTGACTTTTCCCTTTAGTAGGAACTCCAAATCTTATACTTCTTTGCTTTGAGTGGATAAACAAAAACCAAGTGACGGCTCTTTTACAAGAGGTGAAAATCACGAAGACCATCCTGTGATGCCTATGGCTCTGTCAAAGGCTGATGTGTGTGTTGGGAACACGCTATACCACAAACATAGACGAACATGTTTGTATCTTTCCACAATGTCAGAATTTATTGAATAACAATAAATTCAACAATTTCAATGCCAACAATTAGACAGATAATCCTGCTTATCTTGGTAATCTAGCTGAGGCAAATGCAGGTTCTTTTATTCTAATCTTAATTACAAATATTAACTCTCATATCACACAGTACATAGTGAACATATCTATGTGTGCATATAGATGATTTACAGAATGAATATAAGTTAAAGAGGCTACAGCAGAGTTCAAGAGGTTTGAGAAGCAGACTATCAGAAATTCAGGAGAGTCTGTATTGATAGGATAATGAACCCAAACCTGCCACAGGGAAGAAGTTGTTGCTGTGGACATTAGGCTGCTGGGAAAGTCTAGGTTAGGAGGGAAGACGTCAACTGAAGAGACAAAAGAGCAGGACCAGATTCAGAGCAGAAATGCTAAATGGTAGGCTCAGGTCCAGATGGGTGAGCAGGTGGATAGGCAGAAGGCAATAGAATAGGCCAGGTCAACAACGGGGAGCAAGCTGAGCTGACAATCGGGAGTTCTCTGTCTGTCACTGATGCACACACCAGGCATTGGACAACAGGCTGGTCATTGCAGTGCTATATTTTATCAGGGTCCAGGTAAGGGATTTATACCCTTTCGTCAGCTTGGCAACGTCCCCCGAAGGCTCACATCTTTGAACACTTGGTCCCCAGTGGTAGCACTGATTAGGAAGGTTATGGAACTTTTGGGAGGTACAAGCCAAAATAAATTCTTTTTCCCCTAAGTCATTTTTGGTCATAGTGTTTTATCACAACAAAAAGTAACTAACCCAGAAGTTGGTGCCAAGAGACACAGGGTTGTTCCTGTGACGGACCTAATTAAGGTTTTTGGAGACAAGTGGAAGAGTTTGGAACTGTGGACTAGAAAAGTGGTTGAATATTGTAAAGAGAGCTTCTGGGGCCATTCTAGCAGGAGCCTGGAAGACAGCGGAGTTGGAAGTAATGTAGGAAGTAGAAATCTGGCTCATGAGGTTTCAGAAGGAAACAAGGTCTCTATTACCAGCTGGGCTAGAAGTCATTTGTGTGATATTTTGGCAAAGAATATGACTGTTTTCTGAGGATTTATATGAGGCTGAATTAAAAGGTAATGAACTAATTTCTTTGATGAAGAAAGTTTCAAGACAGCATAATATTGTTGTGGTTTAGTTATTACTGATAACTCTTTAAAAATATTTTATTTATTTTTACTTTATGCATATGGGTGTATTGCTTCCATGTGTGTAAGTGTACTTAAGCCATGCAATGCTTGAAAAGGTCAGAATAGGGCATCGGATCCCCTGGAACTGGAGTTACAGATGGTTGTTAGCTACCACGTAGGTTCTGGGAACAGAACCTGGGTCCTCTGTAAGAAGAGCTAGTGTTCTTAACCACTGAGTCATCTCTCCAGCCCCACCGATAACTCTTTATGCAGATCTACAATGAAAAAGAACAAATCGGGCAGAAAGAAATACAAATGTTCAGTTTGGAGAGAAAAAGAGCGTAGGAATCTTAATGTTACAGTCAAGGCATGCACTGAAAGAGAGACTATAGTTGTTAAAAAGATCAGTACCATTAAGGGAAGGCCTTCTGCTCTACACCAGAACAATGAGAAAGGTACCCTCAGGGAAAGATTCCATCCAGCTGTTTCCAAAAGCAACTGCATACAAAAGCTACTACAAATATGATTTGAGGACATAGGAGTCCATCCCAAGTTGGCAGTGGAACTTGATATTGCTGTCCATGTGGCACTGGCTTTGGAGGCAAGAATGAGGGGATTGTGGATTCTTCCTCTGTAGTTTCAGAGAGCCATGTAAGCCAGGTCATGTGTGGCAGAACTGGAGTTCTGTGAGGATGTGAGAGTCATTGTGTGAAGTTGTGAAAGTGAGGCCTGATGTGTGACAGAGACCTAAAGATGTTGGAGATGCCAGAGCCATGAGACATCTGCAAATGAAAGCTACATACAAGAAGAGGAATCATCCCAAGAGAGATGTATGTTGCAGGCTGCAAAACTGGAGGGGTGGAGCCACACATTCCCCTTGGAAGTGAAGTCCCAACCATTGTACATGAAATTACAGGATTCGGTGTTTGCCATTCTGCATTTCAGTCTTGCTTTGGTCCAATATTTCCTGATTATTGCCCAAGTTCCTCCATTTTGGAATTGGAATGTCTATGTTGTGCCTTGGTATGTTGGAAATATGTAATTTGCTTTTTGATTTTACAGAGGTAACAGTTAAGAGGTTGACTTAGGTTTCAAAAAAGACTTGGGACTTTGGACTTATGAAAAATGTTGAGACTGTTTAAGACTATGGGGACTTTTGAAGTTGGACTAAATGTGTTCTGCACCATAAGATGGCCATGAGCCTGTGGGTGGGGGCAGGAAGTAGAATGCTGTGGTCTGAATGAGCAGTGTCCCCCATAGGCACATGTATTTAAACATTTTGTCCCTGGTTGGTGGTACTTTTTCAGAAGACTGCAGAACATTTGGGAGCACTGAGGGTGGGCTTTGAGAGTTGATAGCCTTGTCCCACTTCTAGTTTGTCCTCTCTGCATCTTATTTGCAGTTGAGGATGTGATCTCTCAACTTCCTGCTGCCGTGCCTCCTCTGCCATAATGGACCCTCCCTCTGGGACCCTAAACTAAAATAAACTCTTCCATAAGTCATTTTGGTCATGGTATTTTATAACATCAGCAAAAAGTAACTAATAGAACACCCTTTTACTTCCAGGGATAAGTTATTTATCAGTCTGTGCCGCATGGGTGGTTCCAGGAAAATGGAGTTGTTTATGGGTCCACCCAGGAGCTCAATCATCCTCTCCTCTCAAGATGGAGTCAAAAGCTGCTTGTAAAATGGAATGTCTCAGGGCAAAGCAAAACTTCAGAAACCATTATTTTGCTTGATATGGAATAGCTTACAGTAGAGTATAGCCTGATCCCAACGGTACGAGAAATAGCAGTTCCCAAAATTAACCCCAAACATTGCCTATTTTTTTTTTTGTCTTTATGAAACAGGGTCTCCCTATAACCCCAGCTGGCCCGGAACTTGCTATGTAAACAGAGTAGGCCTTCAACTCACAGGGATCTCCATGCCTCTGCTTCCTGAGTGCTGGGAGTAAAGGCCTGTGCCACCACACCTGGCATCATCTAATTGTTTTCTGAAATCACTAAAAAAATCAAGCATCCACTGAGGCAACTATTACAAAACGGTGAGACCACGGAAAAAAAATAGAATTACTATATGACTGGCAATCCCTGTGCTGGGCACATACCCAAGAGAAGTGAAATTACTATCTCTGAAAGAAAGCCTCCTCCCACAGACTATGCCCAGCAGTCAAGGTATAGGTGTTCATCAGTGGATGAATAAGCCAGACACTAAAATAAAAATGATGTATAACCTTAGTTATGTGTGCAATCAAAAAATTCAAATATGCAGAGATAGAGAACAAAACAATAGTCACGAGCAGAGAGGTGGGGGAAGAGAGGAAGTGGAGGGGACGTGGGTCAAAATAGGTTTGTAGGATGAACAAGTTTGGAGATCCAGCATACAACCTAAATTCTATTGGCAATACGAGTGTTCTGTCTTTGAGATTCATGGTAAAAGACTACATTTTAACTGCTTTTACCGCAAACCCTCCTCCTAAAAAGGAGTTGTGTGAGATGATGACTATATTTACTTCACTGTAGTAATCACTTTACTTTTGATACATATACCATGTTACGTCCTATAAATATGTGTGATAAAATTTCTGATAAAAAGACCATAGAGAAAGCGTCTTGAAGTTGGCATTGTTGATGAAGTTGAAAGCAACAGATGGGGATGGAATAAACATTAATAATCACCTGGTATGCATGGGACAGATTTCCAAAGACTGGAAATCCTTGTTTTAAGGGTATATGCAGTCTATTGAGAGGATGATATATATACATATATATAATTTTATTTATTTAACATACATAATAATGTATCAGTAACAGAGTAATTACCTCTAGTTCTCCAACACTGTGATTAATAGGTATTAAGTTGGCAGTTGAGAAGGTGTACGTTTGCTAGCTAGCAACAGAAAAGTCAAATAATACTGGCTTAACCAAGTATGGGGGTGGTTTTATTATGCCATAAAAGCCTGGAGTTTATTGTCCCTGGCTAGGCCATCTAGGACATAGGCTCTTTTGTGTTTCTGTCTCACAATCCTAAGCCTCAGGCATGGTTGTTGCCCTGCCAAAAATCACTTCTGTGTGTAAGGCAAGGTAGAGAAGGATGAGGAGCTAGGTGTGGTGTGGCACACATGTATAATGACAGCATTGAAACTGAGATAGGAGGATTTAAAGTTCAAGGACAGCTTGGGCCATATAACAACACTTCATATTGCAAAACAAGAGAAAAGATGAGGTCAAGAAAGAGGAGGAGGAGGAGGAGGAGAAGGAAACGGAGGAGGAGGAGGAGGAGGAGGAAGAGGAATGGCACCTATATAAGAAAAGCAACACTTTCTTAGAAGTCTCAAGCATATTTCCTCCTTTTTGTTGCTAGCCAGAAGAGCACCGCTGGGCCATTTCTAGCTTATACAAAGAAGCCCATGGATAAAGCATTATATCTGGGTATGCTTTAATTCTGAACAAAACTTAGCTTCTATAAGAAAGAATAATAAAAGGATTGGTACTAGGCACATAGTTGGTTATGTTTGCCACAGTGGGCTAGCAACTATTTTTAAAGAGAAGAAATGGAGGCTTTTTGTTTTAAGGATATGTACAGTCTATTGAGAGGATGATATATATATATATATATATATATATATATATATGTATAATTTTATTTATTTAACATACATAATAAAATATCAGTAACAGAGTAGTTACCTCTAGTTCTGCAGCACTGTGATTAATAGGTATTAATAAGGATTACATTAGCACTTGAGAAGGTGTACGTGGTTATGAGACTTGCTTAACTCATCACACGACCAGTAAACGGCACAGTCAAAGTGAAAATCCAGAAGTGAGTAAATTAATGGTTTTCAATCTTAAGTCAGTTCTGTTAAATGGCAGTTCAAATGAATGAACAACTATCTTGTCAGTATACTCAGAGTGAGAGTAAATCCAAAATATTTTCAGAGGTAAATATTAGGGCATTGAATATGACAGAGAAGAAGTCCCTCCTAACGTTGGAGGCATCTGGGGACCATCAGAGACAGCAAGAGGGAGTGTGAAGTCCACTTTACAGGATATCTCAAACTAACAAGTTCCAAATTCAGTGTCTAAGTTCCCTGGTTCCTACACCATTTTGCTCCCTGCCTTTTCCAGTCTCATTTAAGTGTTTACCTATATGGCCAGTTGTTTAAGCAGGAGATTGATGGATCCTCATCTGTCCCTCTTTTGGTCTCATCCTGAGGAGTTTAGCTCCCAAACCTCTCTAACCTGGGTCCTTTCCTTCATTATCAAAGCACCTTACTTATGAGACTTGCCCCCATCTTTGCACTTGGGAATCAAAATGGCCTCCAAAGTGGGTCTTATTGCTCTTTATTTTTTATTTTTGTCTCCTTTAGTTAGTTCACCACTCGAATAGGATACTATAAACCAGACCATACCACAGCGCCCACTGAAACCATTCAGTGATTTCTTTCCATTGTACTTGGGAATGACCTGAGCTGTGTCTTTGACTTAGACCTCAATTATGCTTATGGGCCTGTACCTTTCCAGTATTATCCTGAGACACATTTGAGCTTCAGTTGCAGTTCTTGGAATACCTTTTCCCTGCCCTAGATATTTATGCTTTGGGACACTTCGCCTCTGCTCAGCTCCTGTGTCTGCACATTCGTTTTTAAGCATCATTTCCTCGGCAGGTTCCCCCAGATGATCTCCCTAAATTCAGTCCCTTTATTCTCCATCAGAATGTGATTTCTTTGTTTCCACTTTCAAAGGTCATTGTTTCTACATATATGATTATATGCTGTTTACCTCTGTCCATGTGGGCAGGAGCTACATTTTTCTTGCTATTTACTCTGTATCTAGTGTCCACACAGTACCATGTTCAGAGTCATTTTCTCTAGAATGAATGAATAAACAGGTGACAAGATAGACTTGGGAAAGTCTCAAAAGTCAACATAATACATTGCACACTCAACTAGAAATAAAGTTTATTAGAACAGAGTTGGAGGAGTTGGAGAGATGACTCAGTATTTAAGAACACTTGCTCTTTTTCTTGAGGACCTGGGTTCGAGTCCCAGCACTCACACGGTGGCTAATAACTACCTGTAACTTCAGTTCCAGGGGAATCCAATGCTCTCTTCTGATTTCCACAGACATTGCATGACACGAGTGCATTTACACACATGCAGGCAATACAATCGTACACATAAATAAAAGTAATAAATAAAATATTTAAAAAATGTTTCGCAAGGAGGAATCATTTTCCTACCAGGATCAACTCCAAATGACAGAAATGATAAGTCTCTGGTAGTCCCGGGAGAGCTCTCCCTCATAGAAATGATAAATGTATCAGAGGATGAATGAACTTGCTGTTAAGACAGCACTTCCTTGCTGTGCATGGTGGTGTACACCTTTAATCCCAGCACTTGGGAAGCAGAAGCAGGTGGATCTCTTCGAGTTCAAGGCCAGCCTGGTTTACATAGCGAGTTCCAAATCAGCTGGGGCTACAGGGACCAGAAAAAAAAGGACTTCCTGCTGTACTTCTTGTATGTGGATGAAAATATGATCAGTTAGCTTTCTGTTCCTGCTGCGGTGCCTTACCTGCTATTATGAACTCTAGACCTCTGGAACCGTTCTGTGTTCAGAGAACTTGGTCCTGTCATTACATCTCAACAGCTCTTGGAAGCAACCAACACTGAAAGGTCCACATGAAGGAATGTGCAATGTGAACAACTCCTTCATTCCTCTGCCATGTGATGATAGATTCTAACTTAGAACTGTGAGTTAAATAAACTCTCTCTTAAAAAAGGAAGCACTTCCTATATTTAACTGAACACAAATTTAACCGTTGTGTATTCAGGGGTCAGAATTTTGATTGTGACAACTGTTTCTTATTTTCTGAGAAACTACTGAGAAACATTACTCTGTGTGACTTACGAGTGTAGGTTCTTCTCTGGCCTGACCTGGATTCCTTATTTCCCAAATCCTGCTCGTCTCCTTCTGAATCTGAGGCTGATCCTTAGCCTGTTCTGCCTGCTAGGAATAAGTCAATTGCTTCTTTCAGTGTTGTTAGCACTTATTTTTAGACTCTTCTGTGTCTGAAAATATGATAGTTCAAATGTCACTTTACATATAGTCTGCATCAGGTGATATTTATAGAAGTTTTACTTCCCTATAATATATGCTGCAAGAAGCTGCCTGCTTGTTTGAAATCTATATTTGGATTCTTTGCCTCAGTAATAACAATGACAATATCAGCAAGGATAATAAGATAACCACTAACACTTAGTACTTAATGTGCAGAAGGCATTGTGGTAAGTCCCTTAATTAATTAATTAATTAAGTCTTTGCCTTACATGAGGTAGTGTGAGGTATACAGGATGAAATGAACAGTGGGATGCCTGCTGTAACATATAAGGCTTTCATTAAAAAATATGTATTGTAATTTTTATTTCATGGGTGTGAGTATATTGCCTACATGTATGTAAGTACATTCATGTCATGCAATGCCCATGGAGATCAGAAGAGGGAGTCAAATTCCCTGGAACTGGAGCTATAGATGGTTGTTTGCCACCATGTAGGTGCTGGGAACCAAACTCCAGTCCTCTGCAAGAGCAGCCAGTGCTTTTACCCGCTGCTCCATCTCTTCAGCCCCAAGGCTTTCATTTTTGCTCATGGACACGGTTAAGGTTGTTTGCTCTGTAGAGTTACTCAAGAATTCAAGCAAGGATGTATCAGGCTGGGGTCTCAGAATCATGCTCTCGGTTACCTGAGTCTTGTGTCACATGGTAAAAGAAAGGAGAGAGGACATGGAGGTTACATGGAAAGCTTTAGAGTCTAAGTCAAAAGATATGAGTTTCTGCTTAAATCCCATTAGTCAGAAATCATGTGTTTTAATTACAAGGAATCTAGGCAGTATGCTCTCATACACCTAGGAAGGAAGGAAATGATTTAAACCTAGGCATTCTCTGTCACACTTGTCATAAACTAAATACACATCTGGGACTCAAGCTCATGTCAACTAGACCCTAACCTGAACTGTTAACTGCCTGTCCATACTTCCTTTCGCCATCAGTTTTTTTTAAAAGTACTGGGTTAAGTTACACCCATACAAGGGAAAGGAATAATTTGTTCTTTGTCAAGAAGAGTCATTGTCCCTGACTAAGGCCAGGTTGAGATGTCTTCTCTGAAGGAGTAGAAAAATGGACTCTGTGACACTTCCTGTATGAAGTCATAAGACCTTCCTATTCACGTCAGCAGCACAAAGGGCGCTGTTCCTGCTTAACCAACTCCTGCAGACCGAAGCAAGGCTGTTAGATCTTATCCTGTAACAGCCTACTTGCGAAATGCAGCTTAATACCTTTCCACCACATGCAATACTCCCCTTTCTGGTTTGGAGGACCTCACACCTGTGTGATGGGCATAAATTTGTTCTATGAGCTCAGGTATATAAGAAACACACTTTAAATGTTTCTCAAACTCAAATTGCCATATCAAAGTAAGCCTTCTATACACGTTAGCATTTCTAAACTCAGGAGATTATTGATGAAATTTTGGAATTGCTGTCGGTTCCAGTAATACTTACATTTTTGGATTACCTGTGCATGTGTGGTTATGTATTTATATTCTTGTGGTTATGTATTTATATTCCTGTCCCTTCAGTTGAATTATGAGCACTGTGTCTCCTAGGTTGAGTTTAGATGCTGTTAGAAATGTTTTTAAAAAGGTTGTGTTTCATTAGTACACAGAAAGTTGAACAGAAAAGATCAGAAACAGAGTGGTAGGAAGTACATACGATGCTAGTAAAGCAAACTTTCTGTTGTTGCTGTTTCAGAAATTACTTCAAAGTAGTGATGTCGCCGGATTGTGCTAGAGAAGTGGATTAGTTTAAGTGTAGGTAGCTGCAGTGCATTTTGTTGCTGAGGTCAGTGAAATGATGCCAATCAAGAATTCACTCATGAGGTGGCTCAGAAGTCAAAGGCACTGGCTGCTCTTGTGGCAGACCTGGGTTGGGTTCCCAGCACCCACCTGGCACTAACAGCAGTCCATCCATAACTCTAGTTTCAGGGGCATCTGATATCCTTTTCTGGCCTCTGTGGAGCATGGCAGGACATGGTTACACTTATAGGATTTGGATGAGATATGTTAAGGAATTTCTCAATCAATTCAATTTCCTTTTTATATATGCACTGCAGTGGTAAGTAATAAAAATCTATATCCCAATAAGTCTAAAGAGATTTTTCAGCAAATATAAAATAAAGATTTTAAGTGCTGAGAAAGGATTGTTTCATAGATTAATTGGAGGCATATTTCTCTCTTAGTGGCACACAAATTAATGATGCATTTTACAATCAATGGCATCTTAGTATCAATGAAATAGCTGCCTTCTCATTTGAGCTCCCATTCGTTATGAAATGGAAATTAAATTTCAGTCAGCTCAGCAGCTCTGTTCCCCAGACACAAGAGCCCTTTGAGGATGCTAAGTCTGGCCAATGTTTTCTCATCTGTCACTTCATGTCTCCAATTCCTCCCCTTTTCAGGGGCCTTGGACTTTTAAACTCAGGCCAAGAACAGACTTGTGGTTTTCCTTACATTCCTAACAAGTGTCTAGGAATACACAGCCCACTGAACAGAAGAACCACGAGAAAGTCATATTGATTGATGTTTCAGAAATCACCTTATATGAGGTCTCACTACACCTCCTCAGCCATTTCTTTCTTGCTGCCCATCTTAGGATCTGCTGCCTAATGTTGATGATCCCTCAGATGTGTCCTCCAACTAGTGTCCCCAGTCACCTCTGAGAACGAGTCTGTCATACAGAGTTCATAATTATTGTCTTGTTGCAGGAAATTAGTCACTTCAGACTGGTAGAAGGAAAGGGTTGAAGTCACGTAAAACTTACTGCTCTAAGATCCCCTGGTTGCTGACTGTTCTGGTGAGCTTTCTGTTGCTGTGATAAAACACTAACCAAAAGCAACTTGTGGAGGAGAGAGCTGTTTTGCTTACAGGTTACAGCTTTTATCCAGGGAAGCCACGGCAAGAGGCTGGAGGCAGGAGCTGAAGCGGAGACCGGGAGGGTTGCTTGCTATCTGGCTTGCTCGGCTACTTTTCTTAAATAGCCCAGCTCCACTGGCCCAGGGATGGCACTTCTCACAGTGGGCTGAGTCCTCCCACATCAATTCAAAATCAAGAAAATGCCCCCACAGACACACTGCAGGCCAGTCTGACGGAAGAGATCCCTCAGTTGAGGTTCCCTCTTCCCAGGTGACTACTTTGTGTCAAGTTGACAGAAACTAGCTAGCATACTGACATTTTATTTATTTCCTCTAGTTGGTTTTCATTACTTAGTTGGCTGGTGTATATTTTTATGCAGTTAACATTATATCAGACCTAGACCTATGTATGTCCTGCTTTGTTAATACTTTGTTCAACACAATGAATAATTTGCTATATTATTATAAAGTCTTTCAGAACATGAGTTAAAGGATGTAGTAGAGTTTAGGTAAATAGTTCCCTAGTATTGGTCCTGTTTGGCTTATTCTTACTATTGCCAAGCACATAAATAAGAGGATTGTGATAGAAATCTCTGTGCCTGAAGTTTCTCTGCCATTCTGACTAGTTTCTTGGGGACATGCAACTCAGCTAAGTAGATGACTAGACTGAGACATCTGTACTTCAAAGTATAAACATATGTATTTAACCCAGTGCAGCATTGCTTGCTAGTGGTGCCGGTTAGGTTACATTGCACACACACACACTTGCACACACACACACACACACACACACATATAAATATATATATATATATTTCTAATGAGTCTATTTCACAAATGTTGCTTTAATTCTCAAATCACATAGTCACATTATAAAGTACTAAGAAACCAGGTAGGAAACATATATAACTATATAAATATAATTACGTTATATAGTGTATATGTGTATTCTCTACTAAAACAGTAGGTAGAGTAAAATACTTTTCTCCTATTGATAAAACTTCATACTAGTTTCTAAGACATTTTCCCCACTTGTATTTAAGACAATGCAATCATAGCATATTTGTAATGGAGAAACTGATTTTTTTACTTGCTATCCTATGGCCAGCTTAATAGTTCTGCCCTAGAAGACATTTGGATATACTTACATATGCTTAAAGAAAATCAAACCTGAGATTAAAAAGTAAAATAGAATTAGAGCAACTAGAAAACTGTCATTTAAAAAAATATACTATTTTCCTAGATTCTATTCGGTGTCATCTCTCTAGGAAATCTTCTGTCTGAATACCCTATAAAAGAGTACTTGATATTTCTGGCTGGGGAAGAAATCTAACTGTTAAAGATATAAGAAGATTATGTATCTTGATTAAAATAAAAATTTATAGTATGAGAAATGTTTAAGCCGACTTTACATTTCCCATTTGTCAGCAGTTATAATCGAGTCTATCTCAGGGCAGTATATGCTGTTGGGCCAGAAGCACCTCACATGCCCTCATCTCTAGTTTCTGTGGACCATGTTAACTTTTTCTGGTGTCTTTGCAATAGCCTGGCATTTTACCATGGGAGGTGATACAGTGCAAATGCAAATGCAAATGCAAAGCATGACTCTAGTAATTACTTCCTAAGTTTTGCTGTTAGCTTCTAATCTAAGGTATTGATTGGAAACCTATATATTAGGACTACATGTCTACATTGAGCATTAAAGTGGCTCTAAAGGTTGTGTAGTGGATTTTATTTTAAACAAACACCCCAAGCGGATATAGTGGAAGCTCTGTTCTCTTAAAGTAGTAACTCTAGGTGGCTGAGCTCTTACCCAACAGTGTTTTATTCCTCAAGATGTTGGAAACAGCTATCAGAACCCCACTATGATCAAGGAAGAACAATCTTTTTTCTATTTCCCTTTTGATTTTTAAGAGATAGTCTTACCATGTAACCTTAGGCTGGTAGCCTTGAAACTCATTATGTAGGCCATGGTACCTCAAATTTGTGATCTTCTTGCCTCAGCCTCCTGAGTACTAGATTTACAGGTGTGAACCATCACACTGGACCCAATTAAAGAAGAAAAATCTCAATTGTTTGTGGAGGAATTTTCTGAGACTTTTAGTAGTTTTTGGAATCAAGGTGAATGGAGAGTGATATCTATGGGCAGATGGACAATATTAATTAAATACTAAAGCACCAGTGTACCACAATGAGGTTAAACAAAGAGGTTGACTCTTTTGTGTGAGTAATAAATAACACAGAATATGGGGACAATCCTCAGAGTACAGAATAGGATTTCAACCATAGTAAGATCTTGGGGCAATGTAAATCAATGGAGTTAGATGGCCAGATTGATATGCTTATACTCCAAAGTGTAAGGTTCATTGCTCACTAGTGATATCATCTAAGTTATTTACACATTTCATTTATTTATTTTTAATATTTTATTGTAAAAATTAATTGTACATGGTATTTTGTTACATAGGGATATTATCACAGAGATATGTATTATTTACATATATTTAAAAATAATCTGACATTAAGAAGAAAAGTAAAAGATATGCATTAAAATTAATTAAAAAAATAAAGATAACAGTCCAGGAGAATCCTGACTCTTTTGAAATAATGCCATTTTATTTTATTTTAAAGATAAGTAACATTCCTTATATAGGACTTAGGAAATCAAGAAATTACATGGTCTCAGAGACATCCCATCATAATCTGTAATTCTTTTTAGACAGGATCCTCCTGTAGCCCTAACTGGCCTGGAACTTTTTACATAACTGGACTTAATCTTGCAGAGATCCACCTGTCTCTGCCTTCTTAGTGCTGGGGTGAAAGGCATGCACCACCATGCCTGGCGCAGTCTGTATTTTTCAAATACACTTAGTTTTGTTAAGGTAATGTTAAAGTGCACAATAATGTCAAGCATGAGACAACGACATATCCCATAAATTCCCTTCCCAGCACATGCATAATCTTCCCCATAATCAATAGCCAGAGTGTTGAATTTGTGATAACTGACCAGCCTACTTTGACACAGCATTTACCACTCCAAGTTCATCGCTTACATTAGTGGTTGAATAAGAGCTTTATGTGTTTGGACACATTAAAAAGGACATGCATTTTCATTACAGTATCACATAGAGTAGATGCACTGCTCTGAATCCTGTGCTTCTCCTCTTCATTATATTTTGGTGCAAAAATGTCTTAGGTTTTCAGGTTTCCCTGGAAATAGACTCTGAACGTGAATGGGAAGGTGCTGTAAAGAGATGGCCCTGTAAGGAGGCAAGGCAGATCTCCACTGAGTAAGACAGAATCTGACTCCAAATGCATTTGCAATGAAGTCCCCCGTTTTAGAGGGGAGCTCTTCAACTGGGATGGCCTTTTAGAATAGCTCCAGACCAAAGTGGGGAGAGTTGTATCCTTGAAATGGGAAATCTTTGGCTCTCCTAGAGAGGGCTGATTTCAGTTGAGCACTTCCTAAGGCCAAGAACAATTCCCAGCAAGGGATGCAGCTGTGAGTGATTAGCAGCAATATTCCCAGCAGCTGGCGTGGGACTTGTGCTCCAAAGAGCAGAGTAGGGTGAAGACCACATCTGTGTACTAGAGTGTCCTATTAAAATATGGATTCCTTAGCATATGAACTTCACAGCTTCCTCATTTTCATGATTTTTTTCCTCTTGCTTTTCTATTGTATTGAAGTATCATTTATTTGAATGATCTCATTATTTAGCAATTAATTAAAAATTATTATGTTTTGGTTTATGTGTATGAGTGTGTTGTCTGCATGTATGTAAGTGTGCTTGTGTCCCTTACCGTGCCCGGAGAGGTCAGAAGAGGGTCTTGTATTCAATCTCCAGCACTGGGGTGGGGCGGGGGGAGGAGAAAACCACTGTTGAATTTAAGGATAATTTCTTTTTCTAATATTTTATATATTATTTTTATTTTATGTATATGAATGTATTGCCTGCATGCTTGGAAATGCACCTGTATATGCAGTGCCCAGGGAGGTCAGAAGAAGGCATCAGATCCCCTGGAACTGGAGTTACAGATGGTTCTTAGGTGCCATGTGAATGGGGTGCTGGGAACTGAACTCAGGTACCCTGTAAGAACAGCCAGTTCTCTTAACCAATGGGCCATCTCTTTAGCCCTGAGCAATTAATTTTTGACAAATTTTCACTGTAACGTAGAATTTTGTGTTGAACATCTCTGTTTTTATAATATACATGAATTTAATTGCGTGCTTAAAATTAACCAGGTTAGGCCAGTATTTTTCTTGCCTTTCTTGTGGACTTTCTATGAGAAACAAATGGGAAAACACATGTAAATTATGTTCCACTTTTATGATCCTCTTAATTCCATGATACAGACTGTTATCATTCCATTACATAGATGAGGATACTGAGGCACAGAGATCAAAATGCTCCTCTAAGTGAGCATTGAGATAAAGGCAACTATAAATGTAGAACTCAAGCAACACATGATAGTATTTCTCTTTTCCTAATTTTTATTGACTTTCCCAAGCTTATGCTTAGAAAAAGAATCCATGGTTAAGGGGCTTGACTTACTTTAAAACTCATGACAAGAATTGTCAGATTTTCCAAAGCAGTGAGAACTTCTATCAGCAGAGTTTGAGGGTGTTATCTTCCCATAGAAAATACCAGAGAACCCAAATCCATGGGACTGGAGAGGTGGCTGTGAAGTTAAGAGCACTGGCTGCTCTTGCAGAGGACCCAGGTTCAGTTTCTAGCACCCATATGGTGATTAACAACTGTCCATAATTCCATTTTCAAGGAATCTTATGTCCTCTTTTGAACTCAGTGGGCACTGCTCAACATGGGTGTACTTGTATACATGCAGGCAATACACTCATACACACATATATAACAAATTATGTATATATAATATAATATATATAAAGAACTGAAATCCTTAATTAGGACCATGTGATGGTTAACATGATCAACTTGGTAGGATCTAGTGTTATCTAGGAGATAAACTTCTGGACATGTCTGTGACGGAGTTTCTAGATTAAGTTAATTGAGGTGAGCAGATCTACCCTGTGGCCAGCATCATTACATGGGCTGGGTCCTGGACTGAATTAAAAGGAGAAAGCAAGCTGAAGATTGGCAGTCATCACTCTGCTTCCTGACTGCTGACGCAGTGTGACCAGCCACCTCTGCATCTGCATCTGATGGACTGTACCCTCAAATGTGAGCTGAAATAAGCCCTTCTTTCTTGAAGTTGCTCTTCTCAGGTATTTGGTCATAGCAATAAGAAAAGTAGCCAATGTGAACCACGATAAGGAACAAATAATCCACCTTCTGGCCTTCCATCAGGCATTTGGAGTTGGATTTTCTAAATCAGTCCTTTTGCTTGTTAGCATGCTTAGATATTTCAGCATCAACTTCAGGTGTTTGCTAAAATGGATCACCCACATTTCAGAGGACTTTCTCTCTGGGGAATGAATGCATAACAGGTCAGGGAGAGAGCTGGGTAAGCAATGACCTTGTATACTAGCAGCTCTGTAAAGCAGGTAAGAGCCTCCGTCTTGTGGGACAAAGTCCTCCAACAACAGGGATGTAATTTTGGACAAGTGGGAGCATCCTCTAAAGATTCTTTACTGTGAGATTTTCTAACTCTAGTTGAATTGCTTATGCAATAAGCCCTTTTTACCAATAAGTTCCTTTTACCTGCCAGACTCCATCGTGTGCATCATCATACCTTGTTTACATCAGCTTTCAAAGCTGGAAGGAAGTCTGGTCATGTGGCCCTAGCATTATTTTGGGGGAGAAGCTTGAAGCCACTGCCAACTCCTGGAAGCGTCCTTCTTCTATGGTAGGGATGTGGGTGCAGGGAGTTGGGAGGGATTTCCTCCATTCAAGGTGTCAAGACCAGGGGAAGTCTTTGGAAATGTTAGACAACCGGAGTTATTTTGTATTATTTTAGTACCAATTTGGACTGTTCTTCTCTTCAAGTAGCTTAGCATCTAGTTGCTTCTGAGTTCTGAGGGATTTCTATGGAAAATGAAGACATTTTATCACTTAATTCTGACTTTTGCCGTTCTGTGGGACCATGTTCATATCCTTACTACCGGCTTCTCCCTCCTCCCTCTAGGCTGTCCTGACACTTAATGAGCCAAAGTATGTCAGAGTCATGGAAGAATACTTATACAGAGTAAGCATTCAATAAACACTGACTTTAATTCCCTTCCTTATAGGTTTCTTCCTGCCCTGGCTCCTTCCTACAGTGATATATAGTTTCATGATTTTCCTGAGCTTCAATTTCCTCATTTGAAAAAAAAATGCAAATTGCTATTTAATATGTATTTTCCACACAGGTCTTTGGTGGGGATAAACTGAGATAATCTTTCTAGAACAACTTATATAGCATCTGGCACAGAGAAGTCAGCCAGTAATTTGTAGCTGGGATTATATACACCACATTAATTTCCAGCCCCATTGAATGTATTGTCCCCTAGAACCATTGATGTATAGTTGTCAGATAAACACTGTATGTGTTTCAGGTGCACAGTGTGATAAAATGATTGCCATAGTTATCACCGCCATCATCTCAGTTGCTTGTTTTGTTTTGAGTGGTAAGTAAAAACATTTAAAACCTACTCTCTTAACACATTTCTCAAGTATGTAGTACTTTGTAATGAATCAGGTGGTACATCTTCAGAACTTATTTATTGAATAGCTGGAGTGATGTTACCCTTTTATTACTCTTTGATTTACCCCTATTATCTCTCACCCTCTTGGAAACAACCCCTATCTGTTTCGATGATTTGATTCCTTCAAAGTATACAAAGAAGTAAGATTATGTGATATTTGTGTCTGGTCGACTTCATTGAGCATAAAATCTAGGTCCATCCATGTTATTGTAAATGGCAAGATTTCCTTCTTTTTGGTTAGATCCCTTGAATTTAGAGAAAGGACAGACATTATATAAGAAGTGTAACGTTCAAATTTTATTCAGCCTTGCCATATTTATTTTGTTTTTAAATCTTTTACTTCTTTCTTCTCTGATTCTTTAAAAAATATTTTTTAATTCTCTATGTGTGAATGTTTTGCTTGCATGTATATAAGTGCACTGTGTAAGTGCAATGTCCGTGGAGGCCAGAAGAGGCCAATTCCATAACTCCTGGAACTGGAGTTATAGATGGTTGTTAACTGCCATGTGGGTACTGGGAACCGAATCTGGGTTCCCTAGAAGAAAAGCTAGTGCTTTTAACTGTGAAGCCATCTCTCCAACCCCTTCTCATTCTCTATTGCTTTCTTTATGGTAAAACAAGTATCTGCCCTCCCCAGGAACATAAGGGACACAGTCATCAAGCCATAACTGATGGGCTGGCTCTGCTGGCCTCTGGCATCATTTGGCACTCTAATGTGTCTTTCTCTGGGTCTTAAAGACACCACTTCCTCCTTTCTTCCTGTCTCTACTCTCCAAAGAACTTCAGGGGCTCTTCCTCTTCCTTTGCTCACTGCTTAAGCTCTGAAGTTCCTCTGAACTTCATGAGCAGCTCTCTTCCCTCAACCTGTCCTACTTCCTTTTCATATGAAAGCTTCATCTTTACTATGCTGAGCTCTGACTATGTCTCTAATCTAACCTCCTTAGCAAAGTAACCATCATCATTTCTCCAGCTCTACAACCCCACCACTAATCTCTACAAACAGATTCTACTACTCTGACCCTTAGCCATTCTATAACTATAAATACCAACACAATGAGTCTGTTTGGCACAGCAGAGTGAATGTATTACATGCTTTGCTTTTTCCAAGTAAAACTTCTCTCAGTGTCCAAATAGCACTTTTGCTGGGAAGACTGATTCCACTCCATCACCCCCTGGCTCTACGCTTATCTGTGTCATGCTATAGAACTTATTTTTTGTCTATCATTGTGTTTCATTTATGGTTATTTTCTTCCAGCCCAATGGTCAGTAACTTTTTTTGGTAAACGGCCAGAGAGTAAATATTTAAGTCTTTGCAGACCATATGGTCTCTGCTGCCACTAACTATTTCTCTGTGGCTAGAGCTTGAAATCATCCATAGACAACACAAGATGAACGAGTGTGGCTATGTTCCAATAAAACTTTATTTACCAAAACAGGTGGTGAGTTGGATCCCAGTCTACAAGCCAAGGTTTGTTGACCTTGTTCTACACTATGGACTCTTGAGGATTATTTAGTGAGGACTGAAAATACACAGAGCCCTTATGATATAAGAGGTCTAGGCTTCAAAGGCAGATGAGAATCAGTTTTTGACTTCTGGGACCTTCTATGAACACCAGACATACATGCTGTAGTTGAGGTGTGGTTTAGACTCCTAGGGCTTGTGAAACTGAACACCACAATCTGAGTGGCTCTCCGTCACAGAAGCAGTTCTAGAAGCCTGGAGTCAAGCTGCCACAGGGTAGGTTTTCTGAGGGAGGGAGGGGAATCTACTCTTGCTATGCTTCCAGCCTTTGCTGGGAAGCTTTGACATTCTTTGACTTGAGATACATTGCATAAATCTCCACCTTCACAACACAGTATCTCTGTCCTCCACATCTCTCTCAGTGACCAAATTTTGGCTTCTAATATGACACCAGCCATATTAGATTAGGGTCTGCCTTGATGACCTGATTTTAAATTGATTATTTCTGTAATGACCTTATTTCAAAGTGAGGTCACATATAGGAAGGGACAACACTTCACAATGTGATATTTGGGGAGACACTAAGATGTCCCCTCATAATAAGGTCTGTGTATTTACTGTGTGTATGCCAAGGCAGAGAGGGCAATTCATCTTAGTGGATTGTGGGGGCGAAGGAAAGAGAGGGCGCCAAAAGACCACATTGGCCATCTTGCTACACTAAAGAAATAAGAACAAGCACGCCAGGTGAGCGAGCAGCTTAAGTAAATGCAGACAGGCAGGAATGAAACAGGGAATAATTTAATAATAACCATCGTGCAAGATGGGGAAGCCACCAGCTCTCAAGCTGATGCCGCAAGATAGTCTGCGCCACACTATGTGTACGTATGCGTGGACGGTGTTTGCTGACGAATACAGAGAACCTGGAAAGGGTGATCGTGTCAAATCAGCGGTTGTGCATTCCTTTTGGTTGTTCAGTGCCTGGTGCCAACTACTTGCTCCAAGTACATGGTGGTGTCTGAACTCTTCCTGCGGGCTCAGTCCCTTCCTTCACTGATACTCGGGCTCACAGCTTCCTCAGGTTTTCTGGGCTTCTGCGCATGTTAGAATTCAAGGACAATGTAACTGGAGGCCTAACACCTGAGCAAATGTTCACTGACAGAAATGTGTAACATGCTTGGGTAATAATAGTCAACGTTTGTTGAAGGTTTACTCAGTACGAAGTACTGCACTGAGCTTCTAATAATTGAACTCATTTGATCTGTACCTGCTTCTGCGAGAAACTATGGCCTCCATTTAATAGTGAAGTAACAGACGTTCAGAGCGATGGATGAACTGATCCTGCGTAGCCCACATGGGAAAAAGCTCATCTCTCACCACCGGGTCACACTGCTTTAACCTCATTTTCCCTCCTCGTCTCTTCCCACACGTGTGTCTTCATGGCCTCCTGGATCAATCTGTCTCCTGTTTGGCTCCTCCCAGCCAAATGCCAGGGGCCTGGCATTCTGATTCTTCTGTCTTCAGCGTCTCTTTTCAGTTATTCTAACTTTTTCATCCCCTTGCTGCCTTCCTTCATTCCCTGACTGTTGGCATATTGGTCTTTCCTACATGTGGTGTCAGTGGTGGGTCCAGTTATTTTGAAGAACTTATCTTTTCTCAATGGTAACTAAAATTTCACCAGCTGCATATGAAAACATAGCCTTACAGACTTCAAAGATAAACCAGTCTCTGTTTTGGAGTGATAGAGAACAGTCTATGGACTCTCTATTCAAATATAACAATCTGAGATGGAGGGTGTGGTGATACACACCTCTAATCTCATGACTCAGGAGGTAGAGGCAGGCAAATCATGGTGAGTCCAAAGGGCAGCCTGGTCTACATAGCAAGTTCCAGGGCAGAGGTCCACATTGAGACTCTGTCCCATAAAGCAAGACAAAGTAAAACAATCTCCCCCTAATCAAAACAAAGCAACAACAAAACCAAATGTCTAAATGTCACTGTAACCATGTGAGTCTATTAAAGAAAGTTACGGAAATGTCAAGAACAATGTTTAAGAACAGTTAAACGTGGACAGTTCTTGTGTATTTATTGTGTGTATGACAAGGCAGAGGACAACTCATTTTGCTGGATTGTCCGGGAGAGAGGAATTCTGGGGTGACGGCGGGCAGGAGGAGGTTATTTCCCAAAACCTTACACTAGGTTAATTTAGAGATTTTTTAAAATAAAACATTCTCAAGGGGCTCTTATGCTGCTCTCCCTTCTTGACAACTTTTTTGACTAGAAAATAAACACAGGACTTTTGGCTCCTGACCAAAACCACACCTATAGAAAGCCGCTTTTTAGAAAGTACAAATGGTTTATGTGTGCACGTGTGTTTGTGTTTGGCAGGAATTTTCTGGAGAAGCATGAAGCATTGCCTCCATTCCCATGGATGCTGCTGGTTTCTCAGAATGGAAAATGTTCTATTTTGGGCCATAGAATATTTCTGAAGAAAAAAAAAACAATTGAACAAAGCATAATTTCATACGTGTTGTTTTCTGAGTTTTAAGAAGTTAATGCATTTGGGTGAAGAGGAGCCACATTTTGGATGTGAGGGTTTCAGAATGGTAAGAGAAACTATATAATTTGAATTCAGACTTTGGACCTGAGGGTTTGGGCAGAGAGTTGCCAGGTGGGAGTCTTGGCTGGGATGACTTAAATTCTGAGTGTAGATGGTCAATTGACAGGTGTGGAGAAAAAATGACTCTTACACCTGTAAAAGGAAAACACTTCAAGGTAGCCATCCTTGACTTGAGCACCTGTAATGAGCCTCTCTTGATAGCAACAGAGTATTCTCCCCTCAACCCCTTCACCCGCCTAGCACGCTGGCCCTGTTGGCATCATTGCTTGGGGAAAGGACTTCCAGGGGCCCATTTCCAGTACCATCTGATCTCCAGACAACTGGAGGTCAGCCACAGGGTAAACTTTCTTTTGGCTTTTCCTTCATCAGCCACCTTTCCAAGGAATGACTTTTGGCTGCCACGGCCTCCATTGCTGCTGCTTGACATCCTTGGGCTGGAAAATGAGAAGGCCGGCAAGGGCAGTGTTAGCCAGCTACTTATGGGTAGGATGGCAGGTTCCAAGTATCTCTTCACATGGGAAGTGAGGCTGAGCCAGCACTGCCTGGGGACTTGTTGGATGCTCCAGTGGTGGAGTCGGGGGTGGGGAGCTGGGAGCATTGTGTTGAAGTAGTTGGAGTGGTTGGGAACAGCATCACAGAAATTCTGGAATTGAAGCTGTGCCCTTCGGCTCTGATTAAGAAAGGCAGGCTTGTGTGGAAGTTGCTGTGTAATTGGATACCCTGAAGCAAACCCAGGCGGGTGAAGTCCTGTGAGACAGCCTGGGATTTTCTCTCCCATCATGCTGTTGAAATAGTCTTGAATTCCAGTTGGATATTTCTTTCATCTGATTCAAACTTAGCCCTGGGGTACAGTGCAGTCTTGTATCTGGGCAACACTGAAGTCTCAGTAGGAAAACTGTTCTCATAAAGAGATTCGGTATCTTTGGAGTTAAGGAATGAAGTGTTGGTGAGGAGACCTGTTATTACTTGCTTGTTCCTTAAGCAGAACACTTCTAAGGGGCCCTGTTCTTGAAGGCAGTGCTGAGTCCATGCCTTGGGAGCTTAGGAGTTTGTCTTCTTGGCTACAATCCTTTGAAATGCTAGAGATTCTGACCCATTGCACTGATTCACAAATGTGTACACACTGTACAGACCACTTAGATTGGAAGCCAGCGCCATATCTTGTGACTTTACCTTCACGTACTCAACAAATATGTACCAAGCACTTACTAGAAACTGGGCATGAAGGTGAACTTAAGCACTCCTAATATAGTGTTTACCGTCTGTGTTGGTTAACTCTCCATTGCTGTTATAAAATACCTGAGATAATGAACTTTAAGAAAGGAAGGGTTTAATTTGACTGACAGTTTCTGAAATTTCAGTCCACAGTTGGTTGATGCTATTATTGTTTGGAGGCAGAACATGAAGACACATGGTGTGGCAAAGCTGGTCACTTCATGGTGGGTGGGAAGCAGACAGACACAGGAAGAGACTGAGGCCCAATGTTCCCTTCAAGGGTAAGTGTCACTAATCTCACTTCTTTCCACTAACTCTCCTCTCCTAAAAGTTCCACCACCTCTCAACACTGTGATAGATCAGTGACCAGCCTTTCACCACACAAGTGTGTGAGGGATCTACCAGGTCCAAGCACAGTCTGCTGGGGAGAGACAGGCAATATCCATATATATGAGTATATTCTATGGAGTGCTTTGAGGAAGTGTGGCCAGAGAGAAAAATGCTGAATATTTTAGAAAGAATAGTCAGGGATGGTCTCTCGGGAAGGACCGACTTTAGATTAACACAAAGAAAAGCTAGCGATACAAACAAAAGGAGATGGAAATGCAATGCTCAGACCAAAGCAATAGCAAATGCAAAGGTTCTGAGGCACCTAATGCTAACTGCATAGCTGGAACAAGAGCAAGGCGAAGCGTGCAGGGTTAGCTGTCTCTGGGTCACATGGTCCTGAGTAGGAAGGACAAGGAAGGGGTGTGCAGTTTATCCCACAGTGGTAAAAAGCCACTAGGGGCTTGAAGCAGCTGTGGTGTGGGGAATGGATGGAATGGAGGCAAGAGTGGAAGTTGTGGAAACTTTTGGCAGGAGAGGACTGTGGCTCCAGCCCAAGTTTGTTCTGGTCTCCATCCATGGACTGCCGTCCAGGGGGCTGGTGCTTTAGGCTTTTCCTAAGTTCATTAAATGATTTATCTCCTTTGACTCTCTCAGTGTTCCTGTCTAGGACATAGGGAGCTATGATCTCCATTTGTCAGATAAGTAAAAGAATAGCTCTAGCGGCCAGAGGGAGTTTCTGGTAGAGTCGGTCTCTTGCATTCTTAGCCTGAGGCTCTTGGTCGCTCCATGAGACCTGTCTTCAGGGTGTTTTGGTTTTGTATTTTCTGGAGTATAACTTTAGGGAAAAGTAATTTTTAAGAAAAGTTTTATTATTTTTATTTTTGTATATGAGTGGATTGCCTGCATGTATGTAAGTGCCCCTGTGTTGTGCAACGCTCGAGGAGGTCAGAAGATGGCATCAGATAATCCTGGAACTGGAGTTAGGGATGGTTGTTAGCCATCATGTGGGTGCTGGGAATCGAACCTGGGTCCTCTGCAAGAATATCAAGTGTTCTTAACTGCTGAACCATCATCTCTCTAGCCCCAGAAAAGTAATTTTTAAAAGGCAAAACCTTGACTGAGGAAAATGTAAAAGGAACACGTATCCAAGATTGTATTTAACTCATGAATTAATCAAGGAACTAGTAAGATGTTTTATAGCGTGTTTTAAGACTAACAAGTGAAAATATTTACAGGTAATTTAATAAAAAGCATTAGAATAAAATTGTAGAGTTAGATATTAATGAGTAACTGTCCAACAGGCTATAAATCTTTGGAGTTAGGCAAAGATTCTCATTAGGCAGAGATTGTATTTCCATTGGACAGAAAGCTATAAGGTAAGAAATAACTCCACTAAATCAAACAATGAGATGAGCTGAGTGCATTCATCTAGAAAATTCTTGGATGGCCAGAAAGGTATGCCATCTACCTATTTTTTCCCCTTTACTTCTAAGTTCTGGCTATTTTAAAAATATGGTTACCCAGTATTCCCCTGATATAGCAAGTGTAGTGAGCACTAGACAGTAAAACCAATATGGAACAGAAAATACAGTCCAACTAGGTATGGTGGTACACACCTACACTCCTAGCACTGAGACCTGGAGGCAGGAGGATCAAGAGTTCCAGGCTAGCCAGGTTGCACAGTGAGTTCAAAGCCAACCTGGCCTACATAGCATGACTCTGCCCAACAACAACAACAACAACAAACAAACATCTAATCTACCCTTCCCTAGGATGAGCCGAAAGTCAGTTATTTATTAGACATTTATTGAGATCTATTAAGGCCTGCTCACAGATACACAGAATCCTCTGCTAGGCTCTGGGAGCACAAAGCTTAATAGAAAGCAGCTCCTGCCCTTCGCAGTCTAGACAGGGATATATTCCAATTCATGGTGATTATAGCCAAGCAGAGATGTGGGGATTGTACAGGCCCCAGAGGAAGAGCTATGTCCTCATCCTGGGGGAGCCAAGGCATTTCACAAAGGTTCTTTAAACTGTGCCTTGGGAGATGGGCAAAAAAGGTGACAGTCTGAGAAGGACTGGGTGAGGAAGGCCATTTGGGCAGGACATCAGCGACTGGCCTGAGAAATGGTGTGGATATGTGGAAAGAGATTTGATTGACGTCAGATTTTTAATTTTCTCTTCAATTCTCAGAGCTAGTTTCAGAACTTGGGGGCGGGGGCGGGGGGGAGAGGGAAGGCAAAGTTGGAGTCTCTTGGGCAAGCTTGCAAATTTTACTTTAAATATTAGGTCAAATTCTCTATAAAAACTCTATTTAAAACTTTCTGAAAGACTTTGAAGTCCCAGAGAAGCAGGAAGTTAATTAGAGTGGCTTTGATATCTTAGGGTATGTTTTAACAGCTGCTTGAGAGAGTTTAAACAATCAGAACTGCAGTGGTTTGGGATGTGTCTGGGACAATCACCAATGGCCAGCGTGACGTGTCCCTGCATCTCAGAGCAATAGCAGTTGGCTTAAATTTTTTGAGAAAAATACAGGCTAAAAAGTTCTTTAAAACGCAAGAGAGGAACTTCTAAAGAGGATGATTGCTCCTTGAGGACATGTTTGGAGGAGAAGATGAGTGGAACATGGAACAAATGATCTGTACTTCATCATTGGAGGACCACAGAACATACGTGCCATGCCTGTTTCTGAACAATCCCCTTGTGGTGCATTGATCCAAGGATATCTGTGAACAGCTGGTATTTTTAAAGGGGTGCAAACTGATTGATTGGTGTCTGTGATAACACAACTGATAACACTCTAATAACCCAAAGATTGTCCAGCTACCTTGAGTTTTCTGGGGGTTGCCATCATGATTAGATTAACACCTGATTGGTTTTCCTGTCCAACTCTCAGCCTTCATAATCATGTAAAACATTTTCAACTAAGTCTTCAGGTTCTGCCCCTGGTGGGATCTCTTCCACGATAGAGGAGATCATGCCGAGAGATCCTAGGTGGAACAATGAAGCTCTCTGTGAAGCATGGTTTCAGTGAAATCTGGGAGGTCTGTTCTGGTGGCCTAATGGTGCTCCTGATGGCAGTGATGATGGCTGTGAAAGGCACCATGCTGAGCATTTTATGGTCATTCACAGGTGATTGTTACTTTGCTCCCGTTTACAGATAGGGAACCAAGGCTCAGGTTGGGGAACTTCAGTGACTTGTCCATGTATCTTTCTAACCACCAAGTCTTTGGTTTCCATTAGTCTCCCAACGCCAGCAATTTATAAAATACTATATCTTAGTGCTTTCCTCTCATAGGCAGAAACTGAATAAAAACATGAAAGTGTTTGTAGAGAGGTGCTTTTGGTGATAGAAGAAGAGGTGGCTGACATCTTATTCAAGAGTGACACATTTACCTTCCAAAATTACTGTCTTGATATGTCATAGCAATCTTCCAAGAACTTGCCACTTGCCACAGAAGAAAGGTCAGATTCTTTTTCCTAGACAATACATGCCAAGCCCCCTAAGTGGGGAGGGTTTGCGACCTAATTGCACCTAGCTTGCTGCTGCCATGGTGACCATCTGTGAAAGTTGTTTCTTTTTAAAAATATTTCATTATTTTTATTTTATGTGTATGAATGTACTTTGCATGTGTGTAAGTGCCTCTGTGTCATGCAATGCCTGTGGAAATCAGAAGAGGGCACTGAATTCCCCTGAAGTTACAGACAGTTGTTAGCTGCCATGTGGGTGGTGGGAATCAAACCTGGGTCCTCTACAAGAACAACCAGTGCTCTTAATCACTGAGCCATCTCTCAAGCCCTGTTTTTTCTTTCTTAAAAACAAACAAACAAACAAAATACTGAATATACAATGATTCAATAAAGAAAATTAATTAAAAAACTGAAAAAAGCCTGCTATCTTTTATGGAGAAATGCTTGTATCAATGAAATGAGATGAAAATAACGAGATGGCATTTTGGCGGGACATAGGCTCACACTGAATGAACTGGGAAAAGACCAACATGAGTCCTTTTGTAAGGATAACGTGGCTGTTTTCTAAAAGTTCTATTTTTGATACAGAAGCTACGTGAAGAAGAACTTTAAAGTAAATAGCTTGTGGGTAGAGTGCATTTATTAATGAGGAAATGCCATAAAATGTCCAGACATAAACAATAGTCTCCTTCAAAAGTGAGCTTATCTTGGTAAACCACTGACCTTAAACTACTTAAAAGTGTTTTTTTTCAGTATATACACATCTTTATTTGATTTCTATATATAAGAGTGCAACTGTTTGGGCTATCCAAGTTCAGAGGGAAAGGGCATTAAAATGCATAAGAGAAGTTCACATAGAAAATATAATGGGGAGCAATAGTCCTTTTTAGGGAGGATGTGCATAAAAGGTACAGCAAAGAGCTCTAGAGCTCAGACCTCTGTCACAAACTTTAGGTGGGAGGGATGAGTGTCTGTGAGCGAAGGAATGCGCTTGTTAGTATCTTGCTGCTCCTTAGGGATCCTTTCATTTCCACTGGACGTGGAATGCTCATGGGGGCTGGGGGCGGCGTCACAGGAGCTCAGACTCCTTCTGAACTCTTTCATTGGGCTAGTTTTTTTCTCCAGATCTTTGTGGTATGAATTTGGAAAATTTTATCTAAGTTCCACATATTGCCTCCTGGAAAATAGGGCTTGGTTTTTCTTTCCTTTTGGTTTTAGGTTTGGCTATATCCTGCTTTTATTGGTTCTTGAAGTGCCACCGAGAACCTACGGATGGCTGATACTGATAGTGTGACATCACTTCTTCTAAAGCAACCCTCTGATGTATTCTCAACTGGTCCTGTTCCTTGCCTGAGCGATCACATCAGCGATGACATGTTAATCATGAATTACTGGAGTGACTTGAGCAGGGGACTACCAGTGTTGCTTCTGTTTTGTTTTGTTTTTGAGACAGGGTCACCCTGTAGCCACAAGTGGCCTGGAACTCACTATATAGACCAGATTGGCCTTGATCTCACAGAGATCCACCTGCCTCTGACTCCCTAGTGCTGGAATCAAAGGTGTGCACCACAAGGCCTGGCTCTTTTGTTTTGTGTTTTGAGACAGGGTGTCCTTGTAAGTGTAGTTGGTCTGTGACTCACTATGTAGACCAGGCTAGCCCTGTGTTGCTTCTGAAAGCTGAAAAGAATGGGCTCTTGAACACGCAGGACTGAATCCACTCTATCTTATTTAAGAAGTTTAGTGTTTCCAAATTCCAACCAATCATCTCTGGGAAATAGAAGTCAGAGCTCCCAGGAATTCTTTAAGTCTTAAAAACTTTAAAATATGCTTCATATTCCTTATTATCCACAATACCTAATAAGACATTTTTAATAAATGAGGAACAGTGGTGATTTATAGCAAATATTCAATTGCTTAAAAATGATGGTAAACATTGGGTAGTATTTGAAATTGAAATTTCTTATTTAAGAATTTGCTTTGTTTTCAAAACTTTGTATGCTTTGGAACACCATTCATATGATTTTTATAAAGCATATTTGTATGTAAATTTATTATTTTTCTCCAAATTACTTATCTTTGTCAGGACAAAGGACCACCAAGATGTGTATGTAGCTGGCAATAGCCACATGAGATGATGATTTTTGGGACCAGGGTGGCTTCTTCACACTTCCATTTCTTATACCAGTTCCGAGAAATGTTGGTCTTGACCTTGAACTGTGCGTCAGTTGTTTCTGCTCTTCCTTTCTACTTGGTACTGATGGATTCCTTCAAATCAGTGATGTCTTCGTATTGGTTGCTAAGCTTTAATTCTTGCAGTGAAATTAGCATATACCTTCTCAATTTCTTGACTGACTTTTTTTTGAGATTTGAGAGTTAGAAGAACATTTCCAGAGATATTGAAAGAAGGAATTTTTGTATGGAATCACTAATTTATTCTAAGTTAGTTTCAGTAGTCTGCCTACTTTTTAAATTACATATCTATCTGGGTGTGGAGTAACCCAGGACACCACCACTGTTGAAAAGATCAATTCAAGAAGTCTTCATGTTTATTTGTTGTTTTTCTTAGAGGCAGGGTCTTTCTGTAGTGCCGGCTAGCCTTGGACTCACTATGTAGACCAGGCTGGCCTTGAGCTCACAGAGATCTACCTACCTCTGCCTCCCTAGTGCTGGAATCAGAGGTGTGTGCCACCCTACCCAGCTCTGGCTATTCTTGGATACTAATTATTTTGCCATTATTAAAGTATGTGGAATCTTCCTCTAGTGAAGAGCTCACTACTTTAACAAATGGAAAGGATGGACCACAGCAGACAGGGCAAATTCAAAACTGGAATGAAAGAACAGAGAATCCATTAGAAAATCCATCCAGGAGCCCTTATGGGCCTTTGATGAAAACGACTGCATCTGGCCATGTTTAAGCGAGGAGACACACACACACACACACACACACACAGAAAGAGAGAAAGAGAGAGATAGAGAGATAGAGAGATAGAGAGAGAGAGAGAGAGAGAGAGAGAGAGAGAGAGAGTCTAAACCCTGGCATTAGTGAGTTCTGAGACACTGAGTCAGCAGTTAACATCTCTGGGCAGATGCAGAGCAGGTATGAAGATAAAATGGGTTAAACACATCACCGCACTCCAGCATATGAAACTATGAGAATTTACTGCTGTACTGTTTTCTAATAGGAAAGGACACATGGAACTGCCGAGAATGCCCATAGCCAGCGTTTTCTTCCACTCTTCAAATGTCTAGATTTTCCCAGCTTGCAGCTGGGTGAAAGGAAGAAACTGGCTGTCTCTCTTAGGCACTGTGAATGCCTAAAATGGCGTTTATGTGAAGACCGAGGCTAAACACAGAAACCACAGCTAAACAGAGGACCTTGTGCTTGGAGGCTTCTCATCCTGACACATCACAAGGCTTTCAGGAGCATTTCTGAACTTAGGCAATGTCAGAACATATAGGCAAAGAACAGGCTGAGCAGATCAGTGCTTGGAGACTGCAGAACAGTGTTGATGCCCAACTCTGGGCATTCTTTAGGGCATTCTTCTTTGGTCCTCTCTGCGATGTTATTGCTGGGTGTAGGTTTCATGAAAGAAGTGTTATATGGGCAGAGTTTCGTCTTTTTGGAACTATCTCAGAAAGATATAAGGCCTCTTAGATTAGTCCGTAGGGCTGAAAGTCAAAGCTCCTTGGATAGTTTTATTATGGGTTGGCCAGGAAACAATCTGACTGGTTTATAGAAGAAGGTTCTAGTTTAAGATTACCTGTACAAGTTTCAGTACATGTAGGCTTGAAAATTTCTCTTCCTCATTTTGTGACTTTGGATAAGATTTTTTCTTTTCATCTCTCAAGTTTTGTTTCCTTGGCTTAAAAAAAAGTGGGACTAATAACTTTGACTTCCTCAAAAAATTATAATTTTTGTCATACTGTGCATTGAACACAGGGTTTCCCACATGCTTTATAAGCTCTCTACCCCTCAGCTAATATTTCTAGTCATCTTTTTTACACTATTTTGAGATAGGATCTTGATAGTTATCTAAGCGGGCCTTGTGATTTTCCTGTCTCAGCCTCTTGAATAGCTGGGATTATAGAGGTATACCACCACACCCAGCTTCCCATAGAATAATTGTGAGGGTCAAACAGATAATATGAGTAAGAAGCTCTGATTAGGCGAGTTTCAGTTTTAGAAGGTAGACTAGGGAAGACGGATGATGCTAATGGGTGCTTAATGTGAATGTACTTAATATCCCTGAACTGTACCTTTAGTATAATAAAAAAATTCATGAAAAAAAGCTGTCAACAGAGATCCTGGAATACAGTAAACACTCAACCAACATTAGCCATTTATATATTACTGCTGAGTCAAGGAGATATAAGAATAGTTCTTGGCATACTCCAAACTGGTATTGTTGGAAACATTAAAAGTTAAATGTGATAAAGAAGGGAGTGAGGGGTCTGGAGGTATGGCTCTGTTGGTAAAGCACTTGTCTTGTAAATGTGAGACATGAGTTTGATCCCCAGAATCCATGTAGAATAGCCTAGCTAGCCTAATTGGTGAGCTTCAGACACCCTGAGGTTGTCCTCCGGGCCTCCACATGTGCAATAGATACATATACATATCAATTAAAAACGGAAAGGAGGCTGGGTGTGTGTTGCATGCCGTTGATTTTAACTCTTGGAAGGCAGAAGTGGGTAGATCTCTGTGAGGTCAAGGCCAGCCTGGTGTCCACAGCAAGCTCCAGACCAGCTGGGGTTACAGAGAGAGCCTGTCTCAAGAAACCAAAAAATAGAAAAAACAAAACAAAACAAAACAACACCAAGAACAAAAATCCCTCACACAAACAAAAAACAAAGACAAAAAAGAAAACACCCAAACCAAAACCCAAAACAACCCTCCCCCGAAAAAACCCCAAAATGACGGAGTGAGGGAACTTTAAACACTCTAGAGGACACATCTGTCTATCATCTCGGCCTGTATTTGTACGACATGGTGCCCTGGGTACGAACAGCATGGGTAGAAAGAGAAGGCAGAAGTAGCAGTGGGAACGGAGAGAGACCCCTGTGCCAGGTGGGTGGAGATGGAAAGGTGCTCTAGGTTTGGGAATGCTGACGCTAGAAAATATCCCTGAGATTTTCCCTGTCAGTTGTCTGATGTATTCTAAGGTAAGACAACAACAAATCACATTTCTTCTTCTTCTTCTTTTTTTTAATGAACCACTTGTAATTTTTTAAGTCTAAAGTAATCTCTGGCTGTAAAGTGTACTACCCCTTGTTGGTAGTTGTGGTCTTTGCAAAGACTGGGTTTATCAACACACCAGTGTTGAGACTTCGGGACTGTAGACATCACTTTTCCCTGAGGCCAGGTAGAAAATGATTCTCCACGGTTGCCCTGATCAGACATCACAGAGGTAGGTCTTCCTGGAAGACTTCATTTTCTGAGCCATCCTTATATTTCTGATCCATCAGCTATTAATGTGAAATCCAATGAGGTGGGAAACCAGACACTGCTGGGGCCAGTTTCTCAGACTACACTAGGAATATTGCTGAGCTTTCTCCTTCACTCATCAAGAATGTGCAATTAGAGCCTCGGGCTGTAGTCAGCTCTTAGGGGGTCTCTCCCTCTGCAGAGTGTGATGTCCCCTTCCCTAGAGGCAGGGTAGGTTTGGACACCTTTATACACTGTGTGACTCTCCACCTGGGGCCTGACTTCTGATTCAGTGCTTATGTGATAGCAGTGACTATCACAGTAACAGCAGAAGTAGTGAGTGCATCTATGTACTAGGCAGGTTGCTCGAACTTACATTTTTTCATTTAATCCTCAAAAAAGGTAATTGTCATCACCTCTAGTTTGAAGATGAGGAAACTGAAGCTTGGAGATGAATAATTTACACTGAATGGAACTGAGACTCAAACCTTGGTCTATTTGACTCAAAGGCATACCTTTAGGTGTGAAATGGTAGCTTAACGAACTTTCCCGTAGTATCAGTTCCTCATGTTGCTGAACTGGAGCTACATGTAGATATAAAAGCAGAGAGCTGCTCTTGATGTCAGCTACCCTGACAGCTTATACTCAGCACAGGCCTTCTTTAGTTCTCTAAGACAGACATTATCCCCTTATTTTTGACCCATGTTGGCAATGCTTGCCTTGAGCTTATCATATGTGCTTGTTGGTTGGAATTCCCGCCTTGTGGTTACTGGTTAAGTAAGTGACCCTGGAGTCAGACCCAAGCTATAAACTTACTACCTGCTGGATCTGCAATCCTGGAAAAGAAAGTTGCTTAATTTCTTCCAGCTTCTGCATCTATACATGGGGCTAGTAACAGCACCTAACTTGCAGGACTGGTGTGAAGATGAAATGAGACACAGTCTTAGAATAGCAAGTGCTTCATGTTTGCAGTTTACTCTAATTATTCATACTTAGGAGAGTTCACTGAATATTAAATACAGCTAGCAATACGCTAAGAATTCACACACTGCCCACTGTGATTTGTAATTCCTTACCTTTGGTTTGATCATTTAATGTTGATGGAGTGACTACTGTATGTCACACAATGCACATCCAGATGCGGTGGATGCAGAGAAGAACAGAGCAATTATTTCTGCTTTCAAGAAATATATATGTGGTGGGTTAGAGAGCCGTGTGAACAGATGTGTTTAATTAAGTGTTCTTAGAGTGAGTACATGTTTATTTGGAGCCCAGAGGAGGAGCACATGGATTACCCTGGTTCTTCAGGGAAGGGAGTACAAGAGTTACATGCGGAAAAACAGGGAAGAATTTCTAGGTAGAGTAGGTGTGTAAAAAACACAGAGGCTGGAAACAGCGTGTGGGAGAGAGGCCCCTCGAGTGACCTATGGATGTGAGAACATACATCAAAGCTGAGAGCCTGGAGACAAATGTGGCGTAGGAGCGTGGACTTCGTGGACTCCAGGGCGGGCACGGAGGGAATGTTAGTGGTCAAGGGGCCAAGGAGTGGTCATCTGGCCGGGGAGACCGGTTAGGAGGCTTTTGAGGCACAAAAAGGTCCAAACCAGGGCAGTCAAGGCAGGATGGAGGGGCAGGATGAATGTGGGGTGTCTGGGAGGCGAGACTGTGGGCTCTTTAGTTGTTTGGGTAGGGTCAGGGTTCGGGGCAGGCATCCGCTCATTATCTTTCACTGTTGTAGATTCTGAGGTAGTATTCCCCTTCCCCGGGCTCTAATTTTCAAAGCCAATTCTTTTTCCATGTTTTCAGAAGGATCATCTAGATGATAGTCATACAGGTCCTACTGTCCAGTAGAGAATCCATCGGAACAGTTGGAACCAGATCTAAGTAGCCAACTGAAAACAGTCGGAGATACTGCAGTGCTTCGTGCCCCCTGAGTCTCAGTCTTCTGTTAAAAGCAATGCTCTGCTGGATTGAAATGAGACATTTATTCTTCTTCTTCTTTGTTTATTTCTCTCTAAGGGGCTATTTGCTTTGACTTATGAAGACATAACTTTTATAACAATATCTACCATTGAGCAAATTCTCAAAATAGGGCTGCAGTCAGGATTAGAACAGGTTGTTTTTTTCTTTCTTTCTTCCTTTTTTTTTTTTGAGACAAGGTTTCCCTGTTGCCCCAGCTGGCCTGGAACTCTCTGTGAAGAGGGAGCTGGCCTCAGTCTCACAGTGATCCACTTGCTTCTGCCTCCTGAGTGCTGGGATGAAAATAAAGGTGTGTGCCACTGCTCCTGGCTATGTTTTGCCTTTTATTACACCACGCCACGAGTCTAGCTATCTGGGTTGAACGCTGAGCTCTGCATAAAATTGAAAAATAATATTTTTCTCTCTCAAAAAGGCTTCGTTTCTCTTCTGCAAAATGGGGCTAGTAATACACAGCAATAAAAATCTCTGTGTGCTTGGCTCAAGTGCAGGTGGGATGGTGGATTGCATTCCAGACACTTAATACTGAGTCCTGGGCACACTGCAACAGTCAGGAAACGTAAGGTAATTCTGTTTGACTGCTTGTGTCATCACTATTTGTAAAACAATGTTTTGAATAAATATGTTGGAATGAATGAATGAGAGCGTGAAATGTGTAATGAAAGGAAACCTAGAGACGTAGGCGGGGGATGTCATACAGGGCCTGTGGGCTGGCCTTGATGCCTGCGTTTCATTCTTTTAAAAAAATATTTTATTTATTATTTCTTTTTTATGTGTATGAGTGTTTTGCCTGCATGTATGTATGTGCACCACGTGTGTACACTGCCCTGCAGGGACCAGAAGAGGGTGTCAGATCCCCCTGGAATTGGAGTTATGGATGGTTGTTAGCTGCCATATGGGTGCTGGGAACTGAACCTAGGCCCTCAAGTGTTCTTAGCTGCTGAGCCCTCTCCAGTTCTGTGTGTTTTATTTTTTGCATGGTGTGATGTCCCATGAATTTAATGAAAGATTTATATGACCTGATATGCTTTTAAAAGATCACTCTTTTTTTGAGTTTAGAAAGGATCAGAGGTCTGCAACTGGTGGATCAAGTAACGTTTTAGAGCTGTCGCAGTGATGTGGTAGTCATGGTCCCAGTTGCAGTGTCAATGGAGAGAAAGGAAGGTATTTATGACACATTTTGAAGGTAAGGAAAATAGGACTTGCTAATGTAGGTTTTAGAGCATGTATGTAGGTTGATTTCCGATATTCATTCTCCCTCACGAATATAATGCTGTATAATATAAGCTAGATAACATTTATAATGTAAATATTTGGTGTTGCAATGAGCTTCACTCAGTAAACCTCTGTCCCTCATAGCTTCCCTAAGAACTGTATGATATAGCTTTGGCATTGAGATATCAGAGGGACTTGCTGGGCAGAAATTCTGAGAAAGATCTTTAAAAGGAAGTGGGTGTGGCTTGAAAGATAGTTCAGTGGTTAGGAGCACTGGCTGCTCTGGCAGAGGTCCCAGGTTCAGTTTCCAGCACCCACACGATGGCTAGCTGGCTAACAACCATCTGTACCTCCAGTTCTTGGAGATCAGACACCCTCTTCTGATCTCCACTGGCACTGCATGACACAGTGTAAGTAGTTGCACCTAATTACATGCCAGCAATAAACTCATACACACAAAATAAAATAAAATAAAAATTTAAATGAAGTGCGTTTAACTGCCAAGTAAATCCTCTCCTTTGTCTTCCTATTGGTCTTGTTTAAACTCCGGATGCTGGTGTGAAGCAGCTGTCTTAAGGGCAACAGGCAGAAGGTGTGAGGAAAAAAGCTACCCAAAAGCACATGGAAAGTGAAGAGTCTGGTCTGTGACCCAGAGCTATCGCTTTACCCTTGATACCTGTGGACTTCATTACTGAGAAACAAAACAACTAAAAGTTTTGTTCGGTTAAATTACTGCAAGTTAAAGTTTCTGCCAAGCCACAGAGATCCACGGTTGCCTGATTTTTATGTTATGTTTTGCTATAAATTTTGTCTGTAGAACTTTTTGTCATCTTGCTTGTTTTTTTTTTGTTTTTTTTGTTTTTTTTTAAACGACACATGAAGACTCACATACAACAGCTCATTTTCCCAGAAACTGCATAAAGGTACTTTTCCAAGTTTAAACTTTTGATGAAGATTCTAATTTCTTTCTGGGAGAACATCAATATAATCACAAACTGGACATATTAAGAATTGCTTTTCTTTATGAGCCTAGAGGAATGTTCCTAAAGATTCTAAAAGTTTCAAGACATTCTAAATGAAATATTTATGTCAGTTTAGTTTATAGCTTATGGTAGGTTAGCTCACTTCCCAGGTATCAATCAGTCTTCTTGTCTGTGAAATGGGTCTGCTCCTACCCTAGTGGACGCAAGGAAAATACAGTTGTTACATGCGTAGAAGTGCCAGGCTCATGGCAAAGAATACCATACAGTAGCTTATATCTGACTGCTTGCTGTGAATCTGAGCCACTACCTGTTTAGACAAATTCCATCATTCCATCTGTACATAGCCCAGCAGACAGGTACTTACAAAATTATTGTCCAGTACTATTTCCATTTTACGGAAGAGAAACCGAGGGTTTATGTGAATCACACACACATGTGCTCATCTGAACATGTGAATCCAGAGCCATGCATATACCATATATTTGTATATAAAATATGTACACCCCCCCCAAATCACCAGTCAATCAACCAATCAATCAAATAAATAAATAAAATAGAAAAAGAAATAAATCTGGGTTGGAAAGTTGGAAAAACTGGAAAGTGTGCTGAGTCTACATTGAAAGGCTCACTAAACTACAGAATGAGGTCTGCTAGATGACCACAGAGAAGGCTGTTTTAGAATAAGATTGGGAATTTATAGGTTACAGAGCTTAAGAAAAGTAAGGAATGAAAAGGAAGGAGATGCAGAATCCAAGAATTTCATTGAGTCAGGGATCAGGCAGAAAGGGTAATCACCAAGGGCTTCTTCCTTGGGAAGCTGAGCAGGAAAAGACAGCATGTGTCTTCTGTAGGTGAGTTCATGATGGCTGCTGAGGGGAAATAAAGAGGAAGGAACTATGAAACCCAGCTATGAACTGACGCTCAGGCATAGCATAAGTTTGTTCCTGACATTTCCTAAAGAGGTCTTTGGCCCGAGGTGCTAATTTTCTATTGTGGAGGCCTAGGTTGGAGAAGAGCAGCCAAATCCTGGGCTAGAAGGTCAAACTCTTAATTACTCATCAACTTAAACATTTATTCACATTTGATATGCAATTACTGTATGGCAACTTCTAGAGATATAGTGAGGTAAAAGATGAAAATATGCCTGATTTCATCACACTCATGAGGTCGTACCTCATACATATGTGAAGATAACTAGGAAGAAATTAGTGGATAAAATAATGTTTTGTAGTGATAAGTGGGGTGAGGAGAGTCAGACACAGTGACATGTTATAGCTAGGGCTACCCAAAGCAAGCTTGAGTTAGTAGCATTGAATCACCAATGGCCTTGTTAAAAATGCACAGTCTCAGGAGATACCCAGACAATGAATCAGAGGCTGAATTTTAAGAAGGTCCCTTCATGGTTCCCCTGCAAGCTCATTCTTGAGTAGCACTGTGCTTAGGAAGGGGTTGTTTATGGTAGGTAGTTCTGGAAGGCTTCTTTACTAAGGTCACGACTGAGGGACGAGAGCAGTGCGTTCCAGGCAGGGGGAACAGAGAGCACACGGGGAAGGTGCGGACAAAGCCTGGCGTGTTCGAAAATACAAATCTGCTTCCTCATCATGAAGCCTCTTCTCTCTCCTTTTCTGACCAGTCTCCAATGGTCAGACTCCAGCCTGAATTTCCCTTCTTACAGGAGCTTTCCCTTACTCCCAATGTCTTTTCCATGTGACCTTATCTCACTGTATTCTAGCCCTGTGCAAGAGAGCTATGGGTGCTTCTCTCTCCAACATGGCTGGGATCTTAGACTGAACAGGCACTCTGTAATTTTAATCACTATTCAAACGAAAGTGGGAAACTCAGAAAGGCGGTAGAGGCAGGTTCTGGAGGCAGTTTATGCTGCAGTCTGCTAAGGGCTAAAGTTTGTAATTTCTGAGCACATCTGTCAGCTTGGTGGGCACCCTACCCTGCTCTTGGTTCTTGGTGCCAACGCTCCCCACACACTTCCTTCCCTTTGACCCTCACTGCTGTGTATGTGTGGTCAGACTCTCCTCGAATACTTCCTTTCAGTCAGAGATTCAGGGTCTGCCAGAGGATATGTGATGATGAAAGGATGCACAATTGAATAAACTGCAATACAAAGTGCTCAATGTAATTACGTAGCTGGAAACAAAAGACTGCTGGAGCTCAGAGAGGTGCTGGGCACCAGACTCTGGAAGTCTTTGTGCAATTCCATCTGACCTGGCTTTGAGAAAGGAAGAGTTTTTTTTTTCCTTCACGTTTAAGGGGATGGTGGTAAGTTGGTAGTGATAGCGGTGTGTGTGTGTGTGTGTGTGTGTGTGTTCACCTGGGTCCATGTGTGCATGTGTGCACAAGCACATGGTGGTTACATGTATGTGGAGGTCAAAGGCTAGCCTCGGGTATCATTCTTCAGACTCCCATCTTAGTTTTGCATTGGGGTCTCACTGTAACTGAGGCTCACTGATGGTGAGGCTGGCTGGTTGTGGAGCTTTAGGGATCCACCTGTCTCTGCCTCCCCAGCACCGAGATTATATACCACTGTGTCTGGCTTTTTAGGTGGATGCTGAATCAAACTCAAGTCCTCATTCATGCAGCAAGCACTTTACCAACTGAACTACTTCCATAGCTAAGTGTTGGTGGTTTTGACGTGGTGGTGTTGGTGGTAGTTATGAGATGGCTGTGGTGGTGGTGGTCACAGAAATCATAGTGATAGTGAAGTCTGCTTCAGAAAGAGGCCACAGCACACGCACACTTCTTCATATTAAAAAACTGGGAGAAGTTCACTATGTAGGGTGGTGGCAGATAAGACGGGCAGTTAGGTTGGAGCCAGATGTAAGTGCCAAGATGCACTCATGTTCATCAATGCTTAAAGTAGGCAATAGACTTGGCCAGCAGGGAGAGAACTGGCTATTCTGCAGTGAAGAGGGAAGAGAAGGTGACATCTCCTGTCGTAACTGTCTCTTGTTTCATAATGGTGCAGTTAGACATCAACAGGGGAGGGTCAAAGGAGTATATGATACATGTACAAATTCATTTTTCCTTAAACCACTCTCCTAGAGGTGGGAAGAAGTTCCCCTTCAGGGCATCTTAAACCACTCAAGAAAGATATTTTGTTCTCTCCTTTATGGTTTCTGTCTTCTTGATGATTCATTATTTATTTGTTCAGTGTACATGGTGTCCTTATTCACATACAGGGTGTGAGGGCTTTTTCAGCTCTCAGGAAGCTTGTAATTTTGTGGGTACCCACGGGTAAACCTGTATAAGCACACGGAACAGAGTCAGGAAACCTGGGTGCTGACCCTGACTTTACAGCTCTGTTGTGTGTTCATGTGACACTTTCTCCTGGAGTCTTTACTGTTTTCATGGTTCTGTATTAAAGAAGCGGGGATAAAGTGAGATTGTGCTTGCCCTAAGAAGCAAGGGAAAAAAAACTTTTGCAGGCCTCTGTGTCACTCATTTATGTTAGTTGTGTGTTTACGCATGTGTGGGCAGGGAAAGGTTGGCCGAATGTTTTGTAAGGTCTAAGATTTAATATTTTAGGACAAAAAGTCTCAAGATTTGCAGACAGTAGTCTCATTATAAATGAACTCAAGTTAAATTCTGTATCTTATATTAGCTTTGAGATCCTCTAAAAATTAATTACAGAACCCTTCCCCCATTCCACACCCATGAATATATTGTTTTGAATCTTGTCAAAAGATTATGATAGATTTGCTAGAGGGTCTGTCAGTCAGTATTTAAACCTTGGTGCCATCCAAGGGAATTTCAGGACCCCGAAGGACGTGACTTGGGACACAGTCGGGGAATGAAAGACCCGGTTGTTCCATGTTCAGGCTAGGAATGTGGTTTGCATGGCTGTGGGAACGTAAACTTTCTGCCTTTCTGTGTACTGCAATCTCAACCCCCAAGTGTGTTGGAGTGACTTTTCTGACACAGCACATGTAGCCTGCCTCTCTCCTGGGGTCTGTTTTTCTTGCCCGCTGGAGAAGAGAAGGCCTAAACAATCCTTACAGGCTAACAGTTGAAAAAATATTTGTTTTGGTTTTGCTGAGCACTTTCGCTATTAAAACACGAACTTTCTGGAGAGAGGGGACATCCCCTTTGTGCACGTTTGATTCGTTTATGCTTAACAAACCAACTGTTTTTAGGAGAGACTTTATGTCCGTGAAGGCTATAGAGAGCTTTACTGCCCTTTTCCTTTTAAACAGGAAGTTGCATTTTGTCAGAAGTAAACAAATGTGAACCCGGGAAGATTTGTTTAGTTTTTATCGCTGACTTCAGGACCTGAGAACAGAGTCTGTGCTTGGCAAAAAAAAGCCTTCTCCAGGATCTATCTGGGTCAAAATATTCTGTGCTGAGGACCTGGCCTCTGCTCTGTGATAAACTTCCTCCTCACTAGGCCCCCAGAAATCCACTGCCAAAGTTTCTCTGTGGCTTTCCTTGCTTATCAGGAACATTCTGAAGCTGATGGCAACTGGGAAACATGCTTTCAGTGGGATAGAGCTTCCTGTAGAGTGGCCGCTCTGTGGAAAAAGCCTGACGTTTGGAAATCCCGGGGGATGTGAATGCCATTCTGCCTCTTCCCCTCATGCTTGTCTGGTGGAGAAGTGCTAATGAAGAGTGTTACTACTTATCGAGTATGGCTGGACGAGGCCCTTCCTAGACCTGAGTTCATGAAATCCTCACACAAGTCCTAGGAGGAAGACAACTAATGTACAGATGAGGAAACTAAGGCTTAGGAAGGGTGAAGGACCTAATCAAGTAACAAAACCCTCTTCTTTCTGTGCCTCTGGTTTGATGATTTTAGCTCGCACAGTATTTGAACTCCAGCATGGTACAAAATATTTGGAGGAACTTATCTTCACTGCGTGGGATAGGAGTGAAGATCAATATAAGACAATTTACTATAGTAGGCCAAAGAAATAAGCTTGTAGTATTTACTTTTTAATGAATATGTTCAGTGTCAAATGCTTTGTTCCAGGATAGACTTAAGGCAGCTGATAAAGACCTGGATAAGTGGGAGCTGGTGGAATCTTGACATGACTCTCAGGGAAGGGACTCTGGCTGGTCCTTGAAGAATGAGTGGAAATTCCATAAATGAAGAACATTTCAGACTTGGGGAATCAGAATCAACCCTCTTTCCACATTAGAAGACACTTCATGAAGACATTCTGAGCACACATCGTGAGCTTCCTTTGACTATGATACCACACTCTCTGGTTCTCATATACTTGAGGGTTATTTGATGACTCTAAACATACAAAGAAGCATTTTGCCTTTGAAAGAATTCATCTCTGGAAGGCAGTGGTAAAAGTACCAGAGACTGGACCACAAATACCCCATGAACTCCAGCCCTTCAGTGACTAGGCAATGCTCCCTGTGTCCTAATCTTTGTCACAGATCTGAGGATGTATTACTGCTTCAGTCCATCCCTCTCTACTGTCCTTACACACAGTTTCAAGAACCGTCACCACTGCTTGTTATGGTAAATAGTTTAATTCCATTTCATAGATGAGAAAATTGATACGGAAAGAGGTTAAATGCTTTATCCAAATCATACAACGTCTTGATGAAGGAACCAACACGTGGATGGAGAAAATCTTTGTCCTATCCACTCCCCACCTATTCCTTTAGGACAGAATAAGACTCCCCGGAGAGTCTTAAGCTAGTATTTGGATTTGTTTAAGTTCCTTATGAGATGTTAACAGCCTTAAGCCTTGTGGTGATATAGGAGATCCAAACACCTGGGTGCATTTTCTTCTGTTCAACCTAATCGGAACCCAGACCTCTGACTTTCCACATAGAATCCCCCTTTTTGAACTGTCTCTGTTTTGTTCATTCAGGAGAAAAGATCGGAATCTCTCATGCAAGGCCTGGCTCCATGCCCATCTCACTTTTGCAATGAATTTAGCAACATCTGCTTTGCCCATTAAAGTGATTTTTCTCTTCCTGGCCCTGAGCCTGTATGCTTGCTGCAATTGATTACCAGCAATTTCCTTCCCAAACCAGAGGATTCAGTGAACTCTAAATTGAATTGTTGCTCACTTGTCTCCTTTGGTCCAATGTATATGGCTTACATGCAAAATGGTCAAGCCACTTAGTTCCTGAATCAATAGGCTGATGATTCTGGTTAAACACGGGGGAGGGCCTAACAACTGACATTTCCCATTTTTGTGCATAGTTGCTTAGGGCTGTGGTCACCTCTGTGTTTCTCAATTCAGACCTGAGATGGGGGGCAGGGAGTGAAGTCACCTTGCTTACAGCTAGGCTGTTAAAGGATGCAGATGTTTCTTCCTTAAATCAGTTTACAGCACCATTGGCTTCACGATGTGGCTTACTAGAATCCTTACCTAGGAGATGAGGAAAAAAAGTCTTTGGTTCTAGAAGTAACTTATGAGTACTTCAGGAAGATGGGCATCATTGTACTGTTTTGAATGCAACAGGGTGTTTAGATGAGTTTTCCTTTAACAGAGCAAAACCCCAAATTAAGCTGTTGCTGCTAGCCTGCTCCTCCATCATTTCTTTGACTGGTAGGTCTCTAATTATCCTTGGAGACAGTGTGAATGTTGACTCCTAGAAAGCCTGCCCATCTCATTTATCCCTTTATTCCTAAGGCCTAACACAATGAGTATACACAGTCCATCCCCAACCCCAGTTAAAGGATGAATGAGTGAAGGATGCAGTGTGCCTTGGCCTTGTGAGAGGATATTGGTTCCCTGAGCTCTTCCTGACATGTCTCTCTTCCCCTACAGCTGTAATAGCTTTATATGAGGGCAGTGAAGACTTGTTGGTTATTTAGAGAAACGAAACTCAGGAGTCCCCTCCACCACACAGCCCTTAAAAAAAAAAAAAATCAAAGGAACTCATTACTAATCAAATTGCTGCTGTTTATTAGAGCAGTTAATTTGAAGCTAGGTGTCTAAAAATAAGACAGAGGCAACATAAATGACTTAAGTCTAGTAACTGTGGCAATCGCTTGAGATCATTTGAGTCAGTGCATTCTCTGTTTCTTTGAGAAGATAGTCCCCATTTCTACCACAGTGGCTCACAGCAAACCCATCTGGATCAGCAGGTACTCCTGAAATGATTCTCACCAACAAGACAGCTCATTGCTAGAATCGCAGAGCCCTTTTACAAACATCATCAGCATAAAGCTTCAGGCTTTATGCTTTTATGTATGGAAGAGATCTCCTATGTGATATCACAACAGTGAGAAATATTGGCAAGAGGAGTGTGTTCCAGAAAGTATGGCTCAGTTTGAGATGGTGAGTCCCAGACCTCTTAACCAAGTAGATTTGGAGATGACTCCCCAAAGCGTTAAGGGACTCCTGGGGTTTTTGGAGACTGGGAAGGTCTTAGGTATTTCTTTGTTTAATCCTTGCACATTGACAGGGGCTCCTCGTAGGTCTACTGAGGAAACTACAGAACAGGGGAAGGGACTTAGCTAGGTCTCACATGATGACGTCTAGACAGGGAAAAGACGTTTCACAGTTCCTCTGGCTGTGGGAACCTATCAAAAAAGAATGGGAAACAGTTCCAGTTGCTTGCCTTGCTTTTCACCATGCATTTATCAGACTGAATAATAGGGTGGCCTTCCCCGCATCCCCTGTGATGAAGAGAAATGGCTGTGCTTAGTCATGTTGTTTCGGTTCTGCTGCCCATCACCCCAGTAGCTGGGACGGAAAGTTCATCCTTCTCGTTTCCAGAGTTTCTGGCAGAAGTGGAACAAGACTTCCAAGAGAAAAGGATCTCACTCTGAGATTCAACCCATCAGCGCAGACTGAGTCTAAAATTCCAGGAGGAACAAAGCTTTGGGCATACGGACACTCTGGTTTACCTAGAACTAACCCAAACCTCCTTTACTTTCAAATTGCTACCACTAAAATGACAGTTTACCTTAAATGATTGCTGTGTGGCACTCAGTTTCATCTGTGGCCACCAGACAACTGCACGAGTCAGCTTTTGCATTTTCATTTTACTAATGATGAAACTGAGGCTCCTGAAATAAGTTTTTTTCTGGGCGAGGATTAGCGAGAGTATCGGGCATTGTGTATGCTATGCATATAACGGGAAATGAGATAAACACAGTCTTTCCTGTAGGAAGTGGGCACTCAGCGACCAAGTGTGGCAGAGTCAAGACTGGAGCCTTGTCTGCCTGATTCTAAAGCTTTCCTTAAGCTTTACCTACAATTCCTTATAATTTAAGACACTTCTGGAAACTCAGTCTTCCCAGAATGAACATTGGGCAGCTAGGTTATGAACTAGGTTGATCTTTACAATATTAGACCTCTATGAAAGCTAAGCGTACATGGGCAGGGACTGTGTCTGCCCTCTGCCAGGCCCTCAGTTGTTTCTGAGTAAGTGTGTGTTGGATAATGAGAACTAACAGTCGCAGTTTGATTTTTTTTCTTCTGCTGGAGAATGGTCCCCCCAGGCTCTCTGTGAAAGCACGTTGAAATATGCATGCTGTGTTAGGCAGGGGAAGTCTCTGAGTCCTTTACATGTAGAGGCTTTAATTCTTCTTTTCTCTCAATTTTCACACGCCCCTGCACTTCCTGCTCTTTCCTGGGCTTGGAAGCGGAAGTGCTGAAGTACAGAGACAAAATGTTCTTATGGTTTTTAGAGGCTGGCTGAAACCAGAAAGGACAAGTTGTCAGACCAACCATTTCTGGGTTCTTTGTTTTGGAGATAAGAGCTGCGTGCTGGGAACTTTCACCAAGTTTTTACTCCTTTGAGTTGATTGGGCTCAGGCAGGCCAGTCAAGGACTTGGTCTTAGTTGCTCTATTGCTCCTTGACAGATAGATCATTGAATTTTCACTTCCCGTTTGTAACTGAATGGATGGGTCATTAATGAGAGGCTATACTGATATTTATTTCTTGATTATAGTTTGAGTATACCTTGATTAGTTCACCCAACAGACATTAATCAAGCACCTGTTAATATGTCTGCTATGAAGAGCCCTCATGAATCTTACATTCCAAAACAGACAACACCTTACAAAATAAAATATCAGCTATGCATTATGCTAGAAGATGAACTTGCTGTGGTTCTTTGTTTTGATGGGCACTGCTATTTCAACAAGGTTGTCGGGAAGAAGGCCACGTTTCAGTGGAGAGTTGAAGGAGTTGAAGAAGTAATCTGTTAGATTAGAGAAAAGAGGGTTGTAGGCAGAGAAAGCAAGGGTACATGTTCTGAGGCTGGAACCCCAAGTATGTGTTGGAACAATAACATAGGCAGTGGTGCTGGATCACAGTCAGCAAAGGTCAAAGAGGAAGGAGACAGTCAGAAGGGAAATGGGGTCAGATGTTCCCCGACTGGAGAACAGAGGAAGTCTTTCAGGCTGTTCTGGGAGTGAGCTGAGGAGCCCCTGGAAGGCTTTGCACTGAGAAGGGATGCAACCTGATACTCTTAAGGCATCAGCTTCTTTTGCCCAAGAGATCTCCACTGCCCTGTCTTTGCATGTGATGCAAAGAGCAATAGCTGTGAGAGATGGGATGGTGCCTCCTGCCTCTCTGCTGCAAGGCATTCCATTTCAGTTGAGGGGAGAGTGCATTCACAGTGTTAGTGACTATCACCCCACAAGCTCCAGGTGGAGGAGCTTGGTAGCACTGTTCTAGAACACCTATGCTTGTGCTTGGTCCCTGGGTTTAAGGAGAGAATCTGGGTACTTGTCTTTCACAGTGTCAGAGGCTGTTCATGCTCCTACACTCATCTTTAAAGCCAGCAGGATCCTGTTTGTATCACTTCCTTCTATTGCCAGACTCTTTCTGACCCCAGCAGGGATGGATCCATTTGCAAGGATTTTATTTGGTCAAATTGGGCCCACCCAGATGATCTAGAATAAACCCCTTATGTCAAAGTTCCTCAGCCATGTAAGGAAACATATTCGCAGATTCTGGAATTTGTGTGCGCATTTTCAAGGGGTCATTACTGTGCCAAACACAATTCTTGAGCACTTAATAATTATTACATTTAAATATCATAACAGTCCTAAAAGGGGAGACCATTATTTCCATTTTTTTTTGGTCCCAAGTTTGGACATTTAGTGTCTATCAAGAAAGCTGGTAAAAAAATAAAATAGGCCTATTAATGACAAGTCTGATTATTAACAATAAGACTCAATACCTTAAATTAATGAATATGCTAACTCTTCAGAGAGTGTGGGTGTGGGGAGAAGGCAGGGAATGGATGGGACAGATAGAGAACACAGCACTTCATCAGTGTGCTCTCAGGTCTTTCAGTAGAATTCGAGACTTTTCAACTCAACACACTTTGCAGGGTTGGTAGCCTTGATTGTAAACCTTCCACAGGGCAGGCTCATCATTTGCTCATCTTCAGATGCCTGAGTCTCAGCGAAGTGCCTGACCTATTATAGAGGCTTTTTTCCATGGGCTGAATGTCTCCATCCCTCATACGCTGCTCCTAAAACACTCTTGGCCTCTTTGCTCTATTTCTAACCAGTTGCAGGGTTTGCTGTGCATCATTCCCATGCTGTACTCAGATGATGGGAATGCTCAGATGTGGAAGACAATTCTTACATCATTTTCAGGACTCAACACATAAGGTATTTGCTCTTAGAGCTATACTCGTACTACTCCATAACACAGGAATTCTCCGCTGATGCTGTGATGAAGAGGTAAGTAAGCCTGGAGAAGCTTTAGCTTGTCTGATGTCACATAGCAGCTTCTGGTGGCATCTCAGTCAAACCCAGGGATTTTCATTGAAGTCATGCTTACATTAGTATGTACAGTTTGTAAGCACACATAACCACCAACCCACTGGTCTAAAACTACAGAAATTTGTTCAAGAGGCCAGAAATCTAACCTTAATGTCATGAAGGCATTTCTGCAGTCCTTCTGGAAGTCTTGAGTTGACATCCATCCCTTGTCTCTTTCAGCTTCTGGTGGCTGCAGATATCTGGCTTGTAGCTGGAAGTCAGAAGACTTCTTCAAGTCTGGCATCTTCAAATCTCTTTAGGCTGGGATTTCATATCACTTTCTTCTCTATGTGTCTCCTCAGTGCTGTCTGTGTCAACTCTTCTTTGAATAAGGATATTCATGGTGGCATTTAGGGCCCATCTGAATAATCCAGAACAAACCACATTTCAATATCCTTAATGTACTTACATTCATAGATACTTTTTGGCTCAAATAAGGTTGTTTCTATAGGTTTCAGTTTAGGGATCCTTTCTCAGACTTCTACAATGTTTAATGCTCTATCAACAAAACAAGAACCAACAACCCCCCCAAAAACCACTAACAAAAACAAAAACCACCAACAAAATCTTCTCTCTTGATTTTGTTATCTTGCTGCTTATGAAAGTAAATTAAGTCACTTATCACAAAGTTCCTTATTAAAACTTTTAATAGAAAAGCAATTGATAATTACTCTTGGTGTTTAGTATGTTTCATTTTGGATTTTCTCCTGTGCATAAATTTGCATGTTGCATGAACTGGTCTGCCTGGGAAGCTGGATTGACAAACTTTGGATAAACGTCTTCATCCCAGGTTGTGGGGTGTCTGTTTATCAAGGACTATAAACTTGATGACTTTGCACAAGAAAAGGAGGAGCTGGGAGAGTCTGACACCCCTCCCCACCAGCCTGCTGGCCTTGATTGTAAGAGGGGGAACCACTAAAGGCATATAAACGGAGGGTGGCACGAAGTAGCCACGGTTTTTTTTCCCTTTGCCATTTTTGGTCTGACTGAGGGGAGGTAGCAAGATCCAAGCCTGGTTGTGGATTCCTGGTGTGACCTATGAAGGAGTGGCGGGCACCCACTCTTCTGTAAGTAACCCCTGACCCACTGCTCTGTTAGTAAGCCCAAGTAATAGCTAGTATTTGCCAAACTGTGGTTTGTGTCTCGTTTGTTGCGGGGTGGGGGTGGGGCTGAGGAGGGGAGGGGCAACCGCGAACTTAGCCCCTCCTGGGAGGAATTTTAGCAACAGAATCACATACAGATCTGCCAGCGGGTCTTCTGCTCCTGTCTGTCCGGTTTCCTCTTCTGGTCACGTTCCTTTTTTCAGGCCAGCATGGATGCCTATAGTTAGCTTCCACTGTCAACCTGACACACTTGGGAAGGGGGAACCTCCATTGGGGAATTTCCTCTATTAGACTGGCGTGTGGGCATGACTGTGAAGAATTCTCTTAACTGTTGATTGATGTGGGAGAGGCCAGCCCACTAGGGCAAGTGGGCTTAAGTTACATAAGAAAACAGGCTGAGCCCAGGTCAGAGGAGAAAGGCCGTCCGCCGGGCTCCTCCACGGTCTGTACTTCAGTTCCTGCTTCCAGGTTCCTGCCTGGCGCTCTTTCCCTGACTTGATGCAGTGATGCATTGTGACCTGGGAGTTCTAAGATGAAAGAAACTCTTTCTACCTCAAGTTGTTTTTGGTCAGGGTGGTTTATCACAGTAACAGGAAACCAAACTAATACATTTGCATCACTCCACTTAGAAATGTTCCCTCTGTCCTTCAGCTTCAGCAGGGTATGCATCTGAGGACCAGGAGAGCTCTAGTTATCTACTTCTCTGTCTGCCTCTCCAAGTTTCAATTAATTCCCAGATCTCAAAGAATCTTTCCTGAGCATAATCACTTTGATTCTCCAAATTCACACTTTTGTTGTACTTCTGTTAGGCAGGCAGAGTAACCAAGGCCTTGGTGATGATAACTTTTACCTCATTTCCAGTCTCCAGTCCAGGCAGCTCCAATCATCTTTTAACCTCTTCGTTGTCCTCACCCCCAACACCCTGACATCTCCATTACATCAAGCAGACAACCCAGTCCACTCTTCAGTGCTATTAATATTATTGTTATTGATAGACATCTGAATCCAGTGAGCACCCTCTGGGATTTCCAGTTTCTTGTGTCCAGGACAAAAAACTTAGAGACATACAGATAGCAGCAGAAGCAGAGACAGTCCACTAAGAAGAGTGCACTTCTAAGGGAGGAAGTAGGCCAGAACTGAGAGGAAGGTTAGAAACTCTGGGTGCACATGCCTAGCGGACTGGAACCTTAACAAGTCATTTGCGTAGCACAGACTTTTCATGTGCGTGTTCTGTCTATTGCTTACTGGCTTTGGAGGATGAGGCTCAAGTGTTCCTTTCTGCCAACTGGTTTCTTTTGCATGCTAATTTTGACCCCACTGTGCCTTATTCTCCTGCCACACTATAAACTCCCTAATTGTCTGCTCGACCTGCGTTCTATACCCCAGCTGCGTCAACAGAAGGGACTTTCAACCCTTCTCTCACATCCTGGTTTCTGTACTGTTGCTTAAGCAAGGCTCCCTCTCTGGAATGTCTTATGTCCACTCCCTCCTCTTGAAATTCTCCCCATCTCCCTCAGCTTATCTCAAATGCCACCACAAATCTCCGTGAAGTTTTTTGTGACTTTACCCCGCAGGCGTGACTTATCCCTCCTTTGAGTCTCTTCTGTGGGGTTTTGTACCTCCCCCTGGGGGCTTATCCCATTTTACAGTTATTTGTGTGCTTGTCTTTTCTTTCCTATTAAATGATACTTTCTTTAGATGAGGCATTAGAACCTGCTCTTGTTGAGTGCCCCCGTGGCCCTAACGCACATACTGCCTTCCAAATTCTGGTGAAGTTGTTAGCAGCAGCATGTGCAGTCAGTTATGCTGTTTAAATCATGGTTGCTGTGTAGATCATTGCCTGAGTGGATGGGCTAGCAAATGCCCAGTAGGGAATCATTAAAACTCTTTCCATGTCCATGGACTAGATGCATTTGTGTTTGAACCTGTGTTTGTTCAATGATTTGCAAACATTAGTTATTTGTACTGATTTTTCACAAGTTTTGCTATTTCATTATGTCACTTACATGATTATTTCCTTAATATTTATTAACTGAGTATTTTTGCTTAATCTTATACTAAGCCTAAAACACAGGAAATAATAGATTTGATGTGATATCCATTTTAAATAACTACCAAACAAGCATCTTCACTTGCTATGCAGTGGTCTAAGAACCACACTTTGGAAAATGGCTGCCCAGAGACCCTGATAGGATTTAAACATCAGGGTCTACGATGACCCTGCATTTCTCATCAAGTTAGGAACCAGGTTTATCTCACTCACTAATCATCTGGTGGTAGGCACTGAGAAGTTACATTGTGGATCAATATCGAATATTGATTAGAATATGCCTGTAGAATCTGCTACCACTCGTGCATACACACAAGCTTTCATGCATATTGCTTGTTTTATTCTTTGAAAATTTCATATAATGAGATATGATCATACCCATCCCATTTTTCTTCTTCAACTCCCCCATCTTCCCTGAATTTGTCCTCCTCCAAATTTCATGTCTTTTTTTTTTTTAAATAACTAAGTTCAATTAGTGCTGCTCATATGTGTGTGGGTGTGGATCCAGCCACTGGAGCCTGAGAAATCTGACTAGTGATCACATCCTCAAAGAAAAATGACTCTCCCCTCCCACTAGCGATCCCTTGCCTTTAGCTCCTCATTAAGAGGTGGGGCCTCGAGAGTACCTCTGCCATCTATGCTGGAATTTTGACTTTGGCTGCCTTGATCTTGTGTAGGTCTTGTGTAGGTAACCACAGCTGTTAAGAGTTCATGAATATAATAGCCACATCATGTCCAGAAGACATTTCACAACACGCCTCTCATCATCCAGCTCTCACATTCTTTCCACCTCCTCTTCCTCAGTGTTGCCTAAGCTTTGGAGGGAGGGAGTGGTGAGGAGGTTGAGAATGATGTCCCATTTAGGGCTAAGCACTCATGGTCTCTTATTCTCAGCACTTTGACCGCTATGTGTCTCCGCATTGACTGTCACTCCCTACAAAAAGAAACTTCTCTGGCCAAGGTTGAGAGAAGCCTAGGTCTATGGGTACAGACAAACTTTTAGAAGACAGTTTGACAACATGGCTTAGCAAAAACATCAGTAGAAGGTTATCCCCAGTACCTCTCCAGTCATGGACTTTTGACCAGGCTTATGGTACTAGGCATGAATTCCTTCTTGTGGAGCAGGACTCAAAATCAAACAGAAAGCAATTGGTCATCCCCATAGCAGTTATGCCACTGTTGTGCCTGTGGGCACATCTTGCCTGGCAGGTTGGTATTATAGCATGCGGGTTTGAGAACGGGGTGAGACTAATGATATCTTTGCCGCATGCTCTTCACTCTCATCTTCCAACACACAAACTTTGGAGGGACATATCAATACCACAACACCTTATTCAACAAAGTCTGAGGCAAGTCAAGAAGTCAAACACTGCAGAGTCAGAAACATTAAAAATCTGGGAGGATCATGGATTAGAGGTCAAATAAAACTACAGAGGTGGTTGGGAAGAGCCTGTGGGAAGAGCACCTTCCAGCACTGTAGAAGCTAGCCATCAGGGAGGAAATTTCTTGGTTAGTTTGAGATTGATTTCTCTATATCCTGCAGCCAAGTGTGTGGTGTCTTCAGCAATGGGGTCTTACCACATAGTTATGGTGGGTAATCAAGGGCAATGACAGAAGCCTGTATTGTTTTGGAGACCCCTGGAGCTTCCCTGACTGACAGCTCTTAGGGAGCTATTCCATGCCTTGCACTATGATTTTCACTTAATAACCCATGTCTTCTGGGTGCAGCATTCTCCACCCATGCAGGGCACCTCTCTTTGAACTCTTTTTAAAAAGTTATGTATTGAAATTAGTTTAGTAACTGGTGAGTTTCTATAAAGTTGTTTTTCAAAAATCCTTAGTTTTGGTTAAACCCATTTTGCCAGTCCCATCTCCTCTTGGTCCTTTAACCCCAGGCATTTCTGCCACATGTGTCCTACTATCACTCCAAATACATTTTTAAATTGGGTTGTGAGATTCTAGGCTTCTGTATGGCTTTTCAGAGCCTCTCCCTTTGGGTTAGCACTTTCCCATTGTCTGATCTCTCCCATACTCCTCTACGCTCCCTGCCTAAGCCTCTTCACCTTCAGTATTGGAAACTTAATTCTCAAATGCATTTATTGGTGGTATTTAGAGCTGTTGCATTTTGGAAGTAATTAGTGTTTGATGAAGTTGTGAAAGTAGGGCCCCATGATGACATTAGGAGAGACCCAAGCTATGTTTTGGCATGCGATATCTTCTACCATGTTTTGGTGCAGCAAAAACACATTATCAGATGCTAACACCAGGCTCTTGTCTATCCCAGGATCCAAATCTGTGAGTCAAATAAGCTTCTATTTATACTGACCTAACTGGAGGTATATTGGTACAGCAGCAAAAAAAAAAAAAATGTTCATTTTCCATCATGCTCAGCCGTTGGTCTCACCTATGACCCTCAGCAAGACGCCACTGCATCTGTGCAGTGGGCATCAGCAGTCATCTTGTTGCTTCCTCTGCTACCTCTTGAGATAACTCTCTCGTTGCTCTGTGCACTCCCATCTGTCACATGGCTGGGGAGCTCCTTCCAATAGACACAGCTGGAGAAATGCTTTGTAATTCTGCCTAGACTTTTAGATATTTGCTATGGCCAGTCACAAGAAAACTTGTTCTTGAGAACCTCTGGAGTGTCTGTATGTGGTGTATGTTGCTCTGTGGTGATAGAAGATGCATGAAATGAGACCACGCAGCGTGTCTCTGTCTCTGTAGGGCAATAGGGCGGCTCCAAGTTCCCTTTCTCCTCCTCTTCCCAAGCCTGCACCTTTCTCCTTGAAAGGAACGAGAACATGAAAATGACTTAACAGTTTTGTTCATTCTTCAGTGTCATGTCGTGCTAGATCTGGGCTGGGACAAAAGCACGAACTTGAGGGTACAGGTAGATTTTTTTTTACAGAATTTCTTTAGTGACGCTTTCTGTCTCTAGCTTCATTGAAGAAGTGCACACTTCAGCAATTTGACAGGTGGTGGGAGAGGCTGTCTGGTGTAAGAGGTAAGAGTTACCTGTGATATCATTTGCTTTCCAACTTCAAGAAACAATTAAGAAAGGAGGTAGGAAGGAGAAGATGGGGTGAGAAGCCCCAGGCTCTGAGAGTCATGGACTCCTGAGCTAAAAAGATCAGAGCTTGAATTCCAACCCCATCCTATGTTAGTTTGTATTTTTTCCTTTTCAGTGTTCTCATCCATACAAGGGGAAGTAATTTATTTCCTAAGGTTGTTTCCTCAAGGAGGGAACATGCAGGGCATGGCATATATGGGGACTGAGAAATACTGTTCCCTCCTTTCTGTTCAGGGTCCCTACATCAAGTGTGGTCAAGTCATTTGGCACCTTGTCTGCTTTATCCACTTGAAGTGTTCCAGTGCTGTGAGCTACTGAGTCAGAATAGAGTCATATGAAGTAGCTTAAAATCTTTATGGAGCTATGAAACCAAGTGTGTTGTTTCACAAAACTCAAATTCTGTCAGAATGGTTACAAGGTGTTTTTCTAGCTGTGGATGCCTGGAGGACTGATAGTTATTTGGCCTGCCTTTCAGTGTAGAGGTTCTGCAGCTTGGTAGCCTTTGGTCCCCATCATAGTTAGGGTATCCACAGTATTTACTGTCTAGTCGAAGAAGTGTTTGTGAATGAAGAGAAGTACTATTAAAATTACGCCTGGTGGGGGATCAGGAACTCAGTCTTCTGTAGCAAGTTTGAGGATGGTCTGGGCTACATGAGACCTTCTTTCAAAAGATCAAACCAAAATAATGAAACAACACCTGGGCAGCAGGTATAAATTAGGAGTGTCCCAGGGAAACTGAATATATTTTTACCCTAATCAAGGTACTGAACTTTGACCCCAAGATCTATAAATCCTGTATATTTATCCAGTTTCCATGCGTTTTTGAATTATATCAACTCTTTTCATTGCACTATAGCCAACAACTCTTGTTATTAAGCAAGGACTGTCTAGAGAGCAGGGTAAGGATGCCCGATACAAGGTACATGCAAGTAGCATGTCAGGTACATGAAAGTCAGAGAGCAGAGATGTCTGCAGCCTCCATGGCACTGGCTGTGCAGGGGAAGAGACAGGCTAGGGAGAGACCAACCAGATGCAACTTCCAGAGAACCTGGGTCAAATTTGACATCTGTTCCTGGCCTTCATGGCTGGATCTTGTGTTCTAGACTAGTGAATATAGCAACGAAAGGGACGGCTTTCACGGCTCCTGTCCTCAGGAACTAAGTGGGCTGTTCCGATGTCTCTGTAGACTGGACACTGCAGCAGATAGCTTTCGCTTCACAAAGATGCTGCCTTAATGGGGGACAAGGGCCCAGGGATGGCCCCAGCAGCACAGGCAATGTGCTTGAAAGCGCCCTTAGAGAAACTTCTAGGCCAAGAAGAAGGAACTCTAGGCTTCTAGTCAGTACATCGGGGCTTTCCTTTCTGCCAGTGAGGAGCTGCAGCGTCCTCACCTGGAGCTTGTAGATAACCAATGATCCCACCTATGTCTACTGACCAGAGTTACTGGGCAGATGAAATGAAATGGTGGACTCTATATAACTCACAAACCAGAAATCGCTATGCCAGGTGGCACTACTGGAGGTCTTCAGTTCCAGCCCTGTGTGTGGATGGAAGCTTGAGGTCCAAGGAAGTCAGGAGTCCAGCTCAGTGTGGTTGAGTCTCTTCATATGTGACAACTTTGTGTGATGGGGAAAGACTTGTCTAAAAGCTTTATTTTACACACAAAAAAATGTAAAACTAGGGACAAATCAATGAGACAAAAACATTTTCAAGGAACTTAATTTGAATCTGTTAGAAGAGAGGAGAAGTGATTCCAGGGGTTGCGGTCTCCAGGCAGCGGGATCCTTCTTATCTGCTATTCCTCTCATCACGGCACTGATGAGCTGACTTGATCTGAACCTTTTCATCTCAGGGCTTTGAGGTTGGAGCTGATTATGCTGTTCCTCTGGCATTGGCGTTCTTCTTTGAAATGCTCCTTTGAGTTGAGTGTGGGGTACATGCCTGTAATTCAGCAAATGAAGAGAAAGGCAGGAGGACTCAGAGTTCAAGACAGGTTGAGCTCCAGAAGGAGTTCCAGGCCATCGGGCACTATCTCCCACAAAACAAGACAAGACAAAGCAAAACAAAACAAAAAGGTTCTTTTGGATTGCCTATCCTGCTCTGACAGTAGTGTGGGGCATGGCCAGGTTGCAGAAGGATATGAGTGGCAGAGAAGAGCTGGCCTCGACAGGGAAGGTTGACCCAGCACCTTAGTGGAGCAAAGAAGAGCAACTATTTGAGGCAGACAGCTTTGGGAGGAATCCCAGTGGGGCTGCCTATGATCTCTGCAGCCCGGGCTAGTTACCGAAGCTTTCTGCACCCCAGTTTCTCATCTGTAGAATGAGAATGTGAGTAGTCAAATCAACGTATTTAACATGCTTAGAAAGACACTTAGCACACATTCGACCTTGCTTGCTTGTTTATTAAATAAAAGCAAATGAGATTACAATAGATGACACAAGTAAGGGGAAGTAGAGCAACGGCCAAAGCCTCATCCTCGTCATTAGAGTTGCTTTCATTTGTATCCTGACTCCTCAGCACTTTTCTATCAATATTATATTTAACTTAAAAATTTTTTGTCTTGGATTTATTTATTTTGGATTTTTAAATTTACCTTGCATTTATTTATAATAAATTGTACAGGCATCCAAATGTGAACAGAGTCAGGGAGAGGTGTTTCAGATACAGGCCTACTTTTATCTTAGGAGAATGAGTGTTTTGCCTGCATGTAGGTAAGTGCATCTATGTTATGCCCACAGAGGCCAGAAAAGGGCGTTAGATCCCTCTAGAACTCGAGTTATGGATGGCTAAACTACCATGTGGGTGCTGGGACCTGAACTCAAGTCTTCTGCAAGAGCAGCCAGGCCTCTCAACCGCTGAGCCATCTCTCCAGCCCCCATTTTTCTAATTGTAAAAGTCACATGTGCTTACAGCAGGCAATGTAGGAAATACCGCAAACCCTCTGGAAGTAAATGGCATTGTTGGCAGCGAATCTGCATCTAAGTCTGAATCTGATGCTGGTAGCTTATTGGCTTATTGTATTCCTCTTCACTTTGTGTCTCCCTTAAGGAGATATGCAGGAGTCATTTGAGGGCAAGGAACTGTATCTGGTAAAGAGAACATTTGATATGTAGCTCAGAGGCCTTCACCTGCACACCTTTTAGTTTTCTGTTTGTGTCTTCTAGGAGCTCAGTTTTCCAGGGACACAGCCTGCCAAGTATTTAGAGCAAAACCCATAACTTCCCTGCTATAATGACTTGGCTGCTCATATTACTGTCAGTTGCCAAGTGTGGTCGGTGAGTGACAGGTAGACAGATGTTTGTGCCTGGTGCAGATCATGTTAATGCTTGGTCTGAGCGTTTTTGTTTAATGCTCCAGGCCATCGGTGGGTAGCAGAATAGAAGTATAGATGCCCACTGGGCGAGGACCTGGCAGTGCAAAGAAAGTTGTAAATTAGGCCGTCAGAAGGGAACGTTCTGGCAAACTCAGTGAACAAACACTAGGTGTGAGGTGGCCAGAACTTGTAATAAGCTAACTTTCTCTCTTACTTGGTGGTTTCCTCTTGTAGGTTTTTCCGTGAAGTGGTTAGATGTGTTAACTATCACCCAAACAGAATATGGATGGCGTTGGAATTGGGGTGTGTGGTGGCCAATGGTGGTAAAAGGGAGGGGTACCAATGTACACATCTAAAAGCCAGGGCATTCCGTAGGCTTGGAGAAGGGTTGAGAACATAAACAAACTGATTCCTGGTCACAGGCCACAAGCAATGGCACAAAGCTAGGTTACCTTGTCATTTCAGTGGTCTTGGAACATCCTCAGTTACCCTCCCTCCGCTCAGTTTTCAGCTCCAAGAGATGAGATGGCCTATACCATAAACCACGATACTGCTACTAGAGATGGTTTAGGCACATTTCCTCATTTCTGTTACTTTGTGGGTAAAATAGACTTTGGTATGTGTGGTCAATTCAATTACATAAGTTTATTTCTCTATTTTCTTTTTATTCAGTGTAACAGCAATTTACACTGATGACAAGGCTAAAAACCAAGTCTATCACTTCTGCTAAGACTCATGCTAGCCTAGCAAAATATCAACTTTAATTAGGATGGCCATTCTGATTTACTTGAGGCCATCATAGCTTACGAGTCTTACGCCAGCAAATATTCATTAAAAACCCCACTTCATGTTGCAAAACATCTTGGTCAAAATAGTAAATTGTACAGGCATCCAAATGTGGACAGAGTCAGGCAGAGGCATTTCCAGATACAGGCCTACTTTGCTTAGGAAAATGCTCCATCTTTCTAAAAGACCCTTGGCAGGCACTGGAGTCATGATTGGATCATATTATGTTCCTCCCCGACCTGGGAGTGCTGCCTCTTGGTGCAGTTTTACCAACTTCTTTCAGCAGCAGAATCTATTTTTGGAGACAAAAATTTAGAGTACCGATGTTTAAAATGCAGGAAATACAGCTTTTTCTGGTTGAAATAGGAGTAAGGTGTTTTGGATCTTACATATTTAGTTTCTCTTTCCTTCTGAATGTAATGGCCAAAACGCCTTATACTATCATAATAAAGTGCAGCCACTTTATGCAGTGAATACACTTGTTTTTCAGCAAAGTTAAAGCAAAGTTGGTAACAAGTCCCTTAGAAATATTGCCACAGGCCTCAGTCTTAAGGCTATGTTAGGTTGCTCCCATGGCTTTACTCTTTTTAAAATTTTTGACAGTTTCATACACACACAGAGACACATACATACACATTGTACTGCGATCATATTCATGGCCATGATATTTTCTTTTCTCTCTTCCCTCCTTCTGGCCCCGTTCCTGTTCACAATTAATGCCCCTCTTACTTTCATTTGTATGTGCGTGTGCATGTGTGTGCACACGTCCGTGTAACCACAGCTGCTGTATGATTATAACAACTATGTCACATTCAGAAGACATTTCATAGCACTTCTCTCCTTCCTCTGGCTCTTCCTCTTTCCATATCCTCTTCCGTGATGTTACCTAGGCCTCAAAGGAAGTGATACAGGTCGCTTCTTTAGGGTTCAAAGACTCAACAGTCATTGATTCTCAGCACTTTGACCAATTATGAATGTGTGCATTCAGCATTGCCCACTGCAAAAAGAAACTTCCCTGACCCAGGCCAACAGCAGCACTCATCTACAGGAACAAATATAAATACTTAGAAGTCAGTTTGACTATATGTTCATTTACCAAAACATCAGTAGTAAATTCTCCCTGGGCCTGCGACCACCTTAGCCAGAGGCTTCTGACCACGGTCTTAGTTCTTGAAACCAGTGGAAATTCAGTTGCTTGCTTTGTCTTTGTCACAGAGCTTGACTGAATAATGATCATACCAAGATCTACTTTACCTACTGTAGGTCCTCTGGACCCTGATTATGGTAGTTTCCTGACCTCCCCTGTTCCCTTTCTGTTCCAGTGTCAATCTAATCCTGGCTCTATGGCTGTGATTTGAACGCTGTTCCAGCACCCTTCTGCTTTCCTCATTTTCTCGTATCTCGAGCAGACGATCCTGGATCTTCTTTGCTGCCAAATTCTATTTTTCAATCCCCATGTCTTTCACAATGCCCCCACTTAATCTGGCACACACATTAGTGCACCGAGAGCCTTCTCCCACCTACTGGCACACATGTATCCAGCCTTCGCCATTTCCATTTCTTTAGGCTTCCTATCCAGACCCAGTCTTTCTTCAGGAACAACTGTATCTCAAATACTGTTGACTCACTAGTCTGAGGACCCCCTTGATTCAGGGATTGATTGTTCTTCTTGATATAAATGCAAAACATCGAAGCTAGCATTCACTATTAAGCTGAACTCCCTAGAAGGGCATTAAGAGAGTTTAGTTACTCACACACCAGAGGATACTGTCATAAAACAGCAACTTCAATTAAAATGGCCTTGTGCCCCAGCCTCTTGTGACTGCTGCACTATAAATCTGAAGTGCCCTTGAGGTGGGGGACAGGATGGATGTCTTTGTGAATTTGTTTATTTGGTTAAAAATGTTTGAAATGGAATGGGATTTTCCTGAAAGTTAATTTGACATACTAGTAATGACTTACAGAATGGACATATTTAAACAAAGGTTTTCTTTAGTCAGCCACTACTTGCTTGGGACATTTGTGCAAAAAATCATTTATGCTTTGAATTAAGTAAGTGTTCATCTATATTGCACATTGTATGAAGAAAAGTTGGCTTGAATTTTTTTAAATAAGGATAATTTTTATGCATTTAATAAATAAATTTTTGTTATCAAAATTTCCCTAGACTTTAACTAACACACTCCTATAAGAGGGAAGAATCAATAAATATTTGAACTTAAACAAAAGAATAGTGTTTACTGGCCTTGGCATTATTGATATTGGCCCCAATTATTGTTTGCTATTTGTTGATTTTCTTGTACATTATAGCAGTATCTTGGATTTCAACCCAAGTGATGCCAATAATATCCTGCCACCATAACATTGTTAAGTGTCTTTTGGTGAAAGAATTCATCCCTGATTGAGAACTATTGTTATAGAAAGTCAGGACACATGCAGGAGGAAGAGCTGGGGGCAGGACAGGCCATGGATGCATAGTGAGTTCAGCTCCTGTCCCTTCTGCCAGTGGATGAGGATCAAGACTGATCGTTTGCTGAATAAGATTTCCTTTGCACTGACCTTGGGACCTCTCTGGTTTCTTTTTTCTTTCTTTTTCTTTTTCACGATTACTTTATTTTGAGACAAGATCTCACTATGATGCCTGGCTGGCCTCAAACTTGCTCTTTAACCCAGGTTGGCTTGAACTTTCTGTATTCTTGCCTTAGCTGCCTAAGTGCTGGGATTCTAAGCATGCACCACACCACTTTTGGCTTCCTTTTACAAATGTGTTAAAGTGCCCTTTGTCTTAAGAATTAGCCTATATGGAAAACATACAGAGTTCTAAAATGCTGGGCTGATATTATTTTTCTTCAGCTAAAATAGATAATTCAGAAATGTACTTACACCCACTAGTTTATGCTATTTAACAAACCAATCTAAAGCTTGGTGGCTGAAAATGATTTGCGACTGCTCACAGATTGTGTGCACCGGGGTTCAGTTGATTTAGACTGACTTGGTGAGGCAGCTCTGCTTCTGGATGTAGGTCTCAGAGTAGCTGGGGCTCCAGTGGCTAACTGAACTCTCTTCTGCCGTGTCTTCTCATTGCCCTGGACTAGTAGATAACTCAGGCCATGCGCAGTTTGGGGTGATGGAAGAAACACAGGAGGACTCTTTGAAGCTGAGAATCTGAGAATCTGAGCTAGCAACCATCACCTCTGAATCATTCCACTGACCAAAGAGTGAAAGGAAGTCAGCACGTGGGACATGTAAGTGCTGTCCCTGAGTGGGAACTACAACATCAGATAGCAAAATGTTCTTTGTGGGGAAGTGTGAAGAACTGGTCAAGGACATGATCCGGCAGTGTTCTTCCTTTTAGAGTGTATTTTTACTTGTATGTGATTTCACATCTGAGCTCTTTAATTTTGCTGGACGCCTCAATAATAAGAGAATATAATCACAGTATCATTTCAGGAATGGGATTCAGGAAGGGCAGAATGGACCAAAAAACTCTCTGAAAATATATCTTAACTCGAGTGAGTTCGGTGTTGTCTGAATTAAACAGCACTATATTTCTGTGGCTTTCCAAAAGGGAAAGAAGCCAGACTGGTCTGACATAGAAACAGAGAGGAACAGCATTTTCCAAGATGTTTGTAGGATTAAGATGCAAAAACACTGATTTTTGAAGGACTGGCAGGTTGCCGATGTGTTAGCCAGAGGAATGTTGAGTGAAAATCTCTGGAATGTTCGAGCAACCTTTTAAATTTATTGCCAGGAAATGTGCTCTGCTTGCCTTCTCTGCATCTTTTCTTGTAAACCCAGTCCAGCCTGGTCCAGGTAGGGAGGATTGGCAATGGTGATAAGTGAAAGGCATTCTCTGCAGCTGTGCTCTGCTCCAGCCCAACCAAACACTGTTAATATGTAACCAGAGTCTGACCACTTCTTGTATGTTTACATTTGGTTTCAGTATTATTTTTAACTGGTAAAAGAGCAGTTCAAAGTCATTTTTTTTTTCTTGGCACTTAACATAATTGCTCAAGGGCCAAGTACCAGAGAGGCAGTAAGTCACAGTAGGGGGATTTGAACTGGGTGGAATTTAGTAAATCACCTAACAGCACACAAATGTGCTGAAGACAGATGAGGTGGTGTGTGCAAGGATAAAGCATTCTATTAGAAACCTAGTTTTTAGAGGCTGATGTTGTAAATGTTTGGTATAATCCATCGAAAGTGAATGTGTGCTACGTGCTTATCAGAAGGGCTTGAAAATAATGAAACAAAGCCAAAGTAAAATGCTAACAACACAAAGTGCTGGGGAGGAACAGTGGTGAGAAGTCTCAAATGGTGCTAAACCACTTTGGGTAAAATTTAAAATTTTCTATGTGTGTTGTATGTACTTATTACTATGGGTATATATGTACATGTATGGGCAGGTGGACATGCATACGTGTTCACATGTGTATGGAGGCCAGTTGACAGTGGGTGTCTTTCTTCAATCATGTTCTGCCTTTCTTATTGAACCTGAAGCTCATTGATTGGCAGACTGACTGGCCAATGAGATACATCTATCTGCCATATGCAAGGCAGGCATTTTATTGACTGACCTATCTTCCCAGCTCTGGAAAGTTTTTTCCTAAATTAAGCATATGTTTACTATAAATCCAGAAATTCAACTTCTTGGTATTACCCAAGAGAAAATGAAACTGTATTCACAAAATGTCTATATGAGTGTTTATTGTGGCTAGATGCACACTCACCAAATGTCCTTTATTTGATGAATAGATAAACTATGATAATTCTACAGAGTGGAAAGTTACTCAGCAATAGATTCGGGTGAATTATTGATATATGAAGTAATGTGTTTGAACTTCAAATGTATTGTGTTAATTGAAAGAAATCGAATTAAAAAAACTATAAATTTTACATTTCTATTTATATGATATTTTGAAGAAAGAAAAACCTGTGGTTAAAAGAATATATAAATATATTGCCAGAGATAATGGTAGTATGTTAAAACTCATACACGTGTGAGTATTGTGTGCTCAAAAGGGTACTTTACACCCTGATAGCCTAGCTTTAAAAAATTACATATTTTAGTGTTCCTCAGAATCCTACTTTCACATTTATCAGTATAAAATACCTCCTGGGATGGGAGTCCCAACTCATGCTGCTTCTTTGGAAGTGGTCCTTTTTTTCTCCAGTTCTTGCTAAAAGTTCAGTCTTATGCTATGCTTCTTTTCTAGGTGGTTCTTCATCCAGATGTTACCTGATTGGATGGTGGAATATGATCAACTTGAGCTGAGACCTTTTTCCCTCCCCTCCCCTCCCTTTCTTGACCTCTCTCTCAGCAGGGTCCCATGTACCCAGGCAGGTCTTGAACTTTATGTGTAGCCAAGGACGGTTTTGAATTTTTAATGCTCTTGCCTCCACCTTCTAAATGAAGGTATGCTGGGATTACAGGCATGTGCCAACATGCCCAGGTTCGAATCCAGTGCCTCAGGCTTGGTAGGTAAGCGGTCTCCCAGCTAAGCAGTAACCCAAGACCTGAAATTAAACCTTAAGACAGTCGTTTGAGACTTTGTTCTTAGGGACACTGAAACCATAGTCCAGAGGGTATGTGTAGATTTTGGCCTGAAGTTGTTTTGCTTGGCCTGTGCAGTTGTTTAAAGAAATCCAATTTGTTGCCAGAATTGAAAAATGAGAAATTTTATATACAAACCCAGAATTACGGCTTCTCCTTAAGAAATGGGAGGATCTGGAAAAGCAGACCTGAATTCCCACAAGAAGATGATGGCTCAGAATGAATGAGATGCACTGCCCCTTCCCACAGACCTGCGGGCTCCATCTATAAGCTGCTGGTGCTCTGGCCCAAGGCCTATGGGTGGCCTTGCCAGGCTCTTTGTCTATTAGCAGTGCTAAAGGAAATAAGAGATTTCTGGTATTTTTTAAAATTTTATTTTATGAAAGCTGGGAGGGAGGTGGGAATAAACTAGACCATATTTTCTGAGTCACAGGAACAAACCCATTTCTTGGTGAAAGGAATGGTTCTGCCAGGGGTATAGAGTGCTCTAAGGTGTCTGTTCAGACTCCTTTCTGAAGCAAACACCCTCTGGACACTGAGCCGTGGCTTCTGTAGGCATCTGAGTGTGCTCAGTCCTCCCAGTCAAGTGGCTTTTGAGTAACGGAGTGCTCAGTGTGCATAAAAGAGATGCTATGGTGCCCTGTGCCCATGTGTGAACTCTGTCACGGGGGGGCGGGGGGAGCAGGAACTGAGGGCCTTACCAAGAAACAAGTATGTAGAGATTGTTTTCCAAATTGAATTTTTTGTGAATTTCATACAATATATTTTGATTATATTTAGATCCCCTCACCTATCTGAACCCCCTTAGTACCTCCAACCCAATTTCATGTACTTTAATACATATATATATATTAGAGGATACTTTACACACACACACACACACACACACACACACACACACACACACACACAGTCACGAGGCTAAGACCTAACCAAAGTTAGTTAGGGAAAGGGAATCTAGAGACTAGGCATCCAGATACAACAGATTTTATTATTATTAATTGAAGTAGACTTATTAATCAGCACACAGCCATCCCGATACCTGTGACAGAGCGATTGGCAGTCGTGGTTGTCAGCTCTGGGGGCCCTGTCAGCAAACGCTCAGCTATAGGCTTCTAACTTATGAAACTATAGATTTAAACTAATTATTTATCTATGACATGCTTATGAAACTATGAGTTTACATCATTACAACTTGCAAACTAATCATCTAATACATGTTTCTTATACTTATGAAGCTATGGACAACTTACAAACTAATTATCTAATACATGCTCCTTATACACACAAGCAAAGCTTACAGAGACAAATTTGTGTCCCTAAATGTCCTTTGGTGTGAATCCAGCCACTGGAGCCTGGATAACCTATCAAGAGTCACACCCTTAAAAGATACTGACTCCCCTCCCAGCAGCCATCAGTTGCCAGCACTTCCTCAGGCGTGGTCGGAGTTTTTTACCACTTCCCCACGTCCATGTTGGGATTTTGTTTGACTTGGGCTTATGTAGGACTTTGCTTGCTGTCACCATTCCTGTGACAGCTGTCTGGAAAACTTTGTTTCCTTCTCATCCACCACCTCTGGCTCTTACTATTTTGTTTCCACCCTTTTCCACAATGATCTCTGAGCCTTGGGATGCAGAAGTTTGTTATGAATGTCCTATTTGGGGACATTAGTCTCTGCACACTGGTCTGCTGTGGGGTCTCTGTTAATCTTCATCTGCTGCATGAGGAAACTTTTTTGGTGAGAACTGAGAGATGCATTAATCTATAGGTATAGCAGTAAGTCATTAGGAGTCCATTAAATACTATATCTATTTAGCAGAATAATAGTATTCTCTCTCCTCTGTGACCTGTGACCTGTCTAGCCTTGGGTTCCTAGGCCTGATATCAGGCATGGGCTTCATTCCATGAAATGGACCTTAAGTCCAATTAGAAACTAGTTGGTTACTCCCATAATATTTGTGTCTTTATTGCACCAGTGGTTGGATATTGTCAGGTCAATTGTTGTTGTAACTTGCAGGATTCACAGCTGGGTGAGGTTGATGATTGACTTTTCTCTTCAGGTAGCATGCATAGCACCTTTCAGCACTTTGAAAGCTAGCCAGAATTGATGAGGCTCTGAAGTCTACAGGAGCTTGATTTTTCCTTGTTTGTTCTGTAGCTCATGTATATAAGACCCTCAGGAACAGGGTTTTATTATGAAGTTCTGGTAACCAAGAGCAGGGACAATGGTTAGTATTGTTTGAGGTTTATGGGGCCTTTGGTCAACAGCTTCAAAAGATGGAGTCCATTCCGGGCATTGGCCTTTTTTATGTAGAGAAGTGTGTATGTATAGAGTACCTCATTAAATCAGGGTTTTGTGATATGATGAGATACTTGAGCAAGGGATAATTTAATGGGTGATGGGGTTGGTACTCTGAGAAGAAAGAATAATTTTTGTGATTCACCCTCTGGCATCTTCCCAGGAGCAAGTGGGGGTTAGAAGCCAAGCTAAATGACTCTATCCTTCTTGCTTGGCTCTGTGGCCCGAGGCAAATCACCAAGGTCTCTGCTTTCCCACCAGTCTAGTAGAGGTGAGTTTTTGACCTTGCAGACTATTGTGAAAGATTTAATTAGCATTCATGAAAGTTGCAAGATCTTTGGAGGAAAGGTACTTCAGAAGAAGGAAGGAATTTACAGTCCTTTCATCGTTTCCAGTTCAGTCGATATGGCAGCCAGGCAGCTGAAAATCAGTTTCCACCATCTACAACTCAACACAGTTGAAAATACCATGGTGAAGAGCATCTGAACTACTGGGGAAGAAGATAGACTGTGAAGCTTCTGTACAAGGCTTGATATTTCTCAGGAGTCTGCCACTTCAGCTTTTAGTATGGTAATTTCTACATGCAAGATTCTTCTTTGAAGTGTCCCTTAAAAATATGGACCACTGTGATGTTTGTTTAAGTCTTGGTTGGTTCTGGTTGGAAGGAAATATATATATTTCTAAGTCAGCTGTCTGAAAGCTCTGTCCAATAGAAATACATATGACCACATACAAAATTAAATAAAGAACATTTCAATTGAATTTTTGCAAATTTCATATATTATAATTTGACAGCATTTAGGTCCCTTTCTCCAATCACAACCCCTTGTTGCCTTCCATCCAATTTAATGTACTCTACTCTAAATACATATATATATATATATATATATATATATATGGCTTATAGAGTCTAATTGGTATGTCCAAATGTCTTTTACTGTGGATTCATCTCCTGGAGTCTGGTCAACCTACCAAGAATTCCATCCCCTCCTAATCCCAGCAGCAATTGGATGCCCAAATTTCCTTAGGTTGGGTTGGGGTTCCCCACTTCCCACTTACGTCTTAATGTGCTTGCTGGGATTTTTGTCTGTTTTGAGCCTGCATGGGACTTGTGCATGCTGTCACCATTGCTGTGAATTCATATGAGTAACTGACCAGCTATCTGAAAAACTCTGTTTCCTTGTGGTCCTCCACCGCCTTTGACTCTTACCATCTTTCTGCCCCCTCTTCCACAGTGATCCCTGCGCCTTGGGAGGCTGTTTGATATAGATGTCCTACTCAGAGGTAAGTACTCTGTGGCCTCTTGTGTGCACATTGGCCATTTGTGGGTTTCTGTGTTAATCATCATCTACTGTATAAGGAAACTTCTCTGGTGAGAGTTGAGCGATGCATTAATCTATGAGTAAACAATAAGTTGTTAGGAATCAGTTTAATATAACTTTTTTTTGAAAACTAATTACTAATTCCCTAAGGGCCTGTGACATGTCTAGCCTCAGGTTCTTGATTCGTGGACAATTAAAAAAAATGATTTTACTTTTATTTGTGTGTGTGTGTGTGTACCATGTGTGTGAGTCCTTGGAAAGGCTTAGAAGTAGGTGTCAGATCCCCTGGAGCTGAAGCTATAGGCAGTTTGTGAGCCACCTAATGTGGGCGCAGGGACCCAGACTTGGATCCTGTGCAAGAGCAACAAGTGCTTTTAACTGCTGAGTCATCTCTCCAGCCCCTCCACAAACACAGATAAAACAAATTTCAGCAGTTCTTTAAAAAAATCAGATAAAGTTAATTTCAACCATGTATTTTATTCAATTTAGACATTTCTAAAATATTTTTTCAATATGTAATTGATGCTAGAATTGCTAGTAAGGTATTTCTCTTTATTGGTATTGTCTTTAAAATTTGGTAAAACAATTATAGTATGTCACAAATATGATATTAAATTTTCACTAAGACATATTTAGGTCTGTCTTTAGTTCCACAATTTCAGCTTTCACATGTATTCAAGTTGTCCCAAACATACTTAACTTTTTTTCTAATGGAATTATCAGTTTTTAAATTTAAATATCAGCTAGGAAATAAAATAACATTTGAAAATCACTTCCTTGCCTACACTGTCATTTCAAGGTCCCCGTAGACATTGGGGGCTGGTTGCTATACTGTAATTGGTGGGGCTGGGCTAGACTCAGGTGATGCCTCCTGATCCATAGGACTGCGGAAGTCCTGTTTCTACCTTACCACTGGCAGTTGAAGAAATCCCAGCAGGGAAATAAACCCAGTGAATGTGGTAGAAGAGCTTCTTTTGGTCAGAATACATTATTTTCCTACTTCTGTTCAAGGACCGCTATTGATAGCTCTCTGCTATCAATGTGTCATATTCTTTAGAAGGAACCTACATGGGTCCAAGCTGGGAGTCACTACACTGAAACAGCAACTATCCATCCATGATGACACTTATCTGTTCAGCACGTTTTTATGTCTAGCCCTGTTAAGCACTGGGGCCTATTTCACCCATGAGAAAGGATCCCAGGATCACTATTTTCATGAAGTTTGATGTCTAGAAGTATGGGACATTAAATCTAATCGTGTGGGCAATAAGTTAGTAGCAGAATACTACTTGTAAAGAAAAGTGTGAGTCCTTATGAGACTGCAGGATTGGGGACAAAATTCAATCTGGAAGTTTGGTTACTTGTCCTGAAACACATGTTATTTCTGTTGGGCCCTCAAGAGGCTGGGCAGTGAGGACAGCTGAGGTGATTTTTCATGGGGAAGATGGTGTATTAGAGATTAGGTTGGCCAGAGTATAGTGAGTCAGGAAGCTTGGAGAGATGGGTAGAGCCCAGATCTGCAAGGCCTTCAAAGGCCTCCAGGAGGAATTAAATCTTTATCCTGGCAGACTGGATGTCACCAAAGTCTTCTAATAAACATCATGTGATCACGTTTGGCTTTTTCCTTTGGGTTTTACAAGATGACACGTGACTACAGATCTTCTGTGTGATTGCCTCCTTAAGTTCAGCCCCAGTGGAAAATGAGTGCGGAAGGAAAATGATAACCTTCGTTTTATTGCCTATTCATTGGCAATGGGACCCAGAAACTTTTGAGAAAGAAATAGGCCATAAAGACATTGAAGACACAGGCTGCCTAAGAGCTCTGAAGGAATTGCATAACAAAGCACAGCAAATAAAAGTTGAGTGTTCTAGCTCAAATTTTAATCAGTTCTTCAGGAATGAAGGCTCATCATTCTTACATTGTCATTAGTAGTACTTGCTATGACTTGAATGTCTCCACCACAACCACAATGTCTCCTGTTGAAATTTAATCCCCACTGTGCATTATTAAGAGACTGGAAACTCAATCTAACTGTGGCATTTGGAGGTGAAGCCTTTGGGAGGTGATTAGGATTAGATGAGATCATGAGCATGGGACCTCCAGGGTGCATTAGTGGCTGTTTAACGAGAGGGAGAGAGACTTGAGTTAAGCAAGCTTGCCGTATCTCACCGTATGGTGACTTGTGCTGCTTTGGGACTCTTCAGAGTCCCCACCAACAAGAAGGACCTCACAAGATGCAGCGCCTTGACCTCAGACCTCCAGAATTAGGAATGAAATAAAGTTTCATTCTTTGTGAAATTACCTGGTTTATGATAGTCAGTTCTATAGCGCAGAACAGAGGAACACAGGACCACTGTTACTGTGCATTCATGACCCATTGTTTTCTAGTTCTATATATGTATATATGAGTGTGATGTGTGTATATATTTTAATTCATAAGAAACCCTGCCTGAAATATAGATAATAGTACCATTTTATTTGATAAACAATGAAAGAGCATTTTACCAAGGTTGAGTGAGTTGTCTGTGGTTGATTGACTAGTAAGGGGTGTTAGTGTCAGAACACATGCTACTTGACTTCAAAGCCCTAGTGAGTCCCTGTCATCATTAGTGCCTGGTAAATGGAGGCCAGGTGAGCATCTGAAAAACAGCATGGAAGGGCATCAACAGGAATAACATAGCTCACTTTTGTGGAAGAAGCCAAGGGTCAGTAGCCACACTTGGATGGTTCATACTTAACTGAGATATTGGACAGCTTTGTCTTCCAACCATTCTCTTCGATGTGTGCTAGTTCCAAATGTCATGCACACAATTCCATTCATTTTCTGCCTTCTCTTTAGGTCCTTAGACTTTTGGTTTTCTTCTTTTTGTTCTATAGGCCCATGGGTTGAGTGGAACAGGGCTTCTTTTCTGAAACAGGGAAACAGTTCAGCAGTCTCTGTTCTTGGGCACAGCCTCTGTGCTCTGGGAGGGACAGTCAGTATACGCAGGCAGCTTCCCCTACAGAGGGAAGATACATGGTCTAGGCCTAAATAAGCAAGCAAGCAAAGATCCCTGTCAAGTGGAGCTCTCTTTGGTAAGGAGGGGCTGACAGTAAACAAAATAAGACTGAAATGGTATAGTGTGTTTGATCATAGCAAAAAATAAAAGAAGAAAATGAGATGAGAGTGTTTAGGGAATTCAGGGACGTGCTCATCGGGGGGAGGCATTTGAGCTGGACACCTGTAGGAAGCAAGGGAGACAATGAGGAGGGGATACGGGCAGGGAGCCCTCAAAGCACAGGAAACAGAAAATGCAAAGATCCTGAGGAAGGATTGTGCCAGGGATACCCAAGAATCATCAAAGTGGTGTGACTGAAGCTATGTGAGGTTGGAACTGGGGTTGGAGAGATAACTGGGGTGTTAGGGCCTTGATGCCACTGTGAGATCTTTGTTTTTTTTTCTATGAATGGTATAGGAGCAGCACATTTCCAGTGTGGGAAATAGTGTAAATGCAGGAGTCGAAGCAGGAAGAGTCAGGACTCAACAGTAGTCCTACAAGAAAGCAATGATGAAACTTAGTTAAATTCTATAGAGTCATTTCTTTTTTGAGACAGGTTCTCATGTAGCTCAGGCTGGCCTTGAACTCACTATGTATTTGAGGATGACCTTGAATTCTTTCAAAGATATTTTATTTATTATTTTTATTTTATGTGTAGGAGTGTTATGCCTGCGTGTAAGTGCACCTGTGTCATGCAATGCCTACAGAGGTCAGAAGAGGGCATCAGATCTCCTGTATCTGGAGTTACAGATGGTTGTCAGCTACAATGTGGGTGCTAAGAACTGAATCCTGGTCCTCTGCTAGAGCAGCCAGTGCTCTCACCTGCTGAGCCATTTCTCCAGTCCTGACTTTGAATTCTTGATCCTCCTGCCTCTACCTCCCAAGTGCTGGTATTATAGGCATGTATCACTATGACCTGATGATTCTGAAGAATGCTCAGGAAGAGTTCTCAGGACTGGCTGATGGATAAACGAAAATGGGTTATTTGAAGTAATTTTATCTCCCTGCCCTACAGTTATTTTAGCATGTGTGTATGTGTGTGTGTGTGTGTGTGTGTGTGTGTGTTTGAGAGAGAGAGAGAGAGAAATAGAGTGAGAGAGAGACAGACAGACAGGGTCTCACTGTGTAGCGTGTAGCCCTGGTTGGCCTCGGCCTTGCTCTCACAGAGATCTGCCTGTGTTTGCCTCCTGAGTGCTGGGATTAAAGGCGTGCACCACTATGCCCAGCTATTTTAGCTATTTTCAGGCATTAATAATATGCTGCTTCAGTCATTCATCACCCAAGATACTTCTTATATTCTAGTGATATTTTAAAATTTCAAATTGTACAAATGAGCCATCATTCTGCCTTCCTGTTAAATATCATACAGAGGAAAATGAAAGTCCCTATTTGTTTCTCCACAGTTCTCTTTCAGATAAGATGTAATCCTTATGATGTTTTGACTTTTCTCTATGCATTCACATGGAATTCATATAATATAAAGCTAATTTTTGCTTTTTTGGTGTGAGAATGAAGCCATGTGTTTACATTGATTTTTTTTTCCTTTTCTCCATATATCTTGAAGATCTTTTCGTATTAGAACACGGAGACCCACTTCTTCCTGCTAAATTGCCCAGGGAGTCCTTCAGAAATGTATCTGACTCATTTCATTCCTCTCTCCTAATCGCTGTCTAAATTAAGGAATCAAAGACAGACACCCACGCACATGCCCTAGGCAGAGTTTCTCCTTCCAGAAAACATCCACAAAATGACATTTAAGGGCTCAGAGAATGAGCTTCATATGCACAGTCACCTTCCTGAACTGGCTTTCCTGTTCTGGTGTTGGTGGGGGGGTGGGTCACAGTTGCCTTGATCATTTTAAGTTGAAAGTGCCTTTGCTGTGCTAAACTCTCTGGACATGTTACCTCTAGTCTCCTCACGTTTCCTTCTATAGAAAACTTGGCTAGTGATAAAGAGGCCAGGGTAGTGGGCTGGCCTGGCCTTGGGTGGTAAGTGGCAGCACAATGATCAGACCAAAATAGGAGTAGCAGATAAAAGAAGAATAGGTGATGGAAGTGACAGTTCGTTCTATATGCATATTTCTCCCGCTGGCTGTTAGAACACTGCATTTATTATTAATTACTGCACTTGCATATGTGGGACATGAAGTTGTAAGAAAATACAATGCATTGTGAAATACAAAAACATGTTGAATGACAGTCACCAGAAAGCCCCCACCTGAAAACACTATTTTGATAGTTACAAGAATGTTAGAATGTCCACAGTACATCCAACTTACCCGGTTCCCATGTTATAACTTACTAACTTTTATATAGTCCCCACAGTCTAAGCTATTAACTGCTTGCTTCTCTTCCCTCTGTACATGAATTTGTCACGAGGCAGGCAGACACATCCTACTGGAAAACCACCTCCAGGGTTGTGCTTTACAGTACTGAGGCCTCTGCATATAGGAAGCAGTGTTAGAATACTAGAGAACTTGAGTGCGTGGATGATGTTTCCAGAACTTGGGACAAGGCTTGAAATTCATCAGCTGCCCTTCACTTTGTCCCTCTGCACTCACCCCCATAAAGGGGTGATCATGCCTTCCTCTTGTATTTGCTTTCAGTGAAAGGCAGAGACCATGTCTGTCAGTCACCTACATGGTAAAGGACAGCAGAGACTCAAAGTAGGCAGAAGAGTCTTCTCAGTTGGATCACTCTGTGTAGGAGTGATGGTGGGTAAGAGGAACTGGCCAGAAGATACACTGGAAGCCAGACCTTCCCAGCAGAGCTGTGTGGAGGGTGTCTGCCTTGGTATGCCCCTCCCCTCAGCTAGCACACGATACTGGAGATGTGGGTCTGGAGGACACGGGGAAGTCCTGGTGCATGGTCTGCCCACAGGGCAAAGCATGAGCTGCTCCGGCTGATGAGTGGAACTTGGTTCTCTAGCCTTTGCTGCAAACAGATTTATTGTTGTTTTTGTGGTAGTCAAAAAGACTGTCTTGATCGTTCTGCTCAATGATATTTGCTAAACATAGGAATGGCAGTGATAGGATGGGATTTTTAGAGAGATATCAGACGGAGTACCTATTCTCCAAGAACCCTCACGACCCAGAGGCAAAAACAGATCATGCAAGAAAAACAGCATTTCCAGGCAGCAAGTGGCATGAAGAACAGGAGACACGAGGATGGTGGCACTCAGTGGGAGGGACATTACAATGTGCTAAAGTGGACAGAAGGAAACGCTAAACACAGCACTTGCCGTGGAACTTAAAAGGTGTTGAAGTTAAAGAGAAACTGAGATGAAAGAAACAGGGGAGGGAATGCAGGGCAGATGAAATGGCTCTGAGGGCAGAAGAGACGTGCAGGAAGGAATACCGGTCAACGTTGTACAGGAAGAGTAAAAAAGCATGGATGTGCTGGGCAAGAAACACTTCCAAGCTGTAAAGACAGCTTGTTGGGAAAATGATGCTGACTGACTCAAGTGGGCGTTTGTGGGGATATGACATTGGGACTTGCTGATCTGAAGGCTGAGAACACCATTAGGGCTTTGTTTAGCTTAAGGGCAGCTGGGGCCGCAGAGCTATATTTGGCAGTCATGTGGAGGCATGTTAAGCTGATGTGACTGGCTGAGCCCCTCAAAGGCGAGCAGCAGAAGCTGTAGCCTACCTCTTGCTAGAGTTCACATCCAGGGGAGGATGTAGAGCATAGAGGTGACCGAAGACCTGGGTGATGGTCTGGGTGGTCTCGGTTGGCTGAAGACAGAGGGGAGGTTAACACTATATAGAACACTGCCCCTTCTCAGCAAAGCCAAGAATGAGCGCTGAGAGGCAGCCACCGAGCATGGTACCTGAAAGTCCTGGGTGACTCGTGAGCATGATTTGGGAGGTGTTTGGAGTAGGTATGCTGAGATACCCATAGGATGGAAGACTAGCTACATTTAAACTTGAACCTTCTAATCAGCTGCAGGGGACTAAGAAATACACATTCTTAGGCCATCACAACAAAGAAGAGAGAGGAGACAGTAAGGGGTAACTAAGCAGTAGAAAATCAGAGGGACCTCCTAGCCAAGTGCACAGAAAGACCATGAGACCAGAAGGCAACATGGTTAGGCGGCAGGGATCAAAGTGAGAATTCAAGGAAAGGAAGCAAATCTTAGATTCTTTACCCAATTCCAAAGAAGCTTTGTGAGCTCCTTAAAAATGGATTTGGGGCTGGAGAGATAGCTCAGAGGTCACAAGCACTTCCAAAGGACCTGAGTTCAGTTCCCAGCATCCATGTCTACCTGTAACTTGAGCTCCAGGGGATCTGGTGCCCTCTTCTGGTCTCCATAGGTGAACACAATATAACATACACTCAGACTGATACACATACACAATATACAATAAAAATAAATCTTAAAGATGAATTCAATTCACCTCAGAACTTCCAGGTTCCTCCTTTGGACTTTATTGAGTAAATCACCTAGCACTTTCATCACTGCAGCTACCCTGGAAACGCAGGTTATGAAAGTTCAGATTATGAAATGACACGAGGTGTGCGGTTACCCATGAACTTATCTTTTGAAAGTGTCTGTTTCACAGTTTCTGTGGGGATGCACTGTGCCTGACATTCAGTACTTGAGTTTCAGAAGGTGGGAGTTAAGAGGAAGGAGGCTCTCAGCCTGGCCTTCCGACCAGGTTGCAGATGGGTTCTCAGTACTGTGGCAGGAAGTGTCGGGTCACAAATCACACTTCACACTGTTCTGCATCTGGCTGTCTGGGCTCTGGCTGAGATCTGGTCTGAAATTTCCTTCCTCTACCTTTTCCCTGTGACCCAGGGGCTGCACAGTTCTACTACCTCTTGTAGATTGCCTTCCATCTGGTGAAGCAGCTTGCGTGTTCTTGTAAGTGTAGTTATCATGGTGGTCTAGGCGGTGAGCAGTGATGAAGGCAGGCTCTTGGATCCATCCTGTGTACCTTTCATCTAGCATCTCTCTGTAAAAAATTCCTTTGTCAAATTTCTGTTTAAATATCTGTTACAATTAAATAACATTTTGTTGATTTTTTTTTTTTTTTTTTGAGACAGTGTCTTCCTATAGCTGTGACTGGCCTGGAATTTGCTATATAGACCAGGCTGGCCTTGAACTCACAGAAATTCACCTGCCTCTGCCTCTGGAGTGCTGGGATTGAAAGTGTGTGTCACCATGACCTACTTAAGTAGCATTTTCTTACTCTGAAACAATCCAAATATCACTGCTAGTAATAGTGTCCATTATGTGCTGGGCACTGTTGTAATTATTTTACATATCTCTTATATACTTAAACCTTAGAACAACTCGATGATGCAGATAGAAGTGAGGAGATGTCATTGGAAATTTGCTCATTCAGGCTCTTTGTGCCCTGACTTTCAGCAGAAGCTCGACAAGGCGCCCTGCATACTGTCTTGGTTGAAATGCCTACGTAGAGGACATAGGTGTGTCCTCATCATTACACAGGAGCTTCCTTGTCACCGTTCTGCTTACATTTGGAGCCGCTATGACCTCACGGAGCATGTGAGGGAGGCAGGTCTAGATGTGTCCAGGTGTACCTTCATTTGTGTGAGTCGACCTCTCTGTTGCCATGCCGTGTTGGTGGTAGATGCAGACCTGGGAGTGTATATTCCCAGGAGGGAACATTCCCAGAAAATGCTCAGGAGATACTTCTAGCTGAGGCCCGGCTAAGGCCAGGTACTGTTCCATGTCAGGGTTCTTAAACCGGGGTCCCTTCCCCTTCCTACCCTCACCTTTTGCCTTAGGATTTGTTCATATTGCTGTACCGGTTAATCAGTTACCCAGGTAGATCCCTGAAGTATTTTGGAATGTCTCTTCCTGCTAGGATGCAGCTAATCTCCTCCACATTTTCTGGATGCTTCCACCACACCCCTCACGCTCCTCGGTGTCTGTCCCCACAGCTCTTCCTGTGTACTTTTTTGTCTTCTTAGGCTTAAACTATTGCAGTGACCTTCTACCTGGGCTGCGGTTTCAACACTTCCCTTCAAAGAGGCCGGCCAGATAAGCCATCTGAAGATCTCATTTTATTTGATGCACAGATTCTTTCCTGGGTTTACTGAGTGCTGCTCCGTGCAGGCACTATTCTATAACAGTCATACAAAGACCACGGCCCGGTCAGGTCCCTCTCCTACTCACTGGTCTCCAGCCCCTTTCCTACCGGAGCAAGCCCCCTTTCCTGGCCCCATGCTTCTCTTCATGGTCCATCAGCTGTACTCCTTGCCTGTGGTCTTCATCACTTGCTACTACCTTTGAAGCTGTACTAGGCTTTACCCAACTCCTATTCATCCTCCAAAACCCAGCTCAAATCTCATTTCCTCCCTGAACCCTGGATGACATTTCTTGTCCTGTGGTCTTACAGTATCTAAGGTCACCATTCTTTTTGTAGTTTCTGCTTAACATGCACATGTGGATTCATTTTTATGCACATCTGGCAGAAGAGAAGTTGCAGTCTAGAGCAGTTTATTGTAAAGAATGTAGTTGCCTCGGGAGGCAGGGGAGATGCAGACAGGAAGCATGCATCCTCTGCCAGCTGTAGCTTTCAGGTCCTATGCTGGGTCTCAGAGCCCAGATCCCTGCTTCATGCCTGGCTTACCCACTTGGACCAAGTGACTTCTCAGAACAGCTAGAACCTAATGAGGCCCTAGTTAATCTCTGTTTGGCAATAATTCCAAGAATTTCCGAGTTTGTCTTTCAGTGGTTCTTCCCAGAGTTATGTCTGATAATGAGAAAGAGGAATAAGCTGGGCATGGTGTTGCACGCCTTTAATCCCAGCACCCTGGAAGAAGAGGCAGGCGGATCTTTGTGAGGCTGAGATCAGCCTGGTCTACACAGATAGAGTTCCAGGCCAGCTGGGGCTAAAGGGGAGACTCTGTATCAAAAAACAAAGCAAAATAACACCCCCCCCCCCCACACACGCACACAGGCGTGAGTGCAAAGGACGTTGAAAGCTTTCCTCTGGAATTGATGCTTGCCGTTAGCAGGGATGATTTTGAAATGGCATGGCTCCAGCTGGAAATATACTTAGCCACATTTAGATCTTGAGGAAGATTTAAAACGATGGCTGTTTGATTCGTTCTTGAAAGGCCAGCTCTAGGTGGATGAGAAGAGCGGGTGTGGAAGGGAGCATGCGCGGTACAGCGTTTTCTAGGAATCCTGGTTGGTGAAAGTCTTCCTGAGAAATTTCACAGTGCAAGTAAATAATCCTGTCAGCTGTATTTCAAGGTAGATAATGCAGCTTCTCCCCAAAGAATACTCTGTGTTTAAGATTTTTGTTAATAAGATGAACTATCAAGTCACTTTCACTCCTTTTAATCTTTCCATTTTAACACTGAATGAGACTTCTCACGTTTTCACAGATAAGATGCTTAGAATTATGTTGGAAAGAAATGTAATTTTAGTTACATTTCCTTCAGAATTTACTAATGTAAAAAATGTACTTTAAAAAAGGTATTAGAGGGGCTGGAGTGATAGCTGAGTGGTTAACAGCACATACTGCTCTTACAAAGGACTTGAGTTCCATTCCAAGCTCCCAAGTCACTGTGACTGAGCTTCAGGGGGATCTGATGTCTTTGGCCTTTGTGACTACCTGCAGTCATGTGTATATACCCCCTAACACACATGCACATAATTAAAAATAATAAATCTTTTAGGAAAGATACTACATTTTATGAGAAATTAAGTTTTCATTTAGTTCCTCAGAAAATTAAAGTAATAAAGAATACTGGGGCTGGAGAGGTGGCTCAGCAGTTAAGAGCATTGACTGCTCTTACGGAAGACCTGGGTTTGATTCCCAGCACCCACATGGGGACTAACAACCACCTGTAACTGTAGTTCAGTGGAATCTGATCCTCTCTTCTGACCACACGTATTGCATGACTCGGATGCACTTACACACATGCAAGCAATACACTCATACACACAAAATAAAATAAATAAATATTTAAAATAACACTATCTTTCCCCAGTCTGGGTTAAATGTTAAATAGTACTCTATTTTTATCATATTTACTATTTAGTACAAAGATAATGTTTGGATTATGTGACATAGTTCTGTTCTGATTAAGAATTATACTTGTTTGTTAGTATCTAAAAAAGACATCTGGCTATAGACACAATAGACAAAGATTTAATTCTTCTAAATCAATGTACAAAGGTATAGAAGTCTTAGCTTCATTTATTTTGGTGGTTTGAATGAAAATGTCCTCTATAGGCTTCAAGTATTTGGACATTTTGTTGATGGTGCCATTTGGGGAGTTTTTAGGACCTGTGGCGTTGCTGGAGGAAACAGGTCACTGGGGGTGGACTTTGAGACTTCTAAGCCTTGTGAGATTTCCAGTCACTCTCTGCTTCCTGTGCGTGCTTGAAGCTGTGAGTGTTCAGCTTTCTACTCTGGCCACCTCTGCCATCATGCCTACCCTTCCATTATGGACTCCAACCCTCTGGAACCATAAACCAAAGAAACTGTTCCTTCTAAATTGCCTTGGTCGTGTCTTTTATCACAGCAACAGAAAAGTAACTAATATGTGTATCAATTCCATGTGTCACTGGGAACCAGAATCCATTTCTCTGCCTTACGCCTTTTGTTGCCAAGAACACCTCATGGTCTAAGATGGTTGTTAGAACTTTGGCCATATTTAAGTTCTAGTTAGGAGAAGGAAGTCAGAGTTAATGAAAGACCTATCAATAAATTCCGGTTATATCTCTCTAGTTGTTCTTAGCTAATATATGATGTAATGCAATGTAAAATGTATATTACAATATAGTATAATTTTTAAGCTAGGAATCTTGCCCAAGACTCTTTCCTAAGTAGGGAATAAATAAATAAAGACTAGATTGTCACCAACAGTCTGTCACAAGGCATATGTTTTAGACTGGATAGACTAGAATATGCAGAGTCAACAAAGTAAACTCTAACCCTGGTGATGATGCAAGAGTGCTCCCATGATGCAGTGGTTCACCATCATAGCTCTTTGATGGCCACTTCTGTTTATGGTTCTTACTCAGGCTGTGGCTTCTTGAACACTAACATGAGGTAGGATACCTGGAGGAATTCCAGGGCTTTTCACTGCTCTGGTTTGTCCATGACCTGTAGCTCTTCCAAAACCAGCCACATCACCTTTCCTGACAGCAACAGGTCTAGGAAGCATCATTGCTGCATCTAGGAAGACTCCCATATTGGTGAGTTTTCTGTCTATAACTAAGCTGTATTTCCAAAGTAGACCAATTTGACTCAATATAGAAGTCTGTTCTTAACAACCATCCAGCAGTGATTACTCTGTGCCCAGGTACGGGGTTAGGTGCTGGAGAAACCAACTTGAAAAAGATACAAATCCTCTTTCAGGGAGCCTGTTGGCTAATAAAAATGGTGAAAGCACTCTGGAGATGCAAGGACAGTAACAAAAGGACAGGCCTGTCTATGGAGATCAAAGGTTGAGAGAATTTCTTATGGTTGGTGCCCAGGGAAAGAGCTTTGGAAGAAGTGATAGTTAACTGGGCCCTTGAAAGTCTGTAGAATTAGCCAAGGTGACTGGACTCAACAGTGTCTCCTTCACAGGTATTTTTGTCTTAGTGGGAACGTTGGGTTGGAAGCCCAACTGTGCAGTGTCTAGCCTTTGGATCTTAACTCTGATTTTCTCTCTGCAAGATGAGGGAGTTGGATAAATTGGTCTCTGTTGCTTCATTCACATCAAATAGCCTCACTTTTCAATTTTTTTGTTAATGTTTATTGTGTAATTCATACAGAATTTTTTGTGGGATTTTTGTGCATTTCATACAGAACATCGTAATCGTCTTGATACACCCTCCCATATCTGGGTCCTCTCATGTTGGGCCCCACTGGATTTCATGCCTTCTGTCATATATGTTAAGGCCTATCAAGTCAAATTAGTGTACCTAGACATCCCTCGGTACGAGTTCATCCACTGGGGCCTAGTCAGCCTATCTAGAGTCTTTTTTCTTAAAGACGATCAACTCTCCCTCACCCAGCAATAATTAGCTGCCAATAGTTATTTGGCTAAAGTTAGGGCTTGCTGCCCTTTTGCCCAGCTCTATGCTGGGTTTTTGTCTGCTTGAGTTTGCATGGGTCTTGTGCATGCTGACACCATTGCTGCAGGTTCATATGAGCAAGGTCCCAGAAGCCTGCAAGACTCTATTTCCATATGGTCACATATCTCCTCTCCCGACTCTTGCAATCTTTCCATTCTCCTTTCTAGGTACAAAACCTTTACCACCCTCGTGTATATATAAGTGGTCCATCCAAATCCCTTTGATTGATTCAATGATGGTTCTCCCCCCCCCCGCACTGTGGTATGTAGGATTATGAATGTAATTAATATTTTTTAAAAAATTGAAATTCTGTATATGGGCAAAAACTTGTAATATTTGTCTTTCTGAATCTGGCTTATTTTGTTTAACACAATAACTTGCAGTTCTATCCAGTTTTCTGCAAATGATATAATTTTGTTCTTTACAGTTGAATCAAACTTCTACTCATAGGTTTGGAGAGATGGCTCAGAGGTTAAGAGCACTGACTGTTCTTGCAGAGGATCTGGGTTCAGTTCCCAGAACCCACATGGTGGCTTACAACCATCTTTAACCCCAGTTCCATGGAATATGATGCCTTTTTCTGGCCTTTCTGTGGGCATTGCACATATTTGGTGCACTTACATACATGTAGGCAAAACACTCATACACATAATACACATTAAATGAATAAATAAAAATTTAAAAAATGTTAAAAAAAACACCACTTCTACTTAAAGGCTGGTTTCTCTATGTGCTAGGGAAAATTGGTAGACATGAAACAATGCTATAATTTACAATCCTGTAACAGGATGTATTGGGTCACTTCTATATTGTTCATTAAAGAGTTGGTTAGCTAGCCTTTCATGTAGGTACAAATACTTGAGAAAAACAAAAGCAGACTCTTGGCTTTGGCAGTTTCAGTCCACAGTCAGATTAGTTACCTTGCTTCGGGCCCCAAGGCAAGGCAGAGAGTTTTGTGGTGGCAACATGATCTCAGAGCAAGCGATGGCAGTGGCTAAAGGGTCAACACTTAATTTCTGTACCTCCAGAGTCTGTATGACATTGAACACACTATGGGTCTTTATGGAAAACAAAGCAAATGATGCTGTTTAACAAAAGTCCAAAGGTACCCCCTGCTCTAGGTGGGGAAGGACCCCGTGTCCACAGCCTTTTCTTTCCTCATCTTTCTCTTGCTCATAATCACTTCTTTCTTTCTACAGAAAGCTCTTCCTTACTGTGAGCTTCCTTACTGTGGCAGCTCCAGGGGCTCCTCAGAGCTGTGACCCAAGGGTCTGGAGAACTTTCTTGAACCAAACATCCAGTGTAAGTCTGAGGTGTTATCGTTTTGGGCCTGAATGTGTCTGTACTTGGATCAATCAGAGCACTGGGGATTGGAATTCTCAGACTGAGCAAACCAGTCAGTTGATTGCCTTTAGGGCTTGTGAGGGAGGGGATGATAAATTTCAGTTCTGCCTAAAATTTTCTGGAAGGAGAGGAGTAGATGGTTTCTAAAGGAAAACAGAGGGCATTTTTATCAAAAGAAGGTGGACTGTGGGGCCGGGAAGATGACTCAGTAAGTAAAGTGCTTGTTGCATATACATGGGGATATGAATTCACATCTCAGCACTCATGGAAAAGCCCAGCATGGTGGTGCTTACTTGTGACCCTAAAGCTGGGAGGTTAGGGACAAGGGGATTCTGGGGACTTGCTGGTCAGTTAACCTAGCTAAAGGGTGAGCAAGTTCAAAGAGACCGCCTTAAAAAAAATGTGGAGAATGATACAGAAAGATATGAGACTGACCTCTGGCCTCCACATGCGCATACACAGGTGAATGCACCTTCATGCATACCTGAACACATATGAATACTATACACACACACACACACACACACACACACACACACACACACACAATGAAAAAAGAAAGGAGGCAGAAAGGGTACTGGGTAGGCAAAAAGTAATCACAACCTTGCATGTTACCCTCTGCAGTTTTTCCTCATGAAGTCTGAGCCTCCCTGCCTCCAAAAGAGCTTACACTTCTCCATGTGGTGTTACCTCCCAAGATCACTTGTGTCTTAGAAAAATAAATACCTCGCCAATTTTCAGATTATACCTTCCTTAGTTCTGCTATAAATTATATGACTGCTTTTGGCAAAGTCTGAAGTCAAAGCTGGGCATTCACTGAAGTTTAAATCTGCAGATGAATTGGCCACCCGAAGGGAACGGCTAAATTGATGGGAAAAAAAAAATCTCAATTTCTCAAATAGTTCCAGGCATCAGTGCCACAGTAAGGCATGGAAGATTTGATTTGTATTTATTTATATTTTTGCCACTGAAATGGAGCCAGACCTTCATTTATGGTATTTATAAAATTTGTGAATCTGGAGGAAATCCATTACAGTTACCTTAGTTGCATTAAATTTCCAAATTTTTTACTTAGCATATTCCATGTGGTTTGGAAATAGCAAACTGTTCCACAATCTGGTGACAGATGATGAAAAAAGAGGCGGGAAAACAGCTGGAGATCTAGAAACCTGGCTTCTAGAGTGCCCCTGACCTTCACCTGCAGAGCTATCCCAGGCTGCTCCTCTTTGTCTCTGGCTCTCAGATTCTTCCCTATAAATCAAGGATTTGGCTTATATGGCTCACTAAGAACTGGGCACCATGTCCTGTTACACATAACTGCCCAAGTCTTTGGAATGTCTCACTGGAACTGACTAAGTCTCAGGCCAAATCCCTTCAGTCTCATCATTCCACATCTCCTGTCTGTGATTTGGTGCTCAGCACCTTCTCTTTTCTGCTTAAATATATTGCTGAGAATGAATTTACTTAAACCACTTAAGGATGTCCACTGAATTTCATTTTGACAACCTCTCAAAATACTTCAGGATTTTTTTTTTTATATATAACTGAAGGAATTCTCTTAAAGTTTGAGCATTCTTCACTCAAATAATTTACCAAGTCAAACTTGTGCTTTGGGAATAGTCTCAAGACTCAGGAGTCACCAGGGAACTGTGCTCCCTGAGGCTCTGGCTGGGCTATTGATTATGATTTGGGTGATGAAGCTAGGCAGGCTTTCCTAGCTCCTAAAACTGATTCACTAAAAATAGATGTTGTCAGGAAACTGAATGCAGGATTTTCATATGTATTCCTTCATTTATCATTTATCTACTGGGAGCCGTGAAGGGACTAAAGGTACTAACACAAATTTTAAAATTCATTCGATTTTAAGGTTAGCATATAAAATAATGGGTTCCATTGTCACATTTTCACACCTATGTGTCATTATACCTCGTTCTAATGCATCAGTTCCCTCACTGTTTGCCGCTGAGCCTGCTTCTGTCTCTAATTAGTGCTGTTTCCTTCCCAACATCTCATCCTCACTCTTGCGTTCATGTTCCATGTGTTCCATTACTCTGTCTTTCCTTAGCATTCCTTCCCTCTCCCGGTCACCTCACCTCTCCTATAGTCTCCCCCCCCCCCCCCCGCCGACACACACAATTTTAAGTCTAAGTGTGCATATTAGAGACGACGTACAGAATTTGTCTTTCTGAATCTGGCTTTTTTTGTTTAACATAATGATCTCCAGATTCATTCATTTCCTTGCAAATGTCATACTTTAATTTTTAACGACTTCATATTTCTGTGGCATGTTGTCTTAGAGTCCTTTGGATATACACCTGAGTGGTATGGTATAGCTTCAATACACATTTTAAAAGCTTGGGTAGAGGGGCCTTCTAATTTAGAGTAGACTACTGGCCAACTAATTTAAGGTTGGTCCAATAAAGCATAGTCCCACCTGGGTGATTTGATTTAGGTGGCTCTATCCTAACTTTCCTTTTCTTCATATAATTCTTTTTACACAGAAGTATTAATATAAGCCACATAATATAAACCCACCATTTAAAAGTATAAACTTCAGTGGTTTTCAGTTTCTTCACCAAATTAATTAGTTTGCACAGTTATCAATTACCTAATTTCAGAACATTTCTGTCATGCCAGAAAGAAACTTTTGTCAACAGTACTTGGTTCTGATCTTAACCATTCTATCTCTTGTCAATTCGAATCTACTTTCTTCCTCTATGAATTTCCCTATCCTGAGTATTTCATAAGTGCTTAATGTTTTTGGTATTTTACTTTTTTCCATTACTGAACAACATTCTGTTATGTGGATATACCACGTTTGTTTATCCTTTTGTCAACTGATGGACATTTGGGTTGTTTCCATCCTTGGTTATTATAAATAATGCTTCTATGGACAACTATGCACAAGTTTCTGTTTGAGCATATGTTTTCAGTTTTCAAGTAGGTACCTGGGAGTGCAAATGCTGAACTAATTGATAATTATATAAGTTTTTGCATTGACCAACTTTTTCCCACCAAAAATATCTATAACCTTCCTTCCCACTTTATGGATGAAACACTAAGCTTAGTGAACTACAAATGCTGTCCCAAGGCCAAGCTTAGGGATGACCAGGGCCAGGTGCTGGGTTTATTCATTGATTTAGTTTCATAGAACCCCCCGTCTGTTCCCAGTCCTGTAGACACAGAGGTTAATCAGATGCCTCCTTTGTGATGCACTGAGTCTCTGTGAGACTTCTTTTGGAATCCCTAAAAACGATGAAGACTATCACCTGGCTGCCTTGCTTTCTGTGGAATCTGCTGAGAGCAAAAGGGTGGACAGATTCAGATATCTCTCAGAGCTAGGAGAGTTTTGCATGGTGATCCTTAAGGATAGAACAAACTTCCTATTCTCCATAATAAACTGTCAACTCATGTTTTATTTTCTTAATGGGGAAAACGTGTGAATCTCCAGCATTTCCTGTTTCTCTGACACACACAATTTTCTAGCAAAACCATCTAGTCCCAGGAGTCTGGGGATACGTTTGTAATTAAGCTGAGAGAGAAAACCATTCTGAGCATTTGTATCATTCTTGGCCTGCCATGGAGCCATCCGGTCTATGTGGCCCCGTCTCCCTGACCACAGTCCTGTGACGTGGGCCAGGCGAGTGCACGCTATTTCCACTAGTGCAGGAGAGATGAGCCTCAAGGATGTGAACTGATCTATTCCAGGTCACACGAATGAGCCGGGGACTCTGATTAAGCAGCCATTCTCAAGTGCTGTTACTGGACAGTTTTCACTGATTCACAAAGATGGGGGGTAAACCAGGGGCTCCAGGCAATGGGGCTCCACACCTCAACTATTCAGTTGGAAGAATGGTCTATTATCCTATTATCCCTCTTATTTTTTATGTTGGTAAAAATTGTACTTTTCTGAACTGAAATGCCATAATGGATAATACATTTTTAAAAATTTATTTGAAACAAGATTTCTCTATGTGGTCCATCTGGCCTCTAACCCCTGAACCTCCTGCTTCAGCTTCCTAAGGACTGGAATTATGGTTGTGCACCACTTTGCCTAACTTTGTTTTAATTTTTTTTGGCAAAACAAAATATTGACAATGTTGAGGGCAAAAAAAATTTCCCATTCAAATTGTTACATGAAACCTGCTTCCGAAGGTTCAGGCCCGGGGTAACCTTTCCTGACTAATGGCTTTGCTTGCTCTCCCTTTGGGTTGGGTCCCAGCTGAAGCACAAGTTGTGTCCTCTCACAGATTTGGCCACCTCTCCATGGTCTGACCACATATGGCCTTTGGATCTGCTGCCTAATTTTCAGCTAAACTCCCATGGGCCTCCACATTGCACAGACTGACAAATGGGTGGGAAGCACATGCTCACTTATGCTGGAGGACTTTCTGTCTTTCAATGAATCCATCTTGCCGCTCGCCTTATTAGTCTTGCAATTTGCATCTTGGGGTTATGTGCCTTATTTCAAGCAAATTGTAATCAGTTTGTATTCAAAAGGGTACAGAATTGTTCCTATTCTTCATGATTATCTCTGGTAGAAAGTAAAATCTGACCCAGACAGGTTAATTGAACTGCCCACATCATATGCAGTTGAGAGGAACTGAGGGGTGACGGAGCTGTGAATATCAGCACCCACTTTCCATGCAGTCCAGTGACCAGTATGCAAATTGTCAGTGAAAACTGCCCAGAGTGAAAGGGCTTCCAAGGCAGGGATCAGAGCGCTTTCTGGAGACTCCTGGGTGGCTCCCTGTGTTCAGGTGAAGGGAGAGGTTAACTGAGAGGCAGAAACTGGGAGTTTTCATAAGAGGAAGATGGGTGAGGCCATGACACCCAAAGAAATGAGCAGAAAGTGTTTGTCACGTAAAGTGAATTCCATCCTGCAATGTAGGACTTTGACTTTACTATAGTACTGGACACTGTGAGTGTCTAGGACTGGCAGAGGTGTGGCTTTTCTCGTTACAAGATGCACCTGCTTTCCTGCTTTGCCCCACTCACCCCCTCAGGATCTCAAAGAAGCTAGATGGCAGAAGGTTCTGCTTCAAGTGTGTTTGGACTATCATTCCCTCCGCATCACAAGCCTATAGTTTCATTCCTGTGCACTGATGATGAAGAAATTTGGCCAAGGTGCAGTAGTCATGCTTTCTTCATGCCAGGCAGGGATCAGGCGGTGTGTGGAACCCTGTATTACGCTGCTTATTATAGCTAATTGGATTTCTTATTTCTTATTGGCCCTACTAAATTTGGCCCCCTGTTTGTGTAGCCATCTCCTGACAGTGTGGCCCTGCTCTGTCAGTTAACTCAAAGAGCCCACCCACCCCAATCCATCTGTACATTAGAGAACTTAGTGCCACAAGGCAAGGGAGGTGACCTGAGGCCAGTCCAGGAAGGTCAGCCACCTGTTATGTGCCCATCAAGTATGTGCCACCCTCTCAGTCCCACTCTATATTTCTCTTACTCAGTTGTTCACCTTTGCCTGGTATTTCTGGAAATGGATTTTACCCCGATGCTCACCTATAGCCTCACATGGAGCAAAACAGGAGAATCCCATGAGACACCAATGGGCTGAGTTCTGAATTCAGAAAGGAACCTAGTGCCAAATATCTTCTTAGGAAACAGGAACCACTAATGAGCCAGGAGAGTGGGTCTAAAGAAACACACAGTACCCCTATTGGACCGTTTTACTATAAAGTTAGGTGAAGACTGAGATTAATTGTGCATGGGACTTGGGAGGCAGAGACAGGCTGATTTGATAGTTTGAGGCTAGATCATGCCATATTGCAAGATCCTATCTAAACAAAAACAAAAGCAAAACAGGAGAAAACCAACCAACAAACAACCGCACCACATTCACATCAAAGCGCAGGCATTGAAAATGAATCCCGTTTCCTGTGCTGTTGTTGAAAGAAAAAGGGGAACTGTGGGCTGGGAGCCCCTCTCCCTGATGTGATCAGGCCCCCTGGGATGCTCAGTTCTAAGGTCCCAGCTCACCCCAGTACTTCTTCAGATAACCCTAACAATCCATCCAATTCTAGAAGCCCTTTCTCCCCAGCTTTGTTTAAAAAATGATTATATATGAGGATTCCTTACGAAACTCAAATACTAATCACAAGAATGTGGAATGGCCTTAGGTTCTCAGTAGCTCTAAATTGATTCCCACCAAAAATAAATGTGCTTAGTAGCAGCTAAACAGCAAAGGGTGTGAATTGACGTATGGAGTACCTGACATTTAAAAAGAATGGAGTTAATGCCTCAATTCTAGGAATAAGTAAGACTAAGACGATTTTGAAAATGGGATAAAAAGAAAATAATCACAATTCTGTCAGTTTGAATTTCTGCTTTATTTTTGTGTGTTAGATTTTTGTGTTTTCTCCATTTGATACTGATTTTTTTTTTTTTTAATGACTTCAGGTGTAGGCTGTGCGCCACTAGCTATTTTGTAGGCCTGGAGATGTATGTGTCTTCATACTCTTATAATAATAGCAGTTTTAAAGGCTTGCGTGGGAAAGGATAGTGTGGATCCCTCTTAGAAAAGGACAGAGACATCCAAACAATTTAAATAGTTTCACATCACTTGCTAGCCCATGTCTCTACTGGTGATTTTTAAAAATTTTATGCAATTATAGATGATACTGCATATAAACTAAAAAGTACTTATTGCTTCTAAACTCAAGAGACCCTTCTATAATGCAGAGAGAGAGAGAGAGAGAGAGAGAGAGAGAGAGAGAGACCAAAGTAATTGAATACTGCAAGAAGACAGTAATGTGAGCTGTTTTTTGCTATCCTTTTTGAATTGTTTCCAAGTTCAAAGTCACAGTATCACAGCATGCATACTGGCACTCTAGGTATAGTGTCTGATTTCCGGTCAAGTGGCTGGGGAAGAGTGGGTGTGGAGCTGCATGCCTTTAATCCCAGCACTCTGGAGGCAGAGGCCAGCAGATCTCTGTGAGATCAAGGTCAGCCTGCTCTACATAGTAAGTTTCAGGCCAGATACGGCTACAGGGAGACCCTGTCTCAAAGACAAAATTTTTTTTTCTAGCTCTTTGGGCCTAGAGAGATGGTTCAGTTGTTACGAGCAGTGACTGCTCTTGCAGAGGACCTGGGTTCCGTTCCCAGCACACACATGATGGCTAACAACCATTTATAACTCTAGCTCTAGGGGATCTGATGACCTCTTCTGACTGCCACAGGCATTGCATGACACAGGTGCACTTACAGCATGCAGGCAACACACATGCACATCAAATAAAAATAATAAATAAAATATTTTGAAAGAAGCTGAGGAGGCAGAAGATGCCCTTCCTCCACGTCTGCCTGTACTACTGCCCCCTGCAGACATTCCCTGCAAGTTCCTTGTCCAAGCAGTTTCTTAGCTGTGCTTGAAGAGTTTCTTCATCTATACACAAACAGGTGTATGTGAAAGAATACTGTGAACTTGGGCTGGAGAATCTCTTAGTGGTTAAGAGCACTGGTTATTTTGAAAAAGACCTGGGTTTGAATCCCAGCACCCATGTGGCAGCTAACAACCATCCATAACTCCAGTTCCAGGAGATCTGATGCCCTCTTCTGTCCTTCTCAGGCACTGCATGGGTGCACTTACACACAGGCAGGCATAACACAAATATACATAAAAAATAAAAATAAATAAATAAATAAAAATTTTGCTAGTGGTGGTGGCACACAGCTTTAATGCCAGCACTTGTGAGGCAGACGTCTGTGAGGTCAAGGCCAGCCTTGTCTACATAGTGAGTTCCAGGCCAGCTGGGACTATAAGGAGACCCTGTCTCAAGAAGGGAAAAAAAAAGAAAAAGAAAAAGAAAAAGAATACTGCGAACTCAAAAGTGCTATGCAAGTTCAAGAGTTAAGACAGCATTTGTGGTCCAGTACAGGCTGCACTAAGTATTTCCTGTTTCTCCATTATCACTGCAGAAGAACACACATCATAATCACTTACAATCACCTCATTTCCCCACCCCACAGCACATTTAGGAAGGAAGAAAGAGGAAGTGGACCCAGTTTAGTTCATGTCACAGGGAAGTTCGAGAGTCCCGAGTCTGATGTAAGAGTGGAGGGTGCAGCTACCTCCCCAGGTGTCTAAATTCTCTCCTCTGCTGTCTGGGAGAGAAATGTCATACTGTACAAGTGCCTCATTCCTAAGCTCAGAGACAGGAAAACCCTGACACAGCCGGTTCCCCAAGAACTGAAGGCCTCTTTCCCAGGGGGCAGACTACCCTGTGGGCGCAGTGGTCCTGTCTTAGTAACAAGAATTAAAATACTTGAAGGTGGGAACCCCACCTCTCTAACCTACATGTCAATGCCCTGGCATGTAGAAAATCTTCAGGAAAAAACCACTTAGTGCTAATTCTGTTCCCACCCTGGAGACTAAGAGTCAGTCTTCATGACACTCAGGCTCTTTTGATACTCAACCCATCACTGTTGACTAGAGTCTTGGGTTGATGGATGTATTTGCATTAAAAGACACATAATATATACATGTATATGCATGTATTTATATATGTATATATAATCCTACAGCTAACCTACCGATCATTGACTCTGTGCAGCTGTTCTGCGTTTTACATCTTTTAACCCTTTTAATCCTTCCTTTTACTCTATAGCAGGTATTACATGTACTTTATACATTATACATACACAGAAGAGGAAACAGGAGCTCAGAGAGGACAAGTGATTTATCCAAGGTCACAAAGCTAAGGAAAGGAGAACCCAGCTCTTAGCTACTAGATCTATATTGGGGTTTCTTGGAAATTCATTGTTTAATTCTTTACATATTCAGTGAAATATTATTTCATTTAACTTATTGATAAATTTGTTTCAAATGACATTCAGTGACCTTCATTTCATCTAGTTTGCTTATAAATGACCGTAAGTAAGTAACTTAGCATTTTTAAGTTTATGTTTTCTCATCTAAAGAATGGGAGACACAGCTCCCCATTGTGTAATGCTCCTGTGAGGATGGATAGGATGAGGTACTCACAGACCCCGGCCCTCAGCTCCCACGTGCTGGGATTACAGGCCTGTACCACCACCCCCAGCTTTGCAGTTCAGATCAGTGATGATCAGAATCGGCAGTCGGAACTTTTCAAAGTGCAGAACTCTGGGTCCCCCTGTAGGGCTTTCTGAAAAAGTTCCCAAGGGATCTGGATTCACACCCCTGTGGGACTCACTACCAACTGTGACTAATATTCACTAAGGAAGGGTTTGCTCAAAACATTGTGCTATGTGCTAAGACGAAGGAGAGATTCACACTAACGGTAAATGGCACATTGAATCTGCCAGTCATGGCAAGTGATGAGAGTCGGGGCTACTCTTCTCGCTTGATGATGGACTGGTTACTGAGGTGACTGGGAGGCTCAGCAGGTTCACTTTGCTTAGACGGCGGCAAGGTAAAGGAAGGAGGCCAGTTCAGAAGTTCAGAGAAAGCCAGTGGGACCACTTTTGGCTGGAACATAGACTCTGGGAAGATAAAGAAGAGGAGGACAGAGGCCTGGTTGGAGTCCGAGAATGGTGGGACAGATTCTTGGTATGGTTTTGTACTATTATAATGATAAGAAATTGAAGAATCATGATGAGACACTGAGAGTGAATGCTTTGAACTGCTCTTTAGGCTGGTAAATCTGGTAAGTTAGAAAGTAAAGGCAAGAAATGACCAGGCACCAGCGACATCTATTGCATCAGGCCAGGCCTCAGTATGAGATCTTAGGCCAAGCAGGGCACTGACAGATGGTCAGAGCAAAGGAACGATTATGTAAACCCAATTAGATGCTGGGGGAAGGGTGGTGAGAGGAAGAAGAAGTGAAGATGACGTTGAGATTTGCGCCTGAGTGAGCGGAACAGTGCTGCCCAGAGAAAGGGAAGTAGGAGTCTGAGCTGGCTGGGGGATGGGAGAGAAGAGCAGACCTCCTGGAGCTGGAGATGCTGGGGACCTGGTATCCGGGTATCTGTATTCTGTAGCTATGTGGAGAGGGGTGGGTTACATTCATAAAGTAAACCACAACGTCGTTGCGTTGAGATCAGTTGTCTGGAGCCCCAGCCTTGGCTGAGCTCTATGGGAAGGAGGGAGGAGCATAGAATTTTAATGGAGGATCAGTGGATGTGCTCCTTGGTTGAGGGGGCATTTCTAGACGTTATTGGAGAAGAGACATTCGGGACCTTTCATGAACAGATGATCCCAGGAGGCCTTACTTCCTGTTCTTCACCCAAAGCAAACATCCAAGGGTCCTTCCTGGATGTTTTCTTCCTGCTCGGGGAGGCAGTTGTAAAAGTCATCACAGAGTTTTCATGTTCCAGGGTCACTTTTGCTTCAGTTTATTCAAGTGGGAATTGAGAGAATGGACCAAATCTTGACTTATTGATCCTTTCTGAGAGCAAACCTGTGTCAGATGGGGAACAGCATTAAGTGTACAAGTGTACATAAGCACAATGAGGAAACACTGCATATCATAGATGAGATACATGTTTGCTTATGAACATATTTAACGATATTCTTTCTTCTCCCATAGTAGTTCACTATTCATCCCTGCCCCATCCTGTAGCAGAGTCCCTAAGTTCTGGACACCTCATAGTTAGTACAAGACACTAACAAAAAACCAGAACAGTCACTTAGGGCCACATGCTTTATTTACTAACCTCTTGTAGCATTTCCCTTGGCTTAGACTAGCTCAAAAGGAAGTTTAAAGTTTAGTTCTGATGATCAAAGGTGATGAGAAAGTTGCTCATTGTGAGCCACAGTCCAGCTTCCTGAAACTTGTCCTTCCTGGGACAAGGTCTGCTCGACTTCACCACCAGTCACTTCCAGAGCCAGAAACCCTCAGCCTTTCCATTGATACACAGTTTCTCAAGGACCGGTGTGAGAATCGACCTGAGGAGCTTATTTTGATGCACACCTGTGGGAAGCTTCATGTGAACAGGTGTGTGTAGCTCTGGTTGGCTTTGAAGACAGCGGGGATTTTGCTTTATAGTCTGTTTTAGGGCTGGGCTCCAGGTACGCTCCACCAGGCATGGTTTCCTACTGCAGAACTTTAGTAATTTGAGTCCTTGAGGGATCATAAGAACAACCTAGGGAGAGGGGATGGATTTGAGGCAAATAGAGACCAAGCTTCTGAAGTCTACCCTCTGGGAGGGAAGAGCACACTTAACTGACAAAGCACCATAACTGCAGGTTGAGTGTGTGTGACTCGTTGCTCTGGGAAGATGCTTTCCAGAGATGTCACTCAGTTTTCTCACTACACAGACCATTCCCTGAATTCCACGGCTCTGCTTCCTGTTTCTACAAAGCTCAAACTTCCCCTCAATAAGCATTTGTGGAGGACTGGCTAGGTGCCAGCTCTGTGGCTGAGATGAGGCAGCAGGTGGGAGGGCTTCAGATGTGGGTGACACTTAGACTTGAGCCCAGGAAGCTCTCTGTGCAGTGAGAGGCAAAGAACCAGACAACTCTGATATGTATTTAGAACTGTGAAGACTGGGAAGAATGGGGCTAATTCCAGCAGAAGGAAAAGAATTCTAGAAGGCAAAAATTCCCACAGCCAAAGGTCTTGAAGATAGGAATTATTCCACCCCCTCCCCCCCCGCCTCACTCCCATGAGCACCCTGAAGTCTCTGGGCCTTGTGGGTCTCTGATGAATCTAGGGGGACACAGCGAGTGGTCTTGTAAGGCCCTGCTTCCTAATCCCAGCCAAAGCCCTTGATTTCTCACCAGACCTTCCAGGATGTACTAGGAGCAATTCTTATCATTTAAAATTTAAATGATACTTGTTATTTTATAATACTTAAACATAATCAATTCAATTCTTGTTGCAAGACAGTCCTGTTGAAAATAGAAACTACTGCTGCTTTTCATTTCACCTCTCACTCTCCCAGCTCTACTTCGTCCCATGGGGCTTTTAAAAAAGTTTTGTAAAAGTCATTGCTTCCTGGGCAAGTCAGTTCCTTAGAGAGTTGGCATTTGGCCTCTGACCTGTGACCTGAACTCTAGGACTGACAAACTGGAGAGTGACCAGACGCACTGGGTAGAGCCAGGCTTTGCAGACTTGAAATCTGGGGAATGAAGGGATGACGTACTCCCCGGATGGCAGCTATGACTTACATCTGGGCTGCCCTATTGTGCTGGTTGCTATTGGTTCCTTTCCTTTATTTAAGTACAGTGGCTGTTTGCTAAAGAAGCTTTTGTTCAGTGGGAAACAGTGCTTCTACCTTCTAACAGGAAAAGCGTCAGGAGTGGGAGGGGAAGAGGGGAAGTCTTTTCACAGAGCCCTCTGGTGGATCTCCGCAGTAAGCACCCGGCTCCTGCTTCTCTGGAGACCTCTTCCAGGTCTTGACCGAGACTGCCTGTTGTGGCTTTCAGGCACAGGTGGGATTTGTCACTTGGCCTTCTACTTGATCTCACCTCTAGGTCCACCCCATTGGCCCTTCTGTTTGGAATGCTTGCTCCAGCATCTTCTCTAGGCTGGCCTTTGCTCACAGCTCCCATTCAGCCTCTATTTGACTGCTGCTGGCTTCCAAGCAGTCCCCACCCCAGGCTGTTCTCCATCATAGTTTTTGCTTTATTTTACTCATAGGACACTTCACAGAATCTGAAACAACCTCATTCTTTCATGTGCTTTTCCCACTGGTTATGGCTGTATTAGTTCAAGAGAGCAGGGCTGTCCTTGTTTGTTTCATCTCTGTCTCCTACATGGAAGCCTAGCACTGGGCCTTTATTGGGCATTTAGCGAATGCATGTGGAAAAATGAATAACAAAGGCAGAAAGGCTGAAGCTTTAGGCTTTGGGATGGTTTGTCTGAGGCTTTAGGAACTCTTCATTAGCTGTCGGCCCTCACCCCCCAAAAGCATTAGGTGTCAACTTGACAGAGCCTAGAATAACCTGGAAAAAAAAAAAAAAAAGAGTCCCAAGTGAGTAACTGTCTTTATCAGGTTGGTCTGTGGGCATATCTGTGAGAAACTGTGTTGACTGTTAACTGATGCAGGAGGGCCATGCCGACTGTGAATAATCCCATCCCTAGATGGGTAGTCCCGGGCTTTATAAGTAAGCCAGCCAATCATGAGTCAGAAAGGAGGTAGCAAGCAGCATCGCTCCATGGTTCCTGTCTCTGTGTTCCTGGAGTTCCTGCGGGACTTTCCTCAGTGATGGATTGTGATCTGGAAGTGTAAGCCAAATTAACCCTTTCCCCACAAGTTGCTTTTGGTTACAGTACTTTCTCACAGGAACAGGAGGGAAACCAGAATAGTAAACATTCATTTTTGCCTGGGATCACATTCTGGTTGCCAGGAATTAGGGTCTTTCTTCCACCTAACGCCCTTGCTCCCTTTCTTGGTCCAGTTTTTCCTCATGCATATTCACACACTCTTTAAAAGCATAACAGAAGATGTATTTTATAGGAAGCCAACCGCCATCTTTGAGGCACCACAATCTTTAGCTTTTTCTAACTATTCTACATAAAAGCACTGGAATATCAAGCCAAACTCTTACCGCATCAGCTCAAAAGCTCCTGGTCAGCTTCCCTCACCATGGGGCGCACTTAGGATGCACATACACATCCCACTCTGGCCAGTGGCTGCTGCTTCTGATGATGACATTTCACTGCCAGTCAGAGGCCAAGACTCCATTTATTTAGCTTCTCCCAAGAGGAGCCCTTAGATGGCAGGGGGCACCAGCTGACTGCTAGTCAGGTGTACTCTGTATCTGCCCCAGATCCGGCCAAATGTTCTCTCTCAGTGTGCATGGGTAAGCAAGTGGACATGTGAGCACACACTTCATGGATATGCAGTCTTCTTTGCTATTGACAATTAGGAAGGATGAACTTGAATGACAGCATTTTTATTCAAATGGTTTCCTGGTAGTTATCCTGACTTCTAACTCCATTCTTTTTCCTTTGTGGGTCTTCTGTTGTCCTAACAAGTTGACTCAGACCTGAAGTCAAAGCCTTTTCCTAATATAAACATGTAAAACCCACTTATTTATGCAAGTTTGTGGAAAAGATTTCATAGTAGATTTGAAAAGGAGATGAGGGGCTTTTCTTTGGACCGTTCACAACCCCCTATTAGAGTTCTGGCTTCTTATCCCTGGGACTCTTCACTATCTACCACTGTCCACTGAAGCCCACGTGGAACCCACAGCTGCTTCTGGTTTCCTTCCTCTCTTCTTCCTCCATCTTCTTTGGTTGCCCTTGTGAATTCATTCTTATTATTAGTTATGTAAGACCCTTCTGCACTTCTTTGCCCACATTTAGCCAGGGGCCCATTTTGCATATTCAAACTCATCAAGACACTTAGCTGATCAGAAGCGTTTCTACTTATTAAGAGTAACTCTCCTTAGAAGGCATTTGTACTTTACACAGAATTCTCTTGTTTTAAAAAAAAAATCCTATATATTATTTTTATTTTAAGTGTACAAGTGTACTGCTTTCATGAGTTTAAGAGTACCCATGTTGTGCAATGACTTTGGAGGTCCGAAGAGGGCATCAGATTCCCCTGGAACTGGAGTTAGGATGGTTGTTAGCTGCCATGTGGGTGCGAGGAAACGAACCTGGGTCTTCTGCAAGAGCAGTCAGTGCTCTTAACCACTGAGCCATCTCTCCAGCTCCTGAATTCTCTTCTTTTCAAGGATGGGTCTGTGGAATTCTGAACCTCTTTATGTCATTCAGAGACATCCCTGAAGTTCTGGAGCTGGTTGACCTTTTGGATTTGCTCCGATGAGCTGCCGAAGTCTTCCCACCAAGTTTATAGAGTAGCTTTACTCATAGGATGGTCAAGAGCTTCCAAGACCTGTCTGCCCTTCTGCTGGGCATATCTTTCCATCTTGGGTGAATTAAGCATTCTTATGAGGTTTTCTCAGTATAAAACTTAATTTAAAAAAAAGAGAAAAAAAGGACATATCTTTACCTTTTATTTTAATTTTTATTTCCCTTGAGACAGGGTCTTACTATACAGCCCTTAGTGGTCTGGAACTCAGAGATTTGCCTACTTCAGCCTCAGGAGTGCCAGGATGAAAGGCATGGGTCACCACGCCCAGCTCTCTTCACCTTATATACTGGCAAAGGCAGGGCTCTGTTGGAGACAGGAGATTTACTAGGGCTGGAGTTCATTTGGAGCAAGTGGAACAGTGGATCCCCAGGAGTGAGAAGGAGAGGTCCAAAATCCAGAACAGTGACTCTGGCTACTTGCCTGAGGTCACTTGCCTAAGGGCAGTGTATTTACCGTCCATTGTAAGCCTGGTCAGTGTGGAGACAGCCCCTGGTATGCCTTGCTCCAGGAATGGGCTCACACAAAGGGTGCCACAGTTGTTCTAGAAAATTCTTAGCACTTTGAATCAAAGAAAAATGAGTCAATTGCTCCTTCTTTTCAGTTCTTGAACTTTAAAAATTTGACTGCGATTCGGTGTTTGAGGTGGTACGTGCATTTGGTTGAGGGGGTGGAAGGTGACAAGGAAGATTTGGAAGGTGGTGATTAGATTCTTAGATGTCTGAGGGTGGAGGAAGAGCATAGGAAGGAGGCAGGCTCCTCTGCAGAGGTGGATGAGAGATGTAAATGGGTCAGCTTGATGTCAGTTCTGGCCCTCTTGATGGTGGTGAAATTAGTGTGCAGTTAAGGCTTTCTCAGACAGAATAACGGCTCTGTATATACTAGGATCAAAGGCACAAAACTTACACAAGAATGTTTGTGGTAGAGGGTCTGTTGTAATTAATCAATTTAGTTTAGCTCATGACAAATTCCAAAGAGGCCATTACGTATGTGCCTATCACAAGGTCAGATGCATTGTGGGAACAGAAGAATTTGCCAACATGGCTGTCCCCACCCCCTGACAATCCCATAAGGAAACTGAGGTTCACATGGACCAGATGGAAAATGAGATTGAATGACTTCAGTGCTCCAAGTCATGATACTGATAATACATGTTCTGGAAAGTTACAAGAAAAGAGGTTGGGGAGGGTTTGTGAGAAAATGGCCCCTGAGTTGAGGTGAAAGCTGCTTATTTGGGGTATAATGTCTCCCTGTTCTGTGTCTTCTTCAGAGCCATCTTTATCCTAAGTAAGTGCTAGACAGACTCCACCTCAGTGGTAGAAGAACCCTGATAGGAGGGTAATCAGGGATGTTTCTAGTACCATGACCAAGGCAGAGAGGGGACATGGCTGACTTGCCAGGAGGGCTTGGGGCTGGCAGGCTCTAGATGCAGTATCTAAATATTCTCTGTGGGCAGAGAGAACCACAGGAGAAGCAAGGCCAGGCTGTGCGAGTGTTGGCTGTGTGTGAGGACAATGTGGGTGATAGACTGGGATTTTCTCTGGAGAAGTGAGATAAGTCTCTTCATTTAGCTTTTGAACTTGCCAATGCATGGTCGTTCTGTGAATGATTTCAGGTCTGTATTGCTAGAGAAAGGGTACAAAGGTGGTTTGCAAAGATACCCAGAGATAGAGAAACGATTTCTTTAGACCTGGGCAATCAAGCAAAGGGAATTACGAGGAGGGGACATATTAAAGAGACCTGGAAATTACTCAGGATATGTTTCTGTGTTATTTAATAGCCTGGGAATTTGCATTGTTGGTTTAGGAGGAGTTATTTTTAGGTGACTGTTATGGGGTGGATATTCAATGCTCCCCACTCAAACCGCATGTGTTTATAAAGGCTTGGTCCCTAGCTGGTGGCACTGGGAGGTGGTGGAAACTTTAGGAAGTGGGACCTTTCAGTCACGAGGCTCATGACTTCTGGCTCATGACTACTCTCTCTCTGGTCTTTAGTATTCTGGCTGAAGGGACATTTAGCAATACTGGGCTGAGCTGCTCTCACTCCCACCAGAGGCCTAAAGGCAGTGAGCTTAGGCCTGAAAGCTCAAAACCTGTGAGCCAAAAGAAGCCTTTGCTCTGCATCAACTGACTGTCTCACGTGTTTCTTACAACGATGGAGAAATGACTAATGTCATGGCATTTGGGTGTGACTGGAGGATGGCTTTGAAGCAGCTAGAAATGTCCGGTTAGAGGTTGGCTGGGCAAAGTTGGGTAAAAGTGAGACCCTGGAATCAGATGGGATGGTTTGGTTCTCATGAAGGTCAGTTGTGTAGCCCCAGTCATGTGACTGGGGCAGGTGACCAACTCATCCAGTTTACATGGGGCTTTCCCAGTTTCAGCACTGAAAAGTCCCATGCCCTGGGGAATTCCCCAGTCCCAGGAAAACTGGGAGAGCTTTCCCAGGAAGGTCTATAGCTCCAAAGCCCCAAGGCCTGTGTGCTGGGAACTACTTCAGTGGTGAGCAAACCGCCACTGTTGGGGAACCTATTTGGCCAGCTTTGACTTTGGTTTCCTCGTGTAAGAAGTAGAGATAATAACCGTCCCTTCCTCAGAGAATTGTGTGGGTTAAATGAGAAAATGCTCATAAAGTCCTCAGCACCAAGTCTGGCATGAAGAAGACTTGCTGGAGGGGCAGGTTTGAAGTCTCTGGCAATGAAGCAGTGAGGACAGGGGGACGGGCGGGATGCCAGCGTATCAGACGTCAGCAAAACCAGTGGCTCTGTGTTCACAACATGCAGACCAAACTGTACCTGTCATTATAAAAGAGGGTTTGCCAAGAAAATTAGTGATCAACATGGAAAATGTCAGTCATTGAAGAGGACAAGCAATAGCTACCTGGTCACGTGTCTGCTTAACATATGTGAACATGGTCTCCACCAGCGATTTCAGGGATTTGCCAAAGGCGTGCACGGCTCTGTTCTCTGGCTCAGTAACTATCATGGCCACATACGCTTAGTGAAATAAAGGTGTATTTTCTTTCCAGATTCATTCATTTGTTGGTTGAAGCTCTTATTCAACAAATATTTATGAGTATTTTTTACGTGTTGGGCACAGTCCAGCCTTTCAGTAGCTACATATAAACTTTGAATCTACCTTCCAAGTTCTGTCAGCCAGAAGCAAGGAAATCAGAAAGTTCATCTTGAAGAGATGGACTGGGAACAGGAAAGAGATTAGAGAGCAGAAGGTAAGAGACAGAGGGGACAGAGGGAAAGCAGGAGAAGGGAGGACGGGGAGAGAACAGGGAAGAGGGAGGAAGGAGGACGGGAGAGGGGAGGACGGGGACAAGGAGGAGGGAGCAGAGATGTGTGAGGTCCAGGGAGGGAAGACAGGACCTCTGGCCTCTGAATGGAGAGGTCCGAAAGACCCAGCAGTGGAGTGAGCTGACAGAGGACCAAACCAGAACAGAGGGGCGTGCTCAGGGAGGACAGGGAAGGCTCGAGAAGGGAGGGCACTGGAACTGAGGAAGCCGGTCAGGCTTGTGGCTTTGCAGCTGCAGGCAGCCCTGGGTGAATGTGAGGGTGGGCGTTGCATGCAAGGGGACTGTTTTAATTGTGATGTTTTCTCTTTAACCACAGCTAAGAAGAAAACAGAGTGAGGACCAGAACACAGGGAGGATGATGACTCTGTCTCTCTCTCCGTTTGCCTGTGGTTTTTCTCTCTGGCTTCGGGCTTTGGCCCTACCCTTCCTCATGCTGAAGGCACCCAAGCAGAACTTCTTGCACAGCTGAGGCTGTCTTCCTGATAGGGGACACCTCCTGCAGGCACGAGGAGCTCCACTGAGCATTGCAGGCCAGTGCTTCCCCAAACCACTTCCTCCTCCAAGCCCTCTGGTGCAGCCTTGTAGACACCTTGCCTCTACCTGAGGGGGCAGGGCCAGGGAGAATATGGCCCCTCTTCTGTCCCTTCATTTTTCTTCAAGACTCATTCCCCTTTTCCATTTTTCTATCTTGTAAATCTCTGGTTTTGTTTTTTGTTTTTTTTTTTTTTTAAATAAAGAAAGAGACTCAGGATAAAAGTGTGTAAAACATTCTAGCACTCAGAGTCCAAAAATGAAGAATTGTGTGTAAATAATTCATTCTCTTGGAGAATGACCAGGCTGGAAAGGCCTTCAGAGGGCATCACCTTTTTCTAAGAACAGGGACCAGAAGGCAGAAACGCTCTATGATGTGGTCAGATCTCTGGCTGCCTCCATCAGCCAAAGGACAAGAATGGACACCATTGAGAACTGTTTACAGTCCTAGATGGGCCATTTTGTCATGCCTGAACCTGTTTTCTGTTGCTTTAGCAGAAAGTCTGAAACTGGGTACTCTATAAGAAAAGATGTTAATTTTGATTCACAGTTCTGGAAGTCCTCTGGCTTTACTTGGCTTTTGGTGGTGGTGGCTTTCGGTAGGAAGAAGGACAAGTAGCTCCAGGCCAAGCCAAAGAGATCACATGACTAAAGAGGAAGCAAGAGAAAGCCCGGAGAAGCAGAACACACCTTGCAACTTCACACTTCTAGAGCAACTAGCTTACCCTGTGGGAGCTGCATTCATCTTTTAAAAAGGTGGAGGTATAGTGACCCAGTCATCGTTTAAAGGCTCAGGCCTCTATACTGTTACATTGGCTTTTAATCTTAGCACAAGTTTTTGCTGAGATAAACTGTATTCAAGCTATCCCACTTAGGCTTACCTGAATAAGGAAGCCTAATGTGAAAGGAAGCAATGCTGTTGAATGTCCATTTGGAGACTTAAAAAAAAAACAACTATTTGAAGGATAGTAAATCATTGTCCTAGATACATTCAAATGCTGTGATAAAACACTGTTCAAACCAATGAGGAGATAAGAGTTTATTTTGCTTATACTTCGAGGTCATAGTTCATCCTTGTGGGAAACCAGGGCAGGAACTGAGGGCAGGAACCTGGGGCACAGACCACGGAAGAACGCTGCATACTGGCTTGCTCTACTGGACTGTGCTCCCTCTGGGACCACCTGACCAGAGGTGGTACCACCCACAGAGGGCTGAGGCCTTTCGACATCACTCAACAATCAAGAAAATGTCCCACAGACATGGCCGCAGGCCAATCCAATGGAGGAAATTCCTTAATTGAGGTTCCCACTACCCAGGTGTGTCAAGTTGACAACTGAAGTATCTGGCAGAGCCATTCAGTAGACTCAGGCAAGAATTCCTTCATGAAGTCTGGCCCAGCACTTGTTGCAGACCCTGCTGAGATAGGCTCTTCGCTTCTAACACAGTTTTTCGTACTATTTGACTCTTAAGGTGGTTTTTGGTATTGCTTCACTCTCTAGGCTCTCAGCTCATGTTGATGGCTCTGTCCAGCACGTCCAGAGGCTTGGGCCAGCTGTAGGATGGTTATATTAAACTATGCTGCATATCACATTACAGTTTGCAAACACTTTACCATGTAGTTAGTTGCTCCCCGAAGCCAGAGACCTTGAAGTGACATACGCAGATGGCTATGATTATCCCTGAGTTGTGCGTGAAGAAGCAGAGGCCCAGAGATATGACTTGAATAGGCTAGTCTTAAAGCCAGTGGCAGATCCAGAGTTCCTCACTCAAAGTGTATGTTCTTCTGCAAACCCGTTGCCTGACAATGACATAAAAATAACAATTATTACCTCATATGGATGGAAAGAGGTAGAAGCGGGCATGTCCCTTTCCAGTCTGGCCACAGTGAAGGACACCCTGTGCAGGTGACAAAGCCCTCACTTTCTCCAGCCTTAAGAACCTCTTAGACTCTCTTCCCACAATGCCCTTTCTTAATTCAATTTTTCACAATAATTGATCTGACCTTATCATTCTGTTAGCTTTAGCAAACCAAATTCTGACAGGTTTTGATATCAGAACTGAAAATATATTTGCAACTAAAGCAGGAGTCATAAAACAGGCCGGAATCATGCTAATGTTAATGGACAATCTGCTCTCCATGAGCAAGCCCTGATTATTTACAGGCAGCAAACTAACCGGGGATAATGGGAGCCATGAGTGTCCTTCTGGTTCTCACTTATCTTCCCTAATTTACCACGTGGAGTGGGAGGGCAGAACAGAGGCTCCCACACACCTTCGTGTGTCCTTGCACTGCCTCTGTCATCTGGGGTCTTCCTGGGCAGCTGCTCATGAATGCTTGAACTAGCCATCCCCAGTGGGGTTAGAGGGCCGTTTCAGCTTAGCAGCTCGTGGGTCATCGATTCGCAATCTCATGTTCACAGCTGTTGCTTTCCAGGTGATCCTCTCTGAAACAATCCCGGTGGTGTTCGACCCGGCCGAGGGAGCAGCCCTGTCCGGTCAGGGTCTGGCATCTCACTGCACCATTCCTGCGGGGCAGTGATCTGCAGGGTGGCCGTAGGAGGTACTGTGTACTCTTGTAGGTCTGCCCACCTCCCTGCTCAGCTGCCTGAGATCTTCGATTTCTAACAGAGCAGCCTCTACCTCCATACAAGCTTCTTTCCTGGGTCTGATTTCCTGAGCATCCACCCCACTGCCAGCCTGCACACGCCCAGCCCTGGGGGGCCATTGGCAGGCTGCAATTGCAGAGAGAACTGTGATGAGGTTTAGTCCTGTGACCCAAGCTTATAAAACCTCTCCCTTTGCAATGTGGGGCAGTGTCAGGGGGTGAGGTCCCAGGCTGTGGGCTTCCTCTCCTAATGTGTCCTATTGATTCAGGAACCCCAAGGTTTTCTGAACTACAAGTCAGTCTTTCACATCATTAGGACTTGCCAAGGCAGGAGGCTAGAACATGCATTGTTCAGTAGTTAGCTTGACTGGTACTGCTTTTCACTTAGGCATGTGCTACCAGGACTCTGCACGGCTCTAGCCTGTGACAATGTAAAATATGCTGAGAGGGCAGGGGCTGTCCTTGATGGAATGAGGAAGGCGGAGTGTGGTGAGGAGAACATAGACTTCTTTACCATTCCCAAGGTGATGGCTTCATGAGAGATCTTACTGAGGAGTGGGGAGCAGGGAAACTAGAGTTTTCCATTTGGGTTTATTGTCAGGTAATGGGGTCTGTTGGACAGTTCCTCTCAGGGCCTCAGCTTCCAGCATGTCTGAGTAACCCCCAAAGCATATTGCTGAACCACCCACCCCGTCAGAGGAACTGTGAGAAAGGGTTTCATGGTCAATTAAATTTGGAAAGCAAAATATTTATTTCTGAAAGTCTCAGTTTATATTTGCATAATAAGACCTCCTACAAGGCCTAGAGTTTTTTTTTTAAAGAATTCCTTTTATGCCTAATTTCACGTGCCAAAGATTTGTTGAGTGCTTGTTTAACCAAGAGCTTACTATACATGCTTACTCTACTATGTGTACTTTATTTATTTATGTTTTATTTATCAAAGTACCTTTAAGTAATTAGAGTAAGTAACAGTGATATTCCATTTTACAGAAATCAGGGCTGAGGAAGTGAATGAGGAATGAAGTTTTATCATCTGTTTCTGAGGAAGAAGTCCCTGTTCCTCTCCAAGAGATGGCCCATGACTGTTCCTTTTCGTGTGTATGTGCACGTGGTGTGCATATGAGTTGATGGTGGGTGTCTTCCTCAATTGCCTTCCACTTCATGTTCTGAGGGAATGGTTTCTCACTGAGCCTGGAGTTTGCTGATTCTACCTTGACAGGCTTGCCAGCTTGCTCTGCCTCCCAAGTGCTGGATTACAGGTGGCTGCCATGCTTACCTGTTTTTTTTTTTTTTTGTGGGTTCTATGGATCTAAACTCCTGTCCTTATGCTTACATAGTGAGTGCTTTATCCATTGAGCCATCTCCCACTATAATCATTAAAGCATTATAATTAAAGGCCCTTATAATCATTAAAGCATCTTATTTGTATTTTTTTTTTTTTTGGTCTTTGGTGGTTATTACAATAGTCTCAGAGCGATCTAAGTGCATTATATTTATTAGGAAGAAATTATTTTTCAGTATAAGCATTATAATAAATAAAAACATTTCAAAACAATGTCAAATTTACAAGGCCTATAAGTACATTAAGTATACAAGAGGATGAGCAATGTCATTAGCTATCAGGAAGAGAAAATCGAAGCTGTAACACCCTTTCATACTCACTGGGATATGATAATTAAAGAGCCTGGACAATTGTGTTAACAAGGATGCAGAGAAATTAGACAGCTCCCAGGTTGCTGGAGGGAATATAGACTTTCAGTTCTGCAGGAAGTTAACACAGAATTACTATATGACTCAGCAATTCCACACATAGGTTTATATCCAAGATAAATAGAAATATGTCCACACAAAATCTTGCACATGAATGTTCAAAGCAACATTGTTTCTAATGGATAAATGGGTAAACAAATATGGCAAATCCATTCAATGGGATATTGTTCAGCCATAAAAAGGAATAAATTCTGATAAATGCTCCAATAGGGGCGAACCTTGGAAACATGCTAGGTTAGAACAGCGAGACACAAATGATTATGTTTGATGATTTCCTTTCTGAGAAAGGTCCAGAGTAAATAATTATATAGAGGCATAAAACAGATTTGCAGTTGCTTAGGGATAGCGGATATGTGGGGATTATTGCAGACAATGACAAGGGTGTGGAGTATTTTTTGTGGTGATTAGCATGTTTGGGAATTAAGGGTGATGATTGTCTCACTGGTCTGTGAATAAAATAAAGCCATTGTTGTTTATACTTTAAATGGGTGAACTACATGGTAGGTGAAGTTTATGTCTATAAAACTGTCATCTCCTTCCCCATGCTTTAAACTGCCTACAGTACTTAGAACAAAACTGAAAAAGAGATTAACTTAATTGTCCAAATGCCACGGCTTATCAGTCTTTCCTTCACCTGCTGCCCATTGGTCAAACTCTTATTTATGCAACCATTCATGGCATATCCCAGGCCTCTCCACATGCCAGGCACTGTGCTAGGCTGCAGGACAAAGCAGTGAGATAGACAAGACTGCTGTTGAAAAGATGCTCACAGCCTACTTGAGACAACTAGACAGTGTAATCTCTTGCAACACAGCATGAAAATGCTGACTAGGGAGCCTTGTGGGGAAGGCTGGGGAAGCTTTTAGAAGTAATATCTCAGTGGATTACTGAAGGTGATATGGTTAGGTAATGTGTTAAGATCTCTAAACACTCAGACCAAGGTAGTCAGAGAGTGCTGGCATTTAAAGTCAAATTCAGGAAAAGCAAGGCTTAATGACTGTGTTGAGGACAGCATGCTAACTCTGATGGTCAAGAGGAGTCCCAGATGGCTTGGAGAGAACAACAGTATATTTCTAAACCATGGTCATGGAAACATGCACACTCTCTGTTCTCCAAAACTGTATTTAAATTACTTTTCTGTTTTCATAATTATTGCTCTATATTTAGTCAAACTGACAGTTTTAATACATTATATATTTTCCCTTAACATTCTTTCAAATGAGTTGACAGTTTCATCCATTTATACGTGTGTTTTGATGGATCTACCTCTCATTACTCTCTAGTACCTCCCTCCCGTTCCCACGAGTACACTGTATCTTTATTGTGTGGAGGTTGTTACTAGGCTTTGTCCCCCAAACCCTTGTTCTATATTAGTCAGCAGGGCAATGGCATCCTCATTTCCTCCCTCACGTGTCTCTGGCCTCCCCTCTGGCTACTCTCGAAGTGGACCTTGTCTTTCTACAAGTTATTTGTAGGAGAGACTGTCAAAGGGACTCTAACTTGTCTCACCATCATGCTGTCTAAACAGGTTTACAACCCAATACTAAACAACATTTCTCATCACAAGAAAGAATTAGAATTTAGCTCTCCATTCTGTCTTTTCCTGTCTTTGGTCAACGCACTTGTCCCGCACACACTTTCTGTCTAAGTTCATCTGATCCTCTGTCCATTGTTTGAGCTGTTCATCATGTTTTAGGCATGTCCCATAAGGAAATCACAGGGAAACTGCAGAGACCTTTGGAACAGAAAGGTCTTGAGATGTGAACTACAGTAAAGGCAAATTTACAGGACCGGTCCTGTTGTCACAGCTGTGCCAAGCTTGCCTGCCCTGTACCTTCAAGTCAGAATAAAAAAAAAATTACCATGAGGGTCACAATCTTTTTACCTCCCTACTTTGAAGCCATTTGGCCCATCAAGAGAATCCAGCACCAGAAGGTTTGACCTTTCATGTGGTAAAAAATCTAAGTAGATTGTAGTATAAATGTTCTCTGAAATCTTGTCAAAGTAAACATAACATTTAACATCCTTTCATTTTGTGCAGCCCTCCAGGTAATTATACATATTTGTAATGCAGTAGCAGTTGCTCTAGTGAGGTTTGTGTTTGACTGTAGGGAGGTTTCAGTGGAAGGAGAATGTTTTTCCCAATGGTGGACATGTGGGATGGGATATTCTATTGTGTGCGGGCTTAAACATGATTTGTTGAAGGCTTAAGTGTTGAAATCCAACATTTCCTCTTTGAAATATCTCTCCCAAGAATATTAGGGCATGAGGACCTTTAAGGGAGTAGGAAATATGCTAAATATGGAAAGAAAGTCAGGAGAATGAGAAATTAGCCTCTACATTGTTGCCCATTATTCAACTCATTTTCTGCAAGGCGCTAGGAAGATAACTTTTCAGGTTTTCTGATAAATGTCCCATCGGTTGACTGGTAGGAAAGCAACGTCAGAATACGTAGTGTGTGAATGGGAAAGGACATTCACTCCTAGATTCTCTAAACTGTTGGCTGAAAGGTCACCAATGCTCAGGGCCACCAATGCCAGGCAAGCTTGGTCAGGAGGTAGAGATTCACAAAGGCAGTGAGTTAGTGTGAAGATTTCAGGTGGAGCAGGGGAGCGGCCCAGTGTGGACGCCACACACTGAGCTGACGCACAGCATTTTACTGACTTTTAAGGAAGGATCCTTAGCTGTCTGTGAGCTTGTTGCTGTCCTGGTTCCTGGAAATTCCTCCCAGCTTGAGCTTTGGTGGTCCTATAATTTCTTTCTGAGGTAGGCCTAGCTCTGTCTTTGATCCCACATTGAACTTGCAGGGGCAACAATGACCCAACTCCTGGAATCTCATTAAGAACAGCTGCGTGTAGAGCTGGGGGATTCCTCTGTGCTGTGCAGATCACCTTCCTGAAGTGACGGCTCATACCATCATGCATTGGCAGAGGGAACCTATCTAGCAAACCAGGAGGGAAAAGACAGCATTCATATTCATTTAGATTTCAGCACGGTACTGCAGCTGACCTGGAAATAACTGTGCAGTAGTAGAATGCTTCTGTTTGTTAAATAAACCTCGCAACAGCAGAATTTTCCAAGATTGGGAAGTTTGGCTGAGAGAAAGCTGCAGGAGGTCCTTTAAAAAGACCTATTTCTCTGCTTTGTTAAACACACTTTTTGGCTGCTTCTCAGTGAGCAACTTCATGAGGCAAAGTCAAGTAGCCCCTCCTTGATGACAAGGTACAGGAGATTTAGCATCGTGTGACTGTCTGTTGCCTTTCAGACATCACACCTGGCATTTGCTAAGATGCTTTGTCTTGGAGGGCATGCATACCTTAGAAATACTGTCATTTTCCAGGAGCAAACAGGCTGCTCCTTACACATGAGCTGGGCACACGAGTAGATGCTTAGTGATTGCCGGCTGCATGGCTGAGTCAGTATGAGAACTCTTCTTTCATTATTGAGAAGTTATTAAGGATTTCTTCATTACCAATGTAATTTCTGTTTTCCTGTGATTAGTCTTTATCTAAGTCTCAGAGTTGTTCTGGAAAGGGACTGTCTGGGACTTTTCATCCAGCTTCGTTTGAGGAGGAAGAGAGTTGGAGAAGGGGAAGGAATTAGAAGGGGTCACTGAGCCTGAGCTAGGTCCTTCTGCCTGGAGGTAACTGGATGGGAGTTAGTCAGGCTTTAGATCAGAGACAGTCTGCCTTGTCTTGCTTTCTATGCTTTGTGTCTAGGAATCCGCTTACTAGTGCTACACTTGTGCTTCAAGATCTGAAGCCTGGTACTGAATCTGTCAGCATTCTATCCTGAAGTTGTCCTAGGCCAAAAGAACTCAACTCTGTGAGGACCAGCACTTCCAAGAGCCTGGCTAGTTCTTATGACAGTCTCTCACCTGACCGTTTATATGGGAGGAGTCTATATTCACACACTCACACACTGAGCCTTCTTGACAGGCTTGGCTGGCACATCTCATTATTCCTTGGCCATAGATGGCTCTAGGTGATCCTCATCATTAGCACAGTCAGAGCCTACCAGCAGGAAACCTGGATTATTCTGTTCACGTGGTCTTGTCTTTTTTGATGGTGGTTAGCAGGGAATTTCTGGGATTCACTAACATTCTATCAGGGGCTATGGATGTAGTTGTTAATAGAATGTGTGAGGCCCTGGGCTGGTTCTCCGGCAACACACACACACATACACACACATACACACACACACACGCACACACACACATTGTTGATTTAGTGTTGATGTTGTGAGGATAACACAACATCATCTTTGAAGCACAGAGGAAAAAAAATCATAGCTTTGTTAACAAATGAGTATTTTCTCCTGAATTCCTAAAATGAGTTAGTGAATTCCTAAAATGATTTAGTCATTAAGGGTGCCTTCAAAATGATGACATGACCCCTTACTTCAAGCCTTCTACTCCCACGAGATTAATGAGAAAACCTAAAATGACAGTTGGGGCAGAAAAAGACTACTTTCACTCAGAGGGATCAGGGAGAACACACCGAGAAAGTCAGACTTAAGCAATGTGAGTTTAGGAACCTGCTGGCACCAACAGGGAACAGACTCAAGAGACAGATCTGCTCTTGTTATTTAGCTAAATGGCCATGTTGTCAAACTGACTTCTAAATATTTATGTTTGTGTCCATAGATCTGGGCTGCACTCAACCTTGGTTAGAGAAGCTTCTTTTCCCAGTGGGCAGTAGTTGATGTGAAAATGATTAACTAGTCAACCTGTTGATAATAAAAGACTGAGTGCTCAGCCCTCAACAGACATCTTCTCAACCCTCCACCTCTACCCCCAAGGCTCAGGGAACATCCTGGAAGAGAAAGTGGAAAGAATGTAAGAGCCAGAGGATGGGGAAGAAGTGCCGTGAAATGCTGTTTTCTGGACATGCGTGACCATCACACTCGTGGACTCACGGTAGCTGTGGTTATCTGCACAAGACTTGTACAAGATCAAGGCAGACAACATTCCTGCATAGATGGGGGTGGTGCTCTCTAGGCTGCATCCCTTACTGAGGAGCTATTGGCAGTTGATGGCTGCCGAGGAGGGAGAATCATTCTTTTTTGAGGGCATGGCCACTGGTAGGTTTCCTATGCTCCAGTGGATGGCCCCACACCTACGCACCTGGTGAGGCAGAACATCATGGTGGACGTGTGAGCCATAGCAGGACTGCTCACTTCAGAGCAACCAGGGAGGAGAGTCAAGTAGGAAGAGGGAGGTCAGAGTCCCCAGTATGGCCTTCAAACATAACTCCTCAATGACATAACTTCCTCTAGGACACACCGGAAGGTTCCATTACCCCTGAGAAAGCCTTTAGAACACAGACTCTGGGAAACATTTAAGATACAAAGCAAAAAAGCATCCAAAGACCTTAAGCGTGAGAGTGACATTCACTTGGTGATTCAATAGGCATTACTAGCCACCACCACGTGTAGGAGTCATCACAATAGACAGGACTGTGGGTTCACATCAGATATGTTGTGATGTGCATTTTAGGAGAAAGCTGTTTGGGAGGAATGAGGAGGTAGATGAAGTCTTAGTCCAGGTGAGAAGAGAGACTCCTAGACTCTTACTTTATTGAAACTGTTATTTCTAACATTCCCCAAGCAGAGCAGTAACTTATGGTGATACTTTGGAAAAACCAAACAACTCTGAAACCCCACAACCCATTTAAGAACTAATAAGTCCACTGAATCATCAAGAGAAGACTTTTACAGAAATAAAAAGCACAATTTTTATTAGTTTACTGAAAGAAACATGAAAGATAGAGGAAGCTGTAAAAAGAGTTTGGGGAGCGAGCCTAGGAAATAGCCTAGACAGGAAGATGAGAGAGGGAAGCCCACACTGCAGCCAGTTACCATTGTGGGCAATGGCGTGTGATCTCACCAGGGATGTCTGAGGATGGTTAGAATATACCCCAGGCTACCCTATCTAAGAGGCTAGGAAGTTGGGTTATCATGGTCTGTCAGGTCTACTTCTGAGGGGATCAAATTCCAGTTTGCTTTGTGCACTGACTCACTGCTGGGGTCAGAGAGTCCCAGGTGCTCTTGGGAAGTATGTTGAGGTGAATGCTGAAGGGATAACTGGGGGTGCAGTAAGAGAACGTACTACAGAAGTTAATAACCCCCAGGGTTTTTCTTGCCTCCAGTCACAGGTGCTGGATGCTGTATTTACTATCATATGTTCACAGCAAAGACCTTCGGGGTTAAGTTAGGTAGCTGGTTCTCAGCTGGGGTGATTTAGTTCCCTCCTCCAGGAATAGGTGCCAATGTCTGAAGTCATTTTTAGCTGTTGCAACAGCTGGAGAAGTACTAATGCTGTCTAGCGGGCAGGGGCCCCACCCCCTAAAATAATACCTAATCTAAGCTGTCAGTATCACCATGGTTGACCCTGGGTTAGGGTTATGATGTTCTGCAGATAAGAACTCGAAGGTTGGAGAAGCTGAATAAATTCCTTAGGCTTATAAACTCTTTGCATGGCCAGGATTAGAGCTGAACTGTATTTACTTCCAAAACCTGTGCCTTCTAGAGACCAAGAAAGAACCTGAATCCCAGAGGCTTACTAAAAAACAATTCAAAGCCAATCAACGAACCAACAAATCAACCAACCAACAAAAATACAACCCCAGACCAGTACTGGTCATGCTTCCTGACCCAATACGCTAAAGGAGCCTGGAGTTGGCTAGAGGCAGGAGGTAGGGAAGGAATGAGAGCATTTCCCATCTTCTCCTGGCTTTGCTCTCCCCTGGGCAAGTTGGGGCAGGTTCCTTGGGCACAAATCCCAGATTTGCATACCATGGCTGGCTAGGAGCTCTTAGTTGGAAGCCCTAACTCCTTCTCAATGTACAAAGTTGCCTTTCTGTTGCCAATGTTTGACTGGTGGTTCTTCTGGAATGGCAGCTCCCCCATCCCCCCAGGCTTATGATGATCTTCTGGCAAGTGTATGGAGTGAAGAGTTACAGGTGGTGCAGACACTGTTTGGAAGGAATCCCAGCTGGGCCAATAACCAGGAGTCTTCTGATCACTCACCAGTTAACTCTAGCTGCTTGCAGAATCCTGGGAACTTTTCTTACTCCAGGAAACTAGTTTCAAGGGCAGCAAGAGTTTCTGGGAAGCTAGAATAATCTCAGAAACTGAAACTGCTCTGTCTTTTTGCCTTCTTAGGTTGAACATATTTTTGCAATACCACCAAATTCTCCATTCCCATACCCCTTAGGATGGGGCATGAGCCTAGTAACACACAGAGAAATGGGACTCATTATACAAAGGACAGATCTAAAATGAAGACTTGATGCAGATACTGATGGGTCTCTGAAGTTTTTTTGGAGATGATGGACACCTCGTTTTTTTTTTGCACAAAGGCCATGCATGGGCTCTTTCTGAGAACTTTCAGTTCTGTAGTGTCATGTCTTCTGGTTTCCAGACCCACATCCTGCCCCAGGAGAATTGACAGCCATCCCACATGCTGTTCCGGGTCTGTTTAATCAAACTTTCATTTGATGTTGGTTGGAATTTCACATGTGGCCTAAATACAGAAAAATTAAGTGATTCCAGCAGCATGAGTCTAAAGAGAAGCATTAACCTTTGATATCAAATAAATTGAAACATAGTGCATCTCAATGGTCTGAGTTTGGAGGAACTGAGTGGAAGCTGGTTTATTTGTTCATACCTCAGTTCTTTTCCATTCACTTGACAAGCAACTACTGAGGACTTACCATGCTTAAAGCTTTTTGTAGGTGTAGTGGAAGATATTAATGTGTGTGATGAAGTTCCTGTCTTTGGGAAACTTAAAATCTAATGGAGAAAAGAGGAATAGTAGCCCACAGCATGGCTGTAAATATGACAAGGGACGTAGGAAGGCTGCAGAGATTAGTTTCCATTTCTAGGCTATGAAATTGTTCTGGCATGGAGAAGAAGCAGCACATATGGGCTGAGTTTTGAGAAAACTAGATGCTGAGAGGAAGAGAAAAATAGTACTTTCGTCTGAGGGGTGGGTAATGTTTGAATGTTTGGAGAAGACATCCCCGTCAAGTAGGCTTGGTTCTCAGTTTGTTTCTTTAGAAACATCTTGCTCTATTTTTCCACTTTTAAAGCAGCTAGTTTTTGTATTATATACCAATATCACTCAGAATGTGGCTTGTGGGCCATTTCTGGCCTGCAAAGTATTCCTATTCCATGATAAGAACAGATATTGATGGTGTGTTTACTAACAATTATGGAGAGTTGACAAAATTTTTTATTAACTAATACTTATGAAAATTTGAGGTCTTGATTTTTCTATATTATTTTATAATTTTATTCTTTCCTCCCTTCCTCCCTCCTTCCCTCCCTCCCTCCCTCCCTCCCTCCCTCCCTTCTTTCCTTCCTTCCTCTGTCCTTTTCTCCCTTTCTCCACTGAGGACTGAACCTGCATCAAGAACATTAGGCAAGTTCTTTGCCACTAAGCTATATGCCTAGACCATAATCTCACTTTTTAGTAGCTTATATTTACATATAAGCATTCTGTAGTAGCATTCATACAGTGTTAGTGAAACAACAAAAATATTTCTTATCCAATAGATGTTTTGAGAAGCACCATGTAAGCCATTACTCACTTCTGTCTTTCCAGTAGAATATAAGCTTCTTTAGGCTATAAACTGTTTATTTTTTGTGTGTGTATCGCAGTCTGAACACATGAGTGGGTGTGCCAGCATGAAACATGGAAAGAATTTGGGTCAATTTCAGTGTTTGGAAGGCTTATTGGTACTTCTCAAATTGAGTTAGATTTTGGTTTTATACATTCATTTGTGATGAAAGCAGTACTCAAACTGATTGTCCTAGTGATATTTTAAAGTCCGGGTTGTGGGCTACAAGTCTCACTGTCCTGGTATTTTTTGAATATATGTCCTCAGCATATCCATCTTCTCCCAGAGCCCAAGAACCGAAATCATAAAACCTCTATTCTTTCTCCCCATCCTGCAGATTTATATTTCCAGTTTTATATTTTTCTTAAAATTCAGAATCAGTAGCCACACATGGCTCTGTTTATAACGCCCATTGTTTTCATGAACTATTTATTTATTTATTTTTCATTCCTTCACCACTTATTTCCTAAACACTAATAAAGTGACTGTTATGTGCTTGACATTTCCTGAGGCACTGGGAACACAAATTTAGAAATGATTTTCATTCCTTGTAGGAGTTTACAGTGTAGTAGGGAAGTTAGGAACATGAAAATAGAAACACAATAAGGAATTACAGGTATTGGGACGGGTATGTATATGAGAAACAGAGGGACTCAAGACTGGAAGCCATTAGGTCCATGTAGCGATGGCAGTTTTCTACTTCTGTGACTCTGAGCTGACTTTATGCCTGGCTGCCCCAGTCTCTTCATTTGAAAGATGAGGAGATTTGGAGAAGTGCCTCCTAAGGTTACTGAAACTCCTAAAGTACTTAACGTAGGGATGGTCAGAGATCTGGGGCTGTAGGAATGTTAACCATTCTGTTCTTATCTTAATCTCTGTCTTGATCCACCTGATAATCTCATTTATCCAGAACAGCTGGTAAACTTATGCTTTTCAAGTACTTCCATGGCTGCCTTCACGGAAGGCTGATGGGGGGATTTTCTTCTGCTCACTAAAATGCTATCATTTTCTCCATGCAAAACCATAGACACACCATTAGGTTGCCATGAGTCTGGCTCCCAGCAGCAGCAGCAGCAGCAGCTCCTGAGGCAGAGTGAGCCATTTCTCTTTTCTTAGAGACAAAAGATCCTGCTCAGTTTGTAAGGAGGGGATTCTGCCAGTTGGCCAACTGGTTCTCAGGTCCTTCTGGAAAACTACGAAGGAAAAGGAAAAGACCCTCCTCTGTTCTCTTTTCCTAGATTGCTCTTGAATTAGTACGCTGGAATGCAGCCCCACTTACTCACTGGCCGTGCTGGTTTAGTGCCTTGATCAGTCGTCTCCTGGAGCACCTGTCCTAGCCATTCCTTCTTTTTGCTGTAGGTCAAAGTGACTAGACTTTCTGGTTTTTCAGGGACTGACCCTGGTTACATGACTCTAAGCATTTCTTTCTAGAAACTGTGTGATGTAATGTGGCCTTTCATTTTTCCTGAGGCCCTGTACAGAGTAGAGACAGGAGTGGTGGGTCTTGAAAAATGTTAATTGGAAGAGCTAAATATTCTTATTCCCTCCCTCCCTCCCTCCCTCCCTTCCTTCCTTCTTTCCTAAATGGCAGCTGAAATTAAGATCAAGGAGGCCAAGTGTAGGTGGTAGTTGCAATCTAAAAAGACAGGCGATTCAGAAAAACAAAAACGCAATCTAATTCTATAGAAGGAGGTCAAAGTAGTTTAGAAAGGCCACGAAGTCATTTATTTGAGCAAGGTGAAAATTAAGAATCTAGGAAGAGGGAGTGTAAGTCAGTGTAGAAAGAATTAGTCAGGTTAAAGTGCTGGGCGAAGAAAGTGGCTTGGAAATACAAAGCTCCAGCTTTGACCTTCACTACACAATTTTGAACAAATGCTCTAAATATTTACATTCCTTCACTTCCTATATTTTGAATATATTGTTAGTCAATGGAATGCTATTTTGAAAGTCACTTGCTCTGATTCTCAGAAAAGGGTATTTTGAAGGCCCTTGCACAGGCCAAGGAGATCCTCTGTCTCATTCACGTTTGTTATGGTGACACCTAGAAGGTTACAATGCAAATTATTTGAAATTGTTATTGTTTCCCAACTGTGAAGGTTCACCTTGGGTGTCAACTTGATTAGATCTGGAATCAGTTAAAAGATGCACCTCTGGCAGGTCTATGAGGGAATTTCCTGGAAGGTAACTGAGTGGAGAATACCCTCCTTCAGAGTGGGCAGCACTTTCCCACAGTGGCCCAGATACAGAGGTCTGAGGGGAAAGCAGCGCATCTTTTGCCTGCCTGCTTTTGCTCCTTGCTGGCGAGAGCATTTATCCTGCTGCTGCCACTGTTGCTTACACTGATCAGAGCTTCTTCTGCCTTTCAATGTGGCATGAAGACCAGAAGCTCTTGAGGAATCCCCTGGTTCCAGGTTGTGACAGCTGAGATGCACAGACAACTGTTGTTGGACTATTGGACCCATACTGTGTAAGCCAATCTGACAATGCCTTTGTAATGAACATTCATTCTATTGGTTATGTTCTTTTAGAGAACCCCAGTTAACACATCAGAAGACTATAGACTGTGGTGAATGGAGGTACCTGATTCTTATCACTGAGAGATCTATCTGCCTTGGAGTCTGAAATGAGTCAGTTGTAGGCAGAGTGAGCATCTACCATTTTGGTGTATTGCGGTATGTGTGTGTGTGTGTGTGTGTAAGGGAGTGGAGTATCTGGCTTAGCCCAGGTTTTATGATTAGAAGCTCGCAAAATGCAGAATTAACTGGATTAATTTGTAGCCATTCTGTAACTTGTGATACATTCTCTTCGACTGGGCTCGAGGTCTCGTATCATACATGGAAAGAATGATAGCCTACCAGCAGCAATGAACTTATCAGGCAGTTAAATGTATCAAGTGCATACTATATGTCAGGTTGTTCTTTATCTCTCTGAGTATGTGCGTGTGTATATGGATATCATTACTTATTCAATATTTTATAATGTTGGATTTTCACAATATCCTTTGAGGTTGAAACTATTATCTTTATTTTATAAATGAGGAAATTGAGTCACGGGACAACTGAATGACTTGGCTAAGGTTATTCTAGACCAAGTTAGATGGAGATATATTTTTAAAACATTCAAGTCTCTATTCACAAGTAGATAAACTAGGACTTGGAGAGGGTAGGGTGGTTCTCTCCTAGCAGAACTGAGACTGGAACCCAGGGCTAAACTGTTGTCAGCTTCTCGTTCCTTATGTCAATCTCCTATTCTTGTTGGTTGGGAATTAAGATGAATGATGGCTTTAAACAATTAAAAAATACCCGTGTATGTGTATGTGTTGTGTATATGTGTGTGTATTTGGGTATGAGTGGGCATGCACGTATGTGCACCTGCATGTGGAGGCTAGAGATCCACGTTGGCTAGCTTCCTCAGTTTCTTACCACATTGGTTTTTGGGGCAGCGTCTCTCTTTGAACCCGAATCTCACCAGTTTGTCTAGACTGTCTGGCCAGCAAGCACCAGGGATCCTGCTGTCTCTGCCTCACCAGTGCTAGCATTCCAGGGATGTGCTGCCAAGCCAAGGTTTTTGATTGGGTGCTGGGGATCTGAACTAAGGTCCTCATGCTTGTACAACAAGACTTTACAATTGAACCAACTCCCCAGTCCCCAGATGTTTTTTCTAAGCTCTCTAGTTCTCTCTCTCTCTCTCTCTTTGTATACATATGTATATATGTTTACATGTACATACAAGTTAGATAAATATAAGATTTAGGTGTTGTCTTAAATCTATTCAAACTTTATTTTCAAGGAATAGGCATATCTTTCAGAAGTGGACTCTAACAGCACCAAGTTACCATCAGTTAATGAAAATGATAAGGAAAGAATTATCAAGATGCCCCAACTGACTGTGTACTCATGAAGAAAATCCTTAATAAAGGTGTGTAGGCTGCAATATACTGACTTTGGAATCCAGCCCCCCTCATAAATTTAACTTGCAAAAGAAAGTAATCAAGGTTAGAAAAGAGAAAGGTAAAATAATGTAGCAAATAATGAGCTAGAACACTAAAGAATGCTTAACCATCATCCATTTATTGTTGATAATTATTCAAAGCTGGAACACTTTGAAGGCTCAGACATTATCACTGAGACTTCCCTTGATTTCTTTCTTGAGTCTAGATTCATAGTCTTTGGATTTTGTGCCTAATCATTATGATATCGAATTATATATATATATGCAAACTATAAGGGGTGAGTAGATAATTTTTTGAAGTCTTTTGAAGTTTTTACTAGGTGAAAATTCCCCCTTTAAGTGCAGGCTTTAAAACCTATCCGCTGGCAGAGATACATGTTCTGTTCAGACCAACTGTCAAATTCATTGATTTGTAAAACACCCAGTAAAATAACAACCGATGGAAACCATAACCAGTACTGTTGAGAACTATTCAATAGGTTGTTTTGGTGCTGCATAAACATCACCACAGAGGTCTGTTCATAGGAATCTTGACAACATCTGTCAGATAATTAAAAGGTATTGTATTTCGAGTTTTAAAAATTTATAACTTTATCCAATTAACTGGCCATCCTGAAATATCGTGGATCATCAAACAGATGTTGCTTCTTTGATGATGACTTTTTTTTTTTATCTCAATTACTTCTCAAGGGTTTTCCTTTACTTAGAAGTCTGTGAAATGATTATTTTCTTGTATGTTAATGACTTGTTCATATGACTATCATTTCAGGGATCTTACAAGTTAGTCTCTTGCCTTTCAGTGCTGTTATCCAAATTTCTAGTAGAGATATTTAATGCCATTTGCTGGTAATTGTTGATTGAATCACTTAATATATGCTATCCTATAGTCATTCATTTATTCATTCATTCATTTATTCAGAAACAAGGTCTCATGGCTTGCCTCAAATTCCTGTGTAGACAAAGATTATCTTGAACTTCTGACCCCTTTGTCTTCACCTCCTAAGTGCTAGAATGACAGGCAAGTGCCACCAAACTTGGTTTTGCAATGTTGGGGACATAATCCAGGGCCTTGTGCATGCCAGATAAGCAGTCTTCCAACTGAGTCATTTCTCCAAACCTGGTATTCTACTATTTGAGAGCTGTGAGGACTATGGTTAGAGTCTAAATTTCTTACAAACATCTAATCTACACTATGTAAACTTTCTGTTCAAGAAGATGCGCCAAGAGGAGCTAAAGATCTTGGGATCCTGCTTTGACTACGTTGTTTATTATTCAAAGACTCCCCATAAAGCTGAATTTGTTGAACAATCCTTATTTTTATCTATAAGATAATTAAAAATCTAAAGGGACAAATAACATTAATATCTGCTTATTGATTGCTAACCTTACTTATTTTATTATTATTTATTTATTTTTAAAGTTTTTATTGAATTTTTGTGTATTTCATACAGAACATCTTAATCATTTTCAAACCCCCTTCCTCTCTCATAGCACTCCCTGACTGGAATTCATTAATTCTGTCATTTGTGTTAAGGCCCATCATGTCAAGTCAGTGTCCCTAGAGGTCCCTCAGTGCAAGCTCATCTGGTGAGGTCTAGTCAGCCTATTTGGAGTCTCTCCCTTTAAGAAGATCAGCTCTTCCTCACCCAGTAGTCATCAGCTGCCAATAATTCTTTGACTAAGATTGAGGCCTGCTGCCATTTTCTAATATTAAGAAAAGTTGGATCCTTAGGGCAAAGGCTTTGTCACTGTGGATTACCTTTTCTATGCGCTTTCTGGTTTGCTGTGCTGGGCACGGTGGACTGTTTCCCAGATCTCCTTTTTGTATCTATTCTCATTCTTGAGACTATATTTTTTTCCTCTTCTGTTTACAGCATCCATTTAGGCATCTTCTGCAGTGCTGGCTTGGTGGCCATGATTTTTCATTTGTGTTTCTCTCAAAATGTCCTCATATCTCTGCCAACTTTAAGAGATGACTTTTCTGGGAGTTCCAGTCTTGGAGAGGTTCTTAACTAGTCATGAATATTTGGGTTCCTAAATGCTTCTGCTCTTTGCTAAGCAAACAGAAAACTTTAAAAGTAGCATATCAAATCTGGAAAACAACTTTTCCAAAACTGAAAAGTTTAACCATTAAAATTTAATAAACAAATTTAGCTGTTGACTACATGTAACTGAAAAGAGAATTGACAAATTGAGAAAAAGAATAGACAAAATAAATGGAGACCCCCTAGATGGCTCAGCAGGCCAAGGTTCCTGCTGCCAAGTCTGAGGCCATGAGTTCAATCCTCAGGACACAGGTGGTGGGAAGAGAGAACCGGCGCGCGCGCGCGCACACACACACACACACACACACACACACACACACACACAAATAAGTAAACAAAAATGTAATCTTTAAAAGATTTTGTCAGAACATAGCACTGAGAAGGAAGAAGGAAAGAATCCAAGTTTATGAACTAAGCCAATACCTGACTTGGGAAACTTATAGCCTGAAATGTATGTATTTCCTTTCATTAAATGTGTGGTATCATTTATTGTAAGAGATCCCAGCATTTTGTATACTATTAAGAGGAGAAAATGTTCACAATTCAACTGTAATGTGCCATCAATTCTAAGATGTGTTTTAGATTTGCAGTAGTCAGATGTGGAAAGCATTCATCCCTATACATCTGAAAAATAAGATATGGTAGTCAAACATTACAAAAGTCAGTAAGTCAATTGATCAGTAAGTCAAGCATGACTTTACAAGAAGTTCTTTTTTTCATCACAAAACTCTGAGAAATATGAAGAAGGGAAATAGTAAAGATTGGAAGAAAAACAATAAAAGATGAAACAAATAACCAATATAATATATCAGTAAAAGTAATGACTGATCCTTTGAAAAAAAACTAAAAAAGTACATATATCAGTTTTAAAATTGACAATTTAAAGGAGAAAAAATATATTAAAAGTTGAAAAGCTAAGGTCTCACTGCAAGTTTTTTCATCCATTACAGAGATAATTACGTAATATAAACAATTTCATGCTGGTAAGTTAAAAATTTTTGATGTAATAGAAAAATATTTTAAAATATACCTTAAAATGAATACAAAAATGCAATTTGAATATCTACTAAACAGTAAAGATTTTAAATTAGTTCTAAGAACATCTCTCACCTAAAAAAAATCTAGATCCAAACACTCAAAGAAAAATAAACACTGTAATGTTATACATAAATCCTGTGTTTTGTTCTGGGGAAGAAGAGGAGGAAGAGACATCCCAGTTCCATGTGATGGGCCAGCTTAACATTTGACAAGGTAAGGAAACTGGACTTCCAGGTAAGAGATGGAAAGTTAGACGCTGTCTCTGTATGAGCCAGTGAAGAAGAGAGTCAGAACAGGAAAACAAACAAACTCCGACTCTTCTCCAAAGAGAGAAACAGAGGAAGAACTTCCAAAACTCACAAAAGATGTAAAAAGATACCCGGGAAATGCAGAAAGATGGCAGACCCAGCAGTAGAAACAAGCCACACACGGTTCAGCTGTGCAGTTCCTTGGCAGTGGATAAAGACAGGAGCCATTTCCAAAGGCAAGCCCAGTAAGAGGCAGGAAATCCGACTCTCAGGCCAAGTCCACAGCCCTCACAAGCCTCAAATCCAGTTGCAGTTTTGGGAGAAGTCAATGGTGTCTGTGACAAACATGTCAGTGGTAGAGAGAAATCCCATTTTGCCATTCTGTACAACTTGGAGTACAATAGATGGGCACCATCTTAAAGAGAACCTATTTTTTAAAACTAAGACACTCTGTGGACCAGAGAACAGGAAGCAATCACAGATCAGGGAGGCTTAGTTTAACCTGCCAAGGCCCCTGGGCTGAAGAAGGTTCCAGGAGGCAAGCAGACAGAGGACCCAACACTGATAAGCCAACAGGTACAGGTGGCAGGAGGCTCAGCTCAAACGGGGAAGTGCACGGGGAAAGACAGCCCCACCCTTCTGACCAGCTGCAGATCTCACCATCTGAGAATAACCTGAGAGTATAATAACTCAGCCCCAGAGAACTGGGTAGATCAGTCTCTGGAGCCACCTGTCATTTACTGCTGCAGAGCCTGTGAACTCTAGTTCCCAGTGTGTCCTTGATGCCCACAGTGCATTCCTCCCGCAGGGTGAGAAATACTCAGAAGGTCCTGAAAGTAGGATAACAGGTCCTCTGTTTGTACACTTTACAGTGTCGTAGTTACTTTCTACACTCCCAACACAGGAGAGACAGACACTTTCTAAAACTTTAACCATCCCATTGGGTACCAAGAGGAAGCCAGCTCTGGTGGACATCAGACACTTGTGCAGTACAGACTCAGCAACATTGTAAACCATTAGAAAGACAAGAGTCCACAACTTCAATTGGTTCTCCTCCCCCAGGTGTATAACTGGCAGTCTGCAATCACCAGGGACTTTAGAAAGAAGCTACTTCAGGGGCTGGACTCAACAGTTAAAAGCAGTTAAAAGCAATTCACTGCTCTTGCAAAGGGCTGGGGTTGGATTCCCAGCACTCACATGGTGGCTAACAACATGTGTAACTCCATTTCCAGGGGAACACAACACTGTCTTCTGACCTATGCGGACACTGCACAACATGGGTGCATTTACATACATACAGGCAATACACACATACACATAAAATAAAGTGGAAATAATTAATCATAAAACCAATATAAAGAATCAATGAAACGAAGAGTTGGTTCTTTCAAAAGATGAATAGGGTTGATAAGCCTTAAGGCAAACTAACCCAAAGATAGAGAGAACCCAAATTAAAAACCTCAGAGATCAAAAAGAAACATTACAATAGATTCAGAGGAAATTCAGAAAACTGTAAAGACTTATTTTAATGGATGTTGGATTTTGTCAAAGGACTTTTCTGCATCTAATGAGATGTTCATGTGGTTTGTGTCCTTGAGTCTGTTTATGTAGTGGATTATATTTATTGATTTACGTATATTGAACCATTCCTGCATCTCTGAGATGAAGCCAACTTGATAATGGTGAATAATCCTTTTGATGTGTTCTTGCATTCGGTTTTCAGATATTTTATTGAGAATTTTTACATCTATGTTCATCAGAGATATTGGTCTATATTTTTCTTTTTTTGTCAGGACTTTGCCTGGTTTGAGTATTAGAGTAATATTGGCTTCATAGAAAGAGTTTAGGAGTGTTCCTTAATTTTCCACTTTATGGAATAAACTGAAGAGTACTTGAATTCTTCTTCTTAACTACTGTATCCATCTCATTGGATGTTATGTGTCTTTAAATTATTTATGTCATCTTGATTTAATTTTGGTAGGTCATATATATCTAGAAATTTATTCATATCTTTTAGATTTTCTAGTTTAGTGAAGTATAGATTTTACTTTTGGTCTTTTTTGAGACAGGGTTTCCCTGTAGCTCCAGCTGTCCTGGAATTCACTATATAGACCAGGCTGGCACAGAGATTCACCCACCTCTGCCTCCCAAGTGCTGGAATTAAAGGTGTATGCCACCATGCATGGTGGAATATAGATTTTTAAAATATGTCATTAAGTCCAGTGTAATAGTGGTATGACCATTATAAGAGTAACCAACCACTCCTAATTGGATTTAATGTCCACTTCATAGGAAGGAGTTCATGCCTGGCATTGATATTAAGCTTAGGAACCTGAGGCTAGACAGGTCACAGGCCATAGGGGAGGGACTAACATTATTCTGCTAAATATATATAGTATTAAACTGACTCCTATTATTTATTGTTATACCCATAGATTAATGCATCTTTCAAGTCTCATCAGAGAAGTTTCCTTATGTAGCAGATGGCGATTAACACAGAGACCAACAGCTGGCCAATGTGCAGTGAATAAGAGACTGCAGAGTGTTTATTCCTGAACAGGAAAATTATATCAACCTTCTGCCTCCCAAAGCTCAGGAATTATTGTGGAAGAGGAGGTAGAAAGGTTTTAGTAGCCGGGGTGGTGAATGACCACAAAGGAAACAGAATTTTCCAGACAGCTGATCAGTTACTTGTATTAATTCACAGCAATAATAACAGCACGCACAAGTCCCACGTAAGCTCAATCTAGGCAAAATCCCAGTATAGATGCAGGGAAATGGGTAAGAAACCCCAGCCTTACCTGCAGAAGTACTGGCAACTGATGGCTGCTGGGAAGTCTCTTTTAAGGGTGTGACTCTTGGTAGGTTACCCAGACTCCAGTGAATGGACCTACAATGACAGACATTTAAGTATACATATTAGACGCTATCGTATATATATAATAGAGTACATTAAATTGGACAGGGGACAATAAAGGGAGGGTCAGATGGGGGGATCTAAATACCACCAAATTATATTGTATGAAAATTGCAAAAAATTCAATTAAAAAAATTAAAAGTGGAAAAAAAAAAAAAAAGATCGGTCACTTTCAGTCTGTGCTCCAAAATGCCCTTAGGACAAAGCAACTGTGAATGCCAGAACTATTTCTCTGGGTTCTGTCTTTGCCTATATTTCATCACAAGATTTACTTGCTACTTTGCTGGTTTTAAATAATTGTAATAGAATGCTTTGTTTTAATGTTTGAACTAGTTTTAAAAATTCATCTCAGAAAGAGGACTTTTCTGTAATATTTGAGTATTTTCTAGCTTTCTTACTATAGTATTTATGTTGATTCTTTGAGAATTTCCTGCATGTATACAGGGTACTTTGGTCAGAATCACACTCCCTCCCAACTCCTCGCAGATCCACCCCCTGATCTCTCTCCGAACTTCATGTCCTCTTTTCGTTTTTTGAAAATGATCCACGGAGTCCAATTTGTGTAGCCCATGCACTCCCAAGTGGGCCCACCCACTGGAGCATGGCTGACCTACCAGGGGCCACACCCTTAAAGAAAACCAAATCTCCTTCCCCCAGAAGTCATCTTGTCCACAGCTCTTCAGTTGGGGTGGGAGCTCAGGAGCTCTTTCCCACTCCCTGCTAAAACGTTGACTGGCCATCAGTTGTCGATAATCCTCAGGGCTGGGGGGAATCTCCATTCTGGACTGTTGATTGGTTTCATCTTGTGCAGTCACAGCTGCTGAGTTCACGAGTGCAGTGGTCTTAAATTTTATTTTTTCACCTTTGGAAACCCCTTTAAAAATGAAATATTAGACATTCCTATCACATAAAGTCCATGAAAGAGGAAAGTAAAACTCACATTCAGGCCAGCGTGCCGGCTTTCTCTGGGGGACACATTTTCCTTCTGGGTTCAAGAGCTGTTTTTCTTTTCTGGGTGTTCTGCATTTATTGTCCCATTATATTGTCTACATTAATGACCCCACAGGGCCTCTACAAAACACTGATGCTTTAAAGGATGACAAAGAAATTGATAAATGGGATAATAAGTATTATGGCTTATTTAAATTACTTAACACATTAAACATTTGTGAAAATTTGGCTTCTCTTGCTAAACCAAAAGCCTGAGGCTAATACTCATTAACACGGGTTGAGCCTGTCTTAACTTTTGATCAGTTATAATAATTTTTTGCTGGGTTACCTGCTATTCCTCTTTGCCATTTGCAAGGTGGATCTGTTTACCTTGCTGACCATGGGACTCTTGTGTCTCTTAGATTCTTCCTTCCCTTCTCCTTCTCTCCCTCCTTCTTACTTTCCCTTTCTTTCTTAGTGTCTTTTGCTATTAGTGTCATAAGCCAAGAGGATCATAAGGATCCTCTGAAGTTTTGCTATAAAATAATTGTTGAATGAGAAGTTTTCAAACAAGACAACCAGCTGATGATACTCCTTTACTTGGTTGTCAGGGTCTATGTAGCTGATGGTCAGAACCTTCTTCCAGGTGTGTGAAACCCAAGCTAGATCTGCCAGACACTCTTGCTTCAATATTTTGCCTCCCAAGTTGAGTGGAATTCAGGCGGATGTGTAGCAATTTCGATATCTCATTAGAATGTAATTTGTTCCATGTTTTTTTTTTTTTTTCCCCTTCCAGGTCATTTAAGGAGAAGAAAATCTTGGTTTGTTTCTCCCTTAAGTGAAGAAGATAAAAACCAAACAAAATGTACATCTGAAATATAGTCACTAAAATGATGTTTAATGTTTAAAAACAGAACAAATCTACATGAAATTTAGAACTGGTCATGGAATCAAGGCTGAGGAGTAAGCCAGTGTGTGTCCATTGACTTTATATGTTGGGCAGTGTTTCTCAATGTAAAATTTTAAAAACGTGTGTCTCATCATCAAAGAAATTATTGAAGATTTACTTCCAAAACTATATTATGAAATATTTCTACACTGTAACGTAACAGTGAATGTATTTTGTTAGAACCTTGTTCTCTATATTGTGCTTTCTTATCTCTCATTCTGTGCTTTATAATATTAAACAACAGAATTCAGATTGCCCTACCCAGGATCCTTAATTGGTCAAGAACTCAAGACAGGAAGACCAGCATGAATCTCTGAAATTTTAAGTAAGGTAAGGAATGTTTGGTATTTCTTTAAAAATGTAGTGTGATACAGTGACTCAGATTTTTTGAACAGACATTTTGAATTATCACTTTGCTAGGGATTATCTTAAATGGGATCTAGGTGATTCAAAATTGTTAAGAACATAGTCATATTTAACAAAATATTTATTTCTCCAATAGTCTTGGAAAAGAGCTGCTAATTTTTGTTTCGTATATAGTGGCCTGAGAAAGAGTTCATTGGAAAAAAGGCAATTTTTTTCCTAAGTCAGAGACTAAGCCAAACCCAAAATTCTTCGTTAACATTCTTCCATGCCTAATATAGTGCTGGGTATGTAGGTGGTAATTAGAAAATATGTTTAGAACAAGAACCAAAGTTTCCTGTGTATCGGAGACTTCAGGGCTAGTCTCACTGTGGAGGGAAAGTGGGTGAGGTAGCAGGGATGCAGAGATGTGGAAGAGGGGCTGGGGCTGCAGGCACTGCCATTACTTTTTGTCCTGTGACCCTGGAAAAATTACGTAACCCTCTGTACCTCAGTGTCTTGTGGTAAAGGAGGCATTACAAGGCCTTTATTATTTATGAAGGATTTGGAAATACTGTATGTGAAGTGCTTGGCACTTCTTATTAAGTGGGAACAACAATATTAACTTCAGAAGTTACTAGGGAAGAGCTTCCCTGAGCTAATGCCCTTTCAAATGCTTGAAGCAGGATCTGGCTTTACCCCAAGTTTTGGGAATAAGCAGCCTTGGCCAGTTCCTTTTCTGAAATCCCCACAGACCCCAAGTTAGGCTGACCCCAAAGTGCCTTGGTCATAGGGGAATTAATGGGACTTTTGGCCCAAAACACCAAATGGAGATCTTCCAAGGACAGGACATTCTGGAGCTCACAGTGTTTTCTATCATCTTCTCATAGCGGCTGGGGTCAAGGCAAAGCCAGAGGGCAAGTTGTCTAAGGATACCTAAATTCAAAGACATTGAAAGGCTTTAAAAAATTTGTGTGCTGTGAATAATATGTGTTGGCATTAGATTTAGATTTCTCTTGGCAAATTGGTTGATCTTGTTAACAGTACAGCTAACTTGAAAAAAAAAGAAATAAATCTATCAAGTTAAAAAAGTAATGCTTTCAAATTTATTTTAATGATTTTAATATTTTTTGTTATTATTTTAATTTTATGAGGTATGTCTCCAGCGAGAGTAGCTGCCCCCTTTTAAAGTTGATCCTTCCACTTGTGAATACAATTCTTGAAATACTGAGGGTCATATAATGGGCAAAGACATTTTCTAGTAGATTCCCTGGGGATGGGGTGGAATGTTTTCCTAAATTATTTTGGTTAGAGGGCAAGCATTTATTCAGTTCATCTCTGGATCAGCAGAACTGATTTCACATGGTGACTGACAAGGGAAGGTGGTAGAGAACACACTCCCCATGAAGCCAGAAGTTCTCATTTTGGCTCAGCTCTGGCACTAATTTGCTGTGTGACCTGGACAATTACCTAACCCTTGAAGCACACTCTTCTTAGTGTGAGACAGAGCAGTGTGGAGACTTCCTTTACAGGGCTGGCATTTAGGGAAAGTGAGATAAAGATGAAGATAAAGAAGGTGATTTATACATATAAATTATATATTCTCTATGATATAAAGATAAAAATACAAAGCTTTTTAGTTTCTAAAATTCTTTTTTTTTTAAGTTATGTGTATGAGTGTTCTGCCTGCATATATGGAAGCATAGTCGTGCATGCGATGTCCACAGAGGCCAGATCTTCTGGTGTCAAATCCCGCATAACCGGAGAAATGGAGAGTTGTTAGCTACCGTCTGAGTGCTGGGTCCTCTGTGAGAGCAGCCAGTGCTCTTAGCCACTGAGTTATCTCTCTAGCCACCAGTTTCTAAAATTCTTATGATACCTACTGATTTCTGAGACACTAACCAAGCTCGGAATAGTTAACATTTGCCATACTGTGTGTTGGCACAAATAATTCTGATACTATTGATGACTATTTTTTATAATGATGTTTTTAAAACACTTATTTAGTTTTATTTGTACAAGTGTTTTGATTGCTGTCCTGTTTACTGGTATGTGTGAGGTGCCCCTGAAGGCTGGAAGAGGACAGCAGAGCCCTCATATGGGTGCTGGGAACTGAATCTGGGTCCCTGCAAGTACAGCAAGTGCTCTTAACCTCTGAGTCACCTCTCCAGCTCCTGATAATGACTATTATTTACTGAGCAATCATTACTAGCCAGATTCTGTGCTAGACAGTTTACATTATTGTCATCATCATTATTATTCTTGCAGTGCTGGGGATTGAACCCAGGTAGTCATTGCTCACTATCTACCACCTAGCTATATTCCCAGCCCATCACATTGTTTTACGTCTTCACAGCAATCATGTTGGTATGTGAATTAGTTACTTTTCTGTTGCTGTGATAAAAACACGGACCAAAGCATCTTACAGAAGGAAGAGTTTATGTGAGTTTACCTACGGTTCCAGGGCTAAAGGTCCATAACGGCAGGAAGGTGTGGTCAAGGGGGTGGCTGGAGAAGAAAGCCGAGTGACCCCATCTTTAAGCAGACACAAGAAACAGAACAACAGGAAAACTGGCAAGACTTAAGAACTATCGAAGCCCACCCCCAGTGACGTGCTTCCTCCAGCAAGGCCAAACTTCCTAAAACCTCCCCAAACAGCGCCACCTGCTGGGACTGGGTGTGGTGGAACTCGTCTCTAATCCCAGCACTGGAGAGGCAGAGGTAGGTGGTGGATCTCTGTGAGATAGAGGTCAGCCAGATCAGCTGGGGCTACAGGTCTCAAAAAGACCATTAAAAAATAGTAAAGTAACATACACGAAAGACCCTTCCACAACCAACAAAGTAGCCAGCTTCTGTGTCTAGTAAATAAAACCAGTGTCTGCCTCAGGGTCATCATTTCAGTCCCTAGAAGCCTGCCCCAGGTGTGCTCTGAAAGAGTCTTCTTTTTCTGCCTTAGACACCATAATAAGGCAAATCCAATTTCTGTATTTCTCAGAGAACTCCTGGTATCCCCGGGGTACTAATTTCTGATTGGTAAATTTTTAGGAATTTTATGAGCCCATTAACATCACAAGTAATTTAAAATCAACTGCACTGGGAATAGTTATATCCCATAAACGGGCAAATGGTACACATTAGGCCTCACCTCCTGGCTCATCGCTAAACACTTACCTGCATATAGCTGTCCTAATGTTTTCTAATTTAGGGCCTTTTGCTACAGACCTACGGTAGTAAAGCAGCAGGTAACATGAGATCTGAGATCTGTTTCCACTGATGTAAATGTTGATGGTTTAGTGGCGTGACTGTCAGTGTTAGAGCTCTTATTTAGGGAGCACTGGGGACAGACAAGAACAGAAGGGGAAAGCCACTCTTGCGGCTAGTGTTGTCAACTTAACATGATCTGGAAATCACCTAGGAGATGGGCCTCTGGGCCTGACTGTGGGAGGTTATCTTGATTATATTAGTTGATTTGGAAGACTCACTGTGGACTGGACCATTCCCTGGTCAGGGGATCCTGGGCTGTATAAAACAGAAAGCCAGATGAGCACCAGCATGTAATTATAACTGGTTCCCTCCCAGTTGTGTATGTGATGTGACCATCTGCTTCAGACTCCTGCTGCCTTGATTTCTCTGCCATGATGGTCTACCCCCTTGAACTGTGAGTCAAAATGAACCATTTCTCCCTTGTATTGTTTTTGGCTGGGCATCTTATCACAGCTACAAGAAAAGTAACTAAGGCAGCCATTGAATAGCAAAGAGATTCTCATCTTTTATACCCTAAAGATATCTCTTGGGACATTACAGTTGGAAAAGAGAAGACTGAGATAGTTTTTAGAGCGAGGAAGCCTCAGTCATCATCCCCGGTTGCTGACTGCATTAGCAGCAATGCCCCTGAGGAATGGGCTTGCTCAGGTGAGGCCTTTGAACACAGTTCTTTCACCTAGGCTGCCTGCTGTTCTAGCCTGAGCACCCTGTCATTATCCATGACTCCATCCAGGCCATCATTCTTCCCCTTTGCCACACTTGCTAAGGAGATTATCAGGGACTTTGGAGGCCTGGAAGCAGCCAGGGTGTGTTGATACATTCAGCACCCAGTAATCACTTGCTGAACTTCTGAGTGAAGGCCAAGAAGGGACTGAAAAGACTTCCTGGGATGGTCTTAAAGAAACCACGCCCTTTACCAGCTTGATTGTCTTTCTTCTGCATCTGGTTACTGCATAGGGGACATGACCACATGAACTGCTTTGAAGGTTTGCATTCATCTCCTGTCACATCTTTTTTTCTAATAAATGACTAGGATTACAGATGATGAAATTATGTCTGACTCCAGTGATGGGAGTGTGTGTGAGTGTGTGTTTGTGTGTGTGAGGGAGTGTGTGTGTACTGCTAAGCTGTCTTATTGAAGTCCCACCATACCAGGGACCTCTGCTCTCTATGTGGCCTTTTATTTGCTTGGGTACAGGCCGAGGCAATATAGAAAGATGAGAAGAGTCTCTACTTCCAGATACCCCAGCCTGAAGTGAAGCATGCCAAGGAATGGCACACAGTGGGAACAAAGTTCTGGTTAATTTGGTTTTTAATTAGGAAAAGTTCTTCTTTATGTCCATCTCCGGAATATCTCTAGGAAACAGTACTTGCCAAGTCCATGGTCATGTTGGGGCATTGTGGACGGCCCTGAGGTGCAGACTATGAGGGAGATCAGGATGGACACAGGCTGTACAGCCTTTTGCCTTATTGTTTAGGCTGAGTAATAGCTACCACATGTGCTGCAGAGGCCTTGCCATGCCTGGAGGGCTTGGTCCCTGCTCTTAAAGCAAGAGCTCCAACTACAGCCAGGCTGCAAGTGACATGACATGCTTAGCAACCCTAATATCCTCTTACTGGATTCTCTGACTCAGAACATACAGACAGGATGTGATCTCAGCTCCTCAAATACCTTCCATGCACATGGGCAGTCGCATGCTTCCTCCAGTTTAATTGGAGTGGGAAAAAATAAAACCATGTGTGCATAAAAGACCAAAAGGAGTCTCCTGATGGGGGATCTGTGAGTCTGCATATGTATATATGCATATTTATGTGTATGTAGATGTGGGGGCCAGAGACAATTTTGGGTGTTATCCATAATGAGTGTCCCTGTCTTTTTAGACAGGGTCTCTTTCTGATGGCCTAGGATATACAGAATAGCATAGGCTAGCTGGCCACCAAGTCCCAGCGATTTGCTTGTCTCTATCTCCTCAATGCTTTGGTTACAAGTATACCATTATGCTCAGCTTTAAAAAGAAATGCGGGGATCGAACTCAGGTCCTCATGTATATATAGCAAGCACTACCTACGGAGTTATCGCCCCAGCCTCTTGTGGTGGATCTTGAGAGCCCTGGAGAGCTATACCGGACAGTTCCTTCTTCTAGACTTCAGTATTTATCAGGGATGCCGTCAATGTTTCGTCTCCTCCCTACTGTGTGAAGACACTGGAGACACCATGCATAGCACTGCTTCACCACATCCAGCTTTTTCTGTCAAACCAACTCTCCCTTGCCCATCCATTATGATCGGCACCATCCCATCTGCTTACCCATCATGTCATCTTTCCTTTCTCCACCATGCCTTTTCTGATGTCAGTTATTCAGTATTCTCGTAGTTTACCTCACACATGAAGTGAGTTCCTCCAACCCAGGGATGATGTTATCCTTGCTGGAAAGACCTGTATGTTCTACTAGGACATTCTTGAGGATACAGCTGTTATCAACACCCTATCACCATCATCTCTTTCAGCACATCCTTTATACCAGGTACTGTGCTAAGGCCTTACTCCATTTACCATTCATGATAACTTTCAAGGTAAATGTGACTGTCATCCCCAATCTACAGATGATGAGACTGAGAATCAAAGCGATAAAGTCACTTGTCAAATTCTAAAAGCTTTTGCTTCGTTTTAATATCATAACCAGGACTCTTAATCTTGATAATATGTAGTCTTCCCCATTCAAACTCATGTTGCACATTTGGTGAATGTGAGTTATCCAAGACTAGGAGGAATTTTGTTCCTGAGATTAAAGACTCCAACACTTAAAAATACTTTATTATTTTATTTTATGTTTATGAGTATACTGCCTGTATGTATATAAGTGCATCCATGTTCTGCAGTGCCAGAGGAGGGTCAGAAAAGGGTGTCAGATCTCCTGGAACTGGAGTTATGGACAGTTGTTAGCTGCCATGTGGGTTCTGGGAATCGAACCCAGGTCTTCTGCAAGAGCAGTCAAGTGCTCTTAACTGCTGAGCCATCTTTCCAGCCCTCCAACACCTATTTTTATAAGTAGTTGAGAAAACTGAAGTCCAGAGAGACAAAAGACTTGTCTAGATCCTGAAGTAAGTTAGCAGACTCTAGACTTGAGCACCATCCAAGCTCAAGTAGACTTGAGCTCTACTAAGCATGCATCCTTCCTTTGTGGTCTTGAAAATTTTTTCCTCGCTGGTTTCAAAGTTCTATACCTTACTCCTTAATTCTAGTATTAGTTCTTTCAAGATGGAAGTCATCTATTGAAAAAAATGCTCCCAAGTACGATGTAAGAAGGAGCAGATAAGTATGAAAAGAAAGTAAGCAACCAATCCAGTTGGTATGGGGCAGATGCAACTGTTTATGTGGTGGTCAGTGAATGAGAAATACAGGAGAGGCTGGCAGTACCTGGCACCAAGCAACTAACTCAGCAAGCACTGCTCATGTGACTGAGTGGATGATGGATGGAACAGTGTCAAAATGAGTAGAGCTGAGTTTGAACTGGAGAATACTTACAGGAATATGGACGAAGTTTTGCAACAAAGGAAAAAGACCCAGCTTTGAATGCTGCTGACAGACTGGTCTTTAAAGAAAATTACAACACACGCGAATGAAGCTATGAGTCACTGCAGAGGAGTTATTGAGCCTGACAACCATAGTGAAGACAGCAGCAATGATTGCCGACTGTTCAAGGAGAGGACTCCACATCTGCTCAGCACTCCTTGCTTGGTCCACCTCTGCCTCCTTGGCCAGTGAGATGCACTTCTCTGTCAAGTGGTGGCCTCTTGTGTTTGGCATTATTTATTGAAGGGCAGTGAAGTGCCAGGTGTTTTGGGCTTGCTGATGTACAATATTATCTATATTAGTGCTTTTCAAACTTTAATGAGCATGTGAATCACTTTAGCCTCTTGTTAAAAGGATGCTTCTAATTTAATAGGCCTTGGGTGGAGCCCAAGGTTTTGTATTTCTAACACATTACCAAGTGTTGCTGCTGTGACTGTCCTGAGCAACCATACATGGAGTAAAGTTCTAGATGATCCGTGGGAAAGTGCTGGAGAATGCACTAGAAAGCACTCTTCTCTGATCAGGGATCCCCACCCCAAAGCCCAGCTTTCCAACAATGGACCAAGGGGATTCTTAGACACTTCTCTGGAGCCTGACTGGATTTGGGGGTCTTGGAGATATGATGTAAAAAAGGGCAGAAAACATCAAAACTGCATCTAAAATCCACATAGGGACTGATTGGCTCCTGAGTCAGAGACTCATGTTGGTTCCTAGGACCTAGCACCTCCCCAGTGATATAAATGGATAAAAGAGAAGGGAGGAGGCTTTAAAAAAACAGTGTGTTTATGCCACATCTTGTTAAAATGACTTCCACTTTCAGCATTAAGAACAAGGCTGAAAAAGAACCTATGTAATTAGAAAGCTATCTCAAAGGGCAGACATTATCTCTGAGGCATACTACTTATCAAGGAATAGTCCCATCAGAAACCCTTGGTACTTTTAAATTTTTTACACAAAAGTGTGGAATAGTTTATTATCAATATAAACAGAATGATGTGATATCTCACCTTTTGTAAGATTTTATAGTCTGCAATGCACTTTAAAATAGTTTTATTGAGCCATAATTCACATATCATAAAATTCACCCTTTTAAAGTGTTATTTGTACTGATTTTACAACCTACTTTGCAAAGCTTGGCTCCTATAGTAGATGAGAAAAGGCAAGTTAAAGGGTTTGGAGGGAACAAGAGACAGATGGGTAGGCAGTGGCAAGATGACACTCGTGGTAAGAGATGAGACAAAAATAATCTCAATAGAAGTAGAGTGAAGTTATCCGACAGCTATTAGTTATCCAGACATTTTAAATTCACTGAAAATATTTTCTGGGATGTTCCAAAACACCCCAAGAGGATGACCATGTACAGTCCAGTGTAATGATACTCACAAGGGTGTCCTTGTGTCAAGGAAAGGCTATTCTGCCCAATATATTCTGATTTAAAAGCCAGGGATACCTGTGATCCATTAACATGTGTTCTGTTTAAGTGACAGTAGTAATGTTAAAAAGAACTTTTAGATACTTTATGGAGAATGTCTTCAACTCTCTCCACAGTGAGTCAGTCCAGGGGGATTCCAGAAAATTGGTGTTCTATGGGTTGAACAATGTGTGTGATCCCAAGCATACCATGTGTACCTGGCTCTGGCATGAATGAAAGCATCCAGATTTCTGGGGCACATCTTTCTCCTATGAACAGTGCCCGTTTCTTGTATTTTTAGACCTGGTATCTCTCCCAATCGTAAACCCTAAATCCTTCTGGAAGACGATCAGAATGGTTCTGCCTTTGAGTTGCAAAACAAACACTGGGAGATTTTTTTCTATCAGATTTTCCTTTGGTTTAAAAAAAATCTGAAACTCATTTGTTCCTCTGACCCCCAGCTGTATCAGATGTAAGTGTGTGAGGACATATAACTCCAGGATGCCATTGTCTAGAACTCTTAATTCTACTTAGTTGGGTAACTCTTTCTCTCTCTCTCTCTTTCTCTCTTTCTCTCTTTCTCTCTTTCTTTCTTTCTTTCTTTCTTTCTTTCTTTCTTTCTTTCTTTCTTTCTTTCTTTCTATACATTTTCTAGTTTCCTTCTGTGAGGGCCTGTACCATTACAATATTAGTCAAGCCACTTTCTGAGCTTTAGTGACCTCACTTATAACACAAATGACAGTACTTGTCCTGGGCACCCTTCAGGGTTAGCATGACTGGTAATAATTAAAATAAATAGAAAAAAATGAGTGCTGAGTCTTGGTACATTTTAGGCACCATGTGAAAGGCATTGTGTCTATTAAGCTTTCCTTAGAGTGATAATTGGAAGTCAGCATTGTTATTATCCTGGTTATGGTTAATCTTGGTTGTCAACTTGCTATACCTGGGCAGAGGGAGACTCAGTTGAAGAATTTTCTCTGTCTAACTGGCTCAGGAGCGTGTCTGTAGGGCATTTTCTTGATTGCTGATTGATGTAGGAGGGCCCGGTTTCAGGTGGGCCCTTAGGCATATTGGCCTGTGCTGTACATGAAAGGTACCTGAAAGTGAGCGTGGCAGCAAGCCAGTAAGTGGCATTCCTCCATGATTTATGCCTCAAGTTCCTGACTCCCTCAAGGATGAACTGTAACCTGTAAGATGAAAGAAATCCTTTGTCATGGTATTTATTACAGCAACAGAAAACAAACTGGAATAATCCTCATCTCACAGATGATGATGCAACTTCAGCTCAGAGAGCTAATTGATCCAAGACTGCCATAAGTAAGAACTGATGGAGGTGGAATTTGAAGGTAAGTATTTTGAAACCAGAAATTAAATGAGATAATCCTTAAAAATATATTGCAAAAGCTTATTTTTATAGACATTTAGAAATACATAATATAGTATACATATAGATTTCATAAAGGAATTGCATTATACATATAATTTCTAGAATTATTTTATAGGTCCACATCAGAATCCACCTCTTATCTTCATCTTCCAGATTCAGTCTTTCGTTTGAGCCCTTTCGTTTGTCAGGCCCTAGTTGATTTTCTGACCCCTGTAGACTCTTTCAGTGCTTTTTCTGATCATGCTAGACCACAGCATCTTTAAACACAGGATTTGGGAGATCCCTTGTTGGAAACTGTATTACTTACTTTTCTGTTGCTGTGATAAAATACCATGACCAAGGCAACTTGCTGAAGAGTTTGCTTGGGCTTACAGTTCCAGAGGGATAAGAACCTATTGTGGTAGGGGAGGCATGCAGCAGTCAGGCATGGTGGCTGGAGCAGGTAGCCGAGAGCTCACAACTTGATCAAAACACCAAGCCGAGAAGGCAAACTAGAAGTAAGGCAAGGCTACACCCACGCAAAGGCCACCCCCAGTGGCCTGCTTCCTCCAGCCAGGCCACACCTCCTAAACCCAGTGGCCTGCTTCCTCCAGCCAGGCCACACCTCCTAAACCTCCCAAAACAGCACCACCACCTGGGGACCAAGTGTCCAAATATGTGAGCCTATGGGAGACATGTCTTATTCAAACCACCACAGACTTGGTCTTTGATATCACGTATTCTTTGCTTGGTCATTTGTATTGGCCTGAACCCTCACTGTGTAGTATCATTTCTCTTTCAGTCTTTGGTTAAGGCAGGATCCAGAATGTTTTCACTTGGAAATGCTGCCCGTTTGTTCCTAGGATCAAAATGACACAAATTAATACCACCCAGCCTTCCAATGGCTATTATTTTTCTTTTCCTGAATAGTAACCCCCTTCCAATGACCATCTCAGTCTGAAAACTGCAGCCTGCGTGGTATACGCTGCCCCAGTTCTGCCCTGCTATATGTAAAGTGCAACACCTCCAACGGCCACTTGGATAATCTAAGGACTCATGAATATTTTGTTTTATGTATAACCTGTCCCTTTAATTCTCATTTCTATTGGTCTGCTTACCCTACACAGGGGGAAAAATAAACAGCAAAGCTTAGCTTTCTCCTGGCTACTTCCTGTTTCTTTTAATGGTCAATTCTGGTTGTCCTTCCCCTGCTTTGTGACTCAGTCCAAGAACATCTTTGTGTTATCCAAGTTGATCCAGCTTGTACACAGAAATTACTTTTTCCCGTCCCTATATTTCCCACAGATTAACCCAGACTCCCAGCCTGGCTTTCTTTTTAGAACCAGAGTCAAAGGATCTGTGGTAAGAAATATACTTTTGTTTCTTCTTTTAGTCCTTTTTGACTTCCACTCATTAAAATCTCTGGTTACATTAGTCCTTTGCCAGGCAGCATCCATATAAATCTCTGGCATGACAGATTCTGATCCCACTGCTACATTCATCATGAAAGGATTCCATCAGCTCTGCACCTTTGTGGCTTCCCTCCACACCCGCTGACTCCAAGTTCTGTCCCTTCCTTCCTCTGATACATTTGCTTTTCTGACAAAAGTTAGGAAGGACTGGTCATAAGCACATAGCTGGAACCGAGGTATCCAGGGTGACAGCATCTCTTGCTCTCTAATCAATAATTCATTTTTAACCAGTGTGTTTGAGGAAATTGAGACTTGGCCTTAAATAGTTCCTTTATAAGAAAAGAAAACGAATGTAAGTCTAAAACAAAATACAATTTGGGACACAGACCAAACAAAACGAAAGCATCTAACTGAGCGATGAAGGCTGTGTAAACTTATTTATGATTCAGTGCAGTTGCTTTTGCAAGAGGCAAGGCATGGCTCAAGTTTTGTTTTGAAATGTATCTGTATTACATAAACATAGTCACCATGGCTTTTGACTTGTCGTCGTCTGAATGGAAGTAACCTAAAATTTTACATAATTTGAATCCTGTGGTTTAATGGAAAGCAAAGCCCATAAGGCAAGAGCTCTTAGACTCTTTAGCACAGGAAGTAAAATGCACAAAGAAGATTGTACTCATAAACACGTAAACATGTCCTGCTTTCTTGTGAGGAGAACTTCAGGAATGACTCACCAGCTTCAAATATCCAGGGTTCCTACAAGGAACATACTTTGCTCCACCCCTCAAAATGCCTCTTTTGCTGTCGGGCCATTTCTTGCTTTTTCTTTCTCCCAAGCCCTTGTTCTTTCATTGTATATATAAAAGCAGATATTCTTTCTCTCTGCACAGAGCAGACTCCACCTGCCTCCTCCTCAGCAGAATTGAAGTCCTCTCTATAAAATAGGTACAGATTTATTTTCATGGCAGTGAGAAGATTAATTAATCATACTTCTATTGACATTTCTGCCTTGAAGGATCAAGATTTCTTTAATTACGTCCTTTTCAGGAAGAATTTGCTAAGACAGGCCCCTGTTTATGAAATAGAAGGTTTGGAGACGATAAAGACCAGTATTCTCTTTTGATGACCATAAGAATGGCAAGACATGTTATTTAAGCAGTGCAAAAGGAAGATAGAAAGTCAGTTGTCAATTTTGTTGACAAAGACATGTTGAAGTAGTTTGTTAACTTTTTCCCTGTCCTAAGAGTGCCAGAATTCAATCTGAAGTATATTTTACACATTTACCTGCACATAAACATCCAAGTATTGCTCATCTTTGTTGTCACGGCATTCGCTGGGTATGAGTTCCCTCTGTAGGACCTCTAGGTTAGAATTTAGTTTGAAGAAGGAGATTGTGGGCTTTTCTTAGAGGGAGAAAAGTATCTTACATCAAAGGTTACATGTGCTAAGTTTTAAGGAGTCTTTATGATGGGTGTCACACCTCTGATACTTTGGATGACTTAAGAACTTTGGCAAGGTTGCTATAAATGTATTCAGTCACATCCATCATGCATATTCCTATACCTAGAAATAGGTTTGCACCAAAGAAAGGTATTTTGTCATTTTGGGGACACTCACTTTTTTCTCTCTTGAGCAAATTGGATTGTCTCATACATAGACTAGGCCTCTTTGGCCTTGGCTTTCTTTGATTTAGCTGATCTTAATAATAGGTAAGATCAGTTTCTAACATATTTATTTGTTGTCTGTTAAGGATCTGCCAAGAAAACAGTTCATTCACAGCAAAATCTGCATACAAGGTTGTGTGTTGACGTAGCATTTAATTCCCCATCTCCTTGTGTCCCTATAGTTATGTCTGAGATACTATGGCTCATTCAGTTAACACATGCTCTTTCAAAATCCAGTTTGACAAAGAAATCTATATTTGAAATTTAAAAGCATTGGAAAGTATAAAATCAATAGCTCATACTTTCTTGCAGTGCTATTATTTAGAAATAATTTAACAGGTATTGTTGAAGTAGTTTGATTTCTTTCCTGACTACGATTTCCTATCTGTCATTCTTGATTTTCTATTTTGGTTTTATTTGGCATCGTTTATAGTCTACCAAAAGAAAATCTCGTTTAAATATATGTGTATCTATCATCTATCTATCTGTGTCAAGTAAGCAGAGGGGAGCTATTTGGGGGAAGAAAAAGAACCAAGAAGAGCTAGAGAGGAGGAACTGGAAGGACAGTAAGGGGTGAATACAAGCAAGGTGCATTATAATATACATATGAAAATCTCATAATGAAATTCATTATCTTGTATGTGAACTAAAATATTTTAAAATCTTATGGTAAAAATAAATGACATAAAAATGACTTTGGATTGCAGATTAGAGAACAAGAACATTTACAGATTGGAAAGCAACAGAGGTGTGGTTCTATATACCAACTGACTGCACAGCAAGGCTCTTGAATGGAATTTTTAACTTCTCTGGAAAGACTCAGGGTACAGTACTGAAGACCATAGCTGTCGACAACACAAGCACAGCTGTTCTGAGTAAGCCACTGACTCTGCTGAAGGCAGTGACCCTGTGTCTCAGGATTACCCATCTGGGTACCATTAGTCCTTCAAGATGAATAAAGCTTCCATGGTCAAAAATATTTGAGATACAAATTCACAAACATAATATTTCACGTTCTCCTCCTTCTCACCTGGAACAATTGAGAGCCCTCTTGCTGTGAATTTGATCATCTGTAGGGTCTCCAGTGACTGGTCAGAGGATGCTAGTGTCATGTTTTTGCAAAACTGCAAGTGAACATTTTCTTATTAGAATTTTATTCCTTAGTCCACAATTCTCTTACTTTTCCCCCTGAGCCCAAGGCTAAGAGGTCATTTCTGTGATATCAGTGGACTACGTCCCAGGTGAAATAGCATCAATAGCAAGGGCTAACGGGCAAGGGTCTGTGGGGAGGGGCTGGAATGGGGTTTTCATGTTGTTTCCTTTTGGGTTTTATTAAAATAGGACTCCCAATTATTTTTAATGCTCAACTTGAGTTCAAATATATGTCTGCATGGGACTAGAGAAATGGCTCAGTGGTTAAGAGCACAACTGCTCTTGCAGAGGACCCGGGTTTGATTCCCATCACCCACAGGACAGCTAACAATCATCCATAACTCCAGTTCGAGAGGATCCCATGCCCTCTTCTGACCTCTGCAGGCATTCATGACATGGGTGCGTCTACCTACAACCAAGTAATACACTCATACACAGTAAATACAAAAAAAAAAAACCCACAAACCTTAAAATAAAATATATATCTGTGCATGCCAAGGAAAATAAAAACACTCACAATTTCACTACTCAAGGAAAACTATGACCCAGTGTCCCCGTCCTGTTATCCTATATTATCTATATGTCATTAGGAGGAAATTTTTCTTTCTTTTTTTTTTAAGATTCTATTTTGTGTGTGTGTGAACATGTACATGAAGCCAGAGGAGGGCATCTGATCCTCTGAAGCTGGAATTACAGGTAGTCGTGAGCCACTTAATGGGTGCTGGGAGCTGAACTAGGGTCTTCTGCAAGAGCAGTACACACTTTAATCACTGAGCTACCTCCTTGACTCCATTTCTGATCTGCATATGTTGGAGAACAACCACTAATCCCAACACCGCTAGGTGCTTACCCCATCCCTCACTTGACTACTGGGTGGGATGGTACTGAGCTGGCAAGTTTGGGAGAAGAAATAAACATGAGCAGTACCAACTCCTTTCTGTTTGTTGACATGTGCTTCTTCTAAGGACATGTGTCCGTCTTGCCCCTAGTCACACAGCAAGCTCAGTGTTGGGTTTATGGGAGGTCTGTGGGGTCGCTCAGAGGTTAAACATTGTTGAGTAGGAGTTGAAGATCAGGGAATGCACTTTCTTATCCACAGTACACCAGAATTACTCGATCAGCCTTGCCAACAATGAAGGTGACAGTTGGGTCTTTTCTGCCTTCCCCTTGAGGACTGTCTCTAACCTGGATCAGACCTCAGTAGGGAAGAGAATTGGTGTGCCTGTGTGGAGTGGTGTGTTATGTGAATGTACAGTGCATGTGAGTGTGCTGGTGGACATGCCCATGAACACATAGTCAGAGGCCAGAGCAAGATATCAGGTGTCTGCCTCTATCGTTCTCTGCTTTTTTGGCTTGATACAGGATCTCTCATCAAACCATTTTGGCTAAATTGGGTGGTTGGTCTGTAAGCTCTGGGAATCTGCCTTTCCTTACACTCCAAGTGTTGGAGTTACAGGCGTATACAGACATGCCTGGGTTTTTGCATAAATGCTAATGATTCAAACTTAGGTCCTCAGGCATGCAGAGCAAATGCTTTTACCCACAGAGCCATCAACCCAGCACATCCTATCCCCATTCCAGTCTTACATCTTTCTCCTTCTTACCTTCTGGCATTTTTGATGGGTGGAGTCAAAGACTGGAGATGTAGTTTGTGCTGAAAACACTCCTATCTCTCCTTTGCTTGGAAATATCATTTATTTGCGCACTATAAAATAATTTTTCTTTGTTACTCGCAGGGGAAAGGCGTTTGGACTGATGGGGAGAACAGAAAATTTGGTGTGTTATCCCTTGCCAAGTCTTTTATTAAATTTCAACTTTTACAGTGAGAGGAATGAGGACCCAAATCACAGAGCTGTTCAGGGGAGACTGCCGGTCTCCAGGTGAGGCAGAGCGGCTGTAGGGCTTAGTGACAAAGTGTGGCACGGAACTTGAAAGGACCAAATCCAGTAGTATTTTTGGCTTTTCAAGGATTGGAAGTGAAATGTTGGCCGAAGTAATGGGGATTTGACTATTGGAAATGACGATCCTGCCGTTGCAGTCAGAGGATGTGGACAGGTAAACTGGGACAGAAAGAACCAGAGAGATGTTGAGACTGGACCTCTGCTGGGCTACCGAAGACACCTCTTTGGAAACTTCCTAAAATTACTGGGGAATATTTTGAGAAGGCTTGATTTCTAGAAATCATCTTGGTTGGGGTCAGGGCTATGACAGCCATCTATCTACCTGAGAAATAGTTAGTAAGCATAGACAATTGATGTCAAAATTAGTTTTAATTGTCAACTTAACACACCTGGGAAGAGAGAGCCTCAACTGAGGAAGTAACTCAATTGGATTGATCTGTTGGCATGTCTGTGGGGCATTTTCTTGATTGCTAATTAATTAATGTAGGAGGCACAGATGACTGTGGGCAGCACTATCCTTAGGAAGGTGGATCTGGGCTACATAAGAAAAGTAGTGAACACGTGTCTGGAAGTAAGCCAGTGAGCGGTAGTCCTTCTGGTCTCTACTTCAGTCCTGGACTCCAGATTCCTGCCTTGAGTTCCTGCCTTTGGCTTCCTTTGATGATGAACAATGAGTTATAAAAGTTATAAATCCTTTCCTCCCCAAATGACTTTTGGTCAGTGTTTTAATCATAGCACTAGAAAGCAATCTAGAACACCTAGTATTACTCTTGGCTTTAAGAATATCAAGATGTGGGGCTGGAGAGATGACTCAGTGGTTAAGAGCATTGGCTGCTCTTGCAGAGGACCCAGGTTCAGTTCCCAGCACCCACATAGCAACTAACAACCGTTCATAATTCCAGGTTCAGGGAATCTGATGCTCTCTTCTGGCCTCTGTGGGCATTGCACACATGGTTCACTTATATACATGATGGTGAAAAACTCATACACATAAACTAAAAATAAGAAAAGAATCTCAAGATAAACAAAAGACATCAAATTTTTCTTCTCAAGGAAATTTAATAGTGAAATTCAGGAGAAAAATTTGATTATCATTATTTTTATTAACTGGTAAGAGTCTGGGACATCTATGTGGCTCTCTGTATATTATATACATGTATGTATTATATCATGCATATGCATACACTTATATAAATGCATACATATATAGGACGTGTTTACATATGTACTACAAAATTTCAAAGTTATTACATCATAATATTTTTATAGTTAAATGTCACACTAGAGCAACATTTTAATTCTTTTATAATATTTCTTCAGTTTTTTTCTTCTTATTTTGAGACACAGTCTTTCTGTATAGCCTAGGCTAGCATTGACTTGCTGATCTTGCCTCAGTTTCCTGAGAGTGTGCTAACACACCTGGCTATACGATTCCTTAGCCAGAGTCTCCCTTCTATAAACCATCTCTTATGTTGAACATTTGCTGCATTGTAGTATCAGTTATGATGTTTTATTAGTGACCTGACTACAGCCTCATGCCTCATGGTCCCCAACACTTTCTCTATAATGCTTATGCGCAAGAATGGTCTTCTCAGTGACTGTTTATACTCTGGTATTTGGGTTCTTTGAGTGGCCCCTCTGTGTGTTGAGGAGTCCTGTCATCTCTTCCATTGCTCCAGCCCAGTATTTTGGGTGGTGGCTACATAGGTTCCTCATGGGGCCAGAGCTGTGCAGTGTCAAAGTGAGAACAGTTTTCTCTTCCACATGACTACTACTGCTCCTCAAAGTTCCCTGAATCCCGGGTTGTTACAGAGTTCAGTGAGATACATCTCTCAGTTTCCTGTCCAGCTCTTCCTCCTGATGCATGCCTCCATAGTACGGGTTGGGACAGAGATAATTACTTTCATTCTTCCCCAGCATCTTCTACCCTTCCAAGGCTGACCAGGGCACACCATCCCTCTGACTGGGCTGCTTTCTGGGCCACTTTTAGCCCTAGGCTTGCTTCTTTCCCACCCATGACAAATACATGGATGCTTCCTCTACTGTGTCAGTTCCCCAGATATGCTCCTGCTCCTTCTGAACCCCAGCAGTGAGCACAGCTCAGGTTGTCTTAAAACTGGTCTTAATTGTGTCCCCAACATAGTGAGAGCTTCCTGAATCCCAGCAATCAATGTCACATGGTAGCAGATGTCTCTGCTGTGATGAACTGATTAACTTTATATTAACACACACACACACACACACACACACACACGCACACACACACACACGGCTGTTCTTTTGAGCCAAAATTTCTTAAAACAAAATGTCTGTGTCCAATGCATATTTTTAAGTGTTTTCGTACATGTAGTAGTCACATTTGGAATGATACACAGTGGTAGACCAGGATGCCATGAACATCAAAGGCATGCAGAATACAGGAGAGACCATGTTTACTTTTGGGCAGAAGTGTTCTAGTGCATAGGAGACCAGCTCAGCTCCTCTCTTCCTTTTGTTAGAGGCCCTGTGATCTTGGCGGAAGTCAACACTTTTCTCTGCTTCATTTTTCTCACCTGTGGAACTTGACTGCAGACTTGCCCTGCTTGCCTCACAGGCTGGCTGCATCGATCAAACGTGATAGTGCCTGAGAGCACTTTTGTAAGTTCCGAGAACTTGGTCAGCGTAATGTGCTTTTATCGTTCTGGGCATTTGTGCATTAGCAACACATGCTCAGTTATGATTTATTGTTTGTTCTGATTTTCATTTCTCATCATCACATTCAGTTGGGGATAAGCACACATGTGCAATGCCCCATGTTGTGTCTGGAGAAGAATCTGAGATGGGTGAGGGGAAGACTTGTGGGTATCTAGCAGAGCTGGAGGAGGCCCAGGACTCCAAATATGCCATCTTGTGAAAAGGAAGCATCACTACTTCTGGCATTGATGGGTGCCCCACCATTTGCGGAGCTTCTCCCTGCCGTCTCGTGAAAGGAAGGATGCATTCGGGTGAAGATGGACTGAAGATTAATTCCATTTTGTCAGACAGGGAACAGGTTTTTCCAAAGAGCAGCCAGTGAATGGGCTAAGAAAGGCAAAGAAGATGGGTTGCCTTTTTCTTCTCTCTCTCTCTCTTTCTATTTTGTAAGAGCCCAATTTAGTGAACCAGGCCTTTAGTGGGATGTGTTTTAATGAGACATTCTGTGGCACATAAAGCACGATGGGCAATGTGAATTGCTTTTTGTGTTGAGTTTTTGGTGCCCACATTTGCCTGACTGCAGCTCAGTACTTGAGAGGGAGAGAGAGGAATAGAATGGAAAATGCTGTAGGCACTACAGAGGGCCCATTATCTCAAAATAATTCTTCCCTTTTAGAAAGTCACCGCAGCAAGGCTGGGGACAGAGAACAGATGTGGCTCTTAGTCAAGAATACTTAGAACCCAAACCAGAAATTCAGCTACGGGAATAGCTGTCAGCCAGGACGAAAGGCCATGCTGAGCAATAGTGTCTAGCCCCTCCAAATGCAAATGCTGTTGTTTGCAGTACAAAAGCCCTGATTTTTCCTTTAACAGAGCTTGTACTATTAAAATAGCATGTCCTGTGTGTAGTTGCCGCACATTCTTTCCATTTTTTTTTTTTTCTGTGTGAGTCAGAGTGCAGATTCTCAACAAGGCCAAAAAGAAAGAAAGCCATCTAATTTACATGGGCACAGAGCACCCACATCTGGATGGAGTTAGAGAGAGCGGGAATTACTCGCAGCATTTAAATATAGGCGTGCAGTATTTCTTTCTTTTGACCCTATGAGGCATTCACATATAATTCCATGAAAGCAAAACCTAAAAGTCCACTTCTTATCAAAAGGAGCTGTTGCTTGTATGATCAATACAGGAACTGACCCAAACCTGGATGATGATCATGAATAGCACGAGGTCACTGGACTCTCATCAGTCCCCATGGCCAGAATGAGATAGCACTGCTGAAGTCATGCTCCAACTCGCCATGTCTGTGCCAAGATACTGGTGGGATGAGATATGTCCCATATGGAAATCCCAAGAGTGGAGGTGAGCCGCAGATGCTTGGGAAAGCCCGGTGGAAGTCATCAGTGGCATCAAGCCTATGCCAGATAGGTCCTGTGGGCTTTATTACAGGCAGTGACAGAAGTGTCCAGTTCATATCAATGTGAGGAGAGGAAATAGGAATAGAAGAGAGTATGAACAGCTGATGTAGGAATCAGGAAGGCAGGGACGAGAGAAACGACTGTCCTCTGAAGTCAGGGTGCATTATTCCGAGTTACTGACATCTAAAAATCTATAGAGATTTCACAGATGAATAGTTATCTTCAATGTGGATTTTGGTGACATTATTAAAGACTTTTGTAATGAAACTGGTAGACAAATGAGATTATATTGTTAAAGGTGAACAAGATAGAAAAAATATTACTTTATAGTTTTGTCTCAAAATGATCTACAAAACATGAGGACAGGACTCGGCTCTGTGCTGTGCAGAATTCCATTCTACCTTTTCATGTTAAGATTTATCAAGTGACATATACTAGGATTTTAGGTATCTGGCTTTGGCTTCTCTTGGGCCTCCTGACAGTCTTCTGAAGTAACACCATAGCATGTCTTTGCCATTGGCTCCATCAGAATTCTTTCTAAGGAGGGTATCGATCTTAGGAATAGTACTGTAATGATGTAAAGGAAAATCCTCAGGCATGGGCTAACGGGTGAGAGGCAAGGCAAGAGAGGGCAAGCCTGCCAGCATTACATGTAGGTTGAAAGGGGAGAGAGTGTGGTGAAGGGGAGGAAAGCAGACAGTGGGGGCAGTGGGGATGAAGACAAGAGATTAGAAAAGCTTCCAGCACAGGGGCAATGAGACAGGGGAAGGCTTCCAACAGTAGACGACCAGTGAAGTTTCTTTGATGGCTGCACTAGGAATCTGGTCTTCCCTTGGCCATGGCTTCAGTAAAGTTTGCCTATAGAAACACAAATTTCCTTTGCTGAGTGGATTTGGGGAGTGCAAGAAACGGATGGAGTTTCATGTTGGGCTTGAGGAAACAGTGAATTGGGAGATAATATGTTAGTTAAAGAAATAGGAATTTCAGCAGACAATATGGAGAAGGCCCTTAAGTTATTATCAAATATTCATTCCTTCCCTTTCCTGTCACAACTGTTCAGTTCTTTATGGGAACATTGCTGTTCATGTACAAATGGCATTTCTAAGCCTTTTAAAATTTCTTTGTAAACATGTAAGTTAAGCTAGCTCATGGCATAGTGAAACCTGATATATAGCATTTCTAGATTATACTCTCAAAGGGAGCTAGTATGCATCTCACTGCCAATCTTCCCATTTTCACTGGATAGTAAATAATAGAAGAGATGGGATACCTACTTTGGACCCAAACATAGAATTCTCATTTTGAGGAAGATGGAGCCTCCTTAGCAGTCTTGGCTTGGCGATAGCAGGACTGTTACATAAATGAAAAACAGAATTTAAGATGCTTTAAGTTTCAAAAGCACATTTGATATAGCGTCAAAGAGAAAAACATACATAACCAATTAATGACACAGTACTAAAATGCCACTAACTCTAGAGTACATGCTCATCTCACAGCTGTTTAAAAATGAAAATTTGTGTCTTAAAGTCAAGAAAACATGGTTAAATTGTCTTTGAAAGTTTTTTTTATGTGTATGAGAGTATTACCTTCATATGTGTAAGCGCATCCGTGTTGTGCAATGCCCACAGAGGTCAGATGAGGGTGTCAGATCCCCTGGAACTGGAGTTACAGACAGCTGTTAGCTGCCATGTGGGTCCTGGGAACCCTGGAATCAAACCCGGGTCCTCTACAAGAGCAGTCAGTGCTCTTAATGGCTAAGTCATCTCCCCAACCCCTAAATTATCTTTGTAGAAGATTATTTATTTTTGTGTATAGGTGTCTGTATAAGTGTGTGTGTGTGTGTGTGTATACATAGGTATGTACACCTGGTAAATATATGCAGAGGTCAGAAGGCATCATGTGTCCCCCTCTACCACTCACTGCTTATTACTTTGAGGTAGGGTCTCTCTCTGAACCCAGAGTCCATGCTTTCTCAGCTAGGCTGCAAGACAGCAAGTCCCAGGGATCATTCTGTCTCTACCCCACTTGGAACTAGGGGTCCCAGGTTTATGCATAAAGCCCAGCTTGTTACATGGCTTCTGGGATCCAAATTCCAGTCCTCATGATTGTGCAGCAAGTGCTCTTGACTGCTGAGCCATCCTTCCATTGTCTTGTTTAAGCCATTGCACTTTGACTTTTGTCATGACAACAGCTTATGGTAATTCCCACCTAACAGAGAATTTGCCATTATATCACTATAATGAAATGCAAAACAGATGACACAATTGACTGGGTTACAAGAGGCAGAGCAAAACGTGGCAGACAAGAAAGCGAATGAATCTTATTCTACTTTGAAAAAATACTAAGCAAAAATGGTACTTATTAAACTTTGAATGACTATATGACACCAGATCTAGTGAAACTGGCCATAACAATTCAGAATGTTATGTTAATGTATTCTAGAAATTTCTTGCTACTCCTAGCTTGATGACATTGGGTTAGTCATAAAAGGTAACTTTTACTTTAAACAGGCTACTTTAGCACATGATATTGTGATAGCCCCAAGACTTCTCCATTTCCCCCAAATCTTTTGAGTGCAAATACTGAGAGCCAAAGCAGAAGCTAAAATAAGATTAAGGATAAGATTAAGGATGCTAGTGTTCCACACATGTTATTTTAGATAATACCAAAGAAGAAGATGAATAAAGAGGAAGAGGAGGAGGAGGAGGAAGAGAGAAAGAGGAAGAGAGAGATTAGTTAAACCGTAACTCTAGAGGTTGGAGAGGTTAAGAGCACTGTCTGTCCTTCCAGAGAACATAATCACCTATAACTCCAGCTCTAGAGGATCCAATACCCTCTCTGGCCTCTACAGGCACCCATACACATGTATGCATACACATGCAGACACACACATAAACAAAGATAAAACAAATCTTAAAAAAAAAAAACCCAATTCTGATGAGAGTGGGTGCATTCAAAGTGAGATGGCTGTAGACAGAACAATTCTGTTTGGATGAATTCTTTGGCTACACTTATACGTAGAACCAACTACACCCAAATAATCAGAAGTTAAAAAAATATTTTCAAGAAATTTAATTGCCAATGAAACCACAATTATTCTTTCTGAAAGCCTGCAATTCTTCCTTGTCTAAAAATACTCCAACTCCAACTCCAACCCCAAATATGCTGCAAGAATGAAGGGTTGCAAAAACTCCGAGGGTCTCAGGAATGATGTGTTAAAGGGAAAGGAAGAACTTCTCAAAGAGATCAAATTGAGGGACTCATCCACTCATGGTGACTTTGGTGACTTACACAGACAAATGACTGTTGTGGGTTTTTGTTTACCTTTCCAAATGGGAAGTCCATTTATTTCTTTTAATTTTTAAGTTAGTATACAAGGTAAAGACATCTTCCTACATATCTGTCATTAGGTGTGTTCTTTTTCATGTATGTCATTTATATGTTCTTACATATCTTCCTCACTTACTACCTTGCTGATCTTCAAAAAGTCCCCTTTCTGCTTTTATTTAACATGTTTTATTTAACGTTATTACCTGCCCCCAATCCTTTTGATCAATTCCTCCCCTTTCATGATTTACGTTCTACATTCAGGGTCTACAAACATAGACATACACACATACAAATTTTAATCTAGATTCTGCATATGAAAGAAAGCATGCAGTGTTCTCCACTTTAATGTGGTTTATTTAGTTAGTTTATGCCTCATCAGTTCCACCCATTTTCCTACAAATGTATTATTTCATTTTTATCTACAGATGAATAAATTTATTTGATGTATATGTACCATATTTACTAATTTCCTTGTTTATGAACATTTAGGTTGGTTTCATTTCTTAGCTACTGTGGCACTGTAAACATAGATGCAAAAATGCTTCTGTGGTAGGTTGAATTAGAGTCCTGTGAGTGGTATGTATCAATCATATGGTAGTTAGTTAGTTGTGTTTTTGTGAAACCTCTATACTGACTTCCAAAGTGATGGCACAGACTCATATTCCCACTAGCATTGTATAAGTGTTCCTATTTATCTACATCCTCTCTAGTATTCATTGTATTTTGTTTTCTTGATAACAGCTATTTTGATGGAGTTTTAAAGTAATTAAAAATTATTTTATGTGTCTGAGTGTGTTGCCTGCATATATGTAACTGCACCCATGTCATTCAGTGCCTGCTGAGGCCAGAAGAGGGCATCAGATTCCCTGGACCTGGAGTTAACAGATGGTTATTAGGCACCATTGGGTTCTGGCATTTGAACCTAGGTCTTCTGCAAGAACAGCCAGTGCTCTTAACTGCTGCTGACCCACCTCTCCAATCCCTCAAAGCAATTTTAATTTGCATTTCTCCATGGTTAAGGATATTGAACACAATTTCAAATATACATTGACTATTTGAATGTCTTCTTTATATAAAGCTGTTCAGTTCATTTGCCCATTTATTTATTGGAAAATTTGTGGGTTTTTTTTTTTTGTGGCTAATGGTTCCAGTTCTTTATATTATCTAGCTATTAATCCCTTGTGGGAGGTGTAGTTGGCAAAGATTTTTTTTCCTCACTCTGTAGACTATCTCTTCACTCTGTTGATTGTTTCTTTTGCTGTGAAGAGCCTTTAATTTCATATAATCCCGTTGTCAATTGTTTGGATTATTTCTTCACTATTGGACTCTTCTTCAAAATTTCCTTGCCTCTGCCTATGACTCAAAGTGTTTTCCTCCAGTAGTTTCAGGTCATATAGTAAGGTCTTTGATCTATTTTGAACAGATTGTTGGCCAGGGTGAGAGATATGCATCTAGTTTCATTTTTCTGTTTGTGAAAATCCAGTTTTCTCAGAATCATTTACTGAAGATGTTATCTTTTATCCAGTATACATTTTTGACAGTTTGAAACATTTAGATAGATGTAACTGCATGGGTTTACTTTGGGTCCCCTATTCTATTACGTTAGTCTGCATGTCTGTTTCTGTCCCGGTAGCATACTGTTTCTGTTATTATGACTCTGAAACATCATTTAAGATCAGCTAAATGAGGATAGTATTAAACAGACTTCTAAGGATTTATTGTTATACCCATACATTAATGCATCTCTTAACTCTTACCAGGGAAACTTCCTGCAGCAGATGGCGATTAACACAGAGATCCACATCTGGTCATTGTGCAGAAAATAAGAGATTGTGGAGTGCTTGACCTTAAATGGGACACCTGTGTCATATCTTTTCCTCCCAAGGCTCAGGGATCATTGTGGAGGAATGGACAGAAAGATTCTAAGGGCCAGAGGTGGTGGATGAACACAAGGAAACTGTTTTCTGAACATAACATATGAACCCACAGTACTTGTGGCAGCATGCACAAGACCTGTGCAAGCCCAAGCCATTCAAAAACACAGTATGGTTGGGGGAGGTGGTCAGGAAGCCCCAGCCCGCGCTGAGGAACTATTGACAATTGATGACTGCTGGAGAAGGAGAGTCAGTCTTCTTTAAGGATGTGATGCTGAGTAGGTTGGCCAGGATCCTGGGGGTGAACCCACACCCATATTTGAGGAGCACAAATTAGACTCAATAGGCCTTAAAAATAATAACAGAGGAAACGAAGTTGGGGAGGATGTAAGGCGAGACACAAATAATGGAGATGGGGAAGTGTGTCTGAATGTGATTAAAATAAATTGTATGAAATTCTTAAAGAATTAATAAAAATGTTTTTCAAAAAGATCAGGATTGCAATACCTTTACATTTCTCTTTATGTTTAGGTTTGTTTTTGCTACTTGGAAAAGCCCAACATCTTCTTGATGAATTGTTGTCTTTATTGATAGGTCGTGGTCTTTTAAAACATCTCTTCTAATTTTGGTTAAGCTCATGTCAGATTGTTCTCCGCTTCCACTCAGTTGTCTGGATAGGTGGCTACCAGCCTTTAACTCTCAGTAGATGGATATCTTTGTCAGTGAGGTGTGTTTCTTGGAGACAACAGATAGTTGGATCTTGCTTGTTAATTCAGTTAGGTAGCCTGCATTTTTTTGTTCATAAATTTTCATGTAAGGACATTATTGAGAGGTGCTTACTAATTCCTGTAAATTTGTTGGCTGTACTTGGTTAGTTGAATTACTGTTTGTTCTTTACATTCTTCTCTCTTAGCTTCAGAGGTTTTCTGGTTTGTTGTGCTGGACATAGCAGATTTCTGGCTAGCTCTCCTTTTCTTCATTTCTTCTGCTTATGAAATTTACTCTCTTCTGTGCTCCTATAATTAATAATCACTTTCTTCTTCCTCTGAGTCCAGTATTTATTTAAGTATCTTCTGTAGTGTCGAATTGGTGGTTATAAACGGTCTTTGTTTATGCTTGTCTTGAAATGTCCTTACATTTCCTTCAAGCTTGAAAGGTACCTTTGTCGGATATAACAATCTTACTTGGTATTTATTTAGTTCCAGGGCTTAAAAATACATCTTTCATGTTTTCCTGGCTCTTAGGATTGTTGATGCTCTGATATGTTCATTTTAGTAGATGAGTTGTTGTTTTTCCCTCATAGCTTTTAATATCATTTCTTTGTGTTTTTGACTTCTTGACTATTCTACTTTGTGGGAAGTGTCTTCTGTGGTTACATTTATCTTACCCGCCTCTTATATTTTATGCTCATTTCTGTCTATCGATTTGGGAAATTTTCGGCTGTAATTTCATTGATCTTCTCTTTCTATCCCATGAGTTTTGAGGTCTGGTCTTTTGATTATATTCTAGACCCCGTGGCTGTGGTATTCATGCTGATTTAACTTTTCTTTGTCAGTGTTTAAATGTTGTATTTCCTCAACCTTGTCCTCCATTCCTGACTTCTTTCCTTTACTTGATTAAGCTTATTGGTGATGATTTCCATTGTGATTTTTCTATTTGATTCACTGAACTTTTCATTTCTAATATTTTTCTTTTCAAAACATTAGTTTCTCTGTTGTATTTTCCGTTCACATTGCTAACCCTTTTCTAAACCCACACGGCTAATATTCTTGTTGATATTCTTGTGTGTGTGTTGCTTAATTTCTCCATGTCCTTAATTGAGTTCAACCATCTGTTTGAGGCCATTGATCATTTTTATTAGTAAACTTTTGAAACATTTTTTAATCCTGTAACTTTTTTTCCTTCTTTTTTGAGGTAGGATCTCCCTGTAGTCAGGGAGGCTTCCAGATGGCCTCTCTGCATATACCAGGCTAGCCTTGATCTCACAGAGACCTTCCTGCCTCTGCCTCCTGAGTGCTGGGATTAAAGGCGTATGTCATCATGCTTTCCTAATTCTATAATTAAAAAATATATTCTATTGATGTTTTCAGAATTCCATCAGTGTGTTTCAATCATATTCAGACCCCTTCTCATCTCTACCCACAACTTACTTCTCCCCAACTTCATGTCCTCTATTATTGTTTTAAAAGGCCTATTGAGTTTAATTTGTTCCCCGAATGCTCTTGGGTATGGGTCTATCCCCTAGAACCTGGTCAACCTACTCAACATCACACCCTTGAAGAGAACTCAACTGTTCTTCTCCCAGCAGCTATTAATTGCTGATGGTGCCTCCGTTGGGGCTGGGGCTTATTGTGTACCTCCTCTGTCTGTGCTGGGCCTTTGTTTGTCTTGAGCTTGTACAGGTCTTATGGATGTTGTCACAGGTGCTGTGAGTTCGTATGAGCAGTTTCCTTGTATTCATCCACCACCTCCGTCTCTTATAATCTTTCTGGCCCCTCTTTCACAATGATTCCTCAGCCTTGGGAGGAGAGGGTGTGATATAACTGTCCCATTTTAGATGAGCTCTCTGCAGTCTTTAATTCTCTACATGTTGATCAGTTATGGATCTCTGTGTTAATGACTATTTGCTGCAAGAAATTTCTCTGGTGAGAGTTGAGAGATTCCATTCATCTATGGGTAAGTCATTAGGAGTTGGTTTAATACTATGTCCATTTAGCAGAATAATAGTAGATTCTTCCCTACAGTTTGTGACCTGTCTAGCCATAGGTTCTTGACTCATATAGAAGTTGATTTACTTCTATAACATTCACATCACTATTGCATGAGTGGGTATATTTTGCTAGGCCAGCTGTTATTGTAGATCACAGGATCCACAGCTGGGTAAGGCTGATGGCTGATGATTACTTTTCTCTTCTGATAGTATACCTATAACCTTCTAGCCCTGTGAAAGCTAGTCAGTAGAGATGAAGCATTGAGGTCAGTACTAGCTGATTTCTCTGGTTTGTTCTGCAGCTTACATATGTAATGTCTTCAATGATAGGATCCTATTGTCAAGTTATAGAGGGCAACCAAAAGCAATGGCAATAGCCAATAGTGTTTCAGGGTCTATGGAATCCCCTTGCCAACAATTTCAAAAGGAGTCCATTCTTGGCATTGGGGTTTTATTTGCTAACCCGTGGTGTCTGATAGTGACATTCTCTCCCCATTATAAGGCAACTATTTAAACTTATTTTTATATTGTATATATTTTAAGAAGCTTCTATAGTAGTATGTTTCCATATGACTTTTCCAAAAGGCCTTTAGTGTTAGCCACTGCCCCCTTCTCGCTCCTCTGTCCTGCTCTCCCATTCCCCAGTCATTCAACCCTTCTGTTCCTATTACGAACCCTTTCCTCTTTATATCACTGCATTCTACCTCCTTTCCCATGAAGCCCCGCCCATGACTCCTCACCAGTTTCTTGACCTCTATGAATTTTCCAGTTGAAATACACATATATAACGATTCAAAGGCAGCATCCACTCACCCAGCATTTTATACATTTCAGTATCTTTGAATTCAGTATGTGAAGAGATACAGTCTTTTGGAGGTCGTGCTACCTTGCTTTTTAAATAGTTCTTGTGTAATGATTGTGTATTTGTTGGTTTCGGTATCTCTTCTGGTTTTATTTGTGGCTCTTCTTACTAAGCATCCTGCTCCTGAAGACTCAATCCCAGTTCCTTGCAGACAGGAGACAGCAAACTCCTTTTGGGTGAGGCTTGCTTCCCATCCTCCCATCGGGAAGCTGCACAGCTGGAACTATGCTCAGCTTGACTTATTTTTAGATTCACTGCTTGTCTTTTTCTCGGCTTCCCTTCCCCCATCACCATCCTGTCATCCACTACCAGTTGTGAATTTCCAAGCACTCCCTCTTTTTGTCTTTGGAATTATGTCTGTTCTTTGTTTTGCTGACTCTTGTCTTTCACTAAGTCATAGGGACTTAGCTTCCAGCCTTTCATGTTCCTCAGAATTCCTGGATTTTCCCAAATGGGAGTTTAAAATCAGTTTTCTTTTTTTCTCTACTGTACCATAACAGAACACAGTGTGTGCACATACTCATGTAAGTATGTCTATGGAAGTGGCAGGTGACCCCTCACTAGATCATGTGGAGTCATACTTGGGCTTAATGTGAAAGACAGGTCTTCATAGGGAAGCCCAGGCTTGGAGCTACAAGTAGTAAGGAGACAAACACCGTGCTGAATCCCTCAGGGATGAGGTGTGTGTGTGCTCCATTAGTCAGAAGGGTGGGAATGGATATGTATGGCTGGAGAGGTGGTCTTGGATGGAAACCGCTGGATATCTTCCCACTTCTATTTTCTCTCTTCTTTGATCAAAGAATTTCCTTTTGCAGTTAGACTTATGGCAGCCCAGGCAGCAGGTTCTATCCCAAGCCTCCTTAGCAGCTAAGAAGATGGATTATGAGCAGACATGATGATTGCCACATCCACATTGGGACTTTAAGGCATGGTCATGAGCTTTGCTTGTTATTCTCTGCTTCCTGCTGTCTGGGATACAGATGTTGTGGTAAGCACTAGATTAGTCAACTTGAACTCAGGCATGAAAACTGTGTTTGGAAGAGTTGCTGTACCCTTCTAGCTCCAGGAAGCACTGAACCATTACTTGAGAGAGATTGATCTGCCATCTTATTTGCGGCTTTTTATTTCAGCTGCACATACTGAACCCTGTGAAATATAAGCCTTAATCTAAAGCATGTTCAACCCCACAGGTAGACTTCTGAATGAGGGTCTAAGCCAAATATTATCTATATCCCAAGAAGCAGATGAGGAAAGGAGATAAGATCTAGATCTCCTGTGGGTTCTCCATTTCCCAGAACAGACCAGAAAATGCAGACAGGAAGTAGGAGATGCTGATATTGCCTCAGCAGCTGTTGTCCTGAAAGCTGTCCAAAAGGCAGTGGGAACCTTACTGTATCCAAAAATATGGATAATTTTTATGTTAAATGTTATCAGGCTCCTTCTGACATTATTACTTATAAGCTGATAATTTACTACTGTCAGGGAAAGCTGACAGAGAGCAAAACACCATTTATTCTCCAACAGAAAAATTTACCTAGTCATTTTTAAATAAAAAAGAGATACAAAAGGTATTTATGCATTTGTCAGTCACTAAGCTAAACTTGGAAGTTCTCTTATGGGTTTCTTGAAAGACCTCATATGAAACAACAAATGCATTTGGGGATTCTTAGATCAAGCTCCAGTGTACGATACTAGATGATCTGCTAGCCACATGTGCTAATTCCAGGCAGATGTTTCCAGAAGCATCAGTGAAGGATAACAGGAGTAGTTGAGCTTACAAGCATTAAATAAATGCTGATTCAATTGCTTATATTCCCAGCACTCACAGAAACATGGATGTTATCTGGGCACAGTGGTATACACATGTAATTCTAGCAATCTTGAATGCTGGGGCAGGAGGATCATGAGTTTGAGGACAGACAGGACTACAAAGTAAGACTCTTCATTCAACACAACAACAAAGTGGATGCTCTATATGTACATGAGACTTAATCACCTTACTCTCATTTTGTGTGTATGTGTGTATACATGGATGTGTGTGCTGAGCTCATGTGTGGGGGTTCATAAGTGTGTGTGTGTGTGTGTGTGTGTGTGTGTATGTGTTTGTGTAGACCAAAATATTAACCTTGAATCCTTGAATGTGCTCCTCAGATAGTATTCACCTAGTTGTGCTTTTTATCCTACTTTTTTTTTTTAACTACTCTGGAATTCACCAATTAGGCTAGACTGGTTGGCTAAATAGCCCCAATAATCCATCTGACTCCATCTCCACAGAACTGGGATTACAAGTGCATGCTGTCATGCCTACCTTTGAAAATTATTTATGTTTTCACAATTTTATGTACATAGGAAACATGCTTTGTTCATATCCTCTCTTAGCCATCTCCTTTCCCATTATACCCCCTTCTTCCCAGCAAGTTTTCCTTCAGCTTCTTGTCGTGTATGTGTGTGTATGGTCCACTACATTAAATCAGGGCTGTCCTGGCTTTTTTAAGGGGGTTGAATACAGATCCTCAAGCTTGCAAGGCAAGCTCTTTACCACCTGAGCTTGTTCTCCAGCCTTGGCTCTTATTTTGAATTCACAGAGCATTAAAGCTACTTGACCATAAGGGACTACAATGGAACTGAGCTTGTTTTTAACTCCCATTTTTCTACCTCTGATTCTTTGGAACATCTACTGGGAACCATATCAGGGTAGAGATACATGCTCTTTGGGTTCCCATATTAAACTGTATTAAAATAAGTGCTAAAACACAGTATAAAAAAGATAAGGGAGATGTGGTATACCAGATTGGGGGTATGATTTTTAAAGATACTTTACTTACTCTTTTTATTTTATGTGTATGAGTGTATCAACTGCCTGTGTTGAAGTGCACCTGTGTTGTGCAGTGCCCTCGGAGGTCAGAAGAGGGAGTCGTATGCACCTGGAAATGGAATTACTGACAGTTGTTAGCTGCTGTGTGGGATGCTGGGAATAGAGCCAAGGTCCTCTGCAAGAGCAGCCTGTGCTCTTAACTGTTGAGCCATTTCTCCAGCCCCAGGGAGATTTAATTGGGTGATTCAGTTGGGCTTCACTGAGTAGTTATTATTATGCTAAAGATCCAAATAAAATAGGAAAATGAACCATATGGCTATTTTGGTGAGGAGGCATGAGGATGTGACTTAGAGTGCTGGCATAGTAACAGACTCCCCTCCCCTCCCCTCCTTTCTGCTCCCCTCCCCTCTCCTGTTTCCATGTGTAATAGAAGTGTTGCTGTCTCCCTTCCAAGGCTCTCTTTCAACTATTTTTCTGTTGTTCTATCACAACTAATAGTATGCTATTACTAGAGCATAGAAGACAGTCCAAGGACTTGATATACTTAATTTATACAATTCTCATAAGAGTTCTGTTTCCTTTATTTTATAAATTTGGGCACATAGAATTACATGTCACCAGTAGTCATGTAGATAGCAAGGATCAGGCATAGGATTTGGGCCCAACGATTTTGCATCCCAGTATTTTGGTAGCAGAGCCACACTTATAATGTATGATAATGCTCTGAAATGCTCTACCAGTCTGTGTCTGTTAGGATGTGGCTTGTAGTCTAGTTTCTGATGATTAAACTCTCTGCTGTGTCTTATAAGATGTATTCAGTAACTGATCTCAAGTATTATCTACAGAGTGGAGGTAGATCTTCCATAAATATATTCTTTAGAACAAAACATTCAAGTTACATGGGAATGCATCACATGATTTTTGTGAATTGAAGTCAGTTTGGCACCAAGAGAAATAACCTTAGGAACAAAGTTTGTATACAGTATGTGCTTTCGGAAACAACAGTTAGAACATAGAGTAAACTGTTAAAGATAGACCCTTCTTCTTGAGCTGTATTAGCTGTCTTTGGGTGGAGACAGTAAATTTTTTTGTTTATAAGCTTTGTACATCAAAAGCTAGATCTGCTTATACTTTAAAACCAAAAGGAGGAGAAAAGCTTATTTTTAGCTGTGTGAAGCTTAAACCAAACCCCACATTGATATATGAATGTTTCTGGCTATACCATGTCAGGGATGACATCAAGCAACAATATATAAGATTTGGGATGGAAAGGTGTGTGCAGTTAGGGGAAGGGACCTAAATATGATAATATATTGTATGAAAAATTTGAAAAAGCAATAAAATGGAAAAGAAATCAGATCCAGTATGGTTTTATGATCAGTGTGTTTATCAGGACTTAATTATATTTACTCATAAACAAGAGATTCAACTTGATTATCACTAATAAGGCTAATAAAACCTCTAAAAAAGATTCTTCTTTTACAACTTGGTTTAATAACTACTGGGACATTGGGCTAGAGATAGTAGATTTCTCAGACTAAGACTGAGTTGTTCTTGGGAACTGGGTTCAGGTCCATGATAATGAAAATATCACTGTAGACAGAAGATACTTTTGATGCTTATGTTGGGTCAACTGATCAAGGGATTACCCAGTGCATCCTTTTTGTAAGCGAAAACTAATTTTAAATTTTATGTGTGTGTTGTAGATGCTATACTTAAGCATTTTAGAAAAATTCAAAAATATTTTTCAATCTAAAAGTATTCACCAGAAATTCCTAATCTCAAAAATAACCACTGAACATTTTTGAGTAGATGTTTACACTTAAATAGAAATACATATGCTGAATAAATGTGGACAGATGTGGACATCTAGACATGTAAACTATACATTTTATTTACCCAAAACATGATGAAACCATCAAAATATTTGGGATCCTGCTTTCTTTTAACAGTTTTCAAGCACACACACACACACACACACACACACACACACTTTTTTTTTCTTTTTTTGAGATTGAGATAGGGTCTTGCTATGTAGTGCAGGCTAGCCTCAAGCTTGCATCTTCAGTCTCCTGTAGATCTGATATTTTGCCTAACACTCTTTTCCATGCTAGTAAATATTTTCAGTGTTAACACCCTGTTTACATTCCACTTAGTCCCCTGTGTATCCTCTGTTTATTCAATACTCCACTGTGTTAGGCTCCTAAAGATCAGCATGCCCTAATCCCAAGAATCTGTGAATATATCAAATGATGACAAAGGATGGAATTATGGTCACAAGCCTTCATACTGGGTTACTGGTAGGACCAACATAATCACTTGGATGGATGTGATGGGAAAAAGGAAGAATACATGCACTGTGCGGCAAGGACTGGTTCTACTCTTTCAGGCTCTGCTGAGGGAGAATGGAGGTTCTGAGCCAGGAAATGTGAGAGAGTCTAAAAACCGATGAGTCTCCTCAGCTAGAAGCCAAGAAAAAAACGGGACCTACATCCCATTACCAAAGGAAACAAAGACCTCCCCACAGCCTTCACAAGGGAGTGAAATCCAGCCAATGACTATATTGCAGCCTGACAAAGATTCAAAGGAGAGAAACCAGACAAGCCCATGGAACTTGTGACCTACAAAATCTTCAGATAATAAAATCTGCGGTGTTTTCAGCTGTGGAGTGTGTGGTACTGTGGTATAACAGCAACGGAAAACTAATATACCTGCAGCTGGTTATCTAGGTCATTTTTGGCAAATTAAATAAGGCTGCTGCAGTCAACATCCTTGTAGCTACATCTGAATATTTCTTTAGAATAAGTTCATTTAAGGGGAGCCATGGGTCAGCAGTATATGAAATTTTCAGACTTTTGATGTTCAAAACATCGTCAAATTATGTAAGGTCATCATCTGATGGAGTGGGACAAAGGAAGGCCATTTTCTCTTTCTTTTAGGTACTGGTTGGAGCTGTTCGGGGCCTATGGTCCACAGAGCACCACTTCTCTCAGCTGCCCATAGAAGCCGTTGTGTGTTCTCTGTAGATTGAAGTAATTGCTGCATTAGTGAAATAATGGCCAAACCAAGAGCTCCTGAGAAGGTCTCTATGGTGACGCTGCTCCCTGAAGTTCGGAACGTTAGTCAAAGTGCATCAGACTCAGCTTCAAGGCTGAAATGGAATTTGCTCTGCTCTTCAAACACCACTTGTGCTGGCATTAGGGAAGGGTGGGGGGCAGGCCAAATATCCATTACTGAGCAAACAACTTGAAGTATGTTTATTTTATGGGGTTCTCTCCATATACATTAGTCAGAGTTGGTGAGAGGCTAACTGCCTCTTTTATGAACCTCAAGGGTCACTGTACACAAATATGCTCAACCACATCAGAGCTCAGAATTGTTCACCAGGAGGCAACTAATGCGAATGAGAGGTTTAGAAAAAAATATCACCCCAGGTGACCGGATATACCTTAGCTGTGTTCCCAGCTCTGAGCCAACTCTCATCTTTCATGTTTAAGATGGTTTCAGTTTAAAATAATATTAGGCTTCAGATAACATACTTAACATTTTGTTTGTTTATTCTGTTTTGGAACCACACACTGATCACATTTTTAGAAAATTCAGAATGCATGAGAATCAGGGTTAAAGATAATGCAACTATATTCCTAGCTGAAATTATGAGTAATTTTCACAGAAAGTAGTCACATTAAGAAGTTGTTCATGTTACAAAAAAGATTCTTTCCAATGTTCTTTAAGTGTTGGAAGTCTCTAAGGAATCTAGCATCACACTTAATTTACAAAAATCGGAGTTACACGTAAGTTGTATAAAATGAGGGTTCTCTGTATCTGTCTTTCTTGCATAGAGAGCAAGAAAGCGAGAGAGAGAGAGAGAGAGAAGAGAATGTGACTGTGCTGTGGTAGTGCTGTTTAAATCTCCATGACTTGCAACAATGAATTCCCAGCTTGGAGCCTGTTTAACGGGAGGTTCTACTTAGTTCTCACAGATGATTTTTGTTTGTGCTCAGGCCTCTCATTGCCCAAATATTCTGTCTCTTCTCTGCCCAGTTCTGGCTCCTTGATGACTCCTTGTGCAGTTACCTTGGGTCATTCACTTCCTGTAACATGTGGACAACTAGTGCAGGTTGCCTTGAATGGCCATTTTATCTTTGGAAGCATGTATTCTGCATTCTAATTTCTCCAAGATCTTGTATTTTCCTCAACAATTGGTCTTTCCTGGGGAGATATTGTGTCTCCTTTTAGGCTTGACTTGAATCATCAGAAAAGGTCTCTTCCTCTTTCTTTCCCCCCGCTTCTCTCTTTCTTTCATTTCTCCCCTCCCCTCTCTTCCTGTCTCTCTTCTGTTACCCAGTCAAATGACATAAAAATGTTCCAAGTTAGTTATCAAGTGTTTTCACACATTTATAAGTACCTTTATGCCTGTGATCCTAGTGTCTTAGTCCATTTAGATGACTTTAAAAATTTTTAATTTTAATTTGATTTTATTATTTTTATTTTATGCTAAGTGCATTGCTTACATGTAGGTAGGTGCACTTGTGTTGTACAATGCCCATAGAGGTCAACAGAGGGAGTCAAACCCCTAGACTTGGAAGTACACACCATTGTTAGTCACTATGTGGGTGCTGGGAATCGAACCCAGGTCCTCTGCAAGAGCCATCTCTCCAGCTCCATGACTTTTTTAAACAAACAGGTCACCTGTGCAATAGTTCAAGAAATTGCTGCAGTTGAGGGTAAAGTGTGAAGTTATTTATGAATGTCATTCCAAGCTAATCTAGTGGCATCCAAGTTTATCTCTAAGGCTTGGCACTTTGGAATGCGTGGTTTCATCCATAAATCTGATCTGGGAAATACCCCTCTGTGTTTCCAAGGTGTTCTGGGTCTTAAGAGATTGGGAAGTGTTCTGGCTACTTTTTCTGTTGCTGTGATAAACACCAGAGCCAAAACCAACTTGGGAAGGAAAAACTTTATTGTTTCTCACACTTCCAATGGTAATCCATCTTTGAGGGAAGTCAGGTAGGAATTTAGGGCAGGAATCCAGAGACAAGAACTAAAGCACAGAGGAATGCTGCTTACTGGGCAGCTCCTGAGACTTTGTTCAGCCTGCTTTCTTACATAACGCAGGACCACCTGCCCAGGGGTGGCATCAGCCACAGTGGACTGGGCTCTCCTATATCACTTAAAAGTCAAGAAAATGCCTCACAGACATGGCCACAGGCCAGTCTGATAGAGGAAATCCCCCAACTGAGGTACCCTCTTCCAATGTATGTGGAATTGACAACCCAAAGCCAACCATGACAGGGAACTTGTTGGTCACTGAGACACAGATGCTCAGAGTCTACGAAGAAGGGGTCAGAGAGAGCCTAGTAATCTCATATTCTTCGTGCACTGGTTTGTTCTTTCTTGAGGCAGTTGTGAGAACGGAGAAACTAGCGTGTCAGCTTCTCTTGCCATTCTTTGGCATCAGTTAATCAGAAGAAATATAGTCACTGAGGCTGTATTCAAAGAAAGGTTGCCAAGCTTTGAGCAAATTCAGACTAAGAGTGCCGCAAAAAATAATGTGGAGGAGGGAGGGGATCTGGCAGTATTGACTTTTCCTTTTTCTACCTATATAACCAGTTTCATTAATTAATCACCAGCCTCTGCCATTTCACTAGTCCACTCCAGCTCCTCCTTATCTTACCTTTGAAATGCATCTTCATTTATCCCTTTCTTTCCATCTCACTGTTATTGGTTTAGCTGTGGTTTCATTTAAAATGCCGCTGGTCTATATGATCTTCTTTTCTTTAGTATTATTTTTAACCCATTCTTTGTGCTATCAATTTTACTTCTGTAAGCACAACTGAACTAGTACAGCATCTCTGCTCCAGAATTTCCACTGAATCTCTGTCTTCTACTTAACATTGTCTAGTTTCCTCATCATGGTCTTTAGTATCTTCATGATACTCACAACTCATTTGGTCAATTTTATCATATAGGGACCTTCTGTAAATAATGTATATTATTTTAATTTAATAAACACATTCTGTGACAAAGTCTTATGACTCAACCAGGTATTTTCATTCCAGGGTTATCCTAGATCTATTAAGACCCATTAAAGGGGTAATTAGTAGAATAAAAAAGAAAAGAAAAGGGCATGCTTAACGTAAACCGGAAAGATGAATCACAGTGTTACTATATAATTGACCCACACAAACCAATATAATTTTAATCAACAGTGTTTAAAGTAAAACTTTGCCAAGCACATAGATACATATTACCCGTCCTTGATTTTACTAAGTGATTTTAATGGAGACATAATTTCTCACTAAGATTCTGTTAATATTTCCAAGAAGTACGTCCCCTTCTTTTCTGGAAAGTATTGCTAAACTGTGCATTGAAATGAGCCCAGAGATTGTGGTTGATGACCAGAGGGGATAAGGAAAGCAAATAAATAAAATTAAATCTGGCTGTTAAAAGAAATGAGAACATTTTTTTTTGCAGTTTGACCAGCAGACACATAGCATAAAATTTAAGTAGACTTGAAACAAACTCATAGCTTTCTAAGAAATGATCAGAGACTGGAAGATTAAGGGATCCAGGGATGAGGGATGATGAAAGAAGCTATGGAAGGAGACCATTCTTTTATTATTACAATCATTCATGCTAATTAATGATGCATATTGACAGATTTTCCCGTGGCATGTACATCTCGATCATTTCTTGGTCTCCACTTCTCCCTCTCACCTATCCGTCTCTACTCTTTTATCCTTTTCTAGTAACCCTCTGCTGAGAAGACCACTCATGATTCATGCATCTGACCAGAACAGTCAGAGTAAATGTACTTATACCATCTGGTTTTATCCAGGGTCTCATGCATCCTCTGCTGGCCTTGAACTGCCTTTTGTAGAGGATGACATTGAACTGCTGGTCTTCCTGCCCCCACCTCCCAAGTGCTGGAATTAAAGGTGTGTACTACTGCACCCCGTTTGTGAGGTTCTGGGGATTGAACTCAGGGCTTCATGCATGCCGTGAAAACACTTTACCAAGTGAATTACATTCCTAGTCCTACATACACCAGTTTTTACACTATCAGAATGAAGTTAGCATCTCCCACAAATGACATATATCATATAAACATCTCAGTCCTCATACCTCACTTTTTCATCCCCATTTTCCCCAAAGAAAATGCATTTTACACATGTTATCTCCATTCATCTCTTGCCTCCCATGGAACACAACCAAGGTCAAGCATGCAAGCACTCGGGAGATAGAAAGGAACCTAAGACATCTGTCCAGGGCTGTTTGTAAGAGTTCATATTGCTGGGTGAAGCATACTGCAATTGCCTTCATGTTTAAGTGATATATCAGTGCTAAATGTAACACATGTAACACCAGTTAGGATTTGTTCTTGGCTAACTCTTTTGGAAAATGTTCTATGGAGATTTCTCCATGGCCCAAAAACCCTACAAAAAAGCATAAAAAGCCCAATAAACAAACAACAATAAAAATCATAAATAAATAAATTGAGTGAATTTTAAACAAAAAAGAACAAGATCTAAAACCCTGAATATTCTACCCCCATTTTTCTGGGATCAGTAAAGTTCCAGCAGCCTTACTTTATTGAAGCTGTTAAGAATGAAGACAACATTACACATTTCATGTGCTCTTCTAGAGAGAATCATCAAATTAATGTAGACACAGCCATTCCCAAAGTAGAAAGTAATGGTACAAAGAAAACTCTGTGTGGGAAAAAACAAAAATGCCTTTGACAACAGTGAGCAATCAAAGTTGGTAGCTGCCTAACCAGGTCCTCCTGGGGCTAAGAAATTTGTATGTACTCCAAGAGATGACAGGCAGTGTCATGGAGCCCAGTCTATTTGCAGGAGAAACACTAGTGAGTGCTAAGAACATTCTGGAGCCTTGTCATAACATTCATGAGTGATTTTCCTACATACAGAACATGGACTGAGCATTGGTATAGGAATTAGAGTCCAAAATATTAAAAGACAGCTAGCTAAAACTCTGAGATGATTGGACTTTAAGCTTTAGTTTCTCTCAGCACATGTTGATGGTGGTGGCTGAAGGTCTTGTGGTAGAATAGATATTTGTTACTTGCAGATGATCCAGATGTATGTTCTGCATCTTTCAGCCCCTTGGCAGGTGGGTGACCAGTGGGCTGAAACACTTAGTTGCTGATGAAGTACCCTGCTTTCTCTCCTGTTCCATGTAAAACCATGTGTTCCTAGTTTTATAGCTATAAAATTCAAGCAGATTGAGTTTCTGGTCAACACTGAGGGGCCCTGGTAGAGGATCTTATGGGATTAAGAAGCAAATTTTGCTGCATTAAATCACAAAGAAAAGAGAAATATTAACTCCCAAAGTGCAACCTAGGTTACCTAGACTAACACAGGAGATAGTCTTCTGTTTCCAAGGGAATTTGAATAGTTCTGGTGATCTCTCTCTTTTGCCCACTTCAACTCATTTCTGTTTCTTCCTATTGGACCCAGGGTCATAACTTCAAAATCTTAGCCACTTCTTTCTTATGGACAGTAATTTGTATTAATAATTCATATTTAATATTTAGGGATATTTAGTATTAAATTTAGAGAAACTAAAGATGTATCCTTGTATTACTGGCCCCCAAGGCCTATGCTCAAATCCTATGCTCTTCTTCACTCAAAAATAAAATCTCTGGGGGAGAGTATGCTCAAACCATCCTATATATTTGTGTGAAGATGACCTTATGTAACCTGTGGAATAAAACTATCTCAGCTGTCTCTTTCCCTTCAAATCTTTTGAAATGTACTCCAATTTACCAGATGCTCAGTGGCCACATTCTTTCATTTTTGTAAATAAGTTATTCATATATGGCATCTCTGAGGACACCCTTCTCATCATGGCACTGTTAGAGTTTTTTTTAAATATGGCATTTTTGATATCATATAAATCCCATTATAACAGCTATTTTTAAAAATGAGGATTCACAAGTGAACAATTATATCACAGGAGGTTGTCAAACAGAGATTGTGGTTATATAGCTTTTCCCTTTGAACTAAACCCTAGTAGTTCTCAAACTGCACTATGCAAAAGAGCTAGACCAAGCAGCCTGTGTATGATGTCTCACATTATTTAGTCTAAATACTAATGCCTTTTGGGGCTTATTGTAAAATTAATTATTTTACTTTTTGAAAAGTTAGCTCCCACTTCTAGGAAATGCACAATAGATGCTGTGACTTTAGTTTCCAGCTGAACAATATGTTAAGAAGGACAGAGTACTTTAGAATTCATTGTTCATCTGACCTTTATTTTGAACAGCTCTTTGAAAGCTCTGTAGTTTTGGTATGTTCCAGGGTCTTTGAATTTAGAGTGGAGTCTTAAAATGATATCAATGCAAATTTTCTTTTTTGGTGGCTCACAAGTTTGAGGTCTAGCTTCTAGTGTAATTGTTTGATTATAGCTAGGTGGTTATCTAGAATTTAGTTTTCTTATTGAAAAAAATTTGTTAAAGTATATAAAGTTCTAACGTCTTATGTTTAGCTGGTATTGATGTGCATTCTATAGACATAGAGAGATCTGTCTGTACATGGGTGTGTTTATGGGTAGCTATCTGAAAATATACATGGATTCTTAATGTTTTAGAGATTAAGGGAGACTAATGCTCCAATACCGCCTTCCTATAATTACTGAAATTTCTCCTTTGTGATTTTGGCCCCGCTAGCAGTTTATTCTTGCATTCTATATATTTCAGGTTGACACTGAAGAAGAGTAACTTCTTGGATCTCTACAAGGGTGCAGCAAAATTTTGCTATATAGGAAACAGATGATGGGATTTTACTTGAATCCATGAAACTTACTCCTTTACATTAGAAAGTTGATGGAAGGAACAGAGGGAGGGAAGGAGAGAGGAAGGAAGGGGAGAGTGGGAGGGAGGAAGGGGCTAGGAGGATGGGGAGGAGGTGTTACTTCCCGGCAGAGTGGAAAGCATCATGAAGCCAGAGGCTGCACCTGCTCTCAATGCCAAGTGTCCATGTTGCCTTGCCTTGCACCTGGCAGGCAGTCACATAATCCTGTTCATCCTCTGAACCCCTCAGCGATCCCAGCCAAAGGTGGTAAGAAAATACTAACAGTGACTGAGCACCTCCACAGTCCTCTTCTTCAAAACATCAACGCCAAACCTGCTTTTCCTGGGGGCGGGGTTGACTCAATGACAGTAGGAAACGTGACCATGGCTGTGGAGCCAGCTTCCCTGGACTGAAACAGTCTCTACTAGAGGGAGGAGAGAGGCTCGTAAGACTCAAGAAGCAAACACTGCGTGTGACACACACACACACACACACACACACACACGCACACACACACTTTTTAAAAAAATAAGCGATGCTAACAAGGCTCAGGAAGCTCCTGAAACTTCCAAGGTTCACCCTCCCCCCAGGGTTATACAAGCTGTAACAAGTTCCAGGTACAAAAGACTCATCCTCTGGTTGAGCTACCTGCAAGTACTTAGCAGGGAGACCCAGGGATTCAGTGTTTTTGAGTTGTCATTCCTGCTGGGCAGGGCTTTTCCTTGATGGCTCTGCTTTGGCTCATCCATGCTTCTCTAAGTAATCCTTCACCCACACTCCTGTAGTAACTCCAATAAACTCACTGGTTCATTAAGCTAGAGTTGAGTGGAATCATTTCTTTGCCCAGTCCCTGACACCCCTGTCTAGGCAGAGTTAGTTCACATTTCCCAGGAAAAGTCACACCACACCATAAACACGGGCAGAGAGATAAACAGCCCTCAGCCCTGTGCGTGGGTTTCTGCTCTGCTGTCCTCGGTTCTTCAGTTTCTCTGAGATGATGCACTCTGAACCTGTGTTCTCTCTACATCCCTACCTACCTCTCACTGGGCTTGACTTTCTGTGCTTTCGTCTTCTGTCTGTTCTGACGTACAGAAACTGTTTCTGTTTTATTCTTTCAACCCCTCAGACATTGGACTTTCCGTTCTCTGTCTGTTCTAATGTTGGAAACCTGGGACTTAGAGTGAAATCTGAATCCTCAACTGTGGTTTTTTTTTTTTTTTTTTTTTTTTTTTGTGTGTGTGTGTGTGTGTGTATACCTTGGCCTGACTCAGAGTGCTTATGTCTAGGTAGGAACAGAAGGTAAACACAGACAGAGCCAGAGAAATGGCTCAGTGGGTAAAGACACTCTCTGTGGAGCCTGACAACCCGAGTTGGATCCTTGGAATCCACACGGGGGAAGGAGTGAACTGGCTCCCCGTGTTATCCTTTGACTTCTACATGTGTGCTGTGGCACCCCCACCCCACCCCACCATAAACAAACACAGGCTAGCCGTCAGAGAACATGAGACAGGAAGAAGGCCATGTGTTTTGGAGAGGTTATGAAGGTGTCCTGGTGGAAGAGGTGGGATTTGAATGTTGAACTTACTTTCCCTTTTGTGTTCATTAACAGCATTCCACGAGCCTGGGCGTAATACAGCAGGATTTCTTTAGTACACTGTAACATGGAGCTGCACCATCCTTCCTTTCACCCTTTCTGTTTCTCTTACGTGCTCTTTGTTGCTTTCCCGACCTGGAAGGACCTACGGTCCTTTCTGAGTTCTCCTCCTCTGCCCCCGCTTGCTTGCTCATGCACATCTGTGTTTATCTTCTGTCTTCTTAGATCCTGGTTCATGGTCAAGAAAGCTCAACTCTTAGTTAAGCTTCCTCTTGCAGAGCAGCAGGTCAGCTGTGTCATGTGCAACCATACATATTATACAGTGAACAGGCCTCTGTCACCAGCAGGTCCAGGGTTAGTCTCGTCCAGGCCAGAGGAACGCTCTCAGGAAAGCTCTCCCAATGGCAGACCTGTCCCTCTCTGCCTGGCCTGATCCAGGGCTTGAAGAGGAGGCACAGACCAGTCAGGAGTTCTCTCTAAGGCCTCCTGTTCTTAGACCTAGCAGGCCTGGCTCTGTGACAGTGATATGCGTGGGGGCGGGATGCTCTTTTTCCAGGGGCTCTGGCAGCTCTGCAGCTGTGGGGTGGCTCCTTAGTCTTCCCTCCCACATAACCTTCAAAGGGTGCTCATCTCTCACCTCCCAGCAACTTAGCAACCCAGTTCTTTGGAAAAGCATTGTGCAGAATGTCTACCTGCCATGGCAGGGAGGATCTATTTTGGAGAATTAAGAACTTACAGCCTGTTCTTGCTCCCCGGCCCTTCATTTTTTTTTTTTTTTTTTTGCTACCTATCTTTACTTTTTACTTTTATTTTAATTATTTACTTTACAGATAAAAATGGTATGTGTTTATGATATAACGTATTGGATTCATGTACATATTAAGGCTATTTTTATATTGTGAAAATTTACCCAGGGAGTTATGATGAAATATACTTTTCTTCAAGTACTCCTGGGGCTGAAGGATTCCTGGGAGCACAGGTAGCTCGGTAGTTAAGAGCACTTATTGCTCTCTCAGAGGACCTGAATTTGGTTCCCAGGACCCACATCAGGCTCACAAATGACTGTAATTTCAGATCTGGGGGATTTGACACCCTCTTCTGACCTCCATGGACACATACACACACACACACACACACACACACACACACACACACACACACACACTGATAAATATAGTTTTCAAAAATCCTCCCTGTGTCTCTGTCAGGAGGAAGTAACTTTTGGTTGTTTCTATCATTAGAGTAGTTCACTGTAAGCAGCTCAGTCGTCAAGATGAACGTACATAGACGGCCTGTGTGCTCCTGTGCTCCTGGAGTTAACGAGAGCCAAGAGTCCGGCTCCATGTGCCTATGATGTTTTTGTGTAATAAATCTTCTCCACACACTTGTTATGACCTCCAAACTACCCATTTCCCTTATTGGCCACTTAACTCATCAGTCAACAGGCCTGCTAGAGTGCTGTGTTTCTACTGAAAATGGGAACTGAGGAAAGGCGGAAGGGTGAAGACAGACTCTAGGGCAAGTGTGGACCTATTTGCCTCACTGAAACCGTGGAAGAAGGGATGAGTGCCTACAGGACCGAGGACTTGGGTGGTCCCTATTTACGTGCAGAGAAAAAAAGCCCATGTAGTCAGATCTGCCCTCATTTCTTTTCCTCATATACGGATGAAATCTTCTCTACTCTTGTTTCTGGGACCATCACTGTGTTCATTTTGTGGTTTGGTTTTGTGTCTGAATCTTTGCTTAAACTGTCAAAATTATATCAATTTTTAAAGACTAAACTAATTAAAAATTCATCTGTTTCTCTGATCCATCTTTCCATGTCTATTGACTCTTTCTTCATCAGGGGGCTCAGGATTCTCAGAGAGTGTTTACAGTAGTCTCTCATGTTCCACTTTGAGTCCATCTCTTTCACAACATATCATGGTCTTTGAGGTAGATATGATCTCCTCCTATAGAAAGTAATGTATTTGAGGGCAGAGACTGTGTTGATTTTATCCAAGTTCTCAGCTGCATGTTCATAGATTTGTACTAAAATAAGTTTTTGTTAAAATTAATTAGACATATTCATCTACTATGAAGTTTCTTTAGTATCCAAATTCAACATGTACGCATCTAGTAAAGCTATTTGGTTTGTACTTATTATCTTTCCTTAAACTTATCAAATATGGACTGATGTCTATATGTCTAAGAATGACCTTCAAGATCCATCACCATTAAAGCTCATTGTATCTTTGGGGCACATGGAGATGCTCATAAACAGGTTAACATCGCTTTGAAGTGCAGCTGAGCCTATGTTGGGATTTCTCAGCCTTGTTATGGATCATGTTTTGTGCTAGAGAGTTCTTCTTTTTGTGCAGGGCTAGCCTGTGCATGGCATCATGTGTAGCGGCATCTGCGGTCCGTCCACTAGATTCCACAGCACTCTTGTTTATTGTCCATTCACCCTAGAATTATGATATTCCAAATGTCTAAACATTGTTAAACACAGAGGATCAGGTCTCTCCAGATTAGAAGCACTGGTCTAGAGGTTTCTAGAGTTTTGCTCTGAGTCAGGTGGCTAAGGTCTTTTTTACTAATGACTAAGGTGAAAACCGTCTCTCATTTGGGACTCACAACAGATAAATGAAGTGGAGAAAAGCAAGTGCTTTCTGAAAATGTAGGAAGTAGGTAGTACACTTAACCCTTGATGCTGTGAGAAACAGACCATGGTACATATGACATGAAGAGGCAACCAAAGACCATTGAAAGGTGATCATTTGTACAGGGAGAGAATTAAGCCTATCTAGGCTGCTCTGGAAGTCTACTATATTGAAGTTGGGATTTGCAATAAACTTCCAAGGAAACTCTTATGCACGGTAGAACCATTGCATTAGAGAGCAGTGCTTAATTATGTGAAAAATGTTTATATAACCATGGACAGTGTACTAAATAACACAAAGAAAGGAACAAGGCCTCGCAATAATGAAAAGTACTGTTCTTTAACTTTGTTTTCTTTCTTTCTTTTTTAACTTAACAGCCTCCTAAACACTAACACAATCCATATGTTCATGGGGGAAAAAAAAAGTCCCCACCAGAAAAAGATGCTGACGAAGCAAATTTGAGGCAATCTGTAATACAGGGCCTGGTAGGCATCAAGTCCAAATTCTCTCTTTAGTACAATGGGGGTACAGAAAATATACATGATTCTTGCAAACATCATTTGTTTAAGTAGCACTCCCTTTGCTAGTGTGTGATGCTGCTTCTTTTTCCTGATCCAAGAGAAGTTATTTTGAGGCTTAAAAGGAAAAGTAGAAAGAAAAGCAAGTTCTGATAAGGCACTCTTTGCCCAAAGAATAAAGTGCATTGTAATCGCTTCTAAGTTAGTTATCTTATCTGATTTGGGCCTGTGTTTTCATAAGCAAAGCCCCAAACTCTTAGTCCCCAATTTCCCAGTTGCAGTGCAACTAAAACCACAAGAGCTCCACAGCCATGAATGCCTGGCTAGTGCTTTCCATGCTGAGAATGCAATTGTTTCTTCCTTTCCTACTTTCCACTGCCTGGCAACAATGTGACGTGTACTCGCTGATTTAAAGGCCTTGCAATTTGGGCCAAGAAAGCATCTGGATACTGATCTGTGTACCATGCTACATGAAAGACTTTTCTATTTCATAAGAAATCAGGAATAAGAGGGGACCCAGATGCTGCATAGGCCCCAGGAAAGAGTTTATTTCTTTGCTTCTTAGGAACTGCAGTAATTGACACTATAAAGCTTGTCTGAATAAGGCAGAGCAGGAAGCGGTAACAAAGAGCTCTCCATTGAAAAGCAGACAACCCAATTTCCTGTTGGAAGTGTGTGTCCTCAGTTCAAAAAACTAAAGAGAGAGAGATGGATGGATATAAATAGGAAAGGGTAGAAGTCAACATATCTTGTTTGCAAATATGATTCTCTATATAAGCGATCCTAAAAACTCAACCGAAAACTTGGATCTGATCAACACATTCAACAAAGAGGCAAAATGCAAAGCTAACATATAAAAAGCTATAGCCTCCCTGTATACCAAGGATATCCTTGCTGAGGAAGAAATCAAGGAACAAATCCCATTCAAAATTGTCTAAAAAATACCTGGAACCAAAGAAATAAAGATCTCTGCAGTGAAAACTTTAGAACACTGAAGGAATGATCTGAAGCAGGTAGAAGATGAAAAGACGTCTCATGCTCATGAACTGGAAGAATTAATATTGTGAAAATAATTATCTTACAAAAAAGGGATCTACAGATTCAGTGAAATTCCCATTGAAAATCCAATACCGTTCCTCACAGAAATAGAAAAAACAATCTTAAAATTCTTAAGGAGGTACAAAACACCCTGGTTAGCCAAAGTAAAGGAATAATGCTAGAGGTATTACCATTTCTGATTTCAAGATATACTACAGAGTTAAAAATCTAAAAAAATCTAGCATGATACTGGGACAAAACAGATATGTAAATCAATGTACTAGAACAGAGGACCCAGATATAAACCCACACAGCTAAAAGCATTTGAGTTTTGACAAAAATACCGCTTCAACAAAGGGTGCTGGCAGAACTGGCCATCTACAAGTACAAGGGGTGACCAGATCTTATCTCTCACTTTGAAAAACTCGACTCCAAATGGACCACACCCCTTAACCTAAGAGCCAAAACTCTGACTAAGGGAAAACAGGGGAAACGCTACAAGAATCAGCAGAGGCAAGATCTCTGAATGGGACTCCAGTGGACAGAAATAAAGCCAACAATTGACAAATGGAACTACATGAAATTAAAATGCTCCTGCACAGAAAAGGCTACTATTTGAGTGGAGGTAGATGACAGGATGGGAGAGAAACATTGCAAACTGTCTATCTGATAGAGAATTAATATCTAGAATATACAAAACCAAATGAGAACTCAAAAAACTGAAGAAAACAATCCAATCAATAAAGGCTAATGAAATGAGAAGATGTTCTCCAAAGATGAAACATAAGTGGTTAATAAACACATGAAGAAATGTTCAAAGTCACTAGTCATCAGAAAAATGCAAATTAAAGCCGCACAATGATCCCTCTCGTCCTAGTCAGAATGGCAGTCATTAAGAAAACAAATGACAATCAATGCCGTTAAGGATGTGGGCCAAAGGGAACCCGTACATACTGCTGGTGGGAATGTAAACTAATCTTGTCACTACGGAAGTTAGTACATAGTTACTCCCTCCAAAACTAAAAATAGACCTATCACATAATTCAGCTATACTAGTCCTGGATATTTACCAAAAAAAACCCTCCAAGTCAACATATCACAGGGATACTTGCACACCAATATTTAGGGTAGCACTATTCACAATGGCTAATTTATGGAGCAATCTAGGTGTCCATCAGTAGAGAAGTGGATATGGCCTGCACACAATGGAATATTTTCAACTACAAATATGAGTGAAATTTTTTCATTTTCAGGAAAATGGATGTAACTGGAGAAAATCATCTGAAGTGATTTAGTCTCAGAAAGATAAATATCACATTTTCTTTTATTTGTGATATTCATATATATATATATATATATATATATGAATATAAAAGTGAAACTGTTTAGGGGTACAGAGAGCACTAATGGATGGATGGAGGGGCTAAGGGGTGAGAATGGGATTTGGTTCTTTGATTTCTGCCTCAGCATGTATGTTATTGGTATGTTGACTTTGTTAAATTCCATAGTGACAAGGGGTAAAGGCTTGAGGGATGGGTAATGCTCAAAATATATTACATACTAGAATAAAAGTGGCCTTATGTAACCCAGTTTAAGAAAATAAAAAATAAATAAATTCATGCCTCCCTGCCCCCACCCCCAAAGGCTTCCCCTGGATTTCTGCAATGGAATCCAGCCCAGCCCAGTGCTTTCTGATTTATGTTTCTAGGGGCTTTCCTTTGCTTATCACACTCACTCCTACCGGTCAAGCAGTTAGGCTGTATCTGTGTTTCTAAGTCAGAGGTGTAGATCAAACACCAAATGGGGACTATGAGACCCAAATGCAGAGGGACACAGTTCTTACAGAGATTTGCCAAATGCCACTTTTATAGAGGGTTGAACTTTTGAGACTGAGGGATCTCTTTATAGCCAGGCTTGCTTAATATTTTGGCATCCTACAATTTTGTACACTTTTTAAGGAGAAGGAAGAGGAAAGTGGGAGGGTGGGAGGGCTTGTGTTTCATTATCTCAGTTGGAGAAATAAGGAAATGTGATGTTTTATTCCTAGGCAAAGGCCTTTGTAGCAAATCTTTTGACAGTCAGTGGGATTTTATAGATCTTCTCTTCCCACTCCACCTGCTTTATGTAACCAACCTCTTTCCATTTCCATGAGAAAACGTCTTTGGAAGACCGAACAGTTCTTCAACTGTTCCTTCATCTATACCCTTTGTCCTGACATTGGAGTCTTTCTCACAAAAGGTGGAGTCAATTTTCCCACTGGCTCCTGAGTTGCTTTGGCCAACAGAGGATGGGCAGTAGAGGCAATGTGCCAGTTCTGGACTCTGGCCTTGTCCCCCAGGTGGTTGCTTCTCCTCATCCAGGGGCCCAGGTGGCTCTAGAGCCCAGAGCTGCCAGATTTATAGCTGTGGGCAAAGATACTCCATTGAGCCCTGCTCTGATGAACTAACACCCAACTCAACAGTGAGAGAGAAAAGATAGCTATTGTTTTAACTTGCCAAATTTTGGAGTTAATTACTTGTTACACAGTAATGGCTAACTGATATAAGATTTTTTTAATCTTATCATCTCACTGATTTGTATACTGTCAGCTCAATATGTTTAGAGACAAATGGACAGTTTTTTCTAGTCTCATCCAAATACTATAAGAGCTGGTAGTGTAGGTTCCCCTACATGATGCATGATGCACGTTGCTTGAACCTCTTCTTTGTAGTTAATGATGACCCTGGGGAATGGACACACATTCCAATCTCTGTTTATAACACTAAGCTTGTAGTTTGTATATCAGACTAAAATCCACTATTTGGGATACAACTTGAAATTAAGTTAAGGTTCTGTCACTTAATCATTGTGTAACTTGGGCTACTTAAATTTCTCAGAATTTAATTCCCTGGTTTTTTTTTTGTTTTGTTTTGTTTTTTTTTTTGTTTTGTTTTTTTCCTTTTGGAGACAAAGTCTCCCTGTAGTCACGCCTGGAACTTACTGTGTAGATCAGGCTGGCCTCCATCTCACAGAGCTCTGCCTGCCTCTGCCTCCCTCCCAAGTACTGGGATTAAAGTTGTATATCACCACACCTAGCTTCTTAATCCCCCCATTTATTGAAGTTACTGGGAGAGAGTCAGTAGAGAGAATGTATCTAAAGTGGTCTACTTATATAAAATATTAAATAGAAGGGGGCTGTTCTTATATCTGAGGACTGGATCAATATGTACGTTTTCCTTCTGCATAGGTGACCTGATTCCCTTTATAAGGTCACCTCTTCCTTACAATCCAGTACAATACCTTGCCTGAGTACTTCCTGAGGGTGTCTGTCTGAGTGTGATGTGATCACTGTGTCTTCCTTCCCTAGATCCTGTTCGGCAAACTTCTTCCGTGGTGGAAGTGAAATAGTTAGCTGGTTGTCAGGGATAGATGATGATGCTTTGTACTCCTAAAACAACAGCAACCATAATAATTAGAATAATCATAGATAATCAGGGAGTGCTTTCTTGGTTCAAATACTTTACATGGATGATCTCATTTGAAATTCATGATAAAGTCCTAACCCTCAATGTAACTATATTTAGAAATAAAGATTTTAGGAGATAATTAAGGAGGATAAATGAATTTGTAAATGTGTGGTTCTAATTCAGTGTGATTGATGGCCTTTCCAAAGGAGGAAGTAGGGTCTCCCTCTCTTTCATTTCCTCCCTCTGTCCCTCCCTCCCTCCTTCCCTTCCTCTTTGTCTCTCTTTCCTCTTTCCTTTTTGAGATTGCACAGAGAAAAAGCCTAGTAAGGGGCCGTGTAAGAATCTGGTCATCTGCATGCCAAGGAAAGAGCCATCACCAGAGACTTATCTCACTAGCTCCTTGATCATGGGCTTCTAGTCTCCAGAAACATGTTTAAGTCATCAAGTCTGACGTTTTGTTAAGACAGCCTGAGCATCTGCATCACACTAACTGGTTGATATGGTCACCAAGTCCATTTGACAGCTCAGGAAACGGAGGCTCAGAGAGATGATGTAATTGACCTCTGAGGCAACTTCCAGCAAATGTTAGAGTCACATTCCTAGGAGCCTGTGCTCTGCCGGGCAGGGCTCAGCTCTGGGTTACCTCCTTTCTTACACTCATCTTTGAGGCCTGGAGCAGTCCATGCAAACTTTGCTACGTGAAAGGCCTAGAGCTGAGAAAGCACCCCTGGGCTTCTGTAGGGGAGAGATAGGAAGGTGACCTAGGAATAAGCCTTTTTCAGAGAGCAGCCCAGCATTGTGAGGAAGGCCCTGGAAAAAAGAAACCCAAACAGTGCAGTGTTGTTCTTTATATGTTTGTGGTAGTAATAAATTCTTTATATTGTAAATAGTTCCTGCTAATGCATATTTTATCACATCTTACTCCTGGCATAAAGAGAGTGGCTGGTTATATAATATCTGTTAATATTAATAAAAGTATAAAAGGCATTTCTCTCAGTTCACCTCCCCTTGGTGATGCCAACCTCTCTCCTGGTACTCATCTTCAGTTTTCACCCTGGGGCAAATGACACCTCAGGAAGGAGGAGGAGGGAGTGTTTTCTGGTAACTCTCTGACATAAAAGACAAGTTGGGGAAGTCCAGCGTTTCTGCCTCGGTGAAGAGGGAGCAGGTAAGGGAGATGCAGAAGCCGGGCGTCGGGGTGGAGCGGTCCTTACTCACCCGCTCTCCCACACTGACTGTGGAACCTGGGCTAGCAGTAGTGGGAGGCTCTTGTGCTAGAGACATATCTAGTAAGGCAAAAGGAGGAAAAAGAATCTTCGGTCCAGTGGCCAGCCTTCCTCAGGGTAGCCTGGAGGTGTTGTGAGTCTCTACGCTTAGTACTGTTACCTAGCATTATACCGCTTGGTGGTGGTCTGCTGTCCTGTGCACAGGGACGTTCAGATGCATCTCTGGCTCGGACTACCTCCACATTGTGACAACCAGAGATATTCACTTATCTCCTAGAAGCAAAACTGTGCCTCTTCCTTCATACAGACGCCACTGTACCGGGAGACCCTTAGCATTTGGCCCAGTGCTGGACCGACAGTGACAGGACTGTGGCAATGATGCCAGGCTCCCAGATCTTAAGGTCTTGCAGTGGCGAGTAGAAGGTCACAAAGTTCCAGTATGTCCCGCTGATAGGCGCCAGAGGTGCTGGGAAGGCCGCAGCACAGCAGGGTCTCGAAGCAGATGTCAAAGTCATGGGCGCCAGTGAAGCCAGTGCCAGACACAGCTCACCGCAGGACCCCGAGGAGGGCACAGGGTGCCCTGGCTCTCACCTCTTATGTATGTGCTCTTACTTCATTTTTGGTGAGAAAGACAGGGAAGAAAGGAAAATACAGATGATTCAAGCAAGATGAAATCATTGGAAATATATTCAAGCCAGAATACACCCAGGAACCAAACTGCCTTAACTAAAATCTTCCCTCCCCAAGTAGAAGCGCAGTGAGAGACTCCTGAGGAACGTTATATCAAGAATGGGAAAAGTACAAGACTACATTTTGTGCCCATTGGAAGGACAGTGTGAGTCCCTGAGTGGTGATGATAGTAACAGGCTAGCCTGGATTAGCTGTTGCGAGAGTTGCCGGGATCAGGACATTTAACCCTTCAGGCAGTGGTTCTGTGGGCAAATGTTTCCAGACACATCCTTCCCTTCACCTATGAAGGTCATTTGTTGGTTCAAGTGACGAAGCTCGTATCCAAACCCCGGGCGAGGTGACTGGTCTCCACGCGGCCTCTGTCTCTGCCACACTACCTTCTTACAAAGGGGCGCTTTGTCTGGATCCCCAACCCATTCACTTATTCCTTTCGTGCTAAGTTGCCGGACAAGTTGTGCCATTCCATTTCTTGTCTGCCGCAATGTTTAAGGAGCCTTTCCAGCATTTAATTCCCACCGAGTACCAATTTCTTTTCTCTGGGGAGCTGAAATACTCTCAACAACAGAGAAAGGGAACATTTGTTGTAGTAAATTATTCATGGTAAAGAATTTGCTACACTCTGGGCAACAAAGACGCGTTTGTGTGTGGGCTGCAAGAGTGGCATCTGGGTCATGCCGAACAGATAAGCAGAGCACGCAACAATGAGCTTATCTCTCACCCCCTAAAGTGGCTGCTGGTAACAAAGCTTCGAAGAGTTACTCACTCCTTAGTCTTCCCAGTCTACTCTTGTCTGAGACAGGAAGGACTGGGCATTTTCAGAGATAAAAATCAATTACATTAAAAACGAGTCTCTTCCCTCGCCACTCCAAGTCACTAGTTTCTATTTAAAAACAACTTTTGTTCTATGTACAGTGTCTTCATATATCCCTGACCAGCCTTAGGAATCAGCTTCTCCTGTAGGTAAGCAGAGGGCACACAATGAGCATTAGAGACCTCAGATGTTGCTTGTTTGAGGTGGCTGAAACCTTAGAACTCCAGGAAAAAGAAAAACAACCCCAAAACTCCAGCTTAAAAAAAAAAAAAGAGTGGTTTTGATAGATTTAAAGGATTGGAAAAAGTCTTTCTATATAAAGGTTAACTGCGGGAGATTAAAGATGGTTACAGAATTTCTGACATTCCTTCTGTGAGGGACTGGGTTTCTAGTTCTTCTCTTGAGTCTCAGTTGACCTCTGATAGTCTAACTTATACAATATGTAGTGAAAGCAACACATTATCAGCTCTTCCTGGCCAGTCTCCTTCCTTCTTGACCTGCCGGGACACTGACCTCCATGTTAGAAGTTTGATTGCTTTCAGTTGACTGTGCTGTGAGGAGCACCAGCCTTCCAAGAAATTGCAGATGGTGAGGAGCGTGTGTGTGTGTGTGTGTGTGTGTGTGTGTGTGTGTGTGTGTGAAAGAGAGAGAGAGAGAGATAAGGGAAGATATCTGAGAATCTCAGAAGGGGATCCTCCAGCCTCAGCTGCTATCATTGACAGTTTTGTCCTCTTACATTGTACACAAACCAAGATTGTTACATGTAGGTCTGGAGGTAGTTGGTTATACACTAATATCTAACCAATCTTTTAACTTAAAAAGTTGTGATAGTTGATCATAGGAAATTTCTTAGGTGTAGCCAGGCAGAACATTCATTCTTAGGGTATTAGAGCTGGAGGGGGTCACAGAAATCAACAGCTCCAGAACTTTATCATTTGAAAGAAGAAACTGAAATCAGGAGAGGTGAAGGCCCAGCACCCAACGTCCTAGTCACAGAGCTGCTGGGGTAGGAACCATTGTTTGAACTGCTTTACTACTTTATCATATAAGAAAACCTTTTGGGCTTCAAACCTCTCTCTCTCTCTCTCTCTCTCTCTCTCTCTCTCTCTCTCTCTCTTTTAACCATGTTTTCTGTACCAGGATCTTGTGGAGCATGCCTCAAATTCAATCAACAGAGGGGTTGGTTACAACCCATCAACAGTCTTGTCACTATCTCACCAGCGGGCACATCTTGCTTGGCAGGTCGGTTTTGTAGCATGTAGGGTCCAGCACTGGATAAGAACAATGATGTTTTTCTCCCTCAGCAGCCTGCATAGCACCTTCTAGCACTGTGAAAGCTCAACAGCAGGGAGATTCCTGGTTACTTCAAGATTAATTTCTCTGTGTTCTGCAGTCTAAGTGGGAGGTAGCTTCAACAATAGGGTCCTGCCATCTGGTTATGGTGGGCAACCAAGAGCAGACGAGCAGTGGCAACAGCTTGTACTGTTTTGGGTGCCTCTGAGGCCTCTCCACTAGTCCTCATAATTTATTATAATATTTATTGGAGCTGTTAAGTGCACAGACTGAGACTGTGTTCATTTCCTCTGGGTCTCTTCCTCCTCGACATGCACCCTATGCGGGATTCTTTCCCATGGGGCTCAGCCCAGTCCCAGGGTCCAGAATGTTTCTTTTGCCTTTCTGCCATCTCAACCATAGGCAAAATTTATTCAATGTCAAGTGTAGAGGCCAAAAAGGACATTGTGATTCTTGTTATCAAATTTCTTTCCTTCAGAACAGATGACTGGCTCTTCCACCAGAAGTCAAGAAAGAATCCCAGGAAATCGGGACTAAGATGGGGCAGGCTCTGTGTTACTGGGCTCATCCCTGGGCACCCGTGTCCCTCAGTGTCAAGGTATAAGCTTACCTGTATAAGCTCTATGTACAAGAGCCCTGGAGTTCTTGGCCTGTGGGGCTGTGTTTCTGTGGACATGTGTTCTGTGAGAACTTTTAACGGTTACTCACAGGATGATCCAACTCTGCTGATTTTCCTCAGTTCAAAGGGCTCCTGATGAGGAAGAGCACAAGATGAAAGTTTTCCAGCTGAGGGACAGGACAGAACTGTCTCCAGGACATCTGACCCAATCCTATGCAAGAGAAAGGCACGTTATCATCTAGAGACTGGTTTTCCAAAGGGGCAAAAGTTAAAAAGAGTCACCAGCATGATCGACAGGAATCTTAAGCATAGCAAGAAAATTAGTGAAAAGAGTTAAAAAGTTATGGCAGTGAACAGAAGACTAGGAGAAAAGTGAGATATTTCAAATCTTAAACTTTGACTGGATTCATCCAGAGTGACTCTGAATCCACTTGCATCAGAACGACATGGGATGTTTGTAAAAATAAGGTTTGCAGAGCATCCTCCCCTCTCCCCCCGAAACCTGGGAGAGGTCTGGCAGTTTAAAACTTGTAATTCCTAACAGAGTTGAACAAAGCTCTCTAGGGGTGGAAACAGGAATTTTCAGCAGCTCCCAGGCAATTTTTGCATTCATTTTAAGCCCCAGAATTACTGTCTAAATTTATTTTACAAATAAAATTCATAAAGTATTTTTTGGGGAAGTCAATACAAATATCAGCTCTGACTTACTGCCTTCTTCCTAATGTACATTCACACATGAGCACTGGGTGGGGGTGGGGGGATTTTATGAGCTTCTAATGGCAAGGAGGACGATCATAAAAAAGAGATAATTTAACATTTTACCTGTGTTTTTGGACCGCAAGACCCCCTCCCACCACTCCCCCACCTTATCCTCTCCCTTTAAAATTTCTGTTATGCATGAATCCTTCCTGCTTTTCCTCTTTTGGGTTTTCTGGCCACAAGGGAAATTCCCAGGTGCAAGTACACTCAGTCTTCAGCCTCAGGAAAGGCTCTGATGTGGATCTTTGAAGATGGAGGAACTTAAACATTAAAAGATGCAGCAGGTGCCAATGGAGTCGAGCTAGCACTCCCAAGGGGCGTTTGTTTTCAACATAAACACTAATAATATAATAATAATTGTGAAGCAAATATTTCCAGTATGTTGAGTGTTCTGATCAGCTCCCAAGGGATTGCAGGTTGAGTGATTCAAGCAAATAGGAGAAAGAGATGAACAGGAGAATTCATGCTTACCCGAATTCCTTTGTCTGTGTCCCTCACAGCAGCTGGTTTTTGAGTTCATCCCCATTTAACCCTTTAGCTTCAGAGGTTTCCTCAAGTCCTACCTGTTGAAAGCTACAAAACTTAGAACTGATCAGAAACCTGGAAAGGCACCAGATAAAAACGTCTACTTTTATTCCTTGGATACTTAGTAGTCTTAAATGCTCTCCAGTCTTCAAGATTTAGCCCAAATGCATTTCTCCACAAAGCACATCACGGTGCAGTTAATAATATTCTATTAAGAGAACTATAATATTATGTAAGCTACAGGAATGTAGAGATAAAAAATATGCTAGTTTTTAAAATAGAAACAATTTTTTACCTTATGTGTATGAGTGTTTTCCTTGCGTGTATGTAAGTGCAGTGCATGTGTGCAGTACCCACAGAGGCCAGAAAAGGGCATTGGATCCCCTGGAACTGGAGTTACAGATGTTATGAGCTGCCATGTGGGTGCTGGGAACTGAACCTGGATCTGGTCCTCTGCAAGAACCATCTGTTCAGTCACTAATATGCTAGTTTTAATGCCTAGTGGGGCCGTACGGTAGGACTGTGATATTACTATTATCCAGATGAAACAACGCTGGCTGGTCAATCGTAACCACAGTCGTAATGACCAATACTGAGCAAGCTAGCTTTCCACAACTGTTATTTATTCTCACCTTCATCTGTAAGGTATATGCTTTCACTTGACATATGAAGTGAAGTTGAACCCAGCCAGTATATGGAGAGATAGTACCTTGAACCCAGAGCCCATTTCCTCCAGTCAATAAAACATCTTTCCTTATACTTTGGAGTCCAGATCATAGTCTGCCCTTTGGCCAGAGCAATTGTGTTCTGTTTTTTTTTAATCCTCTAACATCTGTCTCTCTCTCTCTCTCTCTGTCTCTCTCTCTCTGTCTCTTTCTCTCTCTCTCTCTCTCTCTCTCTCTCTCTCTGTGTGTGTGTAGTGTGTGAATTTAGAGTATATGTACATGTTGGCACATGGCTGCTGAGGTCAGAGCATTTTATTTACCTAAGCAAGATCTCTTGCTGAATTTGGAACTTGCCAATTTGGCTACTGTAGCTGGCCTCTTGCCTTGGTCCCTGTTTCTTCACCTCCTGAGATCTGGGCCTATAGGTAGCAGGTTTGTCCACCCACCTGGCTTCTCTGTGGGTCTTGGAGATCTGAACTCCTGTCCTCATGCTTGCATGGGAAGTACTTTATCCACTGAGTTGGCTCCTGTGTTCTGCCTTTTTTAAAAAAACAAAACCAAACAGTGAATAATGAGTCATTGTCTCCTGGAGAGCAGTTTGGGTTTACCGATAAAAGCCTCTGAACTCTGAGCCTTGTGCTTTGAACATAAAGGTAAGTGCCATTCAGATGCCTGTCTAAACCAGTTAAACTTCCCTGCTCTAAACAGGGTCAGACTTGTTCCTATCAGTGACAGTCCATCCTATCCTGCAGGCTGGTTCTGGACAAGGCTGCTTCTTTATGACTGTTTTTGGTGATAGTAAAAGGTAATTCCTGGAATTTTCATCTTTGTTTCATTGGCCGAAACCCAGGACAATTATCACCCAAACATTTTCAAAGTGTTAATTAGATTTCAGATGAGTTTCACTGTAAAGATAAGAGAGTAAAAGCTATTGAGTGCTTGTTACAGGCCAAGCACAGTGCTAAATCCTTTGAAAAAAAATCTGCTATCCCCATCACAACCCTGTGTGGGAGGGCAGGTATCATCTTCTTCCTATAAGAGAAAGTTGAATGATTTGCCTAAAGTCACCCAGGTAGTGAATAAAAGGATTTGGATTTGAAATCCTGTTTAACTCTGAGTCTGTGCCTTTCATCATTTTACTAAATCAAACCTGTTTTTTGTTCTCTTCTTTCTTCTCTTCTAAAAGTATTTGTTGAGTGCTTCCTCTGTCCTAAGCATGTGTGGATGAATGATGCCAAGAAGAACAGACATGTGTTCCTTTTACAAACTAACAGGGTATTGGCAAAGTTTGAAGGTGAAATTATCAAGTTATTTAATGTGGCATTGAATGCTCTACTGTAAACTATAACTGGTGAGAACACATGCATAAGAAATCGGCCTCCGGGGTACGCTGCAGAGCTCTCCAAGTGCTGGTGAGTGCTCACCGCAACCTTCTGCCCCGCATTTCAGCAGTCCCATCGGTATGTGAACCTTTGCTAAGGCCAAACAGATGGCAAATGGCAGGGCTTCTGTTTAACCTTGTCTGGGAAACCCAGGCCTTATGACTTCCTTATCAAACTAAGTCACCTTGAACTAACATAAAGTAAACCAAAATGGAACGACTACTTTTCTAAAGGTGGGCCATGTTTTTACTACTAAGTAGAATTTATTTGTTTATTTTATAGCCAAACTATCATCCATCCACATACTCCAGAAAAAAAGTCCTCAATTCCCATGTTCCAGTGAGTTATTGTGTGCCTACACAGAGGCCCTCTTTAGAATATGAGGTTCCAAGAATAACTTGGATCTTAACCCCTTGATTTGTGCAAGTTTGGAGCATGTAAGGTCTTGCTGGTTCCCTGGAATCCACACTCCTTTCAATAAAATTTATTTATTTTTAGTCATATGTATATTTGTGTCTGCATGGGATATGCACACATGAATACCAGTGTCTGCAGAGGCCAGAGGTGTGGGACCCCCAGGAGCTGGAGTTACAGGTGAACTTGGGTCCTCTGGGAGAACAAGTGCTCTTAACTGCTGAGTCATCTCTCTAGTTCTCACCCTCCTTTTAAAAATAAAATAAAGATAATAGTAGATAATAGTATGCAATGATTTCAATGGAGGGCAAGCCATCCCTCTGTTTCAATAATGCCACATGCACTCTGAAAGAGGAGGTCAAAGAGTTTCCGAAGTGGTACTCTTTTTAACAGACAAGTGATCGACTTCACTTCTCTTAAAATTCTATTGACAAGAGTTCAGAATGGCTTTTGAATGATCATGAAGTTTCAATAGAGTATTAGAGTCTGCCAGCCAAGTTCATGTTCTCTGACTGAAATCAGCTTCTCGGCCAAAGAGAGGTTGAATATATTTTTAGAGCACCAAGACTTAAGAATTGTCATCAACCCAAGTTCAGGGTTGCAGGAGGCAGTCAAGTTTTCCACATAAAGTTTCTGATGAAGTCCCACTCTTCCTCACCTGGGCACAGGGCCGGGCCGGTGGCACCCTTCAGTCTGTGCTCTCAGGATGGGTCATGCATTGCAAAATGTTACTTTGCATTTTAATGGGGGCTGACTGCATTTAAGGACCATTCCTGTGAACAGTGAACACAAGGCAAAGAACTCCCTGCATCATGTGTGGCGTTCCAGAACTGTATCAGAATCACTAAGACACAGTCTCTCTGTTGACAACACAAGAACGTTCTTAACATTTCCCAGGGCTGGAATTCTATCTCTTTTGATATATGAAAATGGTATAAAAAGAACATTTAATCAGAGAGGTGCTTTTGAAATCATAATTTTGAATTTTAGTTTAACACCAAAGAATAAAGAGGCCCAACCGGCATAGACCTTAATCACCTGAATATAAATTTGAGCATGGAAGTTTGATTTCCCTCTGCCCCTTCCCAAAGCTCCATCCCACTCAAAGATTTCTCATTACAGCAGTTACTGAGTAGACTGCTCATGCTTACTGCTCAATGTGTTATTTTCTTTTTCTTTTTCATTTTCATTTTTATTATATTTATTTATTTGTGTGTGTATGTGGTATATCTCTCTCTGTGTATGTATGTGTGTGTGTGTGTATATGTGTGTGAGGCTGTGTGTGGGTGTATATGTGTATGTGAGGGGGTATGTGTGTGTATATATATGTGTATGTGAGGGTGTGTGTGTGTATGTGTGCATGTGTGTGTGTGTGTAGTATGCTTGTGGAGGTCAGAGACCATCCTCAGAGTCAGTTCTCTCCTTCCATCATACGGGTCGGGTTAGGACTCAGGTTGTCAGGCTTGGTGGCAGGTATTTTTACCTGCTGGGCCATCTTGCTGCCCAACAGACACCATTTTCATCTGACCAGAGTTCCCAAGTGTGTCTAAATTCAGAAGAAGTATGCCATTATTATTTTTCAATATTCAATATAAATTTTCAGAGAAGCAAACATTTTTTGGAGAGAAGGCTTTGCTCTTCTGTGTAAGAAGATGACTCTGAATAACACAGCCACAGTTGGTACCACACGTATGATGTGAAAAGTTAACCAAAGGATTTTGTTGCTAAAATTGAGAATGTGAAAGACTATCTTATAAGAAAAAGTTGACTTACAAGCTATATGGAGTCCATAAAGTGTTCAGTTTAACTTACATAGCACTTTCATTAAATTTTAAATTATTTCCATCTTTATAATTGGGAGATCTACAAGAAAAAAGAAGAGAATTTCTATCTTTATGATCTTGTGAAATGCAAAGATTTATAAGATGGAACATTAAAAGCATGATTCAAAAAGAGGAAGATAAAATAAGTTGGACTTCAGCAAAGTGCATATACATGTACTGTATATAAAATATAAATAAAAAGTCAGGAGTGATGGTGCATGCCTTTAATTCCAGCACTTAGGAGGCAGAGGCAAGTGGATCTTTGTGAGTTCAAGGTCAGTCTGGTCTACATAGTGAGTTCCAGGCCAACTGGGGCTACAGGGAGACCCTGTCTAAAAAAAACCCACATATATATTTGGCATCATTTGTTGTGCTGGAGACTGAACCCAGTGCCTTTTACCTGACAGGCAAATAACCTACTATTGAGCCTAATCTCCGGACTAAACTTTATATTTTTGGAAGACATTTTTAAAGAATGAGAAAAGAAACTATACATTTTGGGAGAAAATCTGAAAAAAATACATTTATCTGATAAAGAGCATTTATTAGATTATTTTAAGAACTTTTAAAACTTTAGTAAATAGGGTCTGGGGAGATGACTTAGTAAAGTGCTTGCTGTGCAAACATGAGGATCTGAATTCAGATCCCCAGAACACATGAAAAAGCTGGGCATGGTGCCATGTATCATAATCCCAGAACTGGGAAGGTAGAGTCAGGAGGGTCTCTTGGGTTTTCTGGTTAGCCAGTCTCACTGGACCAGTGAGCTCCAGGGTGAATGAAAGACCCTGTCACAGAAGTAAGGTGAAGAGTGACAGAAGAAGACACCTGGTAATGACTTTTCCCCTCCACACATACATATACACAGGTGCACACACATGTACCACATACACGTAAAATCCAAATAATTAAAAAAAAAAGGTCAGAAGATTTAAAGAAGATACACAAAGAATAAATGAATATATAAAAGATATACAACTGAATTGATCATGAGGGGGATAGATATTCAAGCATAACAAGAAATTGCTATTCAAATGACTGAAATTCCTAAGATAGCCCATTCCAAGTGTCAGCAAGCATACACAGCAAGAACACTCACATGCTGCTGGTGGGAAGGCAAAATGGCACAGCCATTCAGGAACAGTTTGAAATTTTTTTTTATAAAGATCAGTTCTCAACACCCATGTCAAGTAGCTCACAGCCACCTGCAACTCCAGTTTCAGGGAATCCAGTGTATCTGCAGACACACACACACACACACACACACATACACACACACACACATATTAAGTCTTAAAAATCCTACATATAGCTATTGCATGATGTAACTATTCCTTTCATAGGTACTTATTTATTCAAGACAGACTAAGCAACTAGCCAAAGATATAGTAGTCAAAATCACAGTAATGACCTTAGTAGCCCTAAACTAGAAACAGCACAAATGACCAACAACAGATGACTTGATACACAAATTGTAAAGTATGCATACAATATAATTACTTGGCAATAGAAAAAGGAATGAACAATCGAAATACACAATAACATGGGAGCCTAAAACGTCTAACAGATGGGATGTAAAGGAACATGAAGAAAGTCTTAGGAATGATAGATGTGTTCATTATCCTGATCATGGTACTGCCTGGTTTTTATACATGAAATTCACTATAACAAATAAGAAATTTAATTGGTAATACAAAACCTCCCTACTGAAAAAACCCCAGGGACAGATGGATTTACAGCAGAATTCTACCAGACATTTAAAGATCTACAATCAATACTACTTAAATTATTCAAAAAGACAGAAATAGAGGGAGAATTCCCAAACTCTTTTTATGAAGTCAGCATCACTCTAATACCCAAACCAGGTAAAGATACAACCAAAAAAGAAAACTATAGGCCCATACCCTTAATGAACATAGACACAACAGGATACTTGCAAACTGCATACAGACACATGTCAAGAATATCATCCACCATGATTAAGTAGGCTTTATTCTAGAGATGTAAGGTTTAATATACATAAGTCAATAAATGTAATAAATCACATAAATGGACTCAAAGAGAAAAATATAGTCATATATTCATCTCAATAGATGCAGAAAAGACTTTTGATAAAAATCAACATGCATTTATGTTTGAAGTTCTAGAGAGAATTGGACTGGAGAGAACATACCACAACATAATTAAAGCTATATATAAGAAACTTATAGCCAATATCATTCTAAATGGAGATAAATAGAAACACTCCCATTAAAATCAGGAATCAGACAAGGATGTTAATTATTTCTATTCCTTTTTAACACGGTGCTTGAAACTCTTGTGAGAGCAATAAGACAAGAGAAGGAAGTTAAAGGAGTACTAATTGGAAGAGGTCAAGTTATCCTTATCTGAAGATGATGAGATATTATATCTAAGAGATTCCCCCAAATTCCACCAGAAACCTCCTAGAAATGACTAACACTTACAACAAAGTGCCAGGTTCCAAATCAATCTACAAACATCAGTAGCCTGTCTGTATACCAATAAGAAATAATAGGAGAAAGAGTACATGGAAACCTTTCCATTCATAATGATCAAAAATAAATATCTAAGTATAAACTTGACCAAAGACATTAAAGATCTCTACAATAAAAATTTTAAATCTTTGAAGAAAAAGATTGAGGAAGACACCAGGAGATGGAAGGATATTCTATTCCCATGGATTAGAAGAATTAATATCATGAAAATAATCATTGCATCAAAAGTCATATATAAATTCAATGCAATCCCAATCAAAATCCCCATGACATTCTTCATAGAATTAGAAAAAAAAAACCCATCTTAAAATTCCTAAGGAATCACAAAAGACCCCAGATGGCTGAAGCAATCCTGAGCACAAAGAGCAATGTTGGGGGATTACCATAGCAGATCTTAAACTATATTTCAGAGCTATAACCATAAAAACCAAGTGGACATTTACAAAATGTACAATTTATTGAATGTCAATTAGATCTGAATACGTTATTAAGATGAATGGCATTCACCTTTGTTTGGATGTTATGTTTTTGTTAAAAACAAAGCAGATGTAAACACATTTTCTTACATGTCCACTACTTGTGGCTCACTGTTGTCTTAGACCAACTCCTTTCATTTATTAGGTTCCTTGCTTGATCCTTTGAAGAATTTGGCTTGTTGGCCAAGCCTCCGCCAAGTATTTGTTTCCAAGTGTTCTTCCTTGCTTCCTAGATTAAGTTCTCTTTAGATTAGTTTTCTAAGTTTAAACTTGGCATCAAAGATCACCATAGGAAGGGAATTTGGGACCTTTAAGAGGGGGAAATATTTCTTTTGCCTTCCAACTTGTAAGCGGAGACAACTTCTCTGCTTTGCCTACTTGGGAAGTGGATGTCTTCTCAGCTCATAAATAACTGGTCGGCATCAGTCAAAGGAATGCTTCATAAAAGAACAAAAGCCCATAAAGCTTATAGAATGTGGCAGCTCTAAAAATCACAGGGCTGAAAACCTGAGCAGTTCACTCTTCTCAGGACAGTCCTCCTATGGAGGTCTTCCTGATTGTAGGATCTCTGTTGGCTGGACTCGGATCCACAGCTGACTGTTACTGCTTCTAGAATACCTACTTTCCTAATCAGGCCTTTGAAAATCCCCTTTAAACTCCTTAGAGGTTGTCACAAGAAGCCCAGGAATTAGAGATGATTTGGAACACAATTATAATAACCCCTCTATCCCCCTAGGGCCAGATTAGGACTACCCAGATCTTGAGTTTTTGTCTTCTGTTTTTGTACAGCTGCCTAAGAAGATACGGAGTCTCATCCTGCCATGGGGCATTGCATCTTCTCAGGATCAGAAATTGGCCTGGGCCATAGACTAGCAGTATGTCAACTGATTAAAACTCCTACAACTCCTGCGTACTTTTGTGTTAGTCACTTTTCTGTTGCTGTGGCAAAATTTCCTGGCATAGACAAGAAAGACAGATTAGTTTTGGTTCATCCTTTCAGAGAGCTCACTTCATGGTCACTTGTACTGTGTCCTGGGGCAGGACATCGTGGTGGTGTTGGAGCCTGTGGCAGAGGACAGATGTTCACTTTGTGGCCACCAGGAACTAGAAAGACAGGAAACAGCCAGGAATAATAAACCTCCAAGGACCTCCTCTGCAAGAACAGTCAGTATTCTTAACCTTGGAGCCATCTCTCCAGTGCCCCCACTTAAAATTTATTTTTATTTCATATGTATAAGAGTTTTGTCTCCATGTATGTAAGTGCACCTGTGTGTGCAATGTCTATAGAGGTCAAAAGAGGGCTTCAAATCCCCTGAACTGAAATTAGGGATAGTTTTTAGCCAACATGTGGGTACCGGGAACTGAACCTGGGTCCACTGGAAGACAGCCAGTGCTTTTAATTGCTGAATCATTTCTCTGACTCCCTGATTTTTCTTTTTAAGTGCTGGTTTCATGATGTTGGGTATAGTGGAGATTCCCACCATTTTAATTTTTAAAGCTCTGTACCCTTTAAACAAGTACCTCCACCCAAAAATCTGTCTTCTTTGATAGACTGGTTTTACCAGAGACTGTAGTACGTCTGTCACTTTCTGTTTGCATCAAAGTAAGCGAAAATGCTGTTCTCTACAGAAATTTGTGGTATTTCTGCAAATGTGAACTGTAAAGGCACCAAGCTTGGACAGTGGAAATGAAAAAGGGATAATTCAGTCTGATTCTTTTCTGGACAGATCACATTTAGAGAAAGACTCCGCTTTTGTAATTATTGCTAGTATTGTTGAGACAAAGCTCTCTTAATCCCTCTGAGACAAGCTTCAGTTGGCAAGCATGAGTGCATCCTCCATTCATGGTGGGACTAAAGAGTGATTTAACTAAAGCTTTAAAGGTCATAAGAACGTATCCACAACATCTGATATGATGGATTCAAATGTTTATCAATGATGGCAAGCCATATTTTCCAATAAAGTCACCAGATACTGTTGCCTGAACGCCCTCTCTTTCTGCTAGTGTTCATAAAATTAGAATTTGATTATTTTTAGTGTCTTCAAGAACAGAAAGCAATATTTATTTTAGAATTTGATTTTGGGTTAAGGTAGACCCCAAATGACCTGTGGGTGTCCTTAAAAAAAGGCACAAGGACAGGCATATCCTGAGAATGATGAAAGCATTGCGGTGAGGCATCTGTAAGCCAAGGAACATCGAGTATTGCTAGAAAGCTAGGGGGCGAGACAGAGAGAGAGAGAGAGAGAGAGAGAGAGAGCGCGCCTTGCAGATACCTTGATTTTGAACTTCTAACCTCCAGAATATGAGAACCCATTTTTGTTGTTTAAACCACCTGTGATATGGCACCCTGTTGTGGCCCTAAGAAATGTCTAAAGGGGCTGTGCTGCATGGCCAAAGAAGCGTTCCGCACCAGGTCATTCTGCTGCTGGCTCAGAAATTTAACAAGACAGATTTTACCCTGTAGACTAAAAGTGAACTTAAACAGCACCACTAATGATGGTGTCTTTGGTGGCAAGTACCTCTCAGATTGCCAGTTTTTAATGCATTATCTTGATACTCAAAGTACTGTAGAGTGGTTTGTCTTTTTCACAAGGTTAAAAAAACAAAGCAAAACAAAACAAAAAAACTGAGGAATAACTCCAGAAAGCTGCCTATGGACATGCAGCTGCTATGCTCTGAATTTAATTTTTCTGCTTCTTTCTCTATTCCACACTGCTTCTCAATGTCTAAAGACTGCTTCCAAAAATGTTTGAGCAATCCACATATCTCTGAACTAATTGTACCATGCCCCAAGGCCACAAATTTGCAGAACAGCTCTCTTGAACAGCAAGTTCTGGTAATTTTGTTTAAGAGTTCCCTGTCATTACTTACAGCCACACCTTGTCTATATTATGTTGGACTCTTTACTGGCTTAACTTATATTATCACTCCCCTGGGAGGGATTGAGACTTCTTTTTCATCTTGCAGGAAGTTAAAGAAGCTGTCAATGCTTAGTAAATAATCAGCATCAAGCCAGCACAGCTCCCTACAAATTATGACCCCCAGGCTCTAAAGACAAAGAAAATGTTCAGTTGTGTAATTTTCCACTCTTCTAATAATAGTGTGGGTCAAGTTAGTTCTAGCTTAATATTATAATTCAAACAATATTTGCCTCTATGTGGAGTGAGGGGCAGGAACCACCCAGGCCACTGTGTTTGGAGACAACCCATAAGTTTGTTTTGAACTTTCTGGCGATTTCTTGTCTCTCCTCTGCCTACGTGGTACTTACGATGCACATAATAATAGAACAATAGTAGCGATTTTACACTTTTCCTTTTCTTCTTTAATCTTGTTAAGAAGGACCAGTTTAGCTTTCCAGGATAAGCAGGTCAAAGGGCAGCTTGTCTGCTGCTGCCCCTCTAACCAGAACCAGAGTGGAGTCAAGCACAAGATGTCCATCTCTGTTTAGTAGGGAATTGGTATTGGTCTCTGTCCCAAGTCAAAGCAATGTGGCTTGTCTCACATGGAAAGGGTTATTATCTGACTATATGTGTGAATCTGCATTGTTCTTTTTCTATGCGCGAGGCAACAGGGGGAAACAGCAATGTGTGGTTCTGATGAGAAAGTTTGAATCTAACTTAATCTTAAAAGTTCCTGCATATTTCTCTATTTCTGGACCGTAGGCTTCATTTCATGTCCCCCTTTTAAAACACTTTGTAAAGTGAGCCTTTTAACTTCCTTCTTTCCCTAAGTTCCCCCCTATATAACAATCAATTATATCTGTTCTTTTGTGAATATAGTTCATTATCCTGTGTTTCGCCATACCTTGTTCTCAGAATTGTTTAATCATTAAATGTTCTCAAGGTAAAATTCTGAAACTTTGGCCTACCATTCCAGGCCTTCCACAATTCAATTTTCTCCCAACTTATTTGTACACCTTTTATTTAGTATCTAAGTATTGTTTGGCATAATACCAAGTGCTGAGAATAGATGACTTCAGACAGGTCTTGTTCACAGAGTCTGCAGGTTGGGGGGTGAAATGGAACACTAAACTTGATCCTATGGCACAACACAATGACCTGGGAGCGCAGGTTGCTATGAAGGAACACAGGGGCACAAAATCCAGACCCTGAAGCCCTTCGACCTCTGTAAAGGAAGTAACATCTAGGTGGAAATAGGATCAAGGAATGGAGAAGATAAAAGGCTTTGTGGTGGATGAGATAACAGAAGTGAAGCCTGGGGGTGGAATAGCAGAACACACCTGGAACTGAAAGAAAGTAAAATACCTGGAGGATGGGGTACAGCAGATGGAACCGGGAAGAGGGAATTAATTAGAGGAAGAAACAAGAGCCAGTTACCACTATGCACTAGTGAGTCAGGACTGTCTTCTAAGGTTAGTGAACTACTGTTGTGGGGTTTTAAACAAAAGAATTGTAAGATTTGCCTTTAAAAAATACATATATAAAGAGTTTAAATGGAGCTACCTTATAATGGTGGCACAGTGCCGCTGCTAGATACCACAAGCTAGAAAATACAAAGGCCAGTCCTAGCAATGTGTTACCTTTTTTGGAGTGTTGGCCAGTGCCTATAGATCTCCAAATAGTACTGGCTATTAACATTGCTCTTGGTTAACCTCCAGAACTTGACAGTAAGACCCTCTTACCGAAGGCACAACGTACTTCAGTCATAGAATATGGATAAATGAAGCTGGTACTGATCTAGAAGCTTCATCCCTACTGACTAGCTTTCACAATGCTGGAAGGTGCTATGCACGCTACCAGAGGGGAAGAGTAATCAGCAGTCCCACCCATCTGTGAACTTTATGAGCAAAAATATGCCCAGTGGTGTGAGCCTGGCATGAATTATTAGAGTTACAGGAGTAGCTAAACATTTTCTGCTTGGACTTAAGGCCTATTCCATAAGATGGAATCCATACTTGGCCCCATTATTATGGCTAAGGACTTGTGGCCAGGTAAGTAACAGGCTGGCTGTAAGAAAGAGCTTACTTACTACCATTATTCTTCTAATGGACATAATAGTAAATTGACTTCTAATAATGTCATTATACCAACAGATTAGTGCATCTTTCAATACTCATTAAAGCTTCCCTCTGCAGTAGATGGCAATTAACAAGCGATTCCCAACTGATCAACATATATAGAATTATAGTCTTCAGAGTGCTCAGCCCTAAATGGGGGCTCTATATCATACTCAATTGATAGCTGTTGGAAGAGGTAGAGAGGTAGAGTCAGTCTTATTTAAGGGTGTGACCATCTTAGTAGGTTGACCAAACTTAAGGGATAGACCCATACCCGAGTATTTGGTAACAGACATTGGTCTCAATGGGCTTTATAAAAGAAGAGGACAAGAAGTTGGGTGAATAGGTGGGTGGGGGTAGATCTTGGAGGAGAGGTTGAGGTGAATATGATCAAAATACTTGTATGAAATTCTCAAAGAATCAATAAAAATACTATTCAAAAACAACAGTAACAACAAAACATTGATCTTGCTGCCTCATAAGGACAGTGGATCAACAGGGACAAAGAGATTGGAAATCCAGTTATGAGCTGCCATTTGACAAGAGATGGTGGCATAGGCCGGGAGCATGGCAGAAGAGTGATCTGCGATGACTAAAGCCATTTAGATGTCAGTCTGGTCTCACATATGCCATGTAATTGTATTCACATCATCTAGTCCCCTGTTAGACAAGTTTATCTTCAACTCATGGGTTGAAATTCTCTCCACACTGATGCCAGTTCTACATGAAACCTTCTTTGACTCTTGGCCCTCAGAACCTGCCTGAATCCTTATAAGATGTGTGCTGTGGATCCCTTGTTTTGTCAAGAGTACTAATTTACACCAGGCTGGCTTTCATGTGCACTTCTCTTCCTCAGTGTCGGATAAGTGATATGAATAGTAACTTAGTAGATGCAACTGTCTATCTCTTCCCTTAGTACTTCCTTTTTTGTCTGTGAAAGAGAGGTCAGGTAGGTGTGCGTTTAGGATTTGTCCTGTGGACCAACAGTGATCTCGTGTCAGTTCTAAAAATTCTCCAGTAGGTTTATTATTCAGGTCTCTTCTTCTGTGACACAATTAACCTACGCAGTGATTTATACCATTCATTCATTCATGCTGTTATTCATTTACTCAACGTGATTTATTCAGAGCCTGCTGTCTTATAGGATTGCTTCTCTGCTTCTTATTGATCTGCTCATTTCACTATGGATATCATGTTTTTCAACACAGAGATAGATCTCTGCTCCTGTTTGCCTTTGAGTAGAGGAGTAAATGTACTGATATAAGAACCTGGTACTCAACCGAGCTGTCTTATGGTATGGGAAGGAGCTGAGGTATGGAACAATTCTTTGGCTTTCAAGGTGGAGTGCAGGTCTTTGATAATTGGCAAATGTCTTGCATAAGATCCAAGTTTTGGTATTTGAATGTCAACTGGATTGAGTTAATCCTCTTCTGTTTTTTAAACAATTCCTGATGTTTACAAAGTAGAAGCAGAACTAAATGGTGCCAGATACTCCAAATGCATGACGCTGGAGACCGTGAGACAATGCAGAGCTCTTAATGTAAAGAAACATTTTGGCTTTGCCCTGTCATCTCCAGCTTTCAGCCTCTCCCAACCATGCACCCCACCCTGCCTGCAATGGGCATTTATCTAACTGTGATTGGGAGGGAAGCTTCTGAGTCCTAGGGTTCTTCTGAACCCTGCTTGCTGTGAGTGATCTTTATGCTAACATTGCATCGAAAGCCCTTTTTTGACAAATATATTGCCATATAAGATTAAAAATAATTTGAGCTGCAGGATTTCTACCAGGAACTGAACAAACAATGGACTGTCTTAAGCAGATTCCAAAGTCCTAATGCATCTGCTTTATGCAATCCCTGCTTCATAAAACTACAATTCTGTTTGTCTGAGTTCCGTCTGCTTGTGTGTTAGAAGAATCACACCCCTTTATTTCTGGCCCTGAGGGCTTCTTTCCAAGTTTGGAAAGACCTCTCAAATAAGTCACAGAAGCTTTAAATAATATGGTTATTGCAAGCATCCTTGTTGAACACTTAGCAAGCTATTCTGTTGCTTTTCCTGGTCACGGCAGATATAAAACAGCTACTGCTATGCTCCTGCCAGAGCTGCCATCTTTAATTCAGATACCTTTTCTGGTTTCTCTTGAAACTTTCCAGTTGAATACATATGGCTCCCCAGTATAAATCAGATGTATTATTTGTTTGTTTAATTATTTTTATCTGAGGGTGCATTGTGATTCAGCAGATCATTTTGTGGAAATTTCTAGGCTCATCCGGATGCTGTGCTTGGCCTTAATTTAACTGTGGTCCTAGACATTTTCCTGAATTACTTGTGCCTAGTTTAAAGTTTGGTATTTCCTTGACTTTGTTTATGTTTGATACTGGATCTTCATACCATTAGACCACTTTAATTTGCAAGCAACAAAATCTTAATCAAACCAGCTTAAGGACAAATGAGATTCACTGGCTTTCATAAACTGGAAAACAGGGTTGGGCACAGCTGGATTCAGGGCACTGAGGGATTATCAGGACTCAGTTTCTCTCTATTTCTTGGTTCTATTTTCTGCTGTTCTTGGCTTAGTGTCACATGTCACAGGCAACAAGGCAAGCACATCCTCAGGTCCTGCCTGAAAAAAAAGTCTAAGTTTTTTTTCCCCAGCGTATTCAACCAAAGTCTAAACTTGACCAACATTAGTTTAGAGTTTTTTCACATTCTTCTTTCTGCAGCAATCACTGCAGCTGGTGACTGGAAGCAAGGACAAGACAGTCAGAGCTGAGTGTTAAATGAAACACACAGAAAGACCCACCTCCGTTGTTTTTTTGGTATAAAATCCACTGGGCAATCATGACCCCTCTTTTTGTTTTTCTTCCCTACACAAGACCTAGGCTTGGGTTGAAGGGAGATGTGACTCTGGAGACAAAGAATTTAAAAGAGGGAATATTAATTTTGGCTAGTGTTTGAGAAGAAAATATTGGGCCTGAAGAGATGGCTCAGCGGTTAAGAACGCTGGGCATTTTTCTGGATAGCTTTACTTATCACACCTGGATAGAGGGAGCCTCAATTGGGAAACTGCCTCCATTGCCTTGGCCTATGGCCAGGTCTGTGGGGTATTTTCTTGATTGTTGAGTCATGTGAGAGGGCCCAGTCCGCTGTGAGTGCTGGCACCTCTGGGCAGGTGGTCTTGTATTGTATATGAAAACAGGTTGAGTACCGGCCAGGGGAGTAATCCAGTAAGCAGTGTTCCTCCATGGCCTGTGCTCCAGCTCCTACCTCCAGGTTCCTGCCCTGAGTTCCTACCTTGGGCTCCCCCAGTGATGAACTGTGACCCAGGAGATGTGAGCCAAATAAACCTTTCCTCCCCAAGTTGATATTGGTCTGAGTGTTTTGTCACAGCAATTGAAGGCAAACCAGAACACTGTTCTTGCAGAGAACCTGCGTTTGGTTCCCAGGATTCACATGGTGGCTAACAACCATTTGCAACTCAAGTTTCAGGGGATATGACACCCTCTTCTGGCTTCCATAGGCAATGCACACACATGGTCCATTTACATATATGCAGGCAAAACACTCATACACATAAATAAAACTAAACCAAAAGTATTTTAAAAAGAAGAAAATATTAAGAATAATGATTAGAGTTGTAAATGGTTTAGAGTTTGTGGAAACCATGAACTTTTGTATCGTGTCTTTCAACCAACCCAACAAACAAGCCAGGTATCACTCATGCTTCGTCTGGAACTCAATCAGGAAATACATCCAACTCCAGATTACTGTGCCTCTGGGCATCCGATGGAGTGGGGAAGCGGCAGCGAAGGGTGTGGCATGACAGCTGCTGCAGGCTTTGGTGAGGGTTTCTGAGAAAGCTCCTGGGTGTGTGTAGCTGTCCATTAGGCCCGGAACACTGCAGACTTTTTTTTTTCAGGCAGGATCTGAGGATGTGCTTACACTGAGTGCACTTGTACTAATGAGGGGCTGTTGGGGGAGGGCATCATTTAAGGTTGCTGTTAAGCAAGATGTTCAGAACATTTTCAAGGCCAGTGTTATGTTCCATCCTGTTCTGTGGCTCTCTCAAGATGTGATATTGGGAGACAGCCCTCACTGGCATTAGTGACTAGAAAATAAAACTAGAGCAATAAACAACCTCATACACAAAGGAACATTCAAGAACAGACAAGAGTGTTGTAGGTGACGGTGATGGAACAGAGATTTCTACCTCCATAAGGGTAGAAATCGCTTTTTCCATTAGTTAGGTAAAAATGTTTTTTGTTTCATGATTTTTGAATAAAAATAAGATAGCAAAATCCCAAAGAAACATCTTAGCTTCCCAGTGGTTGGGAGTGAGTCTCCCCAAGGAATGAGTGTTATCTAATACAGAAAGCCAAAAAACCTTTAGTCCTGAGCAGGGACTCTTGGGTGGATATTACTGGGTTTCAGGATAAATTACAGGTTATTCAGCAAAGTAAAACAGTCTCAGCTAGAAAGAGAAACTTGAGTTGCAGAGAAGCTGTGGGGGTGGAACAAGTAAAACTTCTTTATGACTTTTCTAAACTCAGAAAAAGAATTCAGTTTGATACTTGAGTACAACTCCTGTTGCCTTCAAATAAAAGAACGGAGAAAAAGAAAGAAAGGAAAGAAGATGAGAGGGGCATGTAAAGATGCTCCATTTTCTGGTTTCCAGCTATGTGATTAGCTGGGTTCTGGTGCTAAGTGATATGACCTGGAATGATGCCCTGCCTGGCCACGGCAGCCGATACTCAGCATGTACCAAAGGCAGCCAATGCTAGCCCAAGCAACCAGCCCTGTGTCTGTCAAAATATAAGCTAAGTATTGCATATAGGATTAGAGAGGGATCACAGAACCTCAGACATTTCCAAGAAAAATGAATAATATAAGGTTAGGCCTTGGACGGTCTGTATCTCATTAATCCCCCTTTTCCATGATGATGGGCGGGCTGCCTGGGCTGTGGGCTACAGATGGGAAGCACACTTCTCTGGGGTTTGCTCTGTTCTCCAGGCTCCTTTTAGGCACCAGAAGTATTCATTTTCTGGCATGAGTAGGATTTGGAGCTCTGGCATCCAATTTGCTCTTTTGATGGCTTGAACAGCTGGCTGGCCCCTCAAATAGTTGAAAGCGCAATAGAAACCTGTTATTACAATAAACCCTGTGGGGCTCAGCTTCCTAGTGCTATCTCTTCAGTCTGGGTTTTCTGGTAGAGCACTCAATTGACTTCTTCCTCAGCTCTGTCTTCAACCAACCCCAGACACGCTGGCCAGATGCAGCTTCTTAAGTCACCATTTAAATGGATGATTTCTGTCTCAGTGATCAGGAAGGCTTCCCTGCAGGGTGATTGGGAGAGCCATGTGACATCCCATTCCCACCCGCCTCATGCCGTTCCCCAAGCCTGCCTTCTCCATGTCCTCTGGCCTGGAATGCTCCTTGTGCATTACACCTGCCTCCACCCACCTGCCCTGTCCAGGCATTCCCAGTTCTGAGAATTCCTTAGCAGATTGCTTATCTCTCATAGTACTATGCACCAACTCCTCGGGCAATTACACGTGTCCTATGTTTTCTTTTTTATTGTAACACATTTTGATATCCTTCCATTGATGAGCCTGTCAGTTTCTTTAGAGGCACATATAGCAGGTATGTAATAATTATCCATCGAGTAAATGAACACATTGCTAGATGGAATTGGATAGCACTGAAAACATTCTTGAAATCTGAATAAAACATAGGTCAGAAAGTAACCACCAGTCCCATCTTTGCTCTTCCCGAGTCTGAACTTGATTCATTGGTAAGTCAGTATGCTCTGCTCTGCGCCAATAAGATACTAGAAGGGGTTTTAATCAACATGATTCTCTAAATGCCCATCTTCTGCCTAGACACCTACAGTGATTTCCTGCTGGCTCTCACGTTGGTCACAAATGTCCCTTTTTAGGCCTCATGACTCTGCTTTATCAGCTCTCATCAAACTTAGTGGCCTGATTCCTACCTTCTACCTTCTTGTTCTTGCCTCATTTGTGAGGAGGATCCTCAATCTCTGGTCCAAGGGACTGTTTTCCTTGCTTTGCGTGCAAAGAGCTGGGGCCTTCTCAAGTTCCATCTTTAAAAGCCATGTAAAAGCTCCTCTTAAATTTTCTCCGTTTGGTGTCCCCCAAAGGTGGAAAACATAAATCTGATTTACCATTCAGAGTCTGTGACTTGATGAGATAAAATAAATAAATAAGCAAAAGCAAGCATATTCAAAGCATTAGTGACAATTCAGTTACTTGCAGCTTGTGCTCTTTCGTCTTGACAGTTCATCCTGTGACTGTTGGTGACTCCCTGCTCCTGAAAGTCCTCTGTTCTAGGGTCTGAGATCACCCCTGAAGAGAATCTTGTTGAAGAAGAATCCAGGAAAAGCGTGGCAGCCGCTGAGCTGAGCAAGCACCCAGGTGACTTAGTACTGTCTTCTTGCCATTAGCTTCTTGCTGAGCACACTGGGGTCCACCTGGAGATTCCAGCGCAGGTGGATGGAGAATTCTGACTTTCATGACATTACTGAAGCATAAGTTGTCTGGTTGGAATATGCTGATCTCTAGTTGAAGGGTTGAAAAGCAAGCAAGAGAGCTGGTGACAGCCATTCCCACGCACAAGCACAGGCCGGCAGCACCCTCAGAGCTCACTTCGCTCTTGGTTCTTTTGGTTTAAATTTTGCTTTCCTTCCTAGGAGACAGCTCCACAAAGGAGCGGAGCACTATGGGATTTCTGGATGGGCAGGGTCAAGACTTTGGATGTGATTTAATGCAGTGATAACTGAAGATAAGCTCCGATTCCTACGAACTTGCCTGCTGTATTATTCTCAGGCATGTGATAGCGCTTATGCAGATGTCTCAGCTATGTGAAATGGGCTTGTCAACCAAACATTACTAGCCTGGTGTGGGAGCACATGCCTTTAATCCCAGCAGCCTTTAATCCCAGCACTTGGGAAGTAGAAGCTAGAGGATCTCTGTGAAATGGAGGCCAGCCTGATCAAGTTCCAGGCCAGCTGGGGCTACAGGGAGACACTGTCTCAAAAACAAACAAAGAAAACACAATGAAACCCCAAAAAATAAACTCTCCAAAACACAAACCCAAGGGTGCTAGAGAGGTTGCTCAGTGGTTAAGAGCACTAGTTGCTTCTGCAGAGGACCCAGGTTCAATTCCCAGCACCCACATGATGGCTAACAACTGTCTGTAACTCTGGTTCCAGGGTATCTGATGCCCTCTTCTGGCCTCTGTGGGCATTGCATGACATACAAGCAAGTAACATTCATATACATTAAAAAAAAAAGCGCGCCAACAACAAGAAGAACAAAACCCAAAGAACATTATTATTAGAAGAGATCAGAGCAATCACTTTTCCTTGGATGAGCAAACAGAATTAACAGGATATGCAGTAATCCTTCTTGGATTTTCTTTTTCATTTATTTATTCATTCTATAAACATTTATTTAGTAATTACTGTTCCAGTGCATTTCTAGCAGGGCTAAGAACAGAAGTCAGAGTTCTCATTCCTGGTTCCTGGCCTAATGTTGTTTCCACCACATTGTATATCTAGCCAGCATGTTCGAACATTAATTACGTGATCTAATCATTTCTTGAACATCTACTAAATGGCCAAGAGCAATGGATGTTGGACATAATTATCTAAGTCATTTCTTTTTATATCATCTTGAAACGTGTCAGTGTCTCGTCTTTATGACAAGGGAACCGAGGCCCAGGGAGGTTCAGGGAACTCTCTCTGCTAGGATCCTTCAGTTATCAAGTGGCTGAGTTAGGACTGAGTTGACGATCTAAAAAGTACGAAATCCAGACTCTTCATTATGATCTGTTTGCTTCCTAATTGCTCCTAAGACTCCAGATGCCTCCTCTGGCCAGCAGGCATTGGATATGTAGATCCTCTGTGTCAGATGGCAGGATGGCTTGCCTTCCTTCCTTTCTACCTTTGTAATCTTACTTTTCCCTCAGGGTTCACATCTTGATTAGCTCATGTTTCTTTCTCGAAGGCTTAAAGATGATGAAATCTGGCTACCGAGGTTCAGCTTAGCTGAGCTAGCTCTTTAGAGGGCGATCACTCCTTTAAATGTCTTGTATTGTGTCAGATTTTATTGACAAGCCCAGATCAGACTGGCAAACAGAACTATGACATAAACATTTGTCACTGGCTCCTTCAAGAAAAGAATGCAGCCTTTGACCTGTCTTCTTTTCTCTCATCTTGAATAAAGCACTACTTGCCTGGGGAATGGTTATCTGCTATTATTTGGTCCAGTCAGGGAATGATCTGAATAATCAGATATTCCAACAAGTAGAGTTATATTACATGGATCAGCAGTTTTCAGAGAATTAGAATAAAATACACTTAACACAAATACTGTACAAAGTGTAATGCAATTTTCTTGCTGGATTTTGCTGCTGAGCTTGTGAACAATAATTATGACTCAGCAAAAGCCGAGGTGTCAGGGAAGCAGAGCTGGAAAGCTGGTGGCTCTGTCACTAACTTGCTAGGTGATTTTGACACACAGCTTTCCACTAGAAGTACTCATTCCTCCTCTATAAAACAAGCACATTGGACAAGATTCCTGCTGGTACACATGGTTCACACGTGTCCTTGTCCCCCAAGCCTGGGTCTATGTCAGGCATTGCTAATCAATTGTGGCACCTTTTCCTTTGATCTCTGGCAATCTCAGAATCCCTTTAAACTCAACACTCCAATAACTACCCTCAGCGGATTGGAGCAAGCACATGAAATGAAACCCCTTTGTTGTCACTGAACCAAGATCTCAGGTTTTGCGAGTGCACGCCCACTTGGTATGTATTATTAAGTAATAAGAGTTTTACTATTCCTTTCTCCAGTCCTCTGACATGGAGATTGAAACTATGGCAACAATCATAACTAAATACTGGGTGGTGGGTCCAAGCGGACAATGTTAAGAGAGGTCTGGTTAGTTTAGCTCTCTGTTTAAGGTTTAAGCTGCCTGTTAACTTCTGTTTGACATTGCTCTAATAGAAACAGTAAAACATAATCAAGCCCACCTCAATTGGGCTGCCAGTAGTGTGATGTGAAACACAAAGTTCCTGATGGATTCTGGACTCCTTAGAGTCAAGAAGGCTCTCATCCTTTTTTAGATCCATACCCTGATTCCACACCAAACAGGTATTTAACCTCTGGCACATCCAATGACATCATTGATATAAACAGTACAAATATTGTTGTTATTTACTTATTCTAAAGTCATGGTTTAGCGCAATGTCTGATGAACAGTAGAGTTAATGTATATTGATTGAATTTGTTTCTTTTATATTCAAGGTGGCACTGGGACTTGAACCTATGCCATTCTAGTGCTATACAATTCAGCTACGCCTCCAGCCCTGATTGATTCAGTTTCCAAATGATCAGTTAAGATGAGTACCTGTTCTTAGAGGGACTAGTCCAAGAATGAATGAGTAAACAGAGTAAGATCTGTGTACAGGGCTACTGGGGACTGAATTATCACAGAGGGTCTGGAGCCATTCACCCCTGAGCCTCTGCAAACACTGGAGCCCCAGGGCGCAAGAGGAAGCTCTGGTTGGTTTCTTTTCCTTGGCTTAGGAAGGATTCTTTTTATTGTTTGTTTTGTAAAAATTGCTATTGATGTTTGTTTATTTTATCTTTTTAAGACAGCATCTCAGACTTCTGGTATCTAAGCTATCCTCTACTTTATGGGTCTAAGTTCTCAGGATAGTTTAATATATAAACTAAACCTTGTCATAGATATATATGCATAGGAAACAACATAATATAGATATTATGTTTGGTACTGTCTATAATATATTTGTATAATATTGGGTACTATCTACAACCTCAGACATATCCCTGTGTACATTGGGAGATGTGATTACCAGTAGTGAGAAGAGACAGGATAAAATTAATCCACCTATTCTCCTACTTCAAATTCCATAAGTGATAGAAAAGGTATATTTTCCTTAGGATTATCAGTATAGTCATTCAGCTGTGACATACTGCTGACATTTCTCTATGACAAAGTTAGTGAGTGGAAATAACCCAGCGACACCTGTTAGACTGGGCAAGTTTTTGACCAGAATTATTTTTTCTCAACTTGCAAAAAATTAATAAATATTAACTGTACATAATCATGAGTTTCATTATGACATATGCAGTGTTCAATCACATTCACCATGTTACCATCTCTTGTCCCTCTGTTACTGACCCTAGTCCCCTTCCCAATTTGTCCTTCTACCTTCATGTCTTTTTTATGTATGTAATTGTAAAATCACTTTGCTTAATTGGGGTTGCTTATAAGACTGTGAGTGCGTAGTTGTTTACAGGAGCAAGAGCAACTTACTAGTAGTTACGTCACCGGAGAAAATGTTTTTCTCTCTTCCCCATTAATCATAAACTGCTTAGCAATAGCCAAGGAGGGCAGGACTTCATGAGCCCAATCCTGCTCTGTGACAGGATGTTGATGAGCCCACTCTTGTGCGGGTGATTGTCGCTGCTGTGAGTTCAGGAGTACAATGGCATATCAAGTTTAGAAGTTGGTATCTCATGTCACTTTCTGCCATCTTTGGGTTTGTACATTCTTTCTGCCCTCTCTGAAATGTCCTTCAAACTCTGGAAGGGGACATATAGTTTTCCTGTTTAGGGATGAGCACTCAACAGTTACTTATCTTTAGCACTCTGACCAGTTACAGTTCTTGCAGTAACCACTACCCGTTGCAAAAGGAAGCTCTATCCAAAACCGACAGCAGCTCTGATCTATGGAAAGAATCATCAATATTTGGAAGGAAGTTTGATGGACATAACTCCATTTAGTAAAAGCACCCTTAGTAAGAATTTTAAACTAGGGTTTTCTATTTTTTGAAACACCTTCTCAAATCAGGGAAATACTTCTGTGTAAGCATATTTTTATTTCACTGTGTCTTCAAACAAACTTATGAGCTCAAGCTCAAAGTACTATCATCTTGTATGATTAACGAGAAGCTGACACCCAGAAAGGTCATTTGAATTGCCTAAGGACACACAGCTTTTGGGCAGAACTGGGGTCAAACTTCAGGTTCACAATGTCCCCTTCCTCCCTTCCGCTCCAGAAATATGCTTCAATTTTAGGTTACCCTGTAGTTTCCTTCTGAATAGCATCAAGGAAAAGTATTTTTATCAATACAGTGAGTTGGTAAGAGATTTTATCTTCCAAATATTCTCCTACCCCATGTCATATGTGAGACTTGTTTTGTGGTCCTGAGAAAACATAATGTGGGAATGAACAAGACTCTTCCCACAGTGTCTTGGAAGCATGTGTGCCAAGAGAAAAGCGGTACAGAATTCTTATGGAGCACACAGAGGACAGAGCTGGCCTTTTATTCGAAGCACGATCTTCATTTTTCTGCCAACTAAAATAAACAAGTATAAAACAGGCCAAACCACTGTTGGACATGTTTCCCTAAGGCCTGGACATAATGTAAAACCAGGAATTTATATGTTGCATGCTAAAAAATTGTACAGAGATGTGTGCCTTCCGTGATGGGGGTAGATTTGTGAAGGACCATTATCAATTCCCTCAGTTCTCCTGGAGACTAGAGCATTTGGTAGACTTCATTTCCAAAATTTTACCCTACCAGGACCTCAGCGACCTGGGCTGCCGTGTCTGCACACATGAAAGCCCATTTCCCCTGCCTCCCCTCCACTCTGTGCTATGGCTTCTGAGGACTAGAACAATCTGGCCTGAAGAGGAACCACAGGCTGATTGGGCCATGGGATCCCTTTGTCTAGGAGTTAGATAACAGAGTTGAGGATTCTAGTTGGTATAAACACTTGAGTGGGGAGAAAGTGGAGACAGATGCTAAAGTAGTTATATTGGGCTTTGGCCCAAGTGGACACTTGAAGAATAAAGGTCAGAAGGGAAAGAGAGGAGAATGGAATAGACTCATAAAAAGAGCTTGGATCTGTTCAGGCTTCCAAAACAAAACACCTTAGGCCGGAAATGATACGTAATAGAAATGTAGTGCTCACAATTTCAGAAGCCTGGAAATTTAAGGTCAAGGTGCCAAGATTCAGTGTCTTGTGAGGACCCTCCTTCACATCTTCTTGTAGTACTGCTCCTTGGAGAATGGACTCATATCTTCATACTGGGGAGGTGACTCAACAACCTTGTGGGGAGCAACACCTTATGGTTCTTAAGTCTGTGGTATAAAACTGTGTAGTACTTGCATGTACCCTACAGAATCCTCTCCTATACTTTAAATTATCTCTAGATTACTTGTAATACACAATACAATGCAAATAGTTGTACTGCTTAAGGAATCATGACACGAAGAGCATTTTATGTGCTCATTACAGACAGGCCAGGTAGCATATTATCACACTGACCATTAAATTTTCAAAGTATGAATTTGGGTGAATATCATAGAAAAGATCATGAAATCATGAGAATACATGAGAAACAGTGCAAATGTATTAAAAAAAAAATAGAAGGTCTGGTTCCAAATACCAGCTTTAGCACCAGGCTATGTGGTCTGGCTTCTTGCCCGAAGATGCCTAAGACACTGCTGTGACTGGGCAGAGAATGGCCACCTGATTTACTGGATAAAATGTTCATGACATAATCTTCCTTCTCTCTTGGGCTACTTTGAGTTGCTTTCGTTCCTTACATTCATGGGAGCTGACAAATAGGTTGATGAGTCTTTCCAACAGTCAAGCAGGAACTCTTGTTTAAGGCTCATGGGGAGAGGGTCTTTTACAACAGCCTCGGGAAGGATGTTTGTTTTCAATAATTTTCACATAAGCCTGTTTGTACCCATCTCTACTTCCAACGAAGTGGAAAAATCTGTGCTTCAAAGGAAGCTTAAGATTCTCTGCTCTAATTATCCGCTCATTTAGCTCTGAGAGGAAGATTTGCCTTGTGATGGTGGAGTTTTCACATAGAAAAAAAGATGAAATGTTGCTTGGATGAAATCTTGGCTCAGCTGGTCTGTCTTCTGTGTGGCTTCTCTCTCTTGGTGTGAGAGGCTACTTGTAGTAATGACTTTTACAATAAGGACATGCTCTGGACTAATGACTTTCCCTAACGTTGCAATCAAAAAGTTATAATGTAAGCGAGTTCACTGAACCATGTGCTTTTAACCTGGGCACATGACCTAAATCCTTCAGGACCCCACTATGTTCTCACCCAAGATAGTAAATGAATGTGGGTGTGCTTGCCTAACATACCACAGCACTGGAAGCAGCGTGTTCTCATCAAAAGCAGAGGGAAAAATTGAGAAGTCTGTGTGTGAGAGATATTTCAGATGTAGGGATCAAAGGACAAGATTCTCTGATAAGATAAGGGTGGATTCAAGCTTCTATTTCCCCAGGTGATGCGGAGATATTGCTTCAATAAAAGTATGCATGAAGCAGTTCTGTGAGACATCTGAAGGAACAGGTGGTTCTCAGAGTTCAGGCTTACTCTTGGCCTTAAAACAGCCAAGAGTCAGGCTGCTTCTTTATTCAGGTACAGCCTGATGTGTCTTAGTAACACCACAGCTACCTGCATGGTGGAGGTGCCCCCTATTTGAGGAGAGGTAGAGCACTTTGCCCCCTCCGCCCCCCGCCCAGATAAATTAAAGCCTCCTAAGTACTTAGGTTTGGGCCTTGCTGGTCTAATCAGGTCTTGCTCTGCCAGACTTCCTGATCTGAGCTTCATTGATTGCAGCTTTTCAGCATGAGAGAATTTGGAATCAATATATCATCTGATAATGCTCCTTCTCTCAATAGAACAGTTTACAGATTTTGAATTGGTTAGTCCTTGTCACCATACACGTGTATGCACAGGAATCTTACATGGAAGGCCATGCTTTCAACAGAAACTTTGTTCATTGACTTGGCATTAGTTACTAGAAAAAAGAAGTAATTTCATTTTTCTATTTTAATTCCATAAATTTGGAACTCAATTCCATGAATGAAAGTATCCATTTTTATCTCTTTTAAACATCTTATTAATATAACAATTGAAAACATCTATTGAACACTTATTTTATGCCAAATAACTGGACTAGTAAGGTTATATCTACTATCTCATCTAATCTTCATAAAATTAGGCATGTATTTATCTCCATTTATAAATTAAGAAGTCCTACCATTTGTGAGGATAAAGGACATGTCTAAGGTCACCAAATAGTCATCTCTTTAAAAACTCCAGTGGCTAATTGCCATTGATTTGCTCTATATTTTTAATAAGTATTATGTGGGTTTGGGAGATGGTTCTGTGGATAAAGTGCTTGCTGCACAAATTCAAGGACTGGAGTTCAGATCCTCAGAACCCATTTAAATGTCTAGTGGGCATGGTGGCTTGCTTGCAGAAACAGGGTCTCTAGTTAGCTGTACAAACTAGGATTGGTGAGATCTGGGATCAGTGAGAGATCTCGTCTCAATAGATAAAGTGGAGAATAACACATACACACACACACACACACAAACACACACACAAGTGAGCACATGTGCGCTCGATCAAAATGCCTATTTTGTATTCCTGTCATCATTACAATTTACTAGTAGGGAATAATTCTGGTATCTGACCATCATCTCAGCAAGAACCCTTTATGAGTAGTCCTTACTACCAAAAGACAAAAACCCGAGCTTAGTTTTCACATTTTAAATCTTTAGAAAACTACAATGAAATATTCTGAAATCTGAGATGAAGAAAAAACAACCCAAGTTTGTTACTTCCTATATAGCCAGAAAAATGGAAGAAATGAAAGGTTCACTATAATTTCCCATTCTCAGTGTCTTACTCACTAAGCAGTGGAAAACAGCTGTATTGTATACTTTTTCTAGGTAATTATTTACATAAATTAAATTTAATTATTTAACATAAAAATAGGGAGGTCACATTTCAGACAGAAGGATGATCTCCTAAAAGAAATGCATATATATGTATATATATGTACATATATATACAATACTTATATTATTGTTCAATTGTTCTCATCTCAGTAAGAATTGGTGAAACTTTGTTATGAAACAAATTTTGTGAGCCATCGTTATTGGAAGGTTTTGAATAAACTTATAAGTAAAGAGCCAGAAAAGTTGCTTTATTTAAAAAAATGTAAGCGAGGGAGGTAGCTCAATGGGTAAAGTGCTTGCTGTACAGTCATGAGGACCTGACTTTGGATCTTCAGCAGTCATGTAAAAGCTGGATGTGGTGACCCATGTGTGTGACCCAGCAAGCGTGTAGGGGCCCATTGAAGGGTCCCTGGAGGTCACCAGCCAACCAATCTTGCTAATCTGTAAGTTCCAGGTATAGTAAAAGGTTCTTTCTCAAGAAACAAGATGGAGAACAGGTGTCAACTTCTGGCCCCCTACTCACCTGCACACACATGTACATGTATATCTGCACACACCTACACACACGGAGATACGCACATCCACAAACACATAGATACACACAAATGTTGTGTTGAACCAAATTGTGTGCAGTGTTCCTGACTCTTAAACTGTGAGGCTTCACTTTGAGACTTGCTGAGGGGCATAAAAATTTGTGACACCCAGTTACTGCCAGACATTACTAAGTCATGTTTATTCAGTTCAATGCCAAGGACATCCAAATAGACACTTTTAGCTCCTTATCTACTTGTGGTTCATGTTCATGAAAAGCTTGGCTATAAAATGTTAGCTTCAATCGTCAATAAAAAACTTGACTTGGAGATATTAACCCTTGCAACTGATGTCCATTCCAACTAACCACACACCTCTGGATACAGTTGGAGAAGAATTTCAGCTATCTAAGACTCAGGACTTCAAATCATGTTTTCAGAATACAAAGAACACTTGATAAAGTTGGAGAGAAATATTTTTCAAAAATATGTCACCAGGCAGCTTAGGAATAATTTAACAGGATCATCGTACAGGGTATGAATTTAACCTTCGAGCTCTGAAATGAAGGTCAGCAAATTTGTTTTTACTCTACATATCTTATAATTGATTCAATGTCTGAGTAAATCAGTTTCTAAAGAGGCTGTATTTGCAGATAAGTGAGACTCTGTCTCTATTTTTTAGCTCTTTAACCCCCTCTTTTCTGAATTAAACTCTATTGCTCTTCTCAGCTTTGTTTGTATGTGAGGGGATGAGGCAGCTAAGAACTTAGAGTATTTTAAAAGGTAGGAAATACAAGACTATGGTCTACAGAATAAAACAAAACTTTAATAAGATGTTTTAACTACTTAAATATATGGAAAGATACTTTTAAAAATCTGTTGGTTCACCTGAAGTGAATTAAGCATAAGCTTAATTATTGACTAATACTTAAGTCATGTTAGCCAATATAGGCTATAAGCTAAGTGAAACCATTGACTGCTTTTGTAAATACAGTTTTATTGGTGTCCTATTATGCCCATTCTTTTAGGTATTATCCATGGCTCCTTTTGTACTTTATTACAGAAAGTTGAGTAGTTGCAACAGGATATTTGGCCCACAAGGCCTAGAAGTTACTCTCTGAACCTTTATAGAAAATGCCAGTTCTTACTCTAAATTAAAGCAAGAGGCTTGGAGAGACTCTGAAAATATATCTTTAGTCCATCTGCAGCAACAGCTTACAGGCAAAGGAACGCACAAACTGACTTTAACCCAAATATTTATTTGTAGGAAGAGTCTTAGAGTAATACCAAGAGGAGCTAAAGAAGAGTTATTCAGGATGCATTGCAGTGAGATAAAGAAACAGTAACTAAATGTACGCCTCTGATTCTCCAACCCCCTGTCTAATAAAAATTTGCCCCAGTGGAGATGAACCCTGAGTCCTCGGCTGGTGGCAGCCACTGGGAAATGTGAGTTTCTCCTCTGCACTAGATGTGTGAGTTCAAGTTCACCAGAGTGCACTGCAGAGAGCACAGTAGGTCTTGCTCCGTGGAGGTCCAGCACTGATCCATCAATGAAAAAATCCTCATTAAAGGGTGTGGACAAACAGCGGGGAGGGGAGGTTAGACCCGAGAGAAGGGATAATTTTAGCCATTTCTGAGCAAGGATTTCCTTTTGAATAATGATGATTCTGTTTGAGAAATGTCTCCAGAGTTTAAACCAGAGGAACGAAGGACAGTTGGTGTCTGTCTTTGCCAGTCACCCTACATGGAACTGCCAAGAAGCTGATGTGAAAAGGTGACCATTGTATGTGCTTATTCCATCATAGATGCTCATCATCCCTTGAAATTTCTCCACACCAAGGATTCCAAACTCCAGCTTTTGCTCGACTTAGGAGGCAGGTGCGTGCTGTCTGCGTTGATGAAGGCGGGCTTCCTCAGTCTCCCTCGCTCCAACTCCCAGGCACTCTTCTGCTCTGGACTTTTGTTCTTCGCTTGGAATTAGAACGGCAGAGACTCACCTCATGGCTTTGCATTGCCATGTATTCTGTTTTTTTTTTTAGAACATTGCTTTATTGGAGTTTAGGAGATAGCCTAAAGTATTGGTAAAGTATTTGCCTTGCAAGCCTGAGGACCAGAGCTCAATCCCCAGATCCACATGAAAAGCTGAGCTTGGTGATATGTGCTTAGAATGTCAGGCCAGGAGTGGGAGACAGGCAGATCCCTGGGGCTTGTTGACCAGTCAGTCTAGCCTAATCAGAGAGCCCTGGGGTCCAGTGAGATCCTTTGTCTCCAGAAACAGGGTAGATGGCTCCTGAAAAATGACATGTGAAACTGACTTCTGGCACCACACACACACACACACACACACACACACGTACATGTGCTTTATCATCTTTAAGATTTTCTTCTGTACTGAATCTTTCCATTTTGAAGAATAAAAAATAAACACACAAAGAACTGCTTTCTTCAACTTAAAGTTTAGTCTTAGTCTTAGGGAAAGGCTAGGGTTAGGTTTAGGGTAAGGGTTAAAGCTAGGATTAAGACTAAGGCTAGGACTAGGGTGAAGGCTATGGTTAGGGATAGAGATAGGCCTATGGTTAGGGTCTGCCTTGTGCTAGTGCTAGGATTATTAATTATTAATTATCCCTACAATTATTAGTACATGCTGAAAATCCAGAATGCTTTGAATTAGAAATAGCTTGGATTTCATTTTTAAAATTTCAGAAGATTTACATTTATATGTAAATATCTGAACTATTTATAATTTTTTATTTATATATGAGATATTTTGTTGATGAGATCTAATCTTAAACATTAAATTCACTTATGTTCATATACAACTCAGGTCAGCTTTCTATCACTGTGATAAAATACTTGAAACTATCAACTTAGAGGAGGAAATGGTTTCAAAGGTTTTTGCTAGTTCTGTTGTTTCTGGACTTGTGATGAAGCATAACATCAAGAGTAAGTGGTAGAGCAAGCTTGCCTATTACATGTTGGGCAGAGAAGAAGGAGGAGAAGGAGAAGGAGAAGAGGAGGAGAAAGAGAAGAAAGAAAGACAGAGAGCTCTTAAAGGAGTATGCCCCTCAGGGGCTGACCTCCGCCAATGAGGCCACACCTCTTTACCTTTCAGCTGCCTTCCAAAAGCCATTCAGTTAAGAATCCATCAATGGATTAATTCACTGATGATGTTAGAGCTCTTCTGACCCATCACCTCTGAAAGCCGGTACCAACCAAACTGCTGCCTTTGGGATTCTAAGTTTCAAAACGGGGCTTTGCGGGGAGCATTTCAGATCCAAGCCACAATAAACTAAAACACATAGCCCAAAGGCAGTTGAGCACATTTTTAGTGTGCCTGTGTTTTGACTGCAACTCATCAAATAATGTGAGGATTTTCTATTGTGGCATCATTCTAGTCCTCAAAAATACTCAGATTTTTTTTTTTTTTTTTTTGATTTTTTAAGATTAGAAATGCTCAGTTCGAGTTTCTGATGAGGAATTGAGGCTGAGTGTTTTGCTCGGGATGACACAGCCACTAGTGGTAAAACCAGTGCTTACTTCCTGACAGTTTGACTCCTGCACCCAAACGTCTCCTTCCTGGACCTCTTCCTGACCCCATCTCCCTTCTTTCTGTCCTCCTCTATACTCCTGTGGTGGTTTGAATGATCACTGCCACCCATAGGTTCACATGTTTGAACACTTGGTCCGCTGTTTGTGGTGCTGTTGGGAAGGTCATGGAATCTTTAGGAGGCATGGCCTTGCTGCAGGAAGTACGTCATTGGGGGTGGGCTTTGAGAGCTTATAGCCTTACTGCTCTTTCTTTTTTCTTCTTTTCATGTTTGCAGTTCGAATTGTGAGCGCCTTTTCCAGCCACTACGCCTGCTGCTTGCTGCCAGGCCGTCCTGCCACAGTGGACTTTTATCCTGCTGGAATTGCAAGGCCAATAACTCTTCCTTCTAAAAGTTGCCGTGGTCATAGTGTGTTGTTACAGCAAGAGAAAAGTACCTAATGCATCCCCAACTCTCCACGTACTTTGTTCTACCCCTTTTAAACTATAAGGTGTTATCTTTGCGACTTATACTTCCCATGCTCTGTTAGAGGTCTTCTTTGAAGGGAGAGAAAGAAATGATCATTTATTGAACATGGGTCTTACTATAGGTATTATAATCATTTATCTTGTTTTCTTTTCTTCTTTTGTTCACTTCTGGGCCATCCACTGGGGGATAAACGTGTATCTTCTTTTTGTGATCTGGTGCCTCCCATCAAAGCAGCTGTAGTCTACTGGTTGAAGCATGATTCCCGAGTTCTGGCTGGGATGATAAAATTGAAATTATGAGTTATAAAGAATGTTGGAAACATAGACACCTGAGCATGGATCTTAGCTTCTTGATGCATCCACTCGAGTGAGCTCCGATAATCTACTTTCTCCAGGTGTTTTTAAACTTTTTCTACTTAGGATCGCTTTCCACTTGAGAAATGTTTACAGAACCAAGTATATAGGTACACAAATCAAGCATTCACTGATAAGTCATAAAGAAATATTTTAAAAATAATTTCTTGGATACATATTACATGATTGTTTATTAAAAATGAAAGTAAATTTGCATACTAAGGAGATAGATAAATTCTTTACATAAAGAATTAAGCCTTGGATGCATATCTGATGGTCCAGAATGTAGAGCATCTACAAGTTTTTCAGGGTGGATTGATATTTTGATTTTATACTCATCAGGGTTGAAAATATCACTTTGCATAAATACATAGCATAAAATGGCAGAATTATATTTAGGGCCATGTCAGAAATTCTTGGAAATTCTTTCCTAATCTCAAACTTAAGTTAATCTAATGATGTGTGTCTGTGAGTATGAGAATCAAGCCAGCAGCTCAAACAACAATTTTAAAAACCAACACGTTCACATCATACAATTCGAAGATATAGTAATTTAGTACTTAAATGCTAAGGAGACTATGAAAAGTCTTTGATTTCAAGAATTAAGTCATTACGTTTCTTTATGAGCAGAAAGCTTTGTATGTATAATTAAAAACACTGCAATCTGTAGCGTACAGTAGTCTCAACTCTGAGCTGTGGTGTTTTGGGCAGTGTTTGGGTTGTTGGTGTTGTGTGGGTGATGGCATGGGTCGGGCACAGTGAGCATGTTGTGTGTTCAAAAGCAAGACTACGGTGATGTTATGTGACACAAAATGAGAGAGAGAGGGGCCAGAAATAGCTCAGATTTGTTATGTGCTTGATTTTGAATCTTTGGTTGTTGTAAGTTCAGAAACCTTTTGTAGCTGCCATTTTTTTTGCTACGTCCACATTCAGCTATGTGACCCCCTAGATAGATGCTGCAATTTGATCCATGCACTCTGGAATGAATTGTGATCTCTCAAAATTTATTATTTTGTTGAAGTCATAATAATCAGTAGCTCAGAACACGACTTTGTTTGAATATAAGACCTTAAATAGGGAATTGAGTTTAAATGAGGTCACTAATACGCCCCTAACACAATACCTTGTTTCCTTTCAGAAGTCATTAAGACACAAATGTATGTGCAGAGAAAAGATCATGAGGACACAATGAAAAGGTACCACTTGCAAGTGAAGGAGAAAGGCCGCAGAAGTGACAAACCTGATGGCAACTGGATCACAGTTTTCCAACTTCTGAAATTGTAAGAAAACAAAGTTCAGTTTATACCCCCAGTCTATAGTATGTTGTTGTTGAAGCCTTTGGAAATCTAGTAATATACTTTCTGAGCCTCAGTTCCTCATCTGTAAAATGGGTTTGTGGGAGATTACATGGAATAAAATTCTTAGCATGGTGGCAGGTACTCCCTTGTGCAGTGGTCTGCAGTGGGATGCTCTTTCTGTTATCCTAAGGTGATGCTTTTGGGGTAGGACTATTGCCCCTTGGTTGAAATCTCTAACCATGAGCAAGTTGAGATGAGCCTTAGAATGACAGAAACTACAAATGGCAGATTCTTAAATCAAACAATGGACAGACAACAAATGACTGGCAGCCAGTGAGACATGTTGAACTAGACTGGCTAACACCTATCCAAGAGGAAAGGAGCAAAGACTGGGATGTATTTGGTCTACTACTGAGTAGCTCATGGAGGGACAGCGAATGACGTCACAGACCTTAGATTTCTTTCAGATGTTGTGCTCCTCCACTCTAATTCTATTATTCTTCATCAGATCCATATTTGTGTTTGGAAGAAGCTTACAGTGGCTCCAAGATCCACACTTCCTTTCAAAGTTTAGGAAGAAAAAGTTCATAGTTCCTTTAATCTCTCCAGAGAGACGGAAGACTACCTCTTCCGAGTTTGAATAGCTCTGCTAAGGTCACTTACCCACTTCTCCATCTGTTTCTTGTCAAGGAATCTGGTGATCTGATTGGCTTAGGCCTGGGTCACATGGTGTCTTCTGAATCCGAACCTCTAGGTTCGGGGACTAGAGCAACTATCAGAGGTTAATGTCCTCATTTTTGCTGTGACCTTGACACAGCCTAGAGTCACCTGAGAAGGGAGTCTCTGAGACAGGTGGTCCTGGGGTGTATAAGAAAGTTAGCTCAGAATGAGCCTCTGTCAGTCAGCAAGCAGCATTCCTCCATGGTTTCTGTTTCAAGTTCCTGCTCTGACTTCCCTCAGTGATGGCTTATATAAACTGTAAACTGAAATAAACCGTTTCCATCCCGAGTTGCTTTTGGTCAGAGTATTTTATCACAGCAACAGAGAGGAAAGTAGAACAGATGGAGCCTAGGTGGCTGCTCCCAACAGACGACGGCTGCACCCACATGGACAGGCTGTGATGGTAAGCACGAACAAGACATCCTCTCTCCTCCTTCCCTCTCTTCTGCCTTCCTTCCTCCTCTCCTTCCCCCTTCTTTTTGTCCTCATTTTGGCTTTTCCTCTCCCCTTTACTTTGACTTCTTAAAATAATCTTTGACTCACAATGCATTTTTATGGTGACCTAATTCTAGCCTACTTGGTGGACATTTTTTTCAACCAACGTATCCCTCCCTGGTGTTCAAAGATCCAATACTCCCATAGTACCTGTGTTCCTGCATTTCTAGGTGTCTGGCACAGATGGACTCAACTCCAGATGTCACCTGTGATGTGTGACATACTAAGAGATAGTAGCAATAGCAATGGTTGCTGTTAAAGGGGTTGGCACTGTGTTAGGTGTCAGGCACTGTGACAAGTACTGCATGCGCATCTATCTCTTGCTGCTCTATACAACTCCGTGAGCCCTCTCATTTCACTGATGGCAGAGGCTGGGGCCCAGAGAGGTTTAGCAACTTGTCTGATGTTTTGCAGGTAGGGAGTGGCAGAGCCACAAGTCCAAAACAGGTCTGCCCGACTCCAAATCCCTTCTTCACTCAGCCCCACCACTCCAACTCTGCAGTTGGCATGCCAGATTGGATGGCAGTCTGTAAGCCTTTAGCAAAAGCGAATCCAAGAGACAATCCAGTCCGGAAAAGGGAAGGGGAAAGCCATTTTACGAGAGCAAGCCTCTAAAGAACCTCAACTGCTTGAGGCGGGGCGAGACCAGCTGCAGAGGGCAGGGGGAGGGGCAGGGTAGTCACCAAGTGTCCATTCTGCCAATTGTTTTTCTATAACATTGAGCTCACACTCCAGGGAAAATGCTGGGTCAGAGTGAAAGGTCTTCCAAAGCCACCCAGCAAGGGCTTTCAAAGAAGCTTTTGTTGGTGGAAATATTTTTACTAATTGGACTTTCTCTGGCTTTAGAGCTGCCTGGTAAAATAAAGAGGACCAGTGAAACTTGAATTTCAGATAAACCATTAATGTTTTAGTAGATGTGGCGTGGGACATATACTTCATATTTTTCATTGCTTATCTGAAACTCTGAGTTTTTTGAGTACCACGTGTTTTTATTTGCCAAATCAGGTGACCCTGCCCGGGATCCAAGGAGAAGCAGATTCCCCCTGCCTTGCTATACACCCAGAATCACCTGCTATGCCTCTCTTGTGAAGAAAAGTGGAGTCTCAGGCTTATTCTGCAAGTGGCTTGCTCTACCTTATTTCTTTAAGACATTTTTCTTAAAGGATGTGGGCTTTGTAAATAGTATTAGCAACGGTAATAACAATCCTCTTGGGATTTGGGAAATATCTGGAGGGTTTGGGGGGAATCAACTTTCCACTAAAATTCCTGGAAACCAGTCAGTACAATTCATATTCAATAAAGAGCAGCAGATCTCGCCACCAGGGCATCTTGTGAGAGGAAGGAGCTGGGAGCAGGCCCTGACCTCCCTGGGGGTTAGGGTTGACTTTCAGTCTCTGCGTCTCAGAGTTACAGTAGAGGGTGCAGGGGTCGGAGGCGGGATGAGTGCAGAAGGAACAGAGAAGGGCAAAGGGGAGGCTTAAGAGCAGAGTTGAAGTCACTTCCCTCATTGCAGTGTCTCATTGGTGTCTGAGAATATGTTTCTATCCACTTTCCCCTTCCTCTTAGTCCTTCGCATAATAAATCTGGCCATTTACTGTGGAAATAGATGGGTCTTTCTAAGGAGTGGCTGCATAAGAAACAGCAGGCCAGGTGCCAGAGGAACTTCCTCAAAGCCAAGCAACTGATGTCCCCATGTTTGCTACTGGTTAGTGTATGTTAGTGGATGTGCACAGTGGTACAAATAAGGACCTTTCATGTCTTGTACCCTAAAGCTGGCTGTGGGCCTAGAAGCTAGGGAGAATCATGTTTTGATTCACTGAAGCTCACCAAACATTTTGTGGATGTATATATCTGTGTGCGTACTTATGTGCCTGTGTAGATGCACATGTGCATATGGCCTGTGTGTACATGGAGGTTACAAGACACCCTCAAGATATCATTCACACTTTTAAATTTCAAGACATCCTGCCCTAGAATTCACCAGGCGTGTTCGACTGGCTGGTCAGAGAACCCCACTGTCTCTCCTTCCCCACTGTGGGGATTGTAAGCACATAACACCATAACTGGATTTTTCACATGTGTTCTAGGCACCAAACTGAGGTCCACATGGTTACTGGACAGGCACTTTACTAAGTGGTCTCCTCAGCCCTCAACACACTTTTATTGAGTTTGTAGATTCAATATCCTGTGCTTAACCTGTGACAGATATAAAGATAAGGCTTATCTTGGCTGTACAAGGGCCTTCAGATCTAAGGGGACAAGACAAAGATAGTAAACAGCAGGTAGAGCAGGATAGGCCTCCTATGAGGAATAGGAATCAAGGTCTTTAAGATGCTCAAGACCTGGAAAAAAAAGTTCAAGAAAGGGTTAATGAGCCCAGTATGGGGCATATCTGCAAACTCTGGCACTCAGGAGTCAGAGGCAGAGCTATCAGCAGTTTAAGATCAAGATCAGTATCAGTTTCATAGTGAATTCAAGGCCAGACAGATTACATGCGGCCATTTACAAGAAAGAAAAAGACAAGTTAATGCAGGGGATACAGTAGGTGGTTATATCAGTCAGAACTCTCCAGAAGAAGAGAACTGACAAATGAATATCTAGTACAAAAAGGACATATTGGATTGGCTTACACGATATGATCTGGGTAGTCTAATAATAGCTATATCCATGCTGAAGAGGCTGAGAACCCAGTAGCTTCTCAGTCCAGGTGGTGGTTTGAATGAAAAATGTGAAGTATTCAGACCCTGTCCCCATAGCTGCACTGTTTGGGAGGTAATGGACTCTTTACGAGGTGGAGCCCTGCTGGAGGAAGGATGTTATTGGGCCAGTTTGAGAGGTCATAGTTGTGCCCCATTTCCAGGTCACTATCTCTGCTTCATGTTCGTGTCTGAGGATGTGCTCTTAGCTGCTCCTGTGGCCACATAAGCTGCTTGTTGCCATGCCTTCCCTATCATTATGGACTCTTCCTCTGGAACCGTAAGCCAAAATAAACGTTTTTTTCCCCTGTAAGTCGCTTTTGTCATGGCATTTTATCATAGCAACAGAAAAATACTAATACAGAAGTTGGTATCAGAGAATGGGCTGTTGCTGTGGAGCTGGCAGTAGAACTTTGCAGAGTTGTCAACCTGGTACTGGCTTTGAAAGATGTAAAAGTTCGGGGGACTGTTGAATTCTTCCCCTGTACTGGATAGCTTCAGTTGTCAACTTGACACGCCTGGGTAGAGGGAACCCCAACTGAGAAATTTCTTCTTTTGGATTGGCCTGTGGCCATGTCTGTGGGAGGGCTCAGCTCAATTGTGGGTGATGTTACCCCTGGGCAGTGTGGTATATGAAAGCAATTGAGCACGGGCTAAAGGAGCAAGCTAGTAAATGACATTCCTGCATGGTCTGTACTCCAGCTCCTGCCTCCAGGTTCTTGCCCTGAGTTCCTACCTTGACTATAAGCTGTAAGCCAAATAAAACCTCTCCTCCTGGAATTGGTTTGGTCAATGTTTTATTCATAGGAATAGAACGTAACTAAGACATCCTCTGTGGTTTCAGAAAGCTGCTGAGGCCATACAGTGTTGGAGTTACTTTGAGAAACCTAGGAGAGGCTAAGAGGCCCTGAGGGGCCACTGTATGAAGCTGTGAGAATGAAGCATGAATTTCAGTGGAGACCCCAAGATGTTGGAGATGCCAGAGCTCTGAGATACCTGTAAAGGAAAGCTGCCTACAGAGAGTGGGACTAGCCCAAGAGAGGTGTATGTTGCAGGCAGCAAAGCTGAAATGGGAGAATCATCTAAGTCCTTTGAAATTAAAGTCTTGGACATGGCATAAAGCTATAAAATTTGGTCTTTGTTTTACTGTTTTTTTTTTTTTTTTTTTGGTCTTGCTTTAATTTAGGATTTCCTTACTCTGTTCTCATTACTTCCTTTTATAATGGAAATGTATATTTTGTGTTATTGTATGCTAGAAGTGTATAATTTGTCTTTTTGATTTTTACAGGGGCCACAGTTAAAAGACTGCTTCAAATCTCAACAGAGATTTTGGACTTTGGAATGGTGTTGAGACTTCTAGAGACTGGGGACTTTTAAATTAAGACTAAATACATTTTGCATCTACCCACTGAGTCATCTTGCCATTCCATAAATCCCCCTTTATAATATATATTCATTATATTGATTCTCTTCTTCTGGAAAATCCTAATACACATGGCTTTAGTGAGAAGGGCCAGTATGAACTAATTACTAATCACTCTTTTTCTCCCTGTGCGTGGTTAAGTTTGTAAGTCCATCGCATCATAATGGAATTCACTATAACTGAGGTTGGATTTTGGAGCTATGTGCCCTGTGGAGATCTTGTTCTAATGATGGCAACTCTATGTGCAAACATAGCATATATACTTGATGAAAAATTAAGCATAACAAGTTTTTTGCTGGTTTCTGATCAACAGCTGTCATTCTTTAGGGAGTTTTGGTCTTAGGTAGAACATTAGGTGATGATGATACTAAACACCTATATTATGTTAAATCCTTAATATATGGCAATGTTTCTAAAACAGTCTGAGGAGCTGTCATAACCATTGTTTAATAACAGATGAGTTTTGCTTAATTGTATAATCCAGTTCTGGAGGAGAAAAAGGCTCTGGCTTCTTTAAGAAAGTGGTAGAGGCTCTGGCAGCCTGTAAAAGCTGTTGACAAGCTTCTCATGGGACTGACTGCCCAAGCTAAGGAAGTCTGATAAAGGAGGAGGAGGAGGTAGAGCTGGGGGCCTAAACAAGTATTTCCTGATTCAGAAAAAGGTCACAAGAAAACATTAGTTTATAGGCCTTTATGGCTCAGCTTTCTTTTCAACTAATTCTCCAGGGATAGGAAAAACATTCTTTATCCCACCAGTGAAAGGACTGAGTTGTAGATATAAGAAAGAGCATGACACAGGGCATATGGTTGCCCAGGACATGTGCTACTCAGGAGGCAACTGGTCAGTGTCTTACCGAGATCTCAGACAGATCACTTCATCGCTTCCTACTTTGGTTTCCTCAAACCGTAAATGGTACTGTGTTGTTACTGTCTCAATGATGTGATAACTCATTTACTCAGTAGCCACACTGTGCCATCCTTGTGCAAATATAGCAAATGTTCCCCACTGGAATGGTCCAGCAGGGGATAGCCTGCAGAGTCTACCACAATGTCAATAAATGCTGGGGTTGAAGCTATTGCCCATCTGCATTAAGTCCAACACCCACAATTCCTGGAGGAAACACAACTGAGTAGTGAGCTAACTACCTGTGCTGATATTGAGAAGGACTAAGTTTTCTTAGGCTTGGAAATGAAATGAAGTGAAGTGGTCATCAATAGTGACATTTAAGAACAGTAGTCGAATTATATTTCTGTTTTTTTCCCCTTTGGAATATACTGTATTTATATATTTGTCATGTGTGCATATGTACAGTTAGTAAGTAGTTAAATCACATATTTAGATATAGTGATCCCCCCAGCATTGTGCTCAGGATTGCTTTGGCTATCCAGGGTCTTTTGTGTTTCCATGAGTTTTAGGATGGATTTTTCTATTTTTGTGAGGAATGTCATGGGGCTTTTGATTGTGATTGTGCTGAATCTTTAAATTGCTTCTGTAGGATGGTCATTTTCACTATATTGATTCTACCAATCCATGAGCATGGAGGCCTTTCTATCTCCTTGTGTCTTCCTCAATCTCGTGATTTAAAGTTTTCATTGAAAAGGTCTTTAACATCTTTAGTTAGGTTTGTCCTTAGGTATTTTTTTGAGACTGTTGTGAATGGAAATGTTTCCCTGAACTCTTTCTCTGAATGTTAGTTATTTGGGTATAGAAAGGCTACTGATTTTGTAACCTGTCACTTTGCAGAAAGTGTTAATCATTTCCAGAAGTTTTCTGGTGAAATTTTTTGGATCTCTTATGTATAATATGTCATTTACAAAGAAATGACTTGACCTCTTCTCTTCCAATCAGTACCCCTTTAGTTTCCTTCTCTTTTCTTACTGCTTTATCTCGAATTTTAAGCCCTACATTGAAAAGGAGTAGAGACAGTGGACAACCTTGTCTGGTTCCTGATTTTAATAGCAATGCTTCAAGTTTTCCACACATAGAATGATGTTAGCTGTGGGTTTGCTGTATATAATCTTAATTATGTGTCTATTGAGATAATCATGGAATTTATCTTTAAGTTCATTTTATGATTATGTTTATTGATTTATGTACATTAACTTTTCCTGCATCTCTGGAATAAAGTCTATTTGATCCTGGTGGATGTTCTTTTTTGATGTGTCTGTATACAATGTGCAAGTACTTTGTTGAGCTAATTTTTGTATCTATGTTCATTAGGGAGAGGTGCCTATAAATTGATTTCTATGCTCTGTCTTTGCCTGGTTTTGGCATTAGAGTAATATTGGTGTCATAGAAGGGGTTTGGGAATTCTCCCTCTGTTTCTATCTTTTTAAATAATTTAAGTAGTATTGGTCGTAAGTCTTCTTTGAAGGTCTGGTAAAATTCTGCTGTGAATCCATCTGGGCTTGGGCTTTCTTTAATCAAGAGCCTTTGTATTACCGTTTCTATTTCCTTATTTGCTATGTGATGGTTCAAGCTGTTGATCTCTTCCTGGTTTAACTTTGGAAGTGTTCATGAATTTAGAAAAATTTCCATTTCTTTTAGATTTTCAAATTTAATAGATTAAAGGTTTTAATATGATGTTTGTAATATTCTGGATCTTTTTGGTATCTGTTGTGATGTTTCCCTTTCATCTCAGATTTTGTTGATTCGGATTTGCTCTTTATTTCTTTTGGTTAACTGGGCCAAGGGTCTGTCTTGTTTATCTTTTCAAAGAACCAGCTCTTGGATTCATTGATTCCTTGTTTTGGTCTCCTTGTTTATATTCCACTGATTTCTGCTCTGATTTTTGTTACTTCTTCTTGGCTTCTGGGTTTGGGTTTGTTCTTGTGTTTCCAGAGTCTTGAGTTGTACATAGAAGTCATTTATTTCACCTCTTTCTGATTTTTTACATGTAGATGCTTAGAGTTATAAACTTCCCTCTTAGGACTGTCTTAATGTGTCACAGAGATTTTGTTGTGTTGTATTATCATTTTAGTTTAGTTACAGGAATACTTTTATTTTTTTCTTGATTTCTTCTTTGACCCATCATCATTCATGTATGTATTGCTTAAGCTCCATGAGTTCATATAGTTACTAGAGATTCCTCTGCTGTTGATTTTAAGCTTTATGGAATTGTGGTCTGATTAAATGCATGGAATTATTTCATTTTTTAAAATTCATTGAAATTTGTTTTGTGTCCCAGTATCTGGTCAATTTTAGAGAAACTTCCATGGATTGCTGAGTAGAATGTGTATTTTTTGGTGCTTGGATGGAACATTGTGTTGATGTCCGTTAGGTCCATTTGATGTATGGTATCATTTAACTCAGATGTTTTTCTGTTTATTCCTTATTAAGTTGACCTGTCTATTGGAGACAGTGAGGATACTGAAGTCACCTATTCTTACTGAATTGGAGTTAATTTGGGTCTTGAAGTTCTGTAGTACTTTTTTCAATGAAATTGGGTGCATCAGAGTTTGATGCATGTATATGATTGTAATGTCTTCATTGTCAGTTGTTCATTTGATCAGAATGAAGTGACCCTCTTTATTTATACCAATTAGATTTAATTGAAGTCTATTTCATCAGATATTAGAAGCATAATGCCTGCTCATTTCTTAGTGCGGTTGCCTGGAATATTTTTTCCCATACTTTCACCTTAAGGTAGTGCCTATCCTTGAAGGTGAGATGAATTTCTTATATACAACAAGGAGATGGATTTTTGTTTCTTAATCCATTCAACTAGTTTGTATCTTTTGACTGGAGAGTTGAGGCCATTAATATTCAAAATGATTATTGAAAGATGTATATTGGTTATTGCCATTTTATTTTCTGTGTGTGCTCCCATAATTATACCTTCATTTCTATAGCCTTTTGGGTATGATCATTTCTTTCTTCAATTCTTTGTATTGCTTTGAGCTACAGGCTTACTTGGTGGATATGAACTTTTTCAGCCTATTCATGTCATGGATGATTTTTCTTTCCCTTTAGACTCTGATAGACAGTTTTCCTGGGTATAGTGTTCTCAGTTGGCATCTATGATCATTTAGAACTTGAAATACCTTCTCTAGGCCCTTCTGGCTATTACAGTTTGCATTGAGAAGTCGCTGTGATTCTGATGGGTTTTCCTTGATTTGTAGCTTGTTTTTCTCTTGCAGCTATCAGTGTCCTCTCTTTGTTCTGCCCATTTGGTGTTTTTACTTTGGTATGCTGTGGCGAGTTTCTATTCAGGTCCTTTTTGGTGTTCTGTGTGCTTCTTGTATTTGTATGGGCATGCCTTTCCTTAATTTAGGGAAATTTTCTTCTATAATCCTGTTGAAGATCTGGTCAATGCCATTGACCTGGGTTTCTTTTCCATCCTCTATGCCTATGATGCATACATTTGATCTTTCCTGGTGACTCACATTTCTTATATATTCCATTCCTGTTTTTTTTTTTTTTTAACATTTTTCATGAGAAGTCAAATTCTTCAGCTCTGTTGTCCCGTCTTGATCCTCTGCTTTCCATTTCATTCTGCTTGTGAGGATTTTTTTCGTGTCATTTCAAATTGACTTATTCCATCTTCATTTCAGCCCAAGTTTTCTTCAATATGCCTATCTCTTCTGTGCATTCAGTTCTCAAATCCTGAATTGTCTCTGTCATTTCATTCTTCTGTATATTTGTATTTTCTTGAGCTTCCGTGAAGAGTTTGTCCTCACCCTCTTTGAATTGTTTATGTGTTCTTTGAATTCACTGAATTCCTTGATCATGTTTATGATTGTTCTTTTAAATTCTGTGTCCTGGGTTTCCACTATGTAGTTCTAACTGTAGAATACTTCTATAGGACTAGGAGGGTTTTGTGGGGACATATTATGGTGGTTTTCCTTTTTTAATTTTTCTCATTGTGGTCTAGGCATGTGGATTCCTTTTGTTGCTTGTACGTCTGATATGAAATGCAAACCTGCCTTTGTTGAGTTGAAGTTTGATTCTGTTTATATTGTTGATGTTGCTTAGCTGCTTTCTGATCCAGTATGAACTGGGGATCTGTGCTTTCAGGTTCTCTTTTAATTTTTTTTTTAATGGAGAGACCAGATGGATCTAGCTGGGCCATCTAGCTAAGCAAAGAAGATGTGAGCCCTGGGTCCAAGTAACCGAGGCTGGTCTAAAAGCAGCACGACTGGATCTGGATATCTTTCCCAGCTAGTCAGGGGCTCTTCAGCAGCCTTAGTGGGACAGGCTACGTCCCAGTGTGAGCTGACAGGAACAGGATGTACTGATTCTTACTAGCTAGCAGAGAAGGCAGGAGCTCTGGAGCAGCTGGATCAGAGAGGGTCCCAAAGCAGCTATTTAAATAGGCTTTTTATTTTGTTATTTGCCTCTATTCCCTTCTCTCTCCTTCTTTCCCCCTCCTTTTCTCTCTATCCCCATCCCTTCTTTTCTTCCTTCCAGCTTTTTACAGTACAAATCACATCATAGGCTAGATTTTGTTTAGCATTCCTTATCCCTAGGAGATTTAAGGCCATCCCTGTCCCCCCATGGATGACTTTAACATAGATAACATCAAACTCTACATGCAGTTCTTCCCTCTAGCCATACCTACAATAGCATTTGATTTATAAATAAGGCACAGTAAGAAATGAATAATAACGAATAATGAAACAGAATAACTGTAACAATATGCAGTAATAAAATCTTTGTGAGTGTACTCCTTCTCTTCAAGATGTTAAAGTAAATATTAGTATCTTTGGATCGGAGTTGACTGACCATAAGTAACTGCAACCATTCCATTGAAAACAAGTCACTGGTAAGAGGTAAAAACTGAAAGTATAAAAAAATATGAAAGTATAAGTGTAGCTGTCATATCCCGGACTCTGCATCGACCACAGAGACAGTCATATGAAGAGCTATAAGTGCATTATAGAAACGGCCATATCCAAGACTCCACGTCTACCCCTGGAACAGTCACACTCGAGGCTCAGAATCTATCACAGAACAGTCATACCCAGGGCTCCACATCTACCATTGAAACAGTCATACCCAGGGCTCCACATCTACCATTGAAACAGTCATACCCAGGGCTCCACATCTACCATTGAAACAGTCATACCCAGGGCTCCACATCTACTATTGAAACAGTTTTACCCAGGGCTCAGAATCTACTATCCCAAACTCCCCATCTACCATGGAAACATCAGTGCTCAGGGCTCCACATCTACCACAGAAGCATTAATACCCATAGTTCTATATCTATCACAGAAACAGCCACACCCAAAGTTCCTCATCTACCAAAGCTATACCCAGGGTACCACTTCTATCACAGAGGTATCAATACCCGTGGTTCTGCAATTAGCACAGAAACAGCCATTCCATCTCTACTACAGAATGGCTGCCATAGGTCTACTGAAAAGTAACCAACATCTGACACATGACAGAAATGCCAGAGAAACACTATAACATTTGTAGAAATAGTATATATTATTTCACTTCACAAAGCTCATTATTCTTTCTTAAATACTGAGATTCAAGCTAATTTCAAACCGCAGAAAAGACTTTCTAAAACAATGATTCTTTTAAAAAGTATAGACTTATAAAAAACATAGCAGACAATGATGCTTTCGTGTATTGCAAATGCAACTGGCATATGGCAGAAGCTAAACTATACTTCTAATGTGTATCAATGAATAAATCAATATGTCAACAAATAATTACTTTATACCTGCTTTGTGTAAGAATCCATTATAGATCATAGAGTTACTGCCCACCATCAAATGTAAATTAATAAATAAAATACAATTCTTCCCTTTGTGGACCATGTAGTTGTATAAAAAGTTAATGGAGGGGCTGAGGACACAACTCAGTCAGGAAAGTGCTTGTCTTGAGAGCATGGAGACCTGAGTTCAGTCCCAGAACCTACATGAAAATGCCAGTCACAATGGCAGGCCTGCTCTTGTATTCTGGGTACTGGGAAGGCGGAGACAGGAGGATACTTGGGGCTCACTGCCCAGCCAACCTAATTTGTGAGGATGACATCCAAGGCTGTCCTCTGTCCTCCACCCAAACACATTTGCAGGAGTATCTGCAACCTACAAATACTTCTGCACACACACACACACACACACACACACACACACACACACACACATACCTTTAAAAAATGTTCATGGACAATTCAGAGCCAAACTGCCATTTCTCCCCTGAAAATAATAGAGAAGTTTTGGATGACTTTGTGAGAAAGGTTATCCTTAGAACAAGGTATGAATTGGGTAATTTATTTTCTCAAGCTTGTATAACAGCAAACAGGAAAAATATCTTCCTGACAACTCCAACTGTCCTGTGGTACAAACCAGACTGCATTTCTCATATTTGTCAGCTAACAAATTCAACAGTCAACAAGCATTCCTTGAGTATCTTCTCTGTACATGAACCAATGCTGGAATTTAAAAAATTGTTTTTCTTTTAGTTTTTAGATCTTAATGAATTTCAGAACATATGTGTTGAATATCTGAGGACAGATTTGTAACCTCTGTTTCTGTTCTGGGAGAGCTCTCTAGAGCCAGTATCCTCCTATCTGTCCAGAGCTTTAGTCAATGTGTCAGAAACCTCCCATAGCAGAGAGAAGCACATGTGATGAATCTCAGAGTGGTCGGATGATGGCACTGTGCTGAATGTTTCTCTGAGAAGAAATTTTACACTTTGAGTAAGGGCGCAGTTGGGGCCAGGAGGCAGGTGAATCTTGAGAGGCCGGTTTCTTGATTTTGAGCACAACCAGAGTTTCCTGTGTCAGACAGTAGAATCAGTCATTCAGAAGGAACTTACCGCAATCACCTGGTAACTCCCAAAGTGATAGGACTTGCTCCTGGTTCTTTTCCACGTGTGGAAATCAGAGCCATGAAAGAAGAGTTTTGGCTCTTTAGGAAGGACAGATTATTAGGTGTGGGTTATCCCTGTTTTATGAGACTAGACAGAAAGGAAGGTGTTTGGAAATACTTTTTCTGTTTCAAATGCAGAGATTGCAAGTGTTTTCTTAGTTCTATGGAATTTCTCCAACTGCCTGAGGATTTCTGGGTTTCTAAGAAGCTTTAGGTGGCTGTTAACCTAAAATGTGGGCCAACATAGTCTTCCTATGCCAATGGTGTGGTAGGATGTCCTCTTGAAAGGCTCTTTAAAATCAGGCATGTAAGGGAATCCTTTCTTGAACTAGGGCCTCTGAAACTGGGTCAATGGCTCTCATCCTCATCGTCCTGCTTGCTTTGCTGAAGCACAGTGTAAGCAAATAAGTATCACTGAATTGCTTAATGATTTTCATAAGGCTTCATCTTTTCAAGGCAAGGGGCTCTCCTGAAATGTTTGATCTATGCTGTGTGAATCTGTTTCCCAAATGGCCAGCACATGTCAAGGCCTGCTGTCCTCTGGGTTACAGGAAGACGCCTTTGATGGGTTAACCACAGAGTAACTGAACTCTTTTCAAGTCCCTTTCAAAAGTTCCTTTGTCCTGCTGTGGATCTTGCCACTTGGATTGGATCAGCAGGCGATTTCTCCTGGCAAAGGGTTCTAGTACATTCTCCCTCTGATCTGAGTTTGGTCTCTTGGTAATGCCATTTGAAATCTGATGTCCCAAAGGTCTGCATATGAGCACCAAGCAGTTACGAAACAGTTACCCAAACCCTAGCTGGGCCACTCAGATTTTTCCCACACTTTCCACCCAGTTCCTTAAAGCTAAATGATATCATTTTCAACCATCTTGGAGGAAGTCTGGTCTTGTTATTAACAGAGCATCTCAGCAGCTGCCTGATTCTGCCATCAATGAATGTTACTGTGTTGGAAGTGTCATCCATGTTCTATAGTTGTGTTCATTCATTTCCCAAACTGGATTGAAATGCTTAGCCAGTTACTCCTTTAATACTTTGTGCATTCATAATAAAACAGTGACTTTCTCTGATTAGTTTGTATGGATTTGATACAATTGAAGTTCCAGTGCAATGGATGAGTAGACAGTAAATTGAATGGGCAGATTAGACAATGGAGATGAAAAAACACAAAGGGAATTCTGGCAGCTGTTGGCATGGGGATGTAGTGCCTTGGGCATGAAGGAATTACTGAGAACCAAAACGTCATGTTTTGTTATTTTTATATAAAGATTCAATATTTGGGGCATGGGGCTGGAGAGATGGCTCAGTGGCTGAGAGCACTGGCTGCTCTTACAGGAGACCTGGGTTCAATTCCCAGTGCCCACATGACAACTAACAACCATCTATGACTTCAGTTTCAGAGGAATCCAATGTCCTCCTCTGACCTCCATGGGCATTGCATGACACTTACACACATGTTGGCAATACATTCATACACTTTAAAAAAGATTCAATATTTTGTGAACACAGTGTTACTTATTTATTTTGTACTGAAGATTGAACCTAGGGCCTGGCACATTCTAGATAAGTGCTCATTGCTCAACACTGAACTACATTCCCAGAAATTTGCAAAAAATTTATTTTCAGACAGGGAATCACTAAATTGATCAGACTGGTCTTTTGCTTACAAGCCTGCTGCTTCAGCCTTCCAAGTAGCTGGATTATAGGTATGCAACACCACTCCTCTCTCCACATTTAAGTTTCAATGCAAAAATGTAATGGCTGTGCACAAATATATACTGGAATATATTAAGGAGTAAAATGTAAGAAGATAGAATTATCTTTTCCTCTTTGTTCTGTTTTTAATATTAAAAATATTTTTATTATCTGTTATTGCTCCTGGGCACTGCTAAGCCTAAAATTTCTGTACTTAGTACTTCTAAGCTACTTTTCGTTTTTTTTCTTACCTCTGCGATCCCAAGTCCTCATCTCTTTACTGAGTAAGCTGCTTCAGGCTAGTTTAGCAATCATTTATCAAATGATGACTCTGCCAGACCCAGGGCTATCTGGGTTTCAAGGGTTTTTATTTCCTGCCTCTTTTTACACAGCTTTTCTCTTGATGTTAATTGAAACCCAGTGAGAGCAAAACTCTTTCGCAGGCTACTGACACTCGGTTCAATAGTTATTGTACTTCCCTGAAAGAGAGCTTTTCGAAGTTTAGGCAAGTCTTTAAACTGTGTTTTCTGTTTCAGTTCATTGAATTTGCCAGCAGTTATCCAGTCACCTGGTCCAGAAAGCTGTGAGTCCTAATAGACTTCATTCTCTTCATCACAACCCTCCTCCCACATCCGATCAACTGCGCATCTCCATCAATCTTTTCACTTCATTGTTGTCACCGCTTCCCTCTGCTGTGTCTAGCACGATGCCCTTTGTCCAGCTGTCCTGTACTTGATTTCATGATGACCTCCTCCTAATCACTCCTTTGTTCCTCTCTCATTCCTCTTCCAAATGATTTCCTTTTTTAAAACAGAAAGCTTAGATTATTTTTTATCTGAATTAAAATTTAATAATTAATAAGTCATAGAGCTTTGATTCATATCAGTTGGCAAAGTTGTTTTCCAAATCATGACTAGGGGTAGAATATTACTGAATGTTTTCATTATCTATGCCATTTATCAATGTGGTAATGTATGTAGTTGGTTTTGCAATGCTAAGCAATCCTTGGATGCCATGTAAAATTTATTTTGTGATATTTGCAGACAATCAGTTTGGATTGCTTGCTAATATTTAACATTTTTGTATCTATGTCCCTATGCAGGTTGGTTTTCATTCTGTCTTTACCTGACTTTTATATCATTATAATGGCTTTTGAGATATTAGTAAAACATTTTTCAATTCTCTATAATGGTAAAGGCTTTAATTTCCTCTTTTAATTTTCAGAAAGAAAATTATCTAGAAATCATCTGGAGCTAGTGTCTCTTATAACCTATTTCTGACTACTGATTTAATCCTGTCCCTCTTTATTGGCTCTAAGTTTCTGCAGAGTCAAGTTCTTCTTGAGTGAATTTCCATAATTTATGCCTTGGCATGGTGGTGCACACTTAATCCCAGCAATCCTCCAACTGAGGCAGGAGGATTGCAAATCTGAGGGCAGCCTAGGCTATATGGCAACACTCTGTCTCAGAAACAAGAGCAACAAATTATACAACGTATCTATGGTTTCAGATATATTGGTCTAAAGCTGTTCACATGATTCTCTTATGACTTCTAAATATTTACTTTTCCCGTTTCAATGTCCTTTTTCATATCTAGCACTGTTTATTTCTGCCTCTCAAAAGAATCAATCATGCCAAGTTTGTCTTTTTAATTACTTTTTTGAAACAACTGGCTTTTCATATTTTTTTGGTCAGATGATCAGCCATTCATTCTTAACAACTCCAGAGCAAGAGTTTTCAGAAACTCAAATCCACTTTCAAAACCCACCGGAGGCTCCACATTACACTCGAGTCACCTCCTATAACTCTGCGAGTGCCTTTCTCCACACTTGCTTCTTCCTGTTCTGCCTCCAATAGCATCACATTCCTCTCAAGACCCCAAAGGTCAGCCCATGGCATGCTCGAAGCCTTTGTGTAGAATTTTCTTCTATTCTCAAAGTCTTTAAATTCCAGCTCCTGTTTTCGTCCTCTGCAGGGTTTTCTGGCCCTTTCTTCTCACTCTCTGGGGTAACTACTTCCTTCTTTGCATCAGGCTTGCTCCTCATACGTATTATAATTTTTTTCCACTATTCATCGTTCATTGGTTTTATGCTTGCCTCCTGGCCCTTGAGGACCTATTGCGGTCTATTTTTTATTTCTGTAACCTGGGAATGTAAATTTATTTCTCCTATCTTCATATCTTTCCTTTTTTGAATAGGAAATGAAAAAAAATAAAGATTTCACTATGCCCCTTCTATTTTAAGAAGAGTTGGCATCCAACCCCTCCAACTAAGTCAGATGCTGGGAACTTCCCTTTTCCAGCCTTATCGGTAGAAACTTAGCATTGACTCATCTACTATCTTCAACTTTAAAACCTTTGAAACCAATATTTCTTCTCCTAAGATCCAGACTATAGGCTGGTCATGTTGGTGTACATCTGTAATTTTAGCTTAATAGGCTAAGATAGGAGAATTAAAAGTTCTTGGTCAGACTGGGCTACATAGTGATTTCAAAGCTAGCACCTGCTATATAATAGAACCCTATCACAAATTCCAAATTATTTTATTTCTGGACATTTCAGAACAGACTTAAAAGTTTATTTACAAATGTATCTGCTTTTTAGTCAGAAGTATTAACAGTTTTTCATGATCAGCCCAAATATATTTTAAACCTTCATAATTGGGCTAAGTATTGTAGGTAGACAAATTGAAGAAACCTCCACCATGGTTCACAGTGCTCTCAACTGAGAACTTACACTTACTAACAACTGGTATATATGTGTGTACATGACTGTGAAATCCCCAGGAGTTTAAAGGTAGGTTTGAATTCCATTTCTAAAGTCCTCTAGTAGGGAGAAAGCCTCATCAGCAAAACAATGATAGAGATAGCTGACCCACTATGTTCGTTCCTGTGAAGACTAAAACATGATGTTGTAGAAAACAATTTTGCCCAGTGACAGGAACAGAAGACACACTTACTAAAACGTAACTCAACTTGCGTGATAGGAAAACACACATATACCTGCTTTGCAAATGATAACTTCACATTTACAAGATTCTTTCTGAGACAGTCAGTGTTGACCTAATGAAAGAAAATGCCATTTTCCGATGCTCTGCTTGCTATCTGATCTTTTTGGCTTAGCACAATACCTTCTGCTGGTCCATTTTATTTCCATTGCTTTAGTCAAATGACACTTGGTCTCTTGAGGCTTTGGAAGTTTTGATTTCCACATTGAGCATGCTCTGTTCGGTGACCTTGAACAATCAATGGAACACTTTTTTGGTGAACATATTTGGCATTTTCCCCAGAGACAATGCCTTACCTATTCCTCTTCTCTGTCTGCTCAGCACTAATTCGGCAGTGCTTGTTAACTCAAATCAGGACACCCATGTTTTCATTCATAAGAAAAATCCAATTTCATTTCACATCTTTATCTATGAACTGTGGGAAAGGGAAATAATGGGGCCTAAGTGTTCAGCCTAAAGCATTTGCCAATATCCCTTTAAAATAATCACCTCTCTGCACAGCCAGCACCTCTCTGTCACCTCACTTTGCTGTTTGAAAGAAAAAAATGTCTGTGTTGTTTGCTTCTGTGTGAATTGCACAGTAACTTAAAATCATTCTGTTTTTCCAGCCAGGCTCAGCAGCTATGTGCACATCACCCAGCCCCTCTGCTGTTTAAATCTGGGGTTGAGGAAAAGTCCCCAAGGGAAATGTGAACAGCCAGCAACTGAATTTGGCTAGGCCAGCTGAACTTCAGTCTGTACCTTGGCCTAACCCCAGACTGATAAAGCTTTTGCTAAGCTCTAGATTTCTCCAGCATTTGTGTGTAAAACGTGTAGATTGGTTCCATCTGTTGTGACTGTCTCTCTCTCTCTCTCAGTGCCATTTGGGTTTGTTCACTTGCTTTGGGCAGGAAGACAGTAAGTTGGAGTGATTGACCTGGGCCTGGTCTAGGGTCTACTTTCATTCACCTTGCTGCAAAGTATCCAGCAAAAGGCTGACCTACATTCCAGTGACAAATATATCTGTGAAGGACCAACTGTCCAAAGTTATCTCCCCTCCCCCTTCCTCAGTGAAGAGGGCGGCCACGTCTGTACACAGAGTCCTCTCTTGTCAGCTTGTTGGTGTGTGTGACGGGACACAAGGGGGGATTCATCGGTAGACAGGCCCACGGCAGTATGAACCGTATCAGACTCTCTCCAGGAAGGCAGTAACCTAAGAGCTTCAGGAAAGTCAGTTTCTTGAGTTGGATTACATTTGTTTTCCTCCTAGCCATTGTTTCTGGAATGCTTTTCTGTTTCTGTAAAGTGGGCAGATGGCAGGATCTGGGAGATATAAAATGACTACAAGAAGCAGAATGATTCAAACAGAAGGGATCTGGGTCAATCCTGCCGGGTCATCTCAATATTAACTAAAACACCCCCTTCCCCCTTTGCAAAAGGTTTGAAGTTTTAAAATTAAATTATTTTTGTGTACATATGTATGTGATATGTGCACATGTGTGCATGTGTGTGGGTCCTCACACCTGTGCCACACGGGAATATTGCGCTCTGCCTTATGCCTTTGAAATAGGGTCTCTCATTGAATCTGGAGTTGGCAGTTTTGGCTAGGCTGCTGAGCAGCAAGCCACACTGATGCTTCTGTCCCTGTCTCTCTGCCCCTCAGTGTTGGGATTGCAGGCCCACATGGCCACATCTAGTTTTTTCATACGGGTGCTGGGGATTCAAAGTCAGGTCCTCATGTTTGTGCAAAAAAGTACTATCACCCATTGAACTGTCTCCTCGGCCCCTGTTTGGTTTTCATGCATTTCTTTTTTCTTTTAAAGGGAGGGATATAATTTAAAATGTTACAAATGGGGCCCTCTTGGAAGCATTAGCTGGGAAAACTCGTGTCATTTTTTTACTCGGCTTATTTTGTGGCCCAGCCCAATTGGAACAAACTGGAGCAAGACCACTCCTCAGTAGTGGAAGAAAGGAAACACAGAACCCTGCAGAGAGTGAAACCCAGAGCCAGGGATGGTGCCCTGGAAAGCAGAGGAGCGGTCCTAAGAGAGACAATTCCAAGTGGAGCTGTGGTTTACCACCATGTCCTCGTGATCTGTCCGGTGGCCAGATGTCAGGAGTAACTGAAAATAAGTTCATTTTCCCACAGTGGAGGGAGAGAAGAAAAAAGAAGTTTTGCTTATATGAAACAAATACTTTTCTATCTCAGAGTTTGCCTGGCAGAGGCTTGAAAATGTACCATCACCCACATGACTCTTCTGAAGAAAGCTGGAGCAGCAGCAATGGTTGTTACTTTTGATTAGCAGAACATTTTAATCCCCACCCTCTTTTCTCCAGATAGTCTTCCACAGTGAGTGCTTGGGCCTATTATTCACTCAGTTCAGTGAATCTGGGGGCAAAGGTTATGCCTTCCTCTGATGGGGTTGGCAGAGAGAAGAGAGGAGACAGAATGACCTCACACTGAGACTGAGGGGCATGGCTGACTACCAAGTGCCCCCAAACCTTCCTAATTCAACCTGTGCTACATTGACAGAGCCATCTCTTCCTGCTGCATGTGTGTGGGAGGATTCTGGGATCCCAAGAGTTAAGTTGTCATCTACCACACAATAAATGGCTTAACTACACATTCATCTTGTGCTGGCCTGCTTATGTGTTGCTATGCATGTGTGTAATTCCTTTTCCTTTTCAGATATAATTATCTTTCATGAGCCCACATCTTAAAACCTCTCCTTTGTCATTTAGGAATTGGGTCTTCTTGGTTCACCACCAAGAATGCTTTCTTTCACCAGGTATGCCAGAAAAACCCTCAATATCTACAAGGAGAAAACAGCATTCAACCATTGTCTGGAGGACAGGCGGCTTCACACTCTGGGCAACCCCACATCTCACCTTACTGTGCCCTTTCTTTCTGTTCTAATCAAGCATAATGCATATATCCCCACCCGATCTCCCCATCTCCCTGAGTCTGGAGCACCTTGAGCAATTCAGTGGGAGATTTCCTGCTGACTTTGTTGTGGCTGGAATAGCAACCCACACGCAGGAGAATTCAGCTCAAGCAGCACAGCGCTAACAGCCTCCCTCTGTGCGGTGGAAGGCAGATCAGGAGAAAAAAGTGACATCATGGATATTCCAGGACTGCAGGTCTGCTGTGCAAAGCAGCTTCCTCACTACACATCAGTCAGAACCTGGATTCAAGACAAAAACAACTCTCCCTTCTCAGAAATAGCTGCTCTGGGGCTCAAAAATATTCTAAGTGTGATGGTTCAGAAATGGTCCCTTTTCCTTGGAGACCCATCGGATTTTCCAAATCCAATCACAAACTTTTTAACAGTATGTCATGAACCTCTCAGCTCATTATTTCTCTTCAAAGCTCTCCAGTTCGCCAGCATGGCCCATGAAGTGGCGTCTGATGAAGCACTGCGCCATAAATAAGCGCAGGACATGCTAAAATCCACCCTTCACGGCTTCTGGCTTTCCCACCAGGAATTCTGCCACACGGCCGGGAATGTGGGATTTGCCGCATTAGCTCTGAATCGAGAGGTTTTTCTTTTGAATACGTCCTGCGTGTAATGTGGGGGATATAGCGGATATATCATGTTTCTATAAATCACTTGTTTTTCTTTATGCGCCTCCCCTTTTCTCCCCACTGTCTGTCATGACTTGCACAGTGGAAGTGAGGAATGTAGGTGTGTAGACAGATCCTCTAAAACAGCAGTCACAGCTTTAGCTGTTCCTGGCTGCAGGAAATCAATGCATTGGATAATTTACCACATCTCGAACACCAGTGTTCCCTGTGATGTCTTTATGCTGTGATCAAATGACCATTTTACATGTGTAACCAGCCATGAAGGTTAGCATGGAGTGCAGGTTATTGTTGTCATCAAATAAACCGCGCACAAGATAATATGACATGTGTTTTGACTGTTTTTTTTTACTGTATGGTAATTAGGCACATATGGTAAGCAGTTGACCCAAGTAACTGTCCGTTTTATTGTTCTATTACAAATCATGATAAGATGAAGACAGTGTGGCTCAATGGGTAAAGGATACAAAGCCCATCATGTGAGTAAGCAACACTTGACTAGGGGTCCACTCTACTCAGGCCTAGGATCAAAATAATCCAGTGATTCCTCCTGAAGGTATTGTCTGTAGACTAATAGCAAAGGCATCACTTAAGAACATTAGGAAACTTAGAGTCTCGTAATCCACGCTCCTACCCCTACCCCTGAATTATAAGTACAACCAGAACATACATTACAAGATACTGAACAATTTCTATGCACATTCCAGTTTGAGAAACATTGCCTCAGGTAGCCTCACTGAGATGGACAGCTCTCCAAGTGTGGTTCCGCAGCTCCTGGGAGCTGTTAGAAATGTAGATTCTAAGGCCCCAACATAGCCCTTTTGAATCTGGAACTGAGGATTTGGCCCAGTAGTAGCTGGCCAAAGGGATTTCCTCATTACTTTGATGCCTTTAAAGGCTGAGTGTCCCTGCTCTAGGTCAGTAGTACTTAAGTTTTCATGAACATTCTGACCACTTAGGGAATCTTAAACCTTCTGCTCAGGCTGTACTCCAGAGTAACCAAATCCAAATCTCTAATGGAAAGACACTGCAATGGATAGTTTTTAAAACTCCCTAGGGATTTCAATGTACAGCCAAATTTGAAAGCAAATGTTTTTGAAACTTTAGTGAGAACTGGTAAAAACACAGAGCTCCAGCACCTATCCTATTTCAACAACTGTGAGTTCTAGGTAACAGTAACCCAAGTTTGAGAACCACCCACTGTCATGCTCAAAATGGGATCCGGAGACAAGCAGAGCTAGTCTCTGACTTCTCTTGGTAGCTGCCGATTGAGCTGCTCAGAAGAAGATGATGCTCAGAAAAAGCCCTCAGGGGTATAGACCACCCCTTACTTACTGGTGTAGACCACCCCTCTTAATTTGTTTTTTTCAAGCTGGGCTCATCAACATAAAAACCAGTCATCAGCTGGGTATGTAGATGTCTGACTGTAATCTCAGGACTAGGGAGGTTGAAGCAGGAGTATCATGAGTTTGAGGCTATCCTGAGCTAGATAATGAGACCTTGCTTAAAAGGAACAAACAAACAAACACCAAAGGCTACCCAAATATAGACATATTCATTTTTTCCTTCTCTGTCTCATATGCTTTATTCAGTGTTTCTGATTTTAGCCAAACTTACTTATTAAGAGTGAATTGTTGGGAGTAGAGAGAGGGCTCAGCGGTTAAGAGCACAGGCTGTTCTTGCAAAGAACCGGGGTTTGATTCCGGCTCCCACATGGTGGCTAACAATCTTCTGCAAGTCCGGTTCTAGGGAATCTGATGCCGTCTTCTGACACAGGTGCACTTACACACATGCAGGCAATATACTCATACAAATAAAAAAAGAATGAATTATAGTAATGGGAAGAGTTGGAATTATTTTATGAACATTAAAGGCAATAACACATCATAATTTTCTAGTAACCCTAAATAGAGTCATCGTTCCTTTCTCATGTCCCCAAAGCTATATCCAGTGTGGGCTCAAGCTCCATTATTTAATTAAATCAAGATCTATTGATAATTATTACTGGGCCTACTACAAAGCCACAGGGATCAGTAGAATAGCATAGCTGCTATTAAGTACATACACACAAATCATCATGTGATTTGAATCTTGATGTCATGATAAGCATTATGAAAGAACCACAGGATGCATGGGCGGGTGGAATGCTTGACCTGTCTCATTTGAGTGACATAAGTTGGGGCCTGAAGAGTGGTGAGTTAACCAAGCAAAACAGTAGAAAAGCCATATTAGAGAGGAGAGATGTGTGCAAACTTCTAAGGTGGAGTGTGGCTGATGAGTCCAAGTCACTTAGAAGAGGTGAGTGCAGAAACTGAGAGAAACGAGGTTAGAGAGACCAGAGACTGAGTCATGAAGGACCCTGATAAGGACAGGAGATTTTTACTCTGTGAAAAGACAGACATGCACACAAATGATCAAGCACATAGCAGAGGTAACTGGCCTCATCTGTGATATCATAGAAAGCTCCTTTAGGGAACTGATAGACACTTAAGAGTTTAACAAATGAGAGGAAACGTTGACACGAAAGGTGAACCACATATATAAAGGCCTTAAAGTGGAGATGAACACGAAGAGTTTATAAAATCTGTTAACAAAGCTAAGCCAGCCTGGTCTGCAATTTTCTGTGCGGTCAACTAACTGCTCTAGGTCTCAGTCTCCTAATCTGTAGAATGGAGCAGTAGTAGGCATTTGATGAAGACTTAGTTATGTATATTAAAGCTTAACATGCAAGTATTTGTGGCAGGCAGAATAATGCCCTCCCAAAGTTGTCTACATCTTAATCTCTAGAACCTGAGCATATGTCATAGGACTTGGCATGAAGGCATTGCAGTATTTGGTTGGTGAGCTGATCTTAAAAATGATAATTATTATTTGAGTGGCCCCAAAATCATCACAAAAATTCTCTAAGCTTTGATGAAGGAACTCTGACAAAAGCAGCCTGAGGGAGAAAAGGTTTATTTTAGTTATAACTCAGGTGGACAGTGTTTCCAGTGTGGCTGTCAAGGCAGCAGAAGCTTGGAACAGCTGGTCACATTCAGCCATAACCACAATAGAAAAACAGAAAGCAATGGCCACGTACCTTCTAACTACTGTGACTTCCATGCTATGCATGACTATAACCCTACAACTTTGAGCTAAAGAAACCCTTCTCCATTAAATTGTTTTTGTCCGAGTTGTTTATTTCAGTAGACATAGAACAAAAACAAATGCAAAAGTTGGTACTGAGAAGTGTGGTTGATGCTACGATAAACCTGACTATATGCTTCTCAGGGCTTTGGAACAGGTTTATGGCTGAAATGCGGAAGAATTTGGGACTTTGGGTTAGAAAAGCCCTTGAATGTTAGAGTCAGAGCTTAACAAGCCATTATTGTGGCATCTTGGAAGACAGGGATGCTGAGAGAATCACAAACATTGGAAATCCAGATCCTGAAGTTTATCGGGGAACAAAGACTGTTAGTAACTGGGCTAGGAGCCATTCTTGTGATAGTTTGGCTTTCTCCCTCTGCATCTAGCTGCTTTCCTTTCATTTGCTAAACTCTATGTATCTACGAGTTCTTCCTTAAGATGCTTTTGTCAGAGTATTTATCATAGCAATAGGAAAAGAAATTAGGACAGTGACTAAATCTGCCATTGCTGGCTTTGGAGGAAGAAGGGGCCACCAGGCCAGGGATACAGATATCCTCTGGAAACTGGAAAAGGAAGGTAATGGACTCTCACCTGCAGTCTCTAGAGAGGTACACGTCCTACCAATACCTTGATGCTGGGCCAGAAAGATTATATCAGATTATGTATTAAAAACCACTAAGTTTATGATAAGTTTTAAGCAAATACTGTAATGAATGTATTCTATAAATATTAAGTTACATAGAAGGTTTAGTCTCTACAGGACTTAGAGATCTGGGTTATGGAAGAACATTGTCAAATTGCATACTTTGGTGATGCTAAGGATTTCAACTAAGGTGGTCATGGGAGCAGAAAGGAATGGGCCCACCACCAGAACTCGGAATCTTTCAATGTCTGGGCCTTGAGCACTCAAAACTCTCAAGCTCAGGTGAATTTTTCTGGAGTTTTGGCCATATATAGCTTTACTGAAGATGAACTCTACGTTTAAGGGAACATTTGGGCAATGTCTCAGGGCAGCCAACTTGAGCAATTGCAAAAACACTAGCCTGAAGATGGGGCTGTGGATGTGATTACCCACTGCATTTCAGAGCCCCAGTCCCTGCAAGAGTCTCAGGGGTCTGTCTCTAGGGTAGGAGTTAAGCTCTCACAGTGCTCACAAAGTTGCTTCATAAGTCTTTGGCTTTAACATGACAGTGACCATCTGTCCTACCCAATCCCCAAGGGAAACATTAGAAGAAGTAGCACACTGACATTCCGGCTGGAAAAAGCAGGGTGCCAAAGACTAAATGGAAAGACTTTTCCTGGGCTATCCTCACTGGGTCACTGCTAGGAACAGGGGACAGAATGCCAGATGGGCTCAGAGGCTACTAGAGTGGGTGTGGGATTGTTTCTATAGAAACCTTTCCATAGGATGTCTGTAGGGCTTTCGGAAACTGGCACCAGTCTTGCCCTGAAAACCACATGGTGCCCTTTCACAATGTTTCTGATGTCTTTTTGTTACCAAAGGAGTTTTCTAGTAGCTCCCTGTCTCTGGCTTGGAATTTACGGAGGTTCTGTGAAAATATGGAGGCTTTAGTATTCTGAGCCAGATTTCTGTCTTTCCAGGAAGAGAGGGCCTCAGTGTCCACACACTGTGAAGAGCAGGGATCTTGGCCTCCAATGCACTCGTCATTTTCCTGTTACCTCTCCCCTTCCTAGCCTGGGACTGTATCCCTGGGAGCCTGGTTCTCAGCCAGCTGTCAACTAATCCTTGCTAAGGTGTTAGGTGGCAAAGGCTCACGGGTTATTAATCTTTGGAAAAGCTTTCCACATCCGACAAAGTTTTGTTATTAAATCAGAGAGCACTAAAAAGTCACTACGACAGCATGAAACAACTTCTTTGTGTTTCCTAAATCTTCACCTTTATAAGTGAGTATAGTTTATGAGCATAATATACATGATTGTTTTTCACAAGTGACATTTTTATACCTTTTCACATATTAGATATCCCACTTTCATGATTATACCACTCTGAAAGTACCTTTTGTAGCATCTGGTGATGATTTCTCTGTCTCCGTATTTGCTGCTTCCTGGGGACCATGGTGTCACTTGACCCCTGGCTCTATGCATGCCTGGCCCTCGCCAGCTGAGTAAGCAGAACAGCTTCCATTCAGAGTGAATCCATCAGTCCATGACATTAAGGAAGGAAAAAGAACCCATGTTGGTCTCTTTGGGGAAAGCAGAGGCTGTAAGATGGCAGTTTAGGAGGCGGGAGACTGCTTTCCTACCACCCCGATGGGAATGTGAGCAAAGTGGCAGCCGTTGAGCGGGAGTGGGAAACATCAGTGAAGGGCAGCAGCGACTGAATCTCCCCAAGGACCATGTACATTCCTGCTCTTGACTCTACAAGGACGCACTTGTATTATTACTATGTTTTTGTTTAATCGAGCATTGTTTCATTTTTATCCCTTGCAAACAAAGAACCCCAGCTAATCATAGAAGTGACTTCAGTTTTGACCGTACAGAACAGTTGCTGTGTGTCAGGTACTTTACTGATGCTTGAGTCTAATCCCTTCTACCCTAAAGAGCTAGCTCAGATGCTTCCTAATTTTCCCACGATAATTTGCCTCAGTTGTTTGGGGTTTAAATCCTGATATGTCTGATGCTACAGTCTATGGTTTTAACTATCCCATAATGTAATCTCCCAAGGTAAGTGTGTCACTACAGAAGTGGAGTGAAGAGAAGGAAGAATCAGCATGGCTCCCGAGTAAGTGTTGAGCACTAGGAATGTCAGAAAGAAGACACTTTGCCACAGAAGCCTCTGTCTGCTCAGTTCCCTTCTTGGCGTTCTGGCCCCTGACTGGATATAGTACCTCTGAGAGTGCCATTCTCTCTCTAATAGCAGGGGAGAGTCAGGTGTTGAGTCAGGTCCTTTTCTATGTGTGCATGATGCATATGTGATTTAGCTGAGGTGCCTTTATAAGGCCTCTCCTCTGGCCATCAACAACTTGCTTGGGCCACCTTTCCCTGCCCTGAGATAGTATATTCTTTTTGAAAAACTGAAAGCATTTTTATTTATTTATTTAAAAATTTTATGTGTACGAGTGATTTACTTGCATGTATATAAGTATACCCACTGTACAATGTCTGAGGAAACCAGAAGAGTGCACTGGATCCTCTAGATCTGGAGTTATGCAACTTTGTTAGATGCCATGTAGGTGCTGAGAACCAGATCTGGGACCTTGGCAATAGCAGCCACTGCTCTTAACCACTGAGCCATCTCTCCAGCCCCAAGATAGTATACTCTTTAAAAAATATTACTCTTAATTTATGTGCGTAAGTGTATTGTTTGCATGTATGTAAGAGCACCTATATTGTGCAGTGCCTGTGGAGTTCAGGAGAAGGAATTGGAATGGTTGTTAGCTGCCATATGGATGCTGGGAATTGAGTCCCAGTCTTCTGCAAAAGCAGTCCGTGTTCTTAACAACTGAGCAATCTCTCCAGCCCCAAGATAGTATATTCTTAACTAATTCAGATTAATAGCTGTCACTCATGTACAGATTCATGATCTCTAGAATGTCATTAGGCCTCCCTCTTGGGCCTATGCTAATTCTGGCCCAATCAAACACCACAGCTGCTGCCTTTAAGATCCCAGTAGCATGTGAATATTCTCTGTACTAGCACCACACATTAACATCATAGTAGAGACACATACTTGGCCTTGGCCTTGGCCACTGAAAGGATGGGGTAATTGAGTGTCTGAGGAATTAGTGAAGATTTAATGAGGCAATCGATCTTGAAGGCTGTGGAATTTTGTACTACTAAGTGAACAAGTACATGCTTGTCTACTGTGGTAAAATGTCAGTTGATAATCCTTACTGCTTTGTAAGGCTGTTTCTTCCCATATCTCCCTTTAAGGGTGCTGTGATTTCAGGAATTGATAGGATTGGTTATGCATTGATATATGAGCTTACCCTCAAATAGGGATTTGCCTCAGCAAAGGCCTGGATTTATCATTTCCCATCACAGAAGCACATCTCTTTAGAAACATCCAGTCAGTGGAGAGAAGGAGCCATGTGATGATCATTTGTGCCCATCAAAGGTCGCAACTAGAAATAATGCCCATCTGCAGAACTTTTGCTTCCTCAGGAAAAGTATAGCAGGGTGACATTTTGCTGGACCAGAAAGATGGCTCAGGGTGGAGAATAGAATTTCAGGAAACTAGATAAAACAGCCTCTGGGGGATGCTTTTTAAAACATCCTGGGAAAATGACTGACTAGGAATACAGAGTTCTCAGTGGAAAGGCTTTTCCATCTTCCTATTGATTTTGCAGCAGTACAGAAATCCTTTCGCAAGGAAATGGTCACTATTTCCCTTTTACATAATAGTCATAAATGTACAGCCAAATTAAATGTGTCGTAGATAAAATTACCAACTAGAGTACCACCCGGCTGTCTCCTGTGAGCTCAGTTTATGGGTGCAGCCTTCTCCAGTGAGTATCACAAATCCACATAATGTTCCCGAGTACTAAATTTGGAGCTCTGATTTAGCGGACAGATGTTTAAAATCACATTTAGTTGGACAACTCCCTGAGGGGAACACAGCTGCAGATGTGAAAGAGAGCCAGTTCTTCCAGTTAAGGTCGGCGGGAACCTGGCCTGACAGCCGGGTCTCCCTGGGCCTTCTCCTTGGATGGGTAACCCGGGTGAAGGGACATTTTCATGCTGCTTCCACTAAACTCCAGCCCCTTCTTGAACTTCTCCCAGTATGAACGTGGAGGCTGTGCGTTGGGCAAGTGTAGGTGTTAGTTACTCTTAGCCTTTACTGAATATAAGGGGGCTACAAGCCCTTTGAAAAGAAATCACATCTGGGAGCCTGCCTTGCCCATCTGGTGGCATCACAAATGCTCACAAATGAATGTAATTCTTAATTTGGACTTCAAGATCAGTGTTCAAGTGTCAACTGTGCGGGTAAGGCTGAAGTGCTGTTCATAGTCCCCCCACACCTCCTAACTCCCAAACAATCCCTCCCTTCATTTTTGAAAAACAACAAAATTAAAATTATCCTACAATCTTTTTTTTTTTTTTTTTTCAAAATCACATATTTTAGGCTTGTTTTGAGACTCAGACCAAAATGGAGTTGTTAAAAAAATTGTCTGTGTATTTGATGTGGGAGACTAGTGACCTTTGGTATTTTGTGTAAAAAAAAGAAAATGTTTGATGTCTAAAATTTCCCTTCTGAGCCTGCATTGTTTCTGGTCTCTTCCTGTGATTTTTCCATGCTCCATCATTCCCCCACATTCAAAAGAAGTTCTTTATTTACTCAACAGAGCTCATCCTGATGTCAGCCTCAGATTCATGCAGATCATATTATGATGTCAAAATTGATGTGACATGAGTCTAAATCTAACAATGGTCAAACAAATTTAAGGCAGAGCCCAAGACACAGTGTCAGAGGAATGGGCAGGTTCATGGGAGAGCTCTGCCGCATTTACATCAGGGCGGCAGTGTGCACAGACTTCACTCCCAATATAACATCACCCTTGGAGATAGAGCACATCGCCAGAGGAAGTTGGTGAGAGCTCACAATTTTTCATGCTTTTACATGGGCAGATATGACGTCAAGTGGGTGACAAACTGGGAATGCACCAAGTTCAGCCAGTGCCAACGAACCTCTAGTGCCTTGTGTTTAGGCTGTGTGGCCAAAGTTAGGCAGAGGGACAAGCACAAAGTAGAAAGGGAAGAACAGAAGACTCTGGGACTACTGAGGGTAGCTCACAATATTCCTTTTCTAAAAATTGTGAAAGTCGTCTTCCTGACTTGCTGGAGGAAATGCCTTTACTCATGACTCAGTCTGTGAAACTAGCTTTCAAACCATGGATTCATATAATCTGGACCAAAAGGTTACACACTAATCTGTGTCTGATGGAAGAAGAGGAATGGTGATGGAGCGCTAAAGTAGATCTCTATCATTTAGTTTATTACAACAAATGATTATTCTTTTACCTGGAGAATGAATAAGCACATATTTATCTTCACAAAAGTGACGGCATAAACTGAGGAGTCAGCATACTTTGTAACTCACCAGACAAGCCGTTTGACCTGTAGAGTACTGGTTTTCTTGTCTAAGAAACTGTAGTATTTCTGAGAGAATAAAATGTACCAATAGACATCAATAGTATTTTGAGACGGTAAAAGGATGTCTGGAATGTAAACCGTTGCCATTCTTCTTGGTAGAACATAAAAAGCAGTATCTAAGCGTTGACTGACTGTGATGGTCCTGATTCCTGCAACATAATCCTTCATGCATTTTTCAGAGGACTTTGTACACTGAAGATAGATGTACAGGATTGTGCACTCTGGATCTATGAAATAAAATCTAATCTGAATGGAGGAAAGAGCAACATTTACAGTCACACTTGAACCCTGACTCCATTACTCACTTGCTCTGATATCCTTGGTCTAGTCAGTTAATTCTTCTGAGCTTTGGTTTCCATGGCAGTATGAATAAAGTATACTATCACTTTCTTCTAGCACTGTTGCGAGAAGCGCATGAGGTGGTGCAGATACCCATGTGGCCTAGGTATGCATTCCATCACGGCTGTGCCCATCATGGGCGATCACCATGAAAAATTCATCTGAGACTTATGACCACAATTGCTATTCTAACCTTTGACCAATGACAGACTGAAGTAGTGTGGAAAGTGATGCATCACAGTTGCCAGGTGATAAGGGGTGGTTAGCAACAATCCCAACCTGAGAGGTAGCCAGTGGGTCATGATAGGACCTACTTTATCATCCTCTGCAGAAATTGTGAGTTTTAAGGGCCATCTCTATCTGTATGATGTTCAGACATGAGTGACGAGCTTATTCCTTCACCAGAACCAGGAGCTCTGTGAGGATGTGGAAAAAGAAACAACAGTTTTCCCCTTCTTTTTTCATGTGCATATAAGTGTGTGTGTGTGTGTGTGTGTGTGTGTGTACTTGCATGTGTATGGGCCCATGTGCAAATGTGCATGTGGAGGCCTGAGGTTGATATTAGGAGTCTTCCTTGATAAAAGACCAGTCTTTAATGTTATGTTCCAGGTGAGTCTAAATTTCCTAAGCTAATATTATTATTCTGCTAAATGAGCATAGTAATAAACTGTCGTCTGAGTTTTTATATTCATACCTATACATTAGTGCATCTTTCAACTCTCCCCAATTGCTACAGGACACTTACTTTAACTGGAATCAGAGGAATGGTTTAACAATTTGTTTGTCAAATTGCAGTATATTACCACCACCATGTTCAGGCTCCTACAGTGCTGGACTTAACACATGTCCTTAATGAACACACAGGTAAGATATGGCAGTTTTATTGGGAAACAGTCTAAATGTGCATGCACAGACACCAAAGAATGAATTATGGCTCATTTACAACACATGTCAATTGAATGAGGAGGATCTTCATTTACAGTTACCAACTGGGTACATTCTGTGAAAAGCCAAGTATGTAAATTTCTATACTGTACACTAATTTTTTTCCCCAAGTATGTGCAGGACTAAAAATATGGGCACATAGATCATAAGGTAGAAATCAAAGCTGTGCTGAAGAAAAAAAGCACACTGGTTTGGAGCTAGAGAACAAATTATACTTTTAACAGTCTCTCCTTTTCCTGATATTCTGAGTTAAGAAAACCCAACTTTTCCACATCTTAATACTCAGAATTTCCTGACCAACAAACTTTCCAAAAGAACAGGAAATGGAAGATAAGCAAACTTTAGTTTATTTTTTTTAAATGCCTCCAGCCACTTCCTCATGGCACAATTCTGATTTTCTTACAATGTAAGCTATGTAGACAGGCAGGCATTTATCTCTGGCTGACTTAATATTGCTCTTTATCAAATGCTTATCAGATACCAGATAACGTCTGTAGGGCAGCTATAGAGCCTTTTCTACATTAGTTCATATACAGATAAAATTCATAGAACAATTATATGATTGCTTATGATAAAACAGAGCTCTGAGGGGTTAAATAACTATACCGCAATCATAGGCATAAACAGTAGAAATTGGAAGTATGATACTAGCTGGAATTTTTGGAAAGCACGTGCATGAAATCTGATGTTTCTTTAGTAGTAAATTGTATTCTCTCCATCCTCTTTAATTTCAGTGCTTTTCTAATTCAGTGATACCACTGACAAGAAGAATTAACTTTTCCCAAATAAGCAGAAAGTTCTTATATTAGTTACTTTTCTGTTGTTGTGATAGAATACAATGGCCAAGACAATTTTTTGGGCAACCCCCTATAAAGTAAAAGACAAATTGCATACTTCTGACATACAATGGCATAGAATGTACATTCACAATACCAAAAGGGAGGAATAAGGGCAGAGAGAGGAAATACTGGACCAAAACAAGACAGAAACCCAGCAGGGCAAAGTCCAAATCCTGTAGCTCTGTCCTATGTCTGAGAGTTAAATTTCAAAGGATTTAGATGGCTCAGTTCCCCCAGACCCCAAATTTGTTTCCAGCAACATACATCTCATTTGGGCTTGTTCCACTTTCTTCATGCAGCTCTCTTCAGTAGATACCTCACAGTTCTGACATTTCCAACATCTCAGGGTCTCCACTGAAACCCAGGCTTTCATACAAGGGCTTCTCAGGGCCTCTTGGGCTTTCTTGCAGTGACTCCAGCACTGACACACTTTGCCTGGTCTTAGTAGCTCTCTGAAACTGCTGAGAAAAAATCCACAATCTTTTCACTCTTGCATCTTTCATGTCTTTAAAGCCAGCACCACGTGGTGACTGCCATGTTCTCCTGCCAGCTTAGGGTAGATCCTTGAACCCCTGAATTGCATTTGTAGCAGGTTTTGTATATTGAGGCAATTGCTTCCTAGGAACAGAAAACCCGTTAGACTTTCACCTTTCATAATGTGGAAGCTTAGTGGGGTAGGAGTCTCGTTCTTAGGGAACCCTTCCCATTGTTCCAGTGCACAGCAGGTGTCTTCTTCTTAATGGCACCAATTTCCTTAACAGTTATAGTCTCTCTTTCAGCACATTAAAGCTTTCTAGTGCTCCTCTTTCTCTCCAAACTGTACATTTTGTATTTCTTCCTGCTCCACTGGCTCTTCTTCATAGTAGATCTTCCTAAGAGTTATCAGTAATAACTAAACCAAAGGTACAATGTAATGCTGTCTGGAAAATATCCTCCATCAAAGAAAATTAGGCCATTACTTTTTAATTTAGCCTCAGTTAGTTCTTAGGACAAGGGCAGAAGCTGCCAGATTCTTTGCCAAACTTTTCCACAAATGGCCTCGAACCCAGTTGCTAACAGACTTTGTTCTTTCTAAAGCCTCCTGAGCTTGGCCTTCACAGTCTACATCTCTCTCAGCTCTGCTGTGTTGAGGAATGACCCCACTAAGCTTTTCTAGCTCAAAGTTATAAAGTCTTCCACATTCCTCCCCAAACCAGCATGGTCAATATTCCAACAATATCCCACTCTGATACCAACTTTAGTAGTAGTTACCTTTCTGTTGCTGTGATAACATACCATGACCAAATGCAATTTATACAACAAAGAGTTCATTTTGGCTTACAGTTCCAGAGGGAGAGAGCCCATAATGATGAGACACTGCAACTGACTGCCAGAGCAAGAAGTTGAGAGACTGTATCTTCAAACATGAAGCAGAGAGCAACTGTAAGTGGGAGTGAGGCTATAAATACTCAAAAGCCCACCCCTAGTGACGTAAGCTCCTCCAACAAAGCTGCACCTTCTAAACCTCCCCGAGTCATGTTACCAACTGGAGACCATTCTTCCAAATACCTGGGTACTGCGGGATGAGGACTTTTTAAGCCTGACAAAACTTACTTTGTATTATGATTTGGCTATGAGCCTGTGGGGGCCAGGGAGTGGAATGCAGTGGCTTGAATGAGAAATGTCCCTTATACAAGTAACTGATATAGTCCTCTAACGCCACCTCATAATTTCCCTATTATTCTGTGGAAGGAATGATGTTGTTCATTAGCTATGATTTTTGTCGTTTCCTGTTCTTGTAGATTTCATCTACAGATCGAGCAACTCAACTTGGAAAGTTATAAGATTTCTTTAAGCATTAAAGTTTAAAGAATTTGACTTAAATTTGACTTCAAAATTTGTGACACAGGGAAAGTATCTTTTACATTACAGAATAACACTCTTATGAACTAAATATGAACTTGTCTCCCACAGGACCTGGTGTAGAATGTGTGATCTCTAACTTTGGTGCTATTTGGGGAGGTTTGGAAACTATCAGGAAGTAGACATTAGCTGATGGGGTAGGCCACGAAGGGTGAATCCTTATATCTTGCCCTCGTCCCTTCTTATATTCTCTTTTCTTTGCTTCCTAGATACCATGACATGACCAACTTACCTGGGCCACAATGTCCCCATCATTTTGGACTGAAACCTCTGGAATTGTGAGCCAAAATAAGTACGATCTCTTTCTAGGTTGTTCTCTAGTGTTTCGGTTACAGTAATGCAGAAGTACTTAATATAGGCAATTGGTAGTGAGAGGGAGGTCATTGCTGTGACTGAAACTGATTATGTGGCTCACAAGCCTTCAGAACTGGTCTTTGGAAGGAATCAGTGACAGTGGTGGTAGCTCAGAAGAGCAGAATGCCAGCAGAAGTGTGACAATGAGGGTCAAGCTCATGAAGTTTCAAAGGATCTAATAAAGAGAATTCTGTTAGGACCTGAAATAGAACATGCATATTATGCTGTGGCAAAAAAAAAAAAAAATCTATGTTTTGCTTGTGTCCTGAGACCTTGTGGGAGGCTGAGTTTAAAGATAGCGGACAAGTATCTTGTAGAGGAATTTTTAAGGCATCCAGCATTTGGACTGTCAGGGTTATTGCTGGCTGCCTTTAGCTAGTGAGAATCATAAGCATAAAGCATAGGAGAAAGACCCAAAAAGCAATTTGTCTTGTAAAAAAAAATTCATGCAAAGTTGGGGTCAAGAAAGGCATGATTTTTGAACAGCTTAGTGTCATTAAAAGAAATCCAAGCGTTTTGCATTGGGAAAAATAGAGAAGGTGTCATGGGAACATGCTAAGAATTGTCTAGATTTTAACCATTACACAACTAAAAATGTGTAAAATCATACGCATCATTTGAAAACCTCTGGAAAGAGAGTTCTAGAGAATACCGCACACAGTGAGACCAAAGGACATGTTTTCTCATGCTCAGATGCACAGATGCTGCTGAGTTGAGTTCAAAATGGGTCCATCTATTGCTCAAGCTGGTAGCAGACCTTGGCATATCACAATGAAAATAATTTTGCAGGTATGGAGAATGCAAGAGTTATGGGTGGTGGAGGCTTTCATCTAAATTTCAAACGAAGGCCTGGGTAGCCAGGAAGCTTTGCATGGTGTCAGAACACTCGAGGAAGCCCCTGAGAGGGAGAGGTATGAAGCTGTAAGGGCAAAGCCCAAGTGGCAGGGGGAACCCTAGGATATCAGAGGTGTCAAGGAGCTTGGGACATCTAGTGAGGGAAGCTGTAGGCCAGCACAGGAGCTGTCCCAAGAAAGAGGCTATGTGGGCTGAAAATGGCAAGACCATAAGGGTGGGGCTTCCTAAACCTATCGGTGCTGCTCACATCACAGTATCACATCCCCAGATACCAGACGTAGAGCCACAAGGCTCTGCTCTGCTGGGTTTCAATATTTCTTTGGTCACCTTCATTTTTAAGCCCTAATTTCTCTCTTATGGAATGGGAATGTTTACTGTGTATACTGGAAGAATATAAAAGTTTTTTATTTTATAGGGGCTTACAACTAAGAGATTGTCTTGAGTTTCAGTAAAGACTCTGAACTTAGATTCCTGAAAACATTGGAATCGTTAAGTCTTTTTGGATTCTTTTTTAAAAAGATTAAAAAAACTATTTTATGTCTCTGAGTGTTTTTCCTGCATGTATGCAAGTGTACCACATATGTGAAATGCCAGTGGAAGCCAGAAGAAGGCATTAGAACCTTGGAATTTGAGTTATGGATGGTTGTTAGCTGTCATGTGGGTGCTGGGAACTGAACATGGGTCTTCTGCAAGAGGAGGCAATGCATTTATCTGCTGAGCCATCTCTCCAGTCCCTGACTTTTGGGATTCTTAAAGATGGACTAAATGCATTTTGGAATTATGAGATGGCTCTGAGTTTTAGGGCTCGCAGAGGAAATTTATAGCTTAGTTATGAGATGTCTGCCACAAGCTTATGTTGAACACGTAGTCTCTGTAACAATCAGAAGTGAGCTTACCGAGGCTAAAGAGGCTTAAGGTTATCCTCTTACCCTTACATGCATCTCTTGTAAGGTCCTGTGTTGAATTTTGTCTTCATAATTTAAAACGTCTTGTCAGAGGATGCTTATCCTATTCTTCTCTCATTATTTTAAATTATGGTCTTCAGGCTGAGCAAGAATCTTAGCCTGTCCTGAATACACCAGGTGGGGAATAAAGAAGTGTGTGATAGAGAAGCATGATGGACTCTAAACTTCTGAGTCAGAATGATCCAAGTTCAAGTCTCAGCTAAGCTATTCACTAACTGGATCAGTTTAGGTAAATGACATATGCTCTTGAGCCTTGGTGGCCTCATCTGTTCAAGAAGTTGAGTGATGTATTGCCTTCCTCTCAGTTGGAGATTGAACCCAGGTACTCACACATGCTATCTAAGTGCTCTACCACTGATCATCATCCCAATCAAGCAATACCTTTTTGACAGGATTGTTCTAAATATAAAATCATACCATGCAGTAGGACACATTTAATGCTGGTTATTTTGACTTTTGAAGGTTATCTTTCACTTTTGAGCAAAAGGGGAATCTGAGCTTGTTGTAAGTGGTCCAAGAGAGGAATGATCCTTCAGGGCAAAGGTCCTTTTCCTTTATGTCTTTAGAAGCCAGTATGAAGCAGCTCAGAATATTTCACACAAAACATCAGACAATTTGGGGGAATGATGGTCATTTTAGGGCTTTCCTATACAGTACACTTAATTGGCTGAATACAAACATAAAATTAGTTTACATGGGCAATTTCTGAAGTCTTTTCCACCAGGTCATTTGACATTAAGTCCCAAGGCTACTTGGATGAGCAGGGAATTTACTTCCTAGCAAGGCTCATCCTTTCTAAATATGGTGATCCTTCTCTCTCTAGGCTCATCTGAGAAAGTGAATTTGTAGCTGAAGTTGTACAACCCTACAGAGAATGAATGCAGGGTAGAAGAAGAGTGTTCTTAAGGCTTATATTCTTCAGAGCTTTGAAACTCAGATGGTAATGTCGGGTCACTGAGGAGGCTGCTCCCCAAATCACTTCCCTGACTCCTGGCCAAAACAGAGCGCTCTTCCCCTTTATGATTAACACTGCATGTTGGATACCCAGCAATCCCTGCATGCTTTGTGCGCCAGCCAGGCAGCTTCTAATTCCATTGCTGCTTTGAATGAAGTCTGGAAGTTGGGAATGGAACTTGGCCTCCCAGACAGAAAGATTCCACTGTGGTTTCAACTGCTGTATCATGTCACAGATCAGATTTTGATTGTTAACACAATCTTTTATTTTTTTGTGGTACTGAGAATTGAACCTAGGGCCCCACACATGTTAGGCAAGAACTCTGTCACTGTGGTACAACTCTACCATTTTTTTTTTTTTTTTTTGCTTTTTGTTTTGAGACAGACTGGGCTTGACTCACCTGTAGTCCAGGCAGGCCTTGAACTTGCTGCCTCCTGCTTCAGTGTCTTGAGAAGCTGAGATTTTAGCTAGGATTACATTGTCCTTTATTTTAAACACAAACACACACACACACACACACACACACACACACACACACACACACACACACCATATGAAAAACAACTTTCACTTAAAAAATATCCACAATGTCAAGCATGGCTATGGGGCTACCATGCAGATCCCCTTCAGCGGATCCCCTCCTTGAAGAAGGAGGTTGTTGGGTAGAAAGCTGCTGCAATGGCCAGACCCAGGGTCAGTTGTGCACAAGCCATCTCCTACCTCTAGGGGGCAGTCTTTGCTCTTGGGGTTCTCAAATGACCAATTCTGTTGTGTATTTGTTCTTGCTCCACAGTCCTCCCTCCTTCCTGCATCCCTGATGCAGATGCTGTTGCAGCTTCACCTCACCGTCAGAAGGTGAAGACTCCCCCTGTGCTGACTCTTACCCTTTGTGTACTTTATCCTTCGTGGGCATTTTCTCCTCTACACTGGAGTGTGCTTTTCAGAAGATTCAAACTGATATTCCAGAAATTTTGTTCAGTGGCTTACACATCTCTCAGGTCAAGACACTGATGATTGGAGATGTTTGAGGGCACAGAGCTATAGACTCAAGAAGCAGTGTGCATAAGATATTATAGAAATGTAGACAGACTGCAGGAGGAAAATATTGCCAAAATATGCTTTAAGCTTATCTAAGGAGAACATAAAACCTATAAATCATAGACAAGCTAACAAGAAGGTCAGACCTTCACAGTTTGAGTTTGGGTGCAGTTACAAAAAGATGGTTATGGTGCAAGCTCTGAGAGAGAAGGCAGAGAGGACAGACAGAAGGGGAAGGATTCTGCATGAGTAGCTGGAAAGGAATGTGTCCCAGAATCTTCTTATGGAGCCACACTTATAAGTCCGACAACACTGGCGTGTTCTCAGTGAAATGTTGGTTATAAATATCACAAAGGAAACAGAATCACAGGCTTATGACCATAGAGAATTTTGGTGTAAAAGTTGCCAATAAGCAGAAATATTCTGTGAATGGTTGATGGAGGCCAGAGATTGCATTGAGGGATCAAACTTCTTTTACTATGTATACTTTTGAACTCATTTTCATCCTTCTAGTGAATCAACACTAACTGACAGCTGCCTCCAGTTCTGGTTTGGGGTTCAGTACCCACCATCATCCTCTGAGTGCCTCTCAGTGCCCCTACAATTGGCATTTGGGGTAGGACTATCCTTTAATGGGCAGATTTGTCATACTTTTCAGATTGTTCCTCATCCTTGGCCTATGTCCGTTAAACGTCAGTTCCAGGAGCTCTTTCCAGTCATTGTGAGGAGAACTCACTCCATGCATTTCCAAACGCCTTCCCCACCTTCAAAAGATGTGGCATCACAAAGATGTTAAGGGGGAATTCCCACTGACTAGACAAGGTCATATTATACAAGGAGATGGGCTGCGAAGTAAAAGAGTCGAGTACATAGCTCCCCTGTGTTAGGAGTCTCTCATTAGAATGAGAGTTCCAAAAGGGATCAGGCTCACTGAAGCCAAATAACAACTTATTGATTCACACAGCTAAAATTGCCCAGTCAGTATCTACACATAGCTCAGATATCATCCAGTCTCAGTGTGTCTCTACTGTCTACTGTGTTCATTTTATTTTTGACCTTTCAGTGGGATCCCTGGCAGCTCCAGGCTTGCGCTATGCAACAGCCAGGCTCTCGCAACTCCCACCTCATGTCTTTTGTTCAAGTCTCATAGGAAATTCTTGCAGGATCTTGAGCTCCCTGTGTGGGAGGACAAGTTTGTTTCATGAATATTTTACTGCTGAACCAGTTGCCATGCCCAACACAACTGGAGGCACCGATGAACTCTGGCCCAGAGCTTAGGTCACCCCAGTTGTAGCCTTGCCTCACCACAGAGACTGATGGTAGTGAGGGGAAGGGTTCGCATGCAAAATATCTGGAAAGGAAGTCTGTAGACATTAGTACAGTAGACAGTAGACACACATTCCCCAGAGTCAGTAACTGGATGGAGTCTAGAAGAGATCAGCGAAACCTAAGGTGCCATACCCTTTCTGGGGAAAATGCAATGCAAAATAGAATCTTCCAGACTCGTCTGGTCTGGTCACTTTTCAAAGTGTTTGATATCCATGAGACCAAATAAAATACTTTCACGTACAAGACCTTAGTTTGATATTAACAAAGAGTTACGTATGAACTGACATTTTCCTAAATTAAGGAGTATTTACAATAGGATTCCTAAGCTGCCTATATGGACATTGGGTACTGTGCAAGAAAGTGTTTTTATGGGTTCCCCTTGCTTAATCTTATAGTTTCTTCATTGCTTGTTTAGTGCTTTGGCGAACACCCAAAGTGAGAGGGGCATTAGTTAGTGCTGGGTGGTCATGAGTACTATTGTCAAGCCAGGGCCTGGCCTGCCTCACACCCAGAGGGAGTTCACACTGCAACAGGAAGCTCAGGATTTGCCAGAGACTTCAATCCCTTAATGAGATGACTGCCCCACAATGGACCAAGGATAGAAGCTATGAATTTCTGAGGGGCTTCTGCACAAGGCTCACAGAGTTGGGAAGGAGGACCTGAGAAGTCCTTTTATTCATGGTTTAAGAGGCCCTCAGAGATCCCCACTGGGAGGCCCACTTCAACCTGCAGAGATGCTTCTGAGTGATGAATTTATGTGTCGACAGAATTTACTTGAATAATGATTTCCTTGTCTACAGTGAAGTTTGATATTCTCTCATCTTACTCAAACCTTTCATGTTTCTGATTAAGCTCTGAGATGCTTTTTAAGCCATTTGCAAAGGTACATTTGCAAATTTTTGAGGCTATTTTAGTCTCAGGGAAAGAGCTTATATCTTTGACAGAGGAAAGACAGGCAAAAGAAATGATGGCACCTTATTTGTGTGGCTGTTTCCTCTGAATTGCAACTCTCCTTCTTGGGTGAAGTCAGAGGTTCATGAGACTCTGGAGGTAGACAATTGTCACATGACTGGGAAAGCTGCAACTTGCAAGATTCTCCATCACCTCTCTCCAGCTTCACAGAAGCAGCTGCTGGGAGGGAGGACTCTGAGCAGCAGAGATGGAGACCGGGAATTTCTCAGATCTGTCAAGCTGTGTGCAAGACATGCAGAGAGCTCCGTGGCTGCAGTTTTCATGAGTTATCACCCTTACTGGGATGGGCTTTTTGGTGATGCAACTGCTTTTGAGTCATCCCTGGTCCTGTGAATAACCCTTCACAGAGGCTCCCTGTTAGTAACTCCAGTCAAACTCCCTGGTTCACAAAGTTGGACTTCGGTGCTATTGTTACTTTGGTCTGTTATGTTCCCTTTCTGGGCTGAGTAGACATGTGCATGTTGTTTTTCCCCAGGGAAAGTTTCTTATACAACACACCTACCTCTTCCTATCATTTCTGTATCTTTATATTTCATGGTAAGTCTTATGCTAGGAGATGCAGAATCAATCTGTTGGTACTTATTGCATGGTCAAGACAAGATTATCTATGTACTGAAGACAATCTTTTAATTTCTCCACATAGTCTTTATTCTGGGCACCTACCTGATTTTGCCTCATTCCTCAGACCAGATACTCCGCAGGCAATATAGGGTCAGAGCCTTGATTTTTAGGTACTGGTCTCTCCATCTGCAGTTTATAGCTTGTGTCCCTGGCTTTCCTAAAGTGGTGGCATGGTGATGTGTGTGTGTGTGTGTGTGTGTGTGTGCAAACGTATGTGGAGGTTAGAGGACAGTTTGTGGGAGTTGATCTTCTCCTTCTACCATGTGGGTGCCTGGGATCAATCTCAAGTCATTAGGCTTTACCCACTGAGCCATCTTGTCAGTCTGATTTTTGAATACTATGAAAGACATTCATGCTACCCTCCCCAAGTAACTGGAAACAATTCTTGTTACACAGAAAACTCTCCATAGTGCTTGCAGACTTGAGTTCATAACTGGAATTTGTTGGAGGAGGAAGGCCATGTATTTCCAGTTCATTCTTTCCTTGTTGGTAGGAAACCACATTTTTCAAATGCTGGTATATCAACCCCACATAGGAAATATATAATCCAACTATAAGCAAAGGAAAGTAATTTTATGGATTATTTTGTCTGGAATTTCTCTATTTAAGAACAGAGTTTACAAACCCCTCTATTGTAGGATAGAACAACAAATATCTTTGATATTTCTTTCCTTAGCCTCCTTCAGACTCCTGTACCTGAGGTGGCTTCTGTGCTGTTCACACAAAAATTGCTCTTGGAGGGCTGGTGGCCTATTTGAAATGGTGATATTTAGCAAAGACTGAACTCTGGGGGCGGGGGTCCCAAGAGGTTATGGTCTTTATCATATCCTTTCCTTTTTTAAAAAAATTAAATTAATCTTTAGTTTATGTGTATGAGTGTTTTGCCTGTATGTGTGTAAGTGTACCATATTCATACAATGTTATAATGCTCTTGGAAGTCAAAAGAGAGCATCAGACCCTCTGGAACCGGAGTTATGGACATTGTTAGCCACCATGTGGGTGCTGAGAACTAAACCCAGGTCCTCTACAAGAGCAGTCAGTGCTCTTAATTGCTGACTCATCTCTCCAACCCTGATCATTTCTTTTCTTATTTATCTTTGGCTTATGGTATTGCAGCCTGGCTTTGACAGAGGGCATTTTTACTACAACTGCACAGAATAAATCATTTGAGTCATCTGGTTTGAGGTAGAAGAGGTTTGGCTTCCAATGCTGTGAAAATGTCACTGAGTCCCGCACTTTAGCATGGCCTTAGGTGAATCAGCTTTTCTGAGGGGTGATGCCTGACAGGCCTAGGTGGATTAACTCTTATGGGATGAGACCATGGTATCTAATGTTTCAAATTCTGGAGGAGATCAGAATGTCATGTCTCTACCCAGGGCCAGAGGTAATTCCATTAGGGAGGAGGGGTCCATCCTCAGTGGCTTTTAAGGCTCTTGTAATACATATAGTCTCATTTATCTTCAATCTAAAATTCTAGTTTAGTCATATCTACACTTTCCATCTCTCTCAGAAAGTGCCTTTCTGTCTTTCTTTACATGTCTAGTTTTTTTTTTTTCTGAAGCATTTGGGTATTACGTGTGAATACAATTTCACTTTCCTGTTCAATTCTGTGTTATTTTCTTAGAAGAATACTTACTCATGCAGACTACAATGTGAGGCCCCTAGACCAGACCTAAAAGTCCAACATTTAAATGGTGACAGATCAGCTTTACATGCCTGGAAGCAACTTTAAAAGTCTGGTCCAGGCATTTTCATTGCTATAAACTTTGTTTCAGGCTTCTGAATTCCATCGGGGACTTTCAGAGCAAATGTGAACCTGGATTTTCCCTGGAGCTTTGCTGCAATGTCCCAGGAAGGTGTACTTAATCCTCCCTCCCTACAGGTGGCGCTGTGGCCCAGAAGGGCTGGGAAGCACAGTTAGAGTGATCTTTCCTCACTGAAGAACACAGACTGGTCATCTCAGCCTCTGGAAGGCCCTACTTCCCGCTGGGTCAGCTCTATATTGGAAAGTTTTGCCTGTTAAAAATGTCTTTCCTGTTTATGATCATGTCACCCTTGAATGCACTTGATCTCATCAGAGATGTCTTTCTGATATTAGCATCAATAACTTTTACTCTGTTTCTTCATTCTGCCTGCCTTCCAGAGCATTTTAAATATATATTACATGCACTTTGTTTTCAGAGTGAAGAGCATACATAGTGTATTGTGAGTTTCTCTTAATACTATAAGAGATAAACATACGTTTTGAAAGCACATTTTAAAATGAGTGAATTGAGCTTTTTCTGTTTTGATCTACCAGAATTCATTTAACCATTTCCTATTAGTGTTATTTGGATCATTTCCAGTTTTCTTTATTATGTCTAATTTTTAAATAAATATGTTACAAGTCAATTATTGTCTGCATCCTTGATTATTTTAAAGTGAGAGTTCCCAAGCTTGTAGCAGTGTTGAGTTAAATATGTTTTAAAACACATATGGTATACCTATTGTCAACTCACTACACAAAAGCTTGTGGAAGCTTTTACTTCTACTAATGATTTTTAAATTCCACTGCAGCTTTTTGTTTTTACTTGATGCTTTGATTTAGTTATAATGCAGAACAGGATCTTAAATGCAGATATACACATACATATATGCAATTTCATTACTCACAAAATATGTTCATGTGTGTTTGTATGTCTGTATATTTTCTCCTATTTTTAGCTAATTCTACTAAATCAGGTATTAGGAAGAAAGGAAACAGTTTAACGTTCTGCTGAAGACAGGGTCTCACTCTTGCTGATTTGTAATGTGCTTCTCTTTTCTTGATTTACCTATTTTTATTTTATGTGTATGAGTTTTTTGTGTATTTGTATGTGTGCAAATTGTGCATGCAATTCCTATGGAGGTCAGAAGAGGGAGTCAGATACCCTGGAACTGTAGTTATGATTAGTTGCTAGCTGCCGTGTGGCTGCTGGGAACCAAATCTGGGTCCCCTGTAAAAGCAGTAAATGTTCTTAATTGCTGAATTATCTCTACAGCTTCGGTCCTTCTCTCTTTTAAGCACAAGTAATGTCACAGTTTAAAAACAGTTCTCCCCAAATCATTCATTACACAATTCTTCTTTCCTCATTGGTTTTCTATTGTTCCTTTATAGCTATCATTTTCATTGATTTGTGTCTACTCTTGAGTCAATAGTGGACTGATGTATCTAATCCATCTTTACAATGGATGAAATCTGCATATGGATTACCTTATTGCTCATAAAACTTAGTTGTTTTGACTTGCTAATTTTTTCTAGATTCACTTTAAAATTACTTTTCAGGTTAAAAGAAACTTTTATTATTTTAACTGTGCATCACCTATAAATTAACTGAGGAGCTAATGGAATGTTCTGTGGCTGGGACATGACAACTTTCCACCTATAATCTTTTAAAACATTATTTAGTAAAATTCCAAAAAGTTTTCCTTGTACAAATTCCATATAAACATTCCTAGGTTCATTCCTTTGAAATCTACATTTTCTGTTAACATCATATGAGAGATTTATTCGCATTGGTTATTAGAGCATGCAGAAAAGTCATGGAGTTTTGAATATTTATAACTTAGCCTCTCTATTCACGTTTCATTAATTTGAAAGTTAGTTTGCTTGAGTTTCTCAACCTAATTATATTGATAACAGTAACCATTTTACTTTATCTTTCCTACAGTCACATATCCTAAGTATTTCCCATGCCCTAATCTATAACATGACTTTTGGATCACGCATATGAGAATCTTTGACCCCTCTCTGCAGTTCACTGTGAAGGTTCTGGTTTGTTCCTACTTGTGATGTTTGTTATAGTTTATAATAGTCTTTATCTTTTAAAGGTAATCTCTGTTCTAAACATTTAATTTTTATTATTTTATTTTATGTGTATGATTATATCGCCTGCATACATGTAATTGCACCCATGTCATGCAATGCCCAAGGAAGTCAGAAGAGGGTGTCAGATCCCCTGGAACTAGAGTTATGAATGGTTGTTAGCTGCCATGTGGGTGCTGAGATATAAACCTGGGTTTTCTGCAGAAACAGCCAGTGGTTCTTAACTGCTGGTCCATCTCTACAGCCCATGGTCTCAACATTGCGTAAGGATTTATGAACAACGTTTTAAATTTGATTACATAAATATCAGTACCTATTGCAACAATTAAGTTTTTCTAATTTTAACTATTAATATTGATTCCTTTATCTCTTTCCTCTGATACACGGGTGATTTATCGAGAGTGCCGTCAGACAGGATGGAAACCATTCTCAACTTGTCACTTTTCCCCTCACAGTACATTCACTAACCTTCTATTTCCTGGCAGGTTTTCAGTTCACAGTAAACTGTTTGATTATGTTTCGTATAATCAGAAGCTGACAACTGTCTTATAGAAATGGGTTCCACTCTAGGGCTAACTTTTGCCCCCTTCAGAACAATTTTAAAGAAGAAATTATAAAAAAATAAAACCATCAGCCATTAAGATTTGACTGCACATGGTTAAGAAGTGATGAATCACAGCAGTAAGTGGAAAATGCTGTGAAGGAGCTATGCTCTCTAAAGTCAGAATAAGAAGAACTTAGTCCTACCACTCTGGCACATATCTATGCATCTACAGACATCAAGTATTCATTTTGAGCACTGTACGTCATGTTTCTCTTGAGTTTTAAAGAATGCAGAGTTCATTTTCATTTAGATGTTTGGTTCCTCCAGTCATTTAGTCATTTAACAAACATTTATTGAAGGCCTTAATGTGTGGTATCTTCTTTTCTAGGTTTTAATGATATATTTCAGGTAGTCAGATGTGATATTTGTCTTTGTGAGCATATATATATTTATAAAGTAGATTCATTTTAACATTTCATTTATTTATAGCTTGTCAAACACTTTTTTTTGTGTGTGATACATGTACGTAGGCTCATGTTTTTGGCTGTGCATGGATGCATTTGTGTGTGTATGGAGGCCAGAGGTTGATGCTAGGTTTCTTCCTCAGTTGCTTCTCCACCTAATGTTTTGAGGCAGGATCTCTCCAGAACCTGGAACTCACCCACTGGCTGGACTGGCTGGCCACCAAGCCCCAGGCCTCCTGTCTTTGTTCCCCAGCTCTAGGATTACAGGTGGACAGTGACACTTGACTTCTGTGTTGGTGCTGAGGACGAACTCAGATCCTCATTCTTGCAGAGTGAGTGCTGTACTGACAGTGCCATCTTTACAGCCCTTCTTGTCAAACTTTTTAAATGTTAGTTTCCCATTTCCTTTGTTGCATAATTTAATTATATCCTGTGTAGTTTCTCAAGTGCTGATATCTGAACACCTTTGAATTATACATTCAATATGTGTCAGGCATTATTCTGGACACTGAAGATTCCAAGGTGAAGAAAATAGGCAAAAATCTGTTCTCCTGGAGCTCACTATGGTTTAATGAAGCCCTGACTTCTTCTCTTTGCAAAAATCCATTGGAGTGTATTAGACTGTCTATATCATAGGTGCTAAAAAGAAAAAAAAGTGAATTAAGCATTCTAAAAGATGTTAATCTAACAATTGCTGCAATTTTCTAGTTAAGAATGATCTAAATTGAAATTCGTGTAGCCTCCTTCTCTAGGTAATTCACTTATTTTTTACTTTGACTACAAATCTGAATACACGACCCCAGCATTTTCAGTAGAACACTATGAAGCAGACTCAGCAGGTTTCTCTACCCAGGTACATTTTTCTGCTCAATTTTCTTACTGCTTATGCAGAACATTTTCAACAGCAGGCCACATGGTAAGGTATGAAGTCTGTGTGTTTATCAGGTTGTTTCAGACGGCTTTGCATCTTCTCTTTTCTCAAAATAGTGAGAACCAGCCTGGAGTAAGGACTGAAACTGAATGACTTTGAACAGAGCTAATAAGGAGAATGCAGCCACTGCTATGGTTTTCTCACTTACTGAGTACATGGTTGCTGTATTTTTGTTCTGAGGAATCAGTGATATCAACATCAGTGATATTTTCTTTTGGTACCTTTGATGCCAGTATAGGAAATGTTACTTTACTGAATTCATTCATTCATTGGATCAAGAGATATTTACTGAGTACCTCCTGTGTTCTGGGCACTGCTTTTGTGGGTCCTGTAGCTCAGTTGACAAGTAAATATTGAACAGACAAGTGCATATATGGGGAGTATCGTAACAGCAGGCAGACTGGGTGGGCGGTGAGAAGACCATGCCTTGCAGGGTTTGTTAAGGAGCACAAAGATACCACAGGACTCTTACTTTCCTTCGTTCCTTCGTTCCTTCTTTCCCTCTTGTCCCCCCTCCCTCTCCTTTCTCTTTATTTCTCTCTTAAAATTTATAAAGGAAAATCACTCTGAAGCCAGCCTTACAGTGGTATCTGCATTTAGCTCCTGGTGAATTCTACAGATTGTGCACTGTCTTCCTAGTTGCATCTAAGCCAGGTTTGGATGCAGTGATGGCCATGAAAGGGGATTCTCCTGTCATATTTCACTGATGATCGTAGCAATAATAACAATCAAAGTCATTGAATATTTTCTATATTTAGAATATAATGTTAAACATTTTACAACAATCCTAGAAAATCGTAAAGTTGGTAAAAAATAGTATACATATTTTATTGATGGAATCACAGAACACAAGGAATTGTTTCAAAATCACACATATGGGAAGTAGTGGATCCAGTAAATCACCAGGAATTGAGATTTTTAAAATAAGAGCTAAGGACAGGAAATGAATCTTCACACTTAGCCAAACATGTTAAGAAAGGGAACTAATTCCCCCTTAGTTTCAGTGTTTCTGAAATTAGGCAGACCATCTCCAGGAGAATTCAAGTGTGGTTCTTTGCATTCGCTATCTATGCACTTGCTATGGAAGAAGATCATTTGTTGCAGAGAAGGCTTCTATTTTGTGCCAGCCCTCTTGATACTGGCCTTTTCTGGTTTCTTTCCAAGGACTGGCACCTTTTTGGCCAGTCAGATTGTCAACTTTACAGACTCTAAAAGGAAAAGAGAGAAGCCTTAGCTCTCTTGGGTACTCTACTGTTCTGTTTCATGATTTTGAAGCAACCTTCCAGAGAGCGTTTAAGCTTCTGAGTTCTTCCATAGTTTGCCATCAATGCACAAACTATTAACCATTTTCCCTTCCATGAACGTTGAGGAAATTAACCTTCAGAGGCCTTAGGGATACCATGAGAATTCTGCTTAACTCCTCCTCCCTCCCCTTCTCTCATCAACCCCAACAACTACTATCATTTATAAACACTTGCTATGTGCACAGTTTTCACCTAATGTGTACCGTATTTTATGTATTTTTAGTCTGGGAATAATCTTATGAAGTATCTGTCATTATTAACTCTTCAGAAGTAAAAGGAAACTGGTGAGATTTCATAATTGTCTCAAGGTCACACAGTGAAGGAGCAAAACCCTCTCGAGCATTAAATGTAGATTTAACTGTAGAGGATGTCGTAGGCTTGTCTTAAAGGACTTATGGTGCAGCATAGGATCAAAGAGTGGATCATGTGTGGATCTGGGATGAACTTGGCTTCTCCCTGGCTTCCTATTGTGCTGTGTCATCTCTCTCATTCCCTCACCACAATGCTTCAGTACAGGTAAACTAATGCCAAGCCTCTAGAACTGTGAGCAGAATAAACCTCTTTTCTTTATAAAGAACTCAGCCTTTGTTATCGGGGGACAGTATCAGCAAACTAACTAGTGCAATACACCTTTGCCTTTCCTCTGGATTCCACCTTCTGGGTTTTGCCTTCCTCAGATAGAGTCTTAGAGTAGAGGTTGCTGATTATATTACGTGTGTCCACTATAGAACTGGTACCACACTTTGTGTACGTGTGATGGAAAGAGTGAAGAACTAGAACAAAAATGTCGTAGAAGATTTTTTTTTGAGGTTATTAACACTGAGATCCCTGAAAGCAAGAGATAGTTTGAAAAATTTCGCATCAGTTTTAGAAATTTAAAACAAGAGCTGTTGAGTAATAAACAAGACTAAGTACTTTGAATTCAAGCAACAAGAGTGAGATCCGGACATCTTTTAATATGGAAGTTCAGATTCTGTGAATCATGATGTGAGTACATCAGATTTTTCTGAAAATTGAGACTTGGGCCTAGGGAAGGAACAAGAGAAACAAAGGAGAAGAAACCGCAGAAATCAGAAGAGGAGAAAGAAGCCAGGGGAAGAAAGAGACAGAAGCCCAGACAGAAAGGACGGACACAGTGTGTCTGGAGGCAAAACAACACTGCCGGGTGGAAAGTCAGCGTCATTAAGATGCAGACATTTCTCACAGCAAGTACCCCAAAGAAGGAAATGACAGCAGATGGAAATAACAGGGCATAAACCACTTAGCCAGTACTTAGGGAGACTTTATTCTGTGTTAGTCTTCATATATATATATATATATATATATATATATATATATATATATATGTACATGACATGAGGATTAGCACTGGCTCTCTGCAATGATGCATCAATAAGAGGACCGCATGGTGAGGCCGGTACTCCCTAACTACTGTTTCTGCCAGCCTTAATTAGCATGTTCATCTGGCAGCTGCATGGTGCCAGTAATAGGAATTGGTCACATGACCCTGGGCTCTCGTCCTGCCATATCATTATGTGACCTCGGTTGGCCAAACTCTTGGCCTCAGTTTCTTCATTTGTTGATGCGAGTAGATTTCTGTTCTGCTGATTGCCCAGGGTGTTGGCACCATGACAAGTGGAAGGATATATACCCACATGCCTGGGTAAGGTTACAATCCAGATAAATGAAGACTGACTTTGCTTCTTTTCATTTAACAAAGCAAGGGTAGGCGGGGGTGGAGGTGGGTATAGTGGCATTTTGTGCAGAAGGCTCGGTGACTCAAGTTGCCTTTTTTTTTCCCGCAGTAATATCTGGTCTGGGATTATTACTGCTTTCTCAATGTTTTTAGGCACATGTTTCTCCTTCAGAAATGCCAAAGGTGAAAAATACTATTTCACTGCTATAATTTGTCACCCTTGCTGCCTGAGCAAGACGTGTGGAGACAGTTTAGTAATTAAGCTTTTCAACACTGCATCATAAAGTTTTATTCTGGCAAAGTCTATATTTATCAGCTAACAAGTATTAAATCACCCCACTGCTCAAACCGTTTCTCACTTGACTATGTTCCTTTCAAAACAGAGCAGCTTTCCTTGGCTGGCTTGACTAATAACAGTTCTTACTTGGAAATACGTTGATGATGTGTGGTCTTATGTGGTGGAAATACACACACCTCTGCAACTGTTCTAAGCTGTGCTGATCCCCATCTTCTGGGGAGATGGACACCTGTGACCTGTGATCTTTTAGAATATCCTGCCCACATCCTTCCATTTTAGCCAGCAGGGCATTGGATTCCCTTAGTCATTTCACTACTAAAGAGGAAGAGGCAAATGAAAATTTAATTACAACAGGAGTTTTCAGAAATGATTGAAACAGCAAGGTGACAAAGATCTACATATCAAGGGGAGTGGAGTCTTTGCTTGTTGTTATAGTCTTGTCAAAACACAGAAGTAGAAGGCTAACATGCTTAGAAAAGTTTTAGTAATGGATTGGAAGAACTTCTGTACCAACCCACTCCTCTCTTCATATTTTTTCTCCTTTGTAGGATATAAATATGCCATTGTTCTTAAGGCTTAGGATGTTTTCTGCCCAATGGCTTCAGACATATTTAGGTTTAGAACAAAATAGTAAAGATAGCCAAATGACTTCTTAAATACTGTACAGGCAAAATAAAATAAAGATAAATATACCAAACATGGGCCAGTATCATGAAATAACTCCCTACTTTTCATTATTTTATATCACAAATTGAACTTTCTTTTTCATTTCTATGCTTCAAAATAACTGACATTAGCCACAAGAGGCATCTTATTTTTATTTTTAAAATTTGTTTATTTTTATTTCATGTATATGAATGTTTTGCTTATGTGTGTAAGTGTACTACATGTGTGCTGTCCCTGTGGAGGCCAGAAGAAGGTGTTGGATCCCCTGGAACTGGAGTTGCAGACAGTTGTCAGTTTGCTGTGTGGATGTTGGGAACTGAATCTGGGTTCTCTGCAAGAGCAGCCAGTGCTCTTAACTGCTGAGCTACCTCTCCAGGCCCCAATTTTCTATTTTTCACATATTTATTGCTAAAAGACAATCCTCATATACTAAACAAACACCTATCCCACTGTTGATACCCTGGAAAGTTCTGCCAGTGGCTGTTTATGTATACATGTGGCCATAACACGTACGTGAATCTAATGTAAACATTACTAAGGCAAGAACCCTTTGGGTGAACTTTTCTTAGTTTTGGAGTCTGTAACAATTTCTTTCCTTTCAAAATGACAAAACAGGGATGGGAAGATAGCTCATTTGGCAGAGAGCTTGCCTAGCATGCATGAATCCCTGAGTTCAGTTCTCAGTACTACCTAAACTTGGCATGGTGGAATGTGCCTATAATCTCAGCATTCCAGAGGTAGAGGCAAAAAGATCAGAAATTAGAGGTCGGCGTCCCTCATGGCTATGTAACAAGTTTGAAGCCCCACTCCTAAACCTGTTAAAAACAGACAACATAGATTTCAGTATTTTGCTTTCCATATTAACAACAGATAGCATGTTCAGAAACCTGTGAACCAATTGCCCTTCAGCAACAACCATGGAGTCAAATACCATAGTGTATGTGTGAATAACATGGTGAACCATTAAGCTGGCAAATATTGAATTTTTTTAAAAAATATGTTTTTATTGAATCATTGTATTTCATACAGAACTTCTCAATCTGTCTTAATCATCTTTACATCTCTTTCTCCACCAGCACCTTCCACAGCCCTCTAACTGGAATCCATACATTTTTTCATCTGTGTTAAGCTCTATTGTGTCAAGTTAGTGCCCCCAAATGACTTCAGTGTAGGTTCATTTACTGAGGTCTAGTCAGCCTACCAGAGTCCCTCGCTTTATTAAGACTAGTCCATCCTCACCAGACAGTAATCAGCTGCCAATATTTCTTAAGCAAAGGTTGGGGTCTGCTACCTATTTCCCCAGTGCCATGCTGGGTTTTGGTCTGTTTGAATTTGCATGAACATGTTGACACCATTGTTGTCGGTTCATGTGAGCATGGTCCCAGTAGCTTGCCATATTGTCATGCCCATCCTTACTGGAATTTTAGAGTTCTCCCTCTATTTCTATCTTTTTGAATAATTTAAGTAGTATTTGCTATAGGTCTTCTTTGAATGTCTGGTAGAATTTCGTTGTGAATCCATCTGGGCCTGGGCTTTTTTGGTCAGGAGGTTTTGTGTTACTGTTTCAATTTCCTCATATGTTATGGTTCTATTTAAGCTGCTGATATTGTCTTGGTTTAGCTTTGGTGATTCCCATGATTTTAGATACGGATTCAGTTCCTTAAGGTTTTTAAATTTCATAGCTTAAAGGTTTTTAAAGTATTTTCTTATAATGTTCTGGATCTTTTTGCTATCTGTTGTGGTTTCCCCTTTCATCTCTGATTTTGTTGATTTGGAGTTGCTCTTTCTTTCTTTTGGTTAACTGGGCCACAAGTCTATCTATCTTGTTTTTCTTTTCAAAGAACCAGCTCTTGGACTCATTTATTCTTTTTATTGTTTTCTATCTTTCTGTTTCATTAATTTTTGCTCTGATTTTTGTTATTTCTTCTTGTCTTCTGGGTTTGGGTTTCATTTGATTCTGGCTTTCAAGATTCTTGAATTGAATCATTTATTTATGTTTTTTCTGATTTTTTTATTGCAGGCACTTAGAGCTATAAACTTTCCTCTTAGGACTGCTTTTAACATGTCCCAGAGGTTTTGTTGGGTGTACTGTCCTTTTCATTTATTTCCAGGAATATTTTTATTTCTTTCTTAATTTTTCTTTTGACCCATTCGTCATTCATACAGGATGTTTAGTTGTTTAGTCTCTGTAAGTTTGTAAAGTTACTAGGGCATTTTCAGGTGTTGATTTTAAGCTTTATTTTATTGTGGTCTGATAGAATACATGGAATTATTTCAATTTTTTTATTTGTTGAGGTTTGTTTTGTACCCCAGTATGTGGTTGATTTTGGAGAAAGTTCCATGGGGTGCTGAGCAGAATGTGTATTTTTTGGTGCTTGGATGGAATATTTGGTAGATGTCTATTAGGTCAATCTGATGTATGGTATTGTTTTATTCAGGTATCTCTCTGTTTATTCTCTGTTTAGTTGACCTGTCTAATGGAGAGAGTGGGGTACTGAAGTCCCCTACTCTTAGTGAGTTGGGATTAATCTGTATCTTAAAGTCCTATGGTAGTGTTTTTGTGAAGTTGGGTATACCAGAGTTTGGTGCATATATGTTCATGATTGTACTATCTTCTTGGTTTATTGTTCCTGTGATCAAAATGAAGTGACTCTCTTTATTTCTTCTGATTAGTCTTTATTTAAAGTCTGTTTTATCAGATATTAGAATGACAACTCCTGCTTCCTTCTTAGTGCAATTTGCTTTGGATATTTTTTTCAATCCTTTCACCTTAAGATAGTGCCTGTCATTGAAGGTAAGATGGGTTTCTGGGAGACAACAAAAGGATGGATTTTTGTTTCCTGATCCATCCAACTAGCCTGTGTCTTTTGACTGGGGAATCTAGTCCATTGATATTTAAAGTTATTTTTGAAAGATGTGTATTGATTCCCATCATTTTAAATTGTTTGTGTCTTTGGTTTAACTTTGTGGTTCCCCTCTTTTACCTTCATATAGTTTCTTTGTGTTGCCCCTTGGGTATACTCATTCCTTTCTTTAGTTCTTTGTATTACTTAAAGTATTTTCTGAAGGGCTGATTTTCTGGACATGCATTCTTTCAGCCTATTCATGCTGTGGAAGATTTTTCTTTCCCCTTCAACTATAATAGAAATTTTTTGCTGAGTAAAATATTCTAGATTGGCATCTATGGTCATTAGGACTGGGAATACTTTTATCCAGGCTCTTTTGGTTTTCATAGTTTACATTGAAAAGTCAGCTGTAATTCTGATGGGTTTTCCTTTATATGTGATTTATTATTTTTGAGGTTTCAGAATTCTCTCTTTGTTCAGTACACTTAGGATTTTTACTATGATACGCTGTGGGGACTTTCTTTTTTGGTCCTGTTTATTTGGTGTTCTATGTTCTTCTTATATTTGCATGGACATGCCTTTCTTTAGTTTTAGGATTTTCTTTCTTCTACAATCTGGTAGAAAATCTGGTCAACACCATTGTCCTGAGATTCTTCTCCTACCTCTATGCCTATGATGTGTAAATTTGGTTCTTTCACAGTGTCTCAAATTTCCTTCATATTGCAGTCCTGTGTTTTTAAAAATATTCATATTCTTTGCTTTATCATCTACTTTATCATCCAGTCTTGATATTCTGTTTTCCATTTCATTCATTCTATTGGTGAGGCTTTTTCTTGTTTCAAATTGGCTTATTGAGAGTTTCACTTTCTTCTTCATTTCAATCTGAGTTTCCTTAATATTTCTGTCTCTTTTGTGAATTCAGTCAGAAGTTTATCTGGATCTTCTTTTAGTGCCTTGATCTGTTTGTATTTTCTTTAAATTTGCTGAATTCTTTGCTCATGTTTATGATTGTTCTTTTAGACTCTGTGTTCTGGTTTATCTCTATGGGGTTCTCACTGCAGGACTCTACTATAGGACAGGTGATGCTTGGTGGGGATATATTATTTGGGTTTTTCATATTATTATTTTTTATTGTGATCTTGGCATATGGGTTTCTTTTGTTGTTTGTGATTCTGATGTGATATTAGAGCCTTCCTTTGTTAGTATGAAGTCTGATTCTTTTTGTATACTTGATATGACTTGTTTGTTTTCTTACTGGGTATCAAAAGCTGGTTGGTCTTTCTTTCTTTTATATTGGAGGGACTAGATGGCTTTTGCTCAGCTGCTCCAGAGTTCCCTCGGAAGCAGGAATTAGGTGAGATCCAATGTTCTCAGGCTCTTTCTTTAGATCTATGTCTCTCTGGCCAGCAGGCACAGGACAATTTGGAAAAATTGCTAGTCTGAGGCTGAATTCAGGCTTTCTCAGGCAGTCTCCAGAGGTCTGGGCGCCAGTGAAGAAGGCTACTCACAGAAATTCAAAGCAGGTTGGGGAGGAGAAAGCCGAGGTGGAAGGTCACATGAATGCAAATGCAAACTGGGAGTGGGGACAGCCTGTGAAGGCTCTAACAAACTAGACTGAAAAACAGCTGATCTGAGTGTGGGATTCCAGACATAGTGTGTGGGTCTAGACTAAGAGATCAGTCTCTGGATCTGGGGTTCTGAGGGCAGGAGTGGGCCTGTGTCCAGGCTAGAAGAGGAACATGATGAAATATTGAATCATTTTAACTGTGTCTATTTTCTGATCCAGTAGAGTTTTTGTTGCACAACACAAAATTCATTAGCCATGACACTGTCCAAGTGCTGTAGTTGGATGCACACATGTGCTGCAGCTCCAGGTCCAGGAGAGGATAATGTTAAACATATATAGTTTCTTTCAGTTAATATTTAATTTTATCTCATATTAAGATTTGTGGAGCTGGAGCGATGGCTTAGCAGTTAAAAGCACTGGATGTTCTTTCAGAAGACCTGGGTTTGAATCCTAGTACCCACATGGCAGCTGATAACCGTGGATACTCCAGTTCCAGGGGTCTGACACCCTCTTTTGTCCTCTGTGGGTACTGCATGACATGGGTGCACTTAGACACATTCAGCCATAACACTCATACACATAAAATAAAAATAAAGTAAATCAAAAAAAAATAAAATGAGACTGGGATTTGTTTTAAGGTCAGAGATTACTGTGTGACTTGGAAAATGAAGATGATTTTGTCACTTCTGAAAACCTACAGGAGGTTCCTTTGCTGGTCAAGTTGCCTTCCAAACTGTAGCCTGGAGATGATGATGTACATAACCTACAACCCAGATCCTTTCATAACCAGGGAAATAAATGAGAAACAAAAATTAGTCTTACTTTGGAGAAATATTGACTTTCAGTAACTGGCAAAAATATTGATTCATGGACAAATTGAAAGCTTAAAATGTAACTTGGTAACAATGGTTCTTTACTCAGAACTGAAATTTTCAAAAGGATAATTCTGAAGTTTTCAAAAATTTGAACTGTTACTTTAATATAATTTAGTACATGGGTCATTTGTTACACTTAAAGAAGCATTTTCCTCCAACAAGGATTGGTCATGGCATATCAGAAAAGAGGGAAGACTGTAAAGTATAAGAAAGTTTGATTTCACTACAGGTTGTAACTATGAAAATTATACAACTAATTTTATACTTCATATGAAAAATGACAGTAAGTGACACCAGTTTTCCCAGTCATTTCTCTCCACAAAATAGAAAAAAAAACTAATCAATAACAGAAGTCTGTGAAAACAAGAATCCCAAACTGAATGTAGAGCATCAGGATACAGATGCTAAATATGATTCTTTATAGCTTGCAGAACACTCAGGGCAGAGGCGATGCAGCCATCAAAGTTGGAGTGAGTGAATCCATCCCCTCCACACACCAGCAAGGGGTTGAGATGAAGAGTCATCTGGCCAGGACAGTTGGCAGCTGAGTTTGTAACCTGAAAAGGTGAAAAGTGATTGCAGTTGATATTCTGTGTGCCACTGTGCTGTCATGGCAATGCTCACCAGGCTTTTCAATCAGAGAAATAACATTTTAACATGTGAAAAACAAAACAGAAACAAAGAACACTCCACCTCAAAGTCCCCCCTTGCTGAAATGTTTACATAAGCACTCTTTAATGTTTAAGTTTTCAATGATTAGATAATCAGAAATACACTGAACTCCTGCACTAGTATATGCTGTGATCTGAATGCTTATCCACCCTCCCCAAGTTCACATGTTGAGCTACTAAACCAAAGGTAATGGAATTAGGTGGGGGTACTTTTTGGAATGTGAAAGTCATGAAGCAAGAACAGTGCCCTTATAAAGGCCTAGGGGAGCTCGTTGGCAGTGTCTACAAGAATGTAGGTGCTAAAAGACACCATCTCTGAGACAGAAGCTCTTCACTGGACACTGACAATGTCTTGATCTTGGACTTTCTAAGGCTTCAGAACTATCTTTTGCACATAAGCCACTTATTGTATAGTATACTGTTACAGCAGGCTGCAAGGACAAAGACACCCCTCTCTCCTTCCTATGTCCCTTCCTTACATATTTTCTGAGCACTGTTCTGACCAGTAGGCCCCATCTGAGCAGTGGAGCAGTTGAATTTGGAAACATCACATCCCTGTCCTGAAGGATCTTTTGGTCCCAAAGAGTGAGACTGTACCCAAAGCAGAGAGTGACTTACTTTTGCTATTTACTGAGCATCTCCTTTGTGTCAGGAAGTATTACATTTGTGGGCTACATTGCAATGATGAATTAAATAATGTTTTATAAGCAACCCACATAGAAGTCTCTGGGAATATGACAGATGGACAAGTTTGGCAGTCAAGGTTATTCCAAGAAGGAGTGATATGCAAGCAGTAAATGATCAGTCTATAGGCAAGGGAAAGCAATGGGTTTAGGGCATTATGGATTAGGTCACAATGTGCGTGCGTGTGTGTGTGTGTGTGCGTGCACATGTGCACAGGTGTGGTGGTTAGTGTTTGTCAACTTGACGCAAACTAGAATGACTTAGGAAGAGCTGAAATATTGCCTTCATCAGACTGGCAAGTCTTTGAGGCATTTTCTTAAGTGCTACCTGATGTAGAAGGACTCAGTCCTCTGTGGGTGGTGCTGTCCCTAGCCAGGTGATCTTTGATTGTACAAGTAGCTGAACAAATCAGGTAGACCAAGCCAGGAAGCAGTGTTCTTTCATGGTTTCCGCTTCAGCTTGTCTCCTGGTTCCGGCTTTAAACTTCCCTGAACGATGGTCTGTGATGTGAAAGTGTAAGCAAAATGAACCCTTTCTTCTCCAGCTTGCTTCACTCAGTGTCTTTTAACACAGCAACAAAAGCTAAAAAGAACAATATGTGTGTGTATGCATATGCATATGTGTGTGTATATGTATATGTATGTGTAAGTGTGTGTGTTTGTGTGTGTGTGTTCCTGTGCTTATGTGCTGGGGAAGGGGGATGAGAAAAAATGGAAAAGGGTAGAAAGGACAGATGGAAGAGATCCAGACTTTCAAAAATTAAAAATATAAAAACTAATACATAAAAATGGCGACTAAATATTCAGAATTTAGTACTGCAAATGGAGATCTGTTTTGTCTCGTATAAACAGGTCTAGAATATTTGAAATGATAGAAGAGGCACAGCTATTGCCTAGAGAAAATATTCTTAAAATTAGGCCAACGATGCTGTTAAGCATATAAAGTGAGGAGAAAGAGCGAATGGGTGGGCGCTGAAGTCAGTCATGCTGGACACGGAGACAGTTGGCCACCGAAGCACCAGAAACTCCCCTAGAACACCCAAAGAGACAGACAGTACAATGGCAACCTCCTTTGGCCTTCACGGCACAGCTCTAAAAAGCCTCGGTGCATAGAACACACAGTGGCTCTCTCGACTGCATTTCCGTAGAGAGTACTAGAATGAGGGCAGCCAGGATTCACCAGCTTCAAAATCAGGAAAGAATGAAGACATGTAACTGACACTATCTGGATAATGAGCTGAGATTTTGATTCTAGGTAAGGGATTTAGTACATGTCCTAGTAATTTAGTTTGGGTGTGTATATGTGTGGTATTTGTGTGTGCACATATGGGTGTATATGGGTATTCTCCTCCATCCTTCTCCACTTTATTTTTTGAGATAGGGTCTCTCACTGAACCTGGGACTCACTGATTGGGCTAAGCTGTCTGGCCAATCATCTGGTTGCTCTACCTGCCAACACTGGTATTACAGGCATGTGTGGCTGTGTCTGGCTTTTTTTTTTTTTTTTTTAAGCCATCAATTTTGTCTTTCATTTGGGGTGGGCATCATGTTTTGAAGGAGTAATGTGACATACATTACACTGAAAGTCAGAACAAGAGCCATAGGTCAAAGTAACAAGAAGGGTTAGGGTTTGGAAAACTGACCAGGCTTCTATACAGGAGGTATTTCTTATAGACTAGTAAGTCATACTTAGGTATGTTGAAACAGTATTTATATGCTTGACGAGACTCTAAGACCCTTTCCAAATGGAAACTCTTATCACTTCTAAGTACTCCTGACCTTTTACGTGGGTGCCGAGGATGTTTGCACAGCAAATGCCCTGCAGAGACATTCCTGCTCATATGTCATATTTTGCCATACCTCCCGGTGCCCTAGTCCTAGGGACTAAACCCACAGGCTTCAGAATGCTGGGTGAGTGCTCCAACACTAAAGCTGTGTTCGTAGTCCTTAGGTTGCTTTAACAAGAGATATGGACCCGCAGACATCCATGTCACTCAGACACAAACACAGTGTTAACAGTGTGATACTTGTTCTTTCTGAGGTCACTTTATAGAACTGTAAACTATCATATACACAGCAGAGAGTCTTGAAACCAGCAGATAAAGATCTCCAAGCAGTAAACAATCAAACAGGGACACAGAGCACAGATCTGGATATTCAACTAGTTTTCAATTTCTGCTTGACAAAAGAGTTTAACAAGTTCTGTTACTTGTTACTTGCTTTGCTTAGGAAACATTAAGCAAGAAAACATTCAAACTCTTAGATATTTCAGTGGTATAATTCACAAATCAATTTCAGAACATTACAAGTCTAAAAACAAAGGATGTTATATAAAAACTCAACAGACAGGACTGAGCAGAAGCTTGGCATTCTGGGATCATTTGCAGGAAAATAAATGTTTCTGGTTCTTTAAAACATTTTTCCTTGATTTTTAAGAAATTTGTTTTGTTTTATGTGTATTATGTCTACGTGCATATAAGTGTACCCATGTGAAGTACCCACAGACGACAGACAAGGGTGACAGGTTCCCTGGACCTGGAGTTACAGACGGTTGTCAGCTGCAAAGTGGGTGTTGGGATTCAAACCTGGGTTCTTTGCAAGAGCAGCCAGCACTCTTAACCACTGTGCCATCTCTCCAGCCCCAGTTCTAGGTTCCTTCTAGGGCCCCAAGGTGTGCTGCTAGCATCAGCATTAACAGCCCAGTCTTCAAGGTTCGCTTCTACCATGCATGTTTCCACTTGTCACTGCATGGTCACTGCATACCTCGCTCAGTCTACACAGCACCCTGTGATGGCTACTATTGTTCTTGCTTTGCAGATGAAAAAGTTCTTTCAGAGTTTGTTACTTGTACAGAGACAGAAAGATAGTATAAAGGAAGAGGGACTCAACAGAGCAAGCCGAATCCAGCACACACTTCCAACACTTTTAGAAACATTTCCATAAAGACAAAATTCAAGTAAAACAAAACAAAAAAAATGTTTGATGAATCACTTGGTTTTAGGAATCTAGAAAATTCATATACATTGAATAATCCATTCATGTAAACTTATATAAACTGATATATATATATATATACACATACATATGTGTGCCTATGCAAGATTTTAAAAACAAAACAAAATATTTAAAAGTTACTTAGCTTTATGAAGATAGAAAATTTACACACATGGGCTAATTCATTGGTATACATTCACACATGTATTTACATAGATGTGTGTCTATGTAGAATAAATACACACGTGTAAATCTCCATTTGTAGTGGTATTGATATGTCCTCCTTGACGTCTCCACAATAAACCACTATTAAACATACAAATATTAAGCAGAAGGGAGCTTAAGGGAAAAAAGTTCTGCCCAGTTGTGAGCTGGTAATTTGTCAGTGCCGTGTAATTTAATTTACTGACTAGTAAATGCCAGATGCCAGAGCACATGGCTGGAAAACTGGGTCACTGATTAGCCAGTCGGCAGTTCGGATGAAATCAATCTCATTGCATTTAAGGTGGAATCATCCATTTTGCAATTACTCACTGAGGAAACTATGAAAATATGGAGTAAGTGCTGGCAAGTGCCTTCAGCCACGTGAAGCAGTGAGCCCTGCAGGAGAGGAGCTCGTAATTGTCAAAGCCACAATCTCTCACAATAACACAGCCTTTGGCTAAACTTCCAGCCACAGTGAGGAACCACATTCAATGATTGTGTTTAAAAGATATGCCAGGGCTGAAAGAGCTCTGTGGGGATACAGGTTGCCTGGCTCACATGTGTTCCAAGGCTGGCCAGAAAGTACTCTTGCCTGAGCTGGGTGGGTAATGTGAGGCTCTTATAAACTTAGATGATGTTCTAGTTTGCCTTCAATTGCTGTGACAAAACATTTTTACCAATACCAACTTGGGGAGGAAAGGGTTTATTTCACCCACGTCTCCCAGGTCACAGTTCAACACTGAGGGAGCCCAAGGTAGGAACTCAGGGCAGGAACGTGGAGGCAAATGCTGAAGCGCAGGTCAGGGAGGAACACTGCTTACTGGCTTGCTGTCTGGCCCATGCTCAGCCTGCTTTCTTACATAGTACACAACAACCTGCCCAAGAGGTGGTACCGCCCACAGTGGGCTGGGCCCTCCCCCATCACTCCAAGAAAACACTCCACAGACATGGCCACAGGCCAGTCTAATGGAGGCAATTCCCTGGTTGAGGCTCCCTCAACCCAGGTGTGCCAAGTTGACAACTAAAGCTGTCTATCACAGATGATGACTGGATTGGTTGTATAAATTCAAAGCAGAAAAGACAGTTTCACTTCTAAGTGATTTAAATCAACCTGCAGAATAAACGGAAACTGCTAAGCCCTTCCCACAGGAGAGAGCCATCATAACAGAGCACTTACTTCCGTTTTAGTCCTAGGTCCTGCCCCTGTTCTCAGCTGAACCATGTCCTGTCTCCACCCAAACTAACATTCATTTAATATATCTTTCTCTGTTGTGCTTTTGAGGCTTTGAACAGAGCATTCTGCTGGGTGATGTATTACCACTCATCCTTGAAGATTCAGTACAAATATCTCCTGTTCTGAGGTCTTTTTGCTCTTCTGGGAAGGGTAAGTGCTTTTTCAATAGGTTTTGTATATTTACTCTCTTACTGTTATTTTACACTGTAATTATGTCCAGGCCTGGTTCCCTTCCTTGACACCTAAGAGGAGGGCCTATGATTTACTGATTTCTGTAACCAAGACTGAGGACAGAACCCATCCCATGTTAGCCAGCCTAATAAACGCTTACTGAGTTAAAAAAGATATTATGTATAAGGTTGATCGAATGAAGGTCTTCACCAGAGTCCACCTACACAGATATTGTTATTCAGAGGATCCCGAAGAGCTGAGCAGAGGTGCAAATGGAAGATCTACTGCAGATAGAAGTCTCTTGGTGATGACCAGTGAAATGTAGTCCTTCTTATGAACTGTTGTATGTAACTTTCTCATATGCCATGTGTTAAGTTCAACTCCATACACCTGGTAATTCCATAGGTTAAAATGACAGACTGATATCAGTGTTTATATAGGATAGCCTTGCAGTTTTATTTTTCAAAAAATGCTTAATGCGTGGTTGATGGATCTAGGATTTTCTTTATCATGTATAAGATGATGTTGAAGTCTCTTTTTAATTATATTTATTCTTTAAGAATTTCATACAGGTTTACAATAAAATATGATCCTCGTGCCCCCTTTGTAGCTTCCTATCTTCTTTTTGATAACCCACTAAATCCAATTAATGCTTTTAATATATGTGTGGACATGGGGCCATCCACTGGAGCATGGGAAACCTACCACTGACCACACTCTCAAAGAAGAATGATTCTCTCCCAGCAGCCAAAAGCTCCTCAGTAAGGGGTAGAGCCCGGAGGGTACCTCCCCCACCTCTGCTGGAATTGCAGCTGGAAATCACAGCTGCCATTAGATTGCTTGTATCCTGATAATCAACTGAAAAAGTTCACAAATAAGTACCTTTGTCCCGAAGATGAAATTCAAGATAAGACTGACTACTAGGAGACTGACTACTAGGAGACTGACTACTAGGCGACTGACTACTAGGTGACTGACTACTAGGCTGCACATTTCCACAGAATGGTTGTTGATGGTTTGCCCAATGATGATGTGACCCCACGCCACAATACAACATGCATTGTTCCTTCCACTGACGCAAATTCCCAGACTATAAGCCCCGTTTACACACACAGAAGCACTTCATTGGTTCAGCATGAAATGGTTATATTTTAGGCCACAATGACCATAATTTCATTATTTAACACCAAGCCTTCCAAAACATGGCCTTAGGTGATGTTCAAATTGGATGATCAAAAATTAGATCTAATAAACTCTTTTTATTTTTAAAAAATTTTTGACACAAGATTACAGGCATGTACTAGCATATCTAGTTTCATTTTTTAAAAAAATGTGGTTCTAGGTATTAAACCCAGGGTTTCATGCATGCTAGGCAAGCACTTTACAATTGAGCTATCTCCCCTGCCTTAGAGCTCACAAATTCTAATCCTACATGTGCAACAAACTTTGCGAATGAACTTGGGCAATCAGGTTCTCACTGCTGTAAGTCTTCACTTATGGCTGAAAATTACTGTATATTTCTTTGATTCGATGATATCAATTGGAAGAGATGCCAATATTTTATATTCAAATGAGAAAGAAAAGGTATTAACAACATAAAGGAAACAGAAGAAATACATCAGTTAAGCCTTTCTAAAACTTGCTCTCATTCAGAGTTTGACTTCTCCAGTTGCTTAGAGCTGTTGATGTCTGATGTCCACAAACTTCCCTACCATCTGTCGATTCCTCAGTACTGCCTAGAGCTCAGGCAGTATGGAATTTCTTATGAGAATGCACTATTGGGTTCTTGGGCTTTCTTCAGAGCTGCTGATGTCCACTCTGCAACTTCAGATTTTTTAAATTAAGTGGAACAAAAGGTTTCTAGACAGCAGTTAGGATGCTTAAACAATTAAATAATTTGTAGTTTAAAATACTAGGAGAATGCTTATTTTGAGTCAGCCAGAAAATAGGCAAGTTTACATGTGGGAAAACTGTATCTTGATTGTCCCCCTGGGTAACACTGACTTGATAGCATCTTATAACTGATAAAATATAGCACATATTAAATAGATAAGAAGGGGAGATACGGTGAATACTTAATAAGTAGCAAATGCCCATGAGTCAAAGGATAATAAAGGAGTGGCTGGAGCCCTAATGTAGGGCCTGTTCCACACGAAGCATCTCGGTGTCCAGACTTCTAATCCCTTCAGTCATACCAGTTTAAGATCTTCATTTTCTCAGTTTTATCTAAATGAACAGCACTGGGTAAAATGGCAGAAATAGCTGGTGATTAGAGAAAAGACTTGTTTATTTACGGGGGTAAATGTATTGAATTCATAACCAAATCTGGTTGTCTTCCAGCCTGGTCCTCTTGGGAGGCAAGTTTCTCTAACAATGTCACAGTTTATCTGGGTGACATGCGCAGCAACTCCAGACAGACATGGCTAATCAACTGTGGTGTTTTTTCCACTGAGCCCAGAAGGGGCTGCAGTGTTCTTGTGTCTGTGCATCAGCAGCCCCTACCAGTCAATTGGAGCTGGCAGTGGAGTGGCTTCCTATGCACCTACCCTAGGTTAGAAGGCTGAGGTGCAGACATGCAATCAGAAATAAGTAATCTTTACTTTTTCTTTCTCTATTTCCATCAACTCTAGGACAGCTCGATGCACCGCTTTTCTTCAAACCAGAAATATTTCAATGTGATGAAAAAGGATCATCTCAGTCACTATGTTAGAAGCTCAATTATAATTCCTTCTAATAAGTCCTAAAGTCCTATATAGACTATGGCCTCCACAGGTCACACTGGGACTCTGATTGCGTGTCAGAATAAAGAAAGGTATTTTGTTTGCAGCTGTAGTTCTGAAAACTACATACTAAAAAGATCAGAGCTTATGGGAAAAACAGAGCTGGAGAAGATGATTCATGAACCTGGGTCTAACAAGACACTGGATATGACTGTAAGGTGATGAGCTCCACTCTACCAACCTCTGCATTTAGCTGTAGCGATCCGTTCTTCGAAGCCTGACCTCTGGGCTTTACACTTCTCCTTAGAGACAAATGTCTTAAAATGCAGTTGCCTCTAAAAGAGATGAATTTGGTCTAAATTAAAAATATGATCTAGGGGACTGGTGAGATAGATGACTCAGTGGTTAAGAGTATTTGCTACTGTTGCAGAGGACTGGGTTCCCAGCACCCACAACTACCTGTAACTCTAGTTCTAGGGGGTCTGATGCTCTCTTTCTGGTCTCCACAGGCACCAGGCATGCATGTGGTATACATACAGACATGCAGGAATCCACACATACACATAAAATAAATAAATTTTTACAAACATGATCTAGGGTGTAGGCGTTTTTCAACAACCCACCATTTCAGTGCAGAGGAAGCAAAATATCGTTGTTGTTTTATCGTCTGTGCTGCTCCCTTGTTGAAGAGCCTGTGTAGTAGAAACATCAAGAGTCCTCAGGTCATTGAAAAGTTAGTATTTGTACAAAAGGAAGGACCTTCTATAGATTTTCAGGGTGTTTTTTTCCTTGTAAGATTTCACATTTTCCAAATTTATTTTTGCTTATGAGAAAAAATATAGCAATTACTTTAAAACATAAACCATATATATGAAACCTACATGTTCCCCCTCAATATGATTTCTAATTGCATCTAGTAGTCCTTGTCCACAGGGGATGTATTCCAAGAGCCCAGTAGATTCCTGAAATCCTGGGTAGTACTATCCCGCTTTTCATGGTATTCTGTCCCATAATTCATTTACTGAGGATGAAAACAATATTCCAGAAGCAAACAGTTCACACACTTTAACCGGTATTCTCCGAGTAGCATGACGGAATCCCGTGTTCTTCCTCTCATCTGCTCAGGACGTGAGTCAGTCAGTCTATGCCCAGTGTAGCCATGCCGTCTACACTACCTGTCTCCGGGAAGTTCTTCAGATAAACTTTACATTTTTAAGTTGTCTTGATATTATAGGTATCTTATCTTTCTGTTGTTTATTGTTAATCTTTTTCTGTGCCTAAGTCATAAACAAAACTTTATCACTGGTACACTAGTGTAGGAAGATACATGTAGATGTATATATATGCTGCAGTGTGCAGTGCTATCTGCAATTTCATGAAGGTTTGGGGATGAACCACTCATGAATAACAGAGGACTATGGGTATGAGCTAATTTATATGAAGAAAAATTAGGTATTGTAAGAGACTGGATAACTGTGCCACATTCTTACATCACATTCCCAGTATCACTGTAATTATTTTTGGGTATATATGAGTCTTGAGAGCAGACAGAATTGTTTCAGCCCTCACTTGTGATTTTAATAGTCATATTGTACCTTTTTATAAAAAAGCTTTATGCTGGTATCAGAGAATGACTCTTTACTTAAATTGTATCTGAATTTAGGATACTCTGTTGTTTCCTAGTTACACCTGCATGTGCTTGGGAGAAATTCTGAGTACCAGTCTCCTGGTCCTGCATTTCCCATCCTGTGTGTGGGATACTGACAACACTGGCAGTAACGCAAAGCTGTGAAGGCCGAGATGGCCTGGAGATGACTCATCCATCTTCACACGTCCTTGCCTTCCCCTAATACACTGCCAATGGCAATGTGCCCCAACACATAAGGAACGGCAGTTGAGGATCTGCCTGGCTCCTGCTTTTATAGCCTCTATGGAAAGCACAAAGGTCATAGTTCCCCAAAGGCAATCCATGGCAAGATGAGGAAATACAAGGTACGTTTAGAGGCTTTACATAGAGCCAAGCATATTTACAACATTTGTAAATCTGTCATGAGTTCGTAGCTTTGTTATTTTTGGTTGTATTTTTCTTTAAATTCCTTTGAGTATGTTTTTGCTTTAAAAAGTTTTAATTGAAGGAATTCTATAGTTTTGGATTTTGAATAGTTCCCTAAAGTTCATGTGTTGGAGGTGGAAGGACCTTAGTCACTGGGTCATGATCACATTAGTCAATGGTGAGAACTTACTCCTTCTAGATTTTCGGCCATGAATTGAATGTTTTTGTTCTGCTACATGCTCCAGTGGTGATCTGCCACGTTGCTACAGTCCCAAAGCCTATTGAGCCACTTGGTCATATACTAGAACTTCCAAAATCTGTGAGTCCAAATAAAACTTATCCCTTTATAAGTAAATTATATCAGATATTCTATGATTGTAACAGATAGTTGAGAGTGCAAAACCAAATAGATAGTACAAAGATAAGGATACAGCAATATGATATTAATTGACAAAATATTTCAGGGGATTTTAATGGTCTATGAAATGAAAATGTACTAAATCACTGATCTGGAGTGAGGCTAGATAAATCTCAGAGCAGTATGTCCACCTGAAGAATTTTTTCCCATAAAGACAGGCTAGAGGAGCTAAGGCTAACTTTGAAAAACCATCAGTAATCTCAAGGTCACACCAGACAACAACACACTGAGCTGGGCTTGGTGAATGGATGTACAAATTTTAAAAAAGATGAAAATTTTCTTTTCTTTTCTTTACTTTTATGTGTATGAGTGTATTGTCTGCATGTACGTAAGTGCACCCAATGTTGTGCAATGCCTGCTGAGGTCAGAAGAGGGTATTGGATTCCCTGGAACTGGAGCTATGGATGGGTGTTAGGCACCATGTGGATGCTAGGAACCAAACCCAGAACCTCTGCAAGAGCAACCAGTGCTCTTAACTGCTGAGCCATCTCTCCAACCCCAAAAGATGAAATTTTATGTAAATTTTTCTCCAGAAATAAATGTACAACTTTTCCTTTATGCAACTATTGATTAGATGGAACTATAATCTATAGCAATACATTCTTCAGTTGATTTTCTAGGGTTGAATATTCAGGTAGCAACCATAAAAGCTAAGGAAGAAATATAGAGGTTGGAGAGAAAATAATAAATCAAATTTGGAACAACTATCTACCTTCGAATTGTGTGTACTCCACAGAGAAAAGGTGGTTCCTACTGGTTCTCTGGGTACACCTCCCCATTCTTACTGTGCTCCAAGGCAGTGATTACAATATCTACCGTATACCTGTCCACAAAATAAGGGGAAGTTAAGTAAATTAAGAAGGAACTATAACTCAGTTTTGTATCATGAAAATCTGTTTTTAAAAAATGAGTCGACAGATGAGGAACTAGTCCAAGCACTCTAGGAAAGACGGTGTCAACACAGAACAGTATTATCTACCACTAAGCAAAGGCCCATGACACAGAGAAGGCAAACTGGTGGATCGAAGTTTAATACAAGTTTGTTTCAACATATAAGATGTCAAGGCAAGGTTGCTATCTCTATCCCCTATTGAAAATCTATTGCTGTAAATCCAATAAAACATTGCTTATTCCTCCATACTAAACTCATCAATGTAATTTGGTAAGAGATTTCAAATAGCAGCCATAGTAGATGGCCAGTACTGAATAAACATTTGTTCAAAGAATGTATGCATACAGGCAAACAAACGAAATAAAACATAAATACCTCTGAATCAATGCAAATGTTGTAAAGTTTAAAAATTTTTTCCTCTTCTAAAAATCTCTTTGGTTTTGCCATCTCTAAATCTTGTTTTCTTCTGAATAGGTTCTATTAAATTCCTACTTCACATCACATTTGATGGCATACCTCCCTAATTCAATCCCTGAGCTCACAGGGTAAGTAGATGGTGCCCACCATTGTTACTCTGACACCTACATCATCATGTTCAGAAAGTGGAGTTCTGCATCTGGCACATCTTTATTATAGACACTAGATGAAGGCACCAGAAATATTTGAATCATCCCAAATTTTAAAAAGAAGGTAAAGCTTGTTTCTTATCCACCTTCACCGCATAAAAAGTCATTGTCAGGAATATCTGGAGACCCGGCATGGTGGCACATAACTTTAAGCCCAGATCTCAGGAAATTGAAGCAGGAAGATTATGAGTTTCAGGCTAGCCTGGTCTTCATACAGAGTTCCAGGCTGGTCTGGACTACTTGGTACAATTCTGTTACAAAACAGCAACAACAGCAGCAACAAAAACAAACAAAAAACCTAAAAAACACAAAAAAAGGTTGCGTTGAGAAAGACGTTAAACATAACAAAACGATTGTGTATGTGCCATGATCTGAGTGCCTCAAAGACCTGTGTGTTGAAGACTTGATCCAAGCCTGAGGTGGTGGGACTTTGAGAGGTAGGGTCTAGTAGAGGAACTCAGATCACTGTGATCACCATTGAAGGGGATATCGGAACCGTGACCGCTCTCTCTCGTGTATGTGCTCCCATGAGATGAGTGGCTTCATTCTACAATGTCCTCCCTACCATGATTACCACTTTGTCATAGGCCCAGAAACCATGGGGCCAGGTTACTGTGGACTGAGACTTCTGAAATCACAGGCCCAAATAAATCATTCCCCCTAATAATCTGATATTCTCAAGGTATTCTGTCACAGTAACACGAAGCTAACACTAAAGCACATATAAATGTGTTTGTGTGTGTGTCTGATGGGATATGTACACATTTGCCTGAATTTGAGAAGGTGGGGAACATAATATAGTCAGTCATACTATTACTACAGTGTGACTAAGCTTCACTGAAGTCAAATAACAATTTAAAGATTTTTTGGGGGGAGGAGGACATGGTAAATATATTCCTGAAAGTTGTGTCAGAGGGTAAAGAGATCACTTTCTGGGTGACTTAGCCAATCAATGCCTGTACCTTTAAAAAATTCTTTCTTAAAACTTTTCTGTAAGCCTAAGTTTTTGTGTCATAACAGGAATTATATACACGTGGAATATATTTGCTATATTAATATAGTAAGAAGAGTGATGCTAAAAATCATTTCTCAATCATACACTTAATATTAATGAAAATGACTCAGAACTATAAAACTGATGACAAATTGTAACATTCATTATACTCTAAATCTACTTTTAGGAATATTTCTTTGAGTGTTTCACTGCATGTGACTGCTGATTCTTAAAGGCACTCAATCTCATATTAACTCATGCTACAGTATTTAATATTCATAAAGATCTCTATCAACACATGGGTACTTTTCTGTAGAGAGGGTCAGATTTGAAGTGGATCATATATGTTCTGTTTGTCACCTCATCTTTCCTCTGACCTGCTCATCTCTCCAATGTTCCAGTATAGTTGATGGGGATTTCATAAGCCCATTTCTTTGTTGTATTGCAGTGAAAGACTTACTTGTATTATGGGACTCCTGGCTGCAGAGCTGTGTGTCTAGGACTACAGAGAGCTGCTATAAAATTGCTATTGGTTCCAAGATCTTTGGTATGAAGAAAATGATGTGGTTTGGTCAATTCTCAGTGGAGCCATTCACTTTATTGGTATTTGTCTATTCTATTTTAATAAACGATTGGGTAGATGCAGGCAGAATGTGCCACAAATCAATTATATGACCCATGTAGCAGTTTTAGTGGCCTCAGACTGCTAAGGACACACTTTGCTGAAATTGTAAGTTTAAGTGCGAAGGTCTACATTGGATCTGTCTGAAGTCCTGAAAACATCGGAGCAGCATATTTGGATGAGCCTTATTCAGAACAAGCACAAATAATGAGTTAAGGTTTCCTCCAGCAGTGTTTCAGTCACAATAATAGTCCCAACACACTCCCCTTTAGAGGTGTTAAATTTAGTGGAAGATTGTTCGGCCTTCAGCAAGTTTTAGTATATTGCTTCATTAGTTATCCAAATATTTGTTTTGTTCTTGGGTGTTGCTGAGTAGTGCAAAAGATGTGAAGGTTCAAAACCATTTCCTTTCTGAAAAGTGTATTGATAGATTAGGAATCTGTTGGTTTTCATCTGAATATAAGCACTGTACCTTAGTCTCCTAAAGAATCTGATCTCTTGAGAGTAGGAAGAAGAGGGCCAAAAATGCTTGAGTGGTAAGTCAAGAGATACAGTGAAACTGTTCCTTCTGGACACATCATGATCTCTTCCCTTTGTAGCTTGGTAACAGTGTCATTCCTCACTGAATCAACCCTTCTGCATTCTTTCTCCTGTTCCTCACTCATTCTTGATGACTCTGAAGACTGGCTGTCAACTTTCTTTCTGGTTCTCTTGCATGTTGAATAGACCAAGGAATCTTTATGCCTGAGATTTGAGATTCTGGCCAAAAGATTCTGGGTCCTTAAAAGAATCCCCCTTCTACTTTCAATACTGTGAAAACAAAAGGCTCAACTTTGTGTTTCAAAGAGAGATGACAATGGAAGATAAAAAGCCGCAGGTAGCTTTTAAGGTCAGCTTAATGGAGGTAGAACTTAAACACAGTAAAATCTGCTCTTGTTATATGGCTCATTCTCTAAATTTAACAGTGCCCACGGTACATAGTCACTATGATGAGTAACACTGAGAACATTTCTGTCTTTTCACTGTATTCCCTTGTGATCTTTTGTAATTAATTTCCTCCCCATGATCATGGCTTCTGACAACCATATATTCATTTTTTCACTATATTTTTGTCTTTACCAGAGTCATATAAGCAGGCTTGGAGTATGACTTCTTCCATTTTGATAATGCTTTAGAGATTTGCTCATGTTATTAAAAACATGATTAATTTTTTTTCCTTTTTAGTACTGAGTACTTTTTCATTTATGGAGGCATAATGACTTTTACTTATTTTTGGATGATGACTCTTTGGGTTATTTCTAGTCGGGGGAAATCATTAGTAATGTTGGCATGCTTATTTGCATGTAGGTTTTGGATAAAGGAGTGCGATTACCTGGTCTCATGGTAAGTATTCATGTAACTTGACAAGGAGCTGTCAAACCATTTTTCAAAGTGAGCGTGGCATCTTATAGTCACCAATGACAGGTCAGAGCTTCATCTCCATCCCAGCATTTGGCATATTTAGGATTTTTTAATTTGAGCTGTTTTTGTAGGTGACTCCTGATATCTTACTGTAGTTTTAAAGTGCATGTCCCTAATAACCAATCCTGTTCAGTTTTTTTTGTGTGTGTGCTTATTTTCTATTCATCGCTTTTCATATGTGGTAAACTAAACAAGAACAAACAAACAAACCCACTGTTAGTTATAATCACTGGAAAGCACTAATCTGCTTTCTGTGTCTGACTTTGCCCACAGGATTTCATATAAATGGAATCATTTAAGATGTGGCCTTAGTGTCTGGCTTCTTTCATTAGCATAATGCTTTCAGGGTTCATCAAGGAGCTATCATGTATCAATAATTCATAACCTTTTTTTTTGGATTTTGTTGTTTTTAATTAAACATTTTATTTTCTTTGGAATAAAATTTATGTATATTCACAGATATTAAGTTGTGCTATTGGATGAATCCTGACTGACTGACTTCTCAACTAAGATGTAGAAATTTCTGTCACCCCGTAGACTTATCCTCTGTCTCTTTTTAAAAAAATATTTTTATTGAATCATGGTGTGTTTCATACAGAACATCTCAACCAATCTTAATCATCTTTTAGTGGATGAACCTGCACTGAGGACACTTGAAGACACTAATTTGATACAACAGACATTAAAAGAGATGAGAGAATATGTGGATTCTGGCTGGAGGACTATGGGGGGTACTGGCGGGGGAAGGAATACAGTTCATCACTTTTTTGGGCGTGGGGTCTTTTCGAGACAGACTCCCTGTAGCGCTAGCTGGTCTGGACTTACAATGTAGACTAGGCTGGTCTTGAACTCACAGAGATCCACCTGCCTCTGTCTCCTGAGAGCTAGCATTAAAGGCATTCAGCACCTTGCCTGGGTCTAGTTCATCACTTTTTATAGTTGAATCATATTCTATTGTATGGATAGACCACATTTGGTTTATCCATCAGCTGATGATGGGCATCTGAGTTGTTTACAACTTTTAGTTATTTTGAATGCTGCTGCTAAGAATATCTGAATATGGCAGTCAGCTTTTTGAGTATATACCTATGAGTGGACTTACTTAGTCATATTTTAATTCCATGTTTAATTTGTTAAGGAACCACCAAATTGTTTCCTGCAGGGTTTGAACCATTTTATATTCTCACCAAAAATGTACAAACATTTCACTTCTCCAAACTCTCACAAATACTTGTATTTTAAAAGATTATAGCCATCTTCAATGAAAACCACTATTTTATATCATTAATATATGCTAATAAAGTTATAGGCCTCCTAATGAGTGTAAGCTCATTGTCACATTTCATTGTGGGTTTACTTTGCATTTCCCTAGTGACTTATGGTGCTGGGATGTTTCCATGTTGTCATCTGCATTTCTTTGGCAACATGTCCATTCAAATCTTTAACTTTTAAATCAGCTTTTTATTTTACATTGTGTTGTAGAAGTTCTTTATGTATTCTGAATGGTAGATTCTTATAGGATGTGTGATTCTTTATCAGTCTCTTTCTCTCTTTCTCTCTCTTTCTCTCCCTTTCTCTCTCTCTTTCTCTCTCTCTCTTTCTTTCTTTCTTTCTTTCTTTCTTTCTTTCTTTCTTTCTTTCTTTCTTTCTTTCTTTCTTTCTTTCTTCTTTCTTTTATTGGGACAGGGTCTCACTATGAAGTCCTGGCCAGCCTAGAACTCACGGAGATCCTCCTGCCCCTGTTTCCTGAGTGCTGTGATTCAAAGCCTGTCCCATCATGCCCTGCCTCTTTTTACTTTCTTGATAATCCTTGGATGAGCAAAGTTCTGAATTTTGAATTAGTCCAAATCAAATTTTCTTTTGTTGCACCTATTTTTGGTGTAATATCTAAGAAATCACTGCCAAATCTAAGATCATAAAGATTTACTCCAGTGATTTTTTTCTAGGCTGTTTTATGGCTAGAATTTTATGGCTGTTTGTGTTTTTCATTTGGGGTTCTGATTTGTTGGATTTGGTGTGCAGTGCAACATTGAATCCAGCTTCATTGTCTTGCTTTCATATCCAATTCTTAGAATGCCTATGTAGATGAGACTATTCTTTCCCCATTTTGTGGGCTTAGAACACTGTGAGAAATCAGGTGACCACATGTATGTCTGTTTTAGAACTGGCAATTGTGTTCTGTAGATCACACTATCCTTGTGTTAGTCCCATTTTGTCTTGATTGGTTGTAGATTTGTAGTAGTTTTGAAAGTGGAAAGCATGAGTCTTCTAATTTAGATCTTCTTTTTAAAGGATTGTTCTGGCTATTTAGGGAACACTTAGCATTCCATAGGAAAAAAAGCCTTGAATTATTTTTCGTATTTTTGTATGGGCAACTGGGATTTTGATACAGAAGCAAAGCATCTGTAGACTACTTAGGGTAAGGCTGCCACCTAAAAGAATAGTCTTCCAATGTTTGTCATCTTCTCATTCACTTAAATAATCTTCAATTTCTTTCAATAATGCATTAAAACTTTTACATCACCATGATTAAAATCAAATATCTTCTTTAGTCAGGTGTTCTTCAGATCTTTTGCCTACTTTAATACAAGTGAGCTGCTATTATTATTATCATTATTATTATTTTGATTATTGATTTGTGGGGCCAGAGAGATGGTTCAGTGGTTAAGAGCCACCCTTCTCTTGGGACCAAGGTTCAAGTCCCAGTATCCAAATGGTGGCTAACAACTATCTGTAACTCCAGTTCCAGGGGATCCAGTGCCCTAGTCTGACCTCTGTGGGCATTTCATGGCGTGGGTGCATTTACACACATGCAGGCAATATAGTCATATAAGTAAAATTTTAAATAAATAAATAAATATTAAAAATGACTGATTTGTGAGGATTCCTTGTATATTTGAGGTTTTAATATTTTACAGACTTATGCTTTCTAAATATTTCCACCGGTCTCTGTTGCCCTTTTATTTGCTTTACAGTGCCTTTCAAAGACACTTTAAATTTTTGTCAGGTACCATTTATCAATTTCTTTTTTTATAATTTGTGCTTTTTTTGTTCTTTCTAAAAGATGTTTACTAAACCCAAGAACATACATATCTTTCTTCTCTGTTTCCAACTAGAGGTTTTACAGCTTAAGGTTTTATGTTTAGGTCTATGACCCATTTTTTAGTTAATCTTTTGAGACTAAAGTGATGACATGCTCCTGTTTCTATTTCATTGCTTACCAGTTGCATCATTTTAGGTAAAATGGTCAGTGGACATCTTGGTTTCTTCATTTGTTTCTTCTTTTAAAGCAAAGGTAATATTTACTTCCTGATCTGTCAGAACTGTGGTAAAAATAAATGAAAACAACCTAAAAGGACTTTCTAAAATCTGAGAATAAATGCTAACTATGATTAATTTTAGATGATGTCAGGAAAAGAAAGATCATATTAAAAAAGTGTCATAAATGAAGAAAGACCAGGTTTCAAAAATCATCAGCAGTTAAATGAAGCATATAAAAGCACCAGCTTTTCAATCAAGCTGTTTGAACTCTAGTTTTTCGACTTCCCAGAATCTGAATCCCTCATAAGGTCCCTGAGTTCTTCAATCTTTAGTTTTCTAACCTATGTAGTAGGGAAGAATTTAAGCTTCATAGAGTAGGTGATAGAGGAAGGGAGTTAAAAACAGCTCGAGAGAGAGAGAGAGAGAAAGAGAGAGAGAGAGAGAGAGAGAGAGAGTTTAATGCTGATGATATGGACCATCATGATACGAAGAAGTAGTAAAACAGATGATAGCAAAGAAAAGATGGAAATAAAGAGTCGGAGAAATGAAATAGAACCAGTGGAGCTCTAACCAGGCACTTCTGATGTGGTAATATATCCCTGCCAGAGGGCATGGACAGAACCATACCTGAGCTGAATACTCACACAGTTTAGCATGATAAGGCAGAAGCACTGGATTCAGCTTACCTTTACAAGTCTGGCTGTCTATATTCCAGTTACTCTCTACTTTTCAGCCAAATTGAACTACCGACCATTCTTCAAATGTACGTTTGTTTTGGAACAGTTCACGTACTGTTGGAACATTGAGTCGACATCACAGTCATTGCCCGTCTGACTTCCACATATTGTAGTACTTAACCCAAATATCTTTTACGTAGCTATTTCTTAATAGCTCAAGTCTGCTCCATGATTCCATAGGATACTGGGTTTATCTTCTGTGTCTTTCCCACAATTATCTGTTTACCAAACCCCTTGTTGATGGGAAACTCCCTGAAGGATAGGAGACATCTTTGAATCTAGTACAATATCTGGTACATAGTAAGAGCTCAACAGAAGTGTGCAATGAAAGCACGAAGATATGCTAGTAACTTCTAGTGTGAGTATAGACAGCTATTGCCAATCACATTAGTTTGTTTTATAGCACAATACCGATATGTACTTGATTTTTTGTTTTTGTGTTTTTGAGACAAGGTCTCCCTGTAGCCCTGAAACTCACTATGTAGAGTTTGAGATCTCACAGAGATCTGCCTGCCTCTGCCTTCTGAACACTGAGATTAAAGGTGTGTGCCACCACTCTTGGTCTGATATCTACTCAAAGTAGATCAAATAGACAAACTTTTCATGAAATATTATTGATATTGGACTTATTTTTTTTACTGTGTCCATAACTATGTAATATACCCACTATCCAGTTTTAAGCATTAATATTGGGTTCAGAGGAATATACATAGGCATATATATGCATATATAACATTTTCTTTGCATTAGAGTTTAACAATACGTTTTCTCTAAAGTATCATCATTTAAAATAACTTGGTTACTTGGAATGAGTGTGATGAGGACTGCAAGACAGGGTAAGTCCCAAGAAAGCTTGAGAAAAAAAAAATGACTTCATTAAGCACATATGTGTCCAAACATTTAATAGTTTATGCAATATGGAATTTTGTGAAAAGAGGAAATATATAACCATATAAACTTCAATTAACTGTGACTGTACATTCCTAACTCAATAATGAGAATTTCTCAGCTGGTGATCTCACACTATGCTTAGTCGTAATAGGCTGAAGTAAGAGCTAGTTTGGTGGGAGATTACTCAATGGAACATTTCAGACTGACACTTGCTAGGCTTCCTGCTGATGATAAATCAGGTCATGTCATAATCTACCTTTCCTAAAGTGCCAAAGGTCCGTGAGCCTATGGTAAATAAGCAAGAGTGCTTTGTGGCCATGATCTCATGTCAGGAAATGTTGACTCATGGAACAGCTGTGTTGTGTGTCAAATGCTAGAAAACGTACAACTTAATTCAGGAGAATTTCAAGAAGCAAAGGAATAATAAAGTGGTAAGACAGGGTTCTACTATTTTTACTTATCTTTTTCTGCTGCCATTCAGCACTTCCTTATGGGCATGGCTAAATGTCAAAGTCCCTGACATTGAACTAGTTATTCTGAAACACCTTTTTCTAGAGCTGTTTATGTAGATGAAACAGAGAGAAAAGAAAAATCCTCAAAAAAGAAGAGAATAACAAAAAAAACTTGAAGTGGGTCTGATAAGAGGAAATCAAGAAAAAGCAGCCCACGCCACAATTCCACAGAGCCTCCCTGTCCTCCTGCTAGTCCTAGCACCACTCAGCATTACCGGAGAAACTGATCTGCAGAGTCTACACTACGTGTTCTGTATTGCGTCCTCTGGCTTCACCCTAACCACGGCTCTACGGGATAGACTGAATTGTTTGTTTTAACAGATGAAAACTCTGTGGCTTAGCGATGAAATCTCTTTGCCCAAAGGCACACATAGAACCTAGGTATGAATTCACGTCATTCTGACTTCAGTCTAAGATCATAATCACAACATATTTCTAAAAATCCAGGAATCATAACCCACAAATGAGGAAGAAAAGTAAAAAAAAAAAAAACTGGTGGCAGAATAATTAAGAGAACATGATTTATTATGGACAGAAACACATATACTATTCCTTGATAAAGAAAAGTGTTACCTTTCAAAGTACTCTAGAAAGTCATAGATTTATATTTCTGATGATGCCAATAGATTTATATTTCTGATGATGCCAATGTATTTTATGGGTGCTAGATTTTAATACTTTCAGAATTAACTTACAAGTTACATTAAAACACAAATAAAGATTGACCACAGATTTTAGTGAAAAAATTTAAAAAATTATCAAGGTGGGCAGTCTACTTTATTAAAAAAGATCTAAGACCAAAGACTTCGATTATTTCTAAAACACAAAATCAATGTCTAGTTTCAGACACCTAATTCAACAGATAAAATGTTGAATGAACATGCATCAGGCTTGGAGAGTGCAACAGTTTGGATCTTAAATGGCTCCCAGAGACTCATGTGTTAAAGGATTGATTCTCAGGATGGTACTTTTAAGAAGTGGCAAAACCCTTAAGATACTAGGCTAAGAGGAAGGTCCTTAAGTAAGTAGAGCTGTGACCCTGAAGAGGATTGTGGGTTCCTAGCTCCTTCCTCCTCCCCTTTTCTGCCTAGCTTGTACCATGAGTGGTTTTATTCGGCCACGAATTCCTGCCATGATGTCTTGCTTGCCCTGGGTCTAAACAGTAAAGTTAGTCAGTCATGCATGGAAGTCTCCAAAACTGTAGAAGCAAACTTGTTCTCATTCTACATGGATTTTTAAAAATATTTTTGTTGTAGAAATAGAAAGCTGACACAAAGACAGGCCCAATATAGTTGAAATAGGTGTGTAGTTTATCTCGTGTGTTGACTACTTAGAAGAAGAAACAGTGCTTATGAGATCAATTACCACCTTACAGTTCCAGGTTACCAAAAAAAAAAAAAAACCCCTCAGATAACAAAAATACATATTAATAAGAAAGAAAAACTATCAATTACTTACTTAAAGTTCAATACTGAATCAGACTCAATAACTTACCAGAAATTATTCTCATGAAAGAATAATGTGAATCTGTATACACACAGCTTTGATTTACCAAACATGTATCTGTAAGGAAAATTCTAACCTTATGTGGTTACACACTTTGTCTTTTCTCTCTTACTCCTGCCTGGGATTTTCTATTGAAAATGTAAGAAGGACAAAAAAAGGATATTGTCAAAAATGAGGAATGTGAACAGAAGGGTGAAAAGAGGAAAGAGAAGAGTTTACTCTTAAATGGTTTCTGTGGAGGGCTAAGACTTAAGCATACAGAGCAAACTCTGAGGAATTATATACAAGTGGAGGAATTATATATGTAGGAGGAAGAGAGACACTTGCAAAAGTTCTGCTGAGGTTGGTGAATTCTGTGTGTACTTTAAGGTTCTATGAGAGATCAGTGAAGACTGGGTCTGCTTTCAAATTCCTTTTGATTGCATGATTGTGTTCCTTTGATGGCAACAATATGCTAAGACTAGGCTCTGAAGAGCTCTTGATTTATTCAGGTTATAGTGGTACAACATTCATAGCAGGTGTTCCCAGCACTGAGTTCACAGGAGAACTTCAGGTTGTTTATAAAGCCTCATACCTCCATGCAGGTTTTATATATATGTGTACATGTCTTTTTATTTTTTCATTAGTATGCAAAGTAACGGGTTTAATTGTGGCCTTTTCACACATATATGCCGTTTTACTCTGTTCTTGCTCATCGCCTGCCCAGCTAGCCTACCTCATTCCTCTCATCTTCCTCTTGTTATTCCCGTAATCCCAAGTGGGCTTCATTCTGGTACCATGTCACATGTACTCCAGTATCCTTTTCTTTTCCCTTGCCTCTGACCTAAGACCTAAGATCACTTCCTCTTCTTTCATGATTTTCTTTCTAATCCTCCACCCTGTTTCCTTCCACCTCACGACATATTGAAATCTAGAGTCCAGACATGAAAGAAAATATGGTGTTTGTCTTTCTGACTCTGGCTTAGTTTGCTTAACTTGGTGTTAGCCAGTTGCCTCCATTTCCCCACAAATGTAATAATTTTATTTTTCTTTATGACAATAAAATTCCATTTTGCATATGTACTAAATTTTCTTTATTCATTGAGTTGTTGATAGACATTTACACTATTTTATTTTTTTTAGCTATTGGGAATAGTGCAGCAGTAAGCATGCTTGGCTAAGTATTTCCGTAGCACACTGTCTGAGACCCCTTCAGGTATACATCCAGGAGTGGGATAGCTGGGTCTTATCGTGCTTCTTTTTGGGAGGAACTTCCATGTTTGCTTCCACAGTGGCTGCATCAGTTTTCATTCCTACTCCTCAGGTATATAATGGTTCCACTTCTACAACACCTTCTCCAGCTGTCACTTGTTTCCTTGGTAATAGTCATTCTGACTTGGGTGAGATGCTATCTCAAAGCTTAATTTGCATTTTCCAGAAGGCTAAGGATGTTGAACACTTTTCCAAATATTAATTGGCCATCTGCATTTCCTCTTTTGAGAACTGTCTCTTCAGTTAGTTTGCTCATTTGTTGATTAGTGTTTAATTTTTGAGGTTCTTTAATGATTCTGTTTATTAATCCATTGCCAGATGTATAGACAGCAAAGATTTTTTTCCCCTCAGTTTGTATGTTGTCTTTTCACTCTGGGGATTATTTCCTTTACTGTACAGAAGAGACACAACCTCTGAGTAAGAGATTAAGCGAAAAAGGATAACTATACTGATACCTAATTTTATTGTGCATGCTTAACAGGCTAGTCCAAATTCATTTATCTTGCCAAAGATGCTAATGTGTTCTAAAATTCCTCTCCTGATTGCTTTAGTGTTTGATAATTTAAAAAATAAAGCAACTCATGAATGTTCAAAGTAAAATGGCAGAAAAAGCCACTAACAGTTTTTGAAATCAAAGAAGGATGCGATGCGAAAAATTAAAGTTAAGCCTCAACATGAACCAATCATCAGCCATAGCTTGAGACAGACACCAAAAGGCACTAAAACAAAAGAAAGCACAACAAATGACAGCAAGAAAGGTGTGGTCACCACTACCCTAAGTGTCTCACATCAAGTTACTTGGAAAGACATTTTCAGTGATTGTTTTTCTGTTGAAAGTGTTAAAATAGTCAACTTGTTACAGTATCTTTAATGCAATGCTTCATGGAATAAACACCAAATTATATTAACTGGATAAACATTTAAATTATGGAGGGGAAATTGACGGAAAATGTAAGAACTGAGAACTGTTTAAAAAAATCTGCCACCACTCTACTGTTTGTTTTAAGCCCAAACCCATCAACTGAGGGATTTTCTCCAAACCCCAAATGAGAGGCACAGAAGCAATTCCCAAGTTGTTAAACACATTTTTTTTTCTTCATTTGCAGCACCCGCAAAAATGCACCACTATGTTGTTTAAGAGAAAAATTTAATTTAGAGCCTTAGAAGCCTTCGGCAAATATTAGTCCCCATGGTTTCATGAACAGAGCACTAGTCATGTTTTAAGTATTCTTTATGGAATAAACGAGTGAACACTCCCCATCACCTTGCCACTGTGGCATACTGGAGATGGCCTGGGACATGGGGGTCGTGGGAGGCAGCAGGAAAATGAGACACTGTCCTCCCCTACACACAAATACTCCCCTATTTCTTTAAGAGAGTAGATGGAGTCTTAGAGGACTGGTGCTTTCCCCAAAGATGTTATGTGGGGAAAAGACAGCACTTCATAAAGGGATCTGCTAAGGGGGGCAAAAGAGAGGAGCATGCAATTGACAGAAATGAAGCCCTTTTCACTGATGTGCACATCTTCATCTCTGGAACCTGTAAATACATACATACATATATATGTATATATATGTATGTGTGTGTATGTATATATGTATATGTATATATATATATATATATATATATCCTAGAAAGGAAGACCTCGAGATCATGCAAGATTGTCCAGGTAAGATCAATGTACTCAGCAACCTCTTTAAAGGAAGAGCAAGGATGATGAAACAGTCAGAGTGCTGCAATGTGAAGACTTGAACTGTTGCTTCTGCCTCTGATGATGGAGGAAGGGATCCAAGTCAAAGGACACCATAGCTTCTATGAGACAGACATGGATGACCTCCTGAAGACTCTGGAACACTGATTTGATCATAGTGAGGGCATCTCTGATTTACAGGACTGTAAGTTAATGCATTTGTATTGTTTTTACACACAGAGCTTCTGGTAATTACTTATAGTAGCAGTAGGAGCAGAATGAGTGATGAAGAGGCAGATGGATGGGCTTTGCCATTTTAGTCACTGGAAATTAAGGAAGTTATTTTTCCCTCTGAGGCTTTGTGGTTTTCATCACTATAGTGGGTTAATACTAGCAAACTCAGGATTTTTTTTAAAGTACAACATATGTATATGATTTATTTGGGGTTCACCAGTGGATATTTTAAAAAATTTCATATATGTATCCATATATGTACATATATGTGTAAAGCATTTTTTAAGATCTGTGTGGTAGTGTGGATATAGTTTATGTAATGTCTTCCAAATGTTCATGTGTTGCTGTGGGACTTTAAGTGGAGTTCAGTGGGAGTTGGCTGTGTTGTTGGGGATACTGCTCCTGGAAGGGATTAAAATAGTTATCAGACTCCAAGTTGCTTCTTCTAAGAGTGGGTTTTCATAACAGAGCTTCTCGGACTCTGACTCTGGCTTTGTGTACCATCATGTGATCGCCCTCACAGTCATGTCTACTCCTGCTTTTGTGACGCACTATAAAGTGATTTAGCTAGCAGGGCCCTCACTGGTGCTAGGGCCATGCAGTTTGGACTTTTAGCTTTCAATACTGTGAACTAATGTGTTTCTTCTTTATAATTTACCTAACATCAAATATTTCATTATAGTATAGGAAATAGACTAATATAAACAGTTTTAAGTCAGTGGTCTACCTGTCACAATTGATAAATCTAAATTGTGATATGGTACAGCATATCACCCTGTGATGGCTATCATCATTGTCTGGAGTTAGAATCCCCTAGATGCCCCTCTGAGTGCTTCTGTGAGGTGTTACCAGAGAGGTTTAACTGAGCAGGGAAGACTACCCTAAATTCTCTTAGAATTATCCCATGGGCTGAGCTCCTAGACTGAACAAAAGAGGAAGTAAAACTACACTGAGAACTGGTGTTCACCTCTCTCTGCTTCCTGACTACAGAAACATTTTCTATTAGTTGCCTCACACTCCTGCAGTCATGCTTTCCATGCTATGATGTACTGCAGACCCTCAAACAAGGAAAAAACGAAATCCCTTTTCTTTCTGTAAGTTGATTTTATCTTGGTATTTTGTCACAGTATTAAGAAAAAAACTAAAACACCCCAAGTCCATAGTTTACATTAGGGTTCATTTGGGGTATTATATATGCTATGGATTGTGACAAATGTATGATGTCACTTATTTACATTATAAAATCAGAGTATTTGTAGTGCCCCCAAAACTTTGCTCATCTAACCATTATTCCCTCCTTCATAATTCTATCAAGCTTTCTAAGAAACAACTAACCTGCCTGTCTATGTCTATACAACTTGGCATCCTCACTAGTAATGAGTGAGAGTTACTGTTGGTCTGCATCTCACTAACATTTGATATTATCAGGGTTCTGGATTTTGGTTATTCTGGTTGTGTAATGGCATTTCATTGTCATTCATAAGTCTACTTCAATTATCTACATCAGGTGAGCTCACATCTTTGAGTTGTCCTCTCAAGGCCTGGAGCACAGATGCTCACCATTAATACTGCCTTTCCCCTCCACCCTCCTCCAGCACTTGGTGCTAAGATATAGTGCAAGTGCTACAAAAGAAGACGAAAAGAAGAAAAAAGTTAATGGAGAGCAAGTGTTGATTTTTCAGGGTCTAAGACAGGGAAACTGTGTTACCTTCCACTGTTTGGGGGTGGAGACTCTAGCTCTGTATTCTACAGAGACTTTCACAATATGAAAGTGTGTAGGGCCCTGTAATTTGTTTATAAGAGAAAAAGAAGAAAAGGCATGAGGCAGAGTATATGGAACAGAAGGAACAGAATAGGGAGATGAGGACAAGGAAAGGAGGAAGGAGTGGGGCTGATGCTAGAAGATGTGGGCGGGATTTCCTCTTCAACCGCACTGCACCTCTACTCAGAATGGGGGGGAAATTAACTTTAGCAGGTTTTTCCTCTTTTTATTAGATATCTCTTTATCTTATTCTTCTCATGATTTTGTTACTATATTAAATCCAATTTCACACAAATATACACAGATTGACTGAAAAAGGTCCCATGTATTGTTAGGGCAAGGATTAAGGCATACACATTTCTGTCAAGTTCCAAAGGTTGAGATGGACCCTTGGAAAGCATTGGAGAAGTGCTCTTGTAAGGAGAGGAGCTGAAAGCAATGCAATCTCTTAAAATCTCTTGACCTTTCATTGGCTATTCCTTTTCCTAGGATGATATGATATACATATATATTGTGTGTAGGTAATAGATCTACCATAAATAACAATACAATATGAGGCTTTGTAGAATGATGTTAAAGATCCTAGGGAAGTATTTGAATAATGGAAAATGCAGAGTTTTATGTCCCAATGATAGATAATTTGTCCCCTTTCAGGCTTTGTAGCCATTGTAGATTTTATGTCTACAGAGTTATAAATGTGGTGGAGTAAATTTCAACATCCAAATTGCAATAGAAATTATTGCTAGGGTTTAGATGTACATTGTGTTCATAACAATATTTTTATTAAATTGTGTGCTATTGCACAACTTTGAGTAGATTTATTTTATGGTTAGGACAAGACTATTTTTATAATACATCAAATTTTAAGAAATAAGTAGATTTAAAAACCAATTTTTAGTGTATTAGCAAATTATCTATGAGAATAGCATAAAAAGAAACACCAAATCCCACTGTTCTCTTAAAGGAGTTTGTACAGTTTGTCAAGTGACTTAGGGTGCAATGTACCCAGCTTCAAATTAGAACAAGATTATTTCCCTGGCTTCTTTTTCAAGCCAACCTAAAATTGAGTTAAATATCATTTAAAAACATTAGCCATTGAGATCTTTCAATGCTTTTAAAAGGAAAAAGCAATGTCTTCTAAAGTGACTCTGACATGTTTAAGTAAATATTTTCCCCAAAGATTCACTGTATGATTTAACTTGAGACGATATGGGTAAACACAGACCTATGGCAATATTTTAGGAAGTAATTTACTATTTCCTCTAATTTGGAAAGCCCGTTAAAACATATGAAATCTGCTGTCACTTCCAACAGCAGCTCTTTTACTACAGGCTTCACAGCTTGAATAACCAATAGTACTCCTGAATCTGTTAATCAGCAGGCTCACAAATCATCATCTCTGTATCTTTTCATCCTGTCTCCGTCTGACCTTTGCTCCATTGACCTCCCCCAAATGACTTCACAATGAGTTTACAGACCAAAAGATATTTTTCATGAACACTGTTTCACCTTTAGTAAGAGTTATTTTTTTAAGTCAAGATTTACTTAGTTTAAAGAGCATAAAGGTTGACATCGTAGAGTGAGCAGAAGGTTTATCCTACTCTGGAAAGTAGCCCAACTAGCTGTTCTAGTCAGTTACTCATAGAAGAGCTTTACTATCAGCTGTCAAAAACAAAATGGACAGTTATTAAAAAAGAAACCCATGGTAGCAAAATACACTTACAATCTTGAAATTTTGTAAAAATCTGAGAGGTTATAGTGGTTACTGTATAACCACAGTACTGATTTGGAAAATCCCCAGAGAAACAGCTGTATTTTTATATATAACCCATCCTGTTTGCATAAGCAATCCCAGAATTTAAGGGTGTGACTTTAAATGCTAGAATTTGGACATAACTGATAAAAAGTTACAGCAATATCTCACTGAGAAATAGTGGGACAATGACACTTGCAGAAGTTACACCTGTGCCAGACAAATTCATATTCACCTCCAAGATCCAATCATTCATTTCTTCTGCTAGAGAACGGAGAAGACTAAACAGTGAGGTCACTTCTGCAGGCCTCCTCAGCTGCTACGCTCCCACCACTAGATTCCTCATTACCTGTGAATATCTCCATTTCTGGCATTTGGTAGCAGCTGGTGGAGGCAGACCTGGAAGAATGTTTTCCAGTTGCTGGAAGATTAATTCCTGTACATCCTCTTCACTGTGCTCCAAGTATGTAACTCCAAACGGGACAGTGGTATGAATCACCAGGGAAGGCCCAAATTCTGATGACTCTGTAGTATAAGAGGAACAGAAGGATGTATCTTATTGCAGGAAACCTGGAAGCACAGTTCCGAGTTTCGATTTGAAGTTAAATATTGATCATAATAATCAGGAAATAGATAGAAAAAATAGATTACAATCTCTGCAGCTTTAGCTTTCTTGAAGAGGAAGATGGATTCAAGGTGTGCTTTAGAGAACTAGTTGTCAGGGCTTGCTAAAGAACCAGAAGGAAGGGTAAAAATAAATCATCACTAAATTGTAAGTTCTTTAGGGCAGAGTCCATTTTGTACATATTAGATAATCTTGAATTCTGAGAACAAAGTACATGTTCAGTACATATTTATTATTGGCAGAACACATAATAGTTTACTAAAATTATAAGAAGCCTGGGGGCTGGAGAGATGGCTCAGTGGTTAAGGACATGGTTTATTCTCAGAGGACCTGGATGTAGTTCCCAGCACCCACACGGCAGCTAACAACTGTCTGTAACTGCAGTTCCAAGGAATCCGACACCCTCTTCTGACCTCTGCTGGCATTGCATGACACGGAAGCACTTAAGATACATGCAGGCATTACACTTTTTTTTAACTGAACTTTTTTTTAAATTGTATTTTCCAGAATACAAATAACTTGAATCTTTCTCCTGGTAGAATATAAGGCAACTAATAAAGCTTGACTTTAAAAGCATTTCAGGCAACTAAAGAATTAGAAAACAATATTGGAAAGAATGTTAACATGAGTTTTTGTTTAAAAATTGAAGAGAAAGCTAGGTAAAACAATAAAAGATTTGAAATCTTCCTTTCTTAGGTTGCTTTGTTAAGGTATTTTATCACAGAAACAGTAAAGGTAACTAAGACAGCAGGTGTCATTTATGTATCATTTAATAAATTCAGGATGATTAGTTACAGTGGAGGACTGGCTATGCCATCCCACCTTTATGTGGGATCTAATCTGTCTAGAGACAGAGAAAGTCACCTCAGCGGTGAAACAAGAGAATTGGAGCTCTGTTTGTCATAAGTGACAGGCTTCTATGGGTCATGGATGCTGGATATCATGCTGAGAATCAAGAGGTTGCATTAACTCATCCGTTTGCCCTAGTTGGTAAGACCAGTGATAGTGCATGCCAAGTCCTCTCATTTAGATTAGCCACCTTCTCCAGGAGAGCAATAAAAATAAAATTAAGGCTAATTAAAATGATTCTTACATAATAATGAGAGAACACTGTATTACCTTTTTTTTCTCGGTATTGAGCAGATATTGAGAATTTATATTAAAAACACACTAAAGTAAAACAATTTAAGGAAAAGTGACTCCAAACCCCAAATTAAAAGGCATTTTTAGATGTTAAAGTCCAAAACTATAAGGGTAAAGTAGAGTTTAAACAGAACCAAGATTTGGAAATAGAAAATTACATAAAGCTACAAATAGGTCAATGGGATTCAGATTTTAGATTTCGTAGGATCATTACTCTTTAGTCACTGGGAAGTTGATGCTATCGGGTTTTTTTTTTCTTTTTCTTCATTCAGTTTGACAAGAATGCTACTGCACACATTTTGAATGTAAAGTTCAAACTAAGTAGACTATCGTTTTATTTCCTGAAGTGATCAATGAGCTAGTCAGAAGATACATTTTGAGCCCCCTGTACCTTAATGGGTTTCTGAAGAACTTAGCCTCTTACGCCTCATTTTCTTCCACCAAATAAAAACGTGATTGTATTAAATCTCATATAACTTTTTTTGAAAGTTGCATCCTCTAGTATTATAAACGTAGGATGGTACTCTACCATACCTCTATGAATGTAAAGGTCTTGTACCTGCTTTACAATATGCAGTAGTGACTATGGTTTATCAGAGCTGTTTTTAATGATGTTACTAGAATGCTTTCTTTCCAAATGAAGACTGAGAAACAAAGGCTGACTCTTGGTGAGCCCAGTGAATGGATCCACACTGAAGGACTTTGGGGGACACAATCATACTCTATAAGAGTTCATTAAATTGGGCACAGGCAATGGGAAGAGGTAGGGAAGGGAAGCAAATCAAAATGCCATCAAATTATACTGTATGAAAATTACAAAAATTCAATGAAAAACAATAGCAACAACAAAAATGATGCCGAGTACTACAACACTAACAGAAGGAAAAAACAAAGAGATTATATTATTTACCTTAAAATGCTCTTACAAGGACTGAATGTAAGGCATTCCTAGATATTATTCTTGTTTTGACCTCTATGTCATGATAATAACAGCTTCAGATTGAATGATGAGGTTGATGTTCCCTTATTTTTTTTTCAATGTGGATTGAATGCAGGACGTTTAGCAAGCTAGCAAACACACTACCACTGAGGTACATTTCAGCCTTACAAAGTATTATGAATATTGTGATGATTATTATATCAACACCCCAGGGACAAAGATACTGGAGACTGAATCCAGGACTTGAGCATGCTAGGTAAGTGCTGTCCTTCTGAGCTACATACACAGAAAACATAGAAATTAATTTTTTGTGTGTGATAAAATACAAAACTTGTTCAGACTCTTACTTAGAAAAATGATCAATGATGATATAAAGGACTTAAGCAGGTGAAGGAAATCAATTGAAGACACAGGTAACAAAGCAAATTAGGTGAGAAATCATAAAAAAATAAAGGGAAAATTCAAGAAGGAAATTGAGGCTATGATGAAAACAACTAAATACAAATGAAAACACAGTTGAAAGGAGAAGACGAAACAGAATAAAGCACATCAGGAATGAAAGACAACATCAAGGTAATATTATGTTCAGATCTCAAGAAAGAAAAAATATGGGCTGGACAGGTGTCTCAGAAGTTAAAAGTACTGGATGCTCTTCCAGAAGACCCAGGTTCAGTTCCAGGCACCCACAGAGTGGCTAACAACTGTCCATAATGCCAGTTCCAGAGGATCTGACTCCTTCTTCTGGCCTCCATGGGCACTGTACAGCACAGGTGCACTTTCATACATGTAGACAACATACACACAAATCCCAGCAAGAAATAAACATAAATAAATGATCATGATTATTATTTCCAAGAACTCTGGGATATGGTGGAAACCAGACTTAAGGGTCCACAGGGTAGACCACATGGAGGTACATACCTTTAATCTCAGCCAGACATCAACCTTGGGCCTCCACCTGTGCACCATACATACATGTATGCCCACACACATGTGAGCACCATAACCACATGCATACACACTACAAAGGAAAAGAAGAAAAATCAGAGTGATGTCAAATAAATAATTCAAAGATGGACCTCAAGTCTTGGAAAAACAAGAACAGGCCAAACACAGAAACAGCAGATGGAAAGACAGATTTAATGAAATAAGCTAGCAAATCAATGCATAGAACCAATGAGACAGAGCGTCAGATCTTTGAAAAAATAAACAATTTGGCAAACCCATGGCTAAGCTAACTAAAAGGAAGAGAAGAGACAATGTAACACAATCAGAAACGAAAATGGTGATGCTGCAATGCATTCCCATGTAGAGGATCATCCGAGAATATCTTGAAAACTCACATTTCAAAGAAGCAGACTATCTAGAAGAAAAGGGTAGATTTCTTTGACCTATCAAAATTCAATGGAGAGAATACAAACAAATGGATTTATTCCACGTAATGAGAGTGAAGCAGTAATAGAGTCTCCCAAGAAAGGACAGCCTAGGACCAGATGGATTAATCGCTGACATCTACCAAAGCTTTGAAGGGTTAGTACCAGTGCTTCTCAAATGAGTTCATAAAACAGTAAGCAAGGTGCATTAATCAACCCAGTCTACAAAGCTAATGTGACTGTGATACTAAAACTAATCAGGACACAACAGCAAAAACTGTAGAACAATTTCCCTGATGAACTGTAAAAATTCTCAATAATACTGTGTACTGAACTCTAGAACATACTGAAAAGATCATATTCCCAGACCAAGTTAGTTTCATTGCAAGGGGACATTCTGATTCAATCTACCACAATCTTGTTTTGATTTCATTTTAATATTTTCTATTTTTAACTCTGTGCTCAATTCTGCATAACTTTTTAAAAATTTATACATCAGTTTACCATTTTCCCTACATCTATGTTTATTCTCAGGTTTAATTTGTCTTCTGAATTTCAAACTTAAATAATTTTCATTTGCAGCAGTTTATTCAGGTCCTTTGAAAATCTGCATGCTCAAATTGATGGTCTCTTTCTCCTTAGTCATACCTAATCAGTACTCTTTCATGTCTTTAAACATATTCAGTAGCGTTATTTTATATCATATGATATAAAATCAGACTCTATAAAGTAGGTTATGGCTCTTGTTATTCTGGATGACTACTGATAAAGGAGATGTATGTCCTTTTGTGATGGGTCTACATATCTACTCCCATACTTATATGTTACACACCTGCACACATATGTGCATACCATACACTCACACGCATTTTGGGGAGCTGTGGGTAGGGGAAAGACTTCCAGGCTCCTAGGAATTTTATCTTAAAATTTCTTTGAGGCCTGAGTTTAAAGTATTTCTTTAGAGATTTGCTTTTGTTTGTGCTAGATACTTTTGGGCAATATTGCCCATGCCCACTTTGGCTACATTTATACAATATGCTGGCAGAATGATTTCTGGCACCAAATCTGCTTCAGGGTAGATTTGTGGTTTTGGCACCTCAGTGGAGATATGTTCTTTTTTTCCTTCTTGTGTTTTTCCATTCTAATTACAGGCAAGTATCTCAACTGTGTTGTTCTAACAGACAGGATATATCAGATATAAGAAACTCTTAAAGCCATAAAACTATTGAATTTATGCTAGAAGAAGTTTTTGAATCATAAAAAGGAAGGTAATTTTTCTTGAAAATACAACATCAAAGCTGATTTAACCATAAAGAAAATCAATGTCAACCAAGAAACAAAAATGAAATTGAAACATAGTCAATACATTATAAAAGAAAACACAAACTCAAAACTTCAGGACCTGGTTGTTTTACTTGTAATTTTTTCAAATTATCAAACTCCTATAATGTTGATTACAGATGTATACATCATATTTATAGATATAAATACATGTACCAAAATATGGACCATTCTTCTGTGTGATTATAGGGAAAATTCATGATGTTAACAAATCATATTTATTAAAACATAATCATTGGAGCTGGGTATGGTGTTGCATATCTTTACTGCCAACACTCAGAAGGCAGAGACAGGCAGATCTCTGTGAGATGGTGGCCAGCTGGCTGGTCTACATAGTGAGTTCCAGGCTGGGGCTACAGGGAGACCTGTCTTAACCTCCCCGACCCCCCCAAAAAGCTAGTAGGCCTAATAGCACAAGCGTATAAGTTCAGCTACTTGGGAGACTGAGGCAGAAAGACTGCAAGTTCAAGGCCAGTCTAAATGACTTAGTGAGGCCCTGTTCCAAAGAAGAAAGCAAACAGGTGCTTAGTGGTAGAGTACTGGCCCAGCCTGTGTAAGAACACCAGTGCTGAAACAATTCTATCAATAGCCATACATATTTTCCGATGATGTATTGACCATAATATACAATATTAATAGGTACAATTAAGTAAAACATGATGATATCAATATGTATTAAAGAGACGTCTATTGTCACTTAATGTAAATTTGTGAAAACTAAGAGATAACATGGAAAAAGATGGCTTTCTCAAAATGACACAGAGTATCTTTCTTAGGCTTATTTTATTGTATTTGACAATTAAATAATGTAGATTCTCATAGTAAAATTAGAAACAAAATTTCTTTGTGAAATCAATAGTATTTAGCATTATTCTGGTCTTAGCAGTAAGATTAAAAAATAGACCAGTGACATAGGGAAGGGGAAAAGTGACATACTTAAAAGTGCATTTCATAGAAAGTGATTAAATGCAAACAGCTTGGCATCCAACTGATTCTTCTATATTTTAAGAATAACTATTAAGAAAAATAATTCATTTTATAAAATTACTTGGGATGTGACAACTGAGTGTAAAGGAAAAACATAACGAGGATATATGAAAATATGAATACTTTGTGAAAAAAAACAATGAGTGGAGACTTTCATAAATTGAAATGTATCATACAGCTATAGCAATTTAAACAGCTTGGTATTATTTGATAATAATAGACAGCTAATGAGAACAGTTATCACTGAAAAAAAATCTTAGCCTGTGCTAACATGCAGCGTAGAGAACTGGAACATAAAGCAGTGGAAAAGAATGCATGTTGATATTGCCTAGAAAATTAAATATATGGAAAAATTAACTCAGATGTTCTTTTTCTACTCCTGAGCCAAATTTCTATGTCATTTCTGAGTTCTGATTCTGAAATCATATGTGGGATGCATAGTCTATGTCATATGGGATTACTGTCCCCAGACTTTTTATCATAACTTTGCATCAAAAGCTGGAATTCTTCCTCACGTGGAAATACATCAGAAACCTAAAAATCTGTTAAATTTTATTTTCGTCAGTATCAAGGGACACTGGGTGGGTTACCCAAAGGCCAGCTCTACATTTCCTCTCTGAGAGAAAAACAGAGGACTAAAGAAACTAAAGAAATTTAAGGAGTTGCAGACACAGTGTGAGCCAAGAAGAAAAAGAAATGGATGGAAATGTTTCATCATTGGTTCAAACAAATGGACACATGAGTGTTCGGTACAGTGTCTGGTGCCATAAGATACATGAGTGCTGAGGTAGAAGTTTCTATCTTAGTGGGGAAGAGACGAAGCATGTGCAACATAAGCACAGAACCTTTGAGCACTACATGGCACAGAAGTGGTGGCACATGCAAGTGAAGTTCAGGAGGAGACTCATGAGAACTTGTCTCCAGAACCACACTGCAAGCTGAGAAGCACACGGTGGTAGTTTTCCCTCTCTCTTCTCAGGGGAACTGGCTCAGCTATCTTTGTTTTCTTGCCACCAGAACTTTTCGTAACAATTTAACTCTTCTCTATGACTCAGGGACCCAGCAGTGACTGTAGCAGAGAGTGTATTAATGAACCCAACAACAACAAAAAAAACGACTTCTTCCTTCCTGATGCCAAAATAGCAGAGAAAAGTGGAGGGGAAAGAATGGGGCAGGGAAGGGAGACTATAACAGAGCTGTGCATGCTTCAAGCTTCTGAGGTCTCTCTCCCCACCCTCACCTTTGCAGCAGGGCTAAGCCAAATCAGCACATTGTAATTTGCCCTAGGCATTCGGTCTCTTGGCAGTGTGCTGTTCTTCTGTGTCTATTGCTCGTCCAAAATCAGGAAGAGAGGGACCACCTTCAAGGTTTATTTGCTTTACAAGTTCTTAAACAAATGTCAAAATTGGGCCCACTCTACCCACCTCCTGCCCTGGACAACTTCATTACCTCCAACTTCCCCTACTGCTGAGACTTCTGTAGTATTTACAGAAATCCAATACAAGCTTATGGTTTTAACTAAAGTGCACAAACGTGCAAAGTTCTCAGAATAATTACTGCTGAAATCATGGTCTGGGCCAGGCAGAGCACAAAGGTGGTTTCAGAGCTTAACCTATCCTTATTTCATTTTTTTCTACTATTGTTGAGAGGAAAATATTGCTTTCTGTTCTTCTGTAGTGCTTTTTTGGAGGTCGAATGCTGTGTGAATGGATAATGAAACCTCTAAATATCTGGTGGAAACATTTGAAGAGGATGGGATGAACAGCTTCATTTGGGAGACCAATGCAACAATTTCTCAAGAAGTGAGGAGAAAGTAATTTGGCCTGAAAAATACTCTCATAAGATAAATGAATATAGAAAGTGTGTTTTTGTTGGCAGGAAATCAGACACTAAGATTATCCGACAGGTTCTTACTTCTCTTTAAAGATAAAATACCTATTACCAAAGAAGAAATGATAGACTTGAAATGGCACTGTTAAATTACAGAAAATATAATTGAAGTTTCTTACAAAAGGTTATATCTAGAGTTTATTAGGAAACTATGATTTACCATCTAAAACTTACAGAAAATTCTGGATTGTAATTTTCTACCCTAAGATATAATACTTCATTGAGCATGAACATGTTGAGCCTTACCTTCCACCCTTTCAGGTCTGAGGGACATTAGTTGAGAGCTGGATCACTGGATGAATGATTTTCTGTGGGTCATGTTTCTGTGAGTGTATCTCCAATACAGAAAAGTTGTTTAGAGCAATATATTTTCAAAATGGTAGGGCTATTTTTGTGTGTGTGATGGGGTCTCCCTGTAGCCCCTGCTGGTCTGGAACTCGCTATAGCCTATCTCTGCTGAGATTAAAAGCATGTGTCACCACAACCATCCTCAAAATGCTAGTGTTGAGCAAAGTTAGAGTCTATAATATGATTACATATAATGAGCAAAAGAAAGGATGAAATCATCTTTATTTTTAAATTACTTTTGTCTAACTGATAAACTAGAGAAGTTATTCAAACATGGTCAAAGGGGAAAAGTGATAAATAACCTTCTGTCTCATACCTGGCAGTTCCACTGTCTAAGAATAGCTATGCTTAATGGTTTCCTAGGTGTCTCTTCAGAAATTTCCTATGCATAAACTGACTTTGTTTACTGAAAATATCTTTGAGAGCTCCTATGTTTCATGGGCATCTATCTAGTCTAATAACATTGGGATCACCAGAGTTCATTATTAAATCTTTTACAGCTGGACATTTCTTCATTTCATAGCTTGCAGCTATTTCAAACAATTCTGCAATGAACATATTTATTCCTCTGGAGCCTGAATATCTGTCCTTAGGACTCACATGTTTAATCCCCAGGGTGCTGGTATTGAGAAGTAGGGCCTTGGGAGCAGTGACAAGGCCATAGAGGCAGAGCCTCTGTGAAGAGCCTACTGCCCTCACAGAAGAGCTTGTTTTCCTCTTCCACTGCGTGAGAATGGAGAGAGAAGAGAGTCTAGAGGTTGGAGGTGTGCCCTTCCACTCAGCTTCCACTGTGCTGGTGCCTTCGTCTCAGACTTCCTAGCCTCCAGAGCACTTTGTTGTTGACTTATTGGTCAAAATGTAGGGAATAACTTAACAAGGCACACCCAGCACCTTGTACCTAAGGCTCAGGGAACACCACAGAAGAGGGGGTAGAAAGATTGTAAAAGCCAGAGGACCAGAAACCTAGCTGCCATCTAGAAGCCACTATCAAGTGTCTTTTAGACATGACAGGGAAGCTGCACCCATGGAACCTCATGTGCGGTTACCAAACAAAACCTGCACATGACATCAGCAGTCAACCTGCCAGTGTGGATGGGAAAATTTCTTAAGATCTCACTGCCTGACGAAGAGCTACGGGCAATCAATGGATGCTGAGAAAGGGAGAATTAGTTTTCTTGCAGGACTAGTATCCTGTTAAGTTGTCTAATCCCAAGTGATTATCCCTTAATTGGAGAATCAGTAGATGGACTCAATAGGTTGTGTGTGTGACAATACACACAATTAAAGAAGAAGTCATGAAATTTAGAGGGAGTGTGTGTGGAAGAATGTGGGAAGAGTTGGAGGGGAAAGAGAGAGAGAGGAGTGGAATGATTTAAATACCCATGTTTGAAACTCTCAAAACTAAAAATTTAAATTATAGAAGAATTACTTACAAGTCTGAGGGGTTTTGGTTACAGGAGCCCAAATGGACTAATTCTTCCTTGCACTTTTGTGAAACTATCTGTAAAATAAATTTCCTAGAAGTGGAAGTGCTGAGTCAAAGAGTAAGCACATTTGAAACCATTTTAGATAGCTGACTGGCCCTCCAAACTTACACTTCCCCCAATAAACACACCCACATATGTAAACATTGTGTGTTTTAGATAGCTGACCTGCCTTCCAAACTCACACTTCCCTCAATAATAAACACACACATATGTAAACATACACAGTATTATGTTTCTCCATATTCTTCCCAACACTGGTCTTTTTTGCTAAATTGCTAGGTTAAGTTATTTTATTTTTACTTTTCAGTTACTTTTGGTAGTGTTTTCACATACAAATTGAACTTGCATATTCTTTTCCCAGAGATCTTTTCCTTGTCTTTGCAAACATCAGGATTACTATGCAGATTAAATTCATGCAATGTAAGAAGTTTGGGGTTTGGCACATAGTAAGTACTCAGAAAACTTACTGATGAGACATGACTTATTTCATTTCAGAGAACTGGTGTGACTGGGGTTGTGTTGTACCTTACTTCATATTGGATACTGATGCATATACGAAGGAGCTGTCTGCATACAGTATTTATCACATTGTCTGAAACTGTCTACATGTTAGTCTTCTCTGCAGATTGACAGACAATTGAATTTATGGATCAAGTTATACTTGTTTTACATTTGGAATGTTATTGTATTTGAAATCATGATTTTATTAGGTTGTGGGCATTTCAGCTCTGCAGAATTAACACAATATGAAGCTACTCACATCTGGGGCAGATGACATCCAATTTTTCAAACAAAAATTGCAATTTTTTCTCTGGAGTTTCACATTAACTGAACTCCTATTTCTTGTCCCAAAGGAATCAATTACAACCATTTTAACCACATCTTGCAGTTTAGTTAACAAATTAACTTATCTGAGCTACAAGTCTGGTAAAATTTCAACAATTTATAGTAAAATAAAGGTGAGCCACTAGATATACTAGTTCATCAAGCAAAACTCACTTGAAAAATAGGAAGCTAGTGAATGTAGTGGTAATGCAGACTAAATTCATTTGAGATGACTTTGTCTTGGTCTTGGGCCTACAGTATAGTTTTCCCAATGATCTCTCATGGCCACCCAAAAATCTCATCATAGGTTGATTTACAGCAAAAGAAAGAAAATGACTTTACAACATAAAACTAGTCCTCCATAAAATTAGGATGATTGTTATTCAATGTTTTTTTCTTTTGAGTTTACAAAATGATATTTTACATTTCCAATGTCTACTTCTGGGTCTGGTACACTGGATAGCTTTAGTGTCAACTTGACACAGCTAGGTTGAAGGAACCTCAATTGGGGAATTTCCCCATTAGACTGGTCTGTGTCCCTGTCTTTGGGGTATTTTCTTGATTTTTGAGTGATGTGGGAGGGCCCAGCCCCACCCTTGGGCAGGTTGTTCTGTATTGTATAAGAAAACATGCTAAGCATGGGCCAGGGGGACAAGCCAGTGAGTGGTGTTCCTCATGGCCTGTGTTCCAGCTTGTGCCTCCAGGTTCCTTCCCTGAGTTCCTACCTTGGGCTCCCTAAGTGATAAGCTGTGTGTGAGATAAATAAACCCTTTCCTCCTTAGGGTGGTATTGGTCACAGTATATTGTCACAGCAATGGAGAAGCAAACTAGGACATCTGGAAAATAGTAGGGAACCAATATGAGTTGAATACTTGGATGAGCAGGTGAGTGAATGAAAGGATAGTTTTGTTCTCAGTACCTATGACAGACAAAGCAAGCTTTTCCCCAACTATTGAATAAATTGTATAGCTCAGCATCACTAGACAGAGCCAGGCGCATTTAGAATCTGCCAACACTGAATGATTGCAGCTGAACAAGTATAGCTCCAGTCTTGGCTCTGACCCTCAGAAACTTTTCCATCATTGAGCTGGAAAGATGAGCTTTTAAAAATCTAACATCATACCTACTAGTTTCTTTCTTGTCTTTGACTTGTTTATTCTATGTCAGTGAATACTAACAAATCTGTGGATGTATGCATTTGCCATTTTAAATAAAGGCTTCTAGGAAGGGAAGTTTAAAACTAATACACATGTATATTTGTAATCTTTGCTATCCAAGACTCCACATGTTTGGATATCTCGTTTAACAAGGCACACGGACATCCTCTAAACAACTCTGCATAAGATAACCATTCTGGTGGGCATTTAGTTAAATATAAACATGTTGGAAAACCCCACACGATGAAAGGAAAATAAAGTTCATATTTCCAATTTCAGAAGATGTTTTCCTGAAGCCCCCATATAAAAATGTATAAAATTATTTGGGAAATAATTTTACAGTAAATAATGAAGAACTGTTCACAGAGGAGTATGTTCCACTTTCTCTAGCCAGCTGAGAAGCTAAATGATGACATTCACTAATAATTCAACATGCCTGAATAAGAAGCACATTCTGGCTATACCTATGAGTGCTGCGCAGATGGATAGCTAAGGGTCGGGGTACAGTACCAGTGGTTAGGTTGGAATATTAGGGATAATTCCCTTTAGATGGCTGGAGAACCTGGAAGCCCTTTGAGTGGAGGACACACAAGAGCAAGGCACTGAGCAGCTTACAGATCTCCCTACCAAGCCCACCCATTTTTGGTGTTCTGGCCCAGAACACCTAATTTCTTTTCCAGATCCTTGGTCTCATAGATAAAAGAAGTTTAAAAAGTGCTCAGAAGGAAACTCAAGGACAGTTTTATCAGAGTTTGAGGAAAAAAGTTCCGGGGATCTTCAGAGAGAGTGAATGCTTAGTAGGTCAGAGAAAACAGGTTTAAAATTTTGGTCAGCATTTGAAAAGGGTGAGAGAAAATGGAAACTCAGGTCCTCTACTTTCAAAGCAAGACTTCTACTCACTGCGATATTTCCCCACCCATCTTCCTGTCTTAATGCTTTTCAAAAAGAAAATGCTTCATTGAGATAATACTGTGATTCCACAAACATTCCATAGCACAAAATTTAAAATCTATATAATCAAAAAATTTTCAGAAATAATATAATGGAAAAAGAGAATCAGGTCAAACACTGTTGAGATTTTGTTTATAAGGAATCTTAGCTTTTTAATTATTATATAGCAATATACCTTGTCAAATATATACACTTGGAGAGTAGATCCTTGTCTGCTTTATTCACTTAGAGTTCTTGAGCAATGACTGGCCTAAAGCCATAGTGCAATGAACGTTCACTGAATATATGTATGACTGATGAAATGCTTACATAAACAAATAATTTAACAGCAAAGGAACATATATTTCCTTGTTCTTATAAAGATCATTTTCCTAACAATCTGTTTATAGATTATGATATTTTTAAAAAATGACATTCTTTATTCTTTAAATTTTTATTCTTTAAAAATAACTAAAATCTTATAGACCACATAACAAAATCATGGTCATAACATGGAATTGTTTTTAAAATGATCATTTTGCTCTATTACATATTGAAGGTCTTTGTTGAAAAAGATCTGAAAGAAATGTGAGAATAAGATGCCAATAATCTAATTATAACTAATGTTTTGCCAATAAATGGTGTCTATAGTACCTTCCAATAATCAGTTGTATTTTAAGACAAGGAAATACTCTGGTGCTGTTTTGGGCATTCTTTGATAGAGATAGTTCATACTTAACCAAATATCCCTTTCTTCATGAGAATTCTCCATCGATTTAGCAGTAAGTTGTTATGTTTGAGTCAATGGACTATGAAAGGGAGAGAAACATGTTACATCTAAGCCAAGCCTGTTGAGATGGGTTGGCTTTTCTCTGTTTTTTTCTTACTTCCATTCATCATAACTTCTGGACTTATATTCCAGATGGCAGAACTACCCACTGAAATGGATTTGCTTAGCCTATACCTGTGTAAGCCTCAGAGTGTGAACTTGAAAGAGTCTGGTAGCATTAAGATTGGGGAGTATGCCTACTAATTACCCTGACTAATATTTGAAGTACAATAACTTTAAAATTATGTACTTTGGGTATGAATGGACTTCAAGGAAAGCATCTTATATACTGTATCTGAGATAACCAAATTATATATATATATATATATATAAATGTTCTTATAAATATATATATGTTCTCTCATTTTTTGACTGGATTTCGTCAATTGACCATTTGCTTACCAGCATTTTGTTGAGAACTTCCTGTATGCTCAGCATTGACTGAAAGGATACAAGGATGACTGTTCATCTACGGACCCTTAAATTTGAAGGCAAATTAGACATTAAACAAAGATCAGATAGTTATTTGTATAGCTATTGTCCTAGTTGCTTATCCTGTTGCTGTGATGAAATACGCTTCAAAAGAAGCTTAAGGGAGAAAGGAGTTACTTTGGCTCACCAGTCAAGGCACAGGCCATCATATGAGAGAAGTCAGGATGGCAGGAGCCTGGAACAGCTGGTCACATCACATTTACATCAAGAGGCAGAGAGCAATGGATACTTATGATCAGCTCCCATTTTCCTTTTATTGGGGAATTTAGCCCAGGGAATGGTGCCACACATCTTCACATTTCACATTTTAGTTAATCTAATCAAGATAATCTTTCACAGGCGTGGCCAGAGGCCCATCTCTCAGATGTCTGTAGATCTCATGAAGTTGACAATTGAGATTAGCAATCACAGTTACTGAAACTTAAAATATATGTTGTTATTTAAGAATAGAGCAGGGAAACATAATTAAATAGAGAATTCAGAAATGACCTATGATGTACTTCTATAATCCCAGTACTGAGGAGGCAGAGGGAGGAGGATTATGGCAAGTTAAAATCCACCCTAGCCTATGTAATGAGTTCCAGACCAGTCAAGACTCTACATCAACATCCTATATCAGACAAAATAAAACAAGCAAAAAGAATTTTCCTCTGTAAAAGGAACAATTCAGCTGTGGGAGTCTGTAGAGAAATGGATAAAGGTCTTGGATTGGGAAAAATTCACTCCTGGTTAAAAAAAAAAATCCCGTGAATCCCTTGTCTGTTGTCCAAGCTTCCACACCTAGCTCAGACCTAGCTCAGCTCATGCATCCCACACACCCACCAGTCTGGTGAGTTTCCACATCCCAGTATTCCCTCCCCATTGACCCATACTCCCAGGCCTATCTCAGGGTGTGTAGCCTTTCCATCAGTCAAACGTGGCCAGTTCTACAGAACATTCTTATACCCCCAAGCATATCTGAGGTTACACAGCCTGTGCATCAGCTCAGACAGACTCAGTGAAGAGATATGTTTGCATATTTTCTTGGTTGCCACCTGTCATGGCTGACTTCAGTCGTCAACTTGACACACTCAGGAGAAAGGAACATTATTTGGAAAATTCTCTCTATCAGACTGGCCTGTGGGCATCTCTGTGAAGCATTTTTTGATTGTTGAGTCATGTGGGAGGGTCTAGCTCATTGTGGTCAGTGCTACCCCTGGAAAGGTCATCCTGGGTGCTATAAGAACTCAGACTGAGCACAGGCCAAGGGAGCAAGCCGGTAAGCAGCATTTCTGGTCTGTACCTCAGTTCTTGCCTGGTCTGTGTTTTAGTTCCTGCCTCCTTCATCGTGCCCTGATGGACTGTCACTTGGAAGTGTACGATACAATGAACTCTTTCCTACACAAATTGTTTTTTGCTCATAATGCTTTATCGTAGCAAGAGAAACTAGCTGAACTGAGACCCCTTCTTTTACCCCATTTGCACATTAACAAAGGGTGGCCCAGGACTGAGCAGTAAGTAACAGTAAGCTAGGCCACAACCTGACAAAACACAACATGGAAAACCAAGACAATATGTCTGGTTCAGAGATTAGCATGCCATTACAATGTCTGCTAAGAAAGGCAACCTAAATGATTCACAGGACAATGATTTCAAAATAGCAATAATAAATATGGTCAAGGAATTCAAAGAGTATTTGAATAAAAGATTGGGTGAAGATGGAAAAAATACAAACACTTGAAAGAAATAAGTAAAATAACTCGAGATATGAAATTAGAATCCAATAACAAGATAGAATTTCTGAATAAAAACAAAACTGAAATAGAACTTCAAATGAAAAACTCAGGAAGTCAGACAAAAGACTCAGAGGAAAGCCTCACCAATAGATTAGACGAGGTGGGAAAGAGAATATCCAGAAGACAAGGTAGAGGAAAGGGGATCACGCATTCAAAGTAAATGTTAAATCTAAAATAACCCATGAAGAGAATGTGCAGAGAAACTCTAAGATACCATAAAAAGACCCAAACTCCAAATCATAGTTATAGTAGCAGAAGAAACCTAAATCAATATCACAGAAAATATTTTCAACAAAATCAGAAAAGAAAATTTCTCAAGTCTGAAAAAATGTGATACCTATCAAGGTGCAAGGAGCATACAAAAGACCAAGTAAATAGGACCAAGGAGAAACTCCTTATGTCATATAATAGTCAAAATACTAAATGTACAGAGCAAAGAAAAGACATTGAAAGCTGCAAGAGAGAATGATCAAGCTACATATAAAGGAAGGCAGGCTCATAATATTAATAGCTGATATACCTATGGAGACTATGAAATCCAGATGGGCTTAGATCAGATGTCTTACAAGTCATCGTGTTGGCTCAGAACTATATATCCATCAAAACTATTAGTTGTAATTGAAGGAGAGTGATAAAAGCAGATTTATGGAATTTATGTCCACTAAACCAGCTATATAGAGGATTTTAGAAGGAATACTTCTCTTTGAAGAGAAGATTAATCAAGAGGGCACAAGGAATAAACAGTTTTAGAACAGTTAACCAAAAGAGGTCTAACAAGACACTACTACCAGTGCCACAAAAACAAAACTACTTTGAGATTTCATCTTGTCTTGATCAGAATGGCTAAAATAAAAATAAAAAAACAATTGATGACAATTGATGGTGAAAGTGCGGGGTGTGGAAAAGGGCACATTTATTCCCTGCTGATGGGAGTGAAAACTGGTACAGTCACCCCCAAAACTAGAAATAGATCTACCATATGATCTAACCATACCACTCTTGGGAATGTGCCCAGAGTACTCTATATCCTACCACAGAGATACTTGTTCATCCATGTTCATAACTACTCTATTCACAATAGCCATGAAATGGAAACAACCTAGATGTCCATTAATTGATGAATGAATAATTAAAGTATAGTACATTTACATAATAGAATATTATTCTGGTACTAATAAAAACTGAACTATGAAATTTGCAGGTCAGTCAGGAGAACTAGAAACAATCATCCTGAGCAAGATAACTCAGACCTTACATGTTTTCTCCCATAGCTGGACACTAGCTTTGAATTCTTAGATATGCTTGTTTCAATTAGAAAATCCAGAGAGATCAAGAGACTAATAAATGGCCATGATGGGGAAGGGCGAGGCTTCCTAGGGGGACAGAATGCAGTAATATAAACACAGAAAAGGGAATCAGAGAGTAGGAAAGATTAATTGAGGTGGAGAATGTAAGGGCAGGGCAGAGGAGGGAGTACGGGAGGGATATCTATTACTAATTGATGTTTCTTAAAGTACATACATATACATTATAAAAAGAGATTAAAAGGAGTTACAGGAAGTTATTGACTTTAGGATACCAAAGTAAGGCATCCTAGAAATGGACTCACAATTTGCAAAATGTTGACCAGGTGTCCCAAAGACCCTCAAACAGTACTGGCCTTTACCCTCGCTCTTGTTATCCACCAGAATTGATGGTAAAACCCATTGCTAAAGACACTACCTACATAAGCTGTAGAACAAATAAGGAGAAATCCAGATAGTACTGACTTAAGGTTTTCATGTGTACTATCTGACTTCCACAGTACTGGAAGGTGCTAAATACTACTGGAAGAGAAAATTAATCATTATCCTTACACAGCTGTGAATCTGCATGCTTCAACAACTGGCTCAGCATATATGCCCTCTGATGCAGTAGTGACATGAATATTATGAGAGTAACCGATCACTTTATAATTGCATTTAAGATCTGCTTCATAAGATGGAGCTCATCCCTGACATTGATATCAGACTTAGGAGCCTGTGGCTAGTCAGGAGACAGGCCATAGGGGAGAGTCTAATACTCTTGTTTTGCTAAACAGATATAGAATTAAAGAGACTCTTGATGATTTATTGTCATACCTTTAGATTAATGCAGTTCTCATCTCTCACCAGAGAAGATCCCTTATGCAGCAGATGGTAATTAACACAGAAACCCACAATTGGCCAATGTGCACAGAGTAAGAGGCTGAAGACTGTTTATCCTTGAATAAGACACCTATATTAAACTTCTGCCTTCAAAGTTTCAGGGATCATGTAGAAGAGGAGATGGGAAAACTGTAAGAGCCAGGGGTGGTGGAAACAGGATTTTCCAGACAGCTGGTCAGCTAGTCGTTTGAACTCACAGCAATGTTGACATCATGGACAAGTCCCATGTAAGCTCAAGTGAGACAGAATCCTAGAATATATCTATTCTAGAAAGTGGGTAAGAAATCCCAACCCCTATCTGAGGCAACTGATGTTACTAAGAGGTGGAGAGTCAGTCTCTTTTAAGTGTGATTCTTGGTAGGTTAACCAGGCTTCAATGGATGGACCTATACCAAAGGGCATTTAGGGACACACACACACACACACACACACACACACACACACACAGAGTACATGAAATTGGGTGGGGAATAGTAAGGGGATGCAGATAGAGAAAGTGATCTAAATATGAGCAAAATATATTTAAGAAAGTCACAAAATCCCATAAAAAAGGAAAAAAAAGAAAAATGAAATTATGAAATTTACAGATAAATAAATGAAACTGGAAATAGTCATCCTAAGTGAAGTAATCTAGACCCAGAGAGACAATGTTGTATGTACTCTTTTATAAGTGGGCACTAGTTTTGACTCTTTACAGATGTGTTTTTCAATTAGAAAATCCATAGAAGTCAGGAACTTGTAACAAAGGGCTACGTGTGGGTGGTTCATGGCAGAAGAGACAGAATGCAGCGGTATAAAGGAGGAAGGGAAATAATAGAATAGAAAGGGTTAAATGGGGTGGAAAATGAAAGGGAATGGTAGAAAAGAACGTATAGAGGGATAAGAAACAGTAAAGACCTTTTGAAACAGTTACATGGGAATTGGAGAGATGGCTCAGTGGTTAAGAATGCTGACTGTTCTTGCAGAAGATCCAGATTCAATTCCCAGCACCCACATGTGGCTAACAAGCATTTATAACTCCAGTCCCAGGGGATCCAGTGTCCTCGTCTGACCTCCATGGGCATTGTACGACATGGGTGCACCTACTTAAATGCAAGCATACACTTGTACACATAAGATAAAAATAATAAATGAAATTTTTTCAAAAAAGAAAAAGTTACATGGAAACCTACTACTACAGAAGCTTCTTATAAATACATACATGTATAGTATAAAAAGACATTAAATGGAGTTATTTCATAATGAGCTGGGGGGACAGTGTCCCTACCAGACACGATAGGCGAATAAATTAAAACTGAAATGCCAGAAATGGACTCCATATTTTGGAATTGTTGATGATGGGTTCCATAGACCCTTAAACAAGACTAGTTCTGGTTATAACTATTGCTCCAGAACTTGATGATAAGACCCTATTGGTAAAGACTACATATATGAGTTGTAGAACAAAGAAGGAAAAATCAAACTGGTACTGACCTTGAAGCCTCATTTCTACTGTCTAGCTTTCATAATGCTGGAAGGTGCTATGCATGTAGCCATAAGGGAATGGTAATCATCATTCTTACCAGTGAATCTTGTGAGTTGTAAAAATGGCTGGCCAGGCAAGATATGCTCACTGGTACAATAATGGCAAGTATGTTATTGGAGTAACCTACCATATTTTGACTGTAATAAAAGTCTGCTTTACAGGCTAGATATCATTTCTATTACTGTTATTAGGGCAAGATCCTGTGGGTAGATGGGTCTACTACTGTTATTCTGCTAAATGGACATAGTATTAAACTCCCTTCAAATGTCTTATTGTTATACCCATAAATTAGTGCATTTCTCAACTCTTATTAGTGAGGTCTTTTTTTCAGCAGACTGTGATTAACACAGAGACCCATAACTGATCCAGGTGCAGAGAATAAGAGACTGGGAGTGCTGAGCCCTAAATGGGATACCTATGCCATACTTCTCCTCCCAAGGTGCAGAGATCATTGCAGAAGAGAGTGTAAAGAGTGTAAATGTCTGAGGTAGTGGATGAATTTAAGGAAACAGTGTTTTCTGGATACCAGATGGCAGTTGCACAAATGAGCCCGCAGCACTTATGAAAGAATGCACAAGACCTGTGCAAACCCAAGCAGAAAAAAAAAAAAAAACCAGTGTGGCTAAAGATTCCAGGAATCTCCAGCCCTAGTTGATGAACTACTGGCAATTACTAGCTTCTGGGAGAAGGAGAGTCAGTTTTACTTAAGGGTATGACACCTGGTAGGTTGACCAGGCTCCAGGGGATGGACCCACACCCAGTAGCATTTTCAGAACACAAATTAGACTTTATAGGCCTTTAAAGAAATAACAGAGGGCATGAAGTTTGGCATCAGGTGGTACAGGGTGAGGGTGAGGATGGGGAAGAGGGTCTGAATATAATAAAAATACAGTATATGAAATTCACAAAGAATCAATGAAAATGTTTTTTAAAGAATGCAGTGACTGGACAGCTAAGCTGGCTAAGGAGTAAGGAGTTAGCAATCTAGACATATACTAGGTGGAGGTGGGCAAACTATCATCTTTATGTCAAACATTCCCACACTTGTGTCTGTAAGTAGTTTTATTGGAGAATGATCATGTCCATATCTTCACACAACATGTGTAGCTTGAATTATATCAATAGATCTGAATAACTGCATCTTAGATTGCATGGCTCACAAAATCTAAAGTATTTATATCTGGTCTTTATGGGAAACGTTTTCTGACCCCAGTACTAGATCACTTAATCTTCTGTAGGTCATATTATGAGTCTTGAAATTTTTAATTTTACAAGCCAAGGGGAAGTATTAGGCTTCTTGTGTCGTCTTTTACTAACATGGGTAGTGTTTGCAACGAAGTTGTGTAGAGGGCAGCCCAGGTTATCATCGACAAACACTATATGTGCCTGGGAAATGACTTCTACACTGACAAGTGGGCATGCGAGATCTGCCATTATCCCCAGCAAGACTCTCCACACAAGATGGCTGTGTCACGCATCTGAGGAATGATCCAGCAAGGTCTTGTGAGAGGTGTCTTCATCAAGTTGCAGGAGGTGGAAGGAACAGAAAAGATAATTCTGTCACTGAGGTCTGAGATCAGGAGATCAGGAGATCATTGAGGTATATCCTAACACTAAGGACATGTTGATTTTGGCAGTCTCTGAAACCTGCAGCTCACTCAGCCTATCTTCTGGATGAATTCCCAAACACAATGGGGAGTCCTTTGAATCTTTTCTGCTGTTCTGTAATATTTTCAATAAACATTGGGACAGCTAAAAGTAAATAAATTAACAAAAGGGAACACATTAAAGGACTTTAAACAGGATAGTGACTGGCACACATAGACGTGAGCTTTTAGACCATTCTGGCTACAGGAAGAATGAACTGGGGAAGGTACATTTGGAGGCCAGTTGAGATAAAGCAGCAGCTTCACAGTAAAAGTGACAATTGAGAGATATGAGGTCAAAGTCTACATTGGAAGCAAAGTCAATATGGTTTAGTTATGTATTGTTCATTGAAGGGAGGAGAGGAATTAACCAAAGATGTTTCCTGGTTCGTTCCTGAAAGAGCAAGGAGATGGGGAGGCTCCATTTTGAAGAAACAGGGAAGAGTGAAAGAGAGTTAAATCCAGGCTTGTGAAGGTGGTAACTGTCAGCCAGGGGGGAAGATTAGATAGGCCTGATTGGAAAATAAAAATGCAAAACAACTTTCATAACATTTCTGATGAACATTTTCCCTGCATTAATCCTTTAAAAATTCCATAGATTCTACTCCTTTTTAAAAAGCCACATTTACTGGGACTGCATATACTTCTGGATCTAGTTTTGTCCTTTGGCTAAGACCTCCCAAGCTTTATGAAAACATCTATTTATCCTGGGACACTAGGAGATTTTCAGCCTGTTACAGCTTTTACTTGTGCTGCCAAGAAGGGGAAAAAAGCAACAAAAAACGGAAGGTTTCAATGGTCTTTTAATTGGACTTATTCAGGTCCCCAGAGCAGAGGATTTAACCTAACTCACATTTGGTTTTCAGGCTCCTGCAGGCTGTAGCTCTTCTACAATATGTAAAAAAGCCCTGGTTTTTATGATGACAGTCCACTAAAATACTCTACTTTCTCAGTACTTACCAGCAATATGCAGCCACCCCTTATTATACATTGTTATTCTGGCCTATTCAGCACTCTGCCCTATATGGAATTTTGTGTTAAGTGATGTTTTCCTGAATTGGGCAAGATTTTTCCCTTGAGGCTGCACGCTGCTTTGCCTCTAAGAACATCACTTTATCACTATAGCTGCATGGTTGAGTTCAGCCATAGATTTGTAGCTGTTTGAAAGGAGTCTGGGAAAAGCTGAACTAGATCCCTGTCTGGAGGGTCTCACTGAAGCGTGGCTTTAGTTCATTTGCTTCCTTGGAGAGAAGGTTTTGTCTTGATATTATAAAATGCTGAATTTGAAAAACTGAGACCGATCAAATAATGTTGTTTTTATTTATGATAATGTTGAAACATTCCTGCTCCCTTTGTAGAGGAAATCTACTAGGCTACTATGGACATTCTTATCTCCTTTCCTAATAAGATGAATGGGATTACCTTTCCTGTTTTATTTTGACAGAAAAAAAATTGCATCTGAGTATTTTGGCAACACTTCTTCAATCAAATCTGTTCCCGAGAAGCCACTACTCTGAATATGGAGAACAGGGGAGAAACAAACTTTTTTTTATATATAAAAATGAGAATTAGGTTCAGTGGAACTTGGCTTCCAAATGACTTTCTTGACCTTGTTAAGTGATAAATGGGGACATATCATAACAGCAATGAAGAATTCACTGGGTAGTACTTTGAACAGAAATCTATCTCAGTGAGAAAAGCTATATTGTAAGTCAAGGATGCTTCCTTCTTACAATCATGAATTTGAAATATTTTATACTGAAGAATTCCCCTAGTCCCACAGATGAGTTATAAATATTAATGGGACTTCAACTAATTCTTTTCAGATTCAATGTTTAATATTCATTTATATTGTGCAGGGAATTTGATGTCCTAAAAAGTACATGTGGATTCCTCTCATTACATAAACAAGCACATATATGAAGTCTGTAAGGGCAATCATTAAAAATACCAAGAGCTCAAACAGGATATAGAGGCACACCAAAACCTTCTCAGCTCATTTACTAACACGGAAGTCACTAGTAATAAGCCAAAGGGCTCTTTAGGCTGAATTGAATCCGTAATTTCAAAAATGACAAAAAGATGGAGTAGTGATTCTGGGCAGTTAAATATGTTAATTGATATAAAGTAGTTATGAAACTCAGTAAAATGATTTCCTGTGGTGAGAATCTGCAGTTAAACTTGGAAACTTTGCTCTTGACTTAGTCTCAGTCTTTTGAGTCGCTGACAATGGTTTTTCAGAGAGTGTATTATTCTTCTTTGATATGCTGCACTGTCATTTTTAAAACAAAAACCTTATTCAAGAAGGATCTGAGATTCCATAAACATAAAGAACTACATCTAACTTATTGTGTTCTGAATTTAACACCTTACTCAGGTCATGAGATATTGCTAATCTCCATTAATGTGTAAGAACTGTCACTTTAATAAAGATAATGTTAAGCCACACACATATTGTTGGCATTTTCTTTAGTCTCAATCTCAAAACAAATATATATATATATATATATATATGTGATAGACTGAAAACATAAAAATTTTTATATGACAAGGAAGATAATCATTTACTATGAACATTCTATATGTCAGTACAGTACTACAGGGTTTGTAAGCACTATTTCACTCAACCTGTATGACGTTTCTGAGACAATACATTTGTAATGCAGCTGTGTGAACTCAGAGTGACTAAAAAACATAGTCACAGAGCTATTGGTTGAGTCACATGAAGATACAGGCATTTCACTGCTCTTAGTCAGCAGAGACGGGAGCATACATGGTTCAACCCAGTTCCAAAGCACTGCATTACAGTTTGAGGGCAGGATTGTGTGATTCCAAAGTCCATGGCACAATGCTGGATAATACTGGTATTTGACCATTCATGAATTATACAATAAAGAATTCATCATATACCAACCTTGGATTAAACATGAGCTCACTTATGAAAGATTCCTATTCAAGATATCATTTTAATATTATTTTGATATAAAAACAGATAACTGCTAAAGTGAAGCCTTTATCAGGCTTATCACATATTTTCCAAGTTAAATGTCTCAGCTGGAGCAGTTGTTCTTCAGTCATGTATTAAAAAGAAATGCCTTTCACAAAGAGAACAGCAGGATTCTTTGAAGTGTAACCTTGGAAATTAAAGTCTGCATTACAGAGCATCATTCAAAGCAGATGTATATTCTCCAGAGGCTATGGTAGAATGGCTACCGAGAATACTTGTACCTCTTTGAGAAAAAGCTTTAATAAAACTTCCAGATCTTACTGATAGTACCTTATAGTCAAGTATTCCAATATTCTAGTCATGGCACTGAGTATCTAAAAGGAGTCTTTTGCTTATTCTAATTGCCAAGAACTTGTATATATTCTTCAATGGCTTTCAGATCCAGCAATTAATGGAAAGCTCGTTCATTTTATGATAAGGGTAAGAGTAACAGGTTCCCTACATTGCCTTAGGGATAAACAATTCAGTGCCTACCCATTACTTCTTCTTGCCCATTAAATGGATGCCTAGTGCTAAATTACTAATTTTCAAGTATTATTTCAGGGCCAGGGAAGGGCATATTAGACTTACATAAAGATGATTGTCTCTGCAAGTATTTGTTAAGCATTGGATACACACTCATATTACACCATAATGTTAACGTCTAACCTCTTACTTTCAATCTTACAAAGGATCAGTTGATATATAGGATGTATGATGAGTGATGGCTTGTATTTCCACGAGAGGAGTGAGCTTCTAATCTGAATGAGGGCGGCATGCTCTGCACTCAAGGCACACCCATTCTTTAGCTCATGGGACATTTAGATTGATCTGAGGAGGAATTCTTAACAGTCAGAAAAGGGGTGATTTTTTTTCTGAAGGGGTGCTAGGTAAAAGAACGATTCTATTTCTTCTGGATAGTGTTGTCATGATCTCAGACAAGGACGGACCACAAAGAAAGACTTGTCAAGCTCGCAATCCAGCTCACGCCTTTGCTGTCTCCCAGGGCCTGAGGCTCACAAGCTGTCCGAGTACAATTTTACAATACTGTTCTCAACGTGCAAAGGTTTGAGATGTCTCCAGAATGATGAAAACCAGGCACTTGTCTGGGAAGCTGAGCAGTACACATTATTTTGAGCCCTGGCTTACAACTCAGAGTGCTGACAACCTCATGTCAGACTGCAATAAGGACTTGAAGATCTTTCAGAACAGCTCGATCTCATGGACATAGCCTTTATTCAGTTTCTATCTCTTTTAACATGGTTGCAGGTATTATGGAGATGACAATTTGAGCCTTCTATATTTGAAGTCCAGAAGATGATTTCTGTCTTAATGCAAAATCAGATTCTTACCCAGCCGTGAAGATTGCTGGTTAATAATATTAAAAGATTATTTTTTTTTCAGATGACACAAAATTGTACAAAGGATCTTACTTAAAGAAACTACAAAGGTCCTACATAATTGCATCCAGTACATTGCAAAAAGTGCCTGGGTTATCTTAATTCACATACTACCTCTCCTGCCAGTAAAAAAGAAGCATTGATGTGAAGCAGTTGCTCCTGCTAAGACCATGTTGAGATGGTAGAAGGTGTGGGCAAATTGCAGAGTGAGTTCTATAGTTTTAAAACTTGCATGTTCTAGAGTCCCTTTCCTTCATTTCTCACTTGAATTATTCAGTTCATGATGACAAAAGATTTTAAGTATTAATTTAAAATCTCATAATATCAGAAGGCAACATGACCAATCTCAGTTCTGACTTCAGGTCTGAGTTAACACTCTGTAGTGTATAGATCAGTGCATTACTTTACCTACTAGAAACCTCAGCGGACTGCACACAAGTGGTCCAGTAGAGCCTCATGTACCTTTTACCTTCAGAATTTTCCATTTGAACAAAATTTGTGAAACTCAGTTAGGGACTTGGAATCTTCAGTTCTTAGTACAAGGACTGATACAAAGTCAAAACAAATCTGGATATATATGTCCAACTGAATAATCTGAGAATGGAAAACATACAAATTAAGTATTTGGAAAGAAACAGTCACAGGATGTCTCTCTCTCTCTCTCTCTCTCTCTCTCTCTCTCTCTCTCTCTCTCTCCAGTGTATGTCTCAGGATATATACATACTCACCTCCCCATTGATATACCCTTTAATATACCCTTTATTTTTAGTCTATTTTTGATGTATGTGTTTAGCTGATTTTCCATTTTCTTTCCATCCCTGGTATCAACTTTTTTTATATGTATCTTTTTAATTGAGTTTTTGTGCATTTCATATAATTCATCTTAATAGAATTTAGACCCCCTTCCCCTCCTGGCCCCCCATCAGATATCAAATATTCTTTCATGTATGTTAAGTCCTATTTGGTCAAGCATTTGTATCCAGATGTCCCTCAGTGCAAGTTCATCCACTGAGTCAATCAGCCTATCCAGAGTCCCCTTTACTAAACCTCACCTACCCATGGGGTCAGGGACCATTGCAGAAGAAGGGGAGGGAAGATTGTAACAGCTAGGTTTGTTTCCTGAACAACAGGCTTTTGGAACTTGCAACAATGGTGAGCGCAAACACAAGACCCATGCCGACTCAATCGGACAGAAACCCAGCATAAAATGGGACAAATGGGCAGTGGGCCCCAAACCTAGCCAAGGAATTATCAGCAGATGATTACTGTAGGGTGAGGGAGAGTAGATCTTTTCATACTGAGATAAGTTGCTTGGCAAGTGGGTGGACAAATGGTGTCTTAGATGTAAATCTTTCCTGCTGAGGACAGATTAAAAGGGAAATAAAGGCTAAAAGTGGTCTGTTGATTGATTTTACTTTGTATGCAGATGTTATCCTTAAAAAAAAAAACGGGTTGACTCTATCAAACTTCTGTCTTCCAAGGCTCAGGGATCACTGTGCAAGAAGAGTCTGGGAAAGACTGTAAGAAGTAGAGGTGGTGGATGATCACCAGAAAAGAGTTTTCCAGATAGCTGGTCAGTTATTCATATGAACTCACAGCAATGGTGACAGCATGCACAAGTCTCATGTGAGCTCAAACCAGATAAAATCCCAGCATAGACATAGGGAAATGGACAAGAAACCCCAACTCCACCTGAGGAACAACTGACAATCAGAAGCTTCTGGGAAGGGGAGATTCAGTCTCATTTAAGGGTGAGATCCTTAGCAAGTTGACCAGGCTCCAGCAGATGATCCCACACTAAAGAACATTTGGGGGAACACAAATTCGACACTGTAGGTCTTTATATATTTATATATATATAATATTTATATTCTAGTATATATATTAGAGAACAGAAATTTATTGTGTGGTTAGTAAGTCAGGGTACAGATAGGACAGATAGGGAAGTGGATCTAAATATGATCAAAACATGCATGAAATTGACAATACAAATTAATAAAAAATTTTAAGAATAAAAAGCAAAAAAGTTGTAAATAAGGAGTTATTTCATTCTGTAATGAAAGACTATTTTTGTTTTTAAACTTGGGACATGCATGAAATAAGACTATTTTACAACTTAGAAACATAAATATTTATATACACATATAGATAACATGATGTTTATATAAGTACATACATTTGTTATATATGAATATGTACATAGATTTACACATACTCAAATATGTGACTTTTTTCTTCTTAAGACATTATCCCAATATTTAATATTGTAATCACTATATTCTATGACATAATTGTAATAATGAGATGGATTTGCAATTAGTATTTGACTGCTGTTTACTAACTTGTCTTAACTAATTTATATGGGAAGCATCAGTTATATAATGAGTTCAAAACTGATATTTATATCATGCTTTGCAACTGCCTGTTATTTTAGCATGGTAATTGGTATTTTTCTCTGAGAATTCTGAATTTTAAAAACAAAAGCCTGAACTGGAAATCTGGCGGGTCTTTGTGATTACAGTTATTTACCTTTCTTTCCCATCTTTTCCTTTTTTCTTTATTATTTTTTGTTCTATTTATAAAATTTTACTTTTCTAGATTGCATTTTCTGAAGATTTAAAGAATTCCCTACCATTTAAAGCTCAAAGCACACCATTTTGTTCCTTCATTTCACTTGAGTATCAGCTGAGTTAGAATAAACACAAGCACTTCCTTAGCTGATCACATGGTAACTGCATTTAAGGTCCCAGACCCATCCTAATTGTTTATTAGTTTGTATATTATGCTCTTATCATTTATGGCATAAAAAGTTGATGTAAACATTCCATGAAGAATATTTCTGTATTCTTTAGGTAACAGTCATTAAAATGTTTGTTGTTCAATGATCCTAACAATAAAGTTCTTGCAAAGATAAGTTCTATGTGATAAAAAGTTTTAAAAATTGTTTGTCTTCTTTTTGAATGAGTTATATTTGTTTCTTTGATCAGATACTGAAAAATATGTCACTGGCCATCACATTTCTAGAGTTGCAGATTGCATTAATTTCTTCAGATAGGTACCTACTGGAGATTTTATTGATCATCAACAATCTTCTAGATATGGACAGAAAAGCATGTTAGAATTAATCAACTATTTTCCAGGTCTTAAATATGTTTTTATTTTTTTAAGCTGCCCAGAATCCTATCTGTCCTAGTAACAGAGAACAGAATTCACCTAAATTAGTTTTATATTTATGCCCTTTACTTTGGAGACTATGACACTGAAGCTGAAGATTAGAATTATTAAATACACTAGTAGGTAGCATAGACAATGGCTTATTATTTGCTAAATGCTGTGAGAGGCACTATGTATTCAAACTGTTTATTCATCAACAATTCTTTGGGAATATTATTATTTCATCATAGAAAAGAAGACACGGAGAGGGTAGGTAATTTATTGTCACACAACTTGTAAATTGTGGAACTATTTGAACTAGCTGAATATGGGAAATGGAACTCCTGATTAGTCTGACACCAAATTTAAGATCTTTGAGGGTCCATGTGGCACGGTTCCCGTCTTCTGTGCATGAAAGACATCACTGGTTATCTTCAGTGTCTACATCATATCTTGGAAGTATTCAGGTTTAACCCTGGGTAGGAACTACATGTTAAATGATTTGCACATATACTTGACACCTACTTATCGTCAAGATATGTCTAATTGTTTTCTTTTACAGAAGAATATATACTAAATATTATATCAAGAGCTGCCAGCCAAACCCGCTATTCTTCGTTCCATAAGCACAGGTGAGTGACAGGCCCCAGCTTCCCTTCAGAACTGGTATGCTGCAAATTAACTGTGTTCTAATCAACAGAACGTGAGCCTACCTGATACGCACAATATCTAAGCCAGGCCCTAAACCTCCCATTTGCTCTCCTCCAGTCTCTTTTCCATCTACTGATTGGATGTCTGTAACCATAGCAAGTAAAAAGATGGAGGTTCCGGGCCTGTGACTAATTTCTTTTGTATTCTAATGTTCTTTAAAATTTTTATTTGACATATACTAATTGTACTTATTTATGAGACACACTGTGATAATTTTATACACGTGTATAATGTGTGAGGATCAATTCAGGGTAATTAGCATTTCCATCATCTTCATATTTATCACCTGAAGAACCTCATTTCAGAAAGCTACCTAACAATGAGACATTTATTGAGGTAGAACAAGAAATAAACTTCTGCTATGCTTAGGCTGTAAAAGTTTTGCCTGTGTTTGTTATTTAAAATAGCCTAACAAATACAAGGCTCATGGAAGAACACATTATTAGCACTTTCAGAAACAGAATTTTAATCTACGTTTTTTTTTAAGTTCAATTTCTTCTCACTATATTAATCTTAATAATTTCAAAAATTACTCATGTTAGTCAGACTTTTGTTTGTTATTATAACAAATACCTGGGCTAATCATACTGTTATAAAAACCCGACATTTGTTTTGGTTAAGAGGTCTGGAGGTTTCAGCCCATGATTGCCTGACCTCATTGCTCCTGGGCTTGTGATGAGGGAGTACATTGTAGCCAGGGGCATGATAGAAAGGCGGCTCACCTCATGACTGGGAAACAAAAGAGAGGAAAAGGGTTTCTGGGGTCTCAGTACCTCCTTCAAGAGCACATCCTCAGTTACCAGAGTACCTTCCTTTAGGCCTTACCTCAAAGTTTCCACCAGTTCCCAATAATGCCAAGCTGGGGTCTAAGTTTTTAACACACTAGCCTTTAGGGAAGGTTTACAATCCCAAGTATCAATGCTATAAAGGCCTTTTAAAAAAATTTAAACCTATAATATGTTAAATTCTAATTCCATAAAATTTAAGTTCATTAGCAGTATTTCTTTATGGATCTTTTCAGGACCAATATCCTAATTATCTGGCCCAGTGTTCTTGTCACATAGGAAGCACAAAGATCACATTTGTGTCCTGGAACCATTTTTAAAGGTGTTCATAGGTTTGGTGCACCCCCTAAATGTTTCATAGTCAAGCACATTTGAGACATTCTTGAATGCAAAAGTGTCTTTTTATGTACACAGTTCCTTTAACAAGGTAATATTTCTGAGAGTCTCCATAATAGCAGTAAACTTCAACAACTGATTTGGTGACAGAACTCCTTCTCAAAGTGCATCTCAAGGAACTGGTGTCAACAGAACATGCTTTTTTTTAACACAAGCTATTACTGGATCATACTCATAACTGTTGGTCCTTGAAATTGAGTCTACGAGGTCTGGAGATTTAGTTCCTCTTCCTAAGGGAATATCTGTTGTGATGGTGCACTTGTTGCTAATTTCTGACATCTGACAAATTAGCACACCTTGACCTTCATCTGGTTTGGGCCCTCATTTTATCCTCTGTCTCTTATCAACTGACTGAATTTTGTAGTCTCAGTACTGGTAGATTTTGTCTGTCTTGTTGCTCATCCGCTCTGATAGAACACAAATATCCCCCTTCAGTATCTGAGTGTGAGTACTGTAGAACTGATTCTTAATTTAATCAAATACCTCAAAGGCTACATACGGAAAAAATGTTAGTAGCATAAAGAAACATCTCTTGTGGTCATCCACCAATTCTTGGCTCTTACAGTCTTTCTGCCTCTCTTCCACAATAGTCCCTGAGCCCTGTTAGGCGGTCCTATCCAGGGCCGCACACTCTACAGTCTCTTATTCTCTGCATTTTGGGCAGTTGTGGTTTCTGTGTCAATCGCCATCTATTGCATGAGGAGGCTTTGCTGGTGAGAACTGAGAGATGCATTGACATTATCTCTGCCTCCTGTTCTGCTCTTCTCTGTGAACCTTAGGTATAGAGGTTGCATTGTAGATGTGTTACTTAGGGTTGGGTATCTCACTGATATTCTCTGGTTTTGATCAGTTTTGGAACTTTAAAATAGTCTTGGGGGACTAGGGCGTGTTGCAGACAGGGGAGGGGGCGTCTAAATATAGTCAAGGTGTATTGTATGAAATGAAAAAATTCAATATTTTTAAAAAATCAGACTAAGATAATATTAGGTCACAAGGAGGGATGGGATGCAAAACAAAGGCTACATGAGTCACAAAAGAGGACAGAGAGTTGATTAGTTTTCTGGCTTCAAATCTGTCATAGTTTTTTTGAGGAGGTAAGTGCATAAAATTGTAATGACAGGGAAAGCACATACCTCTAAGTGAAGCTACATGATCACTCTATCTGAGTAGACATTCACTGAGATGGCTAGCTTTGGGACTGAACAAGTATTTGAGTGGCTACCTTCGTCAAGCTGTGTTGTATTTTCATTTATGAGTGTGTTACAGTACAATTTTATTTAATCAAAAAGGGAGACATCTCTTACTTGCCTAGTTAGTGTCAATATTACTAAAACACATAGGAGTTACAGTATAAAAGAATTTATATCATGTGACGTCAGCTTGATACACCTAGCACTCTAGATCCTGTAGAAAAAAATAGTTTAAGTGAAGACAGTTAGATTTTTATGTTAGGAAATGTTATTACTAGAGGCTTTAAATTAATCCACACACTAAAGAAGATTAATTCCATATAATTAACAAAAGAAGATGGGCAAATTTCTTGGTCATTTCAAGTGTCACCACCATAACAAAAATGTGGTTTCTAGTTTACCCAGCTCCTCAGTTTTAAAATTGTGTGGTTGTTAATATTTAAAAAATTAAATTTCTATTATTAAAAATATTGCTAATTGTGAGTCTCATAATATTCTCACGTTTTATTCTTTCAGGTCTATACAGTTTACAAATTGTCCTGGCAGTGCTCATCCCCCTCATTTACATAGCAGATGTAGTCTGTTGGGAGATAATACTGCTGTCCTTCCTTCTTGTATACCTTTCGTAGTAGAAAACATTACTCTGTCCTATACACGTAGTCCAGCTATTTAATTTAACCTCACCCAAGGAAATGGAAATCTATTAAAATGGTTGGAAATGGTTGTTTCAAACTTCCTCTTGCCATTCGTAAGTCATGTATTTTTTAAAGAACTTAGGTAATTCTGAATATATACGATGCTTCTTTTTATATTCTAAACTTAGAACTTTACCTTTTACATAAGATGTGACTCTGCTTGAAGCTAATGGGCATTACTGCTGACTCACATGTTGTCAGTGTGGCCTCCTCCTTTCTTTCTAACAGAATCCTATCCTAATCAGGTAATGATCCTTCACCTGGATAACAGGACTCTAATACCCATTCCAGGACTGTATCTGTGATTGTCTAAGCTCATCACGATGTGCTCACTTGCCTTGTTGGTGACTAGTTTTGAATTGGTACTGTAAGCGATTCTGGTCTGGCTTGTAAACACAGGAGTGAGCATATGAAAGAGCTTTGGGAAAAATTTTCCTTGATTCTTAGGAAGGGGCAAAATTTGTGATGGCCCTTCCTAAACATGTCGCTAGGCTTCTAATAGGTGAGACCCTGGGTTTGATCTCCAGCACTGAAGAAAAAATGGACGAGAGATAGATGAGCCCTGGGACCTTAAGGAGACTGGGTAGTTCAAATAATTACCGTTTCTCAATGTTTTGGAGCCTGGGAACTCATTGGTTAACTTGGTGCTTACTGAGGGCTGGCCTCCTCATATGCATATGCCTGCTTTCTTGCTGGGTCACTGCATAGATTCCCCTCTCTCTGCCACCATGGGTCTATGAGAGAACCAACACAGAGATGAAGCTTGTGGCTCCTGCTGTTATAAGGCCACCTGTGGATGTGTTTGTGTTGTTCTTTCCAGAGACAGTTTACTAAGGGGCAGGGTGGGTATGCAGGAGGAATGAAAAAGGAAGGAGGCAGTAGATGGCCAGTGCCAGCATTCTCTTGGCCTAGGTGAAGTGGGTAATTTTACCACGGCATACACTCCTTTTTAAAACTACAATACAAAGTAACAGGCATAACTCCGGCATTTCCATGAATATTTTGTTTTGGTTGATCCTCAGTGTCTGCTGGCTCCTCTCCCTGGCCTCCCTCCCACTTGGACCCTTCTGCTCCTGGTGGTCTTGTGTCTACTGTCATGTGTTATGTATCCTGTTACTCGCCCACCCCTCTTCCTTGAAGCCTGTTATTGTATTCTTATGGCCCTCTTTCTAGTTTCATGTCCTAACATATACTTACTCCCAAATATACACACATAAAAACTGAAGTTAGCATCTGCGTATGAGGGAGAACATGTACTATGATGCTCTGCCTCCCCATAAGCTCAGAGCAATGGTGCACGCTCACCACGAACGGAAACCTCTGAAACCACGAATCAAAAGAAAACTGTCTTCCTTTTAAATTGGTCTCTCAAATGTGTATCATAGTGATGAAAAACTGACTAGCAAAGGTTTCAATATATGAATCTGTTTCTTCATTTTTTTCTGGTGCTAGGAATTGGACCCAGCCCTCAACAGGTGAATCTGGAAAAGACAATTCAGTCCACAGCAGATCATACAACAAATGCCCTTCCCTTGTTTAAACATATTTAACTCCTGTTTTTTTTTTTTTTCTTTTTTCTTTTTTTTTTCCTGTTACATATAGCTGAATAAACCCGGAGAGCCATCCTGTCTTATGAAGTAACATAGAAAAGATAATGTCTAATTCATGGCATATAACTTGAGAAGTTCAAGGGCTATTTTTATTTTCTCAGAACAAAGAAGGTGTAGAGTTGAGGTGGTTAGATTATCTATTGGTCTTACAGGGCATTTCGTGAGTTGCTGATTGTATATAGATGTGGTATCATGTTAACATAGACTGTCCAGCCCTTAGGGAGTTTTCAGTTATAAAAGAAACATTTTTCTAAGATCATGTGCTCTGATTAAAAAAAAAAAACACACTCCAGCTTAGTTCTGTCATCGTAAAATCCTGGCAAGCCAAGAGACATTAGTTGGTGAGTTTATCAGACAGTATTTCCAACTAATGTCTTGATGAAACTATCACCGCACTGTAAAGATAACAAACTGAACCAAGAATTCCTTTTGAGACCTTAGTCATCTTAGGTCATTATAGTGTACTCATGAAAAGCAGTATCTAAGAGATGACCACAATTCTACAAATAAGAATACAAATTTGCTTGGGGGAGGGAGCGACTGAAATAAATCAGTTACCTTTTTTTGTAATTCAAGTCTAAGTTTTAGAACTATCTTCAGTGAAAAAGAGCAAAGTGTAGATTTCACTGCATCCTAGGAAGGTTCTCATGAGACATTTTGCCACTCACTTCAGTTATACTGTATACAAAACAATTTCATCCATTTTTCCAGACAAAAGGCATATGAACAACAAAGTCATATCACAGTGCAGGATTTCACAGCATGGTAAAAATTTGCCTCTTACTTTTAGCTGGGTAAGTGGAAGATCAGCACTTAACAAATTTAAAAAAGCTCAAATCAAACAAACCAAAAGGAAGTCCACTAAGAAACAGATGATGAGAGAAACACTTGCATATTCACAGACCCATATTAAAGCTATAGAACATAGGCCATTTTGAAATCTTAAACCTTCTGACACTATTTTTATGAACTCAGTAATATAAACCATGTGGTGAGTGATTTTCCGAAAAACTGTGCTGGCTTCACTCTGTGTTTCATGACTGGGCAAATGTGACATTAAATTTTATCCCCTGTGGCTTGGAGTTAAACGTTTGCTCTGTTCAGAATGGCAACACTCAATTAAACAGCATTTTCCATGACCCACACCCCCCATTGTTACTGTGTTTAAAGGAAATAATGGGAGTGCTGACCAATATTGCGTTTCTTATTATCAATGGAGACGAAGCGTATGCAGGGATTACTGGTGATGTACTGTGCAGCCCAAGGGACTTCGATCTTCATGCTGGCTTCATAAAAGAGGCCCAGGGCGAATCGGGAGGAGTAGCTCACAGACTCCAGTTGCTGCCTCTGGTGCTCATTAATTACTGTAGAAGAAAAAAAAAAAACTTGCATCAAACTTGAAAATATCATCTTTCCTTTTAGTACACCAAGCCCAAAGCTCCTTTAAAGTAGTTCCAAGTGTTTCCAGAAATTCCATCTTACCATGAAGTTTGAAAGATAATGTAAAATAACTTTCTGTTCTAATTTCTCTTCAGAATGCTTGCTAACGTTGGCACAACTGTTTTTAGTCAGCCGGAAATTCAAACTCATCAGACTATCAATGAAGCCTTTCAAAATCTGATTCTAAGTTATTAGTGTGGCCTAGTATCCTATTTACTGGCAACATTATAGATTTTATCCAGTGGTCACTTAACTACGTGGTAATGTTCTTGGTCAATACATGCCATACCATTTTACACTATTACAACAATCTTTTAGGCTATTATTTTCATGTTATAGGTGAGGAGACTGATCTTCACCTCTTATGACCTCTTCAGTGTTTCCATGTCATTTAATTTGCTTGCCTGCTACCTTTCTATCATTGGTTTTGAACAATTTTTAAGCAAATGCCCACTCTTCCATTATCAGTGTGATAGGCCACGTCCCTACTCAGAACAACTCATAAAGATGAAACTGAGGGACAGAAAGGTAATGCAGACAGGCAACACGTGGGGAATGGAATCAATGCAATGAAAATGTAATTAACAGACAAAGAAAGCCTAGAACAGGAATTAGACAGGTTGGGTTCAAACCTCAACTCCTCAGTTCACTAGGTAGGTGACACTAGTTGAGCAACTTAATTACTATTGTCTGTAGCTGGCAATAATAATACAGAATATATTATTCTGTTGTGAAGATGACATGAAATAATGTGGCTCAAAGTGCTTGGCACATGACAAATGTTTGTATGCATTTTTTTTATAATAAAAATATTTAGGAGTATGGGACAGCACTGTATGCTGAAATGAAGAAGAAAGAGATTTCTCTAATTCTCTTTTCTATTTTCTCTACCTTAATGGTCTCAGGGAACTATTTATGTACTTACAGCCTTAATACCCTGAGCCAAGATCACAGTTTTATTCTGAAGATTCAGGTAAGCCAGTTCAGATACAGAACACATAGAAAATTCTCATTTAGTGAAAAATACCCTGTTCTTTTTTTAAAAAACAGGAATAGCACACCTCGAGGATCCTAAGTTAAACCTTGGAGAAATGGCTTTGGGAGTGCAGAGAGGCAGGAAGCACATTTAATAAGTTGTCTAAGTACAGTAATAATCCCACACACTATTAAAAACTACAAATAGTTTTAGAGTCATGGTTAACAAACATTTTTAGGACTATGACATCATTTAATTCTCACCCAAATTCTGCCAAGATAGATATTATTATTATTTTTTTAATTTTACATCCCCAGGAAGCTGGGATTTGGAGAGGTTAATTATCCATGCTGACCAGCTACAATGAAGCCGGAGTTCCTATGCGGAATCACAGACATGTCCTCTGACCCGCAAGCTTTTCCCTGCTGACTTTCGTTTTAGGATGAACTCTGGCACTGCTTTCTTTTCAGACATTAATGATTATTTTGCATTTGGAAGTAAAAGCCATCGTTTCTTCCAACCATTATTTTCTGCCTTATTAAAAGCTTTATCTACTTGATAAACAAATGATCTTCTGACATTAGCCTAATTATATTCAGCAAATTTGGCCTCATTTTAATTTCTCTAATCCATTTTCAAGTTATGACTTAATTCTATGCTCACTACCTTCTGCGCAAGAGGAACTAAAAGGTATAAATGTTAAATTAAGCTCATTCCTCTGAATTTCCACATTTTGGAATTAAAAACCAACCAACCACCTAACCAATTAAAAAGAATCAGGAAAAATAATTTGTAAAAAATTAATCAAACAAAGCTTTGAGTTATTTAATAAGACCAGGGGCTTAAAACACGTTATTAAACTGAAACCAAAGGGTCAACTAGATTGACAGCCAAATTAGATCTCACCCCCACCAGTTTTGTACATTTAGCTAAGTTTTAGACAAACTGTCAAGTGGCAAATCCCACTGGATAGCCCTTTGAAAAGGTAATTGGTACCTATAGAGAAAGGGCAACTAACCTTAAAAATCCTTGTCTACTGGGGTGTGGGAGGCAAGACTTCTGAGTTTTGGGGCATGGGAAGGAAGATTTCTGACTGAAATAATCAAAGTTTGGGACATATTTACTTAAAAAAAGTTATCTTTAGGACCTGAAAAATTTTCGATTGTTGTGATATAGGTAGATCTCAACCAAATAGTCTTATTTGGTTTGAAAAAGTTTTTTATGGAAAGTGTGGAAGGAACCAGTCTTACAGGACCCCAAATATATGCATATGTATAATACATATATATATATTTATGAGCATATAAAACTACATATATATGCTGGGCTACAAAATAATAATTAAGTATTATGGAATAAAAAGGATATATGTCCACAAAGAAAGGCTCAAATAAAAGTGCCTAATTTTTATCTAATGAATCTACCTGAATGCCATCTTCATGTACTTTTGAGTCAATGGGATTGTGTAATTCCTACAACTATATGCAATATATTTACATGCTACATAATCTTTGTAACTATCTCCTATACATTTATGTGTGATATATGTAACTACACACACACATACAAAAAAGATATTTTATGACTATGAGGAGATTAAAGGAACTAAAAATGATAGTGAACAGAGTAGTTCGTGTTCCTACTTTCATTAACTGGGAGAACTGCTCCTATTTTATGATTCTTGTACATATGCCTATGTGCATATTTGTGCATGTGTGGGTTGACAGAGGAAGAGAAGAGAGAAACAGAAGACTTGGACTGTACTCCTGAATAACATTAAATAATTTCATTTTCTACTGTTTTGGTTTCCTACTCTGAATCATTCTCCTAGTCCGTTACTCTAGAAAAGAAGGTTTATAATACATATTTGGCCTGTTTTCTATCTATGTGGTGACAAAATATTCATCCATCATCATTGCTTACTTTATGCCAGTTACTCATCGAGATGCTAGGGATATAAAGAAGAAAGATAAAGTACCTATTCTCATTTAGCTTGCATATCATTGGTAAAGAGGCAAATTGTAAATAGAACTGGAAACATGGCATGTCCTTTAGTAATAAGAGCTACAAAGAAAAATAAAGTGGTTGAAGGGGACAATTGACCCCTTCAATGAAGGTGGTAAGGTTATTTTATATCAGTGGTCAGAGATATGTTTCCTCAAAGGATTTTATTCTGAATGACATTGGAAGCTACTACTGCTTTATAAGCCAAAAAACATACATGGCTTGGATTCTGCTATAATAATTCTAATTTTCATTGTAGTAAAGGTTGTAGGCATGTAAGAGTGGAACCAGGGCAATGGCTATTGCAATAATCTTGGATTTGTTATAACAAAAGAGGAAGCCAGAAGCGGTTCTATTTTGTATAGAATACAAATAAATACATATATTGTATATGTACATATATTCATCTTTATAAGTCTATATATCTATGCGTATTGGCACAAAATGAGATGATAGGAGCTCATCAATTTGGACTGACATCTTGCAGTAGGCCCTGACAGACTAACTCAAGATAGAGTCACTTATGTTCATAGTCCATGTAGCAAAATGAAAATTAAGCTGTGTGTGCAAAATCTGACCTCTCTCAAGATAGATAACAATGAATTGCCCAGACAAGTTTTCTAATAAAACAAGGAAGTCATAGTAATCACTCAAAATGCCCAGCTAAACTGCACAAGCATGATCAAGACTCCTCTGCTTAAATTAATACAAGGAAATAACCTGATATAACCAAATGATAATTAATCTTTTTTGCATTTTGCTCTTTCTTTGTTCTTTCTCAAGCTGTCATAGTACATAGATGAAATGTAATATGAAGAATACATGCATGTGTATATATATATGAATATGTATGTGATTCTCTTGGATATATATCAGTAGAATTCCTGGTTCATAGGCTTCATGTATGTTCAGTTTAAGTAGCTAGTGTCAAATGGTTTTCCAAATGATTGCATCAATTTGCAACTTCAACAGGGGTATAGGAAAGTTCAGCTGCTCCATATTATTGTCAACATTTGCTACTACTTATCTCTAAATTAGAGGATCTCAAGGTCATCCTTGGATATATATAAGGGAGTTTAAGGATAGCCTGGGCATCATGAGACCCTGTTAGGTGTGACTAGAACCTCCAATCCTTCCCCTCTCAAAAACAAACAAACAAACAAAAAACCCCAAACTGTGGATGTAGTGACATCATCATTTTGCATCTGTTACTATGTTACTGTATTTCTATACTCTGGCTGTGAATTATGGATGAAGCGGGAGCCTTCCCACAGGCTTACCCTTCTTCTCTTCTAATTGCAGTTATGTTTTCCATTTTTTAGTCTAAATTATCAGTTTTTTTTCACTGATAGCACTTTTATATCTCTGTTTAGAACTCTCTATTACCTTCAAGGTCATGAAGATACTCTTGAGGTATTTTCTTCTTCTTAAAACTTTACGGAAATATTTAATGAAGTTTAGGAAATTATTTTGAAAATAAGGCTAAGAGGTTTACTATTGGCTTGGAAAACTGGTATGAGGAAGAGATCAAATGAAGAATGTATGGAATGTCACTCCCTTTTATATGTCCTAATTAAAGAATTAGTAACTTTGTTATTTAAAAACTACAACATAACCAACATAAGGATGGGCATAATGGCACATGCCTTTAATCCCAGCACTTAGAGGCAGAGGCAGGAATATTTCTGTGAGATCAAGGTAGGCATGGTCTACATAGCGAGTTCCAGGTCAGCTGGGGCTTTAGAGAGACCCTGTCTCAAAACAAAACAAGAAAATAAATAAATAACAACATAAAATTAAGTACTAGATTCTAAGTAACCTAAGATAAGAGTTATACCGTATGGGCTTTGTGTGCTGTGGGAGAGTGACTGGTACTATGTGGTCACTTAGTAACTACTAGTGAATATATCCTCATTTAGAGAATATTTGTGTGGAATCTTCTGAAAGTCTATAAGACTATAATGTGGTAAAAGAAAAAATTACCCTATTTACATTATTCAGGGAAAAAATAGTTAAGGTTTTAAAACTTTTTACATTTTCCTCATTCCGGTTTGAGAACATTATACATACACTTTTTGAAGACTATTTACTTGCCATATGAGAAAAACCTCAGTGTTACTGTAATTTTTTTAGATTAAAAATTTTTTATTTTATTTTATTTGTAAGTGCTTATGTGCAAGTGCACTCATGATGTGCAATGCCTGTGGAGGTCAGAAAATGGTGCCAGAGTCCCCTGGGACTGAAGTTATGAATGATTGTTGGCTGACATGTGCATGCTGGGAATTGAACTGGGACCTCTGCAAAAGCAGTCAGTGCTCTTAACTATTGATCCATCTCTCTAGCTCCATAAGTATAATTTTTAAAGGTTTCATAAAATCTGCTGAAATGGGTGTTGAGTAATTTGCTTAGTCATTTCATTAATGTTGGGCATTGCTTCTTATTATCTGCTATCGAAGCTGTTAGACACATTGTACATGGATCTTTATCTATGTTTCTAATTATATCCTTAATATAGGCAAGAAGCAGGACTTTTTAGAGAGAATGTGGCAATTTATTTATTTTTAATATTTTATTTATTATTCTTATTTTATGTGTATGAGTGTATTGTCTGCAAGTCTTCATTGTCTCATGTGCAATGTCTGTGGAGGTCAAGTGAAGGTGTCAAATCCACTGGAATTGGAGTTATGGATGATCGTTTGCCACCATGTGGGTGCCAGGAGCTAAATTTAGGTCCTTTAGAAGTGTAGCCAGTGCTCTTAACCACTGAGCCATTTCTCCATTCCAGAATGTGCCAATTTATATTTTCTATAAAAGTATACAAAAGATCCATTTTATTATACACTTGATTATCTTTTCTATAATCTGATAGGGAAAAGAGATTTTATTTTAATATAATAAGGCTTAGCAATTTTCATGTACCTAGTGGCTAATACAGATTTTCTGCTTTGGAAAGAGTCTGTTCTTGTCATTTTGTTAATTGGTCCGTTAGATTTTTTTTCATGTTATTAAATTGGTCTTTAATGATAAGTGATAGAGATTTTCACTGATTGTGAGAAACTGTTACAAAATTTTTCTTAAATCCAGTTTTAGCTTGGGAGGTCACACCCATAACCTTTATGCCACGTCTACACCAGTGGGCATATTTTGCCATGCCAGCTGTTATTACAGCTCACAGGTTCATAGCTGTGTAAGGCTGATGATGACTTTTCTCTACCAGCAATGTGTATAGCACCTTTTAGTACTATGAAAGCTAGCCAGCAGAGATGAAGCTTTAACATCAGAACCAGCTTGATTTCTCTTTCTTCTGGAACCCAAGTATGCAGTGTCTTCAGCAATAGAGTCCTACTGTCAAGTTCTAGTGGGTAACCAAGTGCAAAGGCAATAGCCTGAACTGTTTGAGGATCTATGGGATCTCTTTGGTCAATAACTCCAAAAAAGAGAGCTATTCTCAGCACTTTGTTTTTCATTTACTAGCCTGCTTTGCAAGAGGAAGTACATACATGACATTGCTAGACAGGCCACAGGCCATAGGGAAGAACCTACTACTGTTATTATGCTCAGTAGACAGAATATTAAAGCGGCCCATAATGACTTAAGGTTATTCTCATAGATTAGTACATCTCAAAACTCTTACCAGAGAAAGTTCTTCTTGCAGCAGATCATGAGTAACACAGAGATCCACAAATGATCAATGTGAAGAGATTAAGAGACTATGGAGTACTGAGCCCTAAATGGGACACCAATTGTGCACCCTCTCCTCCCAAGGCTCAGGTTTTATCGTGGAAGAGGAGGATGGAAAGATTGTAAGAGCCAGAGGTGGGAGACAAACACAAGGCAATTTGTTGTCTAGACACCACAGGAGTGTTGCACATATGAATCCACAGTACTTATGACAGCATGTACACGACCTGAGCAAATCCAAGTCAGACAGGGACTCACTAGAATGGGAGGGGTGAGCAGGAAACCCCAGGCTTAGTGGAGTTCCACTGGCAATTGATAGACGCTGGGAGAGGGAGAGTCAGTTTTTCCTTCTGGTATGACATGTGGCAGACTGAGCAAACTCCGGGGGATAGATCCACACTCAGGAGCACTTGGGAAACACAGACTAGACTCAATAGGCCTTAAAAAAAGACAAATCATAATAGAGGACATGAAGTTGGGTGGAGGGGGTAGTAAGGGAGAGAGGGGAGGAAGTAGCAAGCTGGGGGTGGAGACAGGGGAGGGGTCTGCATATGATTAAAATGTTATATGAAAGTCTTGAATCAATAAACATGCAAAACAACAAAACTTTTATGTTTCATTTACTTTTCAGTGGTGTGTGACATTGTAATATGTATGCAGCTAATTTTCACCTGTCTTTTTCTTCTCCTTCCCTCATTCCTCCTTGCCTCCTCCCTCCCCCTTCCTTCTGGTTAAACACTTAGAGGTCAGAAATTTGTCACGTTCACTTTGAACCTTTGTGCTGCTCTGCACCCAGGGCAACTGACCCTCTACAGGCTGAGTTCCCTTGAGCTCTGGTTTCTGGAAACCTTTGGCTATTTAGAAACATAAGCAAGACATTCCATTGTAGAATGGGACCGAACATGGATTCCTCTTGCTTGGTCCACATTGGTAGCTCTTCTCTCCTGTTTCCAGCTCTCCTGGGACACTGGGATCCTTTCCTTCCTTCACACATTTAGGCCTAGAGCTGGTGATGGCTTCCTGCTGTTACTATAACTTTCTTTACTGGTTGTCTTAACCCTGCCCATGGCTTGGTAAATGCTGTCTTGGTAAATCATTCCATGAAAACTTTCAGATATAATGTCTTTCTTGCTGTTCTTATGAGTGGTACAGAGCAACATCTTAGGTCAAGTCTGTGGGCCCAGCAGTGTGCACAGTGAAAACATTTTTGCAAATTATAAAGGTCTATGCTGTATTATAAGGAAATATGGTATTATTTTCTGCTGTCTTCCTGTTTACTTGATACTGACTTTAGGGGCATACTAAAGAATATTTCAGTGTTGACGTAGGCATCTTTTCTCACTAAAATGTGCTCATTCCAAGTATTATAGCTAACAGTGCTCATGCCAACATTTGGTACTCAAAGCCCTAACTTCCTACAATAAGCTTTGTCATTTACAGCTCATAGCAAGCCAGTACAGAGCTTGACTTTTACCATTCGTGAATCATTTCTTTTGTGTGAACACATCACAGTCTCCTTCCACTTCACCTGGAATAAACTGAGTGCTCATTTAGACTCTACAGGCGGAAGTGATAAGCTTGGAAACACAGTTTCAGAAACAGTTTTGACAAGCAATAAATCTCAAGTTTATTGGTGAGAGATTTCAGCAGTTACAGCTATGTAGGAATTCCCTGGGGAAATATTTCTTTTATCCTGAGAGACATCTCTGGAGCCAGAAAAATTGGGGTTTGAGTTTTGGTTCTGACATCTGTATGACCTTAGTCAAGTTACTTAAACTCTTTAGGCATGTGCTTTCCTGTAAAACGAGAATAATAACAGTGCCTGCCCTAAAGGGTTGTTAAGAAACTGAAATTAGATAATAGAAAGTACTTAACAATATCTAGTACATAACAAGGGTATTGCAAAAACACAATAGCATTTGACTTTAAAAGTCTTTAGGGAGTGTTTCTGAGTTTCTCTCTCTCTCTCTCTCTCTCTCTGTATGTATATATGTATACAACATGTGCTACAGATCCAACCAAGAGTCTTGTACGCTAAGCACATGCTTTACCACTGAATTCTACTCCAGACTTGGTGATATTCTAGTATTCAAACATATTAGGATAGTACTACATCAAAACTGAAGACCTATGGACAGTTCATGGCTTCTTGGGGAGAGAAAGTTAGTTTTCCTCAAGAGTGTGGCTCCTGGTAGGTTGACCAAGCTCCAGATGATGGACCATACCCAGAGGTTTATAGACTGCACAAATTGGTGTTAATGGATGATTATATTTAAAAGCAAAAGCTCTCTGTGGCTTCTTGTTCTCTGCATATTGGCCAACTGTGGTTTTCTGTGTTAATCACCATCTGCTGCATAAGGACACTTTTCTGGTGAGAGATGAGAGATGCATTCATCTATGTGTAGTGGATGCAATGAAGATGTGTCACTTAGGGTTAAGTGTCTCACAGATATCTGTTCTCTATGCTTAACCAATTCTGGAACTCTTTAAGTCTCCATCTGTTGCAAAAAGAAGCTTCTTTGATGATGGGTAAAAGGTACATTTGTCTGTAAATATGAAGCTGCATATTGAATAAAGAAAGAAATTGTATTGGTCTAGGGCTGTGGCAAAAGCAGGTTTTTCTCTAGAATCTGTGATCTCTCCAGTCATGTGTATTTGGCTATGTTTACAATGTCACATATGAGTTATCTCCTACTGAGTGGGCCTTAATTCCAGTTGGACAGCTGTTGACACCCCAAGATAAAAGCACCACTACTACAGCAGTAGGGATAACCTGCTGGACCAGTCATTGTTGTTTATTAGAGTTGGGTAGGACCACTGATTGTTGTTGTTGTTTTCTCCTGGTAGCCTGTATACTATTCTTTGATACCATAAGAGCTAGTCTTCAGGGAGGAGACTTTCAGGTCAGTTTCAGCTCAGATGCTCCGAGTCCTCTGTCTTCAGCACTAGGGTCTTACCTTCATGTTTTGGAATCATCACAGGCTGTGTCAATAGCCTTTGTTATTTTGGGGATCTCTTAGACTATCCTGACCGACAACTAGAAGGGAGGTTTCTCCAGCCTGGCACTTTTTTTTGTTATATAGCCTTCAATTATACACATGTACTCATATATTTGCACTTATTTCAAACCTCTGCCTCCCAAGGCTCAGGGATTTTTATGGAAGAAGAGGCAGATAGATTGTAAGAGCCAGAACAAATGGATGACCATAAGGAAACAGGCATTCAGACAGCTGGTCAGTTACGGCAAAGGTGACAACACACACAAGTCCTATGCAAGCTCAAACCAGACAAAATCCTGGCATAGACAGAGGGAAGTGGATAAGAAATACTAACCCAACCTAAGGAACCTTTGGCAATTGAAGGCTGCTGGGAGGGGAAAGATAGTGTCTTACAGTGATGGGACTCTTACATATATATATATATCTATATATGTAAATATACATATATAGATATATATATTTAATTGGGTGGGAGCAGTGGAATGAGGTACAGATGGGGTGAGAATCTAAATACCATTAAAGTATATTATATGAAACATCATCAAAATTCAATTAAAAAAAGCAAAAAAGATAAAATGTTGGAAGGGGAGGGGGTGGGTAGATCTGGTAGGGGTTTAAGAGGATGAGTTGGGGTGAATATGCTCAAAATGCATTATATATGTGTATATATATAACTATGTATAATTTTTAAGGAAAATTAAAAAATACTTAAAAGAATCTTTTGAGCAGTAAAGTATACGTTTCAGAGCAGAAGGCAAAAATAAAACAAATCCAAACTTAAGGAATTATCATGCATATCAATGTTATTTGGAGTGATTTTTTTTGAAAACCTAATCATAAATTATTGATTGTTTAAAGAAATGCAATCTACCTTAGGAGGTTGCTACTTCTCGTCCTCCTCCTTCTCCTCCTCCTCCTCCTCCTCCTCCTCCTCCTCCTCCTCCTGTTCCTCCTCCTCCTCCTCCTCCTCCTCCTCCTCCTCCTCCTGTTCTCTTTCAATAGCATCTTTCTGTGTATCCCAGGATGGCCTATAACTTACTATGTTGCCCATGTTATTCTCAAACTCATGATCCTCCTGCTTCAGCTTTGGGAGTGCTGGAGTCACAGCCATGCCTGTCAAGTAGCCACTTGGCTACTTACTGTTAACTGCAATCTAGAATTTCATAAAAATAAATGTACTTAACACAAAAAGAAATGAATTTCTCTGTATTTCATAGGGTCACTTGAGATTGTATTTTGATAAAAGTTTAGGATTAAACTACTTTGAACCTCATATGCTTACTGAAGATATTATTACCCCCCCCCAAATACCAGTAGCTAAGTTATATCTAGTTGCTACAAATAGATTGTTTTGAATGTATAGAATGAATTTCAGAGGCACCTGTATTCTATAGACATAAAGAGCCCATTTGCAAAACCATTTTATCTACATGCTCCCTGGATTTTGTGGAATCCTCAGTCAATACATTAGGTGCTGCTTACAAGTGAAGAAAAGGAAGTAAAGTACTTATAGTTTCTAAACAGCAGTAGAACTCAACTGATCATGACTTTGTATTACTTGCTCCCAGTGAAGATAGAAGCAGCCAAGGCATGCTTTCAGGTGAGAGAGTTCTTGTGTTTTAGTGATTAAACAGGTGATCTCACCAGTGGGACAGATTTTATTCCAAAGTGGGAAGGCCCAAACTGAGCCTGTTGCCAGCACTTGTGGTGACTCATGTCCTCTCTTTCTTCCCCAGCACTCAGGGAGGTGTGGGCATTTTTTCCCATCTCTCTCTATCCCTGTAATTATAAAGAACAATCTGTCAAGACAAAAAAGACATTTTCTTTTCTTGTCTCTGTTTCTTTTAGCTTCTTGACTCTTTTCCCACCAGCCACCAAAGTTAAAGGGAACGTGTTCAAATGTGGCTGCAAATGGCTTTTCAGAAAACTTTCTTACAACCACTGCTTTACAAATTCACTACTCACTCTTCTCTATCTGAAGGTCCAGAGAAGCTAAAATGACACTCAATTCTTTCTATAGCAGCAATTTCTAACCACAGCATTGTTGAGGAGTATGTGTTTATGAGGTGGGGGGACTTTGAGATGTTGAAACTATTTTTTGAAATAAAGACTGGTTAGTTAAGTTAAGCAATGTTTACTCCAGGCCCACTATGCCTCCAGCACTAAGCTAGCCACCAGAAAATACCGCTCAACCAAACAATTACCAGAGCAGAGGGTGGATTTTTGGACTAAGATATAAAATAATTTCATCCTGGTTATTGACAATTTTACCCTTAGGGAATCTTCATTTTGGGTTTCAGAATCTAAACGTTGTTGGTTTTCTCATTCTTTTTTTAGAACATATATTGTCAATCTGCAAACCACAATAAAATGGTTGGAAAAATGCTTGTCTTATTTCCACACATTCTACACTTTTTAGACCAGTATGCCATCATTCTTTCTGCAGAAAATGTGCTGAGCTTTAGATGGAAGGAATATGAAAATTAAGCAGTGTGTGCTATTGTACAAAATGTCACAGTCAGCATTCACAGTTCACAGCCATGCCTCCTTGCCTAGCCACATCTCATGACCAGTACAGTTGTTCTAAAATACATGATAATAAACACTGTATTACATGTTGCCTAGTACTTAAAAAAATTTTTTTTTAATATATGGCTAGAGTTACTTTGTACTGAGGCAAGGACTTTAGAGAACTAATATTCTAATTCAAAACTTCCATAGAAGTTTTCCATCATCAATTAATGTTTGCCCAGGACCTGGAATCTAAGGTGTTGAGGCAAAATGGCAGAACTTGGTGCAATGGGCTATAGGACACAAGAGACGTGTTCATCGTGTCCTCTGCATATCTGCTAGTGGCTTCCTGTTTACGTAACAACTACCCGCACTGCTTAAAGAAAAGCAAATAAACTGAAAATTCCAACAAAAATGATAAATGTCTGTAGCCTTCATTTAGTGTAATTCCACGACATTCTATTTATTTTTAAATCATTACAGTTTCCTAAATAACAGAATCTTCAATTTGATGAAATGCACAATTATTTTTTGACTTTCATCTCAGCATACATTTTCTTTGCAGTGTTTTAAAGGGACATTTATTAATCTACATTAGAAAACACTGTTCATTTTTCTTTGTTTTCTTTGTTTGTTTTCCATTTTATTCATGCTACTGAACTGTAAATATTTACTGCTGGGTTTCAGTTATTTCCTTTGGTTTCCCATCTGACCTTTATATCACTGCAAATGTTCAAGGCCAAAGACAGAAGTTAACTTTCATTGAATGCCTACACTTCTGAGGCTAAGTAAAATACTGTATGCATGAGTATAAATAAATACATAACTATATAATGTTATATGACTATTTCATCTCTTTGAATTCCAGTTTCCCTAGAGTTTAAAGTAGTGTTAAAACCCAGCTTAAATGGCTATTGTGAAGATTAACAACTTTTATGCATCTCTGGAACAAAACAGGGGCAAATGAAAAATAAACATGGTTGTCACAGGAAAAGAACTGAAATGAACTGAAGGCACACTGAAGGAGACTCAGTGTTGAGAGCCAGGGAAGGAAAATGAAGTATTTGTACTACATCTTCTCAGAAAGATGTGCACTATCCTAGCCTCAAGGTGTTTGTTTCTGATTTATACATTCAGTCAAGAACCTTGTCATCAAAAAGTACTCCTGGGTATATAGTTTTGCCAGGTATCTGTTATTACTCAGAATTGTATATAATTTGACTCTAAAGTGAGAAATCAACTCTATGGTCTGGAACACAGTGAGTCATTTTATTTTGTCCTATGACAGATCCAGGTTCCATTATTAAGGCAGAAACAGAAATTCTTCCTTTTGTTTTCCTTAACACACTCTCCTCACACATCTGTTTACTTTGTTTGGTCATCAGCTGAGTATGATCTCCATGATGGGGTGACAAGTGCGATGTCATCTCACAAATAGCAAATTCTAAAGATCAAGCTTCTCTTCACGCTTGTGAGTGACAAATAATTGGTCACCTTGATGACTCTTTTTTTTTTTCAGTTTTTAAAAAATATTTTATTTATTTTATGTGTATGTGTTTTGCCTGCATGTGTGTATGTGCACCCTTATTGTGCAATGCCCACAGAGGTCAGAAGAGGGCACCAGATCACCTGGAACTAGCGTTCTAGATGGTTGGTAGCTGCCACGTGGGTGCTGGGATTTGAACCAGGGTTCTCTGCAAGAGCAGTCAGTGCTCTTAACCACTGAGCCATCTCTCTAGCCCCATCATCTTAGTGACTCTTAAATGGAACCACTGTCATTTATGTAAAGGAAAAATGAAAATAAAATTACTGAGTTGCCTGGTGCTCATGCCCATCCCTGCCAGAAAGCAAGCAGCTGTGGTGGGTTGTTATCTGGTGCCTCGCTCTTCCCACCTTCTTTTCTCCACTCCAAGCCCAAGTCACTTCTTCCTTGTTCTCCTCAGTCTGCTCAGTTAGCAACAGCAATTCTCTTCAAAGCATTCAGCTTCTAAAATCTCAAAGCTGATCTCTCTGTCTGTCTGTCCATGACTCTGTTTGTCTCTCTATCTCTCCTGTACTTCCCGCCCCTTCATTTTTCCCTGTAGTTACAGAAAAATCTATTTTTAGATCACAGATTGCCTTCTTTTCCTTTTCTCTTTAATTTATTAAGAAAACACTGAACATTACCACCACAATGAAACAGTTCCTTGCCTTGAAAAGAACAGAAACCATTAAAAATAATTTTAAAATGGTTTTAATAAAATGATTTATTTATTTTTCTTTGCACACGTGTCAATGCTGGAATGTATATTGGTATGTATGTAGTGCCTGTAAAGGTTGGAAGAGCTGCCATGTGGGTGTTGGGAACTGAACCCAGGTCCTTTGGAAGAACAGTAAGGACTCTTAACCTCTGAACCACCTCTCCAGCTTCTGGAAACAGCTTTTAATACTTGGTGATACAAGGATAAAGAAAGCCATACAGTTCTGAAGTGGAATAAGAAGTCATGAAATCAGACATCAAAAGGCACTACCAACTTCTAAGAGTTCCCTGAAGTCCCCTTTAGAATCCTACAAAGATTCCATGGATCTTTTCATTTGGCAAATCCTTGGTAACTAGTGTCCAACATAAATAAACTTTGTTCCTATCCAATTGTATTGTTCACGAACATGTGCAAAAGGAGAAAATCTGAGCAGGCATCCCATAAAAAATTAATCCACTTCTATTTCAAATAATGCATACTGCGAAATTGAATTGAATGATGCAGCAAATAAAATATTTATTTTTATATGCAATATAGATGAGTCAGTGCCACTGTGAGAAATCTAAGATTTAATTTGTTAGCCTAGAGTTTGTATTTCATTAGCAACTGCAAATTAATAATCTTTTGCAAGTGTCAAAATCTATGGTAGGGATGGCAGGTCTACCTGTTACACTGTCCTGGCTGGAGAAAGCAAGCATTTTTCATCGATTTTTGCTAGTGGTTCATTTCTTGGATTTACTTCAGTAGTGTCAGATATCACACTCAGAGTGGAATTATAAACTCATATCACAGTATACGTAGCGATCCAATTATATAAAATATTAACATAACGTCTGCTACATATGACAAGTTATCTATATAATTAATATTATATGAATATCACAAGGATAGTATATTGACAATATTAAAAGATAGCCAGGTGGCTTTGGTAAATAACATAAAAGTTAAAATCATTTCCTTCTGTGAAAGAAAATAAGCCTTATTCTAATCATCTTTGTCAAAATACTACTCCATAAGGTATACACTTATATAATACAACATTTACTTTCACCCCGAGATATCAACCTACTTGTACAAATCAGTCACTGAACTTAATGAAATCTTGTATATTGGGAAATTCTCTCAGTAAAATACTTTTATGACTTTTTAAAATCAGAGAAAATGAGGCTCCCCAGATGCCCACACAGAGCCTTACTGTTATCTCTTCTAACCTTGATAACTCCCTGTAGAAGACAACTGTAAGCTACAAGAACCAAAGTAATCCACTATTTTATGCTGAATAGCATATATTATATTATGTTATAGTATGAATTAAATCAAGGATGGGGAGTTTGTTTTTATTTAGATGTGACATTGGATTGTTATTTAAGTAGAGTGAAAAATAAATGTTTCATAGTCTGATAAGTTGAACATTTTTGTGCCCAAATGATATTTTACTGAATAACACCAAACATCACTTTACAAATAGTGCATTTTGGGGCTGGAGAGATGACTCAGATGTTAAGAGTATTGACTGTTCTTGCAGAGGATCCAGGTTTGAATTCCAGCACCCACATGGTGGCTAACAACCATCTGTAACTCCAGTTCCAGGAGATTCAATATTTCCTTCTGACCTTCACGGGTACTGCAGGACATGGGTATAGTTATAGACATGCAGGCAATACACTCATATACATACAATAAAGAATAATAAATAAAGTATATTTAAAAATCTAGGATCCACAAATGACAGAAATCATGGAACCATGGGATATTTTTCTGAGTCTTGCTTTACTTAACATGATGATTTCTAGTTGCCTCTGTTTTCCTACAAACAATATAATTTTATTCTTTGTTATGGCTGAATAAACTTCACTGTGTGTATGTTTTCAAAATTCATTAATTTTTTGACAGACACCCAGGTTGATGCTGTAACTTGGCAACTGTGAACAGTGCTGTGGTAGACAGAGATGTGGAGCAATCTCTGTGGTATGTTGATGCAGCACCCTTTGAGTATAAACCCTAGAGTGGGATAGATAGGTCATATAGTAGTTGTATTTTTTGTTTATTTTGGAATCTCCACACTGTTTTCCATAGTAGCTGAGCTACTTTACATTCCTGCCAGCAGTATATAAGGTCCACCCACTCCATGCCCTATGTCCATACCAGCATTTACTGTTATTTCTTTAATGACAAACATACTGACTGGGTTGAATGGAATCTCAGTGTTATTTTAATTTTCGTTTCCCTGGCAGCTAAAAGTGTTCAACTTTTTTTTCATATGTTTATTGATTATTTATGTTTCATATTTGGAGAACTGTCCATTTCATTAGTTCAGTTATTTATTGGGCTGCTTGGCTTTTGAGTATTTAAGTTTTAAGTTCTTTATATACTGTAGATACGAATCCTCCGTTAGATAGAAAATGTTTCATTTAATAAATTGGTGTGCAGAAGGCTTTTAATTTCATGCACTCCTGTAAGCCAGTTATTACTTTTATTTGGAGGCCTTTTCTGAAAGTCCTTGCCCAGACCTACACCTTCAGTGGTTTACCTGTATTTTCTTCTGGAAGTTTAGAAGGTTTGGGTTTTAAATCAATTTTTACACAAAGTGAAAGATACATATTTAGAATTTTAATTAGTTCTTTGTAATGCATTTTAATCATATTTACCCCAATCCCCGGCCCCCAACTCCTTCTAGATTCATCCTACCTTCATATTCTACAACTTCATGTCTCTTTTTCTTTCTTTTTGGGGACAGGGTCTCCTTACAGTACTAGCTGGTCTGGAACTTGCTATGTAGACCAGGCTGGCCTCAATCTCACAGAAATCTACTTGCCTCTGCCTCCTAAGTGATGGAATAAAAGTCCGTACCACCACACCTGGCTTTCCGATTTTAATGACTCACTGCCTTCCCTTATACATCTGGGTACAGGGTCATACACTGGAGTGAGGCTGACCTATCAGGAACTATTATCTTAAAGAAAATGGACTCTCCATCCCACAGAAGCGGCAACAGTCCACAGCTCTTTAGCTGGAATGAGCGCTGGTAAACTCTCCACTCCATGCTGGAATGCTGATGGGCTTGACCTTGTGCAGGCAACCACAGCTGCTTTGAGTTCATAAGTGCAGCAGTTCTGTCATGTTCAGAGGATACACTGTTTGGCTCTAGTCATCTTCAACTTTTCTCTTGTATAATCTTTCCACCCCCTGTCTACAAAGATCCCTGAGCCTTGGGGAGGGGTGTGATACAGATGTTGCAGTTATGGCTGAGCTTTTCACTGACGCTTATTCTCTGCACTTTGACAGTTGTCAGTTTGTATGTTAACTACCAGCCACTGCACAGAAGCTTCTCCGATGAGGTAGGAGAGCAGGTTAGAGAGACATGAATTTAGAGGGCACTTTGATACTATGACTATTTGGCAGAATAACAGTAGTAGGTTCACCTCTGGGGCCTGTGAGCTCCTGAACCATGGGGTCTTGGCCAGATGTAGAGTACAAAGCATATGAAATTCAAGCATTTCCTCCTGTGGAGTTGGCCTTAATTCTAATAGAGAGTGTCTGGTCACCCCATAACATTTGTGCCCCAATTGCACTCATGAACATATTTTGCCATGTTGGTCATTACTGCAGTTCATAGCTGGGTAAGAACGTTGATGACTATTTTTTCTCCCTAGCAGCTTATATAGCACCCTCTAGTACTATTCAGCAGGGAGAAAGCTTCCTGGCAGTACCAACTTGATTTCTCCAGGTCCTGTGACCAATATGTGTGATGTCTTCAGCAGTTGAGTCTTACAATCAGGGTAATACTGACTTTGTAAAATGGTTTTGGTAGCTTTTCTTACTATTCTATTTTATGAAATAGTTTGAGTAGAATCAGTGTTAGTTCTTTAAAGATCTAACAGAAATGCACTCAAGTATGGGTATAATAATAAGACACTAGGAGTCAGTTTAATACTATGTCTATTTAGTAGTAGATTCTCCCCCCTATGGCCTGAGACCTGTCTAGCCACAGGTTCTTGACCCTGATAACAGTGCCTTGTTTGGGCTCTATCCTCTGAGGTGGGTCTTAAATATAAGCAGAAAGTGGTTGGTCACGCCATAACATTCATACCGTTGTTGCACCAATAGACATATTTTGCCAGACATAACTATGGGACTTCCTGCAACAACAACAAAAGAAAGTGTTTATTCCTGGCAATGGTTTTTTGCTTTGCTAGCCTGTGGTGTCTGATAGAGCCACTGGACCCCCATTTATAGGGTAACTACTTTTAAATTATTTTTATATTGTATATGTATATATATTTAAGAAGCTTCTATACAAGTAGGTTTACATATGACATTTTCAAGAGGCCTTTAGTATTTTTCTTGGAGCAGATAATGATTAATGCAAAAACTCTCAACTGGACAACATGCAGAGAACAGAGACTGCAGAGTGTTCAGCCCTACATGGGGCATCTATACCAAACCATCTCCTCCCAAGGCTCAAGGAGGAGAATGGGGGATTGGATCAGAATGATTGTAAGAGCTAGACTTGGTGGATGACTACAAAGAAATCCCATTGTTTGGATATCATAGGGTAGTTGTACATATGAACCCACAGTGTTTGAGACAGTATGCATGAGATCTATGCAAACCCAAGTCAGACTGAATGCAGCATGGATGTGGGAAGTGGGCAAGAAGTCAAAAGAGTACATGAGGATCTGTTGATAACTGTTGATTGTTGATAATTACTGGTAGCTGCTGATGACTGCTGATAGCTGGCCCAGGAACACAGATTTGGTTTGCCCAAATAACATGTTCCAACGTGGAAAGGATTATATTTACTTTTTTAAGACACAGAACAAAGAGAAGTAAAAATTCCATGCATTTATCAAATATGCTGGTGGGGACTGCAGGTAGATGGGTTACAGAACAGCTGGGAAACTCCCTATAGGTCTGACACCAAAGTGACATCCTTAGCTTCTGAGTTGGTGGAAGCTAGAAGTCTGCACATGCATTAAAAAGGTTTTACCTGATAGTTTAATGAATGTTAGATTACATACATAAAGTAGGTGCTAAAGGGCTACTAAAAGGGATAAAGACAGCCCAGGATAACTTTTTGTCTCTGGAGCTACAACATAACAATTCTCCACATACACACATTTCTAACCAATCAGAGTTTAAAATCTTTAACATAGGTTTTGCTTTTTTTAATTTTTTTTTTATTTCTGAGAACTTCAGTTCACAGTTCCCTCTTGGACAAGGATTATGTGTTGTTTATGTGGTGGCCAAATGTTGCTAAGAGGCTTCATTCTTTTAAAAGTAATTATTTTATTTTTTGGAGAATTTCATATATGTGTACTGTATTTACAAAATTTCTACCCTTCTTCTTCCCCTTCCATCACCTCCACGTACCTTACATTCTCCCTCTCAAATTCAAGACCTCTGCCTTTTAAATTATTATTGCTACTGTATGTGAGTGTGCATATATATACAATCTTCACTGTTGTCTGAATGTTGTAACTCATCTACCTCGTCCTAGCTCCATAGATCTGTCTTCTGCTTGATCCACTCTATTAGTATGGCTTTCCAGTGGATTTCTTTGTTTATTCATTTGGGTTTTTCACTTTCAAAATTTCAGTTTCTTTTTTTTTTCCTCAATATTTCCATCTATTGAATTCCTCTTTTATATCCTGTATTGGTTGCCTTATTTCATTCAGAAACCAATTATTCTCTTAGAATCAATTCAGGAGTTTGTCCTGGTTGAGAGCACTGAACATTCTTTTGAATTCCTTGCTACTTTATCTTCACCCTTGCGGAATCCATTACGGTATTTTTGGTGATTTTCAGAGGAGTTTTACTGCATTGATCCTTCATGCTTCTTGAGCTTCTACAATGGCATTTGCACATATAGAACATGTTATTGTTCAGAATTTCTTTTAGACACCCATGTTCTTTCAGTTGAAGTTTCTGCAATGTTCATGTGAGATGAGGTTGATGAGGTGTCACCCCCCTCCCAATTGTGTAGTGTCTACACTCTTAGCCCACGTTCTCAGGGTACAAGTCTTGATCTCCAGCACCACGCTTGATAGTAGAAACAGTCACAACTGCTGTATAGGCTTAATGTGAAAATATAGCAATAGTTAGGTAGAGTAGTGCTTCAACTCCAACATGTTTTGCAGACTAATGGAGCAAAGGCAGTATTGTGAATATAATCAGTCTTTGCTGCTGAGACCCTATAAAAGCTTCTTTCTAGGTATGATTAGGGTTTGCTACAAGCGGCCCCAAAATACCTTGCTATTCCATCCACGTGGACTTGGCTTTTTATCTCAACCCATTACACTCCTCTACCTTACTTGCCTTATAGTTTTAACCCTGCTAATGTGAGAGCTGCTCACTTCTGTCTCCAGTTCAAGTCTTTCTGACCTGGTGGGTTGGTATGAAACTCTTCAGTGGAGGTTTTCTGTGGGGTTGAATTGCTGTCTTGGTCTCAGCAAGGGCAGTGCTCCCTTAGGAGCTCACAGCCCTCAGCATGGTATGTTGCTTCAGAATACTGGTCATCAGGCTGACTCCTGTTTACTGAGTGTGCTGGATGGTGTCCCTTCCCCATGTGGATTTCAATGTCCTAGGCTCTGCTGTAGCCCCGCCCTGCTTGTATTTATCACTGAAGCTGGATATTTTCATATTTCCAGAGCTCAGACCACTGTGTCTATGGTGTTAGTTTGAGGATGCTTGCTTCAGTCACCTTCAGCCAGATCAGCTACCGTGATGTGTTCATGTGGTTCCTCACATCTCTTGCTCTTGGCTAGAGCTGGGAGCTCTTTGGGAGACAGTGTGATGGCATTTCCTAGGCTTCTCAGTAGATCAATGTAATTGCAGAGTTCTTCTGTAATCTGTTCCCTGCTTACCCAGTTTAAGGATAGTAGCACTGTGTATTCCTCAGTGTCATGGATGTTTTCTTCCAAATTCATGAAAACAGGAAGGTGCTGGCTACCTATATTCCACCATGTTTAGCCTTACAAACGATTAAATTTGAAAACTCTGTGAGCACAATGCAGTTCTTCACATACAAAGGTTTTGTTTTTAATAGTCAAAAATGCTAATTTTCATTGTATGTTTTCTATTTTCATCTTTTTTTCTTCTCCTCTCTACCAAAAAAATGAATGAACTGAGGTGGTTATGAATCTGGGATGTGATAAATGAGTTGTAGGTATTTAATCTGCACTTCCAGATGAACAGTATGGTAGATAGATATCTGCCAAATGCTGCAATATCCCCCACCCCACCATCACTCCTCAAATGTGACTGTAACATCCTCTTTGTTGAGAGGCATGGACTGTCTGTGCTGTTGCTTTCAATCGAGAAGGGCTTGTGATTGAGGCACAACTGGCAGCATGTGACTTATAAGTTAGGTCATAAACAATGACACAATTTAGGCCTGGTTCTCTTAAGAGATTCCATCTTGGAATCTAGCCAAGCAGTTCTGAAGAGCTTCAAGTTGTTTGCAGGGACGAACATGGGTTTTTGGCCAACAGCTCCAGCCTATACCAGAATCAAACCACAAACTTGTGACTGAAGATGCTTTTAAAGGATATTAAACTTTTGAGTCACCGTTCAGCTTTTGATTCTTCAAGCTGTCTATATTGTAACCTGCCCAAATTTCTGAGCCACCCAGTGCATGGTCTGTTTTGCTACTAACTTCTGGGAAGATTTGCTACACTGCAATAACCAGAGGTTGATTGTCTTCTCTATTATTTCTGACTATTTGGTTTTCTTCTGTGTATTTCTTATTAATAAACTTTGCCCATCTGACTGGTTGTTTTTTGTCTTGTTCTCATATAGTCTTCAAATTAATGATGCTTTTGTTACATATATTGCAAATATATTCAACGAGTTGCTTGCTAAGATATAGAAGTTTGAAGTTTATATGGTCAAAAAGTTCACATTTCTTTCTTTTTATAGTTTTGGAACTTTCGAAGATTATAAAAATGTCTTGTACTTTCTTCCAGCAGTTTTACAATTTTTTTCAGTAATCAATTTTGTAATCCATCTTCAATTAGAATTTTATATGGCCTGAGTCAAGTGCTTACTCAGTTGTCTTTACGCCATTTGTCCTAGTTAGCTTTCTTTTGTGGTGATAAAACACTGAGTAAAACTAACTTGGGGATAAGATGGTTTATTTAGCTTAGGTGTCCCAAGCACAGTTCATCTTTGAGGGAAGTTGGGCAGGAACTCAAAGCTGGAACCTGGAGGCAGGAACTGAAACAGAAACCTAGGAGGAAGGCTCCTTACTAGCTGGCTTCTCAGGCTGGAGCTCAACCTTCTTTCTTTTGCAAACCAGGACCACTTGCCTAGGGTGGCACAACGTACAGGGGCCCTTCCCTCCCACATCACTCAACAATCAAGAAAATACCTCAGAGATGTGGCTTTTGCACAATCTGATGGAGGAAATGCCTCAATTGAGATTTTCATTTCCCATGTGTGTCAACTTGACAACTGGAGTTTAACCAGGATACCACTCACTTAAATCTATATTTTTCTCTACTGATTGTGTTGTCTTCTCTATCAGCTAAATTCTTAGATAAAAATAATTCTATTTTTGGACTCTATTCTGACCCATTGGTCTATTTCATCACTGCAATAAAAATTCTATATTCTATTCATTTCAATAGGGTTTTTATACGTCTTGAATCTGGTCGCACAAACAACATGTTCTCATTTTTTTGCCCTAAAACAATTTCTTGGTAGATTTTGAGTATTTTATTTTTTTATATGAGCTTCACAATCTGTTTTTCCAAGTTTTTAAAGAAAATAGCTTTGAGGTATAATGTGTGGCAAAGTGATATATTTACTATATACTGTCTTCTTGCACAAGGAATGGTATATTTTCCCATTTAATTCTGCTAATATATTAATGCACAATATTTTTATATTTATTTTGAGGTAGTTTATTGCTTATGTTGCTATTGGAATAGAGATAAAAAAATAATACATTTTCTCACTGATCATTAGTGAAATGAACTAAAACTATTGAATTTTATGCATGTGTACATACATATATGTGTACATACATGCATATCAAAATCAATTTTAAACTTCCTTCATTCAGTTTTTTTTGTTTTTATTCCTTTATTGGTTGTAATAAATTCAATAGAGTTTATTTAAATTTTCCCTGGAAATATACGTGATTGTCCCTTGAAATGTAGGGTATACTTCTGTGATTAATGAATATTAATAGACATAGACAAGAGTCAATTTTAAAGTGCAAAGCATGTATCATTTTGACTAGAACATTTTAATCCAAGTTTTTATTAGTTAATTGATAAGGTTTCTCTATCTAGGCTTCACTGGCTTGTAACTTGCTAGGTAGACCAGAGCGGCCTTGAAGTTGCAACAATCCTCCTGACTTTGTCTCTTGAGAACTGAGAATACAGCACAAAACTATCACCTTTTCTTATTTTTATATAGATTTTAATTTTTTTATTTTTTGATCATGTCATACACGAGTACTGTTTATATAATTTCCACCCTGTCTCTCCCTTTGTAACCCCTCCCCTTTCAATTTCTTAACCTCTTTTAAAATTATTGTTTATATCTAAAACCTACAGAGTTCATTTAGCATTATTCATTTGAACAGGACTGACCACTTGGGTTTGTGTAACCTATTACGGAGCTCATCCCTGGAGAAAACCGATTTTCCCTCTCTCAGCTGCCATTGATTTTCTGTAGCTCTTCATCCATCTAGAGGTGGGATCTTGTGAAATTTCCCCATTCACACTGGCATGTGAACTGGTGTTGTAATTAAATGCAGGTCTTGTTTTGGCAGCTATATTCTTGAGATTTCATGGGTGCAGCTTCCCTGTCATGTGTAGAAGACATGTAGGCCCAGGTATCCTAGTCTTCTGGCTCTTTGAATCTTTCAGTCTTCTAGGGTGTTCCCCCAGCCTTAGGTATAGGGTTGCATTTTAGATGTATCAGGTGAGGCTGGGCACCCCACAGTCACTTAGTCTCTGCATTTTGACCACTTGTGGATCTCTTTAGAAGCCTCTGTCTGTTGCAAAAAGAAGCTTCTTTGATGGGGGTGAGAACTACACTATCTATGGGTATAAGGATAAGTACCTAGGATAGAGTTAGAAATTGTATTGGTTTAGAAAAATGTCAGTAGTAAGATCCCTAGTGTCTGCGATTTCTCCAGCCATGGCTATTTCACTGGTTTTACCTTATGAGGCATGAATTCCCTCCTATTGAGAGGGCCTTAAGTTCAATTACACAGCTGTTGGCCACTCCCAACATGAAAGTGCCACGACCCCACCATTAGGAATCTCTTGCCAGGCCAGTCACTGTTGTAGTTCATATGCTTTACAGCTGGGTAAGACTACTGATTGCTTTTTTCTCTTGGTAGCCTGAGTAGTATCTTACAATACTATAAGTGTTAGTCCTCAGGGAGGAGGCTTCAGGGTTCAGTTCCAGCTTGATTCCTCCAAGTCCTGTGTCTTAAGTATGTGGTGGCTTCAGCTACAAGATGTTGCTTTCAAGTTCTGGGAAGCAACAAAGGGCAATGGCAATAGCCTGTATTGTTTTGGGTCTCTTGGACCCCCTGAGCAACAACTCAAAGGGAGTTTTCTTATGCCCAGCACTGGGGTTCTGTTAGATAGTCCAAGGCTCTTGAGGGAGCATTATCATCCTTTGTCTCTCTCTCTCTCTCTCTCTCTCTCTCTGTCACACACACACACACACTATGCATTTTTAAATAAGCTTATGCAATAATTTGTATCCCTTTCCCTCAATCCTTGTCAGCGTTGTATCAGTTGTTTTCTTGATATTAGCCATTCTGACAAAGATCAAATCTTAATGACGCAGGGGAGAAAGAGCTTCTTCTAGAGGGTTCTTAGTCTTATTCGTAAAAGAATTTAAGAATGGACCCAAATGGAAACTTTGGGACAATTTTATAAGAATTTAAAGAAAGATCCTAAGGGCAGGTAACCAGCAAATCTCAGCAGCTGCCTTGAGGAGGACAACGGAGAGGAGAAGAAAAAAGGCCACGATGCCATGCAGGGTTAGAGCCTACATGGAGGTGACACACAGGTGATTGGCAGCCACATGGCAGGGAGAAGGAAACTTTACAAAAAAAATGGTCCTGGGGTGGTCCAATGTGTTAGAGAAAGCATGCTTGGAAAAGAGATATATATATAAAAAATGGAGACATTGTGCTTTTCTGAAGAATTCAAAAAAGCAGGCAGATTTACAGAGAGCTATATCTCTGTGGCCAGGTCCAGAAGCACTGCACTAGGAAGCAGGATTCTGGGCAGGGAAAGTTCTTTACCTCATGAACTAGGTATTTCTCCCATCTATTTAGCATGACTTAAGGTGAATTTGCTTTTCTAGGGGTGGTTCTATGACCAGGTGTTTGAGCAGTGAAACTGGAAAGGGGGTCTTCCAACAGATAAACTAGAAATTTTATAGTCTTGACCAGTTAATCTTTTGGAGTCTTGATATTTTAACAACTAAGGTAGTTTAAATTTGCATTTTCCTAACTGCTAAGGATGTTGAACACATTTAAAGATATCTTTGTGAAGAATGTAATAGAGATTTTTATCGGGATTGCACTTAATCTACACATTGTTTTTAGTAGGATGCTCATTCTTACAACATTAATTTCACCAATCCACAAGGATGGGAGGTCTATCTTTAGTGCCATTCTCAATCACTTCAGAGATTCAGTTTTCATTGCAGAGGTATATTACTTCTTTGGGTAGGGTTATTTCTAGGTATTTTTCAGACTATTGTGAATGGGCGTGGCTCCAGGATCCCTTTCTCAGCATGCTTGCATTGATATATAGAAATGCTACTGATTTTTCTAAGTCAATTTTGTATGCCATTTTGCTGGAATTTCTGGGATCTCTTACATATAATATCATATCATCTTTAAAAAGGGATATTTAACTACTTCTTTTCCTATTAGTGCCCCCTGAATTTCATTCTCTTGTTTTACTGCTCTAGCTAGAGCTTCAAGCACTATTTCAAAAGGAGTGGGAATAGTGGACATCCCTTCTCAGTCCTGATTTTAATGGAATTGCATTGAATTTTTCTTCATTTAGGATGACATTGGCTGTCAGTTTGTCATATATGGTCTATACTGTATTGAGCTATAGTACCTCCAGGCCTGTTATCTTTAGCACTTATCATGAAGGCATGTTGGATTTTGTAAACGGCCTTTTATGCATCTATTGAGATGGTCATGCATTCTTTTTTGTTTTTGAATTCATTTATATGCTTTATTACATTTATTGGTTCATATGTTGAGCCATCTGGCACCTCCAGGATAAAGCCAACTTGAACATGGTAGATGATGTTTTTCATATTTTCATGTGTTCTATTTGCAAGTACTTTTGTTGCTGTTTTTCTGTTTGTGTTTTGGTTTTTTTGATATAGGGTATCTCTGTAGCTGGTCTGAAACTCACCATGTAGATCAAGTTGGCCTCAATTTCACAGAGATCTGCCTGCCTCTGCCTCCTGAGTTCTGTGATTAAACTGTCTGACAGTATTTTATTGAGAATGTTTATATGTATGTTAATAAGGAATATTGACCTATACTTTTCTTTTTTGTTCTATCTTTATCTGGTTTTGGTATTAGAGTAATAATGGCTTCGTAGAAGGAGTTTGGAAGTGCTTCTCTGTTTTCTTTCTTTTCTCTTTTTGGAATAATTTAAACAGTGTTGATTGTAGTTCTTCTTTGGAGGTCTCGTAGAATTCTGCTGTGTATTTCTTAAATCTGGGTTATTTAAGTCAGAAGGCTTTGTATTACTCTTTCATGTCTTTATTTATTATGCATCTATTTAACTTGCTGATATCTTTTTTGTTTACTTTGGTTAGCTGAATGAACCTAGAAATTCACCCACTTCTTTTAGGTTTTATAACTTAATAGAATATAGGTTTTTAAAGCATTCCCTTACAATGCCCTTAATTTCTTTGGTGTCTAGCTTTTCATCTATAATTCTGTTAATCTGGATCTATTCTTTCCTCTGGTTAATTTGGTCTGTGGATATTGTTTATCTTTTTAAAGAACCAGTTCTTACATTTGTTGATTCTTTGTTCTGTTTTGTTTCTACTTCATTAATTTCTGTGCTGACTTTCATTATTATTATTATCTTCCTGCATACTGGATTTGTTCTTTGAAAATTCTTGGGTTGCAGCATTCAGTCATTTATTTGTGCTCTGATTTTTTAATGTAGATGCTTAAAGCTATACATTTCCTACTTATGCCTTTCACATTTTTTTGTGTGTGTTTTGTTTTGATTTTCATTTCAGTTTTGTTTTCTTGCTTGATTTCTTCTTTGATTCATTCATCTCTCAGTATTGTGCTTTTTAATCCCCATAAGTTTATATAATTACTAGAGATTCTTTTGCTGTTGATTTTAAGCATTGTTGCATTGGGGTCAGATAGAATAACAGACTTATTTCAATTTTTCTATGTTTGTTGAGGGTTGTTTTGTGTTCCCGTATGTGATTTTTTCAAGAGGATCTTTCATGGGCTGCTGAATAGAAGATATATTATTTGATGTTTGGGTGGAATATTATGTAGATATCTGTTAGGTCCATTTGATGTATGATGTCATTTAATTCTGATGTTTCTCTGACTACTTTTTGTCCAGATGACCTGTCTATTGGAAAAAGTAGGGCATTGCCATCACCTTCTATTACTGAGTAGGGGTTAATCTGTGTCTTGAAGTCCAGTAGTATGCTTTTCATGAAACTGGGTCCATCACAGTTTGATACTTGTATATTTAGAATTATAAATCTATATTCTTGGTTAATTGTTCCATTGATCAGAATGAAGTGCCCTTTATCTCTTCTGATTAATTTTAGTTTGAAGTTGACTTAGTCAGATAGTAGGTCCCATTTGCTTGGAATACTTTTTTCCATCTTTTTGCTCTAATATGATGCCTATCCTTGAAGGTAAGATCACTTTCTTGTAGACAATAAAATGATGTATTTTGTTTCTTAATCTATTCAATTAACATATAAGTTTTGATTAGAGAAAAGAGGTAATTGGTATTTAAAGTTATTATACAAAGGTGTTCTGTGTGTGTGTGTGTTCTTAGTTTTTGTGTTTTTATAGTGTTTCAATATTATACCTTCAATTTTTTTCTTTCTATAGACTCTTGGCTATGTTTATTCCTTTCTCCTGTTGTATTGCTTTGCATATTCTCTGTAGGGCTGGTTTGGTGGACATGAATCTTTTAGCCTGTTTATAACATGGAAAGTTTTTCATTCTCCTTTAATCATGGGAAAGAGTTTTGCTGAGTAAAGTAGTGTGGGTTGGCATGTGTGATCTTTTACAACTTAGAGTATATATACTACTCTAGGTTCTTCTGTTAGTTATTCTGATGGGTTTTCCTTTATATGTGACTTGTAGTTTTTCTCTTGTTCTATATATTTAGTGTTTTAACTAAAATATGCCATTTTTTTTCTGGTCCTATCCCATGTTCTGTGGGCTTCTTGTATCTGTATGGTTATGTCTTTCGTAAATTTGAGGGAAGTTTTCTTCTATGATACTGTTAAAGATCTGGCTTGTCATTGACTTGGGATTCTTCTTCTTATCTGACTATAATTTGTAGATTTGGTCTTTTCATTATGTTCCAAAGTTCCTGTATATTTCTTTCCTGTGTTTAAAAAAAATCATATTCTTTGATTGGGTAACTCAATTCTTCTACTTTACCTTCAAGTCCTGATATTCTATCTTCTAATTGACCGATTCTACTGATGAGGCTTTCTTCTGCATTTACTAATTGCATTGTTGAGGTTTTCAATACCATCTTCATTTCAGCTTGAATTTTTTTCAATGTTTCTATCTCTTTCCTGAATTCAGTTTTCAATTCCTGAATTGTGTTCATCATTTCATATAGCTCTATATTTGTGTTTTCTTGGACTCCACTTGTGAAGCTTCTTCCTATCCTCTTTAAGTTCACTGAAGTATTTGTTTATGTTTTCTTTAAGCTTTTTGAATTCTCTGATCATGTTTATGATTTGTCTTTTAAATTTGATGTCCTAGGGGTCATCCTGGTAAACCTCATTGTGAAACATTTCCAGAGGCCTACTAGGTTTTGAGGGCAGACATACGGTCTTGACTTCTCATATTCTTTGTATTTCTGTGTTGTGACATAGGCATATGGATTTCCCTCATTGATTCTACGTATGATATGAGATTCTAACCTGCCTTGAATAGAAATTTGGTTCTGTATTTGTTGTTTCCCAAGTTGGTTGATTTCCAATCAAGTATGAAGAGTTGGTGAATTTTTCAGATACTCACTGTTGGTTATTGATTAGAAGGGCAGAGGTGATTCCAGTTTGGTGCTAACCAAGAAAGCATGAAAATGGAACTCCAGGGTTGGTCTGCCTGGCATGGTGCACAGGCTGTGCAAAACCAGATATGTCTAGAAGTATGGGGACAGTGGTAGAGGCAGGCAAGATTCTGAAAAACTCACCAGGTTGAGCCAGTGTGTGAGCACTACAACTCTAGGGAGGCCCGGATGCGTGTGCATGGAGGTAAAGGTGGTAAAGGTGAGGGGAATCCGGCAGGCTGGGCTGATATACGAGCAGTTCCACCCAAGCAAGGGCCGGCAGTAAGGGCACAGTGGTGAGGATGAGCAAGTTGCTGGGGGAATTACCTGGCGTGGTTAGAGCAGAAGATGCAATTAGAGATATGTCTAGGAACGTGGAGACAGCCACAGGGTTGGCAAGGTTCCATGGAACCAATGAGGCAGGGCTTTTGTGTGAGCAGCAGCAAGAGACAAGGGCTAGGCCTGGGAGTGTGTGGACAGTGACAAAAGCTGGCAAGCAAGTTTTCTTTCTTTCTTTGTATTTTGTGAAAAATGAAATTCAAATTTCAGCCTCTATAAATTTTTATTGGAGCCAGCTTTTCTCCATTATTTTGTGCATGATCTATGATTGGTTTCTTACTACTGTATCAGAATAGAGTCACTGCAGCATACACTGTATGTTGGTTTCATTATTTGCAATGGTACTATATGCACTACAAATTATAATGATGTAGTTATGGTTTTACTGTCTCAGGTGCCATCCTGTATTGTGACATACTAATTACTTACTGAAATTACTATTTCATGTTAAAACAAGAAAAGTGAACTTCAAGTTGTATGTACAGTTGAGTGTGGATGACTGTTAATGTATGAGATGACAATGCATTATATTATTGTATAATGACATTAACAGCTATGCTAAAAATAGAGTATACATAGCTATTGATAGATTAAAAACACTCATCACATTAATCCCACTACACTGGCAAGGAATAGTCTACATATTTGTAAAAAGTAGTATCATCCTATTTTTATGAATTTCCTTTAAAGTACAAAAAGTGAAAATGAGTTTGCATCCAAAGTCAGATTTTCAATAGCTCATTTCTTTCTTAAGAAAAGAAAGATGTTTATTGATGATGAATAAATTAAATTATGTTTGATTATGGCTGCTGAAGAAATTATCCAGATAAAACAAAATTATTTAGGACTGTTAGCTTTTTGGTGAAAACAATTGCTAGAAAAGTTGAGAATACTGGGAGAAACATCAGTTGCAAACTAGATCATAAGGCAAGAGTTTGTGAGTGGTTTCCTTCCTGTTGATGAGCTGAGAAAGGTAACTGATAATACTCAGTTGCCACTAATTTGAGGAATCAGTCCTACATTTGAGATGACTTAAAAGGTAACCTTATCAATAACCGTGTTTAAAAGTACAGGCAATAATGTTTTCAGAAAAATTAAGAGACCATTTATTCAGTATAACCCAAAATCTTCAATTAATAATGGTAAAAATCATTTGTTTTAAATTAGATAAAAAAGCTTAGTTGTCAAAATTTACACAGCTTGTGAAGGTGTAATCTATGTTCATTCACTGTATTATTCATCAGAAGGTGTTTTATGGAAAATATTTGGCTCTATCATTTACAATTGAAATTGTATTATCAATAGTGTGGCTCATTCACCTACGATGATATAAACACTAGGTTCATAATATTTTCAGAATAGATCCTGACTATATTACTACTCTACCACATAGAAGGTCAATTGATAATCTATAATAATATATTATTATCACTTTTTATTAGTTTAAGGCCAAGACTGAATTTTTTTTTTGAATCAGACATACCGCCATCAACTATTATAATTGCATATTAAATGGTTTTAGAACTGAATTTTCTAATAGAATTGGTAATGTCTCTTAGTGAAGTCAACCTACAATTACAAGACAACACTGTACTTCAGTATGATTCATGCTTTGATAAAGACATTTCAATAGCACTAATGTAGTTCTGGACATTTAATCCCACATTGTTGTCTATATCTTTCATGCTGACAAAAACTAAAACAAGAAGCAAGGTCTCTGTTTTCACAAATGTGCAGGATATATATTCTCTGAGCTGGAATTACAGTTCTAGAAGTACTTTTGTGGACTTGATGCAAGTCCAAGTGAAATTTCCATATTTCAAGGTCAGTTTAAACACAGCTGAGGCACTCCTGCCTTTCCTTCAATTGGCAGTGAGGCACGTAATGGTATGTTAAAGGAAAAACAAAAGAAGAATATAATAGAATTTCTTTAAAAATATTTTATTGTTTCTATTTTACGTGTATGGGTATATGTATGTAGTGCACCTGTATCATGCATTGCCCGTGAATGTTAGAAGAAAGCATAAGATCCCCTGGAACTGGAGTTATAGACAGTTGTTAGCTACCATGTGGGTGCTGGGAATTGAACTTGGGTCCTCTGCAAGAGCGGCCAGGACTCTCAACCACTGGGCCATCTCTTCAGCCCCCTAGAATTTCTTTTAGAGACAGGGTCTCTCTGTAGCCCCAGCTGTCCTGGAACTTGCTATATGCACCAGGCTGGTCTCAATCTCAATGAGATCCACTTGCCTCTGCCTTTATAGTGCTGAGATTAAAGGCATGCACCATCATGCCTGGCTTCTAATAGAATTCTTCAAGTACCTTTCAGGCAATGAATGTGCTCAATTAAAGTCATATGTTCATAGATACATATTAGAATGACAGTGTTTATCTGTGTGAAAAGATACTTCAAAGAAACATGCAAAATTTCATTAAGGACCAGTATTAACAGATGGACAAGTACAATTAATTCTGATGATAGACAACACTGACTTTGAGTCACAATTAAGAGAAACATTGTCCTGTCTTCCAAATAAAAGAATTCTGTTCTTATCAGTAAACCTACATGTTGGAAAATTACTAAATCAACTATTATTTTTGGAAGTTTTTCTTTTTTGTCATATGACTGCCTATATATTATCCTTGATTTTCCTTTTTAGCCTACAAAGTATATATTTTCTTTATTACAGAAAAATATTAACAATATATAACCCAGAATATTCTCTTATGTCTCTCAATGTCAAACATGCTTAGTGTGTTAGTTTTCATTACTGTGACAATATACCTGAGAACACAAAGGAGGAAAGACTTATTTGGATCATTGTTTCAGGGAGCTTTCAGCCCAAGTCACTTGACTCATTGTTTCTGGGTCTTTGTGCATTGAGTTAGAACATCATGCACTGAGTATGTGTTGGAACTAAGCATCTTACATAGTGGACAGAAGGCATAGAGTAAGCTGAAGTCACAGGAAGGCATAACCTTTAAGGTATGGCCACCCCCTTAGCGACCTATTTCCTCTGACAAGGTCTTACCTCCTAGATTCTAGTACTTTCCAATAATACCACCACATTATGAATCCATCAATGTATTAATCCTCTGATGATGTTAGGGCTTCATGATCCAATCACCTCTTAAATCACCACCATGAGCATTCAGCCTTCATCAGATAAGCGTTTCGAGCTATTTTATATGCAAACTGTAACACCTAGTGAAAGATAATTCTCAAAATCAGCTTCTAAGCCTGTTTGCTGAGTGATTCCTACATGAAAAGATCTTGGGCCATGAGAGAAGCCCTACTATTTGTAATGTATCCTGTGAGGAAATGGGAGTTCTGAACCATTCCTAGGGCTGTATACTGGTAGGTCAGGTTACTATGAGTTAAATCCAGTCTTAGCTACAAAGCCTGGGTTATGTGGCATTGAAGAAAAGTCTGTGAGTCTTGACTTTTTAATCTGTCAACAGAGGATTATAATCATAGTTATAGCTTTGGTCATGATTACAGCACCACTTAAATTACAGGGCTGCTTTTATCATTAACATATAGAGATCCCATATAATAGCTCTAAGGTAGAGTAATCAGAAGTAGGTTGGAAGTTCAATTATAGGTAAATGACAAAACAAAATAGTTTATCATTCAGATGAGTTGATACAAAACAGTCTCAATTCATCTGGCAAGTAGTACTTTTCACTTCTGAATTCTGTTACTGAGATTTGTTAAGAAAAAAGAACATAATATGTATTAAACATTAAAAGAGTCAATGTTACATTTAAATATGACTAATGCAGATCTGCTAAGTACTTGAAACAACAGGTTAGGCTCAGTCTCACTTAGGGTTATTCCTGGCTTTGGTTCTGGCTACCTGTATGACTTCGACAAGTCATGTATCTTCTCTGAGTGTGAGCTATAAGTAACTTATCATTCAGAATGATGTGAAGGTTACAAAGGCCATGTATCAAAAGTACTTAATAATGACCCACGAACTGCTAGTTCATCTTCCTGGCCTCAAGCTTTTGTAAATTGATCCGAAGTTTAAAAAGCAGAGCAAAACAAGTCAAAGTTAAAAACTTTAAGCCATGGTGGTCCATGCCTTTAATCCCAGCACTCTGGAAGCAAAGCCAGACAGATCTCTGTGGGTTTGAGGCCAGCCTGGACCCTGCCTAAAAAAATCCAAATCCAAACCCAAACCCAAACCAAAAAAACCCAGCAACAACAACAACAACAGGCAGCAGCAACAAGTAAAAAAACCAGCATGTAATTTGAGCACTGTGAGGAAGGAAGGGAATGAAAGAGTTTTCCTAGAGTTGTCAAATAAAATACAAGACATCCAAATTTGAATTTCAGATCAACAATGAATTTTTTAATTATATCCAAAATATTGCATTGGACATACTTATACTAAACAAATTATTCATTGTTTATCTAAAATTCTAGTTTAAGTGGGTGTTTTCATTTTCATTTACCAAAGCTGACAACCTAGGGAGAATTTTGTAAGAAATCTCTTAGCCTGTGAAAGCAAACTCAAAATTCAGAAGATCAGGAACTTGCTAAGTGCAAAGACACGCAGGGAAGGTTCACCCTGCCCTCTGCCTCTGTCAAGCAAGGGCCAGGGGAAGGAAAGTCTCCCATGTGAGCAATTTTGAAGTGATTTTGCTGTCCCTGCACCCTCTATATAAGCGCAGCACAGAGGCTGTTGGGAAAACTGCTGCAGACCAGCTTGCCCCCGAGGGTGTCAGTGACCCAGGTTTTCCCTTGATGAGGCCCTGCGGTCATGGTGTGGTGACTGTATGTATCTCTGTGGCCCGGCCACACCCTGCTTAGTACTAGTGCACGGGGTCAGGGACAGAAAAGAGAGTGGGAAAAAGTGCTTCTTGATTTACCGTTTTTCCCAGCTGGGTTGGGCTTTGCTGTTCTGGGTTTGCAAAACTTTATCTACTGCTTTGACACCGAGTAGCTACACAGTGTCCTTGCCAGGCTTGATTTAACAGTCCCGGTGTACTAAGCCCAACAAATTGCACTTTCGAACACCTCATGACAGAAGCTCTTTTACGTTACAGAGGAAACTCTGTGGTTAAACTGTAGCCTAGGTATTTTTAGAGCTGTTACCATGTTAACCAAATTTCACACATTTCACCTGCAGGATATGCAGTAGCACCCGGGCCTTCCCCAAACTCTAACCCAAAATATTATTTAAGAAGTTAATGCTGTGTTTAGGACTAAATTCAAATTATCCGGAGAGAAAAGCTATTCCCTAAATGCGGGGACTTTTTTTCTTCTTTTTGGGTGGATGGATTCAGTTGTAATGTGTGTTAGGGAGTACTTTTTGCCTTGACACAAGTGACTTGAATGAACATAACCAAAAGGTTAAAATTGGTTAGTTCTAAAGGTCAGAGCCTGAAAGCAGTGACCCATTTGTTAATCATTAAGCTTTTCTAAGCTGCCTCTGACAGAATTTTGGCTTTCTGCCATTTGTCTCGGCCATTTTAAACTGCAAATTCTTGTACTGTTCCAGTTTTTAAGTAGGTAGCAGAGGTTATGAGAAAGGCATAACTTGTTTTCCTAATCAAATGTCCTTATGGCTTTGGAAAGCTGAGTGGCTCGGTGTTGCCTGCATCTTCAATCAATCACACATCCAACTATAGAGCATTTAAGTCCAAGAAGGTAACAAAATCACTTGAGCAGGGGTTTTCTTCCATAATCCTAGCACTGACAGTTTAAGACACACAACACAATATCCATGATGCTATCATCTGTCATCAGTTAAAACCTGGAAGAACTTTAAAATATTTAGTAGTCATTCTGTTAAATGCAATGAGGTTGAAGTGATATGACGTTTCATTGACAAATTTAATGCCAGTTTATGTTCTAGTCATCGAAATAAAAGTCAGAGTGCATCCAAAAATTCGCTTAAACACAACTAAATTTTACTTTATGGAGCCAGGGGACATTAAGCTGCTAAAACACAGGCTTTAAAAATCGAACATGGAATAGCTGCCCTCCGTTTCTCAAGGGAAAAAAATACACAGTTAAACCTTGCTTATTTCTAATAACCCAAACTTCCGGAAGGCTTAAACATTTGGAATCGCTCCAGATCCAAGGAAGAGGAGGAGGGAAAGGCAAAGGCGTGGGGAGCAGGGAGAGCGGGAGAAGGGAGAAAGGGGAGAGGGAGAATGAACTAGTAGCATGCAAGCCGCTCTCAGAAGTAGACCTGAAGCCCTAGCAACACGGAAAGAGACCTGGAGCTTACCTCTCATTGGCTTACCAGCAGAAGAAAGAATGAGCTCTGATTGGCTGGTGATGATGTCTCCAAATAGCCAGCCTTTTGCAGGAAAGCAAATTTATCTGACAGAAGGGACAGGAGGTAGAAGAAGCAGGCAAGAAGAAAAGAGATGTGAACAGGGCAGAATGAATGGCAGATTATTCGTAACAGAGGTAGCAGCTGAAATGAAAATGAGCATAAAAATACCTATTTATGTAACTGCTTACAGTTTAAAAATGGGTTATTCGCAATCACTGATATTGTCTTCAGAAAGACCGCCAGGGATCCCAGAAGTAACATCCCCTGGGTTACACAGTTAGTAAAAAATAGCTGAGGTCTTCTGGCTCAAGCTCAGGGTTGTTGACGCCACTCAGATGCACTAGAGGTAACAATTTGGAGTTATTCTGAGGAACAGAGAGCAGCAAATACTAGGATCACAGGAAAGAACATCAGAAGCCAGATTAGCCTTTAGTTAGCGGGCGACGCAGAAGTGGTTCAGGGCTCCCTGCCCTTCAGGGCCACAGACCGTCAGGCACCAGTACAGGGATCTCTCTGTGTGATAGGAAGGATGGCTGTGGTACCAAGGAGGCCTGAGTCTTCAGAGCTCAGAGCAAATATGTGAGTACACGTACTTGGGATGGACACAGCCGCCTCACACTTCTCCTGTAGGAACTGGACACCATTTCCCCCCCTCAGGCTTGGTAAACAGCCTAACCATTTATCCAGTTGCTCCAGTTAAAAACTCACAAGTCATCTATGTCTTTACTTTCTCCCACAATCTGATGTATCAGCAAGCCCTGTAGATGCCATTTCTAAAATATCTTAATTCGGACTATTTATATCATATGCACAGCCACTATTTTCTCCCCTGAGAAAGTTGATTTCTCTAGTTTCTTGAATTCTCTTTTCCCCAATTTTGTCTTCTTCATGTCAAATTAATTCTTTTGACCGTGTTTGTCATCTGCTTAAAAGTCACTCTAAGAATAAAAGTCAAAGTCTTTAGCCCTAGTTTACTTTGATTTCCTCTGCCTAGGGCTCACTGCTCTAGAATGGAGGCCTCCTGTGTGACTAGCGCAGACTCAGTCTGTCTAGCTGAAGAGCCTCAGTTGGCTGCTTCTGTCTTCATTTTGTCTCGTGGCTGGCTCTTTCTCCCATGCACTCTTCACAGAGCTTTGCTTACAAGCTGGTATCAGTAAGCATCCCCCTTCATTTTCTTTCACAATACCCTTTTATTACCTTCCTATGATTTCTCAATCTGGAATTATGCTTTTTTTGACTTCTTATCATCTCCTTTTATATGTCTCTCTACTAGCAAGTTCCATTAAGGCAAAAACTCTGTTATTTCTCACATTACTGTATCCTCAGAGTCCTGAACAGTAGTGCATAGAAGGTGCTTAATAACTATATAGAATAAATGAAGGGAGGTACTTAACAATGTGTACTGAGGGAACGGATGCACACAGAGCTTTGGCATACCCGGTGTGCCATGTCACCCATGCACTAACAGCTGTGGATTCGTGCTAACGAGGTGCTTGTTCATATCCTGCCACCTGGTAATCTTTTTGGAGGCTGTGATCTCTAATAAGCTGTCATCAGTTAGGAAGATTTGTAGAATCCTAACATGATTTCTGAAAAAGGGAAGAAAATCTTGTTTAGATTGGGACTTAAGAGATGAAAAATTCACTCCCAAAGTCTCTTGGCAGTAAGCAGTTGAAACTTACCCCAAATCAGAGTTTTACTGAAACTGGCTATCGCACCACGGATTATACCACTGGTTTGTCTTCCAACATTCGAAAGGCAGGGTTTTTTCATTTCTTGTTTTTTTTTTCAGCCAGAAAAATAGATGCCTTTGTCTTTTTAATAGTCTTAATTTTTGTTGTTTTGACAGTCTCTGGTGATCACACATTCACCATAATAAAGGCTATTTATTTTTGATTTGCCAAAGTTGTGTCTAGGAGAGATTAACATATACTTAGCAAAATGAATGATCCTACAGAGATTTTAAGGTCACAACTGAATCAGTATCTTGATCAAGGTATGTCCATTTGTTTCAACATTTCAATTTTGGAAATTTCTTAGCTAGCCTGTTTCTTTGAAAAGTGAAATTTGTCATGGTGCCCTCTGGTAGAATACAAAAAGAATTTCCCTCCCTCCCTCCCTCCCTTTTCTTTCCTTTCTAGTGAGAAGGAATAAATGGCTGTGAAACAGATAGGAAAGGATCAACTTTAATATATGTTACATAAAATCCAAACACATTGCTGCTGCTGTTGGAGGACTGTAAGAAATGCATGTCTCAGGACATCTTTTTACAGATTTAGGGATACAGCAAGCAGGTGCTGCAGGAGAAGTACTAGCATAGAAAAAGCTTGCAATTAGAAGCTCATTAGAATGAAACACAGAAGCCTTAGAATTTCTATCACCTTTCAACACTGAAGTTAACTAGATATTATATCTAAAAGACCAGGCAAAGACAATGACAATTACCACATTTGCGACTATATTTACAAATAGTCATGAACATAATAGAGAAGTAGAATTCGGCAGTGGTTTACTAAGAATAAGCAGAGATTCACTTGACAGGGCTCTGTCACTATTCTTCAAAATGAACAAAAATCATGAGGCATCCAGCATCACAGTATTTGGCCTTCAACACCAAAATTTCACGATTTCTTTGTAGAGCAGCATCCTTATCTTCAGAAGGGGATAAAGTAAGGATTTCGTAGAGGCAATCTGGGTCATACACCAAAAGGGATGCTGCTAGAAATCTTATGTTACTGGACCAGTGAACCTTAAAAAGATATCAGAATTCTTCTTTAAGGACTCAGGCTTAAGACAGAGGGAAGCATTATTTTTCTGAGTAGATCAGTTTCTATATTTGTTCGTCTGAATGCACTGGGTAAAATTCATTCCAAAATAAAGAAGGAAAAAGTCAGCATTTAAACATCCACCATATCTCCAAATTAGTGATTTTCTTTTCAATTTTCTGAAAGGCAGAATGTAAACAGAGTAGAAATAATCTATGAATTTATCTAGTTGCATTTGTTCAGCTTATTGTTTTACTTACTGGAGACTCATCTTTAAATTTGGTGCACCTCAAACTGAAAAAACAAAAAAACGGCAAGCAGCAGCTCATCTAAGCAGGGGTTCTCAAAGGAGCAGTACTGCCCCCTAGAGGTTGTTTTGACAGTTTGTAACAGCTTTTTTTTTTTTTCTTTTTTCTGAGCATGAGGAGGGCGTCTCAAGGTGTTTAAATGGTTATAGAACGGGTGAATTTGAAGGGAAGCTCCGCATCATGATGGATTTTTACTACCTTACCAACCATTCACATAGATGAAAAGTCTGTATAAAACATCTAAAACCAAATTCAGTTTTATGTTATAAAAGAAACAATTATTTTTTCCACTGACTTTTATCAGAAATGTAAATCTAATGTAAGCTGAAGAAAGACTGAACATTGTTTCACTGTTACTATTCAGCATTTTGAAAACTTTAGTATTAACATATGTGTCACACACATGGTATCTCAAGTCTTTTCAAAAGCACAACGCTGGTCAGTTTTACTTTTAATATCCCAATTCAAAGTGACTCCATAAATAGGTGTGTCTGATTCCTGTATTATGAATTGTTATGTCCAATCATTTTCTATTATTTATTACTATAGTCTTTCCTTCTTTAAATTGCACTTAGGTAATTATATCGATAATTAAGAAAATATGTGTTTGGGTAGTTTATATTAGCAATGTATTTCATCTCAGTATAGTAAAGGATGTTATCAAAGATACTTGTCATTAAGGAGTGCATAGGAATGAAATGGAAATGGCAGAGAATGAGGAACTCTGAAATCATTTTCCTTTATCAAACCAATGAAACGACTGGCAAAAATGGGCCAGAAAGAACTTTTCAGAACTTAGAATGAATTAAAGGTTTTCAGCAACCAGGAGAACTTTTGTTCAAGGAACATGAGTGAATATCCATGAAAACAGTGTTCTGTGTTCAATTATTTACCTTGTTTTATTACTGTTGCTTCATTCTCAGCTTGGTAATAACTTCAAAAACTAACATCCTAGGACTGGAGAGTAGTTAAGAGCACTGGCTGCTCTTGCGGAAGACCCAGGTCATCCACCTAACAACTGTCTGCTGCTCCAGTTCCAGAGGATCTAAGAGTCCCTTCTGGCCTCTGCTGACAGCCGGAGTACAATAATATACACGCAGGCAAAACACTCATACACATATAACAGCAACAAAAAAACTGAGTAACATCCCATAGTCCTGGTAACCAGCAACCTAGCAGCCACAGGAAGGTAGAAGAGGATCAGAGTGTCTCCAAACTTCATTTTCACAGGATTGCTATTATTTGGCTTGCTTTATGGGTCCCTGAAACATATAACTCTCAAGACTTCCTGTGCATGACTTGATTCAGAATTCATCCAGCCTGAACATTTTTCTGAGTAGAAATTATTTTCAATAATTTGTATAAGAGAATCAGGAGCATTTTTTTTTAAACCATAGCTACCCAAGGTAGTAATTGCTGAGGTAAATAGGCAGCTTTTCAAAGGGTAAAGAAAAGGCTGGGAAAGATGTCCAAAAGGGAATTTGAAAAGCACAGATATACTGTTGGTAGTTTAGAAGACCCAGCTCATGTACGGGGATGTGAGCACACCCACTCCTGTGTTAATACTCTGGAAGTGCCTAAATTTCCACCTATGCTTATTGCTGTGGTTTTGTGCAAGGAAGAAACGAAAGCTAAGGCAGAGTTTCACACTGCCTGATGGAGTGCTGAAGAGGTGCTCTGGACACACAAGAAATCCTTAAAAATGACAGGGTACTAATAGGCAACCTGCCTAATCATTAGCCGAATGCTAACTTAACCATTAGAGACTCCAGTCATCTTCCATGACAAAGAAACCAAAACTGACACAAGTATAACAAAAAGTAGAAACTGACCCTGGGGAAGTTGGAAGATCCCAGATTTAAGAATTGCTACATAATATTATTTAAAATATAATATTTCAACAAATTAGTTACTATTCAAAGAAAAATAAAATATGGTACATTATCAATATGAAAGCAGTCAATATAAACTGTCCTATAGGCATCCTGATATAGGCAGTTATTATACAAAGGTTTAAATCTATTTTAACTGATTTCAAAAAACTAAATAAAACCATGTTTGAAGAACTAGAGGAAAACATGAGAATAGTTTCTTACGAAATAAAGATCAACATAGGGAGTGAAATTATTTAAAAGTCAATATAAATTCTAGACAAGAAGTAAAATAACAAAAGTGAAATCTTTACTAGAGAAGCTCAATAAAAGACTTGAGCAGATACAAGAAACAAGTGGCCAACTTCAAGAAAACGGACATTACTGATCCTGAGGAAGAAAAAGAAAGTTAAGATGATCAAAGAGTACTTCAGAGACTCAGGGAACAACATAAAATATATGTAAAACTGAGTTACAGAAGGATATGAGAGAGGAGCAGAAAGAACACAGGAAGAAATACTACTAAAATCTTCCAAAAAAATGAAAACCATTAGTTTATGCTTCCAACAAGTTTAACACAGTAAACAGGATAAAATCTCAGAGAATCACACTTGGACATGTCATAATCTAACTGCTAACAACGAAAGACACAGAGAATCCTGGAGCTTAAGGTAAGAGAGAGGCGACTCATGTTTAAAGTCTTCTCAGGAAGATTTTCAGCTGACTTCTCACCAGGAACCATGGTGAGTAGAATGTGATACTCAAAATGCTGAAATAACAGAAAAGCAAATCCAATCAAAACAGCACAAAAACAACAACACCCACAAAGAAATCTATCTCTAGTAAAAACTATCATTTGAACTGAGAAGAAATCAAGATATTTTTTAGATGAATAAAACAATGAGACAGTTCCTTGTCAGGCTGTTCAAATAATACTACAAGAACTTCTCTGGGAAAAAACGAAGACTGCTATACAGAAAGTTGAATTCAGATGACAAAATTACCTTTACTAGTCACTCACTAGTAAATATAACCTATAGGTTATACCTTGTGCAAGCTGCCAAGGGAGAAAAATAATCATTGCTCCTACTAAGCTGTAGGGCCTAAAAAATACAACAATGACTGACCAAGCAAAATTCTGATGCAATAGTGGCACTTTTATCTTGGGGGTAATCAACAGCTGTCTCACTGGTCTTAAGGCCCACTCAATTGGAGGGAATTAATGCATGGCACCATAAACATAGTCAAGTACATGGTTGGTGAGGTCACTGATCCGAGTAGATAGCCTATTACTGCCACTCCCTTAAACCAATGTAATTTCTGATGTTATAAACACTTATCTTTATATTTACAAAAAAGTGTAGCTCATCACAATTATCAAAGAAGTCTCTTTTCCCAACAGATGGAGATTATTATAAAGTTTCACAACTGATTAAAATGCAAGGAATAAGGGTTCATGTGGTATCCAACTGCAATTAATATATTAACAGTATAACCCCTACACTTAAGGAAGAGAGATGGAAAGACTGTAAAAGCCAGAGGACCAGAACACCTATTGCCAGATAGTGTATTCTGAACATGACAGGGAAGCTGCACCCATGAAATCTCCATGATATGGTTGCCTAAACAAGACCTACATGACATCACCAACTGACATGCAATGTGGATGGAGGAAGTTTACAGGGTCCTACCTCTAGATGAAGAGCTACGTGCAGGGATGAACTCTTTGTCAGAGTATCTAATCCTAAATTGGCCACCCTAAACATATGTGCACATAAATGGGATTCAGTGCATTACATATATACACATATGTAAATGTATGTATGCATATGTAACAATAATCAAAGAAGAGGGCAAGAAATTGAGGAGAAGTGGAGAAGGATGTGGGAGAGGCTGGAGAGGGAAGAGGAGCTGAAATGTAAATACAATACTCAACACATTAAATTCTCAAAAAATAAAAATAGGAAAAAATTAAAGAAAGGAAGTGTAAATAAGGGGCTGGAGAGATGGCTCAGCAGTTAAGAGTGTGCAGTTCTCTTACAGAAGACCTGAGTTCAGTTCCCAGCACCCATATCAAGAACCTCACAACTGCCTGTAACTTCAGCTCCAGGGGGGATCTGTCTCTTCTGGCCTCTGAGGACACCTGCACTTGTGTGTACATAACAACACACAGACATACACATATACACATAAGTAGGAATAAATCTTAAAAAGGTATAAATATTTGTAATTTGTATTTGTAATTTGTTAGTTATAATTGTCTGATTTTATAAATTAAAGATTTAGAAAGTAATAATGATGAATTTGTGTTGATACACATTAAAAATGTGGCTTCTATGACCATAAAAGCACCAGGGAAGGGTCAGAGGACAGAGATAAATAAGAAGAAAAATTTTGTGAAATATTGAAGGGAGATGCAGGGCATGCCCACACCTTTAATCCCAGCACTCAGGAGGCAGAGGCAGGTGGATTTCTGTGAGATCAAGGCCAGCTTGGTCTACATAGTGAGTTCCAGATGGGCTGAGGCTTGTCAAAAACAAAATATCCCCCAAACAAAAACAAATATTGAAGTTAGTATTAATCCAAAGTAGACTGTTACAAATTAAGATGTCACCTATAAACCCCAGTGATATAAATGCGGTATATGAATATTTATTATGAATTTCTCAAAAAGTAAAAATATAAAAGGTCACTGCATCAGAAAACAGAAAATAAGTTCAAAAACATTACATTTTAAATTGATGAGTTAATTAGTTAATTTAGTGTGCATACGTGCATAGGCCATAGCACACATGTGGAGGACAAGGGACAGCTTGCAGGAATTGCTTCTCTCCTTCTCTCCTTCCACCACGTGAGTCCTTGGGATTGAACTCAGTTTGTTGTGCTTGGTAGAGTGAGCACTCTTAGTCTCTAAACCATCTTACAAGCTCCAAGAAAATGAGCTTTTTTCCCTTTGATACTAAAAATAAATGGTAGAGGAATTAAAACTAGAAATATATATATTTCTATATATGTAATATAGAAATATAACATATATAATATAGAATATATATAATAATATATAGAAATAATATAATAATAAATAATAAAATTATTTTAATAATAATATATACAGAAATATATAATATAGAAATATAATATATATATTTCTATATATATTTCTAAATATATATATATAGAGAGAGAGAGAGAAAGTGAGAGAGACAACAGTGGAAAGATAGAATACTAAAAAAGTAACAAATTGGCTGGAGGTGGTGGCACATGCCTTTAAACTTAGCACTTAGGAGGCTGAGGAAGGTAGGTCTCTGGGATCTGAGCTGGGAGTTTCAGCTCAGCTGGGGCTACAGGGAGTCCCTGTTTCAACAAGCAAAGTCAGAAATCACACAAAACCCAAATGGTAACTGTACACTCCATTAGTAATCATATGAAATGTAAATAGATGAAGTACATTCATTAAAAGGTTGAGGCTGACAGAATGGATAAAAAGGAAAACAAAACCTGATCCAAGCTTATGCTGTGAGCAAGAGAAACACCTTAGATTCATAGACTCCACTTACAGGCGGTACAAGGGTCTGTGATTCACTTTGGTCTGATGATGCGAGGTCACACATTTTCTTAAAACTGAACAGCCAATGCTCCCTACCAAAACAATGTCATCTCACACCCTAGAGAAACTGCTGAGTTGAGAATCCGGATTGACCAGGGCTGAAGCAGAAGATACAGGAAAGAGAAGGTCCAGGAGAGCAGCTGCAAGAGTCAGGGTTCTGAAAAGACAAGGACCAATTTTCCCGATCATATCTTGTAATAGAGCTGTAGAGTTCTAATAAAAACAAATCTCTTTTAGAATGCATAATGAAAATGTGGGGCATACACACAATAGAAGTTCACTCAGCTGTAAAGAAAGATGAAAATGTGAACTTTCCGGGGAAATGCACGGATCTGGAAAGTATTATATTAAGTGGGGAGCCTAGTCTCAGAAAGACAAAAATCACATGCTCTTCTTCTATGTGGGTCCTAATGTTTAATGTTTGTATGTATGTAAATAAGGCGCTGTAAGAGTGAAACTAAACAGGAGACCATGAGGGAGGAAGAAGAAGTGTTGAGAAATGGGGAGAGGGCATAAGTTTACATGAGACCATGTGAAAGCAGAAGGGAGTCTACTGGGGACAGGAGAACTCCTGGGAAGGAGGGAGGATGGGGAAGAACGGTGTGAGGAGTGAAAGGACAGAAATATTTCTTTTGTTTGAAAAAAAAAATAAGGCCACAATGAATCTAATTCTTTGTAAGATACTTTAAAAAACAAAAAATAAATCTCTTGTGGCTCATATATACCTTTGCAAAAATAAGAAAATTCATTTAAAATGAACTTAGTGGAATAGAATTACCCCACAAACGTATCTCAGATAAAGGAATGTTGCAGAGTAATCCCCCTACAGATGATTCTCAATAGGAGTTGCAAAAGAAAATCAGAAAATTGAATAGAATAAATAAAAAGGTTTTTAAAAAATATGATCCATATTATTTATATATAGAAAGAATGCATCATAATCCTAGATCAACCAAGAACAGCTATTGATAAAATATATTCTACTAAAACTATGAGATTCTAATGCTTTTAAAGTTAAAAGGCTGTTTTAGATATTAATAAGTCTTTCTGATTGTCATGGTGCACACCTTTAATCCCAGCATGCTGGAGGCAGAAGCAGCCAGCCCTCTCTGAGTTTGAGGCCAGCCTGGTCTACATAGAATGTTCCAGACTAGTTGGGACTACAGAGAGACCCTGTCTAAAAAAAAGAAAAAATGAAAATTAATAGATCTTTTGGGTATCCAAGTGAGAAGTCCATTCACATGGAAAAGAAATTCAAATTATTACCAGACTCTTTGACGTTATGCTCTTTTTAATGAACTATAGAAATTATCCTGGAAAGTATAGTCTTACCCCCATTTTGAAAAAAAGACAACTATGCATCACATTTTAAACACTCAAAAGATGAAAACTACAAGCATGGCATCTATGCAAAATTATCTTTATGAAGACACAAGGACTTAGGAACTTAATTTGAGATGTGTACCATCATTGAATAACCTCTAAATGAAGAAGCTTGAAGCCAGCAATTAGTGATGTGATACTGACAGCATACTGTTGGAAGAATGTTAGCTAGTGTGCCCATGCTTTTCAGAAATATCCCAGCTATTAAAGGAAAAGTCAAGTTTTGTAATCCCTAATGAATTAATGGATTTCAGCAACTCATCAGTAGTTAATAACAGCTTATCTCTTGACAGAAGAACATAATGTTACCTATGAAGTGATCTTTTCTATCTCATCTCCAGAATAAAACTGAATGTGATCACACATTTAGACTTAACCATCAGCTTACAGGAAATTCAAGGCCTGGATGTACATATTAAATCACATTATGGGAATGCACTCAGCAAAACAGATAAACAACTCACAGTTGCAAGCCGAAAAAAGAAAAAGAAAATTTATAGACTAAACGGAACTGAACTCAGCTGTTTATATCACAATTACATTTATATTATAAAACTTTAGTTTGAATTCAAGCAAACAAAGCAATGGTTTCATAGGTATATACATGACACATGAAAACCAGAGAAATATGCACACTTGCAAGCTGTATGTTTATATTAAGCAATTATGTTATTGGGTATTTGCTATTTAGAACTTTTGTTATAACAACTGCTATGTTTTAAAACCAGCACTCTTACCTTTTAGATATACATCCTGAAATATTTACAGATGAAATAATGCCTAAAATTTCCATCAAATAATTGGGAAGCACAGGAACAATTGATAAAATAAGCTGCCTACTTATTGATCATTTAGGGAATCATTATCCTGTGCTGTCTACATTTGATTAAATTTGGTGACATAACTCATAAAAAATTTAAAGATAAAGAACAAGAATGTGTGATAGTACATGCCTGTGACTCTTGAATTCTTGAAGCAGGCTCAAAGTGGACATAATGAGCCTCAGATCAGTCAGGGTTAGATACAGAGACCCTGTCTTAAAAACCAAACCAAACCAAGGAAATAAGGCAAGCCCAAACAAGAAAACCAACAATAAAACACAATTTAATGAGGAAGAGCTTATTTTGATAGGGTTCTTGTAGATTATTTTTTCTAGCTGACTAAAATACATAAAATCATTTAGCTTAATATAACATGAAATTACAGCCTCTGATGCACATACTACTCATTGATTGCAAAAGCAATGTTCTCTTAAACTCCTTAACTCTTTTAGTTTCTATACCCTTCTCACTTGGCAGCTCTAGTTGGTCAGCTTTGTTGACAAGCACGAAGTAGTTCTGAAAGGCTCTGCTGTATTACAGAAAGGCTACATATGAAGCTGAGAATCAGTTGATCTTGGCTTCATTTATGACTCTGATCTTGAAAATGTCTGTGACTTGGAACAAACTGCTTAAGCACTGTAAGCCTCAGTTTCATCATCTGTATATTGAAAGAATTGGCTATAGTTTCTCCATTACCATGTGGTTATTTTCCAGACATTTTATGCACCAAAAACCTACCATAGAATTCTCTGGATATCAGACAGATAAGGATTTAAAAAGATGTCTCCATTCCTAAGTCATGAGTCAAGTCAAGTGGCATTTAAAATGGAAGAGCAATTTACCTAAGAAACGATTTTAAATTATAAGATGAGGAAAATAAGAATCAAGAATTATGGGAAATGTTTGGATCTAATAATGTATCCAAAACATACATAAAGGTAGTAAACTATGGAAAATGCAAGTTTAGGAACATAAGGTATATAGATAACTGTGGCAAAGGGAAACTTGCAGTAACCCAGACACAGCTCAGCATTGCCCCAGTTTTAGGTTAATTCTTTGGTATTTCATACACAATGTCATATAATTGAGGACCATATGAAAAACAGATAAAAGGATTGAAAGAATTACAAAGCAAAGTGAAGGCAACTAAAATCACTTGACCAATGAAATGTTGGAGTGGAAGGGAGCTGTAATAACAATCTTCAAATAGGCAAAGAAATATTATCCAGATGAAGATAAGGCACTGTTTTAGTCAGCTGGGTAGAGTTAGGACTTATATTATACTGGAGTTAGGCTTAGGAAAAACTTTCTGGCACCTGGGAAATTGAAAATGTTCTTTCTCTGGAGATCTCCAAGTACAGGGAAGATGACTAGCTTGAGATGATGTCAGTGCGGGTTTCTCAAAGTTCTAAGGATAACTAAATGATGCATATCTAGTGATTTATGTTCAAATTTCATAGATAAGGGTAAAAATAATTGCTTTGGTGTGGACTGCAGATACAAATCTGCCAGATACAGATCAGGAGTCATTTCTTCTCTGATTCTTTCAATTTCCTGCTCCCTTGAATCATTATAATCATCAACATCAAAAAATTCTTGTTAAGCTTTAGGTGCACATGTTAGATGCAACCCACAACTAACAGGAACACAGCATTCACCCTCCAGAGTGGCCCAGCCTCTCCCCTTGGGTTCAAGAGCACGGCACAGAAGATCAGCTTTCATGTTTTTAGGTTTAGGTTAGTATAAGATTTCCTTTTCTATAGCTATACTTCCTAGCTTTCTTTATGACGAGAGGATGAGACAGAGGTATCTATGTTATACATGGATGGTATCTTGCAGAAAGTAAGAGTTTAGAAGAGGTGAGGGAACAAGAATTAAATAGTGGAATTACAAGAGGAAAAGGAAGGCAAAACCCTCTTTATGCAAGAGTTAACATGAGCAACGAAGGAGGGCCACCTCTGGTCCGTTCGTCACTCAAGAAATGTGTACCAAGCGCTAGGGACATGGGCTGAATAGAGAACACGCCACACTGTTGCCCTCCTAGTGTTCACTGCTGCCAGGTACAGTTATGGGTTACTAGAGTATTTGTTCTCTAATACATGAAAATCTGTTTTTGGCACTGGTGATCTGATTTGCAGACTGGGTTAACATAAAGCTCAAAAACGATTCCTCCCAAGGAAACTGTCATTGGTCTGAACTTTGACTCTGCTGCCTCTCCACTGCTTTGCCGACATCTTTATAAACTGGCCTTGACTCTCCCTCCCAACCCCGGCAGTGTGCAGATGAAAGACTGCACTGCATACACATTTATAAATGCAATTGTTAAATGTGTTTATGTTTTCCTCATCTCAGCTGAGGATGTCTGAAAAATTCCAAAATACACTGCAAAAGATAAATATGGCAGTTTTGTGAGAAGTGCCAATTAAGAGGCAAAAGCTTTTTATTTCCATTTCTTTTGTTGTTTCTTTTTGTTTAATCTATAAGCATTATGAAAGGAGAGGAAGCCTCTCTTTCTCTCTACATCTTAGATACTGAATACTACTGTTCTGTGATCTGAAAGTGGATTCTTCTAACATTGGTATTTGGAACATAATGTTATAGTATTAACAGTTAGTGTGTTCCAGTAAGATCCTTCACAAATGAGATTTAATGGCCTCATCCAGGAAGTCGAAGTAGACTGCACTGCTTTCTCCACAATCAGTGCCACCTATGAGAATAAAGAGTTTCTCAGACACATATCGATTTGCTTCTTTATCTTGTGGTTCTTGGCCTTCAGATCTCTAAGCAATGCATTTCTACTGTTTCTATGTCACCTAGTCTAAGGTATTGTGTTATAGCAGCACATTTACTAAGACAATAGTACTTACAATTTATGTTTATGTATTGTAAGTTTTTACTTGGAAATAATTTTAGCTATTTTTTATAACTACTCTTTATTCAAAAAGGACTTTGATTAGCTTATCAGTAATTATATTTCTCTACGGGAATTTTTTTTGAGGATTTATTTTTCTTAAATGCTGTGCTGAGAGCAAAACTTTAGCTAAGATTCACTTAGTAAAATACAACTTAAATAAATAAGAAAATATAATTCAGTTTACAAAAATGTTACTTTATACCAAAATTTTAACTTCAATAAATTACCTGTTGTGTAAAACTTTTTGTTGTTGTTTTTTTTTTTTTTTTCTTTTTTTGAGACAGGGTCTTTTTGAGACAGGGTCTTTCTGTAGCCCCCCAGCTGGCCTGGAACTCGCTATATAGATTCTGGCCTTGAACTCGCAGAGATCCACCTGCCTCTGCCTCCTGAAGGCTAGGACTAAAAGCATGCATCATTACACTTGGCTATGTAAAACTTTTTAACAGATAGTATGCAGATAATAATAAATAATCTTTTATATAACATCCATCAGTCATTAGTTGAATGTTCATTAAGGCCACCACGTCCCATCAATGACTTCTTGTTTCCAGATACTTTATGTGAACATTTTCAGAGTAATTGCCATTAGGAAGCTAATTTAATTTAATTAGCCTTCTTTTCCTTTTGGAATCCCAGATCAGGAAGGGAACGTGTGTAAGAACACATATTTCAAGTCCTTAGAAATGCATGCCTCCGCCTGTGCCCTAAGGACAAAGCACATGTACTAATATTGGACAAATCATGACACCCTTCCTACTTCTGCAAGAGCCATCACACACATGAGTCATTAATTTCCATTTCAGATGATTTAAATAGAACCCAGAAAGAGTCTCTGAGTCATCAGGGTCTCTGACTTAAAATGGTGATATTTCTTTTTCTCCATTTTCCTATTAAAAAAAAGTTACAGACCACAGGCCATTTCTGCTATATCTGAAAATGTAGTTACTTATGATTATTAAAGCCCTAAATAAATCAAGACAGCCAAATAATTCACTTTACTATGTACATAAAACACCTATCATATTACCCTTCTATACAGTGCAACACAAGTCATTTGTTTTAATAATTACTAGTGAATTAAAAATTCTTTTTTGATGACTGATAATTTTTTGTTAGAAAAATATTTCAATTTTTAATAGAAAAGCAGTCTCCAATTTAAATAGCTCTGAGGTCTAGATTCTAAATAATAGACATCATTTGTCTTACTATGTATTAACAGTGAAAGTTAACAATTTTTTCTTTTAAAAAATTTTTTATTTATTATTTTTATTTTATGTATGAGTGCTTTTTCTGTGTGTATGTAAGTGCACCACATGCATGCAATGCCCACAGAGATCAGAAGAGGGCATTAGTTTCCCTAGAACTGGAGTTACATATGGTTCTCAGCTACCATGTGGGTGCTGGAATCAAACCTGGGTCCCCTGGAAGGACAGAAAGATTTCTTAACAGTTGAGCCATCTCTCCAGTCCCAACAATTTTTTTTTTCTTTAAAGGGCTAGATAGTAAATCTTTTAGGTGATGAGCAATGCAATGTACTGTAACTCCTAACTTGAATCGTAAATGATGAAAATATTCATAGACAATATAAATGAATGTGTAGCTGTGTTGCAATAAAACTTTATTTATAAAACAGGAGTCAGATTAGATTTCTCCCACTGAACTGTGTAGTTTACCATCTTTTGATGGCAATATTCAAGTAGACAATTCAAGAAATGTTTTATGCTAAGTTTTGAAAGTAAGAAAAAAACCACAATGACATTTTTGTTGTTTGTGCTATAGGTGAGGTGGATAAAAGGCCTTTTAACAGACTAGTAAACATATTTATATTTCTAATAAGTCAGAATTTGATAGTTTAATCATAGCTTAATATTATAATTAATCATTTCACCTTACAATTGCTTTCATTATTTCTCACATCATTCTTCTTTGATTATAACTTCAGAAAATAAAAGCTCTAAAGAATTATAGAATTATCATAGCTTCTTTACATTTTTGAATACAAAGTTCAAGCAAGAATGATCTGTGACAACTAAGGCGAAATCGTAATTTTGGCTCCAGGAAGTCACTTACGAAACTAATCCCCATAAAAACACAATGATATCGAGGAATTATATTCAGTGACCTGTGCTAAAATATAACAGTTTGAGATATTTTAAAACACAGTATCACAGCACTTTCTAGTGTGTGTGGTTCAAGACAATCTTCAATCAAACACAGCCAAGAAACCCAAGAAGCAATTCAAGGGACTCTTTCAGAAGAGATTCAAAGTCATGAAAATGCATATAGAAAAATGCGATTTCAACACTGTTTTCTTGGAATTGGTTCATGGCTTGGCTAGGAACCCTGCTGCAGATCAGGCTAAAATGTCAAGATCCAAAAGGTATGGCTGCTTCCCATAATGACCTTTGCTGTTTTTCAGTTCCCGTGGCCTCTGTCACTCTATGTGTTGCAAGTAATTCATGTTTTTGATCATTCCACCATGCTTTAGAACTTACATATTTTGTTTTTTAAATAAACATAAAATCTGGAGCTGGAGAAGTGGCTCAGTGCTGTTCTTCCAGAGGATTAGGCTTCTATTCCCAGGACCCACCTGGTGGGTCTTTCTCCACCTTCTGGCCTTTGTGGACACTACATACCATGATACATACTAGCAATCAAAACTCTTATACAAAGAAAAATAAATACATCATTTTAAAAAGGTAAAATCTATTTCTTCATTGGGGCATGAGAAAAATATACATGTACACATATTTGTTGGGCAAAACCTAACTCTGTTTCATATTGCTTTCCTGGCTGATTTTTCAGATCTGTCCACCCAATCTTGGTTGGTTTATTTCTAAAATCAGATTAGCTCAAATCACAAATTCTCCCCTTTTCACATCTATTTACACTAAAAAACTAAAACTCATCATTTATCTAGTTAGATCAATGAACACATATTAAGAATACAAAGTTCCAGGCCCTATGAAAATAACTAGAGACCACAAATAAGTGCAAACCTGATTGGAAAGACAGGCAAAATGAATAGTTAATATGTAATTATACATCACATGATACTATCATTTCGGAGGGAGACTTGTCCTAGGAAGAACTTCAAAAGATGCAATGGTGATCTGAATTATGAAGAGTGCACAGAAATTATCCAAGCAGAAAATTTGTTCCAAGTAGAGCAAGTATTATGTGCAAAGACATGGAAGTTTATGAGTACAGAGAGCACTCTAGAAATGACGCCATTCAACATGACCAGAGAGAAGGGTGAAGAAATCTGTTGTTGTTAAGGAGGCTGGAGACATGAGGTTGGGTTACAGCATCCTTAGGAGCCTAGACTTCATTTACCCTACAGTTCCAAAGAAGAATTTCAAGAAGGAATACAATATGATCAGATTTGCATTTTGATATCATTGACCAGCAGCGAATGGAATCGGACCATCAGATGCTGAAAGCAAGAGAGAGATGAAGTGACTAGTGGTCTAAGAGAAGAAACAAGGAGGCCCAGCAGTGTGGCCGGAGGGAAGGGGAAGCCAAGTAGACTTTCTGTGTTTATCCATTTACTCTACTATGTGCTGGGCATCAGGTTTTGCCCTCATGAAACCCTCACAATAATAATATAGAAGGCCACTGAATGATGCTATATACAAGTCAAGTAATTGGCTAACATCCATAACAAACAGGAGACCTGAATCTATTTACAGAAATATACAGGAAGTTCACGAAGTTGGGTTTCAAGTTCATTCTGTAAAGTTTTGGACTTTATTACACCAGGTATATGAGAGCCAAGTCTACTTTTGGTTGTGAAAATGGAATACCTAAGATGGCGGAATTTATAAAGAAAAATGATTTACTTTGACTGCTAGTTCTAGAGGCTAACAAGCTCCAGATGTAGTGGCTGTCTGTGTTTGGCTCCTCGTGAAGACCTCACTGGGGAAAGGATCGCATGACAAATGAAAAAGCAAAGGAAAACCACAGCCTGACTTTCTAACTTTATACCATTTTCAAGGTATAAAGTTTAGTCCCATGAAAATGTGAGAGCTCATGCTCACTTGAAAAGCATTAATCAATTAAAGAGGTTCTGTTCTTACAACCCAAACGATCTCACAAGGGCCCCCTCCCAACACTGTTGAACAAACTTCCAATAGCAATCAAAATACAATGTGAGTTTCAGAGGGCACACATCATGTTCAAATCATAACACCAGAGGAAGTGGCAATCTCTAACAAATAGGTCAATAATATCAAGTTCTAAAAAAAAAAAAGTTCTGAGAAAGAAACATTGACCAGTTGGGATGAGGCAGTCATGTACAACTTCAGGAAGGTAGTCTGCATGAAGGAGATGACTAAGACCAGATAACACAGGAAAGAGAAATGAATGGGAGGCTAGGAGGTATGCTCACGCCAAGACACTTAGCAATAATGAAAACAAGGTGATTCTAAACATACTGCACCTTTCCAATTGCTTTCTATAGAATATGTTCCAAACTGCTTCACTAACATAATTAAAACTTTTCCCATGTCTATATGTAAAAGCAGATGCTTTATAAATCATGCACAATGCTCATCTTTAGCATGATTCTGAAAAGAAACTTAAAGCCCATTATGTTTTGACAGTTCTTAATCATGATTTTCAGCTCCAAAGGAGAAATATTCATATTCATCCACTATTTGTTTAATTAATATATTATGTTCCTTAAAAAATGAGAGAAAATGTCAATAAGAGATAAACAGAAAGTCAGATTCTCAGACTGAGGCCACACAATACATAAAGTTGAGGACAGAAACAAGTTTCCTAGTTTTCTCTCAGATGTGTCTAGATACCAAACTCTCAGCCCTCTGCTCCAGCACTAAACGCCTTTTTCTTTTCTTGACGTTTTCCTCTTTCCCGATTCCCTTCACTAAGCTAGATAATATATACTTCAGCTGTTACTTGTGCTGACCCCCAGCTTAACTCACTTGTTCTACCAGCAGATTGGAACCTCATTCTCAACATTACTGGACATTACCTGCTCATTCCACAAAGGTTAAACATTTATGTGCCAAGATTGCTTTGGCATTGGAATGAGAATGGCAGCAGGCTCTTCCTTAACAGAGCAGGTCTACTTATATATATATTTTTATGTATGTATGTATTTTGCCCAAGTGTGTATAAGTGCACTATGTATGCACAATGCCCATCGAGGCCAGAAGAGGGTGTTGGATCCCCTGGAGGTGGAGTTTTGGACAGTTGTTAGCCACCATGTGGATGCTGGGAACTGAACCTGGGTCCTCTGTAAGAACATCCAGTGCTCTTGACTGCAGAGTCATCTCTTTGGCCCCTCATTTATTTTCGATACCTGGTTATTATGAAATAAATATTCTGAATCTACTTATAGAAATACATAGGAGGTTTATAACTTGGTCTTTTGCCTGTCTTGAGAAACACATCATTAACATTTCAGGATTATAGTAAAAACTAGTGAAAGGTGACAAAAAATTCTAACACAGAAGGGAAATTAGAAGTAAGGAGATTTAAATGACTTAATTTTAGAGACAAGGAACCTGAAGCTTAAAACGATGAGGTTGCTATTTATATTGGTTTTATGGCTTGGTTGCTGTTTCTCCTCTTTGCTAGGCACTGCCTACATTATGAAACGATAATGTCCATCTGTGTGTTTGTAGTGATCACTTATCAAATTCTTCATAATTAAGAATTCCTAATTTCAGATTAATCAGATTATTGGTTTAGAGGTTCAACTTTAACTGCAATTTCTGAAATATACGTATAGATTTTGTTCACGAAGCACCTGGGAAAATAACAAAAGCAGAAAGATTCTTTTGTAGTTTATGGGCAATGTTTTTGGCTAGCAGTCTTTTGGATCATAATTCTTTTCAGGAAGTACTGTAAATATTGAGACAACTGTTTTGTACACAAGTGACCCTTCCCATCAACCTGCCCATAAAGATTCAGTCAAGTAACCAATTTTGGCTTTTAAATAGATGGTAATGAGTTCACCAGACTGTCTCTGTGGTCTCACATCTACTGCAATGAAAAAAACTAAAAGTCTGATCTTGAGCAGGGAGGAATTATTTTTGAAATGGATAGGCATAAAGTTGGGCTGTGGGTATCTAATGTGCTGGAAGAGATGAGTAGTGAGAAGGCAAAAAATGTGCCAAAAATTTCCAGCTTTAAAAGTTCCTTCAACTGAAGTCCCATTTAAACCCCAATGGAAAGCATAAGATGCTATGTAGAATGTGTGAGCTTTCAGGCAGACCATATCCCTAGCAGGTCCACTTTTATGGTGAGGGGCAGGATCTCATTCTGTAGCCCAGATTGGCCTATGACTCATGGTGATTCTCCTGCCTCAGCATCCTATGTCCTGGAATTATGGGCATGAGCTACTATATCTGGTTAAAAAGGTCCAGACTTTAACAAGCATACTCCAGTACTTTGGAAAAGCAACAGACTCACTGAGGATCAAGGTGAAAATTTTTAGGCATATGGGTAAAGGAACCTGTAAAAATGATTAAAACAGTTGGTTCATACCTCTTCCCAAATAAGCAACCTTGCAGGAAATAGCTGGAGCTCATGATGAAGATCAGAATAAGCATATGGCTCTTGAAAGAACTAGAATTCAAGAATGCACCTAGGTTGTGTTTACATTGAAAAGATAGCTGACTAATTGTAACTGAATTGACTAAACTAAATTTCCTGTCCAAAACTTCAAACACATCATTTGTTAGACTGTATTGACTGGTACTTCCTTAATTATTTTTTGAACTGATCAGCAATGGTGACTACAGTGATGCTAGTTTGTGCTTACAGAAAGAGTAAAATTTGCCATCATATACATTTGTTAGTTGTGTGATTAAACAAGTTACTTTTTTTTTTCTCAGTTTTACCATCGTTAACTGGTGATAACAATGTTTGTGTTGCTGTTAAGATGAAATGAGACATGCAGGTACGGCCCGTATATTAGCATCTGGCACACAGTAAGCACTCAGGGGTAGTTAGTGTACTTTGTAAACGTGATCTGTTTAATCTCCCAGACTAGGAGCATTTATAGTTTGCTTAACCTAAAAGTCAAGAACCAGTGGAAGAGTCAGTAAGGCTCTTCCTTACTGTGGTTCTCGGGTACTCTGTTCCTTGTGTCTGATCTGAGTTCCACACTTCTCTGGGAGCGACCTGTGGGACTATTACCATATTGCCTTCTTTCCCATTTTGGCTTTCTGACAGTAGTTAGCATCACCAGAACCGTATTTGACCTTCTGTGAACCCTACTTTCATTTCTCATAACAACTCTGCCTTATCAGTTGAGGCACATTAAAAATATTTCCTCTCCTTTGCTTAGACAAAATGATACAGTGAATTCTACATAGGTGAAGTTTTCAAACTTATTCAGCCACTGCCTCAAAGCTTGACCTATTTTTTCTCTTTTCTCTGCAAAGAAAACTATGTCAACTGCGTTCATTAGAAAAGTATAGTAGCTGTTTTTATGGCCTCTCATTTTGTAAAATTTTATGTTTCTTTTTGAAATGTTTTACAACACACACATAAAAAAACCCACATGTGCAAAACGCTCTTAAGCTTATGCTTAAAATTTTGTCTCCTGTATTCTAGCTCCCACCATATTGAAAACTGATATAAAAGATAAAATAATTTAAAAGATACAGTTATATCCTTTTATAGCAACACAGTTACTGAATGGCCTTCTGAATTCTTGGGAACCTAGGGAACAGAGATGTTGGAGCTGCAAGAGTGTCTTTACTCAGTTAACATCTGGGCTTCACAGAGAGCAAAGATCAAATCTAAAGAACTGAATGTTTATTGTTGATAAACTAGATTCTCATCCTATGTAGCTCTCTGAGAGTTTCCTCAAGGGAGATTACTGATTTCTTTCACAGACTTCCCTATGGGGATTCTGTTATACAGGATGAGAATCTGCCCTCCTAGACTTTATGAAATGTTTGGAGAGGGAAGAGGAGCTCAGTTGCAGTTTTTTTTTTCTTTCCCCTCTGTGTTCTTCTGAGGGATGATGCATTTTGTTAGTTAAGTTTTTATATGTTTTAAAGTTCTGGAGGCTCTTAAACAGCACTGTCTGAAAACTAAGTGTTGGTAAGTCATCTAGTATTGGATCTGCATGTAATGAGCACGAGAAGATAATCTTCAAATCTTTTAAGTTTAGTGTTTAGAGAATCTGGATATATATGAAATGCCCTGTATAACGTGAAATTTAGAGTTAAAAGCCTTTCACTAAGAAGTGGTTCCCTTTTACTTGACAAGAATCTACATTTATGAGGAATATTCATCAGCAGTACTTTACAGAGGATAGTCGAAAAGAGTACACAATGTTATTTTCACAAATAAATTAAAAAGTGTTGTAACAGTGTAAAAGAAAAATAGAGCATGTTTCCCCAAAAGGCTGACGTGCTAACAGTGCCGAATAAAATGGTTCTCTTATTACTCAAGACTACTTGAGGGCTGGCTCCTGAAATGCGAGCCACAGTCTTTTAAATGTCCATGCTTCTAGGACGAAGAGAAGCTTCTGGCATTTAGCCCACAGGATGAGGATGGAAACAGTTCAATATAAATGTTCTTTGTTTTTGCTTCGTGACATTTTAGGCTTAGGGTATCAGCAGGATATTTTCTCTGGCAATTTTAGGATTTGGGTTTTTGGTTATGTGTCATATTTTTTTTTGTATCATAGAAAAATTCTTATTAAGATGCAAATATGAGTTTCATAATGTTGTGACTGTGTTATCATTCCTGCCTCACTTTGTAGAAAGCTATACAGTTTATCTCTGGAGTTGGTGTTCTGAAATGGATGCCTATAGACTTTAAAAATACACAAAATATTCACTTTAAATGATGCTAAGGTTTATTAAACATTCAGTAAGTTCAGAATATAAACAGTGCCCGTCCTTTCAACTTTCCTTAGTGGAGATGCAAGAATAAATAGCTATGTTTTCATGTTTTAGCTTGATTAAGCTGAAGATTCAACAGAATTTTTTACTGCACACCTGCCAATGCAAGTACTTTCTTATGTTATTTCATTAGCCCCTTGCAACAGCTTGGACAAACTGAGGTAATAAATTCTAATTTGTAATTGAGGAAGTAAAAGCTCAGAGAAAGTAACTTTTTTCAGTTAAGTAAGTGTGTGATATATCTGAAATTTAAATCCAGTCCTCTCCACATAGGCCTGTGTTCACTATTCACAAAACTACATCAGAGAAGATTAGTTTAGAAGACATAATTTGTCATATTATACTTGTGACCATATTTTATTATAATGTTTTGAAAATAATGCTGTTTCCTCAGTATTGGCCATCCAAAATGCTGGTGTTCATTTTATCAAAAGCTTATAAAATCTGACAAACGGAAGCTTCTGAATGTCTAAAATGATCTCTTAAATAAAGATCACATATATACTGTCCACCCCACAGTGCACAGTTGTCATGGAATTGTGGAAGTGGTTCAAGAAGTCAGGATGTTAAACAGCTTCTGATACTTACTGAGTACTCTAGTACATGTGTAAAAGTACAATATACACTACACACAATGTTTATATCGGATACAGAGCCAGGGGGCTCCCCTAAGATATATGTTCTTGTGTCTATCCAGAGTTCTTGCTGACCTGCCCATGGGAAGCAAGAGATAAAGAAAACAAAGAAGAACAAGACAAGGCTCATGGTTTTTGTCCTCCAAATTAGTATTGTTTTCTTAGTCTTTCAAATTTTAATTTATTTCTAAAAATATTTTTGACTTTTTTATTTTTATTTTATGTGCATGAGTGTTATACCTGCATGTATGTAAGTGCACCCATGTCATGCAATACCCACAGATGACAGAAGGGCATCAGATCCTTCCATAACTGAAGATTTGGAAGGTTGTTAGCTACCATATGGGTGCTGGGATTCAAACATGGGTCTTTTGCAAGAGCAGCTAGTGTTCTTAACCACTGAATCATCTTTCTACTTCTAGACTTTTGAACTTTGGAAGATATAGTTTAAGTAGGAAAAATAACCCACAAAATTAAAAAAACAACTATTGAAACATTCAAATGTCTTTTGAAAAAAAAACACATTTAAATTAATTTCTCCATCTTCAGAATTTGTGCTGTTTCCTTCTTCCTTATCATTTTCTGATGTGCATGTGGCACTGAGCAGACAGCAATGGTCTAGACTCAGATGCCACAGGTTTAGCCTTTGCTAGATGTGTCATTTTAGTTTTTCTTGGTTACCATTTCATCATTTGTAAAATAATAGTTTAACTTGATCTCTTGCTTTGTGTGAGATTAAATAAGATCATGTTTATAAAGGCCACTGACAGCTGAGCATTCAGTAGGCTCTTACAGAGTCAATATTATTTTTTATTGCACATAGTGTCAAATAATGACCAGTGATTTCCTGTTTGTTATGTATTGGTTACTTTTCTTGCAGTTGTGAAAAAATACCCGATAAAAGGGCCTTAGGGAAGGAAGGCTTTGATTTGGCTCAGTTTGGGGAAACAGTCCATGCTGGAGGGGATAGAGCGGAGGGGGGAGCAGGATGTGGCTGCTCACACCGTTTCCTAGTCAGGAAACATAGAAAGACCATGCAGCGGAGTCTAAGGCCTCCTTGCCAGCAATCCATACACTGGTCTTAGTGGCTTTCTGGAACCTTGATGCATGACAATCCCACTCTTGCAATCTTTGTGTCTGCAAACTAGTGATACAATGACAATGCAACATTCTGCTGCCACCTTGGACTACGGTTGCAGCAGCCTCTTGGAGGCTGACTGTAAGGAAACATTTTCCTGGATAGCCATTTGGGGGAAAGGAAACTTGGGGTGCAAGCCTGAGTTTAGACTCCTTTCACATGAATTTTCATTTTCACACACTGAAAGCCTTTGATGGGTATCATCTTATTCTCTGAGGATCTTTCTTATTCCTGTGCATGGCCTGCAGTTTCTCTTTAATGGTGTCAACCATTTTTTAAAATGATTACAGTTGTTTTATCTGAACCTGTAACTCTTAACTGTGACTACCCACTCACTCATGCTCCTTTTCTCACTAAACTGCCTGTTCTCATCTTTCTGCTCCATGTCTTGCTTTCTCTCATTTTAGACCTGGCTGAGAGAAGTGAATAGAAACCAACAGAAGCCCTGCTCCTCTCTATCATGAGCCAGGCCTCCACCGTCTGCCCTTCTCTTGGCAGTCTGGTCTTCTACAATCCTGTCAGCATGGTGCATTAAGCTCTGCTTCCAGAAGTGTAGGGCTTCTCTAGTTTGTAGCACTAAACTCTTCCAAATTCTTATGAAAATAATTTCAAAACACCTGAAAGCCATGTTTATCACAACTTTGGCTCTACTTTCTGGTACCAATTTTCTGTAATAGGCACTTTTTTCCATTGCTGTGATCAAATACCGAACAGAAGCAGCTTAAGAAAGGAAGGGCTTATTCTGATTCAGTTTGAGGGTGCAGTCCGTCAGGATGCAGAAGGCATAGAGGCAGGAGTGTGGTGTGGCTGGTCACATTGCGTCTCTAGTCACAAAGCAGAGAGATGAGTGCTGGTGCTCAGCTTGTTCTCTTTTTAAAAAATAATTTTGAGTCTCTAGTATTCTCTCTTTTGGCTCTAGAGACAAGTCCCAAAGTTTGTTTCCTGTGTGATTCTAAATATTATCGAGTTGACAATCAAGATTAACCATCAGTGCAGATGTGCCTTGATGAATGTATCTCTTAGCTCTCAGCAGAGAAGCTTCTTTATGCAGCCGATGGTGATTATCAACAAACCACAACTGATCAATGTGAAGAGAATAAGAGGCTGCAGACTACTTCTCCCTGAATAGGTGACCCGTTTCAAACTGCTGCCTCCAAAGGCTCAGGGATCATTGTGGAAAAGAGGGTGGAAAGGCTGTAAGAGCCACAGGTGGCAGATGATCACAAGGAAACAGAAGTTTGTAGACAGCTGGGCAGCTGCTCATATGAACTGGCGACAACACGCACAAATCTCATCTAGGTTCAAGTCAGACAAAAATCCTAGCATAGATGTAGGGAGGTGGGTCAGAAATCTATCCCTCCCGAGGAAGTGTTGGTGACTGATGGTTGCTGGAAGGTGGAGAGTCAGTCTTGCCCAAGGGTGAAACTCTTGGTAGACTGACCAGGTTCCAGCAGATTAATCCACATTGAAGGGCATCTGGGACACAAAGTTGGCTGTATAGGCCTTAATATATGTTATATATAACATATGTGTTGTATGTGATGTATGTTAATGTACATTTTGGGTATGGGAGTAGTAAGGGGTGTGAAGAGAGAAGGGAATTGAAATGGGATCACAATATATTGTATGAAATTTGCAAAAATTCAATTATATAAAGATTAACCATCACAGACTATGTGAGTGCCATGTAAGTTATTAAGACTTGTATACCATTAAATGTAAAACTGCCTGAGGATAACTGATTTTTCAATATAGCTATATTAACTTCCTAAGTCTGCTCTACAATTATTACAAACTTGATAGTCTTCACACAAGAGGGATTTATTCTTCTATGGTTCTGAAAGCCATGGTGTTGGTAGGAGCACACTCCTTACAGGGTCTCTGGGAGAGAGTCTGCACTATTTTGCTCTGGTTCCTAGTAACTGCAGGTTTTTAGCTTGTGGTTACGTGACTCACATTTCTGTTACTATATTCCCTTCTCTCCTCTGTATCTCTTTTATAAGAACATTTGTTACAATATCAAGAACTTATCTAGATAATACGAGCAGTCTCCCATCTCAAGACTCTTATTTTAATTACCTCTATAAAGAGCATTTTTCCAAATAAGGTCATGTTTACAGGCTTCAGGGATGTGGACACTTTTGGGAAAGTGGCATAACTCAATCTATTAGAACAAAATTAAGCAATAACACTGTTTGAAATATAAAAGTATGACTGATTTTGGAAAGTTACCTACGTCTGAGTTATTCATCTGAATGCCTGGCTACCTGCAATCAGATCAAATTCATACCAGCAACGAAAACAGAGAGGCCCTCCCATGCCTTTACAAAGCTTCTCACATGTCTACTTACTGCCATCTCTAGTCTGTGCTTTTTACACACATCTGGACTCCTGAAGTGTTCACCATTTTTAAATCACTCTCCTTTTGAGTTCAAATTGTATCCTATTATTGGATTAACTGCCCCCAACACCCCATTACATATGTGATCACAAGGTCCTTTGATGGATATGTCAGTGTATGCAGAGAAAAGAGTCAATTTTCGGTCTGGCATTGGAGGCTTTATGCGACCTCGACACAATGTACTGTTCCAGAAAGTGTGGCTGCTGGAATGCGTCCTCTGATCTGTGCTGCTGTCACTCTCTACACAGTGTGTTCCTGATCCTCTGTTCCTTCTCTTTTACAAAGCTCCTTGCAAAAGCCACACAGCACTGCTCTCTTTACCACTCATCATGCAAGGTCACTCTATTTTGTGATCCATCTCTGATGTACTTATCTCATCACCTCATCTCGACTTGGTTCCTCAAGGGCAGGCATTTTTAAAAATCCTTCTAGGACTAACATATCTACTGTCTCTGTTCATAAATAGCTAATTCTTGATAAGGTTTACGCTTTTAAAGAGAAACATTCTTTTTTCTATGAACTTGTACTATGTCTTCAAATATCACTTAAATTTTAAATGATAGCTTCAAACATAGTAAGACAGCCTTCCTGTGCAAAAAAGGAGAGTGCACTATTATCTTATACCTCATCTTGCAGCTGTTTGCCATGCTTAATGTTTTATTCAGATAACTTAAAGTCTATATTGTACTGAAGAATGGGGGATATAAATTAGAATCCTTGATGAAAAAAATTAAGTTTCTAGGAGGAATACAATTTTCATCTTGATACTTACTATTTCAAAACCAAACTATGTCATATAGCAAATGGCTTAATATATTTGGTCTTTAAATATTACTTTCAAGGAATTAGAAGTAGAATTTTTTTTGATGGCCTGGATTTCTTCAGAAGAATATGCTGGGCTACGATTTCTTCTCATGTACCTGGAAATTATGATTAGCCAATTTAAGTTTCATCAGTGTTATTAGCTGCTTTCTAATTGTGACCATATCTCTGCACATATATCAATCTTTGGTTTGAAAATGTTCCAGTGTCATGATTTGGTTTTAAGTGAGAAGCTTGATAGAAACTTCACAAATGACAAGTTGAAGGAATGGAGAAGATGGTGGAGGAAGTCACTTCTTTCCTCTTTTGTTGTTATTATATGGTTGTTGCTGTTTTTTCTATCATGAAAGTTTTATAAGGAGAGTACTTTTAAAAAATGCAAATCTGTTCATAAATAGCTAATTCTTGATAAGGTTTAGGCTTTTAAAGAGAAACATTCTTTTTTCTATGAACTTGTACTATGTCTTCAAATATCACTTAAATTTTAAATGATAGCTTCAAACATAGTAAGACAGCCTTCCTGTGGAAAAAAGGAGAGTGCACTATTATCTTATCTATACCTCATTTTGTGATTTAGGGATGAATCGCAGATCACTATATACTAATTCTATTTTAAGATTAGACATTCTATTGTCCAACTTCCAAACCATTTTTAATGAAATCTGATTTCTTCTTTCTCTAATAGTATTGCTGATGATACTGAGTTACAAAAGCTGACATAGTCTGGTTTGCCTTGTGTTTGCAGCTATGCTATACATCCACTGACACATGACGTCTTGGCATTTTCCATATCTCTTACATTATTTGGACATATAAATATTATTGATAGACATTGTGATACAGTCAGTGCTTACTACTTTTTTAGAAACCAATTTCATAGAAATGTAAAAAGACTGACTCTGTTGCTAAATTTCTTAGGATTTGCCACATCTGAAGAAACACTGACAAAGAAATGCTTCACTGAATAAGAAGAGTAATGAGGAGTTTATAGGTTTGAGTCTCCTGAAACTAACAATGCTTATAATTATAATAGATTTGAGTCAGATATAATAATTTCAAACAGATTTTATGTAAATCCTGAGAGTTTAAAAATTAGCCAACAACACTGGCCATCTTGATATTTATTAGCTAAGACCTGTTTGTTTGTTGGTTTGTCAATTTTCAATTGATAACTATGCACCAGTATTGTACATCCTCTTTGATTCTGTGGGTTCTTTACAATGTTAATTCTTGTGTGATTGTAGTGCTTCCTGGTAGGTGTGGGGCCTTCCTCTGGAAACAATCTCAGTTCTCCAGTATGGTTTATCATGGGGTTCAGAGCACAACTTGGTACAATGGTGAAAAGCATGGACCATTTTTAGAAAAAATTAATTAATTGATTGATTAATTAATTTTATTTTATACAGAAGAGTGTTCTGCCTGCATGACTGTGAATGTACCACATGCCTGCAGTACTTGTGGGGGTCAGAAAATGGTGTGGAATCCATTGGAACTAGAGTTACAAACATATGTTACTTGCCATGTGGTTGGTAGGAAACAGACACGGCTCTCTGCAATGCAGTCAGTGCTCTTAATCACTGAGCCATCTCTCCAGGCCCATGAACCCCCTGCCAGGCTGTCTTCTTTTTAAGTATCACTGTAATGTAGCATAGAAATGCCACAATAAGAAGCTCCAAGAATATCCCCAACCTAGGCAATAGTTGCACTGGCAGAATATGTTTGGTACCCCCATCTTGGAATTCTAGAGTTTTTTGAAATGCAACTTCTGAAGGAAGGCCTAGATGGAAAGTTCCGTTAGCTTTGGTCAGTTTTAGCTCTGCACAGTGGTAGTTCATCATTTTATGCCCCATCCCTATGTCAGTCAAATGGATTCTTGTTTCTGAAGCAGCTTAGACACAACTCACAAGAGTCAGAACAGGCAAAACTCTTTCCTTTAAATATTAAAAACCTGGGCTCTTCTGATTGCTGAGTCTGACTGCAGAGATTCAAAGAAAGAAGCAAAGAGTGAATACTGTAGCATTTCCTTGATTTAAGCCCCTTTTCTGAAAAAAGCCTTTAACATACCTTCCCCGCCCTTCCTTCATCTTCTTGTTTCCCTATTTGAGACCCGGACTTTAAAGACTAGAGCATTCAATAATTGCACAGACACATTGAAAACTACAAAGTGATTGCCATTGGCCAAGGAAAGATGCCAGCCCAGAAAAGACCAAGGTAAGCTCTGCACACAGATAAACCTACAAAGATTCAAAGACAAAATGAGACAAAAATGAGTTGAACTGGGCATCTGAGTTCTGAATCTGGCTCAGTCACTCACTCGGTATGTAACTTGAGACCAATATATGTCCCTCTTTTGCCTCCCTTTTCTCATCTGTCAGCAAAACCTCACTTCATTACCTCACCTGTCCCTGCTCCACCATTCTCCTTACCGTGTATATTTTCCTGCGCAATCTCACTATCTTCCTGCACGATGGGATGTGTTTGCTAGTCCATTTGTTTCTCCATCTTCTACTGGAACTGAAGGTCTATGGGTGCTTCAAGTTTTTCTTGTTCACCTATCACACATGACAGTGCATAGCACATTTAGGTACATCTATGTATGTCGATGGAAGGATGAATAAATGAGTAGATGGAAGCTGACTGCAATGAGCCAGCTCTACATGATGTGTCTGGAAGACTGGCCAGATTAAGCAGGGAAAACCCAGAAGGCCATCACTGGAACAAACAAAATGAATCAGGAACAAGACAAAATAGAACTTCAGAGCTGGAAAAGAGGGATAGATGGTGCTTTTAAAGTCGTTTCATAGAAGATGAACTATGAATCTCTGAGAAGAGCATAAGAAAAGCAGCATGCCAACCTGAGTGAAATAGAGCCTGGTTGTGGGAGATGGCTCTACTAGCTAGTGATTTGAAGCAGTCTGCACTAATCCTAAAGTGTTGGGCTCTGTCAAAAATGTCCAAATACAGCATCATTCTTCCTTGGAGAGACACAGTCAAATACAAATGTTTTGTTCTTTGGATAACGAGTGAAGAAGTTTCAGGTCTAGAGCCCCACTGATGCTAGCACATTACTCAGCTGTGGTGTTCACATAGTGAATCGATGCCAAAGATTTTAATACATGAATTCAGATTAAGAAACATACGTAGCACCAGATGCTCTTGGTCCCTGGAGTTGAGGAGGTGTGTAGAGTCAAAGGAGACCTTGCTCTCCAGCACAAGATCCACTATCATTGTGGCTGTTTGGAGATTTGGAGCAGTGGTTGGAAATGTTTTCCCTTTCATCTTATTGAATTAAAGAATTTTAATTCACGAGAATTCAAAATGCATAACAAGAATTTACATTAACTTCCAGTATTCTGCTCATTTACAACTTTTACAGTGCTGTGGACTTGATAGCTCCTTATATTCTGATAATCAGGACGCTTAAATATATTGCTGCACATTGCAAATGTGGGTGATATCCACACCATAGTCATTAGCACCATGTTCCTGAAAAGTCTGAAGAGGAGGAAGGGAGCTGTGCATGTAACACTTTATCCTGCCTCTGACCTCCCTACACTCCATCATAACAGAGGGCACGGCACGGATGCGATCATTGCCTCCTGTTTTGATTTGAAATGCTTATTGTAAAGTAAACAATTCTGTAGTTGAGGACTGTTAGTGTATGAAATTAGACTACAAATTAAATGCCTTTACCTCACTTCCTTTGACCCAAAGTACAAGTCAAGCAAAAAATGTAAAAGGCCATATCAAATCAATAAAAAGAAAGTACAAAGTGAAAAGGAACTAATCTAGCTAAAACTCTGTTGGCAATTTACGACTTTGTTCTGATGTATTGCACTGCACAAAATTTCTCTATTAATCCACAGATTTTTTGTTTTCATTGTGCTACATCTAATTTTAGTTTGTCTTGAAGTATATTTAATGTGGTTTGGAGCAGGTCATCAGATTAAAATTTATTTTTGATTACTGTATCAGGCATTGGAAGCATGAGGCCCAGTCGTTGGTTATGAAGTTTATACTTTGGTTAAGTATTGTTCTTGTAAAATTATAACCAAAGTACATGTTTGGCAATGGCTAACTGGTTTAGACAATAGCTGCTATAGGAAGTCAGAAGGTGAAATGTTTAAACTACAATTGAGAAAGAAATGTTTGTGTGAATTGTGTTGAAAATTCAGAAAGAAGAATGACATTCCAAAAAGAAAAGATGGAGAGAATCAAGGGGGAAGAGTGCTTGAGGTTGAGTGATGAACTAGGGAGGAATGATGAAACTGCAGGAAGTAGGAAGTCCCAGGAAAGGATGCATGAGAAAACCCTTGAAAATTTAAAAGTTTCAGGAGTATCTCAGGGCTATGCTGGAAGTTTATTTCTAAACAGAAGACTGGGAAATAAATGTACTCTGCATATGATTAAATTCCTTTAGTTATGTGGTGGTTCCTGGAGGGTCTTTGGGTATGTATCAGGTGGGGAGATATAATAAAGGTAGGATATGGCCTTCACTCAGATAATTAATGTAGAAGACAGAGAAGTATAAAGAAATTAAGATAGAAGTGAACAGTCATGGCTGTGTTAAAACCAGGAGCTTTTGTCAGTCCACTATAATCCTGTTTTAGTGACATAGACTCATGTAAGCAATCATCACTCACATCCTCAGCAGCACATGATACAACTGTACTGTCAACCGTGGGGGTTGCATGCTCCATACAGATAACATTTCTCCCACTTTATTATTAGGAAAAGAAATCAGGGGTGAGAATCTTCACAATAGGAAGTCAAGTCCTCTGAATAAACAGGTAAATTCAGAAGAGAATGGATTAATGTTTTCCTTCTCTTAACTGCTAAGCTTGAATCTAGGTAACACTCAGAGGACACATCACTATTCACGATGCTTTGTGTGTACTAGCTTAATAATTGCAACAGCCCCATGGCCAGTTACTACTGTTAAGACATATCACAAGTACCAAGTGGCTAAAGTTAGCCAGGCACCAAAGTCAGTAAGAAAGGAGCCAAAATTCAAACCGGCCTCTATTTTGAACTGGTGTGAAACATACTTTCCTTACATGTAGGAAGATTCCATAGGATGATGGTGGTATGGGAAGGGGAGAAAGTTTTAGAAAGACATGAAATAAAGATGAGTTACATTTAAGAAAAGTAAGCATAGCTACAGAGAACTGATGCAAAGGAGTTATACTTTTTATTCTATAACACTGTGGCTGGAATTAATTTTAGAAAGGAATGGTTTCTTGCATCTATCAGATAAAACAGTATTTAAACATAGATTATCTATAACTGCATACTATTTCCCAAATGTGCTATTTTAATTCCTATTTAAAAAAAGGAACAAAGGAGACCTGGCTCAGTAGAGATTTGTTTTGACTTTATCACAATTTATATGGTTAATAAAGATAGGCAGATCTGACTAATGATTACTACCAGGTTGTATATTAATTATATATATATAATTACTTCAAGACAGCTGTGTGGATTCTCTGGATTTGTCTTCCTTCTGTTGATCTGTTAGGACACTAGAACCCCTCCACTTAAGAGAGGGGTCAGAGTGGCTCTGACAGAATAGGATATAGGCCCTTTATGGAATTTTAAGGTTTAAATTATTTGGGATTTTAGAGAATTTATGACTGACCATTTTCTATTATAAGTCTGGAAAATTATTTCTTTCTAATATCTAATATTTATATATGAATTACTCTTTCCCTTAAAAAGAATGGCCCTGTCTACCTCATACATTTCTCTTTATGAACACCAGAAGCAAAACTAACATCACTTCTCAGTCCTAGTTCTAGAAACTGAAAAAGTCACCTAAAGCACAGGAGTTATATGCTGCATCATTCCTTTTACATTTATGACTACCAAACATAAATTTAGACATATTTGATCCCAATGAAGGAAAATTCATCAAGGCTAGAAAGAACAAATTAGTCATCTCTGAAAATTCATTAAGGAAAAAGGTAAGAATGATGTTTACCATGTTATTTATTTATTTTTACTCTATATGTAAGAGTGTTTTGTCTGCATGTATGTAAAGCCCACAGAGACTAGAAGAGGGCACTTGATCCCCGGAACTGGACGGATGATTGTTAGCTGTTATATGGGTTCTGGGAACTGAATCTGTGTCTTCTGAAAGTGCAGCCAGGGCTCTTAACCACTAAGCCATCTTTCCATCTATCAGGTGTCTTTTTATCTGCCCATGATTTTCTATTTCACATTGTCACTTTTGTAGATCTCACAAAGACCAGTGGATTATAACATTATTTTACATGGGAAACACTTTAATTCCAGCCTGGGTAAACAAGTTCTCCCCAGGTCATATAATCAGCAAGCAGCAGAGGCAGCTCAGGCACAGGCGATTTCTGCACCGTTACCTCTAACAGACAATAGAAAGTGAATCTTTTGGTGCTACCAGAATTGTTACCAAGACTAAGCGTAAACCAAGCCACAGGTAAAAAACCGAGATTATTGACAAAAATCATGCAAATAAAAAATCAGCCTCTTAAGCTTCTTGCTTCATTTCCATTTCTTAGGATGATATGTAAATATGATACTGAGCTCACCTCCCATGAAAAGGGACTAGGACTATTACTAGTAAGAAAGATACATCTGTATTTCCTTGATAACTCTGTAGAGACCCTTTCTTCATAATGTTAAGTGGTGTCTATAGGTTGAACAGCTTGCTTTTATTCATTTACCTTTCTCAAATATTGTCTTTTACTATAAATATACTAATATGGATTTAATTCTATTAAAGGCACTGTACTTAGGCTTTTGTATGCCTTACTGTATGTAACAGTACAATTGGAGAATAATCTGACAGAGACTGGTAAGATGTTCCATGTGTTTTTGATGCTTAGAGAGAACAGTGGGAGGATGTTATCCTTTCTGCTTTTTGCGATTCTCAGAGGACAGTCACAAACATGCAAACACATGTCAAAGAGAAATAAAAGGGACAGTCAGATTGCTAGAGATCCATTACTTTACCCCTAGGGCATATAGCTTCTACAGAACTGGGCCAAATGCCAAGAGTACTGAATTCAAAGGTAGGCTCCCTGAAGTGAGTCACTATTTGGACAACATCAGAGGCATATCAAGTCAGACCTTACTGAACAAAGAGGTTACACTACGGGCATTTGGTAGTCATTTTGGGAATTAAAATAATTTATAGCAGCCTGAGTACAGAAGGGCAAAGTGTCACTGAAAGCTAAGGCAGAATTTATGTCTATTCAAGAAGTGACTAGGTTGCTCATGCATGTTTTCCCATTGGGAATACTCAAAAACATGGGTGTTGGCCATGATAGATTTGAAAGATAAAGGTTTACCAAGTAATATATTTGTGTGATAAGAGAGTTAATTCTGTTATTAATTTCTTTTTGCCAGAACTGGCTTAAAGAAGATTACCTTTAAGAAATCATGCATTAATTCATCTATTAGCATAAAGGCAAAGTGAGACTGGAGCAAAACCACCAGGCTCTGAGGATCAGGAACTTGCGTGGAAGCCAGGCACCACCACTTTTTAGAAGTACAAACTTTGGATAAGTAATGTAATCAGTTTACTCAAATGTAAGATAGGCATTAATGGCATTATTTATTTAGAACACTGCTGTAAAACTAAGCTGGCATACAGAAAATTAATCTTCAGCTTAAACTCTAATACAAAAAATAGTTATCAACTGCTATATTTAAAAAGAAGAAGAAGAGGACGAGGACGAAAATATTACTAGATTATGAATACTTAACTTTTAGTTTCCTGAATAGGAATGTTGAATGAATCCTGCTCAGTCTTACAGAACTAAGGACAAGGGTGACTGGAATCATTTCATTTCCTGAGCCCAGTCCAGTTCATCACTTTGTTATTTTTTAGACATGATTTTGATGTTATAGCTAAAAAATCTTTGCTAATATGGCCTCTCTGGTTTTATTTTGATTAAGGTTAGCATGATGTGCATTTTCATCCTTTTCTGTTTTTGCCTTTATATTTAAAGTGTTTCTTTTGGAAGCATATAGTAATGTCTCACTTTTATATTTGGACTTTTAGATTATTTAGAGCTAATGCTATTATTGGTATGGTTGGGTTTAGGTCTACCACTACTTGGTTTCTGTTTTTCATCTATTATTAGCTCCAGTTTCCTTCTATGTCTATTTTGATACTATTATTTTTTGTTATTGAGTAGCTTTTATGAGTTTCATTTGATCTACTATTGAATTATGGATTATAATTTTATTGTGTTATTTTAATGATAAGAAAGCAGTTTGTAAAGTCAAAGTTTTCAAATAAAATATCAGTGAAGGTATAAATGCATCCTGTAAGAATTCTATGATTATGTGTTGTGTCCATAGTTTTTGGAGGGACATCCAAATGAATGGACTGAAGGTTAAGCTGAAAAGAATAATTACGATTCATAATCTTTTAAATGTGATCCCAATGCCAGAGTATACCTCATTGAATTTAAACAAATTCAGTCATTAAAATTAGGGAGAAACTCCAGGAACTTTCAATATACTGTGATTTTTCTGTTGACATCTAGTAGTTGAGTTTGGAGGTAGAGAAGAAAAACTCCAGGAATCCTGAAGTATTAGTGAACTCTAAGACACATGTACCTGTAAGGCAAAGGTGCCAGTCTGAGGGATGGACGTAGCACAGAAAAACCCAGTGGTCCTGTTGTTTTGAGTGCTGCTAGGGAAGCAAAGCAGCCTGCACAGCCCCGGGATTCCGAAACAGATAAAGAGTTCTGATTTCATCATTTGCTCACTTAGAAGCTGCGCTGTCCAATCACTTTGCCAGTATATTATTCTCTTATCTCATTAACTGTCATAATTTTGATATTATCAGATATTACCTAGACATGTCAGGTAGACAGGGAGACTGAGACAACTGTAAAACTTCTATAACTGATGATGTGATATAAGATGTGAATCACTGCTCTTATTATTTACTTCCTCCTTTTTGTAAGCACAACAATAAAAGTTAGATAGTGGGAGTGTACTAAGGAGGCTAGGATTACTTTCTTGGAGCCTAGATAGTCATTTTAGTAGTTTTGTGAACACACGGTCATTGTCATTACTAGTGTTACTGACAATAACAACTAATGAAGGGTAACTAAGGATTTTGATCAAACCTCCTTTTTCAGGAGAGGTAATGGAATGTCATTTCCATCAACTCCTTCACATTACTGAGCTTTCTGCCTTTGTTCTCTTCTTCTCAGAAGGAAATGAGCAGAGATACAGTACTCAAATAAAGTAATGCAACGCGATGTGCTGAAATACTTTATCTACAACATCATTAGCTGTGATTTCCTTGGCTATTCACTTAACATTTCTGACTCTCTTTCCTTATCAATAAATTGGGGACAATAGCCATAATCTCTAACAGGTGACATTATATGGTTCAAGTTTGCCATATGTGTGAGTACTATATATTCTGAAAGTAAGAATATGCATAGAGAACACAGAACGTGGCATAAAAGGCTTGGTCAGAATAGATAGAACTCAGGCAGTGGACACAGTCTTCTAGTTAACTATAGTTATTTATTTATTTGTGATGCTGGCTCCTGATGTTGTTTAGAGATGATTAAACAAGAAAATCCAGTTAGAATTGCTTATTCCAGAGGTGGCCTCATCTGGAAGCAATGTTATACTAAGGAGCTATTTTATTGTTGCTGTTGTTATGATCATATTCCATAATTTTTAGGAACTACTGTTTTATATATATATATATATATGGTATCTCAACAGGCAATCTGTCTTCAAGATCTCAGATCTAACACTAAACTGATGGTATTGAGAAAGAAGGTGAGGCAGAGGAGTCAGGAAGTAGGATGATGACAAGACCCTGGGGCAGGGTCATGACTGTCCTTAAAATTTAGATGACAGAAAATGGAGTAAGGTGCAAGGAGAAGTCCAATGAGAAAGTAAGAAGAGTTCATCACCTCATACTCAGAGCGGAGCAGTTCCTGGATTGGTGGTGAGTGAAATTTTCTAGCTTTAAATTTCTACCCTGGCTAAATGAAGTGTGATGTAACATGAATGGAGGCCAGCAGGAGACTCATCCCATGTCCTCTTGTTCCCTGTTCTCCAAAGCATCATTATTGCTCCTCTGGATGAGAGATAACTTTAAACCACATGGATATCCCAGGACACCTCTAAATTAAAATAAGAATTACAGTTCTCTGCCTCATAACATGGATCAAATTTATAGTTTTAAGCATGATTTACATATTATTTTAGTCGGGGCTGACAAAACATTCCCAGTTTTAGTTTTTAATTGACCCATTTCTCCTATGTAATTTTTGTTTGCTAGTGAGAAATTTGCTAGGCTACAGAGCATTATATGTATCCAACAAAGCCCCAAATGAACACAACCCTTCAGTGCCTTTTAGAGTTGTTTCTCTAAAACTATCCTTTGGGATTCAAGTTGGTCTTTGTCTTTAAAATTTCTATCACTTAGCCCCATAGCTAGCCTGAAGAGAAGAATTCAGGATATCCTGGGACCCATTTCTAGATTTTTTTATAAAGAACTCATCCAACTAAAAGTCACATTTCATTACCATTAAGGGGCCAATAACAAAATCAGTTTACAAATACCATCTACATTTCTATGCATTATTTATACAAGCTTGAGGTTTATAATTTTAAGACCAAAAATGTTGGTAAGAATGTGCACATCACTGAAATTGCATAATTTATTGATGAAGCATATAAATAACAGAGATGATGCTTACAGCAGTTTGGAGGCTCATTTATTATTTATAACACTAAGCAACTTCACAACAGTTAAAATTGCATGTCAGGTCTTGCCTGTGCAATTGCTAGGTATAAAACTAAGTAATTTTAACTTTGAATTTTATAAAAAGGATCTCTTGGTGGGATAGCAACAGACTGTTGGCCTTTCATATGTGAAGAGCTTAAAGAAGCATTAGTCTATCTGAAAAGAAAAGGCTGTCATATCATGCCTGCCTGCCTCTCTAGTCCTGTAGTTAAACCAACTATTCCTTTAAATTTCCATGTAGAAAGCATAGCAATAACAGATTGAATTTAAAGTTCTAAATAGATAAGGACAAAACTGAGATAAATTTATAGCTTAAAACAATTTCTCTTAAAACCTAGATGTCTATAATAAGAATTGTTCTGTTTCTAAGGTTTTATCTTATAAGGTAAAGAAATCCAATTCAGAGTTCACCCAGTGGATTAATTTTTCTACAAAGAATTTCTAGATTTCAGGATAATGCACTGTCCTGGAGACTGCTGGAAGCTTTCCCAATTCTTAGTTTTTGGTTCCTAATAAAACTTCCATCCATTTCAACATTTTGTCAACCGCAATGTGACCCATGATTCATGGAAGGCTAACCTGGTCCCTGCTCTCAGGGACTGATATAGGATGAAATTTAGTCTCTGTCAATCATGTTGATGCTATTCCTCAGACGCTCTGAAGTTCAATCCTAGCAATGAGATATGTGAGAGAAAGCCTGCTAGTCTGCCTTTAGAAAAGAGTTTTCCATGATAAAGAAAGAAATTCAAGAAAAGATGGTCTCATTTTTTTTTTTCTCCAGACACTGTCATATCTGAATGTGATGCCTGAAAATGCTGTTTTCATCTTGTAGCTATAAGAAAATCCAGTCAGAAGCCAAAAGGAACATGCAGGCAGCAGAGGGGGTAAATGGAAGTAACTTGAAACTTGGTGAGTTGACTGACTTGCTCATACAAGTGATCTCAAAGACTGCCTGAGTCAGGGGTGGTGGTACAGGCCAAATTTTTGGAGGCTGAGACAGGAGGATAGAGAAACTCAAGCCAATTTGGGGATACATAGTTAGGTCTCATCTCTAAAATCAAAACAGGACTGGTGAGATGGCTCAGTGAGTAAAGGCAGTTGTTTCTATGCCTGGTGACTTGAGTTTGATCCCCAGTAACCACATAGTAGAAAGAAAGAACTGACTCCTGCAAGTTGTTCTCTAATTTCCACACATATATGCACCTATCCATATCCCCTACACCACACAATAAAGATTTCTTTTGATTTGTTTATTTTTATTTTATGTGTATGAGTGTTATACCTGCATGTGTGTAAGTGTACCCATGTTATGCAGTACCTGAGAAAGACAGAAGAGGGCATCAGATCCTCTGGAACTGGAGCTATGGACAGTTTTTAGATGCGCTGTGGGTGCTGGGATTCAAACCTGGGTCTTCTACAAGAACAGCCTTCTTAACCTCTGAGTCATATCTCTAGCTCCCCCGACCCAATTTTTTAAAAAAAGTTAAAACAAACAAGAAGACTGCTCTAGCTTTGTACTTCTTATATATGCTGATAAGTTATATTCTTAGTTAAGTAATTTTATCTTATATAATTATGTGTGTGTCTGTGTGGGTATATGTGCTCATGTGTGCAGGAACCCTCTGAGGCCAGAAGAGAATTCAGATACCCTGGAGTCAGAGTTATTGCACATGTGAGCTACCTGATGTGGGTGCTGGTAACTGAACTCTGGTTCTCTGAAAGATCGGCAAGTGATTTTAACTGCTCAGCCTTTCTCCCACCCGTATTTAAAAATTTTTAAACAAAAAGTGTATGCTACTTGTGACCAAAGACCTCAAAGCTTATTTATGAGTTATTTGTATTATTATTTTTTTTTTGGAGACTAGCATCTGTTCCATTCAAATGCCATCCTGTGAAGATTTGTTTATTACAGATAATGTAAGTTAATTGGGTGAGAAAGTATTTTTCCTAGTATAGAGGCAGAAAAGGCCCAATCCTATCGTTTTAGAATACCATAATCCAAATATTTGTAGAAAAAATGTTGAATCAACATACTTTTAGGATCTATGTAGACACTGAAATGATCTGCCTTTGGCAGATAATTGTAGATTGGCCCTTGCCTCCGATCTTAAAATGACAATGCAAGAATCAATGGGAGATAGATCACATGTGCCGCATCAGTATAGAGTGACCAAAACCTACCAGAGACTTGGAGTTTTCTCCTTGGCTTGTTGTAGGTTCCTTAGTTTCTGTCCATTACCAAGCCCAACCCTCCAGTCTCCTATTTCATTCTAAGGGTGCAGTAATATTTTCAGCCCTGTTCTCACAAGAGATTCCTTTCTGTGTAAGTTACAACAACCAGCTGACTGATCACTGGGAATCCTATTTACAGTGGTGACTAGTATTAATAAACACAGACCAAAGGAATGTTTTCTCTGTCACCGCAATAGTTTTTCTTCTCTTTCAATTTGTTTCCCTTTTCTCATATATCAAACCCATTTTAATCTTAAAGAAACAACACCAAACTCCAGAGTCTTTCAATCTCTAAAGAAGATTCAGTGACTGTTGCTGTGGCTGCTGCTGCTGAATCTCAGAGGCTGCTAATACATATGCAGTAGCAACACGGGACCCTAAGCTCTAGGTATCACTGCTGTCATTTAATTAAAGCTTCTAGTTATTACTGCTCCACAGTTCCAGGTAAGTTTGGCAGAGAGTACAAAGTATACAAATGTATTTTGGTTCTCCTCAGAGCAATATTAGATCCTGAAACCAACAAAAAGCTGTCCTGTCACTAAGATTTTTAACTGGAAAAAGTATTTTTTTGTCAGTTAAGATGGTTTCTAGACCTATTTTAAAAATGGTATTTTAAGAAGAAATATGTATGTACAATTAGGGTCAATGTCTAGACAAAGAACATTGTAGCCAAATTAATGATTTAAAAAATAAAGGAAGGTACACATAGTATTGGTATTTCTTGAGATGCTTATAGAATCAAGTCAGAGTTGGAAGATCTCTTACAAAAGATCTATTCAAATTTTCAATTCACCAATAAGGAAACAAAGGTCTAGAGCAGTATAGAAAAGATAGTGGTATATCTACGATTCAACCATGGCTGATTTACTAGCCATATCATGTTCTCCTGTGATAAGTTTCTTTTGTACTTTGTTTCTATAGCCATTAGTGTTGTTTTTCCTCTGTGTTTCCCTCCCTCTCTAGTTGTTATTGATCTCTCCTGGCAGCAATGATTCTCTCTGTCTGTCTGTCTGTCTGTCTCTGCCTCTGTCCCTGTCTCTCTCTCTCTCCATATCCCGATGTACAGGAAAAATTCTTCCTAAGTCAAATGACCAATAAAAGAACAATCGCTGTTACTAAGGAGAGTTAGATCATGTTTAGATTTCCAAGACTGCCACCAGAGCCAGTTTACACTCTGTCTCCTGCGATGCAGCTTCTGTTCATCAGAATGAAGGAGCTATGAATGCTGGGGAGGCAATAATCAGTGCACAATATCTAAAGCTGACTGTTCTTGAAGTTGTAAATTAACTCAGATAAGCCCTTTTACGGAGTTCTGAACTGAATCAACAGAAAGTTCTTTTAAAAGAACTAGATGTTATAAATAATAATTTCAATGTTATCCCTCTGTTGGTCAAGTGAGTTATATTCTGATGACATATCTAATTTTTCTTGTTCCTATCTAGCATTTGTTTAGAATGAGCTCCTCCCATTTACTTATACACAAGGTGATGGTGATTCACTGAAATCATGCTGCACTAATCATGGTGATTATGGAAGGAAAGAAGCACATTTCTTTTGTGTGCTTAGAAATTGTCATTTTTGTTAAGATTTTAATAAAGTGGTAAGGAAGGGCAAATTACTCATGTTCCTCAGATGCCTCCCAGCATGCCTGCAGTGCTCAACACTGCCCTCTGTCTCAGGAAGTGAATGCTAATTCTGGACACCTGCAACTTCTGATTTAGGTAATTTGAAAGGGATTCTGTTTCCACAGTGAAGCATAGGTGTGTTCGCTTCCTTCCTGTCCTGCTTGGCAGGCAGAGTAGTGAGGACTTTCTATGTTGTATGAAATAACTCAAGAGGCATGTTTCCTGGAGAAGAATTCACGCTTGAAGCACCAGAAATATAATCAAACAAGCATCTAAGATGGGCTTAAGATACAACAGCTGCTTTCAAATGTTACTGAGTTTATTCTGTGATGAACAAACATTAACAAGAAGTCTTGATGGTGTTTTTTTCTGAGAATTCTCCCAGCAATGATGGTTCACTTATCCATTTAGTCAACTCTAAGTTTCATGTGTGCAAGGAAAGAAATGGCTCTTGAGGTAGATGTGGCAGGGCTACTATGCTACAGTGACACTCTCCCAAAAGCTCTCTGACAAAAATAATGAGCTTGCATAACATGACAGGAGGACGGGAACATTTCTTTGGAATATGGGAACCGTTCAGAAGTCCTTCTCTAGGAAGACGATCCTTATGGGTCCTCAGTAGCATGACATATACACCAATAACAGGTTTTTGTTCCTTAACATGTAGGATAGTGTATTCTATGCAGCATTTTGTTGTTTAGCTTCTTCAGAAGGTTGAAGCAAATGGTTTATTGCTGTGAAACATTACTCTTTTAAGTATATTATGTTCACAACACACCAACACTGTATTCAGTTATGAAGGCTTTCTATGTATGACTTACAGTGAGTTTCCCTCTTATGTCTAAAACATGGGTTTAATACACAGAATTTTGTTTCAACTGAATAAAATACTTCTACTGATTCAGTCCTCCTAATTTTCTTTCTTTTTAATACAGACAACTAGAGTTCCTTTTTCTGTAGTTCTTTCTGACTTTCTTTTTAGATTCCAGGGCTTTGCTGATGACTTCCTCATCTCTCTCAGCATTCTGGCTCTCCTCCTCACCTTCCAATGGTCCCTTCTCTCTTGCCTCTGAGAGTTCCTTTTTCTTGGCCTGCATTATGTGCAACAGGATTCCGTGCTCTCCTTTTCCCTTCTCCATGATTTTCTGTTCTCCCTGGTTGACTGTGCCTGCTCTAAGCAGACACATTCATGTCCACTCACACTAATCCTTGCAGCTCCAACACTCAGCTGAACTATAGATTCTCTACCAGACTTCTCTACTTTATGTGGCTTAGGACTAATTTAAATACAGCCAACTGTAAACTTGATATTTCCCATAGTATTGCCTTTCTCCCATCCACTGATTTGCTCCAGAGAAAAACTGTGCTTTTCCCAATGGTCAACAGCTTTAGAAACTTCAGCATCCGTCTCCAAAACATATCTATGGTCTGAAGGTCTGACCAGCTAAACATCTTTCATATCTTCCACTTTTGTTTCACTGTCTTTAATTGGTTTTAACTGCTGTATGCTGTTTTTTTTCCTGTTGTTAATGGGAAATACCATTGGGTAAGGCTTAAATATTTTTCTACTTATTTATTTGTTTGTTTGTTTAGTGTCTGTGTATGTGTATGCTATGACATGCATGTAGAGATTAGAGGACAACTTGTGGGAGTTTGTCATCTCCTTCTACCATGTGATTTAAAGTCATCAAGCTTTGGAGTAGGCACCTTTATTTATAGGGCCATCCAGAAGCTTCATGTGTGCAAGAATAGAAATGGCCACTTGAAACATTTAATACACGCAGGTCCCTATGGATAGATAAAACTCTTCCATTTGTCTAAATCCCTGAAACTGCCAAACAGCTCAAGTCACTTCCTCTAGGAAGCTGTTTAGATTCCTTATTCTCTTTTCATATTCATTTCTGAGTTATCAGGGTTTACTTTCCTCTTTCCCGTAATTACCTAACAGTGATTATTATCATGAAGGGCAACGACTGATACACACCCACTGCTTGGGTCTATGTAACAGGTGTCTAGAACTCAGGTTTGGAAAATATTGGACTATAAGGAGCTGAACCATGAGACAAAAATGTGTGGGTGTATGAGTGTTTGTGGGTGTGCATGTGAAAGAGAGACATACAGAAAGAGAGAGAGAGAGAGAGATGGAAAAACAGAGGTGGGGTGAGTCCCAATGAATAGTACAGCCAAAGGTACATTCGGATGATTCAAATGTCTCAGGTCACCTTCTGAAATCATCTCTTGGGCGATATGCAATATAAATTTCCTTAACAATCTCCCACATCTAAGATAAAACCTGTAATTCTGTAAAAAGAATGTAAGTGCTGCTTTCAGTTTCAACACTGATTTTTACATAGAAGCTATAGATAGGACAAGAGTGAAGGGGTCCATTTTCTATACACCTCTCAACTCTTAATACACAACACACACACACACACACACACACAACACACACATATTATAACTTAATTCCACAGCATATGTTACTTAAAAGCTAAATTTCCCAGGAGTGATCTATACTCTATTCATTTACCCTTTCTTCTCTAATTGGCTCATGGGCATCATGGGAATCTATGAGAGAGGGAACATGGATTTAAGAGTTGAGCTTTATTGTTTCAATTTTTTAATCGCATGACAGGTTCATATATTTATATGATAAAGTTATTCACTACTGGCCTCCATTCCCCTCTCATCACCCCCTTTACTCCTGTAACCCTTTTTCTTAATAAGTCCTCTCCTACTTTGATGCTTTCTTCATGTGTGTGGCTTGCTGAACTGAATTTGAGTTTCTTGTCCAAGCATGGATGGGGAGTTATTTACTGAAGCAAGTACAACTAACCAGTGGCTACACCACTGTAAAAAATGATACCGTCTCTCCAAGCAACCATTAACTGCCAGTAGTCCCTCAGGGATGGGAGGGCCTCATGGGCTTTTCCCCCACCCACGAAGAAAGGTTGATGGCCCTAATTTTATGCAGGTCTTTTGCAGGTATCTACAGATACCGTGAGTTCATAAGTTCAACAGTATGCCATGTCCGGAAGACTTTTGCTACATATCTCCAAACCCCTGGTCAAACATCCCTTTCTACCCCTTCTTCCATGATGTTCCCTGAACCTTGCTGTGGTGAAAGAGCATTCCCATTTAGTGCCAAGCACTCCACCATCACTTATTTTTGGCATTTTGGCCAGCAATGGGTTTCTGCATCAACCGCTGCCTGCTGCAGTAAGGAACATTACTGATGAACACTGGATACAGCACTAATTCATGGTTAGAAATATTAATATTGAGAAGGCAATTTGACAACATGTTCATTCAGTAAAACAATAGTGGTAGATTCCTTGCTAAGGCCTATGACTTCCCCAAGCTATAGGCTCTCAATCAGACTTAGAGAACCAGGCATGAGCTCTTTCCTATGGGGTGGACCTCAACTCCAATCAGAAAGTGGCTGGTTACTCCAATAACAGTCATGGAACTATTGTTCCAGAGGGTATATCTTACCTGGCAGGTCGTTGTTGTAGCTTGTAGCAATGACAAGCTGGGTGACATGGTTGATAGCTTTTCTTCCCTGGCACCCTACATTGTACTTTCTGTATTGTTAGCTTTTCTTTGAAGGTCTGGTAGAATTCTGAGGTAAATGCATTTGAGCTTGGACTTTTTTAGTTGAGAAATTTTAAATTACGAATTCAGTCTCATTGCTTGATATAGGTCTATTTTGAGTTATTGATTTCATATTGACTTAACTTTGGCTGGTCATGTATCTAGAAATTCTTTCACTTCTTTTAGGTTTTCCTGTTCAGTGGACTATGGTGATTAATACAGAAACCCACACTGGCCAATGTGCATAGAATAAGAGTCAGAAGAGTGATTATCCCTGAATTGGACACCTATTCAAATATCTGCCTCCAAAGGCTCTGGGATCATGCAGAAAGATGGTAGAAAGGCAGTAAGGCCCAGAGGTGGCAGGTGACCACAAGGAACAGAGTTTTCCAGACAGTCAGTTTGTTACTAATAGAAACTCACAGCAATGGTGACAGTAAGCGTGATTACCTACAATTACCCAATTTTTGTGAAAGATGCCCCAAATATACACTGGAGAAAAGACAGTCTCTTTAAAAAAACGGTGCTGGAAACCTGAATTTCAACTTGAAGAAACTTGAAATTTGATCCTTATTTCTCACTGAGCACAAAATTCAACCCCAAATGGATCAAGAACCTTAACATAAAACCCGATATTAGGGCTGAGGAAATGGCCCAGGGGCTAAGAGTGCATACTGCTATTGCAGAGAGTGCCTGAGTTCTGTTCTCAGTACCCAAGTCAGGCAGCTCAACCTCCTGTAACACCAGGTCCAAGGTGATCTAATGCCAATCCTAATGGAAACTTATTCATGTGCACATACTTTCATATAAACATGCACATAATAATAATAATAATAATAATAATAATAATACCTGATTTCCGGAAACTGTTAGAGATAAGAAGCACACAGATAAGAACTTTCTGAATAGGTCTCTGATAGCTCAGGAAATAAGACCAACAACTGACAAATGGTTTCTCATGAAACTGACAAGGATTTGTTTAGTAAAGGAAACTGTCAAACTAGTGAAGAGGCAGTCCATGGAATGGGAGGAAATTTCAATGTCTAAAATATACAAAGAACTAAAAAAATAAAAATAGCCAAACAAACAGCAAAGATTAAGACAATAAAAAATCAACTAAAGTTAACTATGTTATGCATATTTAGTGTTTGGTGAGAGTTTTCTTTTCTGGGCCTATTTGTTTTGTGAGCCTCTTATATCTAGATTTGTGTCTCTTTTCCAGATTTGGGAAATTTTCTACTATGATTTTATTGAAAATATTCACTATTCCTTGGCATGAAATTCATCTTCATTTGTGAAATTTGGGTGGCATAGTAGAAGAAATACACTGAACCAATTTTGTAGATCCAGTATTTCCTATGGGTAGTCTGCTCACAGATGTCTGCAGAGGTAACAGAAAACATCACCTTTAGCTCTTTTATATATCATGTTCTCATGTCCTGGTTCAGCAGGGACTTTATTCTTTAGGAGTCTAGTCAGGTTCCATTAATAATGCTGTAACAGCCCCATGGCTCTTTGTATCTGTTTTCAATGGTTAGAACCCAGAGAGGTCAGGTATATCATTAACATTCAGACTTCCCACAAAGTCAGCTCCTTACTGAAAGTTATAAAACCCAACAGGAATTACTCAGAGCTCAAATAAGCAGAGGTGATTAAGTCACCCAGGGGAAACATAATAAAGTCAATTACAAGTCAATATGGGTAGGTTTATCAGATTTCTTTCCCTGTGACCAAAGAAGCAAGAAAGTCTTGTTTCAAAGCATGGGATAAAAGTAGGCTATGTGCAGAGGTGGCAGAGAACCGAGGAACAGAGACATTCTGCCTGTTTCTTCAGGAATTAGCCAAGACTAGAAAGAATTCTTGCACGTGAACTGTTTCATTTACATAAATTCAATTTAACAGAAACGTATTGAATACTATTATCAGTTAGGCACTAAGATAGGAACTTCAAGAAAAGGTTGGAAAAAAATAACCAACATAAAAATAAGACACATAATTTCTACCCCCAAGGTCTTCACATACTAAAGTCAAGAGAAGCATACAAAATTAGCATTAGCACATAGCTTCAAAGGCTGTGAGAGTGCTGCACATCAAAGAGCTCCAGAGACAGGAGGGAGCAGTTCTTCAGCATGGACTGCACTTTCACTAGGAATGCTACCTGAGTGAAAGGAGCTCTTGAAGGTTCCTCAGAATGACAATGATAGCAAGCAAAGCAAAAAGAGAAAAATCTATTGTTTTTATACAAAATTTAAAGTAAAAATTCTAAACCTTCTAAAGCAGTAAGTTCTGGGATTTTAAACTCTTTGCAATCAAAGAGTTATTATTGTGACTACCTCTAACTTCATGGCCTTATAATTTTAGCCCCCCACCCTTTTCTTTAGAACCATCAACATGGTATTTATATTTATATCACAAACTCTTAATAATTGTTGGTATTTTCCAGAAAACAAAGAAATTAAACAGACCACCAAATCTTCGGTTACAGTGTATTCATCATTACTGAGCCTTTTTGTTTTAAAGTGAATACCAACCTGCCTCATTAAAAGGTGAGGACGTGCCGAATGACTGTAGCTCTAGTGAATTTGGAACAGTTTGACTTCAGGGCATTAAAGGGTGTCCAAGATGTCAGCAGCAACATTCTTTGGTTAAACTAGTCCTAAGCAGTTTTAGTATTTGGAAAGAGAATTATATTTATCTTGTTGCCAGAGGATTCTCTCCTGTTTCCACCCAGTGAATCGCAAATGGCTGTTTCCACAGTCTAGGCACTAAAACTCAAGGTGCTGCAAACTATGCTTTCATGAGGCTTGGTAAACCTTAGCAGAATTAAAGTTCTTATAGCTTACCTTGCTTTTGATTTTTTCCTTGATAAAATTATTATATACTTTTACTTGACGTTATATTTTTCTTACAATGTACTATTGATAATAGTTATGAAATCTATATTCAAAAGTCCTTAGATAATATCAAGAAAGAGTTAAAACAACAAAAACGAAGTCTAAAGTAACTTTAGAAATACAAGGGACCATGGGAATTATTTATAGATAAGGCAACACTGAGGTTTACGAGTGCTTAAGGTCAAGTACAATTTAATGGCTGAACTGAGAATAGGATCCATGTGAGGGAACCAACCCTTCTGCCTCACAGGCAGGGCCACCCACTCTACAACTCAAAGGGCAACATTCACACAGAATGGGCAACACACTCTAAAAGCACAGCAAGCACTAGGCTTGAATCAAACCTTAGTGGGTGCTCTGATGACTCATAATACAGCCACTTCAGGGCCACCAGAAGCCTCTCAATGGTTTCATTGTTCTGACGTTTGAGGTGGGGCACACTGTAGTTCTGGTTCCTGCATTATATTGGTTTCCTCAAGAAAACTGGGTGGCTTTTGTGGTTTACCAATGTACCTCTCCATAATAATTATTAATATTTAAGGTGTTTTCTTCCTTCTTACACACCATCAGTGGCTTTTGGATGAATCCTACATAATCATACTTATAGAATTTATATAGCATAAACCTTAATGGTCTGGTACAAGAAAATAGGCAGTCTCCTTCCTGCACTCACATCTTTAAAAAAATCTGTAAGTTTTAGAAAAATGTCAGGTCTGGCTAAAATCCTCAAGTTCTTGCAAAGTCTTAAGAATTTTTCTTTCTGACCACAACTCAGGCGTTAGCATTTGTTGGTACAGCCATATCTGGGGGGAATTTTAACTTGAAGCAGCCCTCCCCATTTCTGATAATGTTTAGGTGTCATAGTTGATAATGCATACCACTGTATCCACAAGCATGAACAAATAATGGTTGTTTGTTTTTTAAGAGTTCAGGAATCTATGTGGCTAAAAGAGTATAATAACGTATAACAAAATTATAATCCTAAATGTGAACTCATTATCTGAAGCACTGATCCACCTCAGTGAGAAAAACACCAGCAGGGGGTAAGAACAATGAAGATGAAAATCATTAAAGAAAACCATTTGTTGCCCATACTGCTTAACAGAGCCTGTGCAGCCTACCGGAGCCTCACATTCATGAGGGCCTAGTGGATTTTATGCTGAATGAAAGCAATGACATTCAAACCAGAGCAAGGTGCTATCTCTGGTATGAGGCACTTTACAAGAAAAAGGATACAGGGTCTCTGGTGTTCCCACTGATATACTGTGATTTTTAGCACACTATTTGCATTTTACTTTGGATATGGGAAGTATATTTTGCCAGAATATTGACTTCTAGGGAGGCGTCGATAAGTTGTGCTGTCTGGCTGAATCCGTCAAATGTCTCAAACAGAACTTCAAGAACTTCAACAATGACCCTGGAGATCTTGAATTTATCTAGATTTGACCTCAGAGGTAACAATGGTACAAGATGGTTGTGCGGCAAGCATCCCACAAGAGACACTGGGGAGTGTGTGGCTCTTTCATCCTGGAGAGTTTGTGGCTAAATGAACTGTTTGGAAACAATATCACCAGAGATAGACAGAGAGAGAGATAGAGATAGAGATATAGAGACAGAGACAGAAAGATAGATAGATAGATAGATAGATAGATAGATAGATAGATAGATGATAGATAGACAGACAGACAGACAGATAGGCAGAGTTCAGGCTGAATGGCAACCTTTTGGGCATTCCTCCTGATTCTTCACCCAAATTGTTTCTTAAGATTTATTTATTTATTTATTTATTTATTTATTTATTTATTTATTTATTTTGTGTGTGCAGTAAGTGCAGGTACTCAAAGGGACCTGTTGTATCAACTTCCTGTGGTGCTGGAGTTATAGGCAGTTGTGAGTTGCCCAGGGTGGATGTTGAGGAGCGAAGTCAGGTCCTCTAAAAGAGCAGTATGGGCTCTTAACCACTTAGCTGATTCTCTAGACACACACACAAATTCTTTGTCCTACAAAGAGTCTTTCCACCCAGAATATCCATCATGAAGTGGATATACGAGATAGTCCATCTACTTTGGGTTAGATTTGACTTCTGGAAGGGAATATTAACCAAACACATCTCATTGTTTTCATTGAGCATTCATCATAATCTTCCAACAAGGTGCCAGCATCCATTTGGCAGAGGTAGGGCACATGAAATTTTATTTTGTTGGGTAGATTCCAGATGGAACATCCTTTCAGTGACGCAAAGACCATTAAAAACTCCATCTTTTGTTAAGGCTTTGCCTCTCTCCTCTGCTTCCTCTTCATCCTCCGTCTCCCAAAACTTTCACACTTTTGCACCTTCAGAGCCCACCCGACTCGGGAATTTGCCCTTTCTCTCTCTAGCTTCACTACCCTGGGCAGCCCTTTCTGAATTCTCTTTTGAATTTTATTGCTTTTCCAGCACAACTGTTTTACAAGGAGAACCAACTACTTGAAGAGGCTAATGTTTTAAATTTAATGTGCTACAATCTTTGAGAAATGGGATCTTGTTTAATTTGTCATTCTTTTTTCCTGTAAGTTCTAGAAGAACACTATTTGTCTATGAATTATGAAAGAGGAAAAAATCATAACACTCCTCAACCAGACTTGGAAAAGAGCAAATGTGTTCCTCAATTCTCATTTTATCCTGGTTGATATTTTAGATAAAAGCTTCTGGTTAGACGTCAAAGGGCACATTTTCTTAGGGAACATAGAATACGACTTATAAAAATAGACTACAGAAAACTTTTGGAAGGAAAGAATGAATGAAGGAAGGAAGGAAAGAATGAAGGAAAAGAAGGAAAGAGGAACAAGAAGGCAGTTTGCATAGTACCACAGACCGTTGGAGTTAGAACGGTTTCCAATATTTTTTGCAAATCAGAAATTCACTGCTGAACAGGAGGAACACATGACACATGGCACACAGCTTCCTTCCTCCCTTCCTCCCTCCTTCCCTTCCTTCTTTTCTCTTTTTTTCTTCTTTTCTTTTCTGCCTGAAGAGAAGCAGGGAGGAGAGACTGGCAGTAGAAGGCGGGCAGGAGAAGGGGGAGTGGCTGTTTTCAAAATGCTTTGAGAAGGATAATTCTTCTTTTTCATTTTTTATTTCGATATTAAAATGAATTTTATAGTTCTGTCATTTTCCAGCAGTTACGTTCTTGGATGGAAACATGTTTTGATGTTCATAGCAATTAAATTTATTGTTGGATATTCAGCATTCAATCTAGAGACCATGCTACAAGACCAAACCACTGTCTTTTACTGGAAATGTCAGGAGGAAAAGGAGAGGCGATTCATCAAGGCTAAGCCTATATGAAGCAATTTGCTCTTTTTGTGTGTTTGGTATGTAACATCAGAGAGCTATATGTACTTTTCATGCCAACAGTCCACATACCCCTGGAACTTGTTATGCAATTCCGGATTGAGGTAACCAAGCTCCAGAAGACTTCTTGGAAATTCAAGGTTTTCAGTGAGAGGAAAAGAAATGACTGGGCTTGCTCCTCTCTGCACGCCCACTGCTTGGCAGAGGACAAATACTGCACTCTGTCCATGGAAAATGCAGTGCATCGCTGACTTCTGTCCTGTACAACCTCAGGCAGGTCAGCCCTCGGTTCAATGAGAGACACTTGTGCTTCAATACAACTGTGTTTGTGATTAAAGGCCACTGGCTCACTCTAGACCTTTAACAGCACTAAATGGACTATTAGGAGAATTGAAATTGAGGTGACCTCTACAATTTAAGCTCAGAAACACATGGGCCACCAAGTAATTGCCTCATGTCCTAGACATTTCATGCTGCTTTTCCGCCTGGCACTAGAAAACAAAAGCAAAAAGGAAGCGAGCTAACACTGATGGAGCATTTCCTGAATTCATGATGATGCTAAGCAGTTTACTAGCTTATTTAATCCTTAATGCATCCCTCTAAAGGGTGTGGTATATGTTTTCATTATAGAAGAGGAAATTAAGGCTCACAGGGGTAAAGGAATTTTGTCATTCTTCAAGAAAGTGATGTAGTGAGGAAAGATGGAAAACCTCATTCCTGTATGGGCATTTACTTATTAGCAGATAGAGAAAAACAGTATTTATATATATATATATTCTTTTCCTCCTTCCATTTTCTTGATAGTGAAATGGAAAATGACATCTATGATGAAGCAATTGTTATGATCTAGACATAAACAGCTCTTGTTATCTTTACATTTGTGGTTTTCTCTGCTGAGATTTTTGCACAGCTGGCTCCTACTTTGCCTTCATGTCTCAGTCTAAACATCACTACTTCCAGGACGTATTAACCATCTAAAGTCTCCCAACTTCCCAACTTGCTAGCACTTCCCATTTACCACCTTTATAGCACCCACCATAATTGTATTTTTTCCTCATCAAAGTACAGTCCAATAACAGAAAGACTGCCTGTTTGGCCTATGCTCTTGCCTCTTGTCTAGCTATGTTCCTGCCAAGAGGCTGTTACTCAAAACACTAATTCAGTGGCTGAAACTGCATGACTGAATGTGAATGATGGAAGGATACTGCATTTACAATTTCAGAGATAGTACACAGAACTTTCCTTCATACCGCTTTGACTTTTGGGAGGATTCATTTCTATTTTTCATCCTATACACGAGTGATCCTCTATCAAGCTACACTGAACTTTAGTTAATGTAGGAAAAGAAAGTCAACTTTGTTTCTGCTCTGTCACAAAGGGCAAGCTATTTGTCTTTAGATCCTGAGAAGAGGCCTGTCTATACTAGGTCTGACTTAGTTGTAAGCAAATAAATCAAAGCATTGGTGACTCTTTGGGCTGGTACTAAACATGGTGGAGATACTTAACAATAAGAAGAGAAAAAGCGGGCATAATGTTTAAATCTTATTTAAAAATGTGCACAGGGTTTCAAGGGACTATATGTTATCTTACTGAGATTTGCAATTGGTAATTATCTTATAAATATATTTTGTTTTTCTATTATCATTGAAAATAGCTACTTGAAAAACATTAATTTGAGTCAATTATTTACCATTTTATATTTGTGTATCTTAACAAATAATTGAGAAACATTAGGTATATAAACTGTATTTGATATGAGACCAGTTCTATTTCTAAAGTAATAAGCCTTTGTACTGATTTCAACTATAATGAACTTTCATTGTAGGTTTTAAATATCCTGAGCATTACATGTTGGTCACTGTTCTGGGTACTGAGAAAACAAAAACAAAAACAAAACATGCTGTCACATAAATAAGACAGACAACCTGTGTTCCCAGTTATTCATAGGTTAATAGAAGAGTCAGGTATAAAAACAAAAAATGTTTTTAATAAATACAAAATGCTAGAGTAAAGGCATGCAATTAATATTTTGGAAGCACAATGAAGAGAATAATAATAACCTGCCTCTGGGTGATTAGAATGAATGATGCCTTCTAAATAACCTTTTAAATAAACTTGAATTGCAAGTTAAAAGTAAAGAACTTAGTAAAATAACAGTAAATGAAAATATTTGTTTTGCTAACACACACACACACACACACACACACACACACAAGAATAAAAGCATGTAAAAATCAAGCTGGGGCTTTTAGGTAAGTTGGTAGATTAGAAACTGCCTCTGTTTGATCTGGTAAGTAAGACAAGTTAGAATAAGGAAAAAATGGATGCCATTCCAAAGAGAGAGGAAGAACTTTAGAAACTCACAGAAGTGGTGACAGTATGTCTGAAATGGGTAGAGACAAAGATGAGCAAGGCACCAGAAAAGAAACCAAATTCTGTCTCCATGGCCTCTCCTGTGAGTGGAGAGGAAGCAGAGCCTTACTTAAAGGAAAGCCAGGCAGTCCTGGTGACAACACACAGGCAGTTCAGTCCCACACTAAGGACAGGTCTACTACCCTCAAGAGCCTCAAATTCAATTTTCAAATCCTCAAATGAATTGAACAAACATCTCTCAAAAAAGAAATACGAGTGACCAATACATATTTGAAAAAGTTATCGATATCTTTAGCCATCAAGGAACATAAGTTAAAACTTCTCTGAGATTCCATCTCACCCTGATCAGAATGGCAGTTCATCAAGAAAACAAGCAATAGAAATGCTGGTAGAGACGGGAGGAAGAAGGTACCCTCATGCTCTGCTTGTGGGAATCTAAACTGTTGCAACACTGTGGAAGCCAGTGTAGAGTTTCCTCAAAAACTACAAAGTGACCCAACTCTACTACTACTGGGTAGACTCTATGTCAACAAAACAGAAATACTTGCATATCCTAGTTTATTGAGTGACTGTCACAAGTTATTAAACGAGCCTAGATGTCCAACAGAAAAATGTGGTACATGTACACAATGGAATTTTATTTAGCTGTAAGAAAATGAAATTATGACATTTGCAGAAAAATTAACTAATCATCATGCTAAGTGAAATGAGCCACACTCAGAGAGATATGATGCATGTTTTCCCATATGTGTATATGTGGGCTCTAGATTTAAACATTTATATATACCATATACATATCTGTGTTTATATGTATGTGTGTATTTATATTTATGTGTGTATGTTTACATGTATGGGTGTATGTGCATGTGTGTATGCACACTCATTTGAATAGGTCACAAAAGAACAAAGAGGATTGTGAAAAGAGAGGAAAAGACGTTAAGGGAAAGGTGAGAAAACAGTGAGATCAATGGAATACATGTGATATGAAAGCATGTAAGAGGGATACTTAGAGCAAAGTACCATCAAGTAGGGGGCAGAAGAGATGGCAAAGAAAGTGGGGAATGAATAGAAACAAAGTAAATGACACATATGCGTTAAAATCCAATAACAAAACCCATGACTTTGCATGATAAATGAAAAAGAAATTAAAATAATAGAAAAAATAGGGGCTGTAGAGATGGCTCAACAGTTAAAGCACTTGCTGCTTTTGCAAAGGACTTGGGTTAGCCACATGACAGCCAACAACTGTTCATAACTTCAGTTCCAGGGGAGCTGATGCCCTCTTTGATCTTTGCAGGCACTGTATGACATGGGTGCATTTACATAAACATAGGCAAACACTCATACATACAAAATAAAAATACCAGAAGAATAAGTTAAAGAAAAATAAGTGAAATGACAAAAAACACAAATCAATGTCTCAAGGTGATGAAAGATTTCTTAAATTTGTAATTTCCAGGTACTGTGGACTTGAATTATAGGGACTTTACTTAAAAGTACATGATGAATTTAATGATATTAAATGATTAATTAAGGAGAATACTTGCCACTTCCATTTTCTTCTCTAAATAAACATCAAATAATTTTTTTGTTAATGTTTAGGTTTTTCCTAAGCATTTTTGATGTAGTAAACAAAGAATTTCCCTTTTCTTTAATGTACTGTTATTGACTGAATTTATACGCTGGAAGTCCTAAGTCATAGAACCTTACAAAGTGACCTTATTTGGAAATAGTATTGTTGCAGATTTAGTTAGTTAATATGTTGTCAGGCTGAAATGCAATAGGCTACAGATCTATTTGGTTCCCTAATTTAGAAAGGACACTGAGGTGAACACACATACATTCAGAAGTGCGCTGTGTGAACATGAGTGCTGAACAGAGTAAGGAGAGCCAGATGCCATCAGTCTAACGTGAGATGGTGGACATAGATTGGACAGACTCAACCCCCAACTCTGCTGATGCCCTGATTTCAGACTTCAAGTCTCCAGAGTTTTCAGTAAATAAATTTCTATTGTTTAAGCCACTCAGTGATTTTTTTTTAAGGTAGCCTCAATAAACAAAGACACACTAAATTTTTCTTGGGGACATGATGAAGGACCTTAGCAACTTTCTCTGGATCCTATATAATACTGGAAAATTCCATTAAGAAAATATATATCTAAAGGAGTTGAGAAGATGCTATTTCTTTAAAAATTTTCTCTATGTAGTAACCCTGTACAAGCACTCAAATACATAACACGTATTTTTATTCAATCTCAACTTTGAGTCAGTCTAGTGTTTTGCTAGAAAGCATTGTTCTTCTATTGTTTAGCCTAAGTTCTTGGAAAACTAGGTGTGTGTGTGTGTGTATGTGTATGTGTATGTGTGTATTATGTTGTCATATTTATGAAGATTTTGAGCTTTCAAAGTAAGTGGCTTTTACAAAGCACATCTTTCATTAATCTCCTTTCCAAAATTTAACGCTGTTATCTCAAACAAACGTTGAACATGTACAACAATACATACAAAATCTAAACTAGATGTCTGGAGACCAGCTTCACTTGGGGCCTCATAAGCTGTGTGGCTTTGGACATGTGCCTAACTTTCTGATAGCCATCAGGTCAAGAAAAAATTAAGCTCGAACATATTTTCCTGTTGGCCACTCTCTACTATTTGCGAAATCTGCAAATAACCTTACTTCAAAATGAGAAAGGGCTCAGGAGACAGCTTATGAGAACAGCACTGCAAGGTACTACCATTAGCAAGGAAGAGACGTGGTAAGGAGAAAAAGATCCCTTTCTGCTACCCAGTTTAACAAAGGAATATCTGTTTATCATTTTCTCCTTCTCCATGTATAAAGACAACCTGAAGTACGAGCTAACTAAAGGAAATGATCTGGAGTCAGTATTTTCTTGTCCTTAAAGTTATAGCAGCATCAAACGGGTTTATAGCCCACTGGGGTCAGAAAATCACTCGGAAGTAGAGTGTACCTATGTGAGCAAGTTGTACTTTATAAAGTGGTAAGTGATTTTAGGTAATTATAGAAGCCTTTACGTCCCCCTTAACTGATAATGACTTCATGTGCTGCTAAAACTACTAGCAATGATGTGAGGAAACCCAACCAAAACAGCTGCTTCTTCAAGATTCCCAAGTCAGAAAACAAGAACAGTATGGAACAGAAAGAAAAACACGTGCATACCAGGAAATGGTCATCAGAGAAAATGAACTCCACAAGTAGGGTGGTGGCTGCCAAATTTAATGGCAGGGACTTGCAATCCTGTGATGTGAAATCAGTCAGCCATAACACACACAGGGAAAGGAAGGCTGTGTGTGTGTGTGTGTGTGTGTGTGTGTGTGTGTGTGTGTGCATGCTGTTCATCTCATCCACACACCACAGAGCCCAAAGGTGGTTTAAGTTAAAATGCTGGTTTGAAACATGGCTGCGGTGATTTGGACCTGTAGCTCAGTTTCAGCATCTGTAAAATGAAACAGCAGCAGTTGGCACCAAATGGGCTTGTGAAGAGTAGATGAAGCACTAAAACAGTGCCTGGAAATGAGCACGCGGTATGGTAGCTCACTCCGCTACTCCTGTTTGTTACTATTAGGCAACGAGGTTTTTGTCAAATAAACCAAATCATTTTTCTCAAATGATTTAATTATAACTAGAATGCATTATGGAATATTAGTAAATGAATACAAGATTTATTTATTTTGCCATTTATTTATATGATAAAGAATTACAAGTTTGGTGTTAGGGCACTGTCCTAGCACTTTGTTTCCAATAAGAAGACACATAGTCTCTGAACTGGAAGAGCTGATCTCCACTTTGCTAGAGAACAGAGAGATGGATAACAGCAGTGAAATATGTTTGAGCCATGTGGGTGAAACAGGTATAGAGACTGTGGAAGTACCTGTGCAGAGGAGGGGAGAGGATGGATAGGTACCAGCCCTAGAAATGATATCTAAGTTAAAAGGTAAGATGATACCTGTTTTAGGTAAAGATGGCCAAGCAAATTGATACTAATTGCTAGAATATCCTGAGTCATCTATATAATATAATGAAAAAAGTATGCTTTTAAAGTCAATGACTACCTTTCTTTGTTCTACTGTTTTTAGTTATTTAAACAGACTAATTTTTTGTAGGCTTTTATTTTATATCATTTTCTCATTCAAAGGAAATGTTAGATTTCAGGACTGTAGCACATATTCATATATGGTAATTTGCTTCAACATATGTAGCATCTGTTGGGACTCACAAAGTCCTTAGGCTCAACCACTACAGAACTAATCACAAGGCTTTAAAGACTGAAGCCCTGGGCAGAGCTGCTCTAGGTAACCAGTGTATAATCATACCACTGTCAGGGAGAGGGAGATGAGGGGAGTCAGAGAGGGAAGTGGACATACACTATGAGTAGATAAGATACAAGTGTTTTAGAAACTCTTCACGAGTTTTCAAGGAAAACATGCAAGTAGTGAATAGACTTTCTAATGTTTAATTCAACTTTTTTCCTTTAACTCTTCACTCAAAAAAGAATGAGCAATAGACAATGCCTTCAAAGAATATAATTCTGCCTCACCCTAGTTCTGTACACAGTAAAAAATATCTTTTTCCCTCTTGACTTAATTGTGACCCTGAAAATGCATTTACCTAATCCAAACAGACTCTTGAATATTTAACAAATCAAGCATATGGACTAAAGATATGTGAACAAACTGGGTTTTGCATGTTAGAAATCATCACTAGACTGTCTGAATATACTGGGTATTTCATTCCTTTTGAAATCATACTTCACTGGCTCAATGAAAATACCTCTTTTATTTTAAAAATATCTTTTGATGAAATTGTCTGTAGTCAAGCTATAGCATACAGCACACTGAGTAACAAGTCTTTCAAAACTGGGATTTATAATAGAAAATCTGTCTGAATGTTAATTGCAGTGGACTCCAGTAAGATGTAATTTTTCCATGAGTTTGGAGTTTGGAGAGAACACTAGCCTGATGTGACCTCAGACTCTATAATTTCATTTTGTTGGGCTGCAAGGCAAAGGGCAGTGAGCAGGTCTATCCTTCCTTTATTTTATGCCTCAGTTTGCCCAAAGGTTTTAGAAAAAGAAAAGCAAAAGAAGGCAGGTTCCATAACAGGGGTTTTAAATTAGGACAGCCTAGGGGCAATAAAGTACTCTCTCCTCCTCTTAGAAAAGAAAGCACACTTGGTAAACACAAAACCAGCTTTTTAAAGTCCCAGCAGCTGCCTTTAGACTGCTCTTGGAACTCTGGCAAGGCCAGCTTACTCTTCCTAGGAGGTCTGCTTTCTATGAGAACACCTGGTAGGGCACCAGTGACTCGAATTTAGCTTATGACCTAAAAGAACCCAAAACCAAACCAAACCAAACCAAGCCAAACCAACAAAAAACCAATCAAGCCAGAAGGAAAAAATTTTTTTACTAATCGTTTGTCCTAACCCAGGACTTCTCAAATAATAGACTCTCTTTGAGTAATTTGAAAATTACTCCTCTTGTGTCCCAACACTACAGATTCAGATTTAATTGTCTTGGGATGCAGCTTGGTGTCAGAGGACTTCAAAGCTTCTTAGTAGAATCTAACAGCCAGCCATGACTGAGAGCCAGCATTCTAATACCTTCTGCTCTAAGTGGGGACCATGGACCAGCATCATCAGTATCCTCTGGGGGTTTTTAGAAAGGTAAAAGCTCTCACACCTCACTTAAAACTTACTTGGATCACAATCTGTACTTAGCAAGATCTTCAGAGACTTAGCATGCATATTAAACTTTGGGAAGCTTTGCCCTTACTACAGCCATTCGAAACAAGCTCCCAAAAACAGCCCTAGAGGAGTTTCAAAATATACACCAAAAATAGGGTCTGTCTTACATTTCATGAAGTAAAAACAGAGAAATATTGCTCTTACATGTGATTAAGAATTGTAAAAGAAAAACAGGTTGGGATGGATGCTACTACTACTGTCTCTAAAGCTCTCTGCACTCAGGGTCCAGGGCACACAGAAAGGAAGTGGGATGATTGGACAGATGGGGGTAGGAAGACAAAAACAATGGCTAAGATGAGTTATACTCCACTAATGTTTATGCACCAGTCATTAAATGTTTGAATCATCTTCCTTTGGGCACATCCCAGAGTTTTTCTTTCTCCTTTCTGGTTTTCAGTGGGTAGCGAGAAAAATATCTAAATCTACTGTTTGATATCTAAAAGGGTTGAAGTTAAACCCTTTTGCTTTTTCTTGAAAAACACACTAGCCTCTTTCTATCCCAATCTCTGCACTAGGCCTTACATTGACCTTAAATCCATAGTATGTTTGCCAACTCCTGTATATGGAAATTTCAGCTTGCCACTTACATACCAAAATTTTCCTTTACTATTCCACCCAGTATTTTATAAAATAATCTCTATCGGTCATCTGCATTCCTTAGAAAATGGTTTTATTTGTTGGCTTATTCTTTTTCTCCCTGCTTTAAAATTTATAATCCCTGCAAACAGGGACTCTTTCTTATTTGGTAATTCACATGCTTACCACAGGTTATGTGCAAGAATGGTTGAAGATGATGGTTCTAGGCACTTTTAATAGTACCTGCACCATATGCTACGCAAAGTACTCTGAGCTGGAGAATCACAAATATAACCCCTGACAGTCCATGTAACTAGTGTGAAGGGCACATTCATACCCACCTAATAATGAAAACTGAGCAGCACTGAGGCAGCTGTCAGAACACATCACAATAGGCATACGAGGAGTGAATACAGAATTCTGATTCAGGCAGTATTATGAGAAACCATGGCTGAAGACCATTTCAAGATGAGAAACCATTTCTGGTGTACTTTGAAAGGTAATATGTATGGTACCGTGTAGGGAAATGAGAGAATATTGTAGGTGGAAGAGAAGGCTAAGCCAGAACTGTTAAAGTACCTGAAATGTGTGGAATGTTGAAGAGGTTAGTGGCACTAGGAAAGTCATGTGGCTAGAGAATGACAGAAATGATCTGGGAAATCAGGTGAGGGCCTCCCTGGGAAGAGTACACTGCCAGTAATGGTTGAATTTTGTATACATTTCTGGAAGTAATTTCAGCTTTATGCATGGAGAGTTCTAAACTATTTATTCTTTTTGACTCAGTAATCTAACTTTTGGGGATTAATGTTAATGAAATAATTCTAAGTATGCACAAATATTTGTGTTTATGAATAGTTGTGGATAAAAGTTACCAAAACCTATCCCCATTTATGCCTGAGAATTTGACCTTCAATCACCTAGTACCTCAATGACTGTGTTGATGACAAATCAATATGACTTTAGAGTAAACCCGACCCTGGAATGGTAAATGGTACCCAGACTAGAAGAATTAAAAATAACAGATAGTAACTGTGGCTTTGGACTTCCCTGAGCTTGGTGCTCTTGTCAGTGGACATATCCATGGTAGGAACTGGGAAACTTCCCCTCACAGAATTTCTGGCTTACTTGGGGAAATAAGATTTCTACTGCAGAACAACCTGCACTATATAATGGCATCTCATCTTGCACACTGGTTGTTATAGGCCATGAGAAGGATAGAATTATCTACAGGAAAGGACTGTCCATCATGGGAAAGGTATGACCAGCACTGCCTTCCAGGAAGCCATATCTGCCTTGTGTCCTTCAGAACAGAGTGATATAGAACAGCCTTATTCTGTCATTGGTTCTCAGAGGAGGAAGCAATATCCTGTGGGCTTCCCAGGCATAGGCAGTTGGCAGACAGAAGATTATATGGTTAAACAATGTAAGAATCAATACACCTGTGATAAAATAGGGAGAAGATGCAGTGTACAGTGATGTTTATTTAAACACTGAATTTTTCCCTTTCTCCTTCTTCCTTTCCTTTTCCTCCTTTCCCTTCCTTCTCCTTTCCTTTCCCTTTTTATTTAAGAAACCTTGCTGGCATGTCTGCTGATACAATTGTTCTTAGAACACAGCAAGGAAATGCTGCTCTAAGGAATAATGGGTTCATCTGTGGGTAATTATTTTCCTCTCTGTGCTTCTACTCCATTTTCTAATTTTTCTGCAAATAAAATTATGTGAAATATATACTGAACTAGATAGATGTATGTTTATGTTCCATATATACTTAAACTACACTGTTTCTGTGAAATAGATCTGTAACAGGACCCAGGTACTCTTTCCTTTCAAGAAAGTATTAGTAGAATTTCCAATGTATATTAATGCATTTTATTGCCTAAAACTTAGGTTTGAGTTCCTCCCACTTAACCCTAGAAACACAAAATATTTATTTTACTTTCATGTCTATTTTCTCCATTTTATATTCCTTTCGTGAGGGCAGACAAATTCATCACCTAATAGTTAGGAGATGAAGAAGTACCAGGAGAAAAGGAGTTACTTCATAGGAGTTTCATAAACCAATACATAACATGGCAATGTGTTTTGTGTTTTCTACATGACTATGTATAGTATGTGTGTGTGTGTAAGTGCATATGTGGTTTAGAAAATGGTAGCATACTATAAAAATGGTTTCAGAACTTAATTTCTAAACTTAATATGTAATACACATCTTTCCATACCAGCATATATATTTCTATCACTCTTTCTAAAATATATTTTCTTTACACACACATATATATATGTGTGTGTGTGTGTGTGTGTGTGTGTGTGTGTGTATTGTCTGCATATATGTAAGTGCACCCACGTTATGTAATGCCCATGGAGGCCAGAACAGGAAAACATTCACTGCATTTGTGTAAGATTTTACAGAGTGAACTCAAAATAAAGAAAAACAAAATAAACATTCCAGAACTGCTAGGTCTGCCCATTTTTAATTTTTCTGACATGGCCAGTTTTTTCCAGGCAGGCCTTCCGAGTAGGCACTGTTACCAGCAGAGGGCGCTGCTTGCTGGCCCCTCCTGGGAAAGCTCAGTGGAAAGGATTTTAGCAGCATCTTAAGGTATGTATAGAGGCCCCTTATATCTGCAGAAGTCCGTTCAAGACATTCAAGGATTACTGAAACCATGGACTGAAACCTCTGTACACTGTTTTTGTTTCCTATACATATATGTCTATGATAGTTTAATTCATAAATTAGGCATGAGAAAACAATACCTTTAAAATACTTACTTTTATGTGTATAAGTGTTTTGACTGCATGTATGTAAGCACACTATTACTCTTTTTAAAATATTTTTTATTTATTATTTTTATTGTATGTGTATGAGTGTATTGCCTGAATGTATGTAAGTGCACCTGTGTCATCAAATGCCCATAGAGGCCAGAAGAGGGCATCAGATAACTTGGAACTGGAGTTATGGGCAGTTGTTAGCCACCATGTGGGTGCTAGGAACCAAACCCCAGTCCTCTACAAGAGCAGCCAGTGTCCTTAAACCACTGAGTTATCTCTCCAGCCCGCAAATCAATAACTTTTGACAAAATAAAACAATTGTAACAATGTATTGCAATAAGAGCTTTGTGAATATAGTAGCCTCTTTTTCAGCATACCTTTTGTTTCATGTACATCTTTCCTCTTGTGATGGTGTAAAATGATAGTGTCTACATGACAAAATATAGTAAGGTGAGTGGCGTAGCCAGTGTGACACAGTGTCAGGCTAGTACTGACCTTCTGGTGTTATTTATGTCAGTATGAGGAGCATTAATTTATGATGATGCCATTTGACTGTGAGTAATTGAAACCATGGTAAGGGGTGACTACTGTGAAACAGAAAAAAGAGAGGGTGACCTTATAGGATTATGTTAGGGGTTTCCAAGACCACAGTGAAGCTTGATGATTTGTGGGAAGGACTCACAGACCTTAGAACAGATGTTATATTCATAAGCTATGGTTTATTACAGTGAGAGGACACAAATTACAGTCAGCAAAAGTAAAGGGTGCATGACTCTAGGAAAATCAGGTGCAATCTTCGAGGTACTTCCTGGTCTTAGACTCATGGGGATGTATTTAATTCTCCCACCATCACTGTGTGGTGCCTGTGCAACACTGCCAAATAAGGAAATTTATTTGAGCCTCAATGTCCAAGTTTGTTTGGGGGGATCAGTTATATAGGCATGCAGAACCTACCTGACTGATGTTAGCTAGTCAGACTCAAGCCCTTCCTCCTGAACTCCTGCCCCAGGCTTTAAACTGGCTTTTGTTTTAAATTTTTTTTGTGTGTGTGTGTGTGTGTGCATGTGTGTGAGAGAGAGTGTTTGTGTATACATGCATGCACCAGATACATATGTGTTGGTCAGAGAAAAACTAAAAGTTTGGGAGTCTGTGTTCTCCTTTTACTATATGGATTTCAGGGATGAAACTCAAGTTGTCAAGCTCAGCCATCTCACTGGCCCCTAGACTGCCTTTTACTATAAATCTTACTGTCAGGATAAACTTACTGTTCAGAATACTAGATCACGGCCTAAGGTCTCAGGCGTACAAAATTACTTGTCAGGAAAAAATATTTTAAGGGTTCAGACATTATCTCTCAGGACCTGATTTAAGGGCTAGCCTAGAACACAGGCATTTATTTGAAATGTGCAGGCCTTGTAATAAGTCAGGCCTACAGGGTTAACCCTTATCGGCCCAAGGAAGAGGGAAATGACAGGTGAGAAGGCAGGGAAGGCGGAATGAATAATCCTAATTAGGAGCAAGAATGGGGGCTACTATGTTTGAAGAGAAAGGATGAAGGAGGCATAAGGCAGATAAGTGGATGGAGTCATCATGAAGGGTATTGCATACACATAAGCATAGGTTTAAGAAAGATGAATCTGGTAGTTATTTTTTTCTGATCTTTTTTCTTTGTTTTATTGAATCACTGTGTGTTTCATACAGAACATCTCAATCAGTCTTAATCACCTTTATACCCCTTCCCCACCGGCACAGCCCCCCACTTGGTATCCATACATTCTTTCATCTGTGTTAAGGTTTATTGTGTCAAGTTAGTGTCCCCAAATGACCTCAGTGCAGGTTCAACTACTGGGGTCTAGGTGGCCTACCCGGAGTTCCTACCTTTAGAGACCCTAGCTCATCCTCACACAACAGTAATCAGTTGCCAGTATTTCTTCAGCAAAGGTTGGGGTCTGCTACCCATTTCCCCAGTTCCATGCTGGATTTTTGTCTACTTGAGCTTGCACGGGTCTTGAGCATACTGAAATCATTCCTGTAGGTTCATATGAGAGGTTCACAGGAGCTTGTAGGTTTCTGTTTCCATAGAGTCACGCACCTCCTCACTGGCTCTTACAATCTTTCCTCCCTCTTTTCTGCAATGGTCTTTGAGCCCTGGGTGAGTAAGACTTAATATAGGAGTCCTGTCTAGGGACCCACACTCTACAGATTAGCCATTTGTGACCTGGGTTACTGGCCCTTTGTTACATGAGGGAGCTTCATGAATCAGAGTTGAGAGACTCATTAGTGCCTTCTCTACCCCTTGTTCTATATTATGTGAGGTTTGGGTGTGGAGGCTGCATTGTAGATATGCAAGAATCTGGTAGCTATTTTAAAGATGAGTCAAAGAATAGTCTGGAGGCTAGGATAAAAGATAAAAAGCAAGTAGACAGATGGTCCTGAAAACAATATAACCATGAAAATGGAAGACCTGTCCTCAACAACTCTTGAAAAGTGTGACAGAAGTGAAAGGAGGAGAGGTGAGATCTTTCAGACTGTAATCTTGTGTTAAAAGCAAAAGCCTCAGTTGCCATAAATGCATAAGCCAAGATAGTCTCCAGGAACATCCATATAGTCAACAACTATTTATTAAGGTTTTATGAACAATCAAACATCTTTGGAGAATGGTTTATGAATCCTCTGTACTCTATCACTTGGAGACACTTGCTGACAAAGTATCCCTCACATACAAGAACAGAAGTGTAGGAGAGGATTTGGAAATCTTCATTGTAAACAATCCTCCAGGATATTAACATCAATGCTCAAGTTTGAGATTTCTGGGTTCTATGGGGCCCAGAACATTATAACACTGGGAATTTGAATATATATCAAGTTGTGAAAGTAGGAAGGAGAAAAGCCTGTATAAGGATGTCCTTTTTCTCCTGCAGGCAGTCAGGGATGGGAGTATCACTCACATATGTGCTTCACACACTTCAGGCTACAGCTATTCTGCACTTTCCTAAGGAGCCAAATAATGGCACTGAAACTTTAATGTTAGGAAAGGATGACCACATCCTGCAGATTCAAGCACTACACTGCCATGACTAAGAAAAGCATAGTTCTCCCTTACCAAAAGTAACAAAACTGTCCATAAAAATCTAAGGCATATATGTTGAAAATTAGCACATCAAGGAACGAACTTCATATGCAGTAAATAGATAATGTTGTTTAAATTTGGGTAATCCTTGAACTATAAAGTGTTGGTGATAGAGTTTTTTAAAAATTAAGCTTTGGAAGAAGCAAACATTGCAGTGGAAAGCACCTCAGTATATCTGGCTAATTAAATAAATATCCAAGTAAAAATTTTCCCTCTCATCATTTTATTCATTGAGCTTTCTTCCACCTCCTCTCTTTTCCATTCCTAAATAAGTCCTTTCCACTCCTGGTTAACAGCAGAGAATACAGTATGTTCCAAAATATGCAGCCTTTTTTATTTAATATGATTCTAATGGTTTCTTTCATTAAGTTTTAGCATTCTTCTGAAAATCTGGCAAATATTCTGATACATGTTATCTCCATTAAACATATTAAAAGAACATTCAATCAGGAAATTAGTTAACTGTTCTCTAAGTAAATTATGTTTCAGATGTTGCATGTAAAATATGATAATTCTGTGAGCAAATCAAATTATATATAATGTTTTAATGTTCTGTTAGCTAAAGTTAAATCAAGTGAAAAAAGCACAAGCTTTAGTCAGGCAGATCTCAGCTTGATTTATGGCTCCAGATTCGGGGAAGTTATTTAGGCTTTCTGAATCCATGATTAGAGCCTCATCTATTATCATTGTTTCTAAATGGGGCATTATTGGCATTTGAGGCAGGGTAATTTTTTGTTGTGTGAGGCAGTTCTCAGAATTGCAAGACGGTTTCGACTGCTGTATCCCCCTGATTCTCACTGTTAAATACTAGAAACATCCCACTTTCCAGTATTCCCGCCATGGTAGAACCCCACGGAGTTTCGAATGCTCTGCCGGAAGGTGGTGACGCTGCTCATTAGGAACAAGAGCATTAAATGGATGATAATAATACCTCTTCCAGTTGGGGAGTTCAAATGAGAACATTTTTCTGGAACTTTGGAGTAAACAAAGAGGTAGTTAAGAGAATGTGTTGAGGTCAGACAGACCTGGGCTCTATCCCAGCTCTGTCAATAGTGTCTCTGTGTAGCAAATTGCTTCATCTAAGCCAGAGCATCTCATCTATAAAATCTTGATAGGAGAAATACTGACTCAGAGGATTGTTCTAGGAGTCCATGAAGTCATGTGTGTCAAGCACCACGCACCAATCCTGGTGTGGTGTCAGCACTCAGTCAATGGCCACAGTTGCTGCCATCATTATTATTAAAGCCAGATGCTGGGAATAAGAAAATAGGATACTCTGTTCGACATGTTTGGAAAAACAAGAAAGAGAAAAACGAAAAGGGAAGAGAATTGAGTTGTCAGCTTTTTCTACACTAAAATAGTGAACTTATATGTGTTTTAAAGGCAATGGGGAGAAGACAAGATGTAAACTGAGAGTGATACACCAAAACATAAAACGGGTGACAGCTCATAGGCTTGGACATACAGGAGTGAGCTGTCACTGGCCCTCTACCCTGCCTTCTGCAAACAAGAAGCTATATTTACATGTGTATGCTGCCTGTGTCCATTTTCACCTGCTTTACACTTTATAAATGCCCTTACTCTAATCTAAAATGATGGCCTATGCCCTATGAAGGTGATTCAATATTATCAAACTTAAGAAAAAGGAGAATGGACCTGAGGAAGGTAGCTGAAAGTTAAGCAATCTCCTTTCTAGTCCTTGTTCCTGGGACTAATTAATAATCGTTCCAGAGCCCTGGCGGCTGCTAGCATTTCAAGGACTATTTTTTTGTATGTGTTTTATCTATGCACCTTTTCAGTGAATTTTAAAAATTAATTCTTTCTTTTCTTCTGATTTCACGAGTAAAACTAAAAATAGCTTATCAATTGAGATTTTCTGTGTTGTATTTCAGTCACTAATCTCACCTTCCCATGTCAAGAACTTCAATACACTTAGTTTCAAGTTATCTAGCACACAAACTGCACAAATTGCTGTCTTCCTTGTGGTGATCAGATCATAGTGAAAAACCTAAGACTGCCGGCTCCTAGGGACTTTCTCTATTATAGTGTACTTAAGTTAGCTGTTTAATTTTCCCAAAAATATTTTTTAAAACGATGAAATTAGAAAATGGTAACATTGGCTACAATAGTAACATTGTAGATCATGTTTAGTTACTGAAAATAAGGGAAAATTAAGTTTAAAAAAGTGATGGTGCAGCTGGGTGTGGTGACGCATGGTTATAATTCCAACACTGGTGAGGCTGAGGTAGGACAATCATAAATTTGATGTCAACTTTGGCTACAGAGTGAGTTAAAGGTCATCCTTGCTACATAATGAGACAATCGGTCAAACAACTAAATCAACAAACAAGCGGAAAATTTTATACTAGTATAGTATACTAGTATACTAGTATACATTTTAACTAGTATAAGTTAAAATGCATAAAAGTATTCCTCTTGATTAGAATGCTTTTCAACATGAACGTTTAGTTTGATGATGAAATAGTTCCATGAGTATGAACAGAAATGTAGTCATGTGATTGTTTTGATAATGTTTAAAACTTTTCTGAATATTTTGATTTAAATTTAGTCATAAAATCCTATGTCTATGGCTGTCAAGGTGGTTCATTGGGTCAAGATGTCTGCCATGAAGTCCAAAGCCCTGAGTTCATACCATCAACTTCATGGTGGAAAAACACAACCAGTTTCATCAAGTTATTCTCTGACTTCTACCTATTGCTGCCAAGCATATGTAGCACACACATACACACAGGAAGACACCACTCACACATACATAAATAAAAAATAAAATAAATTCTTAAAATCCCAAGAATTTTATTGTAAAATAAGCATTTCTATATGTTATGATATATATACCATTTATATATAACCTAAAATAACTCTCAATTATATAATAGTTCATTTAATAGTTCAATTATGAAATAAAACTTTTTCTGCCTACAAAAATATGAAACACTCTTCATAAAGGGTCCTCGGTACTGCTTGCTGATGTACAAAAAATCCAGGGGGTTATGAATTGAGGCCCCTCTGCCTGACCTACATTTACCTGGAGGTTCACAAGGCAGCCCTTGAGGAATTTTGTAGCTAAGAACTTACCCAACTTCTCTAAAGACTATGCTTGCTATTGAATACCTATTAATTTCCCATAGAGCTGGTATTTCATAATACCATAGTAGAGAACTAGAATTTATTTCTTGTTTGTTTTGCTTTTTACTGTTTTTCATTTAAAAATTCTAATTTGGGCCTAAAGAGATGGGTTAGCAGTTAAGAGCAGTGGCTGTTCTTGCAGAAGACCAAGGTTCAAATCCCAGCACTCACATGGCAACTGACAACCATCTGTAATTCCAGTTCCAGGGGATCTGATGCCCTCTTCCGTCCTCTGCGGGCACTTCATGACACAGGTGCACTTGTATATAGGCAGGCATAGCACTTATATGCATAAAATAAAAATAAATTGTAAAAATCTAAAAAAATCTTATTAACTAATGTCTAAATTTTTTGGTTCAATACAAAAATCCTCTGTTTAGATGTCATGTCAATGCCAAATCACTGTAGAAATTTATAAGCACTGATTCTCAATATCTGACATGTCATCACAGACCAGCAGATGAGCATGGGTCACAGACACTACAGAACAGTTCTTAATCCACTGTGTACCCCTGTTAACCAACAGCAAGGGGACAACTGAGAATATAAGATTTTTTTCACTCTCCCTAATATGGGCACATGACACACAACAGAGAAGCTTTCCTCTGTCTTGAGTAATGTTCATCAAAGTCATTTTCAAACAATCTTAAAATGTGTCAAAATAGAATTCAGCACAAAATATAAATTATTTCACTAAATTGGTGTTTAAAAACACATCTTACTATGAAATTCCCTTACCTACAAAAGTATTTAGTAGAAATGAAGACATGGTCAAGTTCTTTTCCTTATCTAATTAAAAATACTTTATTATTTTTATTTTATGCATGTGAGTGTATTGCTTCTATGTGTGTCGTGTACCCCTGTCATGGAATGTCCACAGAGGTCAGAAGAGGTCTTCAAATTCCCCTGGAACAGGCGTTATGGAAGGTTGTTAGCTGTTATGTAGATGCTGGAAACTGAACCCAGGTCCTCTGTAAGAGCAATCTGTGCTGAGCCATCTTTTCAGCCACTCCTTATCTAATTTTTAAAAAGCTGCATGAACTGTCTTGAATCACGAAGCTCCCCATCCCTCAACTCTGTTTTCTCTCAACATTCCCTTCTTTCTTTACACCTTCCACTGTTTGTCTGTTTTCTAAGCCAGCACCTCTCTCCAAAAATTAATTCTCCTCTGTTCAAAAGTGTTGACTTCTTAGGTCTCAATTCCCATGCTCCAAGGGAGTAGTCTCATTGGCTTCACTTGGTCTCTAACATTGTCTATCTCTAAGGAAGGGAAAGAATATTCCAGTTTAAGAAGAATATTTTCATATGGATTAGTGAAGTGAGCTCCACATTCATAATGTTAGTTAAACAGCTCTCAGGAAGCTGCAGGACTGGGTTCAACAAGTTCTTTATGGATCCCTCTGCCACGCTAGGCAAATTCTCTCATAGGTAAAGCCAACTTGTTCCATTAAAAACATAGTGTATTCTGCACAAACACAGAGCCAGATTTACAGTTGATTCTTATTTGGGCTGATGCCTTTGCATCTGCATTGACAGTTCCATTAAAGCTAAGTTCCATTTTTACTGATTCACTGGAAGAAATCCACATGTTAATGTGTAATTTTGACATACATGAACTCTCTCTTGAAAAATTAAAGCTGTATTTTGGAGCCTGTGAGTTCTGAGAGGCAATGGCCTTGTGTTGCTCATGAGGAGAGCCAATGAAGTGAACCATAGGAGAAGAGACATTTAATTTACCAAAGTTTGAATTTGTATGCTTTACTTTTATGAGAGCAATCAATTTTTAACCTATTTTGTCATAGTAGTCTATTTTCTTAATATAAACAATAGGAACTAAAATTAGAAAACATCAAAAAACATCTTCAAACCCTCCATGAGCTAGAAATGGTAGACTGAGGAGCCCTATTTAAAAAACAAAACCCCCAAAACTTTAAAATCCATTTGAAAAAGTCTCTCATGTTATCTTTATCATTAAGTGATGATTTTGCTCCCACCTAATGCATTCCTAGTGCTCAATATATAGTGTACATCTTGTATCAAGAATGTCCTAGTGCCAGGTTTCTAAGGCTTGAAACAGGTGCCCATTTGGTTCTTCCCTCTTAGTCCCTGTGTCTAGTCAGTACTCCAAATGCAGCAGTGCTGGTTCGGCATGTCTGTCATATTCGTAATCTCTAGTCCTATTACCAGCTTGCCAGCATTTTACCACTAGAGGCCCAGCTACTAGTTTTAACTGTGTGTCTGGGTCTAGCCCTGTCCACAGATTCCTTAACCAACTATGTGGCTGGATCTAGCACTGCACATGATTTCTCACTAGCCCAAAGGCTTTCCTCACTCTGTGATTAGAAGAACTTGTATGTGGCCTCACTTTTTTCTGAACCCTGTCTGACTCTTGTCATCAGAGAGACTTGGGCAGGTTGATGCACTTGATGTCTTTCCACTGTCCTATTTCCAAGACAAAAGCAATACAATACCCAGGGCTCTTCCATTCTCTGCCTGCCTATCCCAGCTTGAAGTCCCCATTACCATCTCAACCCAACAGCTACGTTCAATGACAACACCTTTGTCATTCTGAACCATATGATCTGCTCTGCTCTTTTCATACTTCCACTGGAACCTCTTTTCCAATTGGTTTATTCCCCCTCCTCATTAAGACCCAGAATAAAGGATCTCCTCTGTGCACTTCAACTTGCACCCTATGACCGGCCTCCATCCCCTCTGCTACAGCACTTATGGCTCAAGGTTGTTCCTGCTTGTCACACTTTTACCTCATTTTTTTCATATCTAAGCAAACACAGCAGTGAGTGGCTGATGGCAAGGTCTTAATAAATGCCTGCTGATGTGTAAATTAATGAATAAATTCTTCATATCAAATATGCTATGTTCATTCTTGGATAGCTTATTTATTATGAATTTCCTTCAATTCGCTTTTTTAAAGATACTGGAGTTACTCACCCAAACTGATTCAAATTGACATTTCTCCTTTTCTGACATCACACAGTCTTAACTGAATTAGTTTACTACTCCTATGTATCCATCTATGTATGTATGCATGTATGTACATATCTATCTACCACTCAGTCATTTACCTTGTTTCTCAAACCACAGGAGAGACCACAGTATCTAGGTGTGAATTTCAGTTGTGTCTCCTTCTTTATTTGTAAGACGAGGATGACAGTAGCTACTGCACAAACTTGCAAAATTTAAATGAGCACATAGTAAATGCTCAATAAATGCTGGCTACACTTATTAGAATATTAAGTACATTTGATTTATTTTACTCGCTGTCCTATCCCCACATCTAGAACCATGCTGAGCATGTTAGATGTGAAGCCTTTTCTTGTTGACCTTCATCATAATAGAGAAAAACAGTCAATATTCCTGTTTTGAAGTCATTTTCCCACATGTTGGCTTTAAATATTGTTATACAAAGAATTCCTACAGTTGTTATAAACCATATTAACTTTGGCAGCTAATGTGTTGCAAAGCATTCCTGTTTCTATCTAATATAGTAAGATACATTCTAATGTTTCAGTTCTTACCTGAGGAAAATATCTAGCTTCTAATCTGAAACATGGAATAAACTGAGGATTTACCTCAGCAGGATTGTGAAGGTTAAGCAAAGTATTCCATGTAAACAGCAAGCATCAGCCTTCTATAAATTTGAGTGTTGATTTTGGAAATATCAATGTCATCATTACCATCCCTGGGCTGTGTAAGCAAGGAAGAACTGAACTAAAAATCAGAACTACTGATTAGTAGCATAATTTATGCTGCCACCTCTTAGCCTATCTTCTTTTTATAAAGAAACCTAAATTCCTTTTATTTGCCCTTCTGAAGGACTTATTTTCTATTAACTATTTTTTTATTATAGTAATATTCTTTTACTTATTTTTTTAAGAAATAGTAAGAAAAAATATATATGAATAAAAGCTCCCCAAGAGATAATGATAAAAAACATCTTTCACAAATCATGTATGCCGCATTCTTTTAAATAAATCTTTGCTTTATGTCAGCTTTCTATACACTCTTACAGATGAGGTCTTTTTCTGTTAAATTTATGTGTATTCATTTGTGGCACATTTTAATTTCATAGAGATTTTACATTGTACTTGCCTCACTAGAACTGCATATAATTTGCATAGGCCTGTTTCCTTCTTTCATAATAAACTTCAAATTTTACTTCTGCTTTTAAATTATTTACTTTTGTGTATGAGTGTTTTGCCAGCCTGTATGTAAATGCACCCATGTCGTCCAATGCCTGTAGAGGCCAGAAAAGGGCGTCAGATCCCATGGAATTGAAGTTAGAGATGGTTGTTAGCAGCTGGACGGGTAGGTGCTGAGAACTGAATCTGGGTCCTCTGCAAGAGTCTCCAGTGCTCTTAACCACCGAGTCAGCCTCAAACTTTACTTCTACATGTGAGAACATTTGAAACATCACATGCAGTAGATATAGCTCTGAAGCAGCCACTTGCCCAGCATACACAAAACCCTGGGCTCCATCCGTAGTGCCAGAAGATGAAAAAATGTCACTCCATATGGGATTTTTAAATCTGGTAAGCATAATCTGAATTTCTTTACTTTAGGAATCAGTTAAGTACCCGTTCTTGGACATAGCTTTGGGCTGAATTTTCTAAATATTCCTACATAGATGCTTAATTGCTGATAATTATGCATTAGAGGAAATCTTTAGTCAAATTCATAAATTTCTTATGAAAATGATCAAAATCTTAATTTTCCTGTTTTCAAATAGCTACGTCTTCAAGGTTTAGAAGTTTTATTCAAATTCACACTTAAGTCTAAGACTGAAGTCAGTATTGCTCCCTCTTCTGTTTTTAAGTATGAGTATATGTGTGTGTGTGTGTGTGTGTGTGCGTGTGTGTGTATGTGTGTGTTTATATAATGATGCCTATGTTGGTCTGAAATGAATTTGATAAAGAAATGACTAATGCAATCAAATTATTTTTTCCAGTTGTTCAAAATGAACCAATTCATAATTTGTTTTATTTTCCTTTCAAATTTGTTAGTTTTGCTTCATATATCTCTGTGACTATGAGCCTTTATCACAAAACATCCCTCTTTCTCATATATTTATTTGCTTATTTTTAAGAATTTAATACATGAGCATTGTTTTTGCATTAATTCCACCCCTCTGAACTCCTACATGTCCCCATACTCCCTCTGAATTTCCTGTCCTTGTCTCTATTATTATTTCATTAAATATATATATATATATATATATATATATATATATATATATATATATATATTGCACTGAGTCCATTTAGTGGTGCTTATCTGTACTGCGTTTAGGGCCATCCATTTGGGACTAGATAACCTCTCAGGGATCTAGTCCCTTGAGAAAACTGATTTTTCCTTCCCTCAGTATTTATTGATTGTCTGTAGCTCTTCATTTGAGGATTGGACCCTGTGACATTTTCACTTGGCATGTCAAATGGTTTTGACATGCAATGTCAAAGTCTTGTCAAGGTCTTGTCAGACTATCCTACTGTGGAGAGTTCATTGGTGAAGCTTCATTTATCAAGTCTATAATACATTACCTAAAGCAGGAGTCTTGTCCCTTTGGCTCTTACATTCTCTCTGTCTACTCATCTTTGATGTTCCCTGAGTCTTAGGTGTAGAGGTTACATTGTAGATGTGTTACTTAGGGAGGGCCACCTCACAGTCACTTATTCTCTGCATTTGACCAGATGTAGAACTTTGTAATAGTCTCCATCTGTTGCAAGAAAGAGAGGTAAACTTTTCTGTAAATATAAGGATACCTATGTAGAATATAAGAAACTTTGCTGGTCTGGAGAAATGAAGAAGCAGTTTTGTTTTGTTTTTTTTTTCTCTAAGGTTTATGACATCTCCAGTCATATGTACTTGGCTATTTGCAGTACCACACCTGATTTCTATCCCAGTAATGGGCATTAAGTCCAACTGTGCAGCCTTTGATTACCCCAATATAAATGTGTCACTACTGCACAAATAGAGATTATTTGCTGGGCCTGTTATGACTGTAGTTTATAAACTTTACAGCTGGATAGGGTCATTGATTGGTTTCCTCCATTGGCAGCTTGTATAGCATCTTCTGATACTATGAGAGCTAATAGTCTTCAGGGAGAAGGCTTCCAGATCAGTTCTATCTTGATCTCACCAAGTTCTGTGCCTGAAGTATGTTCTGTCTTCAGCAATGCGGTCTTACCTTCAAATTCTGGGGAGCAATTAAGGACTGTAGTAATAGCCTGTATTATTTTGGGAGTCTCTTGAATTACTCTGCTCTGACTAACACCTCAAAGAGAGATTTTTCATGCCTGGCACTGTGATTTTTGTTATGTAGTCATCAGCTCTACACATATATTCACATTTATATTATATGTGTATTTTCAGTAAGCTTATTAAATAATGCATATATCTTTTGTTTATCATACCACTTAAGCATTATTTATCTCTTTCTTCTTTCTGCCCCTGCATAATGCTTCCTCCTCCCTCTCCATCTAGTATATTTCTTACCTTAAAGTCTGTGTTGTCTGATATTGCAATATCCATTATTGCTTCCTATTGATACTGCTTATAAGATGGCTTGCCTTCATGTCCTCATCTATTGACTATAAACTGATTTTTCCCTGAATCTAAGTTGTCTCTGCAGGAAAGCATGCTGCTTTGTTCCGCCTAGTTCACCAGTCTCTGCTTTTGACTGAAAGGTCGCCATTCACACGTAATCAGTGGTGGATCTGAATTTCATTTTGCTGTGTGCTTTCTTTGCTCTCTGTTTCTTTTGTTTTCCCTTCGCGTCTTCCTTTCCTGTTTTGTTACTCATGCTTTTGTGCATTTTAATTTTTTAAAATTAATTTAATATTTTAATTTTTACATTGATTTACTATTTTTATTTGCAGTTAATTTTCTAGATGCCTTAACAATTTTTAAATGTCTTGATAGGTCTTGGATTCACAATCAACATCAGACTAATAATTAATTGCAGTGAAGTGCAGAAAATTTGCTTCTTTTCACTAATGTTTATGTATCACAGTATTAGTATTGTGTATATACTAAGCTAAGTAACAATATATGCATCAACTTTTGTGATAGTTAATGGAATTATGGCTCTTTAAAAATTCATGTTAGAAAAATATTTACATGGAGCCTTTTATAATATGTACTTTTCTCTTTTTTTTCTGTGAATTTTCATTTTTGACTACTGCAACATACTTCCTTTGGGTTCCTTAGGGAACCAGTATGTTTTTAGTCAATGCTCTTGGTCTTTTTATTTGGAGATGTTTTTATTTCATCTCCCTATTTTGAAGGCTAGTGTTGCTAGGTATACAATTCTTGGTTGGCACTGCTTTTCTTTCCTTTAGAATGTTCACTGTTTCATTCAACTGCTATTGGTATTTCTTTCAATTGAGAAATCAGCCATTACATGCATAAATTTACTTCAACATTTCCTTTTTTCTTTGACTTTCAACAGTTTGCTTTTTATGTGGCTAGGGATGGTGGCTTTGTATTTAGTTTGAGTTTCTTTGATATGTACAATAATGTTCAAATTTCAGAAGGTTTTGGTCATTTTACCACATATCTTTTGTTGTTGGTTTTCCTCTTTTCTCTCCATTTGAGACTTCAATTACATGTATGTTGGTAAAGATTAGGGATGTCCCAGAGGTTTTCATGGCCCTTCTAATTTTTCTTTTTCATTCTTTTTTTCTTCACTGTTGGATAAATTATATATATATATACATATATATATATATTTTTTTTTTCCTTCTCTGGCAATGCTGAAACTTTTGTGTCAGTACTTTATCTATGGAGTCACCTTTTTAGCCCTAATTGGATAACTTTTATTGGATTACTTCAAGTGTATTGATTTTCTCTCCTATCATTTCAGATCTACTGTTGAGATACTCCAGTGAATTTTTTCTTTCAGTTCTGTAATTTAAATTCAGGGTTTCCAGTTGATACTTTTGTCTTTTCTATAATTTTAAACTTCGAATTAAATTTTGTTGAGCCATGTTCTCATGATTTTTTAATAATTATTCAAACATAAATTCACTTAGTCTTTGGCCATGCTTATGTTAGTTACTTTGAATTCTCTGTAAACTAAATCCAACATCTGGGGGCACACAGAGTCAATTTTGGTTGACAGTTGTCCTTCCCAGTTATTCTTATCTTTTACATGTCTTCTCATGTCTGTGGGAGGTTTCAACATTGTAGGTAATGCACTGCAACAACTCTAGATTCTGACTTTTCTCCCTGAAGTCTGTTGATACTGCCTTTTACTTTGTTGAGGTTATTCTTTGTACACTAACTTACCTGAGCTACTTGTGCAATCGGCCCCCCCTGTGGAATATAGTTAGTTATGTCCCTATTCAGTTTTGTTAATTGTTGCTTTGATCTTTGAACCCAATTTCCCAAAGATCTTTCCTGTTACTATTTAGTGTGATGGTAAACCACTGATTGGATTGAAGTTGTGTTCAAACACCTTGAGCCAGTAAAATTTGTATTATCTGCTGATAGATTCAAAATTCTGTAGGTTTTTAAGCACAAAGCTTCTTAGATTATATTACCTTTGTTGAATATACAATATCTAAACGGTTGTTTTTTTTTTTTGTTTTATCAGTTTTGTTGTGCTTTATACTTCCTTTGGGGGAAGATATTCTGAGTCCCTCCTTTGGCCACAATGGGAAGTCTTTGATCGCAAGGTCTTGAATTGCAGGGTTTAGTAAGGATTAGAAGAATTTTCATTTTTTAAATTTTCTTTTCCCAAGATGGATAAATTTCACAAGTACTATTTGGAATAAATTTTCTGATGGCTGTGATTTTACAAAATAATGGGTACTCATTCTGTGATGATATTTATTGATTTCCACCTGTCCAATAACGAACATTATGGACCTTATCTATTTGAATAAATTTTGTGTTTGTAAATTTCATGTTGTCGATGCTCTTAATTATGTCTTATCACAGTTTTTTTTTCTTTTTTCAAAGACCAAATATAAATTTTCTTTTTTGTTTTGCCTTTTCAAAAAAATTAGCATATGAGTGACAGGTGTGGGGTTTTCACACACAGCTCCTTCTGGCTGACCCCCTGCCATGCAGCCTTCTCCTCTCCCCTAGTCTCCACTACCTGCTTGTTTCCTTCCACACCAGTATTTCCCGTTTTGTGTTCATGGGTCATGTATTCTGTTGCTCTCCCCCACTCCTTTAAAATCATTTCCCCCTCTGTGATCAATCCTCTTTCTGGTTTTATGGCCTGGACCCACACTCACTTTCACATATAAAAAAAATCAGAAGCTAGAATTCACACATAATATAGAAAAAGCAGATTTTACATTTTTGGGATTGGGCTACCTCACCTTAATCATTTCCAGATCCATTCTTCTTTCTGTAAACTTCATAATTTCACTTTTTTTATGGCCAAATAAAATTTCATTGTGTATATCCATTACAATTTCATAAACCAGCCATCTGTTGAAGAGACATCTAGGCTGGTTCCATTTGCTTGTTATTGTGAATATAGCAGCAATAAATATAGATTTTCAAGTGCCTGTGTGGTATGATATAGAGTCCTTTAGGGACATGCTCAGGAGTGGTATAGTTGGGTCATATGGTCCACTTCTATTTTCTTCTTTTTTTTGAGGATCTCTACATTGATTTCCACCATGGTTACACCAGTTTACACTCTGGCCAACAGTGAATAAGTTCCTCTTTCCCCACATTCTCTCCAGAAGTTTTTTCTTATGTTTTTAAATTTAAAATGTTGTTCCAGATGGCCTGGAATTCACTATGTAGACCAGAAATCTTGGAGATCCACCTGTCTCTGCCTCCCAAGTACTAGGATTAAAGAAAGGTGTGTGCTATCACACATGGATTATTTTAAAATTCTTATCTGTTATTGTATATGTATGCATGGTGTGTATATGTGGGCACATATGACATGGCACACATATGAAGGTCAGAGGACAACTCTGTGGAGTCTGCTCTCTTCCACCTTTAACATCAGTTCCAGGTTTGCACACAACTGGCTTCTTTACAGAATGAGCCATTTCACCAGCCCCTATCATTTATTTCTTGACTGGTTTGAGATGAAATCTCAAAGAAGTTTTAATCTGAATTTCCCTGATGGCTAAGGATGTTGAGCATTTTAAAATATTCATTGGCTATTAGTATTTATTCTTTGGAGAGCTGTCCGTTCATTAGTTCAGTTATTGATTGGCAGTCTTGTTTGTTTGTTTTTAAATTTTTGTAGCTCTTTATGAATCCTAGATATTAACTCCCTGTCTGACGTACAGCTGGCAAAGACTTTCTCCTACTCTCCAGGTTGCCCGTTCACTTTGCTTATAATTTCCTTTGCTCTGCAGGAAGGAATTTCTCAGTTCCATGTACTCCCATTTGTCGATTCTTGTAGTTACAATTTTTCTTGACAATTTGAGTTCCATTGTCTTTGACTGTTGATATTTGTTCACATATTTTCTTCCAGAAAAATCAATAACTCATACCACATATTTTAAAAAGTCTTTATATTTTGTACTTGCAAGCAATTTTATTCAAATTAATATTCATAAAACCTTAGCAATTGGTAGTAAAAACGGCATCATTTGCAGACCACAGGAAAACCTTACATATTGGTAGTAAAACTGGATCTTTTACAGATTACCCAATTTTGAAAATTAACAATCAAGTAACTATAATTAGGAAAATTATATCACAATGTGTACTTTCCTTATCTTGCCCAAAGTAACATTTATGTTATTGAAAATACTATTACGGACATTCTACATATCATCTCATACAAGTCTGACATCTTGTCTTGATGTCATACAACAGCTTTACCTCATGTTAAGTCTGTGACAAGACGAGCTCCCTAAACAAATTTTCATAGAATGTATTAATCTTAAGGATGAAGGATGAATAAAGTGAGAGTTCATGAGGGTTTCAGTAATAGCTCGTTTTAATCTCAGTAGCTACCAAATCAATTCCATTAGATAATGTAGCCAATTTCAAAACTAAACCTTTATTATTATGATAAATTCTTCTTTGAAAAGATAGGCTTCCCTCTTGAGAAATGCAGTTCAAATACGTTCTGAGCATTCACTGATAAAATACACGAACAGCTTGAGAAGGCAGCATTTGATATTTAAATGTGTATATTTGTACTTTCCAACTAGTGCCAATCCTCACCAGTCCATGGGAATGAGGGACACAGAACAGGGTCAGGAAGGAAAAGTGAAATCCCTAAGCACAGAATTGAAACTCTTTTTCCATAAACGCCTTTAATAAAAGGGCAAAATAAAACTGAGTTGAGTCTCCTTCTCCTCTCCCCTTGTACTTCCTACCAAAGACAGTAATGAGCAGGGGAAGTGCCAAAAGGTGGAAAATGGAGGACGAAACTGAGCAGAGTGCTTGAGTAATACAGAGAACAGCTAATGCTTCCATGAATAATTCATTTATACATGATACTAAATTTCCATCAATTACTTTTGCATTTGTGACTGAAGTTAGAGGCCAATAGCATATTCCTAATGTCAGAATATCTTTTTTTTTTCCTGTAACTGAACTGCTGAACAGAGAGGGTAAAAAAAAATCGAAAGTGTGGCAAAATTTAAAACCGGTTATTTGACGTATATGTCTCCATGTCCTTCCAGTGCTAATTTGTTCAACAATTTTGTGGTTTCAGTGTGTATATCTCACATATTTATAAGAAACATCCCTAAAGATTTCATATTACTTGATTATTATTTGTGGAAGAGAAGACAATATTTTTAAATATTTTGTTAATTACTTATGTGTACCAGTGTATAGCATGCATGTATGTAAGGGCATCTGTGTCATGCAATGCCTGTGGAGGTCAGAAGAGGGCATCAGATGCTCTGGACCTAGAGTTACAGACAGTTGTAAGTCACATGTGGGGGCTGGGAATCAAACCTGGGTCCTCTGCAGGAACAGTCCTGTTCTTAGCTGTTGAACCATTTCTCCAGCTCTCAAAGACTTAGTATTTTTAAGATGTAGTATCTCTAAAGGGATCTACATAGTCTTTTCTACTATGATTCCATTTTGTAGGCTACCTTTCTTTGTGGATAACCTGCATAATACAGATATATTAATACAGATGTATAATACAGATACATTAAGTTGTAAAAAAGTGTGCATAGACTGAATGTAAATCTTGCTATCAAGAGTTTCTGATTATTTCTAAAAACAGATACCTATCAAGAATAATGTTGTGCCACATGAAATATGGTTTAAAATAGCTTAACCATTAACCAATAAAATGGTAATTGCAAAGAAAAGAGCAAGTTTATAAATTGCACTTCTTCATATTCAAGAATTTCTCATGTTTAAAAGCTACTGAGGAAATGAAAAGTTAGCCACAGACCGAAATAAAATATTTGTTAAGCACATGTAAAAAGACTTAGAATCTAGATTGCATATAAAAAATTCTTAACACTGAAAAGCAATTAAAGAAGCACTTGAATAAAAAGTTCACATTAGATATGAATATACATTTTACCAAAGACGATATATTGGTGGTAAATAAGCATAGGTAATCATGTTTTACATCACTAGTCATTAGGTAAATGCAAGTTAAACCCACAAGAGAATACCATGACACACCTATCAGAATGGCTAAAATGTGCTATGTAAAGAGTAGGATTTAAAGAGGTGTGTACTATATGATTCCATTTGCATAAAGTTCTAGAAAATGTGAGCCTACCTACAGAGAGTGCGCAGATCAGTGGTTGCCTGGTGACTCAAAGGTTGGAAGATGAAAGGAGGTATAGATTACAAAGAATCATGAGAAAATTTGTATGTGGGAGGCAATAGATATGTACACTATCTTAAAGGGTTTCAAGGGCATATACATATATAAAACATCAAACTGTACACTTTAAATATGTATAGGTTATTATACGTCAGATATACTTCAATTAATCTGTCACAGAAAAAAGTAGATGTTATCTTTAAAATCTTCAAAGAGATGAGTTCAAAGAAAAGGCTAGATTAATTAGAGAAATATGTAATATCAAAATATGAGGAAGGATAATAAAAAATTCAGTAATGTAAAGAGAGGTTGAAGGTTAATACAGCAAAAGTTCTAGAAGCCAAATTTTCAATGTCTACAGAAACAATAAGGAGTGTGCTACATTATTATGTAAAAGCAGAAAGTGAAGTAATTTAGTTTTAATTAAAATGTTTGAAGAAGGAATTTGGGTCATAGTTCTGAATTGCAAAGCTGCCAACATTTAAAATGAAAAGTATGCAACTGAAATCTTAAAGGACTTTGAAACACAGTCTTTGTAGTGTTTCAGAAAGCCAGGCTTCATTTAAATTGTAATGTGTTCTTAAAGACATACAAGCGATTAAGGAGTGGATTATTACTTATAATAACATACATAGTATTCAGTGATCTTATCTTGAAATTCGAGAGTTCTGAGTCTGGGTCCTAATTCCATTATGGACCTGAAGTCAGCATGAGAGCAAATGATTTGCCTTTTCTGTGTCTTCCAACTTAAATAAAGGAAAGATGGGCTCCTGTTGCATATATGAGAGGTCAGTCAGGGCTTTTAATACTTTAGCTCCTGGAGACAGACATTCACTGCCCAAGAAAAGTTATTAATTAAATGGTGTCACTGCCTTTATCATTGCTGTTCTAAAAAAGTAAATGGCAAGTGTCTTCTTATTCCCATTGCTTCAGAGAGGACTGCTTTTGTCAGTTTAGAAAAGAAAAGAAAAAAAGAATCAATTCTCCAGTACACTGGGTGATTACCTATGTATTTCAATGGCACTTTATCACCATGGTACCCAGGTACTCGGATCCTGGCAATGAATCAGGAACAAAACATCAAAACCACAAGTTCTTTGTGATGAGGCCAGAATGAATACTAGGACATCAAGCCTTTGAAGCTGCTCCCTTTGTGTAAACACATACAAGGCCAAAATGGATGTAGAACTTAGATTCTTAAGGTAATTCAAATTAAAAGTTAACAGCATGCACTTCAACCATTTGGATCCTCCATTTACTCACAAGAACAGATGCTTCTTACAGAAGGCTGTGCCTATGCACCGGTACTGCTACAGAGATGCACCTGTTGTTATTTCCACAAAATGGCCATGCCTATTGGATCTGTGAGGACCAGTTCATCAACAGAGATATAAATAGTGTCTCAACCATCTCTCTGTAGTCCAGAGTTTTTTCTATATCAGAACAAAATATTTTAAGAGATTTTGTATATGGAAGGTGGAAATGCTTAGATATTTATAGAAGAATCTTTTCTTTTATTGAAACTAGAATTATTTGGTAAATAATGGTCTAATATTTGGGGAGGATTGTGGAGGGGAAGGAATGCTATTGATAAATTACAAGGTTGTTGATTCTGCAAAAAGATGCAGGGTGCTTTTATTTTGTATATAATAAAATCTTTGCCTTCTATTTCTTTTATCCAAAATATTTAAGTGTATAACATTTTCAATGAAATATTGTGATTTTTATTTGTTGCAACACATTAAATTTCAGAGGTATTTTAGGGCTCAAAACATAGGAGTTTGAGTGTCAGTATATGAATTTCACATAATAGAGCTGTTAATGTTGAGCAGTGTGTTATATACTAGTTAGATTTTTCTCACAAATGTATAATACATGTATTTTGTGAGTTTGAGATTATAGAAAGTTTAGTATTCGTTACACAAGTATTTAATGTATTTATTTAAACAAATTTATGGCAATTAAAATATTGGAGGTAAGAGTATCACATTTAATTTGTAAAAATCTTTTTAACTAAACTGTGTTATTAAGATACTTTGAATAAGCCAAACTTTAGCTGAGGAAGTAAGTTTAAAAGATATCAAATAAATTTTCTATATAAACATCAAAATCCAAAGTCAAATCAAAACAAAACAACAACAAAAAACAAATTCAGGCTATTCTTTTTTTTTTTTTTTTTGGTAAGGCAAGAAGGAAAACTCAATAATCTGGTCTTGATAGAACCACTATCCTCTTTGTGAGTGACTGATTTTCTGTGTTGAGTATCTAGAGCTGAGTAGAAGGGATAGCTAGGGGACCAGCTAGACTGGGAAACTGACGAGAATAACACAATATGAATCTGAAAAGTCTGTTAAAACTAAACTTTCCATATTTTTTTTTTTTAGGTTTTATAAAGAAAAAAAACCCAATGTTGCATTAATTCCAACTTCAGTTTGTTCATTTAATAGTTGTCTAAATGATACAATTTAGGCTCCTATTGGAGAAAAATACAGCAAAATGTTTATTCTTTAGAAACTGAATTACTGAAGTTAATTTGCCATCTCTCAAGTGTGATTTGGAAGTTTATAAACTATGTATAAGTTTATAAAGTATGTTTAATATGTGATTTGTAAGTTTATAAAAATAAGGAAGAATATGAAACTATCTTTACAGTGCATGTATGAGGCAGTTATTTTGGTTGTAACTAAATTCTCAATTGCATACTTTCCAACTGGAAGGTTTCCTTTATTCTCATCTCTCAACCTTAAGGACATTTAAGGGGAAATTCCCCAAATGAACACAAAAGAACTATGCATACAAAAACTGAACACTACTGAAGACTGACAATAAATTATAGAACAAGGACAGATAATACAGAAAAGTGTTTATTTTTGTAAAGTTCTTTAAATTAATTCCTGCTTATTGTTAGCCAATAGAAAACACAATTTTTGCAGGAGTAATGTCATCTGATTTTGTCTCAAATAACTATGGACTGTGAGCTACAATGGTAACCTCCTTTAAAGTATAATTTATTTGTTTTTCAACATTCATTCATTCATTCAGTCTGATTGTGGCCATTTAGATCTCTAGTCTTGTGAAGGAGAAGCATAGAAACATCTGTTTCTTCTTAACTGAAACTGGAGTTTTAAAATAAAATTTATTTTTCTTGTAAAATTCTCCTATATCAGTGACAATTCCATAGCTTACAAACCACCTAGGTGTTGTAACATTTTAAATCCTAAAACAGAAGAGGAAAAACAAAACATAACCTTGGGGCATTCTTGGTTATGGACCACAAATAGAATGAAATGGACTCTGTAAGTTTATAGAGAGGAGGTACCAATGAAATAGACAATATCTGCAAGATTGTAACTTCATCCAAAACAACATTACAACTCTGGGTTCATGCTCATGGTATCCTGGCAAGCTGCGCAATAAGGCCTATAGCATTCTACCTTTCTGTTTCCCTAACAAAATACAAAATGTCATACACAGTGCAGGCTTTATAAAAAGGACTTGGTCATGGTAAGCATGTAGCTGACAATTGTCATTATCTCTTTTCTGAGGAAATTCATCTGCTTTAGAAACAGCCTTTGCTAGCAGTCTATATTAGACCCTACTAAAGGTTTCTTTCTAGGGTGACCAGACTTTGTACTTGATTGCTTGCAAAGTTCACTAAATAGAAGAGCAAGCACTACGTTTTCAATTCCCAATGAAAATGCACCAGTTTTAGCCTAAGACTGGTCTATCTATCCGCACCTGCTTTTCATTTGGTTCTGTTAAGATAGTGGGCCTGACCCATGGCTGGTAATGAATAAAATTATGGTAATGTTGCAGACAGGAGACCTGAGTGGCTAACGTTTCAGGAAGTGGTAAAACTGTAATTGCTAGATCTAAAAATATATGGAGCTAATGCCAGGGTTCTCCTTCAGAATGCTGAACTGAGTTAGTAGTTAATTGTGTAACAACAAACTAAGAAGCTAACTAACTCGGAAGTGTAGTACTCTGGTTTATGTTAAAAAAATCTATTGAATGTATGTATAATTTATTAACCTATTATATTATTTATTAAGATTTGTTATCAGAACACAAGAAAAAATGGTTTACATAATCAAGTAGTGTTGAGGGTTCTCTATCCATACCATAATTTATCTATGAGATATGCAGAAAGGCATGCTGACTGAATCACTTACTCTAATTCTGGTTGGTAGGAGCACTATGGGAGAGGTGGGGATAATGTAAAGAAGGTGCAAGTCAGGATCACAGAAGTGGCAGTCTGGAAACGGCTCCACTCCGATGTCCCCTCAGATCAGAGGATTAGTTCTCATAACAAGTTACAAGATGTTGGAGCAAAAAAGAAAATTTTTAAAGGATAAAATAAGTAATATAAAATGGTAAAAAGAAAAAAAATACTTTGAGGAAAACTGGGGTAAACAAAGGTGTAACACCCAGCCTTTCATACACTAGTATAAACTGTACTTCACAAGGAAAATATGAGGCTTCTAAAACTTATTTTGCCAGCACTTGACACTAAGTCTCTTTGCTCCAAGCACTGCAGAGCATTTCCTGGAATCTACTCTGGAAAAAGATACTTTGAAAGTAATGTTTAGGGAAGCATTTCATCCCATTAAGAAACATGAGAACAAGTCCAGCAAGCAAGTACTGCGGAAAACTGCGAATCAGAATACAAACTGTTAATGCTTTATGGGAGTCAAATATAAACTGCTTTTTAATTGCTCACACAGTTTTCCTTTCCACTTTTGTGCATTTGCAGCTACCCAATTCCTTTTCAACCATGCCACCCTCACCTATTTACTAGATGATTTTTAGAATGTGCCTGAAAGTGAGGGAGTCGAATGGTTCGACTTAAAGGCACGATTTCTTTTCTCTGCCCATAGTTATAGAAGGCCACTTTCCACAACAGATAAAGTTCTAGGAACATGATTTTTAATGTTTGAAAATGAAGAAATATATACAATTATTTAAGTTTATTTTAAATTTCAAATATCTGTGGACAAGTATTATCTACACAAACTAACTTTTGCTGGCTGGTCAACTTTTCCTGTTCTATGAACAACTGAATCAATGCAATGGACTTTATTTTTTAATACTCTACCAGCATGCATCATCTCTGGATCTGGCACGTGTTTATTTGTAGGCCAGTTTTAAATGAGCCATTATGATAATCTGGTATAGAGCTACAATAGATAATAAATGGATATTTAATAGGGGTTACATGTATTATAATGTTTTTCCATCAGTGATGGATATTCTGATATCCTGGCAAGGAAGATAATAAATGTAGCAAATGGATATTTAATAGGATCTTAAACAGATCATAATCTTGTTCTCCATCTCATGCAGAGCATCTTCTGATGATAACAGAAATCACACATCAGTACAGAGGGCAGCATGTAAATCAGGCATCAGTTGTTGGTAAAGGAAAAACTACAACATGACGCCAGTCATTCTGTGATCATTCCTAAAACACCTGATAGATTGTCCTCTCCGATATCACTCTCTAATTTGAAAGTTTCTCTCTTTCTGAACACTTGTTTTTTTAAAAACATGAGTGATCCCCTGGGTTCCACCATCTTAAAACAACTTAAACTGTGTTGTCTTGTGTTATCACAAAGATATACATCTGCATCTAGACTTCGTATTGTGGGGTATAGTTCTCTTCCTTTTCTCTCTCTTCTCCCCTTTCTTCCTCAGTGTCCTCCCTTTCAATGTGAGGGCAGGATCTTAAGAAGTACACATGTAATACCATGGCTGTTTCCTTACATGTAATGAGGAATGTGAAGGTTTTCAGAGTTCTTGTCATGGTCTCTTTTTACCATTGTTCATAACTACATTTTAAACATCCCCAAATATTTCTAAATATTTCTAAATACTGGAAGACAATAAACAAGATGGAAAATACTGGAATATTTAAATGTCAATGTCTTGATTTTTGTTTCTGAAACTAAACTCTTGTGATATAGGTTGAATACCAAAAGCCAGGCATGACTTGTATAGTAGATACAGGGAGAAAGCAAGGTAAGCAAAAGAGGAAACATGGGTTCTGTGAAAGCAGAGACAGGCTTTGAAAAGAGCAGGGAAATCAGGAGTCAGAATGTGCAGACAGACCGTTCACAGTCCTGTGGTTAGCTGTAGAGGAGAGAAAGCTCCACAATAAGAAGTTAAATGGCAAAATGCTGAAGACCTATAAAGAAAATGTGATGATATGAAAAATTTTAGTGGCTTTTCCTTCATTAATGATCAGTATAATAAAAGAATATTTGCTCCTCTACCCACTCAGTAAAGCATCTTCTTTAGTCATGCTGTGTGTAGCTTGCTAGGATAGGTGAAAGTTTTAACTGCAAGTAAATTAATAAAATATAATGTAAAGAACCCTGATTATTTTCTTTGCATCTAATTGTTTATTTAAAGTTCTACTTACTTCTATGAAATATCCTCTAAAATTTATGTATCTGAATATGAACGGTACATATTCAAAGACCAGCTTCGGGGACAAACTGGTTTCAAAGGTAATAGTATAGATGATAGTGGAACTATATTAGAAGAGCACTTGATCTGGACTGGAGGAGATCTTGGCCTAAGTGATGATCCAATTGCTATACTGAAGTCTGGGGCAATTTGGATTTGTACCTGCCAGATTAGAGGTGAAGTTTCCCTCTAGGCCAAACTTAAGTTTGATTCCTTTTCATTAAAAAGTTGAGCAGAAATTTCTCTAGGATCTATGACCTCTCTAGCCATGTATATTTGACTATGTTTATAGTACCACACATGAGTCCTCTCTCACTGAGTGGGCCACAGATCCAATTAGACAGTTATTGATTACCCCCAAGATAAAAGTGTCACTACTGCACCAACAGAGATTATTTACTGGGCCAGTTATTGTTGTGGTTTATAGACTTTACAGATGAATGTGATCATTGATTGGTTTTCTCCCTTGGCAGTTTACATAGCATCTTCTGGTACTATGGGAGCTAGTCTTCTGGGAGGAGGCTTCCAAATCAGTTCTAAGTCCTGTGGTTAAAATATGTCCTTTGTTCAGTAGTAGAGTCTTACCTTTAAGTTCTGGGAGGCAATCAAGGGATGTGGTAACAGCCTGTGTTATTCTGGGAGTCTCCTGAATTACCCTGACTCTGTGTTACTTCACTTAGTATAACGGTTTCTAGTTCTCTCCATTTAACTGCAAATCAAATTCCATGGTTCTGCTTTTCTTTACTGCTGAGTAGAACTCCTCTGTGTAAATGTACCACATTTTCATTATCCACTCATCACTTGAGGGATACTTAGGTTGTTTCCATTTCTTAGCTATTGTGAAAGAACAACAGTTTATATTCTCTAATCAAAAGAATAATAAATGGCATTCAAATATTTCCACTTCCTATTTCTGAACAAATCTAAACATCATCTCCTTTCAACTTTTTGCAGGTTCAAACCCAAGATTTGCTTTTGATTCATTTGTTATTCTTTTCCAGTTATTTTTATTTTATGTGTATGAGTGTATTGCCTGCATGTGTGTAAGTACACCTATGTGATACAATGCCCATGAAGGTCAGAAGAGGGCATTGAATTCCTCTGATCCTGTAGTTTGGATGGTTGTTAGCTGTCATGCAGATGCTAGGAATTAAATTTGGGTCCTCTGCAAGAGCAGCCAGTGATCTTAACTGCTGCCCCATCTCTCCAGCCCTTGTTACTTTGCTATTCTTTTTTATAAGTTCTTTACAACTGATATTCTTAGTGATAAGAGCAAGTCTTATTTTCATTACCTAATTTTAGATATGTTAATAATGCACGAGTGCATGCATGTGTGTGTGTGTGTGTGTGTGTGTGTGTGTGTGTGTGTGTGTGTGTATTTGGAGGCCAGGAAGCTGTCCACCTTGTTTTTGAGAGGGTCTTTCACTGATCTGGAGTTATTTGATTTGGCTAAGCCAGCAGGCCTGTGAACTCAAAGGAACATCCTGTTTTAGCCTTCCCAGTATTGGGATTAGAAGCTCAGGCCACTAGGCCTGGTTTTTGCATTTGCATTCTGGGGGATCAAACTTAGGTCCTTATGCTTGCACAGTAAGCACTTTACTGACTGACCTAGCTCCCAGATCCACCCCCTGTTCTGTTTTTATAAAGTAATGTCAAATAATAAACTGGTCCCATTTTCTGGACACATAGTTTATACAGTAACATCTCAAGTATTGAATGTTTTAATGGTTGCAAAGAATAAAATTTATCTTTCAGAAAAAAGATGTACACAGATGTTGAAATGGCTTAGGAAAATAGTCAATAGAGTCAATTTAGTATCTTCATCTTTAATTCAAAGAGGGTGAAGTGAGTGGAGCACACTGAATAAAGGAAGAAATCAAAGGTGGTGAGAGGGGGAACATTAGAGAGCAAGGAGTCTGTAGAAATGGAGTCCAGAAAGAGGCTTACTGAGAAATAGGGGACCAAAGAAGTAAAGGAGAGAGGGGAGGAATGCAAGGAGAAGTGGCAGTGGAATGCCTTAGGTTAGTTAGGGCAAAGTCTAACTGATAAGGATTGCAAGGTCAAGGCTACAGAAGTGCAGTGAGACTTTAGATCTGCATATCTCAGGAGTATTTCTTTGGCTTCGGGATTGTGAGGAGTGTTAAGGGTCAGCTTTAAGTGAGAACTCTGGAAGGAGGGAAGACAGAACACATTTGCAAAACTGGGGCAGCTTAAAGAAGGTGGAGTGGGGGTGCCAAAGACAAAAAGGGAAAGACGCAAACATTTTTAACTTGTCTGTTTTGCCTTCCATATGGGTTGCAGGAGGCAAAGAGGACAGAACAGACAGGGGGAAAGGACATTTATGCAGCTTCTGGAGGGAGAAGTGCTGCAGAAGGACACTTGTAAGAGAAAAATCATTTGAAACCATCTATCTAAGAAAGGAAGGGGACAACGGCTGAGGAGAGAGTAATTTAGACATGGCTCTATGAATCCAAGGCCATAATTCAAACTTCTTGGATTAAGTAACAGTCATAGGAGAATTGTTCTGGATTTCATTAATTTACCAAGGGCTAAACCAGGTGCAATTTCAGGAATGGTGTAACAGAAGGAAGACATTGAAATGCACAAAAAGATGGATTTTTATACTGGAGAATATGAACTTAAACCAGAATCTGGTAAGGAAGGCAGAATACTTTAGTGGATTTGATGAAGCGAAAACTATCTCTCAAGATGAATACTCAAAATTCTATACACAATTTCAACAACTTTGAGGCTCTGTATTGTCCTGTGTCCCATTACTTCTTCACATACAACATGAAGGATTCCTTGAAAAGAACGTTTGGCTTCATAGAAGGAGAATGATAGGTGGGCAAATGCATGCTCAAGAAAGAATAGGTAGGAAACTGAAGAGAGCATCTGTCTATGATGTTCAGCAAGAACCACAATTTTACTAGTGTTTCAGAGGAGAGACACTTTGAGGAACTTATTGGGAAGACAGAGATAGCTATGGAGATGGTCACGGGGGAAATATGCTGAAAGAGAGGAAACAAAGGTTCACTATAATTTAAAAAGTGCCCGTGAACACATTTTACTTTAAGGATTATATTCAAATGAAAGAGAAAAGTCAACATAATTTCTAACAGAAATACCTATAGGCTAAGGATATGAAATTGAAGTAAATGGAAAACAAGCAAAAAAACTTGAAAAAGTGAACTTAAAGTTGTTTGGACAATCTGCAGTTCTTGACAATATTAGAGAAAAAAAACTAAGAGAATAATAATAATAATAGAGGTATTAGGCATCAATCAGTTTTCTGCAAGCACAGAGTCTAGACAGGAACAGTGAAGAATGATTTGTTTTAATGCTTCAGGACAATTAAACTACCATAGGCCATTCTGAAGAAGAGTTTAAATGACGATTTTTCAAGAGCTAAATCTAGATATGGGAAAGAGAGGATGGTAGACTTGGAGAACAAAAACTATGTATTAAAAAATTTGCAGCACCAAGAGGCTAGGTACAGTGGTACTAACCACTAAGGAAGCTCAGGAGGGAGGATCACTTAAGCCCAGGAGTTTGAAATATCCTTAACAATGTAGCAAGACTATCTCTTAAAAGAAATCAAAGTTAAACTAATGAAACACAGTGAATCAAACAACAACAAAGATACATGATTTAAAAAATGAAATAAAACAACCAAAATAGGGGAGAGATGTTTGCAAAGAAATATATCAAAGACCTAAATGCAATAAAATAGAAATGGATGGCTCTGAGGATGTGGGCACTAAAAAGGTGTATGTGTGTATGTGTGTGTGTGTGTGTGTGTGTGTGTGTGTGTGTGTTATAAAACCAGGAATAGGCAGGAGAAAAACTAGGACAAAGCATAAATGTCATGCAAAATACCTTACATAACGAACTGATGGCTTAAGCCAATAAAAGTTCTGAGAAAGAAGAAGCACCTGTCCAAAGGGAAGATGTGGGGGAAGAGACACAACAACACCTGGTCTCAGAACATGTGAGAGAAAGGTTTTGTGAGCCAAGTAAAATTCTGGAAGACACTGAGTAGAGTTATAAAATAGTGACTCTGAATTAATTTATGACCAAAAAAATGCAGAAAATCTTGGTAAAAAGCATAAAATTACTTTGATGTACGTTGGATAGGACCTGAAGAATTCTGAAGCTAACGGGTAAAGTCTGAGAGAAACAGAACGCTCAGTCTCAAAGCGTCTCTCAGTTACCAAGTGTGAGGACAGGGGAAGCAACACGTTACCCGAGACTGTTACCTGTTAATGTCAGAAAGTTAGTAATATGATGGGAAATATCACCACAGCAGTCTCCCAACAGAACATACTGAAGAGAGCACAACCTCATACATGGCCAAACACGGCAAAGTCCAAATCTGCAGAGGGACATCCAGAGACATGCAATTCAAAGGACACTTTCCATTACAGTTGTTCAAACTCTCTTCAACTTTTCAGTACTCTTAAGGTCATGAAAGACAGGAAAAAAAGGAATGAGTCCAAGTAAAGAAAACAAAAGAAACAACTTTCTAGTTTTGTGTGTTTCATTTGGAATACCTCCAGATGCCAGGAACTTAGAAAGAGGACAGTGGGAGGATGCTCTAATGTAGGAGGGATGATAGCATATAGAAAATGAGGATGGGGAGGGGGCACTAGGGGTGAGAAAGCTGAAAAAGGAGGAGAGTTAGGGGTATGAGAAAGGTGGGGAGGGGGATAGGAGGGTTAATTAAAACATAGGGGCATGAAGAAAACACCTGGAAATCTACTATTTGGAACCCAACTAAAAATCCACAAAAGAGACTTAAAAGGCAAATACCTCACAGGGCTAGACAATGCCAGTGCCAGAAGTATTGAGTCACTAAACAAAACCCCCAGGGACAAGTGTGGGCTATTTCTAAAGGAGATGTTGTTAAGGGAGGTTCTAGAGGTCCCCCAAACAATAAAATTTTTACCAGTCTTCTTGATTACCCACCAGAACTAGGTGAAAAGACCCTACTGTGAAGACATTATGTACTTCAGATGCAAGGTAAAGAGAAATCAAACTGGAGCTGAGCTGGAAGCTTCCTCCCTGCTGGCTATCTTCATAGTGCTGGATGGTGATATGGAGGCGACAGGTGGAGCAAAAGATCAGTGGTCTCACTCAGCTGTGGCCTCTATGAATTACTGTAGCAATCTGACAGGTAAAATGTGGCCACTGATGCAATGGTGGCACAACTGTTATGGGGCAACCAGCTGTTCTCTGATTGGATTTAAGGACCACTCCACAAGAGGGAATCCATGCTTAGTACTGTACACGCAGTTGGTATAAAACCTATGGCAGAGGAAGTCTTGGGCCTAATGGCAAACTTACTAGTGTTGTTTCACTGACCTGACATAGCATCAAACTACTTTCTAAATATCTATGTTTACAGCCACAGACAAAGGCTAATGTGAGCCTTAATCACAGAAGCTACTCTTTGTAGTGAGTGGAAGAGACCCATAGCTGCACATGATGTTGAGAACACAGAAGAGTTGAGGGCTTAGCCCTAAGCAAGACATTTATACCAGCCCCTCAAGGCCCAGGGAACACTGTAAAAGACGGAGCAGAATGACTGTAAGCGCCAAAAGACAGAAAAAGTCCAGTACAATGCCATCTTCTCAGCAGGATATGGACCATGGCAATCATGAACTCAAAGCAGCTGTACCGAATGACACTGGACACACATGAGTCAGACCTTTCTAACAGTCAGCTATGTGTAGGGAAAAAGATAACTGGGTCCTAACACTTATTGATGATATAGTGACAATTAACAGATTCTAGGAGAGGGAGGAGAGAAGGAGGCTTCATATATAGTTGTGTACTCACTCGTGAGTCCACCAGGCTCTAATGTATATTGTCAAACTCATGGTCACACCGACTGCCATAGTTAAGCTCTGTGGAACTCAAAACAACAAAAAGTCATGAATATAAAAAAGAGATTTGCAAGGAAAAGAGGGGCCTGACAGGGTGGGAGGGAGATAAGAGACAGGGGGAGGGAGTAACCAGAATGCATTATGTCCAAGTATGGAGTTATTCAATAGCAAGATTTATTGATAAAACAACAATGAGTCATTGTGACTCTTTAAAAAAGACAATCCTTATTTTTAGGTGATACATGCTAAAATATCTAGAAATTAGATATCACGATGCCTGTAACATAACAACTTAATTTCAAATGACTCAAGAAATATAATAAAAAATAAGTTCCTCTGTAAGAGCAGTACTCCCTCTTAACCACTGAACCATCTGTCCAGCCCAAATAAATCAGTTATATATTTACAACCACAGATACAAATAAAAGCTAAAATACATATAAATATCGGTAATTATTGTTACAACCAGATGAATAGTAGGTAGGTACAATATTCTAACTTTTCTGTAGATTTCGAACACTTTAATTATAAAAATTTGGCAAAAAATCATGTCTAGAAGTTTAATAAAAGGTAAAATATTCTAAAAGGCCCAAAATAAAAATGTTCAAAAATGTTCAATACAGAACAAGTCTTTAGATTACTATTTGGAAAGTGAAACCCCAAAGCACATGAAGCAACCAAGATGCTTGACGGTTGAGCCATTTGACTTGAGATACTGGGGCAATCACTTACTGAGTTCTGACAGCTTTTAATCCCTGCATTTTATAGTCACTCCCATGGATTGAATTAAGAAGTGCTAAAAGATGGGTACGGTGGCTCAGTCTTTAATCCCAGAACTAAGCACTCTGAATCAGAAGGATTCATGCAAGTTTAAGGCCAGCCTGAGCTACAGAGTGCGTTCCATGCCAGTTTGAACTACAAAGAGGCCCTGTTTCAAAAACAACACAAAACAAACAGAAAAACAAAACAAAAAAAAAGGTGCTGTACTTTGGCTTTCCTTTACCAGAGAGCAGATGCAGAAAGAAGTAACAGCATCATCAACCACATGCTTTTAAGGTTTAGCCGCCTAATAAAATGGATGAATCGTCACTTGCAGCTTCAGCAGGTTAAATTACTGCTATGAAAATTATTGCCAATGGCCAAATTGCATGAAAGAATAATTATACGTGTTTACTGTTAACCATCAGTCAAGTTCAAGAACTCTGAGCTGAAATATGAAATGCAATTAAATGTGATTGCATAGTCTAAAGGCCTTCTTTCTCCACACACACACACACACACACACACACACACACACGCTCCGAGTATCATAATTTTCTCTGAATATTTTTCTTGGAAATTAAAATAATCAATTGGAAAATACAAAGCAGTAAGTCTCAAATGATATGCCTAAAAGAGTCTGTAGGACAGTGCTATGGCAGGCTAACGCTAATGAAAATGTTAAAGCTACCCCTTCATAATCATCTGCTGTTGACAAATTATCTGTCCCTAGCAAAGCACTCTCTTCATATTTAAAGTTCATGATTTATGGCTAACAATCTTCCACAGCTTTATGAGAAAGCACTTTTTAGCTGTCCTATGTGAGATGCTAACATCTGCACTGATGAATGAATTGTACAGAGCAAAATTCTCAAAAGATTACTATTATGACAATTCTTAAAAGAGAAGCAATACGTTATAATTTGATGTACTGATAGTTTTTGAAGCACTTTTCAATGTAAACTTCAAAAGATCATAATGAATATTTAATTTTAATGCAGCACATATTGAGAGTTAGGAATTATCAGCTGCTAGGGAACTAAGTCCACTAATAGAAGAATGTAACCACTTATTACATCTATAAGCATGACTTTGAGCTGTGATTATATGTAAATCTAGTGTCATTACAATTGATAAATGTGGGATTAACTGAATATTTCTGCAACTTGAAAATGTGGTACACAGTCAATAGTGAGAGAGGTTAATCAGTTAATGGTTTAGCAGTTGCAGCTGCAAAATGAATCATCATCCTTTGAAAATCTGAATTTTAATCTTGAATGGTCTCTCTATACGATAAGCAAGCACTAGTTTGAAGTCTTTTATTATTTAAGTCTCTTATCCTGTCTTCAGTTGCCAGCTGTGTATATATTAGACTCTAAGAAAATAACAAATTCCAACTGATGAACAGCTTGAAGCAGAGTTGTTGAATAAGGCAAAAGGTCAGGGACTCTAGAGAAGGATTGTAAGTGGGATTATGATTGTGTTCCATGCACACATGCAGACCTATGAATGAATAACTCCACCACTGAGATACCAGGAAACCTATTATGAGTTGCCTAACCCTTCCATGTCTTTATTTCCTCTTCTGTAAAATGGGAATATTAATAGTTGTCTACCAGGTGGGCAGAGATGATTCAATGAGATAATGTTCACTGAAAATATTTTTGTCACAGCCAAGACACATAGCTAGGTGATCAGTGAATGTGGCTAGGGCAATTGCTATTGTTGGTACTTGGCACTAGACTTTAATAGAATGCTAGTAATATACTGGTGTTTTCACATCAGTGCTAGCGAGTTATTGTTGGTGATGGTGTAATTGTGGTGGCAGTAACTGATTGCCTTGTCTTTGGTGGAAGCTTGTTTCTCATATGGCTCCATTCATTACTTTCTCAATATTTTACTCCACCTAGACATGTCTATCTGAGATATAGAGGGCAATGAAGCAGAAATTTAAAGAAACAGTAGTATGCTGTGCCTGCCTTTCTGGTTATGGATTACCTCAGTCAATATGCTTGCCAGTTCTATCAATTTACCTGTAAATTTCATGATTTTGTGTTTCTTTTTAATTATTTTATTTTATATGTATGAATGTATTACCTGAATGTATGTAAGTGCATCTGTGTTCTGTAATGCCCATGGAGGTCAGAAGAAGGTACAGAATTCCCCTGGACTGGAGTTCAGACAGTTGTTAGGAGGTATGTGAGTGCTAGGAATTGAAACCGTGTCTCTGTAAGAGCAGGCAGTATTTTTAACTGTTCAGTCTGTCCCTCAACTGAAGAATGGATAATGAAATGTAGCACATTTATACAATGCGGTTCTACTTCATGGTAAAGGAAGATGAAATGAAGTTTGCAGGTAAATGGATGGAACTAGAAACAGTTATACTAAGTGAAGTAAGACAGATCAGGAAAAGAAGTGATGTATGGTCCATCTCATTTGTGGATCTTAGTACCAATCCTTTATATATGAGTATATAATCTGATGTAATCACAAAGGTAAAGAGAAAGAAAGGCCTGAGATTGGGGAATAGTAGGAAATTGATGCTACCAAGGGGAAAATTAGGACAATCAACTGGGGAGGAGTGAAGAACATATATGGAACCATGGGAACAAAAGGGAAAAGAGAGCTCAAGAGAGCGGAATAACGGGAGACCAGCATTATCAAGGAGAAAGTGGGGTCACTTAAACTGGGGAGGGAGGAGGGAAATTAGACAGGTAGAGGAAAGGAGAGATAAATGAAGCTTAGGTGGTGTGAAAAACCTCAGAGAAATGCATTAACTCAAAAACTTACTGAAAAATACACATACAATAGCTGTACATATGTACATGTGTATAACTGAAGGATATATATCAAGAAACACAGTGCCAGACAGGAGAAACCTCCCTTGGAGTTGTTGGTCAGGGTAGTATAAGAGACTCCCAAAATAACACAGGCTATTAGCAGCGCTCTTGATATCTTCCAGAACTTGAAGGTTAAGACTCTATTGCTGAAGACAGGTCATTCTCTGCTAGTCAGAACCTGACTTGGGTATGAGCCACTTCACCCTGCTGGAGAGTTCCTGCTTCACTCTGCTGGAAAGACTTCGCAGCCTGGAATCATTTGATCCCTCTGAATAAAAAGTCAAAAGTATGAACATGAAGCACAGACCAACTAACTATTTCTACTGATCAGAAAGCAACCAACCTATATCAACAATACAATCAAACTGTAACTTAATAAAGACAGGCTGGAATTTCATATCAGACACACAACCAACAAAATAAATCCAAATGCCTAGATCACAATGTAAAATCACAAATAATATTTTAAAAAAAACCAAGATAATATGTCCCCACCAAATCCCACCAGTCCTATAGAAGTGTTTTACAACAAGAACTACCCAGAGGAACCCCAGGACTCAGAACTTAAAAGAATAATCATAAACATGGTTGAAGAATTCAACAACTTTAAAGAACACACAAGCAAAAACCTCAAGGAATTCAGAGAAGATAGTGGTAAATCCCTGCTGAAGCTCTAAAAATTAATCACTGTGATTCTTTAAAAAAGAAAATTCTTATTTTTAGGTGATTCATGCTAAAATATTTAGAAATTAGATATCATGATGCCTGTAACATAGCAACTTATTTTCAAATGACTCAAGAAATATAATAAAAAATAAGCAAAAAGGCCTGCCATTGTAGCTAGTGGTAGAACACTTGTCTATGTACACATGATGTCCTGTGTTCCATTTCTGGTATGCCAAAACATATCCCCCAAACGAAAAACTTTAACAACAATATAACAAAGCTAAACAACAAACAACATGACTTTTTTAAAAGGGAAAAGTGAACAGATAATTTAAGTTTATTTCTAAGGACTTATTTTTATTATATTTTAAATTGTGCACCTGTGTGGGGGTGGTATGTGTCTTGAAGCAATAGGCTTTAGATCCTCCTGTGGCTAGAGTCATAGACAGTTGTTAGTTGCTTGACTTGGGTGCTGGAAATCGAACTCAGTTCCTCTGTAAGAGCAGTACTTCCTCTTAACCACTGAGCCATCTGTCCGGCCCAAATAAATCAAAGTTATATATTTACAACCATAGATACAAATAAAAGATAAAATACATATAAAATATTGGTAACTATTGCTACAATCAGATGAATAGTTGAATGGATTAATAAATCTGCAAGATTAGTCGGCAAGAAATTCACCTCACCTCCAAGAACAGGCACCACCTTAGGGTGGGAGGATGGAAAAAATATTCCAAGAAAATGGCACTAAGAAGCAGGCATTGTGATTCTAATATCTGACAAAACAGACTTCAAATTGAAATTAATCAGAAGAGATAGAGAAGGTCCCTTGTGGTCCCTCATTCTGATCAAGGGAACAATCGACCAAGAAGATATGACAGTCATGGACAAACGTGGACCAAACTTAGGGCACCGAGTTTCATAAAAATACTACTACTGGACTTCAAGACACAGACTAACACCAACACAGTAATGATAGGTGATGTCACCATCCCACTCTCTCCGAAAGACTGTTCAACCAAAGAATAAACAGAAAAACATCTGAATTAAATATCATACATCAAATGAACTTAACACATACCTAAAGACCATTCCATCCAAGCAACAAAGTATACACATTCTACTCAGCAGCCGTTGGAAGTTTATCTATTTAGTTTCTCTAAATAGACCACATACTGGGGCACAAAACAAATCTCAGCAAATACAAAAACCCTGAAATAATTTCATGTAATCTATCAGATCACAATGCAATAAAACCTAAAATCAAGAGCAAGAGTAGTTCTAGTGAATACATGAATTCATGGAAATTAAACAACACACTGCTGAATGATGAATGGGCCAAAGAAGAAACCAAGAAAGAAATAAAAGTATTTCTGGAACTAAATGAAAGTGATAATATAACACAACAAAACTTCTGGAGCACAACAAAATCATTTCTAAAAGGGAAGTGTGTAGCCCTAAGTGCCAACATTAAAAAATCAAAAAGAGGGGTAGAGATGGCTCAGTGGTTAAGAGCACCGTGCTCTTGCAGGGGATTGGTGTTCAATTCCTGGTACCCACATGACAGCTAACAACAAACTATAACTCCTGTTCTAGAGGCTCTGATGCCCTCTTCAGATATCCTTGGACGTTATATGACATGAGTGCACCTACCTACATGCAAGTAATACATAGCACATTCATATACAGAAATTAAAAAATAATAAAGAAAATATTTACATTTTTTTTAAATCAGAAAAAACAAACAGGCACAGTGGCTTATGCCTTTAATCTCAGCACTTCGGAGGCAGAGGCAGGTAGATGTCTGTGATCAAGGCCAGTCTGGTCTACATAGTAAGTTCCAGGCCACCTTGGGCTACAGGGAGACACTGACTCAAAAACAAAAACAGAAAGAAGAAAACAAAACAAAACAAAAAACCACAAGAAACCAAAGACCAAACCACAAACAAACAAACAAATACCAACAAAAAAATAACAAAGAGTACACATAAATGATTTAACGGTACAAGTCAATAATCTGGAAAAGGAAGAATAAACCATACCCAGATGTAGCAGATGAGAATTAAAAGTCAGGAAAGAAATCAATGAAGTCAATATAAAGAATCAATAAATCTAAGAGCTGGTTCTTTGAAAAGATAGACAGAGCCTTATCCCGGCTAACTCAAAGAAAGAAAAAGCCAATCTAAGTCAACAAAATCAGAGATGAGAGAGGAAACGTCACAATAGACACCAAAAAGATCTGGAACATTATAAGGGAATGCTTTAAAAATGTATACCGTATTAAATTAGAATATCTAAAATAATTGGATAAATTTCTAAATTTAGTGAAATCACCAAAGTTAAACCAAGAAGAGATCAACCTCTTAAACAGAATCATAACAAATAAGGAAATAAAAATAACACAAAGCCTCCTGACTAAAAAAAGCCCAGGCCCAAGTGGATTCACAGCAAAATTTTACCAGATCTTCAAAGATCTACAACCAATTCTGCTTAGATTATTCAAAAAGATAGAAACAGAGGGAGAACACCCAAATCTCTTCTAGGAAGCCAGTATTACTCTAATACCAAACCATGTAAATGCACAGCAAAAAAGAAATAGGCCCCTATTTCTAGTCAGCACAGATGCAAAATTTCTCAACAGAATACTCACAAATCAAACACAGAGCCACATCAAAAGGATCAAGAGGATCAGCCACCAAGTCTACTTTATTTCAGAGATGCTGGGATGGTTCATATATGTAAATAAAAAATGTAGTAAATCATAAATGAACTTAGAGAGAAAAATCACAAATCACCTCAATAGATATAGAAAGGGCCTTTCAAAAAAATTCAACATACATCCATGATAAAAGTCCTAGGGAACCTATACAAAAGTAAACACCAGATGGATCAAAGATTCCAATATGAAACCTGAAATGCTGAAGCTGTTAGACGAAAACATAGGCAATACCCTACAAGACAGAGGTGCAGGGAAGGACTTTCTAAATCAGGGACTGGACACTTAGGAATTAATGTCAACCATTAACAAATGAGATCTATTAAACTAAAAAGCTTTTGTACAGCACCAAAAACAACTAAGTGAATGAAGAGGAAGCCCACAGAGTGGGAGAAAATTTTTGCCAGTTATTCATATGACAGAGGATTGATATCTAGAATATACAAAGAACTCAAAATCCAAAGTAGCAAGAAAACAAATGACTCAATTAAAAACTGGTGATGTATCTGACCAAAAGATATCCCTCAAAAGAGGAAATAAAAATAGCTAAGAAGCACCTTAATAGGTGTTCAACAGTTTTAGGAATTAGGGAAATGAAAATCAAAACTACTTTAAGATTTCATCTTACTCTAGTCAGAATGGCTAAGATCAAGAGAACAAACGACACTAAATGCTTGCATCAATGTAGGGAAAAGGGAACCCTCATTTGCTGCAGGTCAGATTGAAAACTGGTACAACCACTGTGGCAATCAGTGCGGACATCTCAAAAATCTAAAAATAAATCTACAATATGATCCAGTTATACCACTCCTTGGCATATACTCAAAGAATCCATCGTACTTCAGGGATAACAGCACAGACGTGTTTGCTGCTGCTCTTTTCACAATAGCTAAGAAACAGAAACAATCTAAATGCCCCTCAACTGATAAATGGATAATGAAAATGTGGTACAATGGAGTTCTACTCAGCAGCAAAGAAAGATTAAATAATGAAATTTACAAGTAAAAAGATGAAACTGGAAGCTATTACCAAGTGAGTAATACAGACTCAGAAAACATGCAACATATGCTCTCTCATTTGTGGGTCTTAGTGCCACATCCTTAGATGTGAGTTTATATCCTGTTGTAACCAATGTCAGGAAAATGGAAAGTAACCATATGGGGAAGAAGAAGCTCAAGAGAAGGGGATAGTAAGAAACAGGTGTTATCAAGGGAGAAATTGGGAAAATGGAGGTACTTTAAAAGGGAGGGCTGGGGGAGGATACAAGAGGAGAGAAAGATAAATAACGCTTAGTGTAAAAAACCAGAGGAAAATGTATTGGTTCAAAAAGTCTATTGATAAACACACACACACACACACACACACACACACACACACACACGCTTGTGCATAGCTGAAGATGATATACTAAAAAACACAGTGCCATACAAGAGAAACTTCCCTTTAAGTTGTTGGTCCAAGAGATTCCCAAAATAACACAGCCTAATTCCACAGCCATTGTTTGCCTTCCAGAACTTGAAGATAAGGCCCTATTGCTGAAGATAGGTCATGCTTTAGAAACAGAGCTTGGAGCAATCAAGTTGGAATTGACCTGGAAGCCTCCTCCCTGAAGAGTAAGTAGCTCTCATTGCATCAGAGGCTATTATGCAAACTGCCAAGAGAAAAAAATCACCCAAGGGTCCTACCCAGCTGTAAAGCCTAATAAACACAACAATGACTGGCTTGAAAACTATCTCTGTTGGTGCAGTACTGACATTATCTTGGGACAATCAACAGCTGTCTGTTTGGATGCAAGACCCATTTAATGGCAAGGAACTCAAGTGTCATACTGTAAACATAGCCAAGTATAGGTGGCTGTAGAAGTAATAAATCTTAGAGAAAAATCTACTTTTGTCATATTCCTAGACCAGTGTAATTTCTTGTTGTACTCTAAATATGTATCCTTATATTTAAAGACAAGTATACTTCATATCAGTAATCAAAAAACAAAACCAACTTTTTTTTTTTGCAACAGAAGGAAATTATTATAGAGTTCTATAATTGGTTAAATGCACGGAATAAATTTCTGTAAGATACCCATCCAAAAGTCACATATCTATGTTGCAACCTCTACACTGATGGCCCAGGGAACTCAACTCTCACCAGTGAAGCTTCCTCACACAACAAATTGAGATTAACCCAGAAAGCCACATCTGGCCCAAGTACAGAGAATAAGAGACCACAGAGTGCTTGTCCCTGGGTAGGATACATTATCAAACCTCTGTCACACAAGGGTAAGGGACCTCTGTGGAAGAGAGGGCAGAAAACTGTAAGAATCAGGGGTGGTGAGTGAATACAAGGAAACAGAGTTTTCCAGGCATCTGGGAACTTGCTCACATGATCTTAAAGCAGTAGTGACAGCATGCACAAGACCCATGCAAGCTCAGAAAGATTAAAACTCAGAGTAGAAGTGGGATGGATAAGCAAGCACGAAGCCACAACCTTAGCTGAGGAATTACTGGCAATCTACTGCTACTGGGAGAGGCAGATTTGGTTTTCTTTAAGGGAGTGACTATAAATACTCTGACTAGGCTCCAGTTGATAGACTCACACCGAGGGGCATTTAGGGGCACAGACATGGCTCCAAAAGCCTTAACATATGACAGAATTTGTGAAATTCAGTTGGGGGATCACACTGGAGGTGCAGATAGGAGAGGGGTCTAAATATCATCAAGATATATTACATGAAATTTGCAAAAATTCACTAAAAATTCAAATATTCAACATACATATAAGTATGCTGTACTGTTTTAGAAAACAATCTGCACATAAGAGAGATCAAGGAGGACTTTTCTTTTTGTTTCTGGCTTATTCCAGTCACTATTACATTTTCCAGGTCTATTCACGTGGTGAGAAAAGTCAAGATCTCCGTTTTATAATCTGAATACTAAATTCTGTATTGCACATTTGCCTCATTTTCTTCATCTATTCATCCCCTGAAGGGCAGACCTTGTTTCCATACTTCGGTTGTGGTGAACAAACTTGCAACAAGCAGAAGAGTGCGGTACTCTCTTTGAAGGCCTGATCTCAGCACTTTTTAATATATCTACTCCGAAGTGTGATTGCTAGATCAGAGGGTAATTACACTTTTAATTTTTTGAAGAATCTCTCTATATTTTTTTCATAGTAGTTGTACCATGTTACACTTCTTCAACAGTATACAGGGCTTTAGTTTCTTCTTGTTTCTGCTACACTTATGTTTTGCTATTAAAAAAAAAATAGCTGCAGCCCAACATGTGGTACACACCTTTAATTCCAGTATTTAGGATGAAGAGGCAGGCGGATCTCTGTGAGATAGAGGCCAACCTTGTTTATATAGTGAGTTTCAGGCTAGCTGGGGCTACAAGGACACCCTGTTTCAAAAAACCAAAGAGGGGAAATAATAGCTATGTTTCTTTTACCTTTAACTCATTCTATTGCTTATTATCCTACTAGGTCATTAGTTATTTGTACTGATTTGAAGAACTCTCTGTATGGTTAAGAAACTAGCTCTTTATACCATGAACTCCTAATATTTTTCCTAGTTTGCCATTTTTATGCTGTCAAGACAAAGCATAACTTAATTTTACGAAAATTTACTCTCAAGTAGTACTAAGTCCTGACTTAGTTTTCTTTTACTACTTAAGGCTTCGTTTCAGTTCTCAATACTGCTTCATTTAAATTCTATTGATTATCTTCAGGGTAAGGTCATATATCATTTCCATTTATGGGTTCTTATCTGTTGCATATTCTTTGCAAAAAAATGTCTTGCAGTTCTTTTCTTCTGGTTGATTGTTACTGGTCATTCAAGACATGGCCAAAAGGTTATTCCTACAGCAAAGGTTCCCCTTAATTCCCCAAGGCCAGTGTCAGTGGGCTTGCCCTGTTCTCTATCAGTATGGTACGTGCATCTTGAAAATAACACTATCCTGTGATATAATTAATTACTTTCTTCTTTGTTCTCTGGAATTTACCAGAAAGGGCTATATTTTATTCAACAAACATTGGTTTTCAGCCTATAGCTTACTACCTGCACATATGCAGATGCTCAAAAAGAGTTTGGAAGAGGGAAAGAATGAAAGTAATGCACAGAAGATGTTATGGACCAAATTAAGTCCCTCTTGTATTTCATATGTTAAGGTCCTAATCTCCAGAACTTCAGGTGTGACATTGTTTGGAAATAAGCACTTAAAAGAGGTGATCTTGGTGACAAGAAAGCTGTTAGTATGGACTCTAAGCCAATCCAAGTGGGGTCCTTATAAAAAAGGGAACTTTGGGCATAGTACAGATATTAAGAATGTACACACATTCAGAATAGGCCATGTGAGACACAGAGTAGGTGATTACTCACAAGCTAAGGACAGAGATGTCACCAAAAGCAAATTTTGCCAACAGCTTGATCTTGGACTTCAGCTCCAGAAATGTGACAAAATTTCTGCTGTTTTAAGCCACCCAGCTGTGACATTTTGATATGGTGATCCTATAACACTAATGTAGAAGGTTAAACATGGTTGAATTAGGGTCTTCATAAATGTGACTCATTCAAGGCATAGGGTAGCACTGGCAAGTATGTCACAAATGAGAAAAAGGCCCAATGATTCTTTATCTTCCATTCAGGACAAAATAATGAAGCTCAGTTTAACCTTAAACCTCTGCTCTCTAGATTATAATGTGAACATATAATTAAATTTAATTTTGATTAGGCAAGGCTCTCTCAGTTATCATTCTCATGGATTTAAGTCATAAACCATAATGGGCTTACATGGAGTGAGAATTTAATCTGATTATAGTAAGTCACTCAAGCTTAAGGAGGCACATTCATTGACAGCACAATTTTATTGTTGGGACTGCTGAGAAAGCCCTCTAATTTTCAGTCTGTTCAGAAAGTTGGTGTTTTCCGTCTTTACTACTATGTGTGTTTCAAAGAGATGCTACTATTAGAATGAAATTTGACAGAACAGTAAACACACTGACATTATGAAAAAAAATCAGTCCTGGGATGAAAAGTCCCCGAGAGTACTCTTGTCATATGCTAGTTTCAGAAGGTGCCTGTATTTTTGTACTAAAAATCATATACTGAACTTGACAAATGGTTAATTTCTGCTAATATTTAGTAGAAGCCAATATATCTACAACACTACACAAATCACTAAGTGAAATAATGTCTGGTTTTCACTTCAAAATATGATTGAAATGTGTGAAATTATATTGTCTATATTATGATCGCTGGGGGTGGCATGGTTAATTTCCCCCACTGACTATAAAATCACCCAGCTAGGAATGGTAAAAGCTATTAATCAGGAAAATAACCTTTGAAAGCCTTACTCCTTTCATAAATGGTTGCTAGTTAAATATGAACATCTGGGAAACCATTATAAATTCATTGTGCATAAATCTATTGCCCTATGTACAAAACTCCTTTTACTATAGACAGATTTTACATAAGGAAAGAAATAAATGTATCAACAATTTTTTTCATCATGTACATATTCAATGCACCATTTATTAATACAATTCACATTGTCCTTGGATGTTCATAATACTGGCTATAAAGTGGGGATAATAATATTTACTTGAAGATTGATCTAAAAGATTTGTGCTTTATCAGTGATTTGAAATTTTAAATGGTTTGAATGTGCTGATTTTTATGATATCTCAGAGGTTCTATTTGGTATTTATTTTATGCATTACATAAGGTAAACTGAGAGAAACTGCATTTTGTTTTATACACAGAAGAACACATAAAAGCTGATGAATTAAAAAGGTAATTTCTACAAGCCATTTTACTCACCTATCATTTTTTCTGTGATGTTCTAAAAATAATCTTTCAACATGGATCCCTGGGCCATGTAGTTAAGATAATTTTTTTTAGCTTTTTTTACAGAAAGCATCAGGGAAATCTAATGCCTCTGGCCTCAACAAGCACATGCAGGCATGCATAGTACCCACACACAGACACATATATACATAATATTTAAAAATTTAAGGAAAGAAACGCTGTATTTATATAATAGAGAAAACCCAAATAAATTATACTTCTTCTTAATGATATAGAAAGGTGATTCTTAGAGATGAAGCCAGTCAAAATTCTAGCATGGATCGGGGAGGAGTCCATGAAGTCCCACTCCTAGGAACTGATAGCTGCTGGGAGAGGAGGAAACAGTTTTCTTCAGGGATGTGACTCCTGGAGGCTCCTGTAGATGGTCCTATACCACTGCACTAAGTGTATTCAGTGTGTTTAAAAAGAGGAACACATGAAGTTGGGAGGGAAAGGTTGTGGGGTGACGGGAGTTGGAGAAGAGAGGATGAGGGATGTGTCTGATCAAAATACATTATATGCATATATGAAATTCTCAAGCAATTACAAAAAAAAGATTTTTTTTCTTATAAAATCTAATTTTCTGAAACGTGTAACTAGGATAGAAATTAATTTCAAATGAAACTTAACTGGAAGTTGTTTTTAAAAACATGGCAAAAAGCCGGACATGGAAGCACACTGGGGAGGCAGAAGCAGATGAATATTGGTGAGATTGAGGCCAGTCGGGTCTATGTAGTAAGTTCCAGGTCATCTGGGGCTACAGGAAGACCCTGTCTCAAGACAAAGACAACAACAACACAGAAAGAGAATTTTCTCTTTTTTAGTATTGCCAAGTAGAAATTACTCTGGATGCATTATAATTATCACGTCAGCCAAGTTAGACGATAGACAACACCAAGCCCTTACTCCAACAAGTTTAGTACATTTTAAACTTTATTTATTATTTGTGTGTGTGTGTATGTGTGTAAATGATGTACATGTACATGTATATAAGTAGGGGTGCAGCACATGCAGAGGTCAGTGCAATTCCTCAGGATTTGCTTCTTTTCTTCCATCTTTACCTGGGTTCCCGAGATTGAATTCAGGTCACCAATCTTGCAAGGCAAGTGCCTTTATCTGATGAGCCATCTCCTCAGCCCAAGTTTAAGTAAAGTTTAAAACCAGCATTCTTTATTGGAGTACTTAAAAGGGGCTTTCAAAGATCTTGACATTAAGGGTACATGTATTAGTTTCTTTTCTGTTGCTGTGATAAAATACCATGGCTAAGGAAACTTACAGAAAGATGAGTTGATGAGTTTATGGTTCCAGAGGGACAAGGGTCCATCACAGAGGGGGAGGCATGACAGGACGAAGCAAAAGCAGAGAACGCATATCTTCAAGCACACACAGGAAGTGGAGAAAGTGAACCGGAAGGGGAATGAAGTTAAGACCTCTCAAAGCTGGCTTTCTCCAGTAAAGCTGCACCTCTTAAACAGCTGGGAACAGTACCACCAGCTGAGGCCAAATATTCAGATACTTGCTGCCTATAGGGGACATTCTCATTCAATCCCCCATAGTATATACTTTTATGCACAATGGTAAGCAAGATGCTGGTGTATAATATAATCACACGCAAAGTATATATCTTTTTATTTATATTATAGATAAAGGATTTCTACTCCTTGCTATGAGATTCATACACTGACATTGAAGATAAATTATTTCAGTATATCAATATAAAAGTGTTTAGCTAAAAAAGGTCAAATATGATTATGAAAATTATGTTACAAAGTCTTGCTTGAGGTCCTTATAAAATATAATTTACATCTATGACATAACTGAATTGTAAACAAACATACAAGTAAATGTAAAAAAATAAAAGAACTGCAAATGATTTATCATGCATACCTAGAAATGTGCCTGGCACATAGACGATATTCAACAAAAATATGTAGGTAGAAAGCTAAAGTTCAAAAGAAATGATTCATTTTAAAGAATCACTGGGCATCTCAAGCCAGCATTGAACTGTGGACATGGGCAGCGGGCCCCAATCTCAGCCAAAGGACTATTGGGCAACTGATTACTATTGGGTGAGGAAGAGCTGATCTTCTTTAAGGGAGTGACTGTAGATGAGCTGAATAGACCCGAGTGAATGAACTTGTCTGAACTTGAGGGACATCAGAAGACACTAACTTGACTCAATAGGCCTTAACATAAATGACAGAATTCATGAAATCCAGTAGGGGGCTATGCGAAGGTAATGATAGGGAAGGGGTATAAAGATGTTGTATATGAAGTACACAAAAATTCAGTAATAAACAATAATTAGATAAGAATCACTGGGCAACTCTCAGACACTTATTCTCTGTGTGACTAGTGGAATCTCTGTACCTCAGGCTCATAGAACATAGGGTACAGGGGTAGAGAGAATACTAGTGCATCTCTCAATTCTCACCAGCAAAACTTCCTCATGCAATAGGGTGCAATGCACACAGAAGGCCACAACTGACCAAAGTGTAGAGAATAATAGACTGCAGAGTGTGTGTCCCTGGATGGGACACCTATATTAAACCTCACTCACCCATGGCTCAGGGACCATTGTGAAAGAGGAGGGAGAAAGACTGTAAGAGTCAGGGCTGGTGCATGATCATGGAAACAGAGTCTTTCAGGCCTCTGGGATCATGCTCATATGAACTTAAAGCAATGGTGTCAGCATGCACAAGACCCATGCAAACGCAATCAGACCAAACCCCCAAATAAAACTGGGGAAACTGACAGCAGGGCCAAACCATAGCTGAAGAACTATGAGTAGTTGATTGCTGCTGTGTGAGGGAGATTTGATCTTTAAGTGAGAGAGACTAGATAGACTGACTAGACTCCAGTGGAAGAACTTGCACTGAGGAACACCTAAATTCACAAACTTGACTTAATAAGCCTTAACATATATGACAGAATGTGTGGCATCTGGTGAGGAGACCTATGGAGGGGGCAGATGAAGAGGGAGCATAAAGCTAAGATGTTTTATATGAAGTGCACAAAAATTCAATAAAATATACATTAAAAATCACTGTTTACTAAGACAGAAAAGGAGAAAAGAATAATTAGCATTTATTGTGCTCCACTACAAGTGAATGCCTACACTACAGAGGCACCATTAAATCTAAGACTGAACTCCATTCAAGTACTTTTGTATCTGACAATGCTATATCCTTAAGAAAAAGAAGGCAGTCCTTTGGCTTAGTTTACACACATTGTCCACATCAGTGCTTCAAAAATTTAGTTGCCCATCAGAATTATCTGAAGAGCATTCTGAAAATGTCTTGGGAGTGGAAGTTGTGGTGCACACTCATAATGTCAGTACATGTACCTTGGCCTCATAGCCACAGACCTGATTCAGAAGATCTGGATCCTCCTTGGCATTTCTAAATTTGTCTCTAGTTAGGCAGGCTGTACAGTCCTGTATTTCCATAGTAAGGAAATGGAGACAGGAGAGCTGTGAGCTATGATCAGCCTAGCTTATATACTACCACGTTAGAAACATATCTTCGTGGCAGAGTATTTGCTTAGCATGTAGGAGTCCCTGGATTTGATCCCTATTAATCCCATCCCTATAATAAGAAGCTGTTACTGGGGGATATGATATATATTTAGGCTTAATATGTTGTTCTTTTTGGAAGTCTATTAAATATTTCATCTTTATCCTTCCTTAAATTACAAATGTCTTTCTGGTTGAAAGAGGAAGATGAAAAGTGAATGCTCACTAGCATTTACTAAACAAGTATTTAAGTGTTTTATACACACATACACATGCACAAATACACATATCCAATCTCATTCAGTATGCAAATGTTTATATCATTCTTTTAACTTATAAAAATAACATATATTTATTTCTAAAATATAATTTTTGTCTCTCTTTAAAATGTCAACTATTATTATGGATTTTGAGTCTTCTTCAAAAAATAAAGATGGGAAAAATTCTAAACCTAAGAATATAAGAATACATATTGTGCTGCCTTCTGGCCCTACTAAAAGAAACTGTTTTATAATATCTTTCAAAGTTCTTCACAAATATTTATGGATTTCTATGGGTTAAGCTCACTTGTGCTATTAAGACTTTTCAGTTATAATAGGTGCTTAATATTTCCTTCTACAACAGGGTATATCCTGTAGATGATGGGAAACCACAGAGAATTTTATGTTTTTAGTGGGGTATAATGGAATTCAGCCTGCTCACAATAGGCAATATGAATGGGGACACCAAGATTTTATTACTAAGAATAATAAAAGAAAAGAACCTACTAATTTAAAAAGTTTGAGGAAGCCAATGATATCATATTAGACCTTAAAGAGAGAAAGTATAATCTAATAAATCCCTAGTTGTGGGAACCTTTTGCAACTGGGTCTCTGAGGTCTTTGATATAATCTAAATGTGTTTAACAGTTGCCATTGGCATACAAATCACTGATTTACCATTATAACTAACTGGACACTGCTTCCCTTGCCAAACATGTCCATTTCTTTTGGATACCATGATCAATTGGACCAGAATCCCTAAACAGATTAAGTGGCTTTGTGGTTTCTGAACTTCAAACTTGTAGAAGGTGCTCCATGTTGCACGAAGTGTGATAGGTGGCTGGGAATGCATAATTCCATGACTTGATGCTCTATTTTCTCATAAAGGTACCAAAACACTATAATTTCAAAAGCTTCCAGGGAAGCTTATCCTTTAGAGAGGATATTTTCATCTTTCTGTACAGATGCCTCCTGATTATCTTTTTATAATATTCATATAGAACTTTAAAGGGGTAATAAATCAGGTGATGTTCCCAGAAATATATGTATACTCCAAACAATTATTAAAGATTTGTTCAACTCTAACTTCACTTTCTCTGTGAAGGAGTTCTTTCTTCAGAACTACTACATGGTCTCTTCAATTGTCTTCTGCTAGACAGTTCCACCAATGTAAAAGATATGCCCAACATATGGAAATTTTGAAGATGTGTTAGATGGAAATTTTGGAAATATGTTTGGCTTAGGCTCAAGTTAGGGATCTATATGACATCAACATAAATGTGAAACAGATTAAAGCATGAAATAAGGAAAGAAGGAGATGGTGGAAGTAATGCAGGCAAGGGATCTATATTTGGCCTGATCTTAACCAGTTTATTATCTGTCACACCTACAGTAGGATATATTTCTGACTAAATCTCATACAACATATATAGGAAAATCTCCAGTTAAATGTTCTAAATCAACAATTAAAACAATCTCTCCAGAATATTAGGCTACTAAAAACAAACTATGAAGAGTTATAGAAGGGATAAATTATCATGTGCTAGTATTCTATTTAAATATTATACTGATTTGCCAGATCCCTGGAAGGATCTGTCTCTGTCTCTCCAACCATCATAGTCCTGGTTAGGCTTTTTGCTTTTTTATGAAGTGTCTATTTTCCTGCTCACATGTTTTGTCCTCTTTAGGTCCTCCAGGAAAATATGTCTAAAAATATCCAGTAATTATACTCCTGAGTCATTGTTTTTCTAGTTTATTCGTCCCAACTCGAAATGATGCCTTTTAGGGACTTTCTCAAAATCGTAGGCTTCCATGAACCTAATTAGCCTCTACTATCAAGATGAACAGAATAAGAATGGCTATCAGGTCCTATAATCCCTATATCTGTCTCACTGATTCTGTTATCCACCACATCTGAAAGATGCCTATCTCCCTGATAAAGCCTAAACTTTGAAGGTAGTAGGATATAGAGGCAAAAGCAAAGCTCTAGACTTCAGAGTCTAGAATAATTGTGTCTCATCTTCTGAGTTTTTGTTGTTGTTCCCACGGTTACACAGATTGAGACAATGATGGGTATATCCTGTAGATGACGGGAAACCACAGAGAATTTTATGTTTTTAGTGGGGTATAATGGAATTCAGCCTGCTCACAATAGGCAATATGAATGGGGACACCAAGATTTTATTACTAAGAATAACAAAAGAAAAGAACCTGCTAATTTAAAAAGTTTGAGGAAGCTAATGATATCATATTAGACCTTAAAGAGAGAAAGTATAATCTAAAGTACAAAAAAAGAGTTAAAATTCTGTCACAGAGTCCTAACAGCAAAGAAAAGAAAGATAAGAACAGAAGATGGAGAAGGAAGCAACCTTAGGAAAACCACAGGGGTGGGGTTTGCGTTTTAGGCAATACATATACTTATTCCCATCATAACCCTTGCTAAGTGATGTTACCCAAGAAACAGCAACTCTTGCTTTATTTCCACCTTGGAGCAAAGGCTCAATCAATCCTGGCAAGCTTAGCTCTCCTGCTGGTATTATACCAGAACACCACCACTGTCTTTGAAGACTCAACCTCTAATGAGGACTTTTCATAGCTCGTGAATGAACTAAATTTCCCTGAAATGGGGCCAACTCAGACTTGGGATGAAACAAAAGTTTTATGTGATTTCAAAATATTTGTTGACACATTAACAAACTGTATGGTAGTGCTTGAAATATACTCAATAAAAATATGCTAAGGGAATAAATGAATGATGTAATGTGAAAAAATTTACTCCTGAAAAATAAGAATATAAAAATTGGAATACAAACTGGATATGGTGGTACACCTGTAATCCCAGCACTAGGGAGGCAGAGAGGCAGGAGATTCTTAAGTGTTAGGAGTTCCAGCCAGTCTGGCACCATGGTGAAACCCTGTCTCAAAACACTAAGCAGTGGAGATGCATCACAGGGGTAGAATGATTGCCTATCATGCTGGAGACCCTGGGTTAAATCCACAGCACCTCAAAAAAGGGGTCAGGGGTACTGAATAAAATGGAAAATTTAATGTCAATAAAATCATAGGAGATTTTTCTAAGTAAAGCCATCTGAATAAGTGAGGATTTAACAAGCTGGTATTCAGTGTCCATGATATAGAAACATGAAATCCCGTGAAAGCTACAAGCTAAATTTGGACTGATGATGTTAATCTATAGAAATCTAAACTATATGAAAATATTTTTTGCATTATACTGATGGTCTAGCCTCTATCAAGGTACTTATTAGCTTCGATTTTAGGCCCACAAACTGAAAACATCTATAGATTTACAAGGAAATCATCCCAAAGGAAACTGAAAAAGAGAAGGAAGAAAAAGCTGGGTTGCTGGCCATACCAGGGGGAAAATACCTGAGAAACTGACACCTAAGCTAAGAATCATGTTCAAATATGTTTGCCCATGTTGCCAGCAAGTGCTCTGTTTCACTGTAGTCAGGATAAGAGAAATGAGCTACAAGATCAGAGGCAGGGGGTTGCCATGTGGCTCAGTAGCAGATTCTTGCCTACCATGCATAAGGCTCCACTTTGATCCCTAGCACTGCAAAAACAAACAGAGCAGAAGCAGCAAAGCCCTGATGTGCCATTTATTATTCCCCAAAGAAGAATGCTCTGGTTATGTGCGGTGTACTCTCTGACTGGATCCCAAGAAGCAAGGACAACTCTGGACCTCCCTGCAAATGAGTATACAGTTATGACTCCAAACAACTGCCCAAGAAGAGGAAATAGTTCTGTACAAAAGTATCTTTCCCCTATATACTCATGGTATTCAGTATCATCATAGCAAAAAAGATATGAGGATGATTTTTTTTTTTTTTTTTTGCAGTAAGAGAGAATATTCTTGCCTGGAGAATAAGAAGAAAAGGCTAGGAGAAAGAACTCATAGATCAGCTTCCATTTTAACAAAGATAAGGAACTCTTCTAAAAATAAGGGGGGACTTTTTAAGAAGTTGAGGGTTAGTCAGGACTTTGTGGGGAAGTGTGGGGTCTAACAGAAAAATGAGGAGTTGCCTCTCTTCAGGTCTCATATGGGTCTATGTCAGTTGTGTCATAAGCTCGTAAGCAGACCCAGCCAGGATGGTGCTGGTGAGTGGGACTTTATTAAGGCTCTGCATTAAAATGAGATGTCAGTGTTTCTGGGAGTAAATAACTGGTTAACATGACATCCTTTACAAATAAAACAATCTGTGTCTAGTTCTGTCCAGTACTCAGAACATTATAAAAGTAACCAAATACTTAATTGGACTTAAGGTCCACTTCATGGGATGTAGCCCATACCTGACACTGTTATCAGGCCAAGGAACCTAAGGACAGACAGATCACAGACCATGAGAGAAAACATAATACAACTATTCTGCTAAATAGATATAGTATTAAACTGATTTCTAATGGTTTATTATTATACTCATTGCTTAACATATCTCACAACTCTCAGCAGAGAAGTATTCTTACACAGCAGATGATGATCAACACAGAGAATCACAACTGGACAACATGTAGAGAACAAGAGGCTACAGACTGATCAACCCTGAATAGGAAGAACTTTTAAGAGTCACTTTTCTTAAGATTTCTAAAAGAAAAAAGAAATTCTGAATTTCCTTCTTAGAAATATATTTAATGCTGGGCATCTCAGTGCATGCCTTTAATCACAGCACCTGGGAGGCAGAGGCAGGTGGATCTCTATGAGTTCAAGGCTATCCTGGTCTATAAAGGGAGTTCCAGGCCAGCCAGGGCTACATAGTGAGATCCTGTCTCAAAATAAATTTTTTTTAACACAGCAAATTTATCGATGGATCCTCAGTCTACCCTGGGTATGCACAACCGTGCTATCTGGAAAGTAACTTGATTCTGTTATAACACAGTATAGCAGACTGTTCTTCTCTCCTTTTTTTGACTTTTATTGCATGTTTATGAATTTGATACAACACATTTTGATCACATTCAGACCCTCTCCCCTATCTGCACCCTTCCTGTACCCAGTATCCACTAGATTTCATGTACTCTATCATGTTCTTTCTTATACTGCACAAAACTAAATATTTATCGGCTTTTGGACAATTAATCTCAACTTCTCCAAAAGTATTGTTAACACCAGTAGAAAACCACAGACCAGAATGTCTGGTTGGCAGCCTGCTTCACTTCCTTTCCTTCAGGGCCTAAACTCAGCAACATGTGGCTACAATCCATCCTTCCCATTGAATTTAGAAAATTAATATAAAGAATCAAGTAAAAGATGAAACTCTCTCATTTCTTTGGTATTTTCCAAAATCTCCCTGGAATGCAAGAAAGACTCGTTACAGTTTTTCAGTAGGAGATTCAGTTTTTAAAAAGAAGTCAAGGAAACTCCTTTGTGGAAACTGCATGAAAATGCAGAACCCAACTGGTATTCTCAAGCCTAGCATGGTTTCAAAATCACCTAAATAATAGAATCACTGCTCAAGTTACAAACTCTACATTTAATCTTCCTATTGGGCCAACAGAACACTTCCTAGGGAACAGGTTGAATACTGGAATCATTCCACCAACCTACATTCACTCACTGGATGGACTTTACCAGAGATCTGTGTAATTCAGCTATACCTAGGAATAGTACTGCATCTTGGATAATAGCTGGTCCCTGGGAAGCACTGTTTACTCCTCTAAACTCGTAACAACTCTGGCTGGCTTTGACTGGTTTCTAACTGCAGCTTCTGGAACTTTTGTGTTCATGTGTGTCATTCCTTTAATCTGATTGGTCTCTTTTAATCTTTAGGTTCTTGGTTTCTGTTCTCTTTCTCTGGCTTAGGCACTGTGTCTGACTCCTGATGCTCTCCAGGGCTCTATTTTCTTTCAGCACTATTCTATGAGAGCAAAATATCATTTGTATCTTCAGTACTAGATTACAATGTGCTCTTTTTATCAACACAATGCTAGGTCAGCTGCACATGTATACTGCCCACGGTTTTAATTTTCTCAGAGCTTAATTCAGCAGCAAAAAACTTACTTCCTACAGTTTCTGTGATAATGCAGTGAGTATATTATGGTACAGTACATATTAATACTTAATAATTATTTTTAAATTTTTGTGAATTTCATACAATATATTTTGATCATATTTAGACATTTGCCCCCATCTGCATCCTTCCTTAATAGCCCTCACATGATTTCATGTACTCTATTATATATATTAAGGTCTACTGAGTCAAATTTGTCCAAATGCACTTCGGTGTGGGTCCATCTACAGGAGCCTGATCAACCTATCTAATGTTATACCCTTAAAGAAAATCACTCTCCTACTTCCAGCAGCTACAGGTTGCTAACAGTTCCTCAAGAAGGGTTGGGGTTTCTTACCCACATCCCCACTTTTATGTTGGGATTCTCTGTCTGGCTTGGACAGAATGGGACTTGCGAATGTTGTCACCAATGCTCTGAGTTCCTTTGAGTAACTTACCATCTATCTGGAAAACTGTTTCCTCTGGTCATTCACCACTTCTGGCTTTTACAATCTTTTTGCCCCCTCTTCCACAATGATCCCTGAGCTTTGAGTGGCAGAGGTTTGATATAGGTGTTCTATTCATGGATAAGCACTCTGCAGTCTCTTATTCTCTGTATGTTGGCCTATTGTGGGTCTTTGGGTTAATCATCATCTACTACATGAGAAAATTTCTCTGATGAGAGTTGAGAGATGCATTAACCTCTTAATATTTCTTGAATAGATAATGTGAATAAAAGAAAGAGATTCTGACCTGGGCCATAGTCATGCTAACAGTAATTTTATTTTATAAATTACATCTGCTGCACAGAATAATTTAATTTTGTTATCCATATTCACAACTATAGAACAGCACTGAATCTAATAGCTATTTAACTTCATATTAGTGGGGTTGGAGAAATGGGCTCATCAGTTTAGAGCACTGGTTGCTTTTGCAGAAGACCTGGGTCTCGTTCCCAGCACCCACATGGCAGCTAACAACTGTCTGTAACTCCAATTCCAGGGGATCCAATGCCCTCTTTTGATCTCCATGGGCACTGTATGACACAGGTACACTTACATTCATGAAGGGAATACACTCATACATATAAAATAAAATAAAATATTTTAAATTTAAATTAGTTAAGATTACACAAAATTTAAAATTCAAGTCCTCAGTTACACGAGCCACATATGAAGTGCTCAAAAACCATGTATAACTAATGCCTACCATGTCACAGAGTTCAGAGTGAACATTTTTAGAAGCATAGAAGGTTCTACTGGATAGTACTAGATTACAATTTTTTTTATCAACACAAACATTATATATATCCTTGTGTTACACATTTACTATATCTAAGTTTTCAGTACATTTCAAGTATCAAAAATCTTTACCCTGCTCTAAAAGCAGATTATTTCCCAACTCTGTAACAGCAGCAAGTAAAATATAAAGCTCACCTTCTAACTGCATCAAAGAGAAACTTCAGCTGCTCTAGTTATCTAGGGAAGCAATATGTGTTGTGATGCAGTGTGCGTATGCATATCTAAGAGATATCTGGACCAAGGACAAAGCACCATAATTAGTTTCTTCTAAACTCTAACTCATAAAAAGCTATTGATCATTCCTCATATGAATATATAATTTACAGAACATAAGGGTACCTATAAATCTCAACTTTTCACATAAACTTTTTTCATATTTTTAAGGCTTTGGGAAACCCTTACAACTCTGCATATAAAGCATCTAAGTAGTAAAATAGTTGTGACAGCAGAAACTACAACAACGTAGAAGGGGTTTCAAAGCTAAGGAGAGGCTACTTTCTCTGACCAGACATTTTTTTAAAAACTGCATATTCAAATATAATGCCCCTTCGGTTTCAATAGTAGCAAGGTATACTCTCCTACATATGCAAACACATATTAGTACTTAAACTGATCCAGTGCTGACTGGAAGGATCCTCAGATTTTTCCAGATCATAGATCTATCTAAATTAGACATTCAGATTTGATATTAAACACAAATAAGACTATTTTATGTAAAGTGGGGTAATAAAGTAATATCATTTAGTTGATTACAGTATGGCTGTAGGACACACTGAGGTCTGTTTGGTCTGGTATATTTCTCTATTTCTTTGCAACATAAAATCACAGTTTTAGCAGACACTAGAGATTATAAGACCTCCCAGTAATAATACAAACATGCTTTATCTGCCCAGATCTCTTTGGACTATTAGGAAATTTATGATACGACTCATTGAAAATACTGGCTCAATGCCCACAGAAACCAATCATGATTAGTGATGACGTGAAGTCCAAACGAATTTGCTTCCAAGGTGCAATGAATCCAGAAGCTCTGTAACTTTACTCTGGCTTAAGTCTACTTCATCTTCACAATCTTTCAATGGCCCATAGCAACACAAACACTGCCAAAGAAAATCAAAACCAGATACTGTGGAACAGGTCTTTTGATGACCTACTGAAAAAGTAAGAGACCCGCAGCAACTGTGACCATGAGTAAAATACAACAAATACTTAAGAAGTATTGTTTAGAAGTCATAGTAAAATGAGTCATGTAAATACTCAACGATAAAGAACTCTGCCACAAATGGCAAAGAAGATGGGAGGTTTGATAACGCAGGAGGAATCACGCACTATTTCTTATTTCTCTTCTTAGTATTTCCACAAAATGATAACTCACATATACTGAATAAATGGACATGTAATGCTAAGAAAGGGACAGAAGACGTGACAGCAACAAAATTTTGGAAGCTATGCCGCAGACTGATGTAAGGTTAGCATGTCTTAGTCATGACAGCTGGGGTCTAACTAAGCTTCTGAGGAAGACACCATGGGAAAGCAGCAGAGCTCCAGAGCTCCAGAAAGCATCAAAAACTGGAGTCACCAGATAGAATGGGTAGAGAAGGACCTGCATTCCAGTAATCCATATTATTTTCGTGCTTAGTTATATCCAGAAGATTCTCAAACCCATCAAGGTAGAAGAAAAGAAGTCTGGCTTCAATAGCACTAGAAAAGATAGAAATCTGGGTGCATCTGACTTTCCTTAGGGAAACTGAGACTTAGGAAAAATTCACTTCCTTAATGGTGAGTCTCTCTTCTAGCTCAGCCCTCTCAGCTTCCTCCCTCATGTAGGCGTCCCATGCTCCAGCAGCCAGACATTTAGCTTCTTCCCACACCCACCACCCTTACCTCAGCCCCAGCTAAGACACTGGAGGTCTGTTGAAAGCACTTCGTTAGCACAGAAAAGAGGGGCTATTGTTTTCTAAATATCATAAAGGCACTGACTATGAAATCCATGTGCTTAGGCTAGGGGATGCTTTCATGTGATTAACACAATGGGACACTACATTAACCAGCCCTATAGAGAGGTCTATTCTAAATTATTTTAACCTTACCTTGTTTGTCCTTGGTGAAATGTAGTAGTGCACAGAACACAACTGCAGTTGGTATTTTAGCACCTCACAGTCAAAATATGAATTGAGAAGAGGTTACAAATTATAAAGAAATTCTCAAACACCTAAAGCCAAAACACTAACCAAAAAAAAAAAAAAGAAGGAACCAAGAAAAAGCAAAACCTCTAAGTATAACTTGAAACAAATGGAGAAATGCCTGTCCACTTCTCACAGGACTTTAATGGAATGACTGGGGAAACATGGCTATAGCATTCAGAACAAAACTGAGCAATGTCTTTTTCTGGTCAGCGACTGATCTGATCACTGCTACTCCAAGTTGATTTGACTCCTAACACCCAAACTTGGGTTTTCTACTTCTTTTGTTCTTTGTCCTCACTTTTGACTTTTTGGACCTAACAATTCCTAATTTCAGGGTTTGGGGATGTAACAATTCCTAATTCTAGGGTTTTAAGCCACTGTCAGTTCAGAAGGTGTAATTTTATTTTGTTATTTTTAGTATTTTAGAACTAATTTCCCATTATATATTTTGCTTAGCATTTTAGTTTAAAACTGAAAAACGTTATTAGTTTATAATCAGTCATCAACTAAATGCATTCACAGACTGCTTCTCATGTCTGACTTATTTTCTAAGTGTTTTGTTTCTCTTAAGCGTATTTTTTAATAAATCTTCTACTGATTATGTGTAAATGAAAATAACCTTGTAGTCATTGTAGAACTGAAAATGTACTATTTTCTCATAAGTCATGCCTTTTGTTCTGACTAAATATAGTATCTTGTTCAGAAGAGTTTCCTCCTCCTAAGTATGAGATAAATCCATGGGAGCAGAGGAGGGACACCAAGATAGGATCATTAAAGAAGGCTAATGAAACAACATATGCTTTTCATAAATAGTCTGTGGTTTACTCCTTAATAAATTTTAAAAAATGGGGCTTTTATAAATGCTTGGTGGAAAGAAAAAAAAATTAAAAGCATCATTTAATAGAAGGTAAACTGAGGAAATGTTTCCAGTAAATGTTCCTAATGCCACTGATGCCAATGCCTTACATACAATGCAAGAAACATTTATAAAAGTACATAAACCACTGCATTCAACTGGTGAGGAGCAGTTGTCATGATTACACTAGGGGCAGAAGTGCATCAGTGGCCAGTCTTCATTTAGTAGTGTCCTGCAGTTTAATAAGTGTTGCTAAGTCACCAAGAGAAACACCAAGGCAGGAAATCCTGTAGGAGGGGAGAGAGAGAGAGAGGGGAGAGAGAGAGGGAGAGAGGAGAGAGAGAGAGAAAGAGAGAGAGAGATGAGAGAGGACAGAGAGGGAGAGAGGAGAGAGGAGAGAGGAGAGAGAGAGAGAGAGAGAGAGAGAGAGAGAGAGAGAGGAGTAGAGTATGATTTCTTAACTGATCTTTTGGGTTGTTTGTATTTTATCTTGACTATGAACTAAATTTATCAGAGCATTTGAAAACCCATGTTGCATTAGGTACACTATAATTCCATTTAGGCCAGATAAAAGCTGTATGGAAAGATCAAGGACATTCAAGTGACAGAGGTCAAATTTTTTTTTTCTGAGTTTGATGTTAACAATGTAAGTGTTCTCTTTATCTAGCCCATTTCAGAGCTCTCAGTGCTATGCAGTCAAAGCTCTATAATTCTTACCAATGCTGGATTTTTGTCACCTTAATTCATTCAGGTAAATAACACATAGTAAGCAAGTGAACCATTTATGCCCAAACTCCCTTTTATAAGTCAATTCCAATGTAGTGACAATACTTTTTATAGCTCTCCAATGATGTGTGAAGTATTCTCATGACCAAATATTAACTGGGATGATAAAATTTTGCTCTTGTGTAAAATTTATTTGAGGCACACAACTTTATGTTGAATAAGTCTATGGTGAAGGCTGATGGAGAATTTTAAGGGATTAGGCTAAAAAATTCATTTTCTAAAGACCCTTTGAAATTTTAGGGGTGTGAGAGAATTTGCTATAAATTTGAATTGATGTTTATGACAGCCTTTACATTTCTGCTAAGTACATAATCTAATTCACATCTTTAACTCTATGTGGATGTTTTGAGACCTCAATTATAATTATACATGATACACTGATTAAACACCCTTATAATTACAATATGTTTTTATGACTTTAAATTATCATAAAATATTTTGGTGATCATACACTTTATTTGATGATACACCATTAGGTACAGCTAAAATTGAATATTTCATTAGGAAGAGAAGTACTTATTGATATGCTGATCTTATGAAATAAGTTATTCCTCTTTTTACAGTTTGTTTCTAAGGCATTGTTCTTAATGATTGATTCTTTGGGGGAAATAAATCAACAGTAGAATTTAGCAATTATTTATTAAGCTTTTTCCCTAAATAGCAAAACACACAACCCTACAGATAAATACTCAAACCTAGAATGACAAGTAAAAATGTACCAGACACTTCCAGAAGGCCTTGGAGATTGCCTATGATGGCAGTATCAAAGTTACTTTACTACAAAAAGGAAATGAAGAATCTGAAAATCTTTGTTTGCATAAAATCAGTTAAAGAGGTGGTGGTAGGGGGATTGCTCAGATCACATTCAAAGCCATTTACAAAGGAGCAATAAGACAAAGTGGATACAAACTGGAAAGGAAGAACTCAAATTATCCTTATTTGCAAATGATATGATTCTATAAATAAAAGACCCTAAAGACTCCAAGCAAAACTCTCAGATCTGGGGGCTGGAGATATGGTTCCGTGATTAAGAGCACTGGCTGTTCTTGCAGAATACCTGGGTTTGAATCCCAACAGCCACATGGCAGCTAATAACCATTGGTAATTTCAGTGTCAGGGGATCTGATGCCCTCTTCTGTCCTCCAAGGACAATTCACAACATGGGTACACTTACACACATGCAGGCACAACACTCATACACATAAAATAATTAAATTAAAATAAATTAAAAATTATTTGATCTGATAAACCCATTCAGCAAATAGCAGGGTATAAAATTAACACCCTCAACTCAGTAGCCTTTCTATATACTAACGACAAACATGTGAAGAAAGAAACGAGGGAAACAATTCCATTCACAATAGCTTCAAAATCCATAAAATATCTTGGAATCAGTCTAACCAAGGAAGTGAAGGATTTGTATAATAAAAATTTTAAGACATTTAAGAAAGAAATTAAAGAAGGTACCAGAGGATGGAAAGACCTCCAAAGCTAATAGACTGGTAGAATTACTATTTTGATGGTGATCCTACCAAAACCATCTACAAATTTAATAAAATATTCATAAAAATTCTAACACACGTCTTCAAAGAAGTTGAAAAAAATAATATAAAATTTCATATGGATAAACCAAAAAACTCAGGACAGCCAAATAATTCTGATAATAAAAGAACTGATGGAGGCAATATCATGACTTGATTCCAAATTGTACTACAGAGCTATAGTAATAAAAACCAACACATTGATCAGTAAAATAGAATTGAGGGCCCACATTTAAATCCATGGATTTACAGCCACCTGATTTTTCACAAAGCAATATACACTGGAGAAGAGACAGCATGTTCAACAAATGGTGCTGGCCACACTGGATAGTAACATGCAGAAAAGTGAAACTAGATCCCTGTCTCTCACTGTGGACAGAACTCAACTCCAAATACATGAAGGACTTCAACATAAGACCTGATATGCCGAATCAGGTGGAGAAAGTAGAGAACATGTTGAAACTTACAGGCACAGCAAAGAACTTTCTAAACACGACTCCCACAGCATAAGTAGTGAGGACAACAACTTACAAATGGAACCTAATGAAACTAAAATCTTCTGTGCAATAAAGGGCACTACTATTCAAGTGAAGAGATAACCTACAGAAGGAGAAAAAAAATCTTTACCAGCTATACCACTGACATACAGTTAGTATATAGAATATATAAAGAACTCAAAAAAGTAAACATGAAAAAACTAAACAACCCAATTAAAAAGTGGGGCAAGGAGATGAATATGGAGTTCTCTAAAGATGAAACACAAATCACTAAGAAATACTTTTAAAAAGTTCAACAACTTTAGGCATCATAAAAATGAAAATCAAAATCACTTTGAGATTTTTGTCTTACCCCAGCCAAAATGGCTAAGATTCAAAAATAAAACAACAAATTCTGGCAAGGATGTAGAGAAAAAGAAACTTTTATCCACTGCTGATGAGAGCATAAACCTGTACATACACTATGGAAATCAATATGAAGATTTCTCAAAAACCTCGAAATTGACCTACCATTTGATCCAGCTATACCACTCTTGGGCATATACCCACAAGATTCGATACCATATTACTGAAATACCTGTTCATCCGTGTTCATTGCTGCCATTTTCATAATACCCAGAAATTGGAAACAACCTACCTGTATATACATTGATGGATGGATAATGAAAGTGTAGAAAATATATACAATGGAATATTTAGTTATTAAAAATGAAATTATGAAATTCACATGTAAATGTATGAAACTGGTAACCCAGACTTTGAAATACAAATGTTGCATGTTCTTTCTCATTAAAATCTTAGATATGTAGGTTTCAATGAGAAAACCCAGAGAGGTCAAATACGAATAAACAGTCATGACCGGGAGAAGGTGCTGGGTGTGATTGAAGGCCAATTTGGAGGGGGGAGATGAATGAAAAGATATACAGGAAGGAAAGATGAATAAAAGAGAAGGAAGTGTTAAATGGGGTGGGCAGTGGAAAGGTAGAGCAGAAGAGGGATTACTGGCAGGGATCACTTTGGCTTTGGGAAAAGTCATGTGGAAAGCTCCCACTATAGAAGCTGAAAGTACATACATACATACATATTACAAAAAGTGATTAAAATGAGTTATCTTTCAACAGGAGAACATTGCTCCAACTAAACACCATAAGCTTGCAAAGTAAAATCTCATTGCCAGGAATGGACCTCTTCTTTTGAAGTTGTTTACTCAGGCATCCCACGGACCTTCAAGTATTACAGGCCATTGACTTTGCGTGTTGTCATTCACTACAACTTTATAGAAAGACCCTATTGCTGAAGATACTACATACACAAAATGTAGAACAAACAAGGAGAAATTAAGCTGATGCTGACTTCAAAGCTTCATCTCTACTGCCTAGTTTTCATGGTGTTGGAAGGTGCTATGCAGGCTACCTGAACAGAAAATTTAGCATGAACCTTACCCAGCCGCTGAGCTAGAACATCTGGCCTGGAAGACATGCCCACTGGTACAGTAGTGGCACAGATAGTAAAGGAGTAACCAGCTACTTTCTAATTCGATTTAAGGTCTGCTTGAACCCATATCTGATATTGATATCAGGTCTAGGAGCCTTGAATAACCCTGGGAGAAATTCTAACATAACTACTCTGCTAAGTAGATATAGTATTAAGCTGATTTCTAATGACTTGTTATATCCATAGACTAATGTGTCTCCTAACTCCCATCAGAGAATATGGAGCAGATGATTAATACAGGACCACAACTGGCCAACATGCAGAGAATAGGAGACTGCAGAACCCCTGAAAGTACATCTATCAAAATTCTGCCTCCCAAGTCTCAGGGATTATTGTGGAGGAGGGACAGAAAGTCTGTAAGAGTCAGAGGAGGGTGGAGATCACAGGGAATTAAGAGTTTGACAAACAGGTGATCAGTAACTCATTTGAACTTACAGCAATGATGAAAGCATGGACAAGTCCAACATAAGCTCAAGCCAGACAAAATTCTAGCACAGACTTGGGAAAGTGGGTAAGAAACCCCAACCCTACCCAAGGAACTACTGGCAACTGATAACTACTGCTGGGAAGGGGAGACTCAGTCTTGTTTAAGGGTGAGATTCTTAGTAGGTTGACTAGGTTCCACTCAATGAATCCATATCAAAAGGCATTTGGTGACACAAACCTGACATTTTGGATATATATATATATATATATATATATATATATAATACATATTATAATATAATACATAATTATAATAAAATATAAAGTAATATACCTATTAGAGTACAGAAATCTGGTGGCGAGTTAGAAAGAGGATATCTAAATATGATAAAAATATATATATTGTATGGATTTCATAAATTTAAAAAAAATTTAAAAGGCAGGAACTATCAGGAAAAGTCCTATTCCATCATAAACATATTTTGAGTAGAAGAAATCAAAAAGTAAAATAATACTGACTATAAGATCAAGTGCTTTTATTTTAAAACAAGGTAAGGTAAAGAGAAATGCACTTTGCTTGAGAGTAGAGAGCTGCTATGAAGGATATGGAAGTGGAGAATGGGAGAGCGAGGGCAGGAAACACAGGAGATTACACAGGTGAAGTAGACAGAAACCAGAGCATAAAGGAGCTTTTAGGAAGTTCCAAGTTGAGCCATGGAAGGACTTTATGAACCAAGTTAACAGCTTTTTACCCATGTTTTAAAGCTGCGATCTAACAGCTGCTTTGGAAAAATGGGTTCCAGGGAGGGATATGGCAAAGTGGGAAACCAGGAATTCAAGACTGCAGTCATTCAACAGAAATGATGCTGGGAAATATTTGGCATGCTGGATTTGGGGTGCAAGACTATGGGCACAACACTGTTTACATTGGTGACACAATGTGAACTACACTGGTAAAAAGTCCCTCAAGATGTGTACTCAACTACACATGCATTTTAATATGCATATATTTCAATGAAAGGATGGAAAGTCAAGGGGAAAGACGGTTTTGATAATTTTGTAGTGCAAGTCTTCAAATGTAGGCCCCCTGGGGTCTTCAGAGAAGATACAAAGAGTGATTAATCTTAGAAACTTTTTGCACTTGACATATTCCTGGAAAGTTTTACAGTGAAAAATTTTAATTGGTGTTCAGGGATGGTTAATGCAGCACAACTGTGCAGAAATACAGAATGTATGTACTCATATTGACTTGTACAGAAATCCTTTCATTTTCTTTATTTTCATCCATTAAAAATTGAAACACACTATATAAATGGTTTTCGTAGATTACATATGGTTCCCTCTACACTTGCTCTCAAAGCACTGCCAGTATTAAAGGTGCTGCCTCGGATGGCAGCTGTTAATCAGGTAGTCCGTGTATTGATATAAATTCAGTAGCATTCAGCTCTCTGGTTAGAAGATTCAGCCCCCGCCAATGTTGTTAGATTAAATAGTGGTGGTGTCCTTATTTACAGCCTTGAAAATGTATCAGTCCTGAGTAAGTTTGCTTTAGTCTGAAACCAGCTGATAGTGGCCGTGGTCTGTTTTAAAACGTGAGATGTCTCTCCAGGTAAAAGCACTTGCTAGCAAGCCTAACGACTTGAATTTGATAACAGGGATGCACATGGTGAAGGGAGAGAACCAACTCTTCTAAATTTCCCCATGCACTTCGTGGCACACTTTTAAGAAAGTGTCATCCCTGAAGGTATCCTTTTCACCATCAACTTGATCTAAGTATTCTTCCTCAAAAAGAATATTAATCCAATTCTTAATCACTGGGACCTGAAGTTTGAACCTGGATGATAGCTGAGTGAGGACTTTGTCAAGTAACCCCTGATATTTTGGGACTTCCTCATTTCCATGATTTTATTTCTGCCTTTTAAAGACAGGGTCTCCCTGAAGTCCCAGCTGACCTTGAACTCACAGAGATTTGTCTGCCTCTGCCTCCAAGTGCTGCGAGTAAAAGCATGCTCCACCATGCCCAGTTCATTTCCATCCTTCTTATGGTGGCTACCTGAAAACAGTTTGTGGTCTTCCTGAAGTCCAAGTCTAGTGGTCCTAAATTCACCAGGTACTTTTTGAACTGTTCAAATTTTTGCTTACACTAATGTCTTGAAATACTGGCCAAAGTTTTGAGGGATTCTCAAAACCGCAAGTCTGCTTTAACTTAGAGGTCATGCTTGTTTTGCCACTATCATGAGCACTATCCTAATATATCAGGCTCCTGGCCAGCATCTTCGCAAAGAACTCCTGAAACATATTTTTGCCATCTAGGTACTTCAGGATTACCATCACTAGTTTGAGATATCTTCTAGTTCTGCCTCTTCTGAATTCTTGGAACTTCTCTTCCATAAGCAGCTATAATATCAAGCAAGCAACCCAGGGGATTTACTGGATGACTGGATCATTTGGGTAACTGTATTGTTACTTACAAAATAGCTATAAGTTTTGAAGTACAGCCATGAAGTCAGTAGGGCATGTAATTGTTTACGGATGTCCAGATAGTCTATATGCACATTTGGAGGTCATTTAAAACAGCTTCTTCACACTTCCCAATTGATACAATACCCTTATTATGAATGTGTGTCTTCAGCAGTTTTTCTCCCCAGTTTTTCCAAGTCATCCTTAATTCTAGACACATGTGGCCCAATTCTTCATTTTTATTAGCATCCAATAAAATCTGGAACTGTGCATGGAAATTTTACAAATGTGTTTCATGAGGGTCTGTCCACATGTTCCTGCTATTCTTATGTTTTCATGAAGGTGAACCTCAACTGTGCGGTTCCTCAAGCAGATGATCCTCTTTTCGGTATATTCCATAGACGCACTAACTGATTGCTGCTGCAAATTCAATACTCTCTCTGGTATAAAATCTTCCTGTGTCAGCTAAAATGTGATATTCAAAGGATTCTTTATATACTAATAATTCAAGGACCTTTGCAAATGCATCATCTTTATTCAGTCCCAATTCCATGTAAGACTATACAATGCTACTCTCCATCTTTAATTGACAGTTTCACCATTTCTTTCCTTTACAATCAGTTTTGAAACAGCATTCATTACCTGTTTTTTTCCAATGGCCTTTAAGCCACTCTCTCCAAGTCACCAATACAAGTGAATAGAGTTCTTTTGTCCTTCATCATACTCATGATGAATCCAGTGTGTATTGAGGTAGGCAAAGATTCCATTCAGTACTTTGCTGGAGAATCAGAACTCTTCTCATTGCTTAGTATAGAACTTTACCACATTCGCATTCAACAGGTAGTCTCCTCACTTAAGATTTGTCAAGATTCTTAAAACAATTCCTTAAGTCACTTGTATAATTTCATGTCAACAAAATAAGCTCCTCCAGCTGTCTGCCTCCTCTTTTCTCTGACTTGGAAGGAGTCTCCACAGCTGTCCCCTCAACTCCTCATACTCAGCAGCACTGGTGTACACTAGTACATTAGTTATAAACATGAGTGTAGTGGTCCATTCATCTGAAAATTTCCACACTTTGGCTAGTGTACACTTGCCACGTCCCTGATCTGAGGTTGTCTCACATTGGGGCAAGACTGATCTGCTTTATTCTAAGGGTATCCCGACTCCTTTATAAATAATGTTCTGCATTTATATAGTACAGCAATCCTTGTTCAAGACACAGCCAATTCTCTATTAGTTGAAAATACACAGTATCATTCCACATTTCAAAGTAAGCTTCAGATGTAGAGGGCAAGACAAAGCTATTGTTTGCTCAGATATGAGTCTAACGGGCAGTAATGTATCTTTGGAGATTAACTAGTGATTCCCACAATTACATGAAAATGAAAGCTGGCATATAATGGAAGGTTGATGATCAGCCCAAAAGTTTGCAGGGTTTTAAATGCTTATGCCAGAAAAGTTTTATTTAAAAGAGCTGACTAGAAAGTGCCACAATTAGTTATCAGAATAGAAATCTGCAAGAATTAAAGCAAAACAACAATACCAGTGTGGCCTCACTAATTCCTGGAGGAAGGGGTCTAATTGATCACCGTTTGTCCTGAAAGTGGTGCAATACTTGCACTCAGAGATACTTCCAGAAAAGCATAAAAGAAGCAGGACTAGGGGCAAAAAACCAATACTGTTCATTCTTTGTGAAATCAAAAGTATCAAACACTGATTCTATTTCTCATTTTTTCATAAGCTGAGCATGTCCAGTTGTACTGTGTAATCTGAAATGAGCTTAACTATAGATTTTATTTAAAATAAAAGCAAAACAAGGAAAAATAAGGAACACTTGGGGAATGGTGTCAGACTGCATTCTGTCACTTGTAATTTTCATAGTAAGAACCTACATCAGGAAATATGTGTGGCTGCTGATCTAGATTCCTGAAGGAAGTTATAACATTTCCTTCATGCAAAACATTTAAGGAAAGTTAACTGACTTTCTTAATTATTTGGACTTACTTTTCCCAAACAGAGGTGGCCAAACAGGATATATTTTAGATTTCTGACTTCATTTTATTGTTGCTTCCATAAACAATATTTAAATGTTTCTGAGTCTCTTTAATGGGGTGACATATGCTGTGTCCAGCAGAAAATGCAAGCCTTAAACCACAGCAACATAAACTATGGTTTTCAGGAATTCAAAAACTGTTTCTATAAAGACTAAGTGAGGTGGACAGATGATAATACCCAGCTAATTCAAACAAAAACCTCCAGTTTTTGAGGAGGAATGATAAAAGGTCTCAGATAAGCTATTTCTTATTATCTGTACACCTATACAAGTCTACATTGCACTTTATGTACATACAGAGCAAAAGCCTTTTGCTGTGTAAAAACTGACTTCGGGTTAAACAGTTTTACAAGCTTACAAAATATTTTCATATATAGCATCATGAAATAACAACACTAAGTATTTGAGGTACAGAACTGAATCAACAGAGATGATCTTGAAAGCTTCAGAAAATCACAGTATAAATTCTGATCTGGGGGGATATTAGCGACCATAAGCCCATATTTACTATTTTTCTTTTATTAACATTATTTTATTATTTTATGTGCATGAGTGTATTCCCTGAATGTAGGTAGATAAATTCATATCATGAAATGCCTGTGGAGGTCAGAGGAGGGCATCGGGATCCCCTGGAACTGGAGTTATGGAGGATTGTTAGCCACAATGTGGGTACTGGGAATTGAACCCAGGTCCTCCGCAAGAGCAACCAGGGCTTTTAACTTCTGAGCCATCTCTCCAGTCCCCCCAAATTTACTACTTTTCAAAAGAAAGAACAAGACCCAGACTTTGAGAGTGAGAGTGGCTACAAAGACTCACTATTCTCCCCATTCTCTCTGCAGCACTCCATCTCTGCAGGGCAAGCTCCTTGTGGCAAGGATGCCACCTGTTTTTCTACCACAGTATCCTCAAATCTAGTATAGTATTTGGAAACACATTAATACTTACTACACATATATTACAACTAATCTCCGCAAATACTTAAGCTGCTTTTAAGAGAGATATGTAAGATTTTCTTAAATCTAATTTCAGGTTCACGATTTTAGTGTCAGTTCAACATGCCAAAAAATTAATCACTTGAACAGTCATAAAATTAAATCTGCATTTACTTTTAAATAACCATTAAAGCCACCATAATGTAGCAAAAGCTGTAAACTATTTTTTCACATTCATTAAATTTTTTAAAAATTTAGGTAAGATATTTTCCTATAACTTCTAAAAGTTATAGACTGAAAAAGATGTATTAAATTTATACTACTTCCATCAGAACGATGCCAATATAATTTCAAATAAAAAATTACATTGTGACAAAAACATCAATTAATTTTTGGTTTTCAGTATCTAGGCATTTTTTTTCTATTTTTCAATCCCTCATTTGTCAACAGAGCACACTTTTACTACCATACAACCGATTTTTTAAAGGGCTGTGACAAAACAACTATGGTATGAGTTATGGTTTGGACTCTAAATATCCCTTAAAGATCCATGTGTTAAAGACTGGGTCACCAGCTTGTAATGTTGTTGTGAGGTGGTGACCCTTCGGGAGGTGGGTCCTACTGGAGTAAGTTAAGTTATTGGGAATGTCTTTCTGAAGGGGCATTGGACTCCTGGCCCGTACTTTTGACTCTGATTACTTCTCAGCCACCACAGGATGAAAAACTTTTGTCTACCATGTACTTACTACCTGTCATGTCATGGTGTTCTGCTTTACCAGAGCCCAAAGCAGCAGAGATACTGAAATGCAGTCTGAAACCTGTAAGCCAAAGTAAAATTTTCCTCCCTTAAATTTATTTTCTCAGGGATTTTGGCATAAAAATGGTAAGTTAACACAATATATTATGCTGTCATACAAAGTTACAAGATGTCATTTTCCCTAAGAAGATGAATGGCAAATATACTATACACTATTATGAGTGGTCTAGAACAGCAATTGTGGTATGCAGGAAGTGAAAATCTTCTGAAATAAGGCATCCTTCAATTTATCCTTGGAGGTGTAACTACAAGAATTATTACAGTGTATTTTTTTCAACAAGCATGTAAAGACACCCAGGTGACTACAGTGTTTCAAAAGTAATACTACTCAAAGACTCTTGTTCCCATCATTTTAACCATTTTGAAAACTCGTCATCTGGATTTTCTTTCAATGAATGCAGTTTATTCTTTCGAATATATTCAAGCATATTCAAATCTTCTTCCTTTAAATGTAGAAAATAAGTCAGGCATGGTGGCAACACACCTTTAATCCCAGCACTTAGGAGGCAGAAGCAGGCAGATTGTGGTTCAAGGCCAGCTTGGTCTCACATATGGAGTTCCAGGCCAGCTGGAGCTATAAGGAGACTCTGTCTCAAAACAACAACAACAACAACAATAATAAATTTTAAAAAATAGAAGTAGAAAATAGTCTCAGTACCATGGAAAATTATTCATACCATGACAAGTCCAGTAAGTGTGCATCTCAAAGAATGTGTGACAACAATGGCACTTGGAAGAATTCCTCGAGTGACTCCAAATTCCCAAATCCAGTCTTATAAAATCTAATAAAATTTGTATATGGTACGACTGATGTACTCAGGCAGCTGTGGATGCTTGCACAAGACCTTCATAAGACCAGATCAAGCCAGGCAGTATTCTAGCATAGAGCAGAGCACTGCTCACAAACACACTCTACTGTAGCTGAGAAGCTAATGGCAGTTGTGGCTGTCAGGCAGGCGAAGGAGGTCTGTTTTCCTTAGGAGTGTGGTCCCTGGTAGGTGACCCTTGCTGTTGTGGAAGACACTACAGCCATATATGTATGAGCAGCACAAACTGGACTCAGTGGGTGGTTAAAAATGAAAATAAAATACATGAAATTGTTGGATTATGAATCTGAGAGGAGTTAGGGGTAGGACTGGAGGGCAAATAGGACCAAAATATATTACAGCATGCATGAAATCCTCAAAGAATAAAGTTCTTCTTTACAAGTAGAATGAATGTATTTTGAAAATTGTAGAATGAGTGCAAGTTTCCTAAAAAATACAGTTCGATAAATTAAGTATAAATAATTTCAAATAATTGAAAAATTAAATCCTACAAAAATAAGTCACACATAATTTCTTCACATGTAAAATTTCTTCTTCTTCTGTGTATGGTAATTTTCAAGAAAGAAGGATAATTTGTTACCTCAAAAATCAGAAATTGAGTTTTGGAAACCCCAGGTTTCTTCCGTATTTAAGGCAGGGTCTAATGTAACTCAGGTGGGTGTTGAGCTGAGACAAGTCCTCTGTTTCTACTATTGGAGAGGATGGTATTAGAAGCCTTATGTGTCTCCACCCCTCCAGTGTAGAAGGTGCAGAGGACTCAACCCAGGGCCTCTCATATACTAGGCCAGGACTCTACTCACTGAGCTATATCCAGCAAACCCTGATTACATCCTGATACAGTACAGTCACTATTAAGGAGTTCGTAAGCCAAAAGAATGCAGTTTGTACCAGTTCTCATATATGATTAGGCTTCTGACTATGAGAACTGTAGCCTGGACATTTCTATTATTAATGCAGAAAATAATTTAAACTTTATGTGTTTTAGAATGGGATATAAATCAATACGTAAATTACATTTTCTAACTAAAAGTTTTCTCAGTTTCAACTAAAACTTCAATACTTAAAAAAAAAACACAGCGCTATTAAGATCTTAGAAAGGAATACTATATCTGAATATATCTCTTAATTCCTTTCCATTGCTATGCAATTCATTCTGTTTCTGTTTATTTTGACAGATTATGGCTCTTTTCAATGAAAATGATAACTTGCCATGATTTAAAACTAAATGCTGAGACAGGATGTAAACACACCCTTGAATTCCTACATATCCTTTTCTATTAATATGTGGCTGCCGTGCAAAGGACTTATAGGATCTGACACATTCAACCTCTCTGGCCTTCAACAAACAGCAGCAGTATAAAAAGCAGAGGAATTTTTCTGAAAGGCAACAACAATTAGACTTGAGAACACACTGTACTACATTGCATTCGAAAGTCAGGAAATTGGGCTAGATGATTAGTGCTTTAAAGAAAAATATTTCTGACCTTCTTTATTTAGCTTGAGAAGACAACTGACTCTTAACATCAGGTCCCTCTTTAGCTTTTAAAGTTAAGCCTCTATTCTTGTCAGGTCCAGATTCAGGTCAAATTGACCCTTGAAGCAGAAAGATTCTTGTTGTGCTATGAACCAATGAAGTCTACAAACAAGGATTTCCTGCCTTTGATGTCTATTTGAGGATCTCTAAAGAGAAAGTAGCCTCTCTCACATGCTGATATCTCTGGTATGAGTGTGTGAGTTACTGTGGGATTGAGAAGAATAGGGAGGATTAAATGGTATCTTCCATGCCTCAGTCCAAATATTCTCTAGGAAGCAGATGAAATGGAGAGACACCTTTGTATTTAGCTTTGAGTTCTAGTTTTCTGCCTGGCAGATTCAGCTGAGTTTCTATTTAATGACATACTTGATTAAAGAGAGCGCTGTGATCTAAAAAGTCCCAGGTGCAATGCATTAACACTATCATTCATAATAAAGGACAATTCTTTCTAAGTTCATAGAACTAATGTCTTGTATTTAGTTCTGAGAGCCCAAGAATAAAGTTGAATGAAGCATGGTTGTTTATAGATGCATAAATAAGTTTTGATGAGAAGAGAAAAAAGCCTGAGTCGCTAAAAGGTGACTGAAAGTAAGAAGCACGGATTTCCTTTTTGCACTTTGTAGACTCATCAAGTGCACTGAAAAAATCATCCTAATTGCCTTCATTTCATCCATGAAGACAGTGTGTTCGTTCATCTTCTATGCATTCACGATTTTAGAATTAACTTTTTCTGTCAAATGAAAGCCATTCTAGGTTAGACATTAGTGACATCACAATGAGACCTGTGCACGAAGCAGAAAAGGTTAAATGATTAATTTGCCAAATTTAATTGCTAGAAGAGATGAAGCAATTCCAGTCAATATAAATCAGCTAAGCATTTAGAAACTGTTATCAGGCACTAGACAGTGCTGCACCACGGTCTACAAACCATGAGTGACATCGAAGCTGTGATACTACAGAACTGCCAGAGGCTCCAGCACAGATAATACATGTTAGAACTACTGCTAAAGAAGCGTATTTATTTTTGAAGGGCCTCAAAAGCAGTAACGGCCTTAGAAAGTTTCCCCCAGAGTTTTACAAGAAATAAAATAAGCAGCATCTTCAAATGTAATCACAAAATATAATAAAAGTGCTCCAGCCTCTCACAGGACTTTCGTGTACATATTCCTAGGATAATATAAAATCATTTCTTGCTGGGCCTGATGACACAGATCTGTAATCTTAGCTACCTGGGGAACTGAGGCAGGAGATTGCAAGTACAGGGACAGGCTGTCAACTCAGTGAGACTCTGTCTCTTAAAAAAAACAAACAAGAGTGGGGATAGAGCACAGCAGTAGAGGACTTGTGTAGGATTCAATGTCCAGTAAGGAAAAAAAAAAAACAGACACAAAACCCATTCCTTTCTTGAATCACAATGATAAAGACAGAGGCAGAGCCAAATTTAGGCAACATCAGTAAGAGACAAATCCATAGGGACCATTTATGAAAAGTACATTTAAAAAGAGACAGACTTATTTTTATGCATCACCACTTCCTTACCATTCCCTTTATTCCCCTGTGTCAATTATATTGCCATTTTCTCAATATTTCCATCCAAACTCATCACATTATTTGCTGATGATGTTGTGCCAATCTCTTCCTTCAGTCAGGTTTTACATGAGAAATGGGATTGTGGAAAGGACCGTCTTGTATCAAAAGCAAAGTTTTGTGTTGGTTTTTAAAAATAAAAGTTGAGATGATGTGCCATTTATATCATGCAGTGTAGAATGCAGAATTGGTGGTCCATCTATCTACCTGTGAAACTATGTGAGTAGAGCGCTATTGTCTTTAAGGGATAAGGGGGTGGGGGGCTATACCAGGACAATCCTATTCGGTAGTTGCTTAATAACAGTGTGTCTGTGCCATTAGCAGCTTCTCTGAATTTCCAGTCCCTGTGCTGAAGTCCTGTCTTATTATAGAAGTCTTTTTCTTCTCTGGGGCCATTCTTTTGAACTCATTGATTCACTAATATTTAGCACCACAATCTACATTTTCCATATAATAGGTCACTAAAATGTTCCCTTATCTTATTCCAAATGGTTTATCTTACTTTTCTAGAATAGAAATTTGGTATAGGACCAGATTGTTAATAAAATAAAGGCTGTAATAAAAAGGGAAAAGTAACAGTACAGAGCAAAAGAGCTGACAACTTAGTTCTCAGGAACTTCATTATGTGAAAACACATCATTCTTCATCGCTTTCTGCCATAATGGATTTATCTATATCTAATTGAAATCATAATGTCAGACAGTTATTTCTGAAAAAATGTCCATATATTTTAATTAATTAGAAATTTTAAGTATATAATTTCTTTATCAATATCACTAGTGAATGATAATAATTGGCTACTATGAATATTCTGAGATATTTCGAGTACTTAAATCACCTAACCATTTATTCAACAATCTTTTTTACATTTATTTATATATTTATTTATTGGAGGGATATGCTATGGCATGTGTTTTGGATCGCTCTAGTTGTCAATATGACATATCTAGGTGAAGGGGACCTCAACTGAGGAACTGTCTCCATTGAATTGGTCTGTGGGGCATTTTCTTGATTGTTGAGTGATGTGGGAGGGCCCTGTCCACTGTGGGTGGTGCCACCCTGGGCAGGTGGTCCTGTGTTGTTTAAGAATGCAGGCTGAATATGAGCCAGAGGAGCAAGCCAGTAAGCAGCACACCTTTACCGTCTGTGCTCCAGATTCCTGCCCCGAGTTTCTGACCTGGTTCTCCTCAGTGACATCAGCTGTAAGGTGAAATAAAACTTTCCTCCCCACGTTGGTTTTGGTAGGTGTTTTCACCACAGCGATTGAAAGCAAAACGAAGACAACTTGTGGGGGGCTATTCTTTCATTCAACCACGTGAACTGTGGGGATCAAACTCAGGTCCTTGGGCTTGGCAGCGAGGGCCTTTACCCACTGAGCCATCTAACTAACCCTCCCTCAATAATTCTTAAATAAAAAATATGATTTGGTCATATGAAGTGAGTAATTTAGAGGGTGCTGCTAAGGAAAAAATATATGGAAATACTGCTGCACCATGATGGTTATGAAGAATGTAAAATATATTTACTAGCCACATTTCTAAATGGAAGCTAATTTTCATACGAGGAGTTAAAATTCAAAAACTGCAAGCCTATCTATCCTAACTCTGTAACTGCCTATGGTTTGCTCATATTAATAGACTGAGTTCTATATTTATTTTCTATGCTTCTTTATGAAGTCATTTTAAATTCATCAAATTATTTTGATACTGTTGCACATTTGGAGAATTTCAAATTATTAGAAATATTTTTAAAATACTAAGCTGATCTGTTCACTGAGTTGAACCATAAATTAAAAGAATAAAATTCTACACTTAATAGTCATGACTGTTAGAATAGCTGAACAATTAAAATAAAGGTAGTCCACTGATTTATGCTGAGAGGGACAAAGAAAAGAAGTAAGTTCTGCCCTTTGTTCTTACTATAATAAACTTGTTTTCCTACTTTCGTATCAAAAAACGAGTGAGTCAATGAAAACACTACCACAGAGGTGGGGGGGATGTCTCATAATGATAGTTAAATGATAGTTATTTTTAATGACAGTTAAAAATAGGACAAATTCCTGGCTTCATGTCAGAAAAAAAGAAGAAATTTTGTGGTCTACTTAGTGATTCATAAAAATTTGTCATATGTCAGTGATAAATTAGGAATTATCTTGGCAAGAAATGTTGAAAATCTTTCTTAACCATTTTAAATGAAATTCCTTTGTAAGGAATATAGAAAAAGTCAACAGCACTACTTTAAAGGCTAGCTATAAGACGTTTAGATTCAATTGATTTCTTACCAAGAAACTGAAGCAATGGTTACCCTAGAGACATGACCGTGTAAAGACCAGGAAAACAGATATTCAGTGCACTCATATCTGATGTCTAATAAATACTTATTGAACTAAATATATGGCTAGTATCTCTGCTTTATTGGGCTGAAAATAAACGGCTGAAGAGAAGTGTGATTTTTCATTTAATTACTCTGAAGCAATGGTCCAAAAATGGATATGAACCCTTTGAGATAATCTTTATAAATGTCACATTCCATGTTCAATCTTCTTCTTTATTAACTTTAAATTGTTTTCCTTCTTTTCACATTGATTTATGAAAATTCGAATCCCAAATCGAATCCCAAAGTTGAAAGTGGAAGCAGGTATGACAGTCCTTTCCTTAGTCTGTTTCTGGCAAGTCCCATGCTATCCTGAACTTCACAACTTGAAGAGCAACTCTCCATACATTATGAATTAGGTTGTATGACATTTGCTAGTATACATAGTCTTTCAAGAAGCTAAAGGATAAACACAGATAAAATAAATTCATTACATAAACAAAGTAATTTTGGTTTTCCAGTTATAAAGTATCAGCATTTTGAAACAAAGTAATTTTGGTTTTCCAGTTATCTATAAAATACATATAAATAACCCCTTATAAAATGACAAATTTTTATTTCAAAGGCAATGAAGAGAATTATCTCATTAAAGGTCTATGCTTAAATAAGGTCCCAGTAATTTCCTAGTGACTATTAAGTTTAGTGATTTTTCAAAACTTCCTTAGAATAAGGTAGGCTATCACTATTTATTTAAACGGATTTGTGACTAATAATAATAAATAAATAATAAATAAAATAACTGACAAAGATTATCTTAAACCCTTGCTTGGAGAAAGCAATTAACTGGAAGTGAAAAGCAGGGAGGAAAGAAGAGAAAGTGAGAGAGAGAAAGAAGGAGAGAGAGAGTCATAAATGACAAAGGATACCTACAGAGAGGACAAAGAAGTGATTATAATGTGTAATTTGATTATCACAGTCAGATTAGAATGAGCTAGCTTCATGAAAAACATTATTCCAATGAAATGAATTACTATTATTAGTTTTCTATTGCTTCTCTACTAAATTATCACAAACTCAGTGATACCACACCAGCTAATTACCAGAGGCTGGGGTGGAGGAGGGATAAGAAAGGAAACTGTGTAAAGTTTCAGTTAGACCTGAGGAATGAACTCAGTTACTTATTGTTCCATATGGTGACCACAGTTAATAGCATATATTTCAACTTTGATATAAGAATAGATTTAAAATGTCACCACAAGAATTGTAAATTGTAGCTGGGCTTGGTGTCACATGCCTTTAATCTCAGCACTTGGGAGGCAGAGGCAGGCGGATCTCTGTGAGATCAAGGTCAGCCTGGTCTACATAGTGAGTTCTAGGCCAGCTGGGACTACAGGGAGATCCTGTCTCAAAAAGACAAAAAAAGTAAGTTGGTATTGTGGAAATATGTAATTAGTTCAGTCAAATGTTTCTCCAATGTGTACAAAGACCAAAGCATCAAAGAGCACTCCATAAAATGAATACAATTTTTATTTTTTTCAATAAAAATTAATGTTAAAAATGTGTATTGAAGTAGAGGAACATAACAAAACAAAATTAATAACATAATATGACATTTGAAAACCTGTAAAATCAGAATTATGTATAAAGCATGGCTTTGCACAATTAATAGATTTGCACTTTGAAAAAAACCTGAAAAATAAAAAGAAAGTGCATACATAAAAGTGTCAGTTTACAGTAGCATCAATATGCATTCAAGAAGTTTTATAAATAGAACTGACTGAATAGTCAGTAAAAGACTGCATTCTATGTAATACTGTATGTATGCCTCAGAACATATTGGGCTACAGACAAGCTATAGATTTTTTTAAAAAGTTGTAGTTGTTCAGCATTTAATCTCCAAACATCTGGTCTCATGTTTCAATATATACATATAAAATATTATTTCAACAATGTCCAATTTGTTTATTTTTAATTGTTCTGATATTATAAACTGAAAAAAGTGGAATTTATAAAGATTCTTATACACAGGAAATATGTAAAGGAAAACAGTGAAGGAAAGATGAGTTTAGAGAAATGAAAGTCAGACTGGAGGGCCAGTGTAACAGCTGAGATACTGACCAGCTGATTTAGAAACTGAGTAAGTGGTAGAGGAACTTGTGATATCATGTATGCTAAGCTTCTTACCTAGTTATAGTTAAAGATACTGAAGTCTAGACAAATAAACTGTTAGGGTTTATTTCTGTATGTTTAAAAATTGAAATATTATTTTTAAATTACTTTCTGCTTATATTTAAAACAACTACCACTGGAACTTACCATTAGATTTGATACTAAACTTACAAACAGCTTCCAAAATCTGTAAGTAACCCTTTCAACATCATTCCTTTTCCAAAACTCTACCCTCGCTCACATTCACACCCATCCACCCACACATATACCATCCTTCAACTTCTGTTGGTTGCTGTTGCTTCACTGTTCATTGCTGCTTTAGAATGGAAAAGACAAAAAAAGTCCAATCTGAAGAAAAAGTCTACAGAACAAATTGCTTTCTTACTGAAAGGCAAGCAAGGGACAGATTAAACTGGGGGACAGGTTAATAGGGTTGGTTCTCATTTCTGTCTCCCTCCAACACAATATAGGTAGGAAATAAATATGGAAAAATTGAGAACAAAGAGTGAAAATTGGGAGGCTCCGATTTTTTCCTACTTGTAACAAGTAATGAAGAATACTCAGTGCTTTGTTATTAAATTAGCAATTTATTTAAGAAACATTTACTTGGTGCAGTACAACTGTTAGAAAAGAACTCAAGGAACTCACATTTAGTAGATGAAAGACTCATGTTAGAGATTTTTAAAATAAATTTCAATTGAATCCTAATTTTGTTTCCTCCCCTAAAATCCAATGTAATTGGGAAAGGAATAAGCTTGTAATCAAGGTATTTATAAACAACAAGAAGGTGTTTCTTTCTTCCTCACCCACATTAACATTTTGTGAACATACCTTCTGAACTTGTGCTCAAATAATTTTGTTTAAATACCGATCACACACACACATACACACACACACACACACACACACACACACACACACACACCCCTATTCTTCTAGAAATTAATTTTATCTTGGTTTTCAACTGAGCAGGGATCTTGGAGATGTAGTATTCAATTTTATAGAGAAGAAAAACAAAATCCACATAAATTGTCATTTGTTAAAAATAACTAGGAAGGTTGATATTTAGAATTATATAAAGATTTATAATTATTTTAATCTAATAACCTTTAGTTACTGGTTCAGATTTTGAATGTTCTCCAAAGGCCCATATGTTCAAGGCTTGGTCCACAGACCTTAGTGTAGTGGCAGGTGGTGGCACCTTTAGGGGACTTGGCCTTTAAGAAGTGTGAGGAAGTTAGATCATTAGGAACATACTTTTGTAGGAATAGGTCCTGGCCCCTATTCTCCCCTTTTTATTTACAGCTGTTAGTAAGCATGCAGCCCTCTCTGCCACAGGCTCTCACAATGATGTGCTGTTATGACTTAAACCTAGAACAACAGTGCAATTTACCGTGGACTAAAACCTCCAAAAACGAGAGACCTCTCCTATTGTCAGAGTGGATTCATCTTGGGTATTTTGTTTTATTGATGAAAAGATGACTTAATACATTTAATTTTATTGTTGTTTTTCAATTTTCCAGAGAAAATAGACACTTATAAATCCATAAATTCTTCTTCAAGCCATGAACTCTCACTACATTGAATCCAGAGGAATGGCTCCATAACTGGGCATTCTGGTTAGTGTCCACATCCCTCACCCAATCATTTCCTCTTCTTGCTTGCTGTATCCAAATTAGGAAGAACCAAAAAGAAAAAAGAAACTTTTTTCAAGTTTTCTGTTTATGATTAAGGTCAATCTATCAAAACAAACCAGAAAAAAAAAAAAACCCTCAACCTAAAGTGATAATCTTTAATCAAACTTTAAAAATATTTCTCAACAAAAGAAAACATTTTCTTTTTTCTTAAAAATACTTATACTTTCAGATGATACAGAAAAATCAACTAATAGAGAAGGCAAGGCCTGAGAACTATTTGGGGGAAGTTTGTATGTTTTTGGACAAGTAATTACACTCATAAAAATACAGATAAAAAAATATCATTGACATTCTAATATTCACTTGTATTCAAATGAAAACTTCAATTCTGTATTCTGTATTAGCCAGACTTTTCCTTACTGGGACAAAATACATGATGGAAAATTTTATAAGGTAAAAAGGTCTGTTTTAATTAAGAACATTAGAGAATCTAGCTTACAGTTCTTAATGAAGCAGAACATCACAGCTAAAATATGAGGAGACAAGACTATTCACTTCAGGGTGGAGAGGAGAGATTTCAAAAGTGCCTAGGGACTAAGTGTAACTTTCAAAATCAACCCCCCAGTGACCTACCACCTGTAATGAGAACCCATCTATTACAGCTTCCAGAACCTCTCAAAAGAGCATCAGGGACAAAACTTTCAGCAAATGAGTTAGTAAGGGATGTTTCATGCTGATACCATGACAAGATCAGCACATACACCATTTTAAAGTCATATTTACCTATTTTTATTTATTTAAAAATACTTTATGATTTTAAGTTTTTATGTGTATGAGTTATGTGTATAACTGCAGAGATCAGAAAAGGGTGTCAGATCTCCAGGAACTGAAACTATGGACAGTTGTTAGCTGCCATGTGGGTGTTGGGAAGTGAACTGGGTCTTTTGCAAAAGCAGTCGGTTTTCTTAACTGCTGAGCCATCTCTCCATCCTCTACTTATTTTTATATATATGAGTGTTTTGCCTGCATAGAGTAAGTTCACTGTGTTTGTGCAATGCACTTGGAAGACAGAAGACAACAGATCCCCCAGTACTGGAGGTACAGATGGTCGTTAGCTTGATAGCTGCCATCTGGATGCTGGGAACTGAACCTGGGTCCTCTTCAAGAGCAGCTAGTGCTCATAACTGTGGCACCGTCTCTCCAACTTGAAAAGTTTTTAATTTTAGAAAGTTTTTAAAAAGCAGCTGGATATGGTGGCTCACACCTGTAATCTTAGAATTTAGGAGGTTGAAGCAGGAGGACTGCTACAAGTTTGAGAAAAACCTCAGCTACATAGTGAGTTTCAGTTCAGGCAATTTTGGCAACAGAGTGAGACTCAGTCTAAATAAATAAATAAATAAATAAATAAATAGATAAATAAATAAATAAGTTCAAGTTAGGATGTTCGAGAGAATGTCTGAGAGTGAAGATAAGATGGGTTTCCGAGTGGTACGAGGCTCTTCTAGTAAGTGGTTATTTATGTGCTCACTATTTAACTTCTTGATCTTTCCTATATATTGAAGATAGTATTTATTAGGTTGCTTTAATGATTATTGGTAAGCCATTATATATAGCAGATGCTCATAAACTGGAGCTACTGATATTTACTCAGTTTTTAAATATCCATCTATATGTTTGAAGAATGGATAGCACCAAGAGAATGAATGAAACTAGTTTGTTTCTATGTAATTAAGTAACAGGAGTTTGTAATGACAGCAAAAATTAAAATCAAAAGAGTACATAAAAATAGAAAGTCAATGATAGCAATGATGGGACACAAACACACGCACGCACACATATACACACACAATGCTTATATTTTAGAAGTAGGCTAAATTTCATACTGTTGTATTTGCTATATGGGGAAAAGAACTACATGTAAGGAAATACTCTGAGAAAGTTTTTGAGCACTGAGTCAATTTTTATTCAAATAATATCTATAATTAAAATCATAGCAATACCAATTCACAATTTATTAATTTAGATATGTGCAATTTCATTTATATAAATGGACCTCAGTAATTTGACAGCTTATCCATTTGGGAGAAGGGGGTTATTATGAAAACAAAGAGAACCTTGATCTTTCAGAACTTCTCCTAAAGAATAACATTTGTCCAAGCCAAAATTCTCCAATCCATTAGCTAAATTGTGTTTATGTTTCTTCAGCGTAAGGGTTGATTCTGGCAATTTGTCTACTAAGAATTGCACTAGCATACTGCTTATTCATTTCCTATATTTTGTTTGGAAAACAAAACATGGCAAATAGCAATATAAAAGAACGTGTAATCCCAGGATGCACTTAGAATCTTTGCAGAGACCAGCTGTGCAGTCTTGGGCCTGTGGCACTCTTTCAGAAGAACGTATCAATGCTGCCACCTGCTGTTTATCTGAATGTCTTGCAATCTAAGAATACTGAGTGCCCGTGGGCTCAGACAGCAAGGCCAGGGTTACCAAGCTGTTAACCTCTCAAAAGCACCAACTGGTTTTATCAAAAGGAAGTGAAGCCCATATTAATAGTCTAGTAGTAGTTTCTAACTGACAGTCTATGAAGTATACAGGTAATCTATAGCAAAACATACTATGAATGTATTGCCCCCTATTAAAGAAACAGATCCTAAAAGGAAGATTTTATGTTATATGCTGCATTTGCTATTGCATTGCATTTGCTATGTTCCATGTTTTATTTTATAAATTTCACAACATTCTATCTGATCAGTGCTAAATCTATGTGTTGTGAAACAGAACCTAGTTTTCTACAGGCATTAATTCAGTACAACTTTATGTATTCTACGGAAAAATATATACGTCTCTTCAAAAATTGTGTGGCATCCTGATGACTAAAATGCACTTAGAGGTAGGAGTTGTGTTTTATTCAATTTTGTTCTTCCGTTAGCTGGCTAGAAATGATAGGCTAAGAAAAGGCATGTTGAATGAATGGACTCATGAATGATAAAACATAGCTCAGAATTTTAGAAATACATAAAGAATGAGCACCAAACCTTTCAAGAAACTACCATCTATTTCCTGTTTCCTTATATAAAACTTCACAAATCTAGAAATATTCAAAACTACTTTTCAGTTTTACTTCTCTCATAATGAACATCACCAACCAAAACAGGGCACTCATGTCCTCAGTGACTGTTTGGCACCATCTCATGCAGACACCCAGTGAGCAGTCTTGCTCAAACTGGAGTGAAACATTACAGAAAAGCGTTTCCTCTACCAGTGTCACTTCACATTGCAACTGCTTTTCCTCACATTTGAACAAAAGTTTATTGACATTTTCATTGTTAACTTTACTGCTGTACTCACGGGGGCTGGCACACAGTAGATGTTTAATGTCTATTTTATACTAAAAATGAATTTAACATCTAAGTATCAGTTAAAAGTAATATCAACTACCATTATTTTAAAATAAAACTGGAATTTCACTTATTTCCCTGGAGTAAATATATGCTTGGCAAGTACAATTATAAGATGGAAAAAAAGTCTAACAACCCACAGAAATAGAAAGTAAAATCTTCTTTGAATATAAGGATTTTGTCTATTTCACAAAGTAAATTTTAAGACAAACCAGTCTTTGAAAAGCTTCCTCGAATCAACAAAGACTTCTACACCAGTAAGAAAATAAAAAAATGCCCTGTCTGGGCTAGTCAAATGCATTAAAATTTTTCTGTTTTATTCTTTTCTAGAATTAAACATTCAATTAAAAAGGAGAATATACTTAGTTCAGGAAGCAGGGCTTCAGAAGAAAGATATACGATCTGTTCGGCTTAAAGTCATGTCTGTTATAATACAAAATGTCTTTAATAAAATATGGTTTTGGAAAAGAGAAGTAAATTTATGCAAGCGCTTTCTCAGTAAAGATGATGGTATATTTCCTTTCCTTCTTCTTTCAGTCCTTTTAGTTCTAATGTTCAGATTTCCCTATTTTAAGTTAATAATTGTGGTGATATGTTCTAATTTGGGGTTCAACACATTTTATTTGAATCTTCAGAGATTTATGTCAGAAAGGCAATATCTTAGTTCTCAAATTTTTTCTCTCTTTAAAATGTCTTTTGTACTTCAGACTGGAAGAAAGTTGAACTCAACTCCAGTCAATGGCTCAGTTGGTGATAATGATGCAATTCAGCAAATTATAGCTCCCCACGCTTTCATCTCACATCATCCTGAGTTTTCATATCTCTTTTTAGAACTTTTTGTCACAAATGATTCATGAATATAATGGAGTTCTAAGTTCTGAAGGAAATAAGAAGCGAGACAGTACTAAGACAGGACTTTTTCTACGATTACTAAGGCAGTAATCGTGTAGCCTAGTTTAAAATATCCTGTATCAAAGGCAGTATAGATAGTATAAAGATGTGAAACTATTACATCATTGATGCTTCCTTATCAAGCAAGCGAAGTTCTCACATATTAGTGCTGGATAAAAAGGAATACAGGTAGATTGATAAAAACTGCTAAGTGGAGACATATGGATGCCTCAGTGGATATGTTAACTTATTTTCTCTGAGCTTCCCTTTCCTCTTCTGTAAAATGAGGGAAAATATTTTTATGAAGTGTTGTACAAAGTAAATGATACAATAGACAAATGCTTAAAAATAAGTATTCACAAAATTGAGTTTGATGTTGGAATTACCATAATCTTCCAGTTAGCCTCAGAGGAGAACTTCACTAGGAAATCTCCCTTTGTCCTGATGGGACCAGGACTGGGAAGTGAGCATAAGAAATGGTAGTGCAAGAATCTCTCAAACTCAAAACTGATGAGTGTACTAGTTGTGCTGCTCATATACCTGATGAAAAGCAACTCATGGGAGACAGGACTTCTCCTCGTGTGTGGTTTGAGGATGCAGTCCATCGTGTGAGGAAGGCGTGCTGTTGGGTGGTTCTATGGTTGTCTAGAGAGTACAGAGTGGACTCAACCCTCATATCTTAGTGGAAAGCAAAGCAGAGAGCAGACAGGAAGCAGTCTGTCTATAAACCTGAAGGCTCACCCATATGATATGACTCACTTGCTCCAGAGAAACTCTGCCTCCTAAAGGCATCACAAGCTCCCCAAATAGCTATACCAGTTGCGGACTAAGATAGCAAATATGTGAGCCTTTGGGGATGTTTCATATTCAAACCATATTGAACCATAATAATGGACAACTCTGCTGTTTGTACTGACTGATGTTTGCAGAGGGTGGCAGAGTAGAAGAGTTGAGCCTGGGCAGCTGCTTTGGAACTTAGAGATAGGAAAACTAAGTAGAAAATAACTTCCCAGTTTGTTATTTTACAAGTATTGTATTAAAAAACAAACAAGCAGATGGAGTGAATCTAAAAGGTGAAGATCAAATAATGATTAATGTTTGTTTATTCTAAAATTGAGATCTCATTTTAGAAGCTTGCAGGCACCTGAGCACAAGAGTGCATGTCAGCTGAAAAATCGAGCTATTTCTTCTTGAGACAACCAGTCTAAAAGAGCAATGTTGCTTGGTAAATAAAGGAACTGTTTCCTGCACTTTGCTAAAATTCTGTAAAGTTAAATATCAGAGAAAACCAAGCATTTGAATTTTTAAAGTAAAGCTATTTGGTTCTCATTTGTCCATCACATAATAGGAAGACCTAGAAGTCCTAGAAGGGGCAAGCACTCAACAGGCTCTCCACATTCCAAAGTGCATGCTGTGTGCTCATTCCCCCAAACTAGGACCTACACTTCTGGAAGGAAGCTTCCAGAGACAAGCAGATTAATGAAATTGACAAGAAGTGCAGAAAATTAAAGACTTACAAGGCTCCTCCTCAAGGTTATAAAAGCAGTAAACAACTGCAAAGGAGATAGATTCCTACAGAGCTGCCTGCAAGTTGGGCAGTTGTGTAGTTACCATCCATGTTGGGTAGGCCTTTACTGATGCAGTTAATTGCCTTTTGTAAATAACCTATGCTTTTGTAAATAACCATAGTAAAGTCACTGATTTATTGAGCTATGTTGAGGTAGAATTGTTTCTTTGGTTTATTGTCAATCCAGACTTCAGTGGAAGACATTTGTTCGTGTCTCTTAAGGGAAAGTCACATAACAGCACATAAATTACAAGATCATACATTTTTGCTCTATAGCTTGCTGGTATTTTAAGTGCCTGTTTAAGATGAGCAGATGGTAAAGTTAAGGGACTTTTTAAATAATATTCCTTGAAGTTCTACCAGTGTTTTCTTTCTTCCAATTCAATTGGGCAAAGTTAATTACCATCTAATATACCCAACCAGGTTTTCTAAGGTAGTCAATATTCCTAATGAACTAAGATCCCTATTATTTGTTCAACAAACATTGAACATTCAAAGCTCACTGCTCTAAATCCATATCTAGTTTTGTCTCCAGAAAACCCTTACTACCAAGTCTTTCTTTGGTAGATTTGCCAAAGCAATCTATTTTCAATCCCCAAATTAAAAAAAAAAAAGCATTTCTATTTCTGATTTTTTTTTTTTTTTTTGCTAAGAACTGGTTTTTTCTAAAGCAGTCTCTTTCTTTCCTATCGAATGCCCTTCAAGATACAATTTCTCAATCTTTGTTCAGTTGATTATTCATTAAACAGAGACGATAGGCTAAAGTGTCAGTGGCCCCTGAAGGGAATCATGGAAAACAGGAATGGGGAAGTCAGAGTACACCTGACTTTTTTGTTCTTCATACTCTTTCAGTTAAGGCACACATTGCACAATGGGGTAAGCCAGCAATTAATCAGAGCAAATGATAAGTGTTTTAAAAATTATGAGCAGAGAAAGCTAGGATAACATATAATGAGATGAATGACGTGGTCTTAGGATTCAGGAAGACTTTTTTGAGGAAGTAGATTTGAATTGAATTTGCAAGATAAGCAAGAGCCTAAAGTAGAGCAGAGAGTTCACATAAGTACATTTTCTTTATAGGATCATTATTATTATTAAGTTATATTAATAAAGATACGTTAGAAAGATTCTTACCTTCCAGAAACTAACTTTTATTTGAGCTGAGTGTGGAAGGAGGCACATGCTTGTATTTTCAGCCACTTGGAAGGTTTGCTTGAATTCATGGATTTTAGCCAGCACAACACAGTGCTTCATGATCATAAAATAAAATAAAATAACTTCCTGCAACAATATTTCTCCCTCGTATCCTTGTTGCCTATTAATCTTGAGAGGAAACCCAATAATGATCTTACATTGGAAGCCAGCAGAAAAAATTGCTCTCACAACATTCTGAGAACTGACCCATCAGAACTGGTTTCTACTGCCTAGTTAAGAAGACTCAAAGGGAAGTGAAAGCTCAGGCTTGCAGAGACAGCCATGTAGCTGCACAAATGCTCTAATCCCAAGCCCTGCAAGTGGGGAGGATACTATAACCTTCCTTAAAAGACACCAGAGAATGATTCAGAAACACACCCTTGGAGGAAGCTCCCAGTCAGACGACTAAGACGCCACTCCCTGGCTTGGTACTTGCTGAATGAATATGTAGAGTCCTCGGACCCTTGGGCAAAGTTCTGCTTGTGGTGCTGCCTAGAAGATAAGGCTGTTCATGGCAACAAAAAAATCTATGTGAAGCCAAACACTGTACACTAGACCACTAAAACACATCACACATTAACACAGAGTATCAATGCAAGAAATATGAACAAGAGTGAAGTCAAGGCCACCTCCTCACAACAGCCAGTCACAGAGGCACTGATGACTCTAAGCAGGGAGAGCTTAAAAAGAGGAGTGAACAGATGCTCAAATAAATCCCAAAGGGGTACGTGCACTAAGAATAGACCTTTTAATCCATTCTGCTGCAAGCCCAGGGCATTACAGTCAGGTCCACTGAAATTCAGGGCACAAAGAATGAGTTACAAATTTACACTATAGTTTAAATCTAAATACATCTGAGTGCTAAAACACAAAGTGACATGGTTTAGCTAATATAATTATATATTTGTAGCAAATAACCAATATATGATTAAGAAGCCCTCTCTAGAAAGACATGGAGTTCAACATGAAGAATTCTGAGGGCAGTTCTGGGAAAAATTAAGCTGTATCATGTTTATATTCCATAGAGTTCAGATTCCTTGAAATGAGTTATGATTGCCAAGTGACTATAAAGAAAACAGTGATAATATCAAGAAATAAATTAATAGAACAGAATAGATACACGGAAAAAAGCCCATGAGGAACCTAACATACGGCAAGGACTTCCAATTTATAGGGAAAAGATTCTCACATTGAATGAATGGTGCTGACACAATGGTTAGCACTCTGTGGGCGTGGGTTAGAAACATGTCTTATGCCTCACATAACACACATTTTAGGATTCTGGGTGAAATATAAAGCATAAAAATGAAGTCAGAAAAAAACTGTCTAAAAAAATCTCAAGAAATTATTATGGCAAACAACATAAACAAAAGCAAATTGGCTTTATTCTAAATAAGTATAGATGGATCAATATGTGTAAGTCAATAAATGTCACAAATCATATAAATGGAATTAAAGTAAAAAATCACATGGTTGTCTCAAAAGATGCAGAAAAGGCCTTTACCAAAATTCAACATGCATTCATGTTAAAAGTCCTAGAGGGAATTGGACTGGAGGGAACATACTTCAACACAATTAAAGCTATATAGAACAAACCCACAGCCAACTTCATTCTAAGTGGAGAGAAACTGGAAGCATTCCCATTAAAATCAAGAACCAGACAAGGCTGCCCACTATCTCTACTCCTTTTCAATATAGTACTTGAAACTCTTGACAAGTGGGACCTCATTAAACTAAAACGCTTCTGTACAGCAAAAGAAACAAGCAAGGAAATGAAGAGAAATCGCACAGAGTGGGAGAAAATCTTCACCAGTGACACATTTGACAGAGGTTTAACATCCAGAATATATAAAGAATTCAAAAAACAAAGACTCAAGAAAACAAGTGACCCAATTAAAAGATGGGCTAAGGATCTGAGCAGAAAGCTCTCAAAAGAAAAAATAAAGATGGCTGAGAAGCATCTTAAAAAGTGTTCAACATCCTTAATAAATAGGAAAATATAAATCAAAACCACTTTAAGATTTCACCTTACCTCAGTCAGACTGGCTAAGATCAAGAGAACAAATGATACCAAATGATGGCAAGGATGTAGATAAAGAAGAACACTCATTCACTGCAGATGGGATTGCAAACTCGTGCAACCAGTATGGAAGGCAGTGTGGAGATCTCTTAAAACTAAATATGAATCTACCATTTGACCCAGTTATATCATTCCTTGGCATAAAGGATTCATCCTACTGAAGAGATACCTGTACATCCATGTCTGTTGATGCTCTTTTCACAATAGCTAAGGGATGGAAGCAACCTAAGTGTCCCTCAACTGATGAATGGATAATGAAAATGTGGTATATTTACACAATGGAGTTCTACTCAATGGTAAAGAAAGACAAAATCATGAAATGTGCAGGTAAATGGATGGAAGAGGAAACTGTTATGCTGAGTGAAGTAGCACAGACTCAGGAAAACAAGTGACATATGTTTCCATTATTTGTGGATCTTAGCACCAAATTCTTCTATGTGGGTATATATCCCGTTGTTATTGCAGAAACCAGGATAATAGAGAGGAACCATAGAGGTAAAGGTAACGAGCCTGAGAGAGGAGAATGGTAGGAAACATGCTACCAAGTGGGAGTGTGGAAAACTGGGGTATTCAGCTGGAAGAAAGGAGCGAAGAGTATACAAAGCCCCACGAGGGGGACGGGGAAGAAGGGACTCAAGCGAGGGGTCAGAGGAGACAGGCATCAAGGGAAAAATGAGGAGAATGGGGTTCTTTATCTGAGGAGGGAAGAGGGAGAGTGACAGGGAGAGAGAGAGGAGAGATAAATAAAGCTCAGGTAGTGCGAAAAAACAGGGGAATGCGTTAGGTCAAAAATCTGAGAAGTGCACATATAATATCTGAACATGGATAAATGGGAGGGAACTTATGTATGCCCTGTAAACACAGCCAATTACACACGGCTGGAGAGGAAATAGATCTTAGAGAAAACCTTACCTCTGTCATATCCCTAGGGAAATGTAATTTCTTACTGTATAATAAATATGAATTCTTGTATTTACATTCACTACTCAACAAAGAAACTTCTTTTTGCAACAGATAGAGACAATTACAGAATTCCACAACTGGTCACACAGAGAGAGTGAGTGTCTTAGGGATGCCCAATTCTAAGGGGCACATCTACAACGGAACTTCTACACTAAGGCTCATGGAACAGTGGAATGGGGGCAGAGAGAATCTCTCAATGCTCAACCACAAAGCTTCCTCACGCAATAGAGTATGATGCACACAGAAGGCCACAATTGGCCAAAGCGTGGAGAATAACAATGACTTCAAAGAGTGTTCCTGGATAAGACTCCTATAATAAAACTCATCTACCCCTAGTTCAGGGACCATTGCAAAAGAAGGGTAGAAAGATTGTAAGGGCCAGGGTTGGTGAACATAAGTGAACATAAGGAAGTAGAGTCTTCCAGACCTCTGGGAACTTGCTCTTATGAACAGCAATGGTGCCAGAACGCACAAGATCCATGCAATCTCAATCGGACAAAAAATCCAAAACAGAACTGGAGAAATGAGCAGCAGGCAAAACTCAGCCAAAGAACTTTTGACAGCTGATTACTGCTGGGTAAGGGAGAGTTGATATTCTTTATGTAGAGACTCTAGATGGCTGACTAGACTCCAGAGGATGAACTTACACTCAAGGAAATCTGGGTACACAAACTTGGCTTCATAAGCCTTAACATAAGACAGACTACATAAAATCCAGGAGGGGGGTCTTTGCAGGTACAGATGTGGGGTGTGGGTATAAAGATGATTGAGATGTATTTTAGGAAATGCACAAAAATTCAATGAAAAATATACATTGAAAAAAAGCAGAAGACAAGTGACAGTCACCTAAACATCTGCAATATCACACAACAAACATTTAGTATCCTCAGTTACAAAATGTTTCTGAAGAACAGTGCTAGAGAAAAATAAAGCAATGATAACATTATCCACAGAATAGGAAACCTAATTCCTGATATAACTATGAAGAATGATTGGATTTTACTTTAATTAAAGGAAACGGAAAATTAAAGCCAGAATTATGTACCTGAGGAGTGAAATGCTAGCTTATCTTTGAATTGCTTCACTTCTTATAAGATTTCATATCACTTTTGTCATGGAAACTAATGAGAAAATACTTGTAGAAGGGATGGGAAGGACTGCCGGACAATTAAACCTATCCAAAACAGATAACACAGTAGACTTTCAATAAATTTTTGTAGAATGAAAAGAAAAGAAGTAGAGACTATAAAAAAGAATATGAGATAAGAAAATAAAGATGAATAGAATGATAATTCATTACTGATTCTATAAATAAATAACGGGAAAACAAGATACTTGATAAAGCTGGCAAAAATAAGAAAATGGAAAAAAGTTTTAAAGAGAGAAATAAGTAAATAAATACTAGACACTAATATAATAGCAACACATTATAGCAACAATAGCTCAGTGGGCTTTTTGATGTTTAGGTTTTGTGTCTGAAAACAAGGATCTGGAGAGAAAGAGAAAGAGAGAGAAGAGAGAGAGAGGAAGAGAAAGAGAGAGAACACCCTACTAATGAAAGAGAGGCAGTTCACTGGGAATATATTTCCAGAGAAGAAGGCTGGAGCAGGAGGAAGTAGCATCCAGTGCGCTGTATTAGAGCAAGCGGCTCAAAGTGAGAGACGCAGAAGTACTGACTGCTAGATGCATAAAGCAAACAACATGCTGAACACAGAGCACTGGACAAGAACAGTGGAGAATGGAAGACTCTCGCCTTACCTCACTTGGGTCCATAAACAAAAGAGAAAAAGAAAATTTCCTGAAGCAAAGACAGCAAAAACAAAAGTGAAACTGAAATCCAGGGTTAGAAACACAGTCAAGGTCAGGGATGGATGACTGTAGGATGGACACCAAAGTCCTGATAAAATGAGAATCTTGAGGTTCAAAGGTAATTCAAGTGAGTGTTGACAAACAGTAGAGCTTCAGTTACTACAATCTACTTGGAATACGGGCCAGTCAGGTTGCAGCACTCTGAAAAACCACTCTATGTTAAAGGTTGGAAAACTGCTAAGGTAGTTCTAACCCTTGCAAACACCCATTCAGAAATTCAACCCTAGAGGCAATCTGAACTCCACTGAGACACTGTATACAAACCAGTCTGGTCCAGCATATCTGAACTGAGACTGATTGGCAGCTCTCATGATTAGATTAAAAACCATAGGACAATGAAGGAAGGGATGGATATTGATGAAGCTGTAAGAAGCGATATTGATTGATGCTATGTTATTTTTTAACTTTTATTTCACTTTGCTTTTATTTTTAAATCTACAGCCTTGCAAAAATACTGTTTGTTTTGTTTTAGTTTTATATTTTACAATTAGGTTTTATGATTGTTCTATTTCTGCTCCTACTCTACAGTAATCATTGTATTATTTCTCTTATCTAAAATCTGCATACTTTCTGCTTGCTTTTAAAAAACATTTTTATTTTAAGTGTATGAGTGTTAATGCCTGCATGTGTGTAACTAAGTGCATTTGTATCTTGTAGTGCCCAAGGAGAACAGAAGAGGGCGTTGGATTGCCTGGAACTGGAGTTATGGGTGGTTGTTAACTGCCATGTGGGTACTGGGATTCAAACGCAGGTCTTCTGCAAGAACAGCCAGTGTCCTTAACAGCTGAACCATCTCTTCAGTCCAACAGGCTTACTTTTTAAATATTTAATTCTTGTGTATGAGTGTACTGCCTGCATGTGTGTAAGTGCACTCATGTCATGCAGTGCCTAGAGGGGTAATAGAGGAACTGAAATTACAGACAATTGTTAGCTACCATATGGTGTTGGACTTGAACTCAGGTCTTCTGCAAGAGCAATCAGTGTTCTTAGCCACTGAGCCATCTCTCCAGCCCCACTTTCTGCTTATTCTTATTTCATTTTTTTCTCTCTGCACTCACTTCTCTATATACTAAATTATAATCTTCTGTACCTTTAGTAATCTTTAAAGTCTCTATATCCTACCAAGATCCAACTTTTTCTTTCTATTTACCTTTCCTGTTCTATGATTTTTCTCTGCTGCTCTTGTGCTAATTCCTAATCTTACTCTGACTAGTTTCCTTCCATACTTTTCCTTAATAACTAATATTCTGGAGCATACTGTGCTGTCTTTGCTGCTTTATTTCCCACAGAGTTAATGGAGTTGAAGAAGTAGTTGATTTCAGTGGAATATCACCGTGTTTTCATAGTAGGCCTATGTGTCGGTTGTGGTTGGTTTTCCTGTAATATTCTACTCTCAAAGTGTTGCTGGAAATAATGACCAGTGTCTTGAACACATGAACTGAGGGACTTATATACTGGATACACACTCCATGCAGATGGGAGGAAAGAAACTTCAATCTAGTCCCTTTAAACACTGCAAACACTTCAACTGAAAAAATTCAAAGATTGAAAAGAAAATACAACCAATGACCAAATGTGCAACTCACAACACAGAAACTAAAGAAGCACAAAGATGGAAGGGAACCCAGCCCTTCAGCCATTCCACAGTAGTGAATTCCAGTCAGTGTTAACTGGGTAAAGAATTCAAAAGAATAAAACAAATAGAACGAGAATAAGCTTCTGAATGAATTCAAAGAGAAAACAGATAGCTAAATTAAATAAGGAATTTAATACAGGATATGAAAGAAGAATTCAAAGGAGACAGAAATACTGAAATGACTCAAATTAAAATTTCAGAAATGAAAAGTCCAATTAAATAAAAAGCCTAATAGAAAGTTTCTCTAGTGAATAAATCAAGTGGAAGTAGAATATTGGGCTTGAAGAATAGACAATAATAAAGACAACATAAAAAGAAAATACAAACAAAATTTGCAAGATCTATGACACACTATTAAAGAGCAAATTTACATATGGTCACAGAAGAAATACAAACTAAAGGCATAGAAAATATAATCCAAATCATAGCAGAAAACTTCCAAAATCTAGAGAAAGAAACAGCCAACCAGTTAAGAGTCATATGAAACCTAAAACAAAAGTCCAGAAAATACCACCATTATAGGTGGTGTTTTCTTGGTATGTGATTTGATGTTTCTTTCTTGCAGCCATATTCATTGTCACACTTTCCATAATAGCTGGGAAATGGCAAAATCTTGAATGCTCTTCAGTTGATGAATGGATAATGAAAATGCATTACATATATTCAGCAGAATTCTATTCAGCTGTAATAAGCACTGAAATCATGGAATCTGCAGGAAGATTGATAGAACTGGAAAATATTTCACTGAGTGAGGTAACCTAGGCTCAGAAAAATAAATACAGCATGTTCTAACTTGTGAATCCTAGCTCCACATTTTTAGATGTGAGTATATAACAAGAATCAACCACAGAAACCATGAAAGTAGAAAAACACCATGGGAGGAGGGAGGAAGAAGGAACCCTAAAGAGGATAGGAGGGCACAGGCACTTTCACAGGGGAATGGGAAATGAGGAGGACTCTAACTTGAGGTGGGGGATAGGGGATTACAGATGGAGAGAGAAGGAGTGATAAATAGCAGTAAGGATGTGTGAAGATACCACAGGAACACAGAAACATTTTACAAACTTACTTAAAAATACATCTATGATATATATATATATATATATATATATATATATATACACACATATATGTAAATTTTTAACGGAGTTATGCCATATGGGGTGATAATGCTCAACACCCCACACCCACCAAAAGCTGTAGAGTATCTAACGGCCCAAGTGGCAGGCATGGGAAACCTCTCTTTGAGTTGTTGATCAAGACAGTCTAAAAGACTCTCAAAACAACATAGGTTCTTGCCATTGCTCTTGGTTGCCTCTAGAACTTGAAGGTGAGATCCTATTGCTGAAGACACCAAAAACACATGTTGGACTTGAAGAAATTGAGCTGGAACTGACCTGGAAGCCTCGTCCAGGTACACTAGCTCACATAGTATGAGAAGGTGTTATGAAAGCTGCCAAGGGAGAGAAGCAATCAACAATTTTACCCAGTTATAAAGTCTATGAACCACAACAATGCTAGGCAAGATATTCCCAATGGTGCGATAGTGGCATTTTTCTCTTGGTGGGCAACCAACAGCTGTCCTCTTGGACTTAAGTCCCTCCTCAACAAGAAGAATTCATGTCTGATACTGTAAAACTAGTCAAATATTTGTGGCATGATTGAGCAGAGAAACTAGAGAACCTACTATTGCTACTTTCCTAAGCCAATATAATTTCTAACTGTATTCTAAATACTTATCCTTATACCTATAGATAAGTGTAGCTCATCAAAGAAGTATCTTTTGGCAACAGAAGGAGACTATTACAGAGATCTATAACTTGCCAAACTGCAGAGAGTAAGTGACCGTGGGGTGCCCAGCCCCAACTGATATCCACAATGCAACCACTACACCGAAGGCTGAGGATCATCACAGAAGAGGGAGGGAGAATTGTAAGAGTTAGAGGACCAGACCAGGTCACCCAGTGAGACAGCATCTTCTTCCCCTGACCGGGGAACTGCACACATGAAATCTCAGGGAAATCTAAACAAGACCCACATAATGACAACACCAGTTGACATGGCAACATGTGTGGGGGGTTCACAAGGTTACACTCCTAGATGTCGAGCTACAGGCAAGCAGTGGCTGCAGAGAGAAGGAGAATCAGTTTTTTTTTAGGAAGGGGCTCACTGATAGATGATCAAATCCCAAGTACTTAGTCTTAAACACATGTACCGAACACTAAATCCACCCAGTAGGTTTACACATATACACACATGTGTATATGTAACAATAATAATTAAAGAAGAGGTTACAAAATCAAGAAGAGGATATGGAGGAGTTAGAGGGGAGATAAGGAAAGATGGAAATAGCATAAATACAGTACTCATGGATGAAATTCTTAAATAAAAATTAAAATATAAAAAAAATACAATGCTTAAAGCCTTAGCTATAGCAATAAGACAACATAAACAAAATAAATATAAGTAAGAGAAATCCAAATTATCCCTATTTTCAGATGACACAATCCTATATGTAAAAAATCTATACACCCCACCAGAAAAATCTTTAAATTGACAAGCATGTTCAGCGCAGTAGCTCTACATAAAATCTGCACATCAAAACAGCAGCCTTCCTGTGTATCAATAACAAACCCGCTGAGAAGGAACTCAAGAAAACATTCCACTTACAATAGCAAAAAATAAAATGCCCTGGACTAAACCGAACTAAGAAAAGATCACTACATGACAAATTTAAAACACTAGGAAACTGAAGAAAACACTAGAAAGACTGAAAGACCTTTCATATTCATATTCATAGATGAGAAGAATTAATATTGTAAAAATAGTTAGAGCCCCATCAAAATTTCAGTGACAGTCTCTCCAGAAATAGAAAAAATCAATTCTAATATTCAAATAGAACCACAAATAAATGCCCTGATGAACCAAAGAACTCTTGAGTAAAATGGACAATGCTGGAGTTATCATCATACTGTAATCCAGATATACTGCAGTATCATGATCACAAAACAGGTATGGCACTAGCACAAAACAGCATTAGCATAAAGCTAATGGCACAGAACACCTAAAAGTAAACTCACAATTACAGTCACCTGATTTTTTGACAATGATGCCACAGAATACAGAGGGGAAAAACTTCTTCAACAAATGGTTGTGGGAAGCCAGGTTTCTCCATGCATAATTAAATTACATCTATATTTGTCACTCCATACACGAATCAATTTAAAATGAATCATAGATTGTATTTTAAGACCTTAAATTCTAAAAATACAGGAGGAAAATATAGAAAAACACTTTGAAATATAAGCATAGGCAAGGGACTCCAACAATTTAGGAAATAAAAGTGAGAACTAACAAATGGGCATAACATGAAATTAAATAGTCCTACACAAAAGAAAAGCAATTACCAGAGTTAAGAAATCATTGCTTCCTATACATCTGACAGATTACTAATATCTAGAATAGAATATATAAAGACATTAAAATACTAAAAACCAAAACCCAAACTATGTAATTATTAAATAATATGTACAGATAGGTCTTAAAATACTAAATATCAATGCCAAATAAACATATGAAAAAAATGTTTGACACTTTTAGGCATTAAGAAAATGCAAATAAAAATAACACTGAGATTTCATCTCAACCCAATTAAAACCCATTAAAAGGGTAAATAATGGGGTTGGAGAGATGGCTCAGAGGTTAAGACCCACTGGCTGCTCATACAGAGGACCCAGGTTCAAATCCCAGCATCTACATGGCAACTAACAACTGTCCCTAAATCCTGTTCCAGGAGATCCAACACCCTCTTCTGTCCTCTGTGGGCACTGCACAGCATGAGTGCACTCACCTACATGCAGGCATAACACTCATACACACACACAAAAAACAATACATAAAAAAATAAAAAGGCAAATAACCACAAATGCTGGCAATGCTGTGGTGTGAATAGAACCTGACACATTGCTAGTGAAAATGTAAACTAGTTCTTCCACTGCAGAGATTACACAGAGGACCATTACATGAAGACCAGAACTATATAGACACACACACCATCTATTGAGAACATATCACATATCACCTCCCTAGGCATATACTCAAAGGACTCAAAGTCAACAAACATATTAGCAGGTCTATGTTACGGTAGCACTGCTCATACTAGCCAAGTTATGGCATCAGTTTAGGTTTCTCTCTGGTAAAGGAAAGGTGATATACATTGTGTACATACAATGGAACACTACTGGTACTGGTTGAGTCACTAGTGTATAAGACAGTGTATACAACATGGTTCTTGATACAGGACAGGGTTAGAGTGGCGTGCAGGACCTTTCCCCTCATATAGTTTATGGTTTAGAGGGAAAGACACTAAAAAACAAGAACTACAATGAAACGATTGTGATTTAGCAGCATATGCCAAACAGGCCTAATGTGAAAGAACAGTGGGAAATGCTCTAAGGTGCTTGTTAAAGAAAGATTTCTACTCCATTTAGCCTCCACTCACAGCAAATAACACCAGAACCTAAAATGGGCTATCTCTCTTTGAGTTGTTAGCCAGTGAGATCCCAGGGACCCCAAACATTGTAGTTTTTGTCATTGTTCTTGGCTACCCTCCAAAATGTGGCCGTAAGACGCTATTGCTGAAGACAATACATACTTGAGCCATAAAACATGAAGAAATCAGGTGGAACTGGAAGCTTCATCCCCATTGACTAGCTTCCATAGTGTTGGAAGGTGCAATGCATGCTACTCGAGGAGAAATGTCATCATCAATCTTACCCAGCTATGAATCCTGAGAACTACAAAAATTACCTGGCAAGATATTGTAGCAGGAACCCTGCCCCCACACAAAGAGCAAGAAATTGACACAGTTCTGCCTGTCAGGACTTTGCAGAAGAGGGCACTCAGTCAGGGTATGTGTGTTACCATATATGGGAGACAAAGAAACTAAAGTGCCCAAGGCTAAGCTTTTCTTTGGTTGGGGCCCTTCTTTAGAGAAATCTCTCTCTTCAGGACTTGCCAGTACAAATAAACTCCTTCCAGCAAAGGCTGGCATCTTGGTTTTCTGCTCAGATTGCCTACTACAATATGCCCACTAGCACAAAAGTGACACAAATGTTAAGAGTGTAACCAAACACTATCTGATTGAATTTTAAGGCCCATTGCACAAGATGGAACCCATACCTGTCACCATTATGAGGGCGGAGAACCTGGGGCTAGATAGATCATGAGCCCTAGGAGGATAATCTGCTACTAATATGTTACTAAACAGACATAGACACTACTTCTATTGACTAATTGCTATAATCATAGATTAGTGCCTGCTCAACTGTCATCAGAAAAGCTTCTCTTTGAAGTAAAAAACAATTATCACAGAGACCCAAAACTGGTCAATGTGTAGAGAATAAGAAATTGCGGATACTTATCCCTAAAGGGGACACCTATATCACACCTCTTATTCCCCACCTCCAGGGTTAGGGAATTCTTTTCACGGATGAGGGGGCAGAAAGATTGTCTGAGCCAGAGGTGTTGGTCGACTGCAAGGAAATGTCTTCCATTCAGCAGCACAATGGCACATATAAACTCACAGCTATTATGACAGCATGCACAAGACAAGCTTTAGCTCAACCTGGACCAAATCTCAGCACCGAGGCAGGAGGAGGACATGAAGTCCCACTTGTATCTAAGGAGTTAGTGTATATAGTAGCTGCTGGGTGAGGAAGAGTCAATTTTCTTTAAGAGTTTGGCCCCAAGTAGGATAACCATGCGCTAGGGCTGGTCCCACACTCAGTGTACTAGGACAACACAAACTGGATTCAATGAGAAAAAAAGAAGGAACATGAAGGTGAGTGAGGAGGTGGGGGCAATGTGGGAGGAGTTGGGGGAGGAGGGAATACGATAAAATGCACTGTACGAAACTCTCAAACAATTAGTTAAACAAAAATAAAAGAAAGATTTCTAAGACATGTCCAGATTTTAGTTAGGAAAATCACCAAAGTCTTCCATAACTTTTTAAAAACTACTGGCTCTCATCAAAAAAGAGTAGAGCACTAAAAGTAGTCAGCAATAGGGTGGTCTAGGCACACACTGGAGTACTAACGCTGAGTACTGGCTCAGCAGCCATGCTGCTGGGTTCATGCCAGCAAGAATGAAGATGATAATGATGCCTAGGGATGCTTTGGGGATGGAAACAATATTTGTAATATTAATATGGGAGTGTAACACAACTATACAGGAACTAATGAAAAGTTAATTACACGGTCCTTGAAGTGTCCCATTCTCCCAGCTGGCAGAAGGTAACAAATGTAATTAATAATTTCCAGAGAAAGAAAGTTCTGTTTCTCCCTTAAAAGACAAAATAGAAAAAGAGTTAAATAAAAGATAACTCATACCACACGGGAATTAAAATCAAAATATTACAGGTTAAATACGGTACTTATGCCTAAAGTTCCACATGATTTAGAGAAAGAATGAGAAGACAGAAAGAAGCAGTCACCAAGCTGCTCACAATTTATACAGATGTGGGACTTGTAGTATATCCTTACTTTTGTGCTAAATATGCACATTCAGGTGCATCGTTAAATCTCACGGGTCTGAATTTATTTCTTTGTTTATATTGTCTATATTCCAGGCATTCTCAAAAGACTTTTCAGTCTGGATTCCAGGGGAATTGCATTATATATTTCAACCACTAGAGGGCAACATATGACCCTGTAAGTGAATGTCTTTTTTCCTGGGCACTGATGATGTCTAACAATAAACTAATCAAGAACTGAAGATTTCCTAGGAACATAGAGAGGATATAGATGAATTTCTCATACAGGACTGGCTATTTAAGATTTATAAATCTGGATCTGGAGAGATGGCTCAGGCAGTTGTAAAGAGCCCTTATTGCTCTTGTAGAGGACCCAGGTTTAGTTCCCAGTACCAGATGAGGGTTCACAACAGTCTGTAACACCAGTACCCAGGGGATCCGATGTCCTCTTCGGGCCTGCCTTCTGAATGCACGTGGTATACAAAAACTCATTCAAGCACACATACTTGCTCAAGCACATATACAGACACATAAAAATAAATAGATAATTTTAAAGGATTTTATAAATTAAAGAGAAAAGAGATTTTTCTGAATCTTTTGTTTCAGGGGCTGAGAGAAGGGAAAATAAATTTTGCAGAAGGAAACAGAGTTTAGTTATGCAAGATGAATAAATCCTAGAGATTTACTATACAAGAGAATGTCTATAGTTAATAAACTTGCAGTAAACACTTAAAGCTTTATTAAGGGAACAGATCTCATATTAAGTGTTTTTACCACAAAAGAAAAAGATATTTAAAAATAAAAGGCAAAGAAATATTGGAGGTGATAGATATGTTTATGGTACAAATTATGAAGTTTTTCTGGATGTATGTTTATAATCTCATAAAAACTGTACATGGCATTCATTAAATATGTATGATTTTTCATATGTGGATAATACCTTCTTAAAGTTATTTTTCCAAAAATGATTCAGGCAAGGGTTAAAAGATGAGGTTAAGATCCTTTCTAAGACCTTTTCCAATTCTGAGTTTTGTTTCTTTTCTTTTCTGTGGGGAAGGGTAAGACACTGTCTCACTGTATAGCCCTGACTGACCTGCAACTAACTTTGTAGACCAGGCTGGCCTCCAACTGCTAGTGATCCTCCTGCCTCTGTCTTCTGAAGGAGGGATTATAGCTAGATTTCATATCAGTATGGGAAACTGGCTTGATAAAAGCAAAGGTCAGTGCAAAAACACATACTTAGAGAAATGTATACTCTCCCTGGCCTGCTTAACACCTCTGTCCCCTTTGCTTCCCATATATGATTCCAAGTACAGACTTGATGCTTTCAGCCTCCCCACACCTGCCTTTGGCTGATACAGTCCTATTGATCTCTGGATCTAGGAATGGATCTAGACTACACCCAAACATTCCCCCTGTCCATACATTGCAGTTTCTAACCTGGGTTCTGACATGCCTCCTTCTCCTTCCTATTCTCGGCATTTCTGTCAGGAAATGTGTAACATCTCCCTGCTACCACCTCACCTGTGCTGAATCACAGTGGCAGGAAAGAGATGTCTGTGGACTTCGAAGTTTTTGGTGACAGTACATAGAAACTCTCAGGAACACAGAGAAAATCTTAGGCATCCAACCTCCCCCTCCTACCCTCAAAAGTGAGTAAAAGCTGTCAACCTGTAAAGATCTATGCATTTGAAGAACATTCCTAAACTGCTTTTTGTGTGACACTATTCCTAGAGAGAGGAGAATAAGCATCAGTTCTCACCAGATAGGGAACTGACAGCAGATCAAAGTAAGGGTAGCACCAAGTCCAACTCGGCAAAGTAGCAAGCTTTACTGGAGTATGGGTGAGGGGTGATTTACAGGAGCAGAAATGATTCTGACAGTTGTATCACCAAAACCCACCCCAGCATGAGTGACAGCTGAAGAAAGCAGGAACCCTCGGAGCTCACTGCAGAACCTGTGGGTAGCTCAGTAGTTTGGAGAGTGTCTCCCTGCAGTTCTTACAGCTTTACACATGTGGGAACGAAGAAGCCTAGTCTATCTGGTCACTTTCAGGGACTTTCTGAAGCCTTTGAGTGGTTTACTTCCTGAGCTTACAGAGCTTCCTTATAGAATGGACTGTTCCACTTCCCTTTAGAACAGCCTGTGTCTTAAGGAACTTCCCTCCAAGGTGAATGTTTTATTTCAGAGGAAATTGCTACAACATAGATATTTGTAGATTCGAATCTATTAGGGGAAATATAGGAAATGAGATCTCTTCAAACATATTCTAGCCATCACACATTTTATACTAAAAACAAACAAAGGTTGGTATCTAAAGTCAATAATGCTAAACCAAAAGCAACACTTAGATACCATTTTGAAAGAAAAGGACAAAAGGCTGGGATATTAAAGACATCAGTAATTCATGAAAAAATAAAACTATCATTATAAATAACACAACAGATGAGATTTGTTTGTGTGTGTGTCTGTGTGTGTGAGCCAGTGTCTTGCTATGCAGCCCACACTAGTCTCAAATTCACATCCTCTTCCAACAGTCTCTGGAGTCCTGGGATCACAGGGACATGCCACCAGGTACAGCTTTAGAATAGTGTCTATGGTCCTAAGGAAATTTCAACTTTAGACCATTATTACTGGCCTCATTCATTATTTTAGTTCAACTCCTATATCTATGTATAATTTTTTGGTTGGTTGGCTTGCATGAAATTGTAATCATTTAACTAATAAAGTCACAGTTCTGTATATGCCAAGTAGATCAGTTACTGTTAATGCTGCTGTGACAGAACATCTGACAAAAGAAACTTAAGGATGGAAGGGTTTATTGCAGCTCACGGTCGAGGTTGTAAGCTTATCAGAGGGAGTGCCAGGAATTCATGGACATCCTGAGTTTCATAGCAAGTTCCAGGCCAGACTGGGTGATATGAAACTCTGCCTCAAAAAATCAAAACTGAAAAACAGAAGAATAGACCCTGTAGTGCTGACAAGGCCAGTCCATTTGGTCCTCGCCCTCTTCTTTCCACGCATTCCAGCTTGGTTTAGGAGTAGCAGAGTCTCTGGTTGCCCCCACCCCGACTCTGCCTCAGGTCATTGAAAGCTGAAATTCACAGTCAGTCCCCATAGAAACAGGAAGAGCTGGCATCATCAGGACGAGGTGGAACTCCTCAGGGAATACTTCTTTGGAGATTTTCCATTTGTCATTTCTTAAGTGGTTAAATAAAAACTGAAGTCTCAGCTAGTCAGCCTTTAAAACTTCTCAGGCTGACAAAAATTGCTTTCCTAAAAGTCTTTAATATTTTAATAGTTTCTATGAAAATCAAGAATATAAAATAGTGATTTAGATTTGTTAAATCATATGTGATAGTCTACTTATCAATTTTAGCAAGAAAAATTTCTTTTCTTTCCTTATTCAGATCACGCGATTTCCTTTTAATTTTAGTTCTTGTGCAATAAATTTGGCTTTTTTAACATAATTTTAGTTTCTTTAGGATAATTTATACTCTCTCCCACTCATCTCATCAATGACACTATGAAATTTTCTCAAACAGAAGCAAATACTTAGCAGTCACCCACAGAACAAGAACACAGGCCATGAGAAAACCCAGCAAGAAACTGCCATGGGCACCTTTTCCTCAAGATGGCCACAAGGACCCTGTGCTTCTTTTGGGCCCACAACTGCATATCAAAAACTACTCTGAATTTTTAAAAGGAAGGGTAATAAGAATACTGTTCCATTTTTTAACTAGGAAAAAGCACCCTGTGAGTTTCAACTGTCCCAGACTAACATCAAGAAGTAGACTATAATCAGTTTTTAATCCATAAAATCAGTAGACTCTAAGATATATCCTTCACTCAAAGGGTAAGGCAAATTCACGTCCTCTCAAAGAAATTTCATTCCTTGAGTAGGTGCACTAGGAAAGCATACTCACAGTTCACGATGTCACCTTCAAGTTCCAGAATCTGAGGGGCTGGCAAGGTGAGGACAACAAGGTCAAACTGCTCAGGGGAGCCTGTTTCCTTTGACACTTCCCACTTGTCATTTCTCAGGTTGATCTGGGTCACACGCTGGCTGAGGAAGACTTCAGCACCTGCCCCAAAGGTAAAATACTCTTCACATTATCACAATTTTCCAAAAGAATGGGGGAGAAATGAAGTCACCGCTACAGTCACTCAGTTGAACGAATTCCCAATCACCTTCTGTACTCAGCTCTTTCTTTCCTTTCTAATTCATCAGCAATTCCTCCCCCACCATGTGCACCCTTGAATCTCCTTCAATGTTTATTCTAGAGACAAAAAAGCCCTACTACAATTACGATTAGTACTACTACTAATGATAAGAACTGCAGTAAAAGTAGTAGTAGCCATAATCTCTTACCATTAAGCACTTAATACACGCCAAGTATTTGATACACATTATCCCAATTTATTTAAAAAATAAGAAACAGAGATCTTGTTTTGTTATGCCATGATTTGGAAATATACATCTGACAAATTTTGTCACCTTTGTAAAAAGTATGAATACATTTCAGTGAAAGTGTTAGCAACTAATTCTAATAATGACTAGCAATATTCTCTGTTAGACAGTCTCATAAAATGCCTATAGAAGAAATTCAAGTCTTTATCAGGAATCAGAACCAAGAAAACACTGAACACCTTATCATGCTTTCTTAGCATATATCACAAAGTATTCTAGTAACTTTCCTATTTTTACATTGTTTTCCCTTTTCATCCTAGATGCTAATTTTAGAGCCACAAGCATTTTTAATGATGACCATTTTGTTTCTATGTATAGAATATGTGATGGTTGACACTGTCAGTTTGACACAATTGATCTAGAATCACCTAGGAGATCAACCTCTGGGCAAGTCTTGAGGATTATTTTGTTAAATTAATCCAGGTGGGGTGGCTACTGTAAATGTGGGTGGCACCCTTCCCTGGGCTGGGACAGAAAGGAAAAAGCAAAGGGAGCACCGCAGTCATGCTCTCTGCTTCCTGACTGTGGATGCAGGGCAACTAGCTACCTGAAGAGCTTGTAGCCAGGACTTCGCTACCATGACTGACTGCACATTTGAGCCACAGGCCAAAGCAGACCCTTTCTTTCTTAAGTGGTTGTGTATTTTATCACAGCAACAGGAAAAGTAACTAGGAGTGCACACCAAGCACAGTACTAGATGAATACAAGGCATTTACTCATTATTTGTTTAAAAAATAAATTATAAACCAGCAACTAAAAGAAATTTGAGTTGGATCATTAAGACACTCAAATTACAATTTTGTAAAAAACTCTGAATTAAACACAAATCTGGGGCTGGGCCATAACAGTTATTAAAGCATCTACTATACAAACATGAGGACTGGAGTTTGATTCTCTCACCCATACAGATGTTGGGTGAAGGTGACGGCCCATCAGTAACTCCAGTGCTTAGCAGACAGAGACAGGGAATTCTGGGAACCAGCTGGTTGGTCAGACTAGCTGTATCCTGATTTGTGAGCTGTGGGTTCAGCTGAGATACTCTGACTTAATTGATAGGTAAAGCGCAGTCAAGGAAGACTCTTGATGTCAACTTTGAGCCTCCAGAAGCATACACATTCATGCACATATACATATGTATCCCTACACAGATGCAAACATGTATAAAAATACATACACACATATATATCAGAAAAAATGTGTACTTTTATTCAGCCTCATTTATAAGAACAAAAAGGCAGTGTAATGGAGAATGAAAAAAGTATCCTGAAAGACACTGTTTATTACTTCCTAGGGCATTTCATACTCCTAGTCATTAAAAGTTCAGCTTAGATCCAAACTTGACTGTAAAGTTTCTTTCTAAAGCTACTCAAATGCAATCTGATCTCTCCTGTCTATGATGTCCTTCAGATACCACTGCCTTTGATACTGGTTCTGCCATGGATTCAAAATATCTGAATGCTGGACAGTTACTCCTATGACCCCCACAGCAATGGTGACAGCATCCACAAGTCCCAAGTAAGCTCAAGCAAGACAAAATCCTAGCATAGACATGGGGAAGTAGGTAAGAAACCCAACCCTATCTGAGGAACTATTGGCAACCAATGGCTACTGAGGCAGGGAGGAGAGTCAGTCTCATATGAGTGAGACTCAGTATGTTGACTGTGCTCCAGTGCTCGAGTGCATGAACTGATCCGAAGAGCAACTGGTGACACAAACCTGACTATATGCTTTCTCTCTCTCTCTCTCTCTCTCTCTCTCTCTCTCTCCTGGCCTCCCTCTCTCCCTCCCCTCCTCTCTCTCTCTATATAATATATATTATAAATATAATTACAAATATGTATGTACAGGAAATTGGATGGAGGATGGTAAAGGGGGAGCTAATAGGGGAGGGGTCTATATATGATCAAAATACATTACATAATATTTTCAAAAATTCAAAAAATTTAAAAAGTAACACCATCTGTAATTAATGTTGTAAATAAAATCTCTCAAACAATAAAAAAAAAACATGAGCGGTAAAATTTCACTAAATTGAATATAAAAAAGTATCTGAATGCCTTAGAAGCCATACTACTACTCTGGGATAGTATAATAATACTCTGGGATTCCATGCCAGGCATCCCGGTCTCAAAAATCTTCATGTCTTTTATTGTCCCTTGAATAATGCTATACTACAATCAAATTTTCTTAGTCAAATGTAAATGTTAGAGGTGACCTGATGTTAACTAGATCATGAGTTCAATCTCTATTTGAGATATTAAGTATCATTTTACTAAAAAGTGAAGGCCAGGGGATGTCAATATTTTGCCAAGTTGTCTAGGTCCTTCAAAAGCCTCTGCTTTGAAAAAAACAGAAATAACTTTTGCTTTCGATTCACACTATTTCTTTTACCCCAACAAAGCAACTCTGTAGCTCTTTGGTTTATTTAAGATGTCTCACTCTGTTTATTTAGTCCGTCCTTGTTATAGAACTCAATTAAAAAGCAACTGATTCTATTCTGCTTATCCCCCCCCCCCCGACAAAAATCCTTTGAAAAGAGCACTGCTGTTGTTGGTAGTGTGTGTATGTTTAAAGGAGATAAAAGTCTGTTGGTCTGGAAAGTTGTCCACATGGCAGCTGAAGTTCTTGGAAATCAATTCCAATGGCCTCAAGGTGTTTTGTACGGTGTATGTCATTGTACTCACTAAATATCATGTGGTGGGTGCAGTGTGGACCTTAGAACAACAGCACCAACAGCACCCAGAATCACAGGTGCATATTCTAAGTTCCAAATGAGTCATACTGAATCAGAAACTCCAAAGGTTAGGCCCAGATATCTGCATTTAACAACCCCCCTTCTCAACAAGATGAGTAATGTATGATTCATGATGTAAAGGTATAAAGTCAGTGGAGTATATAAAATGTAGATAAATAGACCCAAAGTTAACATAACCCCTGAGAAATTTGCTCCCCAAATTAGTATTTATAAAGAGATAAGTTTTTCTTCCCAGCTGATAGGATTAAAGGTTCCGGGAGTGTGGAATTTCCATATGAAAACAATCAAGCTTTCATAAGATGCCATGCATTCAAGTTTTATAGGCCCTGGAAATTCCCATTTGAAAACAGAGAACATAAATCTCTCAAGAGGCACTTCTGAGCTTAGTAATTTGATCACACATACTTTCATGCATAAAAATTCTTCCGAGGCTTCCTACTGCAGTGGAGATAAGTATAAAATCTTGAGCACTGTTTGCAAAGCCTCTCTCTAGCCTGGCCAGGCTTAATCCTGCACTTCATTTCTTACCACTTCTCCCTCATTTACGACTTCACAGACGCAGTGATCTGTATTTCCTGAATACATTCAGTGGCTTTTACTTCCTGTTGGTGTTCCCCTCTACTCTAATCCTTTAGCTCTTGGCCTAGTTCATATCTGCTCCCTTCTTAGGTTTCCATGCATGGTCAGTTTCTCAGTGACACTTTCCCTGATGCATCTTTCAGCTCACTACTCTGAAATCTGTGTTGGTTTTGGTGTTTTGCCTACACGTTCCTTCAGAGTTTTCTTACTCGTAGCATTACTCTGTATTTTTTGACAAGGATAATTTAATGTGTCCCTCCACTCTCCACTACACTTTGTATGAACAGGCTGGAGGCATGGCTCCTCTATGCCTTTTGCCACGTTGCACTTTTCCTATTCACCCAGTAGAGGGCAACAACAGACCAAAGAAAGGATTCTACTTAAATCTAACTTGGTAAACCGAGGAGTTTAATTGGGGTTACTTAAGGGCACATGGACAACTTCTAGGAAGCTACACTAACCACTTATATATCCTCAGAAAGGAACGGGGCCTCATGCACCTCATATATTTCCTGAGCTGCCTCATGATGCCCATCCCACAAATTCCATTAGGAAGTATTAGTAGGAACGGTCTTGAAAGAGTTTTAGCCTGTTTAGATTTGAAAACAGCCATGGCTATGTCATGCTTAGAATACAGAGTTCCACTGCACTCAACACAGGATATTTAGTGAGAATTTTAAATCTGTGGATCTCTGTAAGGCTAGCAGAAGACTAATATGATTTAAATGCTTATTTTAATTTAAAAGCAAATGTATTTCTAATTTTTTTTTCAATTTCATCCCCAGTCTTTCTGAGTTTTTGTTTGTATATGCATGGTGTGGTACAGGACCATGCATGTGTGTGTGTGTGTGTGTGTGTGTGTGTGTGTGTGTGTCTGTGTCTGTTTATCTCTGTGTGTGTGTATGTGTGTGTGTGTGTTTGTATGTACCCATCTGTACCAGTAGAGGCTGGAGGATGCCTCTATCATTCTCTGCCTAACTTCTGAAGACAAGGTTTCTCACTGAATGAACACGAAGTTCACCATTTCAGTTAAGCTGGCTGGCCATCCAGCTACCGGGATCCTCCGGTCTCCATCCCCCATTGGAGCTTGGAGTTACAGGCATGTGTGGCCATGCTCAGCTTTTACGTAGGTGCTGAGTATTTGAACTTAGGCCTTCTTTCTTTCACAAACAAGTACTCTTACCCATTGTGAAAACTCCCTAGTCCCCTTTCCCTAATTTTAAGTAGAAAATATTCAAGCTAATTTTTTGTGTATAATTTCCTACAGATAGATGAGCATCATTTGTAACTGATGAGATGGGATCTGAAAACATATGAAAGATCTCTAACCAAATAACACTGACTAAAGCAGACAGAAGAATATTAACCCATAGCTTTACTTGAAAGAACAGTTATGGATCAATGTCATAATTACTAAACAGGGAGAATTTTGAGCGAGAACTACCCAGGCTCACTTCCCCCACATCAATTCTAGAAAGAAAGTAAATACAAATGGAAAAGGAAGAGAATGATAAAAGTAACTATTACTTCAAAAATCCATTTTACATGACAGCTCCTGTAAATTAAACTATTAAAAAATAAATCAATCCTGTTTACTCTGACAAGTTACACTGCTTGTACTGACTTTCCATATTGTTGGCCAATTTCCTTTTGTAAAGTACATGACAAAATAAAATAAATTAATGCAGAAATATTCCTTCCTGTTCACAGAATTATGTGAAAACATGAGGCACATCCAGAATAAAAAGAATTAGCACAACACCCTAAAATGTCATAGACAGAAACCACCAGGTTTCCAGTTTCCTAGGTTGTCTAAGAGATTCTCTGGAGACAAGGTCTAAATGATGAAAGACAGTAACTAGAAGAAGAGGCACTATGAAGTTTCTCTCTTGAGCCATGTGTTTACCAACATGTAATGACAGGATGAGATTAATCTCTTATAACATATGAAAGAAATCAAGAATAAAAGAGAAGGGCATAAGATATTAAATGAAAAGATTGTCTTCCACAGGAAAGTTACTAGGAAAAGACAAAGTTGGTTTCTAAGGAGTTCTATTCTGTTATGTACTAGCAAAGCTATCTAGGCAGAGTACTTTGTATCACTTTTCTCATTCATAGTCAGGAATATTATCTAATGAAAAAGACCAAAATAGTATTTATTCTATAAATAGCTTATGAAACAGAAAAAAATTTTCAGCTTATATCTTTCTTCAATAATCTTGGGTACTTGTGGTATCTCCTTTTTAATTTTAATTTTAATTAATTAATTTTATTAGAAGTATTTTTTTAGTCTTTTTGAGAAAGGATCTTCCTGTAGCCCCAGCTGGCCTGAAATTCACCATGTAGACCAGATTGGTTTTGAACTCACAGAGATCCACCTGCCTCTGCCTCCAAGTGCTGGTATTAAAGGCATGTACCACCATGTCCGCTACTTATGTTGTTTTTAAGGTACATTATCAGGACGCTTAAAAAAGAGACAGTTTAAGCCAGGCATGGTGATACATACTTTTAATACCAGCACTTGGGAGCAGAGGTAGGTGGATCTCTGTGAGGTCAAGACCAGCCTGGTTTCCATAGTGAGTTCCAAGCCAGCTGGGGCTACAGGAAAATTGGGTTTCAAAAATAAATAAATAAATAAATAAAATTATATATATATATATACATATATCAAAGTAAGAAATAGAACAATGTTTGTATAAACAACAATCAAAACTATTTTCCTGCAGCAGTTACACCAACATTATAATTGCCATTGCCTGAACAAAAAGTTTGACCCTTAAATTAATTTTTTATAAGTAGGTCTGAACTCAATGGACACTTGTTCCTCCAGATGTGTCTTGGAACTATGTTCATGGAACTCTTGTTGGGATCCCATCCCTGGAATTATGTCCTTGAGTCAGGGCCCACCCATAATTTTGTTCAAAATGGTTTCTCCAGCTTCAGTTGGGCAAGTACAAGTCTGGCTCCACCCTAATTTTAACAGACTATCCAGCCTTTCCATCCCTAGCTTTAGAATATCTAATTCACTCGAAGTATTAAAATAGTCCTTCCCAATCGTCACTCTGTGCAGTAGAGACGGGTGCACCACTTTTCAGCACATCGATATATTAATTCCCAAGCGTGCACACATTCATTAACTATTCTGAGGGTTAAAAAACCAAATTGATGTTGCCAAGGAAATGAATCAGGTGCTCAGGTCATAAGCCACAAGAGCACATGATTCTGCTCTGGTTAATTAAAAGTCATTAGAACAGATTAAATCCATTTTATAAAAGTCAATCCTACATCTCCCAAATCCCAAAGCCTAAATAGCTATAAGAAAGTTAATAGTTGAATGAATGATTACATACACATACTGTAGTATATTGGACATTCATTAAAGAAAGCAAAGAATATTGAACACATTGTGGATAACAGCCATCTGTAACTCCTGTTACAGGGGGTCCGATGCCCTCATCTTGCCTCCTCAGGCACTGCACACACATGTTATACTTACATAAACACAGGCAAAACACTCATACACATAAAAATAAAAAAAAATAAATCAAGAAAATTTAAAAATGAATATATGTGCATTAATAATCAATAGAAACAGCCACATAGCTCAACAGAGAAACATTTGTGACGGGAACATACTGCAAACTGAGAGCAGTGCTTACTTTGGAGAAAGAAGGACTGACTGGTAGACACAGAAGCAAAACTATTTCCCATAATTTTCTATATGATGCTAAAATTTAATTACATGTACAACTTTTATCTTTAAACACCAATTCTAAAAGAAGGCAGAGAAAAATCCAATTCCCACCTGATTTTTTCAAGTAGTGCTTAATAATTGAAGAAACTCCTTGAGGTGCCACAAAGTTGCAGTCTCCTTCTTTCTCTTGCATTCCTTCAATAGGAGAGGTAAGGGGCTTCAAAATCCCATGAGCTAACAGCTCCTCATAAAACCTGAAATAACACACACACATATATATATGTATATATGTATATATATATATACATATATATATAATTGATTAGCTACATAACACTATTTTTTTTCTTCTATGAACTCTTAGATTTTAAAATTAGACATCAGGCTAGAAATCCTCCTATGATCAACTCAATGTATACTTTATGTTAAATAAAATTTGTAATTCAGGCAAGAATACAAATATTTCAAGAATCTGTAGAAACTGTAGCTCTGCTAACATTATTCAAGTCATATTTCTCTACATAATTCAAAGTTAAAGTCTAGGAAAACATGTAAGTGTTTAGTGCCCCAGTTTTAAATTTGCTTAAGAAGGCAAATTTACCTTAAAAAGGCAAATTGACTTCCAATGCAACTCTTTGCCTTCTTTAATACTAACAATTACTGATATTTTTTACAGTAACAGTGTTCTTATGGAAATTTCACTTTTACAGAGGAAAAATTTTAAACTGTTAGAAATGAATTATTTGCATCATTTAACATCATACTTCTAAGAGGACACCTGTCCACTAACTTACATTTGGTGCTTCTGGGCATAATGAGGAGTGCAGGTGATGTACTGAGCTCCCAAGTCAGCTGTGCATCGGGGATTATGAGGACTGTTGGTGGTAGTCATTCTTCCCCCTTAAATTAATTCATAAACAACTGTCAGTGTACTTGAATGAACCTTTTGGAGTTCATAGAATTCACCCTAGGGTAACTCATGGCTTTATTTTCTTTGTACAAACACATTAAGAAACATTCGTTGAGCAAGTAAACCATGCTCCTCCATGGTTTCTACCTCAGCTTCGGCCTTCAGGTTCCTGCCTTCAAGACTAAACTGTGATGTGGAAGTGTAACAAAATAAGCCCTTTCCTCCTCGCTCCCGTGACCCCCATTCCCCATAAGAAAAATTCTTAATGTGAGCAGAAGTCTTTATCATTAAACATTGTCCTAGATAATGTACAGAAACAATTTGGTCACTGTTACTTTTTATTTAATGAAAGGGGAGAAAAAACAGTCATGAATAACAAAGTACCAATGTCTCACAGTGTTAGTACGAATTTTGTTATTTGAAAATGAAATTTGAAAATTAAAGGAAATGGATGAAATGCCAGAATGTCAAGGAATGCTCTTTTAGTCCAGATGTACACGTAAGACGGGATTCCCTAAACTAGGCATTTGGAAAACCTTGGTCCAGGAGGACTTGGTAGTCTGCACATCTGGAGAAAGCTGCAACTGCAGAGGACGGCCTAGCCAATAAAAGGGAGAGGGTGGGCCCATGCGTTTCAGACTCGGATCCGGCCCACGAAGCCAGGCCGGGCCTCCCAGGGCCCTCCGGAGGAGCGACTAGTGCAGACACTGGGCCTCCGGTACCTGGCCTCCCAAGCCCGGAGGCCCAGAGTCAGCGGGGGCCTCCGGTCACGTGACGCACGCACTGCGCATGCGCTGCCGATGGCCTCCAAAAGACCCGGGCTGGCCCTGTCGCCGTAGCTCCAGTGGTGTTGACCCCCGGCGGTCCCGTCCGGCGGTCCCACAACCCACCTGAGTCCCCAGCCTTCTCCCACAGGGCGAGGTACAGGGGACCGGATATCTCCCTTCTCAGAAGGGCGGCGCACACGCTTCCGGTCAGCCCGGCGCCCACGATCAGCACCCGCAGCATGGCTGTGGCGGTGGCGCCGGCGGCTCTGAGCTAGGCCCAAGGCCGGGGCGGGAGCTGGGCGCCCGCGCTGCCGCTCTGTCGGCGGGTCACGACGGTGCCCTGGGCGGGCCGCCCGCGCCTGGGAGGGCGGGGAACCCCGCGGCGAGACCCGGACGGAGAGCTGCGCTGGAGTCCTGAGGTAGAAGACTGCCGATTCCCATCTGTCCCCAGAAAGATCTGCGACGCACCGCCTGCCCCGGGCTGGTGCCCACTGCATCACCACCAGGATGAGGAAGCCAAGGGATGCCAGAGCAAGGTTCTCTTCCGGTCTTAAAGCCACTGCTACTGACAGAAAAAGTGTTTGAAATAGACATTTTTGTTAGTAGCCCAGCCCACAAGTGACATATTCTTCCTACATCAGTTTCTCCAGCTATGTAATATGGAAAATAATGCCTCCCAAAGTTGTGACTAATAAAGATACTTGATTCAGCCATCTCTTCAATTTGTCTTGGTACAGGTTCTTTATGTTTTGAGGGATATAGTGACGAATAAAAGACAGCCCACTCTTGCTCTTAACGTTGTCCTGGAAGTTCTCAGTGAAAGAAAGAAAAAAATAATTATGGGAACTATGAACCATTAAAAGATACATTAATCTAGTTTATAGATAAAGTATGCTCTGAAAAATGCTGTGGAATAACTATCAGACAGAATAGCCTTGGCAATGCTAGCCAGTAATAACGAAAACACTTAAAAACCAAGTTTTACTTGATGTCTACATCGTAAGCTAGGTCGACGCTTCAAATTGGTACTCCATCAGTTTTTGGTATAATTAATAACTAGAAAATTTAAATGAACACAGATATCCTAAGAAGTGATGTAAGCATAGGAATCAAAAGCATTGAATAGGCAATATTTTACAACTTGTATATTACAAATACAAATAGTGAAGAAATCTTTTCTAATGTATGAAAAATGAGGTTTTAGTCTATAAAATCTCAAAGACACAATTAGAATATAATTCTAATATTAAAAAATACAAAGTTCAATACAGGTATCTTTAACTGTTCCACTTTCACAAACACATTTAAAGTGTGATAAGGATTTAGAAATTGCTTTTGTTAAGCAGTAGCGACTTCTAGGGCTGCAAATGTTCAATGGGTAGGATAAGAACTTGGCATCTCTGCTCGAGTTTTACACCTGTCTCCCTTGCTCTCGGTATTCTCTTCTTCAGTCACTTTAGATTCCAGGAACAGGTCTGATAGGTAAGACAAGAGTGTGATCTGGGACCTCAGGCAACATTGGCTTTGTTAAGAGACCAGGGTCATTTTATCAATCCTGAAATAATGATCAACCAGACACAGGTCGACGAGGACTAGCTGCATATTCCTGCTTACTGTCTCTCACTTTTGTGCCTTCTCAATGCAGTCCAACAACTGCAGTTCGTAGCTCTAAAGATGGGCTGGGATACTTAATTTCCATCTTCCCAATATGGTTACACTAACTATTCAACTCCCTTCCTTCATTTTCACCATCACTTGTTTGCTGTTTTGAAGTGAGTGACCACATCTAACTAGTTGGAACCTCCCAGTGCTAAGCTTCTGGTGCAGGACTCTGGTGATGAAATGATTTTTCATGTGAGGAATTCTTTAATGCTAAATTCCTATTTATATTTGTCAACGATCCAGTAAAATACTGAGTATTCTTACAAATTACTAAGCCATGATCCAGAAAATATATCCATTAAAGATCTGGAATATGTCTTAAACATTTCTAAAAATACCTACCTTTATTGGACTCCACATTATTTAGTATTCCTTCTTGGAAACAAATCAGAGTGTTCCACAACTGTAATGTGGCAACTCTAAATGCACAAGTCAGGTGTTCAGATAATCTATAGTATTTTGAAAAATAAAGTACTTTAAAGCACATTTCACAGACTACAGTGCAGTGTAATACAGTATAAACATAACATCAAAATTTATGACTCACTTTATTGTGATATTTGTTTTATTGCAGTGTTCTGAAACCTAATGTGTAATATCTCTGAGATAGTTCTATATCAGAAACCTTAAACTGTTAATTAAAATAGACCTCTTTTTTCTGAGAAAGTAATATGCAGGTATAAGTTAAGCTTTATAAATGCATTTAAGGCAATGCTACTGAAACATCGAAGTATACAATAAATGAAAGAGTTATATTTATAATCTATATGGCTATTCATCTATCTATATAAAGGCATGGTATACAGGTATGTGTTAAGGTTTATAGACGTGTTTAAGGTAATGCTATTAGAAACATTGAAGTATATAATCAATGGAAGGTTATTAGATTATGACTATCCATGTATCTATACGAAAGACACTGGAACCATAATTTTTAATATGTAAAGATGTATGGAAAACTACTTACTATACACTGTGAATAGATGTACTAAGGAACTTTGTCCAGGGTTTGACATCCTGTCAATAATAAGCCAAGATGGGTCTTCATGCTCTGTCCTTTGAGCCTGCTCTCTCCCATTATCTCTTTCTGCTTCTTTTCTGTTAATAGTCAAAACATTTTGAACAATTAGGCCTAGAACTTCATAATCACCTCCTCTGTCTTCTCTTTTTTTTCCTTCATGTCTACTAGTCCTTAGTTCTTTTTTTTCACTATTTTTTCATTGTCTCCTAAATCTAATTTCAGTGAATTCTACAAAAGAAGTTATCTGAATTACATGTTCAATAGGAAAGTATTAACGTGCCTGGGAACTTTTTCACCATGTTTTTGCTAACTGAACACTGGCCATTTTGAAAAGCCGTTGTGCCAAACTATTTCATTACTTGAACTCAAGGTATCATTAATCTTTAACCTGTATCAACACAATAGCTCTCTAACTGGTTTTCTTGCTTCTAATCTCTCTTTTAAAGCTAGCTTGTAGAACAGTTCTTATTTTTTCCAAAAAGTTGCATTACTTTGTTTCAGACAGAATTAATTTTCACCCTAATTACAGTGGCATAAAATGGATTTAGTGATATTTCTATATCATATCTTTACATCTTACTTTGTTCTCTTCAAATATCCAGTGTTTTTGTTTATGAAATTTCTGTTTCTTGAAACATTCCTAAATTTCCCACAACTTGTGGAAATGCAAAGCCCTTTTTGTGTTGTTTTCTCTGTGCAGAGTATACTTTGATTTCTGCTTCAGATTTACATTTTTGTTTTTTTCTGCTTATGATAAATGCTACACTCTTTTATACATTTCGTTTAGAATTAGCATTTGTTACAGACATAAACCAGAACTGGTGATTTGTGATTTCTATTACTCTTCACCTGAGTTTATAATCCTGATCTAGACAGTGGGTCCATGGATGACTACTTGCAGCAGTGCATCTTTCTGGAGAAGCAGAAATAACTCTATGACCTAAAGAAAATTTGTAGTTGCCAAACAATTTGAGATGGCCCATTGTTCTAATACTTACTCCTCCTAGTCACTTTACCTTCATGTATTATCGGTCTTTGCAAGGTTGCCATTTTTTGTTCATTAAATGTCAGCTCCAAAATCAACTAGAAGACGTCTTATCTAAGACCTTGACCTAGAATACACACTCAGTGACTCTCTATGTTAGTAACCTGTTTTAATGTCTTTGTAACACTGTCACTGGTAGACGTTATCTTGTGTTTTTCCTGTTTGTTTATTCATTGTCTTTCTCCTACCAAAATAAGCATCAACAGGGCAGAAACACTGACACTTTCATATCTCTGGCAACTAGAATCAAAGAATTCTCAGAGACTGAACATTTGCTGACTGCTCTCTAAGAAGATGCACAAGATTTTTGAAGATAATATTTAAAGCAAAGGTATGCTTCATAGTCATTTAGTTGAATGAATTTAAAACTACGTTATCCAGAGACTGCTTTCTTATTGTATAAAATGACTATAATGATACAAAATATGCCAACTACAAAGGAAGGTGAATCTTATATAAAATGATAAAAATCAAGATTTAAAAATATTTCAACAAACTATTAAATTTAATCAAAAGGAAACTGGGTTATGATATTCAGTCATAACCTTATGTCTAGCAAATAATTTTAGAGGATAAAAGACAGAGTGGTTAGGTGGCTCTACATTCATTATGAGTTAACAACATAATTAAGCAACCACAATAAGTGTATATGTGAACCTAAGCTATTGTAATTGAATTATAACACACAACCTAAGAGAGATGATGGCCCACTGTGTCCAAATTGGCTAGATCAATACTATGTTTGGTAACATTGGGTCCCAGATTTTAATGATTATTCATAAACCAGTGGTATTTCAAAATAAAATGATTAGGATGAAAAACTGATGAAGTGACTGAGGGTGGTAAAGATGAAAGAGATTTTAGCCTGGAGAAGACCTAAAGGAGATAAAATATATGTTCAAATGGGTGAAAAAAACTGAAAGGTAAAATTTTACATTTTCAGCATACTAAAATCAACTGACTAAAAACAAAAAAATCAGATTTGGTTCTACTCAGAGAATATATTGAAGTGATAATTTTAATTAGATACATCTAAAAATAGTATGGACATCCTTAGTAGCTGTCCAATTTGGAAGTCTTTCAACAAAAATTGGATGTGCGTGTGTGGGGCATATCACAAGGAACTAAAGGATTAGATTAGAGAATCGGTTCTCAAATTGTGATACATGCAGGTCAGTGAAGATTTTTCTAGATAACAGCCATTCATAGTTTTAAGGAAATAAAGATACTTTTTATTAATCACCTGCAAAGCATTTATGGTTAAGGGAATCTCTTCTTAGTTTTCTCATTCACATTAGCTTTTCAAGACAAAGGCAAAGCTTTTATTTATTGTTAATATTATTATATAGTATTGCCTGAAATAGTAAGAACTGATCCTTAAAGCAAGATAGTATTTCTAACAGTGAAGTTAGTATTGATAAAGTGAATAATTCCTATGATAGATTAGCACTTCTTTGTACTTTAGTTGAGATTTAGTTCTTTGTTTTTGAAAAATAAAGGGGAACCTGATAGATTATAGAGTTGAAAAATTAACAGTTTCTATGATGCTGTCATTTTATTTTGCCTTCCAGTTAAATATTCTTTTTATAGCTTCCTTCTTTTTAACAATGCTCTTTAAAATAAATACAGTCTAATACTACTTTAAAGATACACTCCCTGGATGTCTAAAGTCAACAAGAGAAAAAAGGTTTGACATAAAATTCCCCGTGTTTTATGTTATCTCTGTAGTCAAACTAATCATCTTAATGACAAAAGATAAAGAAAAAAATATTTTAAGTCACTTTTTGAAATTATTAAAGTCACAATATATAGATATGTATTACTTACAATACAGATATCCAATATTTTCATTTTATGCCTAAGAGGTTGTATTAGTTAATTTCCTGTTGCTATAATAAAATACCATGACCAAAGGCAGTTTATAGAGGAAAGATGTTAATTGGGCTTACAGCTCCAGAGGGAGAGTCCATAAAGATGAAGGAGGTATGGCAGCGGGCACTGGAGCAGGAACCTGAGGGCGCTGTGCAGGAAGCAGAAAGAGCAAAATGAAAGCAGTGTATTCTCAATAACATACTTCCTCCAGCAAGGCTCGACCTCCAAAAGACTCCATGACCACCCCAAACAACATCACCACCTGGGCTCATCTACCTGCTGTTCAAATACTTGAACCTGAGGGGACATTTCTCATTCAAATTACTATAAAGGTTTTGCTAGCTGGATAATAATCTTTAAAAACATTGCATATAGTTTAAACTATCTGAATTTTAGCATTCTATTATTTTTTGTTTGTACTTCCTTCTTGATTGTTTGAGGAAAATAAGCTTCTCAACAAAATGCTTGCAACTGGTCCATAGATAGTATTTTATAAGGTGGTTAACATAGATGGTGATTAACTTAAGTTGTGATGAGTGACCTAAGTAAAAGTAATAATGAACGCATGTGTCACTAAGCACAAGAGTAACAAGTCAAAATAATATTTTAATGTAGTAGCAGTGATCAGTTTTATGCTTTTTTATATAAACTTGGGAGATAGCAACCAACTATATCCAAATTATCATTTCAGTATGAAGCCTTATGAAATTATTAAATAGTTTTATATTATTTTGTAAGCCTTTAAAATCTACAGTGTATTTTATCTGTATAAAAATCTCAATTTATTAACTAAGCTTTTGTCAGGCATACTTGACTGTTTTTATATTTCTATAATTTAATTATCAATATTAGAACATTGCTCTCTATGTTAGCAGCTCTCTGTTTTCTATTTGGTAGGAAAATCTTTCTAATACTGCTTCACAATTTGCTTGTTGCCTTAACGAAAACCACAGATATTATACTATAGATAGAATATCCCTGAACTGAAAGTACCACTCGTGTCCTAGACTAGGGGCCTGATTCTGGGGATCCTCTAAACGACGATCTTTTATTCTGATCATGGAGAGGGAACTAGTGATATATAAGAAATAACTTTATTCTCAGTGTTGTAAATTAACACATAGGGGAACCAGGGTTCTCGGTCCTGTCTTTAGGGGTACTAATGAGAACAGGATTATACAGGAAAATAACAAAACAGGAACAAAGGTATACTTAATCAAACAGCCTTGGCTAAACTGTGCTCTGGTTAATTAGATCAGATCTGACTGTGGGAGGTCCTACTGATTCCTGGGAGGTCACTATTTGGGGAAGGGCCAGCTTGTTTCCAAACATTTTTCCCCCTACTTGGGGAGGGGGAAAAAAATCTCAGTTTCCCCCATGGGATGATTTTTGTTCTTGGAGATTTGAAAATATCATAGTTATACTTGGTGTTTACATTCTCAATGGAGGGCAAAGGGGTTGTGTAAATTTAGGCCTAGTCAACCTTGTATTATCAGTGTTTAGAAAGGCACTCCTTAAATTGCATTGTGGTGGAATCACAGTGCAAGTAGAATTTGGTTTTGTGCTAAGCAAAATATGTTTTATTTTAGCTGGACTGGGAGTACAGTTCAGCATATTTTCTTGGAATTCTTGGAATTTGAAAATAGGCCATCTCACCCAATACAGGGAACCGAGGACAGAAAAGAGTAACAATTCTATCAAAGTCCAACTAGGTTAATCAATGAGTTTATTGTGGTTTCTTGCAAAAGCATGGGCACCTGGAATGCAGTTGCATCGTAGAAAGTCCACCCAAACATGGGTAATTACAAAATTGAGAACCCCGGAGCTTTGGGCAAGACTGGCAAGTTCAGAAGGCCAGAGGGTCTCCTCTCTACAGCAGTCCTTACTACTTAGTTAACTTTGGGAAACTAGGGGCCTTGTCCATTTGCTCAGTTTCAGGGATGTCCTGAGACCTCAAATGTGTACTTCTTGAGTCTTAGGAGCCTCCATTTAGAACTTTCTGAGTCTTAAAGAGCTCGCTTCTAGGGTAGAGTTTCACCTTGGAGCTGCATTGGCCAAAATAGAGAACATAAAATTAGGAAAGGAAGAAAATGGGAAATGGAAAACAAAAATAAAACATTTATTTATCCTATGCTTGTTTAGTACTTCTGTCGGCATTGCTTGCAAATGGTGCAAATGGTGCATTTACAAGCATGCACATAAACTCCCATACACATACAGTAAAAATATTTTTAAATGAAGAGGGAAGAGAAAAATATGAGAGAAATATGGAAACACAACTAAGATGGGAGAGAGAGAGTGAAAGAGAGAGAGAATGAGAATTTTCTGGGAGAAGGGAGGAAAGTAACAAAAAAGAAAAAAGCACAATAAAAGTAAAAATGAATATAAAAACAAAAGTATACTATACATATCTGCATACACATACACACATACTGGAACTCATCAATATATGTAAGAGCACAAAAAAACTTGAACAAAATGTTAGCATTGTGGCTGTAGATACTGTTGGATTTTTACTACTCAAGCAAATCTGTAATTCTTCCTTCTTTTCTTGGACTTTGTACTCCTCAGAAGAAACCAGGGCTGGGGTTCATTTGTCTCCTTTTTTGGCACAACTTGCCTGGCTGTCAGGGAGAAAGGTTTGATATCAAAACTGTTAGGAATATCCTTGATCTTCCCTCTTCCCTACTTCACAGTAGAAAGGAGCATGAAGTTCTCTCAGCCAGAAGTTCTGCAGATGGACGAACTAGTCTTTCAAGTTTTCAGTGCTGTGCTGCTGCTGCACTCTCTGACATATCTGAGACTCAAGGACAATTGGTGAATCCCACACAAAGGGTGGAATAAGTGACTGTAATGGGTAGGATAGGTGTATTCCACTGCTGATCCTCCCACAGAATCAGATGTGCCTCAGTAGTTTCTGAGGAACTTTTTAGCTGGCCACTGAAGCTACCATCATTACATTACATTAAAAAGGCAGTTTTATAAGGCTATTTAAATTTTTAGTGAGCATATGAGACAATATGATAGCCATCTGATCAGTTTATGCAGAGAGAGAAAATATCAGGAAGAGTTTAAAGTGAAAGGATATAGTTTTCAAAATTAATCCCTATATCAGCTTTCAAATTATTGCCTGAATATTTTCTAAAGAAATAGTGACAATTATAACCCTTGATTGCTATTTGTAGCTATTTAGATTAATTTCTCTCTATCTCACAACCAGTGTGTAGTATCATTAGCCATAAAGGCTGAATATCTAACTCTGGTGGGTAATCAAGAGCAATGGCAAGAGCTTATGCTGTTTGAGGACATCTTGGTCCTTCCTGGCCATCAGTTCATAAAGAATCATCCAATACCCGGCACTAAAAATTTTGTTTGATTACCAATGGCCTCTGGTATTGGCATTAATCATTTATTTGGGGTTCCTCTGTTCAAACTATTCTATAAAGAATATATCTTCGTATATTAAAATTAGCTTATGGAACACCAGCTTTCTTTTGTGATGTCATGCATCTTTAATTTGCATAACCTTTCACTTTTCCTCTTCTCTGTCACCATGACTCTCCATTTAAGCCTTACCACCCCCAGGATTCCCTCCCCTACTTTAATTTTGCATGTCGTCTACTATTGCCCACCACCTCTCCTTCAGGCCTGTAACCCTTACCTCATGGCCTATTTCTAGCTTCTGAGTCCCTACAGAAATTTAGAGTTAAATACAAAAATTTAAAACTTTAAAGCTCTGATCCATGTATTATAAATTTGTCTGTCTAGGCCTAGGTTATTTAGTATTATATTTTCCAGTTCCATCGGTTTTCTTGCAAATTTCATTTTTCTTCACAGCTGAATAAAAATATGTAGTATATATTTCCCACACTTTCACTATTCATCAGTTGTTAGATATCTATGTTGATCTGTTTTCTAGCTATTGTGAATAGAGAAGCAATGATCATGGATTTAATTATTTTTGTAGTAGGATATAGAGTCTCTTGGGTATATGCTTAGTGGTCTTATAGTTTGATCATAGGATATCTCTATCCTTAGTTTTTCTTAAGAAACCAACAGACTGATTTCCATAATGAGTGCACGTATTAACACTCTTACCAACATTGTAAGAGTTCAACTTTTTCCACCACCTTGACAGCATTTGCTGTTTTCTCGATAATAGCAATTCTGAATATAAATGGAAATCTTGAAGTAGGTTTAATCTGCATTTACTTGATGGTTAGAACCAAAGTCCCATTCAGGAAGAACTTACCTTACCTATGCCTACATGCTGAAATGTATTCAGACTTTTTCCCTATCAGTTTCAATATTTGGAGTCTTAAATTGAGGTCCTTGGTCCATTTTGAGTTGAGTTGTATGTGGAGTGAGAGATAAGGTTCTAATTTCATTCTTCTGTATTTAAATATCTGATTTCCTAAATGGTGTCTTTTACAGTATAGAAGCAACTTAGTTTCACAAGTTCCCATTTGTCAATGGTTGGACTTAATGTTTGCTCTATGAGTCTTCAAGTGCTTTTCAGGGTTGGAGAGATGGCTGAGAAGGGCACTGGTTGCTCTTTCAGAGGACCTCAGTTCTATTCCCACCACCCACATGGTGGCTAACAACCATCTAAAATTCCAGTTACATGGAATCCGACACCCTCTTCTGAACTCTGCCAGCATTGCACAACATGGGTACACTGATATACAGACAATATACTCATAACAGATTTTTTTAAGTAAATAAAATAAAAAGCAAAATCCTTCTCTATAGTTGTTTCCTTTGTCACTTAAGGACTACAGTACTCTGCTCATTGAGCATTTACAGAGTCCTGGCTCTTGACTCACAAGAGTTAACAGAGTTCTCCAGTATTCGCTGATTGGGGACAGAGGCAATGTCTGCTCCCAGGATGCTAGGAAGACTAATAAGACATCTGCCTGCTGAAATGCTGGGACCGGGCCACCACGTTCCTTACCCTATTCGTGCATGCGTCAAATGAGGTCTGTTAGTGCGACAGTTGTCATGACCTTGGGAGCATGTGCCTTTTTCTTACTTCAGTGATAGAAAAACTTCCCATGTGTGTTTTACATTGCTTGAGCACGTATCATATGTAAACTCTGTGTGAACTTCCAACATTAAGCTTCCTAAATAAAAGCTTCCTGGGAGGGCAGTAAAGCTCTCCTGAGCTGCAAAGCCTGGCGACTCTGGTTTGAACTTCAATTCCTTGGCACCAGTCACAGTAGGACATCTACACTTCCTGAGCCTATAAGCTCCAAGTTATTCTCTATTTCCTCCTCTGTCTGATTCAGGGTATCAGGTCTTGAATTTAATCTTTGACTCATTTGGAGTTGAGTTTTGTGCATGATGAGAGATTGGGTTCTAGTTTCATCCTTCTACATGCCTGAAGTCAGTTTGACCAGCACCATTTGTTGAACATGCTTTTCTCAAATATGTGTTTGTGGCTTCTTTGTCAAAAAAATCAGATGACTATAAATGTGGGAATTTAAATCTGAGTCTTCAATTCTGCTCTGTTCAATATGTCTGTTTTCGTGCCAGTACCTTGCTGTATTTAGTACTATAGCTCTGTAGTACAATTTGAGATCAAAGATAGTAATACTTCTAGAAATTCTTTTCTTTTTCAGGATTATTTTGGCTATCCTGGCTTTTTTTGTGTGTGTTCGTATATGAATGAGTTTATTTTTTCACTTTCTATGAAAAATTGTGTCAGAATTTTAATGGGCATTGCATTCATACCGTGAGCAACAACAAATGACTGGGAAGATAGTCCCACTATTGCACAGATATTATGGAAAGAACTGACACTTTCTAATTGGATTTAAGGTCCATTCCATAGGATGGAGCCCATACCTGACACTGATGTCAGGCTTAGTAACCTGAGACTAGACAGGTCATAGGACATAAGAGACAACCTAATAGTAGTTTCTACTAGACAGATAATATTAAATTGACTTCTAATGAATTATTGTTATACCCATAAATTAATGTATCTCTCAACTCTAACCAGAGAAGTTACCTCATACAGCAGATGGTGATTAATACAGAAATCCACAACTGGCCAATGTGCAGAGAATAAGGCAGCAGAATACCCAAATACCACACTATGTCAAACTTTTTCCTCTCAAGGCTCAGGGATCTATGCAGAAGAGGGGGCAGAAAGATTGTGAGAGGCAGAGGTGGTAGAGGACCACAAATGAACAAACTTTTTCAGACAGCTGGTCAGTTACGCCTATGAACTCACAACAGTCATAACAGCATGCAGAAGTCCCATGCAAGCTCGAACCAGACAAAATCCCAGCATCGACGTGAGGAAATGGTTAAGAAACTCCAACCCCACCGAAGGAACTATTGGCTACTCAGAGGGGGAGAATCAGTTTCTTTCAAAGATTTGACCCTTAGTAAACTAACCAGATTCCAGAGACATTTCGGGACACTAATTAGATACTATAGGCCTCATTGTATATAGTAGAATACATCAAAATGGCCAGGGGGCAGTAAAAGGAAGTACAGGTAGAGGATCTAAATACCATCAAATTAAAATTAGCAAATTCAATTAGAAAAGCACAGTAAAGACTTACTGAACATGACCTTGGTAAATTGACAGTTGATAAATACTACCTCATGAAACAGAATGCCTTCTGAACAACAAAGGTCATCATCACTGAGTCAAGAGACAGTCTATAGAATGGAGAAAACAAAAGACATCTTTACCTGCTATTTCTCTGACAGAGGATTAGCATCTAGAATACACAAAGAAGCTTTGCCGAAATTATATACTATCCAAATAGATTTTGGTTACACTTTGCTTATTGATGGAATAGTTCTATTTATAAAGTTTTATTCATCAAAAAGATTTTAATTTGCCCAGGCTGTCCAGTAGTCATCCTTGAAAACTGGAATTTAATCTCAACTCTGTTTTACAGCATTAAAAAGCTTTGTGTTTGGTATTTTCCCTAAATATTATTCTCTGTATTATGGCATTGAGCAGACAGTGTTCTCCACCCCACCCAGATTGACACCATCCATCTGGTAACTTGTATTACATATCTCGGACTTAGGAGATGACACCTAACCACCAATACGGATTTCTCATTCTGACAGCCCATCTTCCTACAGAATGAAGTATAAATATGTTCTTCAAGACAGTATAGTAACAGTAGACAGTTACTACAAGCAGATAAGAAATAGAAAAGGTAGGTAGGGTTCTTTAAGGCAGACAAGGCTTAGGAACCAGGAAAAGAAATCTACAGGTCAACATCAATGAAATCTCCCTTCTTTATGTCAGTTATGATCTCATGAACTGTTTTAAATTTTTATTTAATCAAGTGGGCATCGGTGGGCAAGTTAAAATAGAACATTAAAAATTCTTTACATTCAGTGTGATGACTCTGTAAGTAATCTATCACAGACCAGTTTTTCAAGACCTTTTTCCAGTTTGCTTTTTTGTTTTTTAATTAACCAAACTGCAGGTTTAAATTGGGTTTGTGCTATTTCAGAGTCCAAACCACAGTTTCCTCGGCCCTACTTTAGGAGGAATAGAGTCCAGTACTTGCAAGGTGCAGAAACTGGATCAGGCCCCAACACTTTCAGCTTATTTGTGGCTGGAGAGCACAGGGTTGCGGGCCTTGACATTGTCGCCGCCGTAGTAGAACTTCAGGAAGCGGCCTGCCTGGATGCTCTGCGCCACCACGTTGGTGAAGTGACACGCCATCAGCAGGTAGTTTCGGGGTTGGACCCGGTAGGCGAAGCGCATGAAAGCCATGGAGTAGAAGATGAGAGCTGTCGTCATACGGCCACTGATGATATCGGGCGATGCCTTCATGTCCTTAATGGCAGCCAGTGGAAGGCCCCAGTTGGCCACAGGACCCCAGAAGTGGGTGCTGGTCAGATAATCCCGGAATTCCTTGGTCTTCACATAGTTGAGTGTCTTCCGCCATAGTGCTACCACCGCGGCCATGGTCACTTCTGCAGTAAGAGTGCCAACTGCCTAGCTGCCAGCCAACAATGGAACAGCGAACGCTGACCACGCAGCCGACCCCGGGTCAGCAAAGGCCAGGGGTTTCATGCTTCCGCCAGTGCCTCTCAGTTCCTTTCTTAACTTGGTTTAGTTCTTACGGAACAGACACCATACCTGAGATGCTCTCTTTACGGTTTTTTACTGCAGTGTCCTTCATTTGTGTATAGCTGACCTCCAGTCACTGCATTTCAAAACTGGTCACAGAGACACATTCAGCAGTGTCTGAAGATGCCCCTTATTATCAAGTCAGTGGGAGGGAAATTTCTCTCTCTGTTTCTTCCAAGTCAAGTGGGCCTTTGGGAGCAGGCACCACTAAGTTTTTCCAGGCCCAGGGCCCTGGTGCCCTTCTGTGCTGTTCCAGAGCAAAAATAATCAGGCACCATACAGGAGAAACCACCCTGTGGCAGCGTTAGGTGACAGCATCTGACATGAGGAAGGTAGTATTGGTGGTCATATGATCTCCCTTACTGTATTTAGACAATTTGTAATGTATCCTGTAATAACACATATTTTATTCATAGGGACTCTTTAAAAATATTGTATTTATTTATTTTTTTTTAAATTTTTGTGTGTGAGTGTATTGCCTGCATGTATTGCATGCACCCGTGTCCTGAAATGCCACTGAAATCAGAAGAGGGTGTCAGATCCTCCTGGAAATGGAGTTATGGATGGTTGTTAGCCACCATGTGGGTGCTGGGAATCAAAGTGGAGATCGCTGCACGAGCAGCCAGTGCTTTGAACTGCTGAGCCATCTCTTCAGCCCTTAGTTGAGACTCTTGCTAATTTCACAGTAAACATTTTTTTCCTCCATAGAAACAGATTCTCAGCTGTTATATCAGAATAAACCATGGACTTTTTAATTCTCTTAAGTGGAATCTAATTTCATAGACTCTTGCAGGGCATGCCAAAGCTACAGGCACGGTGAAGGTGTCTGTTCAACGTTTGTTCCCTTGCGAAGGAAAAGTTAGAGACGTTCAAAGCATTCTTAGCCGTGTACACCCATACATTTTCATCTCAGTTAAAAGGTGCAAGGTCCCAGGTGGACAAAGGACTATCCATTCATAAGAACACAGACATTAGTGTTATTGTTGTTGTTGTTGTTGTTTGGTTTTAAAACAGGGTCTTTCTGTAGCCCCATCTGGCCTGGAACTTACTACGTAGACCGGGATGCCCTGAATCTCACGAGATTCACCTGCCTCTGCCTCTGAAGTGCTGGGATTAAAGGCGTGTGCACCACACCTCACCCAAACAATATTATTTTAGTCAGTTTTAAATATGCCGTTTGTTTGGATGTCAGTTGACTTCTTGATGCTGGAGCAGTGTATCTTGTGGTTTTTCTCCAGCAAGCTTCACTGTTGTCCATGTCATCAGAAGCACTTCCCACTGGCCAGGCTGCTCATCAGGTGATCTTCCAAAGATCCTCTTTTTCTAAAATATGGTTTTATTGATTCTTTGAGAACTTCATACAGTGTGTTTCGGTCATAATCATACTTCCTCCCCATCTACTTTTCTTTCTTATCCCTAGCTTCATGTCCTACATTACTATTATTATTTTTAAGAACTTTGGGTCTAATTTGTGTCTCCAAGTGCTGTTTGGTTTGGGTCCATCCCCTGGATCTTGATATACTTACTCATCTTCACACTCTTAAAGAAAACTGACTCTTGCTTGCATGATGGCACACACCTTTCTGTTTGGAACTTGGGAGGCAAAGACTGGCAGATCTCTGTGAGACTGAGACCAGCCTTGTCTACATAGTGAGTTCCAGGCCAGCTAGTAGATGATAGAAAGAGAGCTCTTGAAGGAAAATTCCTATCCACCTCTTCCTCCCACTTTTGAAACTAAAAGATTGAAGAGTTTTCTGCTTCTAGAAACCACAATATACAAAAAGAAGCTGAAAATATCATCCAAGGGGGCCAAGGTCCATCCCATCCTGGTGGTCTAGCTTGGCAGTGTCTTCAAGGGATGTAGGGTTTAGAGGCACACGACATACAAAAGTGAGGGGGTCATTGATTCTTCCTCTGTGGTTTAAAAGAACTTCTGAGGTTAGGCAGCATGTAGTATTGGAGTCTTTGGGTAACGAAACCCTGATAGAGCAAGATTCTCCCAGAGGCCATTGCCTGAAACTATGATGTCAAGCCTGGTTAGTAACGGAGACAGCAAAATGTTGAAGATACCGGAGCCATGATACATCTGCCAAAGAGAGCTGTATACAGTGAGTGGAACCACACCAAGAAAGAGGTGTATGTTAAAAACAGCAAAGAAGAAGGCGTTGAGCCACCTATGGCCTTTGGAAATAAAGTCTTCCTTTGAGCCAGTATTTCTCATTATGTCCCATATTCCTCCCTTTTGGAATGGTAATGTACATTTGGTTCCACTGTATGTTGGAAATGTGTAATTTCATTTTTGATATTGGATGGGGTTACAGTTAAGAGAGTCTTGAGTCTCAGAAGAGACATTGGATGTTAGACTTTTGAACAGTGTTGAGACTGATAAAGACTATGGGAACTTTTAAAGTTGGGCTAAATGAATTCCTAAAATATGGTTGAGATTCTATGAGACCCAGAGAGAAGAATGCGGTGGTTTAAATAAAAATGTTCCCCTATCGACTCGAAGCATTGGAAAACTTGGTCAATTGATGGTGTTTGTGGAGGTTTTGGGGTGCAGTTTTGCCATAGAAAGTATATAACAAGGGAAGTTTGAATATGTCCCTTTTGTCTTCAAGAAGGATAACAAGGAATCCTTAGTCTGTAACCTTTTGACCCAGACCTCAAAGAAAGTATATTTGATGTTATTCTGCTCTAAAGCATGACCTAAGTATATATATATATGTATGTATATATAATACAGCCTAATTTGTGGACCCAAATGTTGTTCAGTGTGGTTCCACACACCGTGTCTACCCAGAGTCCCATCCCTGTGGGATATTGTCTCTCTCCCAGCAGCCAACAAGTACCCAAAGTTCTGTAGGTTGAACTGGGAATTCTCACTTCCCCTTATCTGTGCTGTGATTTTGTCTGGTTTTAACTTGCATAGGACTTGCACATTCACCTGACAGAGGATTAAAAAACAGAATATACAAAAACTCCAAAAATGAAGAAACAATTGACTCAAAAAATGGACAATGTATCTAAACAGAGAACTCTCAAAAGCATAAGAAGAGCTAAGAAACAACTTAGAAAAGATTCAACATTCTTAGTAATTAAGTAACTGAAAATCAAAACTACTTTAAGATTTCATCTGACCTGAGTCAGAGTGGTTAAGATGAAGAGAATGAATTACATTAAATGCGTGAGTGGGTGCAGGGACGGGGGAACACTTATCCAGTGTTGGTGAGATTAGAAAATGATACAACCACTGTGGAAATCTGTGTGGAGAACTCTTAAAAACCTAAAAATAAATCTACCATATCATTGAGTCATTCAGCTTCTTGGCATATCCCCAACAGACTCATCCTACTACAGAGATACTTACACAGCCATGTTTGTTGCTGCTTTTTTCACAATAGGTAACAAATGGAAACAACCTAACTGTCTGCCAGCTGATGAACAAATGATGAAAACATGGTGTATTTGTACAATGGAGTTTTACTTAGCCTTGAAGAATAACGAAACACAGATTCAGAAAATCAAGCGACATATGGTCTCTCTCACTTCTGGATATTAGCTCCAAATCCCTAGATGTGAGTATATATCCTGATGTCACTGCAGGAGCCAGGAAAATGGAAAGGAACCATGGAACTGAAAGGGAAGAAGGAACTGAGAAGAGGGTACAGCAGGAGACAAGTATTATTAACTTGGAAATGGGAAAAGGAGAGGACTTCACCTGGGGAGGGAGTAGAAAGGTTCACCCAAAGGGAATGAGAGGAGAGATAAATGTTTACATGGTATGAAAAATCAGAGGGAAATGTATTAGTTTAAAGTCCTACAGTAAAATACACACACAGTAAACATACAAGGGCATGTGCATAGCTGAAGACTATAGAAGATAAAACACAGTGCCAGGCATGAGAAGCCTCCCTTCAAGTTCTTGGTCAGGATAATTGAAGAGAGTCTCAAAATAAAACAGGCTATTGCAACAATCCTTGATTGCCTTCCAGAACTTGAAGGTCAGACCGTATTGCTGAAAACAGGACATAATTTGAACATAGGACTTTGAGCAATTGAACTGGAACTGGTCTGGAAGCTTTCTCCCTGAAGACCAGCTTTCATGGTTTCAAAAGATACTGTACAAGCTGCCAAGGGAAAAAAATGAATAAATTGTCCTCCCTATCTGTAAAGCCTAATAAATAACAGTGACTGGCCCCCAATCTATTACCACTGGTGCAATAGTGGTATATTTATTTATCTTGGGGGTAATCAACAGCTCTTTAATCGGAATTAAGGACCATCCAATGGGAGAGAACTCAAGTGTGGTAACATAAATAGAGCCAAATACATATGGTGGAGAGTCTGGAGATCTTAGAAGAAACCCTCCTTTGCCACAACATTAGACTACGGTAATTTCTTACTTCAGTATAAATATGCATCCTCGTATTTACAGACAAATGTACTTTTTACCCTTCATCAAACAAGGTTCTTTTTGCAACGGATGGATACTACTGCAGATTCCCAGAGCTAGTTGAATGCAGAGAATAATTGTGAGACACCTAACACTAAGTGACACACCTTCAATGCAACTTCTGCACATAGGGTTAATGTACTTCTCATTTTTCATCAGTAAATTTCTTTATGTAGAAGATGGTGATTAACACAGATTCCCACAGTCATTCAATGTGCAGAGAACAAGAGGCTATAAAGAGATTATCCCTCAATAGGACACCTATTTCAAACTTCTGCCTCTCAAGATTCAGGGATCATTACTGAAGAGGAGGTGGAAAGATTGTAAGGAAACCATGTCTTCCAGTCAACTGATCAGTTGCTCATATGCACTCACAGCAATATTACTTATTTGTATAGGCTGTAGTCATAAAAGTTCAGTATTGATTTTTATAGCCAGAATTAAATTGCATCACATAGTATGACTTCTCTAAATGTATTTCGACAATCCTAACAAGAATCTACAAAAAATAAGGTTTTATACATTACGCTATAAAAGTATTCATTCTAATAACCATAACAACTGGCCCAGCACACTACCTCTATTGGTGCAGTAGTAGCTTTATAACTGGACATAAATCCTTCTCAGTGGGAATGAACACATGGGTGGTACTGTAGACTCAGCCAAATATATAAGGTTGGAGTGGGCATAGATCCCAAAGAAAACGTTATCTGTCATGTCTATAGAGAAATGAAAATTTTCACCATATGATATATACAGATCCTAATATTTACAGACAAATACATAGTAGACCCCTCATCAAAGAAGCTTCTTTTTTGCAACATATGGAGGCTTAGCAGAATTCTACAACTGGTCAGACACAGAGAATACATGATTAAGAGATGCCAAGTCCTCGGTGACATATCTATAGTTGAACCTCTACACATGGAACCTCTCATGAAACACAGAAGAATGAGGAGTAGATAGAAATGAAACTTCACCAATGAAACTTCCTCAAACAGCATAGTGCTATGCACACAAAGACCAAAACTGTCCAAGTTTTACAGAATAAGAGACTGTAGATTGTGTTTCTCTGGATAGGACTCCTATGTTGAACTTCACCTACTTATGGCTCAGGGATCATTGTGAAAGAGGGGGTGGAAAACTTGTAAGAATTATGGCTGGTTCAGGAACTTAGGGCAGCAGAGACTTTCAGGCTATTAAAGGTTGCACATGTGAAAATGTACCAGTGATGGCATTTAGTATGGGACCCACAACAACTCAGATTAGACAAGGGCTCAGAGTGGAGCAATAGAAATTGGTGGCAGGCCAGACCTAGACTTAGAACTAATAGGGACTGATTACTACTGGGAGAGTAGCCTGACCAAACACAAGTGGATGGATTTGCACAAAAAGACATCTGGGCAGTAATACTTGACTGGATAGAACTTAACATGCTGAAGGAATACATGAGGTATGGTAGGGTTGGAGGGATGGATGAGGACATGAGGGAAGGGTCTAAATTTCATTAAGAACTCTTGTATGAAATATATAAAACTCAATAAAATAATAAAAAAATGACTAGGCCAAGGATTGGAGAGATAGCTCAGTGGTTAAAAGCACTGGATGCCGTTGCAGAGGACCAGGGTTCAGTTCCCAGCACGAACATGGACACTAACAATCACCTGTAACTCCAGTTCCATGGAATCTAATGCCTTCTTCTGATCTTAACTGTAATTGCATGATACGAGTGCACTTACACACGTGCAAGCAATACACTTATACACATAAAACTGAAAATAAAAATCTTAATTATTTATACATACACACTAAGAGAAAGAAATCTTTAATATTTTTATTTATTACTTTTATATGTATTGCCTACATGTGTTAAGTGCACTTGTGTCATGCAATGCCCCCAGAGATCAGAAGAGAACATTGGATTTCTTGGAACTGGAGTCACAGATAGTTATTAACCAAGATGTTGGTGCTGAAAACTGAACCTGGGTCTTTTGCCAGAGAGGCTGGTGCTTTTTACCTCTGAGCCTTCTCTCCAGCCAGCTCCTGGTGTCTGTGTTCTGACTCAGAGCCTCTCACCCCAACTCAGTAGATTACCCTTTGCCAACTAGCCTTCCTTTGAACCTATTAACCACAAATATTCCACTAATGTTTTCAGAATTCCTAATAACTATACTTAAAAGAAAGCAGAAACATTTAGGCAAGTGTACTGTACACCGCTAATCAAAAAAGCCTCTTTTTGTAGTAGATCGAGGCTTTTACAGAGTTCCACAGCTGGTCACACCACAGAATATACATCTGAGAGATGCCCAGCCCTAAGTGACACATCTACAGAGGAACGTCTACACCTAAGGCTCATGGAACATAGTGGAATTGGGGTAGAGAGAATATTAGTGCATCCCTCAACTCTCATGAACAAAATTTCATTATACAAAACAGTGAGATGCACACAGAAGGTCACAACTGTCTAAATTTGAGAGAATACGAGACTGCAGAGTGTGTGTCCCTGGATAGGACTTTCCTACATTAAGACACCTCCTTGCCCCCAGCTCAGAGACCATTGCATAAAGTGGGGTGGAAAGACTGTAAGAGTCAAGCTTTCAGGCCACGGGTAACTTGCTCATGTGAATTTGGGGCAATGGGGGCATCATGAACAAGACCCATGCTGACTCAGTAGACAAGGGCCCAATGTAGAGTGAGGGAAATGGTTAGGCCCTGGCCTTAGACCAGAAAGTGCTGATTACAATTACTGCTGGGTGAGGCATAATAGACCTTTAAGATCTGACTAAACTCCAGCAGATGTGCTTGCACTGAAGGATCTCTGTATACAAATGCTTAACTGGGTATGTCTTAAAATATATGACAGAAGCATGAGGTCTGGAGGGGTGCTGTGGGGGTTATAGATGGGAGAAGAGAGCTAAATTTCATTAAGAGCAACTGTATGATATGTACAATAACTCATTAAAAATATTAAAGAAAAATACTTATATACTTTGAAAGTCTCTGTGCCACTTTCTATGAAAATTCTTATTGAAGTTTCATTCTCTAAACAATGATGTGAAAATCACCAATTTTCTGTTCAAAGTATTAACTTTATCAAAGAAGAGGATCCCAGCCACAGTGTGCCTTGCTGTTAGATACACAGAGTGTGTGCTGTGACCTGTTCTGCTGTTTTCTTTCTAAATGTTTGACATCAAGATACGATGTGGAAAAGAAGAAGAAACACTATACCAAAATAATTTTCTTTACAGTAGAATCATGGCAGTACATTTAAGTAGAAAGTCATGTTTAACTAAGGTGAAACAAATTCACTTAATAAATAATCATGAATTGAGATTTTGGAAAGATTTACAATACCTGAGTATCATACTTACTGTTACCAAATGCAAATTCTGTAGGCTTTCTGGAGTATAAATGAAATTTTAATTTTCCCTTCCCTTCCATTCAGTATTAATATTTGTGCTGTGTGTTCCTGGGATGACCTTTCCGAAATAGGCACAGTGGCTTCATTTGTAGTGAATGCTGATACTTGCCAAATAAGAAGTTAAGTATCACCAATCTCTGATGGACATGGTTTCAAAACCTAAGTGCTTCATTACCTCTGTGGTATGGCACCTGTTAAAATCTTTCTTCCTCATATTCCAGTTTCTTGAGTAGTCCTTATTACAAATATGAAAGCTTTCTTTAGTTTGTTAATAGGAGAATAATAAAAAATCAAGATGTATTTTTAAATATGACACCATGGTGTATGTTGAAGCATTAGGGGCATCTAATTATTTTTGGTTATTTTGAGACAGGGTCTCCTTGGAGCCACAGCTGACCTGGAACTCACTATGTAGACCAGGTTGGCCTTGATCACACAGGGTTATGCCTGCCTCTGTCTCATGAATTCTGGGATTAAAGGAATGTGCCACTACACCTGACTGGGATAACTAAATTATTAAAGGTTTTTGAATTCTTTAATACGTTTAAAATAGTAAAGTTTCAAATATGAACCAAGCCTGGTTTAAAAATAATTTTTTCAATAATTGAATTAAGTACAAAGAGCCTTTCAAATTTGGGAGATATTTTCAAAATACATAGACGAGAAAGCATTAGTACTCAAGATGTATGGAAATACTTATAAATTCATTAGAATAAAGCATAACCCAATAGGCAAAAAGAAACAAGCACAGTCAACCTATGAAAATGTCTACAAACATATTCTCATGCTAGGTATGAACTGATATAATATTTTTTGGAAAAACTGCATTATAATGCAGTCATTAAAAAGCTGCATTAAAGTTAAGATATAATTTCCCTTCTTTGGGTATTTCTACTACTGTGTTTCTAGAAATAATCTGATGTACTTACAGCAGGAAATGTATATGTTGTTTGGATGTGATTTGTGTCCTAGATGTTCATGTATTAGATGCTGCTTCCTGTCTTGAAGTCCTGAATTTGTGGACTTTATAGCAGGTAGATTCTATTGAAGGTTATTCGGTCAAGCTTTTCCCACTCTTATATACATGTATACTCTATAGTTGAAATATATACTGTCTGGTTAGAAGAAAATTTTTTGTTGTGTTATTTTTAAGTAAGAGTGCAAGCTGGATGACTCGGTATAAGTGCTTATTGCATAAAGTCAGACTTCCATCTTGAGAACCCATGCAAATATCTGAATCAACTCCTCACAGCTATCCTCTGGCCTCTACACCTGCCCACATGCACACATGATGCACCTACACACAATAGAATTTTAAAAAGATAAACAAATCTGGATTATCTTTGATACGTCTTTCCTTTCCTGGATCACCATGTGAGCTGTGCTGTGTATATCCTCCCCTTAGTTATGCTACCGGGCATCATTCCCAGATAGTAATCAAGCACCTGCCATGTTCTAAAATCTCCAGAGCTATAAGCTAAATGGGCCTATTTTTTTTAAGACAGGGTCTCCCAGCTACCCTGGAACTTACTATGTAGACCAAGTTGGCCTTGATCTTGCAGAAATCTGCCTGCTTATGCTTCTCAGGTGTTGGAATTAAAGGTGTTCATCACCATGCCCTGCATAAATGAACCTCTTTTTACAATGTACACAGTTCTTTAAGTTTTATTATAGCAACACAAAAATACATTGTAGGAGAATGCTCAGCATTAAATGTATTCTGGTGGAAGCTGACTGAAACACCTAAGCATAGACAGTTGTAGAACCACTATCCTAAGAGGTGGGCTGCAGTTGAAAACACTGGGTTCAAGATAAAGTAATATAGGAAAGCTTTCAGATTAGAACAGAGAGAGTCCATAATCCATTCTGGAGGATTTATCACTCATAGGGAAATAGTCTCCCAGTGGGAGAAAATGCAACTATGGAAGGTCAGAAACATGGCTGAAGACAAGGAGAGAGCTTCAAAAAGTCTACCCTGGGTTTTTAGTCTCACATATTTTATTTTATTACTTACTTTTGGACAGCCTAGGTTGCCTGGAATTCATAGAGATCCTCCTGACTCTGCCTCTCCACAGTACTTGAATTAAAGACATAGACCATCATACCTGTGTATTTTAAATTAGAGTTACTCATTTACTTTTTGTGTATAAGTATGTGCATGGGCTGTGCTTGTACCACACTGCACCTGTGTAGCCGGTGGGAGTTTATTCTCTAGCCTAACATGAGAGTTCTGGGCACAAAACAGGTCCCTGGGCTTGTCAGCAAGCATTCCCACTGGCTGACCAACCTCTGGCCTCTCAGTGGCAGATATTTTAAAGAAGAGAAAAGAGGAAGAATACAAAAGCCAATATAGCAGCTGTACCACAGAGGAAGAACAGACACTAGGAAAGCCATCTCTTCTCTGTGCTTTACCAGAAGGACACCCTGAAGGCTGGGGGCACAGCTTAGTCTGTGAAGCTCTTATATCATATGTGTGATGACCTAATTTTGATCCCCAGAACTCATATAAAAACCCAGGTGTACTGGTGACCACCTATAATCTCAGCAATGATAAAATGAAAGGAAGAGGTAGATAGGTTTCTGGAATCTTCCTGGTCAGCTAGTCTATCCTACTTGGTGAAGTTGTAGGTTAGGCCAATGAAAGATACTGTCTTAAACAAAAGTTGAATGTTGCCTTAGGGAGAATGCTGAAGGTTGCCTCTGATCTCAACATGCAAGCATACACATGTCTTTGTAAATCTACCCATGAATTAAAAAATGAACAAATACACAAAGATATGAGAGAGAGAGAGAGAGAGAGAGAGAGAGACTGACTGATAGACTGATAAAAAATAAGAAAATAAGAATAAATGTCCCAAAAGTTAGGGCCCAAATGGATTCACAACTGATTTCAGGCAGTATTTAAAGATTGAATACCAACATCCCCAAGATAGTTCATGTAATAGGACGAGGAGGAGGAGCACTGTCAAACTCATTCCAGAACTCCAGATTCACAATGAGAGCAAACATGAGAGAATGAAGCAAAGAGAAAACTAATGGCCTGAAGAACATGACTACAAAAATTTCAACAAAATATATGTGAACCAAATTCAATTATACGTGCAAAAGAATATTAAATATGAGCAAATGAGATTGATTCCAGATGCAAGATGGTTCAAGAAATATCATGTCACTCAAGTAAAAAAAAAGGCACCACATGTTCATCTCAGTAGATGTAGAAAAGCTCTTTGATAAAAATCAAAACACATTCACAAAAATATCTCTGGAGAAGACAGTGTGAACTGTAATAAAATCTGTATTCAACAAATCTGTGACTGAGATTATACTAAACGGGAGTACACTTGAAGAATTTCCACAAAAAGAAAAACAGAATAAACTATGTGAATATTTTCCACATTTGTTGGACATAAAGCTTGGAGTCTTAGGTAGATCGATAGGAGAAAGAAACACAGGGAATACAAATAAGCAAAAAGGCAAACTATCCTTAATTTTCAGAGAGCAGATTCTGTTTATTAAAGACCCTTAAAACTCCACCAGAAACTCGTGTATCACCACCCAAAATTAGCATGCAAATATCTGGAGCTTTTCTGAATCTCAAGAAATATGCTAAATAGAATATTAGAAAAGTAATTCCACAGTCTCAGAAATAATTAAATATCTAAGAATCAACAAAACCAAGGCAGTGGAAGACATCTGCACTGATAATTTCAAAACACTGAGGAAAGAAACTGGAGAAGACAGAAGACTATGGAAAGCCCTTCCGTGCTCACAGATCTGGAGAATCAGTGTAGTGAATACGGCCATAAACTGGATAACCACATGTAGATGGATGAAGCTACATCTCTGTCTCGCCATGAACAAAGCTGAAAGTATGTAACTGATGAGAGAAAATACCAGCAAAACAATTGAAACAGAGAAAGGGAAACCAGAAATAAATACATAGGAGAAAAGAGAGAGAAAGATCATAAAGAGATATAAACTTTTGTCATATTTGCCCCATCGTACATTTATTCATATTAGAAAATGATATTCTTATATTTATTTTTAGACTTGTAAATATTTTTGATAAAATAGCTATTCTTTTTTTATATTACTTTTGTCATTTTTATTATTGGAACCATGATTTCAGTGTTTTGTTTTAGGTATTTTATGAGGATATAATCTTTTTTCCATTATTTTCTATGATATGAGTATCCGCATTAACATTCTAACAATCTCCATTGTGGCATGTTAAGTGGTAATTAATGAAAGTGTTAGTTCATTCATGAACTTATGGACTATGGGCTGAATTTTCTTCACAGTGCGCTGTTACACCATCTCAGTGACTCTCCTTAGCATTTATCAGAGGCCTGTGCTGCCTCAGGTCTCTACCTAGAGGCCACAACAGTAAGAAAATGTTCACCAGGAATAGCCACTGGACCTGGAATTTTTTAGATTCTAGTATCTTGAGGTCAATATGACTTTTAGTTTATAAATCACTCAGTGTGTACATTTCACTTAACAGAAAGCTTACTCACTCCTAATTGATCTTTAGCCCTCTCTTTATCTGCATCTCTTCCTGTAGCTTTTTATATACTATCTTATCAAGTAAATTCCAGCCCTTTCTGCCTTCATAAAGACAGTGGTTCAGTGGGGGGCACTGAAAAATTCATCTGTGGAGAAAATATTCTTTCCAGTTATGCTTTCCCCTCTGAATTCTTGTCGAGTAGAATGAAAGAGAAGATGAATGCCAAGAATGGCATGTCTTAAATTTTAATGTTCATGCAACCACCAGGAATTTAAGCAAATGTACATTCTGTGTAGTCTGGGTGAGGTGGAAGGTTTTGGATTTCTGAAGCACTGATGACTGTTCAAGCTGAATAGCTTCTAAGTGCCTCTACTGACCACAAACAAAGAGGAGGAGCTACTTTTATATCTAGTAGGGAAGTCAGGCGGGTTTGTAGGCATCAAGAGTCCTCCCTCTTGCATGAACTTGCACGAACTGCAAAAGTCTTTCCTCAGCTGCATTGGCGTTTTACCAAATGAATGATGGAACTGATCTGACGGCAACTTGTTAAGTTTCATAAAAAGGGATTGTAAAGGGATTCTTCTTTGATCACCTCAGAAAAAATTTGCAAGATCAAAGAATAGGATGTATTTTCAGACAGCCGTGGTTTAGCTACTATGTGTGAATAAGGAAAAATCATAACTTCTTATTTCCTTGTGGATGATTTCCAAACGGTAGAATAAATATTTCTTCTGTCCAATGATGTGCATCAATGACCTTCCCGCTCAGCTTCGTTTATTTTACTTTGTACCGGATAGTTTGCCTTGTGAGTCTCCAAAGCTATGTTTGAGTTTGCTTAAGTTGTGCCAACATAAAACGTTCATATTTCCTTAGCTTTCTCAAATTCACATCATCCTGTAACCTCAGATAATATTGTAAAATTGAGAACATATCACTGAATTTTCCATTTAGCTTAAGCCATGCTAACTTTTTTTTTTGTCATAGAGAAGGTGTTTACTAGCATATCACCATACATCTTGAAAGCAAAGCTCACACCTTCATCAAATTTATGCTTCTTGTTCTATACCATGGTGTGCTATAAAAAGGCATATGTTCCTATCTAATGGAATTTATAAAATTTTTAAATCCTCCTATCAGTAGAATAACTTTGATCATGAAGAACATTGTGGATTACCCAGGATGTTATCTGATGCGATAGCCTTCCGTTCCCATTAGCATGCTGTTTGGAATAGGCAAAATATTGATATACATATACATATATGATCCAGCTCTACCCTGAAATAAACATTCCCCTTTTCTCCTCCACTGTCTCTCTTTCTTGGCATCCTTCCCCTTTCATTTTTCATTTAACTTTCTTTTTATTATTTTGTTTCTTTATTCTCAGGTGTCTTTCCTTTCTTTCTCCCTCCACAAATAGAGTGGTTTGGTGTTCATGTATTTCTTTCAAGCATGAGATATTACATCTAGGTTAAAAAACTTTCACATGGGCAAATGACTTAAGTGCTTTATATATGTAACGAACTCATTATTTCCATCATTTGCAAACTTAAGATTTATTCTATCAAAAATCATTGGAGGTCATTGCTACTTGTTTTAAAATGTTATATATAAGATATTGTTTCAGCATAACACAACTAACTACAACACCTAAAATAATATTTTTCTCATATAAATTTGTTATTTAAGGATAGAAGTAAGCTTACGCCTATTCAAATTGTGTAAAAAAGATGGAAAATTCAACCACCAAATGTTAAATGAGGTTCTAACGGCATTGATTTAGTGAAAAAGAAGAGCACTGCTATAAAAATGGAAGGACAGATGTTGTAAGGACTCATCTAGAAAAATGAAAACTACAAGGATGTAATGACCTCATGATGGCTGGCCATTCTGGCTGTTTATATACACATGGGGAAGTTTCTGGTTCTAGGATGGCTGTGATTTCAAGGCAACGAGTGTGAGCTTAAGTATCTTCTTGTTACGTGAATTTGCTTAATCTTCTATGTGGGGAAAGCAGGCCTCCTGACAAACCCCCAACCTTGTAAATAACATATTTTGCTAGAGCTGAGTATGTTTGCAACTAGGATTAAATTATATCACAGAGGATGGCTCCTCTTAATACATTTAAACATCCCAATGAGAATCTAATAAAGCTAAGGTTTTATACATTACTTTGTAAACATATTCATTCTCCAAGTGGCCATGAGTACTCAAATTTCATGAGTCATTCTAGTCTTTCACAACTTGTATCATAAAGCACTTGCTTTTTCTTTTTCTGCTTCTGTGAATGTGCATGTGTGTGTGTTTTCATGGAATATTCTATAGCCAGATAATTAATATCTGAAATTCCAGAGTTTCACTCTCTTTTCTATCCCAAACTGCCAAAAGTTCTTCTGTGTAGAAATATTATTTATAGCTGCTTTCCAACATGCTGGCTAGTAGCTACAACATGCTATTAAGTACTTAAATAGGGTACTATTTTAAATTGAATTTTAAATTCATTTCTTATTTATTTATTTATTTACATATTTATTTATTTAGACAGGGTCTAATGTACCCGTCGTACCGGCCTTTAACTCATTATGTTGTAGAAGATGAAGTGACCTTGATCTTCTGATGCTTCTGCATCTCTCATTAGAGCTTGGATATGCACCAGTATGCCAAGGTTATTTGGAGTTGGGGATTAAGTTCAGGATTTTATGCATGCTAGGCAAGAACTCCATCACCTGAACTCAGGTCCCAGGATATCAAATTTATATTTCAATAACCAAATGTGGCTAGTGACTATGTATTATACAGGATCATTGGGCTTGGGATTTTAAACGTTTATTGAACAAATGTTTAAATGTAAGTGAATATATATGGAGTGATTGAATCCCATGTATCATGACCAAGATTCAGATGTTTCAAAACTGATACATGAGCTAAAATTGAAATTGAGGATAGAAAGTATTTATGCAACTTTGAAAGCTTTATAATAATTTAATTATCAGTGAAAAACTATGTAGCTGCTAGTCATCACAAAAAATTAGATTATTTATTTTTATTATTGTGTGTATAAATGAATTGCCTGCATGTGTGTAAGTGCACTTGTGTAATGCAAAGTCCACAGAATTCAGAAATGAGCATTGGATTCCCTAGAACTGGAGTTCCAGATGGCTGTTAGCCACCATGTGGGTGCTGGGATTCAATTCAGGTCCTCTGTAGGAGCAGTCAGTGATCTCAACCCCTGATCCATCTCTCCTCTTCACTCGCCATAAAAATATTTTGTACATAACCCTGTTCCTAAACTACAAAAATTGGGATAAGAATTTCTTCAAAATTGTTATTAGTCCAAATATATACTAGGCGAAACAAACCTTTAATACTTATTATTTTTATTATGTGTATGAGTATATTGTCTGCATGTAAGTAAGTGAAACTATATTGTGCAATGCCCACTGAGGTCAAAAAAGGGAGTTGGAAAAAGTGTTACAGAAGGTTGTTAACTCACATGTAGGTGCAGGGAACCAAACCTAGGTTCTTTGTAAGAGCAGTCAGTACTCTCTACTGCTGAGCCATCTCTCCAGTCCCCCTGAGAACTATTAATAAGAATTTTTATGACCCAGAAAGAGAATTAAGTGATAAGTTAATACTTGGCTCTTTGGTTTCCTTTCAAAAGAATATAAGCCAAGTCTTTTAATAGTTGCTTCTACAGATTAAAAAACCAGTGTAGACACACTCCATGACTTGTTCAGCATTTTATTATTTCAGATAAAATTTAGGACTACTCTCCAAAGAGGTTTCTTCTCAGTGAAATACAAACAAGTATCTGTGAATTTTTCTATTGTAATTGACTTGCAAGATGAATGAAATATTTTATTAGTGCTCAAAATTTCTAGACATGGGAAAATATTTGGTTAAATTGTTCAATGGCTAACAAACTAAAGACCATTAAAAAGAAAGAAGCAATCCAAATTCTTTACTATAAGAAAAACATAGAAACCTCAGAAGAAGCAGAAAACTCTTCAGAAAACTAAAGAAAACTTCAACCTGATTGATCTTTTTTGATTTGTGCGATGATTTCATTGTAAATATACTCTCTAACATTTTTACCTAATATGAAATCAACATGATTATACTCAGGAATCTTCTTATGAAAAATCACATTGGGGGTTTTGTCTTCCAAATTTTTAACATCTATTGGATTTCCCAGAATATCTTGTCCACCACTCCACATTGCAGTTGGAACCTTCATGTTCTCTATCTTGTATAAGGGAGGAGTGGTCTAAAGGAAAAATCATAAATAGCGTGTTTATGTATACAGTGTATGTAAAATATATTTTAAATGTGTAATTATCATCTATGAATTGGCAGTAGAAATTATCTGCTTCAGAGATAGTATTTACAAACACTTATCATTTGTCAAAAAGGAATGGACTATATTGTTCAAACCTTACCACTTGACGTATAGATTTTCTCAAACTATGACTATCCTGATTCTGAAATTCTTTTTCTTTGAAATGAGGATATTAATAAACATCTGATAGGTTACATAAGGTTGTTATTAGGTTCAAATGACAATCTATGTAGAAAATGTACAGTGTAACAGTATAAAAAGAAATGTGTTCATATTCTTTAAGCCATTCTATAAACTATCTGTATTGCTTCCCATGAAGTATCAAAATACTCCACGATCTTTTGAGAAAAAAAGATGTTTCTGTAGATCTTTCATGCAGTTTTCATAAGGTAGAAATCATTAAAATTTGTAAAATAAAACTTACTTGATTGTAGTGTAGCATATTTAGAGATGGACTTCCCCAATCATAGGCTTGAAATACACCTGTTCGAATTCCCTTAAGGATAAAATGAACTGTTACTTTTGAAACCCTTCAAAAGAAATATATAATAGAATACCAGGATAGGGGCATGCACATAGATGTGCACACACACACAAACGCACATGTATATGCACACAAATTATTTTAAATTATTTGAATAGAATTTAATGGATATTTACATTAAAATAATATATGCAGTATTATTTGTCGGCTACAGAAAAACATTTTTATTTTTTATTTTATCCTGCTGTGCAGTGCCCATGAATGTCAGAAGAAGGTTATGGATCCCTTAGAACTTGAGTTATAAATGGTTGTTACTCAGTAAGTGTGGGCTAGTATTCAAACCCATGTCCTCTGCAAGAGCAGTCATTGCTCTTTGTGCTAGGAAACAAGCAGTAGTTGTTATTCTAATATATGACAAAACAGAATTCCTGATAAAATTAATCAGAAGAGATAAATAAGTTAATTACACTATGATCAAGGGAACAAAATACAAGACATAACAATTATATATATATATATATATATAAAACATTGTTTCACCCAGTTTCATAAAAACAGTACTAATGTACTTCAAGACATAGATTAACCAAGATTTAGTAATAGTAGTTGAATTCAATACTCCACTTTCTCCAATAGACAGGTCATCTGGACAGAGAATAAACAGTGGAACATCTAAATTAAATAATATCAAGCATCAAATGGGCCTAACAGACATCTACAGAATATTCAAGCCAAGCACCAAAAAAACACAGTCTACTCAGCAGTCCATGGGAGTTTCACTAAAATAGTGTGCAAACTGGAGCATAAAGCAAGCCTCAACAATTAGAAAAAAAATGGAAAGAATTCCATGGTTTCTATTGGACTACAATGCAATAAAACTTAAAATCAGCAGCAAAAGTAGCTCTAGTAGCTCCACATCCTGTGGAGATTAAAAAACACACTCCTGAATTATGAATAGGTGAAAGAACAAATTAAGAAGGAAATAAAAATTTTTCCTGGAAATAAATTAAATGAAAACACAACACAACAAAATCTCTCAGACACATTAAATTAGTCTTGAGTGAAATTTATAGCTCTAAGTGCCTACATTAAAAAATCAAAAACAGCGAAATAAATGACTTGATGATACAACTCAAGAATTTGAAAGCAAGAACCAACCAAATCCAAACCAAACAGAGAAGAAGAAATAATAAAAACCAGAGTAGAAATCAATGAAATAGAAATAAAGAAAACAATACAAAGAACCAATGATTCTAACAAATTGTTCTTTGGAAAGAGAAACAAGATAGACAGTCCCTTAGTCCATCTAACTAAAAGAAAGACGATTAAATCCAAATCAGCAAAATCAGAGATGATAGGGGAAACATCACAACATAAACCAAAATGATCCAGAACATTATAAAGGAATATTTTTAAAACTCACATTCTATTAAATTAGAAAATCAAAAAGAAATGAATGAATTTCTAAATTCAATAGATCCACCAAAAAGAGATCAACTGCTTAAACAGACCTATAAAAATAAGAAAATTCAAACAATAATACAAAGCTTCCAAAGTAAAAATATTCTAGGCTTAAATAGATTCACAGCAGAATTTTTAACACACCTTCAAAGACATTCTACAACCAATATGACTTAAATTATTGGAAAAGATAGAAACAGGGGGAGAACTCCTAAACTCCTAACTCCTCCTATGAAGCCAGTATTACTCTTCTACCAAAACCAGGTAAAGTCACAACCATATGAAAAGTATATGCTCATATCTTTAATGAATATAGATGCAAAAATATCAAGAAAATACTCAAAAACTACCTATAGACACACACCAAAATGATCATCCTCCTTGATCAACTTGGTTTTATCTTAGCAATGCATGGACAGTTCACTATGTATAAGTCAATAACTGTGATAAATCATATAACAGGACTTAAGGATGGAATTCACATTAGCATCTCAATAGACATGGAAACGCCTTTGACAAAATTCATGATAAAAGTTCTGAAAGGAATTGGATAGGGACATATGCCCATATAGTAATTACTATATAGAATAAACTCACGTCATCACCATCTTAAATGGAGAAAATCTGGAAACATTCCTATTAAAATCAGGAACCAGACAAGACATTCCACTATCCTCACTCCTAAAAACTAAAAATAAATCTACCATTTGATCTGGTCATATCACTCCTTGGTACATATCCAATAGACTCATCTTACTACAGAGATACTTGCACAGCCATGTTTGTTGCTGTTCTTCTTGCAAAAACCAAGAAATGGAAACAATCTCAATGCTTTTCAGCTGAGGAATGAATAATGGAAATTTGGTTCGTTCACAGAGTGGACTTACACTTAATTAGCAGTAAAGAAAATGAAATCATGAGATTTTTAAGTAATTGACGGAACTAGAAAATGTAATACTAAGTGAATCATCACAGACTTAGTAAAAGAAGTAAAGTTTTTTCTTCCTCATATATGGATCTTAGTTCCAAATACTTGTAGGTGACTATATATCCTCAGGTAATTGCAGGAGCCAACAATATGAAAAGGGACCATGAGGGTCAAGGGGAAGAAAGAGATAGAGAGAGGGAACTATTTGGAGACATATGTTGTCAAGTGGAAAATGAGGACTAGGGTGGTATTTAACTGGGATGGGGGAGAGAGGGTTATACAAGAAACCATGGGGACATGGGAAAGCAGCAGGTCAAGGGAGGGCATGATAGGAGACAGGTATTACCAAGGAAGAAATTAGGCAAATGAGAGTATTTTAACTAGGGAAGGAACATTGTAAATTGGTAGAGGGAGGAGAGATAAACAGCAGTTAGATGTGGAAAACCAGAGGGAAATATATTAGTTCGAAAGGCTACTGAAAAATATGCATTATATGTATGTGTGTCTGTTGTGTGTGTGTGTGTGTGTGTGTGTGTGTGTGTTGTGCATGTGTAAAAGAAATCTCACTTTGAGTTGTAGGTCCAGGGTAGTAAAAATGACCCCCCAAATAGCACGATCTATTGTTGCAGAAAAATAACAAATGCAGTGATAACATAGAAATCAAGACTTGGCTCAATTTTCCTTATTTTAAAACAGAAAAAAAAAATTGAGAGGTAAGCCTTATTCTCTAAAACTCATTTAAACACCTCAACAGAGGAGACAACTGAGGCCCTCCACTTATCCCCATAGACAACTGTGTGAACCTGAACCTGTGATGACCTTTACCACATTTCGGAGGAGGTACCAAGAACATCGAGCAACAGAAGACTGAATATTGTTGTTTCACATTTTCACGCTGGATAAAGAGGACAGGAAGTTGTTGGGGGTAGGAAAGTGGGGTACATCTGTGATGACTTAAGGGAGGAGTTGGGGTTGATATTGATATGATCTAATTACATCGGATGATATTCCCAAACATTTAATAAAGTATTTTTAAAATCAATTAACCAACTTTGAAGAACAAAAAATAAAGCTTCCTGCTTTATCATTGAAATATCAAATATGATTCATAAAACATGCATTTGAGCCAAAATCTATTTGAAGTACAGAATGTGTCTCAATAAAGAAAGTAAGGAAACAAAGAAACAAAAAAGAAAAAGTTTACCTGAGAAAAATGGAGAATGGTTTGTACTGATGTTCCTGCTGGAATGTGCCTTGTGTATACATCAAGGCGGCTCTAGAAGACAAGAAAATATAAAGCAAATTTGACAATAATTACTACTTTGGAAGACCATAAAATTAAAAAAAAATATTATTATAGAACTATGAAACTCTATGATTCAAATCTTTCCCGAATCAGCTTGGAAGGAAAGACTGGATTGTGACCACAGAAAGGAATCTAAATTTTCATTTTTGTGTTCTTTGTAATAGTATGTGGTGAAAATATCTTTTTCTAGAAAGAAATCTTAAACTGAATGAACAGTGCCATATTTATTAAAAAGAGGACATTAATAAGATCAAAATTAGGTAATGCATAGTAGTAATATTTTTAAATATTTTATATTATATCAAATATAATTAATGTAATATTCAGGTATTATACAAATGGAGTTTCCACAGTCATATACATAATTTTATAAATCATATGCAAACTATGCCACAATTTAAAATATGAATTATTTATATAGGTTAGAATGTTCTATATTGTGCAGATAGGATTTTCTCAGTTTTCATATTTCTGTATTAAGAAAATCACAGTATCACTAACTGATCAAAAAAAAATTGACTTGGAAGCAAAATTACAATACCTCATTTAAATTTTGGGGGTTATATCCAAATAGCAATGGAAGTACATTATTACAAGTTGTTGCAATTGTCTCCCGATGGCACAAAATCTGAAAAACATTCTCATCCTTTGACCAGCGTAATGTATCTTTTTCCCCCAAAATCATCTGTAAATGACATTTTTAGAAGGTAGCTTTGAGATATAGAATGCATTGAGTTCAAATAAGGAGCCATGAAGAAAAGGTACTCGAGTTACAGAACAAAAGTTTAACATTGATGAAGAGTTAGATGGTTCAGTTCAGTACACAACATCCTATACCTCCCAAAACAGTATGTTCTGAAATGATTCTTATCTGTTCAACCAGAAAAAAAAAAACACTTTTAAAAATAACGAATTATCTAGGTTAATAGATTTTACCCATGTCTTTATTTAAATGAGAGAATCATGGGTTTTCATATTCTCAAACATTTTTAAAGTCTACAGTTGTCAATGGGCAGATTTTAATTCATAGAAGTCATATGTGCACTGAATTAATCAAGAAAATAATGTCTAAATTAGAGCTATAGCAAACACAGTGTTTAAAGAAATGTAATGTACGTTAAATAATGGGAAGGATTATCCATAGTTCATGACATTTTGATGTAGAGATAAGAGACTATCCACAAAACTGACATCACAGGAAAGTCCTCCAATTCTTGGCCTAATCTAAGTAGGAGGAAATGAAAGTCCCAAATGACCATGAATACAGGAACTCAGAACACAGTACCATAATGTGCTTAAGTTGTAGCCTTCATCCATAGATTTAAAAGAAACTACTCATGTTTTGAGGGCAGAACAGACATCTACTAATTTATAAGAACTTGACTTTTAGATTGGTGTCACAAGGATCACCAGAAACATTCATCCCTTTGCCACAGTAATGAAAACATTGCTTAAGTTCTCAAAATGAACTTTTAATAGCTCTAGAAATTAACAAAAAGTTGCAAATATCTATGAATATTTTTAAAGAAAAAAATACATAGACACTTACTAATAATATGCTTTTTCTTCCCATATTACCCTGTCTCTCCAGTAGCTTTGAAAACTGGCTTTATAGCCAATGCAGTTGTTATAGTTTGCTTTCAATTGCTGTGATAAAGTACTCTGACCAATGACAACTTGGGAAGGAAAGAGTTTATTTGGGGTATATCTCCTGGGTCACAGTTTATCACTGAGGGAGTCCAAGGCAGGGAACCAGGACAGGATTCTGGAGGCAGGAGCTGAAGCACAGGCATGTGGTTTTGTGGGAATGTGGAAGATTTTGGAAGGTTGGAATAGAAAAGCAGCTGAATGCTTTAAGCAAAACTTAACAGGCTGTTGTAGTAGGCACCTGGAAGAAAGTAGTGTTGAGAGCAAAATAGTTCTTGAGGTAAATAAGGACTTAAACAGCAACTGAAATATTTTAGCAAAGAGTCTGTTGGCTGTCTACCTATAGTCTAAGCGCTTGCCTGAGGCTAAATTGAAAAGCAATGAGCTAATTTCTTTGGCTGAAGCTATTTCAAGACAGCCTAAAATAGAAAAAGTGGTGTGACTGTGAATGGTGAATGTCATGCAGGTCTACAGAGAAAAAGAGCAAATGGGGCAGAAATAAATGCAGAATATAAAGTTTGGATTGACAAAAAGCACTGAGATGAATGTTGAAGTCAAGGCTTGTGCTGAAGAAGAGGATTCCTTTGATAAGGATATTAAAATGATTAACGAGAGGCCTAGAGATTTGTACCTAAATAATGGAGAGTACCTTTAGGGGCAAGACCACATCCGGTTAAGCCTCCAACTTGTGAAAGGAAAGTTCTGGGGGCATTTTCTACTCATAGAAAACCACAGCACAAGAATTTGGAAAGTGGATTCAACAGGCCAGGGTCCATCCCAAACTTGCAGTCAAACTGGGCAGTGTTGTTGAACTGGTGCTGGCTTTAGAGTCATGAAAGACGCAAGGGTGAGGAGGTCATTAGTTCTTCCTCAGTGTTTTCTGAGAGCCAAAGCCAGGCAGAGTGCAGCAAGAACATCCCTGAATAAGAAGTTCAGGAAAGGCCAGAAGACCATGATAGGCCATTGTATAAAGCTGTGAAGGTAAACCAGCTGGCAGTGGAGAGCCCCAGAAGACGTTCCTGATGCCAGAGCTATGAGAAATCTGCCAAGCAGAGCTGCATACAATGAGTGGTTCCAGCCCAAGAGAGAGATGTATGTTGTACACAGTAAAACAGGAAAGGCTGAGCCATCTAAGCCCTTTAGAAGTAAAGTCCCAGAAGTCAGATGTCGAGCTCTGGATTTGGTGTCTTCCCTGCTGGTTTTCTATCTTGTTTTGGTCTGGTATTTCTGCAATTTGCCTCTGTATGTTCAGAGTATGTAATTTGTCTTTTGACAAGGATTTACAGTTAAGAGATTGCCCTGACTTTGGAAGGGACTTTTGAATAGCATTTAAACTGGTGAAGACTATGGGGACTTTTAAGGTTGGACAAAATGCCTTTTGTGTTTTATAAGTCATAAAACTATGGGGAGCAGGGAGTGGAATGTGGTTGTTTGAATGAGAACACCCACCACAGACAACAAGTATTTGAATATTTTGTCCCCAGTTGGTGGCACTCTTGTGGGAGGTCTTAGAAAGAGCTGGAGGAAGCACGTCACTGGGGGTGGGCTTAGAGAGTTCTTAAGCCTTGCCAAATCTCTAGTCACACTCTCATGCCTGTGCCTGCTTGAAGATGTGAAGACTTGGCTGCTGCATCTGCTGGAGCCACTTCTACTGCCATACCCCTGCCCCCTGCCATGATAAACTCTTGTCCCTTTGCAACCATAAGGTAAAAAAAAGCTTCTTCCTTTTATAAGCTACTGTGGTCATGATGTTTTATCACAGTAACAGAAAAGTAACTAGAACAGTAGATTTGTAAACAAGGAATATTGCAATTGCCAGAGGGGAATGAATGGGTTTGATTGACTTCAAACTACTAATTATCAGAGATGTCTACCAATGCTGGGATAGCTCTCTTTTTCTTGTTATTTGATCTGGCTCACAGATTTAATATGGAAACCCTCCCGTCCTCAGAGAACAATGAGACAATTCTGAACATCTTATTACATACATAATTGGAAAGCAGAAGGTAAGGAGAATTTGAAATTGTCCTTCAGGATATTTGAAGCACCTTTTTGAGAGCATCTTACTCTATAGTTCCAGCAGGTACGGACATGACTGTTCAGATCAGAAAGATTGAGTTCTGGCATTACAGGCATTTACCATCACACAGCCCAGAAATTTTAAAGGCTTACTGTATTAAACTATCTTCCTGTAGGTCCATTGCTCTTACTGAACTCAACCCTAAGAAACACGAACATGTTATAGCAAGGCATGTAATAGTAAATTCCTAAAAATAAATGAGGTAAGTGAGAAAAATGTAAGAGTATAGAAAAAATAGACATTAACATAGAGGAAATGTGAGTGGGTCATTGTTTCTCCTGGGAAGTAACAGAAACAGACAAAAGTGGAGAAACAATTTACCTTGTCAATGAAATTTTTTAAGATCTAAACCTGGATTTCTTTTTAAAAAATTAAACATCTCTCTCTCTCTCTTCCCCCTGCCTCTCTCTGTGTAGGTGTGGATACTTGCAAAGCCAGAAGAAGATGTTAGAAATCCTGACATTGGAGGTAACTGTGGGTCACATCCACATTGGTGCTGGGAACAGAACTCCAGTCCTCTGAAAGAGGAAAAAGAGCTCTTTACCACTACGTTATCTCTACTTTTGGAATCTAGATTTATATCCATACTGAAAATATGTATATGCATGGTTAGGAACAAATTATCTGCTAATAAATTAATATAAATTATTGTCAACAATACAGGAAATGTATAAAGTTTTTCTTTAAGAGGAAAGGTTAAAACAATACATAAAGGTAGTAAATACTACTTGAGTATCAACTAGGAGATGTTAAAGATGCATACTACAAAACTTTAAACAACTACCTTAAATACAACAAAATAAAATAGTACTTATTCCCAATAAAAAATTAAACATATAAAACTAAGTTGTAATATGTACTAAAATAAAAGACAAATAATAGAATACAGGCAGGCTATTCAAGTATAAACAAATGGCAAGTTTTGAAATTTGCCAATGATGGTGTACAATCTAAATATTTGAAAAATCGAGAACTATACAATTTTACCAAGTACTAAAATGCCAAAGATATGACGCTTTCCATTAAAATGAAGTAAAATGACTAATTCCCAGCTATTTTCAGAGGTCATCCTTGCCGTAACACAATAATTATAAAAGAGGATCACAGGAAAATCAACTAGAACCAATGGATTGTAGAAATCCAAATACCAAAATATTTGTTTAAACTATGTAGTAACATGTGATAAGGATAATATGTTAAGAAAAAGTGAGGTTTGTTAGTGAAATGAAAATGTGACTAAACTTTCAGAAAATCTGTAAACACAGTCAACCATATTATCTGACTAAAAAGGAATAAGCAAAGGCTGATTTCAATAGAGATAGACAAAGCATCAAATGGTATTGGATATGCATTCCTCACTGAAATCCTCAGCAAATCCGACTAGAAGTCACCTGACATTGATCTCTGCTTTCTGCATGTAGGTCCACATACATGTAAGCACACATGCACACCCTTGTGCCCTCCCATTACTATACAGAAGTGCATGAAAACATACACACATGTACATATAACATGCAAATATGAAAAGGCTGTAGCTTATCATACATCAAAAACATTTAATATTTTCTTCCTGAAAGCAGAATAGGGTGTTTGCTCTTGTCATGTGTATGTAGTCTTGTTCTGTACATTTTTAGCCAATGCAACAAGAAACATGCACACACACAACACAACACACACACACACTGAAAGCAAATATAAAGAGAGCCTAAAAATTGAAAACAAACAAAAAAAAACTGTATTTAAAGAAAACTTGATCTTCTAAAGAAAAATACATTATTATATGAAATGCACAAAACTTCAATAAAAAGGGCTGGAGAGATGACTTAGAGGTTCAGGCGCTGAGTGCTCTTGCAGAGGATCCAGGTTCGATTCCCAGTGCATACATGATGGCTAACACCCATCAATAACTCCAGTTCCACGGGATCCAACTCCCTCTTCTGACCTCCTCGGGCACTGCATGATACAGGTGCACTTACACACATGCAAGCAATACACTCAAACACACACACACACACACAAAATAAATAAATAAATAAATAACATATTTCAAAACACTCAATAAAAGTATCCATAAAGTGTGTATAAAAAGAAAAATACATCAAGAAATCTTCAAATATGTAAGTAAAATTGAGGAATTTTTCAAGATAAGAGATGAGGTTAATAAACACTATCATTTTTCCCCTGTTAGCAACAATCAAATTTCAATTTAAATAAATCAAAGAGAGTTAATGAAGTAGTTATCAGTTATACTACTTTGGCAAGTCGTCAATATTTTTTACTTGTCCTTGCTTTATCTTGTTTGTTTAATTAATAAAATAAACATGATGACTTCACAGTTTTGGAAGGAACTAGAATCTGAAGATGAACTCAGCAGAAGGAGATGATGAAACTGGTGAAATCACTCAGCATTTAAGAGCACTTACTGAGCATTCAGAAAGCCTGAGCTTGCTTCTCAGCAAACTCATGTCAAGTGGCTCACAAAAGCCAGTAATCCCTGCTCCTGCAGACCCTGCTTCTGTCCTCCACAGGCAGCCTCCTTCCCCATGCGTCAGTCTCTCAGATGACATGTACACGTAAATGAAAATAAAACAACTGTTATAAGAAATAGAAGTCTAAAGGGGTCACATACTTGAGTTCCAGAATTATTATGAAGGTATTCACTAGGCGAAATGTCTCATTAGTCTGTTCTGCAACTAAAACAGGCAAGAGAGTTAAAACTAAGATGAAGAAAGTAGTGCATTTGCTTTTAATCATATCTCTGCTCCCTGACTGTCAATTCCTAATACATGTATATGAAAGCAATACATTGCAATTTTGTTTACTTTGTGTGAGTGCACACTCACAAATGTTCAAAATAAAAAAAAAAAACTAATGAAGTCATTAATTATGAAGTGATAAGTGTAATTCCATGGAAAGAGGGGTATAAATGAGAAGATGTCCAATCATTAGCCATTATGTAAATGCAAATATAACACAAACAAAAATCGACTTCACACCAGTTAGAAAGCTTACTATAGTCTGGCATGGTGGCACACACCTTTAATCTGAGCACTTGTGCATCAGAGGCAATGAAAACTATTAATAATGCTTTTTTAAAATTAGGAAAAGCAAATGGTTCAAGGGGAAAAAATGCTTGGTTAACTGGATGAGAAGGCTCAGCACCATGTGAGACTCAGCTCTGGCTGTGGGACAGCCACACTGTAGCAATGAGGGAAACTGAACAGGAGACTCAGCAAGAGGCTGCGCCAGTACCTCTCTCTTCACCTTGGAAGGCATTTCCCCATTTTGAAAACGCCAGGCACATTGCTATTTCTAGAATAGTGATGCTGATTATTACAAACCTTCACTATTGTTGGCCCCAAATAAGCCACCGTGCGAAAGCCACCAGTTAGGTATTTAACAGTCACAACTGAACCCAGTTGAAAAACGATTTTAATCTTCTCTGCCAGTTGTGGATTTGTTCCAAATGCCCCATAAGCTGAAAGAAAACAAAAGATAGATGACTTTCTACTGTTCTCTTTTGATTCAAAGTTGCTATTTCAGTTTTGTTAGTTGCCACTGAGAAACCTGTGATCATTGCTGTTTTAGCCTCCTCTCTGGTAATCTTGTGAGTCACCTGAAAGAACATCTGTGTGACCCATCTACAACACAACCTTCATACTTAAGGCTGAGGGAACACAGTTGAACAGAGGCAGAAAGAATACTGATGACTATTAATGCACCTCTAAACTCTCACCAGTGACGCTTCCTCATGCAGCAGATGGTGCTTAACCCAGAAAGTCCCATCTGGCCAAATTTCACAAAATAAGAGATTATGTCATGTTTCAGAGTATATGTTTTTTTCTCTTCTGATCATATTTAAAGTAGTTTGCATGTATCGAGGACCTAAATACAATATTTGCAATTTAGAAAATTGCTTTGAGTAGTTGGGTAGCCTCTTTTCCAAAAGACTGAGCCACTAATGCTTACCTCAGTATCTTTTGTCATAAAGTCTCCTCTAAGAGTTGGAGTAGATATTCCTTTCCATGATTTCCTGTGTGTCCTTTCTTCCAGTTCCATATGCAATCATGTGTATATATGTATACATGCATAATACAATCATATTTTGTTACTGTTAATATGTAACTCTTCAGCTCTTTAAAGGAATGGGCAATAGCCCAGGTTACCCAAAGTGTCATGAATTCTAGAAGCTCATCCTTCTGTGGTTAAAGGTTTAGGAGCCCAGCATCGCTGTTTCCCTCTTTGGTATCTATATGACTGTCATGCAAAGCTGTAAATGCCATTTATTCTTTTTTGTGGTGACATTTCATTAAGGAATTTTAATCCCAGGGCACACTAGCAATGTGTACAGACATTTTCACTAGTCAGAACTCAAGGGGAATGAGTGGATCTACTTATTCATACTCAGTTGGTATATAACCTGGATACTACTGAGAATACTACAATGCATATTGTATAAAGACAGTACCTCAAGAAAGATTATATGGTACAGATTATATGAAGGCTGTACTGTAGTGATATAGACTGCCTTATTGGAATGTGAGTTTTGCAAATGCACATTGTAGCAAAGTATCTTTGAAGCAGTAATAACACTGCCCATTTAGAAAATGATACATGAATTATTTACAAATGTTTTCCTGTATTCAGAAGTTTTGGAAGCATCTATTCTTTCTTAGACATTCACTATGAAAATTAACATACCTTAAACATCCCAGGGCAATACAAGACCATACTCTGTATAAGTTCATTGGATTCTCAGAATTTAACTGCTCACTGTGTCCAAAGTAATAAATCTTTTCCAAACAGGAATGAGAAATCAATATTTCATTAAGAAATCAATGTAAGAACATATGAAAATCGGAGTCTTGGAAATTTCAATTGCAAAGAATCCTGTGTCTTTAGCATGTACAGTTCGTTTAAATGCCTTGTATATTTGGAATCATGGTGTTTAAGAAACAGATATTCAAGGCTGTTGATTCTTTTTGCTATTATTTTGGGAAAGATTAGTCAGGCACAGTTGCTCACACCTGGCATCTTATGTCTTGGGAAGGTTCGTCTGGAGAAATAAGTGGTGGATGCCAGCCTGAGGTATAGAGCAAGACCATGTGCCGAACAGCAACAAAATTGGGCCTCTACTGTCAAAATGAAACCAGGTTTATAACTGGAGGTTTGACATTTTTTGCTAGTCTAAATATTTCCAAATACTAACAGACTGCTATTTCTACCAAGTAAATTATTTCTAGAAGAGTTTTGTGTGTGTGTGTGTGTGTGTGTGTGTGTTTTTTTCTGCTATAAATTGCAACACAATCAGATTTCAGTTGGCATACCGAGAAGGACACCCTGGGAATGGCCAACGTAGTAAATTTCCTTTTGTCCTGTTTTTTTGACAATGAAGTCAATGGAAGCTGGAATATCATATTTTATTTGTTCATCATAACTGCATGAAATAAAAATGAACAGATTGTAAGTTAATTATTAATAATAAAGAACTATGTTCACAGCGTAAACTATGACCTTAAAAAGCCTCCCTAAAGGATTGTGTAAAAACTTATAACATTAATCAAGTATCTCCTGCATACGTCCACCATGTTACCATCTCATAAGCACAATTTCTTTTAGTCCCACAGAAAAGATATGGTAGTTTTTCTATATACATTTTATAGAGCTAAGGAATCATAGCCACGTAAGTGACTGACTGCATTTCCAAGCACATCTTCTCTGTATGAGAATGTGTTAGATGATACAACGTATACCATTCCCAATAACATACATATGAACAATATAGATTTATATTTCAGTAGGATATATTAAGGTTGTCATCAAAGTTGCTGACGTACAAAAATGAAATTGGGAAGGGGTTTTATTAAATTGACAGGAATAGATTCCACTTTCTGGTACTTTGTGACATAAATTACCCATGAATATTTTAGTCCATTAATTCTTTCTTTTTAAAAATAAAATAAGATAACCTATGCCAGAAACAAAGAAACAAAGAAGGAAACCCAAAACTTTTGGATAATGGGATTTGCATAAATCTACACTTATGGAATTGGCAAAACTATTCATTGTTGAGAAGTAAGAGGATAAGAAATAATATGTTACATTTATTTTCATCTTAATTCTTAATGAAAATTAATAATATTAAATACTAAGCAAATTTTCTCCAGCAGTCTTTTAAAACATTGCTCACTTCTAAGAATGTTTACTAAAATGCCTTCAGTTGAATTCGACAAATTAAAAATGACACAAAATTATATAACAGTTTGAAGGACAAAATAAGCATAAAAGATTTTCCTTCCCTACCTAAAAGCCCAGAATTCTTTAGACTCTGGGTCTAGAGACAAGTGTTTCCTGGCATAGTTATTTCCTCTGCTGTTCCCCAGCCACACATCAAAACCAGCATCTGCCAGAAGGAAGCCCAAGCTGTTGTTGGGAAGATTCAGAAGCCAAACAGAAGCAGACAAAGTCAACCCATGTTGAAGAAACACTACTGGCTTTGGGGCTGAAAAGAAAACAGATTTTTTTTTTAATTATTGGTTTTTAAGAACACAGAATACTAGAGCTCAGTATGATGTCTTATACATTTGTGATACTGTAATAGTCTCATATTTTTTCGTCCATTATCTTCCTTTTGACCCCCTATGCCCTTCCTGGAAATTGATTTAAAGCAATTTTAGTTAACATAGTATAACTGTAACCCAAAAGAAGTATTACATGTCATTACCCTTATGTTATATACATAAACATCAATTCATAACCTTCAGGGTAAATTTGGCATCACATCAATAGAGTCCCAATATTCTTCCTGCTCTTCCTTGAATAAACATGAATTTCCTTATTGGTTATTTTTAATTTCTAAAATTTACAAGTATTTTTTGCTAATTAAATGTTCAAAATATGAAAAGCAATATATAAAATATTGAACAAATAACTGCGATAACACTAAAACCATGAACACGAGTGCTACCTGTGTAGTTTAAGGGTCTAGACATACAGTCAGAATGAGCCAGCGTCAGGTCTTATCAGGAAAGGCAATTATGATATCTCACACAGTAACTAAATCATCACACCGAGCCTGTGTGTTTTCACTTGGAGACGCTGAGCTTCTTTCTACCCAGTTTAAAAAAAAAAAACAACTTAATTCATGAGCCACTTTGTGTTATGCTTCTAACTATATTTCCCAACAAATGCTAGATATCACTGTTGCCTTTGTATGTGGAAGTCAGAGAAGTCTGAGAGCTCCTTATAACAGGCAATGAAAGGAAGGTTTTGCATAGAAAGTATTTGAATTCAGATGTTTCTCTCATTCCAGTCTTACCTGAATTGCTGGAATCATTCTTTCCATGAGGAATTCTGAAAAGTGGGAGGATATAACCATCTTCAGTCACAACTTCATGCACTTCCCACTGATAGCCCCAGTAGGAAGCAATCTCAGTCTAAATGTAGAAGAGAAGAAACATTGACTTTCAGTAATGTGTTCACTTGGTCATTACAATGATTCTTAAAAGCAGAATCTTTCTGGAACTGCGTAGCATGAGCTGTGTGTCTATAGAAATACGATGATTCAGAAAGGATGAATGAAAGTAATAATGACAACATCTTAGAAAGCTTGTTTATCAAAGAGGACAATAACTTACAGCATTCATATTGGCCTCGGGATTGCTGGGTTTATACTTCAGTAAGCAAAATATGTTTCCAAATACATGAACAAAGCACATTGCTCTTAGGAGCCACCACATTTTTAACCTGCTGGGAAACAGTTATTAGTAAATATACAGTATAAAGTCAAGATGCACATTATATCAACTTGTTACCTTCCATGGCTGAAAGGTTGTGATGTTCTCAAATAAGACTCTGAAATACTCATATGCTCTTCAAGGACAGCTTAGATGATATTAAATATAATTGACTTTACTATTCATCGACCACTTATCTCTCACTTACAAACCACTTATCTCTCCCTTAGCTCTTTATAAATTTAAGTTAATTAATCTTATCTCACTCTCTGTAAATTGTCATGGTATATGTTTGGAACTTGCCCTAATTGATTAAGATTAGTATTTTGCTTCTGTGATAAGACTATTAGATCAGTTTATAGAAAGTCATTTGCAATTTGACCACAGCAGACTCAGGCTGTAGGAATAAGGAAGATATCATGGGGATGAGAGAGAGCAAAACTGTATGAACAGTTGTGTGGACTAGAACCTGCATGCTCTGGGGCCCTTGAATTGTCAGCACTGCCACCTGGCCCTCCTTTGACACCTATTAATACCACAAAATGCCATTAATGCTTTCAGAATTTCTAATTACTGTAAGGAAAGCAGAAATATGGTTAATACATGTTTTATTATTTATTTTGAAATTCTCTCTGCCATTTTCTATGGGAATTCTGATTAAAATTTCATTCTATAAGCAGTGACGTGAAAAATCACCAACTCTCTACTCAAACTATTGGCGTTATCACATATGCGGAGCCCGGTCATAGTTTATCCTGCCGATAGGTATACAGACCATTCCATGCTATGTTCTGCTGTCTTAATATCAAAACTGGATGCAGAAAAAAGAAGAAAGATATATTAGAGCAAATTAATTTTCTTTACAATAGAATCAAGGCAGTACCTTTAAGTAGAAAGTCATGTTTAACTAAGGTAAAACAAGTCTCGCTCATTAATGTATTATGAATTATAATAAAAAAGATTTACCATAAAAGAGTATCATACTTACTGTCACCAAATGCAAATCCTGTGGACTTTCTGGTGTATACATGAAATCTTAATCTTCCCTTCCCTTCTCTTCACCATTAATACTTGTGTGAATGTGTTCTTTGGATGACCTTTCCCAAGTAGGCACAGTGGCTTCACTTACAGTTGACACTGACACTTGCCAAATAAGAAGTTCAGAATTGCCAATCAATGATGGACATGGCTCCAAAAACTACTAGGTGCTTTATTACCTCTGCAGTATGTCACCGGCTAAAATCTTTCTTCTTCATATTCTAGTTTCTTGAGTGGTCCTTATTTTGAATATCATTAAAGCTATGAAAGCACCAATAAGACAAACATATCAAACCACTAAAAGTAGATTTCTCAGCAGTAACACTAAACACCAGGTACCCTTCCAAGCTCTGAAAGGCAGTAACTGTAAACCCCAATTAACATGTCCAGCAAGGTAGTTTTCATAATTGAAGGAGAACTAAAAATTTTCCATGATAAACACAAACTAAAGGAATTCATGACAATTAAGGTATCACTTCTGAAAAGGCTTGAAGGAATTTTGTACACTGAAGAGTCCACAAAAAAGAAGAGTAAGAAGAAAGAAAACTAAATAAACAAATGAGGACTCAGAAAGCACCAACCATAACAAAAACATCAAATGACAGGAACAAATATATGCTTTTCGAAAATAACGATGAATGTTACCATTCTCAGTCTTACAAAGAAAGGATAGAGACTTGTAGATTGAATTTCAAAAGTCCCATCTATTTGTTGCCTAAAAGAAATGGAGCTCACTAGCCAAGCAATGAGAGTATGGAAAATACCCAAGTTAGTGCACCTAGAAAGCAAGCCAGGGCAGGAACACTAAAGTACAACTAAATGGATTTCAACTCAAAACTATAACGACATTCAGTATGAACCAATTTAGTGAAAATGTCAGCAAGAGGATAGGCCATCCAGACAAATATCTGTGAAGTAATATCAGTGTTAAATGACATTACACACAACAGAGTAAACAGACTCCTACATAATGTTCTACCCAAACTCTGTAGACTACATGGTCTTCGCTAATACACATGGAAATACTTAAAAAGTAGGTTGTATATTAAAATATAAAATAATTTCTAAGAAAGTCAAGAAAATTCAAGTGATTTTGTATTCTTCTGATTGTAATTAAGTACAATTTGACTTAACATAGAGAAAAATTACAAAATATAATAAAATCATCAGGATGGGAAAAAAAAACCACATTGTGAATGGGTCCTCAAGGAAATCCGGAAGTAATTAAACATTTCTAGAATCAAATAACAGGGAAAATACTTCATACCAAATATCGTACAGTGTAATGAAATCAGTTCTAGGAGGGAAGATTATAGGTATAAAGGTCTGCATTGAAAATCAAAGACTCTCAAATATCTTAGTCATGTACCTCAATGTCTTAGAAAAATAAAAACCAAAAATCAATAGAAAGAAGAACAAAGAAACTGCAGAAATGAATGAGTTAGTAATGAAAGAATAATGAAGAACCAATGAAACAAAGCTTGGTGCTCAGAAAACACATAGAAAATCGATAATACCTCGCAATCTCACCAAAGGAGAGAGGAGACTCAGTATTATAAATTATGGATAACAAGGAATACATAATGACAGGCACCAATGAAACTAGAATTTTGGGCAAACTTTAAAAAGTCATAATCAAACAAGTGGGAAAATAGAGACAAAATGGATAAATCTCTATGCATATATGAACTTCCAAATTAATCTGAAAGGAAATTAAAAAATTAAGTCTATAGAAAATGGGGAGATTGAAGAAGTGATAGACTAATAAAAATAGGAAAATATGAAAGTTGTCCCCAAAGGCAGGGGCCAAATGGATTCACAACTGAATTCAAGCAGTCTTTAAAGAAGTAACACTAAAGATCCCCAAGGTAGTTTATGTAATAGGAATGGGAGGAGGAGCACTGTCAAACTCATTTCAGAGGTCCAGATTCACAATGAGACCAAACATAAGAGAATGAAGCAAAGAGAAAATTAATGGCCTGAAGAACGTGACCACAAAAATTTCAACAAAATATATGTGAACCAAATTCAATTATACGTGCAAAAGAATATTAAATATGATTAAATGAGATTGATTCCAGATACAGGGTGGTTTGAGATATATCATGTCACTCAAGTCAAAGAAAGGCACCACATGTTCATCCCAGTAGAAGTAGAAAAGGCCTTTGATAAAAATCAACACACAGTCACAAAAATATCTCTGAAGAAACCAGAGAAAAAAGTGTGAAATTTAATAGTCTAAATTGAACAAATCTGTGACTGAGATTATATTAAATGGGGGAATGTCTGAAGCAGTTCCACAAAATCAATAGGAACAAAAAATGATGTCAAACTTTTCCACACTTGTTTAATATAAAGTCTTAGCTAAAGCAATGGGAGAAAGAAGCACAGGGAATAGAAATGAGAAACCAAAAAGTAAAAGTATCCTTAATTTCATCCACATGTAGATAGATGAGGCTACATCTCTGTCTCCATGAACAAAGCTGAAAGTATGTAATTGATGAGAGAAAATACCAGCAAAACAATTGAAACAGCAGAAGGGAAACCAAAAATAAATGCATACATAGGAGAAAAGGGAGAGACAGGTCATAAAAGAGATATAAAATTTGTCGTATCTGCCCCATTGCACATTTAATTCATATTAGAAGTGACATTTTTATAGTTATCTATTTTGTCAGACTTGTATTTTTGATGAAACAGTTGTCCATTATTATATTACTTTCATTATTTTTATTATTGGAAACACGATTTGAGTGTTTGTTTTAGGTAATTTAGGAGGATATAATATTTTTTATCCATGACTTTCTACGATATGAGTGTCTACACGAACATTCTAACAATCTCCATTGTGAGATGTTAAGTGGTAATTAGTGAAAATGTTAGTTCATTCATGAACTTATGGACTATGGGCTGAATTGTTTTACAGAATATCAATGACTCTCCTTAGCATTTAACCAATGGCAGTACTCCCTCACGTCTCTACTTAGAGCCCACAACAAAAAGAAAATCTTCACCAAAAATGACCACTGGACCTAAACATTTCCAGATTCTAGAATCATGAAGTCAATAAAGCTTTTTACTTTATAAATCATCCAGTCAGTAGATTCCACTTAACAGAAAGCTGAATCACTCTTAATTGACCTTGAGCTATCTCTTTCTCTGCATCGCTTCCTCTAGCTTTTTAAATACTGTCTTACCAAGTAACTTCCAGACCTTTCTGCCTCCATAAATATAGTGGTTCAGTGGGGGCACTGATAAATTCATCTTTGGAGAAAAGTATTCTTTCCAGTTATGTTTTCACCTTTGAATTCCTTCAAGTAGAATCAAAGAGAAGATGAATGCCAATGCACGTCTTAAATTTTAATGTGCATACAACCACCAGGTTGTAAACAAATATACATTCTGTGTATTAAGGGTGAGAAAAGTTCTGGATTCTAGAGCACTGATGACTATTCATGCTGAATATCTGTTTAGCTCCTCTACTGACAACATACAAACAGGAGGAGCCACTTTTATATTTGGTAGAGAAATCAGGCAGGTTTGTAGGCATCAAGAATCCTCCCTCTTGCACGAACTAAAAAAGTCTTTCCTCAACTGCATTTGTGTTTTACCAAATGAATGATGGAATTGATCAGATGGAAACTTGTGAAGGTCCAAAAAAGGCGTTGAAAAGGGGATTCTTCTTTGATCACCGTGGAGAAAATTTGCGAGGTGTAAAGAACAGGATGTACTTTCAGACAGCCGTGGCTTAGCTTCTATGTGTGATTAAGGGAAAATTATAAGTGCTTACTTCCTTGTGGATGATTTCCAAATGGCAGAAAAAATTTCTTCTGTCAAACAATGCGCATCAATGACCTTCCCCCTCAGCTTCATTTTCATCTAGTTTCAGGGTCTTATGTTGCGGTCCTTCATCTTTTTCTGTATACAATGAGAATTAGGATTTATTTTCATTTTTCTATATACAGAAATTTTCCAAGCACCATTTGTTGAAGATACTTGTTGTCATTGCATATTTTTGATATTTTTATCAAAAACCTGGTAACTATAATTGTGTAGATTTGTATCTTAGTCCTCAATTCCATTTCATTGAGTTACATGTCTTTGTGTCAGTACAGTACTTTTATTACTATAACTCCATAGTATAACTTGAAATCAGGTATAGTCCACCCAGAGTCTTCTTTATGCTTAGAATTGTTTTGATTTTCATTGCTCTTTTGTGCCCCCATTTAAATTATTGGTTTTTTTTCTCTATGTCTTTAAAGAATGGTGTTGGAATTTTCATTGGGGTTCCATTGCATCTGTAAATTTTGGTAGGTGCTTTTGGTGTGATGCTGATTTTCACAGTACCACTTCTTCTAATCTAGGAGCTTGGGATATCTTTGCCTGTTCTAGTATCTTTCTTCATTGTATTGAAATTTTCATTGAAAAGATCTTTACTTTCCTTAGTCATGTTTATCCTCAGGAGTCTCTCTTTCTCTCTGTCTCTGTCTCTGTCTCTGTCTCTGTCTCTGTCTCTCTCTCTCTCTGTTGTGAATGGGATTATTTCCCTGATTTTTCTTCCGTTATTGGTATTTAGAAAGGCTATTAATTTCCATGTTAATTATGTGTCCTGACACTTTGCATAAGCTATTTAGTAGCTCTAAGAGTTTTTTATTTTTAGTAGAATCTTTAGGGTCTCTATATACAGAATCATATCATCTACAAATTGACTTCCTTTTGTCCTATTTGTATCTCTTTTATTTTCTTCTCTTATATTATTTTTCTAGTTAAGGCTTATTATTATTCTTTCTAAGCACTGTATTGACTAAGAGTGGAGAGAGTGGTCATTTTTTTTTCTTTTTCCTGTCTTAGTCTGAACTTGAGTTTTTCCATTTTGCATCACAGTGACTATAGTTTTGTGATATAAATTATTCTTATTATGCTGAAGTAAGCTCCCTCAATTCCTAGACTTTCCATGACTTTTATTGTGAAAAGATGTTGGATTTTGTCCAAGGTCTTTTTTTCATATTTCCTAGATGATCATGTGATTTCTGTATTGAGTCTATTTATGTAGAGGATGATATTCATTGTTTTACATATGTTGAAAATCTTTGCATCTCAGAAATGACATCAACTAGTTGTATTAAATGATTTTTTGTTATGAGCCTGAATTTGACTTGCAAGTATTTTTTTTTATATTTTTTGCATCTATATTTATCAGGGATATCAGAGATTGGTCTGTAGTTTTCTTCTTTTTTTTATTTTGTCTTTATCTCATTTTGATAGCTGGGTAATACTGGCATCATAAAATGAGTTTGAGAGTTTTCCTTGTTTTTCTGTTTCAGAAATAATTTCAGTAGCATTGGCGTTAGTATTTTGAAATAATGATAGATTTTCACAGTAAATCCATCTGGTACTGAACCTTTTTAGTTGGGAGACATTTTGTTACTGCTTCAGTATCATTGCTGGGTATGTGTAGAAATGAATTTACATTAGGGATATACTCTGGAGAAATGACAGTTACCTAACCCTGCAACATATTGTCAATAAGCTAACTTAGGCATGTGTTCCTGTTCTGACCAGGACACATGACCTTAATTCCTCATGACCCTTCCTTGTCCTGGTTCCCAAAATAATATCTGTACAAGTTTGTTTTCCATACCAAAACACTACAAGAAGCACTTATCACATTGCAAACAATGAGAAAGATGATTTGTAGTTGTATGTGTGGTGTTGTAGGTGTAATGATCAAGGAGCTTGATTCTTCTCTGATGAAACAGCTCTGCTTTGTTTCCTCATTTCATGCTGGAGATACTATTTCAATACAAAGAAACAGTGGCCTTTGCTCTGAAGCAGAGTTCCATGAGAAATCGGAGGGAACAGACTCTCAGCAGTTCTGGTCTGCTCCTGACTTTAAGATGAATGCTAAAAGTCCAGCTGTCTTTTCTAAGTCAACTCTGTAATATGGCATAGCATAACAGTATTGGATCTGTCTAAATTATTTCATCTTAATTTAAATTTGGTGTGTGTATTCATGTATGAATCTGTTCATTCCTTTCAAGTTTTCAAATTTTGTAGAATAGAGCTTTGCCAAGTACGTACTTTTGATTTTCTGAATTTTTGGCACCTGCTGTGATAGCTACCTTTATGTTTCTAGTTTATTAATTTGGTTCTTCTTTCTCTTTCAGTTAATCTGGCTAAAGATTTGTCAGTCTTATCTTCCTTTCATTGATTCTTTGTATATTTTAATTGTTCTTTTTTTCATTAATTTCAGTCCTGATTTTGGTTTTCTTTTCCCCCCTCACTGTTTCGAATTTTGGTTTGTACTTGTTTTTCTAAGACTTCAGGTACATTATTAAATTATTAATTTGAGATATCTCAAATATTTTGATGTAGTATTTAGAACTATAAATGCTCTCAATTTTTTGTAGATTTCATCAATGACTTTCCAAGGATATTATACCACATTGAGAAATACAGAAAATGTTGTTGTTGTTTATATTGATGATGTTACTTTTTTTCTAACACAACTTTCCTTTAATCTGTGCTATTCCCCTCCTTTCTAGTCTCCTAAATTTCACTTCCATGCCTAATTAAACACACAAAACAAAATATTTGAACCTAGAATCCACATATGACAGAGAACATAGAGTGCTTGTCTTTCTGGGCTTGAGTTAGCTCACTCAGTATACTGTTTTTCAGTTTATAATTTACCTGCAGATTTCCTGGCTTCATTTTTCCTTTCAACTGTGTATATGTACAACTATTTTATCCATTCATCTGTTGACGGAAACCTAGCTTTCTTGCAAATCCTAGCTCTTGTGAATAGTGTATCAAATAACATGAATATACAAGTATCTCTGTAGTAGGATATAAGGTCTGTTGTGTCTAAGCCTAGGAGTGTCACGGTTAGGACATATGTCACCTCTTTTTCTAGTTTTTCCAAAAACTGCCAGACTAATATTCATAATGGCTGCACAATGTTTTATTCACACTATCAGTGAAACCAGGTCTTTCTGCACATCCAATTCAGCATTAGTTACCATTTGTACTGATGAGACCCTCATGAGTGGGGTCCTAATGTTGTTTTAATTTGCATTTCCAGTTGGTTAAGAATGTTGAGGACTTTTAAAAGTGTTTCTTAGCCATTTATATTTCATCGTTTGAGGGTTTTTGTTCAGTTCTATAGCCCATTTTATATTGGGTTTTTTATTTTCTTAATGCTCAGGTTTTTTTTTAACTTCCCTGGATATTCTAGACATTAATTATTTGCTAGTTAAATAGCTGACATAGATTTCTCTCATTCTGTGGGCAACTTATTGATTTGATTCACAGTTTCCTTTGCTGCTCGGGAGTTTCTAGTTTCATAAGCTTCCACTTCTTGTTGTTGTTTTTTTATTCCGTGTTCTACTGGAGCATACTCAGAAAGTCTATACCTGTGCCTACTGTTGGGATAAAATCTTGGAGTACACAAACTTATGACATTTATGCAAGACCAAAAACTTTATTCCAGAATCTGGAGTGCAATGCCATGGAAAATTAAACAATTAAGAAATATGAAAAGTAGGCAGGGTCAAGGTCATATGAAAAAAGGCTTAAGTTATTAAGTATATCGCAGAATTATTGTAGCAATCATTTTTATTATTTTAAATTAAATAACTCCTATTTAAGATCTCTATGTATGTTATATATAGTCTTTGTGTTTTTGACAAGCATTTGTAGTTTTTATTTTTTTTAATCTTAAAAAAAATTACTACTTTGGACTAGAGTAATGGCTCAGTAGTTAAGAGCCTAGGTTGCTTTTGCAGAAGACCTGGGTTCAATTCTCAGCATTCACATGGTGACTAACAAGTGTTTCTAACTCCAGTTCCAGGGGAATCTTACACTCTTTTCTGACATCTGCAAGGCAATGCATGACATGGATGCACTTAACTACATGCAGGCAATAAACTCATACATGTGTAATAAAAATAAAAATTAAATATAATTTTTAAAAGAAATCACTGCTTTTGCCATTCTTAAAAATATCCTAACATTGTGCTACTATAGTCAATTTCCTGAGTTTGGATGTTTTAGAAAGAAAATGGGGTTTCATTAGGTAATAACACTGGGGACTGGAGAGTATGTCACTATCATCTGTTCAGCTTTACCGAGGGCTCATAATGCTTAGTAAGACAATAGCAGGAGATTGGCAAAGAGAATATATACATGGTAAGAGAGAAATGGAGAGATGGGAGTTCTCTCTCTCTCTCTCTCTCTCTCTCTCTCTCTCTCTCTCCCTCTCTTTCACACACACACACACACACACACACACACACATTCACATAACCAGCCATTTTAGAAATAATCCTCTCCTCATAGATCTGACTCCACTTCTGTGAGAAAGCATTAATTTATTCTTGCCAGTAAAGCTAGGTGTACTTTATGACATTTCCTGAGACTCTATCTCTTACAGAATCCACACCGATCTCAACACTGCAGCTCTAGAGACCAAGTTTGCAAAACAAGACTGCTTGAGAGGTGGATAATAAACATCCCAAACTAATATCTTGTTTACTATATGTTCTAGGTTTCACATGAACAGACATTTCTGGAAAGATAATGAACATATCAATTTCTCTAGATAATGAGAGTTACTTTCCAAAGTCATTACTCCAACATATACTCCTACAAAGAACGTGTCTGTAGGTGCTTGTATCTGCTGATTATGTTTGCTTTTCTACTGGAGTATTTTTCTAATTCTTATAAATTCAGGTGTGTTTTAATATATTTTGTTTACTAATTTTTTAAGACATAGCTTTACTATATAGCCTTGGCAGTTCTGGAACTCTCTACATAGACCAGGCTGGCCTCAGACTCACAGAGATCTGCCTGCCTGTGCCTCCAGAGAATATATTGGGATTCACAGCATACACTACCATGTCTCGCTTTGGTCACTAATGTTTCGTGATTTGCTGGATTTGAAAATATCTCCCAGACATTACAGCCTTTTGTAGTTTGTTCAGTTGTAGAGAAATTCTTTGGAAATTTCACTCTGAGTCTGGATTTCAATCTTTACCACCAGTATGCTTGATGTACAGGTAGTGGAACTGTGTTTGAAGTCTGTGGAGCAGACTGTGGAGTCCCAGTTGTGGAAAGATGTACCTGGTACTGCATCTGGATGGACATTCTGTTTCCTGGTCAGCCTTTGTGAAAGCAGCCTCTATCACAAGTTTATATATCCCTGTATAAACTCTTACAACCATGATCAGTCGAAACTCTCAGAAACCATGGTCAAAACAAATTTTTGCTTCCTTAATGTAGTTCTCTCAGATCACAGAAGTATAAAAGCAGCCATTGGGGCATTTTATTCTCTTTCATAAATATAATTCTGAACATAAAACCATATGCATTTCCAAAAAATTGTGTTTTAATGATTGAAAAAATATTAGAGTTATTTGCATAGTTGAGAAAATCACATATGACATTCAATGTTTTAATGATATTTGAATATGGAAGACTCAGAGAATTAATATGTGGGGAGAAAGGATTTTAGGACCTAATAAATCACAATGACAATGAATCTCTCAAGATGTTTAGAAACCAAATCCTCTGAATGAATCTCATATGCAATATAAAACTTCTCTTTAGGATAATATTATAACATTTCACTGAAAAAATCATCAACTGTCCTATTTGAAGAAAGATATCACACACAAGCTCAAACTCATATAAATGTGTGTGTATGTGTGTATAATATGTGTGGAATATAAAAATAATTGCAATTTAATTTATCTTCTAGAAACCAGATGTAATTTTTGTGACCTTGACTGTTGCTACCTGGGAATATGAAGCTTATAAAGAATAAAATATAGATAATATATATTATATGCAGTTCATGTCCTCTTTAGGTAAAACATGATTTTTCATTGAACTTTAAATCCCTATTAGGTAGCAAGGATATTTGCATTAGTTTTTTGCTCATTTCTGAAATGAAATACCTGACTTAAGAGTCTTCACACAGGGGAGGTTTATCTGGTTCACAACTTCAGAGGATAAGTTCACTACGGGTGTGGAAGACTTCTTTCTGTGGCGGCAGGACACTGACCTGTAGTTTGACATGTGAAGTCGGGACAGTAGGGGCCTGGGCACAGCTCTTAAAGGCCCAATCTCAGTTCTTGACTCTGACATCCAGGCCTCCACCTACCATCCCAGAATATCAGAAGTCTAAATAGTGCCACAGGATAAGGGCAACATTTTTAAATACATGATAGACATTTCACATTTAAATCATAACAGTGTCATTGTGTGATTATTAAAAAAAAAAAACCACAGTCCTGCTTAATCTGTATCACCTGCTATAAAGGTCAGGATCCTGGCTCATTACTGGTCAGCAGATGGAAATTAAGCTGCTGTACAAATACGAAAGAATGCCAAGGACTGTATTAAGTCATCTGTGGACTCAGATTGTGACTGCCTCAGCCTGTGTTCAAGGAAGTTCAGAAGATCAAAGTAGAGAAGTGGGCAGTGAGGCTTCTCTGTAATTAAGATGTTCTGAGCAAAAAACATTGGAGCTTCTGTTACATTCCAGATTAGTAAATCAATCATATATTAGCAATTTGCTTCTTTTCTTAACTTCTCTCCCTGGATGCTCTCCCCTTTCAGTTTTTAAAAATATCTTCAATCAAGTGTCTTCCACTCCATTCTACCTCTTAAAATACAGTGAGTGGTTCAGTGAGAGACACTGGCAAATTCTCAGAAAGTCTGTTCTTTTCAGATATGTTTATTCCCCAGGATCCATGTCAAGGTAGAATGAAAGAGGCGAATATATATGTTAGTACTTCTTAAACATTAATAAAAGATTAACACAACTCACAAGGGATCTAAATAAATACCACATAGATGAATAGGTGAGAAATCCATCTGCTAACTATACCCAGAGAAAGTGGAGGAAATACTTTGTGCATTTGTAGTGAAGTCAGATGTGCTGCAGGAATCACAAGGCTCTCTGCTGGACAAAACACCAAAATCTCTCTTCCGGTTGCACCCTTGTGCTAGAATAATGAATACTGGAGTTTTTATGAGGGCAATCATTTGTTTCAAAAGGGAGTTAAAAATAATCAGTATTCTTAGATTTCCTTATAGGAAATCTGTTAACTATGAAAGATAGGACGTAGTTAAGACACCTGCTCATCAATTCAAAGGCATGCTTAATGGAAAAAATTATGAGTGCATATTTCCTTGTGGACTATTTCAATAAATATTATTTCTGTCAGATGACAGAACATCGGAAATAACACACATTAATGTGTAATAAGTTTCAAATGGGTGAATATAACCTTCCACTTTATTAGTTTCATTCTTCATTTGCAAGAGCTTTGTCAATTGTTTCTGCAGTGGTGGATTTGAGACAGCTTGGCTTATACAAACGGAAAGAGCCAACTTTCCATGGCTTTCTGAAATTCATGTCCTTGTACCCACACGTGATATATCAGATCTTGAGAGAATGCTCAGCTGCTAAGAGCACTGGCTGCTCTTGTAAGGAACCTTGGTTCAGTCCCCAGCACCCACATGGTATCTAAGAACCATCTGTAACTCCAGTTCCAAGGGATCTGAGGCCCTCTTCTGACCTCCTCGGGCATGGCATGACATGAATGCCCTTAAACATATGCAGGGAATACACTCATATGCATAAAATAAAATTATGATAATGAATTTAAAAATTGAGAATATATCTTTGAATTAGCTAAATAATACAAATCACCTTTTTGTTTTCTTAAGAGAAACTCTCAAGTAGTACAGCACAGATGATTACTGAAAGTAAAAACAATACCTTCCTCAAACTTGAATTATTCTGCTCCATTCCATCTTGCAAAGTACAACATTAGAAGAGTTGGATGTTTCTGCAGTTGGATAATTTCACGCATTAAAATTTTTTAATCAACAGGATAGTTATGAATATCATTGTTGATAGCTACCTGTACCATTGTTGAAAAGTAGTCTTGATCATCCAGGATATTAAATGAATCAAAATATGGTCCCATTTCCCTCCATATGCTAGTTTGGAATAAGCAATGTATTAAATTCATGTATATATTGATTTCTTGAAACACAAAACATAATTTATATTTAGGTTAAGAAATTATCCTAAACTTTGTACAATGAAGTGGACAAAGGGCTGTTTCCACACATAATAAAGTTATTTTCTCAGTCACTACTGAAGGCATCATTTGCAAACTTATTTTTTATTTGACTTTATTCCAGGTTGGCTGTGATTATTGAATTCTTTGTATATTCTAGGTATGAACCCTACATAAGAGGCATGGCTGGTAAATCTTTTTCTCATTCTATAGCTACCATCTTCTCTTGAATGATGATGTCCTTTGATGTACAGAAGCTTTTTAGTTTCCTGTGTTCCTGTTTGTCAATTGTTGGACTTACTGACTGTGTTACAGGAATTCTAATCAGAAACAGCTTCCCTGTGCCTCTAAGTCCCAATCTATTCTCTACTTTCTCTTCTACCTGATTCACAGTATTCATCTTATACTGAGGGCCTTCATCCATTTAGAGTTGAGTTTTGTGCATCATGAGAGATAAAGATCTAATTTCATTCTTCTACATGCTCTTATCTAGTTTGACTAGCACCATTTGTTGAACATGTTGTCTTTTCTCTAGGGTGCATTTTTGACTCCTTTGTCAAAAATTGGATAGCTGTAATTGTGTGGATTTAAGTCTGGGCACTCAGTTCTATTCCCTGGATCAATGTGTCTTTTCATTCCAGTACCTTGCTGCCTCTATTTCCACAACACTTTAATATAATTTGAAATCAGGGATGGTAATGCCTTCAGAAATTCTTTTATTGTTCAAGATTATTTTGACTAGCTGTGATTTTTGTATTTCCATATGAAATTTGAGATTATTTTTTTTCTGTGAAGGATTGTGTTAGAATTTTAATGGATATTATATTACATTTGTAGATTGTTTTTTGGTAGGATGGACATTTTCACAATAATAATCTTACCAGTCTGTGATCATGAGAAGTCAAGGTCTTTCTGTCTTCTGGTATCTTCTTCACTTTCTTTCTTACTGTCTCAAAGTTTTTATTGTACATATCCTTCACTGCCCTTATTAGATTTAGTCTAAGATATTTTATGGAGTGTGAGGCTATCGTGACTGGGATAGCATGAATTTTTTCTCAATATGTTTGTTGTTGGTATATAGGAAGGCTACAGATTGGTGTTAATTTAATCCCTGCTACTTTGCCAAAATGTATTTAAATAGCTCTAGGAGCTTTCTTGATCTTAATTTTCTGTTTAGTTGGGTCTTTCCTGGTTTTGGTTTTGGAGTAATATTGGCTTTGTAGAAAATATATGAGATTGCTACTTCACTTTCTATTTTTTGGAATAATTTTAGGTGTACTGGTAATTAATTCTTCTTTAAAGGTTAGGTAGAATTATGTGCTCTACTTAGCTGGTCCTGGGCTCTTTTAATTGGGAGATTTTTAATTTTTGGTTGTTATGTGCCTATTTAAATTATTTCTGCGTTTATCCTAGGATATGAGACCAGATGACAGCAGTTTCCACAATATGTCTGAGCTCAAAATGAAAGACAATATATACTAAACCATAGGATGTTTGAGGAATATTTTGTGATACAAACTCAGTGAAAAGTGAGGGAGTGGGAAGATGTCAGTATCAAAACGAAGTGATTTGACTGAACACTACTAAAAGTAATTAAAGCCAAGATGGTATGACTGCAGGTTCTTACATCTGATTGACATTAGAAGTTAGAAAACCTTAGGGGCTGGGGAGATGGCTCATCCATTAAGAATACTTCCTGCTCTTGCAGAGAACCTGGGTTCAGTTCCCAGCTTCTACATGGGGGCTAACAAACCATCTGTAACTCCAATTCCAGGTGATCCAACACCCCCTTTTGGCCTCTGTTGGCATTGCATATACAGGTATGCTTTCATACATGCCAGCAAAACATCATACACATAAAATAAAATTTCAAGTAAAAAAATTAAAAAACTTAAAAAAACTTTTACAGCAGGTCCCTCAACAAAGAATGTAGGAAATTTAGCTTAGACAATGATTCTCATTTAAGTGGAGACTTAAAATAATGACTATAATGGCTAATGACAATTGTTTGCTTGTTTGCTAAATGGAGCCATTTACATGAAGACAGAATCCTATACATCATAGGTAAACTTCAGTGTTTAGCATTCTGCCTTAGGGTTCATAATGGAACTTGTATATTTAGACTTAAGCATCTGACTCCTTTTACTTACAAGCTTCAGGCACTCTTTAAGAACACAATACGTTGTGTTTTCAAGGACTACTTTAGTGACTCACCAGGAAAACTGCAAAAGTTTCCAATGACTACTAAACATTTCCTTCTTATAAACCAGATTTATACCTGGTTTAACCAAGTGGCAAGATTGCCCATTACTCTAAATGCCTGAGAATTAAGCAATGGGAGCAAACACTGCAGCCCAGGCCTGCTTTTAAATTCACTGCATACCTGAGGCTGGCATCAGAGTCATGAGTCTCCTGCCTTTAGATCCTTAGTGGGAGGATGAAACGATTGTTTCAACACGCCCAGCTGTGCGTCCTTCCTTGATTTAATTTTAGTGTGAGAAATAAATGTGAGACTCTGTTCATTCAGTTTGTTCCAAATATTCACAATTAGATAGGATACTTAAAAACAGTACTTGCAGATTTTTAAACAAAAGTACAGTATTCTAGTATACTGCTTATTCTGAGAGCAATATATATTTAATGAAGTTTATTAACAGACCAAGGATACTTATATCACATAGCAACCAAAATGTTGAAAAATCCTCTTTTTGAAATTATATTTTTATTTGTTGAGGATTTCTACATGTACACACTGAAATATGATCATAGTCACCCCACATTTCCCTGCATCATCACATGTCCTTCTCCCAGCTTCATGTCTCATTATTACTATTACTATTATTAGTATTATCAATAACCACTTAGTGGTTTTAGAACCACTTAGAGCTGCTCATATGTGCACAGGTGTGGGACATCCTCTGAAAAATGGCAAACTTACCAGTGGCCATACCCTAAAAAAAGAATGATTTTCTCTCCCTAACAATTCTGCCTTTAGGGGTAGCATTCCTTTTCAACAAATATTCCAGTTCTTCCAACAGTCACTTCTTTCTCCTTTTCATTTATTTTTCTTTCCACAATCATCATCTCTTTCTTACCACCTCTCTCTAAAATTCTATGCTTATGGTATTCTAGTCAACACCAAAAACTGGATAAAATATACAGGAAAATAAATGTTTTGACTTTATCCATAATCACAGAAGCCTACCTGAGTGCTGAGTTATCTTCCTATAAACCACTGTATCCAAGCAGCACTGGACAGTGTAATATGCCACTTAGGTTAACTTTATGGCTTTAAATAGTGGTGACATGATGGTTTATATCTAATTTTACAACTGAAGAAACACTGGCTTTCACTTGACGATACACTGGATGAGCTGGACAGGATGAGAATATTTAACTCATCTTAGAAGGAACATGTGATAAATTTAGTTTAATGGGGTCAAAAATTTGAGGACGAGATAAGGACATTCAGTGGACCCCTGCAATCAGATGAAAACAGTAATCTCAGGTATTGAAAGAGGATAATGAGCCTAAGCTCCAACTGTCAAGGCAAAGTGCCAAAGATATGGCTAGAATGATACAATGAGTCCCCAAGCACAGGCACTTACGTAGGATTTAGAAGAGTCCTATCCTAATAATAAAGGAAAGCACAGATTATTTCAGGTAGAGAGAATTGACAGGATTATGTTCACTTTTTCCAAACCTCCCACAATGGCAGCAGGTAGAATCACTAATACAGACAAGAATCCATGTGCGACACTACCTAGGAGGTTTTTCTAGAATTCCAAATGCAATATGGTACTCTATGGAAAAAGGGAATAGATGGTTTTAAAGAAAGATGATAGGAAAGACAAACATTTAATAAGTAGAAGCAACCAAACTTGATGATTAATTGAATGTGAGTCAGTGAAGAAATGTCAGTCACAAACACAATGATGAGATTCTCGTTCTACAGATTGGAGATGAAAAGACGTTTACAAAGATCCTTTCCCTGACATTGTCATGACTGAAAAGATGACAGGTTGCTTATTGTGGTGTGTGGTTTGATGCATCATCAGTTTGACCACTGAGGAGGCATTAGGTGCTCCTTGCACACAGAACATAAAAACGTGATGAGAGAGTTGGAATATGATGAAACAATATGATTTTTTGTTTTAATAAGAACTATTACTTTCTGCTTTGTGATTTTGAGGGTTTAGTCACTACCTAGACATCATTATGAGTTCCTTTAAATCTTATTTCAAAAATAAATGTGTCCCTAGAGTTTCCTAAGAAAATTAGGTTTTCTAGAACTCAGAAAAATTGGGCCTTCCTCAACAGGGTTTAGTTTAGTAAACATAATATTTAAAAACAAAATTTAGTTTTAGTGCTACTGACTTAGCAAAGGTACTTTGGAATGGAAATTAAATTATCATGTAGGCCAAATCCCTTACTTTAAAGTGTTACAAAGTGGGGTGATGATTAATCCAAAGTGTAATCAGCCGGTTCATGACTAGGTCATATCTAAAACAAAATTCCCTGACTTTTTTGTGATATGATATATTTGCCAGTGACTAGAAAATGGCCAAACACAAAGTGTTCTATAGTGTGTACCTGAAGTGTACAATGGGTTACAGTGTACAAATAATACAAAGGCTTAAACATTTTCCCTGTGTGCAGTGTGGAAAATGCCCACCTGGTACAGTTAACAGCGACTGAGGTTTTTTCTCCAGCTTTTGGCAAACTAACAATATAACTTATGAGGATTATTGACCAGAGGTTAAAATGAGATAATCTTGGGTGGAGGGTTTTATTTTTAATATTAAATACATTCAGCTTGCTGTATTAAAAACCTGTGTATAAAAGAAAATAAGAAATATTGTTTTGAGTATTTTAAAGAGGTGGAGATTTTTATTAACTTTTGTTCCCCATGTGTTTTTTTAACATTAAGTAAAGTTAGTTTTTGTAATTAAATGGAAGAACAATCTGCTACCTCAAAAGTATTTCTTCAAAGACAAAATAATATCCAAATTTACTTTTACAGACTATTCAACATGTTCACAGTCTGTTCCTAAACATCCCTTGATTTCACTACTTTTACTGTTTCCTTGTTCCTGTAGGCTTTAGTTTCTTTTCTTCTTGCTGTTAGACTTATTCCAAAGACACAAAAATGAGTCACTAAAAATGGTCATATCCATAAATCATGTAAATGGTCTTATATACAGAGATCTAATGATCTCACTAGATGCATAAACATATTTGAAAAATCCAGTATCCATTCATGATAAAGCCCTGGTGAGACTAGACATGGAGGGAACATAGCTCAACCAAATAAAGACTTTATATGACAAACCCACAGCCAATGTTATGTTAAGTGAAGAAAAACTCGAGGATTCCCACTAAGATCAGAAACAAGACAACTGTGTCCTGCCTCTCTGCTCTTACTCAGTATACTACTGAAACTTAGTTACAACAAAACAGAGGGGATAAATGCACGCAAATAGGAGAGGAAGAAGTCAAAGTACCCCTATTTGCAGAAGAGATGAGTCTGTCTGTAAAATGCTTTAAGACTTTACCAGAAAAACCCCAGAGTTGATAAACACTTTCCGCAAAGTGATGCATCACAAAATTAATATACAAAAGTCAGTTACTTTCTTATCTATCAATGGCAAACAGAATGAGAAAGAAATCAAGAAAACAGTCCCATTCACAACTGCCTCAATAAAAACTTGGAATGAACCTAGCCAAGGAGGTGAAAGAACAGTACAATGGAAACTTTAAAACACTGAAGAAGACTATAGAAGGCAGAAAGATCTCTCAGGTTCATAGGCTGGTAGGATAAAAATAATGAAAATGCTCATTGTAACAAAAGTAATCTGTGATTTAAGTTGAATCCCAATCAAAAGCCCAGTCCCATTCATCACAATAATAGAAAAAAGAACCCTAAAATCATATGGATGCTCAAAAGACCCTGGATCGTCAGTGCAATCCTGAGCAAAAGGAATATTGCTAGAGCTATCACCATAACTAACTTCAAGTTACTCTACAGTCATAGTAATACAATCATAATCATACTGGCACAAAATTAGACAAGCAGATGAACTTAGTAAAACAGAGGATATAGATAAATCCATACAACTACAGCAATCTAAATTTTTATAAGATGTCAAAACCACAAATTGAAGAAAAGAAGACAACCTCTTCAAATTGTGTAAAAACCTGGATAGATTTCTCTCTCTCTCCCCTCTCTCTCTCTCTCTCCAAATATATACATATATTTATTTATTTAAAGATTGAAGCTAGATTTTTATCTCTTACACTTACCAAAATTCAACTCCAAGTGGATCAGGAAAACTATGTAAAACCTGAAATCCTGAAACTGAGGAAAGAGTAGGATGTACCCATCAAGACACAGACACAGGATGCTCGGACATTCTACATGAGAGCCAGTGGTTCAGGAATTAAGGCCTGCAATTAACAAATGGAACTTCATGAAATTAAAAAGTTTCCGTTTGGCAAAGAAAATTACTGATCAAATGAAGAGAAAACCTACTGATAGAATAGAATCTTTACTAGTTATAAACTGGACACAGAATAATTTCAGAATTCACAAAGAATTTTTAAAAGCCAAACATGAAGCAAACAAGCATGTTATGGAAATGAACAGAAAAGTTCTCAGAAGAAGAAATATAAATGACCAATAAATTTCTTTTGGTCTTTTCTGAGACTGGGTTTCCCTATAGCCCCAACTGGCCTTGAACTCTCTATGTAGACAAGGTTGCCCTCAGTCTCACAGAGCTCAGCCTGCCCCTGGCTCCCAAGTGCTGGGATTAAAGTGTGCATGCCCAGCTCTAATATGCAGATCAGTGCAGCCACAATGGAAATCATTGTGGGTGTGCCTTAGTTCTTGTTATGATTAAATATACTTTGACAAAAACTTCAGGAAGAAAGGGTTGATTTTGGCTAACTCTTCCAGGAGACAGTTCGTCATGGCAGGGAAAGCACTGTGTTAGGAGCTGGAGGCTAGCACATTGCATCCACACTCGCGAAGAACAGAGTGAACAGAAGCAGGGCCAGACTATCGAACCTCAAGCCCAGCAATTCTCTTCTTCCAGTAAAACTCCATTTCCTAAATGTTCTACAACTTCCCAAACAGCACTAGCAGCTGGGGAACTAAGGATTCAAGCACAAAAGCATGAGAAGTACATTCTACATTCTAACCAGTGAGAGATTTCTGAAAAACTAAAATTAGATTGATCATATGACTCAAATATAGCTCGTGTGGTCATATATCCAAAAGCCTCTACATCTCACAACAGATACTTACACATGCATGTTTATTGATGCTCTACTGGAATTGGAATGGAATCAGCCTAGATATCTATCAGCTTCAGAGTAAATCGTGAAAATGTGGTATACATTTACATGCAGTGGAATTTTTTTCATCTGTAAGAAAAATGAAATTCCTAAATTTGCATGCAAATGAATGGAAATTGAAAATATTGCAATGAGTAAGGTAACTCAACTCCAGAAAGAGGCAGATTCTACCTTTGAATTCTTTTTACATTTACATGTTTATTTATTTTTGTGTGTATGAGTGTTATGCCTGTAAGTGCATCTGTGTCATGCAGTGCCTGCAGAGGTCAGAGGAGGATGTCAGATCCCCTGCAACTGGAGTTATGGACAGTTGTTGGCCACCATGTGGGTGCTGGGAACTGAACCCAGGTTCTCTGCAAAGAGCAGCCAGTGCTCTTAACTGCTGGGCCATCTCTTCAGCCGCCCCACTCAGCTTTAAAGTCTTAAACCTAAAAATTCATTAAAGTTGGAGTTTCTTTCGAGGCCAGAAAGTTAAAAAGGAAACATTAGAGGAGAGTTGAAAAAAAAATTATCTTAAGGTCGAAAGTGTAGTAGGACATATGTAATATGAAAATAGACAAGGGTATGCCAGGTATAAAAAGGTTTAAGTGGTGATGTGGTAGGAGGTTACAGGACACAAGATTGTTGAGGAGCAGGGTTAATCTAAATTAAGGAGTATGAAAAAGTCCTATGGAAAACGTCATTTTTAACTCTATTGAAAGTAGATTTTAAAATACTGTTTGAATGGAGGCATCCTACATGGTTGGGTTATGTTCCTCCAAGAAGCCCACAGGTTTTTAAATGAAAATGTGAGATGTGAGCTATCTCCTTGTGAGTCTTTGCTCAAGCAACCCCTACAGGCCTCCAAAGCACTATAGACTGTTTTCTGGGCTCTTGGTTGCCCACTAGAGCTAAACACTAAGACCCTAATGATGGAGATACTACATGCTTTGGTTGCAGAATGAAGAGAAGCAAAGTGGGACCTGAGTTTCAAATTTTCTCTCTGCTGGCTAATTTTCATAGTGCCAGAACGTGTTATGCAGTCTGTGGAGGGAGAAAAATCATCAATGGTCTTATGCACTCCATGAGCTATAAACAGTGTGACCTGACTGGTGTGAGATGCCCACTGGTACAATAGTAGCATGACCGTTATAGGAGGACATCACTGCTTTCTGGCTAAATTTGAAGATGTTCCACGGGAGGGAACTCAATCCTGACACTGTGAAACTGGTCAGACCCCTTGGCTGGGGAGGTCACAGACCTAAGGGGGAGTGTATTACTATTCTAAGTGGATATACTGTCAAACTGCCCTGTAAATACTTAAGCTTATTCCCATAAACTAGCGCAGCTCTCCGTCTTCTTCAGGGAAGCTTCTTTTTGCAGTTGTAGGTTAATGCCGAGATTCAAAGCTGATCAGAATACTGAGAATGACTGTTGAATGCTCAGCCTTAAACCGGACATTTATAACACCCCTTCCTCCAAGGCTCAGGAAACCCTGTAGAAGAGGGTAAGGAAAGAATGTCAGCACCAAAGGAGGTGAGAGGTGTTGAGAAACTGTCTTCTGGGCATGACATGGCTCTGTACCCACGAACTGACAGCGGTAGCAGTTACGTGCACAGACTTGCACAAGACTGAGCTGTCGACATTCCATAAAGCTTGCGAAAAATGCTTACGAAGTCCCACTCCTCCCTAAGGGTCTATGAGCAGTTAATGGTTGCTGGGGGAGGGGTGCCACTTTTTTTCAGTGGTATAGTCACTGATAATTTACTTGTGTTCTAGTAAATAACTCCCCATTCATGTTCATATAAGATGTAAGCAACCTGAATTAAACTCAATGAGTCAAATAATAATCACAATCATAATCAGAATCGTATTATCTTCTAGTTTGCTTTCTACAGCTGTGAGAAACACCATGAACCAATGCAGCTTGAGGAAGCAAGGGCTTACGTCATTGTAAAGCTACTCCATCACTAAAGGGAAGTCAAGGCAAGACCCTAGAGACAGGAACTGAAGCAAAGGTGATGAGAATGCTGCCTACTGGCTTGCTTCCTCTGACTCGATCATCTACATTTCTTATACAGCCCAGGTCCCGCTGCCCAGGGATCTCACAGCCCACAGTGGGTTGGGTCATCCTAAACAATTAACAATCAATTGCTACAGGCCAAACTGATGGAGGAAATGCATCATTTGAGCTTTCCTTTTCCCAGGTCTCTCTAGCTCTGTGTCAAGTTGATAAAAACTAACGAACACATCACAAAAGGATGAGGGCGTGGAAGAAGAAATATTTCAGTGGGAGAGGAAAAGAGATGAGAGAAGGAACTGGGGGGAATGAAAGTGAGCAAAATTCACGGCATGCATATACACATTTGTCAAATCATAATAATTAATTAAGCACAAACACACAAAAGAATTTTTCAGAAGGACCTGGTAAGGTCTAAGTTTCAGAATGTTGTGAATAAATACATGCAGAAGCACTCACCATTGTTTAATTAAATGCTATTAAAACCATGGTATTCTTCAAATAGTGTGCCAAAAACTTTGGGACATAATCATAATTTTCAGAGGAAAGCGTGTTAAAGATTTCAAGTCCCATTCATTTTAATTATTCTAATTTTGGTCTAGGCAGGGCATCCAAGAACCTTGATATTAAAAGATCTAGTCTCTGAAATGCCAGCTAATAGTCAACACACATTTGGTTTTGTTTGTCTAATAAGTGATAAATGAAAGATCGTTTCAGAATAGGCTTCATCCTACTTTAAATCTCTGAATTTTTTATATGTTTTTCTTAGGACTGAAGAGAACTTTTATTCATCATGATCACAATGAATTCAATGATTTCCATACAAAGCAACACAAGATAAACTAATAAAATAGTTAATCTATGATACAGGAAAATATCTATTAAAATAAGTCGAATTTCTTATGGTATGGGGACCTTGGTCATGTCTTCCCCATTCTTCTTGCCTACCAATAAGAAAACATTAAGGTTATAATGTAATGTGCACACATGCAGTTGTGTGGAATATTAAAACATACACTTGGGGAGGGAATCACAGGCAGGCAGTGTTGAGAGCATAAGAACAAAGTATAATGACAATCCTATATGCAAATTTCTCATCAAAACCCATTTCTTTGTATGTTAACCCAAATTAATAAAAAATGAGAAAGGAGCAAATTATTATTTTGTCAATGAAAACACAAATATAAATGCACACATAAATGTCAGAGAAATTTTGAGACTCCAGTAAGAGAACTTCTTCATCAGGGCAGCAGTAATATTCCACAAAACATTTATGTTTGTCTTTAATTCCAATAATATATTGTAATGAGACTGATCTTTGGTTATGTGTTTGACTGGACACCTTACAAGATAATACTGATGTCTTTGCAGAGGATTTCAGAGAAAAAAAAATTTGTCTCTGCTGAACTGAATCTGATTACAACGAAATGCTTCATCACATCAGGGTCTTTGGAATAATAAGGATAAGAGATTTTAACATTTCCTAAAATAGATAGCTGTAGATGTTCAACATAGACCTTTATCATTACTTACAATTCATAATATGCTTCAAAGAACTCCATTAGCTGAAGAATAATTTTATAAGAAGTGTTGGTGCTAAAATGGAAGTGGTCACAAGCTCCCAAGTGTTGAATTTATAGACTATCACCAGGCTCCTAGAAGTACCAACACGGGGTGAACATCAGCTTGGTGACGACCTATTTTCATTTAAAGTCCCCAGAATAGGACATAATCCTCAAATGATAAAGAACCCCAAAGAACAGTTAAATTAAGTCAAACAGTAAAAGACTCTTTCTTAGTCAGAAACTCCTGAAATATTTCTGCCAGGATGAACTCGCTCACCTGCCTGCAAGCACTTTTCATTTATCACTAGGAGTTTCATCGTCATATTATTAGAAAACAACATGGCTTATTTTCAGAAATGAATACCTTTCAAGATGGTGGAGTGATGGCTAACTTCATGGCTGTCCAATATACTGTACTCATCGATCTCACTTGGGGTTTGTTGGGTTAGGAGCCAAGTTGTCCACCTGGACATATGGCCTCTTGCCAGCAAGCTTCTGTTCTTAAGGTAACACTTGCTTCTTAAAAACATTAAATTCTTTTGTGAGAGGTTCCAGACTCCTGGGAGGCCTTCCTAGATAGTTCCCTGGATGGGTGAGTTGAAGTTCCCAGAAAAGCTTAGTGGAAGTGGATGGTTCCTGTTACTCTTTTCAGACCCTTGTTCACTCTATTCTTGAACATATTCATAACTCAGCACCAACCATAATGATTTTACATGCACATAATATAGGATGGTTAATAACTTAAAATTTTGTGTAGGAGTAAATTGAGAAATTTATTATATTTGAAATAATTTTGTAAAGACAAATTATCTTTTTCTTATTTCTTATCCATATCTTGGTTTATTAAAAAAGACACGATCAGGAGAAAGCCAAAGTACAGTATGAGAACACTGAGAAGACAATACAATTCCATACAGTCCCTGCAACTTGGTGAAGTCTCAGTATCCTGGCCTGTTAGTGCTCATAGGAGGAAGATTTACCTGATTCTCATGTATAAATTCAGAACTCATCAACTGTAGCTAATTTAGGCCCACCCTTACAAAGCTGTAACTATCTGAGATTATGTTCATGAATACACAATGTATCAGGGTACTATCTTTAAGCGAATAATTTTCCGTTTCTGGGGTTGAAAGGAAAGAAGTGAGGACCTGTGGTAAAAGGCAACAGTCGGAATTTAGTATGGGGAGGGGTCCAGATGTGGGCTGGAAGCCAGCATCCCTTACCATCTTTCCTGTGGCTCAGAGTCAAAAACATCCGGAGAATAGTTTCCTAACACAGCTGGATAAGAAATGTCACTGAACTGCAACTCTGACAGAGAAAGACTTGAAGGGGTTCAGAGACTGGTTGCTGGAGCAGAAGGTGAGAATGAGAACATCCTGACTGGGCATACTGCAGTGAAGCAGAGGGAGAGGCCACAGAGGAGGCCAGAGGAAGGGACAGAATGAGCAAATGAGAGTGAAAAGACATGCAGAACAGAGTGTCAGGGTGCCTGTCTAGGAGCTGGAGATGGGCGACAGCATGAGCTGTAACTGGAGTCACAGAGAAGAACATAGCTGTGCTTGCTTTGGGAAACAGACATCATCATTTCCCTTTAACCAGTAACTCACACTGATGCCACACAGCCTCAGGCCAAATGTGCCCTCAGGACAAATGCGTGATGAATAGCAGCAAGCACATTGAGACATATATCTTCATAAGATTTCCTTTAGACACACAAAATGGGGTGGAGATGGCTTCATTAAGACTGGCAGTTCCCATGTCTAAATAGAGGCCAGAAGGCATCAGTTCACAGTGCCCGAGACAGAAGTTCCTCTTTGTAGAGCCCACAGAGTGTGTCCATGTGTGTTCTGAGCACATTCATTTATTTTAATTTTTTTCCTCAACATTACTTTTAAAATTAATAATTTGGCATAATTCATTATACTATATTGCAAATTTATTTTATCCTTGGTCTGTGGCCTTTCAAAAAAATTATAACCCCCAAAGCCAAAACTAGTTAAAATTCAGAAAATAAAAGAATGAAGAATGCTTATCCCAAAAGAGGACACCTATATCAAACCTCTGCCTCCCAAGGCACAGGAATCACTGTGGAAGAGGGGGCGGAAAGATGACAAGAGCCAGAGGTGGTGGATTATCACAAGGAAACAGTTTTCCAGACATCTGGGAAGTTACTCATATGAAGTCACATCAGTGGTGACAGCATGCACAAGACCCGCCTAAATGTAAGCTAGTCAGAATCACAGTATGTAAGTACAGAAGTGGGCAAGAAGTCCCAGTGCATCCGAGGAACTATTGGGAGAGAGGGACTCAGTTTTCTCTAAGGCTCTCATGCCACATAGGTTAACGAGGCTGCAGCGGATGGACCCACACCAAAGGGCATTTGAAGACACGAATCTGACTCCACAGGCTTTAATACATATGACAGAGTGCATGAAATCGAGGTGGGGGGCCTCTAAGAACGGTGCAGATATGGGAGGAGGTCTAAATGTCATAAAATATATGAAATTCACAAAATCTCAGTTTAATCTTTAATCTTCATTTATAAAAATGAAGTGAAACATATTTTTAATTAGTGATATTAGAACCACCTTTAATTTCACTGTCATAGTGTGTTCAAAATATATCTAAGTTTATTGATATTTCTGAATAAAGACACTAGAGGGAGCTGGAATGCAGCTCATTGATGGAGGACTTGCCTCGCCTGTGCACAGTTCCAAACAACAAAGTACATAAAAGCAATTTTTCAAAATTAGTCAATAAGATTTTGCAGTGATGAAATGATGTTAGAACAAGCCCCAACCGGAATGTGTAAAAAGGCTATATCAAAATAAAGACCGAGAATTAAAAAGGGCAAAAGCAGAGACGTAATTGTGAAAATAAGTCACTCACCGCACTCACATCATGTGTACATATACATGAAAATTTAAAATTCAATAAGATATGTGTGTAGTTTTAGAAGAAGCACGTGTCTCCAAAGGTGTGATTAACCCACACAAATAATCTGCACCCCCTGCTGTAAAGATCAGGCTCCTTGCTGCTCAGTAGGTGGAAATTACGCTGCTGCTCAAATATGTTAATTAGTCTGTGCACTTAGATCTGCAGCTACTTTACCCTCTGTTCAGAAGACCAAGGCGCGGACGTGAGCCATGATGCTCAGCTGTAGAAAGCTCCTACCGTTCTTTCTCTTCGTCTGCTCAGCAGAGGAGCAGCATCTGTTCATGTGAGGTTTCAAGACAAGTAATAGGAATCCAGAACTTTTCTTCTCATCCAGACTACAATATCAGAATCTGCATTTAATTAGAATCCTGGTGGGTTGGGTAGTAGGAAAATCAATGTTTGAGAAACGATAATCTACATATTGCCATTTTTATTTCATTCAGCCTTAAGAAAGACGAATCTGGAAAGAATACTTTTCTCTTCAGCAGAATTTATTAGTGTCCTCCCCGAATCACTGTATTTGTGAAAGAAAGACACTCGATAAAGAGAGGATAGAAAAAAAAAAGAAAAGTAATTTTTAAGAGTAAGAATTTTTCTTAATGATAATGTCATCTCAGAATTATCTGCCAATATACAGAGAAAATCTATCAGGAGAAATAAGAGTTATAAATTCAAATATGGAGATAAATTCTTACAATAACCCATTTTATAATCTTTGGAATTTTTGACAACTTATACCCTAAAGAAATATTTCTGCTTCAGAAAGCTATCAGAACTCTGAAGACTGGACTCATGATGCCTGGCTGTCTCTGTCCAACAGAAAGTAAAACTGTCTTCTTATGTTTAACTGCAGTCTAGTAAATGAATGTGTCTCAGGTTTACAGAGAAAATCATTTTCCTTTTGACCACATGATTCATTCATTCATCCACTCACCCATTCTTCTTTTATTTCTCCATCTGTAAACAACTGAGTCCTTATTTTTTCGCATGCTGTCCTATAGAACAAGAATGTAATAAAGAACAAGGCAGAAAAAAAAAAAGAAATCCAAACAAAAATGTATGATATAGCAAGAAAAAATATGAAACATTTTATAAAGAAGCAGGAAGGTTTCACATTGTACCAAATATTTTGCAGGAGGCGATCAGCAATGGGGTAGATATCTGAGACTGAGTATTTGCTTTGACTGCATGGTCAGGAATGGATTCTTTGAAGGGTTGACCTTAAAATGTGTAACACCAGCTTGGGATAGAACCCAAGCATTTTCCAGTATGTTTGAGACCTTGGGTTTGGTTCACAGTATCAACAAAAGAATAACAAATGAGACAATTAAAGAAAATAAACGGAATAGCACAAGTAAATTTGCAAGACAAATCTGTAGATATTTATGGAATTCCAATCAGAAACCAATGCTTGTTGTCACACATATGGAAAAGGAGAGTCTTTACACAGCATGAGGGGATATTTAAATTAATGTAACCATTAAATGAAAGGTATTGGAGGTATTTCAAAAAATTAGCAAAAGATATACTACATGGTCTAGAAATTCTACAACTGAGTATATATCCAAAGAGTAGGAAGTCATTATGTCAAAGATTCATATTTCATGGTAATATTATACAATATCCCAAACAACCTCAGTGTCCATCAGCTGATACACAATGTAACAGTATTAAACTTAAAGAGAGAGGAAATGGTGTCATTTTATGATAACATTGTTGTGACTAGAATTTGCCTTGTCAGGTAATTAGGTGCTGAAAGACAAATATCACATGTGGAATTTTAAATGCTGATGTCACACAAAGGAAGAGATCAGTAGCCTCAGTCTGTCAACATTTTTCTATATCAAAACTGCTGATTAATGTGAAAAAAAAAACTGTAGTAGCTGTTCAAGTGTATGTCGTTCTTATAGAGTCCTAAAATTCCTGCATGGGATTATCTGGTTATTTATTACTACTTGGTTTATGTAATGGATTCAGATGGAGGACAAAGAAGAAAAAGGAAGAAAAAGAGATAAGGACAAAGGAAGACACAGATGTAAATACAGCAAAATGAAATGTGCCAGGAAGACTAAGGAGAGTTTGTGCCCTTCTGACACCATAAATACATTTACTTTGTCTTTATAAAAATGCTTCCAAGATACAGATTGTTCTTCCAGCACATTAGACAAATGAAAAGTTTAATAAATGTCAGAAGACCAAAGACCCACGGAACAAACACTCTTAAAATCTCTCTGTATTTAAAAAGTTCAAACAGCAGATATTTTCTTTCTTTGTGTGTGAAGTTGTCTCAACCTAGAGAGTAAATGGAGCTCATTTCAAAGGTATAATTCGGCACCCAAGATTACCCTATCTTCATCCTTCAGGAGATAACCCATAGAAGGTCACACTGAAGTTTACCAAAAGCTGGAGAAATAGTCTAAGGTTATGTAAGCCATACCAGGTCAGTACACACTAAGTTGTACATGGTGAGTTTGTATTCAAGCCCTTGATTTTAGTTTTGTGGGTTATCATAATGTAACTGGTCATTTTAGCACCTCAGGTAAAAGATTTAGAATGTTTTCTATTTAGTCATGCTCCAGCCCTAGACTGCTAATATAACCGAGTTTGTTTTAGATAGGACTCTGCTGCTATTCAGCTTAGTGCCTTTGAAGCTAATCACCTCCTTCCTCTAACATTCCACTTCACATTCTGAAATTGGATTCGTGAGCCAGATGGAAATTGATTTTTGTTCCCAAATTTGTTTGAAAATTCAATAACATTAAAACTAAACTAGTTTACTTTTACTAAACTAGACTAGAATAAAACACTCTAAGAAAAAACATAGTTTTCTCTGTTTAAGAAAGCTTCTGTGTGGTAAACATTCTTGGAATATAGCAAAAGAAACCCAGAAAAGATTATTGTAATATTAGCCGCTTTTCGCTTTTTGATCTCAGTGATCAACATTATCTAGAAATCATTATAAATTATTCATGTTCTTTCAAAATATTAGAGTGGCCCTCTGATGAATGCTAAAGAATTTCGATAATAGAATATTGCATGAAGATACAGAAGGACAAGAAGGGTCAGTAAAAGGAATATTGATATTAGTTATCCGAATCTGCAATCAAATGTTTGTACCACTATCATCCAGCTCACTTGTGAGATTATTGCCTGAACACATGGTGTTTCCTGTAGTCTGAACACAGAAAAGTAAGGAGAAAGATAATTCAATTGATCCTGGTACGTTGGAGCAAAAAATGAACTTGGGACAAGAGTGGGAATTTGTTTTCATTGATGAAACGTTTTCTCAAGTCACTAAGTAGGCTGGAATTTCAGTTTTTGAAAGTAGAGTTTATCAACATGAAATTTTCATTAACTTAGATGTCTGAGCTTACACCCAGGTGCACATGACCAAGATGATGAGGCTATGGGACTGATATTCTATAGCTAGAGACAAAAGTGTCTGTAGTGCCCTAAGGCTAGGTGGTTTAGCTTTCCTCAGTGCATAACTTCTCAGGTCAAATTCAACACTCAAAAAAAGAGACAATAAGTTCATATCCAAAGATACTGAGACAAGTTTCCTCAGATCTTCATTCCTGACTTGGTGACTTTTGTTCTCAGTTTGCCATGATAATTTTTTGATCATAGTCTTGACTACTTACTAATTATATAATGACTAACTATATGCCACCTATTTCATGGTTAAATTCAAAGTTAATATCACAACTGCTGAAATTTATTTGATTACACAGATCAGGTATTTGTAATAAATATAATATTTACAATTTACTTCATTCCTTATTTATCTGGATCAGCCCTATTTTGTTGCTTGTATTTGTGTGCTTGATAATTGTTTCACCTTTTGTGTTGTCATTTTATAAAGTCAAGCAACTGAGGAATTAGTAGCTTCTTTTCTTTGAACTTTAAATTTCCTCTAGTAAGTATTGCAATTATTGTTTTGACCCCATGTGCTATTCTTATATTAATGCTTTCTTAATTTTTTCCTTTGCCCAGGAATTATCCCTCTTCTAATAATCCCAGCTCTAATTTCCTCTTCAATACCTCAAACAAATGACTCACATGTTTCAAAGTAAGGACACTCTGATGAATCTATCATCTTATCTTTTGATCCTTAACCCTCCTGGGAAACAATCTCAGAAGAGCCAATATCACAATCTGTCAATCTACAGTTTGACAATTTTTCCTTTATAGCTTTCCCTCATTAATACCTCACCTTTACTAGTTATCAGTTCTGTTTGTTATGACTGTGTTTCATTATGTGCAGTCTTTCTTCAAACGATCAAACTTTTTTTTTCCTGCATGATATCATAGTTCACTTGAAATCCTATACAAGGAAAAACCTCTGAGGTAGTTTTCTTGCCATCTTATATCATGCATTTGACTTTAGTGTCCTATTATACTGTGCATTCACACTTAAACAGATAGTTTTCTGCAGTTATAGTTCAAGTTATAATTTTAATTTACTATATATTTTTGATGTCACTTTTTATCTTGTTAGTTAGAATACTATCAGGATAGAAGTTCACAGAGAAAATGTAAGAATGAAAATCAGGTGCAACCATTTCTAGAAGGGATGGAATAGAAATAGAAACAGATATTGTTGGATAGAACTGAAATATGAGTGAAAGTGACATGATCCAATTATCCCAGCACACAGAGGCCTGAGGAAAAACAATGCCTGTGATAAAAGTTCCCAAGCCAAGACTGCAATGATACTAGGTAAGCAGGATTATACCCTTTCAGCTCAGAAGTTTCTGTGTGGTAGTGCAGATCATGTGTTGGACCAGTGAAAACTACACTAGCCAATTCTCAATGTCCATGATCCCAACGCTATTTTAAGTGTGCATTACCATGCTCACTGTGATTTTATTTTGATTTTGATAACATCTCCGTTTTCTAAACAATTTTATCTGAAGACATCACTGGTTAATAATCTGGTGATTTGATCTCAACTATTCCTCCTCAATTGAAATAGATCTGTCCTAAGTAGTCTGATATTATCACACATTAGAGCATAAATAACTTATATAAGGAGATCAGTACCAATAAGATAGTTTTAGGCAAATTTAAGAAATTAAGAGGTAGACAGTGATGACTGTTAGCCTATCCCAGCTGAAGTCCATCCTAGTTCACTTCTGAATGTTTTGGGTGTAGAGTTCCTAGTATCTCAAAAGAATATTAGCTTCCTGTACTAGAAGTTGTAAGTTGTACTTCTGTAGAATGCCAACAGATAACAGTTCTAAAGCCTTATAAAGAGACTACAGAACACAATCAGCAAATATTTATGGAATTACAGTTTGAAAAGTATTTTCAGAGCACATTTTCAAGAGATTATATATTCTTTAGAAAAGATATAGATAAGTTGTAGATAACAAAATTCCTAGAAAACCATAGTGAGAAGTTTACAGAAAGCTTAATAATTAACAAAACAGCCTACTTATCATCACTTAAAGAAGATAGCCAGGATACAATTAGGCGCCCCTGCACTTATATCTGTAAAAGTTTAGTCTTAATAAATATTTTCATTTTCAGGATACCAGCCTGGTAAAGTAAATGCTTGAGCTTTGCATTCCCAGAGCCTGATACACTCCAGTACCAGAGTTTGCATAATGAAAAAGGAGCCAGGAACTGTTAGCATAGTTATAAATGGAGAGGTAGGTAGGTAGTTACACAGGCAGATATACGACGGTAGATAGATATATAGACAGACAGACAGACAGATAGACAGTATTTACTTTTTTTGCAAAATTTAGAATTCTTGACACAGTGAAATCAGAGATCTTCATCACTGATAAAAAATCAAAATTAAGGTCTCTCACAAATTTAAGGAACTGTGTTGTGGCCAAAGAGAAGCATTTCTATTATGCTAGTATACCGAATAAGTGCAATAACCAAAGACTTATGACAAATATGTGTAGACCAGGGTTTCAAGTAGCATGACTTCATAAATGGCAGGTGTTAATGCTGAAAGTGCAGGTGCTAATGCATATTCTGTGAGAGGGCACATAGTGATATCTATTCATGCACTAAACACATACATACAGATTACATAGATAAGATTAGACAATAATTCTATATATTTCTAGTAACAGATTGATGGGGTAGTAAATGTACTAGAATCTCCATAAAATAGTTTCTTAAAATAATTTTACTTGTGTGTGTGTGTGTGTGTGTGTGTGTGTGCCAATTATGTGAGTGCCATGGAGACCAGAACAAGGGATAAGATGCCTTGAAGCTGGAGTTACAAGCTATTATGTGCCACCTAAAGTGGGTGTTGGGAAGAGAATTCTGGTCATCTGGAACAACAGCAAGCATTCTTAACCTCTGAGCCATCACTCCAGATCCAAAATAGTTTTGCTTATAAAATGGTTGTTTAAAAATTTTTTACACAAACATATTAAATGAACATTTATTTTGTTAAGTCTGTTTGTTAAGTAGTCAAAAACCCCAACAAAATTACCAGAAAACAAATGCAATTATCTTAATAAAAAATGAAAACTTCTCTAAGACAGTTCCTTCTCTAAAGATTACTAAGCGTAGAACACTTTTTTTTTATCATACTATGTGTGTCTCATGTATGTGTTTGAGTGAGGTATGTGTGTTTGCCATGGAGTACCTTTGGAGGTTTAGAGGACAAGGTTTTATAGTCAATTCTCTATTTTTATCATTATTTCCAGGGATCGTATTTTGGTGATTATGTTTATGCAGCAAGCAGCTTCAACTGCTAAGCCACCTCAGCAGACCCAGACGTGATTCTTGCAAAACCCTGTTGCTTTAGACACAGAGAACAGGGTGGTAGTTTTATATTAGTAAAAAAATCCTTGATCTTGGAAAAAACAGTTCAGATAAATTTACATTTTGAAACTTCTTTTACAAAATGTTTTAGAAACAGTATCAATGGCCTAGTATATTGCATATATTAGGGCATTTAATTGAACCTCTAGAGTGGTCATGAAGAAATTTCAGCCAGTAAAGTACTTGAGGCCAAGCCTGATGGCCTAAGTTCAGTCCCCAGGACCCACATGGTAGAAGGTGAAAACTGAATACTACAAGATCTCTTTTGACTTGCATGTGTGCTGTGGCATTCTCATACCCTGCACACACACACACACACACACACACACACAGACACCCACACATGTGCACACACACACAATCCGCAACACTTTTTAACGCAATAAAAAAATTGGAGAGACTTCAGCTTAAACAGAAATTTGAGCATACCCCTCTTCTGTTAAAGCTTGACAAAATCAATGGAAATAGAAAACATTAAATTCTTGACTTTGAAAGTTAATTCTTGACTTTGAAATTCTTGACTTTGAAAAAGTCAACAAAGCAGATCCAGTTTGGTATTAAATAGTATATTGTACAGTTGCCATAAAGATTAGGAAAAAAATATTTTCCTTCCTATATCTCATTCTGATTTAGTTGTGTTAGTTTTGTGTCACTGACAAATACTTGAGAAAGTCAACTTAAGGAAGCAAAGATTTAATGTAGTTCCTGGTTTCTGAGCCCACTTGGCTCCCTTGCTTCTGGTCCTGGGTGTGGTGAGGTAGAACATCATGATGAGAGGATATGGGAAAGCAAAGTCATGGTAGACAGGATGCAGAGAGACAGAAAAGATTTGAAGACGACATGTATCCTTCAAAGGCATGCACCAATCACCTTTCCTACAACTAGATCCTATCACCTAAAAGTCCTATCAGTTGTGAACTCATCGATGAAAAGACAAGGGGGCTTGGAGCAAAATCCTTCTCCCCCTATTGCTTCCCATTTATGTCACATTCAGATGCCTCTTCCATGTCTATATCTGACACATAATTCTTGAAATTATGAAGGAACCATGAACCATTCATTTCACTACCGTGTCCCATATTGTCAAAATAACAATGAGAAAAAAAAATTGAATAAATAGAATTCAACCATCCATATTTAAAATATCTCCTAAGGAACAGAGTTGTCCATACAGCTGTGCAGTTACATGTACAAAACTCAACAGCAACGGTGATCGCATGCACAAAACACATAAGCTCAGGCTAGTCAGTATTCCAGCACAGAAGTGTGAAAGTTAGGAAAAATCTGAGAAACTAGAGGCAAAATATAGCTGCTGGAAAAGGGGAAGTCAGGTGTTCTTAAGGGTGGGATGATGGGTCAATTAACCAGACTCCAGTGGAGGGACCCACATCAAATGGCACTTAGGAACACAAATTTGACTTGATAGGCCTTAATATATATGACTGGATAGATCTTAATATATATAACAGAGTACATGAAATCAGGTGTGGGGATTACAGGAGGTGTAGATAACGGAGTGGGTTTAAACATAATTAAAATATGTTGTATGGAAAGCTCAAGTCTTCTCTGTAAGCTAGTGAGAACGAGTTCATGCTGCTCCCATTAGCCCTCCTTGGGTTATGGCCCCTTCCTGATGAGGCTACAGAGAGCACTGAACTTTGTTGGTGGGTTAGCCAGATCCTGCTGCACAGAGTTGCCATTCTTATGCTGGGGACCAGCCCAATCAAGGAGCTCCAGGATTCACATCTTCTCTACATGGCTATTTAAAAAACCAATGCAGTTGATCCCCAGCACCCCAGCTTCAGCCTAGCTTCCTTCCCCGTCTGGAGAGTTCTGACAAGCCTGCCTGAATCCATGTGGATCCTCCAATTTAAAAAAAAAAATTAAAAGATAGAACTTTAAGTCCAGACCAACTCACTCTACCTGATCATAAAGTTACCAACCTACATCAACAATATAAACAGAATCAAACTTCATCTTAACAAAACACTCTTTAGTTTCATATTAGACATATAAGCAACAAAAGAAATCCATATGCCCAGGCCACAGTGAAAAACACATATAATATGAAAAAAACAAGATAATATGCCCCCAGCAAATCCCCCCATTTCTAGAGACATGTTCTAAAGTGATAACTATCTATAGAAACTGCAAGACAAAAAATTTAAAAGAATGGTCATTGACATGATCAAAGAATTTAAAAATGAATTTAGAGAACAGATAAAATTCTCAAAGAACTCAAAGAAGATAGGACTAAACTCAAAACTGACATTCAAGAACATACAAATATATGGATGAATGAAATGACAAAGACAATTCAGAATTTGAAAAGTGAATTCATGAAAGAGATATAAATATTAAAGATTCAGACTGAAATAAAGAAGGAAGTGAAAAACCCGGTAAGTCAATTGGAAATGGCAGAAAGAAGCCTCAGAAACAAAATGAATGAAATGGTAAACAGAATATCAAGACTGGACAATAAGGTCAAAAATTTGGACCACTCGATCAAAGAATATGAAAAATTTTAAAACACAGGAATGGAATATGCAGAAAATGTGAGACACTATGAGAAAAACAAAATTATACATCAAAAAATTATAAATTGCACATAGATGCACATTAAAAAGATCATCATTTGTACTATGCAGAATTTTTGTCTTCTTGAGTTTGTATGGGTCTTATACATGCTGACATTGTTGATATAGACTCATATGAACAGGATCCTGTAATATTCTGTTTCAATATGGTCATTAACCTTCTCCTCTGGCTCTTAAAATCTTTCTTCCCCATCTTCTAAGATGGTCCCTGCGTCATGGGTGGGAGAAGTTTAATGAAGTTAAAGAGCAATAGGGCCCAAAGAATTATTGAGACCCCATGATTGCTGGTTGAGGGTGAGTTTATCTTCTTTAAGTGAGAGACTCCTGATAATCTGACTAGATCCTAGTGGATGAGCTGTCACTGGGGGACATCTGGGTATATTAACTTGACTCCATAGGCCTTAACTTACATGATAAATGCATTAAATCTGGTGTGTGTGTCACGAGGGGTCCAGATCAGGGACTGGGTATGAAGATCATAAAGATGTTTTGTCAAAAATGCATAAAAGTTAAATTAAATATATAATTATTATATATTATTTACAGTAAAAACAAAAAACTTAAAAAATCATCAACCATTATCAAACAGGCTTTATTCTAGTGATGTAGGCATGGTTCAATATACATAAATATAATAATAATAAGTCAATAATCATAATAAATCATATAAATGGACCTAAAGACAAAAAACACATGATCATGTCAATAGATGCAGAAAAGGCCTTTGACAAAATCCAGCATGCATTCATGATAAAAAGTCCTGAAGGAAATTGGATTTGGGGTAACATAACTCATGATAATTAAATTTACATACAAGAACCCATAGACAACATTTTAAACGGAAAAAAACTGGAAGAATTACCATTAATATCAAGATCCAGACCATGCTGTCCAAAATCCACATTTCTTCTCAATGTAGTGCTTGAAATGCTAGTTAGAGCAATAAGACAAAAAAAAAAAGAATTTAAAAGAGTACTATTTGGAAAAGAAGACATCTAATTATCCCTATTATAGAAAATATTATATTATACATAAGAAATCCAATTAATTCCACCAAAAACTTTTATAAATGATCAACATTTTCAGGAAACAAAGTGGAAGGATACAAAATCAAGTTATAAATGTCACTATCTTTTCTATATACAAATAGTAAGCTGCTCTATTCACAATAGCTAAGAAATAGAAACCATTTGAATGCCCCTCAAGTGATGGATGAATAATGAAGATGTGGTACATTTACACATTGGAGTTCTACTCAGTTTTAAAGAAAAATGAAATCATAAAATTTGCTTGTAAACGAATGGAACTGGAAGTAGTTCTATTAAGTGAAATAACACCAACTCCGAAAAACAAGAAGCATACATTATCACTCATTTGTGGACCTCAGATGTGAGTACATATCCTGATGGAACCACAGGAGAGAAGATGGAAAGACATCATCGGAGTAAATGGGAAGGAGTTTGAGATAGGGTGATAGGAGGTGTTATCAGTGCAAAATGGGAAAAACAGGGGTACTTTCACTGGGCAGGGAGTAGAGAGGATTATATAACTGGTCAGGGAAAAGCAGGTCAGGGAAGTCCAAGAGACTCCTGGATACCATAGGCTATTGCCTCAGCCAATGATTGTCCCCAAGAATTTAAAGACAAGATGCTATTGCTGAAGACAGGCCATATTTTAAACAGGATTTGGAGCAATCGAGCTGAAACTGACCTGGAAGTTTCCTCCTTGAATATTAGATTTCTTGGTATCAGAGGATGCTATGCAAGCTCCCATAAGAGGGAAACCAATCAATGGTCCTACCCAGCTTTAACGCTTGATAAATAAACATTATTGCCCCACAAAACTACTGATATAGGTACAGCAGTGCACTTTTAGTTGGGGGTAGCCAACAACTATCAACTTGGAATTAAAGTCCACTCAATGAGAGGGAACTTATGTTTGGTCCCCTAAACAAAACCAAATACATCTGACTGGAGAGATCCTAGATCCTAGAGAGAAACCTTCTTTGCTACAGTCATAGACTAACCTAATTTCTGGTTGTACTCAATTATGCATCCTCATATTTACAAGTAACTGTAAATCTTATCCCATCAAATACACTTCCTCTTGCAAGAAATGAACACTAATACAAAGTTACAAGACTATTCAAACATAGAGAATAAGTGTTTGTGAGATACTTAGCCCTAAATGACATGTCTTCAATTCAATCTCTCTATATAAGATGAATACATCTCTTAATGCTCGCCAAAAAAGTTTACTTATGCATCAGATCATGATTACAATGGAAACCAACAACTGTCCAATGTTCAGAGAGCAAGAGGTGACAGAGTACTCCTCTTTGAAAAGGACACTTATTTCAAACTTCTGCCCCTAAAGACTCAGGGGTTATTGAGGAAGAGTGGGTGGAAAGATTCTAAGAGCCACAGGTGGTAGATGACCACAATGAAACAGTTGACCAGACATCTGGTAAGAAACACATATGAGTTCACAGTAATGGGGGCTGCATGTTCAAATTCCATATGAGCTCCAACCAGACAAAAATCTCAGCATAGATATGAGGAAATGAGTAAGAAATCCCAACCCAATGCAAGAACTTTTGGAAACTGATAGTTACTGGGATAGGAAAATACTGTCCCTTACAGGGATGGAACCTATAAATTGTTTGCAGAGGCAAACAAATTATATTTGTACTCTTTCATATATGGTTCTTAAAAAGGATTAATCTGAATATATAATGATGATTTCTAGAAGATGAGAAGGAGAGCAAGGGAAAAGGTGGATCAACTGGTACCTAAATAGCTATATAAAAATAATGAATTACAATGTGCTACAGAGCACTGGAGGGTGGCTATAGTTCACAATAAACTGCATATTTTATGAATAACTAGAATAACTAATTCTTGAGTCTTAAAACCCAAAATATAAAAGAGAAAGAGAAAGTTAATTATTAAACTTTGTCAAGATATATAGTATATACATTTTGAAATATCCTGTCATGGGTGGACTCAGCAGTACGTGCTTGCTTAGCATGTGAGATGCTCTGAGATTGATCCTCAGAACAGACAATAAACAGAGAGGTGATTTGTGGGTGAACATGATCAAATTATATCATAAACCTATATGAAAACACCCAAATGAAACAGATTGTCTTCTATAATTAACATATGCAAAAAATAAATACAGTATAATGTGTTACATGTATGGCAAATGTATTAATATTATGTCAATAAAATTTTAATATTTGAGGGCAATAGAAATGTTAGCTATCCTGATTCAATCATTACATATGTTGTACATGTATATAATTATTACTGTATACTATAACTTTTATAACTTTGCACAATTAAAATAATTTTAAAGAGCAAACTAGTTTTCTTAACATTGATATTATAAATGAAAAAATAATTATACTTTAATTTTCCATCATTCATACTTGAGCATCCTCCTTTTTATTATGTGCCCATGAAAGTAATCACATGAGTTTTTATTTCCATCATGGAGTCGTCTAAAGAAACATTTATATTGCACATATTTGACATGAATATACAAAAGTACATACAAATATTTTTGCAATTATTTTTATTTCTTTTCTTGAAATATGCATAAACATGTGTACATATATTTATCATGTGTTTACTTTGTTACAGATAAAATCCAGACATTAAATGAACAAATTGTAGTCCTTCCATGGTGTGTATGCATGTGTGTGTGTGTGTGTGTGTGTGTGTGTGTGTGTGTGTGTGTATGGTGTGGTTATATATGTGTATGAGTTTTTTCTGTGGGTATGTGTGTCTTTCTGTGCAGCTGAAGACCTACAATCATAGTGGTCTATCAAGTAGTAAGTTCTAGAGTAGAGGTAAATACAGGGTTCCATAAGAATGCAGAAACAGATTTCTACTCAATGTTTATGGATGAAGAACAGTGTCTGGATGGCATTCTTCCAAAAACCAATGGCTAAGCTGGAATCTAAAGATGAAGGAAAGGAAAGAAGAAGGAGAGAGGAAAGGACAGTGGGCTAAGAAAACATCTTCTAATGGACCTTAATATATGTTATAAACTGGAAGTAAACCCCCCTTAGTATCTTTTGTGATTTCCTGAATTACTTCTAGTAAATCACAAATTAAGGTATTTATATAAAGCACACATATTTGCCCTTTTAACTGAAGTTTTAGCAAAATCATCCAACTTTCAAAGATTTGCAGTATTTTCCCCAAAGACTCTTAAAACAATTTTCTTCCATTACAATTATATATATATATATATAATTTGTATTATACATTTGTATACATATGCATTTTTAAGAACAAGAGGTGAAGTCTTTTACCATCTCAAACCCTTTATCTAAACCTAACTATATAATCCTTTGTATTGTAAATTTGGCTCAACAGATTTTTTTAGAAGTTGAAGCTATCTTTCATCATTGTTGTTTCCTAAATCACTTCTAATCAGAGACCCTTTGGCTAATGTTTGCATTTGTTACAGTTCAAAGTCAGTGCTACATGAACTTGAATGCAGTGTTTGATTTTAAGGTTTGTACTTTTAGCGCTAGATGATGTCCAGATATTAGGAATCTGTGATAATTTAGCCAAAGTATGAATAATCAATCCCAGCCATTGTTGAAGGATTTGTATATAAGAAGTACCTGCACCATTTGCTGAGGGAGGCATCCAGAGAAGCACAATCCTGTTTCTGAGGAGATTGTAAGTACAACTTTCAAAGAGCAAAATTACTTGAACTCATAGAGTCTTTTTAAAACTGTCATTATATAAGTGTTTTGATTTGACTTACAGATTATTCTTCCAGAGTTTGACTTATTTTCTTTTTCTTGTTCACATGTACATGAAATTCTTAATTATTTAATGATGAAGTAATTATTATCTATGTCTATCTAACATGAAAGTTTATTCGTTCATGTACTTTTGAGAAGCAATAGATCTAGCATCATAGAAATCATCATTATTGATGAATCAAGACTGTAAAATAATCCAAATCAACTGCTATTGAGATGACCATTATTGTGAATATTGCTCAACTTCACAGGTAATTCTTCAAATTAAAGCCTATGAAAATAGAAGTTTGAAAATCTTTTGAGGGAATGTCAGAACCAGTTTCTTATCAGAAGCTGCTTAAGATCATCCCTATGAAGCACCATGGTGGAGAAGAATGTAATCTTAGAAAACAGCTGGCCAGATTTAGATTCAGGTTCAGCTGCTTTCTACATACTTACTATGAAGTGAAGACTATGATGCCACCATCTTAACAGAGGTGATACAGTAATTAAGTGGAATTACAGCAAAAGTTACATTTGTCCAATGTTTTACAATGATTGATATGTTAAAAATGTTTGCCGTTCTTTATCATAATGAATATTTATGGCATGTAGAAATGGACTACCCTTTGTGCTGTTTTGCAGAAAATGGAAGGGTTCTGTGAAAAGAACTCACTTGTATGTCATATTTTGAGTATCCTAGTGAACACATAGTTAGCACTACATAGTTGTCAGTTACTGATATTATCCTAGAGTTTGAAACGAGGTAGGTATTTTGAGAAATTTAATCTTTCTCTAAGTAGTTCAGAGCTTGCCTTGTGACTTCTGTCATTGGAATGTCCTATAACTCCAACAATAGGTTGAATGTCCTCATTTTACAATCTTAAATTACTTAATGGAGACAACAAAAGGTTAAAAAATGTAAGTGCCTAATTAAGATCTTGCTGCTTTATAATTGCCTAACTTTTCATTATAAAAGAGAAGGCTTAAAAAGAGTCTACTTTCAAAGACACTATTACATCTAATTTCTATACTAAGCAAGTCACTAAACTATAGAACAGAGATCAGATTTGAATCCTGAGAATTCAAGACTGATTCTAGTGAAAGTCAAGAACTATACAATTTGTACTACATGGAAAAAAAGCTATACAGTGTTTATGGAAATGTCAATAACTGATACCTCATTCCTTTTTGAAAAGCCCATTTAAACAAAATAATTCAAATTTTGCAAGTTCTTCCCTGTAAACAGTTAAAATTTTTCCACAAATGATCTCCAAATGTAAAACTATAAAGAACTTGAACCTACTGCACTATTAGGTGGATGAGATCTAGTGAAATAGGATCAGCAATTGTGCTATTTTCAATCTAAAATTTTCAGTCACTTTACAATAACCACTTTTAATAATCGATCCTGTATTGTCTTATAACAAAAAGAAGGACAACAATTTGGAAAAAAGGATTATGTGAATAATGGATGATTTAAGTAGTAAATTCAGTAGTAATTCAGTCACCTGAAGCTACTGTTGAAGTGTGGTTGCTCTTCTCACCTATGTAATATGAATTAGTAAAGCCCTTGAATCTTTACAAATAATGATACTGGTTTTCCTTTTCTGAAAGAGAAAAGATCAAATCATGGAATATACTACTGATTTACATACTTAAGTCACATCAAAGAGATAATATTCCAGTAGAAAATGAAAATAACAATATTTACACAAAATTGTATCCATGCATTAGTTACTTCAACCCTTTGAGATGGCAAGTAACTTTTAGATTCACATACTGATTTCAAATCAATAAATATTTACGGGCAGCTACTGTCAATTATTTGAACACAGAACACACGTGGAAGTCAGAGTACAGATTTTGAAAACTACTTCTCTCCTTCCACTGTGGGTTCTTGGAATCAAAGGCACGTTATTAAGTTTGTATGTCAAACACTTTTACCCACTGAGCCATTTGTCAACCCCATAATAATAGTTCGATGTGTACATCATATGAAAGCTGAATATAGATGCATTAAATGACATTTCCTTTTCTGCTCCCAAAATAAGATAGCAAAAAGTCTTCAATATATTCAACATATAGAACAATAAAAAAATGTGCATTGCCCAATAGCTAGAAGATTGGTTTGTTGATTAGATTTCCATCCATAAGACTTGAAACCTGAGAAGAAGATGTTCAAAAATCAGGACTGAGTAGATGACTCAGTCAGTAGACGAGCACTTGCCTTGCCGTGCATGCAAAGAACTGAATTCTGCCCCAGTAAAAAAAGCTGGGGCATACTGATGCATGCTTCTAATCCCAGAGCTAGTAGGCAGAGATGGATCTATCCCTAGGGCTCACTGGCTATCCACCCTAGCCTACTTAGCAAACTCCAGGCAGCAAGAGACCCTGTCACACACACATAAACACACACAGATACACACACACATACAATAAAGAAGGAGGAACCAGGCATGGTGGCACACACCTTCACACCTTTAATCCCAACACTTACAGAGGCAGAGGCTGGCAATTAAATCTCTGTGAGATCAAGGCCAGCCTGGTCTCCATAGTGAGGTCCAGGTCTCCTGTGGGTACAGGGAGACTTTGTCTCAAAAAGACCAAAAATAAAAAATAAAAACCAACAATAACCAAGGAAGAAGTTGGAGAGATTTGACTGCTGCTCTTTCAGAAGACACAAATTCAAGCCACAGAACACAAATGGACAACTGGAGTCCATAACTCCAGTTCCAGGGTATCTGGTGCTGTCTTCTCACCTCCACAGGCCTTGCATGATGCAGGTGCATTTTCATACATGCAGGCAGTACTCACATACATATTTGGGGACATTAACTTGACACAACACATCTTAACACAGATGAAAGAATATATGAATTCCAGTTGGGGGATATGGAGAGGTGGTGCCAGGAGGAAAGGGATTTAAAGATTATTAAGATTGAAATTTCTATATGAAACATATGATTCAATAAAAGGGCAAATTTTAAAATAAATATTAAAAGCATAAGAAAGAGAATGGTTTCTGAGGACGAAAAGCCTAAGTTGTCCTCTATAAATACACACAGACAGACAGAGAGGAGAGAGAGGGAGAGAGAGAGACGATCACATTGACAATATGTTGAACATTAAGATTAATTTGCATATTCCATAAGTATCCATACTACTCAGTTTATTATAGTTAGATAGAATATAACCAAACTGAAGCATTTCTCTAATTGAAATATAGATAGATAGATAGATAGATAGATAGATAGATAGAGATATGTATGAAGATGCGACAAAATTACAATGTTTTTTCAAATGTTGACCTCAGAATGATTGTCCCTTTGTCTTAGGACAGTCCAAAAATGTGGCTGCTTTTAACAGTAGCAAGTCTGATAACTGCGCTTGGAACAACACATGGCTTATTTGGAAAACTGGGACCTGAAAGCCCTGAAGCACACATGAATGTTGTGAGTTACTGAGGGCCAAAAATTCTATAAAACAGGAATATTACCATGATTTAGGATCATGATGGGTCTAAACTTTCAGGGAACATTTAAAATGAACTGTTTAGACCTCCCCTCATAAGATGCATTCGAAAGCCTAATGAAATTTAAAGGCTTTTCATTTTCCTCCTCAGAGTCAGATGATAAACTACTGGGGGTATCCCAGTGAAGAGTATGAAGTTGTGACTGAAGATGGTTACATCCTGGGGATCTACAGAATTCCTTATGGAAAGGAAAATTCGGAGAATATAGGTAAAACCTTCTCCCATCCTTCCTTCCTTTCCCTTCATGCTCTTCCCTCTTCAGTCTTTCCTTTTTCTCTTCTCTTCTTCTATCCCTCCCCGACCCTTTCTTTAGTTTTTCCATTCTTCTCAAGGATGTAATAAATGTAGCTCACTCTGAAAATGTAGCAACTAAGTTTTATATTCAATTTCCAAAAGATTATAGTCAAGTCAGTGAGATAGTTATGTTAGATCAGTGGTAGAACACTGAGAAGAATGTTTTAAATCTAATTGATGTGTACACAGTGTTAAAATCCTGATTGATGCCTCTTACCCAGCTAAGGAACTCAGAGGAAGATACTTTCAGGTATAGTAGATGAGCTGTATTCCAGTGAATAAAAAAAAAGTGTTAGCCAGATTGCATTGTAGAGAGGAGGAAAATGGGGAGGCAACTCGGAGTCTAAATAGATAAAAGACAATTGTTATAGTATTGTTAATTTTTTTCATTTTTCTCATTATAGAGAAGTTGTGAAGAATAGCTTTATTATTCTTACATTCACACAGTGCTGAATTTCCCATTGTAACAACTTTATTTAGATAAAAGTGGTGTATAATAAAATACATACATTTAAAGGGCACAGTATGAGGTGATGATGTAGTTCAGTGGTGGAGCACTTGCCTAGCATATGTAAGACCTGTGTTTGATCCCTAACAGAACAAAAAATATAAAGCATAAACATTGATAAAATTTGGCACATGAGACAAAAACACAAAAGAGAAGATAATAAGATTTTCAATATAAACTCACCCCAAGCAAACACATTTAATTCTAAAGAGGTCTATCTTACTGTAAAGAATAAGTTATAAGGTTTTGAATATTTTCTTTCCTTAGGCAAGAGACCTGTAGCATTTTTACAGCATGGTTTACTCGCATCAGCCACAAACTGGATCGCAAATCTTCCCAACAACAGCCTGGCCTTCATCCTGGCAGATGCTGGTTATGATGTGTGGCTGGGAAACAGCAGAGGAAATACATGGTCCAGAAAAAATTTATATTATTCACCAGACTCAGTTGAATTCTGGGCTTTCAGGTAAAGAAAGTTGATAACTCATAACGGACAGTTCAAAATAAACATTGGCTTCTACAAGTGGGGTGTCCTCACATTTCCAATCAACAGACTGCACTCCAGGTAGAAGGTGAAGGAAGTATTCATTACTCTAATCTAACATGTGACTCTTTTATACACCTCATTCCAAGGTGAATTTTTCTTTCAAACTATGTGATCTCAGCACCCAGTGTGCGGAGATCCCTGTCTAGTCTCTTCTAAATGGAGAATGTATAATACAGATGAAGAAAGGAAGCAGAAAATTCACTGCTCCTATAAAAGATGCAAATGGAAATTACATAAATCAGGCTGAAGTCAGAGCCTAGGGGGTTAGAAGATCAACAGTCTGCATCATCGCAAAGCAAACATTTGAACACCATAGTGAGTTTATGAAAGATAACTAGCACTATCTTATGCCTTTCTTGGAAATGACTGATACAGGACAGAGAGAGGAGAGCTGAACATCTAGCTGGCCTTGCTGAGGTACAAGCATGCTTTGAGGGCTCTGAGGGCTGAGAGGAACCCATGTGTTACAGGTGCAATGAGGAAGGGGAGAGTGATACGAGATAAGACTGTGGTTGCTCACAAGAGCCAGATCTGACAGCGCAATGTGGACATTGTCCTGTGCAATGAGAAACCACTGAAAATGGTGAAAGTGGCGTGTTCTCGTTTCTGGAAATATATTCTACCTGCTTTAAGGAAGAATGTGCTACAGAAATGAAATTCACATTAAATAACACGAATACAGAACAGAAATATTTATTGTATATGACATCCCATTTTAGGGATGGAAATAATCCCACCTACAAATGTTGTCTTTCTTTGATTACATTGCAGCTATTATGCAACATGATGCCTGGTGTTTCTGGCACTGGCTAAGGATTTATAGCTTGCAGTGCCACGGAATCTAATTTCATAATTAGAAATAGAGACTTAACTATAAAAATACTTGGATTTTAGAAAATATTGAATGAAACATGTACTTAATTTTGTTTTATTTGTTTTCTCACAGCTTTGATGAAATGGCTAAATATGACCTTCCAGCCACAATAGACTTCATTGTACAGAAGACTGGACAAGAGAAGATACACTATGTTGGTCATTCTCAGGGTACCACTATTGGTAAGTAAAGCACTGCAACTGGGTAGAGTTCTAGTACCCCCCGTCAGGAGCAGCATCACCACTGTTTTGCCTACACTGTAGAATACAATGACTATGATGAACCCAAGATATTTGGCAATCTTCATTGCAATCATGGAAAAAGATAAACCAAAGAAGGGAATACACAATTTGTGAAGGTTAATATGGGTCACCATCAATGGGTCAACAGAGTGGTTAGGATACCAATTCAGACCATCTGACTGTCCAGTCAGCATGTCACAGCCTCTCAGACTCATTTTTCTCATTTGATCATGTTTATGGAGAATGGTCCATTTGTCCAACTAATATAAGAAAGACAGTAAATTGAAATCTTACATTTATAGTACTATAGTCTAGGTAAAGGAGACTTAGAGGTAGAATGCAATATACTAAACCATGGTAATACTATGAAAAATATGTGGGATCCTAAGGTTCTCTGAGGGCCTTGAAGCTGTCTTCCATAGAGAATTCAAGCAAATACCCTCTGGATAAAGACACATGAGAGATCATGGGAGAGTCACATGCATGAATGACACACTGGTGTTCCCGGCAGAGAAAAGAGTACGTGTAAAGAATTCCAACATGCTCAAGAACATGTGCAAAGAACAGCAGTGAAGTTATTCATCCTGGGGATAAGTGACATTCAAATCAAGACAGTGTGAGATAGAAACAGATAATGGAATTAAATTGCAGCTGTTGGAAAGGGCAGGCTGTTATGCGACAGAAGGGGACACACATACACACACCTTCGTCATTGACTCTTGATTCTGTTTCAGGTTTTATTGCCTTTTCTACCAATCCCACACTGGCTGATAAAATCAAGAGATTTTATGCATTAGCTCCAGTTGCCACTGTGAAGTATACACAGAGCCCTTTGAAAAAAATTTCACTAATTCCTACATCTCTCTTCAAGGTATGTGATCCCTTTAATAAAGTGAATCTAAGGTGTCAATTACCAATAGATTTCAAACTCTTTAAAATGCATGAATACACTTTCAGGATGAATAGGTTCGTATCCGAGAGTTCATATCCCTGGATTGCATGTCTGGTTTGTGTTACATTTCCATCACTGTAAGATATGTGAATCTCCTATCTATATCCTCTGAGACCCCATGTACGCCTTTGTTATGAGTTAGATTTGCAAGCCCTGGCAACAACTCTTTCAAGGACGTTTCACTGGTCAAGCATGCTACCCAATTGTACCAAGAGGGGAATTCCACTTCTGGCACAGAGACTGGGATATTAAAAGCAGAGAAAAATCGTTTAATAAGAAGACTATAATGCTGAGATGACTGTGATTGTGTTTCTTGCTACACTGATCCAGAATGTACTTCCTTCTTAGGGTCAGAGTTTCTGAAGTAAAACAGAGCAGGCTTGAATGAAGGCATTTAGAACTTAGGCCAAAGGCATAGGTCAGAATACAAAGTATAGTCTAACTACAATTAGCCAAAATGCCATTCCCTAGCTTCGTGTTTCCTCATGTATAAAAACAGAAAGAAAATTACCTCTGCCTTCATGTTAGTTGAGACAAATAGCTAAGGGTTTTCTGAAAACTTGACTCAAAGTCACCATTTTCCCCTCTCAATATTTTCACAATTTATTGCTAAGATCATACGTGTTGGTTCATAATTATGATAGTCTCCCACGTTGTTTCCTGGTTTTATTGTGTGTCTCTTATTACCCAGCTAAACTGAACTTCTTCATCTTCTTCTTCCTCTGCTTTGCTTCCTAGTCTTAGAGGCACTGACCCATACCCACTGTCTGTGTCTGCCCTCTCCGTTTCCCTTCATTGTGAGAACTGAATGAGAGAAAGAAGGTGGCCAAGGGTTCCTCATATAAAGGTGCTTGCTTCCAAGCCTGACAACCCGAGTTCAATCCTCAGAACCCATTAGGTAGAGAGACACCAACTCCCCCAAGCAGTCCTCTGACTTCTGTCCACATGGCTTCATGAAATTCATACACACACACACAAACACACAAATAAATGTGTTTTTTAATGAGATATATACTGGGAACATTTTAAATGATACGTAGAATTAACATATTAGCATAATCACACCTGCATAGGTTGATTCGGTAACTATGAGTCTTTCTGCAGCTTGTCTTTTCTCATGTTCTAACGATGCTTTTATTTTTCAGCTTATATTTGGTGACAAAATTTTCCTTCCACACAACTTCTTTGATCAGTTTCTTGGTACAGAAGTGTGCTCACGTGTGTTCTTGGATCGTCTATGCAGCAATGCTTTATTCGTCATGTGTGGCTTCGACCGGCAGAACTTGAACACGGTGTGTACATTTTGTGGTTTCTATTCAAAAGACTTTTAGAAACACCTTTGACTGTCTTGTCATTATCATCTAGAAATTGTATTTCATGCCAGGCATGGTAGCACACACCTTTAATTCCAGTACTCAAGAGGCAGAGGCAGACAGATCTCTGATATCTCGAGGCCAATCTGGTCTACACAGGGAGATCCAGCCAGCTAAGGCTAGGAGCATGTAGAAGAAAAAAATTCCATGATTCATTTGAGACCACCTAAATTACTGAGATGGCATTTAATCTCTGATGAAAAGGACTAAACCTCATATCTGGGCACGGTCATCTGTAAGAAAAATGCCTAGGCATTAATGAGTATTATAAATGCTGTTAATGGCGCTAGTCATTTTTATAAATTTTATAAAACACATTTCAGAGAAACTGTGTAACACCTTGTCAATATCTTGATCTTCATTTTTACTCACATTGAATTGTGTTGTAGTTTTAAAACATAAACGATAAAGTTCAAGATCATCAAGTGCTTAAACGTATGGATTCATGTTGGCCAAAATTTAAATACTATCTTTGTAACTGAAAAATCCTTTTGTTTTGGTTTCTTCACCCACAACATTTTAGCTCAACTCAGCTAAGGTGCATGTAGAACATGGCATAAAGCACATGATACAAATCATAGCAGATACTTTTTGCTGTTACTGTCATACATAGACATATCACTGTTGTTTGTTTTCTGTTTCTAAGGATGGAACGGAACCTAGGACCTCCTGGATTTTAGGAAACTGTTCTATCATTGAGCCATATCCCAAGAATATTTTATAACATTTTATCTTGAGATGGAGTCTCACTAAGTCTTCCAGGTTGTACCAAGAATCCTGATTCTAGTTCGTACCTCTGAACTCCTAAGAAAATGAATTGGGTTCGTAAGGGTATAACTAGTCTACAATTTCTGTGCACACTGGGAACACAGGATTGAAAAAGCATACATGGTTCTTGGAATCACCAAGCCAAGCAGTTCAGTTTCCTCCCTTGTCATCTTCTCTCCACATAGATAATATGTCCATATATTTATATTTTTTTCTTTAGTTCCCACTTACATGGTAAAGAAGAGGCTCCGCTTTTTTAAAATTTGAGGCTATTGAGCATTGTGTTTACAGAGTAAAACAGAACAGCCTGTTATTATCACATCAAGAAAATGCTCGATTGACTGATGTGTCATGCATGTCAATGAGTCTTCTGCGAAAGAGAAATAATAGTAAGATACAGATGCAGAGAACAAAGTTAGAGCTCTTGTCTGCTATATGCTGCTTATGTAAAGAGAGACTTCTACCCCTATGATGGTATTTCAATTGATTTCATCACAGTCTAAGTCCTACTATGAATTTGTCTATGTAGTCTGGAGAGAGCACAGGGGTCTGCGAAAGATGGATTAGAGATCCAATAAAATGTTAGAATTAAATATGTAATGATTATTATGCACATATATGTGATAATTTCATACATATTAAAATTATGCAAAGCAAGGAATCTGTGTGTAATAATTAATCTTTGCACTTTGGCACTAGATGGAAAAGAATATGAAGTTGAAAATTCATATTCAGAGACCTAGCTAAAACTTTCTGGCCTCACACAGTTCCTGTTTGTGTGATGATGACATTTCTCCAAACTTCTTTGAGTCTCAAATTTCTCTTTAAAAAAATGGAGATAATAAAACACTCCACTTCTTGCCTACAAACTTAATGGTTTAAAATAGGCTGTGTTCTTTGCAGATTCTCAAGTGACATACAACTGTACAGCTCATAACCATCCATTTACCATCATACTCATCTATCATATCTATCCAGCATACCCATGTGAGAAGGATATCTTGAAACATTTGATCTGAATCAGAAAAAAAAAACTTGGGTATTCCTTGCCTCTCAGAAACCAAATATATCCAATTCTTTATCTATAAGTGTGTTTTTCTGATTTCCAGAGTCGATTTGATGTGTATCTAGCACATAATCCAGCAGGAACTTCTGTTCAAGATATCCTCCACTGGGCCCAGGTATCACTGCTTCACTGTTATTAAAATGATTTTGTGTGGCTGAACCTTTGTAGTTTTCCCAAATAATATTCTTTTAAAATATTTTATTTATTTGTGTTTTATTTTATGTCTATGGGTGTATTGTCTGCATGTATGCAAGTGCACCTGTGTCATGCAATGCCTGCAGAGGTCAGAAAAGCATATCAGATTCCCCTGGAACTGGAGTTACAGAAAGTTTTTAGCTGCTATATTGGTACTGGGAATAGAGCCTGGGTCCTTGGTAAAAACAACCAGTGTTCTTAACCGCTGAGTCATCTCTACACTTCCCCCCCCCAAATCAATACTCTTAAAGCATTCTGTAAAATGTTCCTGTCAGGCAACATTTCTTTATATGGTAAAAAAGCTATCAATCCATGTAAATGAGAATATTTGAAATATGTGTAATGAGTAGCAAAGAAATGGAATAATATGACTTTCTATGCAAAACTTTATTTAAAACAAATATGAATTCATATATACATATATATACTTATCTGAGATTATTAATAATTTTATTATTTCAAATTAGAAACTATTTTCTCAATAATTTTATAAATTGAAATAAATTAGTTCGCTGGTTTGAATTTTGCTTTTTACATAGAAGTATTTTTACTTTTTCCCTTTAAATTTTTCTTCATTAGGCTGCTAGGTCTGGGGAATTTCAAGCTTTTAACTGGGGAAGCCCGTTTCAGAACATGTTACATTACCATCAGGTAAGCCGCTTAAAAAGATACTGTTCACGTCTTAAAAGACCAAGACATAAATGTTCAAAAGAAGACTGTGATAGATACGTATTTGTTTGCAAAGCCATGTCAACCTCTAGTTTCTTGTTCTTCATTGACTCAGCTCTGGAAATGTGCCATTAGAGTAACATACTGTGGCATGTGAGAGACCCTCGGGAAATTAACTCACCCCTTGACTGCACAGACCTGCTTTGTAATCCACGGCCTAGCATACTGTTCTTTTCTTTCCAAAGTACAACTGGCTACAATAAGCTTATACTTCCAACCAAACAAGAGATGGCGCTGGAACCTCTGTTTTCCCCCCTATGGTACTCTCCCCTTTGCAGAGAGCAAAGGAATAATGTCAGGGAACACATTTCTCTGCGAACAAAAAGATGGAAAGAAAAAAGTTTTCAGCAGAAAAATATCTTGTAGTGCTCGTGGTTGCTATAGAACAACAAACCCAGATTCTGGTGTTCATGTAATTGGTGGTCAATGTAAATTTGCACATAGACTTGGGAAATCATTGAAGGGGTTTACAAGCAGAAACTCTTGGCCATGTGAACTTGCACTTTTATAAGCACTTGTCCAGGGTTAATGATCAGGTTATCGTTGTCTAACTTTGAATAAGTCAAATACCATGTAACACTTTGCAGTCTTCTCTTCTTAGCCACTCAACCCCAAATATTCCTTTCAAGTAGTAGATGAAGAACTTGAATTTCCATGAGTTCCATGAATGGAAGCTTAGAAGAAGGATGTGTTTGAGTAACTGGAATTCTATACAGAGGAGTAAACGCCCTTTAGTTTTACTTTTCAGATGTTTTCAAAGATGCTTTCAAAATACATTCAGATAACCTCACAAAGCACAGTCTTGCTTTTAAATCTATCTGTTGGTTGGTTTTAAGGTTGCTAATCAAATGAGTTAATTAATTTTAAGGAGACAAGTGAAAGTTTGAGTGCCAATCCCCAAGTCTACACTTACTTCAACAAAGTGGTAGCACTTCAGGCATATTTCCATTGTATTCACAGACAATAATTTGAAAGTCAAAACTAACATTTAGAAAAAAATTTTGACCATGGTATGTAAGTTAAAGAAAGTACATCTATAATTCTGCATATTCTCCAGTGTTTGAGGGAAGAAAGAATAAATGACTGGGATAATAAAGTGATGAAGAGTTCTGCACATATAAGTTAGCTCTTTCACAAGATGAGAATACAGAAATATTAAGTGCATTAGATTGGTGTTTTTAAATATATATTCAAGTTAATTTTGGTGCATTTCATAAAATATATATCTTAATCATATTTAGATCCCCTCCCCTCCCCTAGCATGCGCCCGACGCACCCACACCAGATTTCTTGCATTCTGTCATATATGCTAACGCCCATCTAGTCAAGTTTGTGTACCTAGATGTCCCTTAGTGCAAATTCATCTACTGGGGTCTAGTCAGTCTCTCTAGAGTCTCTCCCTTAAAGAAGATCAACTTCAACTCTTCCTCATCCAGAAATAATCAGCCCCCAGTAATTCCTCAGCTAAGGTTGTGGCATCAACCCTGGCACTTAGAACCTTTCCAGCTTCTCTTCCACAGTAGTCCCTGAATAATGGGTGTGTGAAGTTTAATATAGGTCTGAAGTGAGGGGACCACACCCTCTTCCAAGGTCAGCTTCTCAGTGAGCTCAAACAGAGCATGGTAATTTACTGACATAATGTACATCATAGAAGTCAACACAAAGCAAAAACTAATGGCTCAGGAACATTTGGGGAGCTCATGCTTCAGAGTCATAGAGACAATCTGCCACAGTTGGAATCTAGTCAAATCCTGCCTGAGAAGTGGCTCAGCAGGTAAAAGTCCTGTCTATTATAATCCCAGCGTGCACCTATGAGGAGATGGGAGACAGAGATAGGAGGATCGCTGGGAGCTTTCATGCAGGCCAGTTAGCCGAGTACATGCACCAGTGAAAGAGAGAGAACCTGTTTGAAGGGAGCAAAGACTGACACCCAAGATGGTTCTCTAACTGCCACATGGAATGATGGCATGCCCACACGTTTACACACACACACACACACACATACAAGCACACAATGCACACTCAAGAGTCTAGTCAAAACTACTTCCTTTGGTTAGTCTGAAATCTAGGTTTTTAAATGGTGTGGGCTATTTTCTAAAGCCTCACAATTCAAATTATAATTTAGAATCAGCAACAGCAATGCTTGTCAGTGTGAAATCTCAGGCTTTTCCCCGAGAGCTGCTGAATCAGTCTCAACTGTCTTCATTTTAACTATGATTCCTGGCTGACTCTTGAGAGTCTGTGAAACACTGATTATAAATGAATTGTGCCTATTTGCTCTGTGAGTAAATTTGACTTTCTAGCAGCAATCGTTGTGAGAATGTACTTATAAAACGTTACACAGTCTACACTACAGATAACTACTGGTTTTGTTGCCTGTTCATCTAAACAGTGGTTCTTCCCCCTGTGTTTTTAGAGCACACCTCCTTTCTATGATGTGTCAGCCATGACTGTGCCTATTGCCGTGTGGAATGGTGGAAATGACATTCTGGCTGACCCCCGAGATGTTGATATGTTGCTTCCCAAACTCCGCAACCTCGTTTACCATAAAGAGATCCTTCCTTACAACCACCTGGACTTTATCTGGGCAATCAATGCCCCTCAAGAGGTTTACAATGAAATCGTTTCCATGATGGCAGAAGATAAACTGTAGTTCTAGACTTGAAGACCGGAACTACTTGTATTCCGGAACTACTCTCTTCTCTCATCTGTAGCTCTCTTCAGTGCTGAAAATGAAGCCCTGACCACTGTAATTTTTGACTTTAGAAATATATAGCTTCAACAATCTTCCACTTGTCATTTTGAATTTTTAATTTGGAAATTTGTCTTGAGAGAATAATTCTTTGGAGGGAGATGTAAATGTCTCTTTGAAGCATCTCAAAATTATCTTTTAAATTTGGTTTTGGAGCCATGAGTCGCCAATGTTGCCCAAAGATAGTCCTGGGGTTGGATAATCACTCTTCCTTCACATGCTTAACACTGAGTAAATAGCTTGTAGTCATCGTACTACTGTCGTGATTCTTGGTCTCTCCATCTACAAGCTAAGGAGGTAACCTGCTCTTTCATGTGATGAACTCTATGAGAAATCCAACTGGAATATAAACTGGACTGAGCATGCATAGGGAAGCAAGAAACAACCCCAGCGTTGATCCTGGGAGTGGGGAAATGAAGGACATGCTCTGCTTCATTACTCCCATTTCCCCTCATTTCCTTGGACCTCATCTACAAAATAGTCACCAACTAATCAAATTATTTTAGAAGCCCCTGCCAATGTCCTGATAACTATAAGACAAAGAACACTCCCATTGACAAAATACCCAAAATGCATAACTGCCCCCAGTCAGTAAATAGAAAACAAAACTCTCCAAACATAAAATTGCCCAAAACACATCATGCCTGGAAGTTTTATGAACACTCCCCAAACTGTGACATTGTATTCTATGTAACTACACATTTTGATTCCTATTCTTTTTTTCTGGTAATGTTTAATATATAAAATATTAATGAGATAAAAATTGATCTTTTTCCCAGCATTACATGTATATTATAGAGAAAACCTTTACAAAAAATCCATAAGTATCTTTTATAGTGTCTTTTCCCTCATCCTTGGCTAAGATCTTGAAGCTTTCTTACGATTCCTCCCTCTAAAGTGGGAAATTTAATATTTCAGTGAATGCCGTTGGATTCCTTTAGCAAACTGGCCTGAGGCTCTCTGTGGATAGTCAATGACAGATATGGATGGTGGCAGAACCAGTTAAGAACTTGATATTACCTCCATACGTACTTGAGAAAAATCACAGTCAGTATATTCTGACAGTATCTTTGATTTTCTAGCCTACTGACTTTCTTTCAGTCTGTACTGAACTGCCAGACAGCTTTGATTTTGGTCTTTAAAGACACGTAACTCCCATCATGTCTGCTCCCACAACAGCTCAGCTGAAGTCTCTCCTCGGCTAATGGGAATAGTGGGTCCATCTTCCAGTGTTCCAGGGTTCTGCCCATATGCTTGGATTAACCAATCATCCTTTGGGTAAATCTCTCCTCATGTAAAGCTCAATAATATCAATTCCAAATTTATCATTCTCACTTCTGAAGTCAACAAAATGCAAGTGAATGAAGTTCTTCTAGTCACACAGGAATGTGGTTTTGGAGTCCTGCCTCTGCTTTTTCCTCAGGGTCTAAAACTTTACATCTATTTAGTCTTAGAATCACTTAATGAACCCCTTTGTATTCATTTCTCCATTTCCACTGTTATACTCAATCACATTTCACCTTTGACTCCAGCCACCTCCCTCTTCTTATAGTGGAAGCAAATCTGAGGCATTACATAGCTCATCAAAGTGTATTACAGATGAATCTTTTTAAAGATAAGATCTCTTTTTTAACATGATGATACCACTGTCATTTCAAAAACTTCCTTAGTTTTACACATCCAGTCAAAGCTCAAATGTCTAATTGTCTCGAAAATGTTGAGCTATTTAAAATGGAAAGTAACATCTCCCTACACAGTCTCTAGATCCTTCCTCCCTCTCTCTTTCCTTCCTTCCCTATTCTCTTCCTTGGCTCTTTTAATTTACTATGGCCGAAGAAACCATCTCTCATGTTGTAGCTTTAGACTGCTGAGATCTGCTGATTACTTCCCTGTAGTGCCCCCCCGCAACATTCTTCTTTACCCATCCTATTTTTCTAGCACAAAGCTTCTTAACTGCAACACCATTTTGGTACTTGGAGGTAGACTTTTTCCTTAGCTTTAGTAGGAGGTTCAGCAGTACATCTGGATACTACACAAAAGAGGCCAGCACACTCACTCAAACATTTCGCCTACTATCCTTAAAGTCTGATGATCACCTCATAAGGAATGCAAAGTACACTTAATTCATCTCTAAATGTTCAAAATATTAAAATTTTAAATATTGTTCAAAAGTCTTGATGCAGAGCCTCAACTCAGATCCATGCTGTTAACTAACTGCAAGTCTGAAATTTTTACTTTTAAACGTAAATTCATTCTTCCAACATAAAATGACACAGTGCAAACATTCCCATTCCAAAATGGAAAAATGGAGAACAGCAAGGAAAAGAACAGACCAAGGCAAGATGTAAAACGAGGAAAATAGGAACCAATTACTGAACCAACATGTCTGATCTCTGGAGATTACAGTAGCATCATCTGGGCTCCCATAGGCTTGAGAAGACATTTTCTCCATTCTGAGGCCTTCAGTACATGTGGTCTCTTTGTTGGGCTGCATCCTTCCTCAGCAGAAATCCCATCTCCAGCATCCTAGAGTCTATATGTGACTTAGACATCACATTCCTAGCTTCACAAAATGTCTCTTGGGGTTTCTTTGCAGAGAATATAGCCAGATATTGTCTGGCTTCACATATTTCTAGAATCTTGGTACAAGCCTCTATTGACCCATAACTCTTACATCTTTTATGCCTATAATACCAGTACTTTGTGGGTTTGTGTCCTCCGTCACCTGCCACAATTAGTCTTTATACACATTGGCAGCTGAACTTGGAAAATCATTATTGTAGGCAGTTGTTTTTGAACAGGGAACTCATTCAATAGCATTTTTCAAGCTCTTTCATTTAAAATGAATTTACATTTTCACAAGTTGGACTCGTTGGTGGGTAGGGTCTTGTGCTCAGGGCATCTTTCCTGCTGTCTCAGTGAAGAATTTAAGTTTTCAGTTTAATAGTAGTGATTTCTTTAACAATGACAGCTGCTTTCTTTGTAACTGCATTCTTTGTGCCTTTAAATTCATACCCTTCTCATCTAACTGCACAGTTTTCTTGTCTTTCCATGGTGTCTCTGATAAAATGTATAACCCTAATCCCATTCCTAATATAATTTTCTGTCTTACTTCTCTTGTGGTAACGAAATACCTGAAAAAAGAAAATTTAATTTCAGGAAGAAATTGATGGTAGAATTCATCCTGGTGGAGAAAGTGTGACAGTGACACCTTCTATGGGGGTGGAGGAAGGCACATGGTGTCTGGAGTTGCAACACATTTGGAGATGAATGTCGGTGCACATTATGCTTTCCTGATTTTCTCAAATCCCCGTTTATTCATTCTCACATGAAGGCCATACTTAGGTCTTCCCTTTTAAGTCAAGCCTATGTGAAAGCACAAATGTGTATCTCACGTTATCTCAAGCTGCAGTAATTTAGCTATCTTTGCTCTTTCTCTTAAGTGCATAAAATACATGTTTATGTGTCTGTCACTGCTTCTGGATTTGTAAACTAGGAATTCCTTGACATTATTTTGCTTCTGTTTACATCATACAAACACACCATTGAAAAGTTCTATTCAATGATTGAAACCCATTATTGTGTCAATATACCTAATTGCTTGCTAATAACATTTTATTGTTATTGTTTTTCAACCAGTGGATAGATTGTTTTTCAACCAATGTGAAATATTCTCTTAGATGACATGTTTAAGCAATAATTATGACTGGAATTCATTTAATTATTAAAAATTATATTTTGAGCATGATAACACACTTTTACTTAACTGGGTTTTGACTTGTTTGGTTATCTTCATAGTTATTTGTCTTTAAAATGTTCTGTTTTGAATATTTTCAAACATATGAAGTTAAGAATACAGTCTGATTTCCAAATATCTATCTTTCATCATATGTATTATTATGTGATCAATTTTACTTCATCCATGTCATCACAACCAACAACAAAATATTTTAAAGGAAGTTTCCAGGCACAAACCTCTTTCTAAATATATATATATATATATATATATATGTGAATGTGTGTGTATTAAACATATTAGAGTTTAAAAATAATCACAGTATCAATATTATACAGTAATGTTACTGTGTTTGTTTTGATATTATTTAATATCACATAACCAGGCAATACTTAAATTCGTACAATTATCTCATAAATATGCTCTTTATATTAGCTTTTTTGAATTAGAAAATATACTGCCATACAGAGCATTTGGTTGTTCATTATCTTATGAATCGGCACTTCTTTTGTTTTCTATTCTTTCCTCTTATTTCTCACATTATTCCTCAATTCTAAGAGTGTAATATATCCTTTAGAGTGCATCAAATGGACTTGGTTTTCCCACTAACAATTCTTTTACTCTACGAGCATCTGTTATATCAAATTCAGGTCTGCATTTTAACTTTTGGAATATCTTTTTCTCCAAAATATATTAATTACCTTTCTATAGTTGTTACCAAAATACCTGAGAAAACTTAAAAAGGGAAAGATTAATTTTCTCATAGTTTCAGAGGGTTAGTTCCACAGTTACTTAGCCCCATGCACCTGAGCAGAACATAGAAGTGGGTGTCTGTGGCTGGGGAACTTTTTCACCAGCAGGAAGGCACCAGAGACAAGACTGCACAAAGGCCTGCACCTAATGAGCTACTTCCTTCAGCCAGGTCCACTCTCAAAGTTTCCAAAACCCTCCAAATAGTACCAGCACACAAGGACCAAACTGCCAGAACATAACCTGTTTAGGGAGACACTAAATCTAAACCCTAAGGATGAATTCAACTTATCATGTCATTTCCTATTCCCTCCATCCATCATCTCCTCCCATCAATGCCATGAGGTTTCTGCTTTCAGCTTCATGAATGAGTTCTGGAATGTCTAAATTAGCTTTGTCACTGAATCTTTCCTGATCAATGCAGCACAAGGATTGTGTCACAATGATAGCATTTAATTAGTGAACAAAGGACTTAATTGCTAAAGTAGAACTAAGTTTATTTCTGAGTAAAGGTTTTTGAAAATCTGTCATCATGCATCATGTCTGATGATCTTTTAATATTAATATCCTTGTGCTTGAAGGAGGCATTACTATTCCTTCAATTTCCACCCTCCTATCAAAGTACCAAGGCATGCTTTCAAGAATAATTAGTGTCCTGTGGGGGTGGTTTTTCTTCCTGGACTTGTTTTATTACTCTGTTGCTTATGTCAGGATTTGTTCTCATTTACTCCACCCCTAACAATTAAAAGCTCTGTCTGGAATCTTTATTATAGTTGATGACAAGATAGCATGATGGAATCAGGAAGATGTTTCCCTCCAGAGCAGTTGTGATGGTCAAGAACACAGTGAGGTGGCTGCTAAGGAAGCTTGGTGCTCATTCCTGACTTTGCAAGGAATTCACTGCACAAAGTCATCCTTATTTATTACCAAGTTGTTAAAGCACATCTACTCGTTCAAAAGTACTTTTAAACTTCAGTGTCAATGGTCCAAGATGTTACTCTTCTTATATTTGAAAGCTCAACTCAATACTTAATACGATTAGAGAATTCATTCAGACTGATTATGAAATTGTTAATTTAGATAATCTGCGGGACTGAGAGGACTAAAATCTTTAATTTAGTTTTAGATTCCTATTTGTATATGTGTGTGTCTATCTCTGTGTGCCCCTCGGTTCCTCAGAGGCCAAAAGAAGGCAGTAGATCCCTACAGTGATTGGGATCTACCTGACATGGGTGTTAGGAACTGAACCCTAGTCTTCAGAAAGAGCAGGAAGTACACTTAAATGCTGAGCCATCTCTCCAGACGACAATTAAAACCTTTTAAGAACTCTATTAACACAGCTAAGATTTGAGGTCTTATGAAAAGTATTATGATCATTAAAATATTTTGAACTACTTATTGGTATTAACATATAGCTAGCTCATATAGACAATACAAACATGGGCCGAGTAAGAGCGTTTCATTACTGTTCATTCTTCATCTTATTTTTCTTTACTTTTCGAAGGGTATATAATAGAACATAGAATTCAACCCAAGCTTGTTCTGAATGAATCATGACTAACAATGTGCATTTGGGGCAGGTTTATTATTGTCTCATATTGGAAAACTTTGTTTTATATTGATTGCTTTTGGCTATGTGCAACACATTGGTCTAAGACCACAAAACCTCTAGAATTTATTTTGTAGGGGAGCATTAACAATCATTTTCTTTGCAAATGTATAATATGATCTTCATTATATATTATGCAATACATTATTTTTGTTATTTTATAATTTATTTTGGCCTATATGTTGTCCTTTACAAATCTGCAGGAAATTATTTCTCTGTGTCAGAAATTTAAACATTTTAGTTTTTAAAATCCATCTTAAAATATGAGTAAGTCTTACCCTGTGATTGTCTTGTATCAATAGTCTTACATATGTTCATATGTTCATTTATGTTCTTGAAAAAATTTAAAATCTTTAAAGCTAAAAAAAAAACAGAATTTTAGATGAAATTGTATTAAACTTCTCAAATAATTTTCAAAGAATTTTATGATCTTGAGTTGACTTATATTCAAATGTTTAATATCCTAACTTTTTTCATATTGTCAGCTGTGCCTTTCATTAAAATTATGCAGGTCTCTGCATATTATTTCCCTTTTTCCTTAGCCAAAATATAGCCATGACTATTAATAGACAAATTTCAAAATCACCTGTAATTTTCCAATTCATGTCACATTCAAAGTCTGACACATTTTAGAAAGTCTCTAGCACCTCTTGTTGGTGAATACCTATGTCATCCCTCAAGACTGGAAAATAAAAATGTTGAAAAACCCAAAGAAAAGAAAGCAGTTGGTCGATGGCTTTCATGATATTACTAATTTCTCACAGCTTTTAGAACTTTCTGTACATGATCATTTTCTTTCTGAAATGAAACTCGAGCTTAAAATGGTGGTGTGTACCTTTAATCCCAGCACTCAGGAGGCAGAGGCAGGCAGATCTCTGTAAGACAGAGGCCAGCCTGGTCTACATAGTGAGTTTTAGGTTAGCTAGGGCTACAGGGAGACCCTGTCTCAAAACAAAACAAAGCAAAACAAAAGAACCTCAAGAATTTCTTTGACGAGGAAACAAAAATTACATCTACTAATCGATCATCATTGAACCTGATATATGTGCAGTGAAGCATGATGAAGACTTGAGGGATAAAGGAGCAGAGATCTCACGGCCTTTGGTCTGTCAGGTTCGGGTAAAGGGGGCACTTGATAGGTTAACTGAGCTAAGCTTAAAACGTATGCATTGTCTTTACTACGACTGTCTTTCTGTAGTGAAAATATTATCGCTTAGGCAGGATCCTGGGTCAGGAATAAACCTATATTCTGGAGAGAAATGTCAAATTTCATCTTTTCTTCACCTCTATAGCTTTTTCTATCATCACAGTTGGGTGCTTGGCAACTTCTGTTGGTCGGAGATGTGAAGATAACTTCTTGCCTAAGGATGTAGAAGGTAAACTTGCTTTCTAATCTCATCTGCTGGTTGGAGACAGTGTAAATAAAGGAAATCAGTCTCTTCTCACTTTCATAAGGAACTGGACCCTGTAGTTAACAAGGGGTTATCTCTACATGTTAATTTCTAAATTGGTTTTTTGTATCTTGCAACACATTTTCATACGAAAATGATGCACTAGATTAGAGATTACTGGATTTAGTTTAGCTTGCCCAATAATCTAGAGAGCCTGATAAAACATATAAACTCAAGTCGAGAGACCATGATTCAGTACGTGTGAAATGTATGCAAGCAATCACACTTTAACAAGTTCCCAATATTCATACTGGTCGGCAGATAGATTTGACAAGACCTGGCCTATTTGATGGCTGAATTCCTTTGTCAGCTTACCTAAATCTATTAAGGTCGTTATCATTAGATACTACTACATGATTTTAATAGAGTCTAAATCAGCACTAAACCTTAAACAGAAATCTACAAGGACACATTCTTCATCTTCCCTTCCAATTTTCATAACCCTTAACAAAACTAAAAACACAGTTCCAACACTGTCTTATTAAGCATATGATACTGCAGTTTCCTGAAGGAAGGGGGACAGACTCTAGCAATGAAGGTTACTGAGACTGAGTTAGAATGAAAATGGATTTGGGCAAAGTGAGCAGATTAAGGAACTACATTATCTGAAGAAAGTGTTGCTAGTTGCCCTGGCTAAAGGGCTCAATAGGAGAGGGTGGAATTGGAACTGCTTTTGATGACCCACCAGGAACCAGCCAGGAAATGGAGAAGGTATCTGTAGAAATGGAGGATACAGGCTTGCGAGAGTGGCCCCTTTTTTCCAGTTCCTGTTGATAGTTAATATCATATTACTATCCGTAGTTAAACATGTACTATTAGCCCGATCTGGAGAGAAAAGGGTCTGTTAATTAATATCTCCTAGCCATCAAGAGCTGTTGCAGGCCCACTGTAAACACCAGCACATTTAGTTTCTACCCTAATGAGAAGACCTTATGGAATGGACAAAACTGCTCTGCCCCCACCTGGATATGTGCTTTAAATGAATACCTTACCTTTACCATCACAGTCTCTTCATTTGCCAAGCCAGGGCAGTCACTCCAACTTTGTCAGATTCTTGTGGGAATTAAAATATGTAGGTCAAAAATTTGGCATAGTGCCTGACCCCCTAGTTGATACTCTAAATGGAAGCTCTATCATTAAAGTTGCATAATTGTTCTTGTCATCAAAATAATATAAATAAACGGGAACTTGCAAACTCTCAGCCAATCAGTAAGCAATACACAGGATTCAGATCTGAGCACACTTTTCAAACTTCGTTGCCTCTATATTGGTCCTTGCTTCTCAAAGCGCAGTTCACATTCCATTAGGACTTTTGTACCACCAACTAGACTGTTAGAAATATAGAATCTTGGTCCCCACACAGATCAATAGAGTCGAAATCAACACTGTCAATAAAATCAGGGGAATTTTTGACACAGATTCTAATGGGATCTCCAAGTGCTTTGTTTAAATATTAAATTTGCAAAGCACAATGCTAAGGTAGTTGTACCTGGTAAAGTTACACTTTTTAAATTGACAATGACAATTTGTTATACGGACATAAGCAACAATGTAAATTCACGATTTGAGGCATGTGTCTGTTTGTTTATAGCTAACTAGATAACTACTGCCTGGAAAAAATACCTGGTACAGAGCATGAGCTGAGTAAATGTCTATAGGCAGAAATGAGATGCATCATTTGGAAATATGTTAATATTGAAACATAAAGTAGCATGTTCAATGGGCATAATCCACAGTAAGTCAAGAGTTCCTTATTTTACATACCACACATCCTGGAGGAGAGAAAGAAAGAACTGGTTATTCTTGCTGCTCTTACAGATAGACTAATCAGCTCAAAAACTTAGAAGCCCAGAGTTCTCAACACCGCAGAGCATTTACAAAACCCTTTCAAAGACAAGGTTTCTGTTAGCAACATCCAACTCTTCTGTTGATGGGAAAGTTTTTATAACGTACACATCACAATTACTTTTCAAATGAAAGTTTTAGTCATGGAAACTGTCTACATTGAAATAGTACAATGGCTTTATCTCCTCCTTGTTTTTCAGCTTTTGGTTTAGGTTAAATGCAATTTGTCTCCAGTAGTCACTTAAAAAGTATCTGCCTCAAAGCTTAGTTTTATTTTATTAATTAGGATTCACCTTTGTACCTTGTTAGAGTCATTTATACATATCTCAGACAGTTATCATTAAGCCATATACCTCAGAAAAGCCTTTGCTAGAAATGTTATCAAGTAATATTTTGTGTTGTTGCCATATGAAACTAATTCTTGGAGTCATTCAACCAGAAGAAATTACAATCTTTCTCAAAGTGTTTTGATTTCTCACAGAAATATACCCCCAACACACATACACACATAGAAGGGCATCCTCTGAATTTACTGAACAGCACACCATATGCGAAAAATATGGGGAGCTTTACCTTAGAGTATTTAGCTAAGATTTTACATTGGAAGAAGTCACTTTTTTAGATTCTTACTGACCCAGAACAGCTTACAAAACCATAACAGGCATTATCAACTTATACCCAGTTGTTTTCAACATTTCATGTAGGTATTTTTGTTTCTTTGTTTTAAATGTTGTTGCTTTCAACAGTGATATTATCACAACATGCACATGTGCATGTGCACACACACACACACACGTTATTTTAGGCCTGGGACATGGAAGTGTCACAAGGGAAAAAATAGGGAATATGGCCTCAGATTAATCTATGCATTTAGCTTAACTAGGAAAAGTTGGTTTCATGGGGGAGTCCAAGAAATACTAAATTTTTATTTACATTGTTTTTTAAAGGCAAGATAAATTTAAACATGCTGGGGACACAGTAGGAAATTAGATTGAATACATAGTATTAAATGATCTCACAGCATATGATTACATTGGTTACAAGATTAGGTAAAAGTTCATGTTTTGAAGGCCAGGAAATATAGTCATTTCTAGAAAAACCATTCCCAGGATACTTGAAATACTCAAAAGAATAAATGAAACACACATTTTAATATATAAAAATAAGTCAATATCTAAGTACCAAACATGGGAAGAAAATATCAAAAACTCAGTTGTAATTACTTATGTGCTTGTGTTTGGCTGGTAAAACATGTATCATGTATATATTTAATTAATAATTTCAGGTATATTAATAAGTTGCATGCATACACACATTTATGTATAAATATGTATATACATCATTCATTATGTCTTTTGATTAAAGAAGAAAATAATGTACCCAAATTATAGAAACTGGTAGCTCTACAGTTCATTCTGCCACAAACCTTCAGTAAATTCTAAGTAATTAAAATGCAAATTTTTAAAAGTGTAGGTGAACACATAATCACTAAGGAGGGCACGAGTTTTAAATCTTCTAATTCCGTGAGGATATTTTATGGAGCAACTAGAGCCAGGCAGTAAAAGGAGGAACGTGAAACCTTAGCATAATCACAACTGGATTTTCAAAAGCCTTTGACTGCATTTTCAGTTTTCATACATGTATAATTTGCTGACATTCAGATCCGCTCCACTATCGGTACCTCCTCTTACTGCCGCCTGCCCATTTGATGCTTGTATGTGTTCTTCACTGTGGGTCCATCCTCTAGAGCCTGGTCAACCGACCAAGAGTCCCTTCCCTATAAGAGACAGTATCTCTTACTTCCAGTAGTCACCAGTTGCCAAAAATTCCTTAGACTGAATTGGGATTTCTTACCCATTTCCTTGAGTCTATGTTGTTTTTTTTTTTTTTTTTTTTTTTTCTGGTTTGAGCTTGCATGGGACCTGTTTATGCAGTCACCATTGCTCTGAGATCATATGTGTAACTAACTGATCAGCTGTCTGGAAAACTGTTTCTTTGTGGTCACCCACCACCTCTGGCTCTTATAATCTTTGCACCTGCCCCCTCAATTCTGAAATGATCACTGAGACTTGGAAGGCTAAACTAGGTGTTCTATTCAGAGATAAGAACTCTGTAGCCTTTAGTCTCTTCTGCATATTGACCAGTTATGGGTTTCTTTATTTATCACTATCTTCTGCATAAGCAAACTTCTCTGATGAGAGTTGAAAGAAGCACTCATCTTATGTGTAATTTCTTTTTTGAAAGTTCCATATGATATTTATAGAAACATAAAACTACTGACACATAAAACTACTGACATTTTATGTAGCTTAGTATCCTAATGATACTTTTTTTTTTCTTTCAGTCTTTGGTGTCATATTTGTAAAGCCCTTCCATATTCAAATATTCTTAAAATATTTACCTGCATTTCCTATAGATAGTATATTATTCTGTCTTATATTTAATGCCTAATTCACTTGAAATTTCTTCTGGTATTTGGAATGAAGTTAGTACTTATCTTTATTTTATTTCATCTATTTAACAACTGTCTTAAAGGTCTCTGGGAATTAATCCTTCCTTTATATTCAACTCTTAAGTCTCTATTGTGTTTATGTCACTTCTTGATATAAAACTCTATCTGTGTATTAAATTATTTCACTATTTTATGTTACCTTTGCTTAACTAAAATCAACCTCCCTTTATATACTTGGGAATATTTCATTTTCCAGTAATGTCATATTTATAAGCAAGAATGGTCCAGAGTTAAATCTCTATCATTTAATTTTTGTACAGAATTACTATAGTGTGTTTATTACATTAAACTTTTCTTGGGACCAGAAAAATAACTCCTCATGCTGCCATGCTCATGACCTGAGTTCAATTAGCAGCACCCACATGGGAGAGGAAAGATTCAACTCCCATTGTCCTCTGACATGAACACATGTGCCTTGCATCTAAATACCCACACCTATACATACATATATTCTTAAAAATCATTCATTTAGGCTTTACAATAGGCTGATGATTTCTGAGAACTCTAATGTATAGCCCTTTGAAATATATAATGTCTTATTCATGAGGAGCTCTTTTATTGCCTTTTATATTTTTTTCTAACATCTATTCATGTTTTCTTTTGCTTCTGAAGTTAGTGCTAATGTTTATAGTACAAAAAATAAAGTCTTCTATTTAATCCAGAAACATCTGTAAAGCTAATTCTCATTGAGAATCTCTAAAAGCCTAATATAAAGGATTTTAAACAGTTTTCTTTGTGTGAACATGTTGTTTATCTTCCAGATTCTTAAACTATTAACTTAACCTCATATGGCATCTGGAGTCTCATCACTTGATCTGTGAGTCACAAAAACCTTGGAAGTAAATAGCTGCGGAAGATACAATGAACAAACATGAATTCAGAATCAAATGTGCAATGAATCTGAGGGGTTTGGGCAGCACTTGCCTATGCTGCATAGTGCAACTTCATGAAAACCTGGCTTCTGAACACATATGTGCACTCACACTGTCCTGCCATAATGCCAAGCAACAACAACAAATGCTCCTGAAAGACCTTGGCTCAACACAAAACTATCTCTTTGTGATGAACTGAAAGGCTTGACCACACATGCAAAGCATTCTGCTCTCACAGAAACATAATAGTTTAGTTATAGAAAACAAAAAAAAGTATTTTCCTACTTTGACTTTTAAGCACGCATATATCAAATATAGCTACGGATTATATTATTTTGGAGTATCTGATTTAAAAATAGATCTCTAAGGTATTGACAAAGTTTATTTTTAAAACCACTAAATGAATTAAAACATAATATTGATAGAATTTACAACAATTTCTGAAAGGAATGTCCCTAAACATTGTATCTGCCGTTTTGTAATATGTACTTGTATGAGGGAGTGTTGTCAGTCCTGACATATATAAAATCAAAATTTTGATCAACTGTGAAAAATATTGAAGGCCGTCTACATTCTGAAGTATCAAAGATTTCTCCAAGATTCAATTCTTTATGTAGAAATAAACAAGCACTATATTATAATTAGTGTGAAAATTTGCTTCCATCATTAACAAATGGCATGATTATACATGACAAAGAATTATTTATAATAAATTTATCTTTAGTAACTGTTTGATTTCTATGTCTTTTAATGTCCCTACACATATGAGATAAATTAAAATTTTCTCAGGCAAAATGAGGTTGCAAGAGGAAAAGATTAAGAAGCCCTGGCTTAAGTCATCTTTTTGTAACATTATTATTCTAAACTGTACGCCATGAAACTCTAGCACAATGTCTTAAAACATTCATTGAAATTTATTTAGAATTTTTTTGTACAAAGAATTATATTTCCTGTGTGTTAGATTTTTTTCTATTTATATAATCATCTTTACAAATAATCAGCTTAGAGTATATGTGTGAACTCTGATTTTTCACAGTGTATAGTTTCTTTTAAAATATTAATTCTTATTCTCTTTGTAAAGAGGGGCCAGTGTACAGAAGAAACATTTCAAATGGAAGAGAATTGGTTTTCTTCTTTCCATTTTGTACCAGGGTCAGATTCATTCCATCTCTGTATATTGCTTAGTGTATAATAACACACATAATCAAACTGGATTATAAACTGTATTTTCAAGTTTCTGTACTTGTGCACTTTATTATTCTTAATTTCTATATTTCAAAACACAGAGTATATCTATAAATGGTCGTTGAACTATGAGATCTAGGACAAACTATCAAATGTCTTCATAATAGGACAATTCAGGCATTCTGTGCATGGGAATTAAATGCCTCCAGGGTGGTAAGTGTTATATTATTTATCCTCCATTGGCCAATTCTCTTACCATATTATAGCATCTCTGAATTTTCTGTCCCTAGGCTGTAAACTGGAGATTATAATATCTGTTATGTGGAGATGAGCAGCACAAAGAGATCTCAGGACTTTCTTCTCAGTAGTTGCGATATTGGAATAAACTATATATCATCCATTTTAAAACACTTTATCTTAAAAACAAATTTTACAGGCCTGCAAGGATGGCTTAGCACTTAAGAGCACTGGCTGCTCTTGTGGAGGACCGCGGTTCCATTCCCAGCACCAAAATGGCAGAAAACAACTGTCTATAACTCCAGTTCCAGGGAATCCAGTGCCCTCTTCTGACTTTACCGGGCATTGTATGATACATCTGCACTTACATACATGTAGGCAATTGTGTCATATATAAACAATAAAAATAATAAATAAAATATTTTTTAAAAACATATTTTACCCATGTACTCCAAATGATTCTACAATTGATGATATCTCACAGATATAATTTATACTTTTCTTTCCTAAGAATACATTACATGATGGTATTTTTAATAAATCTAAGCATCTTAAAGTCAATAAAATATATTATCTTCTTGAGTCTTTTTCAATTTAGCATATCTTCGAGGAAAATCTACTTATTTTAATAAATTGCTATTCTATTATTGAAGTTTTAATATTGTCTTTTCCGTGAGTCTTATTTCCCTCTCACCCATAATCTTAAATAAACTGTATCTTCAAGATATCAGGTATGTCCATGCACATGCTTTTGCAAGAGGTCTTCAGTATACATTAACCTTAAATTAGAGCTATTGAGCCTCAGACACAGAGATCTCTCCCGTGGACTCATAGAAATGTATACTTCCTGGGATAGTACTCCAATTACCCAAACCAAGATCAGTCATTAAAGAGAAAAACCGTTTCACTTTCCTGAAGAAATAACATTAAATTCTTGATTCAGATCCACAGTCACATGCTGTGTGTGTGTGTGTGTGTGTGTGTGTGTGTGTGTGTGTGTGTGTCTGTGTGTGTGTGTTGAATCCGGGGAGACAGATCTAATCCACTCTTAGTGTTATGTGTCTTTTAGGATATCCCCAACACCTGACGCACAAGCAGCTGAATAAATACCATGAGCTCACAGTATCAGCAGCTTGAGTCAAGTAGAGATTTTTCCATTCTTGCCTTTGCTCCACCCAAACACCTTGCTGATTATAGAAACCTTGATAAAGCACCTACTCCTCCAGCAGATTAAGGGAGGGAATGGGGATTAAAGAGAAGAGAGACCTACCCCTCTGAAGTCTTTAAAGCTATTTGTAAGATAGAGACAAGGAAAGTACTTTAACCCCTTTATTTTGTAAAAGAAGTATACTTTTTGTTCAGTGAGTTGAATCACAGATAAACTGATTAGAGAAGACAAGTTGATGGCAGGTGTTTGCATATCTCAGTTAGTGACCTGAGTATACAGAGAAATGGGTTCTCAGAGCTGCTGATGGGAGTGCTGCACAGTCTAGAACAAGCCAACAAAGTGCTGTTGAATTGAGCAACTGTTTGATCTGTAATTAAATCCATCTCATACCTAGATATACATCTAGTCTCAAAGAATTCCGTAGTGGTGTTTATAATGGTGAGCAATTTAGAGAAAATGAAATAACAAAGGGACAGATTAGTGAAAGGGCCTGTATTGTGGAATTCTATGGCCAATGACTAAGCCAAGCCACATGAGCAGACTGAACTCGTATTCTCACAAGTGGGACTGGTTTTGTGGATCTTTAAAATATGCAATTGCTCAAGGTGCTGTATTTAGAAGAACCTCACGCCTTAGGAAACTTTCCTGTCATCATTAGGAAGGCTTTAGTAATTCTCAACAAAAGGTTCCACACTTATCTTTTAATAGCCCCACAAATAGAGCCATTCATGTTTGAAAGCATATTATAAAGTAAGAAAAGGAGACAAGTAATAACATTTGCCAAATAATATGAAAAGCTTATATGCTGCATACTTTATAATGAGATGTTCATATTTAGGATAAAATGGAGACATTTTAATTTGGGGTTCGGAACAAAAGTTAAAAGTAAATTGGAACCAACCAGATGGTAAAGAACTTCATATAGTGAATAGTTACCCTAGTATGAAGGAGGTCCAGACTGTAATGATTTGAGTTGTCAAGGCATGCACTGCAGGAAATTTTTGGTGAAGAAGATCAAAATTAACTATGTGATACTTCGATCTCTATCTTTTCATTTATTTTGCTCAAGAATGTCTTTATTTTCTGGCACACATTAGTTGCTAGCTATTTATTTACGTTCACTGTCATTGGCTGTGGGTAAGGGGGGGCTACTCAATTTTGAACAAAGAGGGATCTTTCTAAATCATTTTGTTTCCAGAGACTCAAAATGCCATGGCAATAGGACGTATAACTGTGTAAGTAGAATTATATGTCAAAGATACAGAAATATAATACTTTTATAAATCAACCAAATCTAAAAATAAATCCTATGGAGTGACTGAAACTGTTATTGCAACCAAAGAAAAAGCAAATTCAACTAAAATTTGCAATCAAACTAACACCATTTACAAATTGTACATCCAAAGCAAATCCCAGCTGTCTGACTAAAATACAGGACATGCATTTTTTAGATTTGTTTTTAACTATGTGTACGTGCACATGTTTGTGGGGAAGGAGGATATTGTGTAGGCTAGTACAGGCGTCCATGGAGACCAGAAGAAGGTGTCAGATCCCCTAGAAATGGAGTTATTCCTATATTACCTCTCATCCATCCATGACTAAAGGACCATTGAAGAAGAGCATTTGGAATGATTGTAAGAGCCAGGGATAGTGTAAGATCATAAAGAAACAGAGTCTTTCAGGCCTCTGGGAACTTGTTCATATAAACTGACAACAATGGTGTCAGCATGTACAAGACACATGCAAACTCATTCAAAAAAAACCAACATAGAACTGGGAAATTAAGCAACAGGCTTCAGCCTTAACCAAATAACTATTGGCAGCTGATCACTGCTGGGTGATGGAGAGTTGATCTTTAAGGGAGAGATTCTAGATAGATTGACTAGATGCCAGTGGATGAACTTGGACTGATGGACATCTGAATACATAAACTTGACTTCATAGGTCTTGAAATATATGACAGAATGCATGAAATTCCTTGTTGGCTATGGGAGATACTGCTGGGGGAAAGCTTTAAAGATGAGTAAGATGTTTTCAATGGAATGCACAAAAATTCAATAAAAAATATACATTGGCAAAAAAAAAAAATAAAAAGATCTCCACTGAAAATAGAAATCCATGTAGTCCTAAATTCCTTAAAGATTCTTTGATACCAAGAATCTACCTAGTACAGACACAGGAGCTATACGCAGAGCAAGAAAGACAGCAGGAAAATAAATCTTTTTTTTTTTTTATCGATCACACACTACTTCTCTAGGAGAGACATAATTCAATGTCATATTTTCTGAATTTCTTGACAATTTTAATATCTAAGTTAGAAAAACCAGAATAGTTTGGGAATTTTGTATCATTAGTGGTGTTGCAAATGGAAAATAAACTTTGTGAAGTTAGATGCTTGCAGCCTTCTTGGAGAAACTTTTTTTCTGAGTGAAGAGTCTGCTCTGTGCTTAGAAACTTTCCACCTCCCCCCTGAGGCTCAGCTCTCTAGGGCTGGCTTGGCAGGAGTTCCATTATCACTCTCTTTTGCATAACTAAGAACTCACCTAGCAAGATTGTCCCAGCAGCATCCATCATATGTAAAGCCATAATTAATCTGTCTCCACTTGAGAAATTTCTGATTGCAACATCATTGGAGTTGTTTAGAGCAGAGCACATTTCACTGATAGAAGAGTGGAAGAAGCTGGCATCAGTCTGAAGTTCTCTCTGGATATGAAGACTGACCTCCAGAAGAGTTGAGATCTGGTAATAAGTACTGAGCTATGTGAAGGGACTGGGTCATGTTATGTCAGCAAGAAATGGAAGTCTTTGGAGGGACATAACTTTAAATGGTAGTAAGGAATGTTGTGCTTTGAGTCTTTCAGGTTAAGCAAGAGAGGTAGAAAGACTACTCTGAAAATGCCATAATGAAACCCATGACTTTGTACACTAACATAAAAAAGTAATTTATGAAGAGGAAGAATGAAAAGAAAGTCAGATGATTTTTAAAATGGGTGTGGGTATGTATGAGAGAAAGAGAGAGAGAGACAGAGAGAGGGAGAGATTAGATGCTGAGATTATTGCAGTTATTCAGGCATTTATTAATAAGGTTTTTTAAAAAAAATTGCAAATATCATTCTATTTTAAACCTACAGTGAGAGGAGACATTGTAAGTCTCCACCTAAAAGAATCTAACAGTGAGGAGTTACTGGATCTTTCTTTTGAGCTGTACACGTAGAGATTTGGGAAATGTTCGAGTAATGTTTTACATGAAAATGTTCTTTACTGGCCTATTCCATTGGTGTCCCATGAATATTATGAAAAATCATCTACAGAAAAATGCGGGGCCACTGGTGGGTTGAAAGCCAGCTCCCTGGCTGCTTAAGACAGTGTAAATATCCACCTGGTCATTTATGAAGGGCTCTCCATTCTTCTTTCTGGTTTCTTTGTAATAGTCTTACTAGGAATGAAGAGTAATTCATAGCATGGTAATGACATTTAAGAATGCCCTTTACCATTGGGGGCAAAGATCGTCCAATCAAGAAACTAATATCCCCTTTAGTTTAATATGTCAGGGCCAAAGAGTTGCATTGTTTCTTTTTATAGAATATTTACCCTTTGTTTTCTGTTTCTAGAAGAAAAACATGCTCCGCATAAAAACTGCTCTGCTCAAAAATATAGTTGTTTTAGCCCTTAGCGCATCAGGCTGGGCATTTCATGTTATGGAATGACGTGTGGCTCTAGGAATACAATGTTAAAAAGTGGACATTGTCGTCTAATATAACTTGATTCCTCTTCCTCCACTGCTCTATCTTTACTCTGCAAAGAAATCAAGGGAAAATTCTTTCTGTCACAGTACTTCCTTCGATATTTATTTCACTGGATTATTAAAAATTGAGAGCAACTTTATTTCATAATCTACTTCACCAGGCAGAACAAGGACTTTGTCTTTAGTGTTATAGACAAGACAGCAAGTATTTTATTTTTGCACTGTTTGCGGTTCATGGTTTGTTTTATCTTCCCTCCCCTGGGTATTCTCCATCGCTCCTAAAACTCTTTGACCTTGCACCCAATAAACAAATATAATTATTATTTTACAGTTATCATTCCTGTCTTTTAACGATCTTCCCTCTTTGTTTATTTGTCTTAGAATTTTCTTAGAAATTATTTTTGTTTATCAAATCTAAAGCAAATTTTACAGAACTGGGCTTTATCTTTAGGATGACATATAAAAAATTTTTATAATTTAAAATAGATGTTAAGGGCACATTTTATTGTACACTGGAACCATTGGCAGTCTAAAATTAAATTTCTGTACTTCATTTGTAGTGAAAGCAGTAGAATGCCAATGTGATACCTAATACTGGCTGAAAAATCACTTTGTTTAATGGGATGGAGATTGAGTAGAAGTTTCTGTTACTTTTCTCAATTAATTCATGGTCTCCTTTGTGTCTATTTTTAAACTTGTACTCTCATTCTTCGTGTTTCTACAGGGATTTTTATATATTCCTAGAAATATACAGCTAATATTTATAAGTTTTCTATTGATCGGCAGATTCTCCACTGCAGTTGAGAGCATACCATTGAAAATTCAGTCTTCACTTCTGGTAACCATAGAGGTACAATCCTTAACGTTTTAGTGATTTCACATTTTAATTTTGCTGGCATATAACCTGCAAAGAATCCCAAGCACTAAAAGCTTAATTACAGCAGAAGTACTGGGTGAGTGGTTAAGAGCACTTTCTGCTCTTCCAGAGGACCCTAGTTACATTCCCAGCACCCACCTCAGACTGCTCACAACTCCCTTTAACTCCAGTTTCTGTGGACCCAATGCCCTCTTCTGGCCTCGTCAGGCACTACAGTCACATGGCATATATTCACACCAACATAAATACATACACATACACATACAATTTAAACATTAAAATTGTTTTTAACCTTAATGAACAATGGCTAAGCATTAAACGACATTTTTATTACCAATGTACCTATCAATGACTTGCGCTAACCTTCTCATTTTAATTCATGAACCCAATGATAATGAGTGTTGACTTAATGAAACAAAATTTATCACAGATATTTTCCATTTTCTGAATAGATGTGTGTGCTACAAAGCTATATTAAAATAGTTTAAGCACTCTTTAGAACTCTTTCAAAAGCTGTGTCATGAATCACATGGTGATGCTTCCGTGTGTTTTTATGGGGTATGGTGGTTCACATCTGTAGTCCCAGCTACTGGAGATGGATGCAGAACCATAAGGATCCTGAATTTGAGACCAGCCTGGACTATATGGATCCAAGGGAGGGGGGAGAAGATGTAGAAGGAGTTATTAAGTTCAGTAGATCTGTTTTCACATCTTCTTTTCAGATAAAGAAGTGGAAACTGATTGGCAGAGATGAATTGCCCTTGGAGAAAAATTATCACTGTATGAAAGTCACATCTTTTCCTAAGGCCAACACTGATGAGTATCTTATTTTTAAAGCATCCCAAATGCCTTTGAAACCACAGTAACATACAGAGTAAAAACGACCACAATAGGAAACAGGAAAAGAGTTGTTAGGCATTTCTTATATGGAGCTTGAAAAGGAGGACCTGATTGACAGGAGTTCTCTAGTCCTATTCATATCACAAAGGGTGTGTGTGAGAGTCAGAGGCCTAACAATTTAACCTTTTTAAGTATTTAACTGCTGTGAATTGTTTTACAAAAACATTGTTTACCCTAGAATGAAAATCATTTATACATAAAATTCTTCCTTCCAAACAACTTTACTTATTTAATATGCATTGTTTTTATATTATTATAGCTTTTATAAATAATGCATTTACTTACAAGATTAAATTAACATATTATTGTTTTAATATCTTTTTTATTTTTAAAATATTTTATTCATTCTTTTCATATTTTGTGTCTGAGTGTATTGCCTGTATGTATGTATGTCATGCAATGCCTGTGGAGGTCAAAAGAGAGTATCAGATCCCTTAGAACTGGATTTACAGATGGTTGTTAACTGCCATGTAGGTGCAGGGATTCGAACCCAGGTCTTCTAAAAGAGCAAACATTGCTTTTAACAACAGAACCATCTCTCTAGCCCAAGTTTAAATATCTTGTATAATTAAATGTGATTGTAATTTTTATTACAAATAACAATAAAATAATCTTAGACAAAAGATTCCTTCCTTAACTTTCAAACTGAAAATTTGTTTCTTTATAAACTTATTAAGTGGAATATATGAGCCATAAGACAGAGATAGTCTTTAAAATTTTAGTAAACATAAAATATATTTTCAAATTTGCTGCACTGATTTATGCAATCACTAATAGTCATTACTGTGCAATATAGTTTCCCATTTGATTTTAGCTGTGACATAACTGAATTCAGTAAGGCACACAGATCGTAATTGTACAGTTGGAAGAACTGTGATGACAATCCTAATTAAGAATTTTTTTTTCATTGAAACCATTGCGGTCTGGTTAATGCTGTATAAGTCCAGTGTGAGAAGCACTTATTGGCATCACAGATTAGTGAGTCTATTGCTGGTGGCACCCGAAATTCTTGTGGAAAAACAAAGGTATTGTTCACAAAATACCTTTCATAACCACCCATGGCTGTGAGCATCTTCGTTTTATTGGTCTCTGGATTTAATTATCAGGATCATGAGAACTGCTTCCTCTGTGGTGTTCCTAAAGTCAAATTCAAGTTCAACTAATAATTTATGAAGAAAAATTTACCTTCATTTTTTTATCAAGTCCTCCAGGCAGCGGCAAGATAGTGAATTTTTGTGCATTCCATTGAAAACATCTTACTCATCTTTAAAGCTTTCCCCCAGCAGTATCTCCCATAGCCAACAAGGAATTTCATGCATTCTGTCATATATTTAAAGAAAAAAAAAATACTACATTTCATCCTCTGGCTTTTTGCCATTTGCCTCAGGATCTCGTCTGCAAATGCTGGAGCAGGCATTTGTTTCAGAATCCAGTCCACAGAAACTGTAGAGTCTGGAAAGCTGTGATACATTTCCTCATCTATCATAAGGGCCCTGGGCCTATAACAAACTACAGTATGACAGCAGAAAAGAACAAATTTACTTAATGAAAGTTTTATGTGACAAGGGACCCATCAAAATGAAGACCTAGAGGTCCAGCAAGATGGCTCTGTGGGTAAAAGGGTCTGCTTCCAAGTCTAAAGACCTGATTTTGATCCCCAGAACCCTCAGGGAGAAAAAGAGAGAACTAATAAGTTGTCTTCTGACCTCTACACATGCACCACACCACTTGCAGGTACACACCCATACACATAAATAACATTTTGTTTAAACAAGAAAGAAGTGAAGATCTCAAGATCCAGGAAAAACTGTTCAATATATGCCTGGATTTGATGATGAATAAATACCAGTGAAAAATGTGTCTGGATACAAGGCATGAAGTAATGATAATAGACTGAGAAAGGGACCCCAGTGAGGCCTGTCTTTCTAGTACTCCTCCTTGCATCTCTTCCAGAATTCCTTCCTTCCAGGGATATGGTAGTGTTCCTCTGGAATGACAGCATCAGTGAAAGAAAGGAGATGGAACGAAGTGGCGTTTCATGGCTTTGGGCCCTGCTTTGCAGGAGAGGTGTTTTAGTGTCTATGACTTGACTTAGGTGAGAATTCTGATCTCTGTGATTTACTTCAGAGGAAGGAGGACAAGAAGCTGAAGAGCAAATGCCCTTAATTCCTGAAAGATTTTTTTTCCTATATTCCAAAGGTCTATTATTAGCTGCCTATATATCAGATTGCTTTGTCCTATTGATGAATTGACTGTAGTCTTCCTTATGAACCAACATTATGAATTCGCTCTAGCTACTCTGTTTTGAAGCCCATTGTGTCTGGTGTAAACATACCAGCTTTCCTCTGCCTACTGTTTATATGGCATAGTTCACTCCTTTTACTTTCACCCATCTCCTTCCTCAAGTCCATTGCTTATTGAAAGCATGTAATTGAGCTTTGCTTTCACATTGTTTGACTTCTTCCTTTCAGGCTTTGATTGTTAATGCTTCTTCTCCAGTGTAGATCTCATCTTGGTATGTGTATATTTACACTGGCTTCTGTTATTCCTTTGTTCCCGTCCTCTATATGCAGTTGGGGATATGATCTGATCTCATCTGCGGACAATAAACTGAAGGTTTCATGGCCATAGGCTCTCTCTCAATATCTCACTGAGAAATATATAGAAATGCATCCTTCAAGTATTCTTTGTATCTTATGGGAACATTATTTACCAACAGTGAAATCTTAGGGATCACTAAAATCTGGTTAATTAAATTAGGAAGTGAAAAGAAAATAGCACCCAAGATGTCTAAACTTAATGTCGTTTAATTACCAAATCAATCCTTCCTTTCTTCCTTCTTTCTCCCTCACTTTATCTCTCTCTCCTCAATTCATTCCCTCCCTTCTACTTCATCTTTATTGCTCCCCCTCACCATCTCTCACATTATATATATATATATATATATATATGTGTGTGTGTGTGTGTGTTTGTATATGTTTATGTGTATGTGGGGAGGATGCACTTTCAGTTTATTGTTGTTTAGTCTGGTTGCGCCCTCCTATAGGAAACAATGAGTCATTGTAAATTTCCATCTTTGATCATTTTTAAAATAATTATGGCATATTTAGTTATTTTTCTTCCTTCCACATACTCTCTCTTCCTAAGAATAGAGATTTCTTGTCTCTATGGTTATGAGCTTCCTAATGAAGAAACTACTAACCAGGCATGGTGTCACACACCTGTAATCTAAGCACTAGAGAGGCAGAGGTAGGAAAATCAAAAGCTCAAGACCAGGCTGATCTCCATAGCAAGTTTCATACCAGCCAGAGCTATGCAGTGAAGCCCAAATCAAAACAGAAAATGAATGAAAGAAAGAAGAAGAGAATGAGGGAGGGGGGAGGGAAGGAGAGAGGGAGGGAGGAACAGAGGTGAAGGAAAGGAAAGGGAGAACAAAGTATGTTATCACCCGCGATAGAAAAATTTTGAATATTTTTGACTTCTTGACTTCCAGGTATTTACCGTGCTTGAACTTTCTAATGCCTGTTGATACCTGAGGAACTCTGTAACATCATTTATCTTGGGGAAAATTTTATGAGTGAGTAAGACTTGGTGAAAAGAAAATTGCGTAGATAGATACTTTCCAAATGCTGAATTGACGTTTATTAGGTATGGAAAAAAATAATTAGAATAACTAAGCTAAATCCATGCACAAAATGATAGATTAAGTAGGCAGGATTCTCTATATAGACTAAAAAGAGAAATTTTTCATTAGAATTAACAAGGAACTAGAAATTCCTAACTGATCTTGTAATATCCTATTTGAGAAGTAGTAATGGTACAAAATATGCTCTTAGTTTTCATAGTTCCCTTGAAATAATTGTGCTATACCCAGTAGGAAGAAGCACAAAAGAACTTTATAAAGACAGGCAATGTTCAGTTGCTTTAGTTTTAGCCCTGTTCTTGACAAATTCTAGAGTGTCCTGAAAAGAGAGACTCAACTTAGGGATGTGCCAGGTCAGACTGGTTTGGGGACATGTCTGTGGGAGATTGCCTTGTCTGTCAATTGATGTAGGATGCCACCGTGGACAGCACCATTTCCTGGATTGGTAGTCCTGCCCTCTGTGCTTTTAAAAAAACCTAGCTAAGCATGAGCCTGTGAGTGCACCCACAAATAGTCCTTACCTCCAGATTCTTGCCTTGAGCTCCTCTCACTTCCTTCAGTCATGGATATGACCTAGAAGTATAAGTCAAATAAATATTTTCCTCCCTTTAGTTGGGTCATAATGTTTGTCACAGAAAGAGAAAAGGAAACAAGAATAATATGAAAGGTGGTTCTTGACTAAGAAGCTTAGGAGTAGCTGAAGAGCCAAGACACACATATCTAAAAGAATCAGTGAGTCAGTGATATGCTACAGTAATTGTGACCATTTGTTGAGAGCCAAGTATTGTTGTAGGATTTACAGATATTATGTGTCATCTTATGTATTGCATCAGACTTTATCATTAGCAAAATATACAGGTATTCCCAATGACACAGACAAGGAAGTTAAATTGACAATCACACAGCTAATAATGACAGAGATATCCAACATTTCCTGTCTTTGACATCTTCTAAAGCTAGCATAAGAATGGACTAAAAGCACAGACTCTATGGCTGATGGTCATTTATGCTCCCTGAAGCTGCAAGCCTGAGATCTAGAAAATCTCTAAGCTACCAGAACATCTGAAGAAAAGAGCAAGAATTTTAACCCAAAACTTTTCACAAAGCATTGATTATTAGGTTCCTTTACCACTGAGAAAACAATTTCAATGAACTATATGCACATATTGGCCTTTATGTGCTTTCCAAGCCAAAGTATGTTAGAACCTTTATAGAGTCTCTATTCCAGCATATATTCTGCCACATAATTGCCTCTGTTTCTGAGCTTTTTGTTAATGGATTGCATCTTATTTATTCAAATATTGATTCAATATTTCCTTTAATTCATTATCTGAATGTATTGTATTTATTTTACAATAAAGCAGATGTATATCATGTATCTGATGTGACAGCAAGCTGATGCTACAGAAGGGGGTCACCTTGCAATTCCTAGCTTATTCAGATATACCATAAGGAAAGACAACCTAAGAGATGAGCTAGCAACTGACTGTATAGCCAGAAGCTCAGACAGCCTCTTATTTTAAACCTCCAATTTGAAGTGACCTGGTCTCTTCCCTGAATCTACCAGCAACCACACTCCAAGAGCCAATGCAGGAACAGGAATACCAATTCTAACTTAGACTTGACTTCATGAACAGAAATTTATGTCTAGAAGCCATGATTCACATTAGAGAGAGAGGCTGAAAGCACTTCCATTTGAAAGCGGAAATTGGACCTCTAAGATGGGGAGGCAGGCTAGGTGTGCGTGGATTTGCGGTGGGTCTAGGGAAAACCAGTGTGTTGGTAACTTAGTGATCGCCCAATGCCACTTGCGCTTCATCACTTAGATTGGTCAATTTTGGCTGCATTCTCCATCCTCAGAAGCCCAGAGACATAGAGAGGATGAGCTGCCTCTTCCCAGGCTTTGCCCTCACCCACAGGAACAGTGATCATGTGAGGGAAGCCCACCAGAGCATAAGAGGCGACATGGCAAGAACAACTTTTAAGTAACTCATGGCGAATTAAAGTGTGGATTAGCCAGGAATGTTGCCCAAGCTTCTACATAAGCTCTAGCTAAAAGTCTGATTAATAAGCCTAACAGTTCCAACAATTGAATAATAAAACGGGGGGGTGCGTTATTATTTCTGATTATTTTTTTCTTTTAAAAACCAGTGTCTTTAATTCCATCGTGCCTGTATATCTCTATCAGTGCTAAATGCATTGTTAAGAGAGCTACGTACAAACGCCACACCGGCATTTGATGCAGAATATTTAAAAATATGAAATCAGAAATACAGTGAGCCATAATTCTTTTCAAAGGTCCCTTATTCTCCAGGGTAGTAGGTAGGACCAGCAAGATGGTTCAGTGAGTACAAGCGCTTGCTCCAAGCCTGATGACCTGAGTTCAATCCCAGGGCCCACAAACTGGAAAAAGAGAAGAAACTTCTGAAACTTGTCCTCTGATCTTCAGCTTGCAAGGTGGCATGCAAACACCCACACATGTGCACATACACATGCAAATAAATAAATAAGTAAATAAATGTGATTTTTTTTCAAAAAACCATGTATTATCCTGCTATTATCTTTTTTCAGTGATATTCGATTAAGATTGTAGCAGCAGCCTTCAGATCAATGAAGGTATCTGACTAGATATCTGTTAAAGATGAAGATCTGATTTAGGAATACTTATATCTTTTAGCTATTCCTGTACTATGCAGATTGTTTTAAGATAGTGAATTGAGAAGGAAATATGAAAGTAGCTTTTCTCCTTCTGTGTTCCTTATAAAATTTGGTGTAATATGTTCTAATTGATATCATTCAAATAATAAAATGTTAAGGATAAAGAAAATTGTAGCAAAGTAGATAAAACAAATCTAAATACCATCTTGATTATGGGATTTTGTCTAGCCTTAACATTGCAAGACAAGATGATCAATAAGTCATGTTTATGACATGTACATATGACTTTTCAATCAAGTGGTACGTAGAAAGTATATGTATGTATACATTCGTATTTTATGGAATACTGCTGTCCAGGCATAGTTTGTTCATCGTTCTCTTGAAATCAGAGCAGCTTTGATACCCACAGGACACTTTCACAAGATTGGATCTCCTTACATTCCTCTGTAAAGAAGAGAGGACAGGCAAGAGTCAGGGGCCACTGCATGTGGGCTCATGAAGGACTTAGAAGATGGGGCATGATGAATTCACGGGTTGGTCTTGAGGCTGCACAAAAACACACAAGGTGAGTCCTGAGGTCAAGCGATCATACAAAGAGACTCATGAAGGGAGTGCATGAAAAATAGAAACAAGCAAAATGGAGAATGAAAGAGCGTATGCAAAGGTGGCTGTGACACGTGGTTCTGAAATATAGGGGAAGTTGGTAGTCCGGGCACATAAATTAGAAAAAACACTCGTGGATGAAAACATGTGCTTTTTAAAGATACAATAAACATAAATAAGATACCCTAACAAGATACAAATGGAAAAAAAATGGCAGAGATTAATGTAGAATTACTTAGCCATAAAGAAGACTGAAATCATGTCATTTTCTGAAAACAAATAGAATTTGAGATTATCCCTTTAAGCAAAATAAATCAAACTCAGAATACATGTGTCACATGTTTTCTCTTCTGTTTAGAATCTAGATTTGGATTTACAAATTTTTAAGACATGCAATAGAAGGGACTATTAAGTACCAGGAAGGAATCCAGTAACAGGGGAGGAATAATATGTGTAGATAATGGGTAGATTAAATATGATCAGTACTTTACCATCCTAGCATAAACTACTGGAAAGAAAAGGATTTATTTCACTGTATAAGCTACAGTCCATCACCAAGAGAAGCCAATGCAGGAATTCAAGCAGGAGTCTGGAAGCAAGAAGTAATGTAAACACCATAAAGGAATTCCGCTTACTGGCTTCCTCTGCTTCCTTTCTTGCACAGCCCAGCCCATCTGTCCAAGCACAGCACCCCCTGCAGTGAGCTGGGCCTTCCTACATCAATTAGCAATCAATAAAATGCCCCATAGGCATGGCCACAGGCCAATCTGAAGGAGATAATTCCCCAGTTGAATTTTCCTTTTCCCAAGTGTGTCAAGTTTACAGCTAAGTTTAGCCATCCCAAATTCTCCCCTTGTCAACTTGACACTACAAAGACATCATTTTAAACCATAACTTTCCCTTTCTTGTTTGTCTCCAAGACCTCAAGTTAATATCAGAAGGTAAAACACAGTCTAGCTTTCAAGGTCCCACACTCTTTAAAATGTTCAACTCTTTAAAAGTCTGAGGTCTCTTTAAAAATTCAGTCTCTTGACTGTAGGCTTCGGTAAAATCTAAAATAAGTTTATACATTTTTGTTTTGAGGGGAAGAACAAGGAACAGAAGGAAAGTCAAGGCCAGCAGTGTAGCCTCAACTCTTGTAATTCACTGTCTCACATTGGAGACTGCAATGACTCATAATCTGAGCTCCAGAGGGCTTGAGCAGCTCCACTTCTCTGACACTGCTAACCCAGCACACACAGCTTGTCTTCTAAGACCAAGCCAGCTTTCCTCTACACCTGTCACTCTCCTTGGGGGTCATCCCATGGTCCTGGCAGCTCCAATGTCCTGGATCTCTGTTTTGCAACTGAAGCTGCACCTTCACCAATGGCCTTCTGGCCTCTCTTCAAACGTTCTGGGTCACCCAAATGGTGCCAAGTCTCAGTTTCTCTCCACGACCCCTTCAGTCCTGGGGTTCCCACTGCAACTGAGGCTGCATATTCACCAATGGCCACTCCTGGCCTCTCACAGTGCCAAACCTCAGGTGCTCTCCATGATTGATTCATGCCTTCAAAACCATTATAACATGGGATACTCTTCTACATTCCCAGCATGAGACACAGCCTTGGCCTCCTCCGAATCACAGCTTTTGTGTGATGTCCCTGAGGAAATACTTCCTAGAAGATTTCATCTCAATGATGCTGTTCTCTTATCAATCGCAAGTGATTCTTCATTCCCAACTGACCAGCATCAATTGTCTTAATAAAGCAAAGGTTTACCCAGATTCTTAACTCAAATACAACACACAAAGTGCCCTGAAAGAATGCTTGCTTCCCTCTGAAATTCCACTGCTAGGCTTCCATCATCTGCATTTCTTTCAGTATTATCTTCCAAGTTCCCACAGAACAACCCATTCAGCTGTGAACACTAAATTGCTTTACCAGCCCAATGCTTCAAAATTTCTATAATCTTGCTCCCCAAACAACATGGGCAGATCTGTCACAGAAGCATTTCGCTCTCCCATCCCATTCTTTGCTCTAGTTGTTTTCCATTAGTATGACGAAACAGCAAGTTGAGAAGAAAAATGTTTGTTTCATCTTACATCATCAAGGTAGGCCAAGGCAGAACCTCAGCAGGAGCCTCAAGGCAGGAGCTGAAGCAGAGATCATAGGAAATGCTGCTTATTGACTTGTTCCTTGGTTGCTCAGCTACTTTTCTTGTGAAATCAAGTTCTGTCTGATAAGGGACAACATTATTCACAGTGTTTGGGACCTTTTATACCAATTAGCAATCAAACAGTACCTCTCAGACATGGTCACAGGCCAACATGATGGCGGAAATTCCTCAAAAGAGGCTTCCTCTTCCCAGGTGTGTCAAACTGACAACCAAGCTCAGCCATCACACACACAAACATGAATATTTCATAATAAAACTGGCTCTTCTGCAACTAAGTTGCACAGGCTTGGCATGTAGCTTGGTGGTAACATGTACAGGATCTTGGGTTGCAAACTCAGTATTAAAAGATACACTAATGAAAAGATAAACATAAGTCAGAGAAATAAGATGATAAGTACCTCAATCAGACAGATTTAGCCAACAGTTACATGCAATATGTGAGGCTTACACAGAGTGAAACACGTAATTCGTGCTGGTGAATGGCGTCTGAAAAGATGTTTGCTTTGGACCTGCCAATCCTTACCAATGGAACACAGAGAGGCCTGTTGCCTGGGTGTGCCAACCTTTTATGCCCAGATTCATTACACAGAGGACTGAAACGAAGGTAGCTGATGGCCTCTATGTCATGACTGTAAAGGACAACCTGTCATGATTACCATATTCTCATGTGAGTCCCAGGGATAGACTCTTTCCTAGCTGTTACAAGTGAAATATTGTGCTTCTCGGGTAGCCCTACTTCTTACACTACCACAAGTCTCCACAGGTTTAAAAGCAAAGGTTTTCCAGCTGTTCCATGTCAGAAAGAAAAAAATAACTGGGTCTGTTCTGTTCCCAAGACCTCAGGTTTACCTGCCAATTACTGACTCAGAAACCTCAAAGTGTCAATCACTCAGCAAGTACAAGAGAACCTAAGTCATCATCGATTTGAGGCGGAATACCAACTGTTTGAATTTCATTGCTACCACCCATATTAATTTCTTTCCTCATTGCTGTGACAAAATTTTTGACTAAAACCACCTAAGAAAGAAAGGATTTATTTTGACTGGTAATTTTAGGCTACAGTCCATCATGGCAGGAAAGGGATGGTGGCAGTGAGCAGCTGATCATATTGTGTCTGCAGTCAAGAAGCAGAGAGCCATGAATGCTGATGCATTATTCAGTCCAGAACCCCAACCAATAGGATGATGGTTCTGCCCACATTTAGGGTGGCTCTTCCCTCCTCAGTTAAACCTTAACAGACACACATCCTTATGGCTTTTGTTGTCATTTATTTTCTTAGTAATAACCACTTCAACTCAGGTAATATGAAATCTCAACATGGCTTTGATTTGTATTTTCCTAACGGCTAAGGTGTTTATCCATGGTGATTCCAAATCCAGTCACATTGAGAATATAGATTAGCCATCATACCACATCGTAATATATAGTTCTGAATTAAAGACAAGATCAACTCTCAAAGTTTCCTTTCAAAGAGAAACTAACAAGGGAAAGTGAAATGGAACTAGGAAAATAAGACATGAAACAAACTTAGTTTGGGAGAATCATTATGATTAAATGATGCAATAATTTAATTCTAATCATCCATTTAATTCGACACACATTTATAAAATCTCTATGCTGTGTACGGAAGAAGGAAGTGAAAATTGAACAATTTCTAAGCAGATCAATCAGTCCCTGATTTTAAACATTGGAATGCATATAAACCACTTACAGTACAGACTCCTTGACAATCCCCCCGCCCCACACACTAGGTTCTTAATCAGAGGGGCTACAGTGTCTAAGATTGGCCGTGGTAGATGGACCTCTAGCAGTTTTAACATTTCAGAACTTACATTAAGGTCATTAATCCATATTAAATTAACTTACAAACTATTTTGGTTTATATTTATGTATGTGCATGCGTATATGTGTATGTACGACCACACCCAACTATAATTTATGGCTGAATAAATTATTTCTTATGGTGAGGCACTACTGGATGCAGAAAATTAATAATATGAAAAAGACTTTCAAATGAAGACAACTTGCTGAAGTCAGTTCTCTCCCTCTGCCATGTGAGTCTCAGGGATCAAACTCAAGTTATGAAACTTTGTGCTAGCCATCTCCAACCTCCTCTTCTAGTTCTAGATTTAGCACTTTAAAAATATTGTATTTTATTTGTATGAGTGTATTGCCTTCACGTGTGTAAGTACACCCATGTCACGCAGTCCCAGGAGAGGGCATCATATTCCTCTGGAACTGGAGTTATAGACAGTTGTTAGCCACCATATGGGTGCTAGAAATAGAACCCAGGTCCTCTGACCTTTTTCCCGTGCATCCTTATGCCTTTTGTTGTTGTTTATTTTCTTATTAATAACCACTGCAGCTCAGGTAATATGGAATCTCAACATGGCTTTGATTTATATTTCCTAATGGCTAAGGATGTTGAGAATTTTCTCGTATATTATTACCATCTGTGCTTCTTTTGGAGAATTGTCTGTTCTGTTCATTTGTTCATTTATTGCATTATTTGGGAGAGGCTGGTGTTTATTTTAATGTTTTAGTTCTTTATGTACTCTGGATAGTAATCCCTTGTTGGATGTACAGCTAAAAAAGATTTCTTCTCATTCAGGAGACTCTTTACCCAGTTTGTACCTATGCTGTGCAGAGCTTGTTGAGTTAACGTAATACCACTTCTCAATACTTGATACAAATTCCTGGGAACTGGAACTCTTTTCAGAAAGTTCTTGACATTTCCTTTATCTTTAAATGTTTTCCTCTAGCAGTCTTAACATTTCAGAACTTACATTAAGGTCATTAATCCATATTAAATTGACTTACAAACTATTTTGGTTTATATTTATGTGTGTGCATGTGTGTGTGTGTGTGTGTGTGTGTGTGTGTGTGTCACCATGCCCAAGTTAAATTGACTTTTAAACACAATAATTTATGGCTGAATAATTCAATTCTTCATCACCCAAAATTTATTTCACTCGTCTTGTATTTTGGAAAATTATAGTTAAATAAGAACTAACGTAAAGAACAATTTTTAAATGGTGTATGCATACATTTTCTTTTAGCTGGATATTTTAAATAAAATTATTAAGTGAACAATGCAAATATTTTTAAGTTTGCAAAACATGCAGGCAGATTTATTTCCATCAAGATTTTGCCATTGCTTCCTCCTACACTAGGAAAATGGAATAATTAAGCAACTTAGCTAATGTGGCCAGAGTTATAACTCAGTGTTAGAGATACATACATAAAAAGAGTTCCCAAAAGGTATAATAACAACAACAAAAATTATCAATTTTTAGAAACAGTCAATGTTCTTTGGTCAGCATATTCATCAGTATGTGTCTTATTCTTGCAGTTATCTCTCTTTTCTTTTGTCTTCTTATGTATCAAGGACTTGGTTGATCTTCCTTACACTTTTCCCTCTCCCTCCTTCCTGTCCTTTCCTTCCTACCAAAGTTCACCATACAAGGATTTTCATGAAATGAATTCCTAATAACTCAACATGTGACTAGCCAAAGACAGTTTTCTGTTCTCTTCTAGAGAAGTGCTGTGAAACGGCCACACCAAATTTCATTTTTCAGATTCTGGCACGATGACAAATTTGTTAACATTTCTTTTCCCAGACAGACTCCAAATGTGGCAGCTTTTAGTAGCAGCGTTCTGTATGCTTCTCCCTGGACCTGTGCATGCCTGTAGGAAAGGAAGCATCACAAACCCTGAAGCTAATATGAATATTGTAAGTCATTCATTGGGAAAAACACTAAGATAACACAATTTGTGTATCAAGAATTTACCTAATGACTAAACTTGCACTTCTTCTACTCCTTAGCATGGTTAGTTAATCCAAGAGTTGAAATGACCCATGTTGGAGCAGCAATATTCAATCTTGGTGGTTTGAGCTACCATCTACTCAGTTTCCTGAGGAGGAGGTTCATGAGTTATACTGATCTCCTGTAACATCCCTTGAATTCTTCCTAGGCCTTTGTGTAGCACAGCTCCTTTGATTTTGTGAGCTACACAAGTGTACTTTTTTGAATTAATATGCCAGAGTTGGTTTCTGCCCCTTAAAACCCAAAGAAATTCATACCAGAAGTAGGTTGGAATGATACTGGAGGGCCCAGAAGATGGATGACAAATCTTCACTCTATACTTTACTTCAATGGGTTAACCAAAGGAAAGACAGGCATTCCATGCCTTATTGTGTGTCTCCAGAATTGGGGCTCTTATTCAGTGTTCTACATCACAACATAACTTACATGTGTACTATGTGCCTCATGCGAGGAAATGTATGACCTTGTGATAAAGATAAAGGCTTTGACTACTAAACTTGCTTTCTCATTAATATTCTATTTATCTCTTTTTAATGTCATAGAAAAAAGTCATATTAATCTTTGTGAACTTCAGGTCTTTATCCATTCTAGCCCAATTCTATCCCAGAGGCTTCAAACTGAATCATATGCATTTTTCTTTTCCTTTCTAGAGTCAAATTATTTCTTACTGGGGCTATCCTTGTGAAAAGTACGATATTGTAACAAAGGATGGCTATATCCTTGGCATTTACAGGATTCCTCATGGAAGAGGATGTCCAAGGAAAACAGGTAGGGTTTACACTTTGTCATGAAATCGAGACATTTAAAGCAGAGATGCCGGCTGTCCCGAAACAGGTAGGAATCCTTTCCATCACAGAAAGAAAATCATCCTCACTGCTGTTTAATTTGTACAGCAGTTACATCATTTACATATATGTTGTTTGCTCCACCTCTCTCTTCATCCATGTCTTTGTTCTTCCTCCGAAAAAATACCAAAATGAAAGCAAATGTCTTCCCACTCCTATGGGCCCACCATAGTTTTAAAGAGCAGAAAGTCAGAAGTCATTCCTGACACTGTCTTCACGTTAGTCTCCGAAATGCAACAATCACCAAGACCTATTTTTTTTTTGCCTTCTACACTTATCTCTAATCTGAAAAGTCAGCTCCTATAGTATTTAACTCCAGGTTTGAACATAATCTCTTCAATTACTATCATACCTTGTTATTAATGCTAATTCATTTATAATCTTCCCCACACAAATCAGCATGATTTTACTTCTTAAAGTAAATATGATCCCTGTCTGGAGAAGTGACTCAGTGGTTAAGAATACCAGCTCCTCTTGCAGAGGACCAGGGTTCAATTTCCAGCACCCACATGGCAGCTAACAACCGTCTGTAACTCCAGTTTCAGGAGAGCTGCAGCCCTTTGCTGACTTCTGCAGGCTTTGCACAAAACAGTGCACTTACATACATGCAGGCAATACAGTCATACACACTTGCCCTTTGCTTTCTGACAATTTAAATGAAATGAAGTCATGCCTATCAAATCTAGTATAGTGCCTGATGTTCTGTAAACATTCAACAAATAACAGCTTTATTATCATTTTTATTCTTTTTGGAGAGCCTACCACTTTTGTAATAAGATGCTTCTTGAGAAATGAAATGCTATGAATGAAAACAGTCATAGAGCTAATATTTATTTGCTGTAAAGTATTTTTTATGTTTTATTCCAATATTCCAATTGAATTCTCTCTTTTTTTTTGTCTTTTTAATATAGCTGTAATCCAGGCTGACCTTGATCTCACAGTGATCTACCTGCCTCTACCTCCCGAGTGCTGGGATTCAATTGTGTCATTGAACTTTTTGAAACACCACACCCAGTTTCCAATTGAATTCTTAAGCCCAATCCGTGAAAAAGAACGTGTTATTATTCCCTAATATGCAAATAATTTAAGTGAAAAATGTACATACATAGCCAAATAAGTTTTGAATCAGAATGGAACAATCTGTCTCCAAACCTACATGACAGAATAGATCACACATAATCTCCATCTAAGTTACATGTCCAAGTAAATACTTCCTAAAAGATTAAATAGCAGGTCCACCAGGTCAATATATATGGAGAGAGAGAGAGAGAGAGAGAGAGAGAGAGAGAGAGAGAGAGAGAGTATTTTTGCACAGATGCTGAAGAAGTGTGGGTGTGAAGTGCTTGTTGGTTATGTTTTGCAGCTCCAAAGTCAGTTGTTTATCTGCAGCATGGCTTAATTGCCTCTGCCAGTGACTGGATCTGTAACCTACCCAACAACAGCTTGGCTTTTCTTCTGGCCGATGATGGTTATGATGTGTGGTTGGGCAATAGCCGAGGAAATACATGGTCCAGGAAACACCTGACATTGTCACCACAATCACCTCAATACTGGGCATTCAGGTAAGGAGAAATCAGTTAGTGAGTAAGGAGTTTACTTTGTTCACTTAGAACCATAAACATCCTTTTTCTTTCTTTTTCTTCTAAATGTGCCCACCCAATGGAATCCCCAAGAAGGAGACCAGCATTTCTTCCTTTCTACAGACTTTCTCCTCAGTCTCTGAAGATACACTCTCACCCTTGTATTGTTGCTGTTTTGAAAGCTTTGTTTCCTTCCTGGTGTGATCCACTGGATTCGGGTTGGAGAGTGTCTGTCTGTCTGTCTGTCTGTCTGTCTTGATCACAGGGTGGGTAGGGACACTGTCTGCTTCAGAGGTCAGAGGGACAAACCCATGCACCTCGGGACCTAAGAACCATACCATGGCAGTCACTAAAGCACTATTCCCTGACCTCATTCCTACCTTCTTTCTGGAATTCATCTGCCTTTTCCTAAATCCACACCCCAGGTCCATTGTGTCATTGAACTTTTGCACGTAACAAGATGATTCCCTAGGTGAGTATTCTCCAGACTGTGCACAGGGTCAGAAACACCTGAGGCCACTGTTAATGTCCAGATTGCCAGGACTCGGCTGCATCCCTGCTTCTGTGGAAGAGGGGATGGCATCAAAAATCTGTTTGCTTTATTGTTTAAACATTCTAAATAACTGATGTCATTGCTAATTTTTTAAGAGAAAGATTAGTAAATTTGCTTTGACATAACTGGAATATATGACTAGCCTCACAGAAAAATCAGTAGTAGGCCTTTCAAATCAGATTTTTTTATTTCCTGCTTCCTGAAAGTGGATTTTCTTACAATGAAGAGGATGTCCTGAAAAGTTGCCTAAACACATATCAGATTAATGTCCTCTGCTATATAAACCAAAGCAGAGTATCTATGTCTGCAGCCAATGTTTTAAATATTCTAGGACTAACAATGACAAGTCTTTTCTGATTTTATTCTTCCTTTTCCTTGACAGTTTGGATGAGATGGCTAAATATGACCTTCCAGCCACAATCAATCTCATCTTAGAGAAGACTGAACAAAAGCAGCTGCACTATGTGGGCCACTCCCAGGGCACAACCATAGGTGTGTTGGGGAGGATGCAGTCAGACAGGGTCTCTGTCTTTATGGGAGGGGTCGGCATTTCTTTTCTCTTTGAGCTCTAGTTGGGGAACTCGGAGAAACCATTTCCCTATCTGGGGAAGATGAGAGCGAGGAGGATGGTGGGCAATTTGCAGGTTAATAGACCTTGAAGAGAACAATGATTCACTCATTTTTGTGCTTAGCAAACACTGTGAACCCTGGGCTACATTCTGAAGAAATGAACAACCCACGTCTCCCTTGAAGCTCTCACAGTCAGAAGGCCACTAAAATGAAAGCAGAGAATTACTAAATTGTGATCATATGCTATAATTACTCTGACTTTTACTTGATAGCAAGACAATGGTACAGACCAGATGGGGGTAAAACCATGATGGCAGAGTCACCAGGAAACTCAGTCCCTCTCTTCTCTCTTGTTGGAAATCAGCTAGACCATAATATCCATATCATAGATGATTGATTTTAGGAGTGTTTCCAAGGGTGATGGCATCAAGTAGCACTTTAAGATTCATTTTCAGATGTTTTATATATGAACACATATGTGCACATGCCTATGATCATATATTTACATATAACAACCACTCTCTACAAATTCTATTATCTTCATTTGCATATTGAAGAAACTGAGATTCCTACAAAGGAGACAACTTTCAAGGTTCATGAGTTAGAAGTCATGATGTTCCACTTTTGTATGTCACCACGATCAAGTTAGAATGGGCAAGCTAGTATGACCCCTGCAGATTAGTTATACATGTTCTGTAAGGGATGACTGAACTCTCTCTTCAGCACTCTCTATAGAGTGCACTTGCACTCCCCAGGGTCAAGAAACTCACCTTGGTTTGAATTCACAAATTCTGCCTTTAAAAAACTTGAAAATTCCTCCCCATAAATAATTGTTTGTTTTAGAGGTAACTGCATTTATAATCATTTGTAATGCAGAGATCATTGCTTTAAGCTTGTGTCACATGATGTCCTTACATTTCAGCTTTCATAGCATTCTCTACAAATCCAGAACTGGCTAAGAGAATTAAGATATTTTTTGCACTGGCTCCAGTTGTCACAGTAAAATATACCAGAAGTCCTATGAAAAAGCTAACAAGTCTTTCCAGGCAAGCTGTCAAGGTATGTGACTTCCTCATGTTTAAATCTGCACTATAAGTATCTCTATTTCCACACACTTCAGGAAACAGCACTTTAAAAATACTTGAGGAGGCCTAGAGAGATGGCTCAGCAGTTAAGGGCAGTGGCCGTTCTTGCAGAGGACCCAGGTTTGATTCCCAAAATGTGGTATGGTAGATAACAGCTATTTGTAACTCCAGTTCCAGGGGATCTGACACCCTCTTCTGATCTCCTTGGTCACTGCATGACACGGGTGCACATATGCAGGCAGTGCGCTCATACACATAAAAATCTTTAAAAAATGCATAAAATATTAAGAAACAGTTGAGGATAGAAAAGGTGTTCAGGGAATTCACGCAGGTGTGCTGGTGACATGCCATTCCTTCCCGGTATCTTCATCTCTAGCTAGGAAACTTTTCATTTGCATCACTTCTGGTGAGGACTTTCACTGCTGTTTTGAAAAAACTGTGGTGAGTGTGGAAGGTCTTGTCATGTTTCAGATCCTAGGGACATTTCAACTTTCCCCATTGTAAGGATGCTAACTGTGGACTTACTACCCTTGACCTTTATTATGTCATACATCCCTTCCATCATGAATTTGTTCATAGGCATTACATGAAAAGATATTGAAATCTATCAAACGCTTTTTACTGCATCGATTGAAATGATAGTAAGGTTTTAAAATTATTTATTATTATTATTATTATTATTATTATTGCTGTAGGGACAAAAGTACCACCACCCACATCTAGATGCCATCCTGAAAAAATCAGCCTGAATCTTCACATATGCATACACAGCACGTCCCCCTGAGAAGGCTGTTGGAGATTTAATCCAATCCATGTTCTGCTTGGCAAGTCATGTGTTCTGGAATGGAGCCATGTATCCAAAAACACAAAAATGGCTCAATTCTCTCATACGTAAGCGTGGAAAGAACCATTAGAGTAACCTGAATCCCTGCTGTGTGACAAACATGCCCCCTCCAGGATAAATGTAGAATTACATCTTACTGAATGGTGCTTGTCAACCTGTAAACAGGTACTTCCTGCATTACTGTATGCTTTTAGGGTACAGTGAAGAATTGTTACCCTTGGACAAATGCATAGTAGTGGATTTATAAATGGAGTAAAATAATGCATTATCATGTTATCTCCCCCTGCGTTTGGGAAAGCTGATGATCAGAACAGAGAGCAAGGACTCAGGCCATAAAAAGCACCTCCACCTACCTTCATCTATTTCCCTGACTGTCTAATTCTATAGACTGTTTTCTTTCATGTGCACTTTTCCCAGATGTGTATAGACAAAGCATTGATAAGTGGAAATTTAAAATGTCCAGTGATTCAAATCAGATCCTGGCTTTTAATTGAATTCTTCATTCATGTGGCAATTTATTTATGTTGCTATACACACAACACTGATGGATGTCAACATTCCTTACAAAACTAAATTCACACTATGAATGCATGCAGCTACAATTGTTAGATTACTGTGAAGGCAGTTACATAGAGCTACGATTTGGTAGGTTGAGTAACTTTCTCTGTATTATCCACAGGTCCTACTAATTATGAGAAACTGAAGAACAGGACAAAATGAATTAGACAGTATCTGTAATGACATAGTACTGTATTCCAGACCTAGAGAACTGAGTGATATAACCTAGTTTACATATCCTCCTTTTTCTTCCTCATTCCATTCCTTCTCCTCCTCTTCCTCCTCCTCTTCATCCTTTCTCCTCTTCTTTCACTTCTCCTGTGCTTCCACTTTCCATCTCCTTTCTCTGTTTCTTCTCTTATTTTTCTTTCTGTCTTTTCTTTCTATTCTTCTGTTTTCTCTCCCATTGATAGGGAAGGAATATTAAATTAGGGCCTTCTGTTTTATATGTTCTATTGAATTTTCATAGAGCAACAAACATTCTATTAAATAAATATTCCCTTCAATCTACCATATAAATATTTTTCGAATCCAGAATGCAAATAAGTTATACTATATAAGAATTTATCAGTTTACCAACAAAAGTGTAAGAACTTTATAGTATACTGCTGGAGTGGAAATCAATGCTGGTTATCATTGTTTTTGTTTGCAATAATCAGGTAATAAAGGATCTCAGGAAAGATATGTGCCAGTTTTTACTGTAAACAGTTGTCTACAAAATTCTTCCTGTTGAGAAAGAATCTAAAAATCAAGCACAGAAATGATTACTTCAAATCCTTTCCAATATCCTGTGTAGACTGGTTTCTCGGGGAGCAAGCCAAAACATCTCAGAGAAAGATTCTTGGGTCTGGAGCTGAATTATGAGGACTACAGCAAAATTTAACAAGTCTGGTTGCTTTACTGAGCATTTTCCAACTGAGCAGATGTCACTGCCAAGTCCTTATCTCAGTTAACACTAGCTCTCTTCTCTTGACGTCCATATCCACGAAATTTGATGGGTTTTAAATTTATTCTGCAGGCATTGTTCGGTGACAAGATGTTCTCCACTCACACATTATTTGACCAATTCATTGCTACCAAAGTGTGCAACAGGAAACTATTCCGTCCAATGTGCAGTAACTTCCTGTTTACTCTAAGTGGATTTGATCCCCAAAACTTAAACACGGTATGTATAAGTCACCACATCTAGTAAAGCTATGGTTTTGTTGCATACAGGTTATGAGAGTTAACTTTGGATTTTATAGAAGCCACATTAGAAGGCTTCCTTTCTGTCTTATAGAATATAATTAGTATCTCATGGCTTCCAACCAACCAAGACTGGGAATTGACCATGTTTTGTAGGTGAATTTGGGAAAAAAAGACTTTGCATAAAACAAGCCTTTTATAAAAGGCTTGAGCCTGGCCAGCAGCCCTGTAATCACAAGTATTCAGGAGATTGAGGTAGGCTTTCAAAACTTCAAGGCCTACCTGGGCTACATAATGAGTCCAAGCCCAGCCTGGACAGCTAAGTGAGACCTTGCTACAAAATATAATAGTTAAAATGATTTGGTACATATCTCAGTGGTAGAGCACTTGCTGAGCACAAGCCAGGCCTTAGATTTAACTCACCTTTTCTTTAGGCTTATGCCCCTGGAATCTCTCCTAGTGAGTCTTAGCCCTATTTCAAACCTGCTGAACTAGGCAGCTGCAGTTTTAATTTTTGTGAAATTTCCATATTCAAGGCAATTTGGAAATCATCACTCTGTGAATTACACCTTAAACAAAAGAGAATAAGGATAATGGATCTGAAGTGGCAGTCACAGACTTACTATACAAGGTACTTGTCATTTCTAGCATGACTGAGTTCTTTTCCTATCCTATCCAAGTTATACCTAGTGAATTTGAAGAGTGAGAATTGGAAAGATTAGAAATTACTATTTACTGTCCAGCTAGAAATGAGCAATGCTGGAAACCAGAGATGACACAAAGCTGAGGAAGGTCTCCAGTTGTCCCACAGAGCCTGGTCTCCCTCTGTCATTGTATGGTGGTTAAATTGTTCCTTGGGTTTAAATCTACTATTGTTTATATTCATGAAGATTAAATCTAAGGCTCGTCAAGTGCTGTACCACTGAGCTATGCACCAAGCTCTTTTTAACTTATTTTGTAGCAAGATCTCACTAAGTTGCTCAGGCTATCCTTGACCTCACTATGTAGCCCAGGCAGGCCTTCAATTTGTGACAGTCCTGTCTCAGTCTCCTGAGTAGCTGGGATTACAGGGCTACTGGTCTTTTCTAAAAGGCTTGTTTTATGCAAAACATACTGAAACCACTGCTTTTCCTATCTCAATTTTCCAGTGAAACTGCACTTGCTCATCACATAGATGTCGGCATATCACATAGGTGGAAACATGCCATGTATGCACAGCTAAGCAAAAAAGCTTTTAAACAAACACAAAAAAGGATAACAACAACTTGGCCTGACAATTAGAGAAATCTTCACAAATACCCTTGACTGTCCATAGAGGCCGTCAGTGTTAACCATATATATGCTCAGATCCCTTTTGTCCTACTGTTAAAGACAAGATTGTAGATGATTACAACATCTGCAAGAAGTTACTTTAATGAAGCATAACCAAGGGAATTTTAGAATTTGTGGATCTGGAAAAAAAAATTACAGATATCCTGAATGTGATCCTAGAGATTTTAACTTTTTTCAGTAGTTTTGGACAGCTCATAGCAAATGTAGTCTTTAAAGTGTCAAAATATTTTTGATGTTCACTTTGGTAGAAAAAATAATTTATTGTGTTTTAAAATGAACTGAAAATAGCACACTAGAGAAATGCTTTCCTGCAAGCATTCAAAAGCTCCTACAGAATGTCTGACATATTTTTTTAAATCAATCCACAAAAGGGAACACGTAGCTTGATGTTTTGTGGTCAAAGCTTTCCCTGACATCCATTCTACATACAAAGTGAAGGAGAGGTTTGCAGATGTTCTTAACCTCTTGACTATGTGAGATAAATATCGAAGAAAAGGTGTGCAATGTTCTGCCTTCACCCAGTCACATGCCCTCTGTAGACTGAGAGAAATCGTTACCCAGAACAGACAAGCAATGCTGTCAGAGTAGAAAGTGCTTAAAGGTGGGCTTCTTTGGTTAACAATGTCCTCAAAGACATGATACAAGTTTTCCCCTAAAAAGTTAATAATTACAATAAATAAAACTTTAAAATAATTCTCAAATGTCCACACGGAGTACAATTTCATGTACCCTCTGGATTTAAAAAAAAAAATGTCTCTTTGCAGAGTCGCTTGGATGTTTATTTGGCACAGACCCCTGCAGGAACATCTGTTCAGAACATGCTGCACTGGGCCCAGGTACATGTTTTCTGTCCTTAATTCACATATTCATACTTGTGCAAAATCTCTGAGATGCACTTCCGAAGAGCTCTGTGTAAGGTTTGCAGGTCACTGCTTGTTGTGTCGAAGCTTCTAGAATCAGCACTGATTCTTCCTTTTCATTTCTTTTGCTCCATTCTGCTCTCCTTGTCTTCAGTGCCTGGATCATGAGCTGGAATTCCACACTCAAAATGAGTCTCTCATGCTTAGGCTCTTCCTCCTACTTTAGGGAAGGCTTGTTTGGGAAATCATCAGCATTAACAGAACTTTATCTAAAATGATGCAACCTATTCTAGAACAACCTGTTGATCTTCCACTTAGCACATGGGGCAATACAGAGTGCAGAAAGAATGCCTTATTGTGAGTACATTAAATGCTAGGGAGGGATTGAAATAGATAACAGTTTGTGGGTTTTGTTCTTGGTTAAACTTTTTTCCCATTATATTACTCAATATCCAGTAAGCCAAGAGATAAATCAAGTTCACTTAGCTGAGCCAACATATCTGGGTGTATATTAATTGTTGATTGTGTAATTTTGCCTATATTCTTAACCAGTGACTTCAGTCTCATCCTTTTTGAAAAATGAATAAAATGTGCATACCCCATCTATCCATGTATATGAGTGAGAGACAGAGACAGAGAGAACATGCTAAGAATTTCCATTTTAATAAATATACTGTTTTATAGCATGTTTTAATGTTGAAAATCAGTTACAGATATTATGAAACATAATCATTGGAGATCTCTGAAATGCTTTGAAGAATTTGACTTCCCAGGAGATAACCTTCATGTTCCTATAGGAGAAAAGTTATTCTTGCTGGTGAAGATGTAGGTAGCACCTGTAATGATCCAGGAAATGCAGTTCAGTTTCACGGTCCTTGAGTACTTGCTATTTGTTCTTGTTCTCAATATAGAATTTCTTTCATTCACATGATGAATTTCAAGGCAGGTATCCCTGTTCTGCAGATGTCACAGTCACTGCCTCATGCATCTCACCATTAGCCTTTTTCTTTGGCAGAAGGTATTTGTGTTGTAGAAATAAGGGATGAGTGGAATAAAATATTTGGTGAAAAGTTATGCAGAGAACTAAGGCAAGGGTAATGATGCTGATACCGATGATGGTACAGGTGGAAGATTTCTATCCAGCACTTGCACCCTGGAGCACCATGCACTTGGGATTTTCAGATTAGGCATGCTTAACTGATAAAGTCCATGCAGTTATTTCAAAATTTAAAAGACTGTGAAATCAGAAACACATTTGTTCTCAAGCATTTCAAAGAATAGACACTTAACTTGCAGTAATACTGATGAACGAGTTCCCTGTTGTGATTACCAGGGGCTGCACACCGCACTCTATCCTCCTCCTATTTTGTCTTCATAGTCCTGTTACCAGAATGTTATCATTCTCATTTCACAAATATCTGGCCCTGGATGACAGATCCAGGCATTCCTCAGGACTGGGAACAAACCAGGTTCATTTGACACTGGAATTAAAATTTCTAAATGGTACTCTGTTGCTTAAAATTTGCAGAACTGTAATAGGTGAGTTGTATATTTAAGTTATAACTGTGATAATTCTCAACTAAAAGTCAGGATTAAATGTATGAAAATACATGGTTCAAGGTAAGAAACAAAGAAATTCTTATTGTATTCTGAGGATAAGTGAAAGAAGAGCTTGATATAAATCTAAAGACTACCTCCTTAATCCAACCTTGGAGGAAAATAACAGAAAAAAAGAGGAAAATATATAAATATACATTTTTTTTGGTCTTTTTGAGACAGGGTCTCCCTGTAGCCCCAGCTGGCCTGGAACTCACTATGAAGAACAGGATGGCCTCAGTCTCATAGAGATCCACCTGCCTCTGCCTCCCTAGTGTAGAGATTAAATGTGTGTGCCACCACGCCTGGCTGTATACTTGTATTCACATATTTGAAGTCTTGATTCCAGGGGGTAAAAATAGTCATTCCCACTGCCTCCAACACTCAGCCTCTACACTACTCACAACTCAGTGCATGGTTTGGCCCTGCAGAGGAGCAGGAGAGAGCATCAGGCAGTCTACACCAGGGGTGAATGCTCTCCTAATAGTAACAAAAACATTTAAGAACCGAGAGTAATAGCTTATGGCCAATTTGTTTAATAATAGTAGTGGTCATTTTTAGTGTTGGAAATGTGTAGCCAAAGATTTTCTAAAATATGTAGATGTAAATCGTGATTTCAAGATATTCAACATATTTTAAAAAGAAATTCAATGTGTCATGTACCATTTAAAGCATTATTATCTAAGGATTTGTATTCAAAAGGTATAGGAAGGTAAATATCATAAGATTTCTGCATATCAGTATCCATTTTATTATTTGATTGATCTTTATTGACAATCACTTCACGTTCTGTGGGGTATAATATCAACTTTCCTTGTATATTTTTTGTTCACTATTTTTAAATGTGTCTTGTTTTCTTATGTCATTTTAATGTGTTTATTACTTTCATTTTATCTTAGGCTGTTAATTCTGGTCAACTCCAAGCTTTTGACTGGGGCAATCCTACCGAGAACATGATGCACTTCCACCAGGTACAATAATAATAGTAATAATTTTTAATCATCATCATCATCATCACAGTCATGGCACGTTGCAGTAGTTCAGTAGTTGGTTGAAAGCATCTCTCACCCACTCATTTAGGTGTCTGTTGTTTCCTATATGCTACAATAGGCATTACTTATTGCTGCTACTTCATGTGGCTTTTGGGGTTTTACCATATTCTGTATCATTATTTCCAGTCCTTAGGATGATCATAAACATCATTATCCTCATTTTTCCAGAGGCTCAAAGTTCCACATAACTAGACTATGACCCAAGGATTCCAGGATCAAAATTTCAAATTTTAATTCACTATTATTCCTTTTCATACAACAGAACAAAAAAAACCACCTCTGTTGTTTTATTAACACTATTTTCTATTTTGAAGAGAGAATTAGAAAACACACAGTTTTCATGACTAAAGCAGATCTTCTGGTTATCCACCTGATGAAATTAACAATGCAATTAACAATGCTCTAATAGTTCTTCAGGATACCCTTTGCTGCTTTTTTAAAATCCAATCTATGAACCATTAAAGATGCATCAATCTGAAATATCAGCTTTAGGAAGAGCTAACACCATTTGACAGAAAATGGAATGTGAGGGCATTTCTTGACATTATCTATGAAACCTTTTAGAGTGGATATCGTACATTAAAAGAAACTGAGGAAATACTGGCTGCTGGGTGAAGGAGAGCTGGTCTTCTCTAAGGGAGTTACACTGGATAGGCGGAACAGGATCCAGAGAATGAACTCACATTGAGGGGTATATGGTTACATAAACTTATCTTGATTGGCCTTAACATATATGACAGAATGCATGAACTGTGGGCGGGCAGTGGGGGTACAGATACAGAAGAGGGCTAAATATGATTAAGATGCAGTGTATGGAACGAACTAAACGTCAACAAAAATAAATATTGAAATAAAGTGTATATTTTTGGTTACTGCTGTTTTCCCCAAGTGTGTTAGGAATTCCATTTATTGTTTTGCCTACTTCTTGGCATACTGAGCTCAAACTGAAATCACCATCTTCAGTAGTCTGTGAGTTTTTCAAATCTGTGAGGTAGAAATTTGGAAGCTTTACAAATGATAATTATCAGTGCAACCATAACTATATGAGTGATGATGCATAACTCCGACAATTGTGAAAAATCTAGTCGTCTTCCCAAACTGCTATAGTTTGATGTGCACGGGCTTGGGAGCAGGGAGTGATGCCAAACATGTTATGCCAGAGTGCTTTTTTTCTTCTTGTAATTAATGGCTTTCGTGTCCTAGCATGAGTGTGTAGTTTCTTTAGGAAAAGCTTTTCAGATGATGTCCTTCCTTACCTTCTGAGATGTGCATGAAAGTGGGATCAAAGGCATCAACTTTATGTTTGGGGTTGTGGGTAGAATCAAAATCATAGCTATGTGATGTCTAAGGTTCTCATTGTCAATTTAGAAATAAATCTCAAAAATTCCTGGCACAAAAAAATTACCAGGCACTATTTAAATCCAACTGGGGTCTAGTCAGCCTATCTAGAATCACTCTCTTAAAGAAGATCAGCTCTTCTTCACCCGGAAGTAATCAACTGGGCAATAGTTTTTCAACTAAGATTGGAGTCTGTTGTCCATTTCCACAGTTTTATGCTGGGTTTTTGTCTGATTGAGTTTGCATCTGTCTTGTGCATGCTGACACCATTGCTGTAAGTTCATACACATAAGGTCGCAGGATCCATGTGGTCATGCACTTCCTCCCATGCAGTCTTTCTGCCCTCTTTTCTGTGGTCCCTGAGCCCCAGGATGTGTGAAGTTTAATATGGGAGTCTTGTCCCAGGAAAAACACTCTGCAGAATCTTGTTCTCTGTGGTTTGGCCATTTGTGGCCTTTGTGTTCATGGCCCTTTTTTGCATGAGGGAGCTTCATTGATGAGAATTGAAAGACACATTAGTGTTCTCTCTACCCCTTGTTCCACTGGGTTCCATGAGCCTTAGGTGTAGAGGTTCCTTTGTGTATGTGTCACTTAGGGTTTGGCATTTCACAGACACTTAACCTCTGTGTGTGACAAGTTGTGACAAGACTTTGTAAAAGTCTCCATCTTTTTGATATGTGGTGACTGGCACACTTGTCTGAAAATATAAGGATTCATATATTGTACAAACTAAGAAGTTACATTAATCAAGGGATGTGATGGTCATTGGGTTTTCTCTAAGATCTGTGAGCTCTCCAGTCATCTATACCTGGCTATGTCTTCAGGACCACAGGAGTTCTCTCACTGAGTGGACTTAAAGTCCAATTAGGTTGCTGTTGATTGCAACCAAAATAAAAGTGCCAATATAAGAGTGTTCCAATATAGTTTACTCTGCCAGTCACTGTTGTAGTACTAGGCCTTAAAACTGGGGTTAAACTGTCAATTGATGTTCTGCCTTAGCAGCGTGCATAGTGTTCTCCAAAACTAAGAGTGCTAGCTCTCAGGAAGGTGATGTCCAGGTTAATTTCCGCTCCATTGCTCCAAATCCTGTACCAAATATGCCATCACTTTGAGTTTTTAAAGATCCAGACACCAGTCCATCAACTGAAGTAGTACTCAGTAGGACTCTACCATTTCTAATAGATCTTGAGATGTGCAGTTACCTAGACAGGATCTTCCTCAAGCTGAATTCTACTAAATTAAATAAGTTAAAGAATCTTATAGGCCAAATCTTATAAGCCAAAGTCACATTTCCTTGGGATCTTCACCTTTGTCTTCATTATGTCAGTTCTGAAAGACTATGTCCATGATCAAGGTGCATCAAAGTTGGAGTGAGGTTCCTTTTCTTCCATCAAAGAAGGCTGTCTTTTTAATGTGTACTCATATGGTCTTTATTTAGTGCATGTTCTTATAAAGGAGAAATAGACAAAGAGAGAGAGGGAGAGAGAGAGAAATAAGAATCTTCTTTTATATGATCACAATTCAATAGTTAGAACTTTATGCTTAGGACATCAGTTAACTTTAATTAGCTCCAGAGAGTCCTATCTCCTATGTTCACATTGGAGATTATTGATTCACCTTATGAATTTTGGAAAACTAAACTTCAGTCTATAGCATATGATAATCAGAAATTGTTTATAATGGTAAATTATTCAGTTGAAAGTAACGGACAACAAATTCACTTTAGGGATTTTCTTTTTGTTCTCTTTTTATTTTTATTTTATGTGTATGAGTATATTGCCTGTATGTATATAAGCACATCTATGTCATGAAAGCCCACAGAAGTCAGAGGTTGTTGGATCCCATGGAACTAGAGTTATAGATGGCTGTTAGCTGCTATCTGAGTGGTGGGAATCGAACCCAGGTCGCCTGTTAGAACAGCCACTGCTTTTAACTGCTGAAACATCTCTCTAGCCCCTCTTGTTTTGTTTTTAATATGTTATTCATTATTTTTATTTTATGTCTATTAGTGTATTGCCTCCATGTATGTACGTGTACCTATATCATACAATGGCCACGGACTTCAGAGAGGGCATCAGATCCCCTGGAACTGGAGTTATGGACAGTTGTTAACCACCATGTGGGTGCTGGGAATCAAACCTGGGTCCTCTTCAAGAACAGTTAGTGCTCTTAACTGCTGAACCATTTCTCCAGTCCCCCATTTTAGGTTTTTTTTTTTTTTTCAATTTTGGAGCCAGGCTTGGTGGTTCACATCTTTATTCCTAGCACTCAAGAGTCAGAGGCAAGTGAAGTCTGAAATTAAGGACAGTTTGGTCTATATATTTAGTGTGGAGCCACCTGGAGCTACAGTAAGACCCCATCTCAACCCCTACACCCCCAAAAGAATTCTGACTTTCTGGCAATAGACAATAATTTTAAAAGCTACCATCCAATCTTTTTCTCCTTTTCTCTTCTCCATCTCATTCTCAGTTTTGCTCAGAAATTCCTATTTCCATTTCTTGGCTCTTTCCAACGTAACACTCATATCCTGGCTGGCTGGATGTGCTTAACATCACACAGCCCTTGCAATGTCAAAGCCAAAACAAGCTATATTTTCTCAGTTTCTCTGAAGCAAAGTGACCCAGTTTTAAAGGTATGTTCAGATTTTGTACCATCACTGTGGTGGGTCTCCTGACCACAGAAGGACAAACTGACCATATTTGGTCATTTAGACCAGAGATTGTATTGGTTCATCAAAAGGCTTAAAGAAACACTTACTAGGTGTTAGTTCTATTGCATTCTATTTCTGTGTAATCATTGGCTCCCTTTAAGCACATTTCAGGCATTTCATGTATTGACATAAATGCTCACCAAAAGTCTGTTGTGCCTCTACATATGAGAAAGGATTTTTACCCCATCAAGGTTATTGCTGAAAAAGGTTTTTCTCAGATCAAGTGCTACTAGAAAGACAAGCCCTTTCATCTTAGAGAAACACTCCTCTAGGATCCTTCCCTATGTACTAAAAAGTAAAAGTCGAGACTATAGGAGAGTTCTTTATTTTCACAGTACATATCACTACATGAAAGTCCTTTCTAAGCTTCTTGGCTACCATAATGTGAAGAGCTTTCTTCTGCTGTGTGACGTACTTCCTCATAACAGGCCTAAAAGCAAACAAGGCAAGCAACCAGGTAGTGCCAACCTCTGAATGACAAAATATCCTTTCTTATTTTTCAGTTATTATTGTTAGATATTTTGTCATAGTGATGAAGAACTGACTAATATATTTTCATGTTCATGTATCATTAAGTGAATACCAGTCACATACTATTGGAACTTTAAAAAATTAGCTTAATAGCTGAAAATTAATTTTATTTCTCTCTCCTTCATTTCATTTAGCTTACACCGCCTCTTTACAACATTACTAAGATGGACGTTCCAACAGCAATATGGAGTGGTGGACAGGATGTTGTCGCAGATGCTAAAGACACTGAAAATTTGCTACCTAAAGTTGCCAACCTTATCTATAATAAGGTGATTCCACACTACAATCACATGGATTTTTACCTTGGAAAGGATGCACCCTTTGAAGTTTACCAAGACCTAATTAGATTGATGGAGGAATATTCACAAAATTAAATGCACTTTCTTTCTTTGTGCAGATGGAGTTTTTTCATTAATAATGAGGCAGATAAGCCCTTAGGTGACCATTTAATAATGTTCACATCCTACTGCCCCCTCCCTTTGTGTATGGGAGAAAACTGAATTTTTCTTCTAGGCAATAGGATTGGCAAAATTGGTAGATGTGATTCCCCGCTAGTTACATTATTCTATATGGCCAAGGTGATGGAGTGCCATTCTTCAATTATATTACAAGACATAAGAAATCTATCTGAGGGGCTGGAGAGATAGCTCAGTGGTAAAGAGCACTGGTGCTCTTGCAGAGGAGCCAGGTTTAATTCTTAGCACCCACATGGTAGTTAACAACCATCCTTAACTCAGTTCCAGAGGAATTCAGTGACCTCTTCTGACATCTGTAGGCACTGTGTGAGAGGTGCACTTACACTCGTGCCAGCAATACAGGCATACACATAAAGTAAAATTTATTCTTGAACATGAATCTATTTAGAAAAATAGAGTAAGAACTCCTCTTTGTTGGCTTGATGAAATAAACTGATAAAGTGGCAAAGGCCACATTGTAAAGAAACTTGTAGGGCTTCTAAGACCCAAGGGTGGTATGTAGCCAAGGATGTGGAAGAGGACTTCCAATCAATCCACTGCCACAAGAAAATAAATTCTGCCTCAATTCTGCTTGAGTTTTCAATCCCAATCTTTTGCAGTAAAGCCTCCCGCTGTAAAAGCAGCCTTGATTGCAGCCTGTAAGACCCTTATCAGGCAACTCCAGCTACAACATGCCTGGATTCCTGAACCACAGAAGCACTGACATCACAAATATACATAGTTCTAAATTCTTTTATTTGTTTTAATCTGTTGTCAGTAATAGTAAGCTACTATTCTTCATTAAGAGATGGTAATTATATAATAAATGCAGTATTTTATTATGTTAATTCTAAACTTAATAATATTAATTATATATAATAATATATAGTGTCACATATCCTGTAATTATATTTATATATAACATATTTATTACAGTATACTATCTATTATGTTATGTCTTTGCTTGAAAGGTTGCTATAGTCTATTCTTTATTTCATTTATTTCCCCGTGGCCTAAATAGACTGATGGAGGAATATTCATAAAATTAAGTGCACTCTCTTTCTTCAAGCAGGTGAATTTTTGTAGTAATAACAAGACTTCCTTGAGCATGTTTCATAGATTATGAGTGACTGATTGACTCAGCATTTATTTTTGTGAAAAAGTCCTATTGTTTTCATTTTTAAGGTAATTTTTCTGAGAACGAAATTTTAGATTCCCGTGTTTTATATTTTGTTATTTTCAGGCCTTTAAAAATGTTTGTATTCTGGAAATTCCTAATAGATCTATTGACTCTGGTCTTCATTTCTTAGTACTTAATGTACTTGTTCTCTTTACTTTTAAGAGTTTCTGTTGCTTACTGGTTTTCAGCAATTGAATTCTGATGAGCCTTGGTATGGTGTGGGTGCTCATTCTGCCTGCACTGTGGGGGGCTTCAATTTCTTTGATCTGTGGACTTACAGTTTTCACCAAAATAGAATCTGAAGCCATTATTTCTTGTGGAAGATCCCCCTTTTCTAGGTCTATAATTGTGTGTGAGCCTGCTTAATGCGGAGCCACTGGCCTCTGAGCATGGGTCTCCCTGGAGTTTCCCTGTGGTTTCACAGTCACTAGCTCCCCTCCAGTCCTCACACTCTCTGCTGCATTGGCTTCTCCAGGACCTGAACTGCTGACTTGTTTCTGATGGGTTTTTGCTTCAAATCTATGTTTCTCACTTCTAGATATCTTCTAATTCTTTCCATATTTCTATACTGTTCTTTAAATCCCTGAGTCTAGCAGCCACACTTTAACATTTATTTTAGCGTACTTTCTGCTTATGCAATCATCTTTGTAATTTATGAGTCTGTTCTATAGATTTCTGTTTTTCCTAGTTACGTATCCTGTTTCATCATGTGCTCAATAACTTTTGATTGGATGCCAGGCATTAAATTTTACATTGCTCATTTTATTCTTTGAAACAACGTTGGAAAATTATTGATTTGGTCTATTTGCAGAAAACATTTGTTTTGAATTTCATTAAGGATAAGACATCAGTTACCACTACCGTGGAGAAATCTTGCTGGACAGTTAAAGTATACACTTTCTGGAGTCTTGCTGAATGCCACAAGTGTCCAGAAAGATCTTTGTGGTGCTCCCCTTGTGGAAGCTCTGATTAGTCTGTCCACGCACTGTTTCCATACTGGATTTTACTGTGTCAACTTTTCCCTACAAAAGCTTAGAACGACAGCATCTACGAACAGGGACACTTTGGCTTCCTATTTGTGTGCATTTTATTTCTTTCTCTCCCCTACCTGCAATGGCTACAGTTTTTGTCTAAGAGGAAGGAGGAGGGATATCCTTGTTTTGTTTGTAATTTTAGAGGAAATGCTTTCAGATTTTCCTCACTTATGCTGATGTCGACTATATTCTATATTACACTGAGTTATGATCCTTTAATAAAAGATTGTTTTACGCTTTCATCATGAAAGGACTTTAAATTTTGTCAAATGATTTTACATCGTCTTTTGAGACTATTGTACAATGCTCCCCTTCACTTGATTTGGGTGCTATGTCATGTTTGTTGATTTGCACACATTGGACCATTCTTGATTCTCTGCAATGACAGACAGCTTATTCGTGTTGCATGATTATACTGATGGACCATTAAATTCAATCTACTAACATTTGTTCAAGGCTTTTGTTCAATAAGGGTGTTGTTCTGGGATCTGCTGTGTTCTTGTCAGGTTTGGGCAGCAGGGTAATGCCGATCTTGTAGAACGACTGGAAGGGTTTCCATTTCAAGTTGATGTAATAGTCTGAGGGGCATAGGTATTCATTTTTGACGGTTTGGTAAATTCCGCAGTTAAGAATCTGGTGCAGTCTTTACTTTGGAATCTTTTTTATTATTGATTCTGTCTCCTTGCTTGCTATTGTTCTATCCAGATTTTCCTCTCAGGTGGTAAAATCATATGAGTCCAGAAACTGGTCCCTTTCTTCTAAATTTTGCCATATGTTATCAAGCTATCTTTTTTAAGGATAATACTGATCCTCTGAATTTCTAAAATATTAATTGTGATGTCTCCTTTTTTTCTTTTAACTTTGTTTTATTTATTTCATTTTCTTGTTTATTGAATCTTGGTGTATTTCACACAGAACATACCAATCATTTCTATACACCCTTCTTCCGTTGGCACCCTCCCACGACACCCATACACACACTGGAATTTACACATTCTGTCATCTATGCCAAGGCCCATCATCAAGTTGGTGTCCCCAGTCATCCCGCAGTGCAAGTTCTTCCACTAGGGTCTAGTCAGCCCTTCCAGTATTCCTCCCCTTAAGAGATCAGCTCTTTCTCACCAGTAGTAATCAGCTGCCAACAATTCTTCGACTAATATTAAGGTATCTGCTCATTTCCACAGTTCGGTGCTAGCTTTTTGTCTCCTTGAGTTTGCATGGGTCTTGTGCATGCTGACACCTTTACTGTAGGGTTCATATGAGCAAGGTCCTAGAAGCCTGTAGGACTCTATTTCCATATGGTCATGTACTTCCTCCCTGGCTCTTACAATCTTTCTATCTCCTCTTCTACACTGCTATCTGAGCCCTGCGTGGGTATAGGAGTCTGGTCCAAGGACCCATATCTGCAGACTCTTATTCTCTACACTTTGGCCATTTGTGAGCTTTTGTGTTCCTGGCTCTCTGTTGCATGAAGGAGCTTCATTGATGAGAACTGAGAGATGCATTAATGTTCTCTTTACTCCTTGTTCTATGTTCCATGAGTCCCAAGTGTAGAGGTTGCATCGTACATGTTGTCACTTAAGCTTGGGCATTTTACAGACAATCTCTGTGTATGAACAGTTGTTGAACTCTGTAATAATCTCCATCAATTTCAAAAGAAGCTTCTTTGATGAGTGGTGACTGAGATACTTGTCTGTAAATATAAGGATCTATATTTTGCACATAGTAAGAAATTATATTAGTATAGAGATATGACACCCTTGGGATTTTCTCTAAGATCTATGACCTCTCCAACCATATATATGTGACTATGTTTACAGACCACATGTAAGTTTCCTCCTATTGGGTAGACTTTAAGTCCAATTATGTAGCTATCAATTACCCCCAAGATAAAAGTGCCACTATTGTACCAAAGTCGATTGCTGTGCCAGTCATTGATGTGGTTACTAGACCTTAAAGCTGGAGTTAGACTGTTGATTGATGTTCTCCCTTAGCACCCTGCATAGTGCTCTCCAAAGCTATGAGAGCTAGCCTTCAGGGGAAGTGACTTCCAGGTCAGTTCCAGATCCATTGCTCCAAATCCTGTCTTTAGAATATGTCTTCTCTTCAGGCATAGGGTCTTACCTTCAAGTTCTGAGAGGCAATCAAGGGCTCTGGCAAAGCCTGTGTAATTTGAGAGTTTCTTGGCATACTCCGGCCACCAACTCAAAGGAAGATTTCTCCTCTCTGGCACTGTTTCTTGTTACATAGCCTTCAGCTATACACATGGATTCATGTAAAGACGCCATGTGAATAATTTGTCAGTAGGATTTTGAACTACTCTGATTTCCTCTGGGTTTTTTTTAACCAGCTAGGCATTATCTATCTCTCTTCTCTCTTCCCTGTCTAACCCTCCCTCCATGCTCTCTTCATTTAAAGTATTCCCATTTTCTTCATTTCTCCCTTGATAATACCTGTCTCATAGGGTCTCATCTCTCTTGAGCTCCTTCTTCCCTTTAAATCTGATAGTAGCTTGTGAAACCCTCCCTCTTTCCCTCAGATTAACATATCCCCAGTTTATCCATTTCTTTCTTAGTAACATCTGTCTCCTACTGTTCTTCTCACTCAGGTTCCCTCTTTCTCTTTAACCTCCCTGGTTATTTTCCATTTTCCTGGTTCCTGCAATTACATTAGGATATGTACTCACATACAAGGATGGGAAATTTATGTTGTTTCTTTTTCTGAGTCCGTGTTACTTCACAAAGCATAGAAGCTTCTACTTCTATCCATTCACCTGCAAATTTCATGATCTCATCCTTCTTTGCCACTGAGTAGACTCCATTGTGTGAATGTACCACACTTCATTTCACCATTTGTCAGTTAAGTGACACTTAGGTTGCTTCCATCTCTTAGCTACTGTGAAAAGAGCAGCAGCAGACATGGATGTCCAAGTATCTGCAATAGGACAAGTCCTTTGGGTATATGCAAATGAGTGATATAAATGAGTTATATAGAGGTTCATTTTTAGTTTTTTAATTGTTCTCCACACTGCTTTCCTTAGGGATTGCATGAATTCACAATCTGACCAGCAGTGAATGAACATTCCTCTTTCCCCACATTCTCTCCAGCACTTAGTATCATTTGTTCTCTTGATCTTAGCCATTTTGACTTAAGCTGAAATCTTAAGGTGATTTTAACTTGCATTTCCCTAATTACTAATAATGTTGAACACTTTTTAAGGAGATTTTTAGCCATCTTTAGTTCTATTCAGATCCTTATACCATCTTTTAAGGGGGATCACTTGTTTTTTTCATTCTTTATTTGAGTTCTTCATATAGTTTGGATGTTAAACATCTGTAAGATGTTTCACTAGTGAAGATTTTGTCCCACTCTGTGGATTTTTTTTCTTCACTTTCTTGGTTGTTTCTTTTGCTGTACTAAAACTTTTTATTTTAATGAGTCCCCAATTATTAATTGTTGACCTTAATTCCTGAGCAACTTATGTCCAATTTAGAAAGTCCTTTACTATACCTATATCTTGGAGGTTATTTTCAATGTTTTCTTTTAAAGGTTTCAGAGGTTCATGTTTCACATTGAGATCTTTGATCCATTTGGAGTTGACTTTTGTGCAAGATGAAAGATAAGGGTCTAATTTCATTGTTCTATGGATGGAGATTCAGTTTTGCCAGGACCCTTTGTTGAAGATGCTGTCTTTCCTCCAGTGAGTGTTTTTGACACCTTTGTCAAATTTCAGGTGGCTGAAATTGCATGTATTTATGCTTGCGTCTTCAGTTATTTGTGTTTGTGTTTTTGTTGATTTGTGTTTCTATTTTTGTGCCAGTTCCATGCTGTTTTTATGACTATAGCTCTGTAATATAGTTAGATATCTGGTACAGGAAGTCCCTCAGCACTGTTCTTTGTGTTCCAGGTTGCTTTGACTCTCTGGGTTCTTTTGTGTTTCCATACGAATTAAGATTTTTTTCAAATATTTTGAAGAATGTCATGGGTATTTTGATTAAGACTGCATTGAATCCATACATTGCTTCTGGTTAGGATGGTCATTTTCACAATATTAATTCTTCCAATCCATGAGCATGGGAGGCCTTCCATCTTCTGCTGTTCTCATGAATCTCTTCCTTTAAAGATCTAAACTTTTCATTGTAGAGATCTTTAATGTCTTTGACCAGGTTTATTATAAGACAATTTTGAATCTATTGTGAATGGGAGGACTTCAGTGTACTCTTTCTGTGGTTGTTTATTGGCATATTTTAGATTAATTTTGTAACTTCTAGGAGTCTTCTGGTGTAATTTTTGGGATCTACTTAGGTATAGTATTTGCAAAAATGATAATTTGACATCTTCATTTCCAGTTAGTACCCCTTTAATTTCCTTCTCTTTTTTGTTGCTCTATCAGGCATTTCAAACACTATATTAAAAAGAACTGGAGATAGTGGACAGCCTTGTCTGGTTCCTGATTTTAATGTTAATGCTTCCAGTTTTCCTTCATTTAGAATTATATTATCTATGTGTTTGTTACATATAATTTTACTTATGTTGATGTATGTTCCCTCCAATGCAATTCCCTCTAGGACTTTTAACATAAATGTATGTTGAATTTTGTCAAAGACCTTTTCTGCACATTGAGATGACCATGTGATTTTTGTCTTTGAGTCCATTTATATGATTTATGACATTTATTGACTTACATATATTGAACCATTCCTGCATCTCAGGAATAAAGCTGACTTCATCATGGTGGACGGTCTTTTGATATGTGTCTGTATGCAGTTTGAAAGTATTTTGTTGAGAATTTTTGCATCTATGTTTTTAAGGATATGGGTCTATAGTTTTCTTTATTTGGCTGTGTCTTTATCTGGCTTTGGTGTTACAGCGATGCTGGCTTCATCGAAGGAATTTAGGAGCTCTCCCTCTGTTACTGTCTTTTTCAATAATTAAAGTAGTATTTGTTGTAGATATTTTTAAAATGTCTGATAGAATTCTACTGTAAATTCATCTGGGTCTAGGCTAATTTTAGCCAGGAGGTTTGGTGTTACAGTTTCAATTTTCTTATAAGTTATAGGTGGGTTTAGGCTGTTGCTCTCTTCTTGTTTAGCTTTGGTGATTCCCATGATTTGAGATATTCATCCATTTCTTTAAGGTTTTCAAATTTAATAACATATTTGTTTTTAAACAAATTCCATTATAACATTCAGGACCTTTTTTGTCTGTTGTGATGTTTCCTCTTTAATCTCTGATTTTGTTGATTTGTAGTTGCTCTTTTTTTCATTTGGTTAACTGGAAAGGGTCACTCTATCTTGATTATCTTTTCAAAGAATCAGCTCTTAGATTTATTGATTCTTTGGAATGTTTTCTGTTTCTATTTCATTAATTTCTGCCCTGGTTTTTTTATTTCTTCTTGTCTTCTGGGTTTGGGTTTCATTTGTTCTTGCCTTACCAGAGTCCTGAGGTGCAATGTTAAGTCACTGATTTGTGCTCTTTGATTTTTTTTTCATTTTTATTGAGTTTTATACACTTCATACAACAATTCTTAATCAAATCTAGACCCCCTTCCCACTCACCCCCCCCCAATACCCACCAGACCTCACGTATTCCATCATGCATGTCAAGTCCTATCCAGTCAAGCATTAGTGCCAAGATGTCCTTTAGTGCAAATTCATCCACTGGAGTCTGGTCAGGTTATTTAGAGATTCTAAGTAAGTCATATTCTCCCTCTCCCAGTATTAATAAGTCTCCAATAGTTTTCAGTCTGGCTTTCACCCACCACCAATATCTATTGCTTCACTCTGGGCTCTTGTCTAATTTGAGTTGGTGTGGGTCCTATGCTCAATGCCATAATTGCCACAATTTCACATTTATAATCTTCCAGTAGCCTGAAAGCCTCTGCTTCCCTAAGTTCATGAACCAGCCCTGGCTCTCACAATCTTTCCACTCCCTCTTGCACAATGATCCCTGAGTCATAGGTGTATGAGGTTCAATATAGGAGTCCTATCCAGGGATGCACACTCTGCAGTCTCTTATTGTATATAACTTTGGCAGGGTGACCTTCTGAATGCATATCACTTGTGAAAGTTGTGGAATTCTTTAGTTTTCTCTCTACCCCTCATTCCATTCCATGAGCCTTAGGTGTAGAGGTTCAACTATAGTATAGATATGTCATCTAGGACATGACATCCCTCAGTCATATATTCTCTGTGTCTGACCAGTTGTAGAATTCTGATGTAGACTCCATCTGTTGCAAAAAGAAGCTTCTTTGATGGGTGATGTATGTGTGTCTATAAATATAAGGATCCATATTTAGCATATACTAAGAAATTTATTTCTCAAGAGATATGACGGGAATGTCCTCTCTAGGATCTGTGCCCCCTCCAACTCCATGTAGCTGGCTGAGTCTACAGTACCATCCATGAGTTCACTCCCACTGAATGGGTTTTAAGTCCAATTAGATAGCTGTTGATTACACGATAGATGAGAGTGCTACTACTTCACAAATAGAGGAAATGTGTTCTGCCAGTTGTTATGGTTATTAAAATTTAGGATTGGGTTGGACCATTGATTGGTTTTTCCTCTTAGCAGTTTTCATGTTATCATCTATCATTATGGGAATTAAACTTCAGGTGGTAGGCTTCCAGGTTAGCTCCTGCTCCATGGCTCCTAGCTCTGTATCTCGAGTATGTCCTGTCTTCAGTAGTAGGATATTATCTTCTAGTTCTGGGAGATAACCAAGAACTTTGGAAATAGTCTGTATTATTTTGGGAGTCTCTGGGACCACTCTCACCAGCCATACAAAGCAGGGTACCTTCCGTCTGGCACTGTGTTCCTTCCCAAACAGCCCCTGGGTATACATATGCACTAATGTTTAAGCATTTTTTGTGCATTTCTTCCAATGGGTTCCCAAGACCTCCAGGATTCATTCATCTCTGCTCTTTTTCCTCCCATCTGACCTCCCTCCTCTCTTCCCAGTCCAGCTCCCATATCATACCTACTCTCCTCTTATTAATACCTCTCTCCATCCCCCCTCTCTTGTCTCCCCCCTCCCCCCCACACACACCGTAACCCCTTTATATGTAAGTATGTAGTCCCTCTTAGGACTGCTTTAAAAGTCTCCCACAGGTTTTTTTGTATTGCTTTATCCTTTTCATTTACTACCTGGAATACTTTTATTTCTTTCTTAATTTCTCCTTTGATTCAAGAGTGTGTCCTTTCATCTCCACAAGTTCATGTAGTTACTAAGGCTTCTTTCAGTGTTGATTTTTTTAAGTTTTTTTCTGTTGCATGCAGCTTGATAGAGTGCATGGAATTCTTTCATTTTTTAATATTTGTATTTCACATTTTTGTATTTGTTGAGGCATGTTTGGAGCCCCAGCATTTGGTCAGTTTTAGGGAAAGTTCCATAGGGTACTGAATAGAAAGTGCACTCTGGTATGTATTGGTTGCCATCATTTTAATTTCTGTTTGCATTCTTGGTCTAACTTTGTGTTTCCACAATTATACCTTCATTAAGTTTTTTTCTGTTGTCACTTAGGTATAGTTGTTCCTTTCTTCAGCTCTCCGTAGTACTTCAGATATTCTCTGAAGCACTGGTTTTATGGATATATATTCTTTTAGCCTATTCATGTCATGGAAGATGTTTCTTTCCCCTTCAACTATACTAGACATTATTGCTGGCTAATAGGCAATTTGGTGGATTGTCATCTATGGTCATTTAGAACTGAGAATACTTTGGTCCATGTTCTTCTGGCTTTCGTATTTTGCCTTGAAAACTCGACTGTAATTCTGAGGGTTTTCCTTTATATGTGACTTGGTTTTTCTTTTTCATAGTGATTTTACTATGATATGCCATAGGGACTTTCTTTCCGGTCCTGTCTATTTGGTGCTCTGTGTGCTTCTTGCACTTGTGTAGGTATGGTGTTTCCTTAATTTGGGAAAATTTTCTGCAGTCCTGTTGAAGATCTGATCACTACCATTAACTTGAGATTCTCTTCCTTTTCCTATGCCTATGGTGTATAAATGTGGTCTTTCCGTGGAGTTCCACATTTCCTGCATAATTTATCCCTGTGTGGGGTTTTTTTTTTCTTAATTTTTCAAAATCTTTGCTTGAGTGTTCCAATCCTTCAGCTTTATATTCCAGTCTTGATATTCTGTTTTCCATTTCATTTATTCTATTGGTGGGACTTTCTCCTTTTGTTTCAAATTGACTTGTTGTTCCACTTCTTTCTTCATTTCATTCAGCCTGAGTTTTCTTCAATATTTCTATCTTTTGTAAATTCAGTCAAAAGTTTATCCCTATTTTCTTTTAGTTCTTTGATTTGTGTGTTCTTTAAATTTGTTGAATTCTTTGATCAAGTTGATGATTTTTTTTTTAAAGTTCTGTGTCATGGGTTATCTCTAGGAGTTCTCATTGTAGAACTCTTCTATAGGACTGGTGATGTTTGGTAGGAACATATTATTTTGTTTTTTCATATTATTATTTTTCTATTGTGATTTTTATCATGTGGATTTCTTTGTTAGTGGTGATTCTAGTACAAAACTCAGTCCTTACCTTGTTTAGTTGAAGTCTGATTCTGTTTGTATTTTTGATGTGCCTTGGTCATTTTCTTTTTGGGTATGAAAAGTTCGTCTAGGCTTCAGGTTCTCTCCTTTGATTTTATATTGAAGAGACCAGATGGCTTTAGTCCAGCTACCCAGAAGCTCCCAAAGAGGCCCAAGTCAGATTCCAGTCAGGTGCTCTCACATTTCCTCCTATGGTCTGGTCCCCTACCAGAGAGCAGGCTCCACACAATTTGGGGAGGTTGCTATTGACTGTACGCATTTAGGCACTCTCAGGCAGTTTGCGAGGGAAGGTCTGGGACCCCTATTAGGGAACCCCTATTAGAAGCCCAGCCCTGGGGCAGTGGGAGGGACTGTAGGTGGTCTCAGTGTAGGGGGATGAGCAAGGCATACTTTTGGAAGCTCACTAAGATGTGGATTTAGACATTCTCAGACAGTCTACAAAAATCTGGGCCTCTACTAAAGGGAAAAGAAGCCCAGCCTTGGTGCAATGGGAGAGGCTACACAGGGTCGCATTGTAGGGGGATGGGCATGACACAATTTGGGAAACTCACCACTACTCAGAGGCCAGATTCAGGCACTCTCTGGCAGTCTTCAAAGCCAGGTTTATATTTTTAAGTCTTTTCACCTAAGGAGCAGGATTTGTCCACAATATATATTAAGCAAAATGAAGTCTAATTAAAACTAAGTTACAATGTTAATCAATGTTAGGAATAATTTTTTGTTTCTGTTGCTATAGCTTAGGAGACTTCATTATTTTAATTGATAATTTGTTTTCAAGCTGTATTTGGTGGCCCATTTGGGACATGGAGGCAGAAGGATGGCTTCAAATTTGAGGCCAGTTTAGGCTACATTGTCCAGTCTGGGTTACATAGTAAGATTCTTGTTTTGAACAAAACAAAGAAGAAAGATTTTTAATAGGAGTTCAAAGGATATCATCATCATCACTGTCATCAATCATATCAGTTTAAAGGTATAAATTTGATGTTACAGTACATAACTAGGGATCTGAACGCTAGAAGCTTCTAGAAGACATGAAACTTAAGCATCTGATCAATTTTAAGTTCCACCAGAACTCGACCTTATTCAGAATTGAGGAGTCACATGTCTCCTTAGTGACACTGTGTCTTTGTCATCCCAGTCAAGGGAGATTTCTAACAAATTCTGAAAGTTTTGCTATTAATTTTTCAGGTTTATATCGCACTTCTTATGTGTCGCTGGCTGGAGGTATGGAGTGAAATAGGGACTTACCATTATTATTTCCATGAACTTTAAAAACTGGTCAGGAGTCTTGATTCCAGAAGGATAATAATAAAAGGAATATTACTTAGCATTGAGTATTTGCCAAATATGTGATTAAGTCATTTAAGTTGATTGTTTAAGAACTGACATCAAATCTAGGTCTTGAGCCCAATCTTTTCTGAATCCCAAACTCAGACCCTTAATACTTCCTTATGTTATCACTCAATATCAAAGCTGTTTTGAAGAAGTCCAGAAAAAAAGTGCTCTAATCACGGAAGTTCAGAGCACCCCTAGGGGTGTGTGCAATGAGCAAGAATTGAAATTAGAATAGATTTAAAGTCAATAGAGACACTGAACAAATGTCACAAGAGCTAGAGAGAAAGGGAGTGACCGAGCCAACAACAAAGGCCGGGAACAAAATGGGTAATGTCTGGCTACAGTAGACTTGTACATACTTATGTAAAGTAGGATACTCAAGTTCTGAGCAAACCAGGTTGGCAAGAGGAGGGACTTGCCTGGTACTCATCTAACAAATCTGTCAGCAGGAAAATCGCTGTAGTTTTTCCACAAACACAACACCTAAGATAGCAGCCGTCCCTACCTTGTTTGTTCCCTCTCTGCTGCTGGGCTCAGCATCATTGGGGGAATCCTCTAAACCTCAACCAAACACTCCCCGCAAGTCCATGCTGAGCAGAATCTACAATTCTGTGATGTCAGACCAAACCTTTGCCTTATCGTTCTGAATGGCTCTTTTCTGAGATTGAACATCTCCACACCTTCTGAAATCCTTCTTCTAGGGCAAGCCTTTCAGAGTTGGTTCCAGCTGCTGTAACCTCCGCCAATATCATGTCAGACACATTTAGATTAACAAACTGAATTAGATTTCTGTGAGGTCTTTCTCTCTAGGCATTGTAGGTACCATCAATCCTGAAAAGGATCATGGTAGGAAAAATGGCTCCTGTTTCTAATGCCATTTTATGATCTTTTCCATGTAACTTCATACGCATAACTACCTTTTAATTTTATTGGTTTCAAAGTAACATGAAGTAACTACATGACTAGTTTTTGTATCTAAACAGGATGAGTCCTAGAATAAGGTCCACTATTTATTACTCTGTGGCCCTGAAAGAACAATCCTCTTTTGTACAAAATAGAGACACCCACTTCTGCCTATTGCATAAGCTGTCAGGAAGATCAAAAATGTATATGAAGCAAATGCATACAGCATAACCTTAAATGTGAGTCCTAAAGTTTAAGTAACTTTGAGTTCTGGCTCCATTGTTACATTTAAAGTTATAAGCAAATTATTTAATCATTAGAATCCACATTTCCCATCTGCATAACGGAGGATATATTAGCACCATATTTATTAGATTACTGTGAAGATACTATATTGCATATTGCCAGTTACATGGAAAGATATTTAAAATGTTATCACTTAAACATATTGTGTAAAAATAAAATCAATTGTATTTTCATTATGACCATAGTCCTATATGAAAATAATTGAATTCTTAATTTATATAGAAACAAAATAAGACAAGATATTAGCTGGCAAATATACGGTGTCTCTATAAAATGTGTCTCTTCACTTCTTGAGACTGATTTGCTTTTTCTTAAAAATATTAGCAGAAATAATCTTTAATATATTTAAGTGCTAAAAATGTATCAGTGGCTGAGTGAGAGAGAGTTTGACTTGTTTGTACTATTTGTGCCTCAAACCAAATAAAAAGTAACAGTAACAACAAATATTTGACAGATAAGTGTTAAGTGCTGCTATGCATTATCTCATTTGATACTTATAGGAGCCCTGCAGACAGATTCTATGTTTTTCCCACTTCACATGTGAAGAAATTAAGTATGTGGAAAGTTATGAACTCAAAAGATGCCTTACTACAAGAACCAGCACTCTGATTGCCCACGATATCTGCTTCTCACAGTGAAATTTTGCCTACAGAGTAGTCTAAATCAATCTGTTATTCCCATTTAGTCAATAGTCTCTAATATTTTATCCATTGCTTTTTCTATCTGTTGTGGGAAGAGGAAGGAAAAATGTATGAAGTATGAATGGAAATAAGGCATTGACATTTATAATTCCTGTTACATGACAAATTCCAGTTAAGGCATAGTATACTATGTCATTCAGTCCTCTTAATAATTTTATGAGTTAGATATCGGTATTCTCATTTTGTATAGAATGTTAAGTACCAAAAATAGGTAAGATACTCAAAATCAAAGGACAAATAGCAAATTGGTAGCTCTAGTTACCAAGAGTTTTTCTAGATGTTCCCATGGTGGGGTCTAGATCTAGATATAAGCATGTGCAGCTAAAGACAACAGAATATTATAATAGACACTTAGCAGACTGTGTGTGAATGTTTATACACATTTTGTAAGTGTTAGGTTCAGTCAAGACATGAGAAGATCACGAAAGGCTGAAGATATCCCAGAGGAAGTAAAGGATGACCTTTGTGGCATAAGAAGCATGTTGGCATCTATAAACAGAAAAAAAGGAGCAGAGAGGGTGAAGGTAATCTGGTTTCCTAGTGAACTTGGATGGGAGCCTACTTCTTGTTGACAATGTCTATGTCTATCTCATAACTCGATTACATTCTCCATCACCTAGGCAGAGAGTATCCTCCTTTTTTTTGAAGCACTTGATTGGGTCCTGTAGATACTGGATAATTTTGTGACATATAATTAATGTATTTTTGGAAAAAAAATTTATTTCTCAATAATTTCTTGCCATAAATAAGGAAGCCATAGACGTTTTCTTATAAATGAGATATTATCTTGGAAGTGGAAGGCTGACTGGTTAGGCTCCAAAAGGCTCACAGGGAGGTACCTCTTTTGATATGTATGGCTTAACAAATTAACATAGCCTGATATCAATCTTGCCACCATCCCAGAAATGACTGCATTTGCACATGCTGAGTCAAGCACCTGAATTTACAAGAAGCTGCAGAGCATAACCTAAAAATACGTGTTTATTATTTGTAGAACTCTATCATAAAGAACTATGTCAATCTTCTCCCCAGATTAGGCCATTATTTCCATCAATAAAATCCACATGTTCCTAGTATGAAAATGTTGCTTGGAATATATGCAAAAAGGCAAATAAACAGGAACAGTGTAGAGTTGAAAGAGAGAAAGGAAGGAAGGAAGGAAGGAAGGAAGGAAGGAAGGAAGGAAGGAAGGAAGGAAGGAAGGAAGGATCACGTCCATAATCGTTCAAGGTCACTGCCATGAAGAACAATAGTCTCAGTGCTTTGCAAGACAGCCTTATAAAATGCTGTGATTCATATTTCATCTGTGTAATCTAGGAAACTGGACTTCAGAGATAATGGACAGCATGGCCTAAAACATGAGTTCTCCTAACTCTGGAATCTTGGATACTCAGTCTCTTACTCTTTATGCCATGATATTCGATCTGTTATGAGCTAGCTGGGCATTCAGAACAAAACGAATGACAGACACTATTCCTGCCCAAGAAAAACTCAAGGAATAATGGAAAAAGCAGTTAGATACTCCCAGTTAAGCACTCACACACTGAAATCTTTAATTATAGTTGCAATATGACCACCAAAAGAAGTGCACATTCAGAGATGTGGACAGGAAAATCCAAGGAGATGAAATTTCCGTTGAGATCTACAGCATCTACCAGATATAGAGGATTAGCTAAGGCCTTAAGGAGCTTGATTAATGAAGAAAATTAAAGAAGCATTGTGACCCAGAGACAATAAGGTGAGCTTTGCTTAGAGAGATAGGAAGAGCCTGCTTTTGAGTCCTTCATAGCTACCTATAGGCTTCTGAATGCAAAGTCACTGGAGGACTTTATAATCTCCAGTGTTTAACCCAGAGACATCATATTAAATGGCGGCAACAGCTATAATGCAGAGAATAAATTAGATGGATACAAGAATGAAGTGGTTCATGCAAACAAGAAGGCAGATTATGTCCTTACCTGGCTTTTTGAAAACCCCAAGCTAGCCAAGGATGAACATTTTTTACTTTTATATTATAGACTCCATTCTCTTTCAGGGATAACCAATGAATTATTACTGTTTTCAGAACATCTCGAGAAACCTGCTATGTATCTACCAGATATATGGTCATTTTTGTTTATTTTGTTAATCCTTTCAGAAGAATTAAATGCAGGAAGCTGTCAAACACATAATTAATCACATAATCATTTTATTCAGGCTTTATCTGGAAATGCTAAATCATATTTAAAAACAATTAATAATCAAGCACATTTTTTAGAAGAGCCAGTATAACAATCTATCTCCCGGGATTTACTGGCCACAGGAACAATACTGGATATTGTGCTTTTGATATACAATGATGGCTGTTTTTGCAAATATATTTCTTACTACACATGAAGACTCAAATCTTCATTGAGGAGTAATAGCCAAGCTTTAGAAGAAGAGACTCGGAGAGTGGAAGTTTGGCAGGCAGATACTCAGATCATAGTGAGTCATGATACAAAGTTATATACATACGGTGAGTAAAAAAATAGTAATTTGGATGATGAAAATTTTAAGGGGAAGTAAAGAAAAAAGGCAAACGTGCATCTGGTAGCACAGACCTGTAGAGCATAGCACGGAACTCCTGGGTAATCGTGCCTGCCAGGTACTGAAAATATGCTGCTCCTGCCGGAAGTGGTGGCCCACACCTGTAATCCTTACACTCAGGAGGATGAAGCAGGAGATTGCCACAAATCCAAGGCCAGTTTGGGATACATAGTATGCTTCTAAAAATATGGTGAAGTAAATGAATACACGGTACACGGAAGACACCGGTTGTGCCTATGTCACAGATTAAAGAATAACGAGGACCCTGAATAGGAGAAAAGCCTGCTATCAAGTTCAATTTTTTCATTGTAGTAGTATGTGAGGCAATTTGGAACTAAGAATGTTCATTTGCTAAAACACAGTCTGTTTGGACTTTAAATTTCCCATCTCCAATTAAATACTAGATAATATTAAGAAACATCTCTTTGGGACTGGAGGGTGACTCAGTGGTTAAGAGCACTGGTTGCTCTTGCAGAAGACAGGGGTTCAATTCCTAGTACCCACAAGGTGGCTAACAACCATTTGTAACTCCAGTTCCAGCGGAACCCTATGCCCTCTTCTGACCTCCTCGGGCAATGCCTGACATAGGTGCACTTACACACATGCAAGATGATTCATAATTTACATCCAAGTTAGTATACCAAATAAAATACCTAAACATAGTAAGCACTTAATAATCTGTTTATATTAATTATAATGCATTTTTACCATTACCAAGTCATTAAAGCTACATTCTCTGGTCTTCTAGAGTCATCTGTTTACTCATTTACTTGTTCAGCAGAGTTTTAATTGTGCTGGTGGTTGGGGAGGAATGAAAGCAAGGCCATTTTACACTAAACTCTTGAGGACACTTGAAGGTGATTTCTCAATAATTTTACAAAATAGAACATGAGATCTCAAGAGACAGGAATTATAACAAAGAAGCAGGTGTCCTTTCTCTGCATATTACAAGCACTATTCTGTTTACCCGCAAAAGGTTCTAAAACTTTAAACAAAGCCAGATTCGATCAGAATTCTTGGCTGTGCTCTGTGTGTTTCTTTTTGGAGCTGGTGGGGGATACAGGGACAGAGTCTCCATTTGAATATACCCGCCTACAAGAATTCAAATGCAGATGAGCTGTAAAGAATACCATACATAAATTGTGTGCATTAAGCAAGGTATCCAGGCAAACCTGCTTGCAGGAGGAGGTGGTATAATTTTCCTATCCTGTCCTGCGGAGTAGCTCTTCCTCTTGTTCTCACATTGCTTTGATCTTTGCCTTGAGCAAATCCTGAGCTTACCACCACTAAAGAACTTTTGTTAATGACTTCTATTTAAATATAAGTAATTTTTTTCTTAGACCATTTATATTTGAATGACTGTGTTCAACTAGATTATATGACGGCCTTTTCAACAAACAACATTTTCATTATTTATAAACAATCAGACCTTTAAATTTTCTTTCTTCTGCTTTCTTATAGCTGTGCTGCTCTTGAAGAGAGGTAGTTTAATGCTAGTAGAACAAAGATTCATTGTCACTAACATAAAGAAAACCTCATTTCACTCTATTAGGAAGTCTCAGAAACTATCTTTTATTATGGAAATCTTTAATATTACCAACTTTGCTTTATTAATACAGAAATAAATTCTAATATGTAATTTAAAATATTTTCTACTAACCAACGGGTGCTAATTAAGCATTTATACACATATACATTTACAGACTTATGGTCTTATTGAGCACGATCTGATTTTTAGGATACAAAATGGATCAAAACACTGTTGGAGTAAATGTGTTTTACTTACAACACCAGAAGAAAACTCCTAATCACTTCAGTCAGGGTATTTATTCTCAGCCATCCTGATTTATGAACAGACAATCCTCCTTAAACAATTTGATAGACTGGGATAGGAGTTTGGGCTAAACAAATCAGTCAGAAATATCACAGTTTTTTCCCTTAATGTATATTTTATCTAAGAGCCCTTTCCAGCTCTAATGTCACTCAGTTGTATGAGCAAACAGAAAATAATTGAACTTCTGGAGACTAAAGGGTACCATTTCATATTTCATAAAGATAAGAAAGAAGTTTCAATTAATTTCATTTTAATCAAGGTCAACATAATGATTGAACTAATCATATTCAATACTGTATATAATGCTCCTTACCACGTTAAAATCTATACAAAATACATAAATAACAATATATACCAATGTATAATGTTGAATACTTATTAAAATAATAGGGCATGGTTAGCCTCATATTATATTTGCTATGGTTTTCTTTCTGTACATGCCAAAAAACTAGAAGAATTCCTCATATTATTAAAATTATTAAGATTGTTAATTATAAGTTGTGGGAGAAAATGTTTTGGTGATTTGTGGTAGTCTACAGCCTATAAAATCTTGAGAATTTACCTATATTCGTGCTACTTTGAAGTTAAGTCATACCAATGAACCAATCCTAATAACAACATTGTGCTTCCTAGAACTCTTTGAAGAGTCCATTAAAGTCTTTAAAAATTGTCATTTTTATAGTCAAAAGCCATGAGCCATTTCAAACAAGTTCACGTACTTTATCATCATGCTGTCAACCAGATAAAGCACATTTGGCTCTTTCATCAAAGTCCAAATGAATATGGAGCTTAAGATTTTCTGTTCCAACAAGCTGAGACTTCCTTTTTATTCCACATCTGTTTGACATGAACTTTCACACTCAAGTGAAGCAGATTCTAGGATCTGAACAAATATGGGTAACAGCTTCGATTCTAATAGAAAGTCAAAACAAATAGAACAGAACCTCTTCCGTCATGCTGGTGGTATAGCAGAGGTTCCATTGCCTCCACTGTGTGATTGCTCATATGGAGTTTAGGGCTAAATTGTGTTCATCTTTTTAGCCCTCCATTTCTACCCTTCTTAAGGAAGTAGTTAGATGGTTTCTAGGTCAGCAATTAAAGTTTCGCTGTCAAAGTTAACTAAAGGTTAAATCCCTTTGACATGTGAGTCATTTTCTTATTTTCCACACTGCTAGTTCTAAACTCCTCCTGATCTCATGTCAGAAATTGCATTCATCTCAGCTGAGTGACAGTCACATGCTTCCCTGCACATTACAAAACACACACCAGTACTTTCAAATGTTGTCTCATTGGAGTCTTCAAGTGATATCGTAGGGTTGGGAGAGGGATACTCTTCTCTCTCATTTTGTCCATCAGTATTCTGAGAACATTCTGCTTCCCCCCTTGATGGACTGGTATGAAAATGTTGCTGAATCCTCCCAGCAATGACAGACGCTCACTGCAAACATCAGTGACTCAGGCAAACTGGTTACTTGGCATCATGCAGACCAGACCACTATTTCCCAACCCACAAGTGCATCATGCTTTTGGTGACGCCCAGGGTGTCTCCCCAACACACCATTTCCACCAGCTTCCTGTTTCTCACCTCTCTAGCTTCTAACTGTCACTGCAACCACGTCTCCCTCTTCAGCCTGATGTCAAAAGCAAAATTTCTGAAGTTTCTAATCACTTGGAAGTCTCTGGACAGGTGAAGCTCACCTAACTAGGTAAGATGGAGATTCATCACAACCAGGAGGCAGATGAAAACGGTCATCAGGTGCAAGTGCTCTGCAGTGAGACTGCCTGTATGCCCGTCCTAGACCTGTCACCTGTTGGTTCTGTGACCTTGGGCAGATTGTAAGTGACTCTAAGCCTTTTCTTTTTCATTTTTAAATTGAAAATAATATTAGTGCCAAATTGATATAGTTTTTCCAAATTTAACTAAGAGAGAACATATTAAAGACAATGTTTAATATAAGTGCTCAATAATTGTGATTTTTAAATTCTATAACATTTAGAGATATAAAATCATTTTAACTTGATAGCAAATGTTTGACAGACTATATAGCTTCAAAAGTAAACTGTGTTTTATGAGTCATATATTATTTTGTTACAGTAGTGGATTTCTGATATCATCCTCTTGCTCGTTCTAAGAATGAGAAAAGTTAGTGGAAGCTATTCTTGAGAAGTTACATTGCACAGAGCGTGTTATGTCTATTATGTCTCCTAATCTTCACTGCATCACTATGAGAAAAGTTTTGTTATTATCATAATGCTACTAACAAAGAACCGAGACACAAAGCTATTAACTCACTTGCCCACGGTCAGAAATTTTGTTTGTGGAGAGGCAGAAATTCATATTCAGGCCGGTGACTGAAGCAGCACTCAGATAATGAGCTCACCATGCCTTGGCAGTGTTGGCCCGCCTTTAGAGAGATGATCTTTTAAACCCTGGCAATGAACTGTGACTCCATGCAGAAATGTCTAGGACTTGCCTTTGGGAAGTAGGCATGGGAAAGTGCCACATATCTATAAACTAATTGTAAGCTTGTTGGCTTAGTGGAAGCCTCATCTGTTCATTGTTACTGGTTTTATTTTTGTGGGATTGAAGGCTATATTACAGACCCCACTGTTCGCTTTGCAATGGTGTAGAAACTTGTCTTCTGAACACAGCTGAACAAAGGCAAAATCATCAAAATCCTTGATTAAAAGAAAATCAAAAAGCTTCTATTCATTTCATGTTTAGAGCTGTATATATGCATTGAGGCTGCTTCTGGGTGCAAATACAGATGAGTAGAACTCCCAGCAATCTCCTTGTATTTCTTTTCTTCCATAAAATGTCAGCTTTCTCAGGGTATTACTGAAGTTTCATTAAGGTACTACTTTAATTCCACTAATCAACATGGATGGATAAAATTAATGTGTGAACATTCAATCTCTCATGCCAGGCATTCCTATGATGTGGCTCTTTTTAACAACAGTTTTTTTGGTTTATGAAACTTTAAATGCTGGTGGGTTCTTGGATTTGGAAGATAAAGTGAACCCTGAAGTATGGATGAATACTGTAAGTCATGATAGAACTCAACCCCAGATAAATGAGAATTCATGGGTGATGGGATCATAAAATGCCCTGCAATAGCATAAAATCTTAGATGAGAAAGACAGATATGGTTTGTAATATTTTCATAAGCATCAAGCTAAGTAAACCTTTTCCTTTAACTAAACATGTTTAGTAATGAAAAACAGAATGTGTTATATCCTTTATGTACATCAGTCCTCCATTTAAATTTATATTTTAAAACATTAAGCTATTTGAATAATGGTTAAGACAATCTTCTACTAACATATAATTTTGCTGTCTTTAAAGCCAACGGGAGTCTCAAAAAACAATAGCTTAGAAATATAGCCTTGTCGGAAAGGTCAATGCTAAATTTCCCCCACATATTTTAGTAGATATTTTCTAGCATTTTATTCAATTTTAATGAAGACTTTATATAGCAAATTTTACAACCACTTAGAGCTGTAGATTTCATATAATCTATCCCAATAAGCACATCAGTGACTTTGTTCTAGTTTTTTTTTTTTGTGACCTCACCAGAGAACAGGATTTGTTAATAACTCTGTTTCCACTGGCAGAGTGAAATCATCACCTACAACGGCTACCCCAGTGAAGAATATGAAGTCACCACTGAAGATGGGTACATTCTCAGTATCAACAGGATTCCCTACGGAAGAGCACAGGCTGGGAGGACAGGTACAGGGCACGTGTCTCCTGAAGAGAATGACATGTGGAATTTAATGTTAGCTATTCACCAGGAGAAGAGAATGCTTTGCCCAAATCAGTTTGATTTACAGCAGTAGTCTTTTAATGGCTTAAATGGAAGCTCGTTCTTTTCCCTCTACTTCTCTAAAGACAGAGAAGAACCTGAATACACAATGGGCAAGACAGATCTTGCTGAGGAAAATCAGACTTGCTGGTTAGATGTAAATGCCAAGATGGAGCATACCTTTGTTAACTCATTACTGATTTCTCAGGAAAATCAGTTTCCTCACTGTTGGAAAGAAGCTAGCTTGCTGGGCTAAATAAGTTACTTCACTGCAGTATAGAAAGATGCCTCCTCTGATCCCTCAGTAATACATGGGTCTCTCACTACAGAATGTTTAATCTCTGCAGAGGACAATGCATCTCTGTAACTTTCTGTAAGAATGAAAAACAACATTCACATGACCTTGATCAAAGGGACAGCTTGTAAAAGGAAAGAACATGCTATCACTAGGGTTTGAAATCTAGAATGAGGAGACAACAGGAAAAAGCGGGGGGACTGCAGAAAACCAGATAAAAATAAACGGAAGATTTACAGGCTCAGGGGCAAACCCGTCACTGGTACCTGCTTACCATGTCCGTTTTGCATCTTCTTTCCATCCATATTCAATGGCAGCTTTAAAAAGGCACTAAAATCACATTGTTTTACATTCTAGCCCTCAAAGAAAGAAATACAAAATTCAAAGGTTTCAGAATAAAAACTGAGAGTGATATGTGAACACTTCCACCATACAAAATACAGTTAGATTTTAATCTCAGATAACTAATAAATACTTTTAATAGACGTTCCATTTCAGGATATATATTCTAAAGATCATTCACTGTTCTCTTAATTTCAAATTAGCAGAGCATCCTGAATCTTGTTCATGTTTAGTTTTTTCTTTTACTAAATATGGCAATAAAGTTGAGAGAGAAGAAGCTGAGAAATACAGAGTAATTTTATGAGAATAATTTTGCTTAAGTAGAGAGGATTTGGGAGAGATGTGGAAGTCAAAACCATTTGTTAGTTATATTGTTCTAAAAGTTTTAAATCAATTAAAGCTCTCAGTAGTCTTAATGATCTGCATTAACAGATAAAGAAAGAGAACAACTTATGAATAGGCACAAGTCACACAAACAGTGACAGAACCATAATTTAAATCTGGGCAGCCTGGCTCCAGAGACTGTGGCCTTAGTCTTTAAGTTATAGTGTTTTCCTCAATCTCCAGCTCTTATTCTTTTCATTTCCGTAAACCTTCACTCCCTCATAAACTTGGAAGCAAGCAGAAGGAAGTGATATTATTGTACTGTCGGAGTTTCTAGATGCTCTCCAGTGAGCAGAGGCTGAGGATTGGGATGGAAATTTGATGAGGAGCTGATTAGTGCCCATTTATAGATGTACCTTTCTTCCTCCCTAAAGCTGATACAGAACTCCATTAAGCAAGAAAAACCTATGTCCTTTGTAAGAAATTCTGAAGACATGTATGTAAACATATCTCAACATAGAATAGAATTATGCCATAATAAACACAATGTAAATTGAAAATACTGTGAAAATAAATTCATTTCATGCAACTAACCTAGTTAACCTCAACTCAGCACACTGAAAGTTCTACCCTGCTGAACTACATACACAGAGAGTATCCAGACTAGCCCAGGAAAAGATTATAATCAAAGTTTGAAGTATAATTTATATTGAACATGTATTAATTTTACAGCATGAGAGGTTGAAAAGTTATAAGTCAAACCATCATGAGGTGGTAACTCTGTATAAATGAATACAGAGAGCAGAGCAGTCACAAGTGTATGCTTGTGACACATGCATACATGAGACACAACTAGTTTTAAATCTCTGCTCTGAATTGTGAGCTAAATGACCCTCTAGGAAAGTTATTTAATTCCTCTAAAACTCGGTATGAATATCTATAAAATATTCCTCAAAATAGAAGCTACTTTTTAAGTTACTTTAAGAATTGAAAAAGCTGGGACTGGAGAGATGGTTCAGTGGTTAACAGCATTGGCTGCTCTTGCAGTGGACCACAGTTCCATTCCAGAACCCACATGGTGGCTAACAACCATCCTTAACTCCAGTTCCAGGGAAGCCAATGTTCTCTTCTGACCTCTGCAGGCATTGTATGACATAGGTGCACTTACATACATGCAAGCAATATACTCATACACATAAAATAAAAATAATAAAATAATTTTAAAATATTTTCTTAAGTTGGGGGGGCTAGAGAGATGGTTCAGTGGTTAAGAACACTATCTTCTCTTGCAGAGGACCCAGGTTTGATTCCCAGCATCCACATGGCAGCTAACAACTGTCTATGACTCTAGTTCCAGGGGATCTGACACCCTCTTCAGACCTCCAGACTTTGTACAACCTGGGTACACTTACATACATGCAGGCAATACACTCATACACATAACTTAAATATAATTTTTAATTAAAGAAGCTAATGCATGTAATTCAATCACCATCATACCAGATACATGAGGTGTGCTTCAGAAACTGGTTATGTGACTCTAATACTCTACACTAATGACAAGGAGAAAAGGAATTGTGGAACTGTGTGTGTGTGTGTGTGTGTGTGTGTTTCTATAATGCTCTGACTATGCTGCCATACATTTTTCTTGCTTTCTGTCTTCACACACCCCTCATCCAGGTTCTCGGCCAGTTGTATATATGCAGCACGCCTTATTTGCAGACAATGGCTACTGGCTTGAAAATTATGCCAATGGAAGCCTCGGATTCATTCTAGCAGATGCAGGTTATGATGTATGGATGGGAAACAGTCGGGGGAACACTTGGTCAAGAAGACACAAAACACTCTCAGCAAATGAAGAGAAATTCTGGGCCTTTAGGTAAATCGTATCTAAGAAAACTATCACAGGGAAGTCGGAGGCAATTTTTTTCCATACAAATGTCTAGATAATACATAATACTTGGGGATCATAATCTCCTTGTGGTTTCTAACATCTACAAAGGAAGAAGTAGAAAGAAGGTAGTTTTCATTGATTCTCCTGTAGACAAACAATGCTGTTTTAACCAGATCTTTAAGTATTCAATTCTGTCTACTACTCTGCATTCAAACATGCTTACAAATAGCTCAGGAAATTTCTCTTTCTAATGTGTGCGTTCATTCATCCAGTATTCACTGAATACCAACTGTGTAGCCTGTACTAGTTCCTGAGCATTCATTTGGTGAAAAGAACAAACCTCCAACTTCATGAAACGTATATCCATTCCAGTAGTATTTTTATAAGACTTTTGTTCTACAAAGCCAACCAATTTTGCAAAAATGTTGTGCAAAGGTACTGTATTTATTTAAAGAGACTGTGATTGATATTATATTGCATAATGTCAGACACGATGGCTCACACTTATAAGATCAGCCCTCAGCAAGTTGAAGGAGGAGGATTGCCATGAATTAGAGGACAGCCTTATCTACATAATGAGTTCCAGGGCAGCTGTGGCTGGGTTCTTGTTAAAACAGCAAGACTCTGCCTCAAAAACTAAAAGAGAGAGAGAGGGGAGTTTATACAGCATACCATTTTAAGGAAAACTCTCATTTGAGGTTTTAAAAACATTAATGAATAGTCAATAAGATTGGGGGTGGGTATTTTGATGATTTCTTTTAACAGAGTTGGTTTTTTTTTTGTTTTTTGTTTTTTGTTTTTTGTGTTTTTTTTTGCTGTCAGTAGAGGATATGCTGGTACCTATGATAAAATTTACTTCCCAGGAACCTAAGCTTCCAATTGATTTGCATCTTGCTGCTAAACTAGAGAATCTATCATCAACATAATAAGGAATATTCATCACTCACAGAATAGATTTGGAGGAGAGAAAGGAAGGGTTACATTGTTAGGGTTACAGCTCCATGGAAGTGGCAAGATTCAGAAAATATTTTATATCAGTAATCTTTAGTAGGAAGCCTGGAGCTGTATTACTGTTAGGTACCATGATTCCCTTATAATTGGCAGTCTTGATCTAGAGGTGCTTCTTACAAGCAGATATCTAACTCATGAGGTATCTGGTTCAAATGAATACTGTAAAGGTTTTTTTGTTCACCTATACTGATGCTGGATGAGCTGGTAATGTGGAATGTTGGTACTGTAGAATAGTGAATGAATATCTGCATGTACACAAATACTAACAATAACAACATGTGATTGTCTCCTAGCAGCCAATCCATTTCTTTCAAAGTATCCAAGCCCTGCAGCTTCCCTATAAACCAGGGACTGCCTTACTCATTTCACAGTGGAAAAGCTAAAATACTCAGCAACAGATGGTAGAATCATACATGAACAGTCTTATTTTCAAGGATGAGTGTTGAATAACACTAACAGGAATCTCACAGGGAAATCAGAGGCAGGCACCTTCAAACTAGGTGGAGAAAAGGGAGAGACAGGAAAACAAGAAGAGGGAATGGAGAAGAGAGGGCGTTGTGAGAAGGCAGAACATCAGATAGTAACACATATGGTAAGTCTTAAGAGGCAAGCAGCATAAACGCACAAAAAGCTACAGTGGTCTACATTTCATCTGGGAGAGAATGAGACACGCACCAAATAAGTACACAGCACAGAATTTCCATGTGTGAAAAAGAAGTAGGCAGGTACCTCAGTTTTAAAATGAGAGCTGTAATTAAAACTGTAAGTTTAAAAACAGTCCCTGTTTTTACTTTGCAGCTTTGATGAAATGGCCAAATATGACCTCCCGGAAATAATAGACTTCATCGTAAATAAAACTGGTCAGGAGAAGTTGTACTTCATTGGACATTCACTTGGCACTACGATAGGTATGTTTACAAGGGCTGATGTTATCACATCTGAAATTTGAATGGAATAACTGCTTACTGTTTATGATGCACTGAATTTTCCATCCTATGCTGAGAACAAACCTCCTGTTCTATGTAGCTGTGAACCTGTTGTCCAGAGAAAGTGTGTATGAAGGACCAACCTTTCCTCCATTTCAGGGCATAGCCACTCATTTGTCATGATGATAAAAGTTTCCAGGAATATCTTATGTCCCAAATTCAAAGAGATAATTTTAAAGAGCAAGTTTACAGATGTCCTTTGAGATGAAAAAGTAGTTTCATGGTACAAGACATATCCAAAGAACAATAGACATAACTCAGCCGTACTGTCCTTGTAGTCAAGATTTGATTTTACAAAATTAAAAAAGAGAGGCTCAAATGTAATTTGAACAAATGGAAAACATGTGGTCACATTTGCTTGTGCGTTGAAACACAAAATCTTTTAAAGTAATAGATCAACTAGGCTTATTTATTCATGTGATTTAATGTTTATAGACTGCAATTAATTAAATAGAAATTTTAAGATATTTTAAATTGCCTTCTATTTTAAAATGTATGCATTATGATTGTGTAGACATTTTGATTTTTTTATCGGCAACACTGGGACTAGAACTCAGGGCCTCAAGCATGCCAGGAAGAGTTCTATCACTGAGTCATATCCACAACCCTTGCCTAAACATATTTGAGAGAAATCATTGATCATGTTCCAAATACAGTTTAAGGAAAAAAACTTGATGGATATTTGAATTTGGAAATGATTCTCTACTTAACTTCTGAATTTTAAGAGGATAAGTCATGTGAAAATTAGATAATTAGGTTGGGTAAACCTTCAAGAAACAATAAATTTTTCATAATTTTGCCATGACTACCATTACCATTGATAACAAGAAAAGATCCTGATTGGTTCTTTATGCTGATGGGCATTTTATGTTTGAGAGAGCATAAGAGAACACAGACCAAAAGATGATAGAAATACCCCTAAGAGAACCCAAAAGAATGGTGAAGAGGCAGACAACTATACTATCAAATGTTGTTCTTCCTGAGCATTCATTATGTTTAGGAATCTGTGTGCAGGACTTTTCCTCCCTCTAATCTTCAAAACAACCCGGTCCTCTGTACACATCTCACAGAAGAGGTTAGGAACTGAGCTACCCAGGGTCTCAAGTAAGACATAAGAGGCACAACATACATCCAAGCTAGAACAGTCTGATTTCACCAGTGGGATGCACGGTGCTATAGGGAGTTTGTCCAGAGGAGAAAGGGCTTACTTGTGTCTGAGAAAGTGGATAAGACTTAGCTATGCTCTTATTGATCTAAAAGAAAATATGAGAAATGGGACTGTCAGGGCTGTCTGTTAGGTTTGGGCCTGAGTATATTTTAGTGGGCACCAGATGAATTTTGGGCATAGAATTTTCTTTTTGATGGGGGGTAGACCTACTGTCCGTATGTTGTTTAGTAAACAGGCCTTCAACCTCTAAATTTCCATGAGATAATGCTGTCAGTGTAACAACCAAAGAACTCACCTCCAAGCATTGCCAAACATGCCCTGACAATAAGTATTACACCTGTTCAGAGAAATTATCCAGTAATTTCCATGGCTCAAACAGTTTAGCATCTCAATAGTGTGTGTGTGTGTGTGTGTGTGTGTGTACATACGTGTGTGTATCCAGCAAAAACCTAACAATGCACCTTGCGAAACTAAGCCACACAGATACATCAAGTAGTCTTTCCAGTGTGGTGCTGACTTCCACCCTTATCCTGAAGGGTTATAAATGAATGTTCTGCTGCTGCTGCTGCTGCTGCTGCTGCTGCTGCTGCAGAGCGAGTGCAGATACCTGAAACTTCCTGGAACCACTGTGGACCCAAGGGGAGCAACTTGAGTTTGGAAAGCTGCAAAGAGTTTAGGTGGGGTGTGAGCATCCAACAAGGCACTGAAAGCAATGGCAATGAAAGCTCACTAAATAGTGAGAAAGAAACCTGTGCAATAACTGAAACCGATTTGTTTGTATCGTGTGAACTGATGGTCTACTGCTAGAAGCTGGGCGACCTGGCAGGTATCTTAGAACTGGGGGTGGAATGAAGTGTCACTAGCATTTGCCTCATGCTTGGAAATGAAGGTCTGTAGTTCACCAAGCAGTAGCTCTCTCAGTGCGCCATCCTTCGCCTTTCAACCACCAGCTACTCCATTTCCCCTAAATGAGTTAAGCTATCCAACAATAGAATAGGAGAAAGCTATGCACTTGGGATTAGATAGAACTGAAGTCAGATTATCTGTGCAGAACAACTCAAAAAAAAAAAAAAAAACTTCCCCACTCATCTCCAAGATCACTGCGATAGGAAGACAATGTAACAGGCAGAGCTCCACTCCCACAGACAGAAACAGTGCCTACGTCGATCTCATTTTTACAAGATTGTCTTGTCTCCTATTCTCCCAGGGTTTGTAGCCTTTTCAACCATGCCTGAACTGGCACAAAGAATCAAAATGAATTTTGCCTTGGGTCCTGTGATCTCATTCAAATATCCCACAAGCATTTTTACCAGTTTTTTTCTACTTCCAAATTCCATAATCAAGGTAGGCTCTTCATTTTGCCAAAATTTACCTGAGGATCTCATCTTGTATCATAGATCCTAATTATTTTTTAATCTCTATGAAATAAAAGTAGGAAATTTAGATAATATCCATAGAAATCAAAGTCTTTGAGGATATACTTTCTCTCTGCCCATGCGTGTATGTCTGTATCATAGTAACCATAAGTCCCATGGACACTTTACTATATTCAGTCACTTACAGAGATGTATGCATAGACTTACAAGCTAAATTGAGTTCTATATTGGTGTATGGTCTACTCACAAGTTTTCTTGTTCCATTTAGTTGAGCAGATCAGTGAGTTCACAATGTCCAACTGGAAGACACTCTTCCAGTTACATATGATTATGAATGTCTCTGATTTGACATTAGAACATACCCAAATAATGTTTTTATAATCCATATGGGGGCTTGCTCTAAATTACTATAGCTACTTTCTGAGTCAGACTGTGGTATAGCTCAAATAAATATTTACTGGTATTTTTCAAGAGGTAAACAATTTATTCAATTAATAGTTTCAGTCATGGAATTTTCTTCACTAAGGAGATATTTTGCTTTAATTTTCTTTGTTTTTTGTTTCTCTCTGTATTGGCCACAAACAGCACATTCTGGAACATAATATTAATAGGGTACCAATGCCCTTTGAATTTGAGGTGATGGTAAAAATGGATTTGTGATAAAATAAATTCAGAAAGACTAATTAGAAAATCATAGTGGTTCTTGTGAAAGAAGACATGGCCCTGCTTCGGGATAGAATTGCAGGAATGAAAAGAAATGCTAGTGAGCTAAGATTAGGAGTACTTTCCTAAGACCCACGACTGGTTAGATGGAGGTTTCATCATCTTGCTTACTTAGAACAGAAGAAATATAATTCTTTCGTGTGGTTGATGGTTCTATTTTGAAATGGGTTGTCATCTGTTTTAAATACTATCTACATCTGGTCAGGGTTGATTGAATTAATTTTGGTTTTTTGTTTGTTTGTTTTGTTTTGTTGTGGTTTGTTTTTCTGTCCTTTCCAGAACCCTGCTAACTTAGAACTTGCACTATAGATTAGGCAGGGCTTTTGACTCCCAGATATTTTCTTGCTTTCTAACTCACAGAGTGAGGGTTGCAAGCATATACCACCAGTCTTAGCTTTGTAAATTTTTTTTCATTAAATTCAAAGGTATATACTTGTATCTACAAACACATTAGTTTTGTAATATCTGTTGTTTTTCTTACACACACCAAGTATGAGCCAAGTAATGCTCGTGTCTGACACTCCCTGTTGTCAAAATTCCTTCCTCATTAAGTCTGGATTCTGTGGTTCCCTCACACTGGTTTTCCAAAAAGTTCCTGAACCGCACTGGGGATCCTGCCCAAGCTTACATTCACAAGACCTAGATGTTTTAAACACACTGTTCTTTGTGACATCGTGGCATTTTTGATGTCCAGTGGCACCTTTTCATCTCTACTTTTCAGGATGAAAAGTGATTAGTCTGGGGCAATAATACACAGCAGGGTGTATATAAGAAATATAGAAAAGTCCATATTTCCTTCCTGTTCAGCGTAATATTTCATCTTACAACGAAAACTTACTTCATTTTTCTTGCCAGTGGCTGAGAACTTGGCAATCACCAATTACACAGAGTGCAGAGAAATGCCCTTTCTTGTTTGGAAAAGGATTTCTAACTCCCTTCCCCTGCTTGACTTAGTCTCCTCAACTGAGAAAAACAAATGAAAATACAAACAGATCTCCAAATTTGATCCATTCTTAGGATGAAGGGAAGCACTAAGGTGCTTAAAAGATACGTCTTGAAAAGATAATTATCTTTTACTTTCACAGAGAATGTTTGGTACCAAAGGTTTCTTTTTAGAAGATAAGAAAGCAAAGATGCTAACTATCAAGATCTGTAACAGTAAGCTCCTGCGGTCTATGTGTAGTGAATTTATGTCCTTGTGGGCTGGATTCAACAAGAAAAATATGAATATGGTACGTGTAATAATTATGTGGCCGTTTGATACTTGAAGAAATTTCATCTTTCCTTTGATATTCATCTATTAGATTGTATAAATTCATAATCATTCAAAGCCTTAAGCAGGTACTTGCAATACATAGAGAAGCATGTGTATCAATAGACCACGGACTTGAGAACCGGGAAAGGGAAAGATAGCTACATCTTTCGATCCTCTGTCAAAGTTAGGAAAATGAATGTTCCATCACGAGCAGTAGATTCTCACATGTGTGTAAACAGCTACAACTTATGAAAATGTCAGTTTACTTCATTTTATTACACTGTGTTAAAAAATAAAACTTCTGGGGCTGGAGAGATGGGTAAGCAGTTAAGAGCACTGGCTGTTCTAGCAGAGAACCCAGGTTTAGGTCCCAGCACCCACATGGCAGCTAATAACCATGCATAATTTCAGTATCAAGGGATCCAATGCCTTATTCTGGCTTCTATGCCTTGGTGCGTTTAACATACATGTAGGAAAAAGCACTCAAACAAGATATATCGATGGATGATATATGATAGATAGATGGATGATAGATAGAATTTCTAGGGAAAATTGAGTATTCGTTGTACTTTTTTTTGTTTGCAGTCCTTTGTGAATGAGTTTGGTTTCAAATAATTCTCACCAGTTAGCCTAGAAAGTCTACAAAATGAAAAGAAATGGAATCCCCTTCCTCCCTTCCTACAAAGACGTACTAGTCATGTTTTGTCAACAATTTATTTCCTGTTGCTGTGAGTTCAAAAGGAGAAGGAATTTCCATTTGCAAAGTAGTGTGGCTGCAGACTTGACCCTGCTATTATATTCTAACTGCCGTCCACCAGAACAGTTAAAATGAAGCCAGCTCCAAATCTGTCCACCATCCCATCTCATCCCTATGCTTTCAGAAGCAAACTCAATGAGGAAATATTGTCAACACTTGTTTGTTCAGAAGTAAAGATGTTTAATAGCTTCCCTTTTTCGCACCACTGAAATTTATGGTACGGAGACTGGAGAGATGGCACAGCAATTAAGAGCACTGGTTGCTCTTGCAGAGAACCTGGGTTTGATTCCTAGCACCCACGTAGCAGCTAGCAACCATTCATAACTCCAGTTCCAGGGAAATCTGACACCCTCTTCTGATCTCCGTGGGCTTTGCATGACACGGGTACACTTACACATGCAGGCAATATATTCATACACATAAAAAATAAAAAATAAATAAAATACTTTATAAGGCACAATAATGATTACTATTTGATCTCTATAACTTCACTTCTATTATGTTTACAGAGATTAATGTAATCTTTGAAAGGAACTGATCTACAGATTTACTTTTGCAATATTCTACCTCTCCACAAGAGATAGAGTATTGAGAAAGAGGTTGATAGCATATTAATGTTTTATTCATTTAGGGTTTTCTGAGACAGGGTCTTACACTGTAGCCTAAGTTGACATTGAAATCCTAGTGATCCTCCTGCCAGAGCCTCCTACCCCCAGCACCTAGTCCTAGTATTAAGAGCATGCACTATCACATCTACTCAGCTTAATACATTTATTTAGTAGATGAAAAAATAAAACTTAGAGATGTTAAGAAACTGGACCAAAGTCACACAGGTGATAACTAACTACATAGTACCTAAAATTCAAGTTTTGTCATCTATTTATGGGTAAAGCCTATGTGCATGCTTCGCACATGCCATCCCTACACTTATGCAAAGCCCTATTCCTGGTTGCTTTGCACTGCAACAAATTGCCCTGAAGATTCTGACAGTGCAGGCTTTGTCCTCATGAAATCCACCCTCACTCACATTCAGATATTGCATAGATGTATTTTGCTACCCCACTTTCAACACACCAGTATTCACCAGTAACTCTTAATAAAATAGTTTAGTGTTTCTGACATAGTTTATTTCATTCATGATATTGTTTAACTTTCTTAGAGTCGACTAGATGTGTACATGTCTCATGCTCCTACAGGATCATCAATACAGAACATCCTGCATATAAAACAGGTAACATCTTTGTCCTGGGAAGCCATTCCAGTCCTTGTTTCTATTCTACATGAAAGGTTGATGTTCACCACTAAACAGGCTTATCTTGAGAAGCTCAGCTTGGCTCTTTTTCATCTTCATTGTCTGTTTAGGCTTTGATTTCCATGGATTTTAAGAAAAAATAATGGTAGATAGCAAATGAATGGTGTAAATAAACCCTATTTTAAACTAGAGCTGGTAAAAAAGGCTCTAAGCTGAAGCAAACTGTAAATTGAGAGGACCTCCAGAGAGATGAAACTTTCTCCAGGAGAGGGTCTAAGATTTGACTTTTCTTTGAAGTTAGTCTTGGTTTTTCGTTAGTTTCTTTTTTCCTTCAAACTGAGAAATACCATTTTAGTCCTTTCCGTTGCACCTCATTGGACCCCTTTTTCTGTAGTAATAAGATATTTACTTGCTTCCGGAAATACAAAAGACCTTTTCCCCCCAGGATGTTGTTTTTCGAAGGTTTTCTGTAGTGCTCGGGATTCTAACTGTTCTTTTCCTAAACACATTAATTCTAGCTTTACCGATCCAATGAATTCAGAGCTTATGACTGGGGAAGTGAAGCTGAAAATATGAAGAGATACAATCAGGTGAGCCACTCAGAGAATCACAATGGGGTTTTGAGGAATTTGGTTTTGAGCATTTCAGCATGAATCTTGTATTTCTACCTCATCTCTCTTACCTCCAACTCTTCTCACATCCCCCTACTCCCTCTCAATTTCCTGTCCTCTTCTTTATTATTGTTACATATACATCTATGCATTTCATATATATGCATATACATATATAATGCACTTAGTGATACTCATGTATACATATATTTATAGTTGATCACTTAGATAGCCTATCACAGAGCCCATCCTCGAAGAAAATGGATCTCTCTCAGCAGCCATTGATCACCTACAGCTTTTCATCTAGGGATTGAGCCTTGTGAAGTTTCCCCCATCCATGTGGAAATATTGATTGAATCAGTCATTATACTGGTCTTGTTTAGGCAACCACATTGTTGAGATTCCATGTGTGCAGCTTCCTTGTCATGTCTAGAAGACACTATCAAGCAGCAGGTACGCTAATCCTCTGACTGTTGTAATCTTTTTGATCCCTTTTCTGAGATATTCCCTATGCCCTAGGTATAGGAGCTGAATTATAGATTTATCACTTGAAGCAAAGCATTTTCTCTGCATTTTGATCAGAGAAAATTTGTAAATTTTTGCAAAGAGAAGTTTTGATTGGTGAGAGCTATACTTATCTGTGAATAAAAGGATAAGTATCTAGAATACAGTTAGAAAGAATATTGGTTTAGGAAGTGGAAGTAGTCTATGACCTCTGCAGCCGCGTGTACATGGTTATGTTTAGAGCACCAGACACAGGCTCTCCCCTATGGAATGGGTATGAAGTCTAATTAGCAGGTCTTTATTATTCCCAAGATAAAAGTGTCACTATCCCATCAATAGAAATAATTTGCTGAGCTGGTTGTTGTTATAATTCATAAGCTTTACAGCTGGATATAAACATTGATTTTCTCCTTTGGAAGCTTGCATAGTATCTTCTGATCCTAGAAATATTTGTCCTCAGGAAGGAGGCCTCCAAAGTTATCTAAGAGTAAAAAGAGGGCTACCTGTTCATCTCAGACATTTGTACTGGCAGAACTTAATTTAAGAAACAAAACCCACTAATTTGTGGGTTTCTGAAATACGTAGATTTTTAGAAATAAAAGGAGCATATACAAAGGAAATTAAATCATTTCTTATCTCTCGGCCTAAAGATAGATACATTAATGTTTTGGTGTGTTTGTTTCAGTTTTATTGGAACTTAAATTCGTTTACACAACTTTTAATCTTGCAACTTTATCTCAAATTTCAGAAAGAGATGAGCAATGCTACTGGAATACTTTCTAAACAAAAATGGTAGAGGTTATATAAAAATAAATTGTATCATAACAATTTTTTAACATTCTAGTAAATGAATGCATATTTCTTGATTGTAATAGAAAAAAAACTGTAAATTCATTTAACACTGTACTGTTAAGTAGTCCTTGGTCCCTTTTCTGTTCTCATGGTTAGGAGCTGGACTTTAAGTATGAAATAAAAAATGTTTAAGTTACATTTTCCCCATATTCACCCAAACTAATGTTTTAAGGGCAATTTATCTTGTGCAAACATAGATCAACTAAATGATTTCAGAGAATCACAACAATCGGACTACTTAATTTCTGAGCAATGAGTCAGATTATTGGAGGAATGAGTCCATTCGTTCTGTAAGTTAACCAGGAGAGCTACATTACATGAATTTTCTTTACTTTTACTATGTTTAAGATGTGATTTACATATCATGAAAATTTCTAATTCTATGTCTAATTCAATAAGTTTCAAAGTTCTCACAAATGAATTTTTTGTATACTATAATCAAAATATCAGATTCTTCCATTAACTTCTAAAATTTTCTCTTAATTTATAGATTATGTATCCACCCAGAGGCAATCATTTGTAACTATTTAGAAAAGAGATGGACAAATAACCTTCACGGTGGCTGCGTTAGTTTACATTTTCAAAAGTAATGGATGGGGATTCCTTTTTCCTCGCTGCCTACACAGCACTTGATTCATTTGTTTTCTATCTAACAGACAGCCATTCTGACTGGGCTCAAGCAGACTCTTAATGCAATTTTAATATAAGTTCCCTCATGATGAAAGATAGTCAACATATTTTTAATATGTTTTTTGGCCATTTGTATTTCCTCTTGTGAGAACTGTCTGTTTTATTCATTTGCACAATTGTTAATTGGATGCTTTGGGGTTGGATGATTTGGGATTGGGTGTTTATTTGTGTTCTTTATCTCTTCTTGTTACTAATCCCATTAGCTTTATAAATAGCAAAGATTTTGTCCCATATGAAGGCTCCTTTCTGTTACTTTATTACTGTGAAGAAGCCTTTTAGTTTCATGGAATTCAATTCTTTTCTTTTCTTTTTATTAATTATTTTTGGAGGGTCTTTTGGGGACAGGGTCTCACTCAAACCCCAGGTAGACTGGCCTGGAACACATTATGTAGACCAAACTAACCTCCATTTAACAGCGATTAGAGATCTGCCTCCCAAGCACTGGGAATAAAGGTGTGCACTACCATGCCCAAATATGGAATCTAATGTCTTGTTTCCTGCTATTAATTAATTAGTGGGGTATCAGAGTCTTCTTCCAAAGGTCTTTGACTATACCTAAATCTTGAAATATTTTATCTATGTTCTCCTGTAACAGTTTCAAAATTCAGGTTTTACATTAAGGCCTTTGATCCATTTTCAATTCATTTTTTTTTTCTTCACAGTGTGAGATGTAGTAGGTAGTCTTATTTCATTTGTCTACATGACGATCTCCAGTTTCTCCAATACCATTTGTTGAAAAGATTGTGTTTTCTCCAATGTATGCTTTTGGACTTCTGTTGAAAATATGGTAACTGCAGCAGTGAGTCTGTTTCTTTGACTTCTACTGTGCTCCATTAGTCTGCGTATCTGCTTTTATTGCCGTGGCTCTGTAATCTGAAATCAGGAATTATGACACTTTTAGCGCTGCTGTTTCTGCTTAGGATTGTTTTGGCTGTATGCCTTTGTGCTTTTGTGATAGTTTCTTCTATTTCTATGAAGAATGTCATTAGAATTGTTATGGAGATTATGTTAAATATGTAGAGTGTGTTTTGTATCAGAACCTCTTATTATCTTGTATGACCTCTTTACCTTTATGGAAAAAATATTAAATGTGCATTCCCCCAAATTCATTGAGTCCATTAAGTCCTCACTCCATCATTTTATTCCTTTAAACAGTTTTTTAATATTTAAAAGATTTAATCTCCTCTCCTAGTCTTTCCTAAACATCAAAATATGTAATTTCAGTCTTCATTTATCTGTTAGGCATACTCAAAATCACTCTTGACTTTTACTTGCTAAATTTTATAATTTTTATTTTGATTTATTTATTTTTATTTTAGGTACATGAGTGTACCGCGTGCATGTATGTAAGTGCATTCATGTCATGCAATGCCTACAAAGGTCAGACAAGGGTATCAGATACCCTGGAACTGGAGTTACGGAGAGTTGTTAGCTGCCATGTCCGTGCCAGGAACCAAACCCAAATCCTCTACAAAGGAGTGTTCTTAACCACTGAGTCATCTCTTGAGCCCTGTTACTTGCTAAATTTTGTTGTCTATTCTCACTCTTTGCAGTGTTCTATATTAGTTATCGTAATCTCCTTCTAACTTTCCTTTTGTCTGAATTACCGTAGTGCAGTGGTCTCTCTAACCATTCCTTCTTTTTGTTTGTCCTCTTTGTCTCCTGCATTAACCATCCTTTCTCTTGATCTTCTCAGATTATTGATATACTCCTAAAATTCTTCACAGCTCCCCCACATTCTTTCTTAGAGAATGGAATCAGCCTTAGAGCTTCAGTAAGGATCACCCATGATGTTTGTGCACAGTTTAGTAGAACTGATCTTCAATATTCTTGTCTACCACTCATCCCATAACTGATGCCTATGTAACTGTTTTAACACAGATTTCTGAGAAACAGCAGAAGCTCTGCTTTGTCCCCAGAGCTTCCAAAGGACACCTGAATTCCTTAGCTCAGCTGCCAGACCTTAACAGTCTGCCTTCAACTTCACATCCTACTCTCTTCCCTTACAGACTCTGACCACCAGGTACATCGGGAAGTTTCTTGTTCCTGATAGGGAAGCCCTCCAATATACAGCCTACCTGTCAAAATTCAACCCCCTTAAAAGTCGTTTCAAATGATTCCTTTTTTGACTTCTCATTTTGAAATAATATTTTCTGTCTCCACTTCTGTTGAAGTTTGGAAATGTTTTGACATTCAACATATGAAACTTTGCATACAAATGCCTGCTTAGCTATCTTGCCTTGCTCCCTACTTTGTGAAGCCCTTGAAGACAGGGACCAACCAACTATTGCACGTTTGCTTCTCCTCTCTCTCTGCCCACAGGGTGGTCACAGACGTCCTTGCAGGCTCTCCATTCACTGAGTTTCTTGTGCTAATGAAGAGCTGCCTTTTATGATTGCTTTTTCTTTCTCTCACAGAGTCAACCTCCTCTCTATGACCTGACTGCCATGAAGGTGCCCACTGCTATTTGGGCTGGTGGACATGATGCCCTTATAACGCCTCAGGACGTAGCCAGGATACTCCCCCAAATTAGAAATCTTCACTACTTCAAGCTGTTTCCAGATTGGAACCACTTTGATTTTGTCTGGGGTCTTGATGCCCCTCGGCGGCTCTACAGTAAGATCGTAGGTTTGATGCAGGAGTCTCTCTAAATGCAGTCCATCTACTTTCAGTGATAATTTGCTTCCAGGCCCAGTGAAACTTTAGAAAAACATTGATGAATGGTGAGATTACCTTTGCCATTTGTCTGATATTTAAGTGTTCTGTGTCACAGCTTCTCACCTCAGAAAGATCCGACTCTCCACTCAAAGAAATGTCTGAACCTGAAATTTCTGCATCTTATTCTCAAGGGATCAGGACTAAGTCCTATTTTTAAATAAATACTTTTAATGAAATTTTGTGCATTTCATACAATAGATCTTAATCATATTTAGATCCCCTCTCCTATGTGGACCCCCACGTGGCACCCCCCCACTGAATTTCATACATTTTGTCATATATATTACACCTGTGGAGTCAAGTTTTTGTCCCCAGATGTCCCTGGGAATGAGTTCATCCACTGGAGCCTGGTCGTCCTATCGAGCGTCTCTCCCTTAAATAAGGCCAACTCAGCAGGGCATAGTGCTGGTCATCTTTAGTCCCAGCTCTCTGAAGGCAAAGGCAGGCAGATCTCTGTGAGATCATGGTCAGCCTGGTCTACATAGCAAGTTCCAGGTCAGATGGATCTACAGGGAGACCGTGTCTCAAAAACAACAACAACAAGACCAACTCTCCCTCATCTAGTACCCAAATTTTAACTCTAGATGATCTAATAAACCTGTTTATTGTACAATTGTATACTCTGTTAACTGTACATCTGAGAAAGTACTTAAAGACTTTCTTAAGGGCTGGGAATGTAGCTCAGTTATAGAGCTCTTGCCTAGAATTCACAAAGTTGTGGGTTTGAGTCCTAGTGCCAGAAGAAAACAAAACTAAACAAAACAAGACAACAAACACAGAGGACTTTCTCTCAGCTTAAGATATGCAAGTATTTTATGCTCAGAATATCTACTTCCTCTCTTTTTGGAAAGGATTAAATATAGACATGGAAATGCACCGTAAAGAGAAAGTCTTTGTCAAGGAAGCCATTTAGGAGCACATATTGTATGGCTGTAAATTTTTCCTTGCTTAACATCATAATTTGGCCAGAACTCATTATAAACCAAGTCACAAAAATAAATCTTAGCTGACATCAACAAACCCAAAAGAAAACAGAAGAATGTAAAAACCAATACATTTAAGTTTTCCAGGAGCTTGTTATACTGTTACAACCTAGGGGGTAGGGGGTGGGCTACAAAACTGAGGAAAATTAGCATAAGATAAAATATTAGTTACTAAAATTCATCATAGTGTGATAACTTTCAAACAAAATTAAATTAATAAGAGGAGCATATCAGTAGCATATCAATAGCATATCAGAGCTACCTGAGAGAAGACAAAAAAAATGCCTTCTTATAATCTCTATATCATGTAATATTTAAATCAGCTTCCAGAAAGCCTGACTTAGAACCAGAAAAGGAAGTTTGAGGGAGAAAACTCCATTTTGGGGTAGGGAGATGGCTCAGTGGGTAAGAACACTTGCTGCCCAAGCATGTGGATTTGAGTTCAAACCCCAGGAGCTCACATAAAAAGCTGAGTGTGTCTGTGTATGCCTATAACTGTAGAATTGTGTAGGGAAAAGACAGAAGGGTCAATGGACACTCAACATCTTGTTTTGTGTACACCTGGTTTCATGCATACCACACACACATGTTCATATGCCATATATTTAGATGCCATTATATATATATATATATATAATATATGTAATATATATCACATACACACACAAATAAATAAATAGCTCTGTTTCCATTTCTAAAAGATGTCACATATGTATTCTAGAACTCATTACAGTTCAAAGAGCAACATAAAGTGATACCATCAACTCCTGTGTTCCTGAATGTTGTGAACTTGGAATGATACTTTACCTTCTATGGAGATATAATTAATCAAAAACTGTTTAGTGATCCTCAGGGAATTGTGAAAAGATGATACACGGTTTATTTTACCTTACAGTAAGTAACTGTAAATCTGCACAGTAGTATGTCCATGCAGAATCAAGGTCTTTCAGAGATTTGTTGCCATATAGACATTCTAATACACATCAATAATTTATCATTATTAATTATCAACTGTAGTGCCTTTTATGTTTGATAAGAATTTAAAGCAGTTTATAATTTATTTAAAGTATACCTCTTTCTACAGTTTTGTCATTTTTATTTCTGAAAATACCTGAAATTAAATGACAATTTTAGGGACTTTGAGTTTTTGAAGAATACAGTGTAGTTTTCATACAAGCAATATACCCATTTTTCCAAATTACCCAAATTAATGAAATAAATTCAACTGCTATAATAAGTATGACAGGCATAAATGTAGTTGAGAACTCTTTGTGAGCATGTAACTCAATTAGTAAGATTAAGAAGGTGTGGTTATACTAAAGGAAGCTGATAATAACCATGAACACTGATGATTCATTGAACATCAGTCAATATGTTTTATAGGAATATAAGACATTGGTAACACAAAAATCTTATAAAACAGAGGTGAGTTAGGAGAGCTCCTTTTTTAGTAATCCCTTGGAACTGGAGTTACAGACAGTTGTTAGACATCATGTGGGTGCTGGGATTCGAATCTGGGTCTTTTACAAGAGCTGCTGGCACTCTTAACCACTGAGCCATCTCTCCAGCTCCTTAGAGGGAGCTCCTGTTAAAACCAAGCTGTGTAACAACTAAGATTGCCTCAGCCGCTTGCAACAGCAGATTTCTTCTTGTTCAAGCTTATAGGTCTGCAGTTTGTCTGGACTGGTTCTCCTTCTGGATAAGATCCTTTGGGCTGGAAGATATGAGATGGGTTCCAGTCTGTTCCACAGACCTTTTTCCTGCAACAGGAAACTATTAGACTTCCTCTTTTTATGAGAGATTACAAAAGAAAAGACTAGCTAAACCATTACAGCATATTTAAACCTCTGCCTGCTTCATATGTACTAACATTCCTTTGGCTAATGCAGGTCATATGACCAAGCCTAACCCCAATGGGGTGGGATAGTCAACTTAAGTGACCACAAAAGACTGCAAATCACATGGCATAAACAATAAATATAAACAAATAGCCATGAGTTCACAGTTAAGGAAAATAATCCATTCTACACACAATGTTGCAAAAGGAAAAATTAGAGAATACACTATAAAGTAAATCTCCATCCTCTCCCTGCCCCCTATTTATACATCCTCTTCTTCAAAGACAACAAACTCTTAAGAATGTGTGTATTTTCCCGATTATTCCATAAGCATTAACAAACACCTTTATGCCCTCACTTGCTTTCTCATTCTATTTGTAACATTCTATCAGTTCTTCTCCACGTCTTATTTTAATCACTAAATTTAATCCCTACCAGTTCACCCAAAGCCTCATTATGACTACCTTAAACTCATTAACAGAGATGTAAATGGATTACAGTCTTTTGTATTTCTACCCAGTGATTTAAGGAAAATTGTCATATATAATGTAAATAAACTGTGCAAATATTATTTATATCTATATTACAGATGTAGTGAAATAGAATTGCTGATTCAAAGCATATATGGAATTTTAATTTGTACATCTACTGTGGGAATTATTTTTACAATACGATCATACTCTGGACAAATGACTTTCACTTAAACTTATAACCCAAAAGCTAAACTCATCTTAGCTTGTTTATAATGTGAACAAATCTACTAGGTCTTGAGCTCCTCTTGTAACATAAAGCAAAGAGTTTTAATTCTTCAAGACCCTTCCTAATTTTGAACCCAAAAATAAACTGTACAGTGTGTGGATGTTTTACATATTTAAGAAAGCTCCAAAACCGTGCAGGATAGTTACTATATCTATATAAGTATCTATAATATTTAGTAATTAAAACTAACTGTACACTATAGTACAGAGGAGAAGGAAGTGCTCCTTCCAGTGAATGGTGCTAGATATATTTGACATCTTTATTTTTAATGTATTAGTATATTGCCTGCCATCATGCAATGCCCACAGAGGTCAGAAGAGGGTGTCAGATACCCTGGAATTGGAGTTAGGGATGGTTGTTAGCTGTCATGTAGGTGCTGGAATTTGAACCCAAGTCCTCTACAAGAGCAGTCAGTCCTCTTAAGCCCTGAGCCATCTCTCCAGCACCAGCATCTTTATTTTTAAAAGTTACGTATTTTAAAAAGTTACCTCACACCGTGCACACACACACGAATTGTGAGTCCAAATTTGAAGAGCAAAACAGCACTTCTAAGACAACATGGAATCATTTTCATAACTTGAGGTAAAAAAAAAAGTCTTTGACTAGATTACGAAAAGAAACATTAAAAATTGAACTACATTAAAATGAAGAACTTCAACTCATAAAAAATAATTAAAAGTATAAGCATGCAAGTCATAAAATGGAGGTAACTCATACATGCAAAAACTTTTATGCAGACTATGTGAATAGGTCTTCAAAATTGATTTTTTTTTGCTTTTATTTTTGTTGTTTATTTATTTACTTTTTGCGTTTTGAAACAAAATCTCATGTAAACTAAGCTAGTCTCAAACTCACAATGTGGCTGAACTGACCTTGATTCTTCTACCTCTGCCCACCCCCCAGTTGCTGAGATTACAGACCTGTCCCCTCTATGCCATGCTATAATTATTCCCTCATGCTGAGGGTGTCCTCCAGTATGAGATGAAATTAAGCCATTCCCCCAGCTGCAGGATATCTGAGTTGTTTCCAAGTTTCAGCATTACCTTTTGACTTTTCACTGCTTTGCAAGGTGACCTCAAATTTTAAAAGCACTGTTCAGGAGCTGGAGAGATGGCTTGGTGCTTAAGAGCACTGGCTGCTCCTGCAGAGGACCCAGGTTTGGTTCCCAGCATCCACATGGCTGCTAACAACCGTCAGAAATTCAGGTTCCAGGGGATCTGACACTCTCTTCTGGTCTCCACGGGTATTGCAGGACAAAGGTGCACTTACCTGTAAGCAATACACTCATGCATAAAAAATATAAACAAATCAGAAACTAAGCAACAAAAGTACCCCCCTTCACTCATCTCTTAATCTGACTCTTAAAGACTGCAGAACATTAGTTTGCATTTCATTATGTTTTGAAGTTCTAATGTGATTTGAGAAGTGCTGTCAGGTGGAGGACATCCTGGCCATTATATTGAATTTGAAGCCAGCCTGGGCTAGAGATTTAGTCCCTTGTTCAAAAAAAGCAAACAAGCAAAATCTGGGAAGTATAAATCAAAGTACCAATCAACATCTTTTCCACTTTAAAATTGGATACAAAAGAGGAAATACCGTGTCAGGTATGGGGATTCATGCCTTCAATTCCAGCACTCAAGACGAAGAGGCAGGTAGGTTATCTGTGGGTTCAAGGCCAGCCCCTCAAACTGCACCTCCCCCTGCAAAAATAACCCCCTATACAAAAAAGGAAATACCATGAAAATTATACAATTTTGATGAAATGCAGTTCCAAACTTTTCATAGTCTTTCCATCCCATTTCCAATCAGATGTCCCCAGAGTCCATCTATGGAGAATTCTGTATGCAAACCTTCTTTCTTTGGTCTCCTTCTGTGCTTGTGTGCCATATCAATTTGTGTGTGAATTGTTCTGCTAATCAAACCAGTTAACTACGCTAAGAGTGCTAATTTATTTGGAATACTACTTGATCATAATAAGCTTCATCAACACAAGCCCTTTTAAAAAATACCTTTCATGTCCCACCGAAGAGTTGCCTGAAAACTACTGAAGGCAATGACCATCCAGTGCTGGCCTCCGAGAATGGTGTCAACATGTGAACACAGAAGCTTGGAACACCAAAAACAAAAACTGGGTAAGAACTGGGATGGAGAAGAGCAATTACTACCCGTATACTCTACAAGGATTGTCATTGGAATAAAAAGAACCTGAGACTGGATTTTTTTGTTTGTTTGTTTAATTTGGTTTGAGTTGGCTTGGATTAGGTTTGAGTTATTTGACAGCGTCTCTGTGTATCCCAGGTTGGCCTTAAACACCGTCCTCTTGCCTCAGTCTCCCAAGTGCTGACTTTATAGGTGCATTTCACCTCATTTGGCTTACAATGTTTATATGTTATATGGAATACTTTTAAAATTTAATTATCATTTATTTGTATATATAAGTGTTTGGCCTGAGTGTATGTAAGGGTTTTTTTTTTTAATGTAGCTTTAATTATGTTGAGGTGTGTTCCCTCCAGTCCAGTTCCCTCTAGGAATTTAAAAATATATGCATGTTGAATTTTGTCAAAGGCCTTTTCTGCATCTGCTGAGATGACCAGGTGATTTTTGTCTTTGAGTCCATTTATATGATTTATGACATTTATTGACTTATATATATTGAATTATCCCTGCATCTGTTGAATAAAGTCAAGTTGATTATGGTGAATGATTCTTTTGATGTGTGTCTATATGCAGTTTCCAAATACTTTGTTGAAAATTTTTCCAACTATATTCATTAAGGTTATGGGTCTATAGTTTCTTTTTGGGGGTTATATCTTTACCTGGTCCTGGTGTTAGTGTGATGCTGGCTTCATAGAAAGAATTTAGAAGTTCTCCCTCTGTTTCTATCTTTTTGAATAATTTAAATAGTCTTGGATATAGATCTTCTTTGAACGTCTGGTAGAATTTTACTGTGAATCCATCTGGGTCTAGGCTACTGGTAAGGTTTTGTATTACTGTTTCAGTTTACTTATATGTTGATCTCTTCTTGGTTTAGCTTTTGTGAATCCCATGATTTTAGATATACATCCATTTCTTTAAGGTTTTCAAATTTAATGCCATATAGGCTTTTAAAGTATTCCCTTATAATGTTCTGGATCTTTTCATTGTGTGTTGTGATGTTTCCCTTTCATCTCTGATTTTGTTGAATTTGAGTTGCTCTTTCTTTCTTTTGGTTAACTGGGCCAAGGGTCTGTCTATCTTGTTTATATTTTCTTTGTTTCTATTTCATTCATTTCTGCTCTGATTTTTGGAATTTCTTTCTGTCTTCTGGGTTTGAGTTTCATTTATGTTGCCTTTCGAGTTTCTTCAGTTGCAATATTAAATCATTTATTTGTGCTTTTTCTGATTTTTTAATGTAGGCACTTAAAACAATACACTTCCCTCTTGGGACTGCTTTTAAATTGTCCCAGAGGTTTTGTTGGGTTATATTGTCCTTTTCATTGAATTCTGAGAATACTTTTATTTCTTTCTTAATTTCTCCTTTGGCCCATTCATCATTTAGGACTGTGTTGCTTAGTCTCCATGATTTCATAAAGTTACTATGGCTTCTTCCAGTGTTGATTTTAAGTTTCATTGCATGGTGGTCTGATTGAATGTATGGAATTGTTTCAGTCTTTTCATATTTGTTGAGGTTTCTTTTGTGCCCCACTATGTGGCTGATATTGGAGAAAAATCCATGGGGTACTGAATAGAATGTGTATTCTTTGGTGCTTTGGTGGAATCTTCGGTAGAAGTCTGTTAGGTCCGTTTGATGTATAGTATTGTTTAATTCACATGTCTCTTTGTATATTGTCCAGTTGACCTGTCTAATGGCGATAACGGATATCGAAGTCCCCTGCTATTGTGAGTTGGTATTAATCTTTGTGTTAAAGTTCTGTAATGCTGATTTTATGGACTTGGGTGAACCAGTGTTTGGTGTATATATGCTCATGATTGTAATATCTTCTTGGTTAATTGTTCTTTCAATCAGAATGAAGTGGCAATCTTTGTCTCTTATGATTAGCTTTAATTTTGAGTCTATTTTGTCAGATAATAGAATGACAATCCTGCTTTTTTTTTCTTAGTGTCATTTTCTTGGAATAATTTTTTCCATCCTTTCACCTTAAGGTAGTACCTGTCTTTGAAGGTGAGATGAGTTTCTTGCAGAAAACAAAAGGATGGATTTTTTTTTCTTGATCCATTCAACTTGCCTGTGTCTTTTGACTGGGGTGTTCAGTCCATTGATATTTAAAGTTATTATTGGAAGATGTGTGCTGATTACCATCATTTTAAATTCTGTTTGCATCTTTGGCCTAACTTTGTGGTTTCCCAGTTATACCTTCATTTGATTTCTTTCTTTTGCACCTTGGATATAGTCATTCCTTTCTTCAGTTCTTTATACTGCTTCAAGTATTCGCTGAAGGGCTGGATTTCAGGACATGAATTCTTTCAGCCTATTCATGTCATGGAAGATTTTTCTTTTCCTTCAACTATAATAGACATTTTTGCTGGGTAAAGTATTCTAGGTTGGTATCTATGATCAATTAAAACTGGGAATACTTTGGTCGAGGCTCTTCTGACTTTCACAGTTTGCATTTAATCATCTGTAATTTAATGGGGTTTCCTTTATATGTGACTTGTTTTTCTTTTGCAGCTTTCAGAATTCTCTCTTTGTTCTGTATACTTAAGGTTTTTACTATGATATGCTGTGGGAGTTTCTTTTTTGGTCCTGTCAGTTTGGTATTCTATATGTTTCTTGTATTTCTGTGGGCATATCTGTGCTTAATTTGGGGAAATTGTCTACCATCTAGTTGAAGATCTGGTCAACACCATTATCCTGAGACTCTTCTCCTTCATCTATGCTTATAATTTGTAAAGTTGCTATTTTCTTGTCATACATTTCCTGAATATTTTCTTCCTGTGTTTTTTTAACTTTTATAATCTTTGCTTGAATGTTCCAATTCTTCTATCCAGTCTTGATCTTGTGTTTTCCATTTCATTCATTCTATTGGTGAGACTTTTTCCTGTCATTTCAAATTGACTTACTGTGTTTTTCACTTCCTTCTTCGTTTAACCTGTGTTTTCTTTAATATTTCTATCTCTTTTGTTAATTTGGTCAGAAGTTTATTGCATCATTTAGTTATTTGATTTGTTTGTTTGCTCTTCAAATTCATCGAATTCTTTGATCATGTTTATGATTGTTCTTTTAAACTCTGTGTCCTGGATTATCTCTATGGCTTATCTTCTGTAGGAGTGGTGATGCTTGGTGGGGACATATTATTTGAGCTTTCTGCATTATTTTTTTCATTGGATCTTGGCCTGTGGATTTCTTATGTTTTTTGTGATTCTGATGTGAAACTCGAGCCTTCCTTTGTTCAGCTGAAATCTGATTCTGTTTGTCAGTCATTGCTCTAAAAATGTATATTGTAGTGAGCACTTTGTAGAGAATTGTTAGCAAGTTAGGTATATGAAGAAGTAAACAAATAGTAACCTTTTTTGAAAATGACCCCAAGAAATGCATTTTGTATTATGTGATAAGCAAGAGAGTCTGTGTGTCAGACCATATTTCAGAGAAAGAAGAGAGAAGGAAGAAATGCTCTAGAAATGGAGTAACTTCTTAAAGGGAACAAGAAAATGAGATTCTTTTTTCCTAGGGACATTTCGATAAATTTAAATAACTCTAGCACTGAAGTTTTCAGGGTTCAAAAAGACACAGTGGGTAGACATATGCAGTGTGGCAATATACAGCAGGTCTCTTCAAAATACTTGGCATTTCACAAAATTCTCATGGAACACAGTCAACAGAGAATTGAGTGATACCTGATGTGACTTGGCTGTTTTCTTATTGGGTATAAAAAGCTGGTTGGTCAAGGCTTCAGGTTCTCTTTACATTAGACAAAACATCCTCTTCACAAGGTTGTCAACTTTCCAAATAAATTTTACTTCTTTTGGAGTTGATTAGCTCAGGCATTTTGATATAGTAATGGGAAACTGAGTAACATATTCCAGTGTCAGTTATAATTCATCCATAGCTTCAGCATTAAGTACACTAGACATGAAAAAAAAAAAAAAAACAACACTGCCCAATGAACTCTCTGGAAAGACAGGGAAAATGATAGCCAAAGACTACAGCAAATGTAGAGCAACTGTGGCTTAAGCCCTGAAGCTGGTTGCTAAGGTGACGATAATTAAAGGGACGCTCTGTAGACTCAGTGCTCCACTTCTCTACCTGGGTCTTCCTCTAACAGCAGCATCTGAGAAGACACCTCTCCTTAACCAGGTCCCCATCAGCAAATCAACTCTGAGTTAAGGTAGGTTTTCTTGTTCTTCTTACTATTCCTAAACTGTCTCTGTTAAGCTAGTTCACTAAACATGGCAATTCTTGGGTTTTTTTTTTCAGCTTGGAAATTTTTTTCTCCTTACCATAATGGCTTCTAAAAGATATTTCTCAATATTGAAATTTTGTGTGCATATTTCCAAATTTTCAATCATTGCTCTAAAAATGTATGTTGTAGTGAGCACTTTATAGAGAATTGTTAGCAAGTTAGGTATATGAAGAAGTAAACAAATAGTAACCTTTTTTGAAAATGACCCCAAGAAATGCATTTTGTATTATGTGATAAGCAAAAGAGTCTGTGTGTCAGACCATATTTCAAAGAAAGAAGAGAGAAGGAAGAAATGCTCTAGAAATGGAATAACTTCTTAAAGGGAACAAGAAAATGAGATTCTTTTTTCCTAGGGACATTTCGATGAATTTAAATAACTCTAGCACTGAAGTTTTCGGGGTTCAGAAAGACACAGTGGGTGGACATATGCAGTGTGGCAATATACAGCAGGTCTCTTCAAAATACTTGGCATTTCACAAAATTCTCATGGAACACAGTCAACAAAGAATTGAGTGATTCGGGCAAGGCAGAGGGACATTTCATCAGGAAACCATCTTTGGCTGATCTCACAGATTTCTAGACAAAAAAACTGAATACTCACTAGGTCAAGCATCTTTAACTAGACCTATCTAGCAAACTCTTTTAACTACTTCAGAGAATGGTCTACTGTTGTGATCACCTGTTCTAGGTTGTTTATTATAGCTGATTATAGTTGATTATTATTTCAGATTATATAATCTGAAAAACTATGGCAGACTTCCAAATCATCAGCTTTATTCCCCATCTCTTGCGCTTCAAGCCTCAAAACTGATTCTTCTCCTAATGAAAATAACACAATGAATGGTAACAACATATTAACAAGCTTCTGTGTGTCAGGAACTATGCTAGTCACCTTACTCATACTTTGGCTTTACAACATTGCTATAAAGAAAATGTTATTATTAGTTTGTGGGTCAACAAACTGAAAATCAACAAATTATTCAAGGGGTCACAGCTGGGGAAAGACATAGCTAGGATTTGAACCCCTGACTACTACATTTCAGGGGTGTTTCTCCTCTAGATAAGTCTCCTCACTAGGGCATCGTGTGGCTTTAGGCCTCAGTCAGAATTTCCATACTCAAATCAAGTATGTTCCTGCGCTTATTTCCTTAATGGCCATTGAAATTTTTTAATGAAATCCAGTGATGTGGTTGGAGAGGTACCTCAGTTGTTTAAGTGTTTACAACACAACCATGAAGACCTGACTTTGATCTCCAGCATCCAGGTAAAAAGTCAGATATGGTATTATCTCTGGATAACCTCAGCCCTGGGAAAGTATAAACAGGAGGTCTGTGGGGCTTGCTGGCCTAACGAAATTGCTGAGTTCCGTGCAAAGGTAGGAATGTCTCAGAATGGGTGGATTCTCCTGAGGAATGGCAAGCTCTCTGGTCTACACACAAGAAAGAAAAGAGAGAAAGAAAGAAAAAAAGAAAGAAAGAAAGAAAGAAAGAAAGAGAGAGAGAGAGAGAGAAAGAAAGAAAGAGAAAGAAAGAAAGGAAGGAAAAGAAAAGAGAGAGAGAGAGAAATATAAGCTTGAACAATCAGAGAAGGGGAAACTAGTTTTTCTCCTTATGTTTAATGAAATCAGTTTTTAAACTGCTAGAAATTTTATGGATTTTGTGTGATTTGCTTTATTTTGTCTGCAGTGTATTACTGTGATAAAGAATATGTTGCATTTTTCTAGCTATAAAAATACCTGGCATATCCCAGGCAATAAAATAAGCACCCAGGGTAGGACCCTCTGGAAAGAGGCTTTTGGGGACGGTATGTAGAAATACTAATGACAGGTCAAGTGAGCATGCAGATGTGTTCTAGAAATGGGCACAGACAGGAAAGCCCGGAAAGCGCAGAAAGAAGCAGTCACTGAAGACACATAGCTTAATTCTCTTATCTTAATTCTCTAGAGTGTCTTTGAATCCTACTGAGCTAAAAGACAGAGTTTCTCTCAGTTTTGCTCCTTCTTCGCTCCTTTCAGCTCTCCTACCTAGTCCTTACCTCAGCCTCCTCCCTCCCCCAAGCTGAAGCTGATCATAAACACTTGAGGAAGTTGCTTCTCTTTTCTTGGCCGAGGCTCCCACCTGTGAATCAACAAGCTGTTCTGCCAGGTCTCTGCCAGCCCCAGCATGCTACTTCAAGTGTGATCACTGCAAAATGAGGGTGTGATGAAGGCAGGGCTGAACACCAAGCAGTTCTACCTCCTCCAGCCAGGGAGGCTACAGTGATTGCCACTCCCAGCACTTGGTGTTTCCACTTTGGAAGCAACCTGAGGCTGACTCCCCTCCTGTTACTTCAGGACTAAAATAATCTCATGAGAACTTCCAAATTAGTAACGTGCCACAAATAAACAAATATACTTTATTTTTTTAAAGAATGTAAATAACAATGCCAGAGAGAGGGATCACAGAAACCACTTTCCCTACTCTAAACATTTAAATATGCAGGGGAACCTTTTTTTTTTTCAAATAAAAATAGTACACAGGTTCCAACAGTCATAGAATAAATGAGTAGAAAATGGATACTATAAATGTATCGTGTAATATCCAAATGTTTAACAGTTACATATTATGAAATATAGTGATGGTAATGACACTGTTTTAGTGATTCTCAGAATTACAAGTGGGATTTCTAATGGCAGAACTCATGCTGATGACATATCAGTGTTCTGCTTGTTTTGTCTAGATCATGATACTGTCTACATAATAGTTGCAGTCATAGTGGTTTTTAAACAATTTGGAGTTATAGTGTGTTAAAAACAATCAAAAGCTTCAAATAACTTCTATTTTACAAAGTAACAGAGTATGTGCTATTCTAAGCCTCTTGAAGTTAATGAATTCTTAGTCAAATGTATTTTGTAAATTTGATGTATATGATATGTTAAACAAAAAGGCCCCATGGGTGCATGGGGACATCACCTTCCTTAGAGATCTACAGACCAAGTTCTGTGATCTGGTATTCTAGGGTTGACTATATTATTTTGTTAAGTGTCTGTTTTATGATGCTTCAATTTTAAATCCACTTTGAGATCAAAGAAAATGAAACCAAAATGAACCATCTTTAGCCATCACAGAAATGAGTTACTTGGATATTTTCATACTCTCCCATTAGTGTCCTTTGTTCTCCTAAATAGTTTCACGTCTATCTTCATACCATATAAATAAACATGATTTGATGTATAAAATCTATGAGAGAAAGCTTGGGCTTTTTAAAATTTTATTTGTTTGTCTTCCTGAAATTGATTTAATTTGTTTAATATGATTATCTCCACTTACGTCCATCTTCCTACAAATAACTCAACTGTCATATAAGACATAATCATTCTTTTTTCACTGTCGTGGACCATATTCTTCTCTGGGAAAGGATCCAAGTTCACAGAATTTTCCCCACCTGGAAGAAAATATCTCTCTTCAGACCAAGTATCTGTGAGTATGTCACGGCAGCAGCCCCCAAGACCAGTTAGTCCTGGAATCGATTGGTTCATTTGAGTAAAATATAAGTTCTTGGTTCTTAAATCTAGAATCTTTGCTTCAATAGATTAGAGGTGGAACTAAAATGATTATTATCAAGTAGGTGACTTTGAAGAGTATGAATCTTGCTTTTTTGGACTTCAAGAAGAAAAATCAGATTTGAAAACTTTGATACATCTGAGATGATAAAAAGAGGTGCTTTGAAAGAGCATACACTTAGAATTTACATTTGTAGTTTAGAAAAAAAAAGTTGTGAGGGGGGAAAGTGAGTCACAGAAATTAACTGGAAATGCTCCCAATGTGGGCAAAGAAAAGTTCATATTTTCTCACCAAGAAAACAAACAACTACTAGATCTCAACCAAAAATAACTTTAGGAAGATTTATTAGCACGTACCACTGAAAGACAAAAAAATTTTATATTTTTTAAGCGGGTTTGTATGCTTTAAAAGTGGTATGTCTTTCTCGGGTCTATATTCATAGAATACAATGACTCCACGATTTCTCAGCGTTTTTTGTATGATTGACCTTGGGGCCACTTACTTTGCTGTGGTGGCGTGACTAGCCTCTGCCACTAGAGGCCAGCAGTACTCCCTAACAGTGAGAGTCCAACCGATCCAGACTTTGCCAAATATTCCTTAGAAAGCAAAATTACTCTCCTATTAAGAACAATTGCTCTGGGAAAACCACATGATCTTTCTATACCTTCAGGTCTCTGTTATATAAGATGAGTGAGTAAAGATGACTTTCAGCCCAGTGAAATTAGAAAAGACTCATAAATGTGATCTTGGTAAAACTGATAATTAATTAGAAAAATAAAATAAATTCATTACCATCCTATAAGTGAAAATTTTCAATTGGTATACAGTGCAGTGAGAGAAAAGTCTATGAAACTATTGAAAAGGCTATATAAAATGTAATTTAACCTTGGGGTGAAGATCTTTGTGAGTAAAACAGAAAACTTAGAAGTTAAAGGGGAAAAACCTCAAAATACGTGTTTCTGTAATATCTACCATGAAATAATTAGAATAAAGTAACTAGATTTTCCAAGCCAAATTTTAAAAGTGAAAACAAATATATTACATGTAGCAAACTGAAGATCAATACCCATGTTAAAGATATAGCAAACAAACTAATGACTCAAAAGCAATCCACAAAAGAAAGCTAAGTAGTTAAAACTTCATGGGTTCACTTACTATGACTCATGAGAATGAAAGCAAAATCACCACGAGATATCACCTTGACCCCAAAGACTGGCAAAATTAAAAGGCTTTTTGAAATGTACAACTCTTGAAGGATGGGGTGACATTCATGTTTTCATCACACTGTTGCAGTCTTTGGGGTCGGGGGACAGGTTAACAGTCAAAATGCAGACTGCATCCATTTTTCACTCAATGTTCCGCATCTATAAGTCTGTCCTATAGCTATATTCTCATCCACACACAGTATATGTACACACCGGTGTTTGCTATAGTACTGTTTCCAACAGTCAAGCATTGCAAGCAGATGAAAGCCTATGGTTATACTTCATTGTATTGAAATATATTAAAATCGGGTGGATTTATAATTAAAGAAAATGAGAGGAGCTGGAGAAATGGTTCAGCAATTAAGAGTACTGACTGCTCTTGCAAAGGATCTGGGTTCAATTCCCAGGACCTCTCATGGTAGCTAACAACTATCCGTAACTCCAATTCCAGGGAATCCAACTCCCTCATCTGATCTCTGAGGGCATTGCATACATACATGCAGGCAACACACACACACACACACACACACACACACACACACAGATGTTATATATATATATATATATATATATATATATATATATATATAATAAAATAATAAATCTTTTTTTAAACAAGGAAAATGTGATGTATTGAAAACTTTGAAATGGAAATGACTTTCGTGCTACAAAAATTATAGTGATACGTTACTGTATACTTGTCTGAGTGATATAATTATGTATATATGTGAGCACATGCAAAATCTCAAAGGATATGCTTCAAACTATTAATGGTAAATAAGATCAGATATAATATGCATTTCAGTCTATGTACATCATAGTACTTGAAGTTTTACCACAAATATGCATTCTGTAATTTTTACTAAAGTACATAATTTCATACTATATTTTTTCCATAAGTGAACAGACGTAACTTATGGAATCTGTGATCTTTAAAATACTATAGCTGAAGTCTAGTTTAGAAAAAAAATAGAAAAGATGACTCATCAAATTTATGTCCATACTATAGTTTCTTTTAAGAAGGAAAAGAGGAGCCAGGCATGGTGATGGACTCATCTTATCCCAGCACTGGGAAGTCTGAAACAGGAAGGTCAGAAGTTCAGGGCTAACCTGGGTTACATGAGACCCTGCCTCAACTACAAGAGCAAAAACCAAAAAACTAAAACACTAGAAAAGAAAAGGAAATAGAATCATGAAGATTCTCTAATTCCTAAGTGCTCAATTCCATGTTCCTTGAAGGACTTAACAGCTCCTTGGAGCATCTTTTAGTTAGACTGTCTGAGGCTCTAAAAGGTTGAATGATCTAACCGTGATCACTGGCCTAGGAAAGGAGGGAACTGAGGTTCATAATTCAGTGTGTGAGAAAGTATTATCACTGCTCTTTCTACCAGATATTTCCTAGCATTATAAATCAATGGAGAACTTCTGCTTTATCTTAAAAGCACTGGAGAAGACCTAAATGGGAAAGCAGGTGCCAAGGAGCATGAGCGTCTTACCCTGTATGAAGCAAACTTCCTGAGTCCTCATTCTGCGTCAGTCACTGCCTTCCGGTCTGATAAAACCCTCACAGCAGCCCTGGGGGAAAGCTCCATCACTGCACACATCTTGTAAATGAAGGTACTGAGACTCACAGACTGTGGGAAAATGTCCCAAAGCCACATATGTAGCATTCCTCGTATGACTTCACAATTTATTGTAATTATTGTCTACAATGAATAGTGTTTAAACTAGCTAGACGTTGACAAGGAAGAACTATAAACCGAGATGTTGGGTGTTGAAGGAACTCCTAGACCAATGCTAGGAGTCAGACATAAAGTTGTCCACTTCCTTAAATGTGTTACGGTTTCTAATACTTCATCACTGGAACGGAGCCTATAAAGAACCATGGGGTGCAGAGTGACTGAGTTAAGTCAGGGAATGGAGGCTACGTAAGACCTGTGCCTCTGTAGTCACTTCTGACAACGGAGAAGACAGATACACTGTGCCTGAACACCTCAGAATCTCCTGAGAGGTGAAGCATGTTAAGAGAAGGAATGGATTGTTTGACTAAACACACAAGTGTTTGGGTCGTCTCATCATAAAGTGGTTCGATGCAAGTGATAGAAGAGCACTGACTGTGTCTCCACAGCAAAGCCCCACCTGGCTTCCAGGATGTGTTTATAGCTCCCGAAAGAATCTCTTTATTAAAAAGTAGTTGAACACTCACCTGAAGGCACACTAACCAGAAACTTAAAGAGAAGGAGAGTGGTTGTGGGAAGTTTTGTAGACTCACTATGAAAAATGGAGGGGTTTTGCTTTTGCTTTTTTTCAGTTTAATTGCTTTATTGTCATCATTATTATCTATGGGATTCAGAAACATATTAATTAATTGTAGGAACTGGCTTACCTGGACATATTAGAGCAAATGTATGTAGCTTGTATCTGCCAAACATAAGAAAAACTCGCTGAGAATGATTCCAAATTTTAAATCTAGAAGAGAACTTGAAGAAACAGCTGCCATTGCCTAGAATACCAAGTCCCTGGATTCGGTTCCTGGCATGGCAATAACAAACACCTCAGTGTTTTGACTGATAATTGTTTTCTGATAGTAGGTTTGGCTTCATCTTTGAATAGGGAGAATCTATTGAGATGACAGCTCATGTGGTTATAATACTAAATAGTGAATTAAAATATCTGGTTCTTAAAAAAATTGTTTACGGTTTTCTTTTTAATTATGTGTACGTGTGCATGTCTGTGCATAGGTATGTGCATGTAAGGATGTCAGATCCCCTGGAGCTGCTTGGTTGTAAGCATCCAAGGACATGGATTCTGGGAACTACACTTGGGTCTTCTGTGCTCTTAACCACGGAGGCATCTTTCCAGCCCCAAATATTTGGGTTTTACATCTGGCTTTGCCACAGTCTACCTAGGTAATTCTGAGGGAATCATTTAATTCTGGAATGAAAATGAAGGCTAGTTGGTTTTGTTTGCTTGTTTGTTCCTTTGAATCATATAGCATTTTAAAATGCTAAAATGTTGGGGCTAGAGAGATGACTCAGAGATTAAGAACACTTGCTAGTCTTCCAGAGGACCGGTGTTCAATTCCCAGCACCTACATGGCAGGTAACAACCGTCCTTAACTCCAGTTCCAGGACATCTGACACCCTCTTATGGCCTTTGCACAACATGGGTGCACTTATACACATGCAGGTAAAACACTCAAACAGGTAAAATAAACATAATATATATTTTTTTAAAATCCTTAAGTGTGAACAACAGGAGATAAAGTCTTTTTTTTTTTTTTTGAGATCTGACTTTATGTAAAATTCTAAGCAAGCTTAGTGAGTTTAGAGAAGTCAGGCCTCAATAGAGAGAGTCCTTTGTTCTTGTTTTTTTCTAATTAGGTCAAATCAATTCTCTCCAGCATGCAGCAATCAATAGTAATATGGATGGAGGTTGAGCCAGGACCAGATAAGGACAGGAGCTTGCCTTTTAATACCTACCCAGCCAGGATGGCGATGGCTGAGTCATCTCTGAGCTGATGCATTCTCAAAGACTCATTGTGCCACCCTCAGCCTTTGCCCTTTCACCCAAGTCCTCCAAGTCTACAAACAGGCGTGGCTGCTCGTAGTTATTCGGAGTTGATGCAAGACCAATGTTTTGTTTTAGTACTTTTTTATTAATTTGTAGTATTCTTTACTTAAACTGATAAATCTTCCCTTCCGCCATGTTCAGTTAATAACAAGTCAAGCAACCACTCACATTGCTTCACAGACTCACTGAACTAGGACATTTAGTTCATAAAAATAACTAGGCTGACATCCATTACTTGGGTTACCACAGGCAATTTAATTACTAGGTATCAATATGTCAACAATTAACTAGTGATTACAAGACAAATTAAATTAGGTATGTATTTCTGAATTGAACTAGACAGAACTAGGTGAAGCACAGTTTTCTTATGATTAATATTTTCCTTTTTAAATATATCATCTGTTATTTTTATTTTATGTATATGAGTGTATTGCCTGTATATGTGTAGGTGCAGCTGTGTCATGCAACGCCCTTGGAGATTAGAAGAGGGTCTCAGATATCCTATGACTGGAGTTAAAGACATTTGCTAGTTACCGTGTGGGTGGTGGTATCAAACACATGTCCTTGCAAGAGCAGCCAGTGCTCTTAACTACTGAGCCATCTCTCCAGCTCACAATTAATATTTTTACCCATCACTAAGAATAGAAAATATCCTTAAATTTTTTGATAGTTTAAATAAAAGTAATTAACATTACATTTGATCTTCAGCCAAAAGATGGTGATCATTGAAGTGACAGAATGTAACTCTAGAAACTTGCAGTGTCCCAAACATACCTTATCTTTGTAACCATCAGAGAAAGATAAGAACTAAGGAGGAGGAGATTCTCCCTAAAGTCCTTTCTCGGTAATGCGGACAGGTGTTTTATGGGCTACATCACATCCATGAAATTTCCAGTTGCAACAAAGAAAGTTGGACACACCTAGAAGTGGAAGGATTGGTGTTTACAGGTTATATGAGGGAGGAACAGGAGGAGCCAGATGGGATTGTGACATTCTAGGCATAAGGCTTGCAGCCTACTTCAAGTTCTTTCCTGTACCTAAACTTGTTTAATCTGCTTCAGATTTGGAGAGAGAAATCTGCGAAATACAATGAAGAGTTTTTAAACCCACAGGTGCTTCTTCCGAGTCTAAATGTAGCTGTTATATTGTTAGGAAAAAAACAAAGACAGATGTTGGACCATGATCAAAATCTTGTCGAGAGCATGGAATGTCTCACACAGAGTGGAGATATGGCTTCTGATTACGGTGGCTTATTTGCTCCAAAGAAATGTGAACTCAGGACATATGCCAACAAAAGCTGTGGATCCAGAAGCATTCATGAATATTGTAAGTTGGTGTTTTTCATGTTTGGGGAAAATTAAGGGTTATGTGTTAACATTACTACTGCATTTGTGTAGTACCACTGTATTTTTGTATTGTTTTGTATATGTTATAATAGTTCATGCTAGAAGAGTAAAGTGAAAAATAACACCTCAAACCAGAAAGAAGACTAAACTGCGCGTCAGTAGACCTGGAAGTTTCTTGAGCAAATTTAGTAAATATGACTGATGGGCTTAACTTTTGAACTTCAAATATAACTTATCTTTCCCTTGAATTCTCAGACTCATTTAATAAGCAAGAAAATCATTGAGGTATCTAGGTGAGTCTTAGACCCTTGATGATTTCCATTTTGTCTTTGTTTTTCTTTCTTTCTTTCTTTCTTTCTTTCTTTCTTTCTTTCTTTCTTTCTTTCCTGTTCTGTCCATGTTATAGAGGTATCACCTTTAACATCTTGTCCTGAAGACCTCCCATAGCATTCATTCTAATCCTGCTCTGAATACTCACTCTGACAAATGGCAGTGAGAGGAAAGACCCCGTGAGCACTAGAGGCATGTGAGGAAGAACTGTTTTATTTACTTTCAAATTCTAAGTTGGGTTTCATCCATGACCACCATAGGACGAACATTTATTTCACGGTAGTCATTGTGACAAAAGCTGGAGAAATAGAATTCATCTTCAGTGCTCTGTGCTGGAAATGCGACTATCTGCAGTTCTCAAATCAGGGCACTGAGATTAAAGGACGGAAACAAGTTAAGCAAGCCTTACCACTAGTAAGTGGTAGACCTGCAATTTAAATTCAGGCCAACCTGAACACACGCCTATAATCATAACCATGCAATAAACCTCCCGGGTGAGAGGGTGGAGAGGCAGCCTCCAGATGAGAAGATGATTGTGTTCCATGCCCATTGCCTCATAGATTTTTCTGATACCCCACCAAAGACATAAACAACAAAGTTCTGGAGACTTTTTTTGTAGAAACTGTCTTGTTTTCTGATACTTTTTCCATGGTTTCTAAAAAGGATTGTAACAACAACAACAACAAAACAACTGAATCTACATACTACCAAATATCAGACTTCTTCCAAACAGTTCAGTGGCTGGCAGCAGTTTGTCCCCATAGCACATTATGGCTGACCCTTAGGAGTTAATAATGTCCCTCATAAAGCCCTATGGATGTAGGGTACAGGAGCCCCTTCAACTGCAAACAAAGCTTATCTTCAGAGACCCAGCAACTGCGTAGGCCCAGCACCTCGAAGCTGTTAAGATTTCAGGAAGGATTCCGCATGCAAAACCCATGGAACTGTGTGCTGTACCACTGTAGTGTTTATTGAGTACCTGCTGGACACCTGAAATTGTGCTGTGCACTGAGGCCACAGAGATTACAGAAAATCAAAAGCCTTGGCTTCCCCAAGCTCACAACCCAACACAAAAGACAAATTATTGATCACAAGGTTAATGAGATCAGAGGAAAAAAATAAAAACATAAAATAGGAGTAACTAATCTAATACACAGGGACAATTTTATCTAGCCTGAAGCCTGGAGAATGAACAAGACACAGGTTGAGGTTTGGTGGTACCATTTTAGAGAGCGGGAACAGCTGAGTCGCCATGTTCAAGGAGATGGATACACATATTTAGTTGAGTGCTAACTGTTGAGTACTTTGCTGGTTAAAAAAACAGTATGTTTTTCTTGTAGAAAATCTGGGGACTTCAGAGAACAATGATGATTAACATTTCCTCTACTCTGAGCTAACCATTACCAATTTTGTCATGTCCTGGTCCTGTCTCTTTCCTCCCAATCTATGAAGTTTCTGTTTTCTAAAGCAAGAATAGAAAGTACCATACATAATTTGACAGTTTCCAATGTTTTTCTACTATATATATATATATATATATATATATATATCTCACAAAGTAGTTCCCAATTTTTTTAAATAACTATCTAAGAACATCATTCAACTTCCTGTATTATATATAGTTCACTTCGTAGTGCAAATATTTATCTCAGTCTAAGTATTTAGTTCCCTGGAGGAGCACACTGGTTTTAAGGCAGAATTCATGTGCCAGATGGTTGTGAGGTACCGTTGTAACTGGGCATGGTGGTACACACCTGTCGTTGCAAGCTACTAGGAAAACAGTACACATTACAGAAAATGAGAGAGAGACAGAGGCAGGCAGAGACAGAGAACTCTTGACATCCACACCTGTAGAAAGGAAGGGATGAAGCAGGAGCAGGTACCCAAATCCAAGTTGTGATACAGACTCCAAAGTTGCCTCAACAAACCCCACTAGCATCTATGGAACTAGAAGGGTCCTTTAGAGCGATCGCAAGTTGAGCTGAGATGACGGAAGTAGTCACTGGACATAACAAAAAGAAACTGGAGCCATCCCCTGAAGACTCTCTGCTGACAGCATCCACAGTGGATGGAACTAATTCTTCATCAAGGGGAAATCTTGAAGGACTGTCTCAGTACCCACCACCACATTTATTTTGCCAGGTCTCAGTTTACATTTTTGCTGTTTTGAATAATATAACAAGGGTTGGTGTGACAGTTCAGTGGGTAAAAGTGCTCGCCACCAAGCCTGATAATCTGGGTTTGATTTCTGGGATCCATGTAGTAGAAGGAGATAAACAACTCCCACAAGTTATCATCTAACCTTCACACCTCGCTGCTGTATGGTGCCCACACACTCATACACACACACTGTAATAATAATAAATAAAAAAGGGGAAACCATCCTTACAATAATGTTTTACTGCATAGAACTGATTTTTTTCTTTAAGCTAAAATTTTCAGAAACAGGCAATCAAGTTAAAATTTAAACACAAGGAGACTGGAGCGTTGGCTCAGGGGTTAAGAGCAAGATTGCTCTTGCATAGGACCCAGGTTTGATTCCCATCACGTGATGGCTAACAATCGTCCTAACTCCAGTTCCAAAGAATCCAATGCCATCTTCTGACCTCTGGGGGCATTGCACAATAAGGGTGCATTTACATACATGCAGGCAATATACTCATACACTAAAATAAAAATAGTAAATAAAATATTTTTAATTAAACATATATGTAATTATAATTTTCAATTACACTCAGGAAGTGAAGTCAAGAGCATTTCAAGTTCAAAGCCAGCTTGGGCTCTATAGTACTTGTATATATAGGTATGTATACTTACAAATGTGTGTACATATATGTGGCCTTTGGGTTATACATATAGATTTATAAGCTACTTTTTAAAATGGTTATGCAGGGGCCTGGAAAGATTGCTCAGTTGTTAAGCAAACTGGCTACTCTTGAAAAAGACCTGGGTTTGGTTTTCAGCACCCACATTGCAGCTAACAATTGTCTGTAACACCAGTTCCAAGGATCCGACACTCTTTTCTGGTCTCTGCCTACATTGCATGCACAGGTGCATTTACACACATGCAGGTTAAACACTTATACACATAAACTAAAAACTTCTTTAGCTTTAAAAAATGGTCACTTGAAATCTGCAACATCTTACTTTTTAAAATCTCTAGTCTGTTTCCCACCTGTAGAATGTTCACTAAGCATATAGCTCTTTTCCTTCTAAGATATCCTTGCCCCTAAGTTCTCTTGAGTAACTCCTTTGCTTTGAGCTGGTCCTCAAAGACCAGCTCATATTCTCATTCCTCCTTGCTTTTGCCTAACTAGTCCTACACATGGTGCTCTTCCTGTTCAGAATTCCTACTTCTCCTAATACTCACATCCTTCATCCTTTGCTTACAAATAGCCCTCAATAACATAGAACCTATAAGCTCTACCTTAGTAGCTGTCTTCTATTCTGATGGTTTACATATCTTATCTCTCCAAGTTGTCTCCAACAGAAATTCTTGAATAGTCTCTCCAGAACAGCAAGCAGCTTTGGTAACACCTGGAAACTTGTTAGAATTGTCAATGCTTTCAGTTCGTTCCAGACCTACTGACTATACCTGAAACTTTGAGAATGGAGTCCAGCAATTTGTGTCATGGCCAGCCCTCTGAGTAGGCCTGATACAAGCTTTAAAAATGTTTAAGTTAACTATGCAATAGTGCCATACACAGTTACATACACATGCACACTGCATTCCAGTATTCTTGGTTAGTTAGTTTTTACTTATGAATGGATTAGATTTTATTTATATATAATACCTGCTGAGTACTTATTGCTATGTGCCAGGCATTGTAGTTAGTGTTATATGTGCATTCTTTACAATAATCTTACACAGCATAAACAGGAATAGAGTGAGGAACAGAGAGAGTGTAACTAAGATTTTGGCACTATATAACCAATCTGTATATTACCTTTAAAGCCAAGCAGGGGTCTTTCGTCTTAATGACTGTGATGCATTGCTCAATATTCAGTGTGAGATGTTTCGCATAAAATTTCTCTCTTTGGCTCATTTTGAAAAAAAAAAACCTGATAGAAGTAGTCTTCTCTTTCTCTGAGTAATGACAGACAGCAACAGGAATGAGATACTTAGGAGGCATATTAGCAGTTTAGACACTTGACTAGTGGTCCATAATAGGTGACAAGGAATCTGAAACTCTTGAAAACTGAATACAAGAATGTTCATGGATATCATTTTTGTAGCTGTTCTCAAATTCCCTGAGAGATATCCAGTATGAAGTGTTAAAAATCACTGTTCTTACATCTGTTCTTACATGGACCTGGAGGACCATGGGGTCCAGAGATCTCCCTAAACTGTCTTAGAGCAGGTGCACTGCTGATTACAGTACAGTTGCCTAATCTCTAATCTGACCTGAGTTCAAGGTTATTTGCCACCCTGGACAAACCTGATGTACACAAAGGTTTTACAATCTGTGTTCTGCTCCAGTGCTTTCAAACAACAGAATTCTCTAAAGACCTCATCTGAAACAGAAACTGCTGGGCCCTATCTCCAGAGATCCTAATCCTGTAATTCCCATTTGAATTCAGTGCTCTGCCTTCTTAACAAATGCCCAAGTGAGGCTGCTGTTTTGGTTCCCCATTTCTGACAACCATAATTTAGATCAGTCTCTAGACGAAGGGTAAAAAAGGGAGTGAGAAGGATGGGGTGTGGCATGGTGATAGACTATGTGAGGCCCTGGGTTTGATCCCCATTGCTGCAAAAAATAAAAGCTAATGAACCTGAAGCACGAAGAGGATAGACTGATATTACTAAAGTTACATGATTAGTTAGAGAAAAGCAAGAAATTTCTTGCCTGTATCTTAAAACATCAAGGAAGTGGTTCTTACTTTTGAATCATCAAGACTACCGCCACACAGAGTTGAACCCTAAATAAACTGCTTTTTCCATAGAGTGAGATCATTCGGCACCAAGGGTATCCCAGTGAGGAGTACGAAGTCACAACTGAAGATGGGTACATCCTTTCTGTTAACAGAATTCCTAAAGGGCTGATGCAACTTAAGAAGGAAGGTATGGTTCATCAACTGTAACCCTAACATGGCAGCTGTCTTATAGCCCAGACTTCCTTCTGATTTCAGTGTAGAGGAGAGTCTGGGCATCACTGGTTAAGTCAGAGTATATTGTCGGTTCAAATAATCTCTATCACCACTACCTTAGCACATCTCATTCATATAATCGGCATATAATGTTTGATTCTCAAAAACACCTTTGGGTTGGAGAAAGAGGAGCTCAGGGGTAAAGTATGTGATCACCAAATACGAGACCATAGGTTCAATCACTAGCACTAAATAAATAAGTTAATAATAATCCAAAACTTCAAGAAAAGCCAACTTTCTAACCTATTCCAGCATTTATCCCATTCTCCAAAGCCCTCCTAGTTATTATAGAACATTCTATGATGATCTCTTAAAGAAACCATACCCGCCTGTGTTGAAAAGAATGAAAATGTCAATATATTACCTGATGATCAGCACTGCACATCCAAAGAGCACTTTAAATACTTAAAATGTTGGCTTACCTTCTACTAAGAACTTTTAAAGAACCCAGACTCTATGTGTACATTTTAAATTTTCAGTTGGTACTCATATGGGTTGCTTAATTTCATTTTTAGATGTGAGAGTCTCAGCTAACACTGACTTTTGAACATTCATCACCAAAGTGTGCCCCAATCTCATTCCTATTTGGCTCTATTCTATATGGTTAATAAGAGAAACCATAATATCTGTGTCATGGATGCTGATAATGGTGTTCTTTCAATATGCTAGCTATAGTACTAAGTGCTTTATTATAGTAGTTTCATTTAATTCTATTATCCTAAAATGCTGACTCACACAGAGGTTATGTGACTAGCCCAGAAAGTTTATGCGAACACTCGTTACTAAATTGCACTCAAATCAAGAAATCAAGAACCATTTGCCAGCGTAGGTCATGTTCTTAATTAATCAGAAAATGTTATCAGAGTATAGTTTCAGGCCTTTGATGTAGTATTGGGATTTTTTTTATTCTAATTGAACTCATGTAGCCTTTTGAAAAATAAACATTGTCTTGATGTCTGCATCTGACACATATCTACTATGTTTCTACCTCAGTGCTTTAAAATTCTATTCTGAATTTCCTGTACAAAATACAAATTTTCCTGTATTAAAGGAGCACCTTCAAGGTGAACTGTGTGTCCTTTTACATATAGGAAACTTGATCATTAGACATATATATATATAGATAGATAGATAGATAGATAAACTTATATATTTAAACATGTTAGTCATTATAAAATATATTCTCCTGGGACAATTCAAATGCTTTCTGAGAAGCCCAAATAAATATAACTACACACAAAAAAAACAATGGAAAATATTTTATTGGATATTTTTTTCTTTGACAGGCAATGTACTGCCTGTTCCTTGTGATCTAGCTTATTTAATCATAGCAAAAATCCCATTTTACTGACAGTAAAAAAGAATTAAAACACAAAAATGTTAAGTAATTGACTGTGATAATCCAACTAGCAAGCAGGAGAAGGAAGATTTAAACACAGACTCCTCAGATTCTCAGTCTTAATGCTGGAAGAATAACAAGAAAGGCCAGGAACATTTCAGACAGTTGAAACCTTCTCTTGTCTGCAGGATCCAGGCCAGTCGTGTTACTACAACATGGCCTATGTGGAGATGCTACCAACTGGATTTCCAACCTGCCAAACAACAGCCTGGGCTTCATTCTGGCTGATGCTGGCTTTGATGTGTGGATGGCAAACAGCAGGGGAAATGCCTGGTCTCGGAAACACAAGACTCTCTCTGTAGACCAAGATGAGTTCTGGGCCTTCAGGTATGTGAAAATCTTGAGGATAGAGTTGGATACAGATGTCTTTGGAAGAATTGGGTAAAGAATTGTGGCTTCTAGTAGTTTGATAACTCATTTAGTTATGCTGTCCATATCTCAGCATGGTATCCCCTAATTTTCTTAATTATCTTGTGATTCTTTGAATGAGTATGGGGAAACTTGGTTAGAAGTTTAGATCTGGATAATGGACTGAGAATGATAGCTGGTGTCAGGTAATTGAGGCTGGAATGACAGAAGAGTAGATCCATTTCCATGGAGGTGAGAATCCAGGGACTGAATTCCCTATATCTGCTCAAAACTATTTACTGATAATTATCACCCTATAGCCTGTGACTTCAATGATACCCACATATTGAGGATTTGAAACACGTCCAGCCTGAGAGCTGTGAGGACCCAGTGGTGAACTAGCAGAGCTTGTTTAGCTTCTTTGCAAGTCCTGGGCATGGGAGATGATTCTGTTTATATTCTGTTTATACTATAATTTTTCATATAACTTTGTCTTTTCCTCTTATAGTTATGATGAGATGGCTAGGTTTGACCTTCCTGCAGTGATAAACTTTATTTTACAGAAAACGGGCCAGGAAAAACTTTATTATGTCGGCTATTCACAAGGCACTACGATGGGTAGGTTCAAAGGGTGCGGGTTTGTATATTCTGAAGACCTGAACACGTGACACGAAGTGATGACTGGATCCAATTATCTTTCACTCCTCTCAGGTCTAGCCTTCTCTTCAGAGGCTCCAAAAGCTTCAGGGAATAGAGACTGAATTGAGGGTGTTCTGGGGTATGGCAGAGACAAAGGACGTGAATGTAAATACCATCTCAGCCACTGCTTTAGATAGATATCCCAAAGCAAGTTCTTATAACCATTGTCTCAATTACTTCATCTGCAAAATGGCTACTCTCAGAAGGGTGTTAGAATTGATTGGCCTATTCAGCAGGGTACTGTGTGCAAGCTCTGTGAGACAGATATATTATCTAAATCATACGTCTAATAGAAGTTTGAAGCATATTGTAGGCACTCAATAAATGTGTTCAGTGAGTGACGCCTACTGCTCGTGTTGGCCTCATAGTAAGTGAGAAGACACAAAGAATGAGAATTGTCATGTGTTATATGCAGAACTGATGGTGTTTGCTCATGTTTCTCTCTTTTCCTGTAAATACTAGTGTCTAGAATTAGGTGATCTGTCCTGCTCTGGGTGAATTGTGAGAGACTTAAGTGATGAATGCTGCAGGATGGATCCTATAAATCAGTTAGCTTGGGAGATGGAGACTGTGGCTATCCTGCCCCATATCAGACCCAAGGCAATGAAAAACCTCTGGCTAGACTTGGGTTAGGAGGAAGAAAGATTCAAGAGGCAGAGTTTGGCCAAGAAGAAACTCTCTGAGACTGGGAAAGGCTATTATATTTGTTCAGGGCAAACCTTGAGTTAAGAACTGGGATATAGATTTCTAAGGAGAAATACTTATTTTTCAGCCAGGATTACTGTGTACAGCTACCAGTAAAGGACTTATACTAATTATGGAAAGATGAAGTTAACTGTTTTACTTCCTTTCTTCTCTCTGGTTCAATACCTTCTTTATATGCTTCTAGCTTCATAATAATTAAAATTGCTTCTTATCAGTGTTTATTAACTCTTGCCATTACAAATGCATCATTTTAAAATCTCTGAACAAGAACATGTGAGATAAATTTGCATTCCCATTTTCCAGAATACATTGTGACCTAATGAAAGAACTCGGGACTTATAGTGAGTCACTAAGCCAGTACCTGTACCCATGTGATGCAAATATACACCAAATAACCATCGTGCAGTGAGGGCACTAAACTGAGTAGGAATCATACATATCTACTCCTCAGCTCCTAAAAGAGTCTACCCACCACCTTCACAGATGCTGGGATACTTAAGTCAAATCTTTCAAAGAGCAGAAACAGACGAGCTAGAAAACCATCTCAGTCAGCTTCGGGTTGACTAATAGGGTGCTTGTGTTGCCTTTCTCAGTGACACGCCATGCCATCAGCAAGCTATGCAGATACTCCTGTCATGGGTGCTGATTCACCTGGTGGTTTGTTCCTACAGAAGTTCTCAGTGACCACTAATCTGTGTCACCAAGATGGCTTTATGCTAACTCTTTATATCCATGGATAGAGTGGCTACTTTAATCTCCAAAAAATTCCTTAGGTTAGACACATGCCTTTAATCCCAGCACTCAGGAAGCAGAGACAGATTTATCTCTCTGAGTCTGAGACCAACTTGGCTTACAGAGTGAGTTCCAAGCCAGTCAGGTATACATAGTGAGGCACTTTCTTAAAAACCACTCCCCATCCCCAATCCTTCAGGTTTAGCTCTGTCCTCAAGCTATTAAGGAAACAAAGGACTTAACATACTCACTCTGAAAATTTCAAAGAAGTTAGAATCAGAGAGAGACAGTTTATTGTATGTGCAAGTCCAACATTTCCTTTAAAAGTTCACGTGTATCAAACTGTTAGAATCCCACTCTGAAAATGGTTAAGCACAGCACGAAACAACAAACAAACACACACAGAGAGAGACACTGGCTACGATCTGATTTGTCTCTCCTCTCGTAATCATAATCCTATCAATATCTGTTGAGGAAAAACGTGACTCACTAGTGCTTTTTGGCTATTAATGGTGGAAATAGCCTTGTTCCTACAAAACTTTCCATCCGTCACTAATGAATATTGCTCACAGGGATATATCAAGTTAAAAATAAAATCAAATTGGGGATCAAAAACTCAAAGGGCTGAGGGACTATGGAAACTCAGAGTTCAAATTCAACTGGCTCATTTTTAACTGACACACTAACGCATGAGGCGTCCAGCCTTAGCCTTTTCTTGCTCTTTGATAACGTCAGTGTGTTGCAATGCTGCTCTCACCATACCCTCACAGAAAGGTTGCAGTGTTCCATGCCTGTGCCTTTTCTAATATTCAGACAGCTTTTACAACTGGCTTTTCTGTGTTCAAATTGTTCAGATTAACATGAAGACAAAGGTGCCAAATGGAAAGACTAGATGCTGTTTTGAAAGGAAGGCAACGGCACGAACGCAGAAAATGCTTTTCGTGGTCAACCACAGGACTGGCACTATGAGGAACTTGCTTTGCATAAGGAAAAATAAAATCCAGAGAGAACTTAGTTAAGGTTCTCAGATCTTGATATTTGAGAGGAATTCTAATCTAGTGAGAATTACGATGGGATAGGCTTATGTATTTTCCATTTTTTCGTACTCACGGTATACCTAAGAGAGCAAGAACGTTGTCTTTCCTGTGTGTGCTTTTGCATGTGAATGGCAAACCTAATCAGAGTCAGAGAACAGTAGAGAAGGAATCAGTCTTCCTGGAGACTCTCTCACTTTCTGGGAACTGAACAGAAATGGCGTGAGTCAAAGTTTTTCTCATCTTCATCCCTCAGACTGCAAATATCACCCTAAACACACATGGCTTCAAATGCAGGACCAAGTCCTAAGGATAGCCTCCTTATTCCACAGTTCAAAAGAGATCCTCCCTAAACATGGGCATGTGGGAAACTGTTCTCTATTCTGGAAATAGAATCTAAACAGTTAACCGCAGTAAGAACTCACTACTTGAAAGAAAATACAATAGAGTTCATAGGAAGCATAGGACGTTTGGCTGTTGCTTCCCTCTACCTGTGGTGTCTACAGTTGCATCAAAAGAGTTAAGAACAGTCACACACAATTATTAAAAGATGCTGATCAAAGGAAAATACACATCTCATTAATTCTTGGATAGTCAGTGTCATGATGATATTTTTTTTTCTCTCTTTTATAGGCTTTATTGCATTTTCCTCGATGCCAGAACTAGCTCATAAAATCAAAATGTATTTTGCTTTAGCCCCTGTAGCCACAATTAAATATGCAAAAAGTCCCGGGACTAAATTGTTCTTGTTGCCAGACATGATGCTCAAGGTATGTGACACCTCAGATAACTTGTGCATGCAGGAAAGCCTTCCAGCCAAACTTCCTGTAAGGTACACCTTTAAACTGAAGTTCTTATTCCATCTCATATTTTCACAGGGATTATTTGGCAAAAAGGAATTTTTATACCAAACCAGATTTTTCAGAGAGATTTTTATTTATCTCTGTGGCCAGATGATTTTTGATCAAATTTGCAGCAATATCATGTTATTTATGGGAGGATATAACACGAACAATATAAACATGGTGAGTAAGAGCCTTCTAAGTGCCATTTCCTAGGCAAATCTGGGAATTTCCAATCTTAATCCTTTGAGACAGACAACCACCAGTCAAGAGTTAGAGAAATGATTACACTCAGTAATTTTCAATTGCTAAATTGTAAGGAAATGTTGGGAAAGTTTCAGGAGGGTCTGAAGCAAAGTTAGTATTAGGTATTGCTAGGCATTAAATTGGCAGATTATAGGTAGAAGAGATTGGAAAGCCTGCAGTAAGTTAATTGATGGAGAAAAGCAACCAGAAAATTGGTAGTCAGCCAATAACACATCACCCTCCTCTTCTCTCCACTCGGGACCCTTTGATTTGCACTTCCGGTTTCTTGCTGAAAATGGGAGTTTCAACTTGGCTTGGGTATAAATAGCTACCAGTGGTTTCACCAGGTGAGTGCTCTGGGATGCAAACTCTGAGTTGGAGATGAAAATACAGAATGATTTGGTTCTTGAGAAAATACCTAGAGAAAGAGGAAAATAGACTTGACAGGTGACAATCTGCAATATGCTATCAATACCAGCTGGAGTTGATCCTCCAGGGATCTGTGGAGGAAGAGTAATACAAGAGAGGTGATAATGAGGTCTTTGGCCAAGCATGGATCTGCATCAGATCCCCAGTGAATGCTGGAGTGAAGATCTGTCTTCCATCAGCATACTTCACGACTAAATATTTTTAACTTACAGCCACTATTTAACAGACCTTTCTGTCCTGCTAAGCTATATTATTCATAATAACAAACCTCTGACATAAGTCTTATCAATATCTCCACTGTACAGATCAGCATGCCGAAATGTAAATAACTTGCCTAAATTCACCCAAAAAATAAACAGCAGAGCTAGGCCTATTTCTGGAGCCCATATCCTAAATACATCTATTACATTTATTTATTAATTTATTTATTTATGTTTTATTTTAGTTTAGTGGTGTAGGGGATTGAAACCAGAAAAGGTTTTTAAATATGAAGACATTCCCAAATGAGAATATACTTCTCAGGAAGGCAGTAGTATTTTATTTCCGTGTTTCTGCACTTTACTGTTTAGTAGATCGTTACCAGTAATTTAATCATGTTCCCATTTCTTAATCTGACACCTTAGAGATTTGGTCTTGACAAGATGGGCATCTGGTCACTTTTTCCAGATCCCGTAAATCATTCATGTTTTGTTTCAGAGTCGAGCAAATGTATATGTCTCCCAAACTCTTTCTGGAACATCTGTGCAAAATATTCTACACTGGGGCCAGGTAAGAATGACAAGTTTATAGCCTTTGATAGGACATGAACATTTTGTCTGGACTAGTCATGGAGCCCAAGGGTTTCCTTTTATTCTAAGCTGAACTCTAGACACTGATTGAATGTGAACTTGATTGGGACAGTTGAAATTTTAGAAAGGCAAAAGCAGAAAGTGGTTTAAGGATATCTTTAATGGCTCTTGAAAGTATGATGGTTCAAGTGAGGTACTTCTCCATCTGTAGTCACCCCAAGACATGCCTGTGTTTCCACATTCTCCTTTGTGGTGCTCCGAGCAGCATGGTCAAGCAGGAACAAAGGTCCAGGGTGTACCCAACTGTGCAAAGGGATTTTCACAGTTCTTGGTATTGCAACATTTACCAGCAATCTCAGGAGAGAAAGTCATGTGTACATATGTGTATGTGTGGAGTCAGGTGGAGGGGGTTGAAGTCATAGAAATATTCTGGACTGAAATAGATCTGGGTCACTGTCTCTCAGGATCACTATATTGCACAGTCGCAGGGACCATTTTAGCCTCTGAAATTGTGGCAAATGTCCATTCACACTCTTACAGCAGAAGGAGACTTGCTGGAACTGATTATACAATGGTAAAGCTTTTATGTAATCCATCTTTCTCCCTAAAAGAGCCAGAGACTTGTCTTTGTGCTTTTCTAAAGCTTCTCCTGATGTGGAGTAGAAGAGTAGCCCAGAAACTTTGTTCACTGCTTTCTTCTTAACTGAAGACACAGGGGCACATTTCCAGCACTTCGTCACTCCCTTTAAAACCATATTTCCCCCTCCCCTCTCTTTCAGGCAGCGAATTCTGGGGAACTTCGTGCATTTGACTGGGGAAGTGAGACCAAAAATCTAGAGAAATGCAAGCAAGTAAGAAAGTCAAATACCATCTGCTAAAACTGTATCCTTTGGAAATGTGTGAGGAAGAAGTTATGATGGCACGTTATTCTAGGAATAGGATTAAAATACAAGATTTCAAGCAGAAAGTGGTAGTTCAAGTTTGACTGCATTTGAAGATGTCATACTACACAGCTTATTCCACTGGCCTTTCTCTATAAAGGAATAGAAACAAATCACTGGGCTTCTTGGAAGCAAGATGGCGTAGGTTCAGTTCAGGGATGAGTGAATACTAGAAGGATCTTTTAGGACCCAAACAAATGGACAAATAAGCATGTCAAGATAATGTGACACAGTAAGAAGAGCAGTGGTAGTAACTGGAGGTTCCTGTGTTAGCATGACCTCTGTACCTTTTTTGTGTGATCATGGATAGGCTGCTATGATTCAGGGGGACCAACTCTGTTTAAAAGTCATTCTATTATGTCACCTTTAAGAGTTATGTTGGGGCTGGAGAGATGGCTCCACGGTAAGACGCTTGCTCAGCATAGCTGAGCATCCTTAGTGATGAGGAAATTCTGGTTTCAGTGAGAGACCTGTCTTAAAGGAATGAGGTAAAATAATCTGGCTTCCACATCTGTGTTCAGATGCGCATATGTGTTTGCCACATCCTATACACACAGACACACACACACAAAATTGTTCTGATTATACTTTTAATAAATGTGATTTTCAAGTTAAAATTTCAAAACACCCTCTGTAAATATTATTATTATGTTAGCAGAACCATGAAATAAAATTAAAATCTAAATTGGGTAGATCTCCTGTTTTGAGTATAAAACTCTCACTGAACATTGTTAGTTACCCTGTGTATAGATAGAGATAGATGCTAGTCATATAAACTAAACTGGAGGGGCAGAATATACACAGCTTAATCTTGTTCTGATATCATAGTAATTTTTACCACTGTAAATTAATCCTTTAGGACACTGCATGAACTATGAGTTGCTCTTAGATAACAAACTCTCAGTCACAGTAACCAGCTCCCTCCTTTTAAATCATTCCTTACTGATCCCAAAAGCATGTCCTTAAAGAAAACATCCACATTCTAAAATGGTTTTTATCAGGCTTTAAGGGACTGAGTTCTAGAGAAAATGATGCATGCAGATTAAAAACGGGAAGACAAATATGTGAAAACTGGCAGTTAGAATCATGTCAACTTATAGCTAGAAGTGACATTTAGTTCAATGTATTCACTCAGAATAAGAGAAAAATGAATACTCCTTAGAATATCCTTCTGGTACAGGTCTAAATTAGGCAATCACTTCAGATTCTTAGGGGACCAGAAGGACAAAGAAGCATATCTAAGATTGAAGCTATGAGTCTGTGGTTGATTTTATGGTAAGAAACTGACCTTCCTGGTTCCATGGAAATTTCTGAGTGTTGATTAACCTCGGTGACTCATGGGGGTGCAGGAAAATCGACCGGCATTGCATGAACAAGGAAAGTCCCTTGAATAAAGAAGCCTACAAACCCTGCTGGTGATGATTTGGGAGGAGCTGGGTGTGAGGGCTGAAGCAGTCTTTAACTTTACCTCTTCCTTACTTCACAATAGTTGAGTGCCAGCGGGTGATTGTAGATTTCTCCTGGTTTGGGAGATGAAGTTAAACTGAACCTACTCTATGTCTATGGAGATGCACAGGCCTTCCCAATAGGTTCTGCAAGTCTCCAGTTTTATGTAGAGTGTCCAGTTCTTGCCTATGAAACTGTAACTAGCAAGAACATCATTTTAAGGGGAAATTTACTGATAATATTTTAATAAGAAGAAAATTTACACATATTCACTGTATAAAATATAAGACAGGAACTGGAATATAACTCAGTGGTAGAACACATGTTCAGAATGCATGAGGCTCTGGGTTCAATCCCTAACAACTCTCTCTCTCTCTCTCTCTCTCTCTCTCTCTCTCGTGTGTGTGTGTGTAAGGGAGAGAGAGAGACAGAAACAGAGAGAGACAGAGAGAGAGACAGAGACCTAATTTGTATGTCTTCTCATATGACCTAGAAAGTTATTACAGATATTATCTTCATTTCACAGATAAATGAAATAAAGATAAATCATGTTAAATAATGCTACCTTAAAACAGAAGCTAGAATAGAAACTCTTAACAGAGTTCTACATTGCTCAGCTTTCACCACAATACAGGGCATGATTTTTAGGTTTACTTGTGACTTCAGAAGTTAAACTAATACCCAGTATTAAAACCATTCTTTTTATCTAGCCAACTCCTGTAAGGTACAAAGTTCGAGATATGATGGTCCCAACAGCAATGTGGACAGGAGGTCGAGACTGGCTTTCAAGTCCCGAGGATGTGCAAACACTTCTCTCTGAAATGACCAACCTCATCTACCACAAGAACATTCCTGAATGGGCCCATGTGGATTTCATCTGGGGATTGGATGCTCCTCACCAGGTGTACAATGAAATCATACAGCTGATGAAGCAGGAGACCACCCTTTCCCAGGGAACATGCAAGATCACATCTTGAGGCTTCTGCAACTGGCAAGTCTTGGAACAACCTCATACAATACAGAGCTACACCAAGAGAGGATTTCAAGGATAATTTCCAGACAGAAACCTAGTAAGTAGGCAGGAAGATAGAAATACAGTATGCATTCCTTCATATTTCTCCATCTGTCACTAAAACTGATATTTACTTTTTTTTGGTTAGTTAAACTAAACTAAGTTGGTGAAGCCAGGCTTCCTGTGGTTCATTTCTACTGTCCTGAAGTATAGTTTTTACTTGGCAAACAGAAAGTATCTAAATGTTTGCAAGTAAATTTACTCAAAGTATCTTTTCGTTTTTCTGTAAGTCATATTTTGGGAGCACTAAAATAAAAGGACAAATCGGGTTGGACATTGACGTTGTGTATCTCTGGACTGTTGACTTAGACAAAGTGAATTGGATTTGGCTACCTTGTTGCCCTAGAGACAGGATACTACATCAGGAAACCAAGATGCCTGGACGACAGAAAATCAAAATATAGTATGGGTGAAATTATGTTAAATACCCAAGGAACGGGGTCAAGTTTCATAGATGGATATCAGAGAAAATTATTTTAGACTATTTATGAGTTTTCCAATAAATTAATTATGCACCATCTGTAGCATGTCTGTGTGTGTCACTCTTTAGATTCTCGTCTGTGCCTAGATGACCTACTGGACCAAATAAAAGCTATAAAGAAAAATTTTGTCATGAGTATAATGAAATAAACTACATGTATTGTATCTTTTGATCAAAACAGAATTATTCTTAGATAACCCCCTAACTCATTCATAAATCTAGATTTATTTCTTTAGAAAGTGGTTTAATTTTCATACAGTTCCCAAGGTGCCAGTTGTTAAATTATGAATACTATTTGAAACTCTACTCTGAAGATAAGTCAAAGCTATATTCCGCATGTTGAAGGTATATGCTGTGTGTTGAACACAGACTAGAGCATGAAGTGAATTTTCCTTCTGATAACTACCTGATAACTCAGTCCAATGCTAATGAATCATAAATAAGTTGCCTAGTGACACTTGAGAGTTCAATATCTATTTGTACATTATTATTTCCCTTAGGGTCTGCACATATTTTTCTAAACATTTCCAGATTTGATTTCTAGTAAATCCTTGCTCTGTTCAAGGATAACAAATCTCATTTTTAAACTGTATCTGCTCTCGTCTGTAGTATGGCTTGGTCCATGTTAACAGCTTGCCTGAGTCAGTCTTGATTTTTTAAATTCACTCATAAAGTTTATTTATTTCCATTCACTTTCATTTACAAAAGAAGTAAACCAGATAGTTTGGCATTAATAATCTCTCACATAGAAATATAATGCAGGTAGTTCTCCATTTTTGTAAAGATCTTTATCTAGATAAATTATAATATTTTAATATTGTCAATAAAAATAAACAAATCAGGACTGAATTTAGCTTGGTAGTAGAACACATGCTGAGTATTAGTGAGGCCTTAGGTTTAATTCCCAATTCCATGAAAATGGAAAAAAGATACACACAGCTTCTAAGCTAGCAACCAGTTTGGGTTTATAAGAAGATTCTTTATTTCAGGTGCTGGGGATTGAACCTAAGTCCTTGTACATACCAAGCTCCTGTTCTATCACAGAGCTACACTCCCAGCCCCATAATGGACAGTTACTTATCTTGCACAAAATGAATGGCATTTATTTTTAAACCATTACTAAAATGCGTGTTGGTAGCTGGAAAACTAGTCCTCTGGAAACAATAAGAAAAAAGTAGCTCTGCAGTCAAGCATTTGCCAGTCTCAATGGTTTAAACACAACATTGGCAACTGGGAGACATTTTTATTTAAGTTGTTTCATCAAAGGAATATTCACATTGGACTCTCTTAACCCTCCACACACACATACACATATACCATACCATAATATACAGGTGCACATGCTTTGATTCTTCTGCTTCTTACTTCAGGGAGTCGAGAGGAACCATTAGTCTCTGAGGACAGGAGGTAGGGCCAACTCATTATAAGACTGATATAGTTGAGAAGAAAGAGTGCTGTCTTGGGCAACTCTGACCTTCTTCAGGAGACGATGAGTTTAAAATATCAGTTATTGATAGTAATGGGGACTCCAACAAGTCTCAAGTGTTTTTGAGAAGGATCATGGCTATGATGAACTCCAGTGAATGAGTCATTATAAATACAATGCTTGTCAAGTTCCCCATAAAGTAGATGTGTCCAGCCTGAGTGGCCCACAGTCCAACAGTCCCAAGTAGAGGCAATACCCAGCCCTTTAGCTGTGTCTCTGTCACCCTCTGAGAGGTCACAGGACTATGATGCTTTCCTCAACATGAATGCAATCTGGGAAAATTTTAGTCTCTGTGCTATATCCAGTGAGCTTTCGCCATGCTGCAGAGAAAAAGAAATTACATTTAGTTACTTCCAGGTGAGTCAAACGTCAGTGCAAAAAGTCTAGTGAACAGTTGATGATGATTGACTCCAGGCTTCATAGAGGCTTTAAATATCTTCCGATCTAAAAACAATACGAAGCAAGTTTAAGGTCTACCTGGGAAATTGAGCGAGACCCGGTCTTCACATTTAAAAGGCAAAATAATGTTTGGAGACACGTCACAGTGGTAGAGCTCCTCCCTGATATTCAAGACCTCAGATTCAGTCTCCAGTATAAATAAATAAATAAATAAATATAAATAAATTAATATTTTTCATTGAAAACTAAAAATAGTGAGGCAAGTTCATTCCTTAACAAGAGCAATTAATTTTACTGTAACTCACTTGAGAAGTAATAAACGTACTTCAACAAAAGATCAAGTGGGGAAAGACTTGGGTTGGGAGGACCAGACCACAGTTCCCAGGTCCTTACCTTATTCTTTATCATGGGGTCTGCATGGGCTTCCAGGAGTAGAGGAATGAGGGTCTGGTTTTTCATCTGGCAGGCATAATGTAAAGCAGTGCAGCCATACTGAAATACAAAGGACCTACCTGTCAGCTCATCAGTCAGGGTCTCTGCAGACTTCAGCACTAGCTTCTTTAGCAGCCATTCACATTCAGTGGTGAACAACCAAGCAAAACCAATCTACCTGCCATGTACGGCAGCTATATTTCTTCTCTGACTCAGAGCATATCTGACTACATCAATCATCCATCCACATCTTCACTTTTTCATTTCCTATTCCATACTGAAATGTTCATCTTATAAAAAGATAGTATCAAAACATGCCAAGCTTTTGTATGCCTGCTTAATTGTGAACTTGATCATTTTACCATCTTTTCCCTTAAAGAATTTCCACATGGGGGCTGGAGACGGTTCAGTGATTTAGAGCACTGGCTGCTCTTGCAGAAGAACCAGGTTCAGTTCCAACACCCATGTGATAACTAACAACTGTCTGTAACTCCAGGTCCAGGGGCTCCAACACCCTCTTCTAACTCCCACAGGCACTGCATGACATGGGTGCAGTTATCTTAATTAGTAAGGACGATGCTTTGTTATCATTTTCCTTGATTCATCATCAAGATCAAAGCCAGTTCTTTTAAAAATATTCTTTAATCAATAAAGATTTTATGCTCATGATTTTGGTAGAATATAATAACCCAATGTTACCTGACAGGCAATGAAGAAAAAGGAAAGAAAAACTAAACATAACCATCTAGAAAAATAAAGTACCCAACTCCACCAATGACAAGGACACTACTGGAGGTATGCTTTGAATGTTGTTTCAAAATACAAACGTACACAGTCTATAGCATTAACATCGACGCCAGCATTGAGGAGCATTCGTACCAGATTTTCATTCTGCTTTGTCTTTGATATCTGTTAGAACAGAATATGAGAAAGTTGGTTTCACAGACATTCTCTTCATTCTGATAGTGTGCTAATCAACTGGCTTCATTTTAATCCCATGCTCCTAAGAATCTATGCATATTTCCTCATGGTCCGCCCCCCCCAACCTCCTTGTTCCTTCCAGTATTAATTAAAGCCACATTCACAGGCTGAGACCCAGGAGTAGCAGCTTTAGCACCAGGAATTTATTAAAAATGGGCTTTCATAAGCCTCATCCCAGACCTACAACATCCTCACTCAAAACTCTTCATAACTTCCCGGAATTCTGGTGACAAATTCAAGCTTTGGGGTATGACTCTAGGACATATCATACTAGCCCTGTCTCAGACATCCCCTCCTGACTCCCCTGCTCCAGCTACACTGGTCTTTGGTTAAGTCTCCCATTCTTACCCAGGTCCCTGCTGGCAGAGAATCATTATGTAAGATACCCTTCTACTGAAAACTTCTCCCTTCTTTGCCTAGCAAACGTGTCTGTGATATCTCAGCCCAAGCTCCTCTTCCGTAGCTTTCCCTGACCTACCCCGCCCGGTGAAATTTCTTTTGTCTAGGCTTTCATAATGCCAGTCACCTGTGTCCCTGGCTTCACAGTGTCTTCCCATCTGTCTGCCATTTGACTAATGACTTCCCACAGGGTTCTAACTTCCAGGAGGAAAAGTGCTGCGCCTGCGGTGTTCACTGCCGCATCCCTAAAACCTGGCAGCGTCGTCCAGGATAACTGCGTGGCGAAGACTTGATCAAGTGAATAAAATGAGCTGAGACTCCTCAGACACCAGACACATGCCTTCTTTTTCTAGTCTCTTGAGATTCTGACCACATGACAGTCAGAGCCTTCCTACAGCAGAGGGTCAGCTGAGAAAAAAGGGCCTCCTGTTTACCTGGGAGCAGCCCTTGCTCTCAGCCCACTCAACCTCTGAGGCTCCACTTGGGTATCTTCCCACTGTGCTGCGATCTTTGTCATCTCTCTCCCTTGGCCCTTCTCTAAAGTAACTGATCCTTTCCGCTCCTTTCCCCGTCATTTTGCCCCTTTGCCTCCTGTCCCATGACACCTATTCCTTATGCAGCACAGTTTGCAATTCCGGGCTCTGTTAATAAGTAGAGCTGGACTGTTCCCCATATCAGTATCTCTTTTAAAGGTCTCCAACTTCTGAACATGTTAAAAAGAGTTGTGGGACTGGAGAGATTGCTCAGTGGTTAAGAGCACTGGCTGCCTTTGTAGAGGATTCTGGTTTGGTTCCCAGCACCTACATGGTGTCTAACAACCATCTGTAACTCCAGCTCCAGGAGAATCTGATGTCCTCCTTTGACCTCTGCAGGCATTGCATGACATGGGTGCACACACACACATGCAGGCAATATACTCATGCACATAAAATAAAAATAATAAAATATTTTAAAAAAGACTCATGTGGCTGATGGTTTTCTTGGAAATCCCTAAAATGTAAGTGTATGAAAGACTCTTCCTGTCCTAAAATTACAAATATCAAATGATACAAGATTCATACACAGCTAATCTTTCAAAAAGCCTTTAAGGACATATATAAAATATGTGTTCACTAGTGAATTAAGGTTTTATCTTGAGGTCCCACAAATTCTGCAACATTTAGGTACCCTAAGAGAGAGTATAATATTTACAACAGGCAGAACTTGTACTGAAGCTCCTGTTAACAAGGAATAAATAACGTTCATTGTGTATTAGTTACTAAAAGCAGGGAGCCTAGTCATTTAACTGGAGTAGTGATGCATCTTTCAGTCATGGCTCAAAGGTGGAACTGGTCACAGTAGAACCAGATGGAAAAAAGCAAACACTTAAGTACAGAACTGTCACCCTATTTGACGAAAACAAAAAAAAGATCAAAAAATCAAGTTTCACCTTCCACTTAATATGACTGCATTCCTCCACTATCTGCCTGTTCATTTATTCAAGAAAATGATCATGCCAAAGATCCATGCAGGCATGATTCAGTTGCTCAAAGTGAAGGAATTTCCATAAATAACTTTAGTGTCTGTCAGCTTCAGGAAGCAAAATGTTTTACATTTGTCTTTCAACTCAATCACGGGGGGGGGGGGGGGGGGAGCAGTGATGCTGATGTCCCTACGGTGCTGGGAAATGACCACAAAGAGCAGCTCCCAGTCAGCCTTGTGATCAGATGTGTCAACGGTCCATAGATTTTCCATAATGTATTATGTTGCTAAACTATGTTCAGTAGGCTACATAAAGTAAATATATTTTCTACTTAAAATCTTTTCATTTTATGAGAAACTTATTGAGTTAGGACCCCAATGTACTTCAAGAAGCACCTGTCCAAACCAAGGGCTTGTTTTATTACCATTTGTTGCAATATCTCACTGTCTAGAAAAACTTCATGACTCATTCCACCTGCTTGTCTCCATCTGCCCTTTGCCCCAACAAGAAGACTCACCATGAGGAAATATCCGATAAGCAGGACAGGCATCAGGAGGATAATGAGAAGATAGTCAAAGAAGGTGAACCTTTTCTTCACAGCATAGTGCAAGCAGGTTCTCTCCTTCTGTGATTAAGAAAATAATTAATTTGAATTTCATATTTTTATAGAGTTCCACATCAAAAATTTATACACATTATTATTTCTAAGGTATTTATTGTCAAGCAATCCATTACTGACATTATGCTATATTTCCATCATCTCTTGAAATAAACATGTTGAGAATTTTTAAATGTGGAACCATTCTGCATATTCAAAAACCATATGTTGTTTTTTTATTCAGCTTATATCACCTCTTTTTCTGGGGCAGATCTAAGTAACTCAGGGTTCCATTCACCAGAATATTGAATAGAACATCAGGAAAGGGACAACTATAAGCAAAGGGGTGAATACACAGTTTACAAGTCATCAAACTTATACCACACCTGTTTTAGTTTTTGAGAGAAAAAATATATATAATGAGAAATAAACATAGGGCTGAATTTGGGGTGAAAAGCTGCAATCCCTTGGTCAGTGCTAATGAACATTAATCCATGAATGGTTGTGGTGAATGATGAGAAAATTTTAACTGCATGGCCGTTTTTCTGTGTCCCCTCATACACAAACATTACTAAAAGTCTGAAAATAATGTAATTCCTTTTGTATTTGATATTGTAAGCAAAGAACTGTAATGGCTGCATACTTCTCTATTGACCAGAGCTGTTCTCTCTAATTTATTTAGCTAAACATATCAGTTGTACTCTCCACATTATTAATTTTTAATTTCTATAACTAATATTGCCCGAATACTTTCACTCACAAAGCTCTGTCATCAAATGTAAATTTATTATTGGCATACATTTCTAAGCAGACTCCCTGAAAAGTACTAATGTGTTTCATGTGGTGCTATCAAATTATTCTTCCATAAAGTGATAATTCCTTTTCTTTTTTGTCCTGATCAACAATCAAGCCTCCCAAATATTGCATGTTGTGTTTTAATTTTATTTCAAATTAATTTCCATAGAATTGTTTATACTAGTATATAATTTTGAATCACCAGCAAAGTTTTTCACTTGTTTGAAAGCCTGTTTTTGGAACATTTCAAATAACTCATAAACATATTTAAGAAATGTGAAAATATTAGTTCAAATTATTAATGTTCAAAGACCAATATTTGGGGAAAATAAAAATATTAAACATCAAATGTCATTAGAAATATAAGAATGGCAGAAAACACAAATTGTAAACTACCTCTGATTAAATCACGGCTAGACTAAAGTAAGGTCCTGAAGAGACTAGAAACACAAAGAACATATCTCAGCATAAGAAATATTATATACAGCAAGCCCGTAGTTAATGGTAGACTAAAGAGGGAAAATCTCAGATCAGACATAAGACAAGGATCTCCACTTTCTCCACACTTATTCATACAGTGCTTTGAACTCTTAGCTAGAGGAGTAACAAGAGAGACAATGAAAGGAATACAAACAGGAAAAGATTAGTCAAAATATCCTTATTTGCAGATGATATGATTCTACGCCTAAGCAATACTAAAAATTAGACCAGAAAACCTTTAGAGCTGTTACATACTTTCATTAATGTGCAAAGGTACAAGACTAATATATAAAACAGTCACCTTTCCATATATCAACAGCAAATAAGTGAAAAAGAAATCAAGAAAAGTATCCCACTCATAACAACAACAAAATACTATGAAATAAATCTAGCCAAAGAAATGAAAATTTTCTATAAAGAAAGCTTTAAAGCACTGATAAAAGAAACTGAAGAAGACACAAGGAGATGGACAGATGTCTCATGCTCATGGACTGGAAGAAGTAATACTGTGAACAGAACTATACTACCAAAAGAATTCTACTGATTCAGTGCAACCCCTAACAAAATTCCAATGTCATTCTTCACAGAAATAAAAACAAATGGAAGCTAAAAAGACCCAGATAGGCAAAGCAATCTGAGAAAAAAGAAAGAGTGCTCTAGGTATCAGCATACCTGATTTCAAGTACACAGTCACAGCATCAAAAACACTATGTATGATACTAGTACAAAAACAGACATGTAGGTCAGTGGAATAGAAAAGAAGACTCAGATACAGACATACCCACACAATTACAGCTACATGACTATCGACAAACATGTCAAAAATATACATTGGAGATAAGACAGTCTCTTCAACAAGTGGTTCTTGTAAAACTGAATGTCCACAGATAGAAGAATGAAAATACATTCCTATCTTTCACCCTATGCATAAATGGATCAAATATTAATGTACGACCTGATACTCTGAAACTGTCAGAGGTCAAAGCAGGGAAAACACTTTAAGACATAGGCTTAGGCAAGGGTTTTCTGAATAGGATTTATGCAACAACTGACAAATGGGACCTCATGAAATAAAAAGGCTTCAGTAGGGTAGAAGAGACAATTGTTTGAGAGAAGATACAACTACAGAACGGGAGATGATATTTTCTAGTCATTCTTCTGACAGAGGACATCTAGATTTTACAAAGAACTCAAAAACCCAAACTAGAAGAAATCAAACTACAAAATCAATAAATGGGCAAATGAAATGAACGGACTTCTCAAAAGATGAAGTCCTAATGTCCAACAAACATATAAAAAATGTTCAGTGTTACAAGTCATGAGAGAAATGCAAATTAAAACTATGCTGATATTCTATCTCACCACAGTTGTTAAGTCAAATAACTCACAGCAGATACTGGCAAGGATGTGAACAAAAGGAAATCCTAATACAATGGCTACTGGAATCTAGCTTCATCTATCCACTGTGGAAATGACTACAGAGGTCCCCTAAAAAACTGAAAACAGATTTACCATACAACCCAGCTCCACCACCTGTGAGTGTTTACCCAGAAGATTCCAGATCATCTCGGAGGAACTTGCACAACCATGATGACAGCCGCACTATTCACAAAGCCTAGTATGGAACCAAACTAGAAATCTTTCAACAGAGGAATGGCTGAAGAGACTGTGGATGATATGTATACACAATGGAATTGTTTCCGCCATAAAGAGGAATGGAGTTATTACATCATTTGGAGGAAAATGTGTGCGCTTGGAGATCATTATATTAAGTGAACTAAGTTGGTCTCAGAGAAATAGCATTTTTGCTCTCATTTGTGGGCTCAAATTGTATACATACACAAAATTATGTTTGTGTATTTGAGATGAAAGTAGACACAAAACTCTGGGGGAGCCAAAGGGACTGATGGGAAGGGAGAGAGACAAGGTAGGGGGCTGGGGGAATATATGCAGAGTACATGGTATATGAACGAAAAGTCCTTATGTAACCCAGTACCATGTGCAGTGACTGCACAGCAATGACATTTTAGTAGATTACATTCTTCAAAAGTTGCAAGTATTTGTGCAGTGAATATTGATCATATTTATCCACTCCTGCTTCCCTCCAACTCCATCTCTGTCTCAGCTCCATGGCCTCTTTATTTGTTTTTGTTACTAACCCCCTGAATCCAATTAGTGTTGCCCATATGCACACTAATGAGCAAAAATATATTGATAAACAGTAGGTAAAAATCTAAATAATGAAATAGTAGTACAAAGCCAGTGTTTATTTTACAGGAACATTCCCCCATTACATTTATAATATTGAAAAGAGAAAGAAAATGGGCTTGGGGAGGAGGACCAGGAAAAGAAGCGTGGTCTATACCCAGCCCTTCAGAAGTACAGAGATATAATTAATCACAAAGGAGTCCTGCTGACAGAACTGTTTCATTTTTCATTTTGGTCTAACAAAATGTCCTTGGTGTGTTTAAGTCTCTCTAAAGTAACACAAAAATGACTCACTGATAATAGAGCCTGTAAGAATTTTGAAAAAATAATATTCTCCACTGCCACCAATTTGAGGAGAGGCGAATTATCACAATTACACTCCACACTCTCCCTTTCTGTGGCACAGCCTTACCTGGTTTTTGAGGTTGACATCAGCATTTCTCCTTAAAAGGAAGGAAACAATTCTCAGATGTCCTCGCCTACAAGCACAGATGAGAGGCGTGTCTCCATTGAAGCCGTCTTGGACATTCACACACTGGTTGTCTTCCTTTACCCACCGCCACACTTGCCCCAAGTCATTCTGGTAGGCTGCCTGGCAGATGGGCTGAAGGGAGAAAAGCAGAAAGTTCTTGAAATAAAGGCACGGACCTCCCAGGCAGAGGTCATTACTCAGCTACTTAACTTTTAAGTGCATCTCTCATAATGTATTGCTCTCCACAGTAGATGTTTTTGTCTGAACCATATAGCTGGTTTCCGCTCTACTGTAAGTCAATGAGGTTTCTGACTTATGGTTTCCAAAACTGCTTGTGATGTGGAATAAACAGATAGTAAATGGGCACATGAGTAAATAAGTAGATGAAATACTACAATTCCCACGAAGAAACTTTTATATTGTGGTGGCAAACTAATGGGTTTGTCAGAAAAGCAGTATCTGGGTAGAATAAAAATATGCACATAAGGCAGGAGTTGAAGGCAGCAGTGTGCAACAGTACAAAACCCGCCTGATCCTGGAACCTAGGAATCCAGCGCAGCCATGAAGTCTGCTGTAGGACAAGTAATACACAAATGACCATTTCTAAAATTAAATATAATTGATTGGATGCTATTGATATTTTAATATTTTTATTTTTTAATTTTACATGTATAAGTTTATTGTCTCCATGTATGTAAATGCACCTATGCACAGAGGTCAGAGGAAGGTACCAGATCCCCTGGAATATATATATATATATATATATATATATATATATATATATATATGTATGCATGTATGTATATACCTTTTCAGGGACTGAAGAGATGGCTTAGTCAGTCAGGACAGTGCTTGTCTTGCAAGCATAAAGACCTAAATTTGATACCCAGAACCCGTATAAAAAGCCAAGCACAGTAGTGTGTTTGCAGATCCAGCACTTGAGACAGGCAGAACCTGGGACTCCTTGGCCAGGAAGCCTAAGCTAAATAGGTGAGTTCCAGGTCAATGTGATCTTGTCTCAAAGAAAGGTGGATGGCATTTCTGAGTAATGACACCTAGCCTTATCCTTTGGCCTCCACGCATACATACACACTTGTACAAATGCACCTACACACATACGTACACCAACACTCAAACAGAAACACACCACACTCACAGGCATATACACACAACTTTTGCAAAACACCATGGAAGTTTAGTATCAAGACGCAAGAAAAGAGTCTTGTCAACGTCCCTCCTGCTCTAGCCCTCCTGGAACTCTTCCTGCTCTTCACCTAATCCATGTTTTACTCCAATTTGGACTTCAGCCCTGCCTGTTCTTATTGCCTTAAATGGTCGGCAGCCTTCATCTGAATGGCTGCTCACTCAACCTGTAGTAACTTAATTTTCACTTTATCCAAAAAGTTTTCTGACTCTAGACATAAGTATTTGTCTTTCGTAGCTACTGGCATAACTGTAATTTTTCCTAAATTATTTACAGTCATGTGTTTCAGAAGGAGATGAAGCAGGAAGGATCTAAGGCAGCACCGGGAGAGAGGGAGAGAGAAAGAGAGAGAGAGAGACAGAGAGAGAGAGAGAGAATATTGATGATGAGCGCTAAAGCTAGCAATACCTAGTGCATCCATGCCTTTCGCCTCCAACTCTATTCCCAGCATTCAACACAACACCACACACAGAAAACACAAAATATTGTTAGACTGATTTTATGGGGACTTTTTTTAAAGGACAGTAACATGTGGGAGACGTTGTTGCTTATTAGTCATTCTTTGTTTTTTAGCACTTGTTTAGCATGCGTGTATAGCAGGTGTGGAAATTAGAAGACAGTTTTTGGGACTGTGTTCTCTCCTTTCACCTTGCAGTTTCCAGCGATAGAATGCATGTTATCAGGCTCAGTGGAAGTTCCTTTATCTACTGAGACATCTCACTGAATAAATTCTTTATTTTAATAACCAGATCAAACCTTTTCTACTATGTGTTAGGCATTAATGCTAGGGAAGGTAGAATATAATATATTACTCTTATCCACGTTAAGATTGTTTTTCCAGGAAATTAGTGTGGAAAATGGTATAGAGGGACAGATAGAGAGACAGAGAGAGCTTTTTTTCTTCATTTTGTGGTGCTAAAGATTGAACCCCAGAGCTTCTGCATGCTAAACATAGGCTCCTTCACTGAATTAAACCCCAGCGTCTACGAAAACAATTTTAAAGTGTGGGCAGCACATGAGATCTGCAGAAGATGAGACGGATCAATGACACAGTTGACTGTTTGCTAACTCAGACTGTAACACTGCCAAATATTCATTATGCGAAACAATGGGCTTTGATTTTTTTCCATGCTCGGGAACAAACACAGGGCCTTGCAGGTGCTAAGCAAATGCTCCACAACTCTGCCATATTCACAGCTCTGCGATATACTTCTTAAGCCCAAAGTCTTACTCATGAAAGAAGTAATTCAAATAAAAATCAACTCATCAACATTAGGAGGCCAACTTACCTACCCCCCCCAAAAAAAAAACACTAGCTGTAAGCATTTTTGTATTATGTTTTTATTCATTGAGTGTGAGTGTGTGTGAGCAAATGTATGCCATGATGCACATGTGGAGGTCAGAGGACAACTTTGGGAGGTCAGTTCTCTCTTTCCACCATTTTGGTTCCAGGGATTGAAACTCAGGTCACTAGATGTGGTGACAAATGCCTTTAACCACTGAGCCATCCCACTAACCCTGGCCGCAAGTTTTAATAGAAACTCACAATTATACAAAGAATCTATCACCTTACTCTAAAACCTTCCCTTTACTGAGATTGGCCTCACTTGGGCAGAGTGGCATCTCAGGGTGGCAAGTGACTGATGCTGAAGAGACTGGAGCAGTGGAAAGAATGCTTGTCTTGTGTTAGAAAAAATAAGATGCAGCGTGGAAAGATGGCGTCGTGGTAAAGAACACTAACTATTCTTCCGGAGACCTCAGTTCTGTTCCCACCATCCACGTAGGAACTAACAACCTCAGTAACTCCAGTTCCAGGGAATCTGATGCCTTCATCTGACCTGTATGGGCGTTGCACATGTGTGGTGTACTTACATTAATGTAAGCAAAACACTCATATACATATAATTTTAAAAATAAATAAAATATTTTTTTAAAAAATGAAATGTGATGACATTCTTTTGCTGCTGTGGTGAGTGATTGCAAATGACCCTCCCCACCCCCCAGAGTGCCTTGGTGCTCTTGATCACGAAGTGGAGAGGCAAAAGTTACTTTGGGTTTTCATATTCTATGACTTCTGGGAGTTTAGTGTCTACAGTATACCCTCCACATCACTGCTGGAGTCTAGGGTTATCCCAGGCAAATAGTATTTTACAACTTCCAGTAAACTCCTGCTGTCTTAATAGTGATACTAAGGCATGTGGATTTGGATAACAAGTAAAACAAAACTAAATGCAGCAAATGGGGGGGAAAGTCATCAAGCCTTAATTTTATCAACTAAATGCTTTGGGAACAGAATCAGTTCACAAAATATACTTTAACATACGTGTAAAAAAAAGATTCTTTTAGAATACATAAAGATGTAATCATTAGGGAAAGTCAGTTGCCTATATCGGATAAGCTTAACTGTTCTGAGAAACCCATTTCAATGACCTATTTTGTGTTGTTTGCAAGTTGCCCAGGCACTCCTTATATTCCAGGGCTCAAGTGACCTTCCCATCTCAGCCTCCTGAGCCCCTTATTATAGATGGACACCAATATACCAAATATCTTTCTTTTTTGTTGTTGGTTTTCATTTGCTTCGTTTCTGTGCTTTAATTTCCCCATAAATCCATGAGTAACTAATAGTCATTGTGATTCATTAAACATTCGGGAATTGATGCTGTGATTGTTAATCCTGGCTACCAAATTAACTAAACTGATGGAGTCCTAGACAATTGTTAAGGACACTTTTGAGTAGGTCTAAAGAGTCCATAATCAACCACCTAGAGCAAAGTCTATTTTGCACTTACTTTTCTTTTTCTCTTGCCAGCCAACAGTAGATTGCAGAATAGATTCTTCTTCAGACTTTGAATACAGACTGCCATAGTGACTCCCTCGGGGGCTCCTAGGCTTTAGTCTCCATCTGGCACTGTATCATTGTTACCTCTTGTTCTTTATTGTTCAGAGGCTTCTCCCACAGATAGCCACTGTGGGATTATTCAGCCTCAGATCATCAAAGCCAATTTAATAAAAACTCTTTAAATTACAGATGCATTCTATTGGTTCTGTTCCTCTGGAGAACTTGGTCCAACTCTGAACAGCTTGAGAGCAGATGGTCTTAGGGTAAATTTCTCTTATCAAATTTGTATAATTTTACAGCATTGTACTTTCCAGATTTTCTCTGAATTTCCATACATTTAAAAACACTAGATTCACAGGACACTGGTGCTGAGTGGCAGTTGCTCATAATTATCTACAGTTCCCACAGCTTCTTATTACATTACACCTGGTTCGTTTCAGCCATCATGTTGCCTACCTGGCCCCTATTTCCAAGATACAATCCATCTTCCTGAGTTCTTCAAAATCTTTACTGAGAATGAGCTAAAAAGAAGAGCATTAGGGAGGCAGAAGTAGGTGGTTCTCTGTGAGAAGGCCTGGATTCCAATCCCAGCACCCACTTGGCTGCTTACAACTGTCCATAATTCCAGTTCCAGGGGATCTGATGCCCTCTACTGTCCTCCTCGGGTACTGCATGACATGGATGCACTTACACACATGCAGACATAACACTCACACACATAAAATAAATAAAAAAGCAAGTATTCACAGCTCAATGTGTGAATCCTTATATTGTAAAAGGGCTAGTTTGACACCCACTTGTTCTCTCATTCTCTTTCCCCTTCTGCCATGGAAGAATGGAGCAAGTAGGTTCTTATCAGATGCCAACCCATCCATCTTAGACCACCCTGCTTCTAAAACTATGAGCCTATAAACTCCTACTCATTATGATTACCTGATCTGTAATAATCTGCCACAGCACCTGGAAACAGACTGCTGTCTCTCTTACTAGCCTGCCATCAACACAGAGGCAACTGTGGTGTCTGTACTTTCTCATCACTACACCCCAGTATCTAGGACAGTGACACATGGTGACATTCAACATATATTTGGTGAGTAAACGAATGAATGAATAAATTCTAAAAGGAACGAACATTTACTGAAGAGCTCATATTCCCTTTTGCCCTCACAACCACCCTAGAAGGTAAGAGGTATTGCCATGCCTCTTATGTACAGATGAATCTGGGAAAGATTGTCTCCCTTGTCCAGAGTCACACAGGTCATAACTGGTAGGGCCATGAACAAAACTGAGGAGAGCAACTTCCAAATGCATACATTCTGCTGCTAATTAATTAGGCATTAATATTTTCTCTTCATAATAACGTGCTAGTGCTTGATTATCCATCCAAATGCTTCCCCCAAACTGACCTAGAATTAGAAATATCTATTAAGAGGTAGAACGACGTGCGGGGCATGGTAACCCACGCCAGTGCTTCCTGCACTCAGGATGCAGAAGCAGAAGGAGCAAGCGTTTGAGACCATCCTGGACTGGGTAATAAATTTGAGGTCAGCCTGGTTACACAAGGATAGCCTGTCTTCCAAGAAAAATGAGTGGTTGGAGACAGCAAAATACAGAAAGTTTTGAGAAAAAAAATGAAAATTTTGATTTGGTAATTAATCACACAGCTATCAGTTTTCATACAATGATGGGGCAAGAGGCAGATTAGATTATAGAGGGGCTTGGTATATTGTGCTTGAAGAATTTAAAGCAGGGAGAGGGCTCGTAGTCGTTTGGCAATGAAAGCTGTTAAGTAGCACAGAGGGTCCAGGCAACCATCTGCACATTTCTAAGGAAAACTGTGCTCTTGGGTGTTTACAAACGCAAGCTTTGGAAATGAACTTTCTGTACTAACGTCTCTACTCCACCCTTCACAGATGTATTACTTGGACAGTTTGCTTAAACACTTTAAATACTTGCTGCTGAGTTCTTCCCCATCTAATAACTATTCCTTCTGTACTAGGTTATAGAAAGAATTAAATGTGACTGTGCAGATGAAGCACTTTACTCCTATCTGACTCATTTGAAACCTTCAATTAGTGCTAGCTACTATTCTAATTATTGAAGCATAAGGATCCAATTAAGATGGGCAAGAGTAGTTATGAAACATGAGATGCCTGCTGAAAGGGAGTGAAGAAATAACAGGACAGGACAAAAATGGAATTAGCCTGACTACCCAGAAAGACAGTTCCGGCTCCAAGGCCAAAGCAATAGAGAAATAACAGATATGCTGGATAGAACTATAGATTGTCTGAACTATTTTTTGCCGGTATATCTGAGTTTTGGTCACTATACTTTACATATATATATATATATATATATATATATATATATATATATATATATAATTATTGTCATTAATATATAGGTTCTTAGACATAGCTATACAGAGTAATGGCACTGATGCTTACCTAAATGAATTGGAGAGAAGGGTAGAAGAGTTTCCTGAACACAGAAGTCCGGGGATTCAGGACAGTCCTAATGACAAATGTTTGAGCTGATAAAACATGAAATAACCTTAAGCATCAGGTGGTACAACCACAGTAATAAACGACACCCGACTGAGCCTACAATGTTACTGTGGGATTTTCTTCATCCAACGTATGGTTGTGGAATGGTGGAGTGAAAGACTCAGAACATTGGCTGGGAAAACTGTCTGCAAGCCAGAAAGCTGGATTTACCATGGAATTCATACTGAAAGAGCACTTAAATTAGTCGGATGGAAATGGATGGACTTGAAACAGAGAGACAAGAGAAGGGGAGGATAACGGAGATAGATGCATGGTCTAACAGGAAAAGTGACCAGAGCAAGGCCCATGTATTAGGAACCCAGGAAGTCAGATTTAAACTAACTCTGTTGAGACGCACTAAAATTAGCATTGCCATATGCACCACACGGTGTCACTCTTATAGCCAACTGCAAAGTTCTTCCCAGGAATAATTACCATCTCTGTGCTTCAGATGCTCAATCTGATCATTTTATATGATGGAAAAAATATTCACAAAAGACACGAGTTCTTGAATGGCCTGGGTAAGAATTCCTTCCTTTAGCCACCACCAGGCTGTTCTAAAGCAATGTCTTTCTTTAAATCAAAGGTTTCCTGTTGAAAAGTTCAAAGCAGAAGCCTACTCTGAAGATTGTCCCTAATCATCAACTATTTTGTATTTATGTTAGAGAAGAGTAAGAAAAGGAAGAAAAATGAAAATTAATTCTCTGTATAAGTATTAGAGCTTAGAGGGCTTTCTAGTTTTATGAGAATCTACAGTACGTTTTTATATGTTCACATTTTAGATGAACAGATCTCTGAGGAGATAGTTGGATCACAATGGCAAGCCTCTGTGAGCCTATGAAGGCTCAAGTCCTCTTTCTCACCCAGAGACAGTCAATCTCTTCTGTTTATTATACTGTGAAATGGAAGCTTAAGTTTCCCAGAAGTGCTGTGTTTAAAACGATCTAAAACTGGTCTTCAACTTCAGTGTGGTGGTTGTCAGTTCTCCTGACTTTGCAGTATGAGCTTAATTAAAGGTATCTACACCTCTCTGTTCTTAATATGGGATTCAAACTGTTCATTTATGGTTGATTATTTTGTTTATCCCTCTTGACGACTGATATGTTCTTTTCAATTTTATAGAAATAGTGGTGTTAATTTCTGCTTAAAAAAAATTCATGAGGGGAGCTGGAAAGACTGCTTAGCAGTTAAGAGTACTGGCTGCTCTTGCAGAGGACCTAAGTTTGGTTCCCAACACACACATGGTGGCTAACAATCATCCTTAATTCCAGTTCTAGGGGATCCATGCCCTCTTCTGACCCTTACCTGCATTGCACAACAAAGACGCACTTATATGTATGCAGGCAATACACCCATACACATAATAAAAATAAATACTTCATGAGGGGCCTGGAAATATAACTCTGTTGGCAAAGTTTGTAATCACAGAATCACTGAGCTAGGAAGGTGTAGATAGTTGGATCTCTGGTGCTCATTGTCCATCCAACCTAATCTAATCAGCCAGACCCAATCAGTAAGAGACCCTGTCTCAAAAAAGATGAATAGGACCTGAAGAACAACACCCAAAGTAGGACTCAGGGCTCCACATGCACATACACACACACGCATACACAAAGCACACACTCATACATGCACACGCACATATACACAAACACACAAACACAGGTACAAGCATACACACACAAGCATATACATGCATATATGTACACACATACACAAAACATACAAACACGTGCATATACATACACACACATATATACATACAAGCACACACAGAGAGAAATTATGATATATTACTGATGAACTTTGAATAGGGAAGAGAATTCAAGTAGTCATAGTGATGGCAGATTTGGTGTCAACCTCTGTTTAGAGGTTGAAAAACGGAGAATGAAGGCTTGTAGATTTGGGGGTCACCGAGAATGATTCCAAAGGACAGAAAAAATGGGAAATTGAGCGTTGAGAAGCAGGAAGTAGATCCGTAGTGTGGGACGCAGAAGTAACACAGTGGAAGAAAAAGAGTTATGATCTAAAGAGTGCAAGAAACTGAACCATGATGAAAAACTGGCAATGGTGAGCCTGGGACAGCCTGGAGCAGTGGCCATTGAGAATGTGATGATGCCTAGAGAAAGCTACCTGTCCATGAAAGCGCAGAGGAGGCGAAAGATTCAATAATGGGCGGGAGAGGAGTGTCCAAAGTCCACCAGCAGTATACAGGAGCTCACGGGGCCCAGCCTGCAGACCGCGCTTCCTACAGCTGTGCTCTGCACACCCAAGAACTAAAATTGATCAGGCCCAAACTGATTTTTCTCCTCAATCTCATGTACCACTCATCTCTTTGTTTACAACGTTCCGGCTATTCTGGATAATTCCGTGTTCTTGTTTGTTTTGGGGTCTTTCTACTGCTTGAGAGCTTTCAGGCTACGTGGCTATCAGTCCTCACAAAACTGAGTCCTTCCCATTCAATCTAAAGTGGCCATGTGTCTGCCACTTCCACCTTGCTATATCTTTCTGAAGTGTGTTTATCACTGTACAAAGTGGGTATATTCCTTGCTTCCTGTAGTGAGGTATCTATGATATTTTTCTGATATTCAGAGCTTCTGGGTGAGCCAGCTATATATAAACCCTGACTTTTATGTGAACCCACATCTCTGACCAGATGGAGTTATGTTCGGACCGCATTCATTTCCCAGAAATCTCCTCAATTTTACCAACCAGCACAAGTGTGCAGAGCCTCACAGAGCTCACTGACCTCTTTCCAGTAGATTTGGTCTCGTCTCTAACTGGATTGAAACATTCCTAAAACTACAGATGAGCACGTAAATCATGGATGAAAAGCTCCCCTTGCCTGACACACAAACACATGTGACCTGGCTGAAAAGCAGGTGTTAGAAAAGGAGGTTCAGAAAGTAATAGAACATATAAGAACCAAGACATTAATAACTAAATGATTATCAGTCCTGGTTAATTATTAAGACATTTTATTGTTCTTGTTCTTGTGGAGGTTTTATTTGTTGTTGGTGTTGTTCTGTCTTTTGAGAAAGGCTCTCCTGGTAGCCCCAGCTGCTGTGAAACTTTCGATATAGACCAGCAGGCTGGCCTGGATCTCACAGTTTCTTTCTTTCCCTGGCTCCCAGGTGCTGGGATTAAAGGTGTGCACCACCACACCCAGATTATAAGGATATATTATACCATGACTCAGGTCCCACTATTGACCCATTAATTCAGAATATTTGGGAATCCAGTGAAAGCATTAACATTAACAGAAAGTTTTCTGGGTGAGTTTGATGCACAGAGAGGGTTAGGAGCTGCAAAGGTGAGCAGAGTAGCCCCCATCACAGAGGTTAGCAGAAGCAGAGCCTTCCAGCCTTTCATTTCATACTAGCTATGGAATATTCAACAGAATTGTATCCCAGGCCTGGTATCAAAATGGGACATCAGAGGAAATTCTACAAGTTAGGAAGTGATTTGAAAAACAAATCATGTTTCTGAAATGACTGAATTTTCCTAAGTAAATCACCTGCTTCAGACTGCCAGCTCTAAGTGGACAAAGAAAAATGACAAGGAAGGGCCTAGAACAACTTCCCTTCCATACTGAGCTGGACAGCAACGATATTTGTTTCTACCACATTTTCTACTTGTCACGATTAATTTTAATCTTGAGCTTTGAATGATTATCGAGTTTCTTAAGTAGTACGTGTGTATGTTTGTTGTCTGTACTTATAGATTTCAGAACATTTTAACTTTACCCATGTTATTTCCCAGCCCCTGGCCATTTGCAGTGAACAAAAAATTAAAAAAAAAATTTACAACAAAAAAGTTAAAAGAAAATTCCAAATTATTTTTGTCTTTGAGATATCTGAAAAGTGAAACATTTATGGCACTTCAGACTTACATCAATACTTAGAAGTAAACATGTCTTGTCTGGCTTCTACTTGCCTTGACTCAACCACCTGCCAAATTAACAAACCAACAGCAAACTAACAGACAATTCCACTGCAATGGTAGACACTTTTAAAGGAATGTGACTTTTCCAGGGCTTACACCAGAGCCTGGAACTCACAGTATTGATCAGTTGGCCAGCAGCACACATGCACATGGCATCATGGGCTGAAATGAATGATCTTAGTCCCTACTCAGACCTAAAGACTAAGACTGTGCATTAGAACAAAATTCAGATTATCTCCAGGAACACAATCCTGCTTAGAGCAGGATTTCTGATTCTCAAGATGGTGGTAAGTTCAGAATTACCTGGGATTCTCTGTAAAACTCATATTCTAGGTAGGGCATGATAGTGCTCCCTTTAATTCCAGCACTTGGGAGGCAGGGGCCATCCTGGTCAATATAGTAAGTTCCAGGTCAGCTACAGTTACAACAGTAAGATCCTGTCTAAAAATAAATAAATTTTTAAAAGGACCAGGCAGGGTGGTACACAACTTTAATCCCAGCAGAAGCAGGCAGATTTCTATAAGATTGAGGCCAGCCTGGTTTATATAGTGAGTTCCAGAGCAGCTGGAGCTAAAGAAAGACCCTGTCTCAAAAAAAGAAAACATTAAAAAAACAAAAAACCTAGCTCTCTGAACCCTGCTGCAAGATGAGTCAGAAGCTCTAGAGTGCCTAGTTTCCGTCCCTGACACTTAAAGCTTAGAATTACCAGAGCAGGGTATCAGCACATTCTGCTTTGTCTCTGCTCATACATGACTTCTTCAAGATGTAAAAATCACTGAACCATTCCTAAAAAAATGAAATGGTCAAACAGAGAGCATTTGGTAAAGACACACACTCACACACACATACACACGTGCATGCATACACTTATTAGAAGAGGTGTAAAACAACTACCTTTAATGCTAGAAGATCAAAATCAACCAAGGAGGTTCTTCTGAACTGAGACTGGAATGCAGATTAGCAAGTTGTGGCCAGGAGGAGTGGGAGTAAGTCATGAATAATGATAAGGTCATTAAGACTCTGGTACTCTCGTTTAAACATCACCCTCTACTCTTGAAACATTAAAAATGGATTTGAATCTAGTCACTTACTTTCAACATGGGAAAAAGTGTCTCACATCTATCAGCTATGAAAAGGAAATATTCAAAATATCAAAAATTTAGTCTTTTTTCTCTTCCGCGTTTTCTGTGTCTTCTTCAGTAATAATTCCTAGAGGTGAACTTTCTTTCAAATACCAAAATGAAAGGTGTTACTCCATTCATGTGGAGAGCCAATTAATCTGGATTTTTAGAAAATCCAGTTAGGTACAGGTTTCTCTTTCCCTTGGATGTTTAGCATGAGAAAAACACAGTTCAAACTCGGGTTTTACCAGAACCACATTCCCCATGCAAACAGGATGTCATGAAAAGTACATCAAATAACACTAGATTTAGTTCTAGCTAAATGTTAATATTTCAAAATGCCCCGTGTTACACACAGAATATTTCCTGACAACAATCACACAGAAAGTTGAAGTGAAGAAAGCAAAATTTATTAACAAGGACAGAACATTGCATTTGAAAAACTTGGGCAGTTTTAAAACTTCTGGATTCTATGTTCAGAAATACGACATACCTCAGAGTACAAGATTCCCATCGCTGGTCCCCACAGGTTTACCTCACTTCTGTAGCGTCGTGAATCTTCTGGATGTGTTTCTAATTAACATCAAAATTCTTCCCAGAGAGAAAGGTCCCTAGAAGTCCAAGTTGGTGGCAAGCCCTTGCTTTCCGCACCTGTGAGTGTTTTCCCAGCAGTCCCAGACAGCAGCACACCCTCCAGAGAGACTGGCTGATGAAGCAAAGGCATTGGCTTACCAGGTAACCAAGCACTGTATCACTGTGACAACCTGTGGAACCTGTTTCTGAGTCATTTGCACTCTGCCAGCAGTGGCAAACAGAAAAGAAGGAAGCAGAGTTGGGGTGCTGGGAAGAGGAACTTCTTAAAACCACAGGAAGAGTTCAAAATAGGATACTGTGTTTAGGACATTTCCTTATTGAAATCTAGTATCCAGTGGCCATTAAGGTCAGTCAACTCTTTGTGAGAATCCACAGTTTTTCAAAAGTCATTACTAGCATGTAATATTTCTCCAGACACTCAGAGAGTCTTTAAGCTAATAAATTTAGCTTACTGTTTAACTTTAATTAATGTGTAGTAATTATACACATTTATGTAGTACTGTATAATTTGAAATATAGATACAATGTATAATGGTCAAATCAGAGTAATTAGTATATGCATCTCTTTAAATATAATTTCTGCATATTGGAAAACATCAAACCCCTCTCTCCTATTTACATACAAGAATAAGATTCATAATATATTGTTGGAAATGAGTCATTCCATTGAACTAGAACTTAATCCACTAACGTAACTGTGTTGTAGATACCTGTTATCCAGCCTCCTCTACTCCAACTGGACTCTTCCTGGCTTGTAGTGATCACTATCCACTCTCAACTTACTACAATGATGTTGAGATCAACCTGTGCCCTGCCCTAAGTCACTCCATATTGTATAAAGCAGTGCTTTCTCAGGTTGTGCGTTGCCTTGAGAGGTTTCACTTTACAAACAGCATTTGACTCTGTTTTCAGAATAGAGGACTCTGAACTTGGTGAACTGATAATACCGTCTTCCAGGCACCACCCACAAGGCACAGACTAATAGATAACTTATTCCTAAAAGAAGAAGGGTGCCACCCATAAATTGATCACAGTGAATTGGGACTGTAGCAGCACACGAGGATATTAAAGTCGTGGCAGAAAAATAGCCCAAGAGTTTATCAGACATGTCAAACTGAGAAAGGGATGCAACTCTCTCTGAGCTGGACCAGTTCCCTGGACCAGTCATCTGACCACTTGGTATGTTCATCAAGGGACTAAGAGAGAACTCCTGATTGGCCCAAAGGCTTCAGCTAATCTCAGTCACCGGTACTGATGTGGCCTGCTGAAATGCTGTCCAGCCATCCCTGTCAGTTGGACCTGGTCCTGTCCTTCCTTCTACAGCCTGCACAGTCTGGGTCCAGTTTCTCATTTCTGCCACTCAGTTCTGATCCTACATCTTGACTACCACAAGAGCAGTATCAGCATCTCCAGAGACCTCCAGCCTGGTTGCTTCTAACTCCTGCAAGACTGTCTGCATCCCTATCAGCTTCCTGGTGTCTCTGGTGTCTCTCTCTCTCTCTCTCTCTCTCTCTCTCTCTCTCTCTCTCTCTGGCCCTTTTAAACATTTTGAATTCTGCTACTGTTTTTTTAAACTCTATTCAGACATTCTGTTACCTACATATACATATATAGATACTGTGTGGTTATTAGGATTGAGGTTAAAAAAACCTCTCATTGGTTTGAACAGGGCTATCACAGAAAAGAGGATTACTTGGCAAATTGCTACCAATTAAATACTTATACTTGTGAATTTATTGTTATTAATAAATTATGGTATTATAGAAAGAGACAAATAATCTATGTTTCTGGAATAGTGTACTTATGACATAATAAAAATCCTAAATTGTCTTAACTATCCCAATACTGTTTCTCAAATCAATTACTTTATTATACATTTAAAACTGAATCATCAGTTTACTTGATTGAACATGCTAATCTGCCAAATCACTTAAATATTGTAAATATTTTATGTGCTATGTACTGTACTGATTATTCACATATTTTTCTCTTAACATAATCATATTAAAGTATTCTCTTGGGGGCTGGAGAGATTGTTCAACAGTAAAGAGCGCTTGCTGATCTTGTAGAGGTCCCATATCGGCACATTGCTTGTAACCCCAGTTCCAGGGTGCTCAGTCACCCCTTCTGACCCTAAATGAACCTACATACACATGATATACATACATACATACAGGCACACATACACATGCACATAAAATTAAATAAATAAATAAACGTAGGCCTTAAAATAATGCTTCAAACTGTCCGGAATTAACATCCACCACCCTCCACATACACACACATCTATCCATGCAAGAGATAGTACAACTGGCCCCTGCAAATTGATACAATTTCCACAATCATTTGCAGTTTCTTAGTGTTCAGAGCTTAGAATTCTGTGCTTATGCCTGTTCAGAAAAATTGCTCTGACTCTACCTGTGGACATTCTGAGGTTTGGGTTGGGGGAGAAAGGGAGGCGTTTTGCTGTTTGGTTTTTATTACTGCATTACTGCAGATTCAAATCAGAACCACATACAACCAGAACCAGGTGCTCTGCCACAAAGCTAGATCCTCAGCCCTCTTCAGTTATGTATATAATTATCAAAGGAAGAATTGACATACTCTGCTGTGAAGTTGCCATTGAAGCCAGCCTCACAGGAGTTTAAGAATCAGCTATTGTCCTGTTAGCGGAAACAGACTCCTGTAACATTCACTGATGTATTGGTTGACTTCCTTTATAGCAGGATTTGATTTTTGTATTTTTGTTATTGTTGTTGTGTTTCCTAATATATGTAAGCGGCTTACCACTGGCTTAGGAAAAAAATCATGATTTCTCCATTAGGAAAGTCATTCTCTTAAACAAATCTTTTGTAATCTCCTGTAGCTTCTTTGCAGCCCCTTTAATTCATACAGACAGAACTCTTCACTTTCCTGCCCCTGTTAAAGTTGCCTCTAGCTTCTTTTTAAACTTTACTCCATGACTGAACATTGAAGTCTTATTTAAGTGGTTTTCTCTCAACACCATAATTTGTCCAGTCAGTCTCTGCATACCTTTTTTGATGTCATCTGGTTTTAAAGGAATAATATTCATTTTACAATTGTGAAAAATTAATCATCTAAAACAAATAAAAGGTAACTAAGGGATTCCAGAGATGGCTCAATGATAAAGGTCACTGGCTGTTCTTTCAGGGGGCCCGGGTTCATTTCTTCTGGCTTCCTCCAGCATTGTGTGACAATGGTGAACTTACAAACATGCCAGCAAAACATTCATACACATAAAATAAAAATAAGTGAATAATTTTTTAAAGACTTTCGATCCATTACAATTGGCAAAACTCATTTAATTCTGTCATTAGATATCAGTCAAGGGACTATAGAAATGTATGTTGAGTTAATTTAAATTTGAAATGTATTTATGAAATATTTCATGAGACATACTTATGCTAAAAGATGTATCAATACATTAAAAACTAAAGGCCGTTAGCAATGTCCAATGATGGCCTTGAAATCTTCTGCAGGCATGGGAGGTAGATTTCTGGCAGGTAGAGACAAGGGATGCTGCTGAACCTCCTCTAGCTCATAGGACCACTCCTCACAGCAAGAACTGTCCAGTCAAAAATAGTGGTTAGATAAAACTGCCTTGTTTTAACCCAAATGGATGGTTAGAGGAGAAAAAAGAGGATTTGCTCAATTCCAGTGTTAGAATGGAATATGGTGAAATGCTATTAGAATAAAAACTGTTAAAAATATCTCTCAAAGAAGGATGCAGGGTTCAAGCTGGTAGACTGATTCCATAATTACAAGAACAGATGAGAAAGAGAAATTCCAGGAAATGACTTTCACACATGAATATCTTCTGTCAAAAAATGCCTGAGCCAGACCCTGAGGTCTTAATGTTAGAAACTTCCATCTGGTCCTGCCTGTAGATGAAGCCAACCTAAGTTACCACTCAGCCAACTCCTTATGAGGAAGAGAGGCTCCTGTAAGTTGTATCACACAGACTTCCTCCAAGAGAGGTTTAGTAGGCCACTAGATGAATACTTGGTCTTTGCCTGACATGGCAATTCTCTGGCATTGTCTAATGAGCCCCACCGAGGAAGTACATTGGTGTTGATCAAGAACTTTATTCATAACAGTAAAATTCAACCACGCTATTGTGTCAGGATAAATCTGAGGCATGCAAGTAACAAATCTGCCAGACCAGTAAGGGGGCAACTGTGCCCGGTCAGGTGATAGATAATGGCAGCCTAAACCAAGAGAGCAGTCATATGGATCGGGAGAAGAGGGTGAACTTCAGATTCGTGGAGGAAGAAAAGTTTATTGATAATGAATTACTAGACTATTACCTCCTGACATCCAGTGCATGTCCCTATTGTATTTTGTTCTGTATTGCAGACATTGGCCCTCTGTAAATGGCACACCTTCTCAGCATCCCCACCACAGGCCTGAGAGATTATAAGCTGTGGGAGGAAGAGATTTGCTTCTTCCTACATGTTTGATGATGCTAACAGGGTCAACTCTGTCATCCTTTCCCACCTAGCTTTTTTCTTACACTCTGAGAAACAGCCTTCTCAGGGCCCTCAAAGATGACAGCACCAGCTAAACTCAACATTATGTAATTCTTCCTTGAGATTTTGAGGTTCTCAGAAGAAAGGGTCAAGAATTAGCCCATCAAGTCTCAAGTCACAGAATTTCAGAGCCTTTCCTCCATTTTGATAAGCTCAGTTTCTGATCTTCGTCATATATCCCAAACTGTGACAGTTGCCTTTGCATCTCCATCTCTCTGATTCCCAGGTGTACTCTTTGTTTCAGTCATGGAGTATCTACGTAACCAGTTCTTACATTAAGTTGGTTCTTTCCTTGCAAAGCCTTAGATACCATAGCACTTTTGAGATGATTCAAAGCTAAAAGTAGCAGGAATTATCCATCTGACATAGGGCACTTGTGGAGACGAGGGCTGTAGCTCAGTAGTAGCACACTGGGTTAGTGTATATTCAATTACCAGCACACAAGCAAACACACACACACACACGCACAAGAAGTAACAGGGCAATGATCATCTGCCTATGTCTAGTAGGAAATTTGTTATATTTAGAAACTTTTCACAGAAATGCAGGAACACTGAAGAACAAGGTAAAAGGAGAGAGCCAGTCCAGGGTTACACAAGCTTTGCCTAAAAGTTGTGTTTGTAGGCTACGTAGGTAGAAAGGCCTTTAAGAAATTTGTTAGCTGGATCTGAAATGTTAGTATAGCATAGACTAAGATTTTGAGGATTATTTAACTACAGATGTATATGCCTCAGGATAACAGATAATAGAAGTTTAGATATCAATCTTTTTTCCTACTCTACAACATACTCTACATACTCTACATAAAGTCATTGATTGTATAATGTTATCATTTCTTTAACAGAAGAACTTTTTCCATTTTAGCATTTTTAATGTTGGTGATTGCTATCTAATCAAATATATAGTCTTCCTAATCAGAATATTTATGTTTGTGAGTTTTATCCATTGGATCCCTATCACCATTTTTTAAAATTCTCTTTCTTATAAATGATCTTATGTATTTTGTCTTTTATGTGAAATTTTAGGCAAGAATTCAGAGATCAAATTGCAATAATGAGAACTGCTTAAACTCCTATGAAAAAGCAAGCTGGGATACAATAAGCTTTTAAAAGAGATCATTGAGTACTGTGCTTGGTAGCAGAGGCCTGAAAACCCAGGAAATCCAGAGACTTAGAAAAGAAAATCGTGAGTTCAAAGACAGTCTTAGCTACAGAGTGAATTCAGATCAAACTGCTGTTATTAAAATTTCTCTTTGGGAGAGGCAGACCAACTTAACCTGTCTCTCTCTCCCTGCCTTGCAACCCACAAAAGTCTCCCCAGACTTCACAACAAACACAAAAATTTCTCCACTCACAGTTAAACAGATTCTAGCTAGTTTACTTGGGCTTATTAACAGAGCAATGGGTAAGGGGTTACTTACACAACACGGGCGCCCACCCTCCCCTCCGCAAGTTCCATTAGTAAATCCACGTGGCTGGCATCTTGCAACTTCCTGGTGAACAGATCCAAATGGCCCATGGCGGAGGGGAGAAAAGGGCCAGCCTCCTGGTACCCCCAGTTTAAATACTTTTAGCCCCTCCTCTTCTCACATTCAAGGCCAATAGACAGAGTGGGTGGGACATAGGACTTTCCCAGCTCCTCGTCTTCTCAAGGTGGTCCTGGGTGATACTACTCTGAGAGGGGTGTTTGTCCACCTTTTCCCTCGGAGAATCAATCCACTCTACAACTGCAAATTATTGAGGCCCTGCCTCAAGATATAAATATTAAATTAAAAAGTAAATGAAAGCTGGGCATGTAGCTCAGTGGTAGCATGCTTGCCTCTTGCTTAGTGTACACAAGGTTTTGGGTTCAAATCCCAGTAATCCCAGTACTGTAAGAAAAAAGAAAAGCAAGGAGACACAAAGAGAGTTTGTAAAAGTGAACAGTGATTCATAAATTGGGCAGTTGCAAATGGTTCAAGGAGCCCTGGAAGAGCATAACAGGGCAAAGCTTTCATGTGGGAAACAGAAACACTGCCAAGGCAACAGTCATTGGAAGCAATTATGCAGTCACCGTATTGGATCTGTCCAAGTGTTCAGTTATAAAAATTATCTAGCATTTTCCAACTGGTTTAGCCTTAAGTTTAGCTTTTCTCTAGTTTTCCTTTAGTATAAAAATGTATAAGACATAAGCCAATTTAAATGTTCTTTATGTTTGCAAATTAAAATGTTGACAATACTTATGAGACCTAACTGGCTTGTCTGTTAAGAGATTTATCAAGGCTGATCTTCATTTTAGGCAAGTGTGCTACCACTGAGCTACATGCCAACCCTATCTTCATTTTAATGCGGTGTTTCTCACACTCCCAACATATAAAAAAATCTTGTCAAATTTGAAAGCAATTTAGAATTTTCCAGTAAATAAGAAACTTCAGACATTGAAAGATTAACTGGTGTCAACAAAGCCCTTAAATTAAAAATATTGGCATTCTAAGTGCAAGCTTCAAGTAGGTCATGTAATTCTTTAGTTCTTAGGCAACACTTAATTCTGTGGTGTGTTTTCTTTCTGTGTCATCTTCAACTGTGTGATCATAGCGTCGATCATGATATATGCTTTAACAAAGATGTGTGTCACGTTCACGGGCCCTCATCACTGGAATCTATTATTTGTGTTTCTTAACTTAAAAGATGTCAATAGATATGATGTAAGAAGTTCTATTTATATATTCTTGGTTTAGAAGGAAAAAGGATCCAAGTATAGTGGTTCACACCTGTAATGCCAGTACTTGAGAGGTTAATGCAGGAGACTTTAAGAGTTCAAGGCCAACCTCAGCTATATAGCAAGCTCAAGGTAAGACTCAGCTACTTGAAACTGTGTCTCAAAAAACTTAAAAACAGGGGCTAGGGAGATGGCTCAGTGGTTAAGAGCACTGGCTGCTCTTGCAGAGGACTCAAGTTCAGTTTCCAGCACCCATATGGCAGAAACAATCATTCTTAACTCCAATTCCAGAGGATCTGACACTCTCTTCTTGTCTCCATAGACACAAGGCATGCCAGTGGTGTGCTAAATTAAAAAAAAAATTTAAATTTTAAATTAAAAATAAAAACAAATATAAAAAAAACTAGGCAGTTGTTCAACTACTGTTTAGTATCTGATGAGTTCCGTAGCGTTGGATGGAGGCTTCTATAGCTAGCTTCCTAACCTACAACTCCATTAGTACCCCAGTACCTCAGGAATTAGCCAGATGATTTAGCCTGTGAACTCTGTCTCCTAACAAAGCCAGTTTCACAGGGTGAGACAAGCCGTGGTTTTCAGGGTAAGAGTTTACCAGCTCTGGCATGGGAGAGATCCGCCTGCTTTACTCCTTGTGTGATAACTTACCTTTATGAGCCTTCTACAGAACAGGCGATGAATCTCAACTGTCTCAGTGTTGGTTGTAGTGTATGTTTTCTGCCTTTCACTTTTGATCCACTTTAAAATAAAGAGGTTTTATGAATTTTTAAGTATTAATTTGCCAAGATCAAAGCTGTTTGTTGTTAGCTGCCCGGATTCCCATCTTTGCTCCTCAGAAGCTGATCTCTTTCCACAGCCCCTCATAATGCCCAGACATCTTCAACCAAACATATACCATAAAAGAAGAAGTAGTATCCTGAATCACTTGAGCAGACCATGTCCTTTCTTTTCCTTAATCAAAAAAGTGCACAAACCTATTCACTGACCTATATTCTATCATGCTCAATTTAAATTCCTTTCATAGTGCTGAGCGTTGAAGTGTCTCAAAGCTTTGAAGGCCACAAGCCAGCACTTTATACATGGCCTACCACTTTATAGGGTGCTTAGTTAGTCTGCTAATTCATAGTTTTCTTTAGTTTGGTTGATTTTTATTTTTTATTTTTACTTTTTGACACAAGGTTTTACTCTGTAGCCCAGGCTGTCCTCACATTCACTGGTCCTCCTGTCTCAGTCTCCCTGAGTGCCAGGATTGCAAGTGTCAGTGACCACCATGCCTAACTAGAAGTTTTCTTTTCACTTCCTCTCTGCGGTATGTTTCTCACCCCTATAATTATGACTAGAGCCAGGAATATGATGTGGAGTTTAAAGACACTAATGAAAGCATGGCAGATGTGCATTTAACATGACATTTAAAGTATGACAAGGCATATCTTTACATTAAATAGGTGTTTGGATGTTTGTGTATTTATTTATGTGTGTGTGCATATATGCCTGTGTGCAGTGTGGGTGTGTGCCTACAGGAGGTCAGAGGACAACTTCCAGGAGTTGATTCCCTCCTTCCACTGTGCTGGGACAGTCTCTCTTTGACCTGGTGCTGCTCTATAGGTTCTATCTGGCCCTCCTGTTTCTGCTGGGATTGCTGATGTGCACCATCCCATCAGGCCTTTCATGTAGGTTCTGGAGACTGAACTCTGGTTGCCAGGCTTAGACAGGTAATGCTTTTAATCACTGAGCCATCTTCCCGGCCCTAAATAACTAACTGTCTTGAGAATTGCATTTCAGGGCTTTGAAAGAAATCCAGTTACTGATCAGCCTCTCTAAGGTTTTCTTTCCCTTCCTGCGGTTGCAAGAACTTTTAATGTCTGCAAAGCGCCCATCTTTCCATCATTGCCATCAGTATCATCGTTATCATTACATAATACAGATGTATTGTGTGTAAGTGTTGAGCATAATGCAAGGTGGGCCTAGCCATGCCATCTGCTAGGAGGAATAGAGGAATGGCTCCTGTGGGTGTGGCCTTCTGCTCTGGCTAGTTGTGAGACCAGTACCTGGAAAGAACCTGCCTACCTGGGGACAAATTTACTATTGGCTCTATTTGGGACCCCACCCTGTAAGGTCATTGGCTATCCAGGCCCATAAGAGCTTGTACACCTATTCAGTAAACGAGTTTGTAGTGCCACGCGCTTGGCTTGCTTCCCATCCAGCTCCTGGAGTCTGCGGCTTGACTCTGAGTCTACTCGCCCCCAACCCCTCGGGCTGGCCCCCCAAAGTCCACTCGGGCTGGCCCCGAGTGGTGAGACATGATGGTAACTGACGCTATAACTGGTGCCTGGAACAGGGATCCTGACCCCCTCGGTGAGTAGACCCCCAGTTCGGTTAGGTTTTGTGTGCAATTCGATCTTTGTGGATGGGCAAGGATCCCCTCCAGTCAGCTGTATGTAATTTTTCCAAAATTAATTTTTTAAGGTTATTATATCTTATGGTACTAAGAAAGAAATTAAAAAGGTGAAAAATGATGTTCAAGAGATATGGGAATGGAGATAATTTAAAAATAAAAAAGTCTGTAAGGTCAGAGTATATATGTCTAGTCAAGGTTTGTCCAAAAATGTTTGGTTTTTGCCTGAGCTTTAACTATATAGCATACAGTAATTAAAAATGCTAGACTGATGGAACTAACCTTCTTGGGTGTTCAACAATCATATTTAGAGGCCTAAGGCAATCTTGTCAGAGGGACTTAAAGGGACAATTTTTTGTGATGAGTCACCTGTCTTCCTGTTCAGGGAGGTCATGGAGACCCAACTAGAAGGACTTGAACCAGTGTCCAGTCTGCAAAGAGGAGAGTCAGAACAGGAAAACATTTCCTTGATGCTTCCTAGTGAAGGTATGGTTTAGCAAGACCTTCTGACTTGTCTTCACAAAGATGAAGTTGATAAAACAAAGACCTAGGGAGCCAAGGGCTCCTTCAAAGCCCATGTGACACCCCAGAGTAACAGATGCACAACTGACCTTAAAAATAAAAATAAGTTGGTTTATTTGGGCCAATTGTATGAGCTTAAGTACCCAACAGGAAAATGTATCCAAGGATTCCTACATCAACACTGCAGTGCATACCTGCAGTCAAGAAAGTCAAGCCCACCATTGTTCTAACCTAACCATTAAATGTTGGCTAATTTCTTTTCTTTCCCTGTCTAGAAGCCATTTAGGAGGGAACTTACATTGGTTCTAGATCAAAGTGCCTGAAAACAATCCTGACTTCAAGACTCTCAAGTCCAATCTTGGCAACCAAAAGAAAACAAGGAGGAACTCAACATATGGATGTTCTTGGAAGTCCTAAGCAAGAAATTCTAATGGTCTTTAACATGGACATTTGAAATTTTCCTTGTTGTAACTTTTCCTATATAAAATGTATAATGCTAACTACTCTTGCTTTTAACAGTTATGCAATTCAGGGGTCTTTTAGATAGACTCACTGACAGGGTACTCCCTTAGCCACAATCTACATCCATTTTTCAGTTTTTGAAGTAGTCAGAGTGGTCATCGCCCCAATTCCCTATTGGCAATTGGGATATCTCGTCAGAGGGTGATGTGATAAAAATAGGAGATAGAATTTGGTTAGGCAGTTTAGGGTAAAAAGACCCCAAGGAAAAGTAGCTGGTTCTTTCTTTTTTGGCTAAAGAACAAAACAAAACAAAAAAATTAAAAACAAAAAGAAGGATATGTTGGGCATAATGTAAGGTGGGCCTGGCCAGGCCACCTGCTAGGAGAAATAGAGGAATGGCTCCTGTGGGTGTGGCCTTCTGCTCTGGCTAGTTGTGAGACCAGTACCTGGAAAGAACCTGCCTACCTGGGGACAAACTTACTATTGGCTGTATTTGGGACCCCACCCCATAAGGTCATTGGCTATCCAGGCCCATAAGAGCTTGTGCACCTCTTCAGTAAACGAGTTTGCATTGCCACACACTTGGCCTGCTTCCCATCCAACTCCCCGAGTCTGCGGCTTAACTCTGCGTCTACTCGCCCCTAACCCTTAGGGCTGGCCCCGAGTGCTGAGACACGACAGTAACTGACACAAAAATACCTAAGAATAACCAAAAGCTTGTGAATGCACACTCCCTCCACCCACATTAAAGGTAGTGAAACAGGACCAGAAGATCTGACGGCTAATTAGTCTTCCAGATGTTTCTGAAGCCAGGACTGAGGCCTCTTTTTTTTAGAACATTTTATTTATTATTTTTATTTTTATGTGCTTGAGTGTATCATCTGCATGTATGTAAGCACACCCATGTCATACAGTACCCACAGAGGTCAGAAGAGGGTATCAGATCCCTTGGAACTGGAGTTATGGACAGGGGTAATTTTAATTTTTAACTTTCCTACACTAGTGCCTAGAAGGGAGGTGGCCCAATGGCAAAGTTCCCACTTTATCTGCCTTCAAATGCAGCTTTGCTCTTGTGTTTAAATGCACTTGAGCTTAGGATTCTGAAAATCTTCATATGCGATAAACAAAACCCAGCAATGAGTAGCAAGTCCGTCACCTTCTCGCCTGACTCTCTACTTCTACAATTTGGATGGGTGTTTTTGAGCCAGAGCTGCCACCTCATCTTGATGCAAGCATGAAGCCACAGTGATCCCTCGGGATAAACCATCACTGAAATCACAACAGGTTCAGGAAATTGCTGGTATTCAGATTTTGACCCACTGAATTTCCTAGACACCATAATTCTCTTCTTTGGGTTTTCCTTATTTCGACTCAATGGAAATGATATTGGTCCCCCAAGAGGTGAATGGTTTTAGGGGAGAAAATACATAGGACACAGAACATAAGGGAAAGAAAAACCCTTTTCTCTATTCTTCTGTTCTCTTTTTTTCTGTCATGAGAGTTTGAGTTAAAATACAGAAGATAGATTAGCAGGAGAAAAAGAAACAGTTAATTATCTTGTGATGGCATATACAAGAGAGCCCTCAGTATAACCCAGAGGTGGTCAGAATTAGAGGGTTTAGACTATTTTAGTAGGTGGACAGCAAAAGGCACTGATGGGAACTGAATAGGGTTTGTTGTCCAGACAACCCACCTTACTTGGTGAACTTGAGGTCAGTAAGAGATTCTGTGCCCCCCCCCAACAAGTGGACAGAATATTAGAAACAAATTTAGAGGTTGTCCTTCAGAGACACATACACAAACACAGAATTAAATGACAGAAATATCAATTCAACTGCTTTTAAATGACTTTCAAGATTTTAAAATGAAAGCATTTAAATTTGGAAAATCATGAGGAAAGAATTCCAAGAATTCACACACACACACTCACACACACACACACACACACACGAGTCCTTAAACATATTTATTCATGTGTCATCCACATGGCCTGCAGTAGCATGTGTGAGGTATTTACTGTCTTTTGAACAAATGAGGATGCTGAGACACAGAGACCTGAAAACTTGCCGGGGGTCACAGAGCTAATAAATGGCAATGTAAGGAAGGAAAGTCAGGAAACTCAGCTTCAGAGTCAATGACTTTAACCATTACACTATGTTACCACTATTTAGAGCTACAGCCCTCTGATCTCTACTCTCTTTCCTATGAATACGTACACAGTTAGCTTAACTGCATCACCCAATAGTGAGACTTTCCATTTAATAAAATAGACTTTGGTATCATTTTCATGAACTCCCTTATGCTTTCTTGTTATTAACAACAGCTTTCACTTATTTAGCACTTAGTGTGTGCTGCACCTTCTACCATTAACTTAACACATCACATATTATATAGTTTAGTCCTCAATAGTTCCTTGAGATGGCAATGGAAAATTCTAGCATTTATAGAATGTAATATACCCTATGACCTCAATTAGTGCTTTTTCAGAATAAGCTTATGAGATTGTTGCTATTTTACTGATTAGGAAATTAGAGACTCAGAAGATAACAGACAGCAAGAGGCAGAGTCAAGACCTAAACTCAGGCATCCCTCTGCACTGCTCTACACTGCTGATGTCCCAAAGAAACTGTTATTTATTTCATCCCAATGAGCTTAATTATTCCTTTGTGGCAAGTAGTCTCTGCTGCCATGAGGTTTTCATAGGATACAGATATTGTCTCACTGTGGCCCCGTAAGCACAGCTGTACCACTGACACTCCACATCAATAGTTGCAATTTAGGCTTCCTAATCTACTTTGCAAGTCAATCTGATCAGCTACTGCCCTGTTGCAATATAACACTAGCATCATTAACTCTGGTCATCCAAATGCCACAACTGATAACTGTATGGCCTGGAGAAAGCATATCATTGGAGGTGTGTGGGCTTTGAGAATTCTTAAGCTTTATGGTGATGTCTATTCACTCTGTGTCCTGTGCCTGCTTGAAGATATGACGGCATAGCTTTCTCCTGGCTGCCTTCTGCCATCATGTCTCTCCACCTTGATGGAACCTCTCTGGAACCATAAGCTCAAACGAACTCTTCCTTCTCTAAGTTCCCTTGCTATTTTATCACAGGAACAGAAAAGTAACGAAGACAACTTAATAACTAGCATTGCACGTGAACTTTTGAACACAATTTGGATCTAATCTAAACCCAGCACTCAAGAAGCAGAGGTAGACAAATCACTGGGATTGAGACCAGCCTAGTCTACATAGCAAGTTCCAGGCCAACTGGGGCTACAGGGAGTCCTTGTCTCACAAAGACCATAATAAATAAATAAATAAATAAATAAATAAATAAATAAATAAATAAAATAAATTTTTGAAGTGGTAAACTAATACTTGATGTTGGATTTTGAGTAGCAATCCTGCAAATTACCTTTCAGGAATAAAAGAAAAAAATACCTTGTAGGAAACGTTAGGCAATCCTTAGATGATTGAAATAATCTATTTCTTGATCTGGGTTATGATTTCACCTGTGTATTCACTTTAAGATAATTAATTGATTGAATGTATAATCTTTACATATTCTTGCTGCTTTTATAATAACCTCCCACTCTCACTCTCTTGTTCTCTTTTCTCTCTCTCCTTTTATAGGACAAGTAGACTTAAATAGGCAATTAGTTATCAAAAAATGTGGTTTTTCTAGGACCCTCTTGCTCTTGTTAACTGGAAATCCTCTCAGAGAATTCCCAGCCTCAAATATGTTTTTCTCTAGCTTCCCCACAGGTGATGACTGGGTCCCATTCATGGTTATGTAAGGACTTGGCCACATTCAATGTAAGATGTGACTAAAGAGAAACCCCTCAGCAGTCCCTGGACTCAGGAGGACTGACAGACACCTTGGCAACTCCAGCCAAACTTCCAGAATTCACAAGCATCTGAGGAAAGGAACTGCAGCTCCTTAACACCAATAAGAAAAGCTTCCTGAGAAGATAAACTTCCTGACACCAATTATAGGCTGGTTTTTGTTAATTACCTTCCCCCATTTAAAATGCCCACCAAGCAGTCAAGGAGGGCTAGCTTCCTCAGTCCCAAGCTGGGAGGCTAGCCCCATGCCCTTAATAAATGTCCTGTTAATTCCCATGCCAGAATCTCTCCTTTGTTTCTTCTGGGTCTCACTCTGAACCAAATCTGAGCCCAAACCTTACATTCAGAACCTGCCTCTTCTTAGTCCTGAGTCATCTGTGGTATCATAGCAATCCACCTTATCTGAGAAACAAAATATGAAAAATTGGGGCCTGGCTGTGTCTCTTTTTTTTCCAGGGGAATTCGGGTGGGTGCTGATCTTGCCTCCTGTCATCATGCAATAGAATCTTTCTCTCTCTCTCTCTCTCTTTTTCTCTCTCTCTCTCTCCAGATAGAAGAAAGCAGAAATATAATTAACCACTGAACAGTGCAATCTGGCATGTTTTCCAAGTGGTACAAACAGCTCTACTAAGAGCCTGAAATGCAAAGCCTTTCCTTGAGGGATATTATAAATCTCTTCGACAGAGTCCTTAACATTCTTCCTAAGTATCAATTTGAGAAATATGGAGTGACTAGTAATGTAGTAGACATTTGTTTATTATTTTGACTTTGATCTCCAAAAGTTTCTGTTTGAAGACATTCCCACTCCTAAACTACTAGAAAATAAAAAAACACAGCAAAGAAAGGGACTTCTCAGTCTCCTTTTCTACTCAGAGTGAGCACGTGAGTAGAGCTGAGCCATTCTAATGCCAGTGTCTGTTTCCAGTTTCTAGTAGCAGCAGGCAAAATTTTAGCAGAAAATATTAAGAACTGTGAAAAGTTTGGGACATTTTTTTTCTGACTGTAAGCTAATAAGTAGCTAGTTTTAGAAATGTCCGCAAATGGAATAATACTCCTGGGTCAATGTCAACAGACTCTGCTACCCAAGAGCCTGAGCATATACAGCCCATTCCCCGCCTTGACCTTGATTCTGATGGGAGAGATGTGCATAGATACATGATAGCTGGTTGTGTTATAGGTAAGGGGCAAGCACACCTACCCTTGCTCTATACAGAAGTGCTATCTTAACCCCCCAAAGCTTTTGCTATGCAAACGTACTTGAAAAGATGATCTGGAGTTGAAAGAAATGCAACAGTGAATAGGACCAATGTAAAATTGTTTCCAAAGGCATGGCTCAATGACTAGTGTTGGTGAAATCTGAGGGGCTAATTGCAGTGACTCCAACTGACAAAGGAGTAAGTGGTATCTTCTCTAGACCAGTCCTGTAACATAATCCCAACCTGGGCTCTGGAAACACTATCTTCCCAATAAATTCTTAGACCCTATGGAATTTGTGAACTCTAGCCCCTATTTTTTCTTTGCTACTTTTACTGAAAATTATTGATCTTGAGTAATATTCTAAAAATGTGGTCACGTTTACTGGAAAATGCCCATGCACACCCACGTCCTGTCTTTTGTTTTATTTGGCACATTTAATTTCTTAGGTATAGGTTGAGTCACTGCCTTCCATCTATTAAAGCCAAGGTATAAGATCTCTGCTGGGCTGTCTTAAGGAAAAGGAAGTGAGTGCATGAATCATCCAGCGAGTCTGGACCTGGGGTAAAATGTCCTCATAAAGCATTTTCTTTTTAAAATATTTTATTTATTGTTTTATGTGTATGAGTGTATTGCCTGCATATGTGTAAGTTCACCCATATTGTGTAATGCCCACAGGGGTCAGAAGAGGGTATTGGATTCCCCTGGAACTGGAATTATGGATGTTTGTTAGCTGCCATGTGGGTGCTAGGTATTGAACCCCAGTCCGCTGCAAGAGCAGCCAGTGCTCTTAACTGCTGAGCCATCTCCCCAGCTCCTCATAAACAATTTCTGAAGGTGTTGGATCCCAGTTCTTCAAGATTCTAGAACTTTGGGAAGATTATGTTATAATCTACATGAAGAAATTCACCTTCCAAAATGCCATTGGTAAATTAACCATTTGTTGATTGCTTACCCTACAGAAGAAATGTCTTCTAGAATAGCATTTTCAATGCTTGAAGATAAAAATTTTTGTCTATTGATTTGTATAAGAATGTACATTAACAGAACAGTTATCTTCATGTTACTCAGGCACACTTTAGTGTTGAGACTCATAAAAAAAAGTGAAAGTATTATACTTTAAGGATTGTCTCTTAAGTTCTCAATTTCAATTTGACTTTTTTATCTAAAATTATTTTGTAATGTAGCATCAGTAAAATTCTTTCTAATAATTTTCCAGATTGTACCTCCAAAATGAGCTCCTTACGTCTCACCTCCTGTATTTCTCCTTAATTAAATGTCATGTTGCATTCTCTGTCTTTTTTAAAGAATCACAAACCTGGAATAAGAAGACCCTGTTATCTTCTGGTATTGCTGCATAATTGAAAAAGAAAGATGGATGCTGCATGATATCAGTATTCTTGAAGTTTCTTTGTAAAACATGCCATTTGTGGGACTGAAGAGATGGCTCAGCAGTTAAGAGGACCCAGGTTCAACTCCCAGCACCCCATAGTGGCTAACAGCTGCCCATAAACTCCAGTTCCAGAGGATACAACACCCTCTTCTGACCTCCTCAGGCATTGCACAACATAGGTACACTTACGTACATGCAGGCAATACACTTATACATATAAAAATAAAAATAACAAATAATTTTTTAAAGACATGATATTTGTAAGATATTATTTTAAGCAAAAGACTAACACATTTTTGTTGAATAATAAAGGAACGGTTTAATCACAAAGAATTTATTATCAATACACAGGTATCAGTTTTCTGATCATTTTATTTCTCAGCTTGGATTAAAATGTGCATTTTTAAATATTCTTTCTTGGGGTGGGGGGAGGAGACAGAGTGTAGATATGTAGCTCAGGGTGGTATTGAACTCAAGCTACCCTATTCAGCCTCTGAGTGCTGAGATTGCAGGTATACACTATTACAGCTAGTTCCTCATTCAAATATTGACTCCGTTCCCTCTAAGTAACATATCACTTTTTCTTTGTCAAATGGCTGTTTGGGCTGGGAACATAGCTCACTTGATAGGCATTTGCCTACCACATGCAGTACCCTGGGTTCCATCTTCAGCATCACATAAATTGGGCACTGTGATTGATGTTTGTGATCTTAGCTTTTTGGAAGCAGAGACAGGAAGATTAGAATTTTAACATCATCCTAGACTGCACGGTGAGTTCCAGACCAGCCTGGGGTACACTGAATCCTGTTTCAAAAAATACTCAAATTCTACTACTTCTAAAGCATCCTCTTTCCTCCCCCAAATGATGAAGAAAGTTAACTATCTTATAAAGAAATGCCATGACATTTCTAGTCAGTTATTTTTTGCTTTAATATGTATAGTTTGTACTTAAAATAATCCCTAAAATAATTCCTAAAAAGTAATTTTGATAAGGGACTTTCTTTGGTTTGCATGGGACTGTGGCAGGTAGAGAATAGTTAACTATGATAAAATATGAAGTATATTTGAAAAGTGCACTAATTTCTATGATTGTTTTTGTTTTATTGCTATAAAATGTTACCCATTGTGGAACATGGAATTTGTGATAACTTGAACCTGTGTTTCTGGGCCATGGTCACTTATATTTGGCTCCAGAGTAAACTAGCTCTTTCTTCCCTTTGAGATAAGAGTTGTGTATTTGGGCCAACACACACATGCACAATACACAGCATACAACACACACACACACACACAATGGTCAATACATAACAATATTTTAAATGATTATAACTATATTGAATATTGTTTACTACAGTTTACTAATGCACTGCTGTATCAATTTATCACACAAGCAGTAGAGATGACATTATCATCACTGTTTTCAAGATCAGTAACGTATATAAAAGCAAAGATTTGGGACATGAGAAACAAGGACTTGAAGCAACTCTTAGTGTGATGCATTTATTAAGCTGACAATTTCTTTTAAATTTTATTTTACTTTTAATTTATGTGTATGAGTGTTTTACCTACATGTATGTGAGTACACTACTGCATGCAACATCCACAGAGACTAGAAGAGGGCATGGATTCCTGGAAATGGTGTTAAAGACAGTGGTTGGCTGCCATGTAGGTGTTGGGAACCAAGCTAGGTCCTCCGTAAGATCAGTCAGTGCTTTTAACTACTGAGCCACCTTTCTGGCCTTAAGCTGACAATTTCTTGAGTTGATGTATTTAGGTATGAAAATTACATTTTAGAAATATGTTTAAATATGTGGAAAAATGTTCATCATATATTTATAGAAAAAAACATTATTCAAAGTCATATAACATTCTAATATTAATTTGATAAGATAAATATTTATTGAACTGGGCACATAGCTCAGTGGCAGAATACCTACGGACCATGTAAAATGCCCTAGGTTTGATCCTCAACTCCACAAAAAGTAAAAAGAGCATATGAAAGGTAATATGTAGAGAAGTATTGTGTGTGGTAGTTGTATCTAAGCATAGATGCAATAAGCTGTTGGTTTTGGGAGTAAAATCACAGATGAATGTTATTTTCTTCTTTTACTCCTTTATTTTTAAAATAAATTTTATAAGCTGGAGGTGTGGTGGTAGAGCATGTGCTTAATATGTGCAAGGCTTTGGTTTCAATTCCAGTCAAAACAATAAACAGATAATTTCTGAACAGGTGAAATGGCTCAGGGAATAAAGCTTTTGCCACACAAGCCTGACAACCTGAGTTAAATCCCTAGGAACCACAGGATACAATGAGAGAAACGGCTCCTGCAAGTTGTCCTCTGATCACACTCTGACCACACACACACACACACACACACACACACACACACACACCATGGCATACATACTCATGTACACACACGTGCACACAAACACAATTAAGTAAATTTAATTTAAAAATTAAAACAAATCATTTATGTATATTTAAAGTATAAGAAATGATGTTACATGACTCATGTTGATAGTAATACAGTTACAACAATAAGTGAAGAACATAATTTATCTGTGATCTCAAATCAATCTACTTTCACTTTTCGTAGAGCTGAAGATTGCACACAGGGCCTCACTGACGCTGTACGGATGCTATGCCATTGAACTCCACCCCTAGCTCCTTGATTTTCTTTTTCTTGAAGAAAGAGCAGTTGACATCTATTAATTTAGCATAAGACCTCAATTTACTACAATTTCCATACCTGTAATTGTCAGGTGTGCATATGATCTGTAAGCTTGCTCATATTCTGAATCTTTATGTTAGAAACATTCTAGTTTGATAATACAAAGCATATAGCTGATTATTTGCCTCAAAATGTTGGTTGGGTGATTGATTACATGTACCATACAAAGCCTGGGGTAAAAGAGGAAGAATATCTCATGAGAAAAGGGCACTGGGGAGATGTGGATTCCAGCTGTTCTCGTACAGCCTCAGAGCCTCATCTTCAATCTGCCCTATAGAAGTATCTTGGTCTCAGGCAAGTACTCAAAGGCAAATGAGACTCCCTCAGAAGAAGATACAAGAGAGATCTTGATTCTTCACGAAGTCTTCAACTTACAGCAGGCAGATCTGTGTCCCAAAGCAAAGATTTTCACGTGGTCCCTGTCAGCCTTAGATATCTCTGTCCTTCGATGACAACATTTTTTCTTTCTTGTAGTAAGCAGGGAAAATGCGAGAGTGGGGAAGACCACGTTCCAGAAAGCCCCAGGGTTCTATCCTCTGAAATTCAGATGTTGGGAAGGAGCTCTAAAACTGCCACCTCCAATATGTATTTTGGTAGGCTGATTACATCAGCCTAAATACAGATGCAGGGCAATCCTCCAAAAGCAACTCAATTGCCATGAGTCTCCAGGAACCTCATCAAGCAGGAAAGATTCAACTTGTGTCGATGGATGGAGAGATAACTCAGTGGTTAAAAGTACTTTGTACATAACCAATAGGACCTGAGTTCAGATCCCAGCATGCATGTAACAATCCCAATGTAGTCTCCTATGAATCTGTACCCCAGCTCCAAAGGTGAGCAGAGATAAGAGAATGGCTGGGGCTTGCTGACTGCCACTCTAGCAGAAAACATGAGGTCCTGGTACACAGAGAGAGAGCCTGCCTAAAGGGTATAAAGGGTATGTGGCTGAGAGCGATAGGGGCAGGCATCTGATTCCTGCCTCTGGCCTCAGTGTGCGCACACACAGACACACACACAGACACACACACGCATCGCGCGCGCACGCGAATTAGAAAACAGTTTCTAAAATTTAAAAAAAGTGTGTATCACAAAGAGGACACTGGAAGTTGACATCACAGCCAAACAGGATATCACCTGTTTTTCTAAGTATTTATTCATCTTTCCTGAAAATTATCTAGCACTCCCTAAGTTGCCTACATCTCCACTCCCCTCTGCTCTGTCTTTTCACCTTTCTAAGGCTTAACTACTGCTTTGTCATCATAATCCCTTTTTCAACAGTGAGGATGATTTCTTGTGTACTCAGAGGATACTGGTCAACATTTTGGCACACTAGTTCAGTGAATGTGTGTGACATTCCCTTGAAGGAGTGTTCTTATCCCTACTGTACAGATGAGGAAACTAAACCTCAGAGAAGTTGATTTACTCACTCCAAAGTCACAAAACTGCAAAGTGACAGAGGAAATTTAAAGCTAGGTATGACTGATTTCTAAATCTTTTCTCCTAACTACTGGAGTGTGGAGCCTGGTTTTCTACTGAAATAGCTCAGATTTCATGGTTCTGAATAAACCAAATAGGAATATTTTGGACCAAAAAGCTGTACATGGTATTCTAGTCCCCTTTAAGACTCTAAAGATCTTACCAAGAGACCTAAAATTGTACCTGTTCTTCTTATGATCTCTGCCACATGTAATCTTTACTTGTTACCTCTGACTCTGGGATTCTCCTCTCATGGCTCAGGCAACAACTCTCAGTATAGCTGTGTCAATACAGCTTTTCTGTAATGTAAAAAGTGCTGATAGGACCTACTTCTTATAGTACTGTGGACTGAGTGGATACAGGCCAGTCATCCAGTATTAGCATATATAAGAGTGTTAGTGGCTATAATTAATATTATACTAACTTTTATTTTACTTTATTTGTGAGTGTATGTATAGTGTACATGTTGGCACCTGTCCTACATTCAAGTCCATGTGTGAGAGGGGTGTGTGTGTGTACATGTATGTGGACATGCATGTGGAGGTGAGAAGTTCACATATGATATCTTCCACTATCCATCTCTACCCTTATCATTTGAGGCAGGATCTCTCACTGAACCCAGAGCCCACCATTTGGCTGGACCAGTGGGCCAACAAGCTCTGGAGAGCCACCTATCTCTACCCTTAGCACTAGAGTCACAGAGTTATGTGAGCATACCTGACTTTGATGTGAGGGCCAGGGAACCACACTCAGGACCTGATGCTTGTACAGGAGGCACTTTACTCAGGGAACCATCTATATCTCCAGCTGGGCTCTTTCTTTTCATTTTGCTTCATTTTTGTTTTTGTCTCAAGTATCCCAGACTAGCCTCTCACTTGCTATGTAACTGAGGATGACCTTGAACTACTGATCCTCTAACCTGCATCTCCTACATGCTGGGATTATAAGCCTGTTCCACCACGTCCAGTTTTATGGTACTTAGAATCAAACTTAGGCCATGGTGCATACCAGGAAAGTAAATGAACTATATTCCCAGGCCACACCTGTCTCTTCTTTTGTTCTAAGATCATCACCTGGTCTTAAACAGCAGGGAACAGGAAGTGTTAAGGTTCAATCCCTTCATGCTTCTTCTTTCTACACACTCCTTGTCCTTGGAGGATTGCACCTATTATCTTGGTCATACCTATTACCAGTTAGCAGATAAGATCCCAAATCTATGCCATGAGCTTAATTCCTCAGGGCTTCTGGACTCTTCTTTTTTTTTAATCCCAAATATACTACCATTTCAATGTAGCCTATGTTATTGTTTGATTGTATTCTTTCTATTCTCAGCAATAACAACACTACTGCTTTTGAAGCTCAGGCTGAATTATTCCTTGGAGTTCTTTGACATATGGTTGCACATGCCTTTAATTCCACTATTCAGGAGGCAGAAGCAGGTGTATCTTTGTGAGTTTGAGAATAGCCTGGTCTATAAATCGAGTTCCAGGCCAGTGAATGCTATACAGTGAAACCTTGTCTCAAAACACAAAGTAACTAAAATAAATAAATAAATAAATAAATAAACAAAAATAGGAAAGTGAAACTTATGAATAATCAATCAACTTACCTTTGAACGACAACCCCTCCAACTGATCATACTGCCTTTATGTGTTTAGCTACTGTGAAATTTAATATCCAAATTTATAGCTCCTCTTATTCCTTCACAATATGCAGTAGATGTTCTTTCTTCTTCAAGGCATTTCTGTTCCACTTTAATCTGACACCTTGTTGCCACACATTTTGCAGATTTTCAGTCTTCTCTAGTAAAGCAATCCTTTACCTTTTGGCCTAACTTGTGTCTTTCCTATCTGGTGGAATCATTAAAAGAGGTGAATGACATCATATATGGTTATGCAATTGAAAAAAATAAAATCTATTAAAACCAGCTAGTGGTAAACCCCTCACCTTTTCTGGCCACATGGAACAGTGACTTGGGTCAGACATCACCACTTTACAGATTCCTGTTGCCTCTTTTGTAAAGTAAAAACGTTGTGCTAGGTGGTATCCCTGGTCCCTTCAGATCCCAAACTTGGAAATTCAATTTATTGAATCCCTATTTTTTACCTCAAACAAAACTAGCTGTTTTTCTATTTAAAAATGTAAGTCAAAAGAAAGACCTCCTCAACAGCCTCTTAGAATTTATCCTTCTCCTTCTAAAGGGAAGGGGTTCTTGTGTTCACTGGTCTCTAAAAGCATGAATATTACATGATGGCAGAATGACTTACATTGGCAAAGTTTGACATTTCATCAGAGAAACTTAATAAATATAAAACTGACAGATTCATGACTGTTTTGTCCCATCAGAGTAGAAAAAAATCCTGCTGTTGCTAAGAGACACATAAAATTACATGATTTCATTCCAGGTCTATCTTGTACTTAACCTTCAAATGGTGTCTAGGTTATTCTGGACTGAATGATATCCAGATCCATAGGTTGAAGCCCTAATTCTAATGTGTCTGTGTCTGGGGACATGACTGCTATCTCCCTCCCCTCCCCCACCTTTCTCTCCTTTTGCACACATTCTTTGCATATGTAAATCAGTCTGCAAGGCAAGGTCATATAAAAAAAAATCAACAAGCCTGGCAAGATGGTGTATGCCTTTAATCCCAGTGTTCAGGAGGCAGAGGCAGCCAAATTTCCGTGAGCTTAAGGTCAGCCTTGTCTACAAAGAAAGTTCCAGACCAGACAGAAATACAGTGATACCCTGTCTCAAATAAAATAAAAATTAAAAACCAGACCCAATAACACAAACACTATTATATTTGGTCTACATTTGTTGTTATCTCATATACTTATCAAGAGATCAAATAATATTAGCTGAAGAATTTCTACTTTCCATCAAAGGTTTACCTGTACAATAAAATGTTTCATGGAGTAAGCTTTCTATCTGGAAGCACAGTGTAGTTTTTTGAACGTTTCAATACTGAGTAGCTTCAAATTTACCTTCAGAGCTTTCTTGAGTCATCATTGAATTTGCCATGGGAAAACCTGGGCTCAGTTATATGAGGTTCAGGGCAGTTTATAAAGCACAGTGAGGAAGAAGGTATCAGACAGCCCCAAGTCTCATCTAGTACTTATGACACAGGATGTAATTGATACAAAATTGTCCAAGTTTGGATGTGGAGAGACAGCTCAGTAGCTAAGAGTTCTGGGTGCTTATACAGTGGACCCAGATTTGGTTCTCAGAACCCAAATGACAGCTAACTGTCTGTAAGGCTCCATCTTCTGATCTCCATGGGCATTGCATACACTAATGCACTTAAAAATAGGCAGGCAAAACACACACATAAAATAAAAATAAATAAATAGGTTTAAAGTTGTTTAAAGTAGCAACAAAGAGCAGAAAATTAAAGCATGTGAGTGGAAAAACATCAAATGTGTCCACAGTTTCCATTTGAAACAGTTTCTTCCTGTGTTTAGTGGTACAGGCTGAATTACCAGAGCAATAACTCCTAAAATACAAATCAGGCTATTAGAACTTATTAGATCTTTTTAGCATAGATCAGTAGCTTTCAAGCTTTTTAACCTCAGTGCTTCTTTGCAGTGCTGGCGTGGGGAAAAACCCAAATCTTTGCAAAAGCTAGATCAGTATTCTACCAAAAAGCTATATATTCTCAACCCTGCTTTCTACCTCTTTCCTGTCTGGTTTGAGAGCTAACTACAACTTTCTATCTGTATGTGTATTCAAGTTGGGTCAACATCACACTTGCTGATCTAGAACTCTCTACAACAAACTCATAAGAGAATGAAACTGTCAGTTAATGTATTTGTATTTTCATGAAAATACTTTGGCCCTTGATGACTTCTTAGGCTGGGCAAACAGTAACAAAACCAGAATTTTAAGGTAATGTGTTTTCAAGAAGGTACTCACTACTTCTAATATTCTTTGTAATAAATATGTCTTCAAGTAGAATCATTTGGATATTTTAGTGCTTGCCTTTCCCTGGAGATTTTGACCTTAAACGTAAGCCAAAGACAGAAAATTCTAAATCCTAAACAAAGCACACGGACTTTGGTGCAACTAGTGTACTGAGCAGGGAAACCCCAGCATCCACCACTTCAAGTCCATGCCCCAAACTGTTAGAGAATCATGTATTCAGAGCTTAGTTCCTGAGTCATGTAAATTCAGCCCTGCACACTTTGAACTTCCATTCCCAAGAAATAAGATCCCAACAAATGAGGAAATTAGAGACTACTCCAAGATCTTGGCATATGGTGTTCCCTAACTCCAGCACAGTCTTCTGTGTTATGGCTAGAGGCAAGAAGGGACCTTTCAGTTTTAAATACCAACATCCTGAGGCTATTCCGGCTTCTCAGAACAGATCTTCTCCAACATTGCAGGACAGGAAAAATCTGAGTCTAATTATTACACAGCCAGAGAGAATCACTTGTCATCAGTTGGGAAATACTGAAACACAGCATCACTGTTTGAAGCAATTTAGAATGCAGGACACCATCAACTAAACAAATGGCAGGGGAGTTATAATCCTTTAATGCTTGGTTCCTTGTGAAGTAATGTGCCTTTCCTTCCTTTCTCCTTTATTCTTCTCCTCGTTCCTTTTTCAAATATGTATGATGCACCTCTTTATGAGCTGGGCAGTGTGATAAATAGCACTTCACTATTATCTGGCTGCTAGCATAATGTTTTAACAATTAAGTTCTTACCAAGTAAAAGAAAGGAATGTACTTTATAGAAAAAATTAAACTATGATTGTTTAAAAGAGGCAATGATCGATGCTCATAACTAATCTCTAAGAGGTAACTTTTTTACGAGTATCAATGTTTTGCCTGCCTGTATGTAAGTACAACAGAGGCAAACAATGTCTGCAGAAAGGACATCAGATCCCCTAGAAGTGGAGTGCCAGACAGTTATTAGCCACAAAATGGATGCTGAAAACGAAACCAGGGTCCTGTGCAAGAGCAGCCAATGTACTTAACTGCTGAGCCACCTCTCCAGCCTGCCCCCCAGTAGGTAATTTTAATAAATCCTTCTAGAGCTCTTTCTGAATTTTTACAGTTGATATTGTATAGATATCAATTTTGTATTCTTGTTTGCTTAACATAATTTCATATGTCATTAAAAATTATCATAAACAGAGATTGCTCAATGGAAAAAATCTTACTTCCCCTCCTTTAGATAAGGTTTGGATACATTGCTTCATAGAAGTAGAATTATAGATGAAGAGGAGTATGTACATTTTATAACTTCTATTAACATACAGAAAAATTCTTTTCTCCACAGTGTATCAAAGTGACATCACCAGATGAGAAAGCTCATTTACTTATACTCTAGCCAGTAATACAGAAATGGTGATTTATAAGCAGTCTCTGCTGACATGATTGGGAGAGGAAGGGCCTATATAGCTAAATAATTTTTTTCTTTTTTTGTAATGTGTGATAGTAAGGATTGAACCTGAGACCTCAATACATTCTAGCAAGTGCTCTACCACTGAGCTACACCCCTAAACCCCTTACCTTTTATTTGGAGAACTGGTCTCTTTTAGTTGCCCAGATTGGCTTTGAATTTATTCTGTAGTCCAGGGTAGCCTTGAATTAGTAATCTTCCAGTCCCTGCCTCCTGAGTAAGCTGGGATTATAGGCCTCTTTCCATCTCTTGTCTCCCTCACTCTCTTCCATTTCCTCCCACTTTCTCCCTGTTCTTTTTATTAATCTTGAAATTAAATCTTTCAAAATCAAAGTAAAACTATGCCACAGACTAAATTCCCTAAGATAAAATCATATATATTTACGGGCCTTCTTCATTAACTTAATAAATGGAAGGAGAGCCTGAGGCACCCCAAAAAATTGCTGTATGAGAGTTCTTAGTGGTAAACATTGAAATCATTTCCACCTAACTTAATCTGTAAAGTACCAGAAGACCAGCCAGTAGCGCACGAAAGGGGCCTGGAAGCTGGGCCACTGGAATCAGAAGACAGCCCACAGACAACCCCAGGGACCGCCTGTGATGGATAATATCGTCTATCACCTGTGCTATAGTCTCAGGACACAAAGCCTCTTCAAGGTAACAGAAGTGTTTCTAAAATATCTCCCCTTTTATGATTTTTTTTACTTACTTTATTTATTCATTTATTTATTTATGCGCGTGCATGTGCAGACATGTGTATACCATAGCCACATGCTGCCCTAGTCAGTTTTTAAATGGAACTTGGATGCTAGGTAGTAACATTCATGATTAGTTACCACTATGTGAAATTTTATGTGTCATACATGTTAGAAATGTGAAGGATCAGTCTTTATTATCATTGAATGTAGATTGTCTTGTACGTAACAAAATTATCTAGTCCAGAACTTCAAACTCAAATGCCTACCGACTCTTTGGATGTCAGTGAGGTACTGGTATTCTCACAGAAGGGACAGCCCCAGATTGTGTGTCCACGCAGTCTAAAAGGCACACGTGTTACTCAGCTCAAACCATGGGCCATACATTACTCATCTTACAACTTTTCAGGAAACATCAATACACTGAATTTTAGGGAGTTGGGGAATGTAGATCAGGGGAAGAGTTCACCTTAGCATTCACGAAGCTCTGGGTTTGATTCTTATACGTGTGCGTGCACACACAAACATACACACACCCCTGAATTTTTGTGAAATTTCCTGGTTTTGATATTTGGAATCAAAACCAAAATCAGAAAAGCAACAACACGGCCTCTTAAAAATTAAGGCTTAAGGTTGCCTCCAACAATGAACGCTGATGACGCCTGAGAACTGAAATGCTTGCGACCGACCGAAGTGGGCAGAGCCAGGGCTCAGGAAAAACCAAGGGAGCCTGTGTGCATCTCTGACCTGTGGTCTTTTCTCCCACTTGGAGCTGGCCTTCCACCCAGGCTGAAGTAAAGGCCCTGAATCTCATCACAGCAGCCCATTTTCCTAAAATATGTTCTAATCACAGAATGTGCCACACGCAGCAGAATCAGGTTTTGATGTCAAATCACAATAACTTTTTTTTTCTCTCTCCCTCTCCCTTTTTTGTCTTTCCTCCTGCTTTCCCCAGATTTAAACCATAGCTTCTACAACTTTCTAGATGAGTAATCCGGGATATTTTTACCTATTTATTCATGGGCAAAGTATAATATGCAGCTTTTATTCACAGGAAATAACATACTATGTTCCTGGCGCTGTGCCACGACTATATTAAAACAACATTGTATATATGATAATACTATAGTAATGGGGTGCTGTCCGTTTGTATTTGCAAGTGTACGAAGGTGAGGAGGAGGAGAGTGTTTCATGGTGGAAGTGCTCAGTTATAGATAAATCTCAAGATAGAATTCCTGTATAAGCTGTGACCCTATCCAGTGCCAGTTTCACGGTCGAGTCCAGCTGCATCATGGCTTGTGTGCTCTGCAGTGTTGGCATCGCCTCGTCATTCCTCATCTAGATGAACCTGATGATGCCCAGGGTGGTCCGGGTGGTCCCACGCCGGGCAGCGAGCATGCAGGTTTTCATGGGCGTAAATCACAACCGTTTCACTCTTGCCCTAGGCCAAACGCAGGGACCTGCCACCTGAGAGATCGCCTGCAGAATGCGGGAGGCTGTCGACACCGAGGAGGGGGCGGAGGCAGAGGCGGAGGCGGCACCCAGGGGCCGGGGCAGGGGAGGCCCGGGCCACCGCTGCGTCTATTCTTTTTCCTGCGGTGTGGCTGCACTGGAGAGCCGCCACGGGTTCACTGGCGGCCGGCCTGCGCGTGGGTGCTCCAGGGCTCTCATCACCGACCCTGCAAGAGCAGGAGGAGGGGAGCGACCCCGTGAGCCCGGGCCACCGAAGGCTGCAGGGACCCAGCCGTTCCGAGCCGAGGACCGCGAGCCCGCGCGGCCCGCACCGCCGGCGGGCGCCTCCCTGCCGGGTGCCACAATCACCGCGCCCGGTGTCTTCCAGCGCAGCGCCCCGCGGCCCGGGCTGCAGCGGCCACGCGGATGCCCGAGCCGCACGGCCCGCGCGGGGGCAGCAGCCGCAGTCGCCGTCGCACGCGCGCTCCGGACATCCAGGGCTGCTGGTGAGTAGCCGCGCGTGCAGAGCCACGGCGGGCGCGGAGCCGGCTGGCCCGGAAGGCGCGTGGAGCCCGCTGCTCGCTTCCTTCCTGCGCCCTGCGACCCCGGCGCGGTCGCCCCTCCAGCCGCCGCTGGGCTTAGTTTCCTCCGCACTACCCAAGCTGTGGTTCCTGGCAGCTGGGCGGGCCAGGCGGAGACCGGGGATGGGAGCGCGTGCTTTTCTGGTTCGGAATTGGGATGCAGCCTTGCGGATGATGTCAGGATTCCGAGAGCCCACCCCCACTGGCTCTCCGTGGGACTTCACGTGGGCTGCGCGTGATGTAAAGGAGGGAGGGTCGAAAATTGGGGAAACACCTTTTGTGGGGGGCTTCTAGATGTTGCTTTTATGCCATTTAGCCTTATCTTGAGACATTTTCTCTCACTCTAATAACTTCGGTGTCCACTGAAAGGCCCCAGGTAATGAAATGCACACACACACACACACACACACACACACACACACACACACAAAGGAACAGAATAAACATAATTTTCTAGAACTCTCAGAAACAACCCAACCTGCTGAGAGCTTAAGACCACAAAGTATTGCATTACTGAAGTTTAAAGGAAAAATTCATAAGGATCAAGCAGTCAAAAAAAAAAACCCCCAAACCAGACCCTGATTTAGAGGACTGAAGAAATTCTCTACGGTTGAAAGAAGGGGGAGGGGCTGCTTTGCGTTCCTGAAATCAGTGTTTGGTAGCAAGGTAAACAGATCCCTTTCAGACAGAGTAAGCCCTCCTGAGCACACTGTTTCCCAAACATCCTGCTGCTTGCTGAGCATAAAACGCAATCTTGGGTTTAGAAATATTTCCAGAAATAACGTGAATGTTACCAGGATGCTGATTTATGGTCTCAGGATTCAAGCCTTCGTCAAGGTCAACAACACATTTGTCTGAGCAAAGTAACACCTGAATGTTTGACTTCCGGTTTCAATTTTTAAGTAGTAGCTGTTCTTTGTTTTGTTTTGTTTCCATTGGTAATTTTCTGTCTTCCTCATGCATGCTGAATTGAACTTTACAATGTACACTGCAACTAGACTCTGGTGGGCATTTTCTAGCTCCACTGTGACATCTGTTTACATTTTAAATGTAATGTCTGAGCAGCAGGCTGCTCCATTGGAACTTCATTAAAGGTAGAAAATGTTATTGGGACTCACCAGGAAATGAACTGGCTGCAGGTTTTCTCTTCATTTTACCCTCAGTGGACTGTTAACCCTTTAAATACACATCAGCTGTAACGTATGCATAGGCTGCTGCCGAGGAATTATAGTAATAATTTTGTTTTCGTGTTCCTTTAGTGAAGTACTGATTTAAACTTTAAAGGCAGATTCTAAGTCCTTTACCCTTATCCAGGGAGGCTTTGGAGGGAGTAGTGAGGGTCCGGATGTCCTGTGGGCATCCTCAACAGAATGGGCTCTGAAGGTTATCTAGGGGCTGGTTACTGAATGAACTGTTAATAGGAGTTGACAGTTTTCCTTTCCTGTGATGGGATCCCTACTTAAAAAAAAATCCTCCTCAGGCTTATTTGTAAGGACAGCCTAGCTGGTGATGATAGATCATTTTAAAATTAATTTCTAGCATGCGAAGACATAGGTTTTATTGCGCAGTTTCATACATGATTTATTCTATTTTGTTCTTACTTGCTTCTCCCACTGCCCTCCCCCTTCCCCATCTTGTTGATGTCTTTCATCCCCCAATTGTTCCTTTCCTGCTTTCAGATCTTCTGTATTCAGTTATTCTCTTTAGTTCCCTCCCCAACTTCCCTCTCCTAGCCTGCCTTGCCAGCTTCTACTTTCATGTTGTACTTATATATGTACATATATGTACAATATGTATATATATACATATATATAAACTGAAATCTGAAATCTATGTATGAGAGAAATGTGATATGTATCTTTCTGAATCTGGCTTATTTCACTTAACATAATGATCTCAAGTTCCAGCCATTTTCCTGCGAATGTCATAATTTCATTTTTTTATAGCTGAGTATAAAATAACACTGTATATATTTACTACATTTCCTGTATCCATTTATCTGTTGCCTGCCATCCAAGCTGATAATGTTTACACAAAACCATGAGAGGAAATAATGTAGATAACTCTGAGGAAGCGTCAGCTTCCTAGTTGTTATGTTTGTGAGCCAGAGAATTTTTTTCCATTGATTTCTTTATTCTCTGTGTATATGTAGGCACATATACAGAGGTCTCAGGACAACCTGGGGTAGTGGTCTGCTCCTTCTATGAATCTTGAGGAACCAGGACAGGTTGTCAGACTTGGTAGCAAGTACCTTTACTAATGAGCCATCTTGCCAGCCTTGCCCTAAGAGACATTTTAATTAACCTACTACGTGTATGTGGGATTCTGTTTAATCGTGTAACTTTTCTCATCCTTGTGAAGGATTTATAAGCTGTTTCAGTGACTCATGGGAATCCCAGATAACATCAGAGAACACTTTCCATCACTTAGGGCTGATGGGGATCAGCTGCTCAACAAATAGTTTTCAAGAATGTCTAGAATGTCAGTCTTCCCAACCTCAATTAAATAAGAATTGTTCTACAACAGCTAAACCCACTGCCTTCTACCTGTTGGCCTGTTTATTCTTGCTCCCTGAACCTTTGAACTGTCATACACACAACTGTATGGAGGACACATTCAGAAATTCTGAGCTAACATCACAGAATTCAACTCGGGAATAATCTGGATGGAGCTTTGTCAGAAATGATTTGCGTTTCTAAGCAAATCAGATGAACTGCTCGCAGAGTGCTGCATCTCTTGATGCCAACCAGAGAGGCCAGCTTAACACTGGCAAGTTGCTAAGTCTTCAAAACACGTGTTTTGAATTCTCTTTCTAAATTTTAAATTAAATCTGTGTTATTTTGGTCTCTTGATGTGTATAGAAACATTCATTCAGATGGTTGACTACTTAGTAACCTGTTTTTATTTATAAAAAGCAGCCTCCAAATCAAAACACCAGCAAGTTCTATGTTATACTTTGTTCTAGCTAACCATCAGGGTGCTCATTGGGAAATGGATATATTGTCTGATCTGAAATATTAAAGTGTTGTTCCTTCTTCTTGTGGTTCTGACCTTCTATCTCCAGGCATTAGTGGTTCTCCCTGTGGCTGAGGATCCCATTTCAAGAGGAAAGCTTAGAAACCTATCCAGAATTGACCTAGATATTAACATTACAATTGTTTAGCAACAGTGCAAAATTTGTATTTTATATTCTTCCTTTTATATGTTTCTCTGAGGAGGTTTATTTTATTCTGAATAAAAAATGAGCCATATCCAAATATTAGTTCCTAAAATAAAGAATTGCTTATCACCACTCTGAAGTTACACAAACATTGCTATTCTCTACGCAGTAAAATACGGCCTTTCATATCAGGTATGTCTTTGATAAGCAGGCAGAGCACTTGAGCTTGTTAAAGGTTTGTTCCTTCCGTGACTTCTCAAGGCCCTTGAAAGCCAGATAGTAGAACTGAATTTTAGGAGATAACCAGTAGCAGGTTCCTTGAAAGGAATAAGTGATAAACTTGTTTTCATAAGAGCACCCTGGCAGCAGGTTAAAAGAGAAGGGAACAGAAGGTGACACCTGGATCTGGGATCCTGGGGACACTGAGATGAAACCTCAGACATCAGAATTATTTATGTGAAAATGGGCATAAACATAATCACCGATGGTTCCACACTTATTTAGGCATCACCAGTTCATCCCAGCATCCTTTGCTGCTGAGCCCTCATGTACATTCAGAACCCAGCAAATGTTTGAAAGATATTTACTAATAAGTGTTAGTGATGATGCACTGTAAGTCATAAAACACTAAGCTTTAACATGTTCTCCCTGGGATCGAGGGGTGGTTGGGAGCATGAGTACTAGTACTGTGTCATGGACAAGTCACTCACATCTCTGAAAACCAACTCTCAGTTGGGAGTTGGGTTTCTATTTCATAAACGTTGGGGAGGAAGATATGAATAAATAGGTGTGTGAATAAACAGTGTCTAATACAAATTAAGAACGATGTGTGTTTATCACCATTTTTATTATTTACAAAATAGCCATATGTAATAGGTAACATTTTTCAAATTTAAAAGCTGAAGAACAAAGAGGCCAAATACACTGTTCATTGCCATAGGGCAGTAGGTGAGAGAGCTCAGAGTCCAGCCCAGACAGCCTCCCTCCAACGCTACCTCCTTTCTTCCCCTGTGTTTGTGTCATTGTGCTGGATGCTGGAGAGACCACAACAGTGATGTGTATGACTGTGTCTTCCTGGAGTTTCAAGGTTGTCATCTACAACTTAGAATTGGTACTCAGATTACTGTGCTTTGCAGGGTTACTATTTTGATTTTTTAGTATTTTGTTTATGTTTTCAGTAAGTTCATTAAAAAGTACTCTAGTTTGTATTTTTAAAAATATACGGTTCATTACATTTATCGTGTGTGTATGTGTGTGTGTGTATGTGTGTGTGTGTATGTGTGTGTGCAGTGACTCTTTGCTGCACTAAGGGAGGGCAGGCATCTTTAAGAGAGTGCAGCAGGCTGAATCAGGTGTCAGCTGTCAGTGTTCTCAGGACTTACCGTTCTGCATGGTCCATTCCTGAAGCATGGTACAGTGATGATAGCATTTCTATTTTTCATTCAGCTTGGGCAGAATGTTATGGAGAGTATGAGAAAAGTAAATTTTAGCTGTTCTTTGGCTTTTGAAATGACTGTCTCGTTCTAAGAGGTCAAATTTTCATTATTAGTAGGAAGATTGCTGTGGGGGTGAAGAATGAAAATTGTCAAATTCTTGTCAGCCCTCACCAACTTCAATATTTTTATATCATTACATTAAACCTTATACTTTTTGTCTTCAAAAATAATTTACAGGGCGTTGGAGAGGAGGCTCAGCTGTTAAAAGCACTGGCTGTTTTTGCAGTGGACCTGGTTTTCGGTCCCAGCCCCACATGGTAGCTAACAATTGTTAGTAACTTCAGTTCCAGGGGTATCCAGTGCTCTCTCTGACCTCCTCAGGCATTGCACCAAATGGGTGCACTTACATACATGCAAACAATACACTCATACACATAAAATAAAAATAAAAATAAAAAATAAATAATGATAATAATAAATAAAATGTTTTTAAAAATAATTTTCAGAAGTCTTCAGCTAATACTGAGTTTTATTTTTATTTGGGCATTAGGACTTAATTTTGACCCACATATATGTTAAGGACAAACTTTACCACCTAACTACACATATCCAGTCCCAATACTGTGAGTTTTTATTTGTTGGTGTTTTGTTTTGTTTTGTTTTTTTGAGACAGGGTTTCACTATTTAGCCCCGGGTGTCCTGGAAATGCATAGACGTAGCTGGTCTTGAACTTGGAGAGATCTGCCTGCCCCTGCTTCCCAAGTGTTGAGATTAAAGGCATGTGCCACCACCCCCAGCAATACTGTATTTTTCTAACTAGGTGAAAGTTTTTCTTGGTCTTATATAAAGTTTATTGATAAACCATCAATTATTTTCTGGAAGAGAACATTTTAAATATTTTTTAATATCTTATGTATCCTTGAGTTACCCTTTTAAATCACATATTTATTATGTAAACAAGGTTCCATTTCTCCTTAAAGAAAAGCACCTTTTCAATTCCATGAATTTAAACTTGATTATAAACTGCAGAATTTGAGAGTCAGTGAATTTGATTTGTTTTGAACATTTGCCATGTGGAATGTATTAATAATGCATCTCGGTAACTGAACCCAAGATTCAAAAAGGCTCCTGTGAGAGATTTGACTTGGTGATTTGTTGGGTTAATTTGGAAACAAAAAAAGCCAAGATGACTCATTTTTAACCCTTTCTGGCTCCTTGTGACCTCTACCTTCCTGTTTTGCATTTGACTATGTTAAGAAAAAAGCCCCAGTGTGGGTCCCTTTTAGAGCACCATATCTCAAACTCAAATGACTGGAACAGTAATCAACCATGTACCTTTAATTAAAAGCAGAAGGAAAACTGCATTCATTAATGGGATTATGGTTAAATTGATCTTATCTTCTCCCCTATGATTCCATTTACAATGGACAAGATATTATTCTATATCTGTTCTATGCCCATCCCTAAAGCTGTGGTGTTTAACACTAGAGATGAGTATTTCAATGGCAAAGGAAACCTTGAGAACTCTTAATGGTGGACCAACTCTAGTTCTTTTTTCTGTTTTGTCTTTAAAAGATTTGTTCATAAATTATTTTCCTCCAATTTTTCTTTAACAGATGAGACTAGTGGACGCAGGAGATTAATGAAATTGGAAAACGCTTGGAAAAGGCCTTTCATTTGTTGATGGTACAGAGAAACTGCCCACTGAATCTGTGTAGAACTTAAGTAAATAAATAAAATTAAATGTACTTGTCAGGTGGACATGACACTGTCCTTTTCCAATTAATGAAAAAAATTAAACTGTAGGTCTTCAGAGAGATAAACCTGACCATCATATTTTTATAATAATATATATACTTTTGTCAAGTGTAATATCATTGAACAATTTAGAAAGCTAGTTCTCAAATTAATCTAAAAACTGTCCTCCATTGTACCTGTAAAATTTATTTTTCAGAAGGTTTAAGTGGAGCATGCAGCTCTCTGCCTAAAAGTCTCCTCAGGAGATTCTGATACAGTAATAAGACATACTTTGGGAAAAACATAACCAAACGCTAAATTCAATTTTATATTCAGACTCTTATTTCTGCTTTTGTTTTTGAACACTTATTCCTCCTGACTTCATGGAATTTTCACATAATCACATTCTCAAATGCAGGCCTCAGCACTGCCTCGGAATCCTTAGAGTGGAATGAAGAGGCGTTTTGCATGTTTTTAATAATACTTGTTTTTTTGTTGTACAGAATGTGAAGTCCTCAGGGTTGACAGGAATTTTTATAGATCATGCCAGATGTCCTTCTGAATGTCAGATGTTTAGAGAAAGGCTTGATCAAAGGAAGGCTTTAAAACATCCCAATAATGTGCAAGAAAGGAGTGAGCCCGCTCACCAGCAGCCCCCAGGAGCTGGCCAGTATGCTTAAATCTCTGGACAGCACTATTGCCAGACACAATTTTGAATAGAGGATTGAATAGTTATATACACATCAATGTAGCCTTCAGCTAGAACCAAATAGTACTTGATCTGCAAACGGAGGATTAAGGAACAGTTGAGCAAAACACTGGTTTGTCACCATAAAGGCAGGTGGGGACAAAGGACTCTGAATTTAGTAGAAGCATCTCTGAAGGGTTTGAAGTAGCGATCGATCGATCTCTGATTCTGTTCACAAATGTCTGTAGCTCGGAAATTGGGCTTTCAATGGCATGTCATAATGTGTAACACTAAGGCTATCCAAGTTAATCATCAATTTACATCAGGTCAGATACCTGTATCACCTCTGTAAGTGAGGGCTGTACTACTGAGCTGTGTCCTCATGTTGAAATTCAGGTTTCGTTTTTAAATATTTTATTTATTTATTTTTTAATTTGATGTGCACGAGTGTATTGCCTGTGTGTATGTAAGTGAACCCTTGTCATGAAGTGCCCCCAGAGGTCAGAAAAGGGTGTAGGATCCCCTGGAACTGGAGTTACAGAGGGTTGTGAGCCACTGTCTGGATGATGAGAACTGAACCTGGGTCCTCTGAAAGAGTAACAAGTGCTCTTACTCACTGAGCCATCTCTCCAGATCCCCTTGTTTTGTTTTTAATATTTTATATGTATAAGTGTATTGTCTGCATGTATGTAGGTGCATCTGTGTCATGTAGTGTCCTCGAAGGTCAGAAGAGAGCCTCAGATCCCTTGGAACTTGAGTTATAAATGGTTGTTAACTACTGTGGTGCTGGAAAACAACCCCAGGGCCTCTGCAAGAGCAACCAGTGCTCTGAATAGCTGAGCCATCTCTCCAGCTCTGTTTTGTTTTTTTGTTTTTTTTTTTTAATTGCTAATGAGTTTAACTGTTTTCCCCCACATCTTATGTAGCTGTTTATATTTCTCTGAAAACAAGTTCAAGTCGTTTGCCCATCTTTATTCAAGTCTGTCTCTTCAGTGCTGATCTACAAATGGTTTAGTGGTAATAGGTATTACAGCTGCTGCAACTGCTGCAAATATTACCTTCCTTTGTTATCATTCCACATGTTGATTTTTTTAACATGCTATGTGAATATTTTAAAATGTTTCATTTGGGGATTGGAGAGATAGTGTAGTGGTTAACAATATTTATTGCCCTTGTAGAGGACCCAGATTCAGTTTCCAGTACACACAGGACAGCTAACAACCATCTATAACCCCAGGTCTAGGGGATTCAACACCTACTTCTGGCCTCCATGGCATTGCATGCATGTAGTGTATTCACATAACATGCTGGCAAAACATTCATATACATAAAAAATAAAAAGTAAATAAATAAATATTTCATTTTAAAATAATTTCAAATGGCCAAAAGTTTGTAGAAGTAGTTTACAAAATTTCTGTACATTTTTTACCCTGGATCTGAATATTATCTCTTAATACTCAGAGTCGTTATCAAACTCAGGAGATTCATTCCAGTATAGCACTGCAGTGTAGTCTTCAGATTGTACTCAAATTTTACCAAAGTCTTCTGATAGAGAAACCAATCCAGGACCACACAGTGTGTTTAGTGTCCTATCTCTTCAGTCTCCTTAAATCTGTCTTTCTGGCTTTCATGATGTTGAAACACCCTTAAGAGCATTAGTTGGTTGTTTTGTGGATAATCCCTTGATTCTGGCTTGTCTGATGTTTACTGAGGGTTTGTCTGCTTAAGAGTGAAACTAGTATGGTGGCCATCAAAAATATCCTGCCTGAAGGAAGAGCTCCTGAAGCTAATACTGGAAGGATAAGTCGAGAATGGAAGCAGGGAGTGTTTGCATTGGCTCAGCACCCTGCCTATCAGTAACTGAAGATGTTAGTATGTGGGGTGAAGGATGTGAAGGCTAGTAAGAGGATGCAGCCTAGCTACCTTTGTAGGGCCCGTTACAGTAGTTCCCTTTGCTGTGGGCAAAGGGAAGACCAAGAAGAAAAAGTGTAACTCCAATACACTAAGATATTTCCAGAGCGAGTACAAGTCCACATTCACAAATCTCTTGTTACATTGTTCTAATTGTTCTATTTTGATTATTTTTATTATTAATGATTATAAATCTCTTCTGCATCTAACTTGTAAGTTAAATTTTATCCTAGATACATATACTGAAGAAAAAACAAAATACATGAATTTGGTGCTATTTGTAGTTTCAGACATTCATGGGGGGTGGTATTAAAACATGCCTCGTAAATAAGACAGGACTACCATATGGTATTAAATAGAAATTCATTGAAGAGCTTAATTTAAGCAAAGAAATGATATCTGAATCCATTTTTTAAAGGTTACATTACATGTCACAAACAGAATGAATCAGAGAGAAGCAAGGTAGGAACAAATAGATTCAGTATGAAGGCTCTTCCAACAAGGTGGACAGAGAAAAAGGTGACCAAGATTAGGGGAACTCCTGACACAATGGGGAGAAGATACAGACTTGAGAAGACAGATAAAATGTACAGGTTGGTAGATAGGACTGGGGTTGAGGGAGCACCAGATGAAAGTGGCTCTTTCCAGAGTTTGCTGGGTTTTATGCAAATAGCTGGATATCAGCACAATTCTAGAGGAGGAAGAGCAGCCAGTTTACCTTCGGACATTGGGAACAAAAGGTGATCACCCTCACCAGCTCACATCAGTGCTGACTTTACAGCACCTTTATGTTCCTGTATTCCAGTGTATCTGTTTTGTGTCCAAGTTCTATAAATATTCCTCAGAATGTCTCTGAATAACTGCATGATTTATTGTCCATTCAGTGTCTCTAGTTCAGACCTGGGATACCTCCTTCCACAGTGTTAGACTTAACCTCCTCTCTGGATCACCACATCTTGTCTTCTCTCTCATGTTATCTATCATGGCCAGATTATTTCAAGATTGTAAATATGTACTGAATGCCTGATTCAGGGAGATCACGTTATTTGCCAGAACTGAGCATTAACTGAGAAGTTAAATGTATTTCAGAAGACCCACAGGTTATTTCCAAATTACAATTTGAGGCAAAATAAAAGGAGGCCATTTTTCAGTAGTTAAAAAAAAATTCCCTACATTTCAGTAAATTATACATAATAAAAACTGTTTATCCAAAATTGTCTAACCAGAAAGGTGTCAGACTAATAGAAGATAGACATATTTTTAAAAATCTTATGATCCATGAATTTGAAGACGTTTTATGACATTATTTTAGTCAGATTTTGCTTCCCTGATGGAATATCTGTGATAAACAAAAGGAGAGATTTATTTTGGCTCCTGATTTAAGAGGTTATTTCAGTTCTCAGAAAGCTGGCCCCATTGCCTTTCAGAAACCACTAAGATCAGGGCTGAGGGTATGACTGGCAGGGAGGGGAGTGCTTGTCTAGTCTGTAGGAGGCTGTGTGTTCATTCTTATTATTCCCCTCTCAAATAGGCAGATTCATTTAACAGCTTAATTTTCAAAAGCTTTATATTAAAAGGAAAGAACTTTCATTGATTATAGTGGCACGTGCTTTTAATCCCAGCACTCGGGGAGGCAGAGGCAGGCAGATCTCTGTGAGTTCAAAGCCAGTCTGGTCTACATAGCGAGTTCCAGGCCAGCCAGTACTACATAATGAGACTCTGTCTGAAAAGCCAACAAACAAAACCAAAAAAGAACAGAAAAGAACCAACTTTCAACCAAGAATTCTGCCTAAACTAATGAATTTGTAAGGAATGTCTTTTTTCAAACATCATCATAATAATTGATTTAGACAAAAATCACAGGCTTGACTTGGTGGCACATGCCTTTAATTACTGCACCCAGGACACATAGGCAGGCTGAGCTCTTTGAGTTCAAGACCAGCTGAACAGACAAGATCTTAAAAAAAATGAAGAAAAAAAAAAAACTACATTTAGTTGCTAAATTAGTAACAAAATATCTGCATATTCTTCAAATAACTGCCTAGAATTTATATGCTTATTAAATGCAGTGAGAAATTGCTCATGCTGTGTTTCCTGTTGTGCCAAGGACTTACCATCACTCCTGAGACATTTTGCCTAAAAATGATGAACTCTTCTTGCTTCCTTCATTTTGACTTTGTAATACATGCCACAATTTTCTGTTATCCCATTGTTTAACATTAACACAACTCTTACCTCTAGTACAATAGAAGGCTCAGAGACTCAAATAGGTCTGTCTGCTCTCCAGTGTTTCACCAGCTTGGCTCTCAAGGCCTTAATAAATAATGTTGAATCAGTGAATGAATAAAGAAGTTTATTTGGAGAAGACAGTATCTGTAGGAAAGATATATTTATCCTTGGAATATTTTAAGAAAAAAACCGTAGTTGGGTGCCCTGTTAGAAATAAGGGGAGGACATTTGAAGGAATGTTGCTGCAGTTCAAATTAAACTATAGCCATAGTTTAGTATAGTATAGAAAAATACTGTATTCTGTAGGATAAAGAAATGTCAAGAGGAAAGATGGAAAACTCAGTATTTACATGAAGACTGAAAGGTGAAGGAGAAGAAAAGAGATAGCTCAGTTTCATAGAAACCACAGGAGTGTGTTCTAAAGAAGATTCAGCAGATGAAAGCTAGGTATTTAGAGGGATATCTGACTGTCTTGGAGAAACTTTGTATGATGAGGTATCTGAAGTTTTAACATGAATAAAAATATCTTGGGTTGCTAAATTAAAAGTAGAGATGCCAAGGGCAGGCCTAGAGAATTCTGACTCATTTGAGAGCCCAAAATCTATTTATTGTTCTCAACATGCCCCTCAAGTGGTCCAGAAATCATAGACAAAACAGTCCATCAGCACTAAAGGAATGCCAGCTCAGGGAAGGAAGGGCTGGGCCAGGGAGACAACAGAAACAGCAAAACAGTTACTTTCTAAGGACCTTCCTGGCATAAGGACCTCTAAGAGTTTTGTGTATATTACCAGAGAATGCCATGTAAGGACACTGCCTTTATAGCTTTTGTTCCCTCATTGAAGGAATTATGTAGTGCAAAACCAAATTTAAATGCTCCTGCTCAGTGGAGTACGTTGACTAGTGAGAGCCTTGGGGAAGCAGAAGAGTCGAGAGCTCTGGAGAGATAGTTATTTGTTTGCTTTTGCTTTGCTTTTGAATAGTAATGCTTGATGGAATCCATTTGTTAAAGAACTGCCCTTAGGAGTGTCAGGCAACTTGGCAGGCAGGAAAATGGTGTCACTTAAAAATGAATCTCATTATATTTCATTGAATTAAGTATCTTTGGATAGTAGTTTCTTAAAAACATTTTGATCTAAAAGGGGAAGCACATTAAAATATACATTAAAAGTTAGTGGCTTATATTTGAAATGCCTACATTTGGGAAATTTTAGCATTTATCAGCAGGAGCGCAAAATCACCATCCCCTGTAAATTTATGATGAAAAAAATGTATTTTCAGATCTGAGTATCTTGCTGACACCCCAAGTCTATTAGCTAAATATGTTAAAAAGTATATTAAACAAAATATTATATTTTAAAGCTCAGAATTCTAACTGTATTAATAACTGTATGAAATGTCTTTTGAATACTATAAAATTAGAAGTTAACTTGAAAGCTAGAAAATATTTTGAAATGAACTGTGTCCTGGTAGAGTAATTGTGCATTTAGATTGCTTCAATTACGTATACCAGGTGGTAAGGTCACAAACACTGAATCATTCTCCCTAAGAAAAAAAGTGAGGATGAATGCCCTTTTCATTTCTTTGGCACAGAGAAGATTATGAATGATATATTTGTAATGCCAAGCTGAAATCCTCATTTCTGCAGTAAATTCTGTCATTCTTACCCAAATCTCAAAGATGTGATCTTTCGCTAAATTTCGAAAGGCTGATACTTTTCAAAGGCTGATTGCTGGTATCAGTGTATGACTAAGACCTTAAGACTCTGAACTCTGGGTTCCTGTGCCTTTAATTTTGTTTCCTGTCTCCATTATGGATCAAGTTTTAGTTTTTTTTTTTTTCTTCTTCTTCTTCTTTCTAGAAGCTTCCATGTCCTCATTTATAATGTTTATAATGGAGGGAATGGTACTGAGTATTGTATTGTTTTTCAAGCATTACCTCACTGTAAAGAGGACTCAGAATTTGAATCCAGGTGTTTGGATCCTGTGCTATGTGTCTCATGTGTAAATATGTCTCATCTGTATATGTGTCTCATGTGTAAGCACCTCTCTCTTATTTGAGCAGGCTATCTCAGGGCAGTCTGAAATCACGTGCTTTAATGCACAGTTATACTAGGGAGGGAAGCTTTCTAGTAACAGTATGTGTTACCATTGTGGCAGCTGTTTTGGTATTGTTACATTAAAGGAAACTCCTTTGTTAATGCCCTAACTGCCTAAAACTCATACATAGAAATCAATGGAGAAGAAAAAGGGGAAAAGGTACATTTTGAGTAAAAGACTGGAATTTGTGCAGTCCTTTGTCTCAAAGTAATTGAGAACACTCAGCAGGAGTGGTTTATTCAATAATCTTTTCTGAGGCGTCTACATTCTTGCTGAATGATCACGTCTAAAACCCTCTCTTTACCTCTGGATATGCCTGTGGGAATAAGAGACAGGAAGCTGGCACCTTGTAAGTACTCACATGTATGTAGTAATTAATAAGTACAGAAAAATGCAGTGAAAGGTGTTTCTAATATTTTGTTTTTCCCCACAAATTTTGAGCTTGCCTTTTCATTTTCATTTAGTTCAAATGAACTTTTATTTCCTTAGAGAATTCTGCTTTTATCTCTTTGAGAAATGTGTTCTTCAATGGTGTTTTATTGAATTTTTAATTCTTAGGAACTTTAAGCTTTTTAAATATTTAATTATAAATTGACAAATTACAGTTGTACATAGTATGTTTTTATCTTACCCATATTTTGAGACAGATATGGTATCATCTGGGTCAGGGCATATTTCTATTTATAAGTACTGTAAATGAATGCACAGTTTTTTAAATTGAAGTATTCTTTTTCCATGTCTGAGGTTTTGGAATCTTTCCAGAAGGACAGAGGAACTGGGTCTACTTTATTTCCTCCCTAAAGCTGGGCACCCATCACCCGCCTCAAGAGTCCCACTCAGTACATTCTCCTTCTATTTCAGTCATTAAAGCATGGTCTTGACCTACGTTTATCAAAATCAGATTAGATTATTGCAGCCCAAGGCCTAGGCTACAATAACTTCCTTTATGTGTCCCCAATTAAGTAAATTGTGTTGCGATTCTGCCTTGAAAATGTGAACTTTAACCCAGTGGAAACACAGAAGGCTGTTGGTTTGAACAGTTAGAAATAAACCTCTGTGAGGTGGCTTGAACTGTTGTTCTCTCTCACCTGAAAGCACCTCACCTACTTATCTAGGCCACTCTGGCACTCAGGGAGAGGACATAGTGGTTAAAGATGTCCCCAGCCCTTCATCTAATGTGAAGTTTCCAAGGACACTATTCACTGTCTGGTAGACTCCTTTCTGCATTCTGGAAAATACAACTTTTATGGATGAAAGTGGGTCAGGATTCTGAGCTTAGCCAGATACAGACACACACACACACACACACACACACACACACACACACACCAATTTAAAAAAAAATGACAAAACTCTCCTACCAAGCTTCAACAATAAAATGAAGTTTGTCACTGTTTCTATAATGTGTTTGTCATTCTCTTTTTCCAAAATCTCCAACCTATACAAAGTCTTTCAGTGTAATCATGTTACTTCTTTAAAAATCAATGTTAATAAAATATTTTTAAATCTAAAAAATTAAGTAAATTAATGCAGAAAGTCACAAAACTGGGCTGAGTATGTAGCTCAGTTGTAGAGGATTTGTCTAGCATGTGTGATTTGCTAGGTTCACTCCTGGCCTGCAGAAGGGGGAGAGAGGAGAGGAGGGGAGAGGGCAAGGAAAACCGAAAGAGGGAGGGAGGGAAGGAGGGAGGGAGGGAGGGAGGGAGGGAGGGAGGGAGGGAGGGAGGAAGGAAGGAAGGAAGGAAGGAAGGAAGGAAGGAAGGAAGGAAGGGCCAAAAGAAGTCACAAAATAAACTCTGCTGATCCGATATTTCCTTATGTCCATTCTTGGCATTATTTCCTATCGTCTTTTAAAAGGCACACTCACAAAGTGTCTTCCACAATCTATTGGGGGAGCTGAGAGTGAGAGACAAAGAGATGGAAACAGAACTCATTGGTTGGATAGATATTCAGTAGTAAACTGTTCCAAGCACAGAGTTGTGAATTTTGTTTTTTGGAGAGGGTTCCTCCGCTTCCTACGCTGCTCAGTTATGAAACCACCTTTGTGATAAACCCTCTGGGTGGAGAAGCCAAGATCTTCACTTGGTTCTGGGAGCCACGTGTCAGCTGAACCTGTAGGGCTGGAGCTGTCCTCTCTGTGTTCCTTGTGAACATACATAGTTCTGGCACCCATGTTCCCAGACTTTGTGTGTCACGGTCAGAGGGAAGCTGGAGCTCCTTACACTTAAGTAAAAGTCAGTTTAAAAGGAAAAATGATTGCCTCTTTAGGAACTGCATGAGGAAAAGGGTTAGGGATCAAAATGAAAAGGCAGAAATCCTATAGCAAAAGAAACTCCCAAAAGGTATTTTATAGGTTCCCTGGAGTTCAGAGGTTATGAGAAGTGAAGAATGTGGGCTGTTCTGGGGCTGAGGTTACTGAGCAGACTGAGACTAAATCAAACATTTCTGCTGCATTTTTCAATTAGTTGTAAACACAGTGGAGAACAATGAAGTGAGGCCATTTGTGAATGAGGTTGTAAGCCTGGAGGGGCTCAGTCAGAACTATTAGCAAGTAGATATTAGAACCAAGTTCACCTCCAGCTTGTCTGACTACAAGGCTGTTTACACCAAGTGCTGGTAAATTGGTCCTATACTTTGAACTAGGAATTGTGTTTTCTTTTGCAAGGCACTGGATACTTCACTTCTGTCTTTGACTTTCTGCTCCAGTGTATTTCTGATTCTCCACATTGCAGTGTTTATCTTTAGCAATCTAAGTCATCTTCAACCTGTCTGCCCACCTTGGTTGCTGAAGTGTGAGGAATTAAAGTCAACAGCCTGACAGCTTCAAGCCAGCTTTTCGATTCAGTTAATGTTACATAGATTGCTTCCTTTCCTGAAGTACCATTTACTTATCATCTTAGCACTTAAGTTGTTTGTCTTCTCTCTTGTTAGAAAATAAAGAAAGAAAAGTGATCTTGATGTTTCTTATCAAATGTTTGCTTCTATGTCTCTGATCTAAGTGTGGGCCCCTGGGTGCCAGAGTCTCTGATTTGTTGTTGCTTTTTAAGAGAAACTGGAAACACAGGACCTGGGTCAATCAGTTGGTAAAGTGTTTGCTAATCGAGCATGAGGACCAGAATTAGGATCCCAGCACCCAAGTAGAAGTCAGGTGTGCTGGTGTATGCTTGTAACCCTAGCACTGGGGAGCAGAGACAGGTCCCCGGGGCTGACTGGCCAGCTCTAGTTTTGATTATTCCTGGAACTCTAGGTTCAGCGAGAGACTCCCCCAACACCCATCTCAAACATAGAAACAGAAGAACAGGAAAGTGTTGACATAAAAGCACAACTCTCACCTCAAAGGGGATAAGAGATAGTTTATTCTGGATACAAACATGAGTGACTGTGGCCCAGGGGCACAGATTCAAGTTACCCCAAGTCCATGCTCCAATGTGGTAACAGTTTTATGAGGTTTATATAGTAACAGAACTAAGAAAACTATAAATCAGGACACTTTTCAAATACATTGGTGGAAACATTTAAGCAGGAAGCTATAACAAAAAGAGAAATCCCAGCTATAGGCTTCAGATGTTGTCTGATGACACTCAGAATTTTGGTTGGTGGAAGTTAGTGGCCTGCTAGATTAATACATTCCAAAGACTTGTATCTGTTAGTCACAGGATGTAAAGTCAGATAACAGAGGTAAGTAAGGAATGGCCCTTAAGGGTCTAAAGATGGCCCAAGATAAATGGTAATTAGGCTCTGGACCTACAATATTCCAAATTCTCCACAATCACTAACATTCTAATCCGTTGAATCAGGCTTTACAGAAGATTCATTTTCAGGGTGTAGTTTTCTGGGAACTTTCATTCACAAAATCAACTTACATTAACACATACATGTGCACAAACATGAACAAGTACACATGTTTGCAACACATATATACACAAAGCGAAGCTAACAGTATGAGTTTTTATATAACTGGCTAGCTTTATATTTATTTATTTATGTCTTTTTATTGAATTTTTGTGGAATTCATACAATACATCTTAATCATATTAGGAGCCCCCTTCCCTATCTCACTCTCCCTTAGCCTGCACACAAGACTTCATGCATTTTGTCATAAATATTAAGGCCTATCCAGTCAAGTTTGTGTACCCAGATGTCCTTTGGTGTGAGTTCATCCTCTACAGCCTGTTTGGCTTGTTTAATATCACTCCCTTAAAGAAGTTCAACTCTCCGTCACCCAGCAGTTATCATGTGTGGCACTATAAACACAGCCAAATAAACTTGGCTAGTGTCTTAAGAATTTCTGTGAGGTGTAAGCTGTGCTCAGCTTTGGCGAAGTATGATTTCACCAAATTACAGTTTATTTGGGCTTTTTTACAGAGCAATTATTGGGAGAAGGCAGAATCCTCTTTCTGAGGCCAGGCAGTGAATTTTACATTTTCACCAGGACTGCTGATTGGCTGACAAACCCCCCAAGATGGCAAAGGTGAGCCCTGCACCTGTCTCCCAACTTCCTCCGCTCACACCTTAGCCCTTCCTCCCACATACAACTCTAGTCACTGGCTGGTTGGGAGGGGTAGCTGACTCTATTGGCTTCTTCCTTTGTCAGTCAAGCTCCTTGTTGTGTGGTCTGAGTGTACACAGTTCATTCTGCCAGTCAGAGGAAAAATGTCATACAACTGTAAGAGAGGTCACAGATCCTAGAGAAAATAAGTCTGTCACATTCCTAGACAGATGCAATTTCTTATAAGCTAAATGGGGATCCTTACATTTACAGACTAGTATGCCAGTCACCACTCATCAAAGAAGCTTCTTTTGCAACAGATGGAGACTATTACAGAGTTCTACAACTGGTAACACACAGAGAATATGTCTGAGAGATGCCCAGTCCTGAGTGACACATCTCCAATGGAACCTCTACACCTAAGGCTCATGGGCATAGTGGAACAAGGGGTAGAGAGAACACTAATGCATCACTCAACTCTCATCAGTGAAGCTTCTTCATGCAATGAACACAAAATCCCACAACTGACCAAAGTATAGCGAAAAAAAGACTGCAGAGTGTGAGTCTCTGGATGGGACTTCTAGATTAAACTTTGATCACCTAGGATTCAGGGACCGTTGTGGAAGATGGGGGCAGAAACATTGTAAGAGCCAGGGAGGAGGTGCATAAACATAAGGAAACAGAGTCCTACAGGCTCCTGGGACCCTGCTGGTATGAACTTACAACAATGATGACAGCATGCACAAGACCCATGCAAACGGAATCAGCCAAAAAACAGCAGAGATCTTCCTAGTTTTAAATGGTGATAACTAACTTAAAAGTTATAGTTTATAATAAACAACAAAATTAAATATTTATGTTTGTAACAACAACAACAAAACAGTGGGGTTGTAGTTGACAACAGATCTGGGGAGTATGATACCGAGTCTGGAGAAGCCTGAAACTTCAAGGTGGGATGTTACAGACTGGGCATGTTTTAGGTGAGCTGAGTGGAGGAAAGGGATTATTTTTGCTACTCCCAGTACCAGAGGCGAGATATAGAGGCCAGTCAGACAGATGTGGAGACTGGGGCAGGAAGGGTAAAATCAGGTGTGTGTTTTCTTGTTCGTAGGCCAGAGTCCTCATGCTTTCCTAAGCCACTCCTTTGTCCGGATGCAGGTACAGCTGCCTAAACAATGACTCAAAGTATTATTCAACAAGACAGAAATTTATGTCTCTGAATTGTCTGAGTATAAGCAAACTAGAATGCATCTTTTCCCTTGTTCTGCCATGGCTTATTCTTATGACACGTTTAATGGGTCATGTCTCTTCTGAAACAAGCTAGCTCACCATAGGTCCTAACCACCTGGGACCCATGATAAAAAACTTCATGTTGATCACAAATGCTATAATGAGAACAGACTTGCTGGGGTTAAACCAGTGAGGTCAGAAACTCAAGAGATGAGAAACAAAAGAGCTTGCAGCTGGGTATGATATGACCAAACTGACGAGATAAGAGGAAGCCCAAGGCTCTGAGCCAGGGTTAGCAGGCTGGCTGCCTCCTGAAGTCCCTCTTCTGTGAGGAGTATTTGTAAGGGCACTGTTGCTTTTTCATATATTCTTGTTTCTAATGCAGCTAATGTAACAGACTAAATTGTAAGTAAGGTCAGCTTCTAAAGGCCTACTTCACTTCAGGAAAGAGACCACCCTAGACCACAATAAAGACAAAGAGCTAAATATGAGGTGACCAAGAGCATCTGCGGCTACATCTTGGTAGATGGAAGTTAGCTCCATGTTGCAACTGCAAGCTGGCCATGTAAATTTGAGAACAAAGAGAAAATAATCTATTTAACAGCTAGGAACACCTCCAGGGTCAAGGGTAATAACACCAGTCAGATCTAAGGACTAGCGGACAGTCAAAATCAGTAGCTAACAAAGCATAAGTCAGAGATGAACAGAGAGGGGCTTCAGCCCTCCCTAACTGGATGAGCAGTCACAAACAGAGCCTGATCCCATCCCAGATTAGGTCAGAAGAACGTGGACAGAACATTACCACTCCCCACTACCGTCAGTTGGTTCAACCTGTGATATGACCAGATAGCCAATCAGTTTCAGTAGAAATTACGTCACTCTTTGCCCAGTTTCTGCCACAAGTCCTATAAAAACCCCTACCCAAACAGTTTAATTGAGCTTGTGGCCTCATATTCTTCAAGGTCAGTATCTTTTACTGTTTAAATTCTTTATTTCAGCCAGGCTCCAGTAACACAAATGGGACATGACCTTGCCATTGCTTTTTTTTCCTACTTTAGATTCTTATGACTTGGCATGACGAGTTCTTAGGTTGTTTGCATGGTTAGTCGTAGAATAATAGTGCTTAAACTTTTTGTCCTCTTAAAATCACTAAAGATAATCAAAATATTTTATTTAAGTGGGTTATTTACCGTATTAAAAATTCAAACACATAATAAGAGTATTTAAACATTTTATGATTTATTATATCCTCTGGAAATCTCTACAAAGTTGTGAGAGATTGATACTGAAAAAGCTTAATTGATAAAGTGTTTGCCATTCAAGCACGAGGATCTGAGTTAGAGCCTCAGCTGGCAGCGGCTATCTATAGCTCTAGCACTGGTGAGGGGGCGGCAGGAGGGTCTTTGGGGCTTTCCAACTAGCCAGTGTAGCCAATCAGGGAATTCCAAGTTCAGTGAGAGATCCTGCTCAAAAACATAAAGTCAGGAAGCTATTGAGGAAGATAGCAGACATTGACCTCTGCCTCCCCACTTGTAGGCACATGTGGGAATGTGTGTGAGTGTGGGCACATGCCCACCCACACACGTGCCAAAGCACAAATGTTCTAGTAACATTATAAAAATAACTTTGACCTTTCACACCCCTTGAAAGAATCTTGGAGTGTCTGGCGTATACTTTGAGAATCACCAATCTGGAGAAAATACCGTTGTGTGAGCATTTAGCAATTATAAGAGCCAAAGGTGGGAACTTAAAAATTAAATTTAGACAGTGCCACTAAGCAAAAACGAGTTCAAAATAGATTGACAAATCTGAACTTCTTTCACATTATTATTGGGAGGAGTTGGTTTCTACTTCTGAATAATAAATAAATTTAGAGTGAAAGTTAATAATGATTATTTTATCTTTGTCTAAATAAACATTTTTCTTTGTTTTTTTTTTTTTAAGGTAGGGTCTTCTTGTAGCCCTAGCTGGCCTGGAACTCACTAAGTAGACTAGTGTGGCCTTGATCTTACAGAGATCTGCATGCCTCTGCCTCCAGAGTGCTGGGATTAAAGGCATGTGCTATCATGCCTAGGTAAAATAAACATTTTATACAAACAGTAACTTATTACAGATAAAATTTGGGGTTCTTTGTACACTTCCATTGTTTATGGCCACCCTGCGCTGAACACACCCTTTCTGACTTGGCACATCCATTGCCTTTTATAGAAATGTAAAGGGCTGTATATTCACATATTCAACCACCTTTACAGGCTGCAGGCATGTGACCTAGTCATGCCAGACAGACATCTACATTTCATGCTGTGGTATGGAAACTGTGGACATGCAGAAACCCCAGACAGCTGCACATAATTTCCATGGCAACAATTAGTTGCAGGAGTTGCTGGCGGAGGAAGCTGTAGACCCCCCTATTTGTGTAGTGACAGCAAAGGCTTCTATGGGAATTGGAGTGGTGGTCCTGGAAATGTAGTCTCTGAGCCCAATTTTGCTGTTCTTCCTGAAAATATGTGATCTCTCCAGCATTATTCTCTGAATTCTGTGTTTGAAACTAAGAATCCTGCTTGATATGTTCCCAGATGCAATAAATGTAGTTTCCTTTCCAAGTATCCTCTGGAAGGGCTTGTTGGAAAACTGGCCTTGTTCTAGTAATGCTTGCTCTGGGCTTAGGATGGATAGAGTCAGAATCCTTGTGGTTGAGTCCTAGGAATCTGCATTTTATTTTATTTAATCAATTGACGAATTGTTGATTTTTTTTTTTTTTTGAAATAGGGTCTCATATATCCCAGGCTGGCCTTGAACTTGTACAGACCAGGATGATCTTGGACAGAAGACAGTTCTGACCCTCGTGCTTCTGCTTGCCCTGTGCTATGACTACAGCTATATCTGCCACTGTGCCCAGTTTATATGGTGCTGGGCAGGGAGCCCAGCACTCCATGCTTGGCTTTCTGCATGTTAGGCAAGTATTGTCCCAACTGAGCCAAATCCTCAGCCCGAGATTGTACATTTTCAACAAATCTCTGCTTTACATTTAGGTACTGTAAATCTTAAGAACAGTTCTCTTCCAGTTCCAACTTTATATTTCACCTACTTTCTGTTTAGGGAATCTAACTCACTTTTAGAAGAAGTAATTCTACTTTTCAAAGCCCCGACGATGGATGGCATGCTCCCTGTCCCCTAAGCATCTGCATTCTCCATACGCTTTCTGTTTTGTTTTTTTCTTTAACTTCCTTTTTTTTTTCCTTCTCGCTTTTGATGGTTGAGACATGGTCAGTGTCTCATGTAGTTCAGGCTGGCTTCTAATTTGCTATGTAGCTGAACTCAAATCTCTTTGTAGTCAAAACTGGCTTTGAACTCCAGCTCTTAGTATCTACCTCCTGAGAGCTGGGATTATGGGCATGCCTACCTGCACAAGGCAGGAAATCTCTTTAGCACACACATGCGTGCTCTCTCTCTCTCTCTCTCTCTCTCTCTCTCTCTGTCTCTCTCCATCTCTCTCTCCCTCTCTCTTTCTGAGAACTGAGAAGTGGTAATTCCCCACTGAGAGTTGCCTACATTCTACAGCTGCTGTGATGCCAAATTGCTCAATGCACACTGGGATTTGTGACTGTGGTTCTTCCAAGTGGTTTCTTTCTTGGGCATCCTTATAACTTGTAGGCTTACGGCTCAGACTCCAGGGCTTGCTAGAGACAGAAGGGAAAAATGCTAGAACAAAGAAGCAGAGTTATCTTGAAGTGTTTCTTAGCTGTGAATTTGGGCTGAAAAATAAAATAGAGAGGGAATGATTAAAGTTCTTCGGAGCTTTCTAGAATTATAGATTGTTACAATTTAAGAGAACGTAGCTTTTCCCAATTTCCAAAGTGAGAAGATAAATATCCAAAGTTTGCAAAGTGGCCAATGGAATATAAAGAATCTGAGTGATTCAGAACTGGAAAGCGAGGATGCAGAGGTTAATCTATGCTGGATTGAAAGAGAAGGGGCCAACATTTATTTAGTTAATATTTGAACTTGGACCTATTCAATTAATATCTTTGAACCCCAGTTCTTCAACTGTAAAATAAAGATTCAAACAATAGTTCAGATTCATAAAATATTGATCATTGGCTAGGAACTGTTATAGTTTATATGCTAACTCAATCCTATTACAACCATACCATAAGTACTGTTGCTTCTGCGTTTTCAGATGCTCAGACATCATAACTTATCTATGCAGTCACTAAGCATGTTAGTTTTCTATTGGTACTGTACACATTTCCAGGAACCCAATGGATAAACACAGGCCTGTGCTTGTCTCAGAGTTTTGTGGTATACGTGTCTGGGCACAGTCTACCTAGGTTTTTCTTCACAATATCACAAAGCAGCAGTCAGTGTGTTGATCTATTAGGGACCAGCTATGAATCTATAATTTTGGTGTTGATGGTTAGGGTCTCAGATGTGGCTCAGTTTTCCCTTTGTAGCTCTTACAGATATTGGCGGAATTAATTTTCTTTTATAAATATTTATTTATGTTTTATGTTTATGTGTATGCCTGAAAGTATATTTGTACACCATGTTCATGCAGAAGCCCACGGAGGCCAGCAGAGGGCATCAAATTCCCTGGAACTGTAGTTATAGACAGTTGTGCTGGGAACTGAACCCAGGTCCTTGACCAGAGCAGAAAACATTCTTAACTGCTGAGCTATCTCTTTAGCCCAGAATTAATTTTCTTAAAGCTACAGAACTCTTGGTGTTGGGATTTCAAAGTGAGCAGAATGTTAAAGGTCTCACTTCCTAAGGTAAAAGACCTTAGGGTAACCTGTCTTTTAATTTAACACTAACTTCTTAAGGGGCTTTAATTCCTATGCAGTATGTCTTCACCTTTGCTGTATGGTGTAGCATAATCATGGGAGCAACATCTACTTATCATGTTCCATAGGCCAGAAGAACTAAAATAAGAGGTATTGTTTATACTGAAAGGGGGAAGGTTTAGACAAACCTTGGGTCCCAATGACAGGAATCACAAATCTGTCTTACACTTCTTCCAAATGCAGCTTTAAGGCTGAGATTAAATCCAGTTTGTCTCCATGTGAAGAGTTGGTGTCATGAGCATTCTGTGCTCTTCTTCCTCCTTTTCAAGTGAACCTACTGTAGATAGCTTTACATCGAATACTAAACAGCGTAACACACAGCAGCTTCGTACTCTGTGCTCAACAAATATGAATTCCCAGCACACCTCCACCTTTAACAATCAGCTTCAAGCACTCTGGTTGTATAGGTTTTTCAAAATGTTGACATTCTTTTGAATGTGGAACTTGGGAATTGAGGCTTGAGTCATCAAAACGTAACCTTCGCTTTCCTTTTTGTCTTTGACACAGATGAAGTTTCTGGGAAGAGCGAACACCTTGCTTTTGCAGACAGGACAGCATGGAACAACCATTTTCTATGAATTCACTGGTAAGTCGTGGCAGTTGACACTTTGCATATGGTTGGAAAACCCAAAAAGCAGAATAGAAACGGACTCATTGTGAAATGAATCACAACTGCTTTAAGGAGTTTTTTTTCTCCTTATGTGTGGTCATGTCTTTCAAGGAAGTGACTAATAAAATCGTCTTTGCATGATTTAAAAATAACTTTATGCCCACACAGTTGTGAAATTTAAATTTGTCCAGCTAGGCTCTAGGAGTATACATCCTTTGGGAAAACATAAGAGATAATTCAGAGTTGACATCACATTGAGTACTTAAAACTATTTCGATATAGGGTTTCACTATGTAACACTGGCTGACCTGGAACTCACTATGTAGACCAGGCTAGCCTTGAATTCATAGAGATCTCCCTGGCTCTGGATCCTAAGTGCTGAGATTAGAGGTGTGTCTGGCCGTGTTTCAGCTTCTTTACAGATAAAAGTCGGAGGCTTGCCTTGAGTGGTAATAACTGCAGAGTATCGTGTATTTACACCGAGGGGTTGCTCTCAGCCCGGTTATATTCCTACATACTTGAAGCACTTGCTCCTCTTACGTTTGCACAAATTCGGAGTTTCTCTAGCTGCATCTCAGAAGAACCATGTGCTAGGGAGGACGTGACCAGGGCACTGGGACCAGTTGGACATGCTCGTTGTCTCCTCTGTTTAGAATGTGAATGTAGGAACACTGTGTAATCTCTGACCCTGATTTGGTGCTTTGTGCCATGCTCCCAGCCTATCCTGGTGGCTTGATAAATGGAAGCTGTTCATTTTGTCCTTCACATGAAACCTAGTCACAGTGATGGTGGTCCTATGAGCAACTATGTACTAAGAACACTGCATCCCCAAAACACAGCACCTGGACATAAAGGAGTAGCAAATCTGATCTTTGTGCTGAAATTTGATGAGAATACTCTTTTTTCTTTTTATAAAAAATGTTTAAATTATTTTTATTTCATGTGTATGAGTGTATCACCTGAATGTGTGTAAGTGTACCTGTGCGTGTCATGCAATACCTACAGAGGTTAGAAGAAGGCGTTGAATTTCTCTGGAACTGGAGTTTCAGACAGTTGTTAGCCACTATGTGGGTGCTGGGAATCGAACCCAGGTCCTCCGCAAGAACATCTAGTGCTATTAACTACTGAACTATCTCTCCATCCTCCAAGGCTTTTTTCCTTGACTAAGACTGTCCTCAGGAGCTCACTTGTTCTTGAGAAATGAGAACCTGCAGGAGCCTTTGCACATTCTGACCTCAAGTTATCATTTCTTTGGGGCATAAATAACGAGTCTCCCACTTCTACTTCTACAGAACAAATCATGTTTCTGGGTATTTTATGTGTATTTCTATGACATTAGATAGCAATAATTAAGATTTTATTGTGCTTGTTACTGTGAAAAGGAACACTTTTTTCATCTAGAATTTTTTTTCAATTATCCAAGAAGTTGACACGCAAATAAACTAGTCAAGATTGATGAAGGCTTTAGGAAATTTGCCGCTTTGTCTTTAGTAATTTAATTTTGCTCCCCTCTCCCTCCCTCTCCCTCCCTCTCTTCGCCCTCCCATTTCCCTTCCCCCTTCCCCCCTCCCCTCCTCCTCTCTCCCCCTCCCTCTCCATCCACCACTTTGTCTCTTCTGGTGCTGAGGATCGACCTAGGTCTTTGTGTGTGCTAGGCCCACACCCTTTCACTGACCTATACTTGCATCCCCATTGTCTCTCTTTTATTTGATATGTTTAACTTGCTTCAGGAAATATGCTGCATCCTAAACAATAGAGATGAACAGCAAATGTTTTGTTTTAAAAGCCCCAAGGAATTCATAAAGACTTAGAAACATTTGTATAGAGATAATTGGTTCAATGTAGACTGTGAGGTAATAAGTATGAACAAACAATTCTGTGCATCTTGGAGGCTAAGATGCTCTCTTTAGCAAATACTCTAATTTCAATATATTTGAAAGTCATTTTTTTATTGTCACCCAGATAGTCATCTATGGTTGAGTGATAATATTTTCATTTAGTGCTATTGAATTTTACAGCTGAGTGTTAATTGGGGGAAAGTGGCTGGCTTGCTGGTGGTAGAGAAACCTCAGTTGGAAAAGACTGAGCACTGAAGCCTGAGACTCAGAGTTCACAGGTTCTGCTTCTGTCTCTGATGTGGGGAAGTCTTCAACAGCTTCTCTGCAATTAGAAAATCATGCAGAGTGCTGGAAGAACAGTGCAACAGTATGGATCAAAGCAAGAGTGTGTGTTTTAAATGTACTTACAGTTTATCTTTTAATTAAATTGACACAATATGTTTTGGAATATTAATTCTCTGGGAATGCTATACAGGCATACAATGTATTTTGATCATACTCACCTCCTTCTCTTCCTCTAAATCCTCTCAGATCCACTGTCTAACCTTACCTCTTTCAACTTTGTGTCTTCTCACTTTTTTTGTTTTATTATCCACCCACTAAGTACAGTTTGTGCTGCCCATAAACTCATTGGTGTGGAGCCATCCACTGGTACATGCTCAACCTACCAGGGCCACACTGTCAAAGAAAACTGACTCTCCTTTCCCCAAAAGCCATCAACTGTCAGTGGCTCCTCAGCAACTGGCAGGGCCTCTTGAGCACCTCTCTGCTCCATGCTAGAATATTCACTGTCTTGATCTTGTGCAGGCCTTGTACACGCCAGCATAGCTGCTGTGAGTTCATGAATGTAGCATTCCTGTCATGTCCAGAAGACAGTTTCACTCTTCCCCAACCTCTGGCTCTCACAATCTTTCTGTCCCTTTTCTTCCGTGATCCCTGAGCCTTGAGAGGGAGTGATATAGATGTCCTGATCTCTGGTTGAGAACTTCACTGACACTCTCTGGACTTTGCCCACTATCCAATGCACAAATAGATTTCTTTGATGCTGTCTCAGAGCTGCACAAATCTGTGAGTATAGAGATATAGATTTAGAGGGCAGTTGATGCTATTTCCATTTATCAAAATAATAGTAGTAGGTTAATGCCTGGGGTGTCTGAGCATCTCTACCATGTGTTCTTGCCTAGATTTTCAGTACCAAGCAGTCTTTCCTCCTGTGAAGCAGGTCTTAAAGCAAGTCTGAAAGTGATTGATTGTCTCTATAATATTCATGACTCTATTGCTTCCATGGGCCCATCTTGCCACACAGGTCATTATTGTAGCTCATAGGGTTCAAAACTATGTAAGACTATTTCTCTCCCAGCAGCCGCATAGCATCTTCTTGTATTTTAAAAGCTAGCCAGCATAGAAGACGCTTCGTAGTCATTACCTACATGTTTTATGACCAAAGTGGATGGTATCTTCAGCAACAGAGTCTTACCATCAAGTTGTAGCAGACAACCAAAAACCAATATCCTGTATTGTTTGGGAGGTCTCCAGGACACCCCAGGCCAACAACTTGAGGGGATGCATCCCCACACTTGCACTAGGTTTTTTATTTGGCAATATGTGGCTTCTGGAAGGAGCATTATTCACTGTGTAGGGTCAATTCAATTATACTCTTTTATATGCTCTATTTACTCATATATTAATCAATAGATATTCAGAGAGCTAATGAGTAGATTTCCACGTGGCTTTTCCAAATGCCTGTAGTGTTGACTATCTCTCCCTCTACGCCCTCCTTTGCTCTGCACTCCCATTCCCTTCTCTCCTTAAAGTTCCCTCCCTATCAGTCTCCTTTTCCCCTTGTACCATCTGTGTTCTCACAGCTGTCCTCACTCTCTTAAAATTTCTCTTCCCCCTCGGACTGCAGAAATGGCTCAGGGGTTAAGAGCACTGGCTGTTCTTCCAGACAACCCAGGTTCAGATCCCAGCACCCACATGGCAGCTAACAACCATTTGTAACTCCAGTCCCAGAGTATCCAACACCGTCTTCTGGCCTCTGCAGGCATTGCATAGCACGGATGCACTTACAATATGCAGACAATATACTCACACACATAAATTTTTTTTTAATTAAATAAAAAATAAGATCTCTCTTCCCCCTCCCCATCAGTGCCCATCTTTTAATTTCCTGGATTCTATAGATCTTCCAAGTTAAACATACAGATCTGAAGATTTAGCAGTAGGAGCCATATATGAATGAGAACATGACATTTGCTAGGGAATGTTGAATCTGTGAAGATTGTTTTCAGTAAGATAGCTGTTTTTACTATATGAATCCTACCAATCCATGGGCATGAGAGATCTCTCCTTTTTGGTGTCATCTTAAATATCTTTCTTCCCTGTTTTCAATGTGTAGGTTTATTCAAAGGTGTTTTTTTGAGGTTATTATGAATAAGATTGTTCCTCTGATTTCTTTTCAATCTGTTTTTCTTTGGTATATAGGAAGCCTGTTGATTTAAGTATTGCCATTTTACTGAAAGTGTTTACCAGCTCTAGGAATGTCCTGGTTGAGGCTTTGGGTTGTCTCATGTATAGAATCATGCCATCTGCAAATAGGGTTGCAAACACTTTGGTTTCTTCCTTTCCTATTTCTATTCCTTTTATTTCCTTATCTTATTGATCTAGCTGGTACTTGGAGAAAGTGGACACTGTCATGTTGTTTCTGAGCTTAGTGGGAATACTTCAAGTTTTTCTCCATTTAACATGATGGTTGCTATTGGTTGGTTATAGATAACCTTTATTATGTTGAAATGTGTTCCCTGTCTCTAAAATGTGTTCCCTCCATCTCTAGTCTCTTCAAGCTTTTTTAAAATTTTACTATGAAAAGATGTTGGATTTGATAATTTTTAAAAAAGCCTTGACAAAATGCAACAGAATTTTTTTACATATTTATGGTAATTCATTCATATACATATATGTATATACTGTCTAATACTCAAAGTAGGGCAATTAGCATTTCTGAATCTCTAGGTTGGAAGCTTTCACAGTCTTTTCTAATTTATAATCTGTAGTTACCTAACTGCACTTTAGGGCTCTAAAACTAATTCTTGTTAGCTCTATTTGATACCTATTATCTCATGAAAGAGATCTGTTTTACTTTGTCATGAAGCCACTTAGGAAGAGCCTCGAATTGCATAGCACTAGTCACAATTCTCTAATTTTGAAATTTCCGACTAAGGAAGAACAGATTTAAAAGTGTAAAGTGAGGCCAGGCCAGGTATGGTGACACACACCTTTAATCCCAAAACTCAGAGGCAGAGGCAGGCAGATCTCTCTGAGTTCAAAGCCAGCCTGCTCTACATAAAGAGTCTCAGTCTATCCAAGGATGCATAGAGAGACTCTGTCTTAACCCCTGTCTCTGCACCCCTCAAATAAAATGAAAGTGTAAAGTGAAGATCAAAATTGTGTGTAGTCATTTTCTTCCTAGAGAATTGAACTGTACACCTCTTCTCTGGAGTACGTAAGAGACTAAGTCTTCTTGTCTCTTGTACTCTAATTGGACCTGATTGCCCAATAAGTTACATACAGAATACCTGGAGATCTTAAGGAGAGGAAACCCAATAACTGGTCCTTATCTTGGGGAGAAAGCAGTTTCATTGTTACACATTGTTACAGGTCTGATCAAAAGCATAATAGCATGTTCAGAAGGCATAGCTTGCATCTGCCTTAATGGAACCAGAAGAAACAAGTTTATGACTCTCCTTGCCCATTAAACCTTTAGGAGCAAGAGTCACTTCAGACCTCTGGGATTCTACTATAAAACTGTGAGCAAAGGAGATCAGATAGCACTGAGGAAACTCCATATATCTAATTGACTGCATTCTGCCCCTGAAGATTGGATCATAATTAATCCCAAACTAAAGCTATGTGTATCTTTTTTTGTTGTTTTTCAGAGCTTTCTACAGACTTTGGTCAAATTTAATTGGGCTTGCAAGTGACCCTTATTTGATTAAGGAAGGCCTCAGGAAACTAAATTATTTCTGAGATTACTCCATTCTTAGAGCATGAAATAATTATCCAGTAGTCTAAAGCTAGAGAATGTAGTAAGTTCCTCTGGGAACACTGGTTAAGACATGGCTTTCCCAGCCCAGCTCCAGAGATCCTCAGTCTGTAGATCTGCAGTGCGGCCAGTCAGGAACTTACATTTTTCAGAAAGGCCCTGTTGCTGCTGATGCTGCTGATGCCTGAACCATATACACTGAGACTACCAAGTCTAAATCAGGAGAAGAAAAGTTGTGGTCTGAGGCTGCATTTCCTGCCAGTAGTTTGTTTCCACACTGTTTATAGCTGCTTTCACATGTGGAGAGCTGAATTCAAGTTGCAACAGGGACCCTAAAATATTTACTGTCAGGCCCGTAATAGACATAGAAAAACGCCTTCTGATTCATTTGCATTTCTGAAACATTACTTTTTTACTCAGTTACCCTGAATATATATGCTTTATGCATTTCCAAGTGTGGATAAATAATAGTTTATTAATAAAATTCAAGAGTAACAATAAAGTGTCTTTTCTTAGTAATTTATTACTTTCTTGGCCAAGGATTAATTAGCAGAGTAATTACCCATTAGGTGGAGGTTTAATAGGTTTTCATCTTTAAAAAGAAATGGAACTTGGAGATTGTTCTTACTCTTGAAAGGGCTATTCCAGGACCTTTGCGTGGTTTTGTTGTCGTTGTTTCTTTTTATTCAGTGAAGATGGACAGAGATGACAGGATCAAATCCTGACAGTAACTTTGAATCCAAGCAGCCTCCTAAAGACCTTCAGAGTCTGATAACATGAACCCTACTATTTCAAGAATGGCCTAGGATGGTTAACATTACAGCAACACGGGAGCCAATATGTTTTACATAAAGACTTGCATACTCCAGAACTGCCACTTAATTGTACTTTGAAATCTACGAGGAAATACTATTCTAATAAAAATAATGTATGTTTCCTTTGGGTATGTGTCTTCTTGGTGTGTTTATCCAGCAAGATTTTGTTTTGGTCACATCATTAGCTCCCATGGAAGGATTTCCTTGGGTATTGGGTTTCCAGTACAGAAAATACATGTATTAATCAGTATGTACTTAAAAAAAAACTTATGATCAGTGATTTAAATGTTGCTTTGCAGAAGAAGTTAGCTGCTATGCCTGACCATACAGATGTGTCTCTAAGTCCAGAAGAGCGAGTCCGTGCCCTAAGCAAGCTTGGTTGTAACATCACAGTTAATGAAGATATCACCCCACGCCGCTACTTCAGGTCTGGAGTAGAAATGGAGAGAATGGCATCTGTGTATTTGGAAGAAGGAAACTTGGAAAATGCCTTTGTTCTTTACAACAAATTTATAACGTAAGCCCTGTTTTAGAGATCTTTGGAATGAGACAATTGGAAAGATATTTATGTGATATTTTGATATGGCAGTTTGGATACAAGGATAGTTCATAGTCAAACTAATTTGGCCATTTCTGAAAATACCAAGATATGCATTAGAAGACATCCAGATACCCTCCCTGAGTGTCAGGAATGGGAGGAATGACAGGGAGGGGATGAGGCTCTCCACAGTCAGCCTAGGAACTATGTGTCTCATTCTTTACAAATGTAATTTCATATTTCATGCTGCCCCTCGTTTCCCCTTATAAACATAAACTCTCTGAGAGCAAGAGCCATATTGTTCTGTCTAGAGTATATGGAATGGACCGTCAGCATTTAAGAACTGAGTTTGCTAGGTTGAGACTAAGGACAAGTTGGGGAGCAGGGGAGAAATGTGGTTCCAGGAGAGGGTGTAGAAGTTCTTTTCGTATAGTACTTAGCAGTTTACTTTGAAAAGGTAACTTACTTGATTATGCAAGAATTTAATACACAAAGGAGCTTTCGAATTGTTGAGTGAAAGTGACTACATCCTAGTAACTATCCAGAAATACGGTATTTTCCATCAGATATTTCTTAGTAATATATTCTAGTTTAATCCACTTTACATAAGTGGATTTCAATTTTCCCTACAAGTTTATTGACTTAACTGGCTAAAAAGATCTCCTGTTATCAATAGTGGTTGAATCTAACGTAAACTTTTATTGCTTTAATTGAAAGTCACATGTTACTTTCATTATTTTGCCTTTAATTGGCAAATAATTATATGCATCTCTGGTGCATGTGTGATGTTTTTATATACATTTACATTTTGAAAGGACTAAATCAAGCCAGTTGATGTAGCTATCATCTCACATGCTTGCCATTTTTTTGTAGTGAGGATATTTAAAAATAAACTGTCTTGGCACAACTTTCAAAATAATCACCATGTTGTACACTGGAAGTTGAGCAGTAAAAATGGAGTGTTATTTACCACAATCCATGCACAGAACTTGCTAAAAGTCTTAGTGTTTGAACCTCATTTTCAGTGAATGATATATTTTCCACCTTCGGGTTCATTTTGCACACACTCTCCCTTCAGCACTCTCGTGAAGGAGAGAGGCCATGGGCCCTCTGGGTTAGCGAGTACCCAGAACACTTGAATTCTTTTGTCACATAGTACTGTGAGGATTTTTGCTTCACTTATTCTCCCTGGGCCTCAAGGATGTGTCTACAAATGAGGCTTTATGGGAGAAAAATCTCTTGAATATGTTTCAACTCTGAGGGTGTATCATTTTATTCAGTTTCTGAAGTCTTTGGCAGCTAACAATTTTTATGTAGTTTCTGCAAATCTTAGCTGCCTCATTTCAGAAATGGAAGTGATTTCAGCCTTTCAGTCTGTCCTATAACCCTGTCATTAGGGAAAATGGGATAATGAATATGCATGTGGGGTTAAAAACAGCAGAATCAGTACTTATGAGGTATCACATGTTAGAGGATCGGAAATAGTATGTATACCCCAGTATCACCTATTAAGGAAAGGCTATTCATTCACTTTATAAATTTGTATTGATCAGTTATTATGAGCTGACACTATTACTCATGTTGGGGATACATCATAGGCTAAGGTAGAGAAGGCTCTGCCCCTGGGAAACGGTATCTGTTCTTCCTCTGGGAACAGTGCACCTGCTTTGCAAGATTTTTCCATTCACTTCTTTTGTATCTTTTTCCTCCAAAAGGAAGTAGAAAATAGCTCCCAATAAGCACCTCATAATCCACTCAAGATTCTGGTTGTCATTTCTCTTGGCTATGAAATTTCAGTTTAGAGTTCTTGACAAATGCATGATGATGACCCTGACTCATCTGTGGTTTTTTGAGTCTTTCTCAGGCATGAAAATGAATTTACATCCATTGCTCAAGGCTCTTACACACATAAGTCAGATGGTACCCTGGTGAGATCAAGTACCCAAGACCTGAAAAAGATTAATGAGACTGTGCATTGAGGGACTATGTAGAAATCCTGACCTTGTTAACTTAACTCTGTTTTTTTTTGTTCATTTAGCATAAGTACTTGTCATGCCAAAATCATAGTAATGCCCACCTTCATTTGAAAGGTGGATGGAAAGACTGTAGGTTGAATATAAAGTTCATGAGTGGGTCATTTTTTATAAAGAATGCTCTTTCTCACAAATGGTCACTAACTTTTTGCTCTATTTTCTCTTCCTTTAGATTGTTTGTAGAAAAGCTTCCTAGCCATCGAGATTACCAGCAATGTGCAGTACCCGAGAAACAGGATATTATGAAGGTATGATGGGTCTGGCTCTTTGATGCTTTTAAATATCAGTATTGATCCTCCACTTCCTGTCTTCTTCTTCCTCATCCTCTGGAGAGTTTGAACACAAGAACTTCATTCCATTAGCCTTGATGTTCAGATTTCTTCTGAAGACATTTAATGGCCCTCATTGCCAGTACAAAGTGTCTAATTGACGTTGGAGAAAAGAAAGAAAAAAGAATATGCTCCGCAGTCTTATGCTCTGAAGGAGTTATTTTACAGTTCTTCCCAGAGAATGAGAGAATTGCTCTTTCTCCATACTTGTTTCAGGCAGCCATCTTGGCTGTTTTTGATTTTTCTACACAGAATGGAATAACTGTTTGAAAATCAGTGTTGAATTTTAAAGTAACCACCAAGTTTTAGTTATAGTTATATGTAGTGTCCATTATGACATTTCAGCCCCTGGGTCTCGTAATTGGCAATGGTCTCATTAAATCACATTGCCTGGTGACATTGAAACCATCTTAGTTTGTGTAACTGTGATGTACATGTGATGTTCATGTAATAACAAAATCACTGAAATGCACATTTCTTACAATGGATCCCTGCCATTAAGTCATCTGTGACTACCTTCTGCTTCCAGCACTAGGTTTATATGTTAGTGTTGAAGTGATAACCTGCCTGAAAGACACTCAAAGAAAAGAAGGATTATTGCAATATATAGATTTCTCAAACATTTGCTATAGAGCTGAAAATATTGCTGAGAATATGTCTTTTTTACTAAACATTTATAATATTTCCCATTCATTTGTCTAAAATAACTTGATAGCTTGTGTTGATTTTTTATTTATTACTTCTATTTTATGTGTCTGAGTGTATTGCCTGCATGAATATAAGTGCATCTGTGTCGTGGGCCTCTTCCCTCAACAGCCATGAAATGCAAATAGCACCTCAAGGAAGAGTGGGGTTTCATGATATGATCCTCACCCCCATGATGGAATGCTGACAGACTCTAGAACTCAGTTTGTAACAAATGACGTCACTCATTCACTCTCTGATCATGTCTTCATGTAGCTTTTTTTTTTTCTTTTCTTTTCTTGCTCACTTAACATCAGTATTCTGTAGAGAAACCAAAGGTCTCTTCTAGGCTTCCAAAATGACTCCTTTACTATAATTAAATGTTGCTGTTTTCATGGATAGGAAAACACATCTTGAAACCATATACAGTTCTCTTGTTTATGCTTATTAAACAAATGGGTAGATGAGTGAATTAATGAATGAATGAACGATAAAGCATTAAGAAGAGAGGCAATCTGATAGAAGAGTTTAGCCAGAGGTGAGAGGTTTGGGTCCTTGTTCTAACTGGATTATTAACTTGTATGACCCAATCTCATTAGGCCTTTGCTTCCCCACCTCTAAAATAGAGGACAGGGATTGGGTTATATCCAGTTGCCCAGGTTTTCCTGCTATTAAGAATCACCAAGGAAGTTGTCTGAGGTACAAGTTTCCTTATTGAGAAATCCCTTTCTAGAGAGGAGAATTCGGTAGGTCTTGGAATCTGAGTTGTTACAGCAGGTGCCTTAACTGCTTTCCGCTTTCTGATATGCCTAGGAGTCTCTATCCACCATACAGCTTATAATATCCTGTCTGACTCGATTGCTACATGATTTGCATACGCAATGTGAAATTCCACACTTACTACCTAAAAATTGATACCTACATAAACAAAATGTTTATCTAACCAATGAAATCACTAAAGATCTTACAGAGGGATATATACATATACTTTTCTCTTCATTGCCAAAAGTTGAACCCTACACTCAAGAGATTTATTGTTCTGCTATCATCTTTGGCTACATCTTCTAATATATATATGAGCTCTTTTCCTTTCTCAGATGATGTCCTGTAAGAGTATACTACGAGTTCCACTAATCAATATGTAAATGTATTTTTTAAAGAAACTGAAGGAGGTTGCGTTCCCAAGGACAGATGAATTGAAAAAAGACCTGCTAAAGAAATATAATTTAGAATACCAAGAATATTTGCAAAGCAAAGTAAGTGCAGTTGGTACATTTATGTCTTGGCTACTTTCTGTAAAGATGACTTTTGAATTTCATTTCTATATGAGTTTCCGAAATACCATGTGCATTTAAATTAAAAATTAAAGATGCAGTGATGTAGAACCGATAAGAAATTCACGTTGCTGTCCACGTTAGGCACTTGTACCAAGGATGTGGTATTTTTATTTCCCTAAAACATCCAATAAAGCAATGCATTAGGAAGTGGATTTCCCATGGTGATTTAAATAGAGCTTCTGATCAATTCTTGCCAAAGTAACCTTGAGCCATCTGGCTGTACATTTCTTTTTCAGAGGAATAGAGAGTGTCAAGAGCAGCAGAGTGTGACTTCTGATGTACTTAATTATATAGACCTTGGAAATGTGAATTACTTTCTTAAATATTGCAGTCAACATTACATCATGGCAGAGCAGTTAACCATGTTGGTGAAACATCATCACAGTACCAAAGGGTGGTAGATTCTGGATTTTTATGACATAATAAAAAAAGAAAGGCATAGAAAGAAGAAATTGACCAGTAAATCGATGTGGTCCTCCAATCCAAAGTGCCATTTCTTACCTTACTGGAAGTGTGTTTTGCCTTGTTGTGGTTGGATGTTTATTTGCTTTGCAAGTTGCCACCTTCACTAACTTACTTTATTCCACCTCATTACCTCTGCAAATGGTCACAGAACTTCCCAACAGTCTTGGACATAGATGGAAGGCTGACTTGCATGAGGTGTTTGAAGTAAAAGGTAGAAAGAATGTGGCTTATGCTGTTCTTCGGGGGTCATCCTAGGAGTAGATGGGACAGCTGTGCCACATTCTGCCTGTAATGTCAATGGCCTCAGTGCCTACATTTGTATCCCATGTGGAAATTTCTGTGGCAGTAGAGTGTCAGCCACCATTTATAGTAGAGAGGAACAGATCTACCTATAATCCTGACTATGGGCAGCACCAGTATCATCTTAGAAATGCAGGATAGTAGGTGCACCCTGGACACACTGAACCAGAATTCCCAGTGCTAACAAAGCTCAGATTGATTTTGTGTCTACTCTGTTCTCCCCACTTTGCAGTATCTTACCAACATCAGGTGGTATTCTCTAATCTAATAATGCCTGGGAATTTTATAAGGTCTGGGATTTTGGAATTCTTTATTTTTAACTGAAATTCTGGCTGAAATATATTTTAGAACTACTTCTTTGTGATTCCCATTCTCTGCATAAAGTGCCAGCAGAAAATGCATTCTACAGTGAAATGGAAAATGATTCTAGAATGCTCTATGATGATAGAAACACTCTCTTTATAGCAGCTGTTGGATGCCTACAGGACAACTGGTGTACCTGAGACACCACATCGCTAGGTTTATTAATTTCTAGTTGATTTACACTTAAATTACAGCATGTGATAAGTGATCAGATTGGGCAGTGATGTCTAGGACTGAGGTATTTTGTTCCAAGTGATTTGATGGGTCTGGCAGACAAGCCTCGTGTTGGTATTCCGAATTTAGAAGCACAGGAGAATATAGGAAACCTGGTTGCCAGGCTGCCTCTGGTAAAATAGGATGAATTTAGAGCTGCTCTCTTCATCAAATTAAGAGGCTTTTGTTGTGATGTGTATTTTTGGTGTATTTTTAGTGCGTGATGTGTGTTTTAGTATAAATTGCCTCTTTGTCCGGAAATTAAAGTGCCTAATCCCAGTTTAATGGGTTTTCTCAAATTAAAAGAAAAATGTATTTTTTTATGTGTATGAATGTTTTGCCTGCTTGTATGTCAAGTGCACCAGGTATGTTCAGTGCTTGCAGAGGCCAGGAAAGGGCGTTGGATCTCCTGGAACTGAAGTTATCATTGGTTGTTAGCTTCCACGTGGGTGCTGGAAATCAGACCCAGTCCTTTGCAAGAACCGCAAGTGTTGCAGCCCGTTACATGTTTTTGACTTGGAACTTAATCATTTTTTCTGGAAACCATCTTTTCAGAACAAATACAAAGCTGAAATTCTCAAACAACTGGAACATCAGAGATTGATAGAGGCGGAACGGAAGCGGATCGCTCAGATGCGCCAGCAGCAACTAGAATCTGAGCAGTTCCTGTTCTTCGAAGATCAACTCAAAAAGCAGGAGTTGGCCAGGGGCCAAATGCGAGGTCATGAGCCCCCCGTGCTGTCTGAGCAGACTGATGGAAGTACAGTGTCCTGCTTTTCCACTCACAAGAGCAACTCCCCACTGAACGTGTTTGCTGGTCAGTCTCAGAAAAGTGATGCTCTGGATGTCACCAGCCACTCTCCTCCGGTGAATAGGGCCTTAAAGCCAGCAGCCACTCTAAGTGCTGTTCAGAGTAAGTGGTATAGGACACACACTATGACACCGTTTCCTGCAGTATTTTGTGGGGGTGGGGGGAAGGGGGTGTCCTCATTTCATTACCAACTGTGGTGCAACCCCAGAACCAAATGCTACGACATTTCAGCTTTCTCTGGCTTTTACTGTTAAATAACTTTAAATTCCAACCAGCATGATTTGTCTGATGATAGAACAACCATGTTGTCATTGAGTAAAGATTTTTAGATGAGAAATCCAATCATGCATTTTCTTTGTCTTTTATCTGAGAAACACATACATCTTAAAGATAAACATTTCAGCTGAAGAGGAAGGAAGACTGTTTGCTCAGACCTTTGCTTAATAGTAAAATGCCTAACTCAGTATATTGAGCATCAGCATCAATTGAGAGGGTCTCAGACACATAACCAGCTCATTTCTGAATGTGTTTCTGCCAATAGCACAGCCGACTACTGCTAGATTAGTGCAGGCAAGTTTCCAAAATCAAATAGGCAATTCTTTCTGCGAGGTATGTCAGATGGAATTTGTGTCCCTGATTCACAGTAAGCAGCCGTTTTGTATGCTACTAGTAATTATTTCCAGAAAAAAAGTGAGTTTACTGCTTGTTTTTATTAGGATATAAGAAATGCATACTAAAGGCAATAAAGAATATTTGTCGGGTGTCTTGAGGTATATGAAGTGTATCCTGTGTTTTAAGTAACATATTTGCCATGCGCAGAAAGAAAACGCATGAAATAGTTGTTCCAGAGTACGAATGTGTAAACGTGCTGGCTGGCACTAACCTTTGTTTATTAAATGATTTGTATATGAAATATAAGTGTACCTTCCTTCTAACCAAAACTCTATTAAGAGTTTTTTCAGACAAAATGTCAAAAGTGAAACACCTGATAATTTCTATTTTGAAATTTACATTTAACTTCAGTTGCTCACCAGAAAACAGTTTTCGAGGATAACTCTAGGATTTGTTTTTTAGCTTTTTCTTCTTTTTCTGTGTCTTAGATTTAGTTGTTGAAGGGCTGCGATGTGTCGTGTTATCAAGAGATCTCTGCCATAAATTCCTGCTGCTGGCTGAAAATAACACAGTGAGAGGAATAGAAACGTGCGGAATCCTCTGTGGAAAACTGGTATGTTTCACCTCTCTGAGTGTGGTGGTTTGAAGATCACTGTGTGATAGGTTGAGCAGAACATAAGCATTCTGGGAGGTGTGAATATAAGGAATTAATCTTACACAGATTAGTTTTTTTTTTTTTTATTAACTACTTCCATTATTCATATAATTAGCTTGCTTGAAAATGATTTGCAAATTCACAGGAAGGCTGTAAAAGCTTCTTTAAAAGAGTCAAGTAAATCATAAAGTATTTAGAAAAATGGTAGATTACAAGTCTTCAAGTTTCAAAAGTCCATTTTATTTGCTAAATCACATTTCCACGTAACTGGTTAATTCACGTACATTGGCTTAATTGGCTTTTCCCTGTGGCACACATCTTGCCACCCATTTTAAGTACACGTGAACCAAAAGTAGAGCTTTGAGCTTATCCTTATAGTTAAAAGCAGTAGTTTCAGCAAACTAAAATCTGTTTGCACATCTGTCAAATTTAATTTAGATGTTACGAGAATGTGATTTTTGAATTTCAAAATAGGAGATAGAAGAGAGAGGATGCATTTAATTTCTTACCAGGACGAAGGTGAGTATTGTGTCTTATGAGGTTTTTCCACAGTCTCACTGGGTACCAATTTATATTTCTGGGTCCACGCATGCTTTCGGTTTTCAGTATTTCACTTGGATAATATCCTTTTCTCAACTCACAGTCTTCTGCTGAATTGTAGTATTTTACCATCGTTTTTCCTGCCAGACAGGAAGCCACTGATAACAGGCAGAATGACTCACTAGCCCCTACCTACAGGGGGGCAGGACCTTCCCAGGGCCGTGCACCTTAGGCACTTCTTCCCCTGCAATCATGCACTATATTTAGTTGTCTGGACTACTCACCCAGTCCTTCATCAGACAGACACTTACTGATACCTGTATGTGCCAGAACCTGTCTTTGAATCCAGTGACCTATGGTAGTCTTAGGACCTGCTGCATGACATTTGCACGATGCTTGTGCTAAACCTGATCAATGATTAATCTAAGTGGCTGAGTGCTCTCTGTACAGGGCAGCACAGTGGGTGGCTCTGGGAAATCTCAATTTGCCTGGGCAACTTGTCTGGAGAAGGGCTTGCAATCAAGATGAAAGGTGTGGTGCTCAATTTGTAGGAAATGTCAGGTTGGAAAGAGGATGGTGCCATGGAAGGCCAGCAGGCCTGGAAGAAGACAGTTCTTGACGCCCCAAACAGCTCTACCAGAAGCACCTGTCTCGATTTCCAGACCTCCTTCTTTCTACTCTTATCCTTTTTCTGGGGAAGACAGTTTCTTTTTCCTTTTTTCTATTTGCAAAAGCTGAAATATTGTTTTGATTTTGGAAGATACAAGTGACCTTTAGAGGAAAATCCCAGTTCTTTCCTATCTTATCTATACTCAGTGAAATAAAACAAAACAGTCAACCTCTCTAACCCGTAGACATGCCTTTCAGTGACACCACAAATGTACTGAGCTAGTTTCTCTCCCTCCAAAACAAAGCCCCACCTTTGTTTGGTTATGACTTTTTTTATTGCAGAACCGATAATGTCCACATACTATTTACTAAATAAACCTCCACTAGCCTCCTGTTCCCCCATGAAGCTAGTTCCTGCTTGTGTTTTCTACAAAAATGGATTTCTGGCTCTAAACAGCTGACTCTCAAAACTTAGCAGAGTTCATTTTTCTGTTTGTCTTTGAATTGTGATGGAGTGTGTGCTGCTAGAGATGATGTAAAGGGAGAGGCTCTTTAGTGTTTCAACAAAGCATCCCACATCCTGTTCAGATGTTTCCTCCATCAGAGGCTTGATTTTTTTTATAACTGTTTTCTAGACACATAATGAATTTACTATTACCCACGTGATCGTGCCAAAGCAGTCTGCAGGACCAGACTATTGTGACGTGGAGAATGTAGAAGAATTATTCAATGTTCAGGATCAACATGATCTCCTCACTCTGGGATGGATTCATGTATGTTTGACCTTTTGGGTTTCACTTTATTTTTCGTATGATGTGTTATTTTCCTTTTAAAAGAATTTAGTGAAACTTAGTTTTTCATTGTCCCAAAGGCAATAAATAAATGGCTTCATAGTAATGCATTTTCTTTGATGTCAAGCTGTGTGTAAATCTGTCATATCTGGATTTGATGACGATTATCTTATGCTTTTTTTTTTCAACCAATCAAAGTTGGGAAGAGTAGCTGACTTTTTCTGTTGGCTTCTGATATTCTAATAAAGGCTTAGTAAGATTTTTAACTCATTTGACTAAATAGTTTTAAGATTCCACTTTCCTTTATTGTGGGTCTAAATTAGATTATTTAAATATTTTTCTAAGTATGCTTCTTTTAAACAGTGTTTGTATATATCATAGAGGGTCCCACACACTCCAGTGCCCTGCCCAATAGATCAAGAGCTTGTATAGAAAATGGTTGTGGAGCTGAGCAAGTGGCTAGGGTTAGAAACACTGAGTTCTAACATCCTTAGGCCACTTGAAGTAGCAAGAAGGGGCTATATCAAATAGACATGAGTTTAATAAGTCTCAACTCTGTCAAGAGTTCAGGAGAGGAAGATCAGCAAGTGAGTTCAACATTGTGAAACGCAGCTTCATCATCTACAAAGTAGGGAGCATAATTGTCTTTCTGTGATATTCAGTTTTAAATGACTGATGCAAGTGAATTTCTTAGCATACTTTTTCTAGGGATCCCCCCGCAAAACCTGTAATTTATTGATGAGGATAATCTATGGTTTTCCCATAGTTTAGTTCATATAATGAAGTTGGGGGGGGTCCTTTTTTGTTTGTTTGCTTTTGTTTTTTTCTCTTACGAGCTACACAGCTCAGCCTGGGGCCCTGTGTCAGTCCATTTATGTACTTGTAGAAAAATATCTTAGAGTAGGTAATTTATAAAGAACAGAAGCTTCATGTTAGTTCTAGTGGCTGCGAGACACATCGAGCTTGCCATTAAAATCTGGTGAGAGCTGCTTGCTGCTTCCAAGCCAACACCTTGCCTCCATGTCCTTTCGTGGTAGAATGTGGAAGAGCAAGAAAGCACGACCTCGAACCCCAAACTTTTTTATATGAGTGCTTGTAGTCTCCTGAGGACCACACCTCATTGCTCTCACACTGATTAGGTTTCCCTGGGAGTTCAGAAGGAACACCATGATGAGACAACTCACTCATCTCACCGGCATGGGATGCTGACCAATTTTCCACAGCACATTCTCCATGCCTGAGAGTACCCCTACCCAATAATCAGGGACTCATTTCTATTCTATTTGTTTGCAAGAAAATACTGGGTAGGAGCAGTGTGTGTGCACAAATATCCTTTCCAAGTATTTAGTACAATGTAATTTAGGAAAATGGAAGAGAACACTTCATTCCTGCTCCACCCGTCAATTACTCTGTGCTCTTAGTCAGGACTGCTAACTCCTTATTTTCATTTTTTTTTCATTGACTAAGTGAGGCCAATGAATGCTGTATCTCCTCATTGGATTGATGTGACTAGTAAACAAAATACTAGGTGTGAAAGCCATTTGGAATGTATAAATTACCTCACAGATGTAAGAACTTATTTTCTAGGAATCTGTTCCTTTTATTTGACAATAAGCACGGAGCCTTACTGTTTGCTAAGGAATTGCTCTGTTTTAAAGTTATTATTTAGCTTAACATAATTAATGTAAGAATGTACTTTAAAGCAAAATAAACTACAGCACAGAGGAGCTTGGAAAATGACTTAGTTGGTAAAGTACTTGCTGTTTAAGAATCGGGACCTGAGTTCAGACCCCCCAGCACCCATCTAAATGCTGGGCACTGCAGCATGTGTCTATCATTCCAGCGCTGAGGAAGTAGTCAGAGACAGGCAGATCAGTGGAGCTTGCCTACCAAATTAGTGAGTGCTAAGCTCAGTGAGAAATTCTGTCCAAAACAGTAAGATTGAGGAAGGCCCCTGATATCAACCTCTGGCCTCCAGACGCACACATGAACACATACATACATGTGAACACGTACATATACATGCAGCACATATACTACACACATGCAAGCTATAGCATGGAGACTGTAACAAACTAAAATATGTGATATTGTAAAAAATTACATATGCAGACAAGTCAATGTGGATCTTGATAAACTAGTCCCAAATCAAAAGCAAAAACTTTTCCTGTGATCTGCTGTGCCTAGTAATGTATAGAATAATGAATCTAAGTTGTTTAAATAATTAATTTGTCAAAACCCTGGGAAAATCCTTTAGTTTTACATTTGTTTTTACTGTAGCAAATTGGTATGACTCAGTGACAGTACAAACATACTACAGTTCTAATATGTAATATGTGCTGGTTTTATAGACTGAAAAGAAAACAACAAATTTCAGAGCTAACCTTTTCTAAATATAAATTAGCCACAGGGAAGAAAGTATGAATCAGAATCAGACACTGGATTTGAATGTGGATTAATTGGCTTACCTAGCTCTTTCAACTTCTACAAGTTACCTCCTGTTTCTCTTGGTCTCCTCATCTATGAAATGGAACTAATAACAGCATAGATTTCCTTTAGCAGTTCTGTGATTCAATGGAAAGTGATTGGTTTATTGCCTGGTACTGCATTCTATTGTAATAATGATATTTGCTGTTATTGTTACCATCACATCATCATCATCATCATCATCATCATCATCATCATCTTTCTTTCTTTCTTTCTATAGAGCCAGGCAATGGGAGCATCATGGTTCTGTGGAAGAGATGCCTCATGGAAATAGTTCTTTGAGGCAGATATGAAAGGTTCAAATGGTTACATGGTGTGTATTCAGTCAGAAATAAATTGACAGGCAGCCAGCCCTGACTTTGTTCCCCTGACTTGCTGCCTCCAGAACAGCCATTCCTTAGAACACTTCCCACATTCTGTCAAGACATAAAAGCTCTGTTTTACTTTAAGAAGGTATTCTGTGGCAGACATCAGGCTCTCTCAAGTCCTCTTACTCATTCCTTTATTAAATATTTGGATTTTTAAAATAAGAACATGGCTGGAGGTGTAGCTCTATGGTAGAGTGCATGTTAAGCGTGCCCAGGCCTGGGATTCACTACCTAGCACTCGAAAGAAGAATCAGGATCATTTCCATTCCTTACAAGCTAATTCTTTATAAGCCAAGGAATATTTTTTTCCTTGCAGAAAATATATATCTTTATATAAATAACAATCAGGTTTGATCAGCATTGTATTCTTGTAGGCCACAAAGAGTTTTAAGATCTTGCTTTTTCTGTAATATACCCTGGTTGGTGTATAAAGGCATTAAGTTGTTATTGTGGGTCTGTGCCTCTGCGTTAGTAATGACAATATTCAAGTAAGAACAGTAACACAGTAACGAGCTCAGCTAACAACGGCCCCTTTCTGCATGCAATGCACTGTTCTAAGACTTTTACACAGATTGCCTCCTAATTCTCACATCAGCTCTAAGAACAGAATGAGACCAGATGAAATGGGCTAGAGGAAGTTAAATAATCTCTGTGCTGTAAATGGAGTGAGTCATAGAATCACAACCCAGGCAACGTGTACCAAAGACCTTTGTTTCATGATTAGAATGGTTACCTTTCTTTTTTCAAGGGTTATTGGATTTTAATGTGAATTTGTTTTGAGATTATATCTTACTTTGTGAGCGGCCAGGAATTTTTAATCTTCCTGCCTTAGTTTCCTAAGTGGTGAGATTCCAGGTATTAGCCACTACACCAAGATTTAATCTGAATAAAATCATTAAAATTCGTTTAAGCATGAATCTCTAATTTGCCTCTCATAATCACACATTTGCATATACCAGAAACTTGGAAGGTTTCTTTTGGTGTATATTTTCCTCTCCTTTCTCTTCATGAGTTTTCAGTGATTGAGTATGATTAGTCCCAAATGCCTTCAGTAACTTGGAGACTCTCCTCCCACTCATAGGGAGTGGTCACCTGTAAAGAATGTACAAAGATGTGGCATATTTGGTGGAAGGTGTGTATATGTATATAATGAGTCAGGTATCCTGGGTTTCCAGTATAGACTAGCCTCCAAATCACAAACATCTCCCTGCCTCTGCCTCTGCTTCCTGAGTGCTGGAATTAAAGGAGTATGCTACCGTGCCTGGTGTTTCCTCCTCACCAGCTCTGTGGCTAGGTTATTTCACCTTCCTGTGTCTCAGAATCCTTGTATGTAAAACTGAGGTAATAAAATACGTATCTTCTGAATGGCTTGTGATGATTTTGAAGAATCTATTTAAGACCTCTGGCAAGTGAATTTCTAGTTCACTTCCCAGAGGAAAGCACCTAACGAACCTGGGAACTGCTTCTCTGAGTCACAGTTATTCCAAACAAACAAGTAGTAATAGGTAAAAAGGGAAGGATTCTTGATTAATTGATTGATTGATCGGTGGATGGATTGATTAGTTTTTGTCTGTATGAATGTAGTATATGTATGTGAGTGCACCTTGTGCATATAGCGCCTGTGGAGGAGAGAAGAGGGAGTTGGAACCCCTAGAACTTGAGTTATGGATGGTAACAAGCACCCGTGTGTGTGCTGGGAACGGAACCTAGGTCCTTAACTGCTGAGCCATATCACCTTTTTTTAAATTTTAAATTCTTACTTATTATTGTTGTTGTTTTTGTTATTATTATATGTGTGTGTGATGTGTGTGAGTGTAGGTCAAGGGTGTCATGGCATGAGTATAGGTCGGCGTACCTCTTTCAGGAGTCACTTCCCCTCCACCTTGGATTCTAAGAATCTATTTAGGTTGTTGGGCTTGCATGTCAAGCACTTTTATCCACTGAGCAATCTCCCTGGCCCTCAGGAAAACTTTTTAATATTTATTTGCTTAGTATTTTAAAAAAGCAAATAAATAGACTTTTCTGATGGACTAGCTGGCTGGACCTGAGCCTGTACTTGTCTAATGAGATTGTCTTCTTTCTTTTTCACAGACACATCCCACCCAGACTGCGTTCCTGTCCAGTGTGGATCTGCACACACACTGCGCCTATCAGCTCATGTTGCCAGAGGCCGTTGCCATTGTGTGTTCCCCGAAGCATAAAGAGTAAGACAGAATGGCTCTCTTCCAGGCTGGGGCACGAGGATAGGCTGGCATGTGAGGCCCTTAGGCAAGATAGGTGTTGGCTAGTTCTCATATAGTGTAGCTCTGCCATTGTTGTTTTATTTTGTTTTTAAGATCTTTTCAGCGGTGAAATTCCTAGTTCTCCTTCTGTTAGCGTGACCTGAAAGAAGATGTTATTCCAGTTTGATTTTTGATTTTATGTCCTATTGAAGAAATTTCTCAGCCTTGCCCTCCAAACTTTTCCTAGTTTGGGAATACAAAGGTTATTGTATAGAATGCCAACATAAAATGCAGCTCTCATCTCAAAAAAGAATGAAGGTTTATTCATGAACCAAATATGAGTGGCTCTGGCCCAAGAACATGCATTCAGGTTGCCCAGAAAGACATGTTCCACTGTGGAAGTGAATGCAGGAGATTTTTGTTAGTTACAGAGCAAAGAAAAGTCAGGAATCGGGACTTTTGCCACACGCATCCCTGGAGACAGCAAGTAAGGCGCTGATAGCAAAGCAGGAGCCAAACTGTTACAGATTTCAGATGTTGTCTGGTGACATCTCTACCTTACATTAGAACTTAGATTACATGAAGCCAATAGTCTATTAAGAGTATACTTTAAAAGTGTTGATTCAGAGACACAGAGGTGGGCAATGAATAGCTTTTAAAGGATTTTAAATTAGCCCAAGATAATTTGGCTCTTGTTTGCAACATTTTGACTCTCTACAATCAAGTTCAGTCATTTGGCCTTGAGGATCTTTTAACACAGGTGTGGCTTTTCATTTTTTTTCTAGGAACTTCAGTTTACTGGTAGTTATTTGTAGTCAAGGAATCAGACAGACTTTTTTTTTTTAAGTCCTGACTCTACCTGCAAATCATAGAACACCTGACCACTGTGATCCCAAGTTCTTCATCCTTCATACCTGCCTATTCTGAACTGATATGAAAAAATTACATGATAGTTTATATGAAGTGTTTATCATAATGCTTGACACCTCAATAAGCCCGCTGATTGACATAAAGAACATTAACATTATTAGAGAAATTAGAAATGTCTGCCTCTTGTAATTTTCCCCCAGAGGTGGAGTCGAGTGGGGACCACGTGCACCACCTTTCTTTTGGGATCTCACAAGGGCTCAGTCCTGTAGACAGTTAGAAATCAATGCTTTTAGGATAGTCATGACGGCCTGGTTGTAAAAAACCACGGTAATTCCTAGTTTGTGGATTCTCCCTCCATCCCAGTTGAAGAATATGTATGTGCTTATGTCTTCCCGAATGGCCTATTGCATATTTATTTATACCTTTTCTCACCCCAAAATTTAGCACTGGCATTTTCAGGCTCACCAATGCTGGCATGCTTGAAGTTTCTACTTGTAAAAAGAAGGGCTTTCATCCTCACACCAAGGACCCCAGGCTGTTCAGTGTGAGTAAAACACAGCCTTTGTTATTTTACAGATGTTCATGGCTCCTTGTCTCCACCCCAGCTCCGCAATCTTTTCAAAATTTAGAAAATTAATTCAATAAGGAAGTCCATGTTCCTTTCCTAAAGAAAATCACATCGTAAATAACACGATATGACACTTTTTTTTTCCTCTCCCAGATATGCAACCATGTGCTGGTAAAAGACATAAAGATAATCGTGTTGGATCTGAGGTGACATGTTCCAAAAACACAAGGCCCATCAGCATCAGGCTCCTGCCCCTGGATTTGTGTGGTTGTCGATTTTCTTAAGATGTTTCCAGAAATGACTGATATTTTATATTTATATATTTTAGATCAAAAGTTTGATATTTATTGTTCTTGTACATTTTGAAGTTTTTCTTTTGGGTTGCTGTGTCTCGAAAGAGGTCATACGCTATTAATTCTGTACCTATTAATGTACCCAAACACTATCACCAGAAATAAATTGTGCTGCAAATAACAATATGTTTGGTATTTGGGGAGGTGTTTACATACATTTTCAGAGCTTTGGTTATTTTCTTGTAGTCTTCAAAATCCATGTACGATGTAATGGCACACAAGAAATTCCGAGCCCAGGTGGTCTGTGGCGCAAATATCTATTGCTGGGCCCCATTCCAGAGGTGAAGAGATGGGGAGACTCTACCTGAGAGAAGAATTGTGGCTGCAGTCAGCAGATCTATGCTGTGTCTTCAGTTCCATCAAACTGCAGCATCAGAGAGTTAAGTTGCAGTCAATCAACACACAACCCAAATAACAGGTTTCCACTCCAAGCTCAGGTGGCAGAGGGCCTGAGGCAGCAGACTACTCACTGATTTGCTTTTGAAGACTGGAAACAGGGGAGCTTGAGAGAATCATTACATATAATATATATGTAATATATACATTATTTATATATATATTATATATATGTAATAAAAGCTCTGATGTCAGAATGGAGCCTGTTACTTTAAGAGTCTAAGGTAGGACTGAGAGAGAAAGCAAAACAGTAAGATTAAGAAGTTGGAGAAGTTATTTCCGAAGGAACTGTGATTTTCCTCCCCCAGTACAAATCCATTTAACCAGACCTCCCAGAAGATACTGTCAGCAGCTGGACATTTGGAAGCAGCAAACCAATTGCCTGGCCTGGCAGGTTGAGTCCACAAGGCTGGTGTCTGAAAAAATAACCAACAGAACTTTGGGTACAACATTGAAGAGTGCTCTGATCAGGATGGAGGGCCCATGCCAGTCACCCTGGACCACCACAAGAGTGATGTGGTGAGGCATATCAACCACCAGGGTTTTTTTAAAGTTTCTTCAGAGCAGTGATAAGGTTTGCTTTCTTTTTAAAAAAAAAAAAAGAACTGCTACTTTGTTTATTTATTTACTTATCATTCATTCATTTGTTCCTTCACTCATGTGTTTGTTCACTACAGTGTGCGCATGGAAGTCAGGACAACCTGGAAGTCAGTTCTTGCTCTCTGCTATGTGGATCCCAGAGATAGAACTCAGGTCTTTAGGCCTGGCAGCAAGTGCCTTTACAGTGGTGAGCCATCTCACTGACCCAGCTTCCTTTCTTGAATGGAACCAGCTCTTATGTGCTGCTTTCTTATTGCAAGGGCAGGTCTTCATTTCCTTTCAGATTTGTGGGGTTCTTTTTTTGTTTCATTTGATTTTCTTTAGTTTGGTTTTCAGAGAACTCAGCCTAACACCCAAGCTTCCTTTGCATTTTAATGCAAATCTGTTATCATAGACACAATCTAGAATATAATATTGAGGCTCTAACCCCAATAATTTATAATGTGACTGTCCAAAGATGGGATCTTGAAAGGCTCTTATCCAATATGAGTGATTTCCTTTTATAAAGAGATTAGAACCAACACACAAGAGAAAGAAAAAAATAAATAAAGACAATCTTCCATAACTGAGAAGGGAAGCCAAAGACAACCCTGAGGGCCTCTTGTTCTCAGCTGCTTTCCAGAACTATGAAAACATACATTTCTGTTGCTTAAGTAAGTGAATCTGTGTCGTTTTGTTATGGCAGCCCATGCAGACTAACACAGCACTTAACATTTAGTGAAAGCATTTGTTTTCTCTTTATTCATACTGGCTGGAAATGGTTTTCTTTGTTAAAGGATCAACAATCACTCTTCATCAAACTTGTGGCTTGCAGAAGCTCAAAGCAGAATATTTGTATGTTACTCCAAGCTCCCCAAATTGTTCTTAGTTCCTTTTTAGTAGAACTTTGCTTGTGGAATATTGGCATTTTACTTGGGACCACTTCCTATAATTAGTTTAATTTCTCAATTTCTTTACCAGTTCATTCCATGTTGCAGACACATCACATGTGCTGAAGACTGTATTACTACAGCTTGTGCTTGTTGAAGTTTCTCTGATGAAATCAGCTGAAGTGAACCCAGTGTGGAAAGCAGATGTGCCTCTTGCCTCATGTCTTGCAAAACCATCTGCAAGAGAATGTCTTCTGTGAACAGGATGCTTGAGAAATGTCATGGATTTGGCAATGATTAAAAAAGGAAAGGAAAAACTTCTATTGCTTTTTTTTTCTTTTTTTTTGAAACAAGGTTTCCATGTACATATAGGCTGGCCTGGAACTCACTATGGAGATCAGGTTGGCTTCAATCTCACAGAGATCTGCCCACCTCTGCCTTCTAAGTGCTAGGATTAAAGGAATGTACCACCACACCCAGTTAGTGCTGTGTTCTTGTGTGTGTGTGTGTGTGTGTGTGTGTGTGTGTGTGTGTTTTCATGTGCGCACACACTCACCTGTGCAAATGTGGAAGTCAGAAGTTCATGTCTGTGTCTTCCTCCTCCCCTCCACCTTACTTTCTGAGACAGAGTCACTCCATGAGCCAGGAACCAATTCAGCTGGAATAGTTGGCCAGTGAACCCCTGGGGTCCATCTGTCTTTGCTCCCCAGCACTACCCTACGTGTGATGCCTTACGTGGTTTATACATGATTGCTGGGGATCCAAGCCCAGGTCCTCATGCTGATGAGTACTGTATGCACTGAGACTTCTCCCCAACCTTAACATCTGCAGGTTTTGTTTTGTTCTGTTTTGTTTGTTCCTGGTGCTGGAGATTGAACTCAGGGCCACACAGATGTTGGACAAGTGTTCCACAACTGAAATAAGCCTGGGCTTTAATGCTGCATTCTTACTAGAAGAACTTGCCTTGTTATTTATAGTGAAGACCACTCCTTTGCAAAGAATACTTCTCTGTTCTTTTAAGAAATTTGTTTCCTTTTCTAGTTTCCTGAACCTTCATGAAGCAAGTGTATATTATATTTCACTTAAAGATTTAATTTTTTTAAAATTATGATTACGTACATATGTCTCTGTGGGTATATGTTCACAAGCATGTAGTTGCCCAGAGAGGCCAGAACATGGTGTGAAGTCCCTGGAGCTGGAGTGACAAGGATGTATGAGCCACCAGATATGGGTGCTGGGAACTGAACTTCAGTCCTCTGGAAGAGCAATGCATGCTCTTAATCACTGAACCATCTCTCCAGCTTTACAACCGTATATCTGTATATTTTCTTTGGGGACAGTTGGAAAAAGTGGTCTTTAGTGGGTCTTAGAGAGTCATCATATCGTACTGATCTCCTAAAATAACGTTTAAAAAATTACCAAAAGGTGTGTGTTTGCTTGAGCTGCCATGACAAAATACTACAAACTGCATGGCTTAAACAACAAAACATTTCTATTCCACAGTTCTGGTGACTGGAAAGCTAAGAGGATGCCAACATGGTCAGACTCTTGGTGAGGGCCCTGAGCTTAGCTTATAGTTAGCCTTACCCTCACATGGCAGAGAGAGATCATCTCATGTCCCTACGTTTAAAGGCACTAATCCCATCAAGGGAGGGGTGGTTATGACCTAGCTAACTCCCAAGCCCTACCTCTCAATATCATCACATTCAAGATTGAGATTTCGACATTAGAATTTTGGGGGACTTAAGCTTTGGATTAGGTAAAGATGAGTGCAGAGAAACCAGTTTTTGTCTGCTTGGAGTACCATAGGAGGGCTCCGCTGGACTTCTCTTTAGGTCCTACTGTTACCACAAAGGTACCATTCAGATGACAATGTGAATATTTGTTACTATATTTTTGAATTAGTCTTAAAAAGTGTCCTCAAGCAGATGAAAGGAATTATTCATTAAAAAGTTAGTTGGTTTTATTAGAATTTTTGTTCTCCCTATAGCCCCAGATATCCTGGAACCTGTTATGTAGACCAGGCTGGCGTTGATCCCACAGAGATCTGCCTGTCTCTGCCTCCTGAGTGCTGAGATTAGTGGTGTGTGCACACATAGCAACTGCCTGAAACTCCAGCTCCAGGGACTCCGATGCCTCTCTTCTCCATTAATTAAAACACTTTATTTGAATTTGTCACTGTCCTGGGGATCTACAGAATAAGTAATAAACCTGAGTTTTTGAGTCTGAAGAGCATGTTTAAAAGCTCTTCTCTGAACTTTTCTCGGGAGAAAAAGCATTTATTAGACACTCTATCCTGTTCCTTCACAATAGAAACTCTGACAATCATGGAAAGCAAAGTAACTCCTGAAGACATTTCCCTCCTTGTGACTTCAGAAGAGGCTGTGGGCAAGCCACTTCACTTTGGGGAATTTGGTTTCTTTGATACAGAACTGAGGTAGTTATTAACTGGTTTAGCAGGTTTCTTTCAGTAATAAACTTTATACTTACAAAGTTGTTTCCAGGGCAATATATTAGTGTATATTTCTAAAAATGGTTAGAGCTAGAGGTATAATCCAGAAGAAGAATGCTTGCTTCACTTGCGTGAGGCCCCGAGTTTCATCCCCACCACTGAAACAACAAAAATAAAAATTTACTGAAGTGAAATTTAAACAGAATAAAACCAAACATTTAAAAAATGCACAGTTCAGTGGCTTTGGAACAATTCCCAGTGCTGTACACCCAAAGCACTATATAATGCCAGGCACACCCATTGTCCTGAAGAAAACCCCACACAACAAAGTTGTCCCACTTCTTTCCCCCAGCCCGTGCCAGCTATCAGTCTGCATTCTGTCCCCATAAATTCATGTTTTGGGGATATTTCATACAAATAGATTCATGTAGTATGTATTTTTTGCCTTCTGATGAGCATAACATTTGAAAGGTTCATCTACAGCACATGTCCACAGTGGCATTACAGTGTATATATATTCCACTTTTTGTCTGAGCATTCAGTCACTGGAGCATGAGCACTGGGCTATGCTCACCTTTTAGAAGTATACCTGTACCTGTTTTCATTTCTTCTGAGCAGACAGTGAGAAGAGGGATTGCAGGTCAGACGTAACTCCATTTTTAAGTGTTTAATTGACCCTCAGATTGTTTTCCACAGTAGCATCGTATTCCATTCGCACCAGCCATGCTGCAGTTTCTCTTCTTTCTCATCCACACTGCACTTCTTTTTCTGTTTCTTTCGCAATTTATATAGCTGTCCTGGTGTATATAATATATCACATTAGGCTTTTGAACAGCAAGTAGCTTAATTCTTTCAGAATCCAGTTTCACTAATAAAATAGAGTTGATGGATAGCATCTATATCAATATGAGAATTGTCTGAACAAAAAAGCCTAACTCTTAAATTTAGTTAACAGTGAGCCCAAATGTGGAGGACACTTTTCTCCCTGGTGTCTTTTGGGGCTGTCTGTCTCCTGGAACTGTGCCCCCAAGTCAGGCCTCACTCACATTTTTCTTCAAATTGGTCTCTCCAGCTTCTTTGGGGAGTATAAGCTTGGATCCCTAGTTCTAAAATATCCCATTCACACAAGTGTCCCAGTCTTCGCTGTGTGCAGTGAAGATAGGTGTGCTGTCTTTCAGCTCTTTGATATGCTAATTCTCAATCAAACCCACATTCATTATCTTTTTGGATAGAGTACCAAATTGAGGCTTCCAAGAAATGCCCCTGTCACAAGACCCAAGGTTCAGTGAGTTTGTCAAGGTTAATTAAGATTCATTAGACCAGATTGTGTTCATTTTATAAAAGCCATCCCTACATGGATGAAGCTGACAGAAATTTCCAGAGCTCATCCACTCTGATCATATTCTTTCTCTTGTGGTTGACCAGTCTTAGATTAGTCATAAATTTGTTGTACCGTGTGTAGAAAAAATTTTATTTGATCAAGGATAGCCAGGCCTTTGGGTGGGTATGATCAGAAGTACAGGAACAAGAAGTACCAGCAAGGGCCACCAGCAATCACACTTTAACTGTGGCTTCAGCTTGTCATTAAGCCCTGTGGTTTCTGTATTCATAAAGGGGAAAACTACAGTGAAAGATCCATCTGAAATCACAAATTTCTTTCTAAGAATAAGAGCTAGTTCTATATTTTAAGGAGAGAATTTATCTGGTTGACATATATTTTTCTTCAGTTAATAATGCTGTTTTGTAAAGGAAGGCCTCAACTTGCCATTTCAGCCCATTTCTCAGGGAGCTTCAAGTTGGAAACTCATTCAAGGAGACCCAAGGAGGAGCAAAGACCACTATTCTAATAAAAATACAGAGGAGTGAGGTTCAACACTGTGGGAAGAAGCAAGCACAGTCAACGATGTCAGAACAGCTTTCGTCTTTCTGTTTACAGTCCCATATTTTTCCTCCAAGAATTGAAAACACACCCAAGCAGAATTTAAGTTCTTTCTACTCTCTCTTCAGAACCTTGCAGGGGGTGACACGAATGATTTGTTTGAATGTCACTTTTTCTCAGCACTTTGATCAGCCATAAGTCTGGAAGAACAGCCATTTGCTACAAACAAAAACTTCTTTGATCAAGGCTGAGAGCAGTACTAGTCTACGGATATAAGCGTAAATATTTAACAGGAAGCTTGATAACACGTTCACTTAGCACAACAAAAGTAATTAGTATCTATGACGTCCCCAGCCAGGGGCCTTTGACTAGTTCCACAATACTGAGCATGAACACCTATGAAATGGGCCTCAGATCCATTCAGAAATTGGTTAGTTAACCTCATAATAGTTGTGCCTTTACTTCATTAATAGGCATACCTTTGCAATTTTAAATATAATTAACCCATATTCTTCCAAGTGCTGGAATTAACAGGTATGCACCACCATGCTGGGTTTATGTGATGCTGGATCTTGAACCCAGGGTTTCATACATGCTACAAGCACCGACTGAATTATACCTCCAGTTCTGACACTTACTTGTTAGAACTGCTTAAGCACTACTGTCTTTCCAGAGACAGCACACACCTATATCCCCTGACTCAAGTCAGAGCTGTTGGCTACGTGGTCCTGTACTCCATCTATTTTTTTCTTTTGAGATCCTTACAAAAGAATATGCATTTAATATCTGTCTTCTTCACTAGACTGTTTATGTTGGGCAAAACTTCACCTTATCCTATTTGCTGCTCTATCCAGCTCGTCCTGAGTGCCTCTCAGTCATCTATTGAGTTGACCTAGCCCTCCCAAGGATTAACTTGAACATCTACTTTCATGCTCTGATGGGAACAGGATGTGCCAGGCTGTCCCACTGCTTTTTTTATTGATGTATCTTTTTCAATACACTTACTGGCAGTCGTGCCTTATGGTTAGAATATGGCAACCTCTTTCCTCTACCACCAGAAATTCTCCAGTCTTCTGTATGCTGGAAATGGTACAACACACAATTTTCTGACTGCATGTATGATGCCGTACTGATGACAGAGAGTTCTTATTTTTTAAAGTAATGCTTCTTCCCACATATCTGCTCCCAGAAAAGGCTATTTAGTGAGAATTAAATGTTACTTTGAATTGCATCATTCTCATGAATTCCCAAAACTTGCCATAGGAAACGTGGTCCTCACAGAAGGATTTTCTCATCCTTGCAGAGTCTGGCTTGCTATTGTTATGGGAGAGACAAGAAGGCAGCCAATCCTGTGTGGTGCTGCCTTCTTCCCCTCTCCTCCTCCTCCTCCTCCTCCTCCTCCTCCTCCTCCTCCTCCTCCTCCTCCTCCTCCTCCTCCTCCTCCTCCTTCTCCTCCTCCTCCTCCTTCTCATCATCCTCTTCCAAAAGAATTCTAGGCATACCTGGAACTCTTGATCCTCTGCTACAGCCTCAGAGTGCCCAGATCACAGGTATGCTGTCGGTCCCAGCATATGTTGCTGTTTTCACCTCCTCCTGACACTCCTGTGAACTCATAGAGGTACTTGAATCTGTGGAAAGTCCAGCCCTTTAACTTACTGAGCTTCTTGTTTAACTGGTGAGGATTGATGTTCCACAGCTGAGAGGAAGTGCTTAGGCACGACGGCTGTGTGTCTCACCAGAAAGGGACATTTCACAGATCCTCTTTCAGTGGCTGATTCTGGTTTCTCTGATGGTCACCAGTGAGCATGCCTATCTCTCACTCCTTCACCAGAGATGGTGTGCCCTCTGGTGGAAAATGTGAAGCACACCAGTACAATGATCTGTTTAACTTCAAGTGAACCCTAGAGCGATGACAACAGTGGTTGTTGACTTTTGACTAAATTGTGAAAATTTACAACTGCATTGTGATATGTTAGCAAGTATCTGTACGCTAATCCTCAAGCTTAAGTCTAGTGTGTGTGTGATTCCATTGTCTGAAAGCGTGAATTTGCAGCAGTGCTCTCCTATTTTGAAATACATGAGAATTACCAGGGAAACGTGGTCCCTTGGCTTGTCACTAGAGGTCCTATTTCAACAGAAATTGTGTAGGGCCGGGAATTGCACATTCTAAAGAAGCCAAAGAAGGTTGACCTGTGTAGCTTGTGATTTGATAAATGGTGGACTGACATTTAAGAGTGAGGGTTTAAACCAAGTTCAAGTATTGTAAGCTGGCACAGCCTCTTCCAGGAACTTCCTTGTCTACTCACAGCCTCAGTCACATATCTGTAAGAAGGCAATAACACCAAATCCACAGGGCTGTAGTAACATCAGATCTACAAGGTTGTTCTAAGAAAGGAGGCCCTAATATGGAAAGCTTGGTACAGAATTTGATCATCACAGACACCCAGTTTTTTAAAGCTATTACTGTTTGTAGTATTCATCTTAATGAGCTAGAGAAGACAAAAGAAGCTTGGATTTTCTGGACCAAACAGGCTCTAAATCCTGGATCTATGCACCACTCCTCAGGATAAATGGCTGCTGATTTTACTTGGACATTATAAGGAAATGATCACCTCCTGGCTGGGAAACTGCTGAGGCTGTGAAACAGCACAGATAGAAAAGAGTCTTGACACTGAGACTTTAAAGGGAGGGCAGGTGTACGCCCCGGGCTGGAAGTGAAAGGAAAAGTTGAAGTCGGTAACTGCATTTCTGAAGTAACCTTGGTCTCTGCCTCTAATGGCTAATAATGTCGCCTCTCCATGCAGGTCTGAATTAAGACACAGTATGCAAAGATTCTTTGTATGGGGATTGACTTGGCTGGTCCTTGGAAAGTATTACTGTTTCCTCTCTTCTTTTTGGTATAAATATATCCACATCGTTTTGTTTTGAGACAGATATTGATGAAGAGAAAGGAAAGAGATGATTTGGGCACACAATAATTTGTTTTGTTTTATTATCTTTTATTTTATGTGTATGGATTTGTTGCTTGCATAAATGTACCCCAGTGTCATGAAAGGCCCACTAAAGAGATCAGAAGAAGTGAGATTCCCTGGAACTAGAGTTACGTACAGCTGTTGTTAGCTGCCATGTGGTTACTGGGAATCAAACCCAATGCTCTTAGACTGAGGCATCTCTCTACCACACCCCCATAATAAGATTTTTAAAGTGCTTTCTCAGTGTTCTAAAAAATGTATATTTTTTGACTACCCCAAGATAAAAGTGTACCACTATAGTGTCTTGTCCAGTCGTGGTTGTGGTTATTTGGATTTAAAATTGGGGTTGGACAATGAATTGATTTTCTCTCCTAGTAGTTTACATAGTATCCTCCACAACCATGAGAACTAGTCTTCAGGGAGAAGGCTTCTCGGTCAGTTCTAGCTCCGTTTCTAAATCCTGTGTCTAAAGTATGTCCTGTTTTCAGCAATAGAGTAATCAACAACTAGCTGATTGGACTTAAAGCCTCTCAATGGGAGAGAACAATGTTGGGCACTTTAAACAGACCCAAATACACATGGCTTGAGAGATCATAGATCCTAGAGAAAACTTTATCTCTGTCATAATCTTAGACCAATGTAATTTCTCATTATATTCTAAATATGGATCCTCATATTTACAGACATGTGTTCCGTTCACAGTCATTAAAGAATCTTCTTTTTGCAATAGATTGAGGCTATTACACAGTTCCACAGCTGGTAACACACAGAGAATAAGTGTCTTAGAGATACTCAGCCCTAAGTGACACATCTACAATGGAACCTCTACACCTAAGGCTCACGGAACATAGTGGAACAGGGTGTAGAGAAACTCCCAATGCATCTCAACTCTCATCAGGGAAGCTCCTCATGCAATAGGAGGTGATGAAGAGAGAAGGCCACAACTGGCCAAAGTGTAAAGAATAAAAGACTGCAGACAGCACGTTCCTGGATAGAACTCATATATTAAACTTCACCCACCCATGGCTCAGGGACCATTGCAGAAGAGTGGGCTCTTGCCTGTGTTGGTGTGTGATCATAAGGAAATAGAGTCTTCCAGGCCCATGAGAACTTGCTCAGATGAATTGCATCAATGATGTCAGCATGCACAAGACCCTTGCAAACTCAATCAGACAAAAACCCACCACAGAATTGGGGAAATGGGCAGCAGACCCTAACCTTAGCTGAAGAACTATTGGCAGCTGATTACTGCTGATTGAGGGAGAGATGGTCTTCTTTAAGGGAGAGTCTCTAGACAGGCTGACTAGATTCCAACGGATTAACTTGCATTGAGGGGCATCTTGGCACACAAACTTGACTCGATCGGCCTTAACATATATGACAGAATGTATGAAATTCCATGGAGTGGGGATTTGGGGGACGTGAATGAGAGAAGGAGTATAAAGATGATTAAGATTTTTTTGTGTGAAATGCAAAAAAATTTAAGAAAAATGTACGTTGAAGAAAAGTATGTTTTTTAAGAAACAATAAATTTTTGTTATACTTTCTTAAACATATAAGGTGTAATACATAGTATTATATTTTAAAAGTCACACCATGTATATTATAAGTCACACATGCATATTCTTGCATAGATGTGTGTACTTTAATACAAAAGACATAAATTTAATAAAATAAGTTCTGAATTTCAAATATATCTAAAATTGCTTTTGTTTTTATCAGTCAGGCAGCCAGTTTGTATAGTCACTCAGTAAGTTATGAAGTCATTCTATATATTCCTATTGACATTATTAATCTGTCATATGTTACATATAAATCTGCGTATTCTCAAATTCTTCCTGTTTGCAATATTTAAGCGGAATCGTTGAAGTGATTTTTTTTTTTTACCCATTGCCCAGGAACCTGTCATCCTGATTGTGTTGCATCCTCCGTGTACCACTAGAGAGAGCCAACCTGTAACGGGTAAGGTCCACCTAGCAGAAGTTATCAGTTTAGTTAGTGTTGATGATAGGCCAGAGCTAGAAGTTACTAGTAGGGAATGTCAGATTTATTTAAAAAACAAAATAAAACAAAACATGAGCAACGAGTCAGGGCTTTATAGCTAGGAATGGTTTGGAAAGGAACTGAAGGCACTGATCCAGAAAACATTCACAGTTGTGTGCTAGAGACAGAAAGCTGGAAGGTGTCTTAGAAGCATTTGCGGTGGACAATGGAGGGACCCGCTTCATCATACTCCTGTTTACTGATCCACATCTGCTGGAAGGTGGACAGAGAGGCCAGGATGGAGCCACCGATCCAGACAGAGTACTTGCGCTCCGGTGGGGCAATTATCTGTTGGTGGGTAAGAAAGAAAGAGCTTTAGTGCCAGGGGGATGTGCCTCATGCCAGCCTTTCCTGGAAAGCCAGGACACTCTACCCACTAGGATGGCAGGGGTATTGAGGAGACTGTGGGTCTAGAGACACATTAGTGAGCACATTGATTTTTCTGGTTTCTTTCATGCAATCTATTCTGTCATCCCTAATACCTTCATCTTATCATTAGGCAACCCCAAAGTAGCAAGGATCATGAGCAGCCCTTGCATAAGATCCCTGACACAAAGCCTCTGATTCCAGGGCAGTGCCTCAGAGCTCAGCATGATAGGTGCTGTTTGTAGAAACAAAGTCTAGTGTGTGCAGAGAAGTTTGGATTGGGCTAGAGCTTATTGCGCAAGTGTTGCTCCCGATTAAGTTGGCTGCTGCTTTCTGAAATCCTAACCGTAACCGGGTGCGCTGTGGGCTATGGAGGGCTGAGTCCCCACTTCTTGGGATGGCTATTCTCCTGCACTGACTGACCTAATTCAGAGCTTAGACCTGAAAGGCAAGGGCATGTTCACAGTTTTTCAGCAAATGGAGGGTAGAGCATCAGGCCAGGGTCAGAACTGCCACAGCTATTACAAAGTACCTAGAGTTGATCAACACCCAGTGCTACTACAGACTTAGTTTCTGGGTAATGAACACTGTAGCCAGCAAAGTGTTTCTCGGATGCTGATAAAGGCTTTACTTTCTGTCCCTGCAAGCTCTGGTTCAATTTCCTCAATGAGAAGAGCTGACATTAACTAAGCTCTCAGCAAGGGTCAGTTCTGTGCTAAGCATTTCAGACATATTAGCTTATTTAATTCCCATATCCACTTTGAAGAGTAAATATTCAGTGATTCTCATGTTACAATCAAGAAGACAGGCTGAGAAAAATGGCAGTAGTTGGTGCAAGTGATTCTATCAGTATCAGGTCTAGTTTCAAAGTTGGGCCTTTCTAGGAGTCTTGTTTTATTTTGAAACTGTGGGGTTTTTTTTTGTTTGTTTGTTTGTTTTTGTTTCTGGGGTTTTTTCAGGGGAATAATGATAATTTCTAGAAGTTTGAAAATATAGTACAGGGAGTTCCCAGAGATTTCACGCACCCAAGTTCCTTCCCTGAACGTGTAATCCTGATGTCCCAGGCTTCAGTGGCTTCCTGTGTTCTCTTACCAAACTAGCCCAAAGTTTCACAATCACTTCCATTTAAGAAGCAAAGTTTGGAGACCGAGAATTCCCTAACTCTTACTACAGCCTGCCTGGGCTCTCACTACAACTACTAGCAGCGGGCTTCACCTCCAGTGTGGGGAGTGAGAGGGAGGACCAGCTGATCATTCAGCCATCCAAGGAGCATAAGCCCTCCAGAAAGCAGTAGCTGCCTTCTCGTCCTGCAGTCTCCTAGGGCAGGACTTTGTGTAGGGTGTGTGTGTTTAAGCCGATCTCACTCCGGTTAGCCACATACCTGTTGCAAACAACAGAGAGCTTTCTTGACTGTCCTCCATGCTTGTGACCTGCACTAGTAAATGTCCCTTTTCTTGAATCTTGTGACATGAGTCAGAAGGTCTTAGTGCGGCCTTCTGATTGCAGAGAGTGCTGAGAAGTCACCAGCCCAGGTAGCCATGGGAATGATCCCCATTTAATCTCTGAGTTCCCTTTCTTGGAACCTCAGATGTATACAATATAGGGACCCTGAGCGGTAGGAATCTGGGCCGCTCCGCTCAGGGCCTGAGGAGGTAGTGTTAGATTCATTTTGTGTGTTTGAGCCTCTGCAGTGAAAGCTGTGTCAGAGAAGAAAGAGATCTGAGGAAAACACATTAATTTTTCTCCTGTGATGTGGTCATATTTAGCAGTAGAACAATGCAAGTTGCTGTATCTGTAGGGTTTAAACTGCTTCAGAAATGTCTGTATTTTGTTTTTATACTCTACATGTGAGACATGCTGTTTCTGTGATGAAGAGAAACAAAATATCTGTTCTAAAGGCTCTGTTCAACAGGCTCTGGTGAGTCTGCTGATCTTGATGGCAGCTGTCAAATGCAGCTGATGGGTGAGGATAAGTATGGATCAAATTTTATACAAAATAATGCATATTCTCTCGGGGATCAATTGACTTATGCATAAAGTATGAGACTTGTGGGGTTTTACCCACTGCTTAGCCCTAGAAGTAATGAGAACATAGGACCTACAATCTCATAGAGTTCTTCACATACACGGCTGACACCACTGCCAGTATAGTCATTGGGTCCATCACTGAACAATACCTTGATCTTCATGGTGCTGGGCGCAAGGGCTGTAATCTCCTTCTGCATCCGGTCAGCAATTCCTGGGTACATGGTGGTGCCCCCTGAGAGGACGTTGTTAGCATAGAGGTCCTTCCTGATGTCAATGTCACACTTCATGATGCTGTTATAGGTGGTTTCGTGGATGCCAGCTGACTCCATGCCTGGAAAAGAGACACAGTCCGTAGTGCTTGGGTGCTGGAAAAAAACTCAGGCTGAACATGGAAGACCAGGTTGGAGCAACTGGATGATCTTACAGTAGATGAGACTGGCAGGGCTAATAATCTAGGAACTACCATCCAACAGTCCAGAGAGCATTGCTGTGTCCCATGCCCTCTTGCTTCCTGTCTAATGAGGAGGCTTGACTGCAGCACTTTCCTGGTGAGATAACCAAATGCTAGCACCAGTTCTTCTATAGATTCTGTTGTGTATAGTTCAAATTAAGGGGCAAGGCTTTCAGATTACCTGTAAAGGGCAGAGCCAGGGCCACAACCATTGCTCAGGATACTCCATGGCTCAGAATCTCTCCATGGCTGCTGTCTCTAACACCCAAGGTTGAAGAGCAGAATCATCAGAAAACAATTTCACTTCTTTTGATAAAGGATAAAGGTTCTTTTTATTTTTTTAATCCTGATAAACCTTTTTTCTTTAGCCTGAATTTTTTGTTGACTTCAGATGCAGATTTTTTCTTATAAATCTCTAGGGGGTGCCTTATCTTTTTCAATACTGTGATCTAGTTAGAATAGTAACAATACCACCTATTATTGTCTGCAGCATCTAATTGTTGAACTCTTGTTCTGCCTGGACACTGCCTGAGGACTCTACATACCAGACTAATCCTTCCAGCCATCCTACTTTAGAGGTACTATTACAGTCTTTGTTTTATACTGGAGAAAACTAAGGCTTGCAGAGGTTAAATGATGTTCTTATGATCATGAAAATAGAACAGTCTCAAAACAGTCCTCCAACCCTAAAGAAGCTGTCTTTGCAGTAATGTACTAATTCCTACCTCGAAAAGCCAAAGACAGCATAGGGTGGATGCCCTATGCACGCTTCTGTTTTTCTCTCCCCTCACCATTCCCCAAATCACAGCATTCCTGTTGTTTCCCCAATAATCCTGTGGCTTCACTGTATCCTAAACATAGATAATACTTAAATTTTAAATTAGACATCAATAATGCCTTTGGCTTAACTACAGTATAAGAAACTTTGCCTAGGAGGTCAACTCCTTGCCTGGTTTCCTGGCTTCTAAGTTTGAAAATGTGGCACTTTCCCTTTCCTGGTTTGCAAATGTTTTTGGTCTTGAAGACCTGATCTTCTATCTGCAGATGGGCAATGGTAGTCAAGGCCTGGATGGGTACAGGAAAATAGGGTGATTCCCCTCTCCATTGCCTACCAATGAAAGATGGCTGGAAGAGGGTCTCTGGGCAGCGGAAGCGTTCATTCCCAATGGTGATCACCTGCCCATCAGGCAGCTCGTAGCTCTTCTCCAGGGATGAGGAGGAGGCAGCGGTGGCCATCTCGTTCTCAAAGTCCAGAGCTACATAGCAGAGCTTCTCCTTGATGTCACGGACAATCTCACGCTCAGCTGCCAAGCAGATACAAACATGGCACACGTTAGGGTTTATGTGGAAGCTAAATCACCACTCCTCCACCCAATCAGCTCCTCAGGGGACCCAGAGTTTTGAGAAAACTTCAAAGGTCCATGCTGCCTTGTCCAGGTAGGTGACAACTGAATCTCTGACTCTTTTCATCTGCCAATTTTCAGAAAGAGGTGGGTACTGGCTCAGCACAGCCCCAGTCCAGAAACCTCCAGTGGTGTAGACGGGAGGAGCTATGAAAAAAGTGGGTGCTGACCATTCAGACTCCTATGCTTTGAGTTTCTAAGGTACCGGTTACACCTGTGGCCTGCAAGCCTTCTGGTGGTATTTTGGGGAAACAGGAATGGGATTAATTCAACATCATATGAGAAAGAAAACTGCAACATTTGTGTGAGCTGAAACACGGAACCTAGAATTAGCTTCACACATATCCAAAAACCTAAAATTTAGAAAACTACTGATTTGTGAGGATTGTTCAGGCAATTAGAGCTGTGGTCACTGAGGGAGCACTGATAGCTCTGAGTGTCCTCTTGTCAAGAGAGAGTGAGTACCACCAGCTTAGATTGAAATACATGCACATCGCTGCTTCTTACGTCTGTGATAATAATAGCTAACAATTATTAAACATTACTCTGTGCTGAGTGTTCAACAGCATTACAGTTTTTCCTACTCATAACAATCATGGGAGGTAGACTCTATGATTATGACTGTCTTACAGATAAATAGACCACAGCTCAGCAATGTTGGTTACCATGTCCAAGGTCACACAGCTAGTGGGGGACATTTGGGACTCAGGTCTTATTTAGATGTCTCCAAAGATTGCCAATCAGCATCCCTTTCTATCCTCACATTTCTTTTCTCTTTATGAATGCAGAGATTGAAAAATATCCAAGTAGAGCTAGGGATATGGCTCAATGGTAGAGTGTTTGTCCATCTAGCATATGCAACACCCTGGGTTTGATCTCTAGCATCATAAACGCAAGCATATTCACTCCAACTTGCTCACTACATCACTGTCTATGACTCTTGTCAAAGAAATGATGGTAATTGCAATCACATAGCAAGAAAAGCTATGCTTTGCCCTATGCATTGGAGTCAGGTCTCCATATAGGCAAATCTCCATCCCATCATTTCCATTTATTTATTTGTTTCCAAATTTTAGTTGTTTTTATTAGGGGGTGTGTGTGTGATGAGAGCAGACACACATGTGTAGAGGTGAGAAGACAACTTTTGGGAGTCAGTTTTCTCCTTCAACTATTGGTTCTGGAGACCAAACTTAGATTGTCAGGCTTGCATAACAAGCACTTTTATCCACTGAACCATCTCACCGGCTCCAACACCTCATTTAATGATGACAAATAGTCCTTCCTATAAGTTAATGTGAACAAAATGCTGTCCGCCACCCTCTTCCTCTGGCCTCCCCTGGACCTCACCAGTAGTCACAAAGGAATAGCCACGCTCAGTCAGGATCTTCATGAGGTAGTCGGTAAGATCTCTGCCAGCCAAGTCCAGACGCATGATGGCATGGGGCAGAGCATAGCCCTCATAGATGGGTACATTGTGGGTTACACCATCTCCTGAGTCTAGCACAATACCTGGATCAGTTGAAAATGATATAAGTCACCATGGCAGCTAGTGTATAGTTACTTGCTAGTTTCATAGAAGAGGGCCTTCGGGAAGGAGAAATTCTTAAGTCTCTTCTAGGGAAAGAAGCAAGAAAGCATTTGATAGGAAAGGTGGAGTTAGACAGGGCTTAAGGAAGATGCAATAAAGAAGATCAGGAAAAGGGAAACCATTTTTAAAAAGTCCTGCTAGAGACAGAAGGTGCAGGGCTGATTTTAAAAAGGCAAGAAGATCTTTGAGGGCTGGGTTCATCCTTGTCAATTCTACCTCACCTGCCATCCATCACAACCTACATGTTTATAGCCCAAACCTCACATTTGTGGCATATTCTTTTGATCAAGGTTCTCATTCATCTGGCCACCCACCAGTTGTACGTCCAGAAGCATAGAGGGACAGCACGGCCTGAATAGCCACATACATGGCTGGGACGTTGAAGGTCTCAAACATAATCTGCAAAGAAAGAGTTAATTGAATGACGCTGTCAGTGTTACAAATAATACTTTGCAGTACAGATGAAGACAGTTCCTATTGAATTTGGGCACAGGAGACCAAGCGAAAGGAGGCCAAAGCAGCCTAGCCACTCAGAAAGAAGAGTGAAGATGGAAATAGAAAAGCCAGCACGTTGGTGACCTTATAGGAGGGAAAAGGAGACCGCAGTGTGTGCTGCACGCAGGACCTGGCAGGGTTAGGAGCATCTAGCTGTTGGCTCTGGTCTTGTCCCCGACTTGGACAGGGCAGTATTCACTACAATGGGAATTGCCCAACATACATTTTTTCCTGGTCTCTCAAATGTAAACAGAAGTGGTTTGGACTAGGTGAGCTCTCAAGGAAAGAATCCAAATATTATTAACATACCAACGACTAAAGAAAAAGATAAGGCACCATTCAAGTGACAGAAAGAAATAAACCCACCTAATGCACAGACTGGTTGGGAATAGCCCTGGTTGTGTCATCTGTCTAAGGTTCAGTTTAATCTGTTCCACATTTTTATGGAATTTTATGCAATTTTGGGTCAGAGTAAGCCCTGGAATTAGCTCACTCTGGGTGTAGTAGGAGGACTCTGATCCTGGCAGACAGGCTCTACATTCTAGAATAGATGGCCACATATGAATGCCAATGACTAGCTCACACAGTCCAGGGAGAAGATTAAAATGAGAGCCCTCTAGATCACTTATATATCAGAGGATGTCCCCCAGCCTTTCATTTTTTTGTAACACCCTATCTAGTCTGTGAACCAGAATGAATATCTGATTTTATTTTCAGGAGAGCCATAATTCCCAATCATTTCTCTGTCTTCACACCATTCATAAGAATGATAATTTCTTAAAAACAGCACTTCTTATGAAGTAGAATGACTCCCAGAGCAGCTGGTGTATTGATGTAATCACCAAGTGCTCTTCCAAAGAAGAGGCCTTGTAGTATGTATGTTTATGATTCTTCAGGGGGAAAGGCCATGTGTCAACTCTAGGAACAGAAACTCCTAATTATGTGACTTTAGGAAAATCACTTTGTACATCTGAGCCTTAATTTCTTCCTTTAAATAATCAAGATATTAATATTTCCTGTTGTACATCATTAGGAATTAAAAAGTATACTCAAAATGCTTAACCCAGGGCTTGAGTGGAACTGACATTAGATGTTTTTATTTAACAGCTCATCCAAGCTAGAACCTTCTGTTCTGGATTGCCTCCTTCTGTATGGTCTTGAGCTTCACACAGACAGTAATGACAGTAATTACAGTTACTTCTTGCATGCTTATTGTCTCAGGTTCCTCTCTGCTAACAGCATTTTTGCATCATTATTATTCACACCAATTATTTCAAAAATTGTAACAGTACTATTCCCAACAAACAAAGGAACCAAAGCTCTCTGAAATGGGCTTCTTACATAACATAATTCTCAGATCCAGTTTTCTAACCTAAATATGACTGACTCGAGAACCCAAATCCTTACTATATGTTGTACTGAATTTTGAAATGACTTGGAGAAGTGTTTAACACTAGATATGTCCCTGTCTTAATTAAAACTTTTAACTTTCCTCTTGCTCCTGGAAGCAAAACTGTCTGTGTTTTGCAGTAAGGATGTGAGCACCATTGAGATTTCTCTGGGCTTTGGGATCTCTGAACTCTCCGAAAGTGATCAGTCTGTTGGGATATTGCTACTTAGGGGCCTTCTCTCCACTGTGTTGTATGTCTTCCTTCTCATCAGACTAGCTCCTAAACCAATGGAGTTGGATATTAGAGCAAACATTTACCTGGGTCATTTTCTCCCGGTTGGCCTTGGGATTGAGAGGTGCCTCTGTGAGCAGTGTTGGATGTTCTTCAGGGGCAACTCTGAGCTCATTATAGAAGGAGTGGTGCCAGATCTAGACAGCAAGGGAAAGAGGAGAAGCTCAGCGCTGTGCTGTTGTGGGGCACTGCAGATTCTGGAAACGTACCAGAATGGGCAGAACAAAACCAGGATCAGATGAAATGCTCAAGTCCTCATCTGTGCCATATGGACAAAGAAGCCCAGAGAGTTTGAACATTATATACAAGGATTCATATCTAATGAGTGCTTCAGAAAAAAACCTGAACCCAAGTCTGTGAGGCACGAGGGTGTAGTGGTCAAAGGCGTAGGTTCTGCATTCAGACATGGGTACAAACCTTGGCTGGGCAAGTTCTGAGCTCTTTTCAACTCTAGTCTCACCATTAGTAAATGGAGAAGAAAATAAATAGTATGCATCTCACTGGTTCTTTGTGTGAATTAAATAAAATAACCCTAGTGCTAGTTCAAAATAAATGTCATCCTTATTCAACTATATCTTCTTTATACTTACCTTCATTTAGTTTATTCATGAGAAATGATTTAGTTTAATAAATAAAAGGACAAAATAATGTGCATATAAGTAAACAAATGAGGCTGACCTGAATTCCTAACTGCTATTCTGAATGAATCTAGAGAAACTGTTCTTTGTACACTGTGGGAGTGTGTGTATGTTTGCACATAGAAGACCCGGTCTCTGGCTTCTGCTCCCTCTGCCTCTTTGCCCACTAGGGCCGAGAAAAGCAGCTTCTGTTAATATAATCTAGACCATCCCTTCAGGGACAGACATTGAGCCTAAGCAACCCACCCCTGTCTGCGTGTAGTGTGTTTATATAAATGTGCTGTGGATAAAAGTTCATTGGCTTTGTAACTGAGAACCCTCTTTAAATCTGGGTGTCTAAAAGAACATACTACTGTAAAAAGGGCTAAAAGAATTCTTTTTTAAAGAATTATAATTTTCCACTAGAATCAGAAATATTAGATTTACCCAGAACTAAAACAAAATTAAACAAGAATGATCGATGACGATCTACAAAAGCAAATCAACTGTAAAGACTTTATCTTGTTTCAGTTTGTTAGTTTCTGAGTTTGTAGTTTCTGGGAAGGAAAAGAGACATTAGAAAGTTACCTTCCTTAGACAGAGAAAAGTGAAGACAATGAGGTTGAACCATCACTAGCTTGCTCATAAACAGTAAGGATCAGTAGATAATTACTCCTTAATACCTTCACCATTATTCTGCTGACTAGATTAATGAAATAGACACACTACTCTTTAAATTGAAAAACAAAACCAAAAGCATAGTGTTCAAGAAACTCAGTCACTCCTGTTACCCTGAAACAGGCTTTAAAACCCCTCCAGTCCTTCCCACACTCCCTTCTTCCTCCACTCTCCCCATCCTTTTCTCTACAATATACTTTGAATTTTAATGTTAGAAATACAGGGACTTTTACATTCCGGTAATCCCTTTCTAGGAGCATCCATGCAGCAATGCTGTTGACTCCATGGAGAGATTCCCAAAGAACACTTTTCTCATGGTGATGGGCAGTTCTGGGCAGCTAAGCCACGCCCCCACACCAGTCAGAGCCCAGAAATACAGAGGCTTAAGCATTATGATCAATTAATTTTAGTAACACTGTGTGTGTGTTTTAAAACCGTGGAGTGTGTGTTTGTGCGTGTGTATGTGTTTGTGTTGCAGAAAAATGATAAGTAAGTAAAAGGTCAGATGTTACAGTTTTAATATTTTCTGACACATTAAAGAATTATGTCATTTTATCATCATTCCTTCTCTTTCTTTCAGGTCATTGGTGTTTCTAAAATGACTAGTAATTAACTTTATTGTCCTTGGATTTAACTCATCTTTCCATTAAGTCTTTTATAACAGTCTGAGAGATAAGGCCTTATTCCATATGACATAGAAAAGATTTTTTAAAATATTTATTAAAAATTGTCAGTTATAAAAAAATAGAAAAAAAGAACAGAAATTGTCAGTCATGTTGCCCTTCAGTATGTTAGAAGGTGTTCAGAGATGTACCAAGACCACAGTGGTTTCTTCTTCTTTTCAACTGTGAGAACTAAGAACTATCAGGTTGAACAAACATAAAAGCAATCAAGACTCTTCCTAGAGTCTCAGCTCCTCCTTTGCTCAATTGCACGGTGGGTGGGCAGCCACTCAGTCCCTGCTGAGAGGCAGAGAGACCGTTCTTCAGACTGATGCTCTTGTGATGCCTGTCCTTGGAGAGCAGTCCAGTGGACGTAACAGAAAATCGGTTCCCATACTAGAAAAGGCCTTCTTTCATCTACATAAACCTGTCCCTCCAGTTACTTTATAAACACCAATGGGCAAGGGGTTCATTTTCAAGAGAAATAGATCAAGGATTTTTTAAGTGAGTAACAATCTAAATTAAATATTAACAAAGAAAGTACACTGGAGAGAGGAGAGCCAACTGTCTTCCCCAGCAGCCACATGCTGTAGCCTGCTGTTCTGAATCAGGGACATAAAGTGATGTGTCCTGAAGATTCGATCTGTGTAAAGTTCTCAGTACCTTTTCCATGTCGTCCCAGTTGGTGATGATGCCGTGTTCTATTGGGTACTTCAAGGTCAGGATTCCTCTTTTGCTCTGTGCTTCATCCCCCACGTAGCTGTCTTTTTGTCCCATTCCCACCATCACTCCCTAAGAAGGTTCAAGATTCCAGTGATTATTTAATAGCTACCATGATATAAAGTTATGTTTAATACTAACACTTTTTTTTTAACCTAACACCAAGCTTTGCAAGGCTGAGTGACATGGGCTTTTGTTTTGGTTTCTTTCTACCAAAAAGTAGCAATGATTTGCATCAGGATAACCCACCACTGTCTCTGCTGCTGTGGTACAATAACATAGATGATGATACAATGGCTATATTTTGATAGAGTGTATATATGAAAAAGAGACAGGCTTTCTAGCTTATTTACAGCTGCCGATAATTTGTCTGCTTGATATATGAAATTGGCATATACTCCTGGGTATCATTCATCACCTCTGTGTGTGTGTGTGTGTGTGTGTGTGTGTGTGTGTGTATGTGTGTATGCCTTGTACAAACTAGCTAAATGCTCTATCACTGGGTTATATTCCAGAGCATCACAGATATATTTTTAACAAGGTTAGATAAATTCTGGGCAGAAAGCAACAATATGTTGCTGTATATGGATATAATCTATGGTCCTGTCTTCTCTCTGTTCAATGAGAATTTGGCTCACCTGATGTCTGGGACGTCCCACAATGGATGGAAAAACAGCCCTGGGAGCATCATCGCCAGCAAAGCCGGCCTTGCAGAGCCCAGAGCCATTGTCACACACCAGGGCAGTGCTGTCCTCCTCTTCACACATAGTTACAGCAGCTTCGCTGGGTTCTGCAGAATCAGAGAGAAAGCAGCCCTTGCTCTTAATAGACAGCTATGGCACTTAACTGATCACTTCTGACCACAGACTGAGTTGCTGGTCCCTTCTCTGTTATTTTAGCTGGAAGCTCTTCCCAAATCTCAGCTAACACTTTCTTTATCTTGAAACACCTTCACTGTGCTGTAAAACCTTTGATAAGCTGAAACTCTGGCTTCTAGGTTAACACCACTGGCCCTGAACACAATGGGTGGCGTGTCTATTTACAGCACTTTAAAGATGGACTGAGCAAGAAAGAACAAAGTGAAGAGCAGAGCTGGGCACTCCAGGCTTTGAAACACGATTTCCCCAGGGACATGCTGATTAGTACATGCTAAAGAACTACCCATATTCTTTTCTGCCCATATTAAACTCACATTTTTTTTTTCTAAATATAACTTAAAGTGGCTTTTTTTTCTCCCCAAAAGGCTGATTTTTGAGAGATGGACAGCATGTGAAAATTTGAGAATGCTAAAATGCTAGTTTAATGTAAACGTTTAAGACGAAAATTCTTCAGGGGCCCTAAGGACTTTTACACGTAGAGAAAACCTTAAAAATAATACAAAACTGCATGTGGTGGTGCACATCTATAATCCTAGCACTTGAGAGGCTGAGTCACAGGGGTTATGAGTTTGAGGGGGGCCTATGCTACACAGTAAGAGCTGCCTGAAAAAAATCAAATGAAATTTTCTAGGAAGATACTTAAAATTGTAGGAGTAATATTTTTTCTTCATTAATAAAAGTCACAGTTAAGCTAAAAGTCCAAGGATAAGCTAGCCACATATACTTACCTAAGACTAAGGGGTTAGAGAGAGTAACATTATATGACCCTTTTAAAATGCATTTTATACAAAAAAGTTACTTATTCTTACCAATGTACTGACCAGGGTTATGTTGAAGTGGTAAGTGGTAGGTTTTGTAGGTGTTTTTAAGTTTCTTCCCTGAATTCTGTTTTTCTTTTTTTTTACAATATTAATTGAATTTTTGTGCTTTTAATACAATATAGTTTGCTGACATTTAGATCCACTCCTCCTTCCACACCCCCAACTGCCTCCTGCCTAATTTAGTGCAATATATATATATATATATATATATATATATATATATATATCTCCTATAGAGTATGATTTGGGTCCCCCAATGGCCTTCCATGCGAATCCATACTGGATAAATTGACAATGTCTACTTTGGTTTCAAAACAATATTTCAAGTAACCAACATTTAAGCTTGGCTGTTTTTATATAACTTAGAAGGTGGAAGCAGAAATATTGATTTATAAGTTTTGTGAACTGATAGACATTCAGTAAAAGAATTCTTTCTACCAAGCCTCTCATTTTTACAAGTGAGAAACCTCAGAGAAGTGATTTGTTCACAGGCAAACAGAACATTTGAATAAACTCCAAGGGAGTCTGGTGCCTCTCAGCCAACCCTTCACCCTAAATCCAGACTCCCTCTGATTCTCCAAGAAGAAAGTTCTGTAAAGAGAAAGATACTCAGAGCTCTCTGCCTGGCATTGAGAGTTCAGTCAGGATTCCAAGTTGAGATCTCTCTTTCTCTCTCTCTCTCTCTCTCTCTCTCTCTCTCTCTCTCTCTCTCCTTTATTCCTTCCTTTTTATGTCTATGAGGTGCTGGGGATGAAAACCACAGCTTGGCACAGGCAAGGCAAGTGGTTTATCACTGAACCACATCCCAAGCCCAACTATTCTTTTAAATTGGCACACACACAGCACCTGGAAAGACCAAGCTATAAACGGCAATCCCTTTAAGAAAATTCCTGGAGGAAAAAGACAATAACTCTTCCAATCTGTGTTCCACTGGACCTTCTCCATTCAATTAAAGCTGCATCAATCAGCTCAAACGCCCAGAATTTCCAGAGCAGAGGGACATGTAGCACAGCCCTTAGCAAAGAATGCCAAATTCAATTGAAAGGACACTTTAAAATAGACATCTAACATTACCTCCAAGTGGTACACAAGAAAACTCAGGGCCAGACAGGTACACTTAGGACAGTAGTAACTACATCGCACAGTGAATAGTTGCTTGTAGTCCAGAGTCCGACTGCTGGGATTTGTGTTCAGGATCTACCACTTAGAGCCTGTGTGATTTAGCAAGTGATTTAGCATATCAAGACACAGTCGCCTTAACTGAAAAACAGCAGTAATGCTGGTATATACCATATGGAGTGGTTATGGAGACTCAAGTTTTTCTAAAAGAACACCTATAAATCAGTTCTCAAAAATGTTAATGTCACCCTCATTCTTATTCATATTATGTGATTGTTATCATTATCAAGATAGCTTTATTCTAATCTTTGCTTTCTTTCCACACTGCCCCAGGATTAGAATGAAATCTCCAGTGTCTGGGTTTTCCTTGCAAGGCTGGAAAATGGGATTCATTGATGACTTGTTTCATTGATGACTTGCTCTTTTGTTTTCCCACCTTTCCCTTTCCTTTCCAGATACTCAGTTCTATTTAGCTTTCCCTCTAGCAGATGATGAAGAGATTCAGTGCCTGCAAGAAGACATAACAGAAGCAATAAGCCTTGGTGACTGTCAGAGGCAGCCAGCACTAAGGAACCAGAGAGAGTCTGTGGATATGCCAAGTCTACTCTCCACCCAAGCCTGAAAACAAGATAAGACATTTAGAATTATGATGCTCATTGAAACCGTGAAAGGATAATCCAAATAACTTTTTTGTTAGGCAACGATGGTTTACAATTGTGTCTGAATATATTCAGAAAAAGTACGCTGGTCCACAGTATCAGCAAAAATGCAGGAAAAAAAAACTTTCAAAATTCAGTAAGAATGTATTTGTATTTCAGTAAAAAAAAAATGCCCAGGAAATTTCTTCTAATAAACTCTAGAAGGAACACTGTCCTTAGAGAAGTCTGTGTGCTCTCATGTGTTCCCAGAGGGAGCTGGCTCTGCGGTTTACAACTCTTATCTAACCTGAATGAACAGCTTGGTTTGGAGCAAAGTATTTCCTAATTAGGTAAAACACACTGGCTCTAGTGTCTGCTTTTGGAACTGCACCCGGGTCAGGGAGTTTGCTGCCGTGAAGCAGAGTGTATCTCCTGCCAAAAATGTTAGCGGGAGGGGTGGTGAGGGAGGAGGAAAGGACCGGACGGTTCTCTGTTTGTGGGTCTTGAAACGCAAACCATATTTAGTCATGAAGTACAAAATGGGAGGAAAATCTCAGCGTCAAAACTCCAGTCCCAGTTGAAGCTGCCAAGCCAAGTTACTGTGACGTTTAGCCTGAGGTGGCAAATCAGGCTCCACAGTGACTCCAGCCTCAGCAGGCTGAAGGGAGCTAGAGGCTGAGAGGAATGCAAGCCAGACCTCCCGTGGCCAAGGCACACAGCTGTCAGATACAAGCTCCACTTCTTTCTTTCTCGGCAGAAAGTATACAAGTTGTTTTTTTCTTTTTTTCTTTTTTTTTTTGCTGTGCTCTGCTGTAAACGATCAATGACACAGGTCCTACTAAGTAAGGGCACAGGCATGCTCAAGAGACACACAGTTCCAATCTAGAGCACTATCTTTTAGAGCCAAGGAGATCCAGAAGCAATATACACATTCTGCCAAAGTCAAAGACCAGGGAAATGTCCCCATTAACTTCTGATATCCACTCCCAGTCCAACGAAGTCTCCACACTAAATAAGAACCATAAACGAATTCCAAAGTTTGCAGTTCCCAGATAGAAATGAGTGACTAATTTGCCATCTACAGCTATACTTCACCCCTACAGTATATTTTGGGATCTGGCTGTTGGTTTAGTATAAACAGATTTTAACATATGATGTGCATGAAAAAAAATTCACCCTTTCTTGTTTTCCACCTTCTGCACCAAATCAAGCTGCATTTTAGACTCGTTTCCGATGTTAAATCATGAAAGCTAAAAGCTACAGCTATTTTAATAGTACAAACCTTTATTCAAAACCTGAAGAAGGCAAAAGCCATCCAAATCCCCACAGGCAATGTTTGATTACACTGGGTAATAAAAAAGAACCTCTGGAATCTCTAAGTCACATCCCTGGGTTGGTGTCACTTACCCTGATGGTGTCTGCCTGGGCTTCTTCACTCTGGTGGATGCTGTCCAGGGAAGCCGAACACTGGAGGGTTATATAGCCCCTTGGTCAGCTCCCCTCCCACTTGCTTCCCAAACAAGGAGCAAAGACAGGCTGGAGCTGGCTGTTCAGTCTAACACAGCCATATAGGGACCTCAGCACAAAACTCTCTAATCTGGGTGGCCAGAGGCCTGGGTCTCTTCCACTGCATTCCTGTGCTCTGCTCATGAAACAGGAGGCAGCTCAGCTGCATACTGGAGATAAACATCCAGAGCTTTCAGAACAACTGTCTAAATGCCCAGAGACACTGGGTTAGTGTCATGGGGCAGATGCAGGCATGGTTTGCACATTCCTCAGAAGATGCCAGCCTGCTCTCAAGCTGGCCTTTTAGGCCACTTCCTAAAGAACTGAGAGCAGGAAGGGCCTGCCTCTGAGTAGCTCAGGTTTTTAAACAATGCTCTTACAAAGGTAGCCTGGAATGAAAGATAGATAAATACATAGAGGTGTGATGGTTTTATGATAGTAATGCTATGTTTATAAATTGAGTAAGTATGTATTATTAATGGAAGTAGCAATTAAAGTATGTAGACAGGATTGACCAGCCCATGTTCCTTAAAGAGGAACTCAGAAGTCAGCATTACTACATTTGCTATGACCCTTGGGTAGACTGCATCTGTCTGAGGATTTGTTACTGAGCCTTAAACATAATTAGGGGCCATCCTTTAACCACAGACATAACTGATCACCTTATAAAATAACGAGAAAAAAATCATGGTGAATGAAGATTCCTAATCCTCCTCGAATAGGCACATTAGACAAAATAGGAGACCAAGTGTCCTCTGTCATTTTTCAAGAACATCAGTCTCAAACATCAGTGGAAAGTTTCAGTTTCACATTTTCTACTTCCTTCCTCCAAGGCAATATTCTAATTGAATTCCTAATAGAAACCCTTTTGATGGATGCTGTGAGATTTTCTGAACTGTTGACATGTGAGAGAAATCCCAGGATGAATGGAATTATTTTACAGTTGCTGCCAGCTGTTGGCTCATGTTATTATCATGTCTATTGTATTTGATTTGTGGTGTGCACATACACACATGCATATTTTTCTTTAGAAACTGCACTGCCAATCTTTAGAAAAAGCTAAATAGCTTAAAATTAAACCATAACAGGAATTCTCTGTGTTGCTCAGGATTTTTCTAACTTATGTCTAATTTCTACCAACCAGAAAATAGTTATCTGAATGCTCAAATACAGAGTCTACATGATGTGACACAGAGTTCAGTATTTGGGAATAATCTAATGGTTTTCATCATAGGAATTGTGTAAAGCAAATCCATAGTTTATTTTCAGTCTCAAGCAGGGATCTTTGCATTGATGTGCAGTTTCATGAGCAATGTCTCAGTAACTTTATGACCTGACTATCACTTTAAATACAAAAGAACTTGGATAAGATGATTCTTTTTAAATATTTTAGCTTTATGTGTATGTGTATATTGCCTACATATATGTAAGTGCACCTATGTGTGCAATGCCCATGGAGGTCAGAGAGGGCATTAGATTTCCTGTAACTGAAGTTATGGTTGTTAACCAATATGTGGGTACTGGGAACTGAACCCAGGTTCTCGGCAAGAGCAGCTAGCGCTCTTAACTGCTGAGTCATCTTTTCAGCCTTGATAAAATGATTCTTACATCACATTTCTTTTATAATAGCTATGTATGTCAGTAATCAGAATATTATGACATAAAAAGAAATAGTAAAATAGGACTCAAGATTTGTTTTTTGGTAATAAAAAAATCTATGGAATTGAGGAGGATCTATAACTGAAAAGACATTTATCAGTAAGTGACTAATAGATTTACTGTGTGAGTTTGAAATTTTATATCCAACCCATCTCATCAGTGAGACGCAGCACTGGGTGAGCATGTGGACCAGGAAAGCTCTACTGTGTGCAGTACCCGGGTATCTTCTGGGGCTAACTTCCATGAATCCAAGGAGTTGTGAAGTGATCAGAGAAACAGCAGTTTCTGCTCACTTGCTTGCAGTTCAAGGAAACTACAAACTAAATCCAGCTGTAAGCACACATCCAAGAATCATCTCTAGATGTGTTGCCTCACAAACATCACATTACATCTTGGTAATGTGATTTAGTGATGATTTATTGTACAGCTCTTGAGAACGAAGGACCATTTTAATCCTCAGTGGGGCCCAGTCCAGAGCTGAGTAAGCAAGGGTGCTCCCTGGCAATGAGGAAACTACTCTCAGCACTGTCTGATGCAGTCCACACTGGTCATGTGCAACTTTTGACCACTGAAGTGTATGTAGGAATTAAAGTTTTTATTTCTTTTAATCTTTGTTTTGTATGTGTGTAGGGGTGTGTGTGCCTGTGTGCACGCATGTCTACATGTGTGTGGGCACACTTATGTGGGTATGAGTGTGCATGTGGAAGCCAGAGGTTGACGCTGGTCCTCTCACCTCCTATACTGAAACAGAGTTTCTCACCTGAACTCAGAGCTGGACAACTTGCTCCAGGAATCCCTGTCTTTGCTTTCAGAGTTCTGGGATTACAAGAAGGCTGCCATACCCATCCAGTTTTTATGTCGGTGTTGGGGTTCCTAACCCCATGTTGAATGGCAAGCATTTTACCCAATGAGGCATCTCCACAGCCCCCTATTTCAGTTATTCTTGATTAAATTTTGGGTTGAATAGACTACCATATTAGAATTCACAGGTATAGTAAGCTTTAAACTTGGCTGCAACTGAAACTACTCAAAAGGCCTTGAAATATTACATTGCCCTGGTTCCTACTGGAACAATAAAACAGAACACTTACCCCAGAACCCAGGGGTCAAATTCATCACGAAGGGTGAGAATTTTCAGAGTGGCACAGGTTCCTCCAAGCAAAACTCATGCTTTGTCTGTATCAGAGTCTATAGGAGACTGCGCACAAAGCTGGCATCCCTCGTCTCCAACACTTCCTGAAGTGTAATCACTAACTCAACTCGCTGACCTCAATTTCCTTAAACTTTTCATTTTGGAATATTATAACTTTTTTACTTTTTACTCTTTACAGAAGAGTAAAGACAGAGTAGAGAGCTCCTGTCCACCCTTTAAACAGTTTCCTCTGTCACTGATATCATCTCGTCTATTCATCTGTCACATTGACGAACCAGTGTTGATAGACAGGTTATTAGTGATGAAGTCCATCCTTCATTCATATTTCCTTAGCGCTTGCCTATTATTCCTGTTTTGCTGCAGGAACTCCTGCAGTTTGCCACATTGTACTTGGTCCTGTCACCTGAAGATCCTTTTGACTGCTACAGTCTTAGAAAGTAGTTTTAAAGACCTTGACAGTTTTGAAGAATAGCAAAATGTTTGATAAACTATTCCTCATTTTGGATTTGTCTGATTAGACTGAGGTTATATTTTATAGGTCCTTGTAACTTTGTTTCAAGAGTACAGGCTATCAGGAGAGGTGGCTCAGCAGGCTAAGAGCACTGGATGCTCCTGTATAAGACCTGGGTTTGGATCCCAGCACCCACATGGTGGCCAACAATGGTCCGGAACTCCAGTTCCAATGGGATCTGATGCCCTCTTCTGACCTCCACAGGCATGGCATGGCACAGATGCACTTACATGCATACAGGCCATACACTCATACACATAAAATAAATGTAATAAGTACAATATTTTTTAAAAGCATACAGGTGATCAAGATGACTTAGCAATACTGAGAAGCTATTCCAAACAAGATCTATGCATCGCGTGCAACCACACTTAAAGAATGGGGAGCTATACACTACCTTCTTAGGGTACTATATCTATGTAAGTTATCTAGAGAGGAATCTATTTTTAAAAGATCTTTAATGACAATTATCCATACCAAAATTTGAAAATTTCTCATACAAATGACTGAAGCGTCAAAAACCACAGGAAGTCCTGAGATTCCTAGTTGACTCTGATTCTTTGAGTGTGGATGACACAGTGAATGGATTTATTTTCTTGACTTCTGAGGAGACTAGCTAACAGTCAATTATTTAATCTACAAACCAAACCATGGATCCTCTAGACACCGAACAACAAATAAATACAGAATTGTTTATGTTGCTACCATTTAATGTTTTGGAGTTGGAACCAAACATATCCAAGAAGAAAATTAAAAAAGTAAGAAGATATATATATATATCGTGCTTTGGACACTGGATGAAAAAACTAAAGAAGGAAAAGTAAAGATGGAGGGAAGGATCAGAGGATGTATACAGGAGTGTGTAGAGGACAAGCTTGGTCATGAATAGTACACAGCACTTCAGAGCCACGATGTCGTAACCCACCACAATGCCAAACTGAACAGTTAGTATGTAACAGGCACTCACTATGCAAGCAGCATTAAGCATATCAGTAGACTCATTTTAAAAATTAGACATATACAGCTGACAGGGTTTAAGATGCTCCCTCCAAATCATATCCAGTCACTGTGAGTAACAGTTCCAAGGGTTAGACTCTGTTCTGTATGATTGTTAGACTAGATGTTAAAGCAAAGGAGAAGGACAGGTGTATTCTTTGAGGACCAAGCCATAATCGAAGAGATCTGGAGGATGCACAACACATGAAAAAGGAAAAAGAAGTGACCTTTCTCATGTCTGGGAAGAAAGAAGAGGGGCCATTCTCAGTAAGTTGCAATTTGATGGCTTTGCCCTCTTTTCCTTAAGTAGAATGTGTCTGCCTAGTGCCTGTTCAGTGTCCTTTCTCAGGATGTTAAACAAATTGGGTGTATCAATAGTATCCAACAGCCAGACATTCATGCACTGACCAGAGGTTGGACCCATTCTAGGATGTCAGGTCTGCAGGCAAAGCAGCCAAGGCTGACTGACAAGCCTCTTCTGCATGTCTACAAAGCACATGTCTTCCTAGGAATTTCCCAGCAGAGAAATCCTTTCCTGAAGGAACAGCAGGTTCATTAGAAGAGTCTCAATTTGGCAAAACATTGATAATTTTGATTGATTTGCTATCAACCAACTATTTTGGCTAGTTTGCCGACAGACTTTCAAAAAGTAAACTATTAAATATAATCTATCAATGATTTTTCCATACCACTTCTCTAAAATGATAACTCTGAGCAGAGTTTTCTAAAGTGTGGCCTAAACTTCCAGAGCCACAGTCACTCAAATCAGTGGGAGTTGGTTAAGATGGACCTCCTTAGGCCAGACTCTCCGATGTGGAATATGACATATAATCTCCAAAGCATACAAAAATAATGATGGCAACTCGTTGCCATTATTATCATAACTGTCTCTTGCTAGACTGTTGCACCTCAGGCACAAGGCACAGGTCCCCAAGACAGCAGAATGTCTTAGACAGGAAGTGGATGAGTAGGACAAGAGCCTGTGTTCTCTGTCAGGTTTTGTCACCAATAATTTTCTCTGTGGCTTTGGACATTTCACAGAACCCTCAGGCCACTGGTCTTACTATATTTACAGTTCTACAGTTCTTTCTACCCCTACTATATTTGATTGATTATTGAATTTACAAATCTAAGGGAAAAGTGCAAACTCTCCTGTGGTACCTGTTAGGTAATGGGCCATGAAGTTGATAGTATCACAAAAGGGAGGCATGACTTACAGACAAACACTAGCATTCTACTCTATGAGTCAGCACCTTATCACTTGAGCAACACATCACCTGCATCTCAGTTTCCTCATCTGCAGAAGGATGGTGACACCTGCTAGGTCAAGGACATAACTCAAATATGTTTATTGTTGTCTGCAGTACTGGGGACTGAACTCAGAGCTTCCCAAATCTTAGATAGTAGCTCTCCCGTTGAACTCCATCCTTAGTCTTACTCAAGAATTTTAGAAACAATAAAATACCAATCAATGGAGTGCTTTATCAGGTATCACCTAAATTTTGATTAATTCAGGTTAGGAATAGGTGTCAGGTGATACTCCAGCACTTGTTATTGAGTCATGTAAAAAGAGGCAAAAACCTGGATTTCCATTAGAAGACCCTGAGGCTTGAGTGAAGAGATCCCGAAGAGCAAAGTGGCCCAACAGTTTCCAGAGCAGGCCGTGGGTCAAGATCAATCTGGAAGATTAGACAAATCTTATTTTAGCATCAGGCATGCTTTAGCCCTTGAAAAGAAAGTGAACAGAAAGGGTTCTTGAGATGTCATTGCATGCTTCAAGAATTTTAGAAGCTACGACTTGGCATTTGAGGCATTCACTTCCTTTCCCTACAGCTTGGAGATTCTACAGCTCTACAGGAGCTGTACGGCACAGCTCCCATTTAAAATCTGATCGGAATTTGAGGAGCACAAGAATCTCATTATCAGAGACATTATATAATAGAAGCCAGAGTATAGACTTTGGAATTGGGTTGAATTCAGATGCCAGTGTTTCAGGAGCCTCTCTTGAGCCTCTGGACACACTGTCCACACCTCACCTCCTTGGTTTTGTCATCTGCAACATGACAATGACATACCTCCTACTTGTGCAGATTGGCTTAAGGACTGCCTCGTATACAGTGGAGTGCCGGATTCTGGTGACAGTTCTATAATCCTTGGCACTGTTCTATTCTTATATGCATTTTGTGCTAGTCCACCTTACCTAAACCCAAGCTGCTAACTCTAGCACATCTGGAAACCTTCAAACACTGGAAAGACTGGATTAAGATACCTTGTCTCTTAAACCTTCAAAGAAGATGAGCGTATTAAGCACATATTTTTCTCCATGATTTTCTTACTGTGATTTGTGCCTTGCAAAGGTTAGTAAAAGGAACACAGGCTGAGGCTCTGTGACTTCTGCCATCCAGAAGTGATGATGGTTCAAGCACTTGAACCCACTTTAGACACCACTTAACTCAAAGCAGGGAGCTGGATAGCTCTTGATCCCTCTTGTGATGCTACTTGCATTAAGAACAAATTTCAATTTTTAGATGAATAAAATCTCAGGGGTGTGTTTGGCTAATCATCACATTGCAAGATTATAGTTTCTCTGTAATTCAAACTGTAATGTTCAGATAAAAACTTTTTTTTTTTTTTGCTGTAGCATATAGCAGTGTTTGGAGTTTTCTTATGATTCTAAGATATGTCATGATCTTAATGTAAACTAGTAATTCAGGTATGTATGTTTAAATGATCTATATTTAGCTTGCATTTTGGTATACTAATTTGTATGTAAGTCCTTGAAGTCTGAACTTGGTAAAGTCATCCTCATTTAACTAGAATATCTGACCAATTGGAATATCTAATGATGCTTCTAAGTAGTCTTTTCTGTCTTAATGCATGTGTTTAATGCATGCTCTTACTTAACAACAAAGATATATAACAATGAATATTCCTTATATTCCTTTCAGGAACAGACTTGAGACAAGTATACACATAATTTTTAATCACCTTGTGTTCAAAACTCATAATGGAACAACTGAAAACTGTTTGTTTTCCTGAATCCATGACAACAGGAATTTAGTCCAAAACTCAACTGTGAACTACGGTAACACTGGCCCTCACCGATCTGAAAGAATGCAGGCGCGATTTGCATTTTGAACACATATTTGTCGGTGGAGTACTTTTTTGGTAGAGAGGAACAGAAAATTCTGGCTTCCTCAGAGAAGTGGATGCTTCCTCCCAAAGAAGTCAAAATACCAGCCTGGAGAACCTTGACTTTATATGGGAAAGCAGCTTCTGAATCACAGGCTTTTCCTGTTCCGTTCTCACTGCCTGGCCTGGAATGAGCCTCGGCTAAAAATGTTCCAGGCAGCTATTGACTTAGGCATTTCTGTCTTCTTTTCTAGTAAAATAACGTGTTCCTGCTCAAAGGATTCTACAGGTTCCTTAGACCTTACTCGCCCCGTTTAAAGTCTTCTTATAAAGTAGATGTAGGAGGAGGTTTCCCAGAATTAGAAAAGTTTTTCTTAGAATTCTATGTGGGTTTAGTATTTTGGGTGACACATTACATGACTTGATTTCCATGTCCCCTCCCCAGACTAGACATGGAAAATGTGTCTGAATAGATAGATTTTTATGAAGAAAAAAGTACTTCAGAAAACATAAGGTGTGAAGTGTTTGGAAAGCTGTTTTCTGGGTGTAGTAGAACTTTAGTTTTTTTCCCTTCCATTCTAAATAATATTAAGGATTTATAAGTAGGATATTGACTGGTGAGCCAAAAAGTATAATCCCAAGTGATGCCAGTAGGGGAAGGCAGAATGCATTAGTGTTTTCCTTGCCCTGGCTCATCTTATTTCTTAAAATTAAAAAAAAACAAAAACAAAAACCTTTAGTATCAATAGTTCACACAAAACTTCTTTGGAAGAAATGAGCATTTCCACCTATTGCTAAACCCTGAGGGAGCAGGTATGCCCCAGCCCTCTTCTGACAAGGCTGATCAGGAACTTTGTATCTGCTGCTTCTCTTTTAAGAGAGCCTACAAATCTGAGAAAACACGTGTGTCCATTTCATTAAGGAGAGTCTCAGAGCTCTGATCTGTGATGATCCATTTTGAATGGATTTTTATTTATTTTTAAAGCTTCGTTTTTATTTACATGCATGCGTGCATGTCTATGTGAGTGTATAAACAGTATGTGCAGGTGCCCTTGGAGGCCTGAAGAGGAGAATAAATCACATGGAACTGGTAACTGTGAAGTACCGGATATGGTGGCTAGGATCTGAACTCGGGTTTTTGCAAGAGCTGCAAGCACTCACAACTGCTGAGTCATCTCTCTACCTGGATTTTTATTTTAAAAGCATTTTTTTCAATATATATTTTTATTGAATTTTTGTGCATTTTCTACAATACATCTTAATCACATGTAGACCCCTCCCCTATCTACACCCTTAATACACTCCTCACCGATTTCCCCCACTGTGTCAAGTCAAGCTTGTGTCCCCAAATGTCCCTTGATTCACACCACTGGAGCCTGGTTGGTGTCATTCCCTTAAAGAAGATCTACTCTCCCTCATCCAGCAGTGAGTGAATGCTCACATACTTTTGAACAGTATGCTGATGTTAGCTTCACATATAATTGAACTGATAAGCAGAAGGAAATAAGAACTCACATGTTTCAGCAATAGAGTAACTTCCAACATGCAGACAGTCCATAATTCTATGTTTAATGTTGAAATTCAGGAAATGATGTCTAGAAATAACTCTCGTTTTATGTTCCCACATCAAGGAGCCTGTCAACTGTTTCTTTACTGAAGGGCAAGGTCCTTGCCCTGTTTGTTCATGGGGATTTGTCTCTCCAAGAAATCTCTCTCCAGGGTCGACTTTCTACTCTACCCTCAGGAAACCCTCCCAAACTCTGGTTGAGCCGATTTTCCTCTTTCCTGGCTCTCAGCCTTCTTTCTTCCAGCTCCATTTTCATGTAGCTTGCGGAAGCTCAGCTCAACTGCACACAGAAAGCATCTGTTTGAAGTGCTGGCGCCATCGGAAGTGGCTTACTTGTAGCTAAGCACAGTTCATGTTAGCGCTAAAGATGGGAAGGAATACAAGCAGAATTTCACAGCCGCATTGAGATGGTCTAGATTGATCAGCGTAGTGCTAGAGATCCCCACTTGGTATTTACACATCTAAAATCTGACAGTTCATGTCTCACATGGGATTCCACCACACACTGTCCTGTTTTCCCCTAACCCATAGGAGACACACAGAAGAGACATCTTCCTGAGTAATAGAATCTTATTTTTCAGGCCTTGTTCAGTCAGTTGTAGATTCAGACAATTAAGAATTTTCCTGAACTAGAGAAAATGAGCATTTCTCCGTGACTTCACTTTTCTGAATTTCTAAATTTCAACTCCTTAATGGATATCCGAGCTTCAAGTGGGCATAATAATAGATAACGTATTTATTTTCCATCATCAAAGATACAACTTGATCAACTAAGTACAGCTAAGGACAAATACAAACATATAATCAGCAAAATCCCAGGGCAGGGACATGACTTACTGGGTAAAAGGACTTCTTGGGCAATTCTGAAAACTTTGCAGAAGGAGAGAATCAACTCCCAAAAGTTGTCCTCTAACCTCCACACGCACACTATAGCACATGCATGCCTATCAACACACATACACATGCATGCACACACACACACACAATAAATACATAAATGTGTTTATTAGGTTAAAAGTAATTAATTAAAATTTTTTAAATGACCAAATCCTACACAAGATGCTCAGCAAAGGGCATCAGTGGGAGGGAGGCCATTGATGCTGCCTCAGATTTTGTCCAAATGAGCCCACTTAAATTTATGTTAGGATCTGCGTGATGGAGTAAACAAACAAGAGAAGGATGAGTGATATATTTCTTCAAATCCCATCTGAAAAGGATTTACGTCCAAATCTTATCATTCATCTAATTCCTTTCTTTCTAAATATTTGGGTTTGATTCTTTTCCTGATTGGTTCGCCAAAAAGAAATAGCAATGGTAATCACTTTTTTTTTTTTTTCCAGTTTTTAAGCTAATAGGAAACAACATTTGCAGATACAGGATTATAATACAGATGTGAGTGACAGTGCACAATGGCCACAGAGGTTTGTGAAATACCGCCTTCTGGTCACTGCTGCACAGTCCTCCTGAAAAACCAGCCAGGCCTCTGAGGGTGGACCTCCGACGGGGAGCACTGACATCCAAACCTCGTTTCTCAGTGTTTACCCAGGCTAGAATGAAGTGAGTTAGAATCTTAGAAGGCTGCTGCCCAGCAGGGTTATTTCTTAATTGGTCATTTTCAATGAAATGAAACAGAATTTTCAGCTGCTTACAAAATGAGAACAGGCAGTTTAAATGTATATGTTGAGTGGGCTTCAGACAGCAAGAAAATTAAAAAAAAAATTGGTTACTCTCCTTATGGTTGTGATTTATGTAAAAGGAATTTGGGGAACAGCCTGTTTAGGGAAGTAATTAACATCTTTTTATGTTTAGTCTATTAACAAATAATGTAATATTTTAAATGGTTAGATTTAGTTCAACCATTTTATGACCAAGTTCTCTATGCTGCCTTCGTTGCTTTGTCCTCCTTTTCTCCTATTTTGTATTAATTTGATATTTTCTAAATTTATTTTAATTTGGATGCAACCCTGTTAGATTTACCAGTTGCATCATTTTTAAAAAGTTGCTCTAAGGATAACAACATACTTATTTAAATACTCACAGTTCACATGGAGTTAATGATGTGTTACTTTGTGGAAATTATTATAACCTCATAAGTATGTGTGTCTCCTTACTCTTTCATTTTGATGTAATGTGTGTTTCCAAACCCCATATAATGGCACAGTTTTTGCTTTAATAGTCTCTTCATTTTTTTCTAATTTTGTATATATCTAATTTCCTTCTCATCTATTTTCCCAAAATATGTTTAACTAAGATTCCCTAAGGGTAACTTTTCAGCATTATGAGGTGTTTTATTTATTTGTGTTTTTAATTTTTTTACTTTTTATTGTATTTTTGCAATTTTCATACAAAATAATTTGATGGTATTTAGATTCTCCGCCCCATCCACATCTCTCCTGATTGTCCCCACCCAATTTAATACATATATATAATCTATTATATATACATATATATATATATATATATATATTCCTACAGTGTCTAATTTATATCTCCAATGTCCTCCAGTGTGGGCCCCTCCACTGGAACCTAGTTAATCTACCAAGAGTCCCATCCCTGAAAGAGACTATCTCTCCTGCTCCCAGCAGCCATCTGGTGCCACAATTTCCTTAGGTGGGGTTGAAACTTCTTTCCCACTTCCTTGTGTCTAAGCTGGGATTTCATTCTGATTTGAGCTTGCATAGGACTTGTGCTGTCTCCATTGCTCTAAGTTCATATGAGTAACTTTCCAGCTGCCTAGAAAACTCTGTTTCCTTATAGTCATTCACCACCTCTGGCTCTTCAGTCTTTCTGCCTCCTCCTCCACAATGATCTTTGAGCCTTGGGAGGTAGACATTTGAAACAGGCATCCTATTTAAGAATAAGCTTTCAGCAGCTTTCAGCAGCCTCTTGTTCTACTGATGTTGGTCAGTTGTGGGTTTCTGTGTTAATCACTGTCTGTTGCATAAGGAAACTTCTCTCGTGAGAGTTGTGAGGTGCATTGAGCTATGGCTATAAATAAATAAATCACTGAGTCAATTAATTACGATAACTCTTTAGCAGAAAACTAGTATTAGGTTCTCCCCTATGTCCTGTGTCTTGTCTAGCATGAAGTATTTTATTTATTTTTATTTTATGTATATAAGTGTTTTTCCTGCATGTATACATGTGTGCAATTTCTCAGAAACCAGAACTGGAGTTACAGACAGTTGTGAGCAGCCATGTGGGTGCTAGGAACCAAACTTGGGTCCTTTGCAAGAGCAGCCAGTATTTTTAACCACTGAGCTATCTCTCTCCAGCCCCTGTTAGAACAGCTTTAAGAAAGACAGAAACTAGAATGTTCTAATTCAGAAAGTGATCGGGCAATCCCAAAAGTTGCCATGGGGACTGTGAAACTCTTTCATGAAGTTTACAATGAAGAAAACAATTTTTCCCCAAATCATCCCTTCCTTCCTCTTTCTAAAGAAAAACATACTACTTCATTCTCATCAGTGTATAAGGTTGCTGTGGATGTGAGGCACTGTGCCCTGATACATAGGCCCTGTGTGAGAAATTGTATTCATCACCTTTGTACCAGAATGACAGAGTACCAAACAACCCAAAGGCAAGGGAGTATTTTGGCTCATATTTGTTTTATATTTTTAATTAAAAAGTTATTTATATGTGTGCCTGGTCTATTTGATATAAAAGTGAAAATATGAAGACTTAACTTTAGGAACCTGTTAAATAAATTAAGCTCTCAAGACTTCAATTTTAGGAAACCAATGGCAAATGGAAAAATGTTCTTGGTGCTTTTCTATAAATAGATATCCAAAGAGTTTCCACTTGAAATCAGTGCTTCCTGTCTTAAAAGTAACATTAAAGCTAAAATCCTACCCATTAGTTTGAAATTTTTGGATCAAACAATTGTCATAGCCGGTGTTTTTAAGGGCCATTTTTTTAAAAAAACATATTCCTCTTGGGTAACCAGATAAATCAGTGACTCGTTAATAATAAATAAAAATGTTTCTGTGAATTCCATCTGACCATTGACCTTGGCATAGCTGTTGTAAGCTCTGTTTGGTAAAATAAATCCCCTTCCTCCTAATTAGGAATCGGCTTTAGAACCTGACAAATGTTCTAATGTTTTAGGGTCAGAAAAATATATGGAATGTGGCCCCTCTTTTAAGTCATGTTCTTAATGGTTGATGGGAAGAGGGAGAGGACATTCCTCTGGGACAAAAACCAGAGGCTACAAATGGCTGGGGATCTAGAGAGAAGGATGAGTGTTCCTAATGTTTGAGATTTTATTTATCTAGATTCTTTGAGAATTTCATACATGTATGTCATGTACTTTGATCATGTTTACCCCCATCCCACCTGCCCCCCCACCTCCTCTTCGCAGCTTTATATTCTCTTTTGTTTCTTTATGACTCCAGTTAATGCTGCCCAAATCCCTTTGGTGTGGGGCCATCTACTGGAGCACAGATGACCTATCAGTTTTCTTCAGGCCACACCCCTCTCCTCCCCCAGCAGCTATTAACTGCTAAAGGCCCTCAGCTAGGTATGGAGCCTAAGAAACCCCTCCCCCATGCATGATTGCTATGCTTTAAAAGCAGAAAATACAAAAAGTGTCTGTGTTTTGCTTGTTGCAGAATGAACATACGGACAAATGCTTCTGCCTTTTCTCCTCTCTGTGTTCTGATGCAAGAATCTCAGGTGCAGTGTAGGAAGGGCTAGACAAACAAGCCAGAGCATCTAGAAAACAGGTCTGTGAGCACTGGGCTTTGCAAGACTGAGACCCTGACTGTTTTTCTCCTGACTCTGTGATGATAGGAATTTTTAAAAATATGTATATTAAATTTATTCTATGTATTTATTTTAAGTTTGTAACTATGTATGATGTGGGTATGCATGTACATTCCAGAGCACATTCGTGGAGGTCAGAGGATTAGGGGATTTTTGCCTATTCCTTTTCTCCTTTTACTTTAAGTGACCCTGAGATTGAATGCAGGCTGCTGGCAAGCACTTTGTCTGCTGAACCATTCTCTGAACACTTTTTTCTATTTTCTTTATTGATGCAACATCAAGATGTAAAACAACCCATTATTTAATGAGTTCTTGGTAAATATTCTCAAACAAAACATAGTTCTCAAACAGTGGGAGTAATGTCCTGTCATAGAAGGTACCATCCATCTACACCAGAGGCCCAACTCACTGTGTCACTGAGAACGGAGGAGAGTGTATGGGAACAACCTGGGGGTGGAGTATGAAACTCAGTTTTAACTAGTACTAAGCCATGCTAGATTTTTTTCCATACCTAGCAGTAGTACCTTCAAAAGACTTTGAAGATAGACAACCATTCCTCCTTTTCTCTAGAATTTTACTTCTTCTGTATCATGATTCCTGAGACCCCCACATTCACCAAGGACTTTCTATATGTCTGGAACTCTGCAGCACATCTGATGTGCGCTATTCCTTTAATCTTTATGGGTAGCATATAGAGTTCTTTTTACTGCCATTCACTTTATAGGTCAGAAAACTAAAATCTCAGAAAAGTACAGATGGTTTCTGACAGTGATGGCTTGATTTGTGATCTTTTTCTTTGATGGTGTTGAAGTGTATCTACACAGCTATTTTTCTCCTCTCTGCGTATAGTAAGGAATAAGTCAGGAAAGATCTTAAACACATTATTATAAGATAGGTTTCATAAGGCCAGGCATGATGGCCATGCCAATAATTGTGGCATTTGGGACGCCAGTCTGAACTACATAGTGAATTTGGGGCCAGCTTAGGTTACATAGCAACACTCTACTTAAACAAAGAAAGAAAAGAAAAACACCAAACACAACAACAAATACCAAAGAACAAGTAATTGACAAGAAAACTTTTTTGATAGATGATTTTTGCCCAACCTGACTAAAGGCTAATATAAGTGTTCTAAGCAAACTCAAGGCAGGCTGTGCTATGCTACAGGTGTTTGGTAAATGGACAAGCCATGAGTGCTGGTGGGAAAAATTTAGCATATTTTCTTATATATTTCAAAACATTGTCTACTGCTAGAAACACTAAAATACAGAGAGAATGGCAGAGACAGAAAAACGGGTTCAGCTAGCTTCCAGTTCTAGAGCAGAGTGCTTTGCCAGCCATTGCTCCTGGAAAGTGAAGCCTTATGACTCATCACAGACAGAATGTTGTTGGCTTTAAAGAGAGATGCTCCTATGCACAGAAGAGGCACTCAGGAGTGGAGAGATGAAAGTCCAGCCAAATGCTGTCAGAAACCCTTACAATGTGGGCAACACCTCGTGCTGTGGCACTCGACCGGTATATGTTTACTTGACAAAGCCCTAAGGACAAGGAATGAGCACGCCAGAGCTCACACAGGGCCAGTTTCCTCTTTTCTGCCTCTGACTGTTCTTCTCTGTGTTTCTTTGTTGATGGTGATGTTGCTTTTATTTTTAAATCCTGAAAGACTGGGGAAGAACTGTATAGAAGCATAGATATAATATTTTAATATTTCTATTAAAAATCAAGATAAGCCCTAATGTAGTTCAATTGAAAAAGTCAAAAAAAAAATGCTTGATAACATAATGTTCTAGTTATCTAGCTGGTCCTGACTCCAAGTTGAAGGCCAGTGGGATCCACAGAGCCATAGCAACGGTCATGTAAGGCACAAGTGTCCCTTCGCGCATGTTAAGGACTGGCGAAGGCTGGGAAGAGGCCCTGGCAATGTGTGGTAAAAGATACAGTTCCTGCTGTCAGGGTCCTTCCAGAATAACTGTGGATTCCAATAGATGTAGAAAATCAAAGCTCACTGGCAAAGGATGTGGCTTTGGAAAATGACTAGGTATTGGATGTCTTTCCTCTTGAAATAGTAAGTCTTTGAGAGAATGCGCAGAAAATAATTGGTAATTAAATATAATGCATTTGGAATGTAAAACGAAGAAGCCAGAGCATGAAGTATAGATCTGAAAGTCTTCTGGGAGGGGTGATGTTTGCTGTTTGGGACACATTAGAAGGGAAGAGAAGAGAGTCTTCATTAAGCAGCACCATACTGCACCTTTGCAGCATGAATGACTGGAAAGCACAATCCGAGCAGGATTGGAGTGAGTGTGGTGTCTGCTACCCCAAAAGGGTGCTGAGAGGCAGAGAGGTCAGGGCTGAGTACCATCATTACTTGAATGTGTCATTCCCACTTACACAGCAGGACCACGAGGCAACAACCATTCGAATCCTGCCTCCTGTGATTCCGACAGGCTTCACCAGCACGGTAGACCCTGGAATTAGAGAAGTTCTTTGGAATTCAATCTCAGGTTCCAAGCGGCCACATAAACAGGAAGACATGTCATTCTCTCAAGCAACTTTCATTCTGAGGGGGATCATGTCACCTGCCAAGTCAAGTTGTTTCATGGAACTGATAATTAAGAGTGTAATAGCACAGATCAAGATGAATCTGGATTGATCTGGAGTAGTCTTTTAAAAAGAGAGGAAGATAATTTTTCATGGATTCCAATGTAACGGTTTCATCTGCCCCTCAAATATGCCAAGGAAGCTCTAAGTTTGGAAAGGTCAGAAAAGGGGCAAAGTGAGTCAGAGAGGCTACAAATCTTTGCCTTATATGGAAAGTGAGATTCAAAGTAGATAAAGAGAGTCCTTCCAAGAGCAGAGGGTTGGATGACAGTTTGAGGACAGAGCCTGGAGAGGACAGCTGCAAGGAAGTCAGTGTTAAGAAAGGCTAACATTAAAGAGTGGGCTCACTTGACAGTGTGAAATTAGAAGCCTCCAGACCTGTATTCTAACCCTAGCCCTAGCATGTGCCAGCCATGTGTAAGTTCATTAACCCATCAGACTTGAGTGTCTTAATTTGAAAAGTAAGGACGATAGTAGATATTAAGACAAAGTTAGAATAAAAAAAAGATCATGCACACATCAGTTTTCCAATGAAGTTAAGCCCTTGATAACTATTAGTTGTTTTAATCACTGGGCATAAGAGGAATGCGTACTTTTAAAGCAAATATCTATTTCCTTATACTTTATCATTGTGGATTGCTGTCTTTGGCTGTTTTCATAACGTGAAAAATAGGTAGTAAAGTGTACTTCAAGTGAGGTCTAGACTACTGTTCAAGGAAATATTCAAAATGAAGAGACCTGAGCAATCCTAAAACTGAGGGAAGAGACAGGATTAAGGCAGGTGAGGGCATTCCCAAATCCCTCCAATATCTGCTTTGCAATGGCGTTACAGCGAGCCCGATGGGTGAATGGCCTATTAGGAAAAGAGAACTCTGGGACAGGTGAAAAAGTTGAGATGAGTAAGAGGTAGAAAAAACATGCTAGGCAGTGATCTTTCTAAAGAAAGCATCTCAGACCCAAAGACTATAGATTTGTCTGAGCTTGGGCTATTTAAAGGATTCAGATGAGCTTTTTATTTAAAAAAAAAAAAATAGAATGAGGCAAACTGTCTCATTCACCAAAAGGCAGGGAGTATTATGCTACTATGTAAAGAGCATGAACTTTATTCAGATAAATCTTGATACCTGGATTACAACATGAATTTGATCCATTTATATGAATCAGGAAAGTATGAGAATTAAATGAGATGACAGTCAAAAGGGTCTCACATCTTTTGAAGGCTCCATTAAGTAGGAGGTGCAAAGCTAGCCCACTGCTGAATGCAGGGGACAGAGTTGCCTTGGTTCAAATCCCATCTGTAATTCACTGATTGCTGAATGTAATCCTTATTATTGAACTTCTACTACTTTTTTTACACAGTGGGGATCATGAGAATTTCTGTGAACTTGCAATGCAGTCACATTTATAAGTCCCTTGGAATAGCTCCTGGCACATGCTGAGCACTCTGTGTTAGAAGTATGATCAATTAAGAGAACCAAAAGCTACATCTGAATTACTTATGGTCTTTTAATGAGAGTGGATTTTTAGACAAGAGATCCTATTGAACTTAAATATCTCTAGAAAAGTTAAAAACTCAGAAATAAAAGGCAGAGAACTGTTAAGATGCATGTCCCCAAGGCAGAAAAAAAAAAAAAAAAAGCAGAGATTCACTGAGGGGGGAATTCATGGACATTTATGGTCACATTCTCCTGATTGGCTGAAGGACCAAGCAGCCACGTAGCCAATTTTTTTTCTGTTCACAAAAAGAAAAGCTCAGTGTGTTTGAAAATGAACTAAGAGTTTTCTTGATAGGAAAAAAATGTATTTATATACTCAAGGCAAACATTTCTGATAAGTGAAAATGTGGCCTCAGCATCACAACATGAAGTTATTATAAACAGAAACTAAATAAATTATCTGGTACAAGATCGTTGAGTCATTAGTTTTTCTTTACATCTCCGCCTAATACCATTTCAGAGATATTTAAATACTGATACAACTGCCAAATATGTTAAAGACAGAGGAAGAGCCAGCTGGTTTTCTGTACTGATGGGTAATTTCCCTGAGCTGGCTGTACCCTCCATGTCTTGGGACCTTTCAGGTAGTAGCATCACAGGAGCTGGAGGACATTCAGCTTCCCACTCTCCTTAGACTGAGTAGATCAGAATCTAGATTTAATAATGTGTGTGTGTGTGTGTGTGTGTGTATGTGTGTGTGTGTGTGTGTGTGTATGTGTGGTACTGGAGATGGGATCCAGGGTCTCACACGTGCTCAGCACCCATTCTACCCCTGACCTAGATTCCCAGCCCTCTTTTTCGTTTGTAGTTTGAGCTAGCATCTCCCTAAGCTGTCCAGGATGGATTTGAACTTGCAATCCTCCTGCCTCAGTTTCCCAAGTAGCTGCACCGCCAGACCTGACTGAAATTAATAATACTGCTAGGTGCTTTATTCCCTTCTGAAATTGCAAGTCACCGCATTAAAGTGTGCAGTTGTGGCCACACCATCTGAATTAGCCTGTCTTTATTTCTATCCAGCCTGTTTGGCTATGTAAGCTACAATTCTTGCAAAAGGGGTCCTAGGTCTTGTAAGAACCAATGGGTATTACAGTGGGTATTGTAAGACTGTAAGAGCCAGAGGTGGTACATGACCACAAGGAAACAGTTTTCCAGACAGCTGATCAGTTACTTGTATGAACTCACAGAAATGGTGACAGCATGTAAAAGTGCCATGTAACCTCAAACCAGACAAAATCCCAGCATAGACATGAAGAAGTAGATAAGAAACCTCAACCTTACCTGAGGGACTATTGGCAACCAGTGGCTGCTGGGAGATGGAGAGTCGGTCTCATTCAAGAGTGAGACTCTTGATAGACTGACCAGGATCAAATAGATGGAATAATATCAAAGGACGTATGGGTACACAAATTTGACTCTGTATATACTCCAGAAATTAGGTGCCGGCAATAAGAAGGGGTGTATATAGGAGAGGAATCTAAATATGATTAAAATATATTGCAGGACATTTGCAAAAATTCAATTCAATGCTATTAAAAAGAAAAATAAAGAAAAATAAATTACAGTAAAGAAGTAAAAAATAAGTAGTAGATGGACTGGAGAGAAGGCCCAGAAGTTAAAGAGCACTGGTTGGTCTTGCAGAGGAACTGGATTTGGTTCCCAGCACACACATGGTGGCTAACAACTGTCAGTAACTCCAGGTCCAGGGGTTCCAATACCCTCTTCTAGACTCTTCAGTAGCTGCACTGCAAAATACAGGTGCACTCTCATGCATGCAGGCAACACACTTATATACATAAAATAGAAAAGAACCAAGTCAAAAAAATAAGCAGAGCAGCTAAGATGAAGGCTCTAAGCAATGCACATACTCTCTGAGTTAGAATGGAGAGACGTGTTACACTGTTGTTGGTAACTAGAGGCAGGGCCTATAAAAAGTGCTGGTGAGTCACATGGCTTTACACATGTCAATAGCAAATTGCAGCAATAATAAAACTACAAAATGCAAGGTGAACTCCCCATGTAAATTACTATCGAAATGACTTATATTTACCGGGTCAGGAAACTGAGACTGAGAAAGGTTAAATATCGCACAACTAGGGAAGTAACTCAATTAGAACTTTAGTTCCTGGAATCTGTCACAAAACAAGCTGCTCATGTGGGGTATTCTCAGAGAAAGGAAAATGTCTCCAGGAGCCGGGACACAGATAATCTAGCCAAATCAAACCTTTTTTATCCCTTTTCCAATCGTTCAACGATCCAGCTATCTATATTAGTTGACCAAAGCTGTCTTCTGCAGGAAATCTTTCACATTCCCATGCCTACTCTTACCCAGGTGCTCGGTGGACTCCCTCATTCTCTGTCCCCCAGCCTCAACCCCATGCTATCTCTCCAGCTCTACTGAACTCACATTGATCTTCCCCTCTTGCCATCCATCATCTCGCTTCAGCTATCCCTCAGCATCTAATAGGTAAAGGCTGTCTGCGCAGTGGTGTCCCTATCCCGCTCCACTGGTTCCAGATGGGGCTTGAGAGACAGAGTAAATCCCCTCCCCCTTGTCATTTATGAGCATGCTAAAGGCCAAGTCAAAGGCAGAGAGAAAGTGTTACCATGCCTTAAAACAACTTTTCTAGAACGACAATGCTCTTCCGAGTAGTGATTTATGAAACCATTTTTAGTGATATGCAGGCAAATATTTTACTTCATGTTTATTTTTTATAGCTGCCCTCTATTTTTGGCAAGGAATGTGGATTTTTCCAGTCTGGGCTATAATGTAATGTCTTATTTTAAAAATAAAATGATTGAAAAAGAACAAAGTAAGTTGATTTTTAAAACTATGTATTAGCCATGTGTGATGCTACACACATTTAAACACAACATTCAGGTGGTAGAGATGGGAAGATCTCTGCAAGATTGAGGCCAGCTAAGGTTACAGGGGGATCCTGTATCAGAAAACAAACCCAAACCAAATCAAACTACACCTCACTAAAACTATTTAATATATACAAGTGGACCACAGAAATGGCAGAGGGACGATCAAGGTTTACCTTGTCTTAAGCGGAGGTTACTCAGGACTCAACTCCATCAACACCAGAGCAGTACTTTGAAAACATGATCCATATCCCTCCATGTATCATTTCTGAACATTTGGTGAACACGTACTTTTCAAGTCTGGAGTCATGGAATCTCTCTGCTTTTAAGGCACCTTTATATGCAGAAATGGCAGAGAAGGGTGCCCAGTTGGGTTAAAGTCAGGGTCTATAAAGAAGTCATATTTTCTACACACATCCTGACTCAGGTGCTTTCTGCATCTCAATATCTACCGTCTGAACATTCTTTGGTACTCTGTCATTTCCAGATTATTGATCAAGAAGTAGATTAGTCTGCCTGCTCTCACGGTGGGCGAAATTGGAAGATTAAGTGACTTCTTTTACATTTCAGGAACCAGGCATTAGGCATTCCAGCCATGCTCATACAGGCTCCAAGGCACTTTTCTTTAGGCAATACTGTCTCTTCTGGTGCATGAACACACTTGTGCAGATAGAAGTTCAGAAAAAGAAGCTTGAAGCCACCTAACTAGTCTTTCTTTTCATTTGATCTGAGATTCCCAAACAGCAATTTGTCCTGTGAAACCCCTCATTAAGAAGAACAGTGGGGGATGGAGAGATGTTTCAGCAGTTAAAAACACTGGCTGTTCATACAGGAAACCAGAGTTCAAATCCAAGCACCTACATGGTGAATAACAACCATCAACTCTAGTTCCAGGGGATCCAATACTCTCTTCTGTCCTCTGTGGGCACTGCACAACATGGGTTCACCGGCATACATGAAGGCAATACACTCATACATATAAAATGAAAGAAAGAAAGAGAGAGAGAAGGAGAGAGAGAGAGAAAAGAAGGAAGGAAGGAAGAAAGAAAGAAAGAAAGAAAGAAAGAAAGAAAGAAAGAAAGAAAAGAAAAGGATAGAAATGAAAAGAAAAAAGAGCAGTACACAAATAGGAACTGGTATACAGGATGTGTTATGTGTTTTGCAAACATCATCTCTTTACCCTGTGAGAAATAATACGTTCTCTGGGAGATGAAAATTCCCTGTGACCAAGGTCATAGGTTATCTATGAAGTAGAAGTCCTTTTTTCTTTTTCTTCCGTGTCCATGAACCTAAATATATTTGTATTCATTGACAGAAAGAAAATCCAGTCTGATTTGTTGAATATGAGTTCTAATGCCCTCTAGTGACAGAACAACTCCTTGAGAGAAGTGTCTCTAGATTTTCTGCAGTCTCCATGGGATTGTTTCAGCCGTTTTCCTGATTTAAATTTGAAATTAGAAGAGCTAACACGTAGCTATTATTTGGGGTAACAACGGATTTACTGATCATAAGCTCTGATGGTTCCTCAGGAAACTTTTAGTTGTAAGAGTTTGACTTTAGTTGGAAGAATTTGACTTAAACAAAAGCTGGTAATTGACTGAGTTGGGCAGTTGTAGGCAAACAAGTTTCAGTGTCGGGGATAAGTGCATCCAGGTCTCAGGTGATAGCCAGTTTCCATAGTTCTGTGTAAATCACTCTCAATGTGAGCACTCTGCTTTTAGCTCTGTCATATCCACAGGCTGCCATTGCAACGAGTCGCATTAAGAGCACATCTCATACATATATTACCACTTGAAATGCAGTGACAAAGAGTTTGCATGACAGTCATTTCCAACAAATAGTTCTAAGGTTTACTCTAAGTGAATAATATATACTGCTTTCCTTGACCAAATGGAAATGGATTCCATTCTCTAACTCATATTTGTACCTGGTTCTAGGGTTGGTCTCAATTTTACTGATGGTTACTTTCATGTATCGCTTTGGTTAAGCCTTGGTACCCAAATATTTAAACACTATTTGGACATTTCTGGGAAATCCTATCTTGGATGGAATCAACATTCAAATCAATAAACTTTTTACAAAATTGTAGCTCTCCACAATGTGATTAGGCCTCATCTGAGAAGTTAGGCATCAAGAAAAAGACTGACCACCCTTGAGAAAGTGGGAATTTCTGCCAGCAGCCTGCCTTTGAATTTAAACTACAACTCTTTCGTGGGTCTTTTCTAGATTTGCCAGATTCTGTCTGCAATCATGTAAACCCATTCCTGAAGATCTGTCATATCTTTTACCTCTCCACCCACACGCCATCCATCCTATTGATTCTGTTCCCTGTTCTCTGCAAAACACTGACTAGAAGAATCACTCATATCAGAGAGCTACGTAGAGAGAAGATGGACAGTTTTTCCAAAGTCATCTTGGAAGTACTCTTACCACCAGGAAAGAAAAGGAAAAATGTTGGTTAGAAATTTATGAATTGTATGTGGAGAAAGGGCTCAGCTCAGTGGGTAAGAGGTTTACCCACATACATGGAGGCTAACAACCACCTGTAACTCCATTTCCAGGGGATCTGGCACCCTCTTCTGACTCCCACAAGTGCATGTATTCACAGGCAATACACTGATACACATAAGATAAAAATGATAAATAAAAAATATATCTTTAAATTATGAATGTCCATTACACCTGAGAATTACTAATTCAATGTATTTCTATTTAGCAAAAGCAGTTTGAATGACATTTTAAAAAATATTAGATTCATTAGGAAAAGAACAAAAGTATTAACAGTAGTGAAAAGCTGTTGAAGATTTTTTTTCTCTTAAGATTTTACATAGTCAGATATGTGTTTGAATATTATACTAAATGTTCAGAGACAAAGGTATCTTTAGACTAGAAAAAGAAAACTCTAACACATTGTTTGAGCAAGATGAGTATGGCTGTCCAAAACACCTCCTGCATTGGTAGAGTGCCTGAAATTCTACTAAAAGTTGCATTTCTCTGGACTAGGAAGGTGATTCTGTGGGTAAGAATGTTTACTGTACAAGCCGGAAGACCTGGGTTTAGATCCTCTGCACCTATGTAAAAAGAAGCTAGGCATGGCCAACTTCCTGTAACCCAAGATTTGTCAGGCTAGAGACAGGGACAAGAAGATCTCTGGGGATTGGTAGCCTAAACAGCAGCCACCTCCAGGTTCCGTAAGGGAACCTGTCTCAAGAATATAAGGAGAAATATCATAGAGACGAACCCCTCTGTGCATGCACAGACACACGCTTGCAGCAACAAATGCACACATATACATATGCACACCACACACACACACACACACACACACACACACACAAATTGTATTTCTTTGCATTTGAAGGATTGGTGACCATTCAAAATGTACTGGTACTCTGAGGAGCAATAGATTAAGACCCTTCCTTCCTTCCTTCCTTCCTTCCTTCCTTCCTTCCTTCCTTCCTTCCTTCCTTCCTTCTTTCCTTTCTAGATGGGTCCCACTGTATGCCTTTGGCTGGCCTGGAACTCCCTATGTAGACCAGGCTGGCCTAGAACTCATAGAGATCTAACTACCTCTGTCTCCCAAGTGCTGTGATTAAAGACTGGACCACCATACACAGTGAGACTTCTTTTAATTTTTTATTTTTATTATTATTGTGTGTATATGTGTGCACAAAAAAAGTGTGTGTGAGTGCAAGTGCATGTGCCACAGCATCTTGTGCCTATAGAGAACAGCCTCTGAGAGTTGGTTCTCTCCTTTTGTGGGTTCTGGGGCTAGAACTCTGGGTCTCGGGTTTGCATGGCAAGAGCCTTTACCTGCTGACCCATTTCACTGATCCCAAAAGACTGCTTCACATTAAATTAATGTAGAATTTTCTAAATTCTTTTTATTGGCCAAGAAGTGCATTTTCACCCACAGGCATCTCTGTCTCACTGAACTCAAGGGTAACTCGTGTGCCCTGGGGTCAAGAATGCCAAAGACCGATTTCTGAGTGATGTCTATTAACTAACCAACGTGGTCAAGGTTGCCTAATCATATTTTGGCTATAATTCTTTTTTAAAGTAATTTTATAATCCCTCACCTAGCAATTCTGAAATATTCGGAAAGAACGTTAGACAAATGTGAAAGTTGCTGACTCATACGTCGCACTGGAAAACGGTTGATTTTGCCAAGTTTTCTGTATCTCTCCCCGCTTCCTTCCTTCCTACCCTCCTAGCATGGAATGCTGTATTTCTAATGACCTTTCCTTACTTTCGGTTTAGAATGGTTCTAGACAGACACTGTCTAATTCTTCTTCAGGCCACCGACAGTCTATTGGAAAGTACTACAAGACATAAGGGCAGAGACAGATGCCAAAGCCAGAATAAAGAAAAGCATTTAGTAGGGTGACAACTCAGGCTTGGAAGGCGGAACAGGCTTTCAGAAGAAAATTTCAAAGAAAATGCTTGAAGCTGGTGTGAGTGTCCTTAATTTGATGAGTTCAGCAGGGGAAGAGAAGTCCGAGTGGGAGGTGAGCACTCAGCGGATTTAGCAAAGGCATACATTCTTCTGACCCAAGGCGTTGGAGTCCACAAACTGCTTGCAGAATAAGGTCTGTATGCAGATTTACCTTCTGGAACATTCACACAATACTATCTGAAGTGCTGTCTGCTTTTCCTAGCCATCGTGTCTTTGAGCTGTGCTTAACCAGCACACTAAAGAATTACAAGAGTTTTGTTGTCGGTTTTTGTTTTTCAAAGAAAATTGGACAGGAAATAATGAGTAAGAGAGGAAGTAATTGTGAATGTTTAGTTCAGCTGTGTGATTTGTCATACGTTTTGTTCTTCTTTGGGGAACTACAGCCCAGAGTAGTTCCCTAGCATCCTCCCCCACTAAGTATCTGTACCTCCTCTTTGCTAACGGTGACTGTTCTAGGGAACCTTGGAACCTCGGAAGTCACAATAACGGGAGGCTGAGTAAAAAAAGTCACATGGTCTGCTTTCCCTGCAAGTAGGCAAGCATACCACACGCTCAGAGTTCTGGAGTTTCCCCAACCTTTCCTCCTCTGTAAGCTACAGCAAAAGTGGAGGCAGAATGGTTCTCACCTGAGCTGAGCTTGTGACGGAGGAAGCACCCTGGTCGGGGAATGCCCGTCTGTGCAATCGCGCCCGACTCTCTCCCCGCACCCTGGCTTCCCTGTACCCTGACTCGCCGGCCAAGTTGCGGAATCGATGGAGTTCCCCACGCCCTGCAGCGCTTCCTCCCAAACCCTGGGGCTTTTCCTGAGGTCCAGTCTGGCCCCTCCTGAGAGTGACAGGCAGGTAGGTGTTCAAGGCGACTTCAGCGGACACAGCGAGAAGCGACGTGAGAGCGACTTTGCAGGTGCGCGGGGGCGGGCCCTGGCCGAGGACACACCCGGAGGCCCGCGGGCGCGCGTCGGGGCCGGCGACCTGTCACCTCTGCCCGCGTGGGGACTGCTGCGCTGGGAAGTGCGGAGGCCGGTCGCCTCGGCGGACCGCTCCGCAGCCATGCCGCGGATCTGGGCTGTCCTGCCCCTGGTAAGCCGGAGCTGCCCGCTGGGGGATGCGTGGACGCGGTGGCGTCGGGGTCCGGCGCGTGGGAATCCGGGGGCGCGGGCATTTCACGTCAGCCCCTCCCCGCGACTGTCAGGACTTTCCCTCCAACCCTGAGCTCGAGCGCCGGGGAGCTCGCTTCTCCTCGGCTCGATGCGCAGGCTGATCCTGCTGCGGCTCAGAAGCGGCTGCTCCAGCAATCTGTGGGATGACGACTTGTGTGCAAGGAGTCTCCAGAGTTTGGGGCGAGGTCCCCAAAAGTTTGGGCTTTGGCGTAGCAGGCGAGGCGCCCCGCCCGGTAGTCGCGGGGCAGGGCAGCCTTGACCTTGCGTGCCCGGGCAGAGATCCACTTTGGGGAAAGCGAGGGGTACGCGAGGCGGGCTCTGCTCTTCTCGTTCTTCTGGAGCAGGTCTGCTCTGCACAGGTACCACCCTGGGCTTCAGACAGTATGCTTACTCTTCTGAAAAGTTCCTTTGGGCCAAACAGCCTTTGGAGATTTGTTTACATCCCGGTGGCAACACAGAAAAAGAAAGTATTTTTTGTTCCCTTCCGGGAATTGCGTACCTTTGCAGCCGCGGGTCGGTCGCTGCCACGGTGTATTTTTGGTTTTCTTTTCTGTCCTTTCTCTTCTCCTTAGTCTCTGGAGCCCTCGGGGCAGGTTCCTATTGCCGACCTAAGGATGCCGTGGCCTCGGGCCCCAACCCTGACTTCTCTCGGAGCTCGCGAGCCAGCAGCACCTGCTCTTGGCCCCAAAGCTCCAGTGACCTCTTTAGGAGAGTGTGAGTCGAAATGCTAGCTTGCTGATGACTAATCTGAGGGACTTGACCCCTGGAAGGTTGATTGGAATGTTTTATTGGGTTCCAAAGAATTCCTAGGCACAATGATCTGAAGTTGACTTTCAAACGAAGTGCAATAAGTCAAAGAATTTAAGTAATGCAAGATCACACAACTAGTAAATAGCAAAGCTGGGCTTGAACTCACGTCTAATTCCAATGCTCAAGCAGTTTGCGGATTGTATCTTATTTCCAGAATATTTCAAAAGGCTGTGTGTGATGTCTGGCACCATTTTATGAGAGGAAAAACACCTTTGATTCTTTTGGTTTCCCTTCAGGGAATTTTTAAGATGACCTTAGTGTAAACTTTCTTATCACCACCACGCTTCTGTTGTGGGTTGCTTTGAAATACACAGTTCTTGGATAGCAGATTTGGTAAAGAGAAAAAAGAAGTCGCTGAGGCCTGGAGCTATGCCTAGAACCATGCTTAACTTAGGCCCAGATGCATCCCTAGCGTGGGATGTGTGCCTCTAATACCCGGGAAACTGCTTTTCTAAAAGCAAAAATACACACACATCCACATAGGTGCGCACGCACATACACACACACACATGATTGTATGTACATGTGCGGTTTTATACACACATGTATGATAGTAAAATTAAGTGTAATGTGTTGTATTTCTGAGCCATGGCCTAATTGATTAAAATGAAGCCATGGCCTAATTGATTAAAATGAACAGATGATTACTCATTCATTTTATTCATTTCCATTCAATTTAAAATGGAATCTACCCTGTCACCTACATAATCATTGCCTGGGTTTTCTAGTATCTTCCTCCTCCGTGTCAGCCCCATGTTAGTCTTTTATATTTAGTTGCTCGGAACCGATCCTGGTATCCACTTGCCCATCATGCTGTCGTTTGCCTAGTGCAATGCTGCTGTGTGTGTCTGCTTTTATGCCTCCCCACTTAGTAGGGCTTCCTCAGTGGTCACGTAAGATAGAGGCAGAGAGCGAACCACAAGGAGCACAGAAACAAATTTCACCAAATATTGTTCATTTCCTGGGAGTAGATTTGGGAGGCTGCTTTCTTTCTTCTGTCCTCCCTCAGTCCTCTTGTCTCTAGTATTATTCACAGATGTAGCAATTATCCCTCTCTCGTGTCTCTTCTTTCTCTCTGATTCTTGAAGATCATCCTCTGTCTCTTAGCTTTAGGGCTTAAAAATTTTTTTTTTCCAATGAATAAGTGGGAAATTCTTGTTTTAAAAATATCTTGTTTATCATTTTTATTTGTGTGTGAGTGTGTTGCCCACATGTATGTAAGTGTACCATGGAGGTCAGAAGAAGGCATTGGATTCCCCTGGAACTGGAGTTACCTCTAGTTGTTATCTGCCATGTGGTTGCTGGGATTTGAACCCAGGTCCTCTCTGCAAGAGCAGCCAGTGCTTTTAACTGTTGTCCCATAAGTTTGAAATTTTAAATCTTTCACAAGTTTTTAGAAGAGATAGTCCATTTTATTTATTTATGTTTTTATGAACTTAGTTACTGTGTGTGTGTGTGTGTGTGTGTGTGAGTGTGTGTGTATTGTGAAATAGTATGTGGACCTTATAGGTTTTATCCTTGGGAATATAACCAATCACTAGTCAATTTCCTCACATTTCTTGGAACAGTTGTTACAAAATTATGGTTGATGAAAAAGATGTTGTTTAGAAAAGAAAACAGCATATTTGCATGCATAATCATACAGAAGAATCATACAACTTTGGATTTTGTTTTGTTTTGTTTTGTTTTGAAAGGTGGACAAAGGCAGTTGTTTAATTTATAATTTAATTATTTTTTCCTGAAAACGATCCTAGAAATATGGAATGTTTTTCTACTTTTAGTTTTGAAAAGGCTTTACTTATATCGCTGGAATTTGAAAGTTTTATGAATGCAATAACATGATTAAATATAAAGAAAAGCATTAACAACCAGAAAAGAAAAATATAAGTTTTATGAGTTCTGGGGGACTGAACTCAGGTCTTTGTGCTTGCCATGCACTCTACCAAATGAACCATCTCCCTAGCCCCAAACACAAGCTTTGAAATGATGGCAAGACTGAGAAGCAAAAGTTAAGTTGTTACTTGAAGACCATCAGAACTCCCAATACCAGTTACAGTTAGCAGAGGGAAAGTCTTCTATTGTCCGTGCCTGAAACAGATATAATTATCATGTTTTAGACATATGCTTAGAGTTTAACTTAGGAAAAGAGATTTTATTCCTTGCACTGAGGATGGGAGGGGGGGAAGCAAAGCTGAAAACCAAGGTTTGATACTATCTCTTAGTAAGCTCTTTGGGAGTGTGGAATAGTCTTGGGTGGGAGTGTATTTCAAAGCATTTTCTGAAGGCTACAGGATGCTTTCAGGGGAGGCTAATCACCACAGCCCAATTGCCAGTCAGAGATTATCACTGTTTTTCTGAGATACTTAGAAACTTGAATAAGGAAATCCCCCCGCAAAAGCCCCTTGTAACTTACGTATTTTTGGTGAATTATCTTGGTCTGAAAAGTCCCTTACCAAATACATGTTTTATGCTAGGTACTGGAGACCACTTAATTAAGCCAAAAAATAATAAAAGTACATGATTTAAAACAGGAATCATGTAATAAAAAGTAGCTTGAAGCTAATTGCAGGACGACTCCTTCTTTCTGAGTAAATAAATTTAAAAAAACTGCCCAAAGTGAAATTAAAAGTAAATATCGTAGTCACTTATTCTTTCATCATCTTAATAAAAGCAGTTTTAAATTGTATTTAGCTTTTTTCTGTACATAATGATAAAGATATTAATTATCAAATTAGCTACAACTACCATCATTTTAATAATTTTTTCACTTTATTAATTTTATGATTTATAAGGAAATGTCTCTTCTGGATAGGATGTAGCTCAGTGGTGGAGTGTTTGCCTAGCATGCTCAAGGCCCTGAGTTTGATCTCCAGCCCCCTAGAAAAATTAACTAATAAAATAAATTAATAAAATGAAAACAGGAGAGATTGTTCTGTGGGTAAAAATGCTTGCTGCAAAACCCGAGTACCCAAGTTCTATCCCTGGGACCCAGTTGGTAACAGGAGAGAACAGACTCTCCCAGGTTGCCCTTTGACCTCTACTTGTGTCAGTATACACACACACTAAATAAATAAATAGAATGTAATTTAATCATTTTAGTGGTGTGTGGTTGTACACACCTTTAATTCTAGTGCTCTGGAGGCAGGGGCAAGCAGATCTCTGTGAGTTCAAGGCTAGATTGATCTATGATAGCAAGTTCTTTAGATTAGTCATGGCTACATAATGAGACCCTGTCTCAAAAAAAAAATAATTAAAAAGGAAACAGTTTATAAATCAAAACTCCATATACATATGCAAATATATAAATAACATAACTAAGAACAATTTATAGAGCAACTGTAAGTACCCTAGTCTATAGTTTTGTATAAAGGCAGGGAAAAAAAACCCCACTTAGTTAGCTGTTGTTTTTTTTTTTTCTTTTCTGGAAAACCCGTACTTCTCAGAAAGGTCTGGGAGAGGGCTCAGTGGATCAAACTCCTTGCTGTGCAGGCGTGAGGTTGATAATCATAAGACTAAGCAACCTTTCCTTTTCAGGGAGGAAATGAGTTGACTACTCTCTCTAATCACTACTCCTTTCTCGATTTGAACTTCAGCACAAATGACCAGTCAGGGTCTCCCATAGCCCCAGCTGCCCTGAAACTCACTATGTAGACCAGGTTGACCTCGATCTTACAGAGATCTGCTTGCCTCTGCCTCCCAAGTCCTGGGATTAAAGGCATGCACCACTATGACCTGCATATATGTGTTTACTTTTAATGTTAGTTGGTGCCAATTAAATATTGGGTATTCTGCTTTGTTGGAAAACAAATCTAGGCTGATGTAACATGTGTCGTTCCCTGGCGTTCAGTCACGGGTGGCCCCTTGGTTCCAGTGGAGCATTCCAGCTTGACTGATTCCCTGGGCTGCTGGCAGGGCCTAAGTGTTTTATCAAAATGTACCATGCACAATTCTCTATTTGTTAGGTTTATGTGCCATTGGATGATACTGACATCTATCAGGGTTTTTGAAAATTATTTTTCTTTTACTTTTTTCTCTTTTTTATTCCTTGTTTTTCAGTGTTGGGAACTGAATTTAGGAATTTTTTTTGTGTTAGGCAAGTTCTCTACCACTTGGCTTTAAACATCCTCAATTCAATATCTATTTTTCTAATTTAGTATTAAACTTAAAACCTAATCCCAGGTGGAATTTCCTGGGTTCTTTCCTTTTATCTTCTTTACTGCTTAGTCAAGTATGGACCTAACCAATCAGCTGTTCCAACAACTTCAGCTGGACTTTCCAGGGTCTGGCTTTAAATGGATGACATGTCTGGGGTAAAGTTACTCTGTAGTTTTATACATTTTGAAGTAAATAAAAGCTAATAAAACTTTGACTTAATCTCTTATGTAGAATTTTTTAAAAATCAGTTTTCAATAATGTAGTAATATAAAAGCACACTGCTATTTTTTACACAATTATAGATGCATTATATCCCAGACAGACATGAGAATTGTGTATTGTAGCATCACTAAAAAATACAGTATTAATCGTCTCTTTTAGAATTTCTTGTCCCTGAAATGTTAATAAGTAACCAGAATTCTCATGAATAAGCACACAGAATTAGTCAGCAGAACTTCATCTGCACCTTCATGCTTGTCTTCAGCAGTTCAGGACAGTGAGATTTCAACCCAATTTAGCACAGCCAGTAAATCCAGGAAGAAACGCTTTGGTTCGTGTTGGTCCTGGTGATTTTAATTTCTAAATACCATAGGAAATACTCTTATCCACACAGCTCCCTGATTGTTCGGGATGAGGAACCCTCGGGCTATGTAAGATATGTGCCACCAACGTTGCTCTCAAATCAGGAGCCTGAGAGACAGGAGAAGCTGTAGATTGACATTTGAATTCGTGTGTGAGGACTGGTCTAAGTCCCACACACTGAGTAGCTTAGAGAACACAAAAATATTCTCTCATAGTTCTGGAGACTGAATGTGAGACCTCAAGGTGCCAGTTGGTTGCTTAAGAGGGCTATGATGGAAGCTTCTGTTCAGGCCTCTGCCCTTGACTCACGGATGACTTTCTTCTTTCTGGGTTTTCACTTCATCTTCCTCCATACATGAGCACTAACATTTCTTCTTAAAAGGACACCAGCCATATTGGATAAGAGTTCACCCTACTGAACTCAGACTCATCATCTCTGAAAAGGATTTGTCTCCAAATGTGATCACATTTTGAAGTACTGTGGGGGTTTGGACATCACCACATGAATTTGGGGTAGGTGAGCAATTCAGCAATACCAGTCTTAGGTCTCGAGCTAGTAACACTCAGGCTAGCTATCCACTGCAAAGGTAGGTACTTTGTACCCTAAAATTGTAAATACAATGAGATATCAAATATTGGAGAGCTTTGCTCATGTTAACAAGTTTTTCACTTTCTGTTTCTCTTAGCTGAATTCTGAAAGACAATCTGTACAGTATATGAAGGCAGATTATCTTCCCGGGGACTCTAGAACCCATTTGCTGTCATCCATCTATTTGAACTTTGAAGCCAGGAATTAAAATGTCCACTTTCAATTTGAGATAGTATCTTTCAAATAATTCCATCAACATGCACTTTTAAATGACTTTAAAAACATTTAATTTCCTTGTATATGAGGGTTACTAGTACACTCATATAAAAAGTGTACTTTGAAAGGATGGATCGAGGGCTCAGTCATTAAGAGAACCGGCTGCTCTTGCCGAGGATCCAAGTTTGGTTCTCAGCACTCACAAGGTGGCCGTCCGAGATCTGTAACTCCAGTTCCAGAGGATCCAACACCCTCTTCTGACCTCCACAGTCATTGGATGCATATGGTGCACTTATATACATGCAAGCTAAACATTCATACACATAATAAAGATAAATGATAAATTTTTGAAGGTGAGAAGATAAAAACAAGCTTTCTAAGTCTTTTCTAATACCTCTCTCTCTCTCTCTCTCTCTCTCTCTCTCTCTTTCTCAGAACTCACTATGTAGACTGGGCTGGACTCCATCTCCTCCACCTCTGTCTGCCTTCCAAGTGCTGGGATTAAAGTGTGCACCACCCTCCCATGCCCAGCATACTAAATATTCTTTAAGAGAAATAAACACAGATTCATCAATGTGGTTACCAGTTTGTGGTGATATGTATAATAGAGCTTTCAGCTTCATAAATAGTTCTTTTCAGTGTGACTTTAAACAGTTTCTTTTCTTTTTGTCCAGTCATTTTTACTTCAAAGATAAGACAGAATTTTGCCTAAGCTCATACAAAGCTGGTAGGCCAAGCTGTGACCTACCTAGTCTTAGAGGACTAGAGGGAAGTAAAGTAGTCCTGATCACACTAATGTAAGGAAAATAGAATAAACTAAACAAAGGTTATAAGACTGCCCCAAATCCCAGAAGACAAAGCGTAAATTTTTATGATAAATCAAATGCTTCTCATTCAAATACTTAGAGTCTTTTCCACCTTTGAAATATTAGGTAGCTCCTACTACAGAATCACTACTGTAATGATCCAGATTCTAATCTTACCAGAAAAGAATAGCACAGGAGCTGGAGAGATAGCTCAGCCCTTCCAGAGGACCCAGCTCAATTCCCAGCACCCACATGTTGGCTAACGACTGTCCGTAATTCTAGTTCTGAGGAATCCGACACTCTCTTCTGACCTCCGTGGGCATTACACAGGTGACTTACATACATGCAGGCAGTACATTCATACATATAAAATAAAAATAATAAATAAAAAAATTTAAAAAGAATAGAATAGCATGCATGATAAATCACTGTAGACCTTCAGAGTTAACACCATCTTGTTACCACTAAAACGTTTCTTTTCATTTGTTATTCTGCAGTGAACTCAAATGCTTGGCAACTGGCATTCTTAAAATTTTGATGGGTATTAAAAATAATTTATTGCCAATACATATTTTTCTCAAATTATTCTTTTTTTTCACAGTGTCCGGGTAAACTACTCTGGCCTTAAATTTATGATCCTCCTGCCTCAACTTCCCTGGTAGCTGGGATCCCCAAGTGTGTACCACTCTGCCTAGCTCAGATATGCCCTTTTATTCTTCTTCCTTGTAGGTTTTCAATCTCTAAACTTCTAGACCAGTATTACAGGCCATCATCGAGGCCTATAATAACAACTGAACATGATAATCTTATGGAAGGAGCTATCTTGTAGGCTTTGGTCATAAGCAAAACAGTTTTCATTTTACCATGATGACTGTAGAGCTAGCTGCTGCCTGTCTGTATTATCACCACAAACTGTACTCTGTCCAGGCGTGTGTTACTCCGTGCTGAACAGTTTCTGACAGAACCCGGCTTCTGTGTATCTGTCTACTCATTCTTGCCATTAGAGATCTGACATTTCATTTTTTACCACCCAACACCTTTTTTTTTTTTAAGTTGCTTTGTAAAAGTCTTTTCCTGTTTGTTTTGAACTTAAGAACATAAAAAAGGTGATTTTTCTTCCCTTCTCAAAACCTAACTCATCTCTCAAGGCCAACTGCCACATGATCCTTTAACCTTACCAAGAAGCCCCATTTCTTCCAGTAGCCAGTTTTACTGTAGCCCCTGGGATGGCCCTCTGCTTGGAAGTATCCCATTAGGTCTTCAGTGCTGACCATTCCTGGGACTTGTGGAGCAGCTGTCCCAGTCAGGGAGGTGGGCAGGGGCTGGGCCTCTTCTGGATTGGCCATTTCCTGCATCGTGTCTTCTATTCAGTGATCTGAGTGACTGAAAAACAATTCTTCAGGATGCTGCAGACCATGGCGTGCTCTCCATTCTCCTCCTCATCCTTTGGCCTCAGGGACAGGTGCCCACAGTCTTTGCTTCTATGGGTTCCCAGGGGATAAATGTGGAGATTCAGGTGTCAGCATTCCAGCTCTGCACCCCTGCCAGACACTGCATCACAGCTGTGCTGAGAAGCACTGCCTCATCTGGAGGGAGGAACAGGCAGACAGCGTCTTTGCAAGCTGTGCCTACAGTTGGTAGGCTTCACTTTCCTGCTAAGCAGAGCCCTGGCTTTGGGGGCTCCCAGATGCTTAAGGCTGAATTCTGGGTCTCGGAGAAACTCTTCCAAAAGCCTCCCTTTCCTTCAGCATCTGCTTGTTTTGAAACTTTCTTATATAATCAACATGCTTCCTTTTTACCCACAACTTGGAAAACAAACTAGGTTGTTAGAATGCTTAGATGAAGTAAAACTAATTAGGAAACTCCCACTAACCCGCAGCAGAGCCCAGCCCAGATTTGGAACAGAAGAGCTAAATCTGAGACCCTTCTTTTAACCACTTCTAAACATTTTAAAAAATATATTTATTACTTTTATTTTATGTGTACGAGTACATTGTCTGCACCTGTGTCGTGCAATGCCTGTAGAGGTCAGAAGAAGGCGTCAAATCCCCTGGAACTGGAGTGACAGGCAGTTGTTAGCTGCCAGGTGGATGCTGGGAATCAAACCCCAGTGGGTCCTCAGCAAGAGCAGTCTGTGCTCTTAACTGCTGAGCCCTCTCTCCAGCCCCATAAATTTGGGCTTTTGGACAAGTCATTTATCAAATTCTATGCTCAGCTTCAACTGTAGTAAAATCAGGGCTGATTTTTTCATGCTAAGTTTATTGTAAAGAAGAGGTGATAAATGTGAATGGACTTTGAAAAAGCCAGGGGAGTGTCTCAGTGGAATATGTAAATAAGGGTGAGTGTCCTCATGTTATATGGTCACCAGTGATTCAGAAAAGAAGAGAGAGAAACAAAATTTCTGATCTGGAAATAGTGTTAAAATCTTGTAGATAATAGAGTAGTTGAGGAGATACAATTTTTAAAGATTTATTTGATTTTTAATGATGTGTGTAGGTGTGTGTCTGAGTTGTGGGTGCCCATGGAGGCCAGAGAAGACATCAAGTCCTCTGGAACGGAAATTACAAGCAATTGTGAGGCCCTTCATGTAGATGATGGGAACAGAACTCAGGTCCTCTGCAAGAGCAGAATGTTCTCTTAGCTGCTGAGCCATGTCTCCAGCCCCAAGGAGAGAGAGATAGATCCATTTTAAAAAAATCTATCAAGAAACTGAACAGATGGTATGATTCCTTTCTACTTTGGAATTCCCGGATTCTGTGTGATTGTATCTATAGGAGGCTGTGTGATCACATGGTGGCTTCGACTGCCAAAGTATTTCTTATCTGTGTGGATCAGGAGTCTAAAAAGCCAGTCCCTAACATGACTCTCCCATGGACTTCCTCGGAGCTCTGCCTTCTTCTCAGTGGCCTTCCCGGATGACTTTTTCCCAAGAAATACTCCCCTACTCCTCAAATTTCCCATGTGTTCTAGCTGCCCTTACCTATTTACATCACATTATGTTTCCTGGACAGACTCTTCACATACTGCTATTTGATTCAGTATTTCTTCCCAAGAAATGGTTAATATTTTATGCCAACTTGTGCCTAGATTTTTGGTCAGACATTCGAGATTTGTCCTGAGGTGCTGTTTACATGAAACAAACATTTAAATTAATAGGTCAGTGTGCTCTAATAAAGCAGATAGTCCTCCGTGTTGTAGGTAGTCTTCATTCAATCAACTATGGTTCTAATAACCAAAAACTGGGCTGATCACCACTCAGTAAGAAAGATTTGTGCCAGCATACTGCCTTTGGACTTGAACTTCAAACTTTCTCTCATTAATGGTCCTCACTATCTGATCTGAAGGCTTACCCAGCCTCCAGCCTTCAAAACTCTGTGAGCTAATTCCTTAAAATAATCTCTCTGTCTCTGTCTCTCTGTCTCTCTGTCTCTCTGTCTTACACACACACACACACACACACACACAAACACCACCCCTCTGCTGTTTCTGTTTCTCTGGTGGCAAATGCATTCACTTATATATAAACCATCTTAGGAGACAGACTGTATCTCTTCACCGATTTGTTCTCAGACATCTATTAGACAATGTCTGACATACAGGAGTACTCAACAGTGCACTTGCTTACTTAATATTCCTTTCAGTAGTCTGGTCAATCAAAGGTGGTTTGACTTTGGACTTCTTTTATTAAGAAGATGGGAGGTGGTACTGGAGAGATGACTCAGCTAATACAGTGGCCAGTCTTGGAGAAGGTCTGGGTTCAGTTCCCAGCACTCACATGGCCCCTAACAACTGTCTGTAAGACCAATTCCAGAAGATTTGAAGCCCTCTTCTGATCTCCACGTCTCTATGGGTATTGCATGTGCATGGTGGACATACACAGATGCAGGCCAGACACTCATACACAATAAATAAATAAATAAATAAATAAATAAATAAATAAATAACAAAAGAGGATGGGTATTTAAATAATTTTATTCTTCATTTTTTCCCTGCTTGATTGTCATTCGTGGCCGTTTTATCGACTTCTCCCAACTTTAACTCTGTTTCTGTTATTTCCTGCTTCTCTGGAAAATGAACACGTGGACTATTCAGATGTCTATGGGTGTCCTGCCCTATTACAGTTGAAATGCCCCAGTTTCTGCTAAAATAGTTTGGATTAAATTTTTGCATTCTACAAAAATGAATTAATGCAAAACATGTCTTTAATGTGAGCTGTGCAGAGCTTTGTCCCCTCTCTTTGAAAACAGCCATAACTTGCTCTTCAGATACATCTTTTCGCCCCCATCTTTGACATAATTTTTTGATGCTGAGCTAAGTAAGGAACATTTCCAGAAATGCAACTCTGTAAAGTAGGTGTTTAAATCTGAAATGAGGTTGATCTCATATACCTTATAGAGAATTTTGTCTCTCTACTGATCTTGCTGTAGGCAAATTCTGAATATCTTTTGGACAATGTTTCTAGGTTCTCAGTACCGGGAAACAATGGCCTCATGCATGTGAGGAAAGTGTTCTACCACTGGGTTATATCCCAACTCCACCCCCTTTAAAAACTTTTACTTTGAGATGATCTTATTGTTTTCCAGGCTGCCCTTGAATTTACTCAGGGGCAAAGCAGACCGTGGACTTGAGATGTTCTTGGCTCAGTCTTCAGAGTAGCTAGGATCACAGACATACACCCACCAGGCCTACTTGGATAATGAGTTTTGATTTCCAGTCCAGATTTTCAAATCTAAACCAAAGTGAAGCAGGGAGTATTTTTTTTTAGATAGATCCACAAAGAGAATACATTCATATTTTTCCAGAAAAGGCAGTAGTGGAACATGCCCTAAATGTAGAGTGTGCCTCCTCCCTGTTGACTTGACCACTTAAGCCACATATTGTGGATCTGCTGTTAGTGTCTCCTGGAGGTTGGCTAACATCCACATGTGCACACATGTATAGCAATTGAGCATGAGCCACATGCCTATAAATACTCTCTCTTTGAGTTTCAGTCTGTGTCACTTTCTTGTTTGTACTAAGAACACAGATTTGAGAAAAAAAGTAAATTTGACTTCACACACACACAGGCACGCACACACACACACAGTGATAGAAAGAAGCTGTTCCCATTCAGTTTGATTGTTTAGATTCGGTTTTGATTACTCGGTACAAGTAGAATTTGCTAATCACCTCTAGATAATATTTTTTCTGATTTGAGAATTGTGTGTGTGTGTGTGTGTGTGTGTGTGTGTGTCTGTATCCATGTATGTATGTTTGAGGAAGTTAGACATAAACATTAGGTATCTCCCTCAATCATCCTTTACCTTATTTTTTTGACACAAATTCTTTCACTGAATCTGGAGCTCAGTGACTCGGCTAGACTTGCTGGACTGCAAGCTCCAGGGATCACTCTGTCTCCACTTCTCCTGGTACATGGATTTTTTTAAAAAAATCTTAATTTATAATGTTTGTTTTATGTGCATGCATGTGTTGCGTGCATGAGTGTAAGTGCATCCATGTGGTACAGTCCTCAGAGGTCAGAAGAAGGCTTCCTCGGATGCCCAGGAACTGGAGTTATGGACAGTTGTTAGCTGCTATACGGGTGCCGGGATTCAAACCCAGGACTTCTACAAGGAAAGCCAGTGCTCTTAACTACTGAGACATCTCTCCAGTCTTTGTACATGGCTTTTTTATGTGAGCTCTGGAGAATCAAACTTAGGCCTTCATGTGCATATCACATACACTTTATAGACTACAACCAAACCATCTCTTCAGCCCTGGTTTGAAAACTTTCATCTGTTGGTAAATTCCTAGACTGTCAAACAGTATAATTTATCCCTTACTGACCCACTGAGCTTTGACATAGTCATAGAGCAAGGAACCATAAGAATTTGAGTGTTTTTTATTTGAAACCTCTCATACTTGAGCAGTTAATACCATGCCATATTTCCAAAGAAATTACTATTCCCTAGAGTACTCAATTCTGCTACTGTTCAAGAGCTATTTATTCTTTGCTCTGAAAGAGAAACTGACATTCACAGGATGAGCATGGCGTTTTGTTGCTGAGAAAGCAAGAGGTAAGAACTGCCATCCTGAAAGGAGAAATGGATACCAATCAAGAACAATTTATTTAAAGCTCCATGTTTGCGATGGCTTAGGGAAAAAAAATCACTGATTTGAGTGTGTTTTAAAAGCAAGGGCAGTGGCTTTGGGGTATAGCTCAGTTGTGAATTTGCCTGACATCCATGATATCATCGGTTAAATGCCTAGTACCACGAGAATAAAAAAGAAACCACATAAATGCAAAATGTGAAACATCTCACATCTTACTCGACGATAAAACACAAATTCAGGTGCAAATCTGCCTTTGGGGTATTATTGATTTTTCCATTACAATCTGCGCTCGTTTTACAGACCTTGGCTTAGCAAATGTCTGTTGGGTTGAACTGGCAGCAGTTTGGGGGTGATGCCAGCATATTTACCTTCTCATCCATCTATCACTTCTCATGATCCTACATGTAACTGCTGAAACATATATTCTATGTTAAGTTCACATACCGCTGAGTGTAATGGAAAGCATGTTGATCTAGGAGCTGGAAAACCTCAAACATATCCTGGCTGTACCTTTCTCTATTCGTGACTCTGGGCAAGTCAAATGTTTGCTTTATATTTTGGTGACATTTTCCCTCTTAGAAGTGTGGATACCAGAGATACATCTTATGATAAAACTCCAAAAGAAAAAGTGGGTCACATCATGTCTTCCTCCTTTCTCAGTAAGAGACCTCATGGCTTCCTGTGATCTGAAGGGGATGTCAGCTTTACCAGGGTTGTGAAGGAGTTGGGCACCGCTGTGCGGTGACGTCATATATAGAACATTAAGCGCTCTTGGCTAACAAATATCAATATGGTGGCTGCACAGAAAGGAGGAAACCAAGCAAACAGCCCCGTAATGTAAACCAGGAAACCTATACAAAGTGATAATGAGAAAACAAAGTCAGAATTAGTAGCTGAGAGAATCTGATGATTGACAATATGCTTTATATACCATGCACAAGAGGAGTGACTTGAATGCATTTTTAAGAATGGTAAAAAGTACTTAAGAAACCTGAGAAAAAGATCAACTGAAGTTTACCTCTAAGTACTTTCATACAGATTATCTTTGCTCCGCTCTGTACCCAGCAAAGATAAATTTGAACAGGTTTAACATAGAACTATGGGTTTATGTCTTCAGAATAAGTGAACAAAACATAAAGATGGATTCTCCATAAAGAAAAGTCATTTCTTTTCTATGAATAAGTGTGAAGAAACTCCACTGAGTTTTGTGGGATGTTTACTGTATCCTTGAACAACAGTGAAAAACTAATCAAAACCTTTGATTCTGTGGCTGTGTCGTAATAAGGAAGCGTAGATATGTTGTGAGCAAGTATCAAGACTCATCGAAATAACCACTTCTTAGCCTTATAAGAAACCTTTAAAGATGGATATATTAATCTCATAACAAATGAGGAAATTAAGAGGCAGAAGGTTATGTAATTGGCCTGAGGTCACAGCGTTGGCAGCAGAAACTAGGATTCAAATTATGGTTGATTTGAATTTTTTCCCCTGCTCTGCTCTATGGTCCCCTTACTGGAACTTCATAGTAATCATAGTAATGATAGTAATGATAATGCCACTTCTGTGGAGGGAACCTTGGTATTAAGTACCAGGTGCTGTGCTGAGAGATTTAAATGCATGATTCCACTTAATTATCACAACAGATCTTTGAGAAAGAGGATATTTCTACTGTGGAGAGAGAGAACCTGAGATCTGGAGAGTTTAAGAGATCCCCAACCCCCTCCCCTTGTGTGGACCGAGTCGCCAGTGGACCTAGGGCTCCCCTCGTGTTTCTAGTGTTGCTTAGAGAACTTGTGGTCTGACCTGCAGGGCAGCAGACTGTACCAATCCTGGAGATTCCTAGGCAGGAGGAAGGAGCCCTCCCTTGGCTCAGCCTGTGCCCAGATCCAACTATTTGGAGCCAGTGATGTTTTCACAAGTTGCTTGGTTCAGAAATCGCTAAGATCCGCTTCATGGTTTTTTTTTTTTTTTTTTTTTACAGGCCTTTGCATTTGTTGTCAGATCACTGTCAAGTGTTCACACCCAAGACACTGATAGCACCTTGGAGGGGCTGAAATTGAGGAGAAATGTTAGTGACACTGAGATGCAGTGCTCAGAAGGCTTATATCGTGCGGGCCAGTTCTGCTGCTTACCCTGTCAACCTGGTAGGTTATACAAAGCATCTAGAGATGAGCATAAGAATCAGGGTGAGGGGTGAGGACTCATACAGGGGAAGAATATGTTGACCATTTTTGTAATTTTAGCTCTCCTGTAGTATATAATATTACTAAAGGGGAAAACTATGAAATTATTCTTCAAAGACAGTGTCTGTTCATCTTTATCATACTTGTCTGATGTGCTTATGAATACATATAATTTACAAATAACATGCATGTCTAAAATGATAAGATTCATCTATTTACCTCCATTTCTCCTTTGTGAATACTAAAAGCCTATCATAAAACTGACTAGGGTGCATCTTATTAATAATAGTGGACTCTCACAGGAAGGGACTTATACCCCTGGGGATATGTCTCTGAAAATACTTTTTGTCCTGGCACAGAAGCCTGCAAAATTCATTTGCATTTTGCAACCGAACAACCAATGAACAAAAAAGCAATGGACAGAAACCTACAGTTTTTTTAAAAATTAGCATTTTTAAATGCAAACAAATTTTGAATCGGGAATCTTTCAAACACTAGCAAATGAGAGAGAGGCTAAGGAAAATGTTCTTGTGCAAACATTTTTTTCCAATTTGGAGCTGACCACAGTCACATACGAGTACAGATCTGTCTCGGCTGCAGTGTGAGGACAGCAAGGTAAATGATGACACACAGGTTTGTTTGAGAGGTTTATGCAATGGATTAGCAGATCTCCAAAAGCCTGAAGGTTTCTTAGTTGACTCTCAGGCTGCCATGCTCAAGGTGTAAAGCTGGTTCAGGTCATGAATATACAAAGACTATAGCGAGCTCATGGACCTCCCTCATGTCCAGATTTTGGTAAGCTTTACAGAACACTCTCCTTTATAACACAACTCACTTACACCTACCCCACCCCCACACACCCATTTTTCCCTTTCCCAATAGGAACAGAGAATTGTCTCCTAGTTTTGTGGTTTTATTAAATAACAAGTTGCTAAATAGAATCGATTTGGTCTATGAACTGAAATCTGGGTTCACTGTCTGAATTTTTTTGTAGACACTTTAAATTAAAGCTAAAGCACAGATGATACATTTTGCATATCAAGCTGTCAAAAATTCCCATCTATGTACTTTTGTTGTAGTTTGATGCTATTTCCATTTAACAGCTGGTCTCCGCTTTGATGTTCACTTGTGAGAAGAAATATGGCACCACTGTGGGGGTGTAAATGCATCAAACTTTCAAGAAAGAAATTTGGACATTGGTCAAAAACCTGAAAATGCTATACTCACCAACATAGTGATTAATTACCTTACAGGAAAATGCTTTAGGAAATAATTTTAACAAAAGAAAAATGTTGTGCCCATGGCATTCCAATTTTTGATACCCAACAATATGGGATTGTGACCTGGATTCTGGGGTAATCAAAGAATAGTTGGAATAGTTAGTGTGAATTACTGTCAAAGTACATGAACATTTCTGACGTCAGTTATGTATGATCTTTAGTGGCTGCCAATTGGCCTGCTGGCCATATTATTCTTCTCTGCCCCTTCCCTAGAGCATCCCAGATGACATCCAACACAGAACAAGCACTCTACCTTGCACTGACTTTTAGGTTTACCATCATTAAACTTGGTTTCAACTCTGTAGCACTGATGTTAGGGTACTAAGACACAAAGTAATTAATGACGGTATCAATCAATGGAATTCAAATACTGGGAAATGATCATTTTTGTTTCCAGGAAAAGTAGGATGAATATTTTGGAGAATTTCAGCCATTAATATTGACTACTGAAGTATTTAAACTTCCTTTTCATTAGAAAATAAGGAAGGGGGGGAGAGAGTAGAGGAGAGAGGGAAGGAGGAGGCAGGAGGGAGGAGGGAGAGAAGAAGGGAGGGAGGGAGGGACCGAAAAAGAAAACCCAAACAGGAAGTCATAGGTGATGTATTATGAATATGACTTAAGTAAAAAGAATCCATAACTATCTCTATGCCAAATAATTGACATTTATGTAGTAACACTTAACAAATTAAAATAAAATACTTTCAGCGATTCCCTATGTAAACTGATTGATTGATCAAAATACACTTTATACATGTATGAAACTTTCAAATAATAAATAAAAGTTAAAGTTCTCACCACATTTTGATATCCAAAAAGAAAAATTCAATAGTGTATTTCATCTATATCATATACATATACACACACATACACATATATATGTGTGTACTTATATGTACAAAGTACAATAAAATAAACAGACAGTGAATATCTAAAAGGTAGTTGGCATACTATCTTATCTTTTCCAAATTTTCTTCAATAAGCATATCTTCTGTTATCACCATGATGCATTTTAAAATCTTATCTTCAAGGAAATAACCACTTTTCATATCTGAGTAAATATAGATTGTATACTTTAGAGCAAAGAAGGAATCTGCGATTAATTGTATCAATATCAAGCTAGGCATATGATGTTAGTTCATTAACGCTTTCAATTCATTTGGAATCTTGTATATTATCACTAGTGAGAAATACAATTCCTCTTTTGCTCTATGTTTTTTTTTGTGTGTGTGTATATAAAATACTGCTATAAATAACTCATGTCCGGTGTTTGAATTCTGTTCTAGATTTTCATGGTTTTTTTTGATAGATTGCTGTCCTTGTTTACTAAAAGATCATGAAAGACCATCTATACTTTCATTTAATCACTGACTTATATAGTAAATATTCTATTTGATCAACAAAAATGTTATGAGGTTATTAATCAAGTCATGTACTGGGAAACACATGTGACTTCATGTGATTTTTAAAATGAGTTGCACCATCAATAACTAGATTTGCTAGTGGTACTTTACTGCAACATGTCCCTGTACATTTGGAGTCCTTTCCTAGCCATTCTCTATCCATTGGCTCTAGTGTTCTCACTACACTTCCTACTACCTAACCATATATGTGTGTGTCTGCCTGAGAAGGTGAAGGCCTCCAAGAAGGAAGTTTTGTCTTATTTCCTTCAGAGTTTCCAGCGCCTAAAAATTCCTTAGCGCACAATAGGCATTTAATAAATGCTAGTTAGATATGAGATTCTTCCAGAAGATATTGTTCTATAATGCTTAGTCACGGTAATATAGTAACTTACTTCAGTAAATCAAAGCAGAGTCAAACATAATTTCAAATTGTTTGTATTAATAACAAACTGTACAATACGTTTTATTGTAAATGTGTGTGTTTGATCACAGAATGTACTTTGTTCCTGGATGGAAAAAAAATAGAAAGGAAAGAGAAGGAACATTTACTTCAAAGTTGTGCTCAGTTCTGGTAGTAATATTAGGGAAGCATTATCTTCATCACTTGTGTGATGAAAATTTAGGCTTACAGACATACTATGTGCTCTTTCAAAGATTTCACTCCAACTGTCCCTTTCCCGGTATGTTCCTGTTGCTATTTATCCCATTTTTACAGTATTCTTCGCTCATGCTTTGGCCTTTTGTTTTGGAAGTCCTGGGGATACCATGTTTTCCAATAACCTTCTTCCCTGCTGCGTCTGCATACAATTAGCCCAACACTTTGATTTAAGACTGTTTTATTATCATCTATGCATGCTTCCCATGCTGTTACATGGACAAACATCCCTTTCAAAACTTTATTTCTCTTTTTTTTCACGACAGGTGAACGAAAAGGTTCGGACTGCACACGCAGCGGGGATAAACCAACCTGCCTGCCCTGCAAGGAGGGAGAGGAGTACACGGACAAGGAGCATTATTCTAACATGTGCAGAAGATGTAGACTTTGTGATGGAGGCCATGGTGCGTAGCTTAGACAGCAGCTTAGCGAGGCTGATCTTGTACTTCATGCAGAACCATTTGTGACCCAGCTTGAGATTTGGATTTATCATGCTATACTGCAGGAAGAAACAGATTAGACTGGCTAGGTAATGAGGACCAGAAAAGGAGCTAGGAATCACTGTTGTGGGTTTTCTCAACAAGTTTCCAAATGGAGACAACAAACTAAATATAAACTATGAGCCAGATGCGGCAGCTCCAGTCAGAAGTTGTCTTTTCCGTGTCTTGCCTTATATTGTCTTTCTTGTCCATGGTCATAGAGAGAAACCCAATATCTGGGCAGGATGTTCCTTCATCTTTGGCAATCTGTTCTTTCCTCATCATTCTGCTTGGGACCTGAATTTTCATGGGTTATCTCAATCTAATCTGAAACCACACATGAAAAAAATTCTTATAATATCTTTCCTTTCATTTGATGTCAAGAAACCTCTGGGCATAAAGCTTTTCTTGTCACTAGTCAGTCTGCTCAAACCTGGAGTACATTAGAAAGGCACAAGGAGTTGTTGAAAACACCAGGGGTTAGGTTTCAGCTCACAGCAATTAAATCAGAATCTCTAAGTGGGTCCTTGAGATTGGTCTGACTAAGCCTAGTAACTGCTTAACATGTAACATGCCAACAAGCTAGGGGCGATAATGATGATGTTGGTCTATAGGCCATGCATTTAAGGAGCAAGGCTCTAAAGTAAAGGAACAGCGGAACCATCTAAACAATGATGGGATTGTTTTGTTTCTGGATTGTCTGTTCACTTAACATTTGCTAAGTGATTCCTAGCCATTTCAGACTCTTTTGCTAGTATGACAGTGCTAATAATCAGTCATCTCAAACAGCCATACAGTCCTCACATTATTTTCATAGTTCTTTTTATAACTAGCTGCTGTTATTAATACTTTACAAACTGTTTTTCTAGGTTTAGAAGTAGAAACAAACTGTACCCAAACCCGGAACACCAAATGCAAATGTAAATCAAACTTCTACTGTGATACATCTGGATGTGAACACTGTGAGCGTTGTACCACGTGAGTTTTAGTTTTTCAGTGCTTAAAAGACTAACCATAATGGAAGAGATCCTGTCTTCACAGAGAAGCGCCACACTGGCTGAGAGTCAGGCACTGGAGCTCTACTCTCATTCCCTTATGAACAGTCCGGTGCTCATTTGCTCAGTGAGCATCATTAAACACCGAATATCACCAGACACTTCCTAGTTTCTAATGCATTTGACACTGCACTGGCTGCTTAAATGAGTGATTAGAGTTAGACAAGTTACTGCTATCATGGTTTTGGTTCTAGAGGCAAAGACAGCCAAATATCCAGTAGTCATTGTATTCCAACACCTTGTTACAGGCATTAGACATCTGTGCTCAGAGTGTTGCAAATTATGCGGGAACACCTTCCAATCTTGCCTGAAAAGATGGGAGTCTTGAATCTTGAGCAAGATAAGAAATAATATTAACAGGTGAACATGGGTAGAAAGTATGTTCAGGCAGCAGAGTAACAGCTAGTCATAAAGAGGCAGAAGAAAGCCAGGCATGATGGGGCACGCCTTTATTCCCAACTCTTGTGAGAGGGAGGCAGGGGGATCTCTGTGAGATCAAGACCAGCCTGTTCTACATAACAAGTTCCAGGTCAGCTAGGGCTACAGGAAGACCCTGTCTGAAAAAGACCAAAAAAAAAAAAATGTGGTGAAAGAAAGCTCTGGAGAACATGGTATCTGAATAGAAGGAGCTAAGTCATGGGGATTCTGCCTTCATGCTAAAGAACTTGGCTTTGACCCAGATCTAGAGAACCTGATTGTACATCTCACTTAGTGTCTGCTGATTAGTTGGACTAGTTTGACTTAACCTGTCTGAACTTCAGTGTTCTCACTCATAGGATGCAAAGTATATTTAATTATCTCCATCTGCTACATTTCTGTGAAGATCAAATTGGGTAATGTGTGTTGTAAAGGTAGCTTTTGTGGTTAGGGGCGTAGTTTAGTGCTGCAATATCTGCCCAGCATGAAGTCCTGGATTTGATCCTCAGCACCACAAAAAATAAAAGTAGATTTGATTTGGGTCTGTATCTCAGGAATAGAATGCCCACTTAGCATGTACAAGGCTGTGGGTTCAATTCCCAGGAGTGAAAGAAAAGTAGCTTTTTATTTTATAAGATAATATTTCTCATAGAATGCTTAGGATTATAATTAACTTGTTTCTCCTTAAATTTGCAATCACTGGTGGAACCTTTTAAATATTCATCTAAACAGGTTTGAAAAGTAGAGAGACATGATGCTTATTTAAAAATATCTTATTTACTAGAAAAATAAAAAAAGTTCATGCTGCGTCAGGCTTGTGGGGAAGTGGATAACTTAGTCAAATAATAACACTATAATAGTTCTAAATGCCTTATAATCACTAATTTTTCTCTTACTGGACCTCTTTGAGGTAAATAGTGTTATTATCTGCATGTTAGTGGTGCGATTACAAGCTTGTGGAGCTTAACTCACCCACACTCACCTACTTACCTAGTTTTCTAGAGGAGGTAGGCTGAGAACCCAGTGTGGTTGACTGTCAGAGTTTGTCTGAAACTGATTGCCACCTACTGGGACTCTGAGTAGCTTCTTTGAACAATGTCCTGGCCAGTGACGATCTTCAAGCTTTGTTTTGTTGTTGTTGTTTTGTTTCGTTTTTTGTTTTGTTTGTTTGTTTTGTTTTTTAAGCAGAGTTTCCCATAGCCCCAGCTGGCCTGAAACTCACCATGTAGACCAAGCTGGCCTTGGTCTCACAAAGATTTGCCTGCCTCTGCCTCCCAAGTGTTAGAATAAAGGCATGGGCCACCATATCTGGCGTCTTCAAGCTATCTTAAGGTTTTATGAGACTTTTTAAAAAACTGCTCTCAAGTCATTTAAAATTTGTTTATTTGGGTGGCTCTGGAGAGATGGCTCAGTGGTTTAGAGCAATGGCTGCTCTTGCAGAAAATCCAGGTTCTATTCCCAGAGTCCACATGGTAGCTAACAACCATCAGTAAATCCAATTCCAAGGGATCAGACTCCCTCTTCTGGCCTTTGTGGACATTGCATGACATGTGTGAACTTTATATACATGCAGAGATAACACTTATACACATAAAATAAAAAATCTTATTTTAAGCTCTAGTATTTAAATATTTATTTTAATAATATGTATATGTGTGTGTCCATGCATATGTGGGTGTAGATGCCTTCAAAGGCCAGAAGAGGGCTGCAAACCTCCTAGAGTTGATATATATATATCAACTTTTATTTATTGTTTTATTTATATTTTATGTGTATGAGAGTTTTGTCTGCTAGTATGTATGTGCATTGCCCCATGGAGGCCAGAAGAGAGAATTTTGTACCCCGAAATTGAAGTTACAGATAGTTGTGAGCTGCCATGTGGGTGCTGGGAAACAAACTTGCATTGTCTGTTGTTTGTTCTTACTGCTGAGCCATCTCTCTACACCTGTATGTTGAAGCACAGACTCATTCCTTTAACGTTTTTCATCTAAATATCCAAATTATAGTTATTAGCTAGGACTAAATTTAGTGAGTGATCTACAAATATCTGAGAGAAAACAATTGCCAGAGATGCAAAGATAGATAAATGGACCCTAATTTGTAGTGTAACGTTGACAAGTAATGAAGGGGTCTATCCAGGCTTTTCTGATTTTTCTCTGTCTTTTTTTTCTAGGTGTGAACACGGAATACTTGAGCAATGCACATCAACCAGCAACACCAAGTGCAAGCAGAAAAGTAAACAATCATTTCCTTATTGTTATATTCCTCTTCCTGTCTCCAGCATCACATGCAAATAAAAAATAAAATGATTTTTTGTTTCATCTTCAAAATTGCTTATTTTCATACACAGTCTTCAATGTTCCCTTTGCAGGTTCCTGGTATCCATGGCTGTGGTTGTTGATTATCCCTTGTGCAGTAATATTGGGTGAGTTTTTAATTTGTTCACACTGCAGATTGAAATGACACAGGAAATAGTTGCTTTGCCCATTAAGAGATCTCAGAAAGCCAGAGCCTGTCTAGATCCTCTCTGCAGTTGCAATCTGAAATATTCCCTCTCTTAACTAAATTCTGTGTTTATTTTTCATGCTTATTTTAATATTTTATTTTTTGTATTTATTTATTGTTAAATTACTTCGTATTATTCCTTGTCTTCAACTTAAAATATGACAAATGGTTTTATTCGAGGATTGCTTAATAAAGTCAGTGGCTAAGGGAAATTGGGTACAATTATAGTTCATCTAGAAAAAGACTTCTAAGTCAAGCAGTCATAAAGTACAGGTTGCCCTGACTTTCTGTAACTCAGAAACCTTCACTTTTTCCTTCTGTATTGGAAAAGAGATCATTGCTTCAGTTCATTTTTCTTGTATGAACACTTCCTGCCAGGCTCACATTTGAGTCTGATGAAATTTCTTTGCTCTTTCAGGGCTAATATATATAAAGTACAAGAGAAGAAATCATGGTCACGATGAATCTTTGACATTGCATTCTGTAAGTGTTGAAATGTGCATTAGCTTTCTTTTCACAAAAAGCAGATAAGATAGTAATTTAATTAAATTTTAATTTAACAAAGTAATATTCTTTTAAATAAATATGTGTATGTACACGCACGGATTGGAGCAACATCAGAAATGAATTAAGATGTGGCGGCTTATTTATGTTTACACAAAGATACTGTAAGAAGCAATAAAGGAGGACATGGAAGGGTGTTAATGGGAGAGTTGGAGAAAGGCTGCAGAAAGAACCATTTCACACCCATGATTTCCGTGCAGAGACACCCTGTACCAAAGCATGGAGTCAGCATCCCAAACCCAGCCTGCACTTCTAATCCATTTAAAAGACACATCTCAACTCTATCCAACTGACTAGTGAGACAATGCACTGTTTCTAATGTTTGAAGGCAGCGTGTCAAGTAGTGAAAAAATACACTAGGAGAAGAAACGAGTGCCAGTTTCAAATTCTAAAAAATAAGAATATAGTTCAAATATTTTAGAATGATTAATTTAATTATTTTAGTGTCTATATGAAAAAAATCTCATGAATTCTTTAGATTCATCTCCTTTGAGGAAAGAGGAAAGAGAGAGAGAAAGAGAGAGAGAGAATATTGCTTTTGTTTCTGATGAGGATTAACCTTTCAAAATCAAACCTGAATGACTAAAAAAATTATTGTCAAACACAGAGTCCCATGTCCTAGTATTTTATAAAACAGCTTATTATGTAGCATTTCCTTCAGAATTAATAAAGACTTGGATGACATTTGTGTATATTTATCTCTGCCTTCCTTTCCCCATGCAGGAAAGAATGCCAATGAATGACTCAGGTAAGGCTTTTATTATTTTATTTCACAAAAATGGCTTCCTTTGTTGGCATAGGTCTATACAGAAACAAATTAAAATTTTAGAGTGAAGTAATATTACAAATTTCAGTGACATTTTGGACTTTGCTGCTCTTTGAGCTGTCAATTCTTCTATCAGGAGTTTAAATTTGTAACTAATACTCTATTTTAAGAATAAACTAGGTACCAATAGAACAGTGTATTAAGAGAGGTTTAAGAAAAATTTTCTTCATAATCAGATATATCACAGAACTCCTATGTAAATGGAAAGTAAATTATGGATATGCTCAGTGCCATAACAACACATGATTCTCTTTGGCCCTGACCTTTGACCCGTGACTCAGAAATGAGATGATCCTAAACTCTTGACCCGTCTTTCTATGTTTGTGGGTATGGTCATCAGGTCTGTAAGAGCATTGGAGGTGATCTCTTACGTCTCTTATTTCATTGATAAGATGGTAAGATAGGAAGACATAAAGATATGTATCATGCCCAGCTTAGGGAGTGAATCACAGGAGACACAGAAAGAGCTGGAGGTACATCTCAAGGTTTTTCTGTATAGATCTCTAGGACATATTTGTATTCTTAAAACATCATGGGAAGAGTGAACACTGTTTTTAGTAATGGAAATTTCACTTAGAAAAGCAAGTTTTCAGACAGTGTTTTCTGTTTTTCAGATGTTGACTTAGGTAAATACATCATTAACATTGCTGAAGAAATGACAATAAATCAAGTTAAAAAATTTGTTCGGAAGAATGGTCTCAATGAAGCCAAGATAGATGACATCAAGAATGACAATCTCCAAGACACAGCTGAACAGAAGGTCCAGCTGCTTAGAGACTGGTACCAAGCTCATGGGAAGAAGGATGCATATAACACTTTAGTTAAAGGCCTCAGAAAAGCTGGCCTCTGTGCTCTTGCAGAGAAAATTCAGGACATCGTCCACACGGACATGGAAAATTCAACGTTAAATGTTAGAAATGAAAATGAAAGACAAAGCTTGACCTTGAATGAATTCAGTTCGGACTGAATAGTCAGTCAGTAAAAAAGTCTTTTAAACTGAGTGTGGTTGCTCATGCTTGAGGCAGGAGGATTGCCATGAATTCAAGGCCAACCTGTGCTACAGGGAGCTCCAGAGTTCCACGTTAGTCTGAGTTGCAGCGTGAGACCTAGTCTCAAGAATACATACATACATACATATAAACATACATAAATAGCGGGACGTGTGGTCACAAGATTTTAATCCCAGCACTTGGGAGACAGAGGCAGGCAAGATCTCTGTCAGTTTGAGCTCAGGTTCTAGGAACTGTTTTCGCTTTTCTCTGTAGGTTCTGAGAGAAACGAACTCTTCTGTTTACTGTTATTTTTACAATCAAACCTCTCAAAGTTTGTGTTAAATGTGAGTTCTAATATGCAGTATGAAAATGTGTAATATCAGAAAAATATTTAATTAAAATAAAACCAGGAGTCAGATGATGACACGGATTTGGCCTGTTTGATTAAATTCCCTCTCCCCTGCATATAAAGACTTTTTACATAATAAAGTCTTTGGCATTTCTAGTTCTCTGTGAAAGCTCGTCTTTTGTTTGGTTTCCCTTTTCTTTAATGACAACTGATTGCAGTCTATTCAATGAATCTTGAAAGCTGTCTTTGACCTCTTGGGAGACAAAACCTTTTATTATTATTATTTTTCATTCTCTTAAAACTTTTTGGAGAATCTCATACATCGTACTATCTTTACAGTTCTACTCTCTTCTTTATCCAACTCTTCCTATGCCCCTCAACACTTTCAATTTTGTGACTTCTTTAATTGTTGTTACATATACATGCATGTGTATACATGTATACACATATACACCTACACACAGCCTATTGAGATCATTTAGTGGTGCTCATGTGTATATATGTTTAGGGCTGAATACTTGAGATTGGGTCACCTATAAGGGCTAATGAAATAATTCTTCTGCCATGGATACTTCTTCCAAGTGCTATATGATAGTTTGTTAAGCAGGATTATATCAGAGACACTAAAATATTGATAACAAAGTGCAAATCTTAATGAATAGGTTTTACTGGTAATAAAGCTAAAAGTCAGAATTTGAAATACTCCATTCTAGCTACTTGGATCTACCAGATCTCATCTAATCTCTCTCTCTCTCTCTCTCTCTCTCTCTCTCTCTCTCTCTCTTTCTCTCTCAGAAGCCCTTAAATGTATTGATTACCTTATTTTACCTATTTGCAAGAATGTTATCTGAACACAGAAATCTCATAGCACAATAGTTTTTATGCTAATCCTAAATTTAGCTTAAGTTATTTAATAGAGTCATATAAAATAAGGATAATAGTAATAAGTTTTAAGGAAAATAGGACCATGACTGGGTAGTTACTATATCAAATGATCAAAGGTAGATTTGAGGATAAAAACTGTCCCTTTCTCCTTTTCTTAAGTCAACACTGGAAAAAGTAACTCTCTTATTACTGACTCCTGATCACCTCCCTTTAAGACATTATACTAGTATGCTTTATTTAACTCAATATTCCCAAAATATTGGTATTTCAGCATGTAATCAATATTAAAACTATTAATGAGGGCTGGAAGTATAGCTCAGTAGAGGAAAGACCTGATTTCAATCCCCAGCACCACAAATAAAACAAGACACTCCTTCTGTCAAACCACCATCAACAAAACACTTAATGAGGCAATTTACATATTTCTCATAAAGCCTTCAAAATCTAGCTCATGCTTTATTTGTACATATGAATATATCTCAGCTTGGTCTAGCCACACTTCTCAGATCTGATGACCACTTGAGGCTAGTGGCTTCCATAATTCTAGTCTAAATCTTTGTTTGGGAGGCCCTAGAACAAACAGCCTTAGCGCCATGGCTAGTTAGCTCTACCACTAAAGTCTGGCACTTTCTGGCTATGTCCCATGAGGTAGCTTTGCTCTGGCGGGCTGGAAGGTCAGCCTCTCCCATCCCTAGTTTTCCTAGGAAACTGGTTTACATCATCAGTGGTTGTTCATTCATCTGGAATTATTCTTTGTGTGGCTCTGGGAGGCCTGCTGCCTCGTTCTCTAGAGATCCTCTGAAAAGACGGATCGCAGCCTTCTTCTCTGTGCCTCCTCCCTCCAGTACTCTGTTCTACCAAGTCCAGTTGTGGCAGCCTCTTGACTTAAAATCTCTGCTTAATGTAATACAAATTTCCCCTATTAACTACTTATCTTCTTGTGGCCAACTACCTGACCATAAGCAACCTCTGGAGGCAGTTTGGCTCATGGTTTGAAGGTACCCCTCCTTACGGAGAGGAAGGCATGCTGCAAGAGTAAGGCCGCAGATCTTGTGTCTGCAGTCAGAAAGCAGGAACAGTGAATGTTGGAACTCAGCTTGCCTTCTACATTTTCCTTTTTATTTTGTCTAGGACCCTGGACCATGGCATGGTGCCATCAACATTCACAGTGGGTCTTCCCTCTTCAGTGAAGTCTATCTTGAAACAGTCTCACAGACCTACCCAGAAGTGTGTCTACCAGCTGATCTTAAATCCAGTCAAATTGACAGTTTAAGTTAACCATTATAATTTTATTCCACAATTATTTCTTAAAGGAACCTCTTATACCTGCAGTAGTCCTTTTCAAAATTGCTTCTGTTTTCTAAATTGTAGTCTCAATGATTTCATGCTGATAAATGTCAGTTGGATTTTCTTGTATGACTTTTTTGTATTTGTATGTATGTGTAGAATGTATACACATTTGTGTGCAAGTGTGCATGCCTGTGTGTATGCATAGGGAAGCTGGAGGAAGGCAGCTCTAACACTCTCTGCCTTATTCCCTTTAGACAACAGATCTAGACTGGCAGCCAGCAAATCCCAAAGATACTCCTGTCTCTGCCACCCCATAGCTCTAAGGTTACAGGTGCACCTGGAATTTTCCATACCTGGCTTTTATGTGGGTTCTGGGGATTTGAACTAAGGTGCTCTTACCTATTGAACCATCTCTGCAGCCCTACTTAGGTGACTTGCTAGATGTTCTTTTGAACTTGGTTTGCAGATTTCTTTTGAATGACTTTTTTTTCTATTTATCTGTATAAACTCCTTGGTAAATAGTTTTATGTATTCTCATCAGGTTTTCCAAAGACCCGTGCTCTGAGCCAGGATTTCTAGATATATTGGAGATTGGAGCCCTTGATGAAACAAGGGGTGTAATAGATTCATACATACAGGAGAAGCTTGGCTCTGCCACTGGTCCTCAGTCTAAGTCTTTCTCACTTCCTTACGCCACAGTAGTACTTGTCAGTAGCTTGGTTGAAGTCATCTTTTGGCACCAACTCCAATCATTTGTTCGTTGAAAGACCCTGTTAAAGCATTAACTCCCCAGTACCTCATGTCTGTCTTCCTGGACCCACTCTTAGCAAGTTAGAACAGATCACTTAGGTAGAAAGATGTCGGGGATTCTATGTCGTATTTGTTACTTAAAATTTATTGACTTAAATTTGTTAGTTACATCTCCTGGAAGTTCAGTGCTTGGATGATTACGTTGGTTCTAAGCAAAGAGAAGTCAATAAAGAAATTTTGAATAGTTCTTTTTTATTATAAAACACTTGTCTTCTCATGACCAAATGTAGTTCAGATTTAGCTGAGTTTCTGTCCCGCTGTTGCTTCCTCTTCACTTCCCTTCCATAGCATCCACTCATTGCCCAAGTCGCCTTCCTGCTTTAGTCCAATGAGGGCTGCATTCTATCAGATCCAAAGCCGATGTTACCTGCTGAGGTAGTGCTCGGTCCAGGGCACTGTCAGTCTGGTGAGCACTGGAGCAATCTCATGCACCCCCCCACCCTTCTCCCCACTGAGGGAGGGAGACTGTGCACTCACCTGAACCTCTACGGAGATGTGTGTTGTCAATGGTATATTTTGGCTTTGCAGACAGAGGAGATTTATGTTTGCTGAGATATTGCTGACTTTGCATTTTAGAGCAGGTGGTGGGGTGGGGAGATGGGGAGCAGGCTCGGGGATAAAGGGCTCACTACACAGGCTTCAAGACCCGAGTTCAGCTCCCCAGCACCCACATAAAGGAAAAGCAAGTGGTCCAGCCAAAAATGGAGAATTCCAGGCTCATTAATGACCCTGTCTCAAAAATTAAATGAAGATGTACAGTAATAAAGGATGACATCCTGAGGTCAACCCTTTGTTGTCACATGTGCCCCCACAGGCAAGCTTTCACATGCATATTACACACACACACACACACACACACACACACTAAATAAATACTAAAGTGGGGAAGGGGAAGATGTCACGTAACCAGGGACTGCAGGGGGATTTTTGAAGACTTTCCCTCCTGGCATTTACAGCCCACGTTTAATTTCTATCCACCATGATGAGAACTCCATTCTGGAGAAATCAGCCATCAATAAACTTGTGATCAATTTCTAACTTTTCTTCCATAATGATTCTTGAAGGAAAATAATATTACCTTTTTAGTAAGAAGAGACATATCACTGATACTTTTATATCCTTTGGAAGATGCCTCCAGTCACCACCTAACAGCATCTACGTCAGCCACAAACCTGGTACCACACAGACCAGGTTCTACACATGCTTCCCAGAACAGGACTGTGGGCACCTTTCTCCTCCTTTCCTGTGTTCCCCTTCCTTTCTCTGATCTTCTACTGCAGACATGAATTCCAGTCTCATCTCCCTTAACCATTGTTTTTGTGGCTACTCTCCTACCCCAAAAGCCCAGTGTAGAAGGAGGCAAAGATATAGATAGATGATAGATGATAGCTAGCTAGCTAGCTAGATAGATAGATTGATAGATACATAAATCTAACAATGCCTATTAAAATTCCAGGGAAGACTGGAAGGACAATCACAGATGACTTTGGAAGAGATGTGAGGCTTTCTGAAGTGACAGCCTCCTGAAGGATCTAGTACTTTCCCAGGACCTTTGAGGAAGAGTGGAATTTATCCGTTATGTTTTTTTGAGACAGAGGGGAGCAAACGGTGCATTCAGATAGTGCAGTAAAATTTGAACTAGGAGTAACTGGGAAACAAGAAGGGCTGGGGCGTGGAGGAAGCAGAAGAGGCATCTCATGTCTTGTTGTTAAGAAGCATGGAGGGCAGCCCAAGAAGATCAGCCAGATGATGCTGTGCCTCAGAATAAAAAGACAGGGGTCTCATACAGGACCACAACTCAAAGAGAAGCCCCTAAGCTTTCAGAAAGAATACAAGACTAGCCTGCCTTTCTGACACCTGTGCTTCCGTTTGAGGAAGGGGAAGTGTATGTGAATATTTGGAGAGCTGAAGACTGAGCTGTAACAATCAGTTTACACAGGTGCCTGGGATCCTTGATGTTTGATGTCTGCCTGGACACACAACACCAGCTGTGTTTGGGATCTTTTGGATACTTCAGTGATGTGTCTGCCCAATGTGAGCCTCTGTAGTGATTTCCATCTGAGTTTACACAGATAAGGATGCTGGAGTAGAATAGTTCTCTCCTTGGTGCTTATTTCTAGGAGTGAGATAAAAGGGTCCCCCGTCCCCACCCAATAAGGGTAAGAGGAAGAAAGCCCCTAAATAGGAAGCAAGTTTAAATTTTTTTTTATTTACTTTGTATGTATGAGTGTTGTGTCTGCATGTATATAAGTATACCTGTGTTGTGCATAATTCCCGCGGAGGTCAGAAGAGGGCATTGGATCCCCTGAAACTGGAGTTAAAGACGGTTGTTAGCCACCATGTGGGTCCTGGGAACTGAACCCCGGTCCTCTACAAGAGCAGCCGGTGCTCTTAACCACTGAATCATCTCTCCAGTCCTGAGAAACAATTTTTATTTTTAAAAGTTTTACTTTAATTTATGTGTATTTCATACATCTTGATCCCCCATCTGCACGGCCCACATACCCCCACTGCCAGATTTTATGCACTCTGTCAAATACGCTAGAGCCTATTAAGTCATGTGTGTGCCCCTTGGTGTGAGTCCATCCACTGAAGCCTGGTCAACCTAGCTAGTTTTAGTCCCTTACAGAAGAACAACTCTCCCTCACCTAACAGTGATCAGTTGCCAATAAATCCTCAGCTAAGGTTGGAACTTCTTGCTCATTTCCTCTCTTCTATTCTGGGTCTGTTTGGTCTGAGTTTGCATGGAACTTATATTAGAGACATGCTACGTCTCTAGAAATTCTTTTCCCAGGACTGTTGGTTTTAGCCTGACTCCAGTGGCCTTGAAGTCTCTGTTCTAAAATATTGTGTCAGTTAGGATAAAAACAACTCAGCTGAAAAACCAAAGGAAATAACACCTGGTAATTCACATGCCTCTGTGAAGTGGACTCAACACAAATCCTTCCCTGAAAGATGTGCCAAAGAAAGTGGCAAGCACTGTGCTCAAAGACAGGCTAGACTTTGGTCCACATGACCACAAGGTGACACTGTTTCTCCAACACTGAATCAAATCAACTTTGATTAAAACGTTTCTTTTGGAGCACATCCAAATCCTGCCCTATGTTGATCCAATTTTTCCAACAAAAGAACAGTCAAAATAGAGTAAAACAAGGATTGTATCTAGAATATGGAAAATTCTAATTCAAAATATACCTTTATGAATAATTGCATAGCCTTGGATTTAACATCTTGAAAGTTTGGTTTCCATGTCTGTAAATTAAAGACAAACCTCATCAGTCTTTCATATAATTGTGAGGCACAAGAAGAAAATATATGTGTGAGTGTAATAAATTGTCATATACTATGACATTCGTTCTTAAGCTTTAATGTGCATAAGAGCCATCAGAGGACATTTTAAAATATGTACTCCCAAGGGTGATGTGATACAGTGGTAGAACACTTGCTTTGCTTACATGGGGCCTGAGATTTGATTCACATCACCCTAAACTTCATAGCCCTAGGCCCAGAAATGTTTCAATAAGCTTAAACGTTTGGAAATTTTCATTTTGCTGCCTATTTATCTTGGCCTCTAATTTGTGAAGTCTCATGTACCAAAATCCATGGAAAGAAGTTATTATTAGTTTTTGCTATTTAAGTGAAATGTGTACAAATTATTTACTCTTCTTAGGTTAACTAACTGAAGGTAGAACTCGTATCTTCCTCTTCCTCTCAAATCCATAGAAAGTACTTCCTAAGGAATGTTTCTTGGGTGACAATCAGATAACAGCTTTCGACCATGTGTAGCACATCCACAGACAGTGTCAGCTCGTTTCTGGGTATGTTCAGGTTTGCCTCTGGACCCTGATGAGCTCATCTTTGCTTCCAAATAAATGACCCAGTATCTTCTAGTAAAACCCACAGCAGGTGTTGACTAGCCAATGGAATTTTCATAATCCCTCCTTGTTCTGATCCTCCTCCTCCATCTCAGAGGGTTCTCCTTGTTATGACTGAGAGCTCATTGTTGGGCTGATGCCCCAGAAGTCTAGCCCTAGGCTTGAGACCCACATGTAATAATTGGATGCATTATTCTCCATACCTGGGTGTGGGTGTTCAAATCCCATCTTAGGTAACAACAATCAGGGCCATCAAAAAAATTTTAGAAGGGACTTCAGAAACTTGCTTTATTTGGAATATATTCAAACTTTGCACTAATCAAGGAAAAAAAAAGGAATTTACATTAAACTATAGGATCCTTGGTCTTCCTGCAACTATTTGTCACACAGTAAGCTAAAAAGTTAATAAAATATTCAAAGACTCGGCTAGCATGGATCTAGAATTCCTGCAGCAGGGGACAGTGAAGGAATTTACGTAGCAACTGTATAGAATAAGGGATGTTAGAGAGAGATAAACACTCTGAAAAGTTGATCCCAATAATGAGGATTAGGGCAAAGGCATTGAGAGGTAGGTGCAGTGTCAGGAGAGGCCTCAGTGAGATGGACAAGGACCACACAAGAGTGGTCCAAATAGAGGGAGGATGAGACCAAACCCAGAGGCAGAACAAGCCAAGCCTGTAGGAGGAACTGCAAAGTGGTCAGTGGAGCCCCACTGTGCAAAAGCAGGAAAACGATGCACAATAGTACCCGTGGGGTACGGCCACTGCAACGCTGTCTACACTGAACCTTGCTGGGTTCTTGTGCAGGCACACTCTGCAGGTCGGTGTTTCTCAATCCCGCCCCCCGCCCCGAGCACTTGACTGACCTGTGCATCATACCTCACTCATTCTTTCACTGAGAAAGGACTTTCTTAAGAACTTGGAATTTGGAAATTCCCTTTCTTTTCTTCCTTCCCTCTTTGTTTTGAATTGAGATGAAGCTCACATAACATAAAAACTAACCATTTTTAAAGCATACAATTCAGTTGCATTTAGTATTTCGCAACATTGCACAATTCTAACTTCCATCTAATTTCAAAAAGTTTGATTGCTTCAAAGGCAAACTCGCATTTGTTCGGCGCCCTCTCCCCACTCTCCTACCCCAGCTCCCGCTAGAACCAGTATTCTGATTTCTGCTTCTGTGGGCTTAACTGTAGAAGAGAATAGAATCTATATTCTATTAATAGAATTATAGTCTGTGCAGTTAGCATGTAGGGCTTCTTTGAAGAAAGAGCATTTCTTAGCAGTTAAAAATGATCAAGTGAAGGTGCAGATTCTAGTTACTCCTCAGTCAGAAGAGGAATGTAATTGCCACTGGTTACCTCTCTCTCTCTCTCTCTCTCTCTCTCTCTCTCTCTCTCTCTCCATACACATACAATATATATATATATATATTCACAAAATGGATGACATGAGTAATAACACTGATTATTACTCCCTCACTTTCTGCCCTGTCAAAGGCAACATGTGCTAGACAGAAGAGGAAAATTTGCTGTGCTGGTGTTCCTTGGCAGTGAAAGTAGAGAAAGGACTGACGCAGTCTTACTCTTTACTTTATGGTGTAATATACTCTGACGCCCACAGAGGATGCAATTTTATGAGACACTATTGAATATGTGGTACAGAACATGTTACCACAGAGACCAAGTTTCCCTTGTGAATTTTTAGTCTTTTAGTTTGTTTTGTTTTGATTTGATTTGATTTGTTTGAGGGTCTCAATATGTTTCTCTGGCTGGCCTGGACCTCTCTATGTAGATCAGGCTGGCCTGGAACCTATAGAGTTCCACCTGTCTCTGCCTCCCTAGTGTTGAGATTAGACGTGTGCACCCACACATCTGACCAAGTTACTAGTTTTATTAACAGAATTTATAAGCAGGCTCAGAAGAGGACTCCAGGACCAATTAATAAACTTTTGAGAGAAACACAATAGGGTAGGCAAGCTGTAAAGCTCCTCAGCTGCCAGGAGGAATGCACAAGAGGAAGAGAGAAAGTCACATCTTTCAGAGCTGGGGTCTAAGAAAGTCAGTCAACATTTTCAGCCATGGACATGGACAAGCAGCTGCATGACTGAAGAAGAGGCAGCCTTCAGAGAGATGAGAGAGAGAGTGACAAGACAGACTGACTGACAGAAAAGCATGCCTCAGCTTTTGGCCAGCAGCTGCAGAAGGGGCTTCTGGGTAATATAAGTACGTTATCTCATTAAGGGGTAATCATTCCTCCCATCTCCTTGGCATGTCCTCAGTCAAGGCAACGTTCTTGAGGAATGATCTCCTGGGTAGGTGATTTACAGGCCCAGCTGAAGTAGCTCTTAAGGGAGGAGACAAAAGTATGTAATGTTTTAATCTTTGGAGCAGATCAGAATATGAATGTCAAGCCTCCACCAACCGGCAGAGGTAGAATTCATATTCCGTTACATTCCATCCTTGAGTAAAATGTTACACAGTGCATTGTATTTAAAGTTCACACAGTCGTGTAAAAGTATTTACTACAGGACTGGGGAGATGGCTCACCTGTTAAGCACTTGCCATGGGAGTCTGAGGACCAGAATTCAGATTCCCAGAAAATAAATTAAATATCAGGCAGATGTGGCAGCCCACCTATAAATCCAGTCTCAGAAGGCCAAGAATCCCAAAGCCAACTGTTTAGGAAGACTAGCCGTATTAGTGAGCTCTGGGTTTGATTGAGTAACCTGGCCTCAATGGTGGAAGGGTGATGGAGTGTGATTCCCAACACATCAAACTCCATCTTCAGCATGCTGTGCACACATGTGCATGCAAACCCACACACGTATACCATACAAATACAACAATGTGCATACATTGCATGCATGCTCACACAGTTGTCGCTGTCCAGTGTACTTGCATTCTTAACTTATGTAACTGATGTTGTATCATACTATACTTCTCATGATATTTTCTTTCACTTAAGACCCTGTTTTAAATATCAATTGATATATTTACATCAATGATCATTTGTTTACATGAAATCAATAAAAATATACATTTACAGCCCAGGTACATCACACATGTATATAACACAATGTGTTCACAAACCTGGTGCTAAATTAATATATATTGGCAGAAAGATCGATTTTTGATTTTCATTTTCACATATTCAAAATAAAAATATTACTTTCTATACACATATTGCTGAAGTTTAGGTAGACATCATCACCCTAGTTTTAATGATGAATAAATTAAGGATCTGGAAGCATGATTGTGCAAAGACAACTCAGGCTGAGTTCTGATGCTCCAGGGAGATTTTACAGAGCAATGTTCTTTCTAGGGAACTACACTCATGGTCTCTTAAGAAGGCTCTTGAGCTTCCCTGGAAAATGATACGGGTCTGACACTGGTTCTGGAGTTAGCTGGGGGGTGTCTTCCCTGCTGGAGGAGTTTCTCAATGAACATTTTATGAGGCATCCAAACCAAGCTCAGGCACAAGTCAATCAACCATTTTGTAATTTTCTATGCTCTGAATCACTATTCATAAACATGAGCACATGTGTGAATCACCTAGCACATTTCAAGCTTATAGATCTTTAACAAGAGCTTTAGTAGCATTAGTTTAGTTTTAAATGATTCTTTCATGATTCAAATTGAAAAACTGATTGAGATAGCAGTTAACTGTCTTTAGAAACATGCATATGTGTGCACACACACAAAAATACACACCATAAACCTGTAATAATATAACATTTGAACTTTAGCCTTTTTTCTTCTACCATTCTACTTTCTGTGTGTATGTACAGTTAATTAACAATTTAGTTATGGGGTAATTCAAATACATACAATTCACTCACATTAAAGTGTGCATGTAGTTCAGGGAGTCTTAGTGGTGTATATTTTTGTCTCTGTATTCTGAATAAGCCATGTAAATAGAATCATGCAATTCATAGCCCTTTGTGGCCATGTATTTTTCACTTTGCATACTCTATTGTTTTATTATTTTTATTTTATGTGTATGAGTGTATTGCCTGAATGTACACAAGTGCGCCTGTGTTGTGCAGTGCCTTCAGAGGTCAGAAAAGGGCGTCAGATCTTCCGGAACTTGAGTTATGGACCGCTGTTAGCTGCCATGTGAGTGCTGGGAACTGAACCTGGGTCCTCTGCAAGAGCAGCCAGTGCTCTTAACTGCTGAGTCACCTCTCCAGCCCCGCTTCACTTTGCATGCTTTCAGGGTTCAACTAATTGCCACATATTTTGGCACTTCATTTTTTTTAATGAATGGATTCTGTTCAACCGGTCAGTTAGGTCTGGATCCAGGGATAGTGTGACTGGTAATGCGTAAGAGTCTGATCGGGAGATGATGAAGTGCTCTGAACACACTGTGTTCCTTCTGCACAGTATATTGAACCTTTCACTGTCATTGGGTGAACTGTATGTGCCTGAGTTGTTTTATCTTCCTAAGGCTAAAGTGAAAATGGAGAAGAGCCTCCTTCAAACCTATCAATGCTGTATTGCAGCCCATATATATAAATTGTTCTGCCTTTCTTCTGCGTCTGCCAAGACCACCATGCACACCTGTGTAAGGAAGAAATTCCCCAGGCTCCCAGTCGCATTTCTTCTTTGACTCAAGAATAGGCATTGACTTAAGCACTTTATTTGGTTTTGTTCCCCCACTTCAACCCCAAGGAGGATAAAACATCTGCAGCTTGGTGAGTCATTGATGTGGTTTTCTCTGCACTATCTAGTCATTTTTAATTTGGATGTGTGTTTCAAGTTCTGCCGATTTGCCCACTCATTCTTTATTATTACACCATAGTATGAATTTCTTGCCCCTAAACTATACCAATAATTACAGACTCTGCTAGTGAAACGCAACATTCCATATTTATACCCATGTGGACCAACCATGGACAAAGACAAAAGTCATCTTTATTTTGAATATTGCCAGGAGACCATTCTTAAGCACAGAAATGCCGCCTTTCTCTCATGATCTGGTAGACAAACATCTGTGTTTTTATAAAATGTTTATATTAATCTTTCACTCACTTTCACAATTGCTTCTGTATTTATTTTATTATAAAATAATTTTTAGCTATTTAACTTCCTAATAGTAGTTCCAATTTTCAAGCAAAATCAATGGCTGAGGAAGATATCTTGTTGGTTTTCATCAGTTCTGTTAAGATGAGAAGCAGCACATAGATACTCTAGTCCTCTGTGAACCTCCCTCCCACATCCTCCTAGTGCAGTTCAACATGACTTCTGTTTTAGGGCAGGTCACAGTGCCAGGAAGTTGCCAGAAATTATATACTGAGGAAAGAAAAAACTCATTCAATACAAGGTGTGCATGTGAGTGTGCTTTTTTGTGTTTGTGTGTGTGTGTGTGTGTACAGATACACAGGAGGAAAAGAGAACTACACAGGGAATGAAGTTTCATAAAATAATAAGTCAAGCATTTCTGTAAATGTGTGGGTTCACATGAAGGAGAGTGAGAGAGGAATATTAGCTTATAACCAAATGGTTCTTAACTAGCAATGATGATCAGTTGTAGAGGCTGAAAGGAAGATCTGCAAATGAGTATTAGGTCCTTATGAACTACACTACTGTTTAAAAGCCAGATTTGGATAACTCCTTTATTCTAGTTTGCTTTCTATAACTGTAACAAAACACTCTGATCAACCAACTTGGGGAGGAAAGGGTTTATTTAACCTTACATCTTACAATCATTGAGGGAAGTTGAGGTAGGAATGCAAGACAGGAACCTGAAGGCAGGAACTGAATGAAGTACAGTCCATGGAGGAATGCTGGTTACTGCTGGCTTGTTCCTCTGGCCTGTGCTGAGCCTTCTTTCTTATACAACCCAGCACCATCTACCCAGGGGAGGCACCACCCAGAGTGGGCCAGGCCCTCTCACATCACTCAACAATCAAAAAATACCTCACAGTCATGCCCACAGACCAGTTCAATAGAGGGAATTCCCCAGTTGAGATTCCCTTCCTGGGTGTGTCAAGTTGGCAACCAAAGCCAACTGAAACACCTTCTTCAGAAGTATCTAAGATTTGGAGAAGTGGTATGTGGTTCTAAGTCAGGTAATTAATGAAATATGTTTCTCAAATTAGATTCCTTCTTTGACCCATTTTGTTTATTCATTTAATGAATAAACAACTGTCTTACTTTTCCTAAGGTGTCTATGCCTGCTTAATCCAGATAGACAGGGCAATGCCAGGCTAAAGACAGGATTTCATCCAATCTAGTGTGTTGAACCAATGGGAAGCATGTGCCATTCAAAGGCAGCTGTAACACCAAGAAGCTCCCTATGAAAACTTACTGGCAGCTACCAAAGAGCTTCCTCCTCCCAGTAATTGTTGACTGCTCCTAGATAGTCCAGGAGGGGAGGGAAGGAGCCTCTTGATCTCAGCCTGCTTTCCATCTACAAGTGTTGCTAACAGGCTCAGTCTTGTGAGTGGGTGGGTGATCACAGCTGCTCTGATTCAAGATGGTAACAATCATGTCCAACCCAGAGGAAACAGCAAAAGAACACCATCAACCAGGCACTTGATTGCTGATTACCAACCACTTTTTGTGGGAGCCTCTTAACAACACAAATAGTATCCCAGTCAGTTTTGTACTGTCCGTACCTAGAATGAATGAATTAGTTGTCCATTGTAGTATAATTAAAATTTCCCCAAACTTAGCAACTTAGAATTAAAAAAATAATTGTTTTCTTGAAAATACATAAGGGTCAGGATTCGAAGAGTGACTTAAGTAAACAGTCTTCCTTGGATGTATTCTGACTATTGACTATGGCTGCAAACTTGTAGCAAAACTCCAGTGTGTGTGTGTGTGTTTTGTGTGTGTGTGTATAGGAACATTTCTAACCTTAGTCACATGACTGCTGACAAGCTTCAGCTCCTTTGATTAGTGAAAAACTCAGGGTCCTTTCTACATGGGCATTTCCATAGGTTTCCTGAATATCTGCACAACATGGCAGATGGCTTTCCTCAGATTGGATAATCCAAGGAAGAGAGAAAGAAGTAACAGTTTATAAGTCAAAAGATAGACTTTTTACACTCTTACCTCATTGGGGCACCCTATCACTTTGCCCAGCAAAACTACATCATGAGAGAATTTTGATGTAATGCGGGAAGGAATACGAGAAGGAGAAGGTGTGAGTTCCAGGAGGCAGAGCAGTGGGCTGCTGTAGAATCTGCCTACCATAGGGAACTCAGTGATATGCTAATAATGAACAGTATGTCATATGACTGAGCAGACAAATGAGGATCTATGCTGTGTGCTTGCTACCTAGAAATTTCACAGTGATTTTTAAAAGTGGTATTATTTAGTTTTATAATATGACTTGTAGCCTAAAGTGAGAACATTCCTCAGAACAGGGTATAGCATTTATAATATCGTAGAAATTTAATACAATAAAATTAAAGTCTAATTCAGAAACAGTCAATATATAGTAGAAAATCTTAAATAATGTTATTTCCATATTAATCCTAAATGAGAAATAGCATTTAAATACTGGTTTTTGACTGTTAGGATACATGAGTTTTAGAATAACATTTTGTTTTGTAATTTCTTAAAAATTATAGAACCAAGAAACATAGTATACAGTAATTCTTCTGTTCATGTCTCATTTCCAATCAACAGAAAACATACAGATATACAAAAGCCATTAGTTTTTTTAATATTAAATTTTACTATACAAATAATGTTCTTAGTATAGCCTCTAAGTGTAGAAACAGACATTTGGGCTTCACAAACAACTATTAGTTTTCAATTAGATCAGGATAGATTAATAGAAAAATCTTAGGCTTTACATCTACAATGGCTTAAATGTGGTTTGTTTCCACCAAACCTCATGTTGAGGCTTGGACCCTACAGCAATGGAATCAGCATGCTCAGGACCCATGCAAACTCAAGCAGACAAAAACCCCGTTTGGAACTGGAGAAATGGGTAGCAGAGCACAATCTTTGCTGAAGAACTGTTAGCAACTGATTACTGTTAGATGAGGATGATAATCTTCCTAAAGTGAGGGACTTCGGATGGACTGACTAGACCTCAGTGGATGAACCTGCACTGAGGAACATTTGGGGACCCTAACTTGACACAATAGACTTTAACACAGATGAGAGAATGTGTGAACTCCAGTTGGGGGGCTATGAAGGGGTGCTGGCGGGGAAGAGGGTGTGAAGATGATTACAATTGATTGAGATGATCTACATGAAATGCACAATGATTCAAATTTTAAAAAATATACTGGCTGTCTCCTGTGGGGGGAAAATGTGACCTTTAGGAGAGGGCAGTGAGGAAGAATGTGGGCTCACAAGTCCTTGCTTCCTCTTTCTTTAAAGGAGCATTTCTCTTCACCATGCCATGGAGACGACCAAGTGAAAACGGCTGCTGAGCAGTCTCTGTCCTCGTCTTTTCAAGCCTTCTCATGGAGCAGCGTGTCAGTCATAGTGTTCTATTCAAGGAGCCCTCAGGTGCATCCTAGCAGAGTTCCAGGCGTCTCAACATCACCATCATTTCCTGCCTTGATTTGATTTTTTTTCCATCATGAAAATTTCATCATGAAATTTCTAAGGCTTAAGAGACAAGCATTCATGACTAATAAAAACCTCATGCCTTGCATGTATGCCAGTGTTCCTGGGAGCCTGTTTAGCAGAAGACTGTTTTTCTTTTTTAATGTTGGAAATAGTAATACACAGGGAAAGCATCTCAGGTATGCCTTTTAATGAAAAATTGCTTAAACTCAAGCATCCTCACCTTCACTTTCTCTCTCTCTCCACTTAGTATCCATCACCCAGGCTGGTAAATGCAGCTTTCCTAACCATTTCCCTGTTCCTTGTTCCATTATCAGTATAGTTCAAACTCATGAGTCCTCTGGACAAAGACCTCAGAGCTGCGGCATTGACAGCCTCCAGTCTCACCTGCTTGAACCCTTCCTCTAAATTGCTACCAGAGCTGTCCCTCTGAAATGTAAGGCTGATTGTTTTGCTCTCAGCTCATTAATATTCAATAATTCATCATGCTTTTAAGAGAAAGCCTTCAGAATGAACTCATTCTGGAACCGCTTCCCATTCCCTCCTTTGCAATCATAAATTAGTATGACAGATATTGAAAAGTGACATATTAAGGCCTGATCCTGGAAAACTGTCTATACTCTGGCTGCCATTGTGGACAACAATGTCAAACAAGTGCTCATATGTGAATGATGTTTTCTTTTTTTCTGAAACCAGACTTAGAAAGTGGTCAATTTATTTGCTCCCTTGCTGCTTTATCTTATAAAAGAATGTTCACTATGATTGATCATACTGTTGTTCCACAGACCCATAATCCTCCCTGTGGGAGAATTATGCATGCAACACAAGCTATATGACCACCATGTAGTTTTCTATCTTTCTTGCAGGAGGATTCTGTGCTCGTAACTTCACTGAGTTGATGTCAATCTTGGTCATGTGAATTCTTTGTCTAGTAGAAGGTAAATAGGAATTTAGTGTGTCTCTTCTGAGTAGAAGTCTTCACAGCCATGGTGTGTTATTTCCTCTCATATATTTTTCTCTCTCTCTCTCTTTTTCTATCATTTATCTATCTATCATCTAGTGTTCTTAAGTTCTCTTGCTCTTAATCTTTCTCTCATTATTTCTCTTTTCTCTCCCTTCCTCCCTCCCTCTTTCCCTCCCTTCCTTTTTTCTTCTCCTCCTACTGTGAGATCATCAGGTTATAGCCTGCTCTTTCAGCCTAGGTCCAGAACAAATATGATTTGGAGCAGAACTGCAGCTGACTTTCAATAGATGTGCAACAGAAGTGAGAAATCAGCATTTACTGTTACATGTGTCAAGATTTTAGTGTTGGTGGTTACTGTCTTGTATCCTGATCTAGCTGATCTGTACATTCCCTTCCATAATGTTTCAGTTATCCAATACTGCTCACAATCCACCACATCAGTGGCTTATAATAGCAATGATTCTTTAATACACCTAAAAATGTGTGATTCAAGCAGTGTTTATGTGCGAGGGGAGTTGCAAATAGCTCTTCTCTGCTCTATGCAGTTTACTAATCCAGTTCAGTACTTAAGAGCTGGCACCATAAGATGTCATGCTCACACATGTCTGAAGGCTGTTTCTGACTGTTACTTGGAATCTCATCTGAACTGTGGCCAGAGCACTAGAACATAGATACTTACTTACCTTAAAGCACAGGCCAGGGTTTCAACAGTGAGGCCCCCACAAAAAATGAGCAGAAGCTCCATTGCTGTGTACGACCTTCAAGACCTCAGAGCCACTTCCATATCACATTTAATCTCATACAGAAAACAACAAAAGCCCACACTAACAATAGCTAGGTTGTAGTTCTCAACAAAGTAACAGAAAGAGAACCAATAAGATGTATATGTGTGTGGGGGGGGGTGTAAAGAATTGACTTATGCAGTTGGGGAGCTGATGTGCTGGACATCTACAGAGCAGACTGGCATGAGTTTATGTGGCAGCTTAGTCTGAATACCATCTGGAGGAGGCAAAATTCCTTTTATATTCAGGCCACACGTTACATGTAGCCTGGAAGAAATACAGTCATAATCTTACAAGAAGGCTCATCGGTGCATGTGTGTGTGTGTGTGTGTGTGTGTGTGTGTGTGTGTGTGTGTACATGTACATTTGTGATTCAACTTTTCAGCTTCAGAAATTCTCTCATAGGTGCTAAAGATAAATGGCTACCTTGCAAAAGAATACATAGAGGGAAGGGCGGATGGAGTGGCTTAGTTTGTAATAGACACTCAACCTAAACTATTTTAATCTCAATGAAAAAGCATAAACCAATTTAATGGGAAAGAAAATTTAGTTTTCTCGCAATGTAAAGATAACAGAAAATATTAGTTAATAAAGTTAAAAAGAGAAAAGGACTGATAGTTATCATTAAAATGCCTTTAAAGTTGTGGATAACACACTTGGAATTAAATGTATTTGTATAATCTGTTAATAAAATAAAGTAACGATTATTGAATACCCTCTAACCATATCATACATCACATATAAAAGAAGTTCAGAAAGACATTGGACCAGGGCTTGAAATTTTATTCTGTGTGGTGGGTGCTAGCTTGAAATCTCCCATGGTCTTCACAACACAGGAAAGAATGTGGCAGGCAGGCTTAGCTTTACTCTTGAGGCTCAAGAAGTCTCATCTTGGAATTATGTAGCCTCCAGTCCTTCATACTAGTCCCAGATTTTTGATGATTAAATAACTGTATAAACATTATCCATTGTCAGTAGAAACTCCAACTTGCTTGTGGTGATTATTGCTATGGACAGAATTTTTGTGTCTACCCTCCCCAAATTCATACACTGAAATCCCTTCTCCTCCCAACCTCTGGACACATACAACCTGCCCAGAAAGACATCACTAGCAGGTAAAGTGTCTGGAAGGTGATTAGACCATGAAGACGTAGCTCTCATGACAAAGACTAATGTCCTAGTAAAAGACTCCGGCAAAGTCTCAGTCCTTCTCCTGTGTAAGGTCATGAAGAAAAGATGGCTGTCTATGAACCAGGACACAGCCCCTCACCAGCCACTGAACCTGCTCTGGCCTTGATCTTGTTAATCTGCATTTAGGGCCTTGCTTTTCATTTTGAACTTTAAAAAAGATTGTGCAACTGTCAACTCAAGCTGATCTTTTCACTTTCTTCATTGTTGTGTGGGTTTTAGTCATCCTGGTGTTTGCCTAATTTGCTTGTGATGGATGATGAATTTTATTCTGTCCTGTGTTCCTGGTGCTAAGAAGTTGGGGGTACTATAACTGGAGAAAAAGTTTATTTCTATTTTGAAAACTTTAAATATGATACTGGATATGTGTCATATTTATATGCTATTTACAAATATAATAAAACATTATAAAATAAATAATATATTCATTAGCCAAGTATAATAAATATATTTATATTTCTTATATTTATCTAAGTTTTTAATAAAATAACATATATATGTATTTGACCTGGAAAAAAAACACTGTAAAAACAATTACACAGAACATTCCGTTCTAAGAATTTATCAATCTGCCTTGAATCAAGTAAGATGTTAAGGTCCTCATTTTCAGGAAAAACAAAATGGCAATTACAGTATACAACTCTCAGAAATGGGAACTTAATAGAAGTCTGTATCCTTAAGAGGAAAGGAAAACATCACATGAGTTTCTTCCAATAGAGTCAGGAAATAATTTCCAACAGAAAGAATACAGGAAGACTAAGAAGATTTCCCTTTTCTGGAAAAACACACACACACACACACACACACACACACACACAAACAAATACATGCATATACACACAAACAATGCACACACATATATGAGAGAAAGAGAAATTCCCCCCAGTGAGTTGTTTTTCCTCCAAGAATTCTAAAACCACCAAGCACTAAAATTGCCTTTGTTTCTGACTTCTCTGGCTTCTGACTGAGCTTAGTACCTACACTGTCTTCCTATCCACCCACTGGTTTTCATGTCCCTCCATTTATACAGTGAGTAGCCTATTGCTTAAGTCCAGAACCCTGATAGGTCTTATCACAAGTCACTTTATAGTTTCACATCTTTTCTTCCCAAATGGAGTGTAAGTTGTTTAAGTTCATGAGTACTATGCTGCTTTGGGGGCATCAGGTTCCTGTGACTTGATTAGCTACATACTTTGTAAACCTGCAATACAGCATTGCTTGAAGGAGCAAATTACTATGAACTTGAACAATCATTATCCTTTAGCTTTCTGTATTAACTGTACTCCAGAGATTACCTCTAAATTCCATTAGTATTTATTCCACAGTTCTTAGAAATTTAACAGCAAAGATCCCAGAAAGCCTGTATCCTGAAGTCAGAGGCTTGATCTGGAACCATGGGTCAACCAGAAACTCATAATAGAATTCTGAAGCCAGGCCTGACAAGTGTTTTCTAGACGTTTGTGTGATAAGAGAATGAATGAATGAATGAATGAATGAATGAATACTTGAATCCTATTTGTTTCAGTTTCTTCATTTACTAAGGGGCAATTATATCTAGCTTAGAAGAATAAAAGTCAAGAGAATAAAAGGTATAATATATTAAATATAATCCTCCATAATGTAAAATGTTTACTCTCAACATACCATAGGAATTTGCATGCTTTTTAGCTTCCTGTAGAAACAGGGCATTTTTCAAGACACTTCTGTTTTTTTTTGAAATAGAATAAGCCTATTTTATCTTCCTTTCTCACTTTCACCACATGCACATTTCTTGGTGTGTCCGTCACTTTTTTGTTTATATACTCTGTATTCAACCACATGATGTCCATTTATCACGATGCTGCCCACCCCTTGAGACCTTCCCAGGATTGTTACCACAATCCAGCAAATAAGTGTAGGATGCACTCCTTGGTCACTTGTGTGACTCAATCCCAGGAAACCATTTCTGCTGCCAACCTACCCCTAATGATGGTAAGGAGAATGGACTCTCTTTTCCTCATAAGGGATGTTAGAGGCCACCAGGAGGAAGTGATGGGAAATCCCTGGGAAGTGCCTGTGTTCCTTATGGAGGTGCGTTAGCTCCTTCAGGACAAAAGATTTTCTTTCTTAAGGAAGAACTTATACTTAAGTGTGCAACAACATTCAAGTACATAAAAGCCATAAAAGGAATTTATTAAAAATTCATATTATTCAGATTCCATTTTCAGAGAGATTAATTTATTCAAGGTAGTGCCCAGAAATATGCATTCAGCAATCATATCTCAAATGGTCTTCCGGTCTCAGTTCAGGAAGGATTGTCAGGCTTCTAAGAATTGTTTTCTTCAAATTGGTCACATATTCCTGGGCTGTTTCTTTCTAAATCCAGAGTGACATATTGAATAAATATTGGTGATGGGAATAGCTGGTGTTTGCTCATAGTTATATCTTGTATAAGTTCTGAACATTTGTAAATTGAACAAAGTATAATTACAGAAATTTGGTTGACTTTAACTGAACTAAGCACCAGTAAATTATGTTGTGTTGAATTAACTGATTTGCAACTTTTCTCTCTATGTGTTGTTCAAAGTAAACTTAGAAAAGTGTATCAGGCATGAAGAAGATCAGTATGACTTGTGGAAAAGGTAGGAGTAATTTAAGAGCACAAACTTATAGACGGACGAAAGGCCGCTCAGAAGATAGAAAAGTGGTTGGTGCCAGGAAACAGGCAGACATGTCTGACTAGGAGCTTTCAGTTAATAGTTTTTGGCGAACTTTCATCTCTACTTATTCCTAATGACTTTAGTCAATTTCTTATACCTTTCCTAATTGGACACTATAAACAACAAAAACACATGATGCAGAATCAGAAATACACTTACTCCAGGACTCATAATGACCACTGCTAAACTATCCTCCCATTATCTTCTTATAAGCAAGGATCTGTAATCAACCAAGTTCTCCAGCTGCAAGTTACCAATCAAGTGTTCACAATGCCACATATTGATATGCCATTCCAGACAAGTTCCTTGGGGATCATTGTTTGTGGAAAGTGACACAAAGAAATGATGAATCCACACCCAAATAAAACTCATCACCTTGACCTTGAAGAAGATTCATCAGACAAACAATTTTTAGAATCAAGAATCTGATTTCTATAACAATAAGCACCAGATTCTTTAGAAAGTGCAGATGTGTGTGACCACAGAAATCTGGCATTTCTGGTTTACTCATTTCCTTTGCTCTCTGGGCTGCTTGCTTTCTTCATCACAAAGAGAAAAGGAAGGCACAAAGAAGAATGAGGAGAAAGTTCTTGTATTGTTAATTATTACGTAACTAAACCAAAGTCCTTGGGATTCAACTAACTCTTTCTTGAGGGCTTGTTTCTTGGTTTTGAGTTCCCACCCATGTCTGCAGCTCTGTTCCTGGTTTCTTGCATTTGACATTTGTTATGAGACAAAATAAGTTAACCTAAACATTAAGTTAAAGTATCACCTTGAATGACAGCTTGATATTGATCCTTTCATTCCTGAGAAGGGAGGAAGAGGGAGCTGAGGGGCCTGGGATTGGTTGATTGCTTCCAGCCAGTCTTTACCCTTCATATTCTCTTTAAAAAGTCATAATTTTCTATGCACATGATAATTTCAGAAAAAAATCAGATCACCACACATAGCTCTCCATAACATTTGAATTAATCCCGATGGACAAACTCATCAGTCTTCATCTTCCTTTTTTAACTACAGTAGCTGTTCATTCCAATACATCGCCTTCAGAATTGCCATAGGTTCTCTACATCATAGACTTATTATGGCATTTTGGTGAATGACTTCCCTGAAGATGTGTGAACACATGTCTATTTCTCCCCCATGGGTACCAATAACTGACCAAATAAATGATTCCACTCAAGTCTAACTTGGAGAATCACTTTGTTTACTAGTTACTTATGGGAGCACCTGGTGGCTCAAAGGCAGCTGCATCAGCAAAAAGCCCGCCCCGGCAGGCATGGCCGCTCATGAAAACTGCATTCCCGGGTCTGCTTGCCTCGCCCATAGTCAGCTTCACTGCAGTCTCCTCTCTACAGCAACTTTTTACTGCTTCTTCAACTGTGCCTTGTAAATTCTGTAACTTCCTAAGCTTCTGGGACCTCCGAAATTTCATGAGCTTTCAGAGTCTTGTAAGTAGTGTCTTGAGTCTTATGAACCTCAGTGTTCCTCCAGGGGAAACTGATTCAATTTGGAGGAAGAAATAACTGGAAAACGTATTCTTCTGCGTTGATTATTCCTCTCTCTCTCCTTCCCTCCCTTCCTTCCTTCCTCCCTCTCTCTCCGTCATGTCCCTTCTCTCTTTTTTAATCCTTGTTCCAGCAATGCTGCATTGAATATCTCCATGAGTATTTATACACTTTTATGAGTAATCCAGAAAAAGTACTGCTTATTGAGAAGTACATGTTTTTAAATTTTTTAGCTGCTCACAAATGCTAACATAATCATGTTCCTTTCAAATCGTGACATAATGATAAAATTTCAATCAGTAATGAATTTTTTTCACAACCTTAGATATGATGGGGTACAATCATCTTTTTGTTATTGATATCTCTTACTTTTTGGTCTTTCTCTTTTTGACTTGGAAGTTGGAAGCAAAGATTGGGGTATTTAAGACATTCATCCTATCATGAAAGTGATAACATGGAGGACAACTCACCATGAAGCAATATCTCTGGATGCTTCATTTCATGCCACTCAATTCTGCGCTTTCATGGGTCTTGGGAAAATGTGCCATAATGTCCCCAAGGGAAACTACCAAATGTGGGTTACTACCACGTGGTGTTGGTGAGAACAGGAGAAATAAACCCTGTCTTACAATGCTGTAGTTCACATAGTTTGATATTAGCATTTAGAAAGACTAATTGAGAAAAGCCAAATTTCTAAAAGTTTACTCACTCCCTATCACAATATTTTAAAATATTTATTTACATGGATATTTCTGAGCATTATTCAGAATAGAAAAAAATCAGAAAAATCCTAAATCACAAATACTAGGATTTTATTAGATAGCTTGGTGTTTATACTCTGGAGTAACCATTTGGTTATTTTAAAGGTATCTTTAAATGAAATATTGCTTGAATGAAAATATCTCAAAATATTATGAAACAAGGAGGATATGAAAGACTACTGTAGAGCCCATTTTTTATAGCATAAATAAGAGACAGTTCTACCAGAGGATTTGTGATGATTACACTAAATGATTATGACCATAACTTAATTTTTATTGATTTTTTCTTCTCTCTTATCTTTTGGCCAGTAAAAATTTGTGTCTTGAGGCTAGAGAGATGCCTCAGTAGTTAAGAATACTTGCTCTTCTTCCAAAGAACTTAGGGTTTGGTTCCCAGTACCCATATGGTGGCTAACAATCATCTATAACTCTAGTTCCAGGGGATCCAATGCCTTTCTGACCCCCAGGGGCACTGCACAGCATCAGTGCACTTACATTCAGGTAAAACACTGATACACATAAAACAAAAAATATTAAATAAAAATAAATAATTAATTAAAATCTGTCTGAATTATTCTTTATGAAATAAAAAATGATATATTAATGAAGCAGTGAATAATAAAAAAATAAAATGATCATGACATGCATTTAAATTTACTGAAAAAGCTGGTAGAGTCCTTTGGAGAAATAGAAGGTTGAGAGAAGGTTGAAGGCCTAATAAATAAAAAGTGAAGCCGTGTTAACAAGGATAGAGACTCCGACTGGAAAAATACCACTGTCCTCCAAATTAATATATGAATTTAAATCAAATCCAGTCAAAAATCAAAGAAAATTTGAGCATTCATGTGAATGTCTATACGTCTGTACTAACAAGATAGCTCTGTAATTTGTCAGAGGTACAAAGAACATCAGGCTAGCTCTGCAGGCTCACTGATAAAGGCTCAGTAGATAAAGGCTTTCTAAGAACCTGAATTTGTCCCTGGAACCCACACAGTAGAAGGAGAGAACTGAGGGCAGAAAGCTGTCTTCTGACCTCCACAGACATGTGCACACACACACACACACACACACACACACACACACACACACGTAAAATTAAATAGATAAATAAAGATAGAACTTTTTAATTTGGAATTTTTTAAGTGCAAAAATCTAAGACTAACTAACCAGACCAGTCCAACGTGTGCCCTACGGGCTGCATGCATCCCAGAATAGCTATCAGTGTGGTCAGACGCATTTGTACATGACAATATCATGCTACCATGACCAAAAGTTCGACAACCTTAAAACCATTATTATAGAAGTCAAACCTTAATGATCCACACGATTAGATATAAAAAACAGTTATAAAGCAATTAAACAGTTTCAGTAATATTGGTGAACAGACTAATAGGCTAAATCAGTAAACCAAAAAGCCAGCCTGAACAATTCAGAACAGACTCACACATATGTGGTCACTTGATTGCTACAATGCATTGGGGAATCTTAACAAGTGATTCTAGACTTTCCAGATATGCACATAAAAAATATAACTTCTTCTGAACCTTCTCTCTGTAACTCCAAATTAATTTCAGGTGGACAGATACAAGAAATTATCAATTTTCTGGGTTAAAATGTTAAGGGAGTTTTCTAAACAAAATGCATTGAGAAGCACAAACCACAAAGAAAAAATTCACTGCTGGACTACACTATAATTAAGAAGGTCAGTTCATAAAATGGTACCATCGAGGCAGAGGTATGAAAAGCCAGAGTATGGCGAAAAATGTTTGCAACACAGATATCACCAAACCCTCACACACTTAAATATACACTTTAAAAAAAATACTGAGAAGTGAAAAAGAACCAAAATAGGCAATGCAATATGAAAAAAAATCAGCAAAAGACTTAAAAAGACACGTTTAGAAAGGAAATGATCAAATAACCAATCAGCATAGAGAAAGGGGCTCAACTTTACAAATTCCAATGCCAACTGAAACAAAATTAAGCTTTTCACTGTTGCATCAAATATTTTAAAAGGCAAGCAAGTAAAGAAACAAGAGCAAAATACAAGCAAGGACAAGTGTTGGTGCCAGAGTGCTCCTAGACTCTTGGGGAGAGTGCATGTTGGGAGAAGTCTTCATCTTTGTGTTGTTATTGTTGAGGTATCTCATGCAGCCCAGATCGACCTTAAGCTTGCCATATACCCCAGTTTGGCCTTAAACCTCTGATCTTCCTGCCTCAGATTCTGAAGTTCTGGGATTATAGGTGTGTACCTTTATGCCTAGCTGATATAAGTATTTTGAAATAATTTTTGACTGTATCTAGAAAAGCTAAATATGAACCGTCTCCAACAGAGCGATTTCATTCTTCACGAACACTGAAGAAATGCATACTTCTCACCATAAAACACTCAAAAATAAGTGTGCCTGGAGGACTATAATAGCCCCAAATTGAAACTAACTCAAGAGCAGAGTGAATACATTCTTTTATTAAATATTTTATTTATTATTTTGATTTATGGTTATGAGCGTATTGCCTGCATGTATGCAAGTGCACCCACATTGGGGATTGTCCTCCAAAGAGGACATCAGATTTCCCTGTAGCTGGAGTTACAGGCAGTTGTTAGCTGCCATGTGGGTGCTGGGAACCAGACTCAGGTTCTCTGCAAGAGCATCAGTGCTCTTAACTGCTGAGCCATCTCTCCAGCCTCAAGAGAGAGAATATATGTTCATACTAATGACAGGAAGGTGAAAGCAAGTTAGATAATTTCATACAACATCAGTAGATGAAGCAGGATGCAGTATGGATAATGATTTCTACAAATACATTATACAAAGAAGCCAGTATAGTCTGCATTAATCAATTCTTATAAAACTAAAAGCGGCTGTCAATATCTGCGCAGTGGTTATCCTTGGAAGGGGCTTAAATGTAGTGTCAATGGTTTATTTCTTTACCTAGCAGTTGGCAAGTAAAAAGCTTACTAAGCCAAAATGCTTGTATGTGAGTTATACTTTAAATGGTAAATAATCCATTTGTGTGTATATCTAATTACCTGATAAAAGGGTGAACTAGAATATAATCAGTTTCTTTTTCCAGGGTTAGGTGAACGAAATTGACAGAAAACTATGTGCCCTCAACCTCTAAACATGTTGAAGCTTTGAAACTTTGGCAGCACACAGGTTTCTAATGTGGTTTTAATTTTGAGTTTCCTGATCTCTGGTGTGGCTCTTCCTATAAGTGTTTGAACTGGCCCAGCATGGTGGCTTATTGTGGGGCTCCAGTCCTCAGCTTTCTGCCTGATTTCAGCTTGGCTCAGTCCCAAGGTGTGAGCCCAGGTCTAGGTGCCTGCGCTGTCTATCAGAAGTGACCTCGAAGTTTAGTCCCTCTGCTTCCCCCACACCTGCCATCTCTGATAAGCTTCGAATGTGGCATGAAATCCCTGATAGGAAAAAAAAAAGTACATTTTCTAAAGATTTTTTTCATTTCTGTGTGTGTGCGTGTGAGAGAGAGACAGAGAGAAGTAGAAGAGAGGAGGTGCCCTCAGAGTCCAGAGGCATTTAATCCTCTGTAGTTGTGGATATGGGAACTGAACTCAGGAACTTCGGTCTTCTGGAAAACAGCATGCATCTTAACTGCTGGGACATCTCTTTAACCCCCAAAATGGAAATATTAAGAAAGGTTTATTTCATAAATAACAATAGTTTTGCTTTCTCCATTCTGACTTTTATAGAATTACCAGAACAGCAACAGAGCATGATCTCTACCACAGAAAAAAAGACAGTAATGTAAGAGTTATAAACTCAAATTTCAAAAAGCCAGGAACTTTAAAAAATCGATTGCATTTCACACAAGAATATCTTTGTAGAGGAAATGTACGTGCTCTATTCCATTTTCTTGGATTACTCAGTTCTCAGCCTAAATCTGAGATGCAGAGAAACATGTTTGTCATGCATATAAAAATAAGAGTGCAAAAGAAATTACTAATTGCATTTTTTCAAGATGGTCAGGAACTCTTGTAAGGTGTGCAGCCTGATCCTGTCTGCGGCAGCTGTCTGCTGTTCTTTGAGATGTGTGATACATGCCGACCTCATGGAAGGGGAGAACTGTGTATTTAGACAGAACTTACATATGCAGGCAGTGTCTCCTAGCTTTATAAATTTTACTGAAAACAATATAAAAGTCTATTGAAGTCCGATAAAACATGTACCCAAATAGAACTGGCTCAGAGGTCATTTATTCGTAACCACTCTTAAATGGCATGTATAATTAAAGAAACTGCAGAGGAGTATTCCTAATGAAAACTGCAGAGCCCAGAGGGATATGCAGCCTTGTATGAACCATGAAGTTACTTAGTGTCACCTACTTTTTCTCAGGTTCAGACACAGAACAAGTTTAAATAAGTCCACCTATGCATTCACTTCTTCATTTATTCAACAAGCATTTACCAAAGATCTAGTCTCCATTGAGATTACTTATTTCAAATGCATGCAAGCTCCAGACCAAGAGGACTTTTACTGCAACCACAGTCTTCCTGGACTTCAGATTTAGAATCTATGGTTCCTCTCTCTGGGAAAACTTTTTGGCAACCGCTTTAATGGTAATCATTCAGGGGTCAATGGTGGAATTCAGAGAGAAATTTAAAGTCTGTGAAGGCTGGCCTTTAAACTAAGGTCTTGTCTTTGCTCAAATCAAATTTAAGATAGAGAATCAAAAGAAACAAGCTCACTGACACATCAGTTAAATAAATGAAATAATGCAGAACGATATTTAGAAGTTGAAATGGGAGCGAGGGTTAAGGTTAAGTGATAGGGAGAGACTCAAGGCAAAACTTCCTACACACCTACCTGGCTCCCGCATTCCACATCCTAATTTATTTCTGTCTTAAAGGGAAAGAGCATAAAAAGCAAAATAAAATCATTCCATTAATCATTTGGGTTTCGTTTTCTTCTCTTTTTCTAACAGGAAAAATTGAGATCGTTGCTCGTTTTACTCATTTTGCTGCTGCTGATGTTACAGTCTGTGAGTTTCTAGGATTTTCATTTTTTTTCTCCTTTTTTTTTTCTCTTTCTCTGGGTTTCTAGTTTTTCCTGAAATATACAAACAAATCTGCAGTAAATATTTTTCTTCTCACAGCATCACCCAGAGCCCAAATATTAATTGTCTTAAATGAAAGCAATTACCCTTTTGTGCAATCAACTCTCAAAGCTACTTAGGGGCTTCCCAGAGATGTTAAGGCTGCCAGCTCAACCCATGTTGAACAGAGAGCTAGCGCAAGTCCTTTCCTGGAACCAAAGTGCGTTGTTCTGAACTCTGTTTACAGAATTCAGTTTCTTCTCTCTTCAGTTCCAGCAGAGCTGATGACAAAGAAAAATGAGCACATTCTTTAGAAATCCTGAGGTCAAGACCACAGGACAAAAGGGCTTTATAGTTTATTCCTTATTATCAACATTTTGTACAGAAGCAAAAGAACTGTTAAATTTCCCTGAATTTAGGTAGTCAAAATTATATCTGGTTCTGGGGGTGGTAAAACAAACTTGGACTGAGTTTTATTTGTGTGGTCTTCATCCTTGATTAAAAGCAAAGGACTAGCTCCATATACTCTCCCATCCTCCTGGAACTTCCCAGTCCCATCTTCTTCTCCCCATAGCTCCTTGTTCTGCCTAACACCTGCAGAACTATGTGTATTAGCTGAAGGTCTAGTTAGCAGAGCATGTGATTCCCCTGCCTCTTCCATTTCTCAGCTTTGATGTTCTCATAAAGACTGTCTCTGATATCCAGAACTGTGGAAAAGGTCTGGCTTTTCCATCCAACTGGATAAGCCCATCCCAAGAGCTTCATCCAATAATTCTCTTGCCTATGGAATGAAGATAAATATCCGCAGCACATGGCTACAATGATAATAGGTGAGAAAAACGAAATGCTCAGCAGTGCATTGTTCAAGATTTCTCAATCAATGAAGGATTGATCTGAATTTCTAAAAGAAATGGTATTTTGCACTGGTTACAAACTCATTTGAAAAACTTCAAGAGTTGGATAAGCTAAATTATTTATCAGCATATGTCTTTCTCTCCTTAGCTGAAAAAGACAGAATGCTAGAATGTTAGTATACTAACCACATGTTACTTTGTCGAAGCTTACACAGTTATGTCACTAGGAATACCATCAAAGTAGAACCTACCTATATACATTTTCATACCTTCCCCCAAAAGAAATACACAGAATGATACAAAAATTAAGACTAAGTCAAAATGGACAGTTTTCTTAATGAAAACAGTATTGGTTTAAAAAATACAGGCATTTAGAAATCTGAAAAATAGGTATATTATATTTTAAATACAATTTGGTCTATTTAGCTATCTCATGGACAAAGGATTTGGGATCTGTCCTATTTTTTCCCTCAGAATAATAAGACATTTTCTAAATAAGATTAAACTTACTCTCTGTCTAGTACATTGACAATTTGCACTTTTACTGAGAAAATGCAGGAAGATGTGACATACTTTAAATTTTTTGTATTGAAGAACAAAATACTTACAGAAAGTATGCATATCCTAAAAATACAACTCAATAAGTTTTTACAAACTGACTGTACTCATGTGACCTGTATATCCACACACAAAAAAACAGAACAACACTTGCATCTCAGAATCCCCACCCACCCTTCCCAGCACTGCTCATCTAGGGGTAATCTAACATCATGGGCATGAAGCAGTTCAACTAGATGCTGTAGGGGACTTACACATTATATACTCACTTTTGGCCTGGCTTATTTTGCTCAGCATGAGACCTATGAGCCTAATCCACATTTTCTGTGCTCCTGAAGATTAATTTCATGAAAATAACACAATTTATTTGTTTCTTGTTTTGAGTTTGGAGCCTTTATGAATAATGCTATCATAAACATTCTAGTAATTGTCTTTTGGTGAGCATTTACATTGGTGTTTATTATATATCAACCACTGGAATTTTCAGATGAGAAAAGAGGAGCATATTTATTTTTAGTAGACAAAACTTAATAGCTGTTCAATGTAGTTGTGCCAAAGAATGCATCTATCTGGGCTATACGAGAATTCTCATTAATCCATGTATTCATTAGTACTTAGTATTATTTGACTTTTTCATATTAGCCATTCTTGATAAGCATGTAGCATCATTACATAAAAATCTCATGTGTGCTTTTTCCCAATGAATTTCTTTGTATGAAGAAAAAATTAAATATCATGCTTAACTTGGAGAAGTGCAATAAGAGAAATATTCTTTTTTGGAAAAAGAATCAACTCAAACAAAAGCGAGCTACACACATATTCTATACAAAGCACACACACATTTGAGCACAGCATAGCTGTGAGCTGTTGATCACAGCTTAGAGCTTTTGAGTCCAAGATTCACATGGGTGGAAGCCACAAATAAGCTGTCTAGTTTCCTCTTCTCCACAAACGGCATCCTACTATTTGCTAGCAACTATAGAAGTTGACCATTCTCCAGGACTGTGAAACAGATCAAGACAGAACCATCAAAGAGATCAGAAGATCTCAGATTTATGAACTCTATGATAATGGAGCCTTAATGAATTTGTCTCTGTGCATGGCATAAGAATTTCCTTTTGGGGGTTGGAGAGGTGACTCGGTGATTAAAAGTCCTCTTGCAGAAGACCTGGGTTCAAATCCCATCATCCACATGGTACCTAACAACCATCCAGAACTCCAGTTCTAGAGGATACAGTACCCTCTGCTGTAAGCACACTTACATACATTCAGGAAACACACTCATACACATAAACTAAAATTTAAAAATAATTCTCTTTTGCCATATTAGTATACTTGTTAAGCATAAAGTCTTGAATGGGCTGCCAGGACCGCCATTTCCTTAGACGTCTGATCTTGCCCAAGTTTCATAACCTTTCTGTACCTCCAATTCCTGATATGTAAACAGTTGATAACAGTATCTACACAACAGGATTGTCATGAAGATGAAACTTGAGTTAAACGAGTTATGTATTTTTAGAACAGTGCCTAGAAAATGATAGATATTATTTAAATATTTATTATTATTTCCTAGTATTGTGTCTTTTAAACTATTCTTCATTATCTATAATTAAAATCTTCAAAAATATGAATTCATATGTGAATTCAACTATTCCAGAGAATCATGGGCAAAGGAGGAGAAGTTACCAGCCTTGGGACAACGTAATTATGAAATTGACTACTGGTAAGTTTGAGATCTAGAATTCCTTGAACCGGTAGGATTCTCTAAACTCTGAGACTGAGCCAGGAATAGAATTTATTCAGGTTTAATACCTGGGATTGTCAAATTTTCAATCTTGGAACTTCTTGCCTGTTTAAAAATTTAAAGATGAAATATCCCTTCTAACCAGGCAGACAGATAACCTATATTAAGGAAACTTATAAAGAAATCAATTCGAACATAAAGTTTAGTGCAGCTGAACAGTTGTACTTAAGATACACTGTTGAACTAATAGACATTTAAGTGTCAGTGAATAAACAGGCTTTAACACATTTTGATCAGTTTTCTAACTCTATTTCTCTGAAATTATTTCAGTAAACCCTCTTCTATTTCTTGAGGTAGTTATGAGCTGAATCACAGTTACATTTTTCTTTATTCATATCCAAGGACAGAGAGAGGACTCTCGGACATCATTAACCAAAGGCCTAGGCAAGCACAGTGGTGAAGAAGAAGTAGATGACCTGATGAGCTAATTGAACCAGGGCACAGCTGGAATGTGGGATAGAGCAAACCAGATTATCCAAGAGGGACTTAGATGAGTCTCAATGGTGCTGTGGTTTCAGAACAAATATATAACAGGGTGGGGACAAAATGATGCTCATTAGAGGAGGCGTGGGGGGCACTGAGCAGGAAAAGGCAGAACAAAGTGGCATTATTTGTGGAAAAGGAAACTTCTTAGGAGAAAACACCAGCAGGCAGAAAGTCCTGCATGATTTCACCTATGAACGCTAATTTAGCTTGTTCATAGGATAATTAGGAGCAGAGAATCAATAGTAAAAACTGGAAGCACTTCTAATTTACGGATCATGTTAGTGTAACAAAACATATAGAATGTGAATAAACTATACATGGAAATGCTGCTACTTTGATAAAGAGAAAAACAGGTTTGTTTTAAAAACAAACAAATGTCTTTTTGATTGAAATAGGCATGACTCTGGTTTTCATGAAAATAGCACACGTTTAGTTAGGTTTTGTGTCATTATCCAAAGTCCCCAGTGTTCAGAATGCTCTGCCCTCTATTGTCCCTGATGGAAAACTGCCATATGTCCTTCAACATTCAAATATGAATGAAACTTTTCCTGAGTTTTTTTAAAGGAGAAATAGACTCTCCCATTTCTGTGTTAAATACTACTGAGTAGTTAATATCGTCAAATAATAAACAAATGCATACAGAATAAGCATATTGCAAAAAACAGCCAAGTACACGTAATAGTCACAGTGATCATACTGGGTAAATACCACTTCTTATTTCATAGATAAGAAACAATCTACACTGAAGGACTAGAAAAATAACCTAACAAACCAATATACATTATTATCTTGGAAAGCAAACACCTGAGGTTATACAACCTAGGTTCATCCAGACCACAAAAAGAATGGCTGAGTGAGGAGAACATATTTCACTAAATAAATTCTTATATATGATCCCAGAGAAGTTTTTATCCCTGTCAGAACTTCAAGGAACTAGTCACAGGCAATGTGTATCTAAAAGCCAGGGGAAAGAATACAGATGATTCAGCTAAAACTAACCACATAAGAAGAAAAAAAAATCACTCAAGGCCTCGACAAAGACGTTAGTTAAACATCATTGAAAAGATATAATGATTATGAATCAATCAAAACAAATAAAACATAAGACGACTTGTTACAACAGTAAGTTCACTATGTAAGCTCACTATGCCCAAGGAATAAAGCATGACTTGAAGAGACAAAAAACAGAGCTAAAAGTAAAACTCCATTCAAATTAAGCTTGGGCTCTTCTTGTAGAAAGGACCTTCACTGGTCGTTACAGTCTAGGGACGCAAGAAGCAAAGATAATCTTGAGGAGAAGCAGGTGAATAGGACATTTAAGATGCTCTAAGATGATGACTGATAGGAATCAAGATGGCAGAACGAGGCGAGGCATTCCTTGAGCAGCTGGTCTTGGGGCCAGGGCACACCAGTTCCCAAGAGGCTACCTGTGTGTGCTGGACCATGTGAGGAACCTTATCACACAGGACAAATATTTTCCTGACCTTTGGTGCTTTTGTATTTATTTTGAAATTCCGAACTCAGGACTTGGGACGTAAGAAAAAAAATAAGTTAAAGAGACAAGATGGCGGCAGCATAGCCATAGGTGGCGCTCAGCACGACCATAGCGGAAGATGGGAAAACAGTAGGTACCAAAACACCCAGCTGGATCCGTGACCATAAAAGAGAAAACACTCCATCCGTCCGTCTCCAGAGCAAACATTAAAAGTGATTTTCTGCAATATTCAAGCCAGCTAGGAACTGTCCCCTCTATTTGCTGTACAGAAGCCAAAACACTCTTTTAACCACAAATATAATCACATGGTCCCCTCTTGTGAGCTAGAGCTGTGGTCCACTCCATGAGCCCACTAACTATGAGACATGGTTTCACATTCCTCTGGTGGTGGGCTGATGGTGGAGCAGATTGGTAGACGGAGGACATCCCAAAGTTGGGGAGCAAGTTCAGCCTTCTCTGAGTGGCTATATTTCCCACAACCCCCTCCCGCAGGGTCCTGGGTTGTACATAGCAGTGACTTTGCCTCTGTGTTGGGCTTATACTGTGAACAAAGGAGGTTTCTGGCATTTGAAGATTGTAGTCTTGGGAGAATTGATTCTCAAGAGTAGACTTTCGGTGGCTAGAGGGATGGCCCAGTGGTTAAGAGCACGGGCTGCTCTTGCAGAAGACCTGGATTTGATTCTCAGCATCCATATGGTGCCTAACAACTGTCTGTAACTCCAGTTCTGGTGGAATTCGATTCCCTTTTCTGATCTCCGCAGGCATTGCGCCACACTGCTGCACTTACATGCGGGAAATACACTTGTGCACATAAAATAAAAATAATAAATAAATAAAATTTAAGTGGACTTCCCACCTCCTTTGTTTACCAGCTCCGGTCTTGAAACCACACGCGGTCTTGGGCACCAAGGCCTTGATGTTTCCCATTCCTAGACACCAAGAAAATTTTCTATTACTCATCTGTAGCCTCAGTGTACCTTCACTTGTGCGCTGTAGAAAGTCTAAATCATCAAACTGAGCTTTTAGAGATAAAAATCATAGTCTGGGAATTAATAAAAAAAAAAAGCAAACAAGGGCCAGGGCTGGAGCTGAGAGGTATAATACTTGATAAACTCAAGGTCCAGAGTTCAATCACCAGTGAGGTATGGGGACAGAACAAGAGAAGATAAAACTATTACAGGTGTTGAGGGTTGTGGCTCAGCATGTGCAAGACTCTGGTTTCCACCACAAAAAGAGAAACAAATTAACTTTGCAAAATGTTATCATTTGGAGAACATTGGCTAAATTGTACAGAAGAGACAGAAGAGAACTGTGCTTTCTTCGTTAGCATTCCCTGTAAATCCACAATTATCTAAAAAATGTTTCAATAAACAAAACCAAACTAAGAAAAAAAGAACTTAGGCATCTGGGAAGTCCATGGAACATCCCATATTCTTACTGTCTCATTTACATTTCAGAAGCCTGAACTAGTGTGGCAATTCTTTATTTCTAGTTTGGTCATTTGGAAGCCCTATGAGCCTAGTCCTCTTGCCCATAAATAGTGGTGGCTCTTTCCATGGGGCTGTGAGGATCAAACATGAGTACTGCAATGATTAAACCAATTTCTTCAGTTTTCTAGCTAATTAAAAATCTATCTGATAGGTATATTGGTTCTCTCTAATAATGCAGGAGATAATATAGCTAAAAACTAATTGAATTTAAATCAAAAGAGCCAGATAATTTGCACAAGAAAACAATCTCTTTTCAAGGGGCAGAGAAGGTAGAAGGTAGCTATAGCTTCATGGAGCATTGAAACTACTATACTTTAGTCAAGGGTAACCTAGGTAATTGAAGAGGGAATTAGTATCAATCCATTGGTTGTCTAGGAAAAACTGACCTGATTCTCACCAGACATTGTCATACAACTAAAATAGAAGCTGAATGAATATGCCAATGAATCATTCATGAAATCAGGAAATTTTTCTGGTATAATTATTTAAAGAAAACTTTTAATAAATCTTTTAAATATTTTGTCAACTGTATCAGTTGGCATAAAAATAACATATAGTTAAACTGCTTTGACAAATAATTCTAAAAGTTTCAGTTTTAGAGTTATTTGTTCTTAATTTGTTGATATAATTGATGAACAAAGCTAAGAAGTCTAATTAGAAGAAAAAATTTCAGTCATGAAATAAGCATCTCATGGACTATTTAGGAAAAGTCTGATGTTAATTATTATGACTTTTAAAGCCCATAATGGAAAAACAACCCAAACGGAGAAGACACATTTTACTTCCTTAATAGGCATTAGGAGTGCTTGATGCTTTAAACTGACTTCCATAGTTATCAGTTTATTTAACTGACTCTTCCTGGGAGAAAGTGAGCCAATACCTCATCAGTCAGTTTTACATAGTCTGCTTTCATTTCCCCAGGTATCTCTCATCACATTCTCCCATAAAAGGATTAATTGTATTATAACTTAAGTACTATTACACGCATTTATGTTTGACAAAGATAAAAGATACTCAGTCGTTGTCCTATTTTCATCTCTGTTGCTGTACTAAAATATTCTGACAAAAAGAAACTTAGGGGCAGAAAGAGAGCATTCATTTTACAACTCCAGATTACATCCATCATGGTGGTGAAGTTGAGGAAGGAACTTGGAACAGCTAGTCACATACACAGTCAAGAACTGATAGAAATAAAAACACAAATGTCAACTGTTCTGGTTTTCTTTCTCTACTCCTATACAAAGCAGGGTCCAGGGAATGGTGTCTCCCACTTTTAGGATACACATCTGTTAGCGTAATCAAGACAACATCCCACAGACACGTCCCCAGGCCAACTTGATCGAGACAATCCCTCAACTGATACTTTCTTCCCAAGTGATTCCACACTATGTCAAGTTAACAATGAAAACTAACCATAGTAGTTGTAAATATTGGCATCCCATTCCCGGGTCTTTCCTCCATTAGGAACTCAGTATCTGGTTATTTTCCTGTCCTGTTTTCTAAGAGAGATCCTGAGACTTTCCCTTGGTCCTGACTTTAGCATAATATACAAAGTAATCGACAGAAAGTGCTAGAGACTTCTAATAGTCAAAGAATGGTAAACCTTTGAAAAGAGCGGAGTAAGATCTGTCTGAAAAAGGAAAAATAAAATGAGATTGGTTACAAAATAATAATTAGATTATTATTATGATCATTTTCATTATTATTATTATTACTAATCCTATTGAAGAAGACAGGTCAGTTCAAGAAAAGGTATAAAGAGCCTTCAGGACTGAGAGTTTAGAGTGAGTGGAGCACTCTGAACTTCAGAGACATTTACAGGTCTGAAAACTGTTATAGAGAATTTTTAAAAGTATTTTAAGAAGTGTTGGCTTAGGTTACAAATGGCAGCTTTCCTTGAATATTCCTTGAGGAAGTTCAGTAATTAGATGATTAATCACATTTCTCTGCATCGAAACCAGATTTTGAAAAATAATAAAGGCTTCATTGGATTACATATCCAATGTAAGGAAACTAGAATTACACAGTTATGTAGCATGCCCAGGACAAAAGAAACAGAGTTAGAATATGGCAGCTGATCTGCTTGATAAAGTTACTTTATGTATATTTTTCCATTGTATACTGTAAATTCTCTCCACTATACATCCAGAAACAAAGACTTGATGGCCAACATGTGAAAGTTGCCCAATTTTTACTGGTCAACAGAGGTGGAGAATATTACTTGAGAGATGAAGGAGATAATACTTTGCCTGAATCAGATACCTGAAACCAGTTGTTTCCTGAGAGCTCCCAGACAGCTGAGTGCTCAGAAGCCATACAATTCTTACTAGAAGTCTTTCCTCTGTGGGAACTACTTTTGCAGGTTTAGTTCTTGAAAATAGGCTAAGCTGAGACAAGATCACATATAACCAGGAGAAATTCTAGGGAAAGACAGGAACTGGAACGAGAGGTGAAAAACTTAAACACCTGGAAATGGAGAGACTTCCAGAGAAAATGGAGAAAAAAAAAGACAGCTTAAGAGAATATTTTTTAAATTACTCTTTGACTATTTTGTAAACTATGTTTTAGGTTTGAACTATCCCCAAAGAACTTCCTGTGGGAAGGACCTGGAAGCAAGTGGTTTATTTTGGAGTGACTCCAGAAGAGTAAGCAAGAAAAAGCAGATCGTGAATAAGGAGAAAGGAAAAGTCAATATTGCATGTTAAGACTTAGAGGATTGCTATTGGCTGGTGAACTGAGCTAACCCTTCCTGGGACCCCTCTGAGAAGGCATGTGAAACTCGCCTGAAGCCTGTCGCATTGACACATGAAAAATTTAGGGCCTTGATTTTATATATTCCCAGCCTCCTCAGTCACACAGGTTGAGAATTGCTCTAGGGACACTGACTACCCTACACTTTCAGCTTATGCCTGAATACAGTAGGACAGACTCCCATAAGCCTAACCTCTCCATTTTATTGGAATTATCTTCTTTCTCCAAAAGGAAGCCTTCAGGAAGAGCAAAGGAAAATGTCTAGTACGGGGTGAATTTGTTTTCTAATTGATATGCAATGCTGAACAGCAAGTCAGAAAACAAGTGAGACTAAGCTTTCACATTGCCTTTGCCTTGGTGCACATCAGGCATCTGTCTGAAGGCTGATGACTAGCCATAGTTCATCTCAGATGGCCTCTCGAATTCTACCACGATGTTCTTTTTACACATTGGCGGCATTTGGGTGGAAAGTGGAAGCAAAACTCACGAAGCAAATAAACAGTTCAAATTGTGGACTTCCCTACCACAAATTCCTAGTCACTCATGAGCATCATCTTTTAGACTGCACTCCTTCCCTGGTAAAGTAAATAGAAGACTGAGGAACCCGTTTTATCTCAGTGACTCATATGTGTAAGGATTATTTTTGCTCCTATTGCAGCTGGATTTGCTTCCAAAACTTCCTGGACAGGCTCATACACAGTTTTCTACAATATCCAATAATCTTGAGATATATAATTAAACCCAAACACAGCTGTTTTCTCCTCCAACTTGAACCTGGTGAAAACGGAGATGCGTCCTGTCTCAAGCTCTATAGCAAGAGCCCGGAAGAAGTTATCTGAACAGCTACGGGAGCGGTAGAGGCAGAGAAGTCCCAGGGTCACTCCTTCGCTAGGCCTTAGCTTCTTTATGGCTTTCAAATTCTAATTCTGTTTTTTATAAAGATATTTACTTATTTACATTTTTTGGTTTCTTGAGAAGTTCATACATGAGTATTGTATTTGCATTATTTCCACTCCTAACAGTTTCCTTTCAGTTCCTCCCCTCGTACCTCAACACAATTTCTTGACCTCTTTTATTATTATTGTAACATATATGAACACATATACACATATATCATATATCATATATATATATGTATATATATATATATATATATTATATTGCACTGACTCCATTTAGTGGTGCTTCTGTATGCCTGTGTTTAGGGATGCTCACTTGGAATTATCTCTCAGGGAACTAGTCCCTGGAGAAAACTGATTCTCCCGACCTCAGCATCTATTAATCCCCTATAGTTCTTGATGTGGGACCCTGTGGAATTTCCTCCATCCACAGCATGTCAATTGGTTTGTCAATACACAATATTACCCTCACGATAAAGATTGCTTCTTCCCATTGAATTTAAGATCAGAAACTGAGGTTTCCCAGAGAAGTAATTGCCTCAAGACTATAACATACTAACCATGCCTCTCTAGACCGCTGGGCTGACCTGCATATTTTAGACTCAAGACCAACACTTCAAATCTTCCCTCTATTACTAGCCTGTTGCTTATCCATGAGGGATTGAATTTACCATCCCAAACAGCCTTGAGCTCACCCTAAATCTGTTTCTCCTTCCCTATACCTACTTCCTCACACAAGTGCTTCTCAGTTTACAATGGAATTATATGCCAATGTACCCATTATAAACTGAAAACATATTTAATATACCAAACAATATACTTCAGCTAGTCTATCTGAAGTGTACTCAAACATATTAGTTTATAATTGGTCAAATCATTTAACACAATCTGATCTTGTAGGACAGATCAGGAATGAACCTTAAAGTTCTTGGAGTTAAAGAAGGAGAGATGATCTTGAGGGGAAGCAGATGGACAGGATGTTTAAGATGCTCTAAGATGATGACTGATAGGAATTAAGATGGCAGAATGAGGAACTCCTTGAACAGTTGACCTTGGGGTCTAGGACACAACAGCTCCAAAAAGGCTGGTTGTGTGTGCTGGACCATGTGAGGACCCTTATCACACATGACAAATATTCTCCTGACCTATGGTCCTTTTATATTTATTTCAAAATTCTGAATTCAGGACTTGGGAAGCAAAAAAAGAAAATAACTGGAGAGACAAGATGGCGGCAGCATGGTCATGGACCCCAGAACAACGGGGGCAGCGGTGGCTCTCAGTGTGACCACAGAAGAAGACAGGGAAAAAGTAGATACCAAAAAGCCCAACTGTATCCATGACCATAAGAGAGAAAAACACTCCACCCATCTGTCTTCTTGAGAAAAATTGAAAAGTGGTTCTCACCAATATTGATATCCACTTAGTGAGAAATTCAAGTCAGCAAGTAACTTTTGTCTCTGATATACAGAAGCCAAAACACTCTTTCTTGAACACAAGCATAATTATGTGAACAGAGCAATGGAAACAGGCAAATATGGATGAACCAACATAATTGAAATTATGACACTTCCCAAAAGCCTGGAAATGTGGTCCCCTCTCATAAACCTGGAGCTGTGGTCCCCTTCGTTGAGCTGGAGCTGTGGTCCCCTTCATTGAGCTGGAGCTGTGGTCCCCTTCATTGAGCTGGAGCTATGACCCTCTCCTGTAAACTTGGAGCTCTGGTTCCCTCCTGCGGAGCCCTCTTGTGAACCTGGAGCTACGGTCCCCTCCTGTGAGCTAGAGCTCTGGTCCCCTCCCAAGAGCTGGAACTATGCTCATAATCCATGACCCTTGGTTCCACACTCCTGTTGTAGTGGACTGATGCTGGAGTGATCGGAAGACAGAGGCCATTCCAGTCTTGAGAAGCAGTTTCAGCCTTCTCCGAGTGGATGCATTCCCCACAACCCCTTCCTCTGAGGTTTCAGGTTGTACATGGCAGTGGCTTTGCCTCTATGTTGGGGAGGGGAAGTATATGTCATTTGTACTTTCTAGTCTTGGGAGCACTGATTCTCAAGAATGGACTCCCAACCTCTCTTGATGGTCAATTGTGGTCTTAATTCCACATGGTCCTGGGCACTCAGGTCTTGATGTTGGAACATTCCCATTCCCAGACACCAAGAGATTTTCGATCATTTTTCTATTACTCTTTCACAGACTCAAATGGTATATCTGTGCCCCACAGAAAATGTAAATCACCTAATTGAACATCTAGGGATAAAAACCACAGCCTGGAAAGTTAAAAAGTAGGAGCTGTAGCTCAGAGGTACAGCATCTGCTAAGCTAAAGCCCCAGGGTTCAATTCCAACTTGGGTGTGGGGATGGGGTGGAGCAAAGAAAATTATTCCAAGGGTTGGAGGTTATGACTTAACATGTACATTTCACCACAAAAGAAGAAATAATCTAACCTTGAAAGTGTTATCATTTGGAGAACATTGGTTAAAATGTACAGGGGTGATGAGTATTTTCTTTCTTATGGTTCCTTGCAAGTTCACAATTATCTTAAAACTGTCTCAATAAACAAAAAACTTAGTTGAAGGAGGAGGGATATGATCAAAATGAATTGAATGAAACTCCCCAAAATCATTAAATATATATATTAAATCATCTAACACAAAGCCTAGTTTATAATGTAGCGTGCAGTATCTCATGTAATTTGTTCAATACCATAGTTAAAGTGTAAAATTAATGATTCTACACATAAATATTTTTTTGATACAGGGTCTTCTTGTGATCCCTGCTGGCCTGGACCTTCCTATGTCTATCAGGCTGGCCTCAATATCAGAGCTATCTATCTTCTCTTACTCCTGGGGGCTAAGTTAAAGGTATGTACCACTATGCCTGATAAACATTTGCACCATTTTAAATTTAAAAGTTCTAAATAAGTTCATTGTAAGTAGAGAATACTCTGTACATATAATATATTGGTATTGATAGTACAACCCTTCATGAGTCCTAACAAGCTCTGTGAAAGAAACCCATTAAAATTTATCTAAATGTTTAGGGTATGCAGATAATGGCACCTCGGGGTAGAAAATCAATATATTTCTAACTTGTCAGCTCAATGAAGACAAATTTGCATACAAGACTAAAGATGACATCATTAAATATGAATCTCTTTAGGGCTGTGATTAAACTGTTCAAATTAGCCATTTTTAAATTGATCTAGTTAACCAACACATTTATTGCAGCTATTAAAGGACCAGCTGTAGATTAATCTTTACAGCTGCCTGAACAGCTGCAATACCACAATGATTATTTTCAGATTAGACTGCTTACATTTTAATCTAGTTTATAAATCATTTTAAGGTCTCATTTATACCAAATACAGAATTTTATTTAATGCAGGAATAGGTTCCATTTAAGCTAAAAAGATATTAATCATTACATAATGAATTACCATGCTAAATGCAAAATTGAATTTTCGTTCTAAAGCAAAATTAATATGAACACAGAAGTAAATAGCAGTGTAGCTTCTTTGTGTTGTTGGGCAGAGCCGGAGATAGAATAACCCAGGGATTAGCATATTCATAAGTGTCTAAAATATTTGTATTAAACCAAAATACAAAATATGTTTTCAAAGTATCTTTTTAATATTAAGAAGTCCTTGCCTTCGTTTGCAAATGTCGAATAAACGTATAAATCATGGGCAGAGCCCTTTCAACCACTGCTCTTTCTTTGTTCTTTCTTTTTTCCCATCCTCCCTGAGTGTCTTTCCACTGACGATCTACTGTCTCTCTAATTTTTCAATATGCGGAACAGCATTTTCCATTAAAAAAGTAAATCTATCCAAATTTCATGCAACACACTAGGTTACAAATGCCTCACCCTGGAAGATGGTGTTTAGGAAACAAATGTTAGCTGCAACAGCTTTTCATTAATTTGCAGCTTTTTTTGGTAAGGATCCAGGCTGAGTCATTTCTGTGATGACAATTATTTATTTCTTATTACTTAATGCATATTTTAATATAGCCACATTATGGACTTTAAGGACTATGAAGCAAGGATAGTCACATCTGTCAGCATTAACAAATGTTTTAGAACATTTTCTCTAACAAGCATTTCAAGAGACATTTCCATCTCATAACTACAACTTATATATGAGTTCAGAAACAATACCAAAACAAAGTTTGGGGAAGCAAAACTTCCTAGGAAACTGTAACCAATTTCAATTAGATAAGTATGTTTAAAGTCATGGAAAATATGAAGCAATCAGGAATAAGACAATACAATTGTGGGCAACTCCTTCACAGCATGCAATATGAACTCCAAGCAGCAGATGGATAGGATGCTCAAGTTTCTGTGTCAACTTCACTGGACCTTAGGTACCAAGATACTGGTAGATGTTATTGCTGGGGGTGTTTGGGAAGGTCATTCTACAGAAGCATTTGAATCAATAAACCAAGAGTCAAGGTGTGTTCTTCAGTGTGAGTGGATAATAGCCAATTGACTATGGACCCAAGCAGAAAAATTGGAGGAAGAAAGAGTTTAAGCTCTTTCAGCTGACAGTTTGAGCTGAATGTCATGCGGGCCTTTTCCTGCTCTCAAGTCTGACTTATGTGCAGTATTGGCTGCCTTATTTCTCAGGCTTTCAAATTCAGACTGAACTATACCACAGGTTCTCAAGCTTGCTAACTGCAAATCAATCGTATGGCTTCTCAATTTCCATTTCTATGTGGTCTGTGGTCTTACTTTTCAAAATAAACATAAAGTTGTATCCATTCTTTTCTTAATGTGTGCATAGTGCTGAGGAGATCATTTCCTTAGATGGTTCTTTCTAAAGTCTTCCTCTAACTGGCTTTGTCTCACCTTCAGACTTCACTCTTCCCTCACGCTCTGTAGTGGTATGAATGAGAATGTTCCCCATAGGTTCTAAGTATTTGGACTTTTTGTCCGCAGTTGGTGGCACTCTTGTGGGAGGTCTTAGAAGGTGTGGCCATGCTAGAGGAAGCACGACACTGGGGGGAGGCTTAGAGAGTTCTTAAGCCTTATCAGGTCTCTAGTTTCTCTCCCATCCTGTGCCTGCTTGAAGATGTGAGCGCTTAGCTTCTGTGTTTACTCCAGCCACCTCTGCCGCCATGCCTCCCATCACAAGGAACTCTTGCCTCTTCAGAACCATAAGTGAAATAAACTCTTCCTTTTATAGGTTTCCTTGGTCAGTGTTTCTATCACAGCAACAGAAAAGCAAATGAATATACCCTCTAATCCAAATACCTCTTACCCTTCACCTTTCTATGCTATGACTTTTATGTCAACAATAGCACATTTCACAAACTGAAATTATATACATGTCTTTTACTTGGGACTTATTGTGAAGTTTCCCCTGAAAAGTTCTTATGTTGAAGTCTTGGTCTCTAGTCTTGGCACTTTTGAAAGATGCTTGAATCATAAGAGCACTCACTTTATCAAAGGGTAAATCCATTGATGAATTCTTAGTGAGTGGGCTCATAGTGGGTGGGCAAAGTTAGAAGGAGTAGGTGGTAGGTCACTGGACATGTACCTCTAAAGAGTGTATTATGTCTCTAGACCCTTCCTCTCCTTTTGTCTGTGTGCTGGATAGCCTCAGTTGTCAACTTGACACATCTGGGTAGAGGGAACCTCAAGAGAGGAACTCTCTCCATAGATTGGCCTGTGGCTATGTTTGTGGGATATTTTCTTGATTATAGAGTGATGTGGGAGGGCTCAGCACACTGTGGGTTGTGCCACTCCTAGGCAGCTAGTCCTGTGTTGTACAAGAAAGCAGGTGGAGCACGGGCCAATGGAGAAAGTCAGTAAGCACTGTACATTCTTGGTCTATGTTCCAGGTTCCTGTCCTGAGCTCCTGCTTTGGCCTCCCTTGATGATGGACATTAAGGTGTAAGCCAAATAAGCCTTTTCACTCTCAATTTGGTTTTGGTCAGTGTTTTATTGCAGTGATAGAAAGTAACTAGAACAGAATTTTTTACCAGGGATATTGCTGTGACAGGCTTGACCATTTTGTTTGGGGGAGGATTATGTAAAAGAATTTGGAACCCTGAGCAACTGGGTGCTCAGAGATTAGTGAGCTGTTTCTGTAGAGCTTAGAACAACTATGCTGAAAGAGGTATTAGACAAAGAAGGCCAGGCTTGTAAAGCTCCAAAGGAATATAAAGACTGTCAGAACTGTTTGAGTGGCATTCATAATTTCTGGAAGTGAAACTTTTTGGGCTTTAGTGAGACAATTGATATTAATTAGCTGGGGCTGAAAATCAGTTGTGAGCAATATAAGATCAGTATCATTGAGGTGAAATCTTTTGGGAAGTGCTGCGCCTGCACGGCCCTGGATCCGAGTCTGCGAGGGACGTAGGGATTAAAGAAGATACAGCACACTCTTGGTCTGGATGGTAAAAGACTCTTTATTCCTTTTTCTCTCTCCCCCTTATATACCCCCTAGCATAACAGGGAGGAAGTTGGCAGGAAGGAACTCAAGGATGAGGTCTGGGGTTCAAGATAGGGTCAGGGCATTCTCAGCCTCTGAGGCGGAACTTCCTGGGCTCAGTCTGGTAAACAACTCTGGGAGCTGAGGTGAACAAAACAGGATGTTCACGAAACAAGTTCCTGCTCAGTAACAGAGGGGGGTTGTGTTGAGAGACCTTTTTCCCCACAATTCCCCCCTTTGTTTTTATTATGAAAAGGTTCTGTCTTAGGTCATATGGTAGGCAAAAGCCCCTTACCCGTCTCTGGAGGGTCTCTTCTCCTGTCTTAGGCGGGGCCCCTTTCCACAGGTTGCCCATCATCAAACCCTTCCATCTTTGAGCATTTAGAACCATATCTCTTGCTTTTCATTGGGGCAATGAGAGAAGCTAAGTAACTCTTGTCTGTGCACAAGTTTTCTTTTAGAAAACATGGAACAGATCCTACCCAGGACAGCTAGTCCAACTCCTGCCAGGAGGAGTCCCAAAATCCCCAAGGCTAGGGTCCCAGACCATCTTTGAATCCAGCCTCCTACACTAACTATGGAGTTCCACCAATCTTTCCTAGTTACAGGTTCAACTCTAGTCCTATTAACAATCAACATATGATAAGCCAAAACAGTGGTAAAATTTACAAAGACATCATTCCTGCTCCCACTTAAAAAGGCATTTAACCTTCCTAACTACAAACTAAGATTTTGTAATATTACCAAGGTAACACAAACAGAATGATAATACAAAGAACAATGCACTTATTGAACAATCCACAAGGAATCAACTTGCTCCTGCAACAAAATCGTCAGCTGATCAATATACCAAGTTGTATACGAGTCATTCAAGAAATTTTTGGTAGCAAGTGCTCGTGACACAGTTTCAGACAGCTTGTCCGCCGTCATGGCAGTGGAAGAGGAGGAAGCCAAGGCAATTCCGGCAGCAGCCGCAGCAGTCACAGAGGTGGCAATGGCCGCAACAACAGCTGCTGTTATTCCGAAATCTCTTCGCTGTCTATACAAAATAATTTCTTCTCCCTTCTTTTCATCAGTAGCCAACAGGAGAACCATTGCGGGAATTCAAACAAGTGTAGAATCATCTGTCAACGGCCAGCAATTGCTCAAGCTGCAACTACTAAAGGAACAATTAAATCCTTCCCCCTCACCCCCGAGTCCGATTCCAGGTAACAACACAAACAAACAAAAATAACACCTTTGTAGAGCAAAGATCATCTTTTTTTTTTTTTTCAACAACAAATGCTCTGAAATACTTTTAACAGTATAAACACCCTGGTTAACAAAGTCCCCAGCACATTTCTGTTGCTAAGACTGCACTTCGCAAAAAATTTACATTTCACATCGTCCAAGAAGCTCTGAGGATCAACAGTCAATGCCTTTAGCAAGACTTCGGTTACCATCCTAGTTTTTCCCAGTAAATTACACAGGGTGGCATTAATGTACAAAATGATTCCTGCGATGGCCCACTAAAGTGAACTCTGCTAAATCTCCGATTCAAGGAAGGCATTCAGGGCCCAGAATTTTTTCCAACACAGCCTACAAGTCTCAACATACACCACATACTTGAATGAATGAATTTTCAGCACTAATTTACCCTAAATTCACATGGGAGCTCTTCAAATCTTTCGTTAAAGCATACCCTGAATCTACACACGTACTAACGCACCCAAACCACTGCACTAAGGTCCACAAGGAAAAGATAGACAGGGTCAGGGAATCTGGACCCTTATCTACAAGGAGTTTTTGAAAGTCTTGGCAGACCTCCTCCCAGTCCGGGACATTTAAGTCACCCATAGATACAAACCAAGGGCTTGCCTTTACTATATTAGATAAAAATTCTTCAAATGTCTTACTTTTTACTGTAGTTTTCTGTTTTTTTAGTAATCTCTTAAACTGGTGCTGTAGTTACGCTTTACCTGGCTTATTGCCCATTTTATCCTATAGTAAATACCCCAATACGTCCCTGCCCTAGGGACGACCCCCTCTGCTTACCCCTTCTTTCAGATCCCGGTGGAAGCTCCAATTGCTGCGCCTGCGGGACGTCAGGATTAAAGAAGATACAGCACGCTCTTGGTCTGGATGGTAAAAGACTATTTCTTTTTCTCTCTCCCCCTTATATACCCCCTAGCATAACAGGGAGGAAGTTGGCAGGAAGGAACTCAAGGATGAGGTCTGGGGTTCAAGATAGGGTCAGGGCATTCTCAGCCTGTGAGGCGGAACTTCCTGGGCTCAGTCTGGTAAACAACTCTGGGAGCTGAGGTGAACAAAACAGGATGTTCACGAAACAAGTTCCTGCTCAGTAACAGAGGGGGGGTTGTGTTGAGAGACCTTTTTCCCCACAGGGAAGTATTTCCTCAGTGTCAGCACAAAGAAGTTGTGGTCCAGAGGGAGCCCAAGGCTTTATTTCAAGGTGGAAGCAGGACTTGGCAATGTGTAAGAGTCTCTTACATGGTACTCGTTTTGAAGGTATGAAGGAGTCATGGAGAGGATCTGAGACTTGGCACCATGTGAGAATGCAAGAGGCTCTCGGTGGAGCTGTAGCCTCTGTTGCAAAGGAGACCCCAGCATAGAGGAGACTCCAGGACCACTAAGGGCAGGAGCAGGTGTTGAGTGGAGCCAGCCTGAGCCCACAAAACAAACTGTGCTGTGGATGGCAGAGCAGAGAAGTGACGCTGCCCAGGCCCCTGGGAACCCAGAAGACTGTGAATGAATCCTGGGTGTCCAGCCTTGAGCTATTTTCCTGGACTTTGGTTTTGCTTAAGTGTGCCTGATTCTTCCCTTTTGAAATAAGACAGTACTCACTTGATTTGTTTTTGATTAAGACTTTTAAAAGACACTTTGAACTTTTAAAATGTTTGAAAATTTTAAAGACTGTGGAACTTTTAAAGTTGTACTGTTTTGTGTTATAACAGTAACATGAGATCCTGGGGGTAAGAAATGGAAAAATTGTGGTTTGATAGTGATGTGCTTGTGTGTCAAGTTGACAAGGGGTCAACTGTGCTGAATAGCTTCAGTTGTTAACTTGATGCACTTGAGTAAAGGGACCCTCAATTGAGAAATTTTCTTCATGGGACTGGCCTGTGGCCATGTCTGTGGAGCATTTTCTTGATTGCTGAGTGATGTGGGAGGGCCCGGCCCACTGTGGGCTGTGCCACCCTTGGGCACGTGATCTTGTGTTGTATAAGAAAGCAGGCTGAGCATGGGCCAAAGGAACAAGCCTGTAATTTCCCCATGGTAGTGCTACAGATTCCTGCCTTGAGTTCCTTTGTTGGCTTCCCTTGATAATGAATAGTGAGCTGTAAGCCAAATAAACTCTTTCCTTCCCAGGTTGGTTTTGATTAGTGCCATTACCACAGCACTAGAAAGTAACTAGAATAATCTACCTCCCAGCTACCATAGGGTGAACAGGTTTTGTCTGCCATGTCCTTCTACCATCATGTTTCTGTCTCACTGTGGAATAAAACTGAAAACCATGAACCATAATAAACCTTACCTTGGTTTATTTTGTTCTGTTACAGTACCAGAAAGATGACTAACATAGGGAAACTCACTTAACCAGGAGTTCTGTGAGGGCTTTCATCATTGTAATCTTCAGACTGGTACCCAACATGTGAAAGCAGATAAAATTGAATTGTCTCAAAGGAAAAGCAATAGGCTGTAGGGATGAGCTGTCATTCAGGAAAATTTGTATTCAGATGTGCCTTTACATTGTGAGTATATAGTCAAAAGACTTCCCTAACCCTTTACTTCTTCACCTATCAATCTGAAGAATATTTCTTAATCTGCTTGTGAAGAAAATGGAGATATTTTCATAAAGTGACCAACATAAAGCTAATAGTAATTCTCTGCTGCTCAATAACAAATTATTTAAAACTTTGCATTCGGAAATGAGGAATATTCGTTGTCTGACTGGTCCTGTGGCTCAGGAATCTGGCTAAAGCTAAGCTGAGCCCTTTGGCACTTTAGAAAGGCTGCAATCAAGGTGTCAGTCAAGGAGGTTGTCATCTTTAGGTTTAAATTAGCGAAGATCTATTTGTTCTCAAATAGACTCATGGGCCTGTTAGTGAATCCTAAAAGATCTGCTCAAGCCCAGTCCTGTAGGTCTGTCCGTGGGACTTTTCTTAGAACATGGACACTGGTGTCCCACAGAGTAAGAGAGCTAGAGAGAGAGAGAGAGAGAACAAGAGCAGGAGACTGTCCAGTGTGGTGTGTGTGTGGGAGAGAGAGATAAAACCTTGGTATAGTAACAGAAGTGATATCCTATCACTTTGTTAGAAGTGAGCTGCCAAGTCCAGTTTATGCTTGAAATGAGATTAAAGACAGGTACAAATATCAGGGGGCAGAGGCCAGACACCGTCTTGGAGAATGACAAGCATGGGACCCAAACATGCAATAATCTCATAAGTAGCATTCTGTGTGAGCTTGCTCCTTTCTGGCTGGGAAAACACATTAGACATACTATTCTTTGTCATAGTTTGGAAATGAAATTGTCCCCCTAAATGTTCATGTATGAAGATGGTCTTGATGTGGTGTTCAGAAGTGGGACTGTGGAGGAAGTGATTGATTACTGAAGGCTATGTCTTTTTTTAAACAATTTATGTGTTATGAGTGTATTGCCTTGCATGTATGTAAATGCACTTATGTAACACAATACCTTCAGATGTCAGAAGAGGATGTTAGAGTCTCCTGGAACCAGAGTTAGGTATGGTTGTTAGCTGCCATGAGGGTGCTGGGAATGGAACCCAGATCTTCTGCAAAAGCTTTTATCTGCTGAGCCATCTCTCCAGCCCCAAGTATCATTTATTTTAAAAGCACCCCAGATGATGTAATCTGAAAATTGTTTCATTTTTCCTTAAGGATGGGAAACGGAGATAGGCAAGTACTCCCTTTAAAATAACTTTGTCCTTTTCTTCCACATTCTTTGTATCTTCTGTCTATATTCTCTACAACACATCTCCATTGAAATAATATTTCCAGGGTTAGCTAAATTCTGAAATTACATACATCTAACAATGCGACCCCTATATTCAAGGCTCAGGAAACATCATAGAAGAGGGAGCAGAAAGTCTGTAAGAATCAGAGGCCCAGGAAGTATGCTGCTAGATAGTATCTTCTACACATGACAGGGAAATCTCAGCAGTATGACTACCTACACAAGACCTGCACAATGACAGCACCAGTCGGCATTCCAGTGTAGATGGGGGAGATGTTGGAAGTCCAGAAGAGCAACAGGCAATCACTGGCTGCTGAGAGAGTTGTCCAGCCCTAAGTGGTTACCCCTAAGCACGTGCATATACACACAAGCACTACTAAATGAATTCAGTAGATTTTATATACATATATTTGTATGCGTAGAGTATATATAATATGTGATATCTGTTATATATAGAGATTACATATGTGTGTATGTTTTATACATATATACATATATGTATATATGAAACAATAATAATCACAGAAAAAGTCACAAAATTGAGTGTGGGGATGCCAGAAGAGTTGGAGTATATGTGAAATCCTCAAAAAATTTAAAAAATTTAAAAGGGTTTTATGACATTTAGTGTGTATATACCTTCCTCTGTCTCTGTCTCTGTCTCTCTCTCTCTCTCTCTCTCTCTCTGCACATATAGGTTTCATATGCATGTGGCAGTCAGAGGACAACTTTCAGGAGTCAGTTTTCTCCTTCTACCGTATAGATCCCAGGGCTCAAAATCAATCTGTCAGGCTTGGCAAAAAGTGCCTATACCTTCTAAGCCATCTGGCTGGCCCTGGAACACTCTTGAAAGCTGGCAGAACTGTGGGAAGTGGAGCCCAACTGGGGGCGAGTGGGTCTTGTAGGTTTGTGCTAGCAAGGTTCATCTTGCCCTGTCCCTTTCCTTCCACTCCTCTTTAGTTCCTGATGCTGTGAGTTGAACATCTTTGTATGTCACACCCTTCCACTGTGTTTCTGCACTGCTGTGCGTCTAAAACCCATGGAACCAGTGGAAGACCAAAGTCTCTGAAATAGTGACTCAAAATAAATCTTTCCTGCCTTAACTCCTTCGTGTCAGATATTTTCTCGCAGGCATGAGGTCTGACTAATACATCCTCCCACAGTCCGATGATGGAGGTAGAATCATTGGTCTCATTTAATGAATGAGGATGTTGAAAGTTTAAGTAATCCTCTGAAAGTCAATAACTTCTATGTGGCATTCTTAACTCAGGAAATATGATGCTCTGACCCCAGATACCTTGCTCTTGACCTCAGTGCTGAAGTTTTTCATATGAAAGAGCTCAGTGAATGATAGCTGTTTTCATTAAACACAAGGACAACTGATGTTACAAAGAAATTCAAGGAGAATAGTGGAGGAAAAGTCCTGAAGACAAGCTACAGTGCTCAAGGAATCAAGAAAGGAGAAAACACTGCAGTTTCCTACAGGCCAAACCCAGGAACCACGGGCAAGTCCTATAGCTTCAGGCTACCTTTGAGGCTGAAGTGTGAGAGATTGACTCAGCTAGGAAACAACTGCTAAGGAGAGCATCTTTTAAAATACACTAATTATTTATTATTTTTATTTTATATGTATGAGTATATTGTCCACATGTATGTAAGTGCATCTGTGTGGTGCAATGCCCATGGAGGTCAGAAGAGGGCGTTGTATCATCTAGAACTAGAGTTATGGATGGTTATTAGCTACCATGTGGGTGCTGAGAATTGAACCCTGGTCCTCTGTAAGACCAGCCAATGCTCTTAACTGCTGAACCATCTCTCCAGTCCCTAAAGAGAGTATCTTAACCTCAAGAAATGACCCTGATGCCCTTTTTCTGATCTCCACAGGTATTGTACACCTCAAGTGCACTTACATACATGTAGGCAAAACACTCATACACATAAGATGAAAACAAATAAATACAGTTTTTAAAAGAAAGACATGATCCTGGTACAGATACATGGGCAAGACCTTTACAGCCTTAACTATGTGCCCACGTTCCAACCTAGGGGATTTCAGATTAAAAGTTTTCTCCAAGACAAAGTTATTGTTTGGGGCAACAGGAAAGATTTTAAAACCACTTAGTGAAATCACATTATATTCTTTCATGTAAAAATACTGTTCTATGGATGCTTTATGAGAGAAAAGCTGAACTTGCATGGTATCCTGGAAAAAAATAAGCCTTCTGCATGTGACACATGGCAAAAGGCTCCAGTCAGGTGGGAACTTACTGTTATACCCAAACTGGGTATTAAGAAGGAGTGCAGCAGGCTGTCCTTTGTAAATTAATCTTGTGCTCAGGACACGTGGCTAGAGGGGAGGAAATGGCAGATATAAGTAATTTTGAACTTATGCTCACTAGTGACATCCAAAAAGAGATTTTGCAAAGGGATCACAACTGGTATTCAAATAATTAATCAATAGTGCCAATAAATATATAAAGGAAGGTGGCAGAAAAGTTTCTCTTCTTTTGAAGAAAGAGAGAATATTAGTTCCTTTATAATTTGCTTTTCAAAAAGATTAATTTTTAAAATTATGTGTATCTGTGTATGTCTGTGTGTAGTGATGTGCACATGAATGCCGGTGACAATGGAGCCCAGAAGAATGTGACGGATTTGCTGGAGCTGGACTTCCAGGTGGTTATGAGCCGCCTGACATGGGTGCCAGGAAATGAACATGGTTGCTCTGGAACAGCAGATCAGCTCTTAACTGCTGAGCCATCTCTCCATCCATCTTTACAAGTCTCAACACTTGAACTACAGGGTCAAGTGGAGAAGTGTGAACAGCATTTAACAAGCTCACTTTAAGAAATTGTCATCGTTTGTAAACTGGAGAATATAGTATTTCGAGAATGAATGTTTTGAATTCCTAGGTATTATTTAGCTTAGGAAAGAATTCTATTATGACTTCAGAGTTTCTATTCCTCAAAAGTTTGCTTGGAATCATGGCTTTGCAAATTTTGGGGGCTGAAGGGAATACTTCGACATAGATCTGGGAAGCATTGCTTGGGAAACAGTGACTGGGGAGGTCACACTGCTGCTCGTAAAACAAAGTTTTAAGTGACTGATCATGTTTCTAACTGGTCAATAGAGTTGGAGCTGGAAGATGACTCAGTGGGTAAAGGGCTTGCTGCTCAGTCATGAGGATCTGAGTTCAGATTCTCAGAACCCATATCAAAGCTAAGCATGACAGCAACTTCTATAACTCCAATGTTGGGGTTTAGAGACAGATATATCCTGGGGGCTTCCTAGCTGAAATGGAGAGCTTCAGGTTCAGAGAAAGACCCTACCTCAGAAAAATAAGGCGGACAACATCCTGATGTTAACCTTTGGCCTCTACAGACAACCATATTTACATTTGTGCACACATTTGTGCATACATTTGTGCACACATTTGTGCATACATTTGTGCACACATTTGTGCATACATTTGTGCATACATTTATGCACTCATGTATAACACACACACACACACACACACAGGTTGGAGCAAGGAGTGCGTTGGGTGCACTGATGGAATTTGCATATTTTCCTAGCTAATGGTTATGGTTTCTTAGAAATATGGGTAAAAATCTTTTCAGGAGTCCTCTCGGACTTTCTGTATTTTCCTTATTTCGATACAATTTTAAGAAGGTCCTTTACATTTGAGGAGAATCTGAGCTGAAAGTTCCAGTAAATAAATGAGATCAGAAATTGAATGAAAATCAAAATTCTGTGATTTTCCTTGAGTGTGTTTATATTACTGTTACTATTCATCACCTCAGATAGAATCAGAGTATCTAGTAAACTCTTTAAATCACTGCTTTGCATTCTCTGCTCTGCCCAAGTTGTTCAGTGTGTTTTATGAATGTTGAATGGTGATCAGTGTCTGCAGGAAAGGCTTAGATCAGATTTTGATGCCTAATAAAGCACATGCTCTTCCCTCAACCTGGGAAGATCATACCCAAATACAAGAGTCAGAAGCATCCAAGGAAGATTCCTTAGACTGCTAGTTGAGCTATAAAATCATGTATCTATCAGTTAACTTTAGAAATGTTTCTGGAGCACTCACATTTTGGGCACTGATCTGGGTTCTAAGAATCAAAATATGAACACAAAGCAGTACCTTCCTTCTTTAAGAAGCGTCTTCTGCTTAACCCTATAAACACGATTCCATTGTTACATTTTCTGTTAACACATCACTGATCAGAAATACATCTCTTGTCTATCATCATGTCTATGTTTAGCATCTTTTATTTTAAAAACACCCTAAATTATGTAATCTGTGAATTGTCTCATCTTTCCTTTATGGTAGAAAATGATGAGAGGTAAATATTCCCTCTAAAATAACTTTGCTTCTCCTTATCTTCCACATTCTTGTATCTTCTCTGTTTTCCCCAATACATCTCCACTGAAGGAATTATTTCCAGGGATAGCTTTTGAGTATATTTTGACATCGGTGTATCTTAGGCAGCATGCCACAGGCTATGGGGCTGAGGTCTGGTCCTGGATACCACTTACTATCTTGGACATTATTTCTCTAGGTGCTGGGTTTTGAGGGTGTTCAGAGAACGTTTGGGGGGAGGGGCTTCTGATACAAGGGTTCAGGTTCGGGACTAAGTTATAGCTCCATAGACTGTACAGAACTTTACCTTTTCTACAGCGGCATAACTACATCAGATTCTGAAGAAACGTCTTCATTGCTTGGCTCTGGCCACTGCAGAGTTCCATGTAATGCTGAGCCTTAGGAAACTTCATTCTATTTCTGTCTCAAAAGGAAGCTGGCCACCACATTTCAAAGGGACTGAGGGTGGACTTCTCAATAAGCTATTGCCTTTTCATTAAAACGTCAACAACTGGTTCGTGCCAACCCAAAATGGCTCATTTGGATGAAAGTTGCAGGATATTTGCTGGTTTTCCTTTTCTTTGGAACTAGTAAACATTCTGTTTTCATATTGGCCACTCCCACAGACTGTTAATTTCCCAGCTGGCAGGTCTTGCACTGAAGGTTCTAAGAAGCTGGTATTTCTGTCACCATTGTACAGATTATTATTACCTTTTCACAGATTATTATTAATTCACAGGCTGCTTCTGCTTGTTTACAGTAAGAGACAAAATCAAAAGGACAAGGAATAACCCACCTTGTCTTTAGTTCAAAATACATGCCACTGTAAAGGTTTGAAGGGTTACTGAGAAACCAGAGCATTCAAACAGACGCCTCCTGCGGGAAAAGTCCTGCCTCCTGAGACAAAGAGAAAAGGTAAGGGCCATGGGCAAGAAAGCCTTCAGAGGAGATGCGTCATGCTGGCTTTGCTATGCGTGATGGTTCTTTGTAATATTAACTCATTTAGCATAATGAAAAAAGCTTTGATGATGCTAACCAAACAAAAAGTGTTGGATTTTTTCGTTCTTCCTCTGAAGAGTAAGGCACTGTTTAGTTAGCTCCCACAAGCCGTCTATCCCAATCTAACACCCCCTCTGTAAAAAAATAAAACCTTATTAATAGTGAATGTAGATCTGTCCCTCAATAGAAAATTGCACTGTTTGGCAGGGATTTCCTCTTCACATTTGCCAATCCCAACCCAAGAAACTTGTAAACACAAACTGTGAGTGTAAACTTAAGCAAGAAGAAAGCCAAGACTTAGTTGTGGATTATACTTGTGTCTCCACCACCCAGCATAATGTCTGACAGAGAAGGACTATCCGGAGGAAAATTCTTGAATAAGGAATTCTATGAATTATGAAAAATTCATAATTATCATCTAAATATATGAAGCTAAATGCAGTCTTCCTGTGGGAAATTTTCATGGGAAGGCTTCAGATTTCCTGGAAATTTTCACAACAAAAGTTAATAGGCTTTTATCAAAGTTTATCCCTCATCCCATGACCATTATGAAAGACCATTTATCAGCTCACACGCGTTACATAGTGGTATATAACAATTCAGATTCATTCATTTTTCTTAGCAAATATTTATCATACTAAACACTGTGCAGAATGCCAAGGACACAGCAATATATATGGGAGTCTATGTCTATGTCTATGTCTCTACAGAATTTTCTTTTGGGTACTTAAGCTGCTCAGATTCTCCACAACTGAGTGATTCTCTCCAAGATATTACACAAAACTTGAATTACTTCATGCTACTATCACTAGCTGCAGAAGTTAAGGTTATATGCTAAAGTTAAAACCACATGTGCATCTAAAACACCTAGGGAAATGGGTTCTTTTCTTCCTAAGATCAGTACAACTTCCCTTGCTGAGAAGGTGTTTGTATATGCATCTAAACTATTTAGTCTATAAAGAACAATTTAGAGCTTGACTCTTGGTCCACGTTCAAATTTAACAACAATAAAAGAGAAACCCAAATGATGTGTATTCAGTACAGTGCATGCTGAGTAATCTTTTCAAGAGTGGACATAGACTTACATTGTTTATTCCACAGTCTTCTGGCCAATTTTCTCTGTGAACAACAGCTAATATGTAAAAGTTTGCTTATGGCAGGGCATGGAGCATGGTTGTGTAGCTGACCCCACCGAGTTGGAATTGATCCCTGGTGAGTTTGAAACCAGCATACAATCACTTCCTAGATTTGCTAATGGGATAGCCTAACTCATGGAGTTGTATGTGTGCACAATGTCTGAAGAAGTAAGGATTGATCTTGACCAAAACAAACAAAAATTACGAATAGTAGAGTTGTTCATAGAATTATTAAGCCAAAAGAGGGCATCCAAGATCCAAGAGTCGGACTGAAACTAAAGAAGCATTAAAACCAAAAGAACATAAGAGTTCTGGAAGTGGAAGGGGGATTGGTCTGAAAGTCAAAAGTCTACTATTAGAAAGAGAAGCCAGTCCAGGAGTTTGACTTAAAGGGAGGCAGGATACAGAAGAGGATATCTCTGTACAAAGGGATAAATGTAAGTATTCGAGAAGAGGATCTTGAAAACTAAGGATTTTTAAAAATCCCTGTTCTCTAACACATGTTGGAAGACCACAGGCAGTGTGTGAATAGCATGACTTATGGAGGGAAAGCTCTGCTTTGGGTACTGATTCCCATGTTCATGTTCATTCTCAAGTTCACCTGCCCTGTGCTTCCTCTCGCCCGCCTTCCTCCGTTCTATGCGTCACCATGCACAGAAGCTTCTTACACAGTTTTGTGCTGTATCCTTAACCTCCTAATTGCAATTTGAAATCGTGGTGAAAGGACGGAATCATCTGAATAAATGGGACTATCTCTGAGTTAGAAAATATCAATCATCCAGATACTTAAACAAATCTAGATTTTTGTCTCCCAGTCAAGAAAACACTGAGATGATTTAGTGAGTTTTCCATTTTTCCCTTTAAGCATGGAATTATGTAAACATTATTTGTCATATTAATCAAGTTGTTTCTGAAAAATGGAATATTGTGCCTCCAAAGGAGTCAAGATTTTCAAGATAAATAACCCCTCCAATAAACCAACTTTAAACTTAACTTGAATTCCAAAGTTCTCAAGGAGAAGTCTCCAAACAAATTTGTTCAAATAAGTGTCTTTTGATATTATGTACTCTTAGAGAAGCCTGTAATGGGTAATCAAGTTTTAAGTAGACCAGACTTCCTCCTTCTCTGGCAAGGACCCAAAGAGCAAATTTCAAAATAATGAAGATAAAGCTGCTTTAGTGAACTTGTGTCCCATAGTCATCTGCTTGCCTGTGACTGTTGACCTCAAAATTTGGCCTAATGTATACCATGAGGTGAATACTGTCAGACTTTAAACATGAAATATGATTAACATTTCATGGCTCCTTCAGTAGTTCTAGTTGAATCTCCAGCATCTCTGCTGTAACACATGGCACTGGGTCTAATAGCTAGTTACAAGTGTAGCAGAAAGATACTAACAGATCTGTTCTGTTACTAATACATCTGTTCACAATTCCCTAAGTAGCGTGAGATTGTCCCAGTCCTGCTCCTGTTCAAGACACCATTCACAAGTCACCAATTGTTTCAGGGTAGACTGAAACCACAGAAGCACCATCTTTGGGCTATGACTTTGAAACTGAAATAAGGGATAATATTACAAAATTTAGGAAAACAAAGAAACTATTCCCTCCTTCTAACACCATCCAGCCAAGAAAAGATTCCACAAACTCAAGAAAGAGAAAAGAAGACAGATTCCAAGTAATGGGAGAACAAGCTTCCACCAGGCAAATAACAGAAGCCAGCACTCAGGTTTTTCCTTTGTGGTCAGTTAACTACATTCTCCATTGCATCTGTGGGGCTGAGTACACTTAGAGTTTCCTTCTTGATCTGCTCTGAGAAACATCAGTGGACAGCAGTTGGTAACCTCGGGGAGAGTAAATTGATTCTCGGAGGGAAAAGCCTGATGAGTTATGGACAAACACCCTTCCCAGACAGAGTGGTATTACCCAGAATCACCTTACACAGAAAGACAAGGAGCTGGGAAAGTCCTATGCCCCTCCCCACCTACCCACTGGCCTTTGATGTGAGATGAGGAGGGCCTAAAAGTATTTAAACTGGGAGCGCCAGGAAGCCGGCCCTTTTTCCTCCCCCATTGGCCATTTGGATCTGACCACCAGAAAGTCGCAAGATCCAAGTCTCGTTGTGGATTTACTAATGTAACTTACGGATGGGGCGGGAGGGCACTCATGTTATGTAAGTAACCCGCTGCCCACTGCTCTGTTAGTAAGCCCAAGTAAACTAGCTAGAATTTGCCTGTGAGTTGAGAAATGTGTGTGTTCGTAGCAGGACCTGGGGAGGGAGGAACTAAGCTTAGTCGGCCTCTCCCAAGAGGAATTTTAATAACTCAGTCCTTAAGTACCCTACAGAGTCAATGCTCATCTGTGTTGAAAACTTTGCTTGGGATTCTAATCACCCACCTCATGAGGGCGGCTCTTCATTCAGTAGTCAAGGCCTCACCCTCTTGGACATTTAGACTGTATTGATATTTTAGGAAGTAAACCTAACACCTGAACAATTTGAGAATGGATGGTTATATGTGATTTAACTTGAGTGATTTCTGGTCTATTATAGCATGCCAGTAACTTCTTCAGTTTGCTTAAGCTTTCCTAAGCGGTTCACCTACCATTATTAATAATAATAACTGGTTATGTTTTGACTCTACTTGGTCAGTGTTCCCCTTTTCTGTTGCTTTTCCTATTATATTCTCTAACTATCTGGGGTTTCTTTCATTTTATGAAAGAATTATATTTATGTCTTTACCTTTTAAAAACTATGTTTTATTTATTATTTTTATTTTATGTGTATGTAAGTGCACCACAGGGGTGCAGTAGCCACAGAGTCCAGAAGAGGGTGCTAGATCCCATGAAATTAGAGTGACAGATGGTCTTTGGTTTTCTAGTATAATTAGTTATGGTTGCATATTTGCTTAAAGCACTGTTCTTTCTACACCCCATAAATATTTTAGTCTTTTAAAGTTGTCATTCACTTCTAGTTAAACTTTTAAAAATTTTATGGTCTAAGAATTATCTCAGAGTTTGTTTTATGTTCAAAATATATTGTTCCGATATTAACAAATACAGACTTATTTTGTAACTTCTATTTATGGTGTAGTAAAAAAAGTAAAAATCTGAATATCTATTTTCTTTGAAATATGTTATAGCTTTTAGTGCCATCAAATTTTAAATGTATTCTATAAATGCTTGAAAAAGAATATTTTATCAAATGATGAAATCAATATGTGATTTGATTTTTGATAAGAATAGTCTCTGTATTATTTAAATCATCTTTGCTGGTTGTTGTACCCAACTTAATAATTGAGAGTTATCAGTTGAGACCACCTACTTTAATGATAACTTGATAATTATTCCTATAATTATATCTATTTTATTTATTTCAAGATTGTTTTATTAGCTGTGTATGTGTTTAAGATTGCACCACATTCTTAGCTGTCAGTTTACATAGTGCTGGTTTTTATCACCATTAATAACTCTGGTTTTAAAGTCTGCTTTCATTTGATACAAATATAGATATATCAGCTTTGTTTTGGGCAGTGATATCAGACTCATATCTATACCTGCCCTTGGAAGGAAATAACTCTGCTTTGGAAATAACCATCCGACAAGTGCATGTACTCATATGTACTTATATATCCAAAAGGGGGTATATGTCCCAGTAAATTCCCTGGACAAATTTGTTTTAGATTTGGACGATTAATGAACTATCTGAGATTGCTCATCCTAGCAGACTTATGCTGGGCTCCACATCTCCCTGTTCCGTCCCCTCTTTTGTGTAGATATGAAATACTTTCTGAAGTGCTGCGTGCAATTTTCTAGGCCATAACTCTCACAGGTTCCTGTTGAGATTCTTCAATGAGGCATTTTGATGGGAATTCTGGAAGCCAAGTTTTATGTCCTGATAGTCCCCATGAATCTTGGCATGATAATAAGAACAGATGTTTCCTTCTCTGACTGTACTCAAGGCTGCTAGTAACCTGTCTTGAGCTGGAAATTGTTCTATTCCCTAGGTTACTCCTACACTCTGCTACTGAGTTCCTGTTGTCCCTGTGATTGTCCCTCTCATTTACACTGTGTCCTCTCTTTCATCTACTGGTTTTGTTTTTAGAAGTTCATTGCCCACCTGGGAATATTTTCTTTATTCGTTTTTTAATTTGAAGATTTTTTTCTATTATGAAATTATATAATGATTAATAGAAACAAAATGAAATGTTTTTGGAAAATATTAATTTACAAGCAACTATACATTGTAGAGATTAATACTGTTACATATGTAAAGGATTCAAATATGTATTTATTGCTTTCTTCATTTCTTCTCTTTCTCTCTCTCTCTCTCTGTCTGTCTCTCTCTCTCTTTCTCTGTAGAAATTTGCTAAGAAGTCTGGAGTTGGCCTCAAACTCCCTATATCCATGTACTGGGAATTAAAATATGTATCAACACAACCAGTTATGACTTTTAATTTCTTAAGCTTATATTGTAACAGTTTATAAGGACAATAATTACTTCAGGGAACATGCTTCTATGTTTTTGCAATCTGATTGCAATTCTTATTCAGTTATATCTCTGTAGCAAAGTTATTCAGTCTCATTTGCTATTTTGGGGTACTTGGATTGTTTCCAAGGTGTCAATATTTAATAATGCTGATAATAAACATTCTTGTTCATAAATTCTTGCTTGCATCTCTCATTGGTTCCTTATGACAGTCTTAGATGCATATTTCTGTCATCATTTTCTTTTTGACAAGTGATCATCGACTCAAGTTTCTTCAATATTGTGTCCTCGCTGCATTTCAGGCTCCCATAAGGCGTCTGTCTGGGAAGGGAGAAGAGCTGTGCAGCAGATTATTTTCCACATGTGAGTATTTTTCTGGTCATAAATATTGCCTCTCTATTTATAACATCAAATTCATAGTGAGAAAAGACCCTCTATAGAACTATTTGGCTGGCACCGTGTAAGATGTAAGCAATGCCCAGTTCAGTGATCTGGTGTCTGATTATTAAAACTCTGGCTGTACACCATGACTTCATGCTAATTTGAAAGGTTTGGGATCCAAAGAATGCTCATATTAGATGAAAGGGTGAAGAAAGTGCCAGAGGAGAAATTATTTTCAAAAAGAATGACGCCGATTAATATCACCAAGCACCAGACAATTAATACAAATTTGTCTTCTACTCAGAAGCTCATCAGTGGAAGGGTGGATACACTGTGCTATATTCTTAAAAGAGGCCATTATGCAGCCATAAAAATTGGTGGAATTGCCTGATATGCAACAATATTATGAATCTTGGCAATATAACCTTAAATAAGCTATGGATATTAAAGTACTCTGTTTAAAGCCAAAACACAGCTCAAGCTAAAACACAGGAATAATGAGCATAGTGTTTACTGCCCTGATTTACTTAGGGTGAGATTCAGGGACTGGGATGGTGAGAGAGATTCAGCATAAACAGAAATAAGCTGATTTTGAGATTTATCTTTTATTTAATGGGTACTTTTTAATAATAATTAATGCTAAAAATTAACTAAAGAAAGCAAGCCTTAAATGGACCGATACTGACTACATCATTGTATTAGTTAGTTGGCTTAGTGCTCTGACAAAAACAGTTTAAGAAAGGAAGGGTTTATTTGGTTCACAGTTTAGAGATGTAGTGCATTCTGGCAGCAATGTCAGGAAGGCAAGAGCTGAGGAGCTGGTTGTGGTGTGTCGTGGTGCAGCAGAGGACAAGGAATGCTTGTGCTCAGCTCATTCTCTCCCTTTTATTAAATTGAGGACGCCAGCCCACTGAAAGGTGCTGCCCCCAGTTAATTAGAGTCTTCCCCCTTAATTAACATAAACCAGATAGTCCTTCAGGGCAACAGCAATGCCCATAAAATAATCTAATCAGGATAATCTCTCACGCATGCCCAAAGCTAATTTAACCGAAGGAACCCTCATAGGCATGTCCAGGGATTTGTTTCCTACGTCCTGTCAACTTGACAATCAGTGTTAATCGTCATCATAGTCACGAAACAAGGGTTATTGCTGACATAATTTCTTCGAAGTTAAGAAACGAAGAAGAAAGATGGATAGAGGGAGAAAATAGGAAAAGAGGAGAAATCGGAGTTTAAAAAGAAAAAAAAACAGCCATGCCCTTTGGATTAAGCAATTAAGGAGTTAGTCATGGGTGGCTGACTTTCTGAAACAGCTTCAGAGATTCCAGAATCACAAGATAGTTTTTTAAGTGTAAGAAGTAAACACGAGCATGATGTTTACTTTCTGAAAACAATATTAAGAAGGTAAAGGAAGAGATAAAATGTTGAAGAGAGAACATAGAATACTCTGATATCCTCTGGGCCATACTTCCTTGATCCAAATCTCAGCTCTGCTTTTAATCCTGAGAACTTTGGGAAAGTTTATCTGACATTTCCGTGTCTTGGATTTCTCAAATATAAAACTAGAAATAGTAACTAATATTGACTTTAGAGTTTTAAGTGAATAATAAAATATTTGGAACAATTTCTGATATAAAACAAATACCTAATATGTTTGCTAAAAGAATATAGCTTAGGGAGATACAAAGTCAGAGGAGTTTTGTTGTTTAAATAGTAGAGTAGACTATTCTGGAGGAAAAAGTTGATTATAGAAGAGAAATGAAGTTATTGATTGGATAAAGTATAGGAAGAGATGGGCAGAAATGTGGTTTAGAGGACAGAATAGACTTTCCTGGGAAAGCTGAAGACCCAAACTTGTTCTTAGAATATATAAATGAAGTAATGATGAATGTAGGAGAGAAAGATTTGCTCAAACAGAAGGGATGGGAACCAAGTTAAGGGTTTCCACCTGACAGACTTCATAATCATTGCAATTCAATAGGCCAAGTGCGTGGAGAATTGGAAGGAAATACTGATGGTTGGGGATGTCTACCATGAGGAATGGAACCAGAAACTTATTAGGATAGACCACAGAATATTGGGAAGTGGTAGTGAATATCCAGCTCAAACTGGAAGTGAACAATTACAGTACTGATAACATCATAATTTTGTGTGTCAGAATTTCAATAAGTCATTGTAGAGACAGAGAAAGCAGATGGTTGGATTGTGGCAAGATTTGGTACTTGCTGGGTGAATGCTTAGGAAAGGAAAGAGAGGTGGAGTAGAGTCTAACCTGGAGACACAGCGAATACAGCCTGGGTAAGGCCTGCATAAATGAAAAACACAGAAGAGAATAAAAATGAAGGCAAGTAGAGATATCAAGGAATTTGGAAGTTAAGGAGCTGCCTCAGTAATTTTACTATGAAAATGTCTATAAACAACAAAAAAGATCTGCATCCTGCCTCCAGCAGTACAAGCTACTTGCTGCTAGTAGGTATGACAGCACGGGATTGAACTGGCCTCCTTGAAATAGATACAGTATTCTCCATGCTGCAACGGTGTGATGCAATTCAAAGAAAGCGGAATGTGGCTGTGTCCATGACTCTTCAGACCTCTTGGGTGAGGACAGCTACTGATGCAAATGATGATGTGGGTGGAGCAGCGGGAACTGCTGAGGCATGCAGTGAGTCATGGGAACGCTTCAGAACAGGCCGCCAGGATCTTGCCATCTGCCACTGGCTCTGTCTTGAGGAAGTTCTAAAAATGGCCAAGAGACGACGGCACAGTCACCAAAGCAGCATCACTTATGGTAGATTACATTCCTCTTCCCTAAGTGTATGTGGGAACAGACATCTCTGGTCTCTGAAAGAACATTCCGAGGCTAAATTGCTTTAGGGTTTGAGAGACGAGAATGCCAGAGACTCTTATTTTCTCCAGCCTTTGGAACCCATTCAAGCCAGTGCAAGCTTTTTTATTAAGCTTTTCCAGTTTCCTCAGGCGCAGGAACAAACATTTTCAATATGCTGTCTCCACCCAGCTACACTATGTGGATGTTGTCAGTTCCGGTTTGTTAAAATCAGAAGTTAACAATCATGTTTTCTTAAAGACACAGTCCATTACTGCAGAGCACACAACACTTTTGTCAACAGGCAGATATACAGGAAGACAGACAATAAAGGGGAAGGAGGAGGTATTGCAACTCCGAAAAGGAAAAATTTGAAATCTCAGAGTTTATTGATCTAAATTCTTATTCTGGCTCTGAACTAATAGCTTAATTATCTTTGAAAACTAATCTTTTGTGGCTCAATTGTTCCTCAGGGAAATGGACACATTAATGGGCTCTTTATGGAATTAAAGTTAATTGTGATGACATTTAGAATCCATATATGATACTAAGTGATCAGATGGTAAGATTGTATGTTCTCCTATTTCTTTTTATTCGTGATATAAGTTTCATATCCTGTGACTATGACACTGTCACACATAATATATGATCTAAATACTCTGCTATTAAATTCTTCAAACTGCAATAAACTCCTAACTTTTCTTCTGAGTTGATTTTTTGCTAACTGCTACTTATTACCAGATAGACTTCCACATCCTTATGCAGTACTCCCAACTTTACATGATGTGTAACATGGTAAGATGAATTTTGAGGAATTAGCCGCTGGAATCTCCAAAAACAATGTGAGATAGTGTCTCACAGTCAAAGTTATCAAACTGATACATTTCCTGCTCATAAGTTTTTAAACCGTTCATTCTTTTAAAAATATTTTTATTTATTCCTTGAGAATTTCATATATATAAAAATGTATTTTGATCATATCTACCCCATTCCCACTTTCAAGCTCCTCTCAGATCCCCACTACCATGTCTCTCTCCTAACTTTCTTTCTTTTTAAAATATAACACATTGAGTTAAATTGGTGTAAACCATTCATTGTTTGGAATACCACTAACATATTTAATTAACTCAGTACAAATGTGAGTCCAGGTAAGATGGTTCTTTAGGATATGAGAGATTTTTTCCTTTTTCTTTCTTAAAATGTTATTATTTTTATTTTATGAGTGTATTGCCTACATGTATGTAAGTGCACCAATGTCCTGCAGTGCCCAGGGAGGTCAGAAGAGGATGTTGGATTCCCTGGAACTGGAGTTACAGACAGTTGCTGCAATGTGGGTGCTGAGATATGAACCCAAGTTTTCTGCAAAAACAGCCAGTGCTCTTAACCGCTGAGCCATCTCTCTAGTCCCAAGATCTTTTTAGATATCAAAGCATGATATATTCACATAAAGATATTAACTTATTGTAAATATTTATCCTTTGAGTGTTCAATCATGTCTCAACAATCTGTAAAAGTTATTAAACTTTTTTGAACATTTGGAATAATACATGGTGTTTAAAAAACATGGGTTTTTCTCTTTGGCACTTGTAGATGCTATGGCCAGCATTGCCCAACCGTCATACTTAAAGGAGAAACGCTTTGGTGTGGTGACATTTGGGCCTTTTCTTCTTGTTTAATGTTTCTTGGACCAGATACTTCAGAGGACTAGAGGAATCAGAAGGTATTTAAATGTATTTTCCTGAAACAGTCAAAGCATTCTTAGACTCTCTGAGATCTGGGGTGGGTGAATTTCAGTGTTATTTCTAATAAGCTCCTTGATTGATTCCTAGACAACTGAAAATTTAAGAATAGTAGCAAGCCAGGTATGGTGGCACATGCCTATGATCCCAGAATTTGAGAAGCTAGAGATTTACCATGAATTCATGGCCAATACTGGCTACAGAGTGAGACTCTCCTTCAAACAAACAAAGCCAAAGCAATGCACTATAGGGAAATAGCCTATACTTTTATTCATAGATGTATCTCTACTTTCTAGCATTCAGTTGGTACTTAATAAATACCAATCAGATCCAGTCCTTTGTTCATTTTTTTCATTTATTTATTCATTGAAGAAGCATTGACTAAGCACTTGCTGTGTTATTGCTTGAATTTGGAATATTTCCTCAAGGCCCACATGTAAAAGGATTGGTCCCAAGCTTGGTGCTATTGGAAGGTGATGAAAATTTTAACAGGAGGGGGCACAGTGGCTAGTTTCTGGGCCTTTGAGGAATGCGCCCAAAGGGAACTGTGGACTCCAGTGTCTCTCATTCACTCTTTCTCTAATTCCAGCCTCTTGGCTGTGACAAGAATGAATTTGCTTTTGCCTAGTATGTTGTCTCCCCACGGGCCTGAATGCATGGGGACAGTCTGTCACTGACTGCAACCTTTAAAACTGTGAGCCAAATTCTCCTTTTAAATTGATGACTGATTTTTTTAATAATTAAAAAAAAACTTTTAAATTGCATTTTTGTGTTATCTCATACAGAACATCTCAACCAATTTTAATCACTTATTTAATCACCCTCTTCCTTATTGTCACCCTCCCACAGCCCAGGATTCATATACTCTGTCATTTGTGTTAAGGCCTATTGTGTCAAGTTAGTGTCCCCAGACAATCCTCTGTGCAAGTTCATCCACTGAGGTCTAGTCAGCCTATCCAGAGATCCTTGCTTTAAAAAGATTAACTCTTCCTCACCCAACAGTGATCAATCACCAATATTTCTTCAGCAAAGATTGGGGTCAGCTGCCCATTTTCCCAGTTCAAACTGGGTTTTTGTCTGCTTAAGTTTACATGGGTCGAGCATGCTGACATCATTGCTATAGGTTCATACAAGCAGGGTCCCAGGAGGTTGTAGGATTCTGTTTCAATATGGTCATGTACCTCCTCCTTGGCTTTTACAGTCTTTCTGCCCCCTCTTTCACAATGGTCCCTGAGTCCTGGGTGAGTGAGGCTTAATACAGGAGTCCTGACCAGGGACCCACACTGCAGACTCTTAATTTCCATCCTTTGGCCATTTGTAACTTTTTGTGTTTCTGGCCCTCTGTTGCATGAAGGAGCTTCATTAATGAGGGTTGAGAGATTCATTAGTGTCCTCTTTACCCCTTGTTTTATGTTGCATGAGCCTTAGTTGTAGAGGTTGCTTTTTAGATGTGCTGTTTATGCCTGTGTAATTCACAGACAATATCTGCATGTGACCAGTTGTACTCTGTAGTAGTCTCTGTCTCGTGCAAAAAAAAGCTTCCATGATGGGTGGTGACTGGGATCCTTGACTGCAAATATAAGATATATGTTTTTCACTTAGTAAGAAGTTACTTTAGTCTTCTTATATGATGACGTTGGGGATTTCTCTAAGATCTATGGCCTCTTGAGCCATATATGGCTATGAGTGTAGTACCTGCTTGAGCTCCTTCCTAGTGGGTGGATTTTAAGTCCAATTAGGTAGCCATTGATTACCCCCAAGATAAAAGTGCCATTACTGTACTAGTGTCGTACGCTGGGCCAGTCATTGATGTAGTTATTTGGTCATGAAGCTGGTGTTGGACCATCAATTGATGTTCTCCCTTAGCATCCTGTGATTTTTAAAAACTCCTGAAGTTACTCTTGTCAGTTTCAGGGGAGCAAGGTTTGCTGCACTAACACTGCCACCATCATTTCCACATATTCCTTTTGGAATACCTGGTCTTAGTCCCATATTTCAAGTTCTACTGCAGTTACTAAGCCCAGCTTGCTTGATTTCCTTTGTGATTTCCTTCTTTAGCCTCTGGGTCCTATGTTCCTCTTTCCCTTTCTCATTCATTCAGGAATCTCTCCCCCCACAGTTGGGCCAGCAGATTCTTTAGCACCTTTCTGTGAATCGGATGCACCATATCATTTTGTAGTTGTGTCATGTATTCGTTGCATGTCTCTCACGCTGAACTATAAATTCTGTGAAAACTAGAACAAAGTGATATGTGAATTGCTTTTATTAATAAAATTTCATACGTCACTAAAATGAGATTACCCTCAGAGAGGAAAAAAAAGAAAAAACGAGAAAAGAAAAAGACACTAGACTACTACTTTGGTATGGCACTTGTAAAGTTTACCATTTTACCAAAAAAGTCTTAATTTGACTAATAAATTCTTCTTTACCTTGCAATAAAATATTTTCCCTAAACACAGAAGAAACCCCAGCTGCATTAGTACTATTAAAAACAATACATTTCTAGAAGGTTGTACTTCCCAATGCTTTATACAAATATTTACTGAATGAATCAGTGAACACAAGCTGAGTGATTTTAATGTAAACACATGTGTGCAGATGTAAGCATCTTTTTCAATGGCTCTTGGATCTCCCTTATGTGTGACTTTGGCACTATAGCCGTGACTCCCTCACATGATAGAGGCACTGCCTCCTGAACTGAGTCCTGAAGAGTCAGTGTCCCAGAGAGTTGGAATGAGAAGCAATAGGTTATTCCCTCCAGAAAGAGCAACGTAGATCTGTGGGGGAAGGAAAGTACAGCACCAAAGAAACCAGAACTGGCCTGGTACAAAGGCTTGATGTATTTTCTAGATGCACTATTTCAATGTCACTGAGAATTTGGCAACTTGTTCTGATATTAGGGAAAAAAAGGTCAGTAGTGCTTAAGGAAGGTTATATCAATACCATCATCAGGTGTATGTGATTGTGCTTCTAAGTATCCAACTCTATTCAAGCCCTAGATTTTGGGTTTACCAACCAGTGAAATTAATTTAATATTTGGTTCTCTCTTAAAAGAACATTCCATAATTCATTTCTCAGGAAACTGGGCTATAAAAAGCAGAGCAAAGTTTTTTTGTACTGACTTTCTCTGTACTAAGGATAGTTTGATTTAATCAAGCATATGTGACCTTTCTTTCTAATTATCTAGAATGGAACAAATTGATTTTTCCAACTACATGCAAATCATTTAGATACCTTCTCAAAGGAGGCATTTGAGTTCAACTAGTGACACCACTCATGGTATACACAATTCTTCAAGTCAGTCATTAACTTTGGAAAGAACACACTGAAAATTACCCCAATAATAAGGCTTAACTGGCTTTTTTTTTCTTTTTGTAGAGCGATGCTCCTGATTTTCCTTCTATGGAAGGACATTTTGTGACTTGTTCAGCATGTAAGGACTCGGTAAACGGAACGCTATCCCTAACTTGAGTTTCCCTCATGCTCTCTCCTCTTACACGATTCAGGTATTTCAGCTCAAACAAACTCCTTCAGATATGGATTGTATTGGAAGAGAGATTGTCAACCATCAATTTCGGGGAGCCTAAGGACATGTAGCTCCCATCTACCCATCTCAGAAAACAACTATTAAGTTTAATTGAAGAAGTTTTCTGGGGCACCTGTGTCTGCAGAGACATTGGAAGGACTTGCTTAGTCTGGTAGCTGAGATGTGAGGACACTACCCTCGGCTTCCTCAAACTGGATATCACCACTGTAACCTGGCCATCATCACCATGATGCAGCCCACGGCAAGTACCAGTCCACTCAGTGAGTTACAGCACCCAGCAAACAGGGTCCCAGAAATGAGAGACGAGAGCCCGACTTTTGAATACAGATTCCCCACATTCAAATATTAAGTCTTTTGAATTTTTTTCCTATGAATTTAGAGACAAAACCTCCATCAACTCAAGCATGCTGTAAAATGCAGTCTAGTTAGTGCATATGTGAGGGAACTTCTTAAAGAAAAGTGCTTAAAGTACGCAAAGGCAGAGTGCCCCATTGTTTTGGTTGTAAGAAGGAATGAGTGTCTCCTGACATGCTGTACATGCACCACATAAACAGATTGGTCGAGTGGCAAGCCGCTGCAGCCCTGATGGAGAAAAGGGGGCCAGGCATGGGAAAGGCCACCAAGCGATGCTCCTTTGTACATGGGAGAGCCATGGTACGAGATACAGGAAATGTGGAAGAACTTCAACCTGCCTTGAAAGCTGCTATGCTACAGTTGATGTAAGAACTTCCCGTTGCCTAACTCCCTGTCCTGCACTGGTTGTCCCTGACAAGGCCAGGTTACAGTGGTGATATCCAGTTTAAGGAAGCCGAGGGTAGTGTCCTCACATCTCAGCTACTAGACTAAGTAAGTCCTTCCAATGTCTCTGCAGACACAGGTGCCCCAAAAAACTTCTTCAATTAAACTTAACAGTTGTTTTCTGAGATGGGTAGATGGGAGCTACATGTCCTTAGGCTCCCCGAAATTGATGGTTGACAATCTCTCTTCCAATACGATCCATATCTGAAGGAGCATGGAGTTTGTTTGAGCTGAAATACCTGAATCGTGTAAGAGGAGAGAGCATGAGGGAAACTCAAGTTAGGGATAGCGTTCCGTTTACCGAGTCCTTACATGTTGAACAAGTCACAAAATGCCCTTCCATAGAAGGTAAATCAGGAGCATCGCTCTACAAAAAGAAAAAAAAAAGCCAGTTAAGCCTTATTATTGGGGTAATTTTCAGTGTGTTCTTTCCAAAGTTAATGAAAGTCAGAACCCGACTCTCCTCCTTGGTCCTGTATCCTAACATTGCTATATCTCTCCTGTGTTTTTCCTCTTGAATTATCTTTTAACCTTTTCTTTTCCCTGTCAGGTTCATACACAATGCATACATCACGTATTGTGAAACTACCCCTGCCATTTCCTCTCTTATCCCCTTCCCACTCCTGCTGACCCCTTCTGCTTCCCAACTAGTCTCCTTCCCACTTTTCCATCTCATTTTTCCGCAGGTGGCCACAGCTTCAGTGTGCTCATGATTGCAATTTGTACTCATGCGATGCCAACGGGAGTATGGAGAGTGGAGTTGGAATTTGATTCCTTCAAGTTCCTGTTGGTTCTGGTTTAAATTATGGCCAAAATGCTTTGTGGCATGTCTCTTAGCAGAAGTTTTAACAATTTCATACAAATCACACCCCTTCTTGAGGATATGTGGTCTGCAACCTGGCATACAAATCCCAGGAACTATATCACCAATAACCCTTGAAGTACTATCAGGTTTTCATGATAATTTATAATGCTTAAGGCTCGGCCCTCTAAATTGTAGGGTAACTGAGTTTGTTTTTGAATCTCCAAGACCAAGTACAGTCAGCAAATGTATTTTTACATTGCTCCTCATGAAGGACACTTGTAAAAAGCTCACATTCAAGACAATAGTCTCTTACAGCTCTCTACCTAGGCACATTCATTGACCTTGTTTTGTCATCAGTCTTAGATTAGGGCAAACAGCAAGTGTCAGGAAGTATATTCCAGTAATTATCATCAGTTATTCAGAGAAAGTGAGTCCTTTCCATTCTTCAGACAATGCTGAATTGTATTCTGTGCAGTTTCTCAGAGGTTCACTAGTGGAATGGATCCCACACACCCACAGCAGCCATCTGCTGATTAACACACCCTTGATTGGCTCTTCTGTCAGTGTTTCCTTTTCCTCACACATACTTTCTGGCAACATTTTCAAAATAAATGTATAGCCAAGTGCCACAAAAGTACGTTCTGTTTGATGATCAGCAGCACATAGAACCATAATCCCGTAAAATTATAATGAAGCTAGAAAACAACTGTCACTTAGTGATGTCATATCATGTCATAAAAGTGCAAGCATTGTTCATGTGTGTGAAGCTAGTGTAAACAAACCTACTGTTCTGTGAGTTGTGTGAAGTGCACTGCCTACAGTGTAGACACATAATGCTTGTTTGACAATAATAATGACTGATAATACTTTCTGTGTCTTTTTATTGTTATCTTTAGAGTATGCTTATAAAGATTAACTTTAAAGCAGTATGCTATGTTATACTAATACCAATCACATATATCTTGCATTTACCAAGTTTCAGTTTCATCAAAAGGCCATGTAAAATTGAAATGGGGTGAAAGAGAGCATCCCCTAGTGGGTTCTTAGTCTCATTTATAAAAGAATTTAAGAATGGATCCAAACAGAAGCTTTAGGACAATTTTATTGGAATCTAAAGAAAAATTGTCAAGGCAGGAAAGTTGGGGTTCTCAGCAGCTATCTGGAGGAAGAGAATGGAGAGAGAATAAAAGAAGCCACAAAGTCATACAGATTTAGAGTCTGCATGGAGGTCAGACACGTGGCAGACTGGCAGCTACATAGCTAGGAGAAGAAACTTTAGACAAAAAACAGAGAAACATAAGATGCTAGGGCAGCCCAAAGCCTTAGAGAAAGCATGTTTAGAAAAGGGATATGAAGAAGAGAAGGAAAGATTACGCTTTTCTGAAGAATTCAGAAAAGCGGGCAGACTTAAGGAGAGCTACATATCTGTGGCTGGGTCCAGAAGAACTGCACTTGGAGGCAGGATTCCAGGCAGGAAAAGTTCACTGCCTCATTAACACACTCTATATTCCGCCCACCTATTTAGTATTACTTAAGTTAAACCCACCTTCCTAAGGGTGATCCTATGATCAGGTGATTGACCAGTGAAACTGGAAATGTGGGTCTTTCAACAGATAAACTAGACGATTTATAATCTATCCTAGCTAAACAGCTATTTGCTCTCTAACATTCCCCCCTCTGAAGAAGTGACCATAAAATCTTTAAGGAATTAGCTAAGAGCTCCCTAATACTTTGGACATATTTGGCCTTTGGTATAGAGTAGGCTATTAGAAGGCACAAGGACAGTTTTTGGTTTTTAGCCAAAAAAGAAACTGGCTACCTTTTTGGGGGGGGGGCGGATCTTTTTACTCTAAACTACCTAGCCATATTCTACCTCCTATTCTTATCACATCACCCTCTGAAGAGGTCACCCTAATTGCCAATAGGGAATTGGGGCGCTGACCACTCTGGCTTCTTCAAGGCTGAATAGGGTCGCAGATTGTGGCAATTGGGATACCCTTCAGTGAGTCTATCTAAAAGATACCTGAATTGCATAACTGTTAGTTGTAGAAGGAAAAGAAAGTCCTTAACTGGTGCCTGGGAGACATGAAAGTTAAAGCAAGAGTAGTTAGCATTATACATTCTAGACAGGAAACCAGAAAAATCAGAACTAGGGAAATTTCAAATGTCCAAGTCAAAGTCCATTAGAATTTCTTGCTTAGGACTTCCAAGATCATCCATTTATTGGGTTCCTCCTTGTTTTTCTTTTGTTTGCCAAGGCTGGACTTGAGAGTCTTGAAGTCAGGATTTGTTTTCAGGCACTTTGATAGTTTGTTGGCTAGAATCAATGTAAGTTCCCTCCCAAATGGCTTCTAGACAGGGAAAGAAAAGAAATTAGCCAACATTTAATGGTTAAGTTAGAACAATAGTGAGCTTGACTTTCTTGACAGCAGGTATGAGGCCAAGATTTGAAGTCTTACATCTAAGTAGCATTTTTGCTAATAATAGTAAAATCATTAGTGAGAAATTGTGCAAATAACATCATATATGAATGTAAACCTGATGTCTGGGAAATGCAATCCTTTGGACTCTTGAAGACTATACCAATCATTTTAATCTTTGGTTATACTTTCCTGTTGGGTGTTTAAGATCATACAATTCGCCCATATAATTTAGTTTTACTCTTAAGGTTAGTTGAGCATCTGTTCCTTGGGGGGGGGTTCACATGGGCTTGGAAGGAGCCCCTGGCTCCCTAGGCCTTTGTTTTACCAGTTCCAACTGTGTGACAATAAGTCAGAAAATCTTGCTTGGAAGCCTCAAGGAAATGGTTTCCTGTACTCACCCTCCTCTTGGCAGACTGGACACTGGTTTGAGTCCTTCTAGTGGGGTCTCCATGACCTCCCTGAACAGGAGAACAGGTGACACATCACAGTTACAGGACATTTTGAGAGATGCCCCATAATCACCTGGAACTTAGTTGACCTTGGAGGGCAAGAAACAAAAAATTGTCCCTTTAAGTCCCTCTGACCAGATTAGTATAGGCCTCTAAATATGGTTGTTAAACACCCAAGAAGGTCAGTTCCACCAATCTGGTACTTTTAATTACTGTGTGCTATGCAGCTTAAGCTTAGGCCAAAACCAAACATTCTTGAATAAACCTTGACTACACATATATTTTGTTCCTTAAAGTACTTGAATGAACTATTAATTTAGAAATTTTAAGATTACATATACATAATTTTCTCTCATCTTTCATATACCATCACATATTGACTCAGACTTTCAATCACTTGTGCAGACTTTCTCATTTTTCCTTTTCTAGTCTGGAACTGTCTAGTCATCATAATCTTCCTATATAGATCCTTCTTAATAAAATATCTCCATTTCCATATCTTTCTAATATCATCTTTCACCTTTTCATTTTCTCTTAGTACCATGAGACGTAATAACAATTAAAAAGTTAATTTTCCTTCTGTTTAGAAAATTCTCTTTCTAGGTGTACTAAGCAATGTTTATTCCCTTTCTAAGGCTCTGGTATCAAAGCAATGTTTGATTATATTAAAGTTCACCCTGGAGAATGAATGGTTTTACTCATACAGATGGGCTAGGTATTACTAACAAGTATATAGGTGACTTGAGAGTAGATGTACTGTAAAGTCTTTATCTAGCATGGATGTTGACATTTCTATAACCCCATGGGTCAAGTCCTCGTTTAGCCTTCCCCAGATTCCTCCCCAAATCCAGGATATCATTTGTGATTAGGGTAAAATTACATACAGCTGGCTGGGAGGAGTGGCTGGATACTCAGTGAAGGTCCAATGATCCTGCCTGCCCCTCCTTCAGTGAAAGAATGCAATAGCCAACAAATCCAACTACGATGATCTTTTGCAAGTAGGCACTGCTAAAGACATGAAGGCAGCAGTTATTTGGCTCAGATGAGTGCTGTGCAGCATCATCTTAATAAAATAACATGGAATGCAAATTACACACATAAGATAATGCAATAAATTAATATTATCCATGTATACATTGTACTTTATAAGTTCCTAGCTAAAACTATTTTAGGCAAGACTATTAGCTATCAGGGTGATCTCTTTAAAGTGGGCTCCCAGTCTTAGAAGCTCATGGCTAGAAAAACTTTAGATTCCCTTTAGAATCTGATGAATATATTATGTAAAACAATGTAAGATTTCAAAATAGTAACTTTTAGAAATCAGCAAATATATCATAAAAAGATGCTAAAATCCAAAATAATTCCCCTTAAAAACAGATGTCATGTAAACAATCAGAATCCAAAATAGTTCCCTATAAAAACCAGTAAATGGATAAGACAATGTAAAAACTTTAAACAGTGATTTTATAAACCAGGACATATACAATAAGAAGTTAAAATTCAAAGTCATCCCCATTAGAAACAGACCAAAATGATGTTAAAATTTAAACAACCATCCTGGAGGCCTGGTATTACTTCCCCAGTTTGACATAAAAATGTATAAACATTGTTACAAACGACAGTTGAACTCTCTTGCTTTCCTATGATCCCATCAAGAATTCAAGATGAAAACCAAAGCAAAAAATAAATCAAAAGGATTAAGACATACAATTAAATGCCTGCATTTTAGAGAATTCCAAGATTGTCATGATCCCCTAGAGTTCTGAAGAACCAATAAGTTCCTGGGTGTTGCCATTTTGAATTATGCCATGTGGTTGGATTAAGATGGCAGCAAGGTCAAACAGGTCAACGCCATTTTGAATATGTTTGTCCAAGATGGCAGCCAATTCATGTGACTGTCACCATATTGATGATGTCATCACCCAATGGAGGCCAGATCACATGGTTCCCTCTTTCTAGATAAGGTCACCAGCCATGATGGTGACTAAGCAAATGGTAAAATGAGCCCCAGGATAAAATTGAGCCCATCCTCTGTCAGGATACAAACTCTGTGGGATTCATGTATCTCACAGATTAAATGTGAAGATAAATCTCTTTTTACTTTTAGAAAACACCCAGTTAAATGGTAGTACCCTCAGATATGTAGGCTCCAGATAAGAGAACAAAGCAAAAGAATTCATGGTCTCAGACCAAGGACTGGAGTCCATATACCTTACCATAGTGCAAAGATGAATGTGAAGCAGGGTCCTCTAGATCTCATCATTCCTTGATGCAATTTATTGCTGGAGAAATAACTCAAAAAAAAAAAGGCAGCAGAAGGAATGAGAAGTTATGTCCAACAAGTCCTTGGGCTGTTGCTCTGAGAGCACTAGTCTCCCTAGAGCATATGTGACTTTCCTTATTCACTAAAATTTTGAGTGCTTAGATCTATTCAAAAAGCAGCTATCTCAGGACCACATTCCCTAATAGCACTGTTTGTTTAGTGTTCACCAGTGACTGAGGTCCAAATCCAAGGCCTCTCTAACAGTTCTTTCCCATACAGGTGCAGAGAACCATAGTGGAGAAAAAAGCCAAAGGAAAGAAATGACTTTTAAAACTTTTTTTTCTTTTCTCTGAAAGGCAAGGCATTTAAAGCTTCAATATGCCCTGAGGTCATAGCAAGCTAGATTATGGAGCTCACTCCCTCACCTGCTTAGCAGCCTAACTCAGTACACATAGAAAACTCACCATATGGCAACCAAATAAGTTATTAAAATTTGGGGGAGCCCCACGTTGGGTGCCAAAATGAAACGGGGTGAAAGAGAGTATCCCCTAGTGGGTTCTTAGTCTCATTCATAAAAGAATTTAAGAATGGATCCAAACAGAAGCTTTAGGACAATTTTAATGGAATCTAAAGGAAAATCCTCAAGGCAGACAAGCTGGGGATCTCAGCAGCTGCCTGGAGGAGTAGAAAGGAGGGAGAAGAAAAGAAGCCACAAAGTCATGCAGGTTTAGAGCCTGCATGGAGGTCAGACATGTGGCAGACTGGCAGTCAAATGGCTGGGATAAGAAGCTTTAGACAAAAAATAGAGAAATACAAGATGCTAGGGCAGCCCAAAGCCTTAGAGAAAGCATGTTTAGAAAAGGGATATGAAGAAGAGAAGGAAAGATTACGCTTTCTGAAGAATTCAGAAAAGCGGGCAGACTTACGGAGAGCTACATGTCTGTGGCTGGGTCCAGAAGAACTGCACTTGGAGGCAGGATTCCAGGCAGGAAAAGTTCACTGCCTCATTAGCACACCCTGTATTCCACCCACCTATGATCAAATGATTGACCAGTGAAACTGGAAATGTGGGTCTTTCAACAGATAAACTAGACAATTTATAGTCTATCCCAGCTAAATAGCTATTTGCTCTCTAACAAAATGGCTGACACATGCCATCTAGATTATATAAGTATGCTCTATGATATTTGCATTCCCAAATTATTAATGAGACATCTATCAGAATGTATCCCAATCATTCAATGGTACATTATCATATGCACAGCCAAACTTTATCTCTGGGTCTGCTCTTTGAAACATCTAAACTAATGTATATCCCTAGCAAATCTCAAGCATGGGGTAAGCACAACCAAGAATCAATCTCCTTAAGATCAAGAACTATAATGAAAAAAAAAATCTATGACTTTACCAACATGAAATCTAGACCAGAGTTTCAAAGGAGTGACGATAACTTTCTCCCAGCCAAGATTCACCCAATCTCCAGTAATTGGTGTACTGACAGGCAAAACAAAAGGCAGGACTCGAGAGATGGCTCAGTGGTTAAGAGCACTAGGTGCTCTTGCAGAGAACCTGGGTTTGATTCCCAGCACCTGTATGCAGCTAACAACCATCTATAACTCCAGTTCCAGGGGATCCAATGCTCCCTTCTAATCTTTGCAGGCATAGCACAACACGGATGCACTTACATACATGAAGGCAATACACTCATACATATAAAATAAAAATAAATATTTTTAAAGGCCCTGGTTCAATACAAGGGGACATGCTCGTATTCAAGAATGGGTCTGATGCTTTAAGAAATGATTTGTACAGGAAGGTAGAAGTGAATGCAGATTTCTTGTCTGTGCTCTAACAAGTTCCTTAGACAGTCTTATAAACCACACACAAAGTTGCATACATCTTATTCTACAACAGGACTATCTATTCCTGAACTATGTTTTCATCAAAAATTGTACTGCCCGTTGAGATTAATTTCTCCAAGTTCTGATAAACTCTGTGTAATATTTGACAAGTTTGGCTCCAGGCAAAAGTCCTGTGTGTGACCTTTCAAGCACAGCCACAGATGATTATCGTGCTTTGATCTGCAGACCTTGTGGGAGAAGCAACTTCCACCACTGAATTCAGTGCATAGCTAGTATATTGTGTCCTGAGGGAGTTGTGGTCCAAGACTCAAGCTGTACCCTCTGTCTTCAGACCAGCCATGCTCATAAAAATGCCTCCATTCGGTACTGAGGGCCTTAGCTGCCCAGTCCTGCCAACCATGCCTTAGGAGGTCTTGGCTAGCGCACTTTTCTCTATTCTGATCCAGTTCTTTTTGAGTCCTAGCCACCCCTCCTTTAGCTACACTTGCATCAGTGTTCATAAAGAGGCAGGACCTCTTGACTTGAAGATCCTCAGCAGAAAGGTGGCTTTTCCTATCTGTATCAATATTGTTTGATTCTCACCAGTGTGGTTCCACGGGGGAAAATGGAACGCAGGTGGAAACAATGCTTCTGTTTTGGGTCTCTTGTTTGTTCTGTTACAGCAGGTGAATAAAGACTTGATTGCCTTTCAGTTTGACTCATTATCATAACTGAGAACTTTGATACCTGGAAGTTCAACAGGATTGGGTCACACCTGCATACACACTCCTAAATCAGTTTCAAGTGATGCAATGTCTGAGATGAGAAGGCCCCTTCGTTTAAATATCACTTTATTTCTCCAAAAGAACATGCAGTTATCACATGAAAAGTCCCAGACTTTGGTGGGCTTTTGAAAACTAAACTCCAGTCTCCAATTCTGTGTTATGAATGTGTGTTAACTGTGTGTTTAAAGAAGTCTAAAAATGTCCTCATCATGCTTCTTTATGGCCTCTTATCCTGGGCTAACATGGGGCCTTGAAGCTTTTGACATAGACATAAAATAAATCTTTTCACCATTTCTAATTGTAAATTCAGTCAAAATAACTATATGTTTTTTTAATCAGTAGTATTTGATAAGTCACAGGAAGGACTTGCCATTTCTTTTAGGGACCCTTTCATGAAACAAAGTGCTGGAATGTGTTTTCTACTCCATTTAAGAGGTTTCCTTCTGAGGGAGCAGTCATGGAAATGACTCTGAATTCTCTGGCTCTTAGAAATGACTTTTGCAAAGAATGCCACTGTCAGTGACCTTGATGGCAGAACCTCCTGAGAGACATTGTTGAAGGAACACAATTGACAGCCAAAAATAATCCTAGGAAACCCCAAAATCTTCAAATGCCAACAGGGTGGTTCTGGCTTCCTCCTCTAATCATTTCCCCAGACACCAGAGATTTTCCCATTTCTCTTTGTCTGAAATCTTTGAAAGACTTCTTACATATCCAATCCAGAATGTTCTTCTCTTTACTCTCCACATTTCTTCTTGTGGGTGGGGATGAGGGACCTGAAGTGGGAAGATCCTCATTAATGGGTAAATGTGAGAAGTGTGTAACAACATCTTAGACCACTTTTAAGTTCATTTTTGTGCCCTCACAGCTGTAAAAAGTGGCCAAATGCTGAACAAATCAATTGATCTGAATGTGCTTCAGTTGCCAACTTGGCACACCTGGGTAAAGGGACCCGAAACTGAGGAATTTCCTCCATTGGATTGGCCTGTGCCATGCCTATGGGGCATTTTCTTGAATGTTGAGCGATGTGGGATGGGGGCAGGTGGGCCTGTGCTGTATAAAATAGCAGGCTCAGCACACGTCAGGGGAGCCACCCAGTTAGCAGTGCACCTCCCTTCAGCTCCTGCCTCCAGATTTTGGCTCTGAGTTCCTGCCTTGGCCTCCCTCAGTGGTGAACTGTGACCTGGAAGATATAAGAATAACCCTTTTCTCCCTAAGCTGGTTTTGGTAAGTGTTTTTAGCACAGCAATTGAAAGTAAACTAAGACAAAGACCAAGGATGGTATCAAGAAAGTATGTGGGTTTAAACCTCAGCTCCACAGGTTTGAGGCATTTAATAATGGGAAATTTACCTAATCTCTCCAGGCTCTTATCTTCAGAAAAATGGGGAAAGGATATGTATAGTTGATGTGTCAAATATTTAGAATCTGTGTCTGGAACACGGTTAATACTCAACAATTTGTAGCCATTATTATCCCTGGGAGGAGTCATGTTTTTACTGAAATCTCCTTTATTCATATTAATACTGTGCTCCTCATGAGAATATTAATGATTCCAATAATTGTCTCCTATTTTGCCCCATCACACGGGGAATCAGATATTCCCTTCCTTTACAACACTCCTTTATTTAAAAGCTAGGTGTAGAATGTCAGCAACAAATGGAAAATAATATTCCATTTTAAGATTGTTTTTCCACCTACAGTTGACTGATTTTCATCAAATTCTTTTTAGAATGTAGTTTGGTAGAAGCAAAGGGAAATACAGCTTTAGTAGAGAGGATGATAAAGTGAAATGTCATAGGCCTTGCTAGTTTGGTGCTGAAATAGAAGGTAATTTTGTTGCTAATGAATTACATGATAAAATGTCTTCCTGAGAGGGACTGATTTTTAAGTTGCCAGGATCTGAGCAAAATAAATGGAAAAATTCAAGCTGAAAACCTGTATATTTGGTTTGAACTTTAACTTTCTTTCTAGCATTAAAAAGTCACTATCCAGTTCTTCCTCTTACATGTGTTAACAAAATGAAAATAACAATAAAGAGTAAAATTTTTAGATACATTTGCACTTGTAAATTTAACAATTGGGGACATCTTGCAATTTCCATAAGATGTAACAAGTTAACATACTTTTCCTGGAGTTTTACTGTAATGACAATATTGTGGTATAACAGTATAGTAAATTCTCAATGTATACAGAGAAAGAACACAGTATTCTATACTATTTAAGAACATTTTAATCCTATTCCATAACAGTAAAATAATCTCTGACACTTTCGTATTCTTCAGCTTATATTTGAAATCTACTTAATTTGGAGGTTCTGAAAGCAACACAGTCTTAAAGTAATATTAATAAGGGGTTAGGGTTTCAGGTCAGATAGGGAGGCTTGGCAAAAAACTCAGAGATCAGAACCTGGTAATCAAAGTATCATTCTAGAAGAGAACAGTATCTGAATTACCAGACAGGATTTCGAATTGGGTCTTGACAGGTTAGTGAATGGTTTCTCAATGTCATCTAGAAACTGTGTGATAAAGAGTTGCATCCAAAGATGTCCCATCTCCACCCTGTGTATCACTGATGCATAATTCAATCAGCATTCAAAAGTATTGCTTAATGATCCCTAAGGCACGTTGTTAAAAATGTGGAAAATATGCATTCCTCCTCACTCTATTATATTAAGATACGTGATGAAATAAGGTAGCAGCCAAGTTTATTAAAATAAAGATAAGACACGCCGCGGAAACTGCACGCCAGCATTCTTGGTGTTTGGCTCCAGGACGTCACAGCCTACTTGCTGCCAGGCCTGGAACTACTCACTTGACTTTCATTGTTTTGTTTTGCAGAATTTTCCTTATTTGGATCCTCCATCTGTTTTCTCCAGAGTTAAGTTCCTTTCAGAGCTCCTAGTCTGCTCCTCATCACAACTTCCAGGAAGCTGAGTGGTGCGGCCCTTGCCCAGCATTCATTTCCAAGTAGCTCTGATGCAGACCCATATAAACCACGGATCCATCCGTTAGAACTGACTGTCACTTGTCTGCATCTGACCTCAGAGTGTCAACTCAAAAGAGTCTTACTGTGGTTTTGTTTACACTCTAGTGTGATAAGAAACTTGAAATAGATGAGATTCTAGCTGGAGAACAAGGGCTACCTCTCACCCCACATACAATGCCTAGTACGTTGCCTGTCATGTGATTTAAAAAAAAAAAAGCACAGTGAAATGAAGAAAAATGAAGTGAGAATATTTGAAAAAGGAAAAATTTACAGGAGAAAAATTCGAGAAAGTGAGGAGCAGGAATTTCTTGTCTTTGCTGACTTTAGATTCAATCTCACCTGCCAGATACCACAAAAATCAACCTGCCCTGATTCCTAGGCACCAGATTTGGGTTGTAATCCCCAAAGTCTCAATCCCAAATGCTGAAACCCTAAGAAGGGAAGTCTAGAGAAGTAATCTGCAAGTCTTTAAAAGGCGTTTATTTACATGTTAAAAGGGAGATTTGAAAAACAATGAAAGTGTGACAAAATACTTCTTGGCCCCTCTACACCATAAGAAGATAGTAGTAACTTACATATTTATAAGTGTAAATAGATATACAATGGCATGGGTATAGCAATCAAACTATTATACCAACGTGAATACAGAATGAGTGTTTTAAGGTAAGACCACAGAAATGTACTTAATACTTGTATGTACTTGCTGTTGATAGGACCCGTTGAATTCAGTTTATATTGATATTTATTACAATGTTACATTTTATTAGTTTTGGAAATTATTTTCCAAGTGATTTGTATTTTTCTCAAAGATTCATTTTTTAAACATTTGTGTTTAATCATCGTAAATGAAACATTTATTTTATATTCTACCTTTGAAAATTTCCATAATTGGGAACTCTAAGCTATGTTTGATATTCGCTGATCCTATCTAACATGGTACGTTTTTTCTAAAGTATTTTAAAATATTTTAACTCCATATTTGCCAGGTAGTTTTGTTTTTCTCAAAGTACATTTGGGAAGCAAATCTCTAGAAGCAAATCTGCATTTGCTTCTTCCACAAAACTTTAGGATATTCTGATATCTATCAAATTTAATATTAATTTCTAAGATGCCTATTTTATCACTCATGTAATTGCTGAAAGACCAGTAAATATATTTCATAAAGAAGGTTTTAATTCAGAAAGTTGCCATACATTAGATACATTAGATTAGTTGTGTTTGTGGTTTGAAGTTTCAAAAGGTAAATCTTTAAGTATAGCTATACTTTCATGACCATACCACAAGCCTTCATAAATAAGGCCTGCTTTATTTTATTTAACATTGTATGGTTGACCTTGTATAACAGGTACCATATAGTCATACCCAGGAATTTTTGTTTTGAATGGAAATAATAATAAAAATAGTAACAGTGATGCCAAAACCATTAAGGTCACTGTGGTCTCTTCAGCTTTTCCTAGAGTTTTTTTTTTTTTTTTTTTTTAATATGTTCTCTCAATACACACAATCCTATAGAACATCATCTTCTGACTACTCCATTCCAGGACCCTCATTTGTTAATGTAATTTAGCACAATAGAGAAATCGTGGCATTAGAGACTCTGCTCGCGTTTCCCTTCATTTCCACACCTAATTGTTTGAAACAAAAAGCAATTTTGCAACCTGCTTTTCTTTCGTCTGATTTTTTTCTGTTGGTTTCTCTGACTGCCACAAGTTCATTCCTACTGCCCACCTCTGTCATTCCAGGGAAAAGGAAACTTTCTAGTCTCATCTCTAAACTCTCCAGATATGAAACTATCTGAAGAAAATTTTAAGGAAAAGCTCTCAATGTCAGTTAATAGCATAGGTATAAGAGTTTCTCTAGAAATTCCAAAAGGCAATCTGTCATAAGTCATGTGCCTTCATCCTGAGGAGAATTCTTTCTCATGTGCTGTAGTTGTAGAACAGGAGAGAAATTAAGTGTCAGGGTAAACAGACTCAAGGTCAATTCAAAATAATACGTTTTTAAACAGGAAGCAAAGATATCAAAGAATATAACCCTTAACAGAAGAAAGTACTGTTGTCTCTTAAAAGCATTAATAGAATATGATTTTTAAGTTCCCTGGGGGGGACGGGACATTTTCCTCAGAAAATGAAAATTCAAATGATGTCATCCAGGTACATGCCCAGAACAGGTTGGGATGTGATCCACACTTAACATTCTTTCTCACCTCTGCTCCACTGAAAAACAACTCAAAATGGTTACTGCAGATGAATGCAATGCCAGGTCTTGTCCTATTAGCTTTCTATGGATTCTCTCATAGGCCCTTAGCACTCCACAGACTAAGCCCTCATTTATCTCCATTTTAGATATATGAAAACTGAAGCTTTAGAGATCTGTAATCTGTCCATGGTCATGTAGCTAGCAATCTGTAGGACAGGGATTTGCATATGAGCCTGCCAACCTCCAAAATGTGTGCTCTTAACGTCTGTATTAGGTCTCTCCTATCTTGAGCCATCATTTTAGTTTGGAGATGTAAACTCTCCCGGGAAGATAATTTATGGTTTCAATCTTGGTCTGTGGCAGAAAAAACATCCAGATGAACATTAGATAACCCAAACAGTAAGCCATATCAAAAGACATCAGTTTAGCTGGCAGATCTCAGTCTTCCATTATACAGTCAAACAATAGAGAAACATTGTCTAAATGTTCAAATCGGAATTTAAATTTTTGATCTCTAGCTGAGTATGGCAAAATTCATACTTAAGAAAATAAAGTTGTAGTAAAATAGTAGTAGCATACAGGACCATCTTCAGAAAACCGCAGGGTACTAGTCTAGTACTTAAGTACTCCTCTAAATCAACATGGCTTTTCAGCTCCATGCAGTATCATGGGTGCAGTCTCTTCAGATGGAGCTGAGTAGCAGAATGAGCATAGCTACATTTAGCAAACATCTCTCATCACTACCCAGATCAAAGTATTGTATTGGGGAAAAAAGACACAAGAACAAATGAAACAGAGGTGAATTGCACACAAGGAATTGTGTGTACAGTAAGTTCACTGACAGCAGAAATCCAGGATACTACAATAGATCCATGCATATACTGTAACAGTGACATTACTCAAGCAATGGGAGTTCAGGGGAAAAAACAGATCTTGTATGCTTAAGATGACAGCAGAAGAATCCTGGTAACATTTGAGCTGAGCTTTGAAGGGATAGGCAATGCCTGCAGAAATATCAGGATAAAAATCCAAGGCTGGACATGGTAGTACACGCTTTAAATCCAAGCACTTGGAGACAGATGCAGGTGGATCTCTTTGCATTCAAGGCCGGTCTTGACTACATAGCAAGTCCCAGGCCATAGTGAGTTCCCTAAACCCTGTCTGGAAAAAAAAAAAGTCTGATAACTTAAGCAGTATATCTGAACTGAAACTTGATGTGCCCATTTCAAAGATGGTACTACTCATGATTTTCCTTTTTTTTTAAGGCTTTCCTAGTAAATTTGTGCCTTAATTTATTCAATGATTTTATTCACTGTGTGTAGGAATCGTGTTGTGACTTTGGGTAGAGAGAAGAAAGCCCATTCATTTCCCAGCCTCATTGGACTTGACTTTGTACACAAATAAGTTATCACTTTGTGAATTACACACATGGGCATAATAGCCCAGTTCAAAATCTTTCCAGGCTTGAAAATAAAAAGTTATTTTAAGTCTATAAGAAAATAATTTTAGTGATTTCCCCAAAGAATCTGTTTTCAAGTACTGTTTTAGCTGGCACAGAAGAGAGAACAATAGCAGTGAAAGGCAAAGGAAGCCATGTGTCTGGGAAGAGAGGAAAAGGAACCTGAGTCACACAAAATCACAGAAAGAATTGGAAGTGAGATTTGGTTTGAGAAGAATAGTATTTAGGAATAGAATGAAATACCTAGGATCAAGACAAGGGCAATATTCGAAGAAAGGATTAGTAGCAAGAAAACAGTAAAGAGCCAAATCAAAGGAATGGACTGGGAAGACCAGCCCAGAAGCTTTGAAGCTTGTCTGGACTTAGAATGCAATTTGGGAGACAACAAATCATGAGTGGAGATATTTACTCAATATGCCTGTGCGCATACATTCAATTTAAACTGCTTCAATCTTCAAAATCCTATTTTAAACTCATATCAATGTATATTTTAACACTCTATATAAATTAATTGGTGAACAAATAAAATATATAGTATTTTCTAGCCAATCATATATGCCGGAGGAAAGGAAGCATCTATGTCTTAAAGGTACCACAGTTGGAAAGCGATAGAAGGTACTTTCGGCTGCATCTGGCATTGGCCCTCTATGTTCACGCTGCCCTCTCGGTGATCCGCTTTAACCACAGTAAACAGAAATGGTAGAGGTATCTCACTTGCTCCATCAAACAGGATCTTCCTATAAAGCACATAAAATTAAAACTGAGTGGCTCCAGGAAGTCAGTACTTAATACTAGAACTAAGATGCTTGTTGGGAACTGGCTGACTGTAGCGCCTTTTGTACAACTGTATCCGAGTCTATCTGGCACAGGACTGAGGAATTGAAGACACACAAGACACACACAGCACAAACACCCAAAATGGTGGAGAAGCTTCCAATTTACTCAAGCAGGGTGCTCAATATATATTCATCCAGCAGGTGCCAATAAAGAATTGCAGGAAAGTTTCACGGGGAGTTTGATAGGGGGCATCAGTTCAGGCTTCCAAGAAACATCTGAGTACATGACGTGCACCTGGTTCAGAACAATTGCGGGTAGGCCTCTAAAGGTCAAGCTGTTCTCAATCAAGTTGTTTACGTACAAACTGCAGCTGACAAACTGAAGCTAGTTCCTGGCCCGGGAACCTAGCGGAGAAAAAGGTATGTAGAGAGACCAGGCCCTACAGCTGACTATGAGCAGACAGAAAGAGATAAGAAGGCTGGATTAAAAGCAGGGAATGGGAGGTGCAGAGAGCTAGAAGGACAGACCAGAGTCGGGACAAACCCCTGAGATAAGGAAGGAACATATAGTTGTTGGTGGTAAAGAGGAAAATCTATGATGACTCTTCCTTATGCTCCCTCTCTCCCTCCCTCCCTTCTTATCTGTTCTGTTCCATTTTTGTTTATTTGAGAAGGAATCTTGCTATGTAGCTCAGGCTGGTCCTGAATCCATGACCCTCCTTGCCTCCGACTCCCAGGTACTAGGATAACAGGCCTGGGCCACCAAGCCTGGTATCTCCTTTATTTCTAAATCAAGCTAGGTTGGATGCATTATTTTTAAAATCAAGTTGTTGTAACTCCACAGAAGTGGTCCTAAAATATAGAGTATCTTTGACCTTATGGCGTGTGTTTTCCACATTTCCTTTTACTCTCCCAAGTCATAAAGTGGATTCTTCAATGCTACTAAGACTCTCCTAGAATTAGTTACTCCTTTTGAAAAGGACAGATGAAAGAACTTTTATCGTTGTCTTTTAATTTTAGAGTTTTCAGGTACTAAAATATATCAAATAAGAATATAAAGAAGGGACTTGAGAGATGGCTCAGTGGTTAAGAGCACATACTGCTCTCATTGAGGACCTGAGTTCAGTTCCAGCACCCAAACAGAGCAGCTAATAACTGCCTGTAACACCAACTCCCAGGGTATTTAATGCCTCTGGCCTCCATGGGCCTTTGCACTCACAGGCATATGCCCACACACATATACATAATTAGAAATAATAGATCTTTAAAAATAAAAGAGAAAATGCATCAAAGCATGGCCATTGTGTGGGTAAAATAATGCACCTCCTCCACTATCACCAAATGTCCTTGCCCTAATCATCAGAACCTGGCAAAAGACACCTGGTAGATGTGATTAACATAAAGAAGTTGAGATGGGTTATTATTTTGTGTTATGCAAATGATCCCCCCTCCCCCGCACCCTCACATTTCAAAAGTCAATGCTGTGGGAAAGCGAAGATGAAAGCGGAAAAGATTCAGAGCGAAAAGGGCAGCAGTTTACTATTGCTGGAGTTCAAGCTCAAGACTGATGCAGTGAGCCATGAATGAAGAAGGCATGTAGCCGATTTCTATCAGGTGGAAAGCTCACAAGTTGGGAAACTAACTGACAACCAGCAAGGCAAAGAGCTCTTGGCTAAACGGCCAAGAACTAAATTGTCAACAACCCAAACGAGCATGAAAATGCATCTTTCCCTAGAAGTCCTGAAAGGAACATAGGTGTCTTGTAAATACTTTGATTTTAGCCCAGTGAAACTGTCACTTGTTTTGTGCCACTAAGCCTGTAACAGTTCCTTACAGCAACCATAGATCTCCCTATGTGATTGAGGCTAGCCTTGATCTTCCTGCTTTCACCTCCTCAATGCTAGCATTAGAGCTGTGTGCCACCGTGCCCTGACACATTCTCCATCAAATTCCAGGATTCTCAGTTCATTAGGCTATGACAGGGGGACAAAGGAAGTCAGACGTTATCTTTGAAGACTGCTTTTAAGTTTGCTTTAACAATATTATTCTGCAATACACTGCGCTGGTAACTTTTTTGGCTGGGTCCTTGATTATATTAGGCTTTTATATAAACAGGCAAATGTACAAGTTGAAGTTGAGAGCATATTTTAAAGATAAAAATTGATATGTTCTTTGAGAACGCTCTTTCACATGGAGGCTGGTGACATAGCTCAGGAGAGTGCTTGCCTCAAATGCAAGAAGCCCTGAGTTTGATCCCTCCCTTTGCTTAAACTGGGTGTGATGGCACACACTTGTAACACTAGCACTAGGGAGATAGAGGCAGGAGGATCAGAAGTTCAAGATCATCCTCCAATGCACGCTGGAGTCATCCATTCTCTACCATGTGCTTCCTGCAGGTCAAATTCAGGTCATCAGACTGGGCACGGGTGCCTTTTTCCTGCTGAACATCTCACTGGACCAATGCAAAGGGTTGCTTCAGGCCAGCTTGAGAGACATGAAATCCTGTCTGAAGAAAACACTATCTGTGCACATTTACAATACAAAATACATATGTAGGTACTACACTCATAACATAAAATAAGAATAATTTTTAAAAGAAAATATGTACAATTCAGAAATGCTACAGAGAAAGTCTAAAGATTTCCCATTGTTTTGTGAAAATAGTGTTTGAATTAATTTTTTTCTTTTCATAAAAATTTCATAAAAGTGAAAAGAATCATAAAGGAACAGCTCAATAAATTTTCAAAAGGAAAATGCCTGTATCACTCAGATCAATACATGCTACAAACATACCAAAGTCCCCAAACTACTGGCTGACGTCTTCATGAGTGCTGGCCTCTAAGTGTGTCTCACACTCTACATTATTTGGCCTGTTTTTTTAAACTTCAGATGAAGTGAGTTATACATGAATTCTTTTCTGATTTTATTTTTCAGCACTATTTGAGAGAACTGTCATACTATTATATGTAATTATAGCCTGTTCTACTTGATTCATATATAAATGAGATATATATATATATATATATTTATTTATTTATTTATAGTGGTATTTGTAAAAATCATAGTTTTTCCATACAGCTAAGATTATTTTGGTTTTGAACAACTAGGAATTGCCACTTGCCAAGGAAACAAAGAGGCGGAGCTTTCCTTTAAAGGAAATAATATGTGCTATGGGATTGAGATGTGAACCAGCGTAGAGCTTCCAGGACTGTAGGAAGCTGCGGTGCTGGGGATGAGCATATACTGTTAGAGTAGGAGGACTTGGGTCTGGAAAAGCAGGTGAAGTCCAGATCCCAAGAATCTTCTGCAAAGTGTGAGAGACGGGCTTCAGTGAGGGTTGTAAATGCAAGACCATGACCCCACTGGGCATTTAGAGAAGCCACCATGTCAGTGGCATTGGAGTAGGACTCAGACTTAGTGCCAGGCTTCACCGCTCAGCATATGTCATGAACTCTGCTGCACTGTTTAAATGCTGAAATTTTCTTAAATCTTTACAAGTGTGTCTCTTAGGAAAGCTGTATTGTTTAGTCCTCAACTCTCAAAAAACTTAGATTCTAGGCCAACTTGTGTTCCCATTACAGGTCCCTTAGACCTGTAATGCAGCAGTCAACAAACACCACTGTACCTCAAGGCATAAATATCGAATTTTTACTCAAGTCTTACTTGATTTTTAATGGAAATCTGGCTTCCAAGTCCATGTTTTAACCTACAAAGAATTTTCCCTTATTAAAGACTATGCCCAGATCAGACTGATTCTTGAAATTTTCACAAATAACTTTCATAAACATTGAAAATTAATGCACTCAGTATATAGCAAAATTGTAATCACATTATTCATACATTTCTCTGTTTACCTCTCTTGTTTTTATGTCTTTATTCTTTGACAATCTCATGCAGGTATGTAATAAATTTTAGTCACCCCTAATTGTCTCATTTCCCGTTCCTCCCTCCTACTTTCATTTTTCTGTCCCCTTTCTGTGTATGACCCACTGAGGTTAGCAAAGTTGCTCGCTCAAGTGTGGGTTGGAGATTATATACTGGAGCATGGGCAGCTTATCAGTGGCTACACCACTGAAGAATCTTACACACACACACACACACACTCGTGTTTTGAGAGTGATCTTAGCAGGCCATAATGCTGGTAAGTTCTGTCAGTCACAGGAGTCAGTCATGTAGGCAGCAGGAGCCCAGTAGAAATAGCTGAAGTTGAACAGAGATGTGCTGAAAGTCACGTGGAGGAAGTGGCTCCTTTAAGAATCTTGCTATAGTCAGCAGAGAGACAGAACTGCAATTGTTTATTTTTTATTTTTATTTCCTGGAAAGTAACAGTAATATGAAGATTCATCTATCAGTAGTAAAATATTAGGTTCATACTGCACAAGGAGAACATCATCCCGAATAAGGAAAGTGGCACTGAGACAAACAAAACCAGTTAGTGAAAGCCAGCACTGACCAGCACTGAGATTACTACTACCATACACAATATGGAGGTATCAGGTCTGATACAGTTCATTCAGACAGAACAGAGAGCAAACATTTTTTGGTAGCACAGACTGCACAGGATTCATTCATGACTTTGGGCTGCCTTTTCATTGCAGCAAGCAATTATAGGACTGTATTGAGGAAGGAATCTCCTCCTAGCCAGGAACTCATCATAGCTTGTTCAGAGTTATGCTGGAATCCAGATACTCAAAAGCCACAATATTTGATTTCAGGACCTGATGGTACCTGAAGCTCTAGCAATTTAACAGGATCAGGGTCTCAGCAAGGAAGCCCAGATCAAACCTTGATATCTTGGATTCCTTGTTAGAGAGATTAAGGCAAGGAGATTTTTTAGTTTATTTAGCACTGTAGCAAAAGAGGCTTAGGAGAAGCTAAATATGTGTACCGTGGTCTGTTCTTCCCATTTACAGCTAGCTACCAACTATCAGACCACGTACAGCTGGTTGTAAGTGTTCAGTAACACAAGAAATCGGTGGGTGTGAAATACTTAGAGATACTGTTTTTGAACAGTCAGGAGGCTGTGGGAACTGTAGAATTTGATTATTAGAATGTGTTGAGGGACAAAACTGCTGAGTCACAAGAGGTTGTGTGTGAGTGTGTGAATGAGGTAAGTGTGTTCATCCATTGTGTTCTGGAAGCTTTAAAGGGGTAATATTGATACCAATGCTGCTAAAAGAAATAACCCATGCTGAGGCTCAAACACAGACTTGGGTATAGAAGATTGCCAACTACTAAGCGACAAAACAGACGATCAGGGGCCTATTAGGTCAGACAGGGACAAGTCATTTGATTTACTGGATAGGACCAAAGCATTATCTATATAGCAAATTATCAGAGTTCACAGTTTAAATACAACACAGATTTGCTATCTTATAGCTCTAGATATCAGGATTCCAAAAATGGGTAAAACTCAAGTGCAACGAAGACCCCATCCTTTCTCATAGCTCTAGGACGCAACCTGCTTCCTTTTTCTAAAATCTAGAGGCTCCCTGAATTTCTTGACTTACCATTCCTTCAGGAATCACTTCACTGCAGCCTCTGCTTCCATCCTTGCCTCTCCTCTATCTTGTCTGCCCCTGCCACACACACACACACACACACACACACACACACACACACACACACTCTTTTAGAGATCTTTGTGAGTATACTGGATCCATTATTCTTAAATGTTTAATTTAATCACATTTGCTTAATCCTTTTGCCATGAAAGTAACACACTTCTAGGTTTGAATACTAAACACAGACACTTTAGAGCTCCACTGGTCAGCTTACCACACACATGGTAAAGTCACTAATCTTAGCCCTGAATCAGCAATGCTGACGCAAAGGAAGATGCTCAAGAAAAATGTACAACAGGCCTCCTTCCTTATAATGGCTGATCTAGGTATAGCTGTTTCTGGTGTATAATGCTAGAAAGAGCCAACAGAGAAGAAACTACTGTGTGCCTAGAATATACGTCTATGCCAACCTCCAGTTCCTAACCATAAGAAATTCAGATCGGCTTTCAACTTGTGAGTTCTGCAAGCACTCTTAACTTGGAAAAGACAAGAACCCTAATGAATGGAAAACCGAAACACACTAAAACTTGAGGAAGTAATGCAGGTGGAGCAGATGTGAGTGGTCATTGGAAAGAATTATGTCAACAAATACACTGAGTACGTCAAGTCACTTTTAAGGTTTCATGCATCTTCCTCATTAGCTTTAAATGTCAGCTGTTATTTTGCTCACATGAATGGAGAAAATGTCCATGTATCTTCCACCGTGGTCGGAAGTGGTGACATTTCTCAATGACTTCAGAATAACAACCGAGAACTGAGTCTATCATTCATTTAGCAAATACATAGCACAAGCTGCTAGTGCTGGGCACAAAGGCAGAAAATGAGGAACATCAGTCCATAATCTCATGATCTAATGTCCTCATGTGAGACAGGTACAGTGTCCTCCATTTCTAGAAAAAGGAATAAAATCTCCAAAAGGTTAAAAAAAATACAGAGCTAAAAAGCAGCAGAACATGAATTCGAACCTAGGTCCACTTGAGACTTAAACCCCTCTCCCCCCCAGGACTATATAACTTTCTCTGGCCTTAGATTCTTTTTTAAAAGGAATATTTTATATCCTCAGCATTTGTTCATAGTCTATCAAATATTTATGTTCACCAAAAATGAAAAGGTTCACAAACTTGCAAAACTTACAAGTCTCCTTTTTGAAAAAGTCATATGCAACAGGTCCCTTGAATTCTGAAGACTACTGTCTTACCTCACAGTCATGCTTATAATGTCCTTGGTGCACCTTAAACTGATGCACACAGATAATAATTTTAACATTCACGAGAGAATCTTACAATCACAAGTGGTCAGGGACAGCTCCTGGAAGGTCAGATGTGAAATGGGTATTAAGACAGGGAACTAAGTCACATGAAGACTAAGAGGTAAGAAAGCCTCTCCCTTTTCAGAGGTCATATAAAAGTTACTTTGTAAACAGAGCATGGTATGTATGTGTGAAATGTCAAATCTAAATGAGTCTAGGAAAGCTTTCCAATTCTTCCAAAACATCAAGTTCTTCCTACTCCACCCTCCAAAAATAGCTTTACATATTTCTATTGTAGTGTTCAATGTGTTATATTGTAATTGTTTGTAGTATCTGATTGATTGTCACATCCATGGCATGGGGCTTATGGTAGGAGAATATCTTAGCTACTTTTCTGTTACTATGATAAAGTACTCTGAACAAAGCAACTTAAGGAGGTTGGAGTCTTGCAGAGGACTCAGGTTTGATTCCCAACATGTACATGGCAGCTAAGAACTGTAACTTCAGTTCCAGGGGGACTGACACCCTCTTCTGACCTCCACAGGCACTGCATGACATGGGTGCATTTACATACATCCAGGCAATACACTCACACATAAAATAAAAATAATAAAATATTTTTTAAAAGCAACTTGAGGAAGAAAGGGCTCATTTTGGCTCACAGTTGAAGGATGCAGTCCCTCGTGGCAGGCAGGTCACGGTGGAAGGAGCTTGAAGCAGCTGGTCACATCACATCCACAGTCAGGAAGCAGGGAGCTATGAATGAATGGCTCTGCTCAGCTCCCTTTCTCCACTTACATAGTTCAGAATCCCAACCAAGAGATGTGCCGTTCATAATAAACACATCTTTCTGCCTCTATTCGTCTAATTAAGATAATCCTCCTCAGTGGCTCATCTCCCAGGTGATTCTAGATTCTGCCAAGCTAACAAACACTGTCACAAAGGGCAACAAATGCTGATGGATGGACTGATTGATTGAATGAATGAACTTCTTCCTTTAATCCCAAACTCTCAGAAGAAGGCAATTGTCTTATTCACCTCCATACATCCAGCTCAGAGCCAGTGCCTCTAGGTACTCTGTAAGAACTCATTAAAATGATTTATTCACTCTGACCCCTATCTGTCTTCCATTCTTTATTTTTCACTTCCATCTACTTCCACGGGCTCCCTGGTACTTTTCCTAACCACTAGCAAGACAAATATAGCACACACTTGCAAACAAAGGCTGACTCCCATTTGCACCAGTGAGTCCCTGGGCACAAGTATGCTTTCTGTAGTGGTTTACTAGAGACTTTTTATTTTGGATTCTGAAAACAAATATAAAATGTTCAGGAACTCTGTGAGCCAGTTATTAATCCTGATTGCATATAAACACAAATCATATTTTAAGACTTACCATGACCCTATTATTTTACTATTACCTATGTAATTGTGATTATTTATGCCAGCTGTAGGTGCATAGTTCAAATATTATATACTACAGAACAGAGTTTGATTCCTCATTTTGTTGACTTTCTTAACCAGAGCTTAGTACATCTTTTCTGGTTAGGGCCAAATAGTAATATTTTAGAATTTAAATCATCATTGTTGCACATTCACTGCTGGGCAGTCATAGCTTGTAAGTGACAGGTGTCAGGGTGATGAGTAGGTATGTCTGTGTTGTAAAACCTGTTGGACTGGACTTACGGAGCAGATTTGATTGTAATTTGGCATCTCATGGCCTAGAATTAAGAAAGTATTAGGGAAACGTTCATCACACAGATTAAAATTTAAAGTGTGGCATCATGGCTGTTATACCTTGAAACAATGGCAAAAAGAAAGAACATACTCATCTATTATGCAAAACTCATTATCCAGTTCAGCAACAAAGGTGATGAGTGAGTGGGGTTCTAACACAGGTCCTTATTGTTCCCCTTTGGTCTTATTCAGTTACACATATGACAGTGGCACATCTATATCAGTGCTACCTTCCTCTGTTAAGTTGTAAGCAGGGGTCCAATATAATTACAAAACTTCTGCCACAATCAGTCAAAACATAGTGAAAGTCAATGGACCGCATGGAATTTATAAGGAAAAAAAAAGGTATATTTTATAATTAAAAAAAAATTGTATGCTAAATTCTTTACTTCACTAAAACTTCATGATATATGTGTATAATATATGAACATATTTTTACTCTAGACTGCTGGTTGTTAAGCATTTACCTTCACGGGGCTGGACTGGTGGCTCAGTGGTTAAGAGCACTGGCTATTCTTCCAGAGGACCAGGTGTGATTCCCAGCACCCACATGGTAGCTAACAACCATCCATAACTCCAGTCACAGTGATCAAACACTCTCTTCTGGTCTCTGTGAACTTTATGCAACACTGGTACACTTACATACAAACAGGCGGGACATTCATACATATATAAATTAAAAAAAATTTAAATCAAGCTTTTACCTTCATAAACTGGCACCCTCTTCCTATTCCTTTAAAATAAGGGTCATGTCTTATTTATCTCTGTGGTTCCAGAGCCTAGGAAAAAGTCAAATCCTTATTGTTACTCAGTACATATGCGTTTTTTAAAAGTAAGTATAGTAATGACCATAATGCCAGCAATGATGTAAAGAGCTGTTGCTAAGTGACAGAACAGAATAATGAACCTTACTTGCTTTTTTAATCCTCACAACAACGTATGAAGTAGAAAGTATTTTCTCCATTTTACAGTTGAAGAGACTGAAGATTTGAATCTCAAAGCAGCCTCTTCAGAACAGTTCACTTAGTGATCAGCAAAGCCAAGACTGAGATTGGACACTCACGTCCTAACCTCAGCCCTGAAGAACGACTTTGGTGCCTCCACACTTCCTGTTTGTACTATCATTTACTTAATAGATTTTCTTCAGTCTAATGCTCTCCCAAATGAGTTATTTTGGCACTCATGTAGTTCTTCGAGTTGAATCACTGCTTTCATTTAAACACATTTCACATTTGTGAAATAAGATGCTTGATAATCTGCCCATACTCGCCCACATGCATCCTAAAATCTATGCACAAATACAAAATTAAAATGGTTCACTTTTCATGGCACACTTTGAGAACATAGACCTATCTGGGGTGGGTATGTGATATCTGTGGAAACATTTATTAGAATACCTTGTGCCATGTAACACAGCTATGTTTCCGTTCCCTAGACTCCTGGTCTTGTGCAGAATGAGCTAGTTGGCTTTGGCTCTGGTTTGTCAATGTGGAAGATTAAGATTAGAGGCAAGAGTTAGATAGCCAGGCTGCTTTTTACCCAGGTTACTGGGCCTCTCTAAATAAGCTGTACGCCCAGGATAAAATCACATACTATTTGTCTTTCCTTGCTCTTAGCATTTAGCTGCAATTTAGTCTCTAGTTCACAGAAGGTAGGATTTCGCTATACCTGGGTGTCCTCACCAAATGGTACCACATGGGATCTTCTCCCCAAATCAACATCCAAAGAAAGCACAAATTTTCTCTGATCAAACCAATGTCTAATTCAAACACTCTATGGAGAATTAGAATAATGTTTGAGGAAAAAATAGTTTATAAATGGCTAAAGTCCCAGCTAGACAAGTTTTATTATTTTGTCTCCCTCACTTAATTCAATCATCTTCTAGTCTATGGAAGACCAGCCAGCTTGATTAAGCTCTACTCTCCTGTAGAAAAATAAGGCTGCAATCTGGAATATGATATCTTTAGAAGGGAAAGAAGATGTTAAGTCACATGCCCCAGCTCTCTGCTTTAAGAGATCCTTCTCCTTGCCAGAAAACACATTTGTAGTTTGTTTAAAGTACTGAAGATTAAGAGATTATACAATAGCTTGAAATTCAAATATGGTTTTGATGAAGAATAAAAAAAATAAGAGTTTAAAAAAACAATCCTCAGCAAACATTGATCGTGAGAGAACAGAAAATTCCAGTGACTGATGATCAGCTTCAGCACTCAACATGCCTCCAAATTAAAGCACATGACCAGGGTCATCAGCAGGGACCCCTCCCTCACCCCCCCCATCTCTAAACACTGAGAACATTACAGAGATCCTTCAAGGAATTTCAACTCATAGATCCTTCCCTCCAAGGAACCAGGAACAAGACTCTAGTCTGGCAGTTATAGTATATTGCCTGTCTTTTCCTGTCTATTGTTCTTTCTGTGAACAACCTGGCAGTAAGAATGATGTCCTTGTCCTATTTACCTTTGCTAGTCAATTCCTACAATAGTGGTTGGCATCTAGTCAACGTTCCATGAAAATATTACTGCCTGGATATATGAAAATAAACTGGGTTTGGGTGTCTCTTGTTCCTGGTTTTATGTTCCGTTATCGTCTGAATGTTCTTTCCAACAACATTGTGAAACCAAAGAGGGAGAAATGAGTAAAATGATTTGTTTAATTGAAAAAAATGCAAACCCAGGGAGGTTTCATTTAACCAGTCACAAAGACGGCCTGTGCAAAAATCAAGACTAAACTTCCAAACTTGATATGAAGTTGAGGTGTAATTATAACATACACTCAGTAAATTTCAGGAGTCTCACCTTTGGAAATTACTTTTAATTGCATCAAGAACATGTCTGTTTTTTCTTATTATTATTATTTTGTAGTCTCTTCTTTCTGTTAGCCAAATTGTTGCTACTTTCTGACCCAAAACCACCCTTGTACTCTACCATAGTCCAGCCTCAAACAGGATCTGAATTCACCACAGATGTTGGAACTGAATCAAATTCAAGAAAATCATCCTTCTGGCTAAAGTTAAGGAGTATCCTGTCTTATCTGTGATTTTATGCAAAACAAAACACTAATGAAATCTTGAAAATTAGATTTTACAGGAAACTAGCAAACTAATGAATTTATGCTCCTTCATCTACTTTTTTCCAACAGACTCAGCTTCCAGTATACTTTCCTTGTCATGTGCCTTTTTAGTTACAACAAACACTTACTAGGGGACTTCCATTCCAGCACCATGGGATAGATGCATTGAAAACTTCCCTCCATAAAATACCTAGAATGACAGGAAAAATAAAATAAATATTCTTTTAGCTATAAAGTCAAACACAAAAGAAAATGGGATTAATGATGATAGAACAACTAGACATCTACATAGCAATCGGGAAAGAATCTAAACATGCATATCACATCCTTCCCCAAGAGGATAAAAAAAAAAAAAAACCTTCTTCCAGAGGACCAGGTGTGAAATTTCATGTTGACTTGCAAATTCAAAGGAGCAGCTCCAATTTTGTCAGGCATTTTTTTCTTTCTTCCTTTCTTTCTTCCTTTCTTTCTTTCTTTCTTTCTTTCTTTCTTTCTTTCTTTCTTTCTTTTTCTTTCTTTCCTTCTTTCTTTCCTTCTTTCCCTTCCTCTCTCCCTCCCTCCCTTCCTTCCTTTCTTTCTTTCGAAGCCATGAGTCAGTGGATTAGGGTATTTAGTGATTTTTCTATGGAGTCAAATTCCACCAATCAGCAAAGATTTAGCTGAATTAAAGTGCTTGATTTTTAAAGTAGGATACATTTGTTGTTGTAATGCTTAAGACCAAAAATGAAGCGTGTGAAATTAGAGCTTTGAAGTTTCATGATCTGAGTTTAACCTAAATTTCTAGTTAATCGAAAATAGTGCTAGCGGCTGGAGGAGGAAGGAATCCAAGATAATGTGTAGAAAGGTTAATAGAACTTTTTCTTTGAGCTTTCAGCTTGCAATTTTGCTTTCATACTATTGATAGATGGACATAGGGTTAGAAATGTACAGTAGAAAAGTCATATATAAAAGAACAAGTAGAGATAGAATAGATAAAAGGAATGAGAGAATAGTGTTGTAGGCTTTCTATTTTCTTGAATGATAATCCTTTCTGATAAAAGCCCTGTTAAGGAGGGTCAGCCTATTGGTGAGAGGAATGATATTAGTACAGTCAAAATTCTTCTGGTAATTGTTTAATATATGGGATAATGAGGATGAAGTTGTGTTAGAATTAATGCATAGAGTTAGGAACATGGATGTAGTTCATAAATGTAAATTAGGAAAGTGATATTGCTGAATGGTGAGATGATGAGCATGAATATGCTGGCTAGGATATTCACAGCTGAGTTCCACTTAGTTCATCTTATCCTCCTACTAAAATAGATAAAATAACAGAGATAAGGGCCAAAGCAGTGTTCGTTGAGGGGGAAACGTGCAGTCAAATGGAAGTCGGTGCATTTTTTTTCTCATTAATAGTATTATTCCGGTTATCAGGAAAATTCCCTGAGTTATTTGTAGTATTTGGAATTGAAATGGAGCTAACACTAGTTTTGTTAATAATGTTAGTAATATTATAATATATTGATTCATAACTATTCTTTTGGAGAATTCACTGTCCTATGTTGAGGATTATAATGGATGACAGAATTATTATTGATGCTTTTGCTTATGTTTAAAATTTTGAGTTGCTGATTCTGTGGGTTGTAGGTTTGATGTGTCGATAAGCATTGGGATAGTTGCTAGTATGCTTATCTCTAGTCATATAAATAACAAGTGTGATCTGAGTGTGATGATTAGGGCGCCTAGAAAATGGTGATTAAAATGTTAATGCAGATTAGAGAATCACAGTAATTTGTCCATTCAGATTAGCTTTTTCTTCTGAGTAAAATACATTTTTAGATTCTTTCAAGTCACGGCTTGATAACTCATTTCTTTTTAGTGCTGAGTTAACATTCTGCTGTCTGCTCTAGCACAGTACATCGGTTCACTTGTAGAAGGACTTCCTGAAGGACATCTTGATTACTTCCAAGTTTTGACCATTATGAATAAAACTGCTATGAAGGTCTGTGTATTCTTTTTTATGAACATAAGTTCTCATCTGGAAAAATATCAACGGGTAGCATTTCTGAATTCTATAGTAAGAGTATGCTCAGTTTTCTATAAAACTATCAAAGTCTCTCCCAAAGAAAGAGCATCCATTTTACACTCTGTTCAGTAGTAAACGAGAATTTCTGTGGCTCCACAGCTTTGTAAGAGTGTGAATTGTCAGCGCCTGAGACTTCAGCCATTCTAATCAGTGAGCATGGAGTCTCAATCAATGCTCAGTGGCATTTGCAATTCTCTGTTGAGTTAGGATGTGGAGCTTCTCTTAATATGCTTGCAGTCTTCTGTCTTCTGTGGTAGGAGATTTAGATCTCTCCTGTTTTTAAAATCTCTCCTGTTTGTTGTTGAATGGCAAGGATTCTTTGCCTATTTTGAATAAACAGTTCTCTGTCAGACATGACTTTTGCAATACTCCTACTCTGGATTATCTTCTCATCTTTGTTGGAATCTTTTGTAAAACAGTTGCCGATTTTACAGACTCTAGCTTAACGGTTATTTCTTTTATCAATCCTGTCTCTGGTATTGTATTGAAAATAGTGTTATTCTACCCAGGTCATTCAGGTTATCCAGATTTGTTTCTTTGCTACCTTCTAAGGTACTGAGAATCTAACCTGAGTCCTCTACAAGAGCAGCCAGTATTATTAACCACTGAGTCATCTTTCCATCCCCTGAAATATATGCTTTTTAAAATGTTAAGTTTAATGACCAAAATAGAATACAGAAGAACTAGCACATATGGTTCTCATTCACAATAAAAAGTTAAAAAAAAGTAATATATCCAAAAGAATCTATGAAATACATCAATAAATCATAAAATATGTGGACTACATTTGCCCAGAAAATGACAGATGGAGTCAAACTGGGGTGACTTTTGACTGCCAATGGTTGCTCATAGACTGGGAAGAAGCAGGCAACTGAAGGAGAAGTGAGACATCAAGCACATGGTGACTCAACCCTTATTAAAGGGAGCTGTTTCTGAGGGCAGAGGTCATGGCAGGGTCTTACAAGACACTAGAAGGGGGTCATGAGCCTCTGGGAAGTCACATGTTTTGGTAAATAGACGCTGAGTTAAGTTACAAGGAAGTCTGAGAAAAACCACAGAGATGGGAATCACTAACTGATTTAGGGAGTGCCACTAGCCGGGATGGAAGTTTTAAGCAAGTCTTTCATTTACATGCCAATAATTCATTTCATCCTCCATCTCAAGCAAACCAAATTCCAGAAACAGATCATTTTGAATGCAGTACCTGATTCACTGGAATCAATCCATAGTTGAAATCACTGCTTATTGCTAAATGAGCATCTTTAGCTTCAAAATGATTAGCTGCCAAGGAGTTAGTATAGTCAATGTACATTCATTCCTAAACCCTGGTTTGCAGGCTGACTGCATTTTGATGGTTCAGTTCTACAGCCTACCTAACTCTTAAAATTGAATCTTCCTTTTGCCTCCTCTATGAAGTCGCCTGAGTGGGCCTCCAAACCACCTCCCCATTTCCACACCGAGATCGTGTCTGATTTGATCTTCCATAGGAAGTGTGCATGCTGTCACCATCACTGTGAGTTCATAGAGTAACTGTCCAGCTGTCTGGAAAACTCAGTTTCTTTGTGGTCATCCACCTCCTCTGGCTTTTACAGTCTTCCCTCCCACAATGACCTCTGAGCCCTGGGGAGCAGAGGTTTGACATAGGTGTCCTGATCAGAGATAATCACTCTGTAGTCTCATTCTCTGCAGGTTGGCTAATTATGGGTCTCTGTGTTCATCATCTACTACATACAGAAGCTTTTCTGCTGAGAGCGGAAAGCTGAGAGGCGCATTAACCTATGGGTATAACAATAAATCATTAGGAATCAATTTAATACCATGTCTATTTAGCAGAATAATAGTAGTAGGCTCTCCTCTATGGCCTGTGACCTATCTGGCCACACATTCCTAGGTCTAATATCAGTGTCAGATATGGACTCCCTCTGATGAAGTGAACCTTAAATCCAATCAGAAAATGCTTGGTTGGTTCCAGGATATTTGTGTCAGTATTGGACCCATGAGCATATCTTGCCAGGCCAGTTGTTACTGTAGCTTTCAGTATTCATAGCTCAGTAGGGGTGATGAGTTAAAAACCTTCCATGTTTTTAAATTCCTTAACGCAGACAAAAGAAATTTAAAACATATCAAGTCACATAATATTTGAAGGCCTAGGAGTTGAATGGTAACATTTAAAGACAGTATGAACAAAGTCCACTGTCAGACACTTTTGCAAAGGTGGCCAGATGTAGATCTCAAAATCCCAGAAGTGCTGCTTGTTCCCTAGTGACTGTCTGAGCTCAGGTGTGACAATGGCTGGGAAGCTAGAAGAATCTTCCCACCAGTGGCCCCAGACTGCCGAGAGAATCTTCATCTAATCCTTTTGGTATTTATATTGCCCAAGAAAGAAATTTTCCCTCTATGACTTTTGATCCCTTTAATTCTTCAGTTATACCTCTGGCTAGATTGATTTCACTGCTTAATTTGGATTCTTAAACAACAGCTCCTCCTCCTCTTCCTCCACCTCCTCCTTCTTTGGTTTTCCATTGGCAAGCCTCATTCAGCAACCCCAGATTTGACTTCGAGGAGAGAGAGGAAAGATGTGCAGAGTGTTCATCATGTCGGATGCTGTCCTTTGCTTTCACATGTATACCTCAATGGCGCTCAAGAGACCTTGGCAAGGAGAGCATTCCTAATAATGAGAGCTAGCATTTATCAATCTTTTCACAGGCCACTCGTTTTATTTTCAGATGAATCTAAGAAATCGAAATACTTTTCTCTCCATTCTGCAGGCAAAGTTGTGGCTCTAACATTTGAGCTACTTTGGAGCTTCCCAATAGCCATGCTTTGTACCAAAAACAGTACTAATTATCTCCACTGTAGAGAGGAAGTTATAGATTCAAATGTGCTCAGATCACACAATTAGTAAAAAGAAGATGTTAAAAACACACTGTCAAAAGAGTAGTAAGTTTCTGGATGACATCTTGACCTAGGCATTGTGTTTCCAGATAATCTGTTTCAGAGAATTTAAAACAGAACAAAAGGGAAATGTGTAATGCTTCCACTTCATTCTTTCCTGTCACCCTCCCTTTCCTCTGACTTTGCAAATAGTTCTAGAAGATTCTTTCTACTGAAAGAACATAGGAAATGGAGGCATAATGCCTCTAAAAATAAGGTCCGGTTTAGCACATCAGGAAACACATTTGCTTTATTTATTGGGACTACAAGAGAATGTCTTCGCAACCTTAACGAGACTTACTAGACTGTCACTGTAACTTGTGAAAAAGTATTACTCCGGCTCTGCCATGCTCCAGCAGTGCTGCCTGAAATTCTCTGAGTTTAATTTTTCTTCTCTCAAATACAGGCATAAGACGGCCGATGAGGTGGCACATGCCATTAGTCTTTGATCCCAGCACTTGAGATGCAGAGGCAAGCCAACATGTGTGAGGTAGAGACCAGTCAACATGTGAGTTCCAGGCCAACTGGGGCTACAGGGAGACCCAGTCCCCAAAAAGCAAATAAAATAAAACCCAAAAAGAGCATAAGAGCATGAATTTGGAGGACTGTTGCAAAGAGCTTCCAGCAAAGTTCATAAGCTGGTATGCAACTCAACGTGTTTCTGACTGCAATTAAACCAGATTTTACAGATAAGGGTGGTTGCTACTCATTGTCTTCCACAGTAGAGCACAAGGGTTGGCTCCCCCAGAAAAGAGCAAGGAGTGGACCCTGCAGACTCTCAATGAGTGCCAGGTTGCTGTAGCAGCACTTGGTATATGCTATCGCCAGGCCTCACAATGACTCTATAAAATTAGGGAACTTGATTCCAGCTCAGAAATGAGGAAACTCGGGTTCAAAGACACTTAACAATTGGTTATGGTCATTTAGTGACTGACAGAGCACAGACTGGGAGTCAAGTCTAACTCCAGAGAGCCTACTGTTTCTATTCCATTAGCTACAACATCCTACTGGCACAAACAACAGCCCCTGTCTCTCCACCTCTCCCATCCCTGCCCCACAAAATTTGCCTCTAGTCAACTTACCCAGTCTTGGAAACATGTCATCACCCAAAGAGGTCCAGCCAGCTCTCAAACAGGAAAGTGAAAATACATGTCCAATCTCATTTGTTTCTTCTCCTAGGGCATATCATATCTGTTTCGTTCTCTCTGTCCCTGATGCCATTCCCATTCCCCATATGCAGCACCACTCACTGAACTGTCCTGTCTTCCTACCTGGCCTCTGCACCTCTATTCCCCAATTGTACAGATTGCCCTCAGAGACTGTTAGATAAGTGGGGTCTTCTTTCCCTCTGAGTTCTCTCAAAGTTCTAAGTTGCCTGCAGAATAAAGATCAAACTTCTCTCTTACAACATCAGTCACTTGTCCAAGTTCATTTCCTGCCACATTTACCATGACTCTTTGCTTTTGTCCTAGTGGGTTCTTAATTATTCCTCAAGTCCCTTCACTTATTTCCTAAGTGTATTGGTCTCAGAAAGACTTGTCTGTATAGCACTGTAACTTGAACTGCTGTTCCCCTGAACTGCTCATATTCATCCCACTGTGTATATGGGAGGATGTATGGGACTGACTGTCTAGAAAAAAGGCTACTTAGCAAGGGATAATAAATTACTTTCGAATGTCTAAGTATTTTTCTCTAGGTTGCATTTTTAGAAATTTTTGCTAACGAGCATTTCTGAGACCAGAAGTAAGTATAATGCAGGTATGTATAATTTTCCGAAGTTGTTCACAATAGAATATTCAGCCAAAGTGAATGTCTTTTGGAAATTATGAGGGGCTGGAGAGCTGGCTCAGTGGTTAAGAGCACTGGCTACTCTTCCAGAGGACCAGGGTTTGGTTCCCAGCACCCACATGGCAGCTAACAACTGTCTACAACTCCAGTTCCAGGGGATCCAATTCCCTCTTCTGGCCTCCCCAGGCTATGCATGATATGGGTGCATTTACATACATGTAGGCAATATACTCGTGCACATAAAAATTTTTTTAATTAAATTTTAAAAAGAAAGTTATGAAAAGGTATAAATTGTGATATATCCATTTGTCAGAAGCTACCGACATTTAAAGTTATATGAGTTTTAAAAGTATTTAGCACCATAAAAATGTTCTCCTAGAATTACTTTTTTGGGGAGAGTGAACACTGGTAGTTTCCCGTGCTCTAGCGGATGACACCACACCATGCACATATGAGCAGCTCTATGTGGTGGGTTTTATACATATATATATTATATGTATGTTATTATATATAAGACTTATTATATAATAAGACTATATATTATAAAAGACTTGAGGTTGGGAGAGATTGTGTTGTTGGGGATATGAGGAAGCTGGAGAGGGAGAGGGGAAGTAAACGTCATCCTATTACATGCTATAGATGTAGAAAAATTTCAAGAATAAATAAAGAACTTTAAAATGTTCTCACAACACAATAGAGAGATAATGATGAGTAAAAAAATGCATGTATTATAATTCCAGTTCCATAGGTTAAAAATTGTGCATATATGTATATGTTAGTTAAAGTTTCTGCAATTATTTATGTGATAAATATAAAACTGACTATCTTTTAGTGTGGGAATAATAAAGTTGTTTAATTTTCTTCTTTGTAGTTTCAAAATATATAGTGACCCCAAAGTTGTCATCATGCAATGCTCTCCACTATGTCTGGGTGCAAGAATATCATCTCTAGATGCCAAACATCTGCTAGCACCATCCTCTTAAGCTCTCCAGAATTTAAGGAATGTATTGCCTTTCCATGTTATCCAGCCTCAGATATTTAGTTACAGCAACACAAAGTGGTCTAAGATCCATGCGTTTCTTTTATATGCATAAAACACTTAATTCCTCTTATTTATCTTTTAAAGTCATGCACAAAGTGCTCCTCTAAATCCTTCCTTAGTTCTCCTAATCTGATAAATCACTCACCTCCATACTCTAAGAGTAGTTTTCTTCTGTTTTGTCTCGTAGAACAGTGAGTTATTTACATGTCTTCCTACACAGCTTGATTGACAGGGTATTGGTACAGGCTACAGGTTTTTCTCTCCTGGCACAAGCTTTACTCCTTCCAGATGACTTTCCTCACGGGAGACTAATTGTAACTTCAAGTCTTCAGAACAACAGGACAAGGAGGGAGAATGATAGATTTTTACAGACATAATTTCATAACTGACGTACTTATGCCTGGGACTTATTTAAAACAGAAATGAGTTTATGAAAGAAATCATTTGAAATTTGGTGCTCAGAATCAGAATTGCTGAAAGTACCCTTCAGGGAACCTCCGAGCACAAGTTACCCACACCCTCAAGTGAGTCTATGGTGCCCCCATTGTCTCAGCACTGAGCTGTATCCTGTGACGTGTAGGCCCTCACCACATATGATCTCATTTTTGGATTTTAGACATATTTCACAAGAGTTCCTCTTGCTATGTTTATTTGAAGTTGTTTTATTAATAATGCTATTATTTTCAAGCTGTCTTGGCAAAGTACGTTTACAGTTATATTTCTCGAAATTCTTTCAAATCAGTTTCTTTTAATGAATTCTTCCTTCTCATCTGAGATATGCTTTTCATTCTTCTTGAAGCAATCAGCCTATTTAATCCTGATCCTTCAACCCTTCCACCAAGGCTTAGAGGATTTTCTTATCACCGCTAACTGTGAATTTAACTGTGCTCCTTGATAGTCTTTTAATTCTGTTCTTCGAGAACAAAATTAAGGACCAGAGAAACAAATCACAAGAATTTAGGAGAGAGGATCAGTAATCACAATAGTCCTTGATTTCTTTTACTGAATTCCCATATCAATCCTTTGTGTCTGTGTGCCTTTGGAGACAGAGGCCAGCCTCATGTGTCATTCCTCAGGTGCTGTTTACCTTGTTTGTTCTGACACAGCATCTCTCGCCAGCCTGCAGCTCTCTATCTAAGCTAAGCCAGCAAGCCCCATGGATCTGCTTGTCACCACTTTCCAAGGGCTAGAATTACAGACATACACCACCATGCCCAGCTCTTTAAAACATGGGTTCTATTGTGGGTTCAAATCCAGATCTTCGTGCTCGTGTGGCAAGCACTTTACCCACTGAGCTATTTCCCCAGCCCCATCTCAATCTTTTCTAGTTCCTGAAATTTTTACTTTCACCTCAATTGATGTGGTACAGTGAATAATAACATGGATTTTACCAGAAGTTGGTGAAAACCAGATTTCCAAATAGCCTGTTGAGCCTTAGGAAGTTCTTTAACTGAATCCAGTGCTCGCATCTGGAAAATGGAACGGCACCTATCTGGAGTACAATGGTGGATGTAAAAGCTTAGCACCATTCCTCTCACTTGTTGTGTTTTTACTTTTTTCATAGCTGTAACCAAACATCTCACCAGTGCGTTAGGGAGGGAGAGTTATTTTGGCTCACAGTTTTGAGGGTTTTGACCATCATGGCATGAAAGACTCGGTGGAAGGGGCATAGACAGCTGCTTATTGATGGTGATCAGGAAGCATAAAGCAGGACCAGAAACAGACTAGGCTAGAGCCACAAAGGTCTGGCCCTAGTGGCCTATGCATGCCAGCTAGACCCCAATGGGTCAGAATTTCCATGAGCTCCCAAACAGCGCCATCAGCTGGGAGCCGAGTGTTAGAACACATGAACCTGTGGGGGGCATCTCATGTTCAAAGTGTAACACTTTTATAAGGCAGCATGATCGACCAGCTTTTTCTCCATTCTTTGATATCGACGTCACTTGACGTCACAGGAGAAGGAAGGCAGAATCCCTCCCGGAGTCCCTGTCAGCACCCAGTCTTCTGTTGTTTTGTCAGTGTCTATAAATTTGCCTTCCTATTTACTCTTAGGCTCTTCTCACTTTGAAGAAAGAACGTGGTCAGCTGTTTATGTATTTCAAGTCCAGATGCTTAGCCGTAGGCATTTACTTTGTGGAGAATTTGCATATATTTTCAGAACTTTTTATGAAGTTTGTGGTTGATTCTGTTTCTAAGGCCTCAATCAAAACCAGCTGAAGTGAGAGTTATCAGCATTACTGAAGGCTGCTTGAATCAGTACAACAGAGCAGCGATTTTCATGCTTGTTCATTAGCACATTCTCATGAAAACACTGGCACACAGCAGGAATTCAGTGAGGAATCGACGAGTGGGTCGATAAAGAGACAAATGCATATTTTAATGTGTGTCCAAAGTTGAAAAACAAGTGTAATCAAGCACATCAAGCATTTGAACAGGTATATATACTTAGTTATTATATCGGTATGCCATGCTATTAATAAATTATGTATACAGAAGACACATACCCAAAACAGAAACAAGAAAGAGTAAGATTAAAAGGGAGCAGGACTACAGCATCTGATGCCACCTTCTCTACTTCAGAGTCTTAAGGAAAAGACTTTGGGGAAAGCAGCCACAGAAAGGGAAATATCAGCAATGACCCTAACCCTCATCTCTGCCTCTTATCAACTGTGCTGAAAGCTTCCATAGCCTCCCAATCTCTCACTCACCTCCCCCTGGTCACTAATTACGAATCTGAAGATCTTCGCAGAGCAGTGAGTCCCATACCTCTAAGAACCTTCAGTGCTTTGTCTTTGGGAAATAGGCACATGGAAAATTTGCACCTTTCCAAACCTACATTCTAGTGTTTGTTTCCTCAAAGGTACCTAGCAAATGTTTAAAATGTTTCTTAAAAAGTTTTTTAGTGTGTGTGTGTGTGTGTGTGTGTGTGTGTGTGTGTGTGTTGTATGCATGCATGGCAGCTAAAGGTTGACACTGGATGTTTTCTTCACCTGGTTCTCTGAGGTAAGGTCTCCTACTCAATTCTGAGGCCATTGATTCAGCCAAGCTGACTGGCCAGAGCTCCAGGGGTCTGCTTGTCTCTGCCGCCACAGCACTGATGTGCTACCACAACTGAATTTTATGTGTCCTGGCATTCAAGCTCAGGCCTTCTTGCCTGTGAGACAAGCATCCCACCTCTTCAGCCCCCACCTTTAAAAATGTTTAATTCATAACAATTTTGCATATTTATGGATCATACAATAATCAAATCAGGTTAATCAAACTATTCATTACCTCAAACATTTATCATTTCACACACATTGTTTTCAGATACTGAAATCACTATAGCCTTACAACTCTAGTCTCAACTCCTTCTGCTAAGAGAAACATGAACCTGACATAGCCAGCTTGCTCCCTGCCATGGCTAGGGGCGAGTCACAGATTCTGTTACTCCTGGGGAATCTTCTAACTCAGGAGTTTCTTTCTTGCCTTAGGAGTCTAAGACAACAGTCATTCTAACAGGAAAAGGAGGGCAACTTTTAAAGGAAAAAAAAATTGAAAGCAAGAGATAAAGACAGAGGAAGTTGAGAATCACATGGGACTGGGTTTAGAGGAAGTTTGTGTTGAATGGAAATTGAGAGATTGAGACGAGAAGAAATGAAAGTAATGGATTGAAAGAAATGTTGACATCAAGAGAAAAGAGAAATGAATCTGAGGAAGAATGGAAAAGGAGGATTTGGGCTATTGGATATAAACCGGATCTTCTTAGGTGTTTTGCAACAGATTTCAATAAACCCTTGAATGTTTCAGATCACTTTCACTGGACAGACGTGGTGTTTCATCAGGTGGGGCTCCATACTAGACCAAAGGAAGCCCATTTCATTCACTTTAAGCAAATAGTACAGAGTCCTAGAACTTTGTCCAACATTTTGTTTCAGAAACAAAAGAAATAGTATGGAGGCTGAGATGCCCCCAAATATGACATTTTCTCATTTTGAGCTCCACAAAACTACTCAGTGGACCTCCTCTTTTCCACTCAAGGCTGATCAGAGTAATTAATATAATTTTGTACCTATGATCACAAATATTCATAAAATCAAATGTATTGACTAATAAATTCTATATGACAGTCAAATTTAAATTCAGAGCTGTCTGCGGCTAGGAACAATGCAAAAAGTTACCTTAAATGACCAAAAAGTTTAGAGCAAATTGATGATTTAGGAAGCATAGAATTTGGATGCTGAGATTTGGTTTCTACTTGTATTATAATGAAGATAGTCATCTGCAGGAATTGTCCTCACTGGAGAAACTTCTTAATAGTCAAAGAGCAGAGGAAACACCCCAAACTTAGATTCCAATGTCAGACCAAAATACATTGAACCTAGGTAGGGTACTTCTTACAAAGGCCCAATATTAATAATTAAATATAAATTAATACTAATTCTAAGGTAATAACAACCTACTTCAAATTTGTTTGCAGAAATATTTACTTTAGAATTTGAGTTTAATATTATATAAAAACCGGCTTTTTTTCAGGTTTTATCATAGAAAAAATTACGAGATGATAGGTAGATGCTAGACGATAGATAGAAGATAGATGGAAAAAGTAAATAATTCATGCTAAAAAAGAATTCTAACAATAATAAAAAGAATGCACTAATTTACAAGATTGTTAGGACATGTTATAGTCTGGAATAAACACAAATTACAATAAAACATATAGTATGATTCTAATTATGTTTTTCAACCCACAAAATAGTGCTCTAGATATGTATAACTATGAAGGTAGTTTGTTTAATCTTAAAATTTCTGATATTTAACCATTTGTGACCTAAAAAGCAGACATGTTTTATGATAGACTCTAATAATTATAGAGAAAAATACAGAAGAATATGCAAGAGCTAATAGTCACACCTATCTTTGCCACAGTGACTGAGACTGAATTAGTCTCAAACTGACATTCTGACTCTCTGAATTCTTATCCTGTGAAACATATATGCATTGAATATGTGATTACTTGCATAAAGTGAAATTTATGTGCAATAATAAAGAAGGAAAGATGAGCAGGAAAGAAGAAAAATGTGCACTCAAAGCAATGAGAGAACAAAAAAGGTTTGAATTCTGATTATATCCAGACCTCCTGCTCCATCTCCACCCTCACCTTACGGCCCCTCATCCCGTCTCCCCCAGTTCAGATCTTCTATCAGCAAATGAAAACCCCATTCATCTTACATAACTCATCTGAGCTGGGTGCCAGAGAAAACATATCTCATAGTGTCCATGATCTAATTCTTACACTCAAGTGTGCCAAAGTAAGGGCCCATTCCTTTTCTTTGCATGTGGTTTTGGGTCAGAATATGCCCAGGTTTTCACTCTTGATTTCTGTTTCTTTTACACATTGTTTAGCAATGTTAAGTAGAGATTTCTCTTTTTCTCAGCTGTCAGAAACACTTGGTTTTCCTCTCTGAAGTTAGTTGTTCACAGCCCTTGCATGCCCTTACACTTTGGCTGTTTCTGAGCCTCACTCAGCACAATGACTCTACTGCGCACCAAGGTGTTCTCCAGTAGAGTTTTACTGTGGGTAAACACAGAAGCTAGGTCCCCATAGCAGGCAGCAGTTAGCTCACAGGCCTCCAAACCAAGATTCTCAGCTTCATACGACACATAACAACAATGTCCTCTAGTTTAATTTCTGAAATCTTTAGATTTTTCGATTCCTAATGCTGGTGAGGACTGCAGCCAGGTCTTGGCAGTCACTGGGTGATGATGGTGGTCAGTTGAACATGGGTGTCAATGGGCATGTGGGTGGGCAGGCTGGATTGGTTTCACCCTACCAATGCAGTGTGCGCAGCCGTGGCAGTGGGGCTCTGATGACTGCCTAGGTATACCACCTTCCACCGCCATCTCTCTCATTCTCCCTTCCAAAAGTTTTGAAGACAGAATCAAAGACATTAAGGCAAAGGGCTATTCAACTGAATTTTAAGGGTCTGTTGCTATGATGGTGTAAGAACTTTTTGTTCTCCATCCTAGAACACACCTCAGAAAGTAGTTCCTTGCAAGGTTAAACACTGGTTTAACCGCATCCAATTAATTGGAAAGTATCACAAAGAAACAAAGACCTGGAGGCATCTGATCTCATTGTGCAAGAAGGAACCAGAATTAGAAATGAAACTGAGATCAGTTCTGTGGGGTGAGTTTCAAACCAGCAGTTATATGAGTCACAAATAAAATGCTAATTTTCTCCCACTGAGGATTAATTATGACAGTAAAGGAGAGGCCTTAATCAACCACACATTTTATAGAAATGGTCAGAAAACATGGGGAAAACTCTCCGAGACAAGGCTGTGATTTGTAACATGCTGGTGTCATGAAAGGTTGCCAACCCAACAGCACACCCGTTTTATGCCAGTCCTTTCATGAAAACCAGTATGACTGCATGCATGGAGTCAGCCCACTGTGTCTGTGGGTTTCACATCTGCACGTTTAATCAATCTCATACAAAAACTATTTGGAGAAAATTCTCAGAAGCATACACATTTCATTGAAGTCATATGCAGACACCATGTTAGGCATTAAAAGTAATCCAGAGTTAATTTAAAGTGTCTGGGAGAAATGTACAGGCTATGTGCAAGCACAGCTCATCTTCTACCAGGGTCTTCAGCATCTTCAGATATGGGGGTCTGGAGGTATCCTGAAGCCAAGTCTTCCACAGATGCTGTGGGACAACTCTCACTCTTCTGCTAAGGATCTATAATGATTAATTCAACTTCGGTACTCTGCATATTTAGAAGGACACTCTTGCATTAGATCACTTAATTCACCCAGTGATCCCACTAGAAGATGTTATTTTGGGTCTTAAAAGAGGGAAATGAGGCTTAGAGACAGCAAGTACTCACCCAAAGCTACACGGCAATAAGCAAATTTTTAAGTGTACACTAATGACTATGTTCACGCTGTTGTACAAAAGTTCTTCAGAACATTTCAACCTGTACCCATTGCACAGAAATTCCTCACTTCCCATTACTCCTCCAGCCCTTGACAACCACCATTTTCTTCTCTGTTACTTTAGATGCCTCATGTCAGTGGAATCAAGTAGTATTTGTCTTTTTGTGATTGATAATAAGAGCTTGAAGGGCTAATCATCTGGTAACATTAACATAATAAGATTTCCTTCTTTTTGAGGCTAAACAATACTCCACTGTGTGTGTGTCTCTGTGTGTGTCTGTCTAAAGGGTAGAGGGAAATTTCCTATAGCCATCTGTCTAGTTATGGATATTTAGAATACATCCACATTTCACTGGTATGATTAATTCCCCAGTGAAAACGAGCATGCAAACATCTTAAAATCCTGCTTCTGATCTTCTGGATGCATGCACAGAAGCAGGAGTCCTAGCTTTCTTTCTTCATAGTTTCATTTCTGTATAGCTTTACTCTTAATTTTTGAGGATACTCCATTGTATTTTGTATAGAGTCTGTCTCATTTTACAATCCTAGCAACAGTGTGCAGGTGTGCCAGTTTCTTCACATACTTTCCCACCCTTTCTACTAATATTTTCTGGGTTTTGAGAGTAGTCATTTTAATGGGTATAGAATGGTATCCCCTTAACTTAGATTTGCATTTCCTTGGTGGTTAGTAGCTTTGAGCTTCTTTTTATATGGGTCTTGGCCTCTTGTATATCCTCTTTTGATAAATGTCTACTCAAATCGTTTGTGCTTTTTAAATTGGATACTTTCTTTTCTTGGTTTTGAATTGTAAGATGAAACATTTTGTGAACAAAACAACGGTGCCATATGTCATGTTTTAGATTTTAAAATGTGGGAATCTACCTCTAGAATAGTTTTGACAGTGAAATTGGAAATGGACCTAAATCAAGCAGAGAAGTACGGGGAACATGTCAAGTGTTCAATAAATATCAGTGATTTTTGTGTCATGCAGTAAAATTGACTATTTTTTTCTCTCATCCACATCCTTGTACACTTCCTTTACCCTTCTCTTCTCTCTTTCTTTCTCTCTCAATAAACCTCCTCCCATCATGATCACGAGTATATTTGCCCTTGCTGTTTTTCTACATTTATCTATTTTTCATCTTATATGTGTGAGTGTTTTGCCTGCTTCTATGTACACGCATCTGTGATTGCAATGCCCACAGAGGCCAGAAGAGGGAGCTGGGGGCCCCAGAACTGGAACTACAGGTGCTTGTTATCACCATATAGTGCTGGGAATGGAACTCCAGTCCTCTGCAAGAGCAGTCACTGTTCTTAACCACTGAACCATCTCTCCAGGCTCTTATTTTTCCTTTTTATAAATGTGTCACTGCTAGAAAGTGAAGCAGTTTCATGATGCTTTGAAGAGTTCATTTTGATGCACAACTGCTTCTACAAAATTACCATTTGAGTAAAATACTGGGTGACCTCTCTTAGCATACCAAGTAACACCGGAAAAGGCTCTGGCAAAATTGATTCTTTTTCATGGTACCCATAAAATTATATAATAAAGACTGAGCTTCAAACACATTATCTATTGTGATAATTACAATCACCATAAACCTCTGAGCATGTCTGGGAGGGAGTATCTGAACTGAGTTAATTGATGTTGGAAATACCCACCCTAAAATGTGGGCAAAACTATCCCAAGGGCTAGGGTCCTAGGCTGAATAAAATGAGAAAAGTGGGTCAGGCACGGTGGTGCATGCCTTTGATTCCAGCACTTTGGAGGCAGAAGCAGGAAGATCTTCATAAATTCAAGACAAGCCTGGTCTTCCTAGCAAGTTCCAGGCCAGCCAGTGCTACATAATGTTACCCTGTCTCAAGAGAAAGAACCAGCTCCTGTGGCTATGCCTTTCCCACTGTGAGAGACAGGAACTTTGGGCTGTGAGCCAAGATCAAGCCCTCGTTCCTTATGATGCTTCGGTCAGACATTTTATCCCAGCAACAAAAAGAGTAACTAATACACCCATAATGATAAACCCTCAGTAGTTTTTAACATTTTAGTTGCAAACCTAACATTTATAATACATTATGCAATCATATATGTAATGCATAAGAAACCTTTCATCTTGAACTGATTCAGGAAAGTGTGCATCTTCACTCTTAAGTCAAAGTAGAGGTTCTCAAGGTTATTAGGAAGCCATACAATGACACATTTACTGATCACTCTTCTGGCCCTATCTTACCCTACATCCTAAAGCAGTTGGTTATTTCTTTTTCATGGATACATCTTCATCCTTTGGCTTCTCTATCCAGTTTCCCCATGAATCTTTCTTATCTATCTTGTCTCTATTTTTCATTCTCCTTTATTAAGTTGTAAAAGTTGTAGCTATATACTTGTTAAAAGCTATATACAGTAAACTTAGACAATGCAAAGACTTTAGCTTCAAGTAAAAGAGAGAAATGGGGCAACTGAAGCGGAGTGAGTAGGCAAACAGGTAAAAAAAAAAAAAAAAAAAAACATTTTGTTGTGTGAAGATAAGGTCTCCTAAAACATTGGAGCCAGCAAGATGACCCAGCACTAAACGTACGTCATTGCTCCAGGCCTGTGCCCTGAGTTTGATTCCCAAGACTCACATAAACATGGTAGGAGAGGCTTGACTCTCACAAGTTGTCCTCTGACCATTACTCCCATGCCATAGGGTGTACAACTTCCTCCCCACAAATGTAAAGAATAAATAAAAGGTAGAAAAAAAAGTAAACATACTGACTGGGTAACTGTTTGGTGTGGTCCAGTAAGAGCAAGAAAATGAGTGAGCTAAAGACAACACAGGGACTAGAGAGTACAGCAAGTACTGCTTGCGGGGACCCAGCACCCACGTCAAGTGTTTGTGACAACCACTTATATCTGAAGCTCCAGGGAACTCCAGCACCTCTGGCCTCTGTTGGCGCCCACACTCATGTGCATGCACACATACACAATTAAAAATAGAATAAGATAAAATATGTTTTTATTTTATGTGTATGAATGCTTTGCCTGCATGTATGTAAGTGTACCTTCTACATGAAGTGCCCCTGGAGGCCAGAACAGGGTGTCAGATCCCTGGAACTGGACTTACAGGTAGACGTTAGCCACTGTATGGTAGCTGGGAACCGAACCTGGGTCCTCTGTGAGAGCAGCCAGTGCACTGAACTGCTGAGCCATCTCTCCTGGGCAATAAAATAAAATCTTTAAAAAAAGAAAGAGAACATAACTGAAAGAGCTACATCTTTGAATGGCGGTGGGGTGGGAATGAGACCCTCCACTTGGAGGGGCTCGCCTTCAGTAGAGATGTGGCTGTGCATGCTTGGAAGGAGAGAAAACAGATCTGAGCACGTGGGATGAGGAAAGGGAAATTTTTCTCACATAGTTTCCTTTTCCTCAGTGAAATAAAAGATCTCTGTAGAAATAGAAAAATGATGGAAATCGAGGAATGAGAAGAATCATCAAAGACACTTGGTAAACGATTAATCTGTCACAGGTCTGCACTAAAGACGCTCCTGAGGTTAGATGTACATCACCTCCATGAAGGAAAATCATCCATACGTGGTAGACTACCATTTTTGTTGCTAAATGTGTGGCATTACCTTCTGACGTGTTTAAGAAATAGTTAATAATTTAAAATTTATGCATAAGAAAAATTTCTCAAATAATATCTAGTTCTATAGTGGTTGCCAGATGTGGTAACAGATTATTCTGGATTATTCTAAAGGATGTTCCTGCAGTGAGTCAGAAGTTTTCTTTATTTCAGGGATCTTCAATAGTTTAGGAACTTGGAAGTGTAAAACAAGACATTCTATGTTTACCTCTGCATTTGCTCGTCTTTCTCTGCTGCCTTCTCTGCTGTTAAGGTTTGATCTTAGAACGGCTTGTGTACGCACACTTTTTGACCATCTGTTTCTGTTTATCTGTGATAACTAGTGCTATATGATAATGGCAAGGTTGTTGCTAGGCTCTCTGAAAGGAATCTTAACTTCTATAGTGTCTACTATTTTTATTAGATCACCTTACTTGACAATATTATGTTCTGTAATAATATTTAAATATATTGCCTCTATTCTATGAAAGAAATAAATATTTGAAATTTCCTTGGGTAAATCTGACCCTCACTTGGAAATTCCCCTTTCTTCCCCATTACTGAAAGTCTAAAATAAAATCTTGGACTATTATACTTCTTCTTTAGACAAGAATTCACAAGTATGATCATATTTAAACAATTATGGTCAACTTCACAATTATAAAGGAATATTTTCATAGTATTTGGATTAAGAAATGATTAAAAACTAAACCATTTTATTGACTAATAAAATACTCAGTTTCAAGAATTAGGTTGATAGACAGTAGTGTTCTACATCTTTCTAACCTTAGATTAAATCCTATTGATACTTTTTAGTAAAGAAAGTAAACTTGAGAATGCGTTCATTCACTCTGTAAATAAGGACTGCTGTAGAAGTTACACATTTTAAGATTTATTTACTTTTTATGAAAAGAATCAGTCTTAAGGTGACCAAACTTATCTGCCTTTCAATAGTTCCCATATTTCAATAGGTCATTCAGACATTTAAATCTTGTGAAACTTTCGGGGACATAGACCTGTCTATTGGGACAAAGAATGATGTCACTAGGAGGGCAGAATCAGAGAGGATAAAGGATTCTTGATCCTGTAAAGCAGCAAAATTGAACATGTGACGCATGTGGTTTTCATTGCTTTCAAAAACTTCCCCCCCACATTGTGAAGGGAAATCTGCTAGACAGAAAGTGATCTGGTTCCAGTTTCTCAGCAAGTTTGCCCTTCTGATCTGAGCAAGAATGAGCTCAATTACTTGAGGATTTAGAGTCATGTGGCTTCAAGAAAAATAAATCGTCAGGACCATGAGCACCGCAAGAACGAAGCAAGCCCAGCTCTGCTGTTCAGTTGGAAGCTGCTGACTGTTACAAGAACATTGTGATATGATTTAGACAATTGACTCTCAAGTGGATCTAGAAGAGTATTTCGGGAAGATATGGCCTCACTTGAATGGGTTGGATTAAGTCAGAACACAGCTAATGGAAACTTTCCTTATAGAGGTTTAAAAATTTGAATGCTTCATGCAGATTGATAAGAGGAAGAAGACAGAAAGAGGAAGCTGAGCAGTAACTGACACAGAAGAAGGATGGGAACACAAAAGTAAGAATGATTGTTAGGAATGAATTCTGCAGTGGATCTCCAACTGTTATGGCCTGAGCATAACCTACCCACCAATCCATCAAATTAATTAGCATCAAAGACAATGCAATAAATAAAAACTGAAAATAGCAACATACAAATCCGTTTAACCCCATTCAATCATCACAATTCTGTCACCAGCTTTTACAATTAGCTTCATCTTTGAGTTTAAAACTCTGATAAAATAAGTAATCTTTGCAAAGTCACATGACCAGAAAATTGCAAAGGTGAGATTTAGACTAAGATGACCAAAGCCGCCATCTTTTTGTCCTAATCCGTGTAGGAATGGTACCAATTAGTTACTGGTCTTCAATCTCTTTCAACTTCGGGTTTTCCCAGTATGCTGTAAATATTTTAAGAATTCTTAGCTATGCCTGGGTTTTTCCTGAATGACCTGTTTCTATTTTGTTACATATACATGTAGTAGTTAAGACTCAAAGAACGAAAGTCTGCTATGGTTCTTCCAAACTGATTTTGACTCAAATATGTGGCTGAAGTTGGAAACATATCTAGAGTCTGTGATTGTAATGAAACCAAAGATAATATTGACTGTGCTGGTACCTTTTGTAAATATTTTATTTATAATACTTACTTTCAGATATTACTTCTAAGCTACATATTCCTCTACTCTGAATTTTCATGTGTGCCTTTGGGATTGCAGAGCAGATGCAACTTCTATCTCAGTTGTCTTTTCTATCATACCCCACGAGTAAGACTTCTTTCAGCGCAGTTGCTATGAATGAACTTGCCATTTTTCTAGGGTTCGTGTCATATGCAGAGCTATTCATCACTACTGAAGAGTTTTTCAAAGTCACTCATATAAAAAAAGGTTAGAAACACAAGGAGGACTGAAGGGCATCATCTTTAAAGATGCCCCTCCACTTGGCAGTGACCTTCTTGTCATCATTCCATCCACATTTGATTGACTTCCCATTTCATACACTATTCCTAACATCTCAACCATAATGATGAGATATTCTTAAATTTCTTCATTTGGGGATGTTTTTGGGCATTCTTGTGGCCAATTTAAGAATACGTATGGTGTTAGAAAAGTTTTATCTCTGCTGATGAATAGCCAATTCAAGAATGATCAAACTCTTGTCTTTTAATAAACAATATTATCCACTTTAAAGGGCATGTCTCAGTACTGGAAATTAAGAGTTGGAAGCTGCTAACCGAATCTGAAGTCTCCATAAGGAATCAGCATGAAGAAGAATTAGAGGCATGTAAACATGCAAGTAGCAGTCTCAACACCAGGTGTGACTGGCTGTTTTTAGCACAAGGGTTTGAAAATGCACTTCTCCTGTCAATCAAAGTATTCTTACCAGTCAGATAAAATAAACTTTTAAGATCTTTCATGGGAAAAAGAGCCATATATAACTTTGGAATTTTCATAGATTATAAACAAGCAACCTTCAGGCAATCTCCAAAATAGCTTCAGAAGAACTTAAATGACCACACAGTCATAAAAATATGCTTTGATCAGTTGCCTCTTGAACAAATATTCCCTTCTTTTTTCTTTTATGAAACAACTAAGTATTTTCTTTCTAATTTATCTGTAAAGCTTTTAGGGAAATAGATATGTGCAAGTCTGCATGTGTGCTGAAAAATTTAAACAAATTTAAACAGGACAAGAGTGGAAAATGAAAGCGTCTTCTGTCTTTCCCATTCCCTGTAGGAAACTGTTAGCAGTATTTGAGTACTTGTGTTTTATAATACAAACAACATTACATTGTTTAGCCAAGCCTTTCTTTGTCAGGGATAGAACCCAGTTGTTGTGCCTTCCCTCACTGTGATGAACTATGTTGTCTCACACTGTGAGCCAAAATAGACATTTCCTCCCTTAAGTTGCTTTTATAAAGTCTTCTGTTAAAGTGATGAAATGGATCCTAATATAGAAAATTAGTGCTGAGAAGTGGTGTGATTACTGTGATGAACCTAACCATGTTGTTCTTAGGCCTTGGGAATTGGTTTGCAAAACAAATGTGGAAAAGTGTAAACTGTGGGCTAGTGAAACCCTGAAAAGCCTTGAGAAGAACTTAATGGGCTATTATAGTGGCAGTTCAGAATATCAGAATGTTGATAGAAACGTGAATAGGAAAGACTTTGCTCCTGAGATTTCAGATGAGAACAAAGACTCTATCCGGAACTGCACTAGTAGTCATTTATATTACATCCTGACAATTGATGTTACTGTCTCCCCAAAACTTGAGTCAGTCTAAATTCAAAAGTAATAGATTAATTTGTTTGCTGGAGGAAACTTCAAAACCTGACATCCAAGCTGTGGCCTGGTTACTGCTCACAATTCTTAACCTGATAAACAGTTGAGAGAAGGTAAAAAGTGAAGCAAGAAATGTGAAAAATGTACAGATTGACAAGTAGGAGCATGAGTGAATTCAAAGTTGTAAACAGAGTGGCCACACATCAAATGGATGCAGATAAAACGGATCTGGGTAAAGTAGTAGTAAGGTTAGTGATTAGTCAGATTAAAGAGCAGCCTCTCCCTTTGCACTGGGACGATATGCAAATGGTACCTAGAGAGCAAAACATCATCCATTAAAGCCTTCAAAGTGCCCTGCTCCAATAGGACTACTAGAGAAATGTTTTCCTAGGTTCAGTGCAAGGCACACTGATGCCACTAAAGCTTTGGTGAAAGAGGACCTCATGATATCTCACGTTGGCAGAACTTGAAGTTATCCCTGTGGTGCTGATTTTGCAAGCATGCAGAACCCAAGAGTTGATAGGGTCATGGAGGCTTGTACCAAGATTCCAGGTTGCTGCTGAGGTTAGGCAGTGTGGGTCGCAGGGTGGGATTTCTAGCATGAAGCTGTAGAATTGTTCTGTTTGTGAAGTTATGAAAGGTGAAGCTCCAGTTTCAGTAGAGACCCCAAGATGCTAGAAATGCCAAGAATGTGCAACATCTGCCAAGAAAAGCTGCGTTTTGTGAGTGGAACTAGCCAAAGGGAACATTAATGTGCACAGCAGATAGTAAGACTGTAAGAGCAGGGTTGCTCATCCCCATTGGAGCCCAGACGATGACAGCACAAACTTCAGACACTGGCTCAGAAGCTGCAGGGTTAGGTGTTTTCACAGCTGGGTTTCAAACTTGTTTGGCTCCGGTCTTTTCTTGCTATCCTTTTGCTTCTCCCTTTTGGACTAGAAATATGTATTCTGTACCGTTGTATATTAGAAGCACATAACTCTTTTTTTTTAATTTTATTTTACAGAGTCTCAGAAGAGACTACACTTTTAAACAGTGCTGGGATTGTTAAAGACTGTGAAGACTTTTAAAGTTTGACTGAATGCATTTTGCATTATGAGGTGGTCATGAATTTATAGGGGCTGATGTGAAATGTTGTGCATTTGGATGTGAACTGCCCCCTGTGGGTTTGTGTTTGAATATTTGGTTCACAACCAGTGGTACTGTTTTGGAAAGTTATGGAACCCTTTACGAGATGGATCTTAGCTGGAGGAAATGGTTGCTGAAGGGGAAGATGTTGAGGGTTATATCTTGGCCCTGCTTCTGGCCCCTAGATCTGCTAAGGTATAACACGTCATGTAGCAGTCTCCTGCTAGCACGAGTGAAGGCCAAGCCTCCACTCCTTCCCTGCCGTGATTCACTGTACCTGCAAGTCATGAGTCAATATAAATGCTTCTTCCCTAAAAGAAAGTTTTAGTATGGGCTTGGGACATGAAAAGAAGTTAATGAGTATCAATTGCTTAGGTTATTGGATTCAGAATAAAGACTTACCACAATTATTTTCTGTAATATTAGAAACATCTTATTCTTTAATTCTTGTACTGTTTTATGGTGGTGGGTAAAATGACTGTCAGAGTACTATATTTATTGCCTTGTAATCATAGAGAGTTGACCTTATTTTCAGTTTAGTAGTGAGCCTAAATTTAAGATAGTAGGAACTATGCCGAGTTTCTTTTCTTTCCTATTGCAATCATTGCATTTTCCTCTCTTCTACTAGTTTAACTATAACTGCCCTCAGTGTAAATACCCTATTCCCAGCATGCTGTGTGGCTCATAGTATATGCTCAATAAATACTTTATGGCAAATAAATGAAATGTGTTATACACAGAACATATGCCCCCAAATTATTTTGAAGCCATCTTGCAAAGCAGAAGTTATTTCCATTTCACAGATTTACAAATGGAGCCCAGATTTAGTGAGCCTATTCAAGAGACTGAAGATTCATGATATACACTGAGATCATGATACCCTTAATGCTGGTGGCTCCAGATGGAATCTCAGCCTGGTACTTTTCATGGGAAGTGTCCCACTCTGCTCCTGGTGACGCCAATCTTGTAGAACAGGGTCCTATATTGGGCAAGATAATTATCTGAAAAACTAAAATAGATACTCACCATTCTGTGTGTAAGTGATTGAGGCTTATCTTCTGCAAATTACATCAGAACTGCAGTCAAGTTAGCAAGTATGTTACAATCTAGATTCAGAAAGGAAGAATGACCAGGTGTCTAAAGGAACTGACATCACCTGTGGTGAGACTTAGTCTTTTCCTACAGCTGCAGGCTTCCTGTTCCCTCTGCCTTATCTACCCCCACTCATTTGTACCAGGTAGGCTACAGAACATGTTTGTTGAGAAACTGAAACTTGTAACCAAACAGAGAAGACATTGTCAGAGAGCATGTCCCAACATCACCCTGTTGTGTCACGTATATCACCACCTGCTTATGAAACAAGGTGCTTGAATTTAAACATTTGCTTCCATGTATCTCAAAGAATGGTTGACTGGAAATTCTACTTGCGGTTCTGTGACTAACTCTGCAGTGATAGGCATCATTTAACATGCCTGGGGATAATACAGTCTGCAAAGCCAACCCGATGAAGGGTTTTTAAGGGGGAAAAAAATCAGTTTTGACCATGTGAGAGAGCAGTGCATGCTGGCAAGGAGGTGATTTGAGGGAACAGTGGATGGCTGCCAGTAGCTCCCATGGAGGCCTTCCAGGAACTAGAGGACGAGATGCAGCCAAGGGAAGTCTGGTGAAAACAGACGAGTTAATTGAAAGAGAAATCACCACAAGGGTAGAACTGGGGTATGAGTGGCTTTGGGGTTGAGTATGCTTAGCCTAAGACAGTTTGTCCGAGTTATGCCAGGAAAAGCAAAAGTCTGGTAGGTAAATGAGCAAAGACTGTAGAAAAAGAAGCCGAGAGTGGTATGAGTTTGGGGTTGAGTATGCTCAGCCTAGGACAGTTTGCCCCTGGGTTATGCTGGGAAACACAAAAGTCTGGTAGGCAAATGAGCAAAGACTGTAGGAAAAGAAACAGAGCATGGTGGCGCACGCCTGTGTTTCCAACACTCAGGAGGCAGAGGCTGGCAGATCTCCGTGAGACTAAGGTCCACATAGTGAGTTCTAAGCCAGCTGGAGCTACGGGGAGACCCTGTCTCAAAAAGACCCCCCCAAAAAAAGAAATGTAGGAAAAAAAGATGCATATTCAAGTCATTGCATCTTCTGTGCTCCAATATGAAGAAGTCAATGGGCAATGTAGGGTGAAAAGGACAGGGTGGAGATGGTCAGAACCATCGTGGAGAAGAGGCTGTCAGTAGAAGTAATTCTAAGAAATCACCTCAGAAACACAATCAAGTGGCTGGAAATAAATGGAGTCATAAATAATACTACTAAAATAAAGAAATTCTGCTTCCAGAGCAACGTCTATTAGCTAAGGAACAGAATGAGAAATACACATCAAGTAAACCTAAGCTGTTAACACAAAGAATCAAGCATAATACCATAATAACCAGCAAGATTTTGTTAAACAGGGGCTGGAGCAATGGCTCAGTGGTTAAGAAATCTTCTGCTGTTGCAGAGGACCTGGGTTCAGTTCCCAGCACCTATATGGTGGCTAATACCTGTTTGTAATTCCAATTCCGGGGGAATCTGATGCCCACTTCAGGTCTCAGCAGGCACTGCATGCATATGGTGCGCTTACATACATGCATGCAAAACACTCATACATATAAAACAAAAATAATAAATAAATAAATAAAATATCTGAATAAAAATCACAGCCAAGATGTGATGCTAGAAAAGCATTTCTTTTCTCAATCTGATCAGTGCTATTGGTAGGGGGCAGGGGCACAGAGGGCCATTTAGCTGCATTCTCAGAAATGAAGACCAGGAGTTTCAGGAGACACTTGGCCAATTGAAGGGATCCTCATCACACAATTACCTTTATGTGTTCTGCAGTAAATATACCAAAACCTTAGAAACAGTAGTTTAAATAACAGGATTTTATCTGCCTCCCAGAGTCTTCCTCCTTTCTCCATTCTACGTGATAAGATACTCATGGTGACTAGAACTTTAATGTCCACATGCCAGATAGGAAGAGACTGAAGTGTGGTGGACAGGAAGGAAAAGATGCTGCTTGATATATTCAAAAGGAATCTCTCTGCCTGCACTCATCATCTGCTGTCTTCATTAAGCAACACCTTGTCGTAACCACCCCTTACTTTAAGGGGAGCCTAATGTTTAGAGGATCTCATTTCTGCTCTGAAAAAATTCATATTAGTAAAGAAGAAGGATACTAGGAGACAAACCATATTGCAACAAAGAGCTTGTATTTGAATAGAGCCCATCATGATTCTACCAGAAAAAGAAATATATGAAAACCATTACAAGATCAAATTCTAATCCACAAAGAGAAATCTGTTGGCAAAAGAGAAGGAAGGAAGCAAATGTGGCACTACTAGGCTCATGAGGAACTCCAGGCAAAGCCATCGCCCGTTGACATAGAAGAAGATGTCTATTCTTAACCTTTCAAGTTGATGATTTTGTAGATAAATATAACCCCATGAAACCATTGTTCTGATATGTGATCCAGTGCCCCCAAAGATTTCTTTTTCTTTGTTTACCAGCATTATTATTTTGAAGTAAAAGCACTTAACATGAAGATTGAGTGTGGGATAGTGATGCTGACTGTGGTCTGTGTACTGTTTGGCAGCTCTCCAGAATATTCTTAATGAATTAGTGCTTTCCTATACCTTCAAAAAGCAAAACTGGTCCATCACCAAGAAACAGGTTGGGGATCAACAAAAGAAAGATCAATTTTAGAATAGAGAAATCCAACATTAAAATAAAAGTCTTATGAAATAATAAAGAACTGTTATCAGAAAAGGTTCAATGGCCAAAAAAAAAAATCCTGGGTGGAGATTAGATTCAAAGAGATCTAAAAGAACAGTTAGATGTCTATGGATGCTGATAAGGATGCTCATGCCAGGTGGAAGTTAAGAGTTGTTACATCTTGAGCAATAATCCATATGAGTGGATTTGTGCTGAATGGTGGATGCACAGGAAGTGTGAAAGACGACTCCAGTCTTGCTGCATCTGCATATTCAGTCTTACACTGGTCAATATTTTCAGCACTGGTGTTGGGTGACAACAAAGATTAAACAGTTAACCACACTGGAGGCTAGGATGACCCAGGAGTGATGGTAAGCACTTCAAAGAGTGAATGACTAGGGCTGGAGAGGTGGCTCCGTAGTCAAAAGCAGTTCCCAGGTTCAGTTCCCAGCACCCACACGGCAGCTAACAACCACCCTTAGTTTCAGTTCAGGGGCTCCCACACCCCTTTCTGGCCTCTACCAGCATTGCACATATATATGCAGGCAAAGAATTTGTACACTTAAAATTAAAGTTTTAAAGAAGTGAATAATCATGACCGTTTGAACAGATAAAACTTGAGAGGTGGTATTTGAGATGAGAGGAAAAGTCAAAACAAACTCTGTCTACAATAATGTGAGTGGCTCTGTGTTTGAGAAGAACATACCATGAACAGAGAGCTTCCTTAAAATATCACTCATCATAAAAATGAGTAATTTGAAGCTGAATTACAAGAAATACAGTGAGACCCCAGGAGGCTGATGAGGCTAAAAGAATTAAAGCTGAGAGATGAGCATCAGAAAGCATTCTAACTTTAAAAACTAACAGTGAATTAAGTTCTCCATAGAAGATATGTCTGTATCATCAGGTCACAGTTGAAGTATCAGATCTCTGAAAAATTTCCCCTACCATCTGCGAAAACTCAGTATGAACTAGGCAAGTAACTGTACATGAGTTTGAGTGACATCTCCTGTTGCACCTCTGATAGACTGATTGTACTACACTGTCGTCAACAGCTTAACTGTCACTCTCCTCTCAAGTTTGAAAAACGTATCAGGGAAGGACGTCATCCCTATCATAACCCTAAAACCAAACTCAAAGTCTGGTGAGTAATCAGCATTTCCGCAGTATTTGTTGAAAGAGTGGAATCTTTTATGCTGTTAAACACTTTGCAGCCTGCTGAAGAGCATCAAATCCAAAGCCTTAAGGGAGAGTGCAAGACTGATAAGGACAGAGAGCTGGAGAAGAGGTGATGGTAAAGAGGATGGCATGGGAAGGGGGGAAAGAGGAGAAAGAAAGGGAAGATGGAGGAGGAGGGAGGGGAAGGACTCCAGTGAAGGGGGAGTAATTCTGCCTCTCAGGATAGCATGTGCCTCGTCATTCAGATGGAAAGAGACACAGAAGAACATGGATCTCAGGCCCTGTCAGGATCGGTAAGCAGAGTCCTGCAGTGGGAAGCTGGCAACTGGGTGCAATCTTGATGTGGTCACTAGAAAGCCGTGCCTGGATCATTCTGCAAGTTACCTGATCTCATCTGCTGCTGAGTTGGAGGAATACCCTTAGAACAGCTTAAGGGACAATGAAGTTTGAAGGAAGGAAGCGGAGCTAAAGAGGTATACAGAAGACCAGCATGGCACCTGACGGCCTAGCCTTGGACCAGAGCTCCCTCAAACTAGTCAAACAGCCTTTTGCAAATTGCTGTATTTCTCCTAGCTGCAGTTTTTCTACTTGTAGACATGATAACATCTTCCTCTTTGAGTTGAAATGAACAGTAATAAAGTAATGTCATTAAAACAGGGCCTCTCTAACCCACTAGGCTCCTGGTTCACAGAGAAAATAAATAATTGTTCCCCTTCTCTGCCTTGACTGCACAGACAGTTCATTTACTTTATTACCTCCCAACAGGCACTGGAATTCCCAAGTAAAGATCTGGGAGCAACATAGCTGCTCTGCAATGGCAAGAGAATTAGAGCTGTCACTGGATCGTCCTCAGTATTACCTTGCTTATAATTTTGCCCCAGTGATTTGCATGCAGTTAAAGAATTGGCAGATCAAAATGTGTAGAAGAGCCAACTTCAACAGGACTGTGAATGCTAGCAACATTAGAGTTTTTTTAAATGAAATACTACCCAATTAGAGGAAAGGATCAAATTTAATAAAAGGATAAATGTAAGCACCCACACTTGAGTCCTATAGTCAAGCATGTAAAGATAAACATCAAATCAGGTGGTGACATATCCCTTTATTCCAGCACTCAACAAGGCAGAGACAGGTGGAGCTCTGTGAGATTGAGGCCAGCTTGGTCTACACAGTGAATTTCAAGTCAGCTGGGGCTACAGGGAGACCCCCCAAAAGATAAATGTCATACCTAGATTTACTGAAATTGAAAATTATATTTTTATGTCTCATATCAATTTGCACAATCACATGAAGGCTCAGCTAACTGAAATTATGCAATATGGCACCTCAGCTTAAGTTTACGGGAAGAGTAAAGATGAAGTCTGAGCCTTCGTGACTCTAACAGATGAAATTGTCACTTTCACTTACTCCAAGTGTCTTTCTTCGGGCTGCGGTAATACAACACAGCTGAGACGACTCAGAGAACAATGCAGCACGTCCTCCTGCATATGTCTCCTGTTTCCAAATAACTAACATCTTATATGCATGGAAGCCACAAAGAAGCCAGAACTGAATTCCTGAAAACGGCGTTTCTGAGAACCATTAGAACAATGATTAAGCAACAATAATCTTTATCACAATACCGAGAAGCAAACCATATATGAAAAGCTCTCTGCTCAGAGCTGAAATCGTAGCTCTTTAAGTGTGATTCTAGAGGTATCTGAGTACAACAGTCCATAATCTGAAGAATAACAAAAAAGGGAAATTTTCATTGTTGTCTGAGAGTGCAATTTTAGGGTAAAGAGGAAGAGAATATTTCAAATTCATAAGCACAATTACTTCTATGGGAATGGCTCCTTAAATAAATGAAGACGAATTCAAGTAACACAAGAATATAACAGATGATTGGACTGAGAACTGAAGAAACTGCATTCTGGAGAAGGAAGGATGAAATGGGATAGGGGTGGATTCTCTAGAGTAAAGAGACGATATAGCATCCACCTGGCTCCTAACTCAGTGTCTGTGTACCGAAGGACTAGTAACTGCTCAACTATACGTCTGTTCCTGTTCTACAAAAGGCCAACTGTTTATTCACAGCTGTTGCACCAAAGCTGGCAATCTGGATTTTAAGTTAAATCTCAGAGTCCAGACTATGTACCAGATGCTGCTTGGTGGTGACTTCACTTTTGTATGACAAATACTGAGCTCCTTGCACCTAGCATTATGCCAGGTTCTAAGAACGAAGTGAGACAAGACAAAGATGATATTCCCATGGAACCTGTGATCCAAGTTTGTTCACTGTCTTCATATGAAACCAAATGCTTCCTGATAACGAGTTCTCAATACCAAACACACCCCTCCAACCCCCAAACTGTTAAATCTGATTAAATGTCTCAGGACAGAAGCCAGGATTTATAATCCTGCTTTGCAGACCTTTCAAGAAATATAGTCATGCACTCTACCCACCTCCAGCATTAGGAATAGGACAATGGACTCTATTCCCTAAAGATTAACAATGAAGTCTTGTTCTCCCTGAGGTTCTGATAGAACTCACCAAGAAAAAATATCTTGCTCTTTACTTTGCATAATGAAAATAGTTAAATGAAATATTACCTGTGGTTGTATGTCGGACACATGAATGATTTAGACACACACACACACACACAGTTTGCCATTTGGGGATAGATCATGAGTCTGATTCGTAATGGAATCATTGCATTTCAAGGAAATAGCATAGTATAGTGTAAAGAAAAATTAATTTTTCATTGAAAGCCCTGGCTTAAATCTGAGCTCTGTTTCTGTAAATGATTTTGTCATCTGGAAATTAAATTACCTGCCCAACTTGACAAAGCCATTTTATTTTCACAAGTAATAAGACTACTTTGCTTCTATTTTAGAAAGACAATTCAGGGTGAAAATGAGTCTAGACAAGTCTGATTTGACAAATAGATAACCACAGTCAAAAGTTCAGGTAAACCTCTTTTTACTCATGAACCTTCAGAACATTTTTCAATATAAGCACAAAAGTCTAAATGTAGACTCAGATCCACAGTTTACACTTACAAGGATGTACCAACAGGCCATTGTTACTGAAGAAAGAAATGAGTATCTCTTTCTGATTTGCAGAAGGAGCTTGTAATGTATTCTTAATGGACCATAACCAGTGCATCAGAACTCTCAGCTACCAAATCTGGGACCAGTACTAGAACAAATAATTTTTCAGTGTGTGGTTCATATGATTCCTCCCCAAACAAATGTTCAGAGAGACTCCAGTTGGCTCTGGGTCAAGGGCAGGAAGATCTTAAAGCAGAAAAAAAATAGTGATTGATGTTAGGATATTATTTGCCAAGAGATGCTAACAGATACTGCATACAGAAGGAGTTCTATAGTCCAATTAAACTTAGGAAACATCATAAGCCAAATTACTCCCTTTAAGACGCATATTTCCTAGAAGTATACCAAAGACCCATCCCTCAGTAGTTGTGTTGTGTGTGCTGTTAATCTTTAAATCCCACTGAAAAGAACTTCTGAGTGGGCAGTCTCCTCTGTCTTCTGACCACATGACCACTTCCTTCCCTCTATCGGTAACTTGGGTTGAATGGAACTTTCTTAGGGGTGCATTCCTGACCAGCAAATCTATCTATCAGCCCAGTCTATCATATGTTAGTGAAGCTTATTTCAATAAGTTCCATGGAAAAATAAAACTTTTCTTCCTTGTTCACTACTGGATCCTTACTACACTGAAGTGTCTGCTACAGAGAACTGGTGCTCAGTAAGTGTCTATGACTAGAATGCTAAATAAATATTTGCTTCTCCATAGAACATAGTTTAGAAAATCTCCAGTTTCAACCTTTTCTTGTACAGGTGGGAACACATTTGCCCACAGCTGCAAACTGGCTGTCGGGGAATTCTCTGTAACCACAAAGAACCAAGCAGATCCCAATCCTGTGGTGAGGAAAAAAGGAACAGCATTTACTCAGTGACTTTGGTGTGCCTTAAGTGGCTTAGATTACCACTTAATACTTACAACAGTTCTGCAAGAGGGACACCGTGTTCATTTCTTCAGAGGATGGAACAAGGACTGGAGTCAATAAAGGCAAGACTGAAATCTGAGCCTGGGCGCAACACAATCCAAAGTGCATGGCTGCATACAGCACACCCAGTCGTTAATTATCTGGAACCAACAAGGGGCCGCATGTCCACCAGAGGTCAAGGTCAGAGTATGCCCAAAAACCAGGAAGGTTTGAGTACCCAAAGCTGCTGACTTAAAAATCTTCTTACATTCTGCCTTATCCTTAAAGGTTTTTCAGTGTGAGAAGAAATAAAGCAAGTCACTATAAATATACAAGCCAGATGTTGGCATGGAGCACACTAACCATCTGAAAACCCACTGCAGATGTTCTGATTTATTTATGTATAAAATTAACACATAAGAAGGTAATGTATACACATTTATCAACAAGTTCTTGAGTGTTTGCTACACCCAAGCATTGTGGTATATGCTGGCAACTCAGAGAGGGAAAGTCCCTTTTTCTATTCAATAAGTGTGGCATAAATGCATGAATATAGAATGAATCTATAGGCAGACTTTTAAAGCTTGCTAACTGCTTCATGAGTATGAATTTAGCATTAGCAATAAACAATAACATCTGAGGAAAGGCATTTGAGTAGTCTGTTACCCATCTAAGTATCAATTTCCCTAATGTGCATTTCATTTTGAGTTCTGCTCTAAGAAAGCTATTCTATTGGACTTCTGTTAAAGCAGCAGATCTAGTCAAGCATCAGCTACTAGCCACTTCTTCCCCACTCCAGTAAACAAATCCCTGAGAAACTTATCTAAAAGTTCTTCTCACCTCAGCAGAAGGCAGTATGTAACTTGCTGACCAGTGCAGGCTCACCAGATAAACAGAATCTCTCTCTCTTCTCTCTCGCTCTGTGTGCGCACGCGTGTGTGTGTGTGTGTGTGTGTGTGTGTGTGTGTGTGTGTGGTGTGAAGAGAGAGAGAGAGAGATAGGTCTTTATATTAAGGAATTTATTCACACAGTTGTGGGCACCAAAGAATCCTAACTAGCTAGGCCAAAACAGGTGGTTGAAAATTTAGAATTTCTCTGATATAATTTTGAAGCAGAATCCCTGCTCTGAGAAACCTGCTTTTGATCTCATGGCCTTGAGTGAGTGAATTCAGGCCACCTACATTACCGATGACAATCTCTCCTGAAAGCCAACTAATGCTAAACACACACACACACACACACACACACACACACACACGGACATCTACAAGACACCTTCCTGGCAGTGTCTTGCTAATGCCTAGCCAAAGGTTTATATGTGATCTAACTAAAGCTTTTGGTGAAACTGCTGCTTCACGTTTTTTAGTGATAATTCCAAAATCAATAATGTAGCAGAGACTTCCTAATAAAAACAAAACAAGTGAAGTTAGCCAAAAGAAAAGAACCGTAATTATTTTTATGGTTTGCAGAGACGCCTTCATGGGATCGTTGCATGATATTTACCAAAATAAAAACACTGCAAAAGAGCTAACCCAGTTATTGTTGTCAATAAAACAGCCAGAATGTGCACAAAGATGTTAAGTAATCGCAGAGTGCTGGCTTTCCCAGCAACTTGAGGGAACGCTGGAAAACTGAGTGAGCTCTGAATTCAGTAGGAGGAAAACAAAGTGTGGAGGAAAGACAGGAAAATAGAGAAAGGAAAGGAGAGGTAGCACGGAGGGGAAAAGAGATGTAAGGGGAAGAAAAGACCCGGAGAAACAAAGGCCGTTATGAAACCTGGATGTGTGTGTCCAGAGAGCAAGAGAGACTGAGGCAGAGGCAGGCAGTCTAGGTGACCTGCCGAAGGCTTTGGGAGGATGAGTTGGGTAACAGCGGAGTATAATTCTGCTCCCCTCCATTGTCTTCAGATAACATTATCTGTTTTTTCCCTACTGAAATCTGTCTCCACAATCAGAGTACAGATGCAGGAGTAATCAAATAAAATCTCAGCAGAACCGGAAGGGTTCCAGATGGGTTGCTAGGCGAGGGGCTTCAGAGATGATTAGCCGGTGGTTTCTACAGTCTTAAGGTTTAGTCTTTCTCTTTCCTTGGACAGCAGAGCTGCCACAGACCATAGCAAGATTCTTCAGCTTTGGTACTGTGGACATTTGAGACCAGATTATTCTTCATTGAGGGTAGACTTTCTCGTACATTTTAAAATGTTCAGCAGCATTCATGGCCTCTCCCTGACCGTGCCAGTTAAGTGATGGTGGTGATTTACATCGCACAAGCAGCTGACAGTGGACAGGAAATGGGCAGAGATAACACCGTCCAAACAACCCACTCCTGTGACCTACTCTCCTGAAAAACCCACACCAAGTGATGTACTTTCCCCTGTGGGGCACCACCTCACAGAGTTTCTAGAACCTTCCAATATAACACCACCAGCTGGAGACCAAGAGTTTCAAAACGAATCTGCTGGGCAGTGCTTTAGGATTCAAATTGTAACATTCGCTAACTTCCAATTTATAAGTGCTCTGTGTCCAATTCTTACCCATCTAAATTTTAATTCTTTTGTTTGTGATAAATTATTTTAATTTTAAAATTAATCTATAGTTTAATAGTAGTTTCCTGAAAATATTCTAAATCAAATTAATAAATTTAATAAGATAGTTGTGTTTCAATCTGTATTTTAAAATTCCAACATTCAAAAGCAATGAGGCTTTTTCTGTTGTATTGTTTATTGTGTCTGTGGTTTCTTAGCTGTGTTATTTTCTAGAATATCTGTTAAGTTTTCCCACCATTACATAAAGAAATTACAGATATAACTGAAATAAACTATTATTTGAAAATATTCTTTTAAATGTAGTAACTCCAAAATAGATTGGAAAACAAACACATGGAATGTAAGAATTCAGCTCGTGTGTGTTACATAAATATTATATTAAAATTACTTTTAAAAAAGAGCAATGTGCATTCTTCCTCTTCCTCCTGTCCCAGTCCTTCATCCCAGTGATTTCCTAAAGGAATCCGTGGAATTGAATCCTATTTTCCAGTATAGTTTCTCTTTTCTTAGTTACTTCCCTTTTGAAAGTACTCTTACTTTCTAATATGCTTTCCAGATTGTTGCTTTTCTTTGGAGGTAGTCCATTGCTAGAAGTCTTGTGTTAATTCTTTTCCAGAACATCTTCTTTAAAAATTATTCTTACTATGTGTGTGCACGATGTGAGTGATGTTTGGGTGTGTATGCCATGGGGCACATGTGGAGGTCAGAAGATAACTCTGTGAAGTTGCTTCTCTCCTTCCACATTTGTGTGTTCCTGGGATTGAAGTCAAGTTGTCAGGCTTGCATGGCAAGTGCTTTCCCTTACCCCCTGAACAATCTCACCAGACCCTTTTTCAGAGACTTTGTTGAGACAAAAATTATCTTACATTTCTAAGTATTTAGAACAATTCCCTACGCATGTTTTTTCTTTTAAAATGGAGCTAAAAGAAATGTAAATGAATTTTCCTGCTTCTGCTACATTATCCTCATCCCTCCTATATGAAGTGGCAGACCTAAGGCTTGGGGTTTTATTTCACTGAGGGGTAGGGCAAATTCTTCTCTCCTATCCACATTCATTAAAGATGCTCCATCTTTATCTAACCTCACTGGAACCTTTACTATTTTTTATTTTTTTTTAATTTATTAATTTTTATTTTATGCGTATGAGTGTTATGCCTGCATGTGTGTAAGTGCACCTGGTCATTCAGTGATGGACAGAAGAGGGTGTTGGATCTCCTGGAACTGAAGTCACAGACAGTTTTTAGCTGCCATGTGGGTGCTGGGATTTGCACCCGGGTCTTCTGCAAGAGCAGCCAGTGCTCATTACCACTGAGCCATGTCTCCATGGGATGGCAGACCTCAGCCATAATCTTGACTAGTAAACTCTGACTATGGGTACTGGTTACTATTAATGAAATCATTTAGGAAAACAGCATGGAAGTTTCACAAACAAAAGATTAAAAATATAACCACCACATAGTCCATGAATCCCACTACTTGGTGTTTTCATTCCAAAGAAAATGAAATCAGTGTTTCAAAGAAATATCTGCATTTCCATGTCTATTAAAGCACTATTAGCAGCAAACAAAATATAGAATCAAATACAGTGTTCATTGATGGATGAAAGGATTCTAAAAGGTGGTGTATATAAACACAATGGATTATTATGCAACCATAAAGAGAATGATTCATGTCGATATAGATAGAACCGGAGAATATCATGTTAAAAGAAATAAGCCAGGCATTGAAAAAATAAATAACATATTCTTATTCTTGTGGAGACTAAAATATGCATTAATTTCATAGAAGAGTAATAGTCCTAGAAACTAGGAAAGGAAAGGAGAAGAACTGAAAGAGTTGAAACCAAAGGTGCCAAAATACAACTAGGTTTAAAAATAAATTTTGGTGTTGGACACGGTAGCACATGACTTTAATCCCAGCAGAGGCGGGTGGATCTCTGTGAGATCAAGTCCAGCCTGGTCTACAGAGTGAGTTCCAAGTCATCTGTGGCTAGTGGGAGACCCTGTCTCAAAAAGACAAAATAAATTAAGTTTTTGTGGTGACCATACCTGAACACAATTTATTATACATTCTATAAAAACCAGGGTAGAGATAGGCTAGGAAATTGGGCCAGGAGTTTAAGGCACTTGCTGCCAAGCCTGATGACTTGAGCTTGATCCCTGGGAACCACATGATGGATGGAGAGAACTGACTACAACAAATTATCCTCTGACCTCTGACTTTTACATGCACAGCATGAAATGAACACACAGCAGAAAGGAAGGAAGGGGGGATATAATAAAAATATAACAGAAGAGAGAACCTCAAAGACTCCCAACACAAAGAAATATTTTAAATGAAAGAAAAACTCATTTCTTGATTTAATCATTATACTTTATATACATGGATCAAATTATCACTCTGTACCCTGAACTATATGTGGTTACAAAGTAAAGGACCATTAGCTCTATTTTATTGAGACAGGGACATCATTCATGACCCAATGAGACATGAAGGAACTTACCTAGACCTCCTGAAATGGCCATTGCTGCTCCCAACATTCTGAGAAAGATTCTTTTTAAAATTATCTTTCAGCAGATTTTGTTTCCTACATATTTTTTCTTTTTTCGATTTATTATTATTTACTTTTTGATAGTTTCATCCATGAGCATTTTGTTTGCATTATTTCCTCCCTTCCGAGTTCCCCTCCAACTACTTCCATGTCCTCTACTCCCTCACAATTTCCTGTCTTTTGATTATTATTGTTGTGTATACATGCATACAGTTATAAATGCGCACACACACATATATATGTACATATATATATATATATATATATATATATATATGGTGCACTGAGTCATTTAGTGGTGCCCATGTGTACCTGTGTTTAGGGCTGCCCACTTGAGATTAGATAACTTCTCAGGGAGCTGGTCTCTGGAGAAAACTGAGTCTCCTTCCCTCAGCATCCATTGACCGCCTATAGCTCTTCATCTTGAGGTGGGATCCTGTGAAATTTCCCCCATCCACCTTGGCATATCAGCTGGTTTTGTCATTATGCAGATCTCATTACACTACCATACTGTAAAGATTTCATTGGTATAGCTTTCCTATCACGTCTAGAATGAACTAAGCAGCAGCAGGTGTCTTGTCCCTCTGGCTCTTGTGAGCCTTAAGTGTAGAGGTTGCGATGTCAATGCAACTTAAGACTTAGGACTTGTACATCACTTAGAGCTGGGCACCCACAGTGACTTGTTCTTTGTGGTTGGCTAGTTGTAGAACACTGTAATTGTCTTCATCTGTAATGAGTGGTGAGTGAGAGTTAAACCACTTGTCAATAAATATAAGGATACACCATATCTTTTCTAGGACCTAGGAATTCATGAATGATACTGTAAATATAGCTTACGTGTTTTTCAACCATCTTCCAGTGTATGTAAAAACTTGTTTTGCCAAGCACAATGGTACATGACTTTAATGTACCATCAGGAGATGTGTAGATCTATGAGGCCAGCCTAGTCTACATAGAGAGTTTCAGGCCAGCCAGGGTTGTATAGTAATAGCCTGTCTAAAAAAAAAAAAAAAAAAACACAAACAATAAAAAACGTGTTTTGATATTGGTGCTGATTGATCTGGCCTGTGAATATTTTACATGAAAACTCCTGATCCTGATCCCTACCATAAAGCCACTGGCTGGAACTTCTGTAGTTCATCCTGTGAATGTATGTTCTTTACAATCACCACAGCATTTCTACTCATCCTAGAATTTTAGAACCATGGCTGGACAGTTGGGCATTTTTGGTTTGGGGTGTTTTTGTTGTTGTTTGAGACAGGGTTTCTTTGTAGCCCCCAGTTGGCCTGGAACTCCCTATGGAGACCAGGCTGGCCTTGATCTCATAGAGATCCACATGCCTTTGCCTCCTAAGTGCTGAGATTAAAAACCTGTGCCACCATGCCTGGACAGCTGGGAATTCTTGAAGCCCAACTTCTAGAATGCAATATTAACTAGATCAGATAACACTGACATTTCAGGTAAAGCTTCACTGAAGTTAAAGATTCCTCAGTGCTATACTTCATTCCTCATTAACAACAAATAGGAAGAGGACTGCCAGACCGGAAATTACAAGGACATCAGGTGAGCACCAGCCCACATGCATTCTCTCTAACATACTCTCTTATGGCTAGCTTCATTCTACAGATTTTTGTCATTCAAACTCAAATTTTGAAATTATGTATGTATTTATTCAACAAATATTAACTAATACCTGCAATGAGCCAAGCCTTAAACCTGTTGACACTACACAGAGGAGAGACAGAGTGTCTCCACAGAGTCTAACTAACACTTTGTCCAGGTTTTTCCTAGTGATTCCAGAAGTGCAAATACTTCATTCCCAACAATGAAATTCTACACATTTCCTAGGCTAGTTCTTTCATGTTTATTTTGTGTTCCTTAGAGCTTTGAAGATACTACTGTTCCTCAGGGGTTGAGTGGGTGGTATATCACAAACAGCATGTACAGTTACCTCCCACTCAACCATAGCAGCACCAGTTTTCTTTATTTTTTATTCCATGTCCATATTAGATCTTAGTTAAGAAAAAAAAAAAGAAATTTTATAAAACAACATCCCAAAGCAGACACATTTTCAAATATTTACTTCCAACAAAGATCTTCTAAATCATTTTAAAGGCAAAATATACTATTGTTTTATTTTGTTTTTTAGAACCAGCTTTTGTGTGACATCTCAAACATTTATAAAGTCTTTAAGGTGTTCTTTCAAAACCACTGTTAGCATCTCAACCACTTCTGATTAAAACTCACACAGAAGCCTAATAGATTGGATTGAAAATTATAAATGGTACAAGAATAATTTAAGCAACATTTTATACATTTATTTAATACATGTAAAACCAAATATAAATCAGTTTTAATGAATAAATATCATTAAAATAGTAGGTATAAGGAGATCAATCTAACTTACTTTCATTTTTAAAAAAACAGTTTATTCATTTCTATTTAAGTTATAGGCCCCAATATTTTGACTAAAATAGTCTTAAAGAGTAAACACTTCCTCATAATAGAGACAGGACAAATCAAAAAGTACATACTACTTAACAAAAATAAGGGACATATCTGTAAGCAAAGTAAACCATAACAAAATTGCTTTTGTTTTGAGTAAAGCAAAGTTTGCTGTGTAAGGACATTGAGTAGCTGGAGGTGACCTCACACAATTGCTTCTACCAGCCATTCGTTCAAATTTAGCCTTCAGATTTTCTTTCATTTATCTGTCTGTTTTGCTGGGGATTGAACCCCAGGACCCTCTGCAGGCTCCACAGGCACTGTGCTCTAGAGCAGGCAGCCCAGCATGTCTTCCGATGTTTCTGTAAATCAGAAAAAATACTCCAGAGAAAAGCTGGAAGCAGAAGATCACTAGCTTTCAGAGAAAATATTTTCCTCTCACTGGGATAAAGTTTTGGAACAGCATCAAGCCACAAAAGGAAAACTTTTAGTCATAAACATTAATCCTTCCATTTTCTGGATATACTTTCTTTTGTTCGAGCCTGCTCCAATCTTAACTGGCCTGACTGTTCTGCTTTTTCACCTTTGGGATAGGGATCAGAGCCAATTCCTGCCAATTAAAACATCTTTGCATTTACTAAAATATTTTTTGCTTGTCCATCAAGGGACAAGTTTTAAGCTTGTTCAACTGTTCTGAAGAACCAAGATATTGAAACAGAGCAGTGATCAGTTAATCATGTATCCCCATTCATATGCTCCAATCAACCTGATAATTTAAAAACAAAATAACTGTGCTTTTAGCAAGGACAGATATTAGTGTGGACGTAGCAGAGGAGACCCCCTTGGAGGATGTAAATACAGATTTCTCAGAGGAGGTAGTTATATGCTGGTGTCTGAGCACTCTAACCTGGATGAATGACAGTCAATAGGCTGGGGCTGATTGTACTCTTGACCTTCAGCCAATAGAGACCCTATGTCTATCCAGAACTGTGTGTTCTCTCCCTGTGCTCAGGGAACTTCTTGTGGAAGCGTCTCCTAATAAACAGTAGTTGGTGTTCTGCCATTTACTGTTTATGCTAGCACTTGTGACTGAGAGAAGGGATTATAGACAAGTTTACATGGTCATGGGTTTCTTCTGCTGGAGTAGTCACTCAACTCTAATCTAAAGTCTCTACAATAATTTGTGGACGTTTTAAAAGTTCTCCATGTTATTGTAATGAATCTTTAGTTCATGTTTAAAACTTGAGAAAGTAGAGGATTATGTCTCCATGACTTCCAAATGGATATACAGTTGCTCTAGGTATCCTTGAAGTTTAGAAAGTTCAAAAGGAGTTCAGACTCATTTTTTTTGGAGACTTGGGGGGTCTTCAATTTTTAAAGATATATTTTTATTATTTTTTAAATTATATGTATATGTGTGTGCCTGTGTGTCTCTGTGCATGTATGTGCAGGTGCTTCAGAGTCCAGAAAAGGGCATCAAACCCCTGGAGCTGGAGTTACAGGGGGGTTGTGAGCTGCCCAACATGGGTGCTGGAAACCCAACGCAAGTCTTCCCAAAGAAAAGTAGTGAAGATATAGTCTACAGGATGGGATAAAAATATTTGTCAATACTGTATATAACAGATGGTTAATATCTAGAATAAATAATTCAAAATGCTAAATAACAAGTCAGGCAAGCCAGTTAATAATTGGCATAATGAAATGAACAGGTCTCCAAGATGAAATACAGTCAATAAGTATACAAAAAAATGTCCAATCTCACTAGCCATCAGATAAATGAAAAGTAAACCTACACTGAGATTCCACCTCCCCCTAGCCAAAATATCACTCATTTGGAAAAGAGAAATCAACAAATGCTGGCAAGGATACGGACAAAAGGCTTATATACTGTTGGTGGGGATGCAAATTCGTTCAGCAACTACGGAAATCAATGTAGCGGAAAAGTAAAAATAGAGCTACAATATGCCCCAGATATCGTGTGTTCAGCCCAAGGGCTCCAGGTGCACATATCACAGAGACGCCAACATATCAGTGTCTACTGTAGCACTATTCACAAATCTAGGCGTTGTTAAAATTAGTCCCTCCCTCCCCAGGTCCTACAACAAACACAATTTTCCCAACTCACAGTTAGGCAAATTCTAGCTAACTTACTTGGCTTTACTAACAGAGCAGTGGGTAGGAGTTACTCACAGAGCACGGGCGCTCTCCCTCCCCTCTGCAAGTTACATTAATAAATCCACAAGGAGGCTTGGATCTCCCGACTTCTCGGTGGTCGGATCCAAATGTCCAAAAGGAGGAGGAAAAGGCCTGCCTTCTGGAGCCCTCAGTTTAAATGCTTTTAGCCCCTCCCCTTCTTACATCCAAGGTCAATGGGCTGGTGGGGAGGGGCATAGGACTTTCCCAGCTCCTTGTCTTTCCTCCCCATCAGGTGGTCCTGGGTAAATATCATTAGTCCTGGAGGTGGAGGGGAGTGATTGTCCACAGCTCGGCAGGCTTGTCCTTCAGAGAATCAAGTCACTCTACACTAGGTCATGGAATCAACTTAGAAATCTGTCAACAATAACAAAATGGAGAAAGAAGCATCCTGTCTAACATCGCTTCTGTGGCCGAGGCCAAGATGGAGGAGCACGTGAGGGGGCCTTGTCACTTGGTGGACTGTGAATGATTGTGGTGGAGCTTTTACCGTGGGACCACAGGTAGTGATTTCTCTAAAGCCACCAAGGATTTTCAAGTTTTCCACTGGGAGTCAATCACAGACTACAAGGGAGTAAACCACAGACTACAAGGGAGTTTGACAGCTATTAAAATCAGGGCTCCACTGGAAGGTAATTTTGCAGTTTAGAGAGGACAGTTTTCCATGATTCAAGTAAGAGGAAAAGAAGATTCCTGGAACTTTGTCACTATCCTTCGAAGCAAGAAATGAACTGGTGGCCATGGTTGGAATATCTGTGATGAGTAACATTCTCTTAGATTTAATTGAAGGAGTTGATTTGCCTCTGCACAGTTTCCTGATGGTTCTCATTTTGCTAAAGACCATTCCCAGGTGCCTCCAAGCCAGTTACCATCCTCATCTTTCTGAGATTACCAACAATGTCAGTAGAACTTCTTTCCCAGGATTTCTTTAACTCACCGGGCTGTAGTTCAAGAAGATTTTTAGAAAATCAAGACACAGCCAGTTTCAAGCCATAGGAGGCACAACTGTGGCCAAATGGACCGTGAGGAGACATTTAGCACTTTTTTCTAACTGAAAGGGACAGGGAAGGGAAAAATATATTGCATTTATTTATTCACACGTGGATTGCATTTGTAATCAACATAAATGTCTAGTATAAAGAGTGGATAAAGAGGCTGTGGCATATATACCACGGTGGATTTTTTTAAACCACAACAAACAACAAAGTTAAATCATTTTCAGAAAAATTGATGAAACTATGTGGCTTATCATATTAAACAAACTAAGTCACTCTCAAAAGGACAAACACTGAATGCTTCCTCTCTTTTGTGGTTCCTGGATTTTATACAGACACATAATAATGTATACGTCTACAACATCAAAGTAGAAATGAAACTGTGTAAAGGAACAGCAGTGACTAATGGGAGGAAGGAAGGGGAAGAAAAGAGAAGGCACCAGAGGAATACATGAAGTAGCCTGGACACATACATGAAATGGCCTGATGCAATCCATACATGAAGTAGCCTGGACACCTATATGAAATGTCCTGATGCAATCCATACCATGAATAATGAATATACATCCGTGAGAGAAAATTAACACCTTTCCAGACAAGCAAAAGCTAAGAGTTTGAGTCTATTAAAGTTTACCTATAAGAAATACTAAAAACATTCTTTCAGGTTAAAGGGAAGCATACTTAATAGCAATTCAGAGTAAAGATTGTGATAATGATATCATAAAATAACTGTAAAGTTTTTATATACTTCTGAAATTTTAAAAATTAGAACTTGACAGAAGAGCAGTGGTTATATAAGACCTCAACAAGATCTAGCCAATTAAAAATTCCAGCATGGAGTAGGGAGGAGCCCAGAGGCTCCACCCCTAGCTGAGGAGCTACTGGCAGGTGATGGTTACTGGGGAAGGGAGAACCACTGGAAGACTGTCCATGCCCCACTGGATGACCCCACACCCATGCCACATGTGAACAGCACTAACTGAACTCAATGGATAAATAAATTGGTAGGATGTGAAACTTGGAGAGAGATGTGAGGGGGTGGGACTCCTGGGGGAAGTTGAAGGGAGATAGTGAGTGATGGATATGATCAAGATATATGTATGAATTTTTCAGAGGATAAATTAAGTTTTAAAAACTAGTGTGTTACTGATTAAGATTTTAATTATAGGGACTGGAGAGATGACTCAGCACTTAAGAACACTGGCTGCTCTTTCACAGGACCTGGGTTCAAATCCCAGCATCCATATAGCTGCTAACAACTGCCTATAAATCCAGTTCCAGGAGATAATGATGCTCACGTCTGTCCTCGACAGGCATTGCAGGACACAGGTGCACTTTCACACATGTAGAAATAACACTCATGCACATAAACTAATTAACTAATATTTTAATTATAATCCCTAGAACAATCATTAAGAAAACAATTCAAAAATTATGTATTAAAAGAAACTTTAGGAAATTAAAATGTTACTTTAGAAACTATCGTTCTGATACAAAACAAATAATGGAGAAATGGAGTAAACAAAACCAAAGCAAGATATACATAAAACAAATAGCAAATTGCTTCTGTGTCTATCATTAGGTGTAAATGAATTAAAATTTACAATTAAAAAGCAGCAATAGATAGAATGTATTTTAAAAATACCCCAACTATATCCTGTCTACAAGAAATTCATTATATGTTTAAAGATACAAATTGGCTCACAAATAAAGAAAGGCTGCATACAGTTAGAACTGAAAAAAGACAGAAAAAATGAAGGCTGATGTGGCTATGAAAATATCAGACAAAATAGACTTTAAAGAAATACTGGTTTAAGAGACAAAGAGCGTTATATTATGAGCGAGTCAATCCATTATGAAGATACAAAATTTACAAAGATATGCAAACCTACCAAAGAACCCCAAAATGCACAAAGAACAAATTGACAGAATTAAAGAGAGAAATAGTTCAACAATAACTACAAAATCCCACTTTAACTAATGGACAAAAACACCAGATCAGCAACGAAACAGAAGATATAAAAGCTGAAAACTAAAGTAAAGAGCAAATAGGGTTAAGTTTCTTCTATATAAGAAATCCTCCACTGTTCTCAAGACATAAGATGCTCTGCCAGGAACCATATGTGAAGGCAAAATAAACAAGCCTCAATGATCTCCAGAAAAAGTTGTCCAAAGTACCTGTTCTGTTCATGGGAAAATAAATCAGAAATCGATAACTGGAAGAAAAATTAGAAAATCCGTAATATGTGAAAATTAAATAGCACATTTATAAAAGGCCACACAACAAAGAATTACATGGGTTTACACTATTATATTACTTGACATGAAAACAAAACCTCAACAGGTCAAAATGGATAGGATCCACCATGAGACGGTGAGAGGGAGATTTACAACTACCAAAAGAGGAAAGATTTGAAATCAGCAGCTTATCTTTATATCTCCCAGAGCTAGAGAAAGACAGAACCTGGCAGAGGACATGAACATCTATATGCAGAATATCTTAAAGAATCCACATACACAGATAAATGTGAGGTACTATGGTGGTGTACGTCTGTAATCATAGCATTCCAGAGGCAGAGGCAAATTTCTGTGAGATAGAGAGATGGTCTACGTAGTGAGTTCCAGCTAGCTAGGGCTACAGAGAGACTCTAGCTCAAATAAATAAATACATAAATAAATAAATAATTAGGATTACGAGTTCGAGGCTAGCTTGATTTCTATAGATAGACTGTTTCAGGTAAAACGTAAAGATAATAATGAAGTTCAGGGGACTGGAGAGATGTGTGTGAGTGCATTACCTGCCTGTGTGCAACTGCACCTATGTCATGGAATGCCCAAAGAGGTCAGAAGGTGTTGAATCCCCTGGAACTGGAGTTGCAGATGATTTTGAGCCACCATGTGGGTGTTGGAAACCAAACTCTGTAAGAGCAGGTCCTTACAGAGGTCCTCTGTAAGAGCAGCCGGTGCTCTTAACTGCTGAGTCATCCCCCCAGTCCCTTGAAGCGTTAATATTAAGAAAGAAAGCTGTACTTCAAATTATCCTTCAGCTACATAGAAATTCCTATAAAATTTCCAGATGCTTCTGTAGTAATGTAAAATCCTATCCTAAAATTTTAAATTGCGAAGGACTCTGAACAGAGAAAGCAATATTGAAAAATAACAAACGTAAGGAACTCATACTTCCCAATTTCAAAACGTGCTACACGCACACCATATTCTCAGTAGTGTGGTCCTGTGGTGCAGACAGCTAAATCAGTATATTAGAATTGAGAGCATAGAAATAAATTCTTGCATCAACGATAATTTCATTTTTAACAATGATTCCAAGGCCAGTCAGTACAGAAAATAGTCTTTCAAAGGATTGGGTCAGGGCCAATGGATACGAAAAGGAAACAAACGGCGTAAATATAGGAACTAAAACTATGAAACATTTAGAAAACACAGAGCTATAACTCATGAACTTGGATTAGGTAATGACTCTTAAAGATGACACTGGAAGCACAAGCAACGGAAATAGCAAGATAAATCTCTAGACTTTAGCTTTTATCGTACACTGCTTTTGCAGAGGACTGAATTTTGTTTCCAGCACTCATACAGGGTGGCTCACAACTACCAGTAACTTCAGCTGCAGGGGGAGTCCATGGCTCTGGCCTCCTCCAGCACCTGCCTTCATGTGTGCACACACAACATACACACAGACAAGTAAAAATAAAAGTAAATCTTAAAAAAAAAATATTTTGTGCATCAAAAGACAATAACAGCAAAATGAAAGGATAATCTACAGAGTAAAAGAAAATACCCATGCATCATGCATCTAATCAGGATGTGGAACTCTAAAATAAAAGAGAGTTGTTTAGTCTGATGAAAGAGAAACATAAAAAATTTTGAATGACATACTTAATGAGATACAATGAATGTTTTCCCCTAAGATCAGGAACAAGACAAAACTATCCTTGCTCACGTCCTCTATTCAATATTTTACCAATGGTGGTCACTTCCTAGCCAGAGTAAGAAAGCAAGAGAAAGAAATAAAAAGGTATCAGATTGGAAAGAAATAAGTGAGTCTAGCATATGTACTTTATTTTCCTACATATGTACTTTAATTCCAACATCTGCTCCATTCTGGTTCTATGCTTGTTCTGCAGGCTGGTTCCAAATGGGCTGAATGTCCTTCAGTCCCAATTATCAGAGTGGCAATCTGCACACAGAGTCCAAGCCCCATGGCAACAGCTTAAGCCAGAGGATTAGAGGATGGTCTCTAGCTAAGGATGGAGCATATGTTAACAGTTAATGAGCTTTACGTGGGAAAATCAGCATAAGAGAGAATGTGTAACAGGAAGGAAGTTAGAAATGCAAGAACAAAAAGCAAGGGAGACTATTAGCGAGGTGAGCCAGTGGCCATAAGAATAGAGCATGATAGAGGACAGCACAGTGAGTGACAAGTGGGAAAGTCATGAGCGATGAGGGAAGAGCTGTCCGGGTTGCAGCTCTGGCCCTTCAGGTCCATCTTGGGCAATTTGCTTAACCTTGCCTCATCTGTGAACTAGGAATCAGCATATAGAATATATCACCCATTCTCTCTCTTGTTATTCCTCCCTTGTCCCAAACCCCTCCATCTGCCTCCCAGATCTTCTCTTTCACACTCTTCTGTCTCAGTTTCTTCATCAAATTAGCTATCTGACATAAACTTGTTTATTTGTCCAATGTCTGTCCTTATGATCAGTGCATAAGGGTGTTATTTAAATCAAGCAGAATGATACCTCTGACAACAAAGCTGTTTTAAGGATGAAAAGGAAACCTATGTACAAAGCAGTTAGCATTGTGTGTAGGCCACAGAAATCACTTGTTCAGTAGCCATTACCAGCTCATTGTGATTATTCTTTATTATCACACTGTATATACTCACTAAGCTGCTGGCTGAATTTAAGTGCTCAGCATTAAGTAGTGGGAGCAACACAGAGTAGGCCAAGGGGTTCTGACGTATTAGGCTATGCGCAGGGGATATTGTTGAACAGGAGACCCCACTGAACAGGCCAAACTAGTGGGTCAAACCAAAAACCAGTCCTGATCCTGGATCATCAGCCCACAGTTTCTGGTTGGCTACTGAGCTGTTGAACTCACCCTTGGGACCTACATCAACAGCCCCTTTCTAGTTCCTGCTTCAGGAGTACTCAAACTCCAGATGTGTGGCATACCTGCACTGTACTATACAAACCCCTTTCCCATATGATCTGATTCTTCCTTTTTCATTGGTGAGTACTAAATGCCTTAGTACCCCCTATACATATCCATCCATTCTCAGATCATCCCACTGATAAGTCTAGGAGTGGCAACAGCTATATATGGGAATGTCCCATATATATGGGAAAGCCTATGGGAATGTCCTCTTGAATGAGTTTACAGTCTGGCTTCTTTTTAGGGTAGTGCAGTCCTTGCATGTAAAACCCAACTTGGCCTTGCAGAAAGAAGAGCAAGCCCCGGAGAATAAGCCAAAGACCCAGGTCTTCTGAGCATCCATGGAGTCATTTTCCTGACAGCTTAAGATGTAATAAGGAAAAGGTGAGTTACTGAGAGCGTGGTGAAGACAGGGGTGAGTGGTTCTGAGGCCTGTCCTCCTGGCATGGACCACGGCTTAGATACTTAGTGACAGAGAGGGTTTCTGAACCTCTCTGTGCCATTCATGAGGCTGTGGTGAGGAAGTCAATAAGCTGCTGGATGTGAAGTGAGTCAGAGGCTCTTATACATATAAAGTATTTGATGTCAGCCAAAAAACTAGAATAAGACAAAAATGAATGATAAAAGGAAGCAAAAGAGACGGAGACAGACAGAGGCGGGAATCGAGTAGGAAATTTGCCAGCAGAGGAAGTCGGGCTACGTACTAAGAAGCTGCTAGCATCAGCCAAAAATTCAAGAAGCCACTACAGACCCATTACCAAAAGATGTGTGTTAGGAAATAGATGCGTGTTCTCTAGTGAAGGAAGAAAGAGGTTTGGGTTACAATTATGCACTGACTTTAAGTGATTATGATCGAACTTGGAATGCTTTAACATAAAATTAGAAAATGAATTCCGCACTTAAATTGCCATAAAATAACAGCCTTTGCCCACCTTGGTGATTACTTGGTCAAGACGTGGCTAGCTGCCACTAAATAATGTTAGAGCACTCACTTTGTTCTTTGCCTTGCCTTTAACAACCACACACAGTCAAGTGGCCTATGTGGCCTGTGGAGCTCGAAACCTCTGACCAGCATTTAGGAAGTGACTCTCCATTGTCCACTGGTGAAAAACCACCCATAACCTCTTAGGTTCATTTACACCAAAAGGGGTTTCCCCACTCCAATCTAAAGGCAAAAGGAAACCACAGTCTTCACAGTCTAAACACAGTTCTCTTAAATACAAGAACCAGAAAGGCATTTGATCAGCCAAGAAGTGAGAATTACAGGACATTATGAAATGCAGGGCAGAGAATACAGCAGAATTGGCATCTAGACTTGGGGTTCATGGAGCCTCCAGAAACCAGTGTGGCTGAGTGTTCTCAGAACATTCCTTTCCCTTACTCTCTTGCCATGGAAATTCATCTATCTTTTGTCCTCCCTTAAAATCCACCCAATCCTCTTCTGACTGTGTAGATTAGTGTCACCCTTCACATGGTAAGGATGGCATGTCCAACATGGTCACTTTGAGTCTTCTCCTTACAAGTCCTAAGTTTCTGGGACTTTTTTCATAAGTGGATCCAAATTCTATCCCTGATCAAGAAGCATCATATAGTAAAACCATGGCAAGAATCCAGTGTATAGAAGTGTGTGTGGTGTGTGTGAGAGAGAGAGAGAGAGAGCACGCGCAAGTCTTCTAATATATTTTTGGCTTCAAAGTTAAACCCTGTACTAATTTATCACTATCATCACCACCACTATCATCATTTAGTGTAAATGACATACAATAAACTACACATACTTAAATGGTATAATTAGTCAAAATTTGTATATCTATGAAGTCATCATCACAATCTATGATATGCATTTATTCATCATCAATAAAAGTTTCCTAGTGCCTTGGAATCCCTGTCTGCTACCCTCTCCAAACAGCTATTGATTTACTTTGATCACAGTGGTTTGTTTGCATTTTATGGAGATTTATATAAAAATGGAGTCATATATTGTGTACTCTACCTCGTTTTTATGTCTGGTGTAATTATTTTAAGATTCTTTATAATTTCATATATTAGTGGTTCATGCCTATTTATTGCTGAGGTGTATGCCATTTGTGGATACTTTCTTACAAAGAATTGAAGCCGAATTTTTCAAGTTGGTATGCCAGATTTGATCTAAAAAGTCTTCATTACATGCCCACATGCTGGCTCAGCGGTTTAAGCAAAAAATTATCAAATATAGATGGCAAACATTTCTAAGTAGTGTCCCATAACTGCTTTCTTGATATTAAGCAAGAAAAACGATCCCAAGAACTTTGGGGAGCCAGAGGGTTGGAGGGAAGTGACAAAGAGGATCAGCACAAGTCTTTGTGTTCTAGACCAGCTGTGCAACCCAGAGAAAGTCACTTCCTGTCCCTGAACCTCGGTTTCCTTATTTACAAAATGAGGAAACTGGACAGGAGTGTCTCAGACTTAGCATCTGTGAATTCTCCTCACTTGCTGGTGTGGGTACCTGCACGTGACCGGTCTTTCTCTAGCTCCATAGCAGCCTGCGGCCTTCTCACAGGAAAGGTGAACTGGAGAGTACGGATGACTTTTCCCACACTGTGTCCAACTCCAAGAGCCTCTTCCAAAATTTCTTTGCTGTCAGTGTCTGCTTATCTAATGCCAACAGCTCTTGGCTTGAAGGAGCGTAGCGAACCCACCCGGTGAGTCTCAGGCTGACACTGCCTCAGACTTGCACACGCTCTACAACTTGGCAGCTTCTATGTCAGCTCTAGTGCCAGGTCCAGCTTCCTCCAGTTATGGTTCTTCTGAGGTCCCTGCCAGTCCAGTAACAATACTCCTGGAGAGACATGAACAAAAGTCTATCCGCTCCAGATGGGGAAACAGCAATAGACCAAAGTAACACTATGCCCTCAAAGTCTAACTTGGGAACCAATGACTTCTTTTGGGTTACTTACAGGAATCCAAGTGAAAAGTTACTTACAGGAGCATGGACAACTCAAAGGCAGTGGCATCACTTAAAGCCCACCCCAGCATGGATGATGACTCACAAAAGCTAGTGCTCTATAGATCTCTGCATAGAGAACCCTAGAGCTCTCTGCAGGACTTGCAGGCAGCTCCATTAGTTGGAAAGTTTGTCCTTGGCAGCCCAACAACCCTGGGGAAGAGGGGGCCTTGTGACTCTTAGAAGTTTCAGGGACTTCCTGAGACTTGTGAGTTGTTTACTTACTGAGTCTTAAAGAGTTTTCCTCCAGGATGGAAATGTTTTAATTGGGAAAATGCTACAACATATCACTCCTCACCCGCCCCTGTTTCAAAATCCCAGAATCTGCCAGGAAGGAAAGAGGCTGAAATAGAGCCCAAGGGGCAGCAGCTGGATGGAAAAAGGATGAGGAGACTGGAGCCAGGGCACATAGGTTCCACGTTGCCAGCTCTGCAGACAGCATTGACTCATCCATCAACATCCTACTGCTTGGCTTCCTTTTCTCTTTATTGCAGCCTTAGGAAGTAGTCCAACCTAGTTCCAAACTAGTTAATGCTATTCTGCCCTCTACCTACTTCACTGAGATAGAAATTGATATTCTAAATAACTTAATAATAACCCTCAAAGAAGGTAATCATGATCTCAATCCTAGCTCAATTACATTCTAAGACCTAGACATCTTTAAAGCACTTTCCAAGTGTAAGATCTTTAACAAATAAAAGATTTAAGGGCTGGAGAGATGCCTCATTGGCTAAGGGAACTGACTGCTCTTGCAGAGGACTGGGGTAGATTCCTAGCACCCACATGGTAGCTAACAATCATCAGTAACTCCATTCCGGGGAATCCAACACCCTTTTCTGACCTCCATGAGCATTAGATGAGATGGGTGCACTTACACACATTCAGGAAATATACTCATACACATAAAATAAAAATAATAATAGTTAAAAACATAAAAGGTTTATACCACATGACCACTTTCTTCACAGACTTTTTTTCTCTAATTGAGAAGACAGATGCTTCAGCAAAAGACAGAGAATATAGTTACTACAGAAAGAACCCAATGAAGCAGCATCAACTAAGAAAGGGAAGGAGCAAAGAAAACATTATTTTTAATTTGCCTGACATCTCAGATCATAGGTGACCAGCAGGCAAGCCCCCCCAGCAAGCTTTCTGATCTTTTTATTTGGTGTAGTAATCAAGAGATCTAAAAAAGGTCCAGTGCTCAAAGAACTTCTCAGAAGAGAGGAAGGAAAGAATATAGGAACTGGATGATGAGAAGGAGGGCTGAGAAATGCAATTTTCTGGACATGACACAGCCCCATGCAATCATGAACTCACAGGAGTTGGCATTGCCTGCACTGAGCAAGCACAAGAGCGGCCTGTCAACATTTAGTCATGGTGGGCTAGGAACTCATGTGACCCTGTCCCTTCATCAGGAAATACTGGCTATAGATGGATGTGGGTAGACAGGGAGAATCATTGCCACTGCTGAGCACCCCATGTTCCTGTGCATAGCTCCACACCCATGCTCACACACAGGGGCCTGGTTACATTCAGTGTGTCATCGTAAAACATAAAACACACACACACAGAAAACCAAAAAGACATGAAAATGGGAGGACAACTTTTAAGGAAGAGGGAGGATTGACAGGGGAGGTAAAAGACAAATAAGAGAGTATGTGGAACTGGTATGATCTGAATTCATTTTTTATATATATGAATTTGTTCAAGGATAGATCAATAAAAATCTAAATGGAAATAAAGAAATTTTTTCTTTGATTGTTTATTTTTATTTTTTATGTGTGTGAGTGTTTTGCCTGCATCTATGTAAGTATACTACTTACACTCAGTGCCCACAGAAACCAGATGAGGGCATCAGATTCTCTGTAATTGAACCTGGTCCTCTCAAGAGCAGTCAGTACTCTTCACCATGGAGCTATCTTTCCAACCCCTAGAAAAAAATTAAGTAACGTAAATTATATGCATCACATTGTTCGTGCAATGGCTGCAGCTTTACTACCAGAACACTTGGCTTAAATCATGTAACAGGCACATTCTACAGCAGCTTAGTTTGAAAACTAGTGTGAAAATGCAATTACATATTATTGAAAGATGGGAATGTAATCAAATTGTTGGTCTTTCATTTACATTTTTAATCCCATTTTATTTGTTTATTGTTCTTGATGAATGGTCAGATTCTGTGTGCTCTTCCAGAATGAGATTTGAACTGTTGATCAGTATTTTTGCTTCCTTTTTAAAGTCTGTCACTGTATTCTTGAAATTTAGGAAATATATTTCACATCTCATATTTTACTGACTAGTTTAATGATTAGACCGAACAAGACTAGAGGTTCTTTTATATATTTTATTTATTTATTATTTAATTTTATCTGTATGAATGTATTACCTGCAAGTGCGTAAGTGCACCTGTGTCATGCAATGCCAACAGAAGTCAGAAGAGGGCATTAGATACCCTGGAACCAGAGTTGCAGACTATTGTAAATAATCATATAGGTGCTGGGAGTTGAACCTGGGTCCTCTGCAAGAGCAAACAGTGCTCTTAACTGCTGAGCCAACTCTCCAGCCCCAAGACTAGAGTTTCTTAACCATTTACTACTGGGAGTGTCCATATCTCTAAAATTATGCATGTATATGCATGTATGTGCATGTGTGTATGTTGTATATACATGTATATGCTGCCTTTTGGTCTGGGTTTCTTATCTCAGAAATTAAATAAGCATTGGGTGAATTTTAAGACATCTTTGATATCTAATATTCATGATTTGGGGATTTCTAGACACTGAGAAATACCTTTTTGCCACAAAGTTGCAAACATGCTTTGTCAATGAATTTGTAAATAAAATAGTAGTTACTCAAACATATATTTCATGACACATTTTTGTCATAATAGTAGGGAATTTTGCTCTATGATTAGACCATTGCTATTTTGTTTTGAATATATTCACTTAAAGCAGAAGTAGAACTGGGCATGGTGGCACACACCTTTAATCCCAGCACTAGGGAGGCAGAGGCAGGTGGATCTTTGTGAGTTCAAGGCCAGCCTGGTCTACATAGAGAGTTCCAGGCTTGTTGGAGCTACAGGAAGATCCTGTTTCAAAAAGATCGAAGGAAAAAAAGGAAATAAGCAAAAATAGTTAAGGAAAAATGCCTTTGAAGCTTCATCAGAGCAATTTCTGTTTATACTAGTATTTTTAAAAATATTCTTTAATACAGAGCTGGAGAGATGGCTCAATGGTTAAGAGCACTGAAGAGGACTTGGACTTGATTCCCAGCACCCACATGGCAGGTAACATCTGTCTATAACTCCAGTTCCAGGGGCTCTAATGCCCTCTTCTGGCCTCCATGGGCACTGCATGACATGTGTGCACTTACATATATACAGGCAAAACACTCACACACATACAGAAAATAAAAGTAAATAAGTCAAAAAACATTAAGGCAAACTAGACTAAAAAGAAGTATAGGGGAGGGCGAAGAGGAGGAGGAAGAGGAGGGGATGGGGGAGGGGGAGAAAGGAGGGGGGGAGAAAGGGAAGGTGGGGGGAGGGAAGGGGAAAGACTAATTTTTTGTTTGGTTCCCATGGAACTTTATATTTTTCATTGTTCTCCAATGTTTGAATTCTTACCATATGTATATGTCATAAAATAGTAACTTTTATAGTAGAAATCTGTCCCTTGGACTTCTCATCTACCCTTGTTTTGGAACCAGCTCTCTAGCTCTCAGCTTTAATAGTAGCAATTTGATAATAATTTCTAAGGCAAGAGTGTCTATCTGTAGACCATAGACTGCATGGGAGTGAATGTGCCAAGCTCCCTAACTATTATCCTCCTTATCTCTCACCCAGTCTAGGGATAGGCTCTACTACCTTTACAGTTGAGAACACTGAAACCTAAAGATCAAGCCTTTTGCTTCTAGTCCCATGATGAACTATGCAGTAGAGTCAGGACTAAGTCTAGACAGACCTTGCCAGGTGCTCCTAACTGGCATCATTGCTACTCTTCTCTGATATTAGTTATCATCTTTCACAGATATAATCACATTGCTCCTTTGCGTAAAATCTATGTGACACCCTGGTCATCACCCCTATTGCCCAATCTAGTTTTCAGTGTATTCATCTGTCTAGTCACTATACTTCAACATATCTAGTACACAATAACATTTGTTTCTGACCCATTTTACATGTGGTTTCCTAAAACCACATTTGTTTGCTTGTCTTTTCCAGAAAACCGTTACCTTCTCTAGAACAGAGACTGTTTGTTGTGAGCATAGCCTGAATAAGAAAACAAACAGCGCTAGTAATGGAGGATGAAGAACAAGAAGGCACAGATGAAGAAAGACATGACTAACAGCCAACCTGTGTTTCCAGTGCCTCCAGAACTCTTGCAGAATTGAACAAATATATATCGAAAAATCAAGAAACAGGTATACTTCTGAAGGAGGAAGCATGTAGCATACATAAAACAACAGTGGGTTGTGTGTGTGTGTGTGTGAGTGTGTGTGTTTGTAAGATTTTAAGAGGCAGGGAGAAAGAGGAGTGTGTATATATACAGAGAGAGCATTTGTGCTTATTTATCTACAGTGTGTGTTTATACATAGTATGTATGTATAGCATGACTTGCATATATATACATGTATAATGTATGCATATATAAAGTGAATACACATATATAATATATACAATGAGTTTATATATAGTGTATATGTAGTATGCATACATATGGTATATAAATGAGCTATATATAATACTGTGAAGGCACTTGTATAGTTTGTGTGTATAGTATATGCATGTGTAGTGACTATATAGTACTATATATCATGTACATACTCACATATATATGGTATGTATATGTGAATGTGTTCATACCCATAGCATAACATATATTTTGATGCAATGCAGTAGATTTAAGTAGTACATTCGGAGATGGTAGAAGGACACTCAATGCATGCAATCCAGATTTTTTAAAAAAAATTTTAAATGCCTGTGTCTTGCCTTCCTGTTGTGGTGAAAGAGGAGCTACTAAAAGGAAAAGAAAGCCAGAAGATTAGGAAAGGGGTTTAAGGAAACCTCACTGAAGCCAAGCAAGATTCACATTCTAAGATGAGCACACACACTCCAGAAAATAAAAGCCAGTCAAGAAAGATAGACAGTAATGTGCTCAAAATAAAAGTTTCAGGAAGAGGTGGAGATGGAATGACTCATAAGTGAGGAAGTGGAATCAGACAGATTTCTGTCTCTTTCCAAAACGTTTGCCTTGAACGAATAACTTGAAAAGCCGCTTGTGATGGAAGTAGGATCAAAAGCTTGACTTTATTTGGCTCCATGTAAGACAGGAGAGTTCGGATTGAAGAGATGACTCAGCAGTTAAGAGCACTGACTGCTCTAGCACAGTTGCTGGGTTGGGTTCCCAGCACTTACATGGCAGCTAAGGACTCACTGTAATCCCAGTTCCAGGGAAGTCAATGCCCTCTTCTGACCTCCATGCACATTGCATGACATGGGTCCGTTTATATTGTGCAGACTAAACGCTTATACACGAAAATAAAAATAATAAAATAAAATATTTTTTAAAAAGATAGGTGAGTCCATGCATGTTTGTGCATAGAAAAATACAGTCCTGAGCTACAGTCTTTGCACTCACATTATGAAATGCCCATTACAGCAAATATGATGACAGCCAAGACCTCCGAACCACAAAGCCCTGACATCTAGTCCCTCAAAATCTCCTCTCCTCTACCCACTGATCTATAAGGAAGAGTCTATATAATCCACATTTTATAGATGACGAGTCTGAGAGAAAATGAAAAGTTTGTCCAAAATCACTCAGCTACTAAGTCAAAGAACCTAGGATCCTCCCAGAACCTGACTTAAGAGGCAAAGGGGAGGCAGAAAACAGGTTCTGCACCTGCCGTCTGCTTTCCTATGTCCTGCTTAGACTGGTCTCCATCTACCTTCCTTGAACATCTCCATCTTTTGGGTAGAGGCTTTGACTCTAAGGACTTCAGCATCAAAGAAGCAGACCAGGGGAACACTGTGTTTTAGCAGCAGTGGCCAAGAGGAATAGCAGAAAAAGATATGTTGGTGTTTCAAGGTTTGCATCTCTCTAGAAGCTGTGGCAATTACCATAAGCACCAGAAGAAAGATACTGTGACTTCTACAAGACCTAAGTTTGGAAGACCTGACTCTAATGCCTAGTATATTACTACTTGGGAAAGGGCACTAAACCTGTGTGGCTACCAAGTCTCCATCTGTAATACTGGGATGATGACAATGACAAAAATTATAACTGTATTACATCCCTTAGAATTATTTATAAGTGAAATAATGCACAAAGTGTACGTGAGTGTGACCTATTTGTCATTAATATTTGGCCCTTAAATTATCTGAAAAACTACTCATCTTCTCTGCTCTGTGTCCTGCCGTCCAAGGCTTTAGTAACTAACATCTGACTTGCAGAAAGTGTTTCTAAATCCTAACACTTTCCAGGAGTACAGTTTGCCTCATGTAAAATTCCCTATAGGGAAGGCAATGCAACCCTTTGTTACAGATCTCTGAAGGTGAGCTGTGTCAAGCTGTCATTATGCCAGAATTGCGGGGTTAGGATATCTGCATCAATTCACAATAATTAGTAACTCCACTACGTGCTTTGCATCTGCCTGTTTGTCCCTCTTCTCTCTCTCACTCACTATGTGCGTGCTGGTATTAACAGGGTACTTCTAATGGAATGATTTCCCTCACATCTCCCTTCCTTCTTCTGGGAATTTTGCTTTTTATAAATCAGTGAGATCTCTTTGTTCCAGCCTGGTCCTGCTGTAGGCAGAGGGGGAGGTAAATTCAGATTAGAAGCCAAGGAAACACATTGGAGAGAACATGGGAAAATCAGCAGAGGCCAGTTACTCCAGCTATGTACGCCAACCTGGCAGATGATGAGACCAGGTCTTCAGATGAGTTTTGTTTTTTTTTTTTTAAACAAAAAATAGCTAGGTTCACATATAGTGAGCCTAGAAATGCATGTGAAGTTAGATTTCTAACATCTTCCATGTTAACTTTATTATTTAGCCTATATTAACTACATTCCAAAATTAACATTAAGATAATTAAGCAGCAGCCAGGTGGTATGTTTGATGAGTTGCATCTCTAGGGCCAATAATAGGGACATTTATTCACAAGCAATCTGAATACCATCTCTTTTAACAGGTGGGGAAATAAGCGGTCTAGAACCAAATTTTTCTTTAACCTTTTGTTGAGAAAGGGCTGTGTATCTTACATGTGTGTCTTTGTTAAGAAAATAAACTATACAACAGCTCCAGGTCAGTTGTACTAACAAATGATACTTCTTGAGAACAGGACTTGCTCAGAATTCCTTTGGAGATTGATTAGCTACCCTAATGCATCTTCCTGACCTGCCAGTCTTGCAAAGCAAGACACTGATTGTATAAATCTCTCTTCATATGCCACTGCAATAACCCAGTGATTGCCTGATGCCAATCTCCCAGATGAACTTTAATCCCATCATTTGCAATATGGTGGAACACCGCCCCCCACGCCCCGGTCCGTAAGCAATGCAAAAACAAACCAAAACATCAGCCTAATACGTTCCAAATGACAGCGTTTCCATGTCTATGAAATATCTAGATCAAAGCAGTCGAACAGCCCCCTTCTCCTGCCTCCTTCTTTTCTCTAACCTTTCACCCCCAAACAGGTGCCACCAAATTCCTCTCTTTGTAAAGAACAGTGACCATCCTAGTGCAGCCTTTTCAGTTTTCACACACCAGAGCAAGTGCAACAGGAACCAGTATTTGTTTAATTCATGCTCTTTTTTTATTTTTTGTTTCTTTTTTATTTTTTACTGCAAATAACATGTCTTTTTATATAAATTACAGTTTTACTTAAAATATAGAAAAAATATACTATAATTTTAGTCACTGCCCAGCAGGAACAAGTTTGATTATTTAAAGAGTCAGAAGTTAGATCTCCGGTAAACATATTTAGTGCAGATCCAGCACAATTCCAGACTGGAAAGTCTTTGTTCTACTAACAAATCATTCTAGAGACGACTCATATGTCTAATTTATGTCCAGAAATCAAAGATACTGAAGTGAACTAGAGTTTCACACCAAGAATACAATTACCTTGATATACAAACATGTAAATTACTTTGTCACTTGCAAACACACTTCAGATTTCCTAACAGTGCTCATCAGTCAATAAGTTACTTGCTTTTGAAAAAAACAATAGCTCAGGTCTGTTTCTACTAGTTCACCTGCACTTCCCGCACAGCGGTCTGGAGTCTGAGCGGCGCCTGCCGCAGGCACAATGCTGCTCCAGGAGCGGTGCGGTATTCAGGGTGCCCAGCAACCTGTCCCAGTGTGTGAAGTAAGGAGCGAAGTTGCAGTTAAACTGAGAGTGGTGCAGATCGTGGTGAGTCACACCCCCGTACCAGCCGAAGGGCACCAGTCTGTGAGTGGACCACGGAAAGTCATAGCCAGAGTGGTCCTCCACTGACAGCCAGATGTTGACCACGTGGAAGGCAAGGATGGTGAGCGGGTGGCATCCGAGCAGCGCTAAGTTCACCACGTCGAAGAAGCTCAACGAAAACAACTCCCAGACGCTCACGTACTGCGTGGCCAGCGCGAACGAGGATGCGTTCTGGTGGTGCACCTTGTGGAAGCTGCGGTACAGCCAGGGCACCTTGTGGTGCAGCACGTGCCACAGGAAGACCTCGGTGTCGAAGAGCAGCAGGCAGATGAAGATGTGGCTGAGCATCTGGAGGAGCTCGGGGGCCTCGGGCGGCAGCGGCGCGGGGCTGAGCGCCCAGTGCAGCAGCGTCACCGGGAACACGAACACCAGGTGCTGGTACAGGGTCTGGCCCAGGCAGGGCAGCAGCTGCCGCGCCGACGGCGAGAAGTCGGGGTGGATCTTGTAGCGCCTCACGACGGCCACCGAAGGACACAGGACGTCCAGCACCACGAACGGCAGGCAGAAGCCCACGTAAGTGATGATGGAAAAGACGACCGGGAAGAAGGGCGAGCGCGCGAACGCCTCCCTGGCCCTCACGCTGTCCCAGATGGGCTGCAGGAACAGCTGGCCCGGGCTGCCGCCGTCCAGGACCTCGCAGCTGTTGTGGCAGCTCATGCTGAGACTGTGCGGGCCGCCGCGGCCGGTCCGGTCCCGCCGACTTTTCTGAGGACTTGCAGCCCCGCCCCCGGTGACGTCAGCGGCCCTTCACTTCCCTCCCGGCTGTGGGAGTTCTGCCTAGAGTAAGCCGAGTTGAGTTGTGCGCTGGGTTGCAGTCTAAGTGCTCTTTCGCAGCTGCATCCCGGCTCCGTTCCCACAGGCTCGCGTGCTGTGGCACCTAGCGACCCCCATGCATGCAGAATTGCATGCTCCGTTTTCAGCTGACGTACTGTTGACCCAGAAGCGAGCCTTTCCGCAGAAGGAAAAGTCACCTATGACATGACTGTCCACACTAACGTGCTTGCTTATCTCCTTCCCACAGGGCTGCCTTGCAGTCGGTACAGAATTACCCACGTTCTAAAATTCATGGGTACGACTGTGTTCAGAGGGGTATCTGCATCCCCGACAACTTTTGGCAGCAGTGAACCTCTGGGGCTCAATCTTTGGCTGTGCACACCCCTCAGCGGTCTACCTGACGCTATGGGAACAGCTTGACTCCTTTGCGGAGGCGGTTAGCTCAGGAAATCAATCATCCAGCGTAGGTTGGAGGGATGGGAGCCTTCGCCTGCTTGTTCCACGTCTCGGGAAAGGAGCTTCCTGGCGGTCTGGGAGACCCCATGGGGACGGCGCGGACCACCCTCCGTTACCCATTATGCCAACAGCCACCTGAATTGAATCGGGAGCCCGGGAGCCCGCAGGGCAACAGTCAAGACAGAGGTCTGCCAGCAACCTCCAACCTTCTCTCTGGTGGGTGTGGCGGGGGGGCGAGGGAGAGGGATTGTGGGGTGAAAGATTCTGGGCTTAATACCCAGAGCCTGCATAGGTCCCTCTAAAAGACCATCCACTGTAAGTCATAGCCAGGTGGAAGTAATGATCTCTGAGATCCTGGGGCCTCCTGGGAGGCAAGGAAAGAAGTGCACTTCTGGTGTTTGTTCCTTGGCGATCATCTAGCCTTGATTCTTCCCCAGAGGCTCCATCCTTTTTCCCTAGGCTATCTTTCCCTGGCCCAGAGAGCCAGTCCACGAACTCTTCCATGCTCCTGCGCTTCTCCACCCCAAAACTGGAATTGTGGGATCAAGGGCTGAGCGCAGGTGATATAGTACTGGGTTGTGGGAAAATTCTGGGGAGACCAGCGCAGAAATGAGCCCCCGTCTTTGCCCTTGCCCCAGGTGGCTGACACATGACTAAGGGATGGGATCCCTACAGAACTAAAGTTTTGGACAAAATTTAGAAGTCAGGAGTCACTCTTGCCCAGTTTTCTCCACTTGTATTTGTGTGGATGGGGACGACCCTTCTTATCTAAGCTTGTGTTTTCTAAAGTTATTTTCCTATTGAAATAGCAATAATTATCCTAGGAGCCTCCTGTGAGCCCTAAAGGAAAAGTTTCAGTGTCCACTGTGGACCACCCACCTACCATCTGTCCTGCATTAGCTAAGAGTTTTTACTTGAAGTGATTTCACCTAGTCCTCAAGAGCTGGCTCCCCGTGTCAAGAACAAGGCAGCATTCCTTTTGCTATGTCTTACAGCAATAATCTCAGTGTCTAGTACATAGGACCACAAGAAATAAGCTGCAGATTTTAAATGTGTACTCCACAGGTAACAACCAAGGCATTTGAAGTTAAAATCAAATAAGATTATGTACAAGAGAGAAAAGATTAAAACACACAATATAATGAATGAACATATATTGTAAAAATGTACACCAATTAATGGACCCAATATGTTCAGGAGATAAATATATATATGATATATAATAGGCCAATCTCTCTGTCTCTTTTTCTCTCTGTCTCTCTGTCTCTCTCTCTCTGTCTCTGTCTCTCTCTCTCTCTCTCTCTCTCTCTCTCTCTCTCTCACACACACACACACACACACACACACACGGCAAACTCCTAATTCAGACTTCCCGTTTTGTATGTGGCCCAGAAGGACCACTGATGGAGGAATGCAGACATTCTTTATTCACTCTCCAGATCCCCCTACACTGTAGCCTTGATCTTTTAAAAACAAACTGGTACAGCCATTATCAAATCCAATATGGAGTTGTTTTTTTTTTTTTTCAAAAACTTAGCAGCAGAACGACTGTACGACACAGTTATACCACTCCTGGGCACATGGTCAAAGGGCCCTGTACCTACCACAGAGATATGCTCACTCAGCTGTGCTCATCACTGCTCTAGTCACATTAGCCAGAAAATAAAAACAACCTACATGTCCATCAACAGATGAACAAATGGATGTGGAATTTTATTCAGCCACTAAGAAAAACGAAATTATGAAATATTCAGGAAAATGTATGGATCTGGAAAGTCTAATATCAAGCAAGAACCCAGTCTCAGAAAGATCAAAACCACGTTTTCTCTCACATGCAGCTCGTGACCTGTAATGTATACATGACGTATTTGTATAAATGGGTATAAATGTAGGTAAAGTCTACAAACCTAGAAAGGAGACCCCAAAAGGGTAAAAAGAGATGCTGAGGAGGGTGGGAGAAGGCAAAGGGACATGTGTGACGTGAAGGCAGAAAACAGACTAAGGGTAAGAAGAAGGCTGGGGGTCAGGTTACAGCGGGAGTCACTAAAAGATACTTTACTCAAAACTATTACAGTTTTCTCTAATACCTCGTATGCTAATTTTAAAAAGAAGAGTACTCACTAAAGTCCTCAAAAAAAAAAAACTGTAGGGAGCCATAAGAAAATTACTATGTTCTGATGGCATATTTGCCATTGATGAGATACAGAGTAAAAAGTAGCTTTGAGCTTCTTGACGTGAAATGCAAAAAATGGAAATAGAACAGATTTTTCTGATGCTTTCCTGATATATAATGGAATCAGGAAAAAATGTACAAGGTGGGTCCCTGGCCTCCCTGTAGGTGGTTCTTTTCCAACCAGACAATAATAGACTCCTTTGCAGCATGCTCACCATCCCCAGAATGCTTCCACTTCCAGTTTTAGGGACTTAGGAACATTATTCTTTCCCATCCCTGATAAATATGGTCCTGTCCCTAATGTAGATGGCAGAGTGAGAAAGAAGGGGGATTCTGGGTCTTTACCCTCCTTCTCCTCCTCCTCCTCCTCCTCTTCCTCGTCCTCCTCTTCCTCCTCCTCCTCCTTGTCTTCCTCCTCCTCCTCCTTGTCTACCTCCTCCTTCTCCTCCTCCTCCTTGTCTACCTTCTCTTCCTCCTCTTCCTCCTCCACTTTTAGCCCCTCAGGTTTCCAAGGTGCCATCAGAGCTCACTTTCTCAGATTACAAATGAGCTGTGCTCAGCAGTGTTCCTCAAGTGTGCCTGGGGCGCCGATTGTTCTTTGCTTGTGGTCTGCTTCTCATGCTTGGATGTGCTATGTGAGCTTGCACACTTTACCACATAGACAGCATTGCCTGATCTGCATTTAGCTATTAGCTGTGCCATGTCCTTTGTGCTTCTAGTCCCCACAGTCCATTTGTCTTCTATTTTGGTGATTTTGTTCTTTGCCACTGTTAAAATATCTCCACATGTGTATAGTATCAAACTCCATGAAGCCAGACTGCAGCCTGCCATGACCCCTGCATCCCACCTCAAGGCACGCTGAGGAGCCACACTCCTCCTCCTGCTGTCCCAGCATGTGAAGTTCACAGGACAGAAGTCTGTCTAACAATGGTACAGCCATCTCCAGCTCAGTTACAACCTTCACAGCAGGATGCTGAAGAAGTGAGTATACTGTACCAGGTGACTAAACAGCACTGAATGGACCAGAGCAAAACTGAGTCCTGTATAGTGTTGTTGGTGCTTTAAGTTTAGTCTTCTCTTGAATTTGGCAAGCATGCACCTTTCAATACGTTCTTACTCAAAAATCCGATAGTTCTCTAGTTGTATAGGTCTTTTTAGAGTGAGGGTTCTAGGATTTCTTCCACATGGGACCAAGAATCAATCTCTCTCTCTCTCTCTCTCTCTCTCTCTCTCTCTCTCTCTCCTGACTTCTTGCTTTTCTTTTTTCTTTCTTTCACTTCTTTCTTTCCTTTATTTCCTTCATGTGTTCCAGAGATGGAACCCAGAACTTAGCACTCCCTCTGCCATTGACTGACAGCTCCCTCCCCAGTCCTGAGATTGCTTCTTGCATGTGAAGAGTGTTCAAATGATGCCACATGCTCATTTCAGAAGATTCGGGTTCAACGTTGAAGATAAAAAGAGATTTAATTATTTGCTGTAGAGCACTAGGTGACAGGGATAGGTTCTGCTTTCCTGCATGGGCATTTTTGTTTTTTTGCAGACATGGATGTTCTCTGGTTTCACATGCTACTAAGAGTTGACCACACTCCTTCTGGTACATTTTCATTTTATTGTAACTTCCTCTTTATCATTTTATTTTTGCCTTAGCCCTTTAACAGTATCGAAAGATGGGAATCATTTCTTCTGTTCTTATTCCCAGAATCTGTACATGTTCAACTCATCTCAAAGATATTTGGTACCAATTCGCCAAAAGTCTTGAGATATTGCCTCAAAGGAGCTTGTACTTGGCAAAGATTATTGCCTACACTGTACTATCTATTTAATGAATTTTGCAGGTTTTTTCCACTTCCCAACATTAGGTGGGACCCTTTAAACAGCTGTCTAACTGATTCAACTCTTGTTGGTATCAAAGATGTATAATGTTGCTGTGGTGGTTTGAGTGAGAAATGTCCCCCATAGGCTCAGGTATTTGAACACTTGGTCCACAGTTGGTGGTGCTGCTTGGGGAAGCTTAGAGGTCAGGCCTTGCTGGATGGAAGAAGTATGCCCTAGGAGTGGACGTTAGGGGCCCACAGCCTTATCCAACTTTCTGTTCACTCTCTCTGCTTCATGTCTGAGGTTGGAGATGTGATCTCTCTGCGTCCTGCTCCAGACACCTGTTGCTATGTCTTTCCACCATTTGGAACCACAAGCACAAATAAATTCTTTCTTCTATAAGTTGCCTTTGGTCATGGCGTTTATCACAGAAACAGAAATGTAAAGTACAGAAGTTGATGTCAGAAAGTGGCCATTATTGTCAATAACCCGACTATGTTGTTTTTCGAAGAATATGGGAGACTTTGGAACTTTGAACTAGAAAAGCCAATGAATTCTGCAAGCAGGGCTTAACAAGCTGTTCTAGTAGAGGCCTGGAAGACATAGTAATGCAGAACCTGGCTCAAAGGTTTCAGAGAGAACATTAACAGCACCTGGGCTGTGTGCTATTTTGTATTTTGCCAAAAGATCTGGCTGCATCCTGCCACTGTCCTAATAACTTGTCTGAAACTACATTAAAAAGTAATGGAACGATTTTGGGGGTGGAGGAAATTTCAAAACAACGTAACTTTGCATGTGTGGTTTGGTTATTATTGATAATATATATACACAAGTCTACAGTGAAAAAGAAAGAAATTAAAAATATACAGTTTGGAAAAAGATCACTGGGAAACTTAATGCTGAAGGCAAGGCATGCACTAAAAGACAGGCTGCAATCGTTCAAGAAATTAGGACCATCCTGGTTTCCACTGGAACAACAGAAAAGGTGTCTACAAGGAAAGACTTCACCCAACTTAAGATAGGAAACGGCCTAAGGAGTTTTCTGCCCCTAGAAAAGCAGGACACAGCTGCTGTAAATTGATTCAAGGGTGTGGAAGTCCATCCCAAGCTGGCAGCTGAACTTGGCAATGTTGTTCATGTGGCACTGGCTTTAAAGACATGAAAGATGCAAGAATAAAGACGTCAAGGACTCTTCCGCCAAGATTTCAGATTGCTCCTAAGAAAATCTGAACATGTGGCAGAGTAGTCTCCAAGAGAAAAGGCCCTAGGAGGCCACTGTGTAAAGCTATGAATGTGAAGTCTGGGTCCCAGTGAAGACCACAAGGCATTAGAGATACCAGAGCATGAGACACCTGTCAAGGAGAGCTGCCTACAGCGAGTGGAACGAGCCTAAGAGAGAGATCTATGGTGCAGACATTGAGCTGGAGGGATAGAGCTATCTAAGCCCCTTGCAGCTAAAATCCCAGGCACAGGATATGGAGCTACAGGATTTTTGTGCTTGCCTTGCTGGTTTTCTGTGTTGCTTTGGTCCCACATTTCCACACTTTTGGAAAAGTTCCTCTCTTTTGGAATGGGAACGTATATTCTGTGCCACTGTATGTTAGAAGTATATGATTTGTCTTTTTTATTTCATAGGGGGTTTGATTTAAGATATTGTCTTGAATCACAAAAGAGCCTTTGGACTTCTAAATAGCATTGAGACTGTTAAAAATTATAGGGACTTTTAAAGTTGGATTAATTGCATTATGATATGGCCATGAGCCTAAGGGGCCAAGGATTAGAATGTGGTAATTTGAATAAGAAATGTCCCTCATAGGTTCAGGTATTTGAACACTTAGTTTCTAGTTGATGGTGCTGTTTGGGAAGGTTTAAGAGGTGTGGCCTTATGGAGGAAGTATATCACTGGGGCTGGCTTTGAGAGTTCATAGCCTCATCCCACTTCCAGTTTGCTCTCTCTACTTTGTGTTTGTGGTTGGAGATGTGATCACTCAGCCTCCTGTTGCCATCTCTCCCCAGCATTCTGGACCCCACCTCTGGAACCATAAACCAAAAAAAACCTCTCTCTTCCGTAAGTCTTTTTTGGTCATAATATTTTTATCAGAGCAACAGAAAAGTAACTAATACAATTATGGAACCTGCAAGACCCAAACAAGTGAAGTGATCTTAATGATCAAAATTCGACCTTGCATTTGAAAGACTAAGGATCAAAGATTCAGTCTCAGAAAAATGAAGAGTATCTAGTGTTAAACACCAAATCACAGCCAAATCAAGAGCTACACTCAGTGTGAGTTCCTAGGTAGAGTTGCTTTCAGAAGGAAACATCTAAGCTGAGCTTATGTGGCAAATTTTCAAAAGATTTGCTCATTACTTAGCCTTCCCCAAATGTAGAAGGATTTTGGGTGCATTGTTGGGTCCTCCTTGGTGCTCCTACTAACCCTACACTGATGTTTATAATTTCCATCTTGTGGCATGTGAGTGCTTCTGCTCTTACTGCTGGAATGCTCGTCAGCCTCTCTAAGACATCCAAAGCATTTAAAGTTATCCTTAATAGAAAGGTACACCATAGCCTGTAAAGAGAAAATAGTACTCCCCCTCCTGTCAAATAGGTTGCCACAGTGCTCAAAGCTTTGGGAAAGGGCTTTAAAAAGCCCAGAAGGGGCATTAATGTAAAAATGTATAGACAATTTTAAGTAATATAATTAGCAGAGAAAGAATTTCATTTGCTTTGTTTAGAACTGAACTTTAAATCTGCACCAACACAATGCAATAGATATTGTGGAATGAATGACTGAGAATTTTTCATCAGAATAACTACTTCTTTACACTTTCTAGCATCTCAAGAAACCAAAGTGGCTTCTATTCTGAAAATCTCTCCATGTATTTAAAATTAAATCACAAAATATCAAATTCCAGTCTATTTGAAATATCTTTAGCAAATTAATACCTTTAATGATCACAAACGTAAAATAATCTTCAATATTTGGCAATAATGTCACTAAGTTTGGGTGCTTGTTAATAGTGGAGCCTTAGTTAAAGCCTTTTCCATGTTGCATTAACTCACTGCTCAAACCCAATTCACCTATGAAGCAATTTTTTCAGATCATATTTGAAGGACAGCTATTCCTTGAGAACATTTTTCGGATGTTATTCATTATATAAAAAGTAATCATAATCTTAGATAGAAATGACCACAGTCACAGCCTCATCCATCATCAAATTACTCACGGGCTAACAAAGCTTCCTGGAGGTTTCTTAGAAGAAGCCTTTGCAAAGTTGTAGGAGCTGGGTGTGGTGAAGCAAGCTTTCAATCCCAACAGTCAGGAGGTGAGGCAGGGGGAATTACAAATTTGAGGCCAGCCTGGATTGTACAGTGAGACTCCCAAAGAAATCCAAACCAAAAAATATAGTGTAGGGAATTAGGGAGGATTTATAAGCAAAGCCAAGAGTGCCCTCTTGTGGGAATGAAAAAGAAAGGTGATTTTTATTTTTCCCCTTTCATTCTCTGTTGTGATTCACTTCCACACATAAAAACATCTTAGAGAAGAGTTGCAAATAAAGTTAGTCTTAGCCAAAAGGCTACAAAGTAGTCATTCTAAGTAGACAGAATATTAACGTTTCCTGTCCCTGACCTACAGGCTGGTAGAGATCCTTGCATTTTGCTCAGTGGGAGACGCAGCAATGACAGCAAACAGCAAAGCCAGCTGAAAAGATGACAGCGAGCCTCACTACACTGCCGGAGTACCTCTTAAGGCAGGGGTTCCAACTCACAGATATCAGACAGAATTAGGTGAGTGTACCCGGGTTAGAAGGCTACAGAGAGAGTGCGACTGTAGCTCAGCAGAGTACTTGCCTAGTAGACACAAGGTGAATCCCCAGCAGTAGAAGGAAAGCAAAGGGGCGGGGGCAACAAAGGACTTGTGCATCCAGACAAAAGGGCAGGAACAGAAGCAATGAGCAATGTAAGCCAAATGTAACCAGAGCAGCTGTGCCATATCCCCGCCGTTACCTCTAGAAAGTTTCCAGTGCAAAGATCGAAAAGAAGACAGGAAATTAGACAGGAGGAGAGCACTGAAGGAAAGCCACTGTTCATTCCGCAGTCCGCGCCGGAGAAGCGGGCTGAGCGCTCATTCATTCTCGAGTGCATCTCTGGGAACCCCCATGAAAGTAGTCCCAGATAGAGAAGCCAAGTCGTTTATGGCATTAACGCCTCTCTGGAAAGTACTCCCCGCTTCTGGAGAAATTGAGAGCTGGAGATTTCAACTCACCGGCCCTTTCTTCCAGATAGGTAGGAATCTGTACTCGTTTGGCTAAGCCAGTTTGCCTTGGTGAAAGGAGAAAGGACTCCTTAGGAGTCCTGCGGTCAGTGAGGAGGGTCTCCCCTCATACCCTTGAGGAGGCATACCACTGCATCCAGTAGAGCTTCTCTCCTGTCTGTGGCTACCAGGAAAAACCAGACTGCAGACAAGTCATCCTCTAGGATCTTCCCAGATCTTACTTGGTTTTCTAACTTCATCTTTCTAAAGAAAGACATTCAGTTTTTGCAAAATTTTGTCAGTACGTATAGATTGACAATTTTGTAGGCTCTATTAGACTCTAAATACACAAAGATAATACACTCTGTATTCAAGTTCAAAGTCTTGTGAGCTTGCACTGGGCTTAAAATCTAGATTTGGAAGCCCTGAGGCAAAATATTTCTCTATGAACTTTCTTTGTTCAAGGAAGAAAGTGGACAGACAGTCCTTGAATCCCTGGCTCTGCCTACAGCGCACACTGCCTGGGGAAGGGGTTCATTATGGCCTGTTCTTAACTCACAGCCACATCAACCTGGCCCCAGCAGGATATCATCAGTCAGTGCTTCCAAGCCAGCCTCAGCACTCTTTTAGGTCCACAACCCATGGAAGAATAAAATTATTCATGGACTGCATCAGTAAAGTTACCAAAGGAAAAGGGAGGATGAGAAAGAAAATCATGAGTCCTACCAGAAGAAAACTTGTCTGTAGTGACCAATAAAGAACACACACACAGCTACACAATCCTTCTAGCCCACGAGGGTGGGTTTTATTGAAAAGTTTGTTTTTTAAAAGTTTTATTGCAACTAAGATAACTAGGTCAGAAAAACAATTTATTAACTGTGAGCAAAGCAGATCAACATGGGCTTCCAGAGATGACAAACTCATTAAAATGCAGACACATAGACACATACAACACTGGTTTTCAAAACGAATTCCTGAGCTGAACTTTAATCTGAAAACATTCCCAGGTCAAAGTTCATTTGTGTGAAAATGAACCAGGATGCTTGTCACTGGCTACCACACAGCTTTGGCTTCACAAAGGGCAGTCGCCATCACCACAGCCACAGCCACTGGCTTGGAGTTCATTCACTTCTGGAAAAACAGTGGTTTTCATCTCTCCACAGAGCTTCCCTTCTCTGAAAAGTAAGACTAACCGCCTGCCATACAGCTTACAGTTCAGGATCACAGACAGCTGGGTGTTTCAATCTTTAAGATTTTTTAAAAATCAGTACAATCGATTTTCAAGATCCCAGGAAACTATTTTGCTTGGTCCAGACAATTAAAATATTTGCTAAGTGCTTTCTGAAGTTTAGTAAGAGAATATTTATTGCTAGTGAAGCTGGATTTGGCTAGCTAGTTCGTGCATAAAGACATGGAGAATGTCATATAGATAGGTAAACATAGGACCATTCTTCTAAGGCAAGGAAACAGGAGCTGGGTACTTTTGATTTCTTCCTTTGTCTTTGGTTTTTGTGATAGAGTCTCACTATCTAGTCCAGGTTGGCGTAGTAGCAATCTTCCAGTCTCAAGTTCCTGAGTACTTGGATTACAGGTGTGTGCACCATGCCAAGCTTAGAGTAAATTGTTTCATACTATGTTCATGCTGCTGACAGACTTTTAAAATTTTATTTCTTTTATTTTTGATTCATTTATTTTTTATGCATAGGAGTGTTTTGCTGACATGTATGTAAGTATACTCATGCTTTGCAATGCCTGCAGAGGCCAGAAAAAGGTGTCAGATCACCTGGAAATAGAGTTACGAGTGGTTGTTAGCTGTCAGGTAAGTGCTGGGAACCTAGCCCAGGTCCTCCACAAGAACAGCCAGTGCTTGCAATCCCTGAGCCATCTCTCCAGCCCTACTGACGTATTTTTAAAAACAACAAACAACACCTTAAAATTTTCTGAATTTTTTTTTGGGGGGTTGTTGACAATAAAAAGGCAATTGAGTAGATTTTAAATTGTGAAAAGGGGCTGGGGAGGTGGGTAAAGTACTTGCTACACAAGCAGGATTACCTGAGTTTGGAGCCCTAGAACCTAGGTAAAAAAGCAGAGCAGCATGTGCCTGTAACCTGAACACTGGTAGAGGCTGAGGGGTTGGGGTGGAGCAGGAAGATCCCAGGGGCTCACTGTTCACCAGTCTACCTGAGATCCTAGGGGCTCACTGTTCACCCAGTCTAGCTGAGATGGTGAGTTCCAGTCTCAGTGAGAGACCCTGTCTCAAAAAATAAGAAGTGACTGAGGACGACATTCTCATGTCTGTCCCTGACCTTCACACATGCCAGCTGGGGCCAGTGCACAGAATACACATGTACATGCATGCATGCGTACACAGCATACATACAAGACAACTGTAATAAGTAAAAAAAAAATGATTCTAATGACTTTTTCACAAATCAGAAATATTTTTTAAAAACTTAAAAAAAGACACTAGCTTGTTAGCCATAATTAAGCATAAGATAACCAATAAACATATTAGAAACATCTAATTCTAACTATAGAGCACTGAGTATCTTCAAAGTCATCATTTTCTTGCATATAAAAATATAAAAGATACAAGGAAGGAAAACAAATGTCCTGGAGAAATTAAACACATCTTTTTTACAGGACTCAGCAGTATCCATCTCGAGTCTGGCTTTCACTGGTATTTCCTCATTAAACTGATAATTTCATTGTACAGCCTCCAGGGGGCATCCAAACCCCAGAGAAAATCCAGATGTTCCCACTCAGGAAAGTTCTTGTGGTACACCAAGTTAGGTATCTGAGTCAGTAAGATATTGATGTCATTGACGTCTGCCAGTGAATCCTGATCCCCGCTCCACAAAGCAGTGGGTACAGACATGTCTTTTACGTTGTACATGGGAGGGTAACTCTACAATACAAAAGAACCACAGAAAGTTTAGCTGGTTGTTGTTATATAAAATCGCAATAAATACAATCTCTATTTTAATACAAATGTATAAGAAGTCTGACCTGGGATTTAAAAACTAAGTTTTGTGAATCACCTTCATCATGTTTCTGGTAGCCATATTGAGGGAAGAATGTGAGCTGTGGAGCTGTTCCCCCAGGCTGTACTGGTAAGGCCCATCTAATCCTCAGTGAACAGGCACCGTTAGCCAGAAATGTGGATGCTGGGCAGTAGACCCAGCTGGGCAGGAGAGACATTCAGGTCAGACCTTCAAACTTTCTCCCCCTGAGTGTAAGAAAGTCCTAGAAACCCTCTAAGCCACAATTTCCTCTGCACCACACACAGCTCTTATCTAGAGTCAGAGAAGGAACGCAAAGGGGGAACCAAGTCTACAACACCAATGGCAGACCTGGAAGGTTCTAGAGTGGATGGATGGAAAACATCCTGTGTAGGCAGCTCTGCAAGAGCACCCCCAGCAGCTGAGCCCAGCTGAGTTTTGGAAACCCAGGCTGGCTTCCTTACTGAATTTTCAGAGCCCATTTTAATTAAAAGACTGATAGCTTTACCTGGTTATAATGAAAATAATTCTTGGCACTGCTTCCCCAGTCGAAGGCTTGGAATGTATGGTGCTTAACAGCCTAAAAAAAAAAAAAAGTCCAAGATAATATCATAGGTTGCTAGAGTCAACCAGGTCCTCAAAAATTGATTTTATACCAAAATTCAGGCTTAAGCTTCATTTCCAAATCACTAATTAAAATAAGAAGTGCTCTGTTCTCCTTTACCATATGACTCGATTTCTGACTGAACCATTGGGAAAACAGCGGCCATGCGACTCCAGAAGGGAACTACACAAACAATTACACTGACCCAACAGTTACTCCTGCGAGACGAACTTTACACACATGAACATTTTCCACTAAAGTTTGCATCTTAGGCTTTTTCAAAGAGTCTTTTTAAAGATGCTCATGCATAATGACATTTCAGACAATGACTGTGTGTATGATGGCTCCACAAGGAGACATCATAACCATTATAGTTTGTGTATGGTTTGTGACGTTCACCCAATGATAAAATGACTCACTGACACATTTCCCAAAATGCATAACTCTTCTTAAGAGATGCCTGACTATGCATGTATATGACGACGTTTTCTGTCTTTCCTACTTATCTCGTCATATTATTTGTTCATATTTTTGTGTGTATACATGCATGTGTGTATTGGTGTGGAGAACAGAGGTTGATGTTGGATGTCTTCCTCAATCTCTCTACACCTTATTTTTTGGGTCCCTCTGAACCTGGAGCTCACTGGCTGGCTAGACTGGGTGCCCAGCCAGCCAAAGGGATCTTCCTGTCTCCACCTCCTGAGTGCTGGGACTGCAGGTGCACTCTGCTGAGCCCAGCTTTTTTTATATGGGTGTCAGAAATTGAACTTAGGTCCTCGTGTTTGCAGGACAGGAACTTTGCCAGCTGATCTATCTGCCCCGTCTTATTTGTTCATCTTTCCTTGATTTTTTTGAATGCTTTTCCTTGGGATCTGGTATATAGACACTGAACTGCTCTGCATGGAAACATAGTTCTAACTAGTTAGGGATGCTTTAGCTATGAAAGGATATTGAATATAAATTTTAAACGTATGCATAATCAGATGAATTCAAGTGATATAAAGATATTAACAAATATTCATTTACTTGTGAAATTTCAAATAACACAAATTTGCATTTCCTCTACACCTCCAAATTAAAATGAATTAACAAAAAGTTGACAAGCCCAAAACACTGGAAAGTCTATGTTTTGGCCACATGGTGGGACCTGGCTAAAACACAAAGCTACCCAGATATTCTTTTTCAAAAACGCTGTGGATGGCTGTGCAGCTTCAGTTCTCAATCACATTACAGACTGCCGTCTGATGCAACAAAGGACAGCGTGAGAGCACACGCCACAGGGGACTGCTGCTGTGGAGATGTTTACCATCCGGTTCTGCTGTTGAAGATGGCAAATATTAAATACTTAAGGCATATTTAACACATGGAATTACAGTGCCCGTGAGTACAACCCTTCCATATCTCTGCCAGTGGCCAGCCTATTCCACCTTGGCCTGCAGACCTTAGTTTACCATTTTCCCTCATGTGTATAAAGCGCCAGGAATGAGCCCAGAACACGAAGGAAAATCCCACCTGTCATTCAGCCTGAGCTGAGAGTGTACAGAATCACCTAATTAGGACTTCAGGCTACCCACAGTTTTAAAAAAAGATCATCGAATGAAAAATTTTTTAACAAAAAACAGTAAGTTTCAAACAGTAGAGGACACCAGAATGACCTGAAGTACTTATTATTATGCAGGTGCCATGGACACACTCTTGGAATTCAGATTCCAGACAGATCTTGGATAGGCCCAGGAGCCTCTTTTTGTGCCAGCATCCTAAGTGGTGGTGACTCATACTGGAAAGCTATGTGAGGAAACACCTTCTTCCAAAAGGAAGAAGTGACTGGACTCTGAGCAGGTTGGGGAGGAGTGACGTAATAACAATAGGTTTGGTGGCTTGGGAGAACCTGATGGTTAATCTTAATGGTCAGATTTGGCTTATGGCTAATTTTGACTATATTATCGATATGATTCAATTTATAATTACCTAAGAGATTCTTCTGGGCAAGTGTGTGAGGTCATTTCCAGAGAGGATTAAGTAAGGATAAGAGTCACTCTAAATCTGGATGACAGCATCCCATGGACTGGGAGCCTGGACTGAGTAAAAATGGACCAAGGAGAGAACGGGCCAAGCACAAGCATTCTCTGCTTCCTGAGCCAAACTGATGGCAGGCTCCGGTGGAAAGGACACTAGAAAACGGAGCAGCTCCTATATTGATTGAGGGATGCCACAGTGAACAGAAGGGCAAAGGGCACAGTGCCTCCTGCACTGAGTTTCAGCTTTGGAAATGCTCAGGAGACACATTCCACTGTGGTTAGAGCTTGAAGTCACAATGTCACAAGTGGGCCAGAGAGCAGTGCTGTGGCTTTCAACGTGTAGCCTTTGACCCTGATCAGCTGCTTGATAAAGGAGGCTGGAATCAAGACAGATGCTTTGCTTACAGCTGCTTTACCCCACCCTACATACCCAGTGAAGGCCTGGGACACAAAAGGAGAAGCAAGACCATTCTGTGATAATGAAATAGCATGGTTTCAGAGGAGCCCTGGTTTCAACATGTCCAAGGGCCCCTGAAAAGCCAGGTCCAGTGCTTACTTGTGCTTTGCTGAGGCATGTGGTGTACCACACACAGTACTAGTGTCCACTAAGCTGCCTCAGCAGCATGCAGTCACCTCTGGGAATGCACTGACTGCTGAGGTGACAGAAATGAGGCCTTTTGAGACATGCCCATTAGAAAGAGAGGTCAAATGTTTGCACGTGTATCAGAGGTTTAGTAAAAGAATATGAAGAAAAGAAGTGAATATAAACAGAAATACATTTGAGAAAAACAGCAGAATGAAGAGTATTTGTGGATTTGAGTGTGTTTTAAGGTCTAGAGCATTGTTTGATTGCTACGTGTGTGCCGTTAGCATATCAGGAACAACTTGCCTTGGTTCCAGAAGAGGTTCCACCCTGCTCTAAGCTGCAGCAAACTCTGCCATTTAACAACTAGCTTTCCTTGAGCTATAATAACCTAAGAACCTTAGGCCAAGTCCTGGCTACTTAAAGTGAGGCTCAAGGAAGCCAGAGAGATGGTCACTGGTTAAGAGCATTGGCTGCTCTTGAAGAAGACCCAGGTTTGATTCCAAGCATCTACATGGCAGCTTACAACCATCCCTAACTCAGTTCCAGGGGATCTGACCTGCTCTTCTGACCTCCATGGGCATTGTATGACATGGGTGCACTTATATACATGTCTGCAAAACACACAAATAAAATACAAATAAGTAAATCCAAAAAATTTTTTCAAAAACAAACAAAAAAAACCCCAGAACCTTGAAGGAAGGTAGGTCACATCTGAACGTGCATATTATCTTGGAGGGGGGGAAGTATCAGAATAATTTTATGTTTATTCTAAGGTAATTTTTCTACATGTGAAGTCTAACTTTTCTAGAATGGACATCTACTACTTATACAATAAAATGCTCAGAACTCTATTTTAAACCTAGTGGTTCCCATTATCATACATGATTTCTTAGCTTCTGGTTTATCCACTGATGATACAGGCATCTGTGTTCATAGGTTACCCCTGAAATAACAGCTTCCATCACCCACAAATCATATTTTGTGAAACAACACAGAAATAAAATCAATCTGGGATACAATAAGAATAATAGATGGAGGGGAGGAAGGAAAGAGGAAAAGGACAAAGGAAAGGACATAGAAATCTGAGATGGGAATGAAGGAGAAAGAAGCGGGGAGGGAAAGGGAAATTTCACCCCTGACAACTGTCTGGTGAACCCATGGCCAGCACAGTGCACCTCGTGAAAAACACGCAGACACAGTGACAAGGAACCAAACTGCAGGAAGGAAACCATTTCAGATCTGTTGTCTGTTTGGGAAAGATGTGCAGAGACATGCTCCAGGAATATGTTTTTCCAGCCTGACTTTACGTGAGCCCCATGTATCTCAGCTGTACCTACCTGGGCCCAGTGCAACATGTTTTGCACAGAAGTTCCTGCAGGACAGTGTGTTGCATACACATCCACTCTAGACTGAAAGGGAAATATTAATTAGAAAATGAAAGTGGCATTAAAGAGATATTAATAGACACATTTCCCCTTTGAAAGGTTAAAAAATACAGAGCCATAATCTCAACTATATGAGATCAAAGTAGAAAAACATCTGACTATGAATATGTCAAGTAAAGATACCCACATATACAGAGTCCCTGTAAAGGAAACACAGCGGTGGACTTAGGAAGTGCAAGGCTATTCAGGTTGCAACTGTGGGTCTTCATACTTTCCTGAATTTCCAAACATTAAAAGACCTATTTTCAAAATGCAGCGTTCTAAAATACAAATGTATGTACGCAAGCATATTGCAAGCCAGAGATTTATACTTTATAACAAAAATGAATATATATGCTCATGTGCACATAGCATATGTTTATGTGTTTTATATATATATATATATATATATATATATATATATATATATGTGTGTGTATATATATGTAAATGGACACTCCAGTTTTAAACATGCATAGTATTTTTTAAAAATAAACACATTACTAGAATAAGTATTATATAAAGATTATGACTTAACTTGGGACAGATCCTCATATTTAAGTTTCCATATAAGTTCTATGGAAGAAGCTGACAAAAGTCAGCTGAGGGCAGCAGCAGATGGGAGGGCAAGCACTTGCTAAAGCTGATTCTCATGTCTCTTAAAGACTTTAGAGCTTAGCTGAGCCATCTCTGCTTCTCTCACACAAATATGTACATTCGCAGATAAAAAACACTAAAAATTTAAACCAAGTCAATATACATACAATATACATATGTCGATATACATACCATATTTAAATTCCTCTCATTAAAGCCACATAAAAGAAAAAAGATATTTCCACAAAGTTCCTTCATAATGACATGGGTACAGATGTGAGTACTCAACCATTTCAGAACTGCATTCTCAGGGAAAAATTGTTTGTGTCCAAACATGTCCTATAAAATAAAAAAAAGAAACTCAAGATCGTGTCAGCATGTCACTTTGGTGTGAGGGCCTCTGAGGCCCACTGCAGAAACACAGATAGGGAAAGTGTCTTCACAAGTGACTACCAGCCAACATTCAAACCAGAAAACCTGTGCATGCTAGGCTTAATTAGATGTGCCTGGAGATGCGTACTTAAATCCCCAAAATGAAAACACAGAGGCAGAAAACTAAACGCATTTACAGTACAATATTACAAAGGGAAATGGCTTTGAGCATTTGTCCCAGGGCTATACCCCCTTTTTTTGTCTTTGACGGAATGAATCAGTGGAGACGGAAAAGCAGCTGAGACACGCTCACCAGGGGTGTACCCATCCAATCAATATGAACCCAATCCAGACCCCCCGCCCCCCCGCGCCTTGCTGTCTTTTGATTATTTGCTTGTTTGTTTGCTTTGAGACAGTGCCTTGCTGTGATAGCCCAAGCTGCCCTCATGCTTGGTATACAGCCCAGGCTTGGTTGAAATTTGTGGTATTCCTGCGCCTCAGTCTCCTGAGGGTTGGAATTTTAGGTGTGAGTCAGTATGTATGACTACTGTTTACTTATTAAGAAATATTTTTACAGGCTGGAGAGATGTCTCGGCAGTAAAGAACACGTGTTCTTCCAGAGGACCTGGCTTTGATTCCCAGCACCTACATGGCAGCTAACAACTGTCCATAACCCCAGTTTCAGGGTATCCGACACCTTCTGACCTCTGTAGGGCATTGCACATGCATGGTGCACTTATATACATGCAGGCAAAACACTCATACATATAAATAAAAATAATAAATATATTTACAAAGAAATATTTTTACTGTAGTAAAACACATAAAACTCAGATTGTTTTTATTATTTGAGAATTTCATATATGCACACAGTGTGTTCTGATCAAGTCCACCACCCGTCCTCACCACTATTCCCTCCCAATTTCATAGTTTTTGTTTGTCTTTTTTACTCACTGAGTCCACTCACACTGCACTGCCAATATGTACAGGACCATCGAAAGGAACATGGGTAGCCTCTCAGGAGCCACATCCTTGAAGAAACTGACCCTCCCTCAGTTCAGTTGCAAACACATTCACAGTTATGCCATCATCACCACTGTCAATCTTCAAAACTCTTTCATATATATCCATTCAACAATTAATTAGTCCTCACTTTCCCCCTCCCCCAGCACCACATGGGTTTTATAAATTTTCCTGGAACACAGCCACACTGTCTGTGTCTTAATTATCCCTAGATGCTTTTACTTTCTAATACCACACAAGAAAACAAGCACAACAGAAACCATGAGGCCCACAAAGCCAAATACAGTTACTGTCTTGCTTTTAACAAAAGAAGCTTACCAATCCCTAGTCTACACGGGGTCTCACCAGTAGTCACTGAATCTGTGCTCAAGTATTACAAGGATAATCACTACACTCTTTAAAGATTTTATTTATTATTTTATGCATTTTGTTTGCGTCAAGGTACCCGTGTGTGCAATGTCTGTGGAGGCCAGAAGAGGGCATTGGATTCCCCCTTCAACTTGAGTTGCAGACAGTTGTTTGCTTCCAAGTGGCACTGGGTACTCATCCCAGGTCCTCTGCAAGAGCAGTCAGTGTTCTTAATTGCTGAACCATCTCTCCAGCCCTACATTCTTTGTTTTAAAAGATATATTTACTTTTATGTGTATGTTTTATCTGCATGTATATGAATATACCACATGCACGTGGTGCCCTTGGAGGTTTAGATTCCCTAGACCTGGAGTTACAGTCAGTTGTTAGTGGCCATGTGTATGCTGGGAACTGAATCTGGGTCCTTGAATAGAACAGCAAGTGCTGTTAAGGGCTGAGTCATCTCTCCAGCACGACACATTCTCAAGGCAGACCCTAATGCACTAGACAAGAAGAAATGAGTCTTCCATATATGGAACTCAAATCTGCTCCCTATGTTCTTGCTCACATACACCAGCTCTAGGGACAAGCAAGAAAAGAAAATATCTCAGATATCTACAGAGGAAATTTTACAGGTTATGTTCCTCTTAAAAAGCAGCAGATGTTTTTAGTCTCAAGTGCCAATATTTCAGAATGACTTTTTTTGGAGATTGGGTCTTTTCAGAGGAATCAAGTGAAAAAAGATCAGGGCGGTAGACCCTCATGTGATATGATAGGTGCTCCCATAAAAAGGAGAAAAACAAAGTCATACATGCAAAGAAAACAGCAGCTGAAGATGAAGGCAGAAATTGGGAGGATGCTTCCTCGGGCCAAGAAAGGCCAATGACCACCAGCAAACCACCAGTCAAGGCTACGCAGGCAACACATTTGGATGTACAGTCTAGCAAAATATTATAGGGAAGCAGGTGAATGCAAAGAATAAAGCTGTACTGCAGCCCACTTCCCTGCCTCTGAGCTGGTGATGAGGAGTAGCAAGAACCTTGGCAAAACTGAAAGATTATGCTCAGTACAACTGCTACATGTAACCAGAACTTGTTCTGGCCTATTACTGATCCATAGGATGGTGAAGCACAGTTTCCTTTATTCCTTCCCTTTAAAAAAAATCAGTTTTCAGAACTGCAATGCAAATATCACACTAGTTTAAGTTTATAGTAAGTCTTTTAAATTATTATTATATTTATAATCACTCTTTCAAAAAAAAATCAATATTGAAAACAGACATCAGGTCTCCCTAAATGTTCTTCTCCAGAAAAACCACACAAGAACTAGCTCAGAACCAGAAAGTGAATTCCAGATGTAGAGAAGGTCATAGGACAATGAAAGGCAGTTCTTTAGCAACAGCTGCTTAGTATTTAAAAACCAATAATCTTCAACAATTGCATACACTTTTGAAGCTCTCTACTGAACACAAGTTGACAGGATGGTACCTCATTAGTCTAAAGCACAATCTGACTTTTTTTTGGGCTGATGAAGGCTTTGAAGTTAACATAGTACTTCAGAACTATGACCCAACTAGTACTGTAGCAAACTCCACTAATAACCACAGGTTCACATGCAGTGTGATTAAATAAAGAAGAATTTGCCTGAAACATTCGTAGGCCTGAACATAGAAACTTGAAGATCTTTATAGTGTATACTTTGGATCTGTAAAGAATTAGCTTGGAATACTTTACTTCCACAAAAGTAACCCTTTCTTTTCAGAGCAGCTGGTCCAAAGGTTTTAGGAATATTTATTCATCCACTTTTTCACTTTCTCAGTGGAAACACTATAGTCTGAAATAGAGGTTCCCAAACACCAGGCCCATAGTATTTATCACAAATCACAGAGAATGTTTTGTGAAAACACAGATTTACAAAACTCTGTTTCCAAAGTGGGATGTAAGGAGGTGTGGGCTTTCTAGTTTACAAAGCTACTAACTTACAATCACTAAGGAATAAATTAAATTGAAAACATAGTTTCAAAGCTTTTAAATTCAATCTCCAAGGATTAAATTAAAAACAGCAATTGTACTCTTTTGTACACCTCCTGGCTAGTCCGCTAAAAGGGCAAAAGGACACAGCAACAGCAAATTAGCCACAACCTACCACAGTAGTCTAGCTAACTCAATGGCATGTCCTTATAATCAAAACTTTAATATGCAGTCACTAAAAAGAGCAAATAGTCAGAACCAATCTGCAGAACCATCTATAAATCTGGATACAACTGCACTGAAACAAAACAAAATATTTCATTTCTCTTGGTACATCTCTATGTGTATAAAAGGAAAGACTATGGGGACTTTTAGTGTTGGACCAAATGCATTTTGCATTTTATATGGTCATGAGCCTATGGGAACCAGGGAGTGGAATGTGGTGGTTTGAATGAGAATGTCCCCCATAGGCTCTAAGTACTGGGACATTTTTGTATTCAGGGGGTGGCGCTGGTTTGAGAGCTCTTTGAAGGTGTGGCCATACTGGAGGAAGCACGTCACTGGGGGCGGGCTTAGAGAGTTCTTAAGCCTTCCTGGATCTCCAGTCTCCCTCTGTTTCCTGTGCCTGTTTGAAGATGTGAGCGCTTAGCTTCTGCTTCTTTCTACTCTAGTCACCTCTGCCTCTATGGCTCCTCACCATGATGGACTCGTGCCCCTCTGGAACTGCAAGCTAAATAAACTCTTCCTTTTATAAGTTCCTTTGGTGAGTGTTTCTATCACAGCAACTGAAATGTGATTAATACACCTGGGCTCCCTTGCATGGAAGGAGAGGTGAAGACAGCTACCCACTACTCCCATAAGAGCACCCACAGAGGACAGCATGGATTATCCCCGAGTGACTGATCACTCAGCTCAGAGGAGGACATTTGGGGAGAATGGAAGGGGTGAGGGGACCCAAGCACCTCAAGAAGAAGATCTGGCAACCGTCCTAATTTGGCAAGAGGGCTCGAAGCAAAATCAATTGACACCACAGGAGCCATGGCGAAAAACACTTTAATCTTCTTGGCCAGTTCTGGAAGTTGTGAAAATGCTATAAAACCTGTGGGGTAGAAGGAAGACAGAAGAATTGTATTTTCTAAGACATCCTTCTCAGAAAGCACAAGAAAGTTCATCCCTAACGTCCTATAGAGGAAGCCTAAGAACCATCAAGCAACACTGCCCTTGGAGGTTAAACACTTGGAACATTTCTGCACACAAACACTGAATTTGATTAGACTATGTAAACAAACTGTTTGCTAAGGACTTGTTCCAACTATTAGTTTACATATGCATGGAAAGAAGTCTGGGGGAAGAAAACCAAAATATATTCACTGCTCCTGGAATAATGGGAAGCCAATGTCTGCACCTCTATGGCTCCTCCCTCCATCCCTAATTAACAAATCAGCCAAGTAGACTGCCGGTGACTCAAAGACACTGGAACATTTAGGCTCCCCCTAGCTTTAGAATCTTTTTCAGCGCCATCTCAGGTCTCTTCATGCTATTCATCCCTAAAAGACCAGAAAACAATGGTGTTCCCTTGAGAAGTAGAAATGTAAATGAAGAGGAGTGTCTGTTCCATTTTCCAAGGCTGAGAGACAATGTAACCATGTACGTTAACATGCTGAAAAGCACTCTGACTTTTCACATAGTAACTCTCCTTGTAGAGTGCATCTAAGGAAATCATGGGACACAAATGCAAAGGCACTCTGAAAACTAAATGGGAAAATTTAATAAATTATGAAACAGGATATTACGGGTACTTTGTATTTTCTTCAAGTTTTGCAAAATTTTGTACTTTTTTTATAATAAACATATTGGACTGGGGAGATAGCTCAGTCCACAAAGTGCTTGCCAGTCAAGCATGAGGAACTGAGTTCAATCCCCAAAGCCCAGGCCAAAAGGCCAGATATGGTAGACTGTGCTTTAAATCTCGGCACTGGGGAGGTAAAAGCAGGTGAATCCTAGGAGCTCACTGGCCAGCCAGTCTAACCTGATCAGGCCAGAGTGAGAGACTCTATCTAAAAACTCCAAGATGGACAATGCCTGAAGAGGACCGACATTTGAGGCTGCCTCCACCCATGCACACATACATGTGCACACAGAAACACATGAAAACATACTATTCTTATAAACAACATAAACAAAAGGTGCAAATAGCTTTCAAAAGCTACAAAGTATAGCCTGTTATTTTTGTAGTTAGTTGCATTCCACTTGACTTTTTAAAAAATTACTTATTTATTTTCAGTGGCACTGGGATTAAACCCTGGGCTTTGCACATGCTAGGCAAGCACTCTACCACCGAGCTGCACCCCCAGGACGTAACATTTAAAGCATATTTTATGATTGCCTTTCAAAGGTTTCTGACTTTAGAAAAACTTCCTTTTTTTCTATGCTCTCACATCCCTATATTGCTTAACTTGGAAAATACATAACAGGATATAGCTTACATTAATTCTTTCGGTTTTAATATATTTAACAATTCAAACTAAAGTCTGACTTTCTAGGAGCTGGAGAGACGGCTCAGTGATTAAGAGCACTAGCTGTTCTTGTAGAGGACCTGGATTTGGGTCCCAGCACCCATATGGCACCTAACAACCATCTATAACTCCAGTTCCAAGGCATCTGATGCCCTCTTCTGACCTCTACGTTACATAATGTTGGTGCACTTACATAGATACAAGCAATACACTCCTAGGCATAAAAAAATAAAAATAGTAAACAAAATATTGAATAATGAATTTTGACAGATTACTATTGAAAATTCCTTACCTAGTCTTCATTTCTGCTCAGAATTTTTTAAAGACTGTATTTGAATTATCATCATTGTTGTGTTTCATATCAAAAACATACCACATTTCTCCATCTTCATTACACACATACCTATGGTGCCGCCTTGAGAATGACCCACGTAATACACTTGATCGTGGCCAGTTTTATTCAGAATGTAGTTAATTGAAGCAGGTAGGTCATATTTTGCCATCTCATCAAAACTAAAAGCCAAAAAGGATTGTTTAATTGAAATAGCACACAAGATCGAGCTTAGCACACGGGTACTCAGCATGATGCATGAGGTGTCCCCCCGGAAGTAACCGAAAAGCAGCACCGAGTTCAGCCACTAGAAGTGCACCTTCTTCCACTTCTAGTGCACATCCTGAAGGTAACGTCCCTAATTCTCCATACTATAAATTAGCATGTTTCGTTTTAGAAATTTTCTAGAAATAGATTTATTCAATATATCTTCTTTCAGACCTGGCTTTCTCCATGTTGATATATGAAATTATAGCTGTTTAATCTCATTTTGTTATGTGAATATATCACAATTTATTCATTGTGTTTGCTGTTTACAATCAGTTGAGTATTCATTATTATATAGAGTATGACACTAAACACATTCTGATAAATTCCTTTTGGCAAAAGCTCTTATTCTTGTGATTTATGAACTTAGAAAGGCTTTGGTTTCTTAAATGGAAAGGAATCCTGGAAGCATCCAGAATGCCAATTTTTTCTAATACTCTAATACTTGGTATACCAAGATGTAGTCCTTAACCAGGAAGGTTTGTGTATGTGTGTGTGTGTGTGTGTGTGTGTGTGTGTGTGAGAGAGAGAGAGAGACAGACAGAAGGAGAAGGAGGAGGACAAGGAGGAGAAGGAGGAGAAGGAGAAGGAGGACAAGAAGGAGGAGAAGGAGGAGGAGGAGGTGGAGGAGGAGGAGGAGGAGGAGATTATCTCTAAAAAGAAGAAAAACAAACATCTCACATAACACCAGGAATGCTAAAATAACTTAAGAATTCCTAACTGAATCTAATTATTTATGAAATCATCTACTTAAATTTACTTTCACTCTGATTATTAAATTCCTGACAAGGTTTACAGCTTTTCAAAAGACATCTATCTTCCCTGTCATACAACTTTGAAGTTATTTCTGAATTCTGGCTAAATTCCCATGTGTCTGCCTTAAGAATGCTGAAGAAAGGGATCCAAGTTTCAATCTGTTGCAACATACCTGAATGCCCAGTACTCATCTTGGTCTACCGAGAAAGTCTTATGTCTCCGAGACCAGGTGTTTCCCCTGCTGTTCCCCATCCATACATCAAAACCGGCGTCAGCCAGAATGAAGCCCAGGCTGCTGTTGACAAGGTTTGTGACCCAATTACTAGAATCTGCCAGCAAGCCATGTTGAAGATATACAACTGTTTTGGGACCTGAAAAACATTCATGTTTACACGGTATTAGCCCCAACCTTTAAAACAAACATGATGTCTTGCTAAACAGACAACTATTAAAGGTGTCAAAGCAAATAAAAAAATAGAAACAAATTAAAGTATTGGGGTAGCAATATATACCTATAAAACATCAGTCACATTTTTCTTAAAAACAGTACTGACAAGGTAGAAGGGAAACTGAACTATTTTCCTACGTCTAGTAATAAAACAGTGACTTAACCGTCAAAAGATAATAATAATAGTTCTTGTCCTGGATAGCTTCAGTTGTCAACTTGACACATCTGGGTGGAAGGAACCTAAACTGAGGAATTACCTCCTTTTGACTGGCTTGTGTCAATGTCTGTGGAACATATTCTTGACTGTTGAGTGAGGTGGGTGGGCCCAACACTGTGTGTAGTGTCAGTCCTGGGCAGGTGATCCTATGTTGTATAAAAAAGCAGGCTGAGCATGGGCAAGAGGATCAAGCCAGCAAGCAGCATTCCTCCATGGTCTGTGCTTCAGCTCCTGCCTCTAGGTTCTTGCCATGAGTTTCTGACTTGGCTTCCCAAGTTAGTTTCAGTCAGTACTTTTATCACAGCAATAGAACATAATTAGTACAGATCTTAAGGGGCTTGCAAAATGTTTCTATAATTTGCTCACAATGATTCCAAATGAAGTAAACTAAGAGGAAGAAGTCATGTACACACAACAAGCCAGCACCGTACACCTATCACAATGGCTAAGCCTAAAACAGAGGTAATAACAGCTGGCCAAGAAGAAAGGCAACAGAAGCTCACGTCCTTTAATGTGAAGACTGCACATGTGTTCATGATGGCTTTGTTCATCAGTTCTAACGTTTCTACGTAACTAAGAACAGAAATTTAAAGTTGTATAAGAAAGTCCTATAGAAGAAGACATGAACTGGAGAGTGGGATGGGAAGCAACAGCAAAGGAGTCAGGGAGGGAGGGCAGATATGATAGAAACACATTCTACTCATGTATGAACTTCACAAAAAACACTTAACTTTTTTAAAAAAGGAAGTCACATAGAAAAGAGTATATGAATTCATAAATGTGAATAGATAGATCTTCTATTGACACCTTCCTGAGACACTGAAATTGCAAGAAAAACAAAGACTTAGTTGAAGAAGAAAGAAAAACTGACCTCAAAGTGCTTACAGTGTTGAGACCATGCAGCCACTCATTAAACAAACTCTTATTTCACACCAACTGTATGCCAGGCCTTCTCAACCCCGAAAAGAACAGAAACAAGAGAACACCAGAAAGCGAACCGGCCAGTGCTCGGACTGCTCTCTGTGCATCTTTGCCTTCAAATGTTATTTCAACATTCTACATTTGTTAAATGTAATTTTGTATTTTTGTTAAATGATAATTTACATTAGCAAAACTAAATTTACTGTGAAAGTTCTACGTATAAGGCGCTGTGGTAGAATTGGCAACTTTGCCTTCAATGAAGAAGATTCTAGTTCATCTTGAGAAATTAAAAAAAAAAATCATTAAAATCCCAGCTCTCAGGTAGCAAAATGTGGGTGGATCTCTGTGAGTTTCAGGTCAGCCTGGTCTACATAGTGAGTTCCAGGCCAGGCTACATGGTGAGACTCCTTCTCAATAAATAATAATAATAATAAATAAATAATCAATAGAAGTTTGAAACTACAAACAATGTGACAATAATTATTGAAGTTCTTTCTTCTGAGAGCGAAGGTAAAAGGCTAATGGCTGATATTTCTGGCCAAGAACAGGCAAATGACTTCACCATTGTCACCTAAATGCAGGCTAGGAGCAGCAACCCTGCACACTGCACACTGCACACTGCACACTGCACACTGCACGGCCATGCCGCCTGCCTGAGGAGGCGAACCACAGGTGAAAGATAGGCCCCCACACAGACTGTGGTTGCACAAGAGAAGACAGCCTGGTGGGTGGGGAAGTTCCTCCTGCCTCCCAAGGCGTGGGTCTGCATGGGACTCTACCTCACTCCAAAATGCTGTGGGAAAGCAGCTGAGGTCTAGGGAAGTAATGAAACCAAGAACAAGGAGGAAGGAGGCCAAAGTTGAGGGCATCAGCAAGAAAAAGACCTTAGTGCTCGTTAGCTATAAAACCTCCTAGGATTTATTCAACTTCTCTAAAGTTTGGATGTCCCTTTTGAAAGTGGGGATGATGCAGCAGTGGCCAATGAATGGAAGAGCCCAAGAAATAATAGCTGCTGGTAATAAATATGTAAATGTATTTAAATGCTGTCAGAACATTGTAAAGAAAGACAAACTGAGTGATACTGCTTAGCCCGGGTAACATAATTACAGTTGCAGCAATACAGGTGGTTGATTGTGTGTGAGGTACTGTGCAAAGCACTCTGTAAGGATTAGCCCAGATAAAGCGCCTAACAGCTCTCTGAGTTGCTGTAGATAGGATAATTCACCCTTCTCCAGATGACCACATCCTAATTCCCAAAATAGGAGAATATGTTAAGTTATACAACCAAATGGACTTTGTTAATATGATTAAGGACCTTGACATGGGGAAATCAGCAGGGATTACCCAAGGAGACCCAACTAGGGACCTCACAGAAGGGAAGTAGAAAAAAGGCTGGGATGAAATAAATTCAAAGATGTACAATGCTGGCTTTGAAGATGGAGCAAGGACCCACCAGTCAAGCAAGGCAAGCAGCCTCAGCAAGGTAGAAGAGGCAACAAAAGCAGACCCTCCCCAGAAGCTTCCAGAAGGAACACTGCGCTTCCAGCATTTTGACTGCAAGATTTCTACCGTAGATCTCTAGAATTAACAAAGCTGTGTCCTTTGAAGACATAACGTTAGTGTCCACTTACTAAGGTAATCAGAGATTAACAAGGACTGGCTTTTACTCAACTCTTCAGATAAGGACTCTGAGACACAGTGTGGCCAAGGAAGCGATCCCTGGTCTCACAGCAATAGTAGAACTGGGCTTCTAAGACTGGTACTGGAACTCCTGGGCCTAGCTTCTACTGCTCCTGACAGCCTCCCTAAGAAACAAGGTTATGGTGGGCTCCATAACAGGCTACACACACATACACACACACACACACACACACACACACACACACACACACACACAAAATCCAGAGTCCCTTTATGAAATGGCTACATTTTCTGTATACAAGCATTTATTCAGAATTCATAAAGGGCTTCCTAAATATGGTTATCCATCAAACTTCCCTGAGATGGTTGAAATTATTTAGCTCTCTGCCATTTACTCCCTGGAGCTTCCCAGCTGAGGCTCAGAATTCTGCCATTTATGCTAATTCCTGAGGTAAGTCTACTGTGTCCTTTCCCAAGAAGGCCCTTCTTAGCCTGACAACCCAGGTTCACTGGCCCTAGAAATTAAGGGATAGCCTGGTTTCTTGCTAGTTTGGGAAGAAACTTTGCATCCCACAAAGGGGATGTACATCCTTCTAAAATGCCAGGTTCCAGACAAAATGGCAAGCAGGACTTTGCATATGGTGCCCACAGCATTCTCAGTGTTCCATACTGAAGAACACAAAGCCAGAATTGCTCCTCAACCAGACCTCCCAGTCAGTTCACAGAAGCTCAATACTCAACCAAGTAGACCTCCGCTCTGGACAAATCCAAGGTCGAAAGACTGGTACAACCATCCCTAAGACAGGTTTTAAGTCTCCCAAAGCCTTGGCATCTAAGTACTTCCTGGACCCATTCCACCACTTAAGAACCCAAACAGGCATCTGTAGTCAGAATTTGAGGCACTGTTGTTAATACTGGTCAAATCAGATACCAATTATGTGTCAGGCATCGTGTGCTATATGCCTTACATTTTCATACCCAGTTCAAAGATGAGGTAACCTAAACCTGGAGAAAACAACTTAAGTCACTGGCCCTAGAACACTTAGCTAAGAGTGTACTAACACTAGACTCCAAGTCTGCTTCATCTTAAAGTCCTTGCTTTTAACCCATATTCTAAAGAAAAAATAATCATCAAAAACTAAAGTGACGAAGAAGAGGCATGCACACAAAAATCAGGTTTATCATCAGCAGTTCACAGCAAGCCAAGCAGTGTAGGCCAAAACTGGCTACATGTTGAAATCACTCTAGTGATTATAAAACATACAAGTGACTGGCCTTGGCCCTGACCTGGAAATTCAGGAACTCCAAACACAAAGCCTGGCCTGGAAGAACTTGCTTTTGAGAAGCTTCGGCTACTCTGAATCAGCCCAACTGAGCCCTGTTCAAACCTGAAAGGAGTTAAGACCAGCCATCTGCTTCAGTAAGCTGGCCAAGAGAAGAGTGTGTTGCCTAAAATGCCTAGGGAGACGTCACCCAGACATCCCTGGTCAGCATCTAACAAGCTTGGGATGTCATAAGTCCTCCTTCTCCAGAGTTATTAGAATGGATTTGGGGCCAGGCATGGTGGTGCTTGCCCTTTAATCTCTGAAATTGAGACAAGCCTGGTCTACATATTGAGTTCCAGGGCAGCTGGGGCTACAAGGGGCTCCTGTCTCAACCCAGCCTTCCACACACACATAGCAAAAAAAGAATGGATTTGGAGAGTGGGGTGTAGCTCAGTAGTATAGTACAGCCTAGAATGTGTGAGGTCCTATGTTTGCTCTCCAGCTCCACAAAAACAGAAAAGAAAAACAAACAAAAAAGAATCTGTCTTCATTCATCCAAAAGAAGGTATTAAAAAGTGAATTTTTATATTCTAATTCCAATTTGAAGAGTTGATCTCAAAAAATACTCCAAAACATTAGGCACGCATAGTGGCACATGCTTGTAATTCCAGGGCTTGGGAGGCAGAAACAGGTGGACTTCTGTGAGTTTGAGGCCAGCCTGGTCTACATAGTGAGTCCCAGACCAACCAGGGCTACATAATGAGACTCTATTACCAAAAAAACAACCAAACAAAACACTCCAAAATGCTATTTCAGTCTCTTTTGTACCGTAATGGCAAATCACCAGACCCTGTGTGATTAATTCAGAGATTTACAACTTCTAACTCAAGACTCGGAAGTCTAAGGCTGAGACGCTCAGATGGTGCCTGTTTTTGCTGTGTCATCCCACGGCAGAAAGTGGAAAGGCCAGAAGGCACATGCAAGCCGGCCAGAAAGGTCTGCCTATTTCTCAATGAAGAAGTGAGGGGAGGCTTGGCTCTGGAACACATATCCCAGGAACCCGAGCAGAATCTAATGTGCAGATTGTCAGATCTTCTTCTGACTTTATCAGGGATAATACTGCAATCCCAAGGCCTAACCAAAAGGGCTGAGTGGGTGGGGACTCAGTCATGAACAACAGGAATCCCATCTTTATGTATCACCTCTGATTTATCACAGGCAAATTACTTAATCCCTGTAACCCCAACTCTTTCATTTGTGAAAAACAATAATCAGAGCCCTAAGGATTCATTGATGATTGATGTGGGACATGCAGCACAGCATCTGGCATGGTCTCAGGAAGCAACCAGAAAGGTGCGTGGCCCCTGCTACTGTCCAGTGCACTGTATTCACATTTCACAGTCTCTCTGCAGGAAAGGGAGTGACCCTACCCCTCCTTAGTGAAGGCAAGACCCTGCTTCATGGGGTCTCATCTCTCACATAATACTGCTCCCTCCACTGCTGACGACAGTAACTGTGATCACTGAGCAACAAAGAGACATCAGTGTGCCCAGGCCATTCACTACAGTGCCTGGAGCAGCTGGGACGGAAGCCGGCACAGGGTGCACACAGCAAAATGCAATGGAGAGATGAAGTAACAGCAGTTCCCTGTTATTTCTGTGGCGTTGAGTCCTACAATTATGTGCAGTCAGCCCCAGTCCAAAAATAATCAAAGGAAAATTCCAGAAGTAAACAATGTGTAAGTTTTAAATTGTATACCAGTCCAAGTACATAACAAAAATCTTAAGCAGTATTCTTTCACTCGCCTAAGACGTGAATCCCCAATCTGTCCAGCATATCCACACTGTGTTCACTGCTTGCCTAAATAACCACTTGGTAAGTAGCTGTTTCAACTGCAGATCCATTGTGGTACAACAGTAGTTGTGTTTAAGAATCCTTTAACTTACTTAATAACAGCCCACAAGAGTAACAAGGCTGCCATTTCATTAAAGTATGTTGTAATCATGCTCTATTTTATTATGATTGCTGCTATTTTCCTACTGTCCCCAATGTATTGATTAGATTTTACCATAGATATCTATGCATAGAAGAAAACATCACAGCCATAGAGTTCAGAGGTATTCAATTTCAAGAATCTATTGGAGTTACTAGAATGCATCACCCATAGATAAATGTGGACCCACAGATAAGTGGGAACATTACATTACCTAATCACAGGCACAAAGACACAGACAGAATACTGCACTCTACGTGACATTGTATTACAGATCTCACCATGCAGTCGGGATGGTTCTGGGTCATTTACATAATTCTTCTTATTTTGGTGAAGGAACTTTAGATAAAAGAACATGCCCTTGTACATACAATTAGTATATGGTAGATCAAACCCATGTCATACAAAACCAAAGTGCCTCAAACCACTGTCGAGGCCATTCCATTCATATTTCATGGTCTCCAGGCAGGAAAGGGATGACCTGGCCCTTCTGAGGGAAAACTGAAAAACTGCCATTTGTCTTCCCCTGCCCTCCCAGGCCACCAGAGACTATCTTCAATGGGCTTTCCATCTTGAGTTCATATTGACTGAATGTTGGAAAATTATTCTGTAGAGATGCAGAGAGGCTCATAAAGGGAAGGACTGGGGGTAGGGAGACCCCACAGAGATGACTGTACTTGTATCTGACCTCCAGATGGTTCTACATATTATATGCCTTACTTCAGCATCTTTTGTAATTCTGCTACCTTCCTAGAGTCCTCTCCCCCTTCTGATATTTTAGATACATTCCCTGGCAAGAAGGCCGGATGTACAAAAGCAGATATCAGAGATCATCATGACTTTTAAAAGTTAAAACAAGGTCATTTCCATGTACACAGGGAAAGATGCTGCATAGGCCTTATACCAACAGCACACACAGCAAGCATTATTCTCCAGTGTAAGAGATGAAGAAACCAAAACTTGGAGTTTTTAAGTAAACTATCAAGGCCACACACTTTTAGTAAGCTCCTACATAACTACCAGGTGATTCAGCTTCTAGTCTTACCCTCCACAGTGAGCTCACAGATTTTATCTGGGGCTGAGTCTGGAAACAGGGAAGCTTGACTCACATATGACCTAGAACAAGGAATGTTTAAAGTCTCCATACTTTGCTCAGCCCAGGCCCAGGAGTGCTGCAGAAGTACGCAGAGACAGGCAGAATCCTTGGGCTGCAGCCATTTCAAAGCAAATGAGTCAGAAAAGACTTTGGCCTCCACAGAACTCCCACATGGTCTCATGGGGAAGACAGTAATAACAAGAGTTATCATCTACCCGAGTTATTGTTGACTTAACTACATGAAGCACACGGAGAACTCAGAAGATGTAGCCCCAGGAGCCTGACCTGTACATACGGCTGGGGAAATTTTGCAGTCAGGTGACAGCAGCAGCGAGTTAAGAAGAAGAGGTGTGCTGGAGGAGGGAGGCGGAGTAGTGTATGCTCTTCCATTCTATACTTACCCTTAGCTCCAACCCCAACCAGGGTAGGAGAGACAAACTGTACATACAGCTCTTGTGACACGTGTCTGAGCTAAGCAAAGGGACCAGATGCAATGCCTACCCAATGCACCACCAGAGGTCGAGCAAGCCTGGTCATGAGCGTGGCTCAATCTACAACTTTCTGCTCAGTGCTTCTGTCTGGCACAAGGAATTATGCTCCAGATTATCTAGGTCCACTGTAGCTTCAGTTCTTAAATTAAAAAAAAAAAAAAGTCTTCTTTAGAAAGGAAGTTTTCCTTAAAGAAAGAAAAACCTAGAAATCAGTCAGAACAGAATGTTAACATACACAGCAAAACAAAGCGAGGGCAGCGTGTTCTTCTGAAGACCACTCAGAAGCCGTGATGTAAATTTTCAGTTATGACTCAAACAGCTCCATGGGCACCCCCGATGAGACTGCCTAGGCCGCAGCTGAGAAGCTTGTTTCCACATGCTATCCACAGTCATTCTAAGTCTCACAACCCTGAATGCCTCCTCACCCACACACGGCCATCAGAGGCAGAACGTTTTGGATACAAATGTACCACCCTCATATTCTTTTTAAAAACTAGTTAATTTCCTAATTAGATAATCAGTAAGGAAATCTCCCTTGATGTACATATTTTACTTTTAATCCTGGTACAACCAGCATTTCCTTGTTTTAGCTACAGTCGACCTTATCATTATCATGGGACCAGCTTGCTCAATACTTAGAAGGCCATGTCATCAAATTCAAGAAGTACTGAACTTGAACTTGTAGTCAGGATGGCCAGGCAATTGCCCTTTATCTTGGCTCTCTCAATCAGAAAATGAGGGTATTAATCTATAACACAAAGATGTGGATATCTTAGAATCCATTGGGAGACTGTGTTAAAAGTATAAACTCTTCAAACCCTTGGCCCAAGCAAAAAATGAGAGCCTTGTAGCACGAACACCCCAGGTCTTTCTGAAATAAGGCTGACCAGATGAAAATAAAGCCTTCTCTATAAATAACTAACTTGTGGATTTCAGTTCCCTTAACCTGGATGAGAATGGTTCCTTAAACAAGGAAGATGGTTCGGTGGGTAAGTATGAAGCCCTGAGTTCAAATCCCCATCATCTACAAAAAAAATAAAACCAGTACTGTGAGAGACAGAGAAGGAGTATTTCTGAAGCATTTTGGCTACCAGGCTAGCTCCAGGGTCAGTGAGAGACCTTGCCTCAAAGGAATATGTTGGAGAGTGAGAGAATAGGGTATAGAGTGTCCTCCTCTGGCCTGCATATAGGCAGAGGGATGTATACACCCACACCCACATACCCGTGACAAACACACACATAAAATAGTTTCTTACTTGGGAAACTACAGGCGTATGCTCCAAGCAACCACATAAAACAAATCTATATGGTTCAGGACGAAGGTAAAAGGAACAGACAACCCACTAGGCCAGAATACTAAGGAATATATGAATCTTCACCCATTAGGCCCCTGAAGAGTGTTGCCTCACAAAATGACGTACTTATAGCTGAGCTTTAAGCAACTTCTCCTGCACAACCTGATAGGATAGAAGAAGACAGGGAGACTGAGAGAAAAAAAATAGCCGTTGGCAGAGCTTACAGGAGGACATTTGCAAGGAGACACTCGGTTCAGCTCTGTGTTCACGCAGAACCTCTCACGGTATCCAAGTGAGACTACACACACAGTGCAAAAGCTGCTGCAACAGGATCCAAAGATGCTCACCATTCTTCAGCAAACTAGTGTTGCTCAAGAATGCCAGCCCAATAAATGTTTGAACGTCTGGTAATGACTTATAAAGAGTAAGGTTATGGCATTATTTTGTGTTGAACACATTAATTTCATAAAATGTAAGACTACATTTCCAATTCCTGTCTTGTAATTCATTTTCTCTAATATATGGGGAGCCCTCAAAAGGAAGTCATTCAAGCCTCTCAGGTTCTAAGCTGTTTCAAGTGCCCAGCTGAATGGTTACAAGATCCTAAGGTAAGCCCTGGTCACGACAGATGAGAAAGAGATCAATGAAGGGCTATGATATAAATGGCATAGAGACTGAGAGTTAAGAACAATCCTGCAAGAGCTGAGGATGCAGCTGCTGAGCAGAGTGCTTGCCCAGCATGCATGAGGACCTGTAGTCAACCCCCAATAGTGCCAAAGAAAAAAGAAGGAAAACTGACTTTGCACTTTCCAAGCTAGGTCGTTGGAAGGGCGAGAGTGCTATTAATAGGACATAGGAGGAGAAGTGGCATTCACAAGAGAGTTCTATTTGGGGAACAAAGGACTGGGTATTTTTTCTGCTCCATGGCTTTCAATGAGGCAGATTAGCACCACTGACCACACTACTCCAGAAAAGACATGAAGGAAAATAAAGAGCCCGTGTCCTGTGGTTGGCCTCGGGCCATAGAAAATAAGCCACTGGAAAAGCACCCATTGCAATGCTTAGGAATTCCTCTAAGGAAACCAGTCACACTGCAGACTTCCTAGAGAAGACCCCTGAGACTGGCTCATAAACAAGAACTAGGTACAGATCACAGACCTCCCCAGAGGAGGGCAGGGCCTCTTCAGAGCCAAAAGAAGATGGGAACCTAATGCTATGGCCAGATTTGGCTCATAGCCTTGTTCCACATTCCTCATCCTGCACGTAGGTCATCCAGTGCCTCTCTTTGTTCTGGAAGCATTCAAGACTCGAGCTTACTGTCTCCATGTCTCAGGCCCTGCACCTTCACCTGACTGTGATATTTTTGCGCAGGTAGAAGCCCTGTGTGCTTTAACTGCAATGCAGATACAGAAGCCTAGAGACGGATACCAAACAGGAAGCAGTGGTTGGTTACCTCAGCAGGATTTTATTTAGGTCCCAGAAACTTTTAACAATGGCTCACATTACTAACTTCTACTCAAGTAACTACTTTGTAAGAAATAATATCCATATCTAGTTGTCTTTACATAGTCTAAAAATCTACATATAGGAGTTTTGTTTTCTTTGTCAAAAGGAAGGAAACTAAGATTACATACTCACTCTGGCATAAACATGTACTTTATGTGTTTGAGAGCAGGTGAAAAAACCCAAACTGCAATTCATCATTCATTTTGTAAAAAGAATCACATGGGGGAAACAACTCAAAGCTAATTTCTCAAGTTCCCCAAAGAGCATTCTCATAGCCATTTACATACTACTTAGTACGTTGACAGACATAATGTAGAGAAGAGAGAAAATAGGCATATCAGAGCGATTAGCAAAATCATAAGACAGACATTATTGCAAAGCTCACATTAGCCCAGCTTTAAAGTTGCTCTGAACAATTACTTACTAAGGAAAGTTCTCTTGCCCCTAACAGAAGTAGCTATTCAATTACCTTAATCTAGACCTCACATTTTTGAGAGAGGTTTCTAGAAACAGAAAATGTTAAATAGGTTAAATAGGCTAAATCTGCAGAAATGATTAAACAGAAGTCTATTATTCTGATAACTTGTTCAATGACCTCAGGTAGTCTGTTGAAATTCCTTCATCTGCATCAGGAACCACAGCTGAGTTATAAAATGACCAGAAAAAGATATATGTATTTATATATGCATGCTTACATATTTTAAGGCAAATCTATAAGAATCTTTATAAATATTTCTAATGAAAGTAGTTATTAGTGCAAGCACACTTGGAAAGCGTCAACATTTAGTGTGAACACAATTCACACATCTTCTGACCTCCAGATTATTTTTTAGAAACTATATCTTATAAGTGAACTTGTATACACAGAAGAGTTTTTTGAGCATCAATATTCGTTAATAGAAAACATAGTATAAATGCTCATTAACAGAACATTGTTAAATAAGCGATGACACAGTTATATAGTGGAATATTATAAATCCTTAGAATACATATGTATTATCTTCGAAGAGCTCCATGATTTACTGATATCAAACGAAAAAATAATTCTGTGAACAAAACATTATGAATTTTAAGGCAAGTTTTAAATTTAAAAGTTTGCAGAAAAAAAACTAGAAATTGTTATTTGTATTCATTTCTAATAAGATTTTTAGAGATTAAAAATGAAGATATTATACAAGGATATTTTTAAATAAAAAGGTAGAAAAGAGATGTACAGCATATCTTCTTATTCTCTTTGATTGTTGAACTATTTTAATATGTTGCCTACTCAAGAAATGAAGTAATTTTTGGACTTCAAAATCCATCTCTTTAATGCTCACAACATTTTATTAGATAGAATACTTCCTTAAAAATAAAGGGAGGAAAGATTTTTTACTTACCCTAAAAGGAATTGCCCTTCAAACCCTACACAATGAAATTAGGTAAGTCCTTGCTTCTTTGAAAACATTAGCCTATGGCTTGATTATTTAGTATTTAGGCTTATAGCTAATCCTGTTTAAACTTTTTCAAGTTAAGTCTAAATCTGGTTACCAATTCAGGCAATGCAATTACATTTAAGAGCTGTTCTGGTTTGCCACAGAAAAACTCATACCTTTGTCGAAAAGATTCTTCCTCCCATGAGGGATTCGGTGGAGGGACAGAATATAACCATCTTGCGTTTCGACTGTGTGCTCCTCACTAGGGAACCCCCAGTAAGTGATAATTTCAGTCTGGGGAAAGAAAGGACAATGGACATTCTGTGATAGAATCTGATTCATCTGGGTACACAAACTCGACTTGATAGGCCTTAACATATATGACAGAATGCATGAAATCCAGTGGACAGGCTATGGGGCGGTACAGATAGGGGAAGGGGTCTAAATATGATTAAGATGTATTATATGAAATGCACAAACATTTTAATGTACATAAAAACGTACATTAAAAATGTAACGGCATTTTCCAGACTTTAAGAAGTACTCTCCTATGTGAGTCTGCAAAGATGAGAAGCCAACATCCCACCACAAGAGCAAGCCTTCCATTCTCACAGGTGTTTCACCATGCTGGCATGTCCTGCACCACGTGGGTCACTTGGGCCTCATTGCCTTCATCCTGCCTAATCCCTAACACCTACCAAGCACAAATAAACAGGTATTTGTTTCTTTTCTAAATAACTCAGCTAACACTTTCTTTCTCTTAAAGCTCCCAATCTAGAAAGTAATGCATAAAACAATTTTATTTCCATTCATGGACTAAAAAAACATTTACTAGAATATGAAGGTGCAGTTGAAGAAACACTGAAACATGGGAATTTGTGTTCAAACTCACATATACATAAGGCAAGATCCAAGAAGCAAGTGTTACTTGAGAGCTCAGTAGGTTAAGGGTAAATCAATTACTCAGAAGTCCCAAGGTATTTACCATCCTCTCTGCCATAAAGACTTGAAAGGATTTAATCTTGTTATTCCTTTAGGAGAGAACTTGCTGAAACAGAGGGAGGCAGCAGGGGGTCTGTAGGGACCCCATTTCGATTCACTATGAATCTTCCCCTGTCTCTACAGTCACTGCATCTTTGATTTTAAAGTTGCTATCCTTTTAATAATGTTTCCCACTATTTTATACTGAAGTGAGGTATTCCCATATTTCACTGTTTACTTACGATTAATAATTTTGAAATTCTTTAACTCATTCGAAGGTTAATATTTTGCTTATCTCTTCTAAGAAAAACATTTTTATATTTCACAATTGTGTGGGGGTCTGGGTATTGAGCAAGGCAAGCAACCTTGGATACCCTGAAGGGATGGTAGGAGTCTGGCCTGCTCTGCCTGATATAATAACCTGGCCCCAGGAAATCACTGTAGATGTGAATCTTCTTTTCCCCCACTTCAAACCAGAACCAGTTTTGGGGTTTCGTTTCCTCACTCCTGAACTTCCACCTCAGTCCTACAACCTTCCCGCTTTTACCCTCAAACCCCCACCTTTAACTTTCCCACCTTCTGTAATGGTCAGAAAGGCCTCCCTATATAAACCCATTCCTTGGTTTTGATAACTAAACTACCCACCGATGTAGTATCCCAGGAGCTCCTCCTCCAGCCACACTCTGAGCCACCTGAGGCCCTGTTTGATGGTCCTCCACTCTCCGGCATGGCTGGAGCGCAACAGCCATGCTGGAGATGGAGACCCACCCACACAATTGCATTGAATTATGTTCCCCGGGCATTCATAATCATAGTCTGTGCTCAGCACTCAGTAGAAGCATTCCTGCAAAGGTCTGACATGCTTTTATAATTTTTAAAAGTGCACTCATTAAGAGTTAAAATGAAATTAATTATTAAAACTCATCATGTAGTTTAAGAAGTGCATCTTGTTCAACAGTCTAATGAAGCTTGTTACAAATATACTGCCCAGGTAGAAGAGTTTAACAAATGACATGTAGGATTCAGAGAAAGTGAAAATTATAATGAGCTATAAAGAGAATAGTTAGAGTTACGAGTTCATTCAGCCCCAGCCCACATAACCGTATTTAAGAAAATAACATTTGTCATAGTTGAATTAAGAGTGTGTGATTTAGGGCTGGAGAGATGACTCAGTGATTAAGAGCACTAGCTGTTCTTGCAGCGGACCTGGGTTAGGTTCTCAGCATGCACATAGTAGCTAACAACTGTCCATAACTCCTGCTCCAGAAGATCCAACACCCTCTTCTGACCCCCATGGCATTGGACAACACAGGTGCACTTACATACATGCAGGCATTACACTCATACACATAAAATTAAAATAATAAATAAAATATTTTAAGTGTGTGACTTTTAGAAACTCACCACATTCATGTTTGTTTCGGGATCCACGGCTGACACCTTCCCTCTGGATCTCTCGGAAAGCTGGATCCCAAGGACCAAACAGATTATCACACCCAACAGCTGCATCTTTCTTCTGTTTAACAAAGTCAGCTGAATTTTATTACCAAGAAATACATGATACATTAATGCTCTCTTTAAAAGTCTTGAACCAGATTAAGGAGAAGTAAAGGCTAAACAGAAGACAGATATGAAACAACTCCACCATGTCTTAAATGGGAAAACATAATTATTTTCTGATAAGCAACCTCCAGAACCACCCCCAGTTAACGCTTGCAGTTTTGTACACCCACTTACCATCTCATCATAAATAGACCAGAGGAACACAGAAGAAAGGACATGGTAAGAAAAAGGAAGAACCATGAAATTCCAAATCCTGTTTAGCAGTTCTCCACCATTTCCCTTCTGCTTGGGATTTAAATATTTTTAAATTCAGCCAAGATTAGTTCCCACCTGCCATTACCCACTTATTTCTGTTCTTGCCCAAATTATATGTCAAGGTCCAAAATTGTCACTCAAGTAAACAAATTCAAAAGAAAAAAGAGAAACAGAAAAATTTTCCAACTATCAGCAAAGGTCATCCTAGTTTCTGTCAGTGATGACTCAGCATCACAGTGTAGTAAAGGCCTGTGGGAGGTAAGGTGATGGAATTCTCTAGGAAGACCCAGACTAAGGTCAGAGGTTGGGACTACAACCTAGGCCTTAAAAAATACACATATACACATATATACATAAATGCACATGTATATTCCCAAAGACTACATAAATTATAACAACATTGTGTATAATTAGCCCAAAAGTGGGAAAATGTCAATCCAAATGGGTGAATGGATGAACAAATTATGTTATACTAACATCCTAATTCAGCAATGAAAATGAATAAGTGACTGAACATACAATACGGACAAACCTCAAATAATTATACCTCAAAGTGGAGAGAGAGAGATGAGAGAGAGACAGAGAATATGCATTGATCTTGCTTATATAAAACTTGGAAAAACACAGCCTAGTGTATATTAACAACAGATCAATGCCCGGGAAGAAGGAACAGGAGGTAATGGATGTACTGATTTTACGGATGTTTATGTCAAAACTTAAAAATTTCTACAATGTGCCCTACTAGTCTATGCCAGTAAAACCTCAACTCTGTTGCTTAAAATAAATAAATACATAAATAAATAAATGATTCCCTTAAACCAAGTAGTCCACATGTCTTAAAAAACTGACTTTCAGGATCTTGCACAAGTGAACTAACTCCCTTCTGTTTATGCAATTCCTCCTGGAGCTATTTTTCTGAGCAACAGTGAATTTCATAATTCTAGACAGGAGAGGATAGTACCTTAAGTTTACACTGGCCAAGCAAGCCTAGTACTCTTAATTATCTGCATGGCTTTCTTTATAAAGGTTGTGGTATAGCCTTGGGCTAACTTTTATCTTGAGTCCAACCTCCCCTTAGTACTAGAGAATAAAAAGGCAGATTAAGGCCAGGTAGGGATGGAGGGAACAAGGTTCTTACTATTTAAAAAAAGAAAGTCACTGTACCCAGGATCTCTAGAATCCAGACCAACAACAGTTCAAAGGGCACCAGCGGAAACTACTCTGGTGGAATATGACCCAGATTATTTCACCTTCCAACACAGCACTGTCTCAACACACTTGACAAGCAATTCTCACAAAGGGGTTTGTGCTATGCTTAAATTCTCAGGCTGTGTTAAGTGTGCTACTCTCGGCTCTTTATCACAGTTCTTCCAACTCTGTAACAATCCAATTCTCATCGCTTGCCCTACTTCATTTCGTCCCAGGAGGAGGGAGGGTATAGCCGAAGTCCCATTCAACTTTGAACTTCCAGGACCCAGTCAAGTCCTGCACATACTAAATATACAGTACAGCTTTTGAGAAAGGGGATGGGACGGCCCAGCAGTTCAGTGATAGAAAAATCTTACCAGTTTATCAGTAACTACTAAGCTCTTGCAATGCCCAGCTCACACTCAGTGTTTCCAACGCTGGACACTATCAGTTAACCCTCCACCTACCCTGGCAGGTATTAAGTCCATTTTCAGGATACTGGGGTCACACAAGTCAAGTACTGTAAGCAAAGGGCCAGCTGGTTATGTAACAGTATCTCTGGAGTTTTAACTATGACCCACACCTAGGTCTGCAGTTGACCATGCATTTGGCTAGCACTACCTGCAGGAACGAACTCCAGAAATGATGGAGGAAGAGCTGAGCATCCGGCATCCTGACTGTCCCTCAGCCCGGGAGCTACGGGCAGCTTCCCTGACCGGCGATCACACCTGGGCACCCAGGGAAGGGCAGACCACTTCTTGAAGATACCCAGAGTATCGCCACCCCAAAGCACCCCAGGTACCAGGGGCTGGATCTAGGCGACCAGAAGGGGAGGTGCGGCCTCCCCTCCCAGCCTTGGCAACTCGCAGGCATCAGCTCCCAGGGCCGTGACCAGCGGACAGCACTCACCGAGAGTCGTCGTCCCGCCGCAGTCCCCAGCCACAGGGCCCACTCCCCTGCCCTGGTGCAGAGGACCTGGAGCCCCCAGGGCGGCCTGGTGGCAGGGCCACCACCCCGCCCAGATCTTCTGTACAGCCAACCAGAGCAGCCCGCCCCCGGGAAGTGCCCCGGAGACTCCGCCCCCACCAGGCCTGGCCTCCCGAGCGACTGGGAAGCTGACCCAGGGAGCATGCGCAATGAGGACTCCCAAGAGCCCCAACCAGGGTCCTGCTGCACACCGCACCTCCAGTCTCAGCTGCCTTCTGCTCTAGGGCTGCACCCGAGACTAGCGTCTTCAGGATTTCTTAAACATTTTCCCCTCGTGACCTTTATATTCAGTAAGTTCAGTGTTTCCAATATTTCAGAATTTATAGCATTCCTGAAAGCACAGATCTGTGCATAAAGAAGCAACTATGTATATAGATAAAACTGGTGATAGCTTTCAGATGTGCTCTGTGACAGCAGATACAGCTGATGAGAGTCAGCGTTCAGCTACTATAACAAACTCTTTAGCGAATAAACTTACAAATGGAAAAGACGTACTTTGGCTTAAAATTACGGAGGTTTCTCTCCATGGTCAGGTGACCCCATTGCTTTGGGGCCTGCGGTGAGGCAGTATACCGAGACAGACGTTTGTGACCAAGCAAAGCTGCTCAGCTCCTGACTTGGATACCACAGTGAGGCACAGCACAACTGCAGATGTGCAATATCCCAGAGGAAAAAAAGGAGAAAAGGAAAGGAAAACGGGGGAAAGGGCACCATCCGGCAGTGTCCCCTAGTGTAGGAGACAGGGGAGACTTCAGGAGGGCTGAGGTAGCTGGAGAGAGCTAAATAGAAAGAGCTCCCCTCGAGTCTTGGACTCAGTATTAATCAGATCTTGCAAGTGAGCAAATAACACTGCAACAAGGAAAGAGGCATCTCTCCCGGGGTGGGGGAGGGAGCGTGAGGGGGGACCTTTCCCAGGATTAGAGACACTTATAGCCACTTGCAGTTTGGAAACTGCAATTTGCAAAGCTAGGTTTCTTCATATAGGAACAAAATTAGGCTTAGGTTAAGGCTGTTTAAAAGTACAAGTACTGGAATAGATTCGGAATGATTTTACGAATGTGCCCAGACAATTCAATGAGGAAAGAATAATCACTCAACAGATGGTGCTGGGACACTTGGATAGCTGTGTGTGTGAGAGTCAGTTCAAAATGAACCATAACACTCAAACCTGTGAGCCAAAGCCACAGAATTTCCAAGATTCACTAGCTTAAGTTAATATATTAAACATAGTTCCTTTATTCTTCTAGTAAATTCCATTAAAGAAATTATAAACTTTTCGCTCATACTTCATCAGAATCCTAGTCTAGACTTCCTTCTCATCTGATAACAACTTTTTGGGAATAAACAACTTAAAATTGCCAAACCGCTAACTATGGAGAAAAATATTTGCAGTCACTGGGTCTCCTAAAGGCATGCTAAACATGTCATTATTGATTGCTGAGGTGCCAAAAAGGGAACAGCCAGTCAGAGCAGGCATCAGATTTCACAATGTTCCTCATTCTTTTCTTCCTGGAACAGTTCTTTGTGTACAAAAGAGACATGGTGTTGTCAGGGCCAAGATAACCTTGACTTCCGTGTGGCTCTCCCCCAACTCTACTGTGTTCTCACTGAACCTTCATAATTAGAAAGCAAGGCCATTTGCTCTAGCTGTAATTCATGAGTGCTTGGTGGCCTAACCTGGCCCTCAGTACTAACTCAAGGCTGTGGCTTGTAGGGCTTCTCGAATCTGTGATTTCATAGTATGGGAGCCGCTCTTTATCTCCTCAAATATTTCTTCTTCTCATCCCATTCCTCCCTCTTGGCTCTAGTTATACATCTGACTCTCCTTGTCCCAAAGCTTATAATTCTCGTGGATTTTTCCCTTCTATTCTTCTTTTTCTCCTTGATTTGCTGTCTAAATTCTCTAGGGGCCCACTTTCTTTAAATTTATTATACAGGGCTGCATGAGGCCATGTTCATGCCACTAGCTGATGTACTTTAAGCATATTTTCTCCTCCATATCGCCTGGGTTTCACTGTTTGCATGTGATCTATCTTCTCGTGCTCTAACTTCTGCTTTCACTTGCCCTACACCGCTACCAGTTTCCTGCCGCCCCGAGTTCTGTCCTATTCTGCGTAGACTCGTTCACCTTGAAGGATTCAGCTCTGTCCGCTCCATGGACACAAGTGGACTCTAGCACTCCCTCCGCACAAAGCTTATCCCTCCCATTCCTCTTTGAAAACCATGAAGAACAGCTGGAAAAGCACATGGAACAATAAACAGGCTCTGGTGATGGGATGGCAAGCAGCAGTTTAGTCTTCGAGGAAAGATATCCTGTAGGAATATTCTAAAAAGTGAGCCAATTTAGGAGGGTGGAGATAAAGCTGGCAAGACTGTATGTGTGACTGGGTGAAAGGGTTTAACCACTGTGCAACAGAGTAGTATGCTGACTTGTTAAAATCGCATTTCACTTCCGAAGCAAGGGAGCATCCTCCTTCTCCCCCCTTCCCTCGCCCCCCCCCCTCCGCCCTCACTCCGTTCCTGGCCTTTCCCCCTTCCCTGTCTCCTTTTCAGTTCTGGAAATTGAAAACAGTGCTGTCCAAACGTGGGCAAGAGCTGGGCTACCACTGGGCTACACCCTAACCTTAGAATTTCGTTTTCTTTTCTCTTAAATTTTTAATTGCATATATTCACTTATTTGGGGACAGCACGTGAAGGTCAGAGGAGGACTTGCCACAGTCTGTTCTGGCCTTCTACCATGTGCGCCTCGAAGATCAAACTCAGGTCTTCATGCTTAGGGGAAAACGCCTTAACCTGTTTTGAAACTTAAATTCCAGAGGTCCTATGTCCCCTCTTCATGCCTTAGATGCTACTGCAGTTACATTGCGGAGCCAATAAGGAGGTTTTCTCTGTCACTTAGAATGAATGTTATAGGCCTCTGTCTCTGAATGTATCCATTTTAGAGGCAGTTTCAGTAAACATTAAAACATTTAAGAGGACAAAGAAAATTATTGTGTCTGGCATGATGCAAGAGGAATTCTATGTTGGAGCCTGAGGCTGGAAAGTTCAGAAGGACTTCTGGGAACAACAGATAATAATCAACCACCCTCCAGTCCCAGAAGTGGGACTGTTAAATTGAGAAGACAGTCTTAAGAGTTCTGGGGAAAAGATAAAAGCTAAGAGCTGGGAGAAAAACACCAGTAGCACCCAGGAAGCCAAGAAGACTGTGGTGCTGGGATGGGGTGTCACCCCAAGGCCGGGCTCCCCAGTAGCAGTATTTCCGCCAGCCCAGCTGTAAGCTTCCACCCTTGGCTGAGTGACATAGGCTCCCAGGGGAGGTGGGGCTCACTTTAGGACTTCCCGAAAAGGACTCAGGTGTGCCAGTCACACATCTGCCTGAAGCCACAAAGTGAAGCAAGGTCTTTGGAGCGCATTGCTGTGCCTGGGCTGGCGGCTGTTCCCGCAAAGCAGCAGGTGTGGGAGCGGGGAGGGCACACCCGCAGCCCTGTGCGGTACCCTGCCGCAGAAGCAGCCTCTCCTGCCCCAGCGTCTCCCGCAACAAGTCCTGAGCATCGGCTCCTGCTCTTGTCCTTGTCAGAAAGACCCGACGAAATGGGACAGAGAAATGGTCACTCCTTTCAGGAGGGGCGGGATGGAGGTGACCTTTGCTTCCCTGAGCCGCGTGGCTGTCGCGGCGGGCGAGGCGCGGGCAAAGGCCTCCCACTAGGGGGCGCGGGGTGAACCTCCGCTTCGGAGGTCCCAAGGCCCACCCTCTGCTCTTTTGGGAGGTTTTCAGAATCGGAATTTCTTTCCTGTTTCTTACTTGAGAAACAATGCATCGGAAATTGGAGAATATGTTATTTGTTTTTGTTTGTTTGTTTAATGCTCCCACAATTCCTAAGCTGTAGAATTCTATGCACTTTGTGTGTATGTGGCGGGGGGAGGGGGGGTTGCTGGATTTTTAATTTAAGGCACAGTTGTATGGGAATTCTTTTTTGTGGGCGTTAGGAAGCACAAGGAATTTTCTTTAGAAACATTTTCCGGATTCAAACAGTTGGTATAGGAAGAAGAAGTGAAGGATAGTAGACTGTGTCATTGGAGGCACTGAGATGCATTAGGGTCTTGTGTAAGGTTGTGTGAGGTAGATGGATGCCTGGGGTGCTGTGTGGTGTTAATTTCCTGTGAAGGTCAATGAAAGCAGCTTAGAGGAAGTGTCAGGAAAGCAGCTGCTCAAGAGACAGTGAACCTGAAACCCACTTACACTTCTTTGACCTGTCAACAAAGACTAAGGAACCAAATGCAGTATTTTGACAAGCTGAAAAGTATGATACAAGGGGAGAGGGTTAAAAAAAAGGAAAGTGGATTGCTGCGAGGAGCATGCAGAAGATCTGACCTGGTTTCTCCCTGAGGAAAGCATAGAGTCTATATAGTTGCTGACAGCTGCCGTTATTGCTAGAGGACAATGATGACATTATTTCTCCGCCATCACTCCAGAAATAACGAATATGTTCTATTCCCTAACTTTTTTTTCTTTCTAATGAACAGACATTCTCTCTTGCAAAACGTTGCCCAAAGGCTTGCATGACAGTGCCTGAGGTAGCACAGAAGTCCAGCTTTGTAATGTGTCGACCTGGGTGAGTTCAGCTGTTTCCTAGAATTCCCTTTTCAGCAAGGGTGATATCTTTCACATTCAGTTTGGAGGGGGGGAAAAAAAGCAGCTGTGCAGCTGTTTATATCTTTACATTTGAAGCACAAAGCAGATCCTTTGGTGACTTACAACACACTGTGGCTTATTTCCTGGCTCACTTCCATGATGTGCTAGACCTGTAACTACCCCTCATTCCTCTGGATCCTTCCGCATCTTTGCCTCTTGGACCAGGTGTGAGCTTAGCTCCATGACACAGGTTCAGCTTCTGCAGGAGGGGCTGGAGGCAGTGGGAATGGCGCGTTGGGATTTAACCTACAGGGGGCACCAGTGTGTCCTTGCTCCCCCTCTTTCATAGCCCTCTTCCCTTATTTTCTGTCTGCCTTGCAGACTTTAAGCTCTGACATCAGGCATGAAGCAAGAACCTAAAAGCAAACAAACAGAAGCCAACTATTTAGTCAGCTCTTATAACTACAGAACAAGCTCCTAAGGCTGTGTTTCGCTTTTCAGATCTTGAATAATACACAGATACTAAAAGAAACTGGGAATTAGAAAGCTAGCAATCTGGTTTACTTTCTTCCAATTCTGGCCTTCACTTTGTGGAAGTTATTTTATTCTGGTTAGCCTCGCTGTCTTTGAAGTATAGGAATTCCTCTTCTACCTCATTTCGGCTCTAGGACTATCAGCTGACTAGATTCTAAACACAGGTTTATCAGATGTTTCATACATAACACTGTATGAAAATACATAACACATTATGGCTTCATCTTCGAGGCACTAACACCACCACAGACGAAGGGATGAGGTTTTGACTCCATCCTGCTATTTTGTACAGAATGTTAAGTTGAAATAGGTTAAACTGAAAACAGCTAGATCGTAAGCAAGGTACTTAAGGTGCGTTTAAGGAGGTGTTTTCTCTTGGAGTTGTGTTACATGTGGGATCAGCACGTGTGCTGCTCTGCAAATGTGTGTCCTTAAATTTTATGACCTACGAGGCATGTCCAACCCACTGCCAATAGGCAGTCTGTGGCTGAGGAGAGCTATGAATGCAGCCCAACACAAAACTATAAATTTATTTGAAGCATTAGGATTTTAAAAAGCTTGATTGTAGTCAGGTGTGGTGTTAGTCTTTAATCCCAGCACTTTGGAGGCAGAGGCAGTCGGATCTCTGTGAGTTCAAGGCCAACCTGGTCAACATAGCAAGTTCTAGACCAGCTGGGGCTACAAGGAGACACTGTGTCAAAAAGACCAAAATGAAACTTGTTTGTGCAGTTCTCAAACATGAATTTTGTAAATGACACCATCATGTAAAAGGTTAGACATTTCCAGGCATGGTGAGGCATGCCTTTAAGTCCCAGCATTAGGGAGGTAGAGGTAGGTAGAGCTCTAAGAAATCAAGGCCAGCCTGGTCTACATTGTGGGTTCCAGGCCATCTGGGGCTATAGGGAGAACTTGTCTCAAAAGCAAAAACAAAACAAAACAAAAGGTTGAACATGCCTGCAGACTCTCAGTCAGCTCACTCTAGTTCTGGTTCTAGAGCTAGACTAGCAGGGTTGAAGCAAGGATATTCCACTTACAACGGCACGAGGCACGATCTTATGCAAGTCAAGTCACCTTATCCCTTTCTAATCTATTTCTGGGTATCTAAGGAAGAGATAATGACTACACATGTCAGAGATTAAGTACAATAATACATGGAAGTCACATAAAGTAGTTCCTGGATCCTGGTTAGAGAATAACTTTTAAAAAGATTGTCCAGGAGTTCTAAAGAAATACTCATTTAGGAAAAAATTGCAACTCAGGTACAGTGAGTCAGGCAGTCCTGGATAGTATCCCACAAGGCAAGTGCTTGAGAGGGTTTTATAGGGTATTTGTTTTGAGGGTAATGTATTGACTGGGAAGAAATTCTAAATTGCCAGCCTATTCTCATTAATCAGTATTCTAGACTCCAAAAAAGGCAGTAAAAAGGAAGTAAAAGCACCTAAAGAGAGGATGGATTTATTCTGGCTCATGGCTTCAGAAATTCGCATCTACTGCTGCCGGGTACCATCGCATTTAGTCCTGTGGCAAGGCGAGGACCTCATGGAAAGACATGATAGAGGAAAACTGCTTACCCGGTGACAGTCAGGAAGCAGAGAAAAGGAGAAGAAGCCAGAGCCAAGATCTATCCTTCCAGGGTACATCCCAAGTGACCCATTTCCTTTATGTCCCTAGTTTCTACCACCTTGTAATAATTCTATCAAATTGTTAATCTATGAATAGATTAATCTATTAGTTCGGTCAGAGCTCTCAGGATCCAATTACCTCTCAAGGATTAGAAAATTCAGTTAATATTCACCAGCTGGCAACCAGGACTTTAATACCAGAGCCTTCGGGGGACAATCATATGCAAACCACAGTTCCTTAATGATGGTACTCCTGGCCAAAAGATGTTGAAAACCCCAGAATACTGACTTCCTTGTTTTACCTACATTTATTGCATTCTGTGGTTTGACCTGTAGAAGGTATGAGTGCTTCCCTGTCATTAGCTCCTGTCTTCCCTTTAGAAATATTTATATCAGCCTTAATTACATCATTTTCCTTCAGAGATTCAATAAATGTCCCTATTTTTATTTTCACTTCAATTAGTCTCAGAACATTGGGACCAGAAAATACTAACATGTGGTTGCAATTTGATAGATATTGAGTGGCTGAATTAATGAATGAATAAGTATTGAATTTATGAATAAATAGGCATAGATCCATAAAGATGCATGAACAGACATACAGGTGAAATATGTATCCCTGGATCTCTCCCCAAACTTTCAGAAAAATACAGAGAAAACAAATTATTGACACTTATGTTGAAATAGAGGAAATAGTTTAAAGCAGCTTCTTTTGGTCCTGGCTGGATTTAGAAGTTGGTGGCAAATAAGGGTCCTTGTCTTGTTTTGTTCTGTTGCTGTGAGACAAAAATTTTACCATGTAGCCCAGGAGATTGATCTTGAATTCACAGCCTTCCTGCTTCAGCCTTATAATAGATTATATATGTGCTATACCAGTCAAGGTGCCTTCTTTTATATGTTCATTTGTCTTCCAAGAAAACAAAGATCAATTTGTAATCTGAATTTATCTGTTGTTTTTGTACTCCATGGTTATTTTTCCAAAAATAATACTCTGTCTGGACTATCCTGATGGGAGCATGTTTCCCTTGATTTTGTGTTTGTTTCATGATGTCCTAGCCTCGCCTATCTACACTAGGAATGGAACTTGAAAGCCTAACATTGCAGCCCAGCCTGAGAGAGAATATTTCTTACCAACCTAACTTTATTTCAGGAAGTATTAACAAAGTTGGTTTCATTTTCTCAGTTCTGATGACCATTTCTAAGCAAGAAAAAGAAGAGCAAGTCACAAGGCCAATTGTCCTCTGCAGAGCTGACCTGACTCCACAGTTAAAAGCCAAAGAGTAACTGAAATTTCCATCACCACTCAAGTGTGTAAACAAGCTTTGGAGATAAGCTTCCTGAATGTCAGAGGTCTGAGGAGCAGGGCCTCTGACATCCTGACAGCTTACAGTTTGCCAGGCACCATCCTTGGGCTTTTCTCAGCTGATCTCTTTTATTCCTTATCATAAATGAGTGTGACAGGGAGCAGAGGCAGAGAGAGGCTGAGCTTTCCCCAGGAAAAACAGAAAGGAAGTGGGTCCATTTTTCTTCAGAGCTAGAGAGCCTGACAGTTTTTTTATTAGTCTGGAATATTAGCCAAAACTATAACATTACAAAGACAGGCTCCAAATGTCCTTTAAATGATTCTGAAAAGTGAGAAATCTCTTAAGATAAAAGTAAATTGTGGAAAATACAGTCCTTTTTTTTTTTTTTTTTTTTCTTGCTGACCTGGAACTCACCACATAGATCAGGCTGGCCTCTGTCTCACAGAGTTCCACCTGCCTCTGCCTCCCAATGCTGGGATTAAATGCCACACCCGGCCTCGTTTTTGTTTTCTTTTTTGGTTTTGTTTTTCTTTGTTTTCTCTCTATATATTTTTATATTGAATTTCTGTGTGTTTTATACATTCTAATCATATTTAAACCCCCTCCCCTATCTGCATTGTCACATAGCCCCCCACCGAATTTCATACATTCTGTCATACATGTTAAGGCCTATTGAATCAAGTTTGTACCCTCATATGTCCGTTAGTGTGAGTTCATCCGCTGGAGCCTGGTCAGCCTGTCCAGTATCAGTCCCTCAAAGAGGGTCGACTCTCCCTCACACAGCAGTGATCAACTGCCAGTCATTCCTCAGCTAAGGTTCGGGCCTCCTGGCCAGTTCCCCAGTTTGGGGTTTTTGTCTGGATTGAGTCTGTATGGTTCTTGTGCATGCTGACACCATTGCTGTAAATTCATATGAGCAAGTTCCCAGAAGACTGGAAAACTCTGTTTCCTTGCAGTCATCAACTACCCCTGGCTCTTACAATCTTTAGTACTCTTCTTCCACAGTGCTCCCTGAGCCCTGGGTGGAAGAGGTTTAATATAGGAGTCCTATCCAAGGATATGCACTCTACAGTCTCTTATACTCTACATTCTGGTCAGTTGTTCTGTGTTAATCACCCTCTGTTGCGTGAGGAAACTTCAATGTGAGAGTTGAGAGATGTACTGTTATTCTCTGTGCTCCCTGTTTCACTGTGTCCCAGGAGCCTAGGTGTAGAGGGTCCATTGTAGGTATGTCATTTAGGGCTGCGGATCTCACAGATGGTCAAACTTCCCTAGTTTCTCAGGAGATACTTTGATCTCCCAAGAAGGCATCCTATGGTGATACTGTGATCCTGCTCATTATATTTTATTAACTTGCTCTACTCTGGCCTCATTATCATTGTTCACTGTCCTGTAAACACTCAGCAGTAGCTCTAATAGGTATGAGTATAAAACAGAGTTCCCTGTGCCTTTGTACTCGTGCGTGGGAAGACATAAAAGTAAGGAAATAAGAGAAAAGACACCACACTAGTCCCCTGGTCTTTTTTCATGATAATCCATTCAGGTCCTGTGGCTATCCCGGTGGTGCCCACAATGGTCATTCTGGTTCATGTGAGACTCTCCATTAAGAGGCTATGGTGATGCAGATGGATATGGTTGGGATTGGGACTACTCAGATCTTCCAAGTGGAAGTTCCTACAGCGGTTCGTATGAAAGTTATGGTAGCTCAACATAACACTGCACCTGTATGAGGGACCTGGTTATCTTATGGTGGAAGCAGTCACTGTGATAATTACAGCAGCTCATAGGATGGATATGGTGGAGACTGAGTCAGTTACTTAAGCAGCTGAAGGAACCTCTAGTCAAGCGGTTGTTATCATGTTGGTGCTTGGTGGGATGTCATAAATCCTACACAAAAACCTACTTTTGTCACATCCCTAGACCAATGTAATTTCTTACTGTATTCTAAATATGTATTCTTATATTTATAGACATGTGTATCTTTCACCACTCATCAAAGAAACTTCTTTATGCAACAAATGGAGACTATTACAGCATTCCACAACTGGTCACACATGCATAAACTTTCTCATGAGACACAAGGCTTTCCACACATAAATGCTCAAGATTCAGCTTATGCATATTTTTTAAGCCACAGGATCACTATTTCACAGTTTCAGACCATAATCATGGTAAGTAAAAATTTCTTAGTACATAATCTCTCACATTATGAGAATTTGGGTAATCTGTTTGTACAGTTGTCTTTAGTAGAAAGACATGACAGTAGAAAGATGATATCCATCATCTCTCAGGGACAAATCTTCATGAGAAGGCAAAGGATTCCTTTCGTGTGGGTCCTCCATGACTATCTCTTTCACATGATACAGAGGCTCTTCCTCCCATTCCACTGCTGCTGTGAACTGCTCCTGAAGGTGCTAATCTTTTAAGAGAAATGCCCCCATTTCATGGTGGTGGTCCTGTTTTTTATTAAAAATAGTCCCCTGGAAGATCTCACATTAAAATTCATGGAAAGCCACCTTCATACAAATGTCCTCCACATGAAGGGGTCTGGTAGCACCTCCACTTACTGCTCTTCCTCCTTAGAAACCTCTGGGAGGGCTTCTGCTTCTTCAATATGGAGATAGTCTATGCTTACTACTTTCAAATGATGTTATTGAGCTTTATTCCACCTTGATGGCATTTCCATTCTTTGAGAACTTTCCATTCATGTCCTTGGCTCCATCCTCAGAGGTGACAAAAGCAAGTCCTCCTGATTTGTTGGCTTCATGGTCTTTCATCCAAAGTTCTTCTGCCATTTGTCCATATTTGCCAGATACTGCTTCAAGATGTTTCTCGTTTCTGTCTGTATTAATTACACCATTGAAAACCTTTCCTGAGTCATCTATTTCAGCCATTTTTTTTTCCTGACTGGTAAGGAGGGGATAGACATGACCTCAAATTCCTACCAGTTCGCTGACTGAGCCTTCCAAGTGGCTCAGCACAAATGATACTGCCAGATCTCAGAATGGAACAGAAAACCCACTAGGACTACTAAACAGTGACGATCCCTAAAGGAGTCAGCAGACTATATTACCTGAGCAGCTCTAATGATCTTAAGTCACCCTGAAAAGCACCCCTGATGTCCGTGATTAAAAGGTGAAAGGCCAAAGTCAAGAATGTACAAAAAGGACAAGCACATTAACATATTTCAAGCTGTAGTCTTACTATAGAGGAAATAATAAAATAAAAACCTGAGTTAATACAGAATGACTATTAATGATAAGAGGTCAATGTTTTTTAAGCACTTGTTAAACTCTTAACCAAGAGTCCCTCTTCATCTAGGCTTTAGGTAGGGTCTTTTTTAGTCAGAGTCATTTTTTTTGACTAAGCCTCAGTCTTGGCCCGCAGAGTTCAACTTTAGTGAAGAATTCATATGATAAATTTTATCAGTAAACCAAATTCCTCTTAGTAATTTTCCATGCATATTAATTATAATCTACACTAGTAGTCAACAGGAAGTACTTTCTCCTCTAGTGCATTAGCCTCTCACCTTTATTATAATTTTCAATAACTCTGGTGTGTGTGTGTGTGTGTGTGTGTGTGTGTGTGTGTGTGTGTGTGTGATACTGGAGATTGAATTCAAGGCCTTATGCATGCTAGGTGAGTACTCTACCACTGAGCTATATTCCCATTCCTCTTTTAACCTTTTATTTTGAAACAGAATCTCATCAAGTTGCCCAAGCTTTCTTTGAATTTGCAAACCTCCTACTTCATCCTGTTGAGTAGCTGTGATTTCAGGCATGTGCCCTGAGACTTGCACACCAGGTCTGGCATTGCAATAGTCTGGAAGAAAGTCTACCTTGTCATTAACAAGTACCCACTGAAACATTTCTCTTTACTTCAGTAAGGTTGATATTATTATCTATACTTTATAGATGTGGAAACGAAGGCCCAGACAGATTCAAGCAATTGGTAAGTATCAGGGACAGGAGCACACCCTCCCAGTGCACTTTATCTGCCCTTGTCAACTCCAAAGCTTGGGATAACATTCACTTTGGAACCAATTTAGGCTGTAAATATCTACTATATATTTTAGTGAGATGAGTGACAGAGCTTGGCAATGAATTATAACATTGGGGATGAGATCTGAGCCTCTGATGTGAATATCAGGGGTCATCTATTGAGACCTATTATACAGTTCACCTACTATCCCAGGCCATTGGTAGCAGAGCTGAGAAATGGAACTTAGGTAAAAACTCTGAGCATAGCTGGACATTGTTGCACACACCTTTAATCCCAGCACTCAGGAGGCCGAGGCAAGTCAGTCCCTGTAAGACAGCCTGGTCTTATTTAGCAAGTTTCAGACCAGCCAGGGCTACTCAGTGAAGCCCTGTCTCAAAATAAAACAAAACAACAACAAGAAACAACTCTGAGCCTAAGTGGTAAGAATGGCTACACCTTTTGCATATACTCTGTGTCAGGCTCCGTGCTATGAGATCACAACAACCTTACAAAATAGATGGGACCATTCCTTTCCATGGGAAGAACTGATAGACACAATGGTGAATGACGGAGAGGAAATATTAGAGCTTTGCAGTTTAGCTACAAAGTCGTCCCTCCTCTAGGCACATGGTGTGAGCTCTCTCAGTCCTCTCTTAGTCTTCTGGTAACAGCCATATCTCAACTAGTAGCATACTAGTTACTATTAATAGTAAGCTCTAATGATCTAGAGTGAAACTAGTTACTATTAATAGTAACTAGTATGCTGACAACAATTCTCCTGAAGCCTTCTGGGTCCAGTAGCCATTTTTAGATTTCTAGTTCTCTGTTGTTATAATTCTAATCCTTCCTCTGCCTTGAATGACTTCACACATACTTCCTCCAAAACGTTCAGTCCCTGCTTTGTTCTCAAACAGGAAGATCGAGGCTCTCCTGTGGAAGCGTCATTTTCCCTCAACAGGAAGACACTGCAGTTGAAAGTTGTTCTTGCCAGCATAATTTTCTGTTTCATATTATGAGTATACATATAAGAGCCTTTCATAAACAGTCCTGTGTCTCCTCCCTTGGGGAATCTACAGTCAGTTCCGGCAGATTCCTGAACAGCAAACCCTCCTTGGCCAGAGTGTTCCTGAAGAAGAGATGGGCAGCAATCAGCCTGTCACCACTAATAAAGGGTATGTTTTTGTCCTTCTTGAACTGATTCTCTGAAATTGGACCTAGTGCTTTTGAAAATCTCAAAGATTTTCTGGAGGTGAATTTTGACATCTGCATAAATACTTGTGCCTTAAACAAGAGAAAAAGTGTTTCTTGTTAACTTGGTATAATTAAGTTCTACGGCATCTCCAGAGTTATACAGCCTTTCTGAAATGGACGCTTGTAGAATCCTAACCAAGAAGTGCCAGAATGTGAAGTGGAAAGATCATGAATGATGCCCGCCTGGGAACAGGAGCAAGTCTGTTGTCACCACCACATTAAGAGTACAAGATAGGCAGAAACAGTTTTACAAGTTCCTGTCATCATGTTTTGCATTTCCAAAGATGTCAGGAATATTGGGTTAGTTCACTACAATTTTAAAGGCAGCACATAGTCTTTATCACAGCTCAGCACTGGCAACCCTAGTGGACTGGATCTAGACATTTTTTTCCTGAGGACTCACAGTGTATTAATAAGTCAGAATCTACATCTCTGAAGACCTCAAAATCTCCAGAGAAGCTGGTCTTGACCAGGCAGTGCCAATGTCCATCCATTCCCATCCATGCCCTTGCTGTTTTGGTTTTAATCTTTGGTGGTCTTTAAAAGGCCAAAGAATCTAGAATCACAGAAGTCTTTCCCCAGGATAAAAATTCTGTAAGTATATTAAAGAAACCTTTGAAGAACAGAAGGGAGTATACAGGGAAAAATCAATGTTAGTCAATTCTCTATGATTGTAATAAATACCTGAGATAACCAAAAGGAGAAAAGATTGATCTTGGCTCATGGTTTTAGAGGTTGTTGTACATGGTCTGTGGAAAAAAAAAAATACATCATGGTGGGGAGGACTGGCAGAGGAAGCTCTCAGCTCCATCTCGTGGTGGCCAGGAAGTAAAGAGTGCCTATAAGGACTTAATCTCCATCCACTGCATCCATTAGTTCTCGAATCTGGCAACCAAACTTTTGGTACAGGAGCTTTTGAGGAACATTTAACAAGCTATAGTAATTTCTGAGGAAGAAAATAAAAACAAACATCTGTTTTATTGTCTAATTTTATTTTTATGATATTTACTTTATTGTCTAATTTTTTAAGTTAATTTGAAGGATTAATTTGAACATGTCTATTTGTGAGTGGACACAGAAGGAAGTGTATCTGATGAGAATCCACTTTTACAAATCAGTTATGGTAAGGCCCGGAGAACACATCTGGATTTCTAGTTATTTCTCTAGCCAGCGTGAATATTTTTGAACTTCAGCTCCTCTAGATAAACAAAATTTTAGTAGGTCATTCTTTACCTCGACAGAAAAGAAAAAAAGCCAATTTCTTTCAAATATCAAGAAACGATGCAGAGTAACATTTTAATCAGGTGAAAGTAGCTTTAGTTACATTCTACACATTGTATTGTTCTCAAACTTGTGCATGCATTAGAATGATCTGGAAGGCTTAATAACAAGTAGCTTTTAGGTTCAGTGGTCAATGGGCCTGGGCACTTGCCTTTCCTATGTTGGCAGTGCACCACCCTGCAGCTGATGTGCTCCCTCATTCTGAGAACAGCAGCTGTCTCGTCTCAGGAGCAGTCATAGGCTTACATTCTCAGGAAAACATGAGCATTTGTAGCAGCCAGAGTAATCAGAACTTTCACTGGATAAGGTTGAAAAAAAAAAAAAAAACCCACAGAAGCCAATTGGCTGTCCTTCCAGTTTGCACTTTGCAATCAACCACATGTTTTCACATGTACCCTGCCACCAGATTAATTGATTCATCTCAACTTTGCTAACATTGTACAGGGGCACTGGCAGTGGTGATTTCTAAGGGGGAAATAGGATCTGTAAGCTCTACAGAACAGTGACCATGGGTAAAATTTCCCCATCCTCATCCCCTGATCCAGCGCCTTTGCTCATAAATTCAATATTTCTATCCAATAGTTTTTATGCAAACTCAAAACCCCCAAACCAAACCCACTGTATTCCTAATTTTCCATGTCAACATTTTGTGTACATGTGTGTGTGTGTGCGCACAAGTGCATGTGAGTGCTGCATGCCTCAGCACACATGTGAGGTCATATTACAACCTCTAGTGTGGAGTCTTTACCTTCCACCTTTGAAATGGGGCTTCCCTTGACGTCCTTCACTGCGTATTCCAGGTTGACTGGCCCTGAGTTTCCAGGGGACTTTCCAGTCTCTCCCTTTCATTTGGTAGTAGGAATGGACATCTGTGCTTCCAAGTTTGGCTTTACCTAAATTCTGGGGATCTGAACTCAGGTTCTCACATTTGCACTGTAAGTGCTTTACCCACTAAGCCATCTCCCCAGTCCCTATTTAAGTATTTCTAATACAGATAACATGTCTATAAATACATTAGCCAACTTTAAATAGAGCTAGACTTGTCATTATTAATTGAAACTTAAAATATAGGCTTCCAACTGGGATCACCACAGCTAGACACCCTAACTAAACGGTAGAGGAGTTTAAAGTCCAGGTGTGTTTCCACCCTAAACAGAAAATCCCTGGTAAATACCCTTTTCCAAACTGAATAGCAACCTCAGTTTTGTTGGGGAATACTATGCCTGAGGTCAAAGGCATCTTGTGTTATTTTCTTTTTTTGTAATTCTTTTGTCTTTAAGGATATTGCACTGATCAGTGTTCTCCAAGGTGACTTAGGGGAGAGGGATATATTAAATTGGCTTTTATAATCAGAGGTTGTGGAGTCCCACAATGGTAGGCAAGAGAGCCCAGGAAAGCAGTAGTCATCAACTCCAAATAGCTGGAAGCTTGAGCATAAGGGGACCGATGATGCTACCCCAGTGCAAGTATGCAAGTGCAAGGCTGAAGCCTAGAAGTCCCTGGAGAAATGCTGATGGAAGGTGGTGTTCAAAGGTTGGCTAATCTGGAATCTGACATGTGGGAGAGAACAGCAACATAAAAATGCAGCTGGTGCTAGCTCCCCCTTCCCCCTGCCCTGGGAATGTGAACTGCTCTTAACAGTGGCCTGGGCCTCATAGGGGTGGTAAGAGTAAGATGAATTATCACAGTCATAATGAAGCAAGGTGCTGTGTAAAGGTTTCGTAATCTTGATGTTGCAGATCTAGGACATCAGTACACTCTGACTCATTGCACAGAGTTGGACCCTTAAGGATCTGGCTCTTTTCTGATTCTTCCTAGAAATTTCACTTTCTAGTTTCAATTTCTCTTTTGTAGAGTCAGCTGCAAGGAAACAGAAAAAAAGACGAGCAGCTGCTGTTATATAATAGGTCTGTAACACCTACCAGAGGCAGAGAAAGAACATTCCTGAAGACGGCAACTGCCGGGATGGAGCTGAGACTCACAGCTGAGAATCACACAGCAACCATGAGGTAGGGCTCCGCTTCTCTGGTGGACAATGTAGCCAGTCATCCTGTCAAATGCAAATCCTAAGCAGCCACGTTCTCAGGCAAGGCAGGTTATGTTTTCGTGTTTATTTATAGCCTTTTGTGTCTCTATATCCAGAGCTTGACTGTCTTAATGATGCTGCTCATTTGTTTCCTCTGGCATCTCCAGATCTAGTCACCGGGGAGCTGAGAGCTGAGGTCAGAGAAGAAAGGGACAGAGGAAGCTGTTTAACTTGCCAGGGGCTTCATGTGAAGATGAGTTGGGGGGACTTGCTCTTGTGAACCTATGTATTCTAAGGTTACTCTTTCTCCTTCAGGATGCCTGCTTCTTCCAGATTTTCTAGTCCCTTAAAAATTCACTTCAGTGTTATTCTTGAATAAATAAATGAGCAAAAACCAAACCAGCTCAGCACAGGAGTCCCTGGAATGTTATATATTCTCACTTAATGTTTTCCATGTTATCTGTACATCAGCTATCTGTACATTACCAGGACCTATGCATTCCACAGTTACTCTTTCTGATTGTATAATTGATATCTGGAAAGCCAGGCAAAGAGGCAAGCATCACTTTTAAACTAGAATGATTTTCTATTCAACTTCTCTCTTTTAGTTTTTATGTCACACCCTCCATTCATACAATTTTGATCGGGTTGGGATTAGGGTTATCAGACCAGATATGGATCGGAGAGACAGAGAGTGAGCTAGAGCTGGTCCTTCTGTGTTAGGAAGTGGGTTGGGCGCCAGGGTCTGATGGAGCTATGATCTGCAGGACTCACCACTCTACACTGTGTGTGATCTACTTCCACACAGAGGAGGCACACTGAGTCCTCATAATCAGCAATGTCCTCTTCTACTATTCCTTGGGTTGCTACAGTCCTGATTTTGGGGCAATTTCAGGACAATGAATGGGCCTGGAAAATATTATATCAAACAAGGAAAACCAGGCTTAGAAAGACAAACACCTTGGGCTCTCTCATATGTAAATCTTAGCTTTACCTGTGTGTGTTTATGTGAGAGCTCGTGTTTATAAATGCGAGGAAAGTAGAAATGAGCCCTAAGAGGAGGAACAGAGCACAAGGATAGGAAAGTCTAAATGGGAACACTGGGAGTGGGAGAGCTTAAGAGAAGGTGGGATGGGAGACGGGGTGGGAGAGGGGCGGGAAGGGGAAAACAAATCATATGTGAAAATGCAAAATAACATTTGTTTATATAAGTGAATTAAATATTAAAAATAAAATAAATACAGGTCAGTGAGATGGCTTAGCAGGTAAAGATGTTTTCCACCAAGCCCAGTGACCTGAGTTTAATCCCAGTTCCCATACTGGAAGGAAAGAACCAACTCTCTCAAATTGTCATCTGACCACATGCACACATGCACAAAACAAAATAAATAAACGTAAAAATAAAGTAAATGGTTAGCAAGGATTAATTCAACAGCAAAAAATTAGTAAAGTATTAAAAGAGAACTAATATGATAAAGTCTCAAAAAGATTGGATAGACAAAGAAAACCAATTAAAAGTATATTAAACATTAGAACAAGGGCAGGAGAGGTGACTCCGTGGTTAAGAACATGGACTCCTCTTCCAGAGAACAACAACAACAAAATTAGAATACATAGAGGAAATAGAAAGTAACTGATTAATTGATTTGGGGTGTTTTGTTTTGTTTTGTTTTGTTTTGTTGAGACAGGGGCTCCCTGTAGCCCCAGATAGCCTGGAACTCATTATGTAATACAGGCTGGCCTTGATCTCACAGAGATATGCCTGCCTCTGCTTCCTGAGCTCTGGCATTAAAGACATGCACCACCATACCTGACCAATTTTTAAAGGGAGATTAAGAAGCTAAAATAGAGTTGAATGTCTAAGATAATAAAAAAATTTAAAATCAGCACAGTGAAATATCAAAAGATTTGAAACTTATGTAGCTAAGGTTTTCAAAATCCAATGTTACATACTAGGCAAGAGTAAAGAACGGAGAGAGAGAGAGAGAGAGAAAGTTCTTTATTTATTTTTTTAAAAGTACATAAGTTAACACCAAACCTGTGCTGTATCTAGTACCTAATGTTTAGTAGCTCCTGCAAAGACTCTCCAAAACAGAGGCCAGAGCTATTTGATAGACTGTCCTGTTAGGAACGCAGCCTGAGCCATGGACTGACCCACTGCCCTCTAATTCTTCTGCCTGGAATCATCAAACTCTTACTTTCCCATTCAGGAGTTAAGATATGCCAAAACACTGGAAGAAAGAAAAAGAAAACATGTTCTTTGGTTAGGTTTAGATGAACACTGCTTAAAAGGAAAAGAATGTGTACTATGATCCCATTTCTGGACAGATCAGTATGTGCTGTGTCCCACAACAACTGTCTTTTCTTTTTTCTTTTCCTCTTCTCCAGCACAAGCACTAAGGAGTCCTTGGAGAGCAGCCTACAGCAACTAAAATGTCATTTCACCTGGAACTTGATAGAGGGAGATGAGTCCTTGGATGAGTTTGAGAACAGGGTGTTTAACAAGGATGAGTTTCAGAACAATGAATTTAAAGCCACAATGCACAACATACTGGCCTACATAAAGCACCGCAGAGGCCAAAATGAGGAAGCCCTGAAATGTCTGGATGAAGCTGAAAAGTGCATAAAGCAGCAGCACCCAGACCAAGCAGAACTCCGAAGTCTGGTCACCTGGGGAAACTACGCCTGGGTTCACTATCACATGAACCAAAGCGCAAAAGCCTGGGAATATGTTGACTTGGTGAGAAAAGTATGCGAGAAGTTTTCTACTCCCTACAGGATTGAGAACCCTGAGCTCGACTGTGAGGAAGGGTGGGCACGACTAAAGTGCACCAAAAACCAAAACGAAAGAGCAAAGGTATGCTTCGAGAAGGCTCTGGAAAAGAACCCAAAGAACCCAGAGTTCACCACTGGATGGGCCATCGCAAACTACCATCTAGACTACTGGCCACCATCCCAGGACCCCATTGGTCCTCTGAGGGAGGCCATTAGGCTGGATCCTGACAACCAGTACCTTAAAATCCTGTTGGCTCTGAAGCTTCAGAAGATGAATGAAGATGAGGCAGGGAAGGAGCTCGTCCAAGCAGCCCTAAGTAAAACCACAGATGAGACAGACGTACTGCGCTGTGCGGCCAAGTTTTATCAGAAGGCTGGAGGCCTGGACAGAGCTATAGAGCTGCTTGGACAGTCTTTAGAATACCTGCCAAACAATGCCTATGTGCATTACCATATCGGGTGCTACTACAGGTCACAAGTCCTTCAAATGCTGGACGTAAAAGAAAATGAAATGAAAGAAGGAAGAAAGAAGTTAGCAGCACTAGCTGTGTGTCACTTAAAGAAAGCTGAGGAGATCAACGGCTCGCTCCACAATGTCTGTAGCTATCTCGCTGGTCTTTATGCAATTGCAGAGCTCTATGAAGATGCTGACTATTACTACCAGAAAGAATTCCAGAACAAGCTTGTTCCTGCCGCTGAGCAGCTGCTCCACCTACGGTATGGCAATTTCCAGATCTTTCAAAGGAAGCGTGAAGACCAGGCCATCCACCATTTTATGGAAGGTGTGAAAATCAAGCAGGAATCGAAGGAAAAAGAAAAGATGAAAAACAAACTTCAGAAAATTGCCCAAAGGCGACTTTATGAAAATGAGAATGATCCAGAGGCCTTGCAAATTCTGATGTTCCTTGAGGAGCTCAAGAGGGAAAGGCAGCCAGCTGATGACTCTGAGAAGGACATGGACTCTGCAAGCCTTGTCCCTTCAGCATCTGTAGGTGAGGCAGGGAACCAGGAGTAGAGATGTGGTGCGTGTAGGGCTATTGCCAGAAGGGAGCTGAAAACCCTCCACAAAGCTGCTGCTTCAAATATTTAACAACTGTATGGAATGAGTGTGGACAGATAATCTAGCACAGGACATGTTAGCACTGTGGAAGCCTGCTGGGCCAGGCGTCAGTACCTTAGGCTTGTTTCCTGTACTTGTGTAAAGATGTTTCACAATGGAAGGTTTTCCATCATTGAGTTATCTTAGATTTTCTTGTATAGATAACAATGTACATTAACCATCAAAAAGCTGAGAAGCCAAGTGTAGTGGCTCAGGCCTGTAATTCCAGCACTTAGCTGGAGCAGGAGGAATGCCTTGAGCTTGAGACTAGCCTGGCCACAGAATGAGACCCTGTCTCAAGAGAACAACAAAATCTCAGGAACTAAATCCCTCCTCCTTTTCCTGTCTTTTCTGCCTTTCCCCGCCTCATTTACCAGTCAATCCTACATCTACAGCATCCTATACAACATAAGTTCAGTTCTTCCATGAACTGAGATGGCAGCATAATTTGAAAAAAAGTGAGAACAGAGAAAGGGGCATATCTCAGGAAGCCAACGGAGTCTGCAGCCACAATGCCAGCCTTTCAGGAGGCACGTGGGGACTTCACCTCCACTTTGCAATCCCTGTCATAGTAGCATAGCATGAAACAAAGAAAGAGAATTCTGTACACTCTACTGAAAACTAAAACATTCATTTATTTCAGACTCATATGGAAAACCCTGTGGAGAGAAAGAGAATGCTGATTTATCCTTGTAGATTATAATCACAAAGAAAAATGTTCTTTTTAAAGCCACTGTTAGGAAAATTTCTCTTACAACAGAATACTTGCTCTCTTCAAAATAGCGTTAACGAAGCCAGGTTTCAGATGCTAGGAAGGCAGTCGTATGAGAGCATAGTTTATACAGAACCTACTGGGCAGTCTTAACGCCATTGGTAGCCGGGGTTGAGTCTCTCCCTCCATTAGAAATGTTGCATAGTAAAGGTTAAAAACACTTCTTTCATCTCTGAAAAAATCCTCAAGAACATCACAAAACTGACAACTTAGGTTTTCTCAGTAGATCTTGAATGGCCTAAACATTAAGGCTGGTATGAACCAACACAGAGCCAACTGGCCCAGGGTGAGATCGCCAGCGTCCCGCTGGGTTGGAAAGTTTGTCTACTGGTATTAACTTGTATTTAAGTGTAATATAGGCATTTTACTCAGCAATTAAAAATATATAAAATCCAAAGATTGTTAAAATGGAATACACTAACTTCTCTAACAATGTTTCATGTTATTTTCTATATTAGAAGGAGCATTATATGCATTTTACTCCATCCGTATACAGAGTTGAAAGTACTGGAAGAAAGCTATAAATTTTGTTAATAAACAATATGTGATAGATACTGGAGCATTACCCTGGTTCATCTGAAATTTTACTGGACCCTCACTATTTTAGACTCAAGTAAAGATAATCAAAATGTTATATTGAGTACGAACTGGCTTCAAATATTCAAGACTAGTTCATCTCATAACCACAGAGAACCATAAAACAATTTTACAGCTTTAAGTGCCCACTGCCTTTCACACTTGACACCTCCCATCCTGCCTCGGGTGCACATGAGCACACTCCTCGTCCCGACATTTTTCTGGTAAATCCTGCACCTTGTCACAGTCCCCGCATTTCATCACTTATTCTGACTAATGAGGAAGCATCTGGTTATGTCTTTACCTCACCCCGATCCGAACGCATGTTATCCTGTTTTTCTGCTAAGTATAGAAGGGTGAGATGTCCTGAAGTCACTTTTGTTTTCTAAGAGACTTTTTGTGAAAAGCACAAGTCACACCAGCCACAACGGCAAACTCGGTGTCCACGCCAGGAAAAGGGGTGGCTCACCTTGCCAGAGTAGCTTGTATTTGGATCTGGTGCCTAGGGAAGAAAAGCAGGAATGTTCTGAGTGACGGGTAAGATGGGCAGATGTAATGTCTTTCAGAAAGGGCTACTGGTGTCTGTGTACTGAAGAGCATTGCTAGGTGTGTGGAGCCTTGTGCCAGCAGACCCTTGATGCACAGGATACGAAGAGAGAAAGAGTCGAGAAGGATTTGAGGATTTAAACCCAACAACTGATTAGAAATAAAATTATCTATATGGCTATTTCATTGTCTGAGGATAACAAACAAAGACACATTAATTTTTCTTGACTCCCAATTCCTTCCCTCCTGGAGGGTTTGAGGACATGGCTCAGTCACATCTCCTAAGGAATGTCATTCTCCTCCCTCATATAAATTCACCAAGACAATACTTCCCCAATGACTCCTCAGGTGCTAAGGAACAGGCCTGTCAGAACGGTTTGACAATATCTGCTGTTCGTGCTGCTCCTAACCCCGCCCAGCAATGTTGCTTGACCACAAAACTGCATCAGTATGTCTCTCCGTTCCCTGCAGCAGACCCATCTGAGCCAACTCTTTGAGACTATTGATACCCCTGCCCAGGATGTTCTCACATGCTTGCAGTAATGAAAGAGTGAGGAGAATTTCTTTCATCTCTGATTTGGTTTCAAATAATACTTATCATTTCTCCATGAAAAGAGTGCTCAGCTTCTACACCTGGCCCTCTTTCCTTCCAGTGCCGGAGTTTGTCTCAGAATCAGCAGACTGAATCATGATTACTTTCTAATTCTTCCCTCCTGTGTGTCAAGTTTTCGTTATTGTGACAAATACCTGTGAGAAATGGATTTCTTAAAGGGAGAATGTATTTTGGTCCATGGTTTCAAAAGTTACAGTAGTGGTCCACTGGCTCAGTTTTTGGTTTGTTTTGTTTTGGTTTTGGTTTTGTGGTGGCGGGGAGGCAGAGTCTAGGGCTGTGTCAGTCGAGGGGCATGCTCTGCTCAGGTCATGGAGGTCGATAAGGAGAGAGTGAAGCTTGGGACAGAATCAGCCTCTATCTAGTACATGAGTTCAGACCTGCTTCTAGCTAAGCTCCGCCTCCACAAGTTAACAGTTTCCAGTGATGCCATCAAATTATGAATCCATCAGTGACTAACACACTGAGTAGAACAGAGCCCTTCTGACTCAATTATATTTGAATGATTAAATCCATCAGCTTGGGTTTAAGCCTTCAACATAAGAGCCTTTTGGGGGAGCACTCCATATCCAAACCATATTATAAATTGATTCATGCAACATGCAACCAATAAGACCAGCAGCCTGGAAGGGTTAGAGTCCTGATAAGACTTGTGTCAGGATCTCTCCCATGTGTGCAGTCAGCCTGGGATGCTAACCTGGGCAGGATAGTTCCAACTAGAGACTACACATTCCCAGCCCTCCTTCCTCATCTGTCCCCTCATCTACTTTGGAGAAGGCACTTAAACTTAACAAACAGGAAAATTTCCTCATGATTTAACTGCTGAATTGCTGATAATCTGAACCTTTTGCATAGACTACAGAGGGAAACTGATGGAGATCCTTAGGTGTTCCTAAGTGCATGCAGCTATAAGACAGGTACTCTCCAAGGTACAATCTCCCTTTACCTGTCCCCATACAAGAACCTAAGACTGGAGGTCAGAGTGGAATTGATTGGAAGCTTCTGAAAGTAAATGCCAAGTAGTTCTTCCTTCCCTTTTTAGTAATTTTTTGGCTGATATTTTAAAAGGACTATAGAGCAAAGGCAAATGAACCCCACCAAACCCAGGGCCTTGGCTCATGCCCCACTTGACCTAAAAATAGAATGTGCCTTGGTTCATGCCATTTCCAAAGTGGATAAAACTTTTAAATAGATATTCCATTCCTCATTGAAACTAGCAATTCCTGAGATCCTTCTAGAGTCCTGCATGCCGTCCTCAAGGTATCTGTCCACGTTTAATCTAATCAAAATCCTTGTAAGGTCTCTCTACTCCCTTTCCAGCAGTTTCTTCCATTTTTAAATTAAATTTAGTAATTTGTCCTCAAGTATTTCATTAAAACAAATTCACACATACATCTTGAGCTTAAGTGAAATAAAATATATTATTAGTTGGTTGGGAACATTAAACACTTGTGGAATTATACACTATATTTTACAATTGTCTGTTAAGGAAATCAACAATTTCCTAAAATATTTCAAAATATGGAAACACTGTACAGCCCACTCAGCCCTAGTCTTTTTCTAAGAGTTTAGTTTTCAATTAATGTGTTAAGACCTTCTTATTGCTACCTTTTAAAGTAAAATTATTATTCTTGCTACCAACAGATAACTTGGGTGAGTTCTGTGTTCTATTTTCTGAGTGGAGCGAGAGTATGAAAATTCAGCTACATATGGTCTGAAATTGATTCAGGAACACACAGGAGCTATCCAGCAGCAAAGGAAAAACAAAGGAAAAATCCTAACGCAGACCAACATGTGACTCAAAATGTAAATCTAAATGCTTATGTGTATAAGTTTAAAATACTAATTTTATTTATTTATATTATTAATTAATTTATTTAAATTATTTAGCTTTTTAAGTTGTCAAAAATTGCGTGTATTTATCATATACATCAAAATGTTTGAAAATATGCTCGCATTTTTACAATGACTAAACCAAATTCGCATATTAATTACCTCACATACTGTTTTTGTTTATTTGTGAAAATTCTTAACATCTCCTTTGTTGGTGATTTTTAAGGATAAAAAGTGAAATTTTGTAGCCTTTGGCCAATGTCTCTACAATCACTCTGGTAAGGACCATTCTGCTTTCTGCTTTCATGAGCTCTTTTAAGAGTCCACATATATATAAAACCATCTGATATTCTTCTCTGTGTTCAGATTATTTCAGTTAACCACAATGTCCTCCAGATCTGTTTATAGTGCCTAAAATCTCAGAATTCCCTCTTTCTAAAGATTGAGTGGTGTTTTGCTGTGTCTGTACATGTGTGTATACATGTGTATACATGTGTGTGCATGTGTTCGTGTATACATTCATACTGTATTTTCTTTATCCATTCATCCATTGATGGATACTTGGGTTGGTTCCCAAACTGGCTATTTTGAATAATGCTACTATGAACACAGGAGTGCAGATAATTAACTCTTCAACATTTCAATTTCATTTTCTTTGGATATAAGGACTTCTCATATGCTAAAAGGTCATGGTTTGCTATCATGAAGATTCTCTAGAAGTTATATTTAGTTCGTAACCTTATGCTGTGACTTTGTGTGTAGAGCACCAAGAAGCCTTAAAAGGTTCTTTTTCTTTACTAATATTTAACTCAGGAAAAAGTACAAGGTAAGAAAACTCCATGTCCCTCTGCTGCTTGATTGAGCAAGATAAACGCTATCACATCCTATTAATTCATTTATCCTTCCAAGACAGGCAGTTTGTTGGTTTTTTCAATTTATCAAAACCATTTCCAAAGCAATGTCACATGCTTGAAATTGTGTTTATAGCTTAATGTTTAAGATACTGTCTTCTTTTCTAACATTAATGACATCAAGGAAATGCCCAACACTGTATCATTATGTACTCTGTGCTTCATCTTCTCTTCGATGGAGATGGAAGTGGGTGTTCCATGCGATGCAAGAAACAGCTACAGCCGCCTGAGGGTTGAAGAAATGCCTAAGCTGTGGCAGCATTCTGAGTAGGCACAGTTCTCATAGATACATGGGCTTTTAAATGTTCCTATTCTGCAGTTTTAATGAAGGAGCCTTTCCTTTTTTAAAAAGAAATTATTTTTATTTTACGTAAGTGTGCCCACACACGCAATGCCTGTGGAGGTCAGAAGAGGGCAATGGATTCCCTGGAATCAGAATTATAGACAGTTGCTAGCCCCTATGTAGAAGCTGGGGACCAAACTCAGGTTCTCTGGAAGAGCATCCAGTGCTAACTGCCGAGCCATGCCTACAGTCCTTTCCCTTTTATGACTTCTTTTTGAAAAAAAAAAAAAAAAAAAGATTTTATTGTACTACAAAAAAAAATCAATACTTTTTCCACTAATGGAGAAAATTCTTAATTTGAATTTCTTAATGTTGAAGAATGTTACCCAACTTCCATATTCAACTGTTACAACTACAGAGTTAATTCAAGAGTGCTTCCAGGAATTAAAATAGAATAAAACAAACAAGAAAATGGAGAATTCATTCTACTGTACTAGAAAATAGTTCCTTATTGTGCTAGAATATCCATGGCAATGGAGAGATGGCTCACTGCCTATTGCTCTTTCAGAATGTGAGTTTAGTTCTCAGCACCCATGTTGGGCAGCTCACAACCACCTATTGCTCCAGCACCAGGGGATCCACACACTTGTCACACAACCAGAGGTCCTCTTCTGACTCTGTAGGCGTGCACACACACATATACACACACAATGATGAAAGATAAAATAGAGTCTCTTGCATTCTGTCAAAAGAAAGGTTTGGGTCAGTTTAGTTAATGTCTTTTACCTGACTGAATTGCTTCTGTTGCTCAGACATCTGTGTTCTCGGGCTTTACATCACTAAAATCAGCAAGTTCACAATGCACAGATGTTCAACATGCCATGTCCTATTGATGAGCGCAACGAAGGAAAACAATTCAGGCATGTCCTGTTTGAACTGGTATTTTAAGGTTTCAAGTCACTATGCCAAAATTAGGCTTATATCTTCTGAGGGTCGGGGGTCACACAGCTCAACACTGAGGGAGCCCAAGGTAGAAACTCAGGTCAGGAACCTGGAGTCAGGAGCTGAAGCACAGGCCATGGAGGAACGCTGTTTACTTGTCTGCTCACCTGGTCCATGTTCAGTCTGCTTTCTTATACAATAGACAACAACCTGCCCAGGGATGGCACCACCCACAGCAGGCTGGGACCTCCCACAGCACTCAGCAATCAAAAAAATACCCCAGAGACATGGCCACAGACAGTTCAATGGAAGCAATTCTCTAGTTAGGGCTCCCTCAACCCTGGTGTGCCAAGTTGACAACTAAAACTATCCAGTACACCTGGTTTATAGTTACAATCTCCGAACTTGAATTATCTCATGGGCCTCATCAGAAATGTCATGTGTCTGGTCAGTTTTGCTCCCCAAGAATTTCTGCTTTCTGCTTTTTACTCCTGTCAATTTGTTTGTCATCAAACCAAGTGAACTGTACTTTCTGGGTTTTTATAGATATTTGTATCATGACTGGGAAATACCATCAAATATTTACAAATATCTTATAATGACATCACTTTTTTCACTATTCAAAGCAGAAATATTTGAATTAATAATCATCCATCTGTCCATCCATTTGTTAAGCAATACTGCATTATTAGTATTTCCATTTTAGGGCCTGGAGAGATAGCTTAGCAGTTAAGAGCACTGACTGGCCTTTCAGAAGACCTGAGTTTGATTCCCAACACCCACATGGGAGCTAACAACAGTCCCATCCTAACCCCAGTTCCAGGGGATCCAACACCCTCTTCTGACCCCCACGGACATAGCATGACACAGGTGCACTTACATACAGACAGACAATACATTCATATACATAAAAGCAAAAATAATAAATAAAAGATTTTTTCTATTTTAGAGCTAAGAAAACTAAATAATTATTACAGATTTCCAAGAGCTAAATTATACAGAGATAGTTTCTCCTAGTGTTTTGCTCCTTTTAATCTAGTATAGTGTAAACAAGTTCAGTTGTTATATGATGAAAAAATCCGAGAGCTAGTAACATGAACACAGAGAACTAAATCCAGGATGAAAACTTTTTCCCACAAGTAAATTTTAGGTTTCTTTCCACATATTTTAGAACAGCTTTCTGTGGTCCCAGAAACCCCTACATCATAGTCTTCCATTGGTTTTATTTCAAATGTTCTTTCCTTCTGAAGTGGACTGCCAGGTTCCTGGGAGTGTCTTCCCTGTCCTTCCATGGCAGTCTCATAGTCGAGATCTTTAACAGTGTTGTAGCTGGTCATAGCAGGTCCCAACATTGTTTCTTTTTCCTCAGTTAGAGGATTTTAAGTTAGTTTCACTTTCCAGTTTCCTCTTCCCTTTCACAAAGACAGTTCCTCAGAAACTGAAAGCCTCAGGTGCTCCACTCCTCCCTCCACCGGCCCCTTGTATATATAGTCCCATGGGTGTCTATCTGAGGCCAACTGGGAGGATCTCTGAAGAATAATTCTCAGAACACGCCAGAAACAGATCACCACCATGAGGTCAGTACGTCAGAACCCGTTACCTCTTTGGTTCCCCGGGATAAAATATAAACTGAGCTTCTCCCTGAAGGGCAGTTTCTGAGTTGTCTGGTTGCTTATAGATCCATCATGCCTATATTGCCTCAACCTTTATTGACTTCCCTCTGATTTCTATTTCTATAGCTTTTTCTGATCTGTGTGCTCAGGCTCCTAAAGTTTCTAGAACTGCTCACTAGGTGGCTCTCCTACCTGAACTAAGAGAGGCTGGACAGGCAGAGTTAGAGCCACTCAGATACAAAGGTTGACTCAAAGCTAGAACTAATGCAATTGCTTTTGTTTTATTATTTTATTTTCATTTTATGAAAGTGAGTATATTGACTATATGTGTGTAAGTGCACTCATGTGGTACAGTGCCTGCTGAGATCAGAAGGCATTTGATCCCCTGGAACTGGAGTTACGGATGGTTATTAGCTGCCATATGAGTCCTGGGAATAAAACCCGGGTCCTCTGCAAGAACAGTCAGTGCTCTTAACCATTGAGCCATCTCGCCAGTCCTGCAATTGCTCTTAATTAGCTTTTCTGTTATGTTCTTAGAAATGACCAAGCTACCAGAGCATATGTGTGTATGTGTGTGTGTGTGTGTGTGTGTGTGCGTGCGTGTGTGTGTGTGTGTTTCTTCAAAGGAAGCATTTGTTCACTTTTTGGCTGATACCGTGAAAGATGAAATCAGTCCTGCAAACCCAAGCTTAATGTAGAGCTGAAATGTTTAATCACTTCCAAGTTGAAAAGGAAGAAATAATCCTTACTGGCTGACAGCTTCTTGAAATTTTTTATATGAAAACAAATCACAAAGCTTAAAGTTCATATTTATTGTTTAATAAATGCTGGTAAGCAGCAGGAAATAATTTTCCAATAAAATGTAACCTCTGATCTAACACTGGCCTAATTTCTAGTGAGTTGAGCAGAGCAATGGCTGTTTGGAGATAGTAAAGACAGGACAGGAAGGTACACAGGAGTCTCTTGGAGTGGCAGAAATTATATAGGTACATGGACACGAACATTTGCCTAGATTGATGAAACCGTACCCTTAAAATATGTGCATTGTATGGAAAGTAAAGTCTAAGATCAGTAAATTTTATTTTATTAAAAGTAAATATACCTGCTAAAAGCCTGCCATTGGAAGAGTCCCAGGGAGAACTAAGAGAAAAAGATGGCTTTCCCACCAAATACCTATAGAGGAAGAACTGAGGGACTGATGACCCAGGGAGGGTAGATGCTGTGAACCAATCAGGGAGAGAGGAAAGAGACTGCTGCCCTGTCCTCAGCCCCAAGCGCTGCAGATATTCAGCAAAGCCATAATTGGAGACAGAATGAGTGAAAAGCATTCACTGCCAGGTACTTCAGGCTGCTGTTTCCTGCTTGATGGGCTTATGACAAGATTGGTGTCAGTTGTGTCTGCTTAAATGTGGTTGACCAGAAAGCCAAGACCTTGTCTGCACAAGAGGCTTTGCCATGTTTTGTGTTCAGGTGGTTGTAGAGCTGCCAACCCAAGCAGATCTAAGGGGACCTTGTGGATGCCGCTGGTCTGGAGTCTGCATCAAGGGGTTCTGAGTACACAGCTATCTTGGCCTTCACTTCCCCAGCAGTGTTAAAAGTTACAGAAGGAAGAAATTACCTGGGTATGAGCCTCCCACAGAATCTCACTGGAAACTTCGTGTATAGCTTCTTCAATTGTGGTCTTTTGGTGTCTGTTTGGAGATTAAATATGTATTTGTCCAACTCACTCACAACCTGCCTTACCAATTTGTGCGATATGTCTGTGTCTTTGTATTAGTTACTTTAGCACAATCTGGCTCATGAAAGATGGGCCTAAAAGGAAGTCCCTGGGTTCTGGTTCCACTTTACTTTCCTATATCTAAGAAGACTGAAACAGAGTCTGTAGACTTTTGTTTCGTGGTTCTCCTAGTATTATGCTTACTCAGCAGCTGGGCTCATGATGACTCAGTTCTGCAGAACTCCTGATCATGATTAGGCCACTTTGAATGTGAAACTTGTTTTTTCAGAATTAGGGAACGTGTTCTCTGGGCCATCTGACGGATCTGTTAGGCACCACCCACCATGTAAACTAAGAACAGGAATAAGTGTACACAGTCTCTCAAATTATGTTGTGCTTCTGCCCTGTAATAATCAACTTGTGTATTACTAAAATGCAAATTACTGGGCATTCTAAAATCTTGAATGAGTGGATATGAGATAAGGCTCAGGTGGGACAAAAATCTGTTTGGAAAAGACCACAGATTCTTCATATACACTCTAATGAGAAAGCCGCTGTTCATCTCATTTCCCTCTCCTTAAATGCATAAAATGCCCCTTGTATTCTATGTAAATGTGATTGGAGAATCCTAGAAAGGCAGGGTATGTGGCAGGGGTGGGAAGAACGTGAACATAAACAACATTTGAGTGTTGAATGGGTGTTTCACAGCTAAGAAATCAGAAGTTGGAAATTATTGCCAAAAAAGTGAACTCACGCTAGATCCTGTGTCTCACACTGAAGGTTGAGTCCAACATCTCTAAGAAAGTAGTTGATTTTTAAATATCTTGGGGCTCAGTCAAATAAACATATATAATTAACTATCATAGGGAACATCGAATGCAGGTGTTCATCATAGTAACCCATGTATATTTTCTCCCCAGTAAAGTCTCCAGAAATTCTCTGGAAGACAGCCTTCTACAGCTGAAGTGCCATTTTACTTGGAACTTATTCAAAGAAGGAAGCATCTCAAGTCATATGGAAGACAGAGTACATAACCAGATTGAATTTTTAAACACTGAGTTTAAAGCTACGATGTACAACTTGCTAGCCTACTTAAAACACCTAGGTGGTGATAATGAGGCAGCCTTGGGATGCTTAAAGCAAGCTGAAGACTTACTGAAGTCAAAGCAAGATGACCAAGCAGAAATTAGAAGTCTGGTCACCTTGGGAAACTATGCTTGGGTCTACTATCACTTGGGCAAACCCTCAACAGCTCAGGCCTATGTTGATGAGGTGACGCGGGTCTGCAAAAAATTTTCAAGTCCTTACAGCATGGAGTGCCCTGAACTTGACTGTGAGGAAGGGTGGACACGCCTTAAGTGTGGAAGAAACGAAAGGGCTAAGATGTGTTTTGAGAAGGCTCTGGAAGGGAAACCTGACAACCCAGAGTTCTCCTCTGGGCTAGCAATTGCCATGTACCGGCTGGATGAAAAACGCGAGAAGCAATTCCCTGTCGATGCTCTGAAGAAAGCCATGGAGTTGGATGCTAAGAACCAGTATGTCAAAGTTCTCTTGGCCCTGAAATTACAGAAGATGAGAAAAGTTGCTGAAGGAGAGCAATTAGTTGAAGATGCCCTGCTAAAGGCTCCGGACCAAACGGACGTCCTTCAAAACGCAGCACAGTTTTACAAAAAGAAGGGCGACCTGGACAGAGCTATCGAACTCTTCCGGAGGGCCCTGGGATCCACAGCGAACAACAGCCACCTCCGCCTCCGGCTCCTGTGCTGCTACAGAGCAAAAGTGGAACAGCTGCAGAGCACGGACGCTGAAGCCAGCGGAGGCAGGGAGATGACCGCACTGAGGAAGCTGACTCTGGACTATATGAACAAAGCTCTTGAGAGGAAGCCAAGTCCTCCGAACTCATACTCTGATCCTGCTGAGTTCCCGGAAGTAAAACGATGTTACCAGATTGCCTTCGGTAAGGAAAGCCCTGATGCTGAGGAGCAACAGCTCTACGAGAACTACTGCGACCTTCAGAAGTACCACAGGAAGTCTGAAGGTTTCAAGGCTCTAAATCATTTAAAGCAGTTACCCATATGCAAAAAAACAACTGGGAAGGAAGAGGTGAAGCAAGAAGCACAGAAGGGCCTGGAACATGCACATCAGCAAAATGCACAGAATTCTCACCACTAGGGGGAGCAGATCACAAGCCGAATGGAGGCAAACCCTTTGGGGCACAGGCAACATCTGGCAGCACATCAGCCGGAGGGTAACAAGAGGAAAATGTGGGAGGGTGCAGGCAGCTCTGCTCTCAGGGAGCTTCCCCAGCCCTGCCTTTTGGGAGAAGGAGAAACAGTGCAATGGAATGACAGTTACGAGAAGGAAAGGGCAGGGCCTCCAAGCTGGTGCCTCTGAACAGGCTGGCCTCACTCATTGCTTTAAAGCACATTTTTAAAGAATTATTTTCTCATACTGTCTCTCTGTCCATCTCAGCCACACAGTTTTCTGGTTAACAGGTCTTATCACTAATCTCTGGTGGAGATGGCTTCAGACTCACAGGGCACTGATTTGTCCACGGTTTGCACGCAGTTCACCAAATGATCACTGTCTCTGCCTTTCTTGCCAATGCTAATGTGTATGGACTACCACGAAAATCTTCAATCTCTTTAAAAAAATTTTTTTTTACATTTTATTATTTTTACTTTATGTGTATGAGTGTATCGCCTGCATGTGTGTAAGTGCACCGGTAAAATGCCCATGGAGGCAGAAGAAGGCGTAGAATTCCCTTGGAGCTGGAGTTACGAACTGTTGGTAGCTGCCATGTGCGTGCTGGGAAACGAACCCAGGTCTTTTGCAAGAACTGTCAGTGCTCTTAACTTGTTGAGCCATCTCTCCAACCCCGCAAATCTTCAGTCTTACTTCCTCATTCCAGTTCCATCTAGCATCTGGACCTGAAGGATTAGCTTGTGCCTAACCCTAGACTATTCCTTGCCCCTTCTCCTTGAAATATCCTTCACCAAGTGTTTGTGGACATTCCTGACAACGGTGATATAACAAAAATGTATGACAGATTGCAACACTTGCAATAACTCTAAAGCTTCCAAGTCAGAATACTGGCACTTATGTCATGTGTGTGGGGTAGGGGGTGGAGTCTGACTAAGACAATAACATGAATCTCAGTTTCTTCTGCCAGGTTGGGGGAGTGGCTCCTCAGGTGTCACAACTCTTGCTGAGAGACTATTGGCAGTTGGCAGCAACCGGAGGAGGGGGATCCACTTTTCTTTAGGGATGTGATCTCTGGTAGACTGCCTGCGCCCCAGTGGATGGCTCCACATACCCGTGAGCACATGGACAGCACACACTGGATTCAGTGGTTTAAGGAAACAGAGGGGAAGAAAACACTAAGTGGGAAGGGACATGTTAGGGAGTCCTGGCGGGAGCTGGAATGGGGGTACTGGGGTGGATTTAATCAAAATAAATAACATACGTGTATAGAATTTTCAAAGAAATGGTTTCTTCTACTAGGATGATGGAAAATTATGAACTCATAACATACTATTCAAAACACATCCATTTTAGAACCTCTCTCCGCACTGACCGGATGATCCACCTAGCCTTGTCCCTTGGAAACATCCCTCTTCTTCCAGTCCAGGAGCCCCGGGTGAGCCCAGAGCTTAGCTGGCAGTTGATCATTTGACTAAGTTTGTTGGGACCCAATAATACCTTGTCAAACACCTTCCCAACAGAGTTCGAGGGTGCTGGTATTAGATTAGCTTAAGGACAAAGTCCATTCAGGCTAGCAATGGGTCAATTAAAAATGCCAGCATCTGGCACAGAGAGTTCCACTTTGTTCCACTGCAAATCAGACTTGAAGCAACGATCTCAGTCTCATCAGAAATTGTCTCTTTGGCTCTTCATATTTCCTCTGCAGTCTACATTTATTTTTGAGACAAGATTTCCCTGTGCACCCCAAGTTAGCCTCAGACTCACTACATAGCCCAAGCTTGTCTCAAACTCACAGTTTTGCTTCAGCCCCACCTAATTCTGGGATTCGATGTGTTTGGCACCATGCCCAACTCTGAAGTCCGTTTTTAATTCATTTATAAGCATAATTTCTAGCCATAGGCTATACACAGGAATGTTGCAATATATAAATCGGACTGAGATTCCTTTCCCTAGACTGGGAATTCACTCTGGAAAAATACCTGAAATGAATTCTGAAGTGATTTTCTAGTTGATTTGACAACTAGAAACATGCTAGCAGGCTTATGAATAGTAAAAAAGCCATGACCATAAATAGTTCTGTCTCTCAGAAGTTAAACTTTAGAACCATATCAAAACCCTACATAAAGCAGCCTTCTGGAATCATAAACAAGATACATATACGTTGGATCATTTCTAAGTTCAAAGACTTGAACCTTCTAGAGATTTTGAGATTTGCCAAGTATTCTAATTTATAGAATTAGAATTTATAGATAGTTAACCAGGAGAGCCTGTAATCTGAGCACTTGGGAGGCAAAGGCAGGAAGATTGAAAGTTAGAGGCCAGCCTAGGCTTCAATGGCATGTTCCAGGTCAGCCTGAAGAGCGTGGTGACAGCCTACCTCAAAAAAGATTTTTTTTTAAATTACAGAAAGATGATAATTAAGTACAAGAAGATGACTACTGTTAATATACCAAATACCTGAAAATTGCTGAAACCGATTTTAAGTGTCCTTATCGTTTTGTTACTATGTGGTTACTATGAATTTGGCAGCAGTCCTGATTCTATCAGACTCTGGGTCAGCTGATTAGGTACTTAGAATCTTGCCCAGTATATCTTTGGCATAAACAGATTCATGAATGACACAGAACAGAGCAATGTTCAGAAGGCAAAGCAACTAACAACACATACTATGTATATGTTTGCATACGTTTGTGTGTGTGTGTATGTGTGTGTGTGTGTGTGTGTGTGTATGCTTTTAAGAAGGAAAGAATAATGAAAACTAGTGAGAGAAACTTATTTATAAGAAGCAGAACTCCCTATTTGTAGAAATGAAATTTAACCATTGAGCCATAGGTCGGCTCTGCATTTGAACTTAATTGCACTATAACTCCAAGTTGCTTTATAGTTACAGTAAAAACTTGTTCTTGAGTCATACATTATAACTCTGGCTACAAATAGAAAATTCCTTTGGAGATATTTTATAAAAATACTGGTGCCCTAGCCAATCTTTAGTTTAGTGAATCAGAATTTATTGACATAAGATTTGGACATCAGTATTATCCATAATTTAGGGAAAACCAAATGTTTTTGTTTTGTTTGCTTGAGGTTTGTGTGTATAGAGGAATGTATGCATACACTATGGGTTAAACACAAGGATATGTACGTGATAGGCAAACGCTCTACCACTGACAAATATTCCCAACCTTTGTTTGTTTCAGACAAGGTCTTGCTATGCAGCTCACAGTAGCCTTGAACTCACACTATAGCCCAGTGTAGCCTCAAACTCACAACCTTCCCCCCTCAACTTCCTAAGGGCTGGAATTGCATGTACTACCATGTCAAACACAAAAGTGCTTTTTTGTGTGTGTTTTAAACTACTAACATATGGCCAGTAAGATGGCTCAGTGGGTAAAAGGCACTGGCTGCCAAGCCTGATGTCCTGAGTTTCATCCCTGGAACCTACATGTTGTTCCTCAAGTTGTTGTCTGATCTCTACACATGTGCACTTGCACGCACACATACAATAAATAAATAATTTAATTTAAAGCTACTAACAGACGTTTGCTACTTGGAGTATGGCTTGTGGCCCTGTGGCATCAGCATCAACTAGAACTTAGGCGTGCAGGACACCAGGCTCTTCCACACATATCTGCTGCATTAGAATCTGTCTTTCTAACATAGCAATACAGTCAGGTGATATATTGGTGTATTCAAGCCTAGGAGACATTTTCCCAGATGATCCCTGGGTCCCTACATTCATGGTGTCATGGAATTTTCAAGATTGCTTATGTTAAAGCAAGCTCATTGCTGATTTCTTGGGGAGGCAGAGGAACTAGGTAAAGGAAAACCCTGTTCTCTAATTAGGTACCCTTGACCTGCAGCTCAGCCAAGCTCTCTGTATTGGCAGTCATGGGGCCCCACCCTGGTAGAGACTGGACATTCCCTACTACAGATGATCACCATTCTATATGAGTGGTTCTCAGTGGGGAAATTCTCTTCCCATAGGGCATTGGGCAATGCCCACAGATGTTTCTGACAACTAGAGATGGATGTGCTGTTGACATTTAGTGGACAGAGACCAGGTGTGATAGTGAACATCCTGTAATGTACAGAAAAGCCTCTCACAACAAAGATAGGAATGCATGCCAAAACTGGGAATGCTACATGTCAAAAGAATTAGATCTGATGTTGAAAATGTCCCAAATCTGTACTGCTGCACGTGGGAGCCACCAGCCACAGTCTATTACTGAGCACTGTTAATGTAACCAGTGCATCTGTGGAACTCCATCTTAAATTTAGTTAATTTAAATATTCATTAAACAGCTACTTATTGGCTATATCCTGAACAGCACAGCTCTAAACAGGCTTCCATTGTGAGATGCTTGGGACTCTCTCCCCCTCACTTTGATGAAAGCATAGATGACTGAAGAGATACCAACATCTTGAGCTGCAGCTTTTACATCCTGCTCATTGAGAAACTGCCCAAATTCACGAGGTCCCGATGAAGAGCTACAGGCCATCGATAGTTTGTGAGAAGGGAGACTCAGTCTTCTCTAAAGACAGACTCCCTGATAAGTTATGCAGTTTCAAGTGGTCATCCCAAGGGATTTGTATACACAAATGTACATACAAACACCACTAAATGGGCTCAGCAGGGTGTGGTGTGTGCGTGTGTGTGTGTGTGTGTGTGTGTGTGTAACAACTTCCAGAGACCTTTTTTTAGATTGCACATAAAGTCAAATGTGATCATTGTCTTTTTCTACCTAAGTGACATTCTTCATTTTTCACCTCCTCCCATTTCATTCATGCCACCACAAATGACAAGCCTTTGCTCTTTATGGTGGAAAAAGATGTGTGTAAATGTAACATATACTACATTTGCTTTGCCCATTAATTCTTTGATAGGTTAATTCCATATTAATTCACCTCTGGGGAATATGCTATAATAAACACAAGAGTGAAGGCATTTTTGGGAAGGCATGTGTGCTTTTGAGGAGTAACTGTCTTTTGAAACTCACCAGCATTAAACAAAGCAGGAGAGAGAAACATGTATACCTTTTAAATACAACATATATTGATCCTGGTTGGGTTTTGTATTTCCTACTAGCGAAAAGATATATTTTATTTTGTTGGTTGTCATAAAAATAAAACCCCAAGTTTTGATGCTCTCAGATAAATATAAAACTCAGCTACCTTCAAATTTTTTTACCATATCCCTTTGGTCAATCCACGTCTGAAGTATGGCCTGTCTTTAGCAATAGAGTCTTACTTCAAGTTCTGGGTTCAAGGGCTGTGGCAATAGCCTGTGTTGGATGTGTCCTGGACTACCTTGACCAATAACTCCAATGGAGCTTTCTCCTGCCTAACACTGTGCTTTTTGTTATATGGTCTTCAGCTATACACATGTACTTATATATTTATTGCATGTGCATTTTTCATTAGGACTTTGAGCTAATACATTTCCCTATGGTTTTTCATACCATCTAAGCATTGTGCATCTTGCCTTTCACTCTTCTGTAATAACTCTCCCAGTTAAAGTACCCATTTCTCCCACTTCCCCCTTAAAAAACACCACTCCCCTTTCATGCTTCATCAAAGACACTTCTTTTTTGCAACAGAGGGAGATTATTACAGAATTCCAGAAGTGGTCAAATGCAAAGAAGTGCCTGTGGGACACTTATCCCTAAGAGACATATCGTCAATGCAACCTTCACACTTACCATGAATACATCTCTGAACTCTCACCAGAAAAGTTTCCTTCTGCAGCAGATGGCAATTTAACCGAGACTCACAATTAGCCAAGTGTAGAGAACAAAGTACTTACCCCTGAATAGGACACCTGTTTCAAATCTCTGCCTCCCAAGGCTCAGGGATCATTTCCGAAGAGGTGGTGGAAAGACTGTAAGAACCAGAGGTGGTGGATGACTACAAGGAAACAAAGTCTTCCAGACAGCTGGCCATTTACTGAGATGAACTCACAGCAATGGTGACAGCATGCACAAGTCCTATGCAAGATCAAATCAGACAAAAATCCCAGCATAGACATGGGGAAGTGGGTAATAAAACCCAACCCATCCTAAGGAACTTTTGGCAATTGATGGCTGCTGGGAGGGAGAAAGACTGTATTTTACAGGGTGGGGACTCTTGGTGGGCCCATTGGCTGGATCCACCCTGAAGGAAAATCATACTCTGTAGGCCATCATATATATATATATATATATATATATATATATATATATATATATGACAGTCCATTAAATAGGGCTTGGGGCAATGGGAGGGATGATTCGGAGAGGGGAGTAGACCTAAATGCCATCAAACTATATTGTATGGAAATTTCAAAACTTCGATTAAAAATAATAAATAAATAAAAATTTTAAAAAGTAAAAAAGCAATCATAGTTTTTAAGATTTAAATTGTTTTTTAATTGTGTGTGTGTGTGTGTGTGTGTGTGTGTTTGCTGGAGCTAGAGTTACAGGTGGCTGTGAGCCATCCAGCATGGGTATTAGAAACCAAAGTCAAGTCTTCTACAAGAACAGCAAGGACAGGGCTGGGGAGATGGCTCAGTGGTTAAAGCACTGGCTACTCTTGCAGAGGACTCAGGTTTGGTTCCCAGCACCCAAATGATGGCTAACAGTCACCAGTAACTCCAGCTCCAGGGGACCCTACACCCACATTACATTTACATACACTTACATACATGCAGGTAAACACTCATACATATAACAAAATAAAAATAAATAAACAAAAGAAGAACAGTGAGGACTTTTCACCTTGAACCACCTTTCTAGGCCCCAAATTTTGAAAAACTGTTAATTACTTTTAGTTTCTTAGTTGGGTGGAGGGCATGCACCTCCATGCCACTGTACCCCTGTGGAGGTCAGAGAACAGCTTGCAGGTATCAGTTCTCTCCTTCTACCATGTGGGTCCTAGGGACTCAAACTCAGGTTGTCATGCTCAGCTGCAGGTATCTTGGCCTGCTGAAAATCGCATTCTTGATTTTCAGTCCCTGTTTAAAGAACGCTAGTTGGAGAAGGATAGAGCCCAGGGAGTGTGCCTTCTTTCCTCACTCTTAGCAGACCCTCCTCTCAGACCATTCCTAGGATATAGGAGAACTGTTCATTGTCTTCAACTTCCCCAGCCTGTTCTTGATACAGGCCTTATTGAAATAGTTTGCTTATTAAATGAAAGCTGTTTGAGAAAAATGTTTGCTTTTTTTGTAGATAGAATCATTGTGTAAAACATCTGAATTAAAAGAATGGGTATTGTTACCAAATGGATTCATTTTGCTACATCTATAGTGGGCCAGTCCCTAAAATAACAAGCTTATTCATGTGGCAGAAAAGGTCATGGAAAATCCAGGGTGGACTTCAAATGCAGCATTCAGAAGGCAGAGGCAGACAGAGCTCTGTGAGTTGGAGGTAGCCTCATCTACCTAGCAAGTTTCAGAGTAGGCAGGAACTACATAGTGAGTCCCTGTCTCAAAAGAAGAAATGAAAAGCTCATAGGGACAGTTGACCTCATCCCAAATTCACCTTGTGATGATAGGCTTATGGGAGTTTACTAGGTACAGAAGCAAAGTGACTAAGCTAGGTGTGATCACACACAGCTGTGATCCCCAGCACTGTGGAGGTTCAGGTAGATGGATGGTGATTTGGAGACCAGCCTGGACTACCTAGAAAGTAAAAGGGGAAAAAATAAAACAGAAAACAAAAACCAGTGCCTTGAGGCTTGCAGAAGGATAATTGGAGATGAGGAAGTAAAGAGATTCAGGTTTGTGATGATATAATTGTTTTAATGGCTGAGCCCTAAGGCGTACAATCTAATTCGCAATTAGCAATGAACGGATGCAGACGAGGAAATGCAGCGTAAACTGGGGTTGGAAAGTCTTTCTTTGTGGCTTCGACAACTAACCTCACCTGTGACATTGTCAGCTTATCATTCTGAAACAGAGCTGACCTAGTCTGACAAAGAGAGAGACAGACAGAGAAAGAGAGGCATATGCACTTCTTACATCCTATATTTGTGGTAAAATAGACATGTCTTTATACTCCCCGGCACTTGAAAAATGAGTTACAAGCAGCTTTGAAGTTTCTGTTATACCACTTACAATTTGCCTTCTTTTGATTTCTATACGTCCTGATCTATTAGCTTGATTGCTATCATGCTGTTTAACTCAAAGGAAGCTGACATAGATATTGACATGTCCCAAACAGTGTCTGGAAAGCGGAGAATGGGCCTTTTGCTCCCTTCTGAAGGATTACTAGCATGCCCTGTTATAGTTTTTCAGAAAACAATTCACAGTCTAGTTCATTGTCAATCAGGACCACCAATTCAAAGCTCGGATAAATATACTAACTTTAAATTTCATTTATTTAGTTTTTATTTGTGTGTGGGGGGGTGTCTGTGTGTGTGTTGTGTGTGTCTGTATGTGTGTATGTGTTCATGTGAGTTTATGTGTACCATGTGTGTGCAGGAGCCTGAGGAGGCTGAGAGACACCATCAGAGCCCCTGGAACTGGAATTATAGATGATTGTGAGCTGAAACATGGGTGCTGAGAGTTGAACTTGGTCCTCTGAAAGAGCAGTAAGTGCTCTTAACTGCTAAGTCATCTCTCCAGCCCAAACATGCCAACTTTAATATTTATAACTGTTGACACACACACAAAAAAACTCTCACCTCCTCAAAGGGGATAAGAGATACTTTATTCTGAAGCCAAATATGGGTGACCATGGTCCAGGAACACAGATTTAGGTTACCCCAAATTCCACATTTCAGCATGGAAGCAGTTTCATAAAGTTTTAACAGAACAATGAAAAGTCATAAGTCAAGGCACTTTTTAAATACACTATAAGTAGGTGAATATAGCAAAAGAGGAATCTCAGCTACGGGCCTCAGACACTGTCTGATGACATTCAGCCTTTTGGTTGGTGGATGCTGGTGATCTGATTAATTAATATGTTCCAACGGGTTTCTATTGGTTAGTCACAGACTGTCTTAACTCAGAAACAAAGATAGGCAAGGAATGGCTATCTATGGCACTAAAGATGGCCCAAGAACATTGGTGATTAGGCTCTGAACCCACATCATTACAAACTCTGCACAGTCACCGGAGTTCTAATCAGTTGATCAGCCTTTGGAGAATATTCAGGGGATTTTTGGTTTGTTTGTTTTTAAATTTTTATTTATTGTTTTTTATTTTGTGTGTATGGATATATTGCCTGCATGTATGTAAGTGCACCTGTGTCGAGCAAGGCCCAAGGAGGTCAAAAGAGATCATCGAATTCCTCTGGAACTGGAGTAACAGACGGTTGTTAGTTACCATGTAGATGCTGGGAATTGGACTTGGGTCCTCAACAAGAGCAGTCAGTGTTCTCAACTGCTGAGCCATCTCTCCAGCCCTGAATATTCATTTTTAAAATGAAGTTTTTCTGGGACCTTTCTTTCTCATAATGAAAGGCATGTTGAATGTTTAGGCAGATGTCAGAATCCAGAACTTCAGAAAATCTATAGTAATGCCCAGTCAGAGGAGGTATTCTAAAAAGAGACTTTTGTGCGCCCCCTCCTTTGGCTACCAGACTATTGAAACTGGTACCCTAAAATAATGGATGGAAGAAAAAACACCCAGGGTGGAAGAAAAAGACTAAAAAGCCCAACACCAGATCATGATAGGGGGATGCCTCACAGAAAGAGATTGCACACAATTCTGGCAGTTTATCTCACAGTTAAATTAAGACAGATGGCCAGGCTTTTGTTTCATCTCTTTTTTATATATAAAATTGTATCACTGCCACTGGTAAGATGGAGAGAACGTAGGAGTTTTGTTCCTTCTGGCCAAACCGTAAATAAAGACTTTTTCCCCTGCCAATGTCTGTTTTTTCATTTCTTTTCATAAGAAAGCAGTTTACAGACATGGGTACCTGGTAACAGTTTGGGCAAAGGCAGACAGGAGGCAGTTGCCTGGTTGATGATCTCTGTGGCTGGAATGCAGGGGATTCTCAGTGGCTGAGCAGCCTTCCCTCCTCTGGCTCTTGGGTATCAGTTGCCTAAGAACATGTGTTGGTAAAGAGAAAAGAGCTTTTGATTTTAACCCGTTCTCATGTGTGAAAAGCTCTCTAGCTGCCCGGCTTTATGGTTTGGAAAGTCCCTGGTAAACTCTTGAAGTCCACTCCGTTTATTTTGTAATGTATTTATATTTTTAAAAACTCTCAATTTGAAGGCTTGGACAAGACACTGGCTGAGTAGTTATCTGGTTATGTGACCAGAAAGCTCAGATTTGGGGGTCGGGGAGGGTGCAGAGATCTCACTTTGGTTTTCAAAACAGCCTGTTTGGGCGTTCATTTGTTTAGATTTTGGTTTAAGCATATCTCCATATTTGAGCTGTGATGCTCATTTGAATTCATCTTGGCTCACCTTGCAGTACCAGTTCATGTGAGACAAATTATCTCCACCATGTGTGGTTGAATAAACTTGGGGTATGGCTATCATTGCAAAATACAGACTCAGAAGACAAGATTCTTAGGAAACTCGGTGCTTCCATTGCAATTTCAATAAATTTTTGAGAGATCTTTATTGTAATTTGTGTAGCCACAGGAAATCACTCAATTTATAGTATCTTGGGGACCCTTGAGGAAAATCCTAAGTGGGTAGTCCTTTTATGATTTGAGAGTACTTTCTGAATTAATGTAACTGTCTATGTCTATGATAATTGACTTAATAGAGCTGACAATTTGATAGCTGAAGCAACAGTTCCATTACAGAGTCATCTAAAGGAAGGTCTCCTGGATTCCTAGAAGAGATAGCTATGCCCCCTCTATCCTACTTTGGGTAACCCTAGGTGACTAGGGTCTTTAACAGAAGTCTTGAGGGATGTCTACCCCATGATTTTCAGTGATCTTATGGAATCACTTCATTCCAGGACTGAAAAGAACTCCAACAGTTCATCTGGGAGCTACATATAAGGACTGGCCTCCATATACACCCTGAGCTAGGCCAACTGCCCCTGGTGTGGGGCTTTGAAAGACATGGAAGAGGGGCTGTCTGGCTGGTTGATGATACTTTGGGAAGGAGTCAAGCAGCACACAGTACTTACCTACACTGTTCCCCTAGGATTAACTTTTGCTTCAACCCCCAAGATGAGCCTCTAACTTAAAATGACATGGAAGAAAAACTCAACCTGCTTTTGGAATTCCTTAGTGTAACTAATATACCTGTGATGACTCCAGTTTTTTTTAACTTGTTTTATGATAGAATTATTACTTTTGGTATGCCTACTTTAAAATATGAGGCTTATGGATCTACAGGATTCTTGCTTACCTGTTTAATTCCTTTTCTCTCTGTCCTTGAAAAGCTGGTTGGTTATTCAGAGTATTTTTCTCAGTAGGGCCTGACTAAGATGTAGATATTGAAATGTTAACCTTGAGCTTCTGAATAATCTAATGGTTAGGATTCAGTGGTTTAAAATGCTAATTCTAGAAATAGAAGCTAAGGGAAAAAAATAAACAAATAAATTTCCTGAGGCAGGCAGATCTCTGTGAGAGTGAGGCCAGCCTGGTCTACACAGTGAGTTCCAGGCCTGCTGCAGTTGCCGGGAGACCTCGTCTCAAAAAAAATAAATTAAAAGTTTTGGGAGCTGGTGAGATGGCTTAGTTAAGAGTAATGACTGCTCTTATAGAGGACATGGGTTTGATTCCCAGCATCTGATGCCCTTTTCTGTCCTCCATGGGCATTGCACAACACAGGTTCACTTATATACATGCAGGCAATATACTCATAAAATAAAATAATAAATGAAAGGGATAGAGAGATGGATCAGAGGTTAGGAGCACTCCCTGATCTTAAAGAGGACTTGGATTCAAATCCCAGCACCCAAATGGCAGCTAACAACTGTCTGTAACGCCAGTTCCAGGAATTCAGAGGCCTTCTTCTGTCCTCCATGGGCATTGCACAACACACGTACACTTATATACCTTCAGGCACTATACATTACAAAATAAAAATAAATAATAATAAGGAATGAAAATATTTTTAATTCCTTATTGTGAGTTTATGAGAGATAGCAAAAATCATTTAAAGCAAAGAAAACACATGATCCTAATGTGTTTTGGCTTATCATAGGTAAAGTTGTATTTAACTATCTTTTCACATACCTGGTGAATTATACTGCCTTATCTTATGAGTTCAGGTTCTCTTAACTTCTTTAAAAGCATTAAAATTATGTATTTAGGCCTTTTAAATATATTTCATAAAATATTTAAATGTTTTAAATGCAGCATTCAGAAATATCCGATCTTTTAAAGCAAATATTTTAGGGGGAAAATACAATTCTGAAAGTACAATTTGTGTATAAGAAATAGAATTCATTTAGTCATAAGACAAAAGTCTGAAGATATGAAAGTTAATACTGGCTATCTAGATTTTGATATGTGTATTCATGCTTTCCTAACTGTATCATGTGTAGTCTCTTTAAATAAAGGGTAATTAGGCATTTCCTCACACTGTACTCCAAGAAGTGTCTCTTAATTATTAAAAGGAATTGAATGTTGGTTACCTAAAGAGTACATCTGTCTTAGTTACTTTGCTGTTGCTGGGATAAAACACCATGACCAAGGGAACTTATAAAAGGAAGAGTTTATTTGGGTTTACAGTTCCAAAGGAATTAAGAGTCCAACATGGCAGGGAGCATGTTGATAGGAAGTGGTCAGAGCAGGGACAGAAAGCAGAGGCTCACATCTTCAAGAAGGCACAGGAAGCAGGGATTTACTAGAGATCTGGCAAGACTTAAGAACTCACTAAACTAAAATCTCTCCTTCACCAAAACTGGCTGTTGATTTCCAGATTTCCAGAAATTCCTTTGACAAAGAAACAACAAACATAGCTATTATATAATTTCTTATACAACCAGTTTTGGCAAGAAGCCACCATTGTGTGATTCTCTATAAAATGTCTTAGGACCAAAGGTGCATGCTTTGACCTGGAGAAAATAAAATGTATCACATTTGCCATCAGCTCCATGAATCTTTAAGCTCTCTGAGGCAAAGGCCTTCCCAGATCAAATAAAAGGCAACTTGGCATAATCAGCGTCTATAAGTGCATGTCTAACCCTGTTGCAACTCTGTAGCATAGAACACCTAATCAGAATGGATGTTACCATATATGGGAGACAAAGTGACTAAAATGTAAAGGGAAACTGACAGAGAGTATAAAGGCAATCTAGCTGCCCTAGAGTTCACCCTTTGGGAATGAATCTGCTGAGCCAGTGTCAGCACGAGAAAACACTGCTTCCTGATGAAAGCCTCTGTTCCATCTCTACCTACACCCAGGGTCCTAGAAACCCTTCATCCTTGACCTCCCAAATCTGCCCCATAATCACCAGTCCAACTAGGTGAATACAATAAGTTTATGGGGCTTGCTTACAGAACATGGGAGAGGTTCTCTACAAGGCCACGAGTGACCACACAATAGCTAGATCATCACCAAGTCCTATCCTGGATGACAACACCATAGAAGTTGCTTTGTACAGTCTTGGTTTTAATTAATTAACCATCCACTTCTTCTGTTTGTTTGGTTTGGGTTTTTTGGAGGGAAGGTTGAGACAGGATCTCTCTGTAGCCCCAGTTAGCTTAGAACTCACTAGGTAGACCAGGCTGGCCTCAGTCTCATACATCTTCCTGCCTCTGTCTCCTGATTGTTGGGGTTAATGGTTTGCACCGCCATGCCCAGCTAAGCGTCCATTTCTTATATAGTCTATCATCTCCCAAGATCACTTGTAGCTGGAGGAGGGAGAAATGGCTAGAATCTCAGGTAAGCGTCACTTGATTCTTCCTAGGGAGTCTCATTAGTTCCATTATCCCTTACCATTATCATAGACCTGGCTATCACTATATTGTTCTTCTGTATTTGCCATAGATATCAAGAGAGTCCAAGTCTAAGATGGCATCCTGTGACTGGAGGAAAAACACATATAAAATATCACAGGCAGAAGTTCAGGTTTGCATCTCCTTTGACCTACACTTTTCTTGGACTCATTGGACCAGGTGCCACATTAAACTATTTTTGTGAACTTTCCACTTCTTAGTTTCACATCTGTGTATCAGTAGGTAGACACAGTTAGTGGAAAACTAAAACCACAGAGCTTCAAGATATTATATAGTAATAAACGTAGTAATAAACCACATAGTAAAACACTACAGGGTTGCATTTGCAAGGTATCCACCTAGTAAGTACAGCAAGAGGAAATAAAGAGCTTAAGCTTACAAGGACATTATATAAGAATGCAGTTTAGTTATGAGACTGTAACCTCTCTTTAACAGGTTATAAAATTCATCATAGAAAAACGTCACATATCAAGCCATTTATTAAATACATTGGTGGGGACATAAGAAGGCCAGGATACAGCAAAGAAGGGAAATCCTAACCACAGGTTTCAGAGACTTTCTGTTGATAGTCTCAGTACTGGGAATGAGACAGAAAACCAGAGCTGACTGGGAAATAAAATTACAAGAGTTCAATTTTCAAAAGAAACAGATTCCGCTAAGAAGGGTTTATTTCAGCCTTATCACTCTGTCTATGAAATGTCCTTACAACTAGAGACCCCTGATCATGTAGGATCCTGGTCCCAGCATGTGGCCTCTGGTCCCTTAGGCTAGTGACATCCCCATATGGCCTATGGTCATGAAGGCAAAGAATGCTAACCCATCAATGCCAGAGCAGGTCTGGAATGACACTAAGTAGCCTATAAATGTTGTAAGAAACTGTGGATCGAGGTTGAGGTTTGGGAGATTACTCCCTTAAAAGTGCACTGACAAGAATAAAAACTTCTTCACTCTAACTCTGGTCCTTCTCTCCAGCATGGTGAATACCCACACCGGGGTTGGTAGAAGCTAATAGCCTACTGAATTTAAACATTCTCAAGATCTACCTGATAATACAAAAGATGATAGATCAGATACTGAGATTGGTGATCCATGGCTATTAATGTTATGGACAAAGCCAAGGGAGTGGCAGCCCCAACAAGCTGGGACATCCATCGTCAATAAGCCAATTAAAGTAATGAGTAATAGTGAAAAGCAGAAAAAGGAGATTTTTTTTCAATGCAGTCACATCAAGAAGAGGAATAAATAAAGAGGTCCAGTGAGTTCCTCCCCACGTTCATTTTCTGGGTCTTTACATGAGGATTAGGATTGCGTAGAGAGCAAGAAGTTTGCATAAGATATCTTGATTTTTGATTAAGGTGTGATGCCACCCATCATTGAGTCTTTGTTGTTTATGGATTTGGGGAGATTCAAGAGGACACTGAGATGGATTGGGGGGAAGTAAGAAGTTTAATAGAAGAGTTATTAATGCCATGGACAGACAGATTCACCAGCATGACAGAGGCTCTGAGGACATTTTAATTAATTAAGTTTTTTATCCTCTGTATGTAATATAACATTGATGTTACAAAACATTATAGATAATATTCAAATAAAAACATATTGAAAGGAGCTAAGATAATAGATGAAGGTACTTTAAACTAAAAGTGACTTAAATCTTAGGTACCCCCATTACAGTAAATGGAGTTAAAATTAGGTTTTAATCTGTAGGTACCCCCTATCATAGTAAATGAGGTTAAGTTAGTAAAGTAGCAATCTAATTTGGTGGGACAGTTAAAACAGATAAATAGGAGGAAAAGTCTGATTTTTGGCTTTAAAAGTTTGGATTTAAATATGTATAAGTCTAGGGCTGGAGAGAAGATTCAAGCAGTTAAGAGCACTGGATATTCTTGCAGAAGAGCCAGGTTTGGTTCCCAGCATCTACATGGAGGTTAACAACCACCTGTAAATCCAGTACCAGGAGACCCAGCACCCCCTTTAGACCTCTGTGAGCATTGCATCACACAGATGTGCCAACATACATGCAGGTAAAATACTCATGCACATAAAATAAAAATAATAAAATATTTTTTAAAAATAAAATATAGGTGTCTTCAAAATGAAGAGTTTTGTTGTTGTTGTCATTGTTGATGTAATAACTTAGAATTAGATCTCTTTCATCCAAATTATACTTAATGAGGAAATTCTTTTGCAAAGACAATTGAAACATTTGAATCTTAAGACAGTGAAAGTATGTGAATCGTTTAAACATTTTTCTCTGATTTATTTATTTTTATTTTATGTGTAAATAAGTTTTGCCTCCATGGATGCAAATGCACCCATTCATGCAGTGTCCACAGAGGCCAGAAGAGGGTGCTAGATTCTCTGGAACTGGAATTATAAAGGGTTGTCAGCTGCCCTGTGGGTGCTCGAAACTGAATGCAGGTCCTCTGGAAGAGCAGACAGTGGACTGATCCACTGAGCCATCTCTGAAGCCTTACTCTTGAATCTTTTAAACATGAAAACTTGTTTTAAATGAGGTAGGGGATCTGGGTAAATAAACACAAGAAAAACGTAATCAAGGTAAGGACAAAATATTACCTTTTCCTGTAGTCTTACCAAAACAATATTAGCATCACTTTTATCATTTAGCAAAATATCAAGCAAGATTTTAAACATAATAGGATTTTTCCACATCCTGGTCTCCTACCCTTCAACACAGGTCCACTTTGATTTTGCTCTTAGCACCCCAGATCTCTGGATTTCCTTCGTAGTCCAGACCTGCCCACAGTGTCCTGATTCTCTGTACTCAGACCAGCGCAATTTTTCAGTCTAGTTTGTTAGAGTCTTCATAGGCTGTCCCCATCCCCAACTTGCCTTTGCATTCCTGAGACCAGCCTTCTACCCTAGCTGTCCCCACCCCCAACTCGCCCAAGACCAGCCTTCTTCCTTTAAAGAAAGAGATTGAGCAAAACACCCAAAAATGGAAGGCACTCCCATGCTCGTGGATCAGAAGAATTAATATTGTGAAAATGACCATTCTACCAAAAGCCATTTATAGATTTAAGGCAATGCCGATCAAAATCCCCTTGACATTCTTCACAGAATTAGAAAAAGCATCCTCAAATTCACTCTGAAGCACAAAAGACCGTCATAGCCAAAGCATCCCTGAGCACGAAGAACAATGCTGGGAGGATTACTATACTAGATTTCAAACTATATTACAGAGTTATAGTTACAAAAACAGCATAGTACTAGCACAAAAATAGTCCTGTAGACCAATGGAACATAATTGAGTAAATGCAATGTAAGCCATCTGATTTTTGACAAAAGGGCCAAGAATACTCACAGGAGGGAAGGGAACATCTTCAGCAAACAGTGCTGGCAGAGCTGGATTTCCACTTGCAGAAGAATGAATCTAGACCCTTATCTTTCACCTTGCATAAAAGTCAGTTCCAAATGAATCAAAGACCTCAATGTGAAACCTGAAACTCTTAGAAGAAAACATTAGGAGTAACCTACAGGACATAGGTGTTGGAAAGAACTTTCTAAATCAGACATCAGTTGCTCAGGATTTAAGGTCAATAAGCAACAAGTGGGACCTCATTAAACTAAAAAAGCTTCTGAAAGACAAAAGAAACAACCAAAGAAGTGAAGAGAAAGCCCACAGAGCAGGGAAAAGTCTTCACCAGTGATGCATCTGTTAGAAGTTTAACATCCAAAGTATATAAAGAACTCAAAACAAAGAATCAAGAAAACAAGTGACCCAATTAAAAGATAGGCTAAGGCTGAGCAGAGGGTTCTCAAAAGAAGAAATAAAGATAGTTAAGAAACATCTTTAAAAGTTTTCAACATCATTAGTAATTAGGGAAATGCAAATTAAAGCCACTTTAAGAGTTTATCTTGCCCCAGTCAGACTAGCTAAGATCAAGAGAACAAATGATACCAAATACTGGAGAGGATGTGAGGGAAGGGATCGCTCATTCACTGCTGGTGGGATGTAAACTTGTACAAACTCTGTGGAAAGCAGTGGGAAGAACTCTTAAAAAACTAAAAATGAACCTACCATTTGGCCTGTTTATACCACTCCTCAGCATATACCCAAAGGACTCACCCTATTTCAGAGACACTTGTATATCCATGTTTGTTACTGTCGTTTTCACAATAGCTAAGAGATGGAAGCAACCTAAGTGTCCCTCAGCTGACAAGTGGGTAATGAAAACATGGTCCATTTACACAATGGAGTTATGTTCAGTGGTAAAGAAAGACAAAATCAGGAAATTTGCAGGTAAACGGATGGAACTAGAAACCATTATACTAAGTGAAGTAACACAGACTCAGAGAAACAAACAACATATGTTCTCGCTTATATGTGGATCCTTGCGTCAAATCCTTACATGTGGGTATGTATACTGGTGTAACTGCAGGAATCAGGATAATGGAAAGGAACCAGGAATGTAAAAAGAACCTGAGAGAGAAGAAAAGTAGGAAACAGGTGTTAGGAAAGGAGAAATGGGTAGAATGGGGTTGTTAAATTGGAGGAGGGAGGGAGGACTACACAAGGAACTTTGGGGATAAAGGGAAAGAAGGAGCTCAAGAGAAATGGGATCAGAGGAGATTGATATTATCAAGGGAGAAATGGGAAGAACAGGGACACTTCAAATGGGGATGGCATGGAGGAAGGGTTAGACTGGGATCAAAAGAGGAGAAACAAATAGTGCCTAGCTAGCATAAAACACGAGGGGGAATTATATTGATCCAACACCCTAATGGCAGATTACACACACAATATCTCTACAGGAGTCCGTGTGTATACCTGAAGGCTACATAACAAGAAACAGTGCCAGACAGGCAAAACTTCCCTTTGAGTTGCTGGACAAGGTAGTCCAAGAGACTCCCCAAATTACACAGGCTATTGCCACAATCCTGGAATGCCTCCCAGAACTTGAAGATAATAAAGACCCTATTGGTGAGGATGCAACATGCTTCAGACACAGGATTTGAACCAATGGAGCTAGAACTGACCTGAAAGCCACCTCCCCTGAAGGCTACCTCTCATAGCTTTGGAAAGCTAAGGGAGCACACCAATCAATGGTCCAACACCAGTTTCAAGGTTAAATGACCACATCAATAACCTGCACAGCACAGGACACTGGTGTGGTGGCACTTTTATCTTAGGGGCAATCAACAGCTTCCTAATTGGACTTAAAGCCCACTCAATGGGAGGAAACTCATATGTGGTACTGTAATCATAGCCAAATTCACATGGCTAGAGAAGTCATAGCTCTTAGAGAAATTCCTAAGGCTGTCACATCCCTAGACTAATGTAATTTCTTACTATGTGCAAAATAGATATCTTTATATTTACAGACAAATTTCTCAATCACCAGTCATCAAAGAAATTTCTTTTGCACCAGAAAGAGACTATTATAGAGAACCACAACTGGTCACACATAGTGTCTGTGAATTGCCCAAGCCTAAGTGGCACATCTACAATGCAACCTCTATACCTAAGGTCCATGGAACATAGAACAAGATGTAAAAGGATACTAATGAATCTTCAGTTCTCTGATGCATTAGAAGACTTGGAACACAAAAGGTCACAAAAGGCCAGAGCATAGAGTAAAAGTCTGAAAAATGTGAGTCCTTGGACAGGACTCCTATATTAAACTTTACCCACCCAGGGTTCAGGGACCATTGTGGAAGGGTGATGCAGAAAGATTGTAAAAGCCAAGGAGGAAGTACATGGCCATATGGAAATAAGGTCCCAGAAGCTCTAGGAGCCCTGCTCATATGAATCTATAAAAATCATGTCAGCATGGACAAGATCCATGCACTTAAGCAGAGAAAAACCCAGCTTAGAACTGGGGAAATGAACAGGAGCCCCAAGTCTTACATGAAAAAAATTGGAAACTGATTTCTACTGGATGAGGGAGACCTGATTTTCCTAAAGTGAGGGACTCTAGATAGACTGACTAGACCTCAGAAGATTAGCTTGCACTGAGGACCATCTGGGGACACTGACTTGGCACAATAGGCCTTAACACAAATGACAGAATGTATGAATTCAAACTGGGGGGCCATAGAGGGTGCCAGTAGCAAAGTGAGTATAAAGATGATTAAGGTTAATTGAGATGTTCTGTGTGAAATACATAAAAATTCAATAAAAATATAGAATTTTTAAAATATTAAAGTATAGTCCTTTTATTTAGACTGGACAGAGTCTTCCTTTAATTAATGGAATTCTCTGCCTTTCTTTGCTTTCCAGTTTATTGTATAGAACTCACAATTAATGGCAGATGTTCACTTAATTTTCTAGAGGACTGAAAATCATAGGAAATCACAAAATTTTTTGTAAAATAGACTAGATTTATACAGATTTAGGTATTTGTCCAGAAAAATAAGCTTTATGATCACTATACTTTAGTAGGAATGTCAAATAGGAATAATTCTTTGAAATAGAATTTGTAAGGCAGTGTTTATTTAGCAATTTAAAGCTCTTCCTAATAAGAAAATATATTTATCATTTGATGAAATATAATCACAGGTTGAAAACATCTTATTTTATAAAAGAATAAAACAAAGTCCCTGATTTTTCTAAACCAGGTGTTGTGGTCTGAATAAGAAATACACCCCGTCCCTCCCCCACCATAGGCTCAAGTATTTAAACACTTGGTCCTTGTTGGGGAATGTCATTGAACCTTTAGGAGGTACGGCCATTCTGAAGGAAGTACATCACTGGGGTAGGCTTTGAGAGCTTATATCTGTGGCCCCTGCCAGTTCAGTCTCTGCTTCCTGCATGTGGATGATGTGACCACTCAGCTTTCTGCTCTGGACGCCTGCCTCCAGGCCTCCGTGACATTATGGACTCTCCTTCCGGAGCCCTAAGTCAAAATTAATTTTCTGTCTTAAGTTGCTTCTGGTCATGGTATTTTATCACAGCAACAAAAAAGTAAGTAGAATATACATTGCTAAGATCAGATCAATACGTATTTTTAAAACTTTTCTTGTAAGCAGAGCGTTAACATCAATTATATCTAAGCATAACAGAATTTTGACCTTAGGAATTATTACGTTAAAAGTATATTAAAACTACCCTTTATAAATTTCCCATGTAAATGTTTTTAATCTAAAAACAGTTTTAACATCCTTTACCAAAAATACATTTTATTACACATTGTATCACAGAAATTAATTAGTCCGAACACACTATAAGAGAAATTATATTAAAAACTCATTAACGTAAGATGCATTTGAGAGTTTTTGAGCACAAACCTCTTTATCTTAAAATGTTTATATACAAAAATACCCATACTTACACAGTGATACATCTGACAACTTAAACCAAAGTATATAGCAAAGTATATAGTTTATAACCTTAACAGTGGTCAAGCTTTAGGACACACCTTTTCATTTATAATACTTATGAAACTTAATAACACTTGTGTACTCAGATATAGCCCAGAGAAAAACCCAAATCGTTTTAAATAAATAAATTCTAGCTTGCCAGTTTCTTCAGTAATCCTTTAGGTCGGTATTTGTTCACTGTGGTGAATGCTGCAGTGCAGAGGTGACCTAAACAAAGACAAGCCTACCTCTTTAAGCTGTTAAAACCTAAAGTGAGTCAGATCTGGTTTCTCTCTGAACCGCTCCTCCAGCAAAGGCTGTACTTTATTAATTCAACAGTACAGCTAGCACAAATGAGGAACCTCGTCTTATCAGACAGGAATTTTCCTTTTCTCACCCCTGCTGATCCCGAACAGCATACAAGACCACAAATGGATGTCACCAATCTAATACTGCCTGTTGTTTGCAACATAAACTGTGAATAATTTGTTGTTTTCTGCACCGATATTTACACACACACACACACACACACACACACACCACATGTATATACATTATCCTGGACCAGGGGCAAGGAAGTGCCATAAAGGGAAAACGTACAGAACATAATCTAAAAATAAAACTATGTGTTTATCTTAGCTTATAAAAGTTGATTATGCGTTCAAGGCCCAATAAAACTATTTGCATTGTTTTTTCTAAAGGTTAGCCAGATTTAAATGAGCTGATTATACAACAAGGCATAATTAAATAAATAGTGCCAAATGACCTCAAAACATGATTAACTTTGATTACGTTAGGTAGAACAAAAGACATTCCCGGAAAAGTCATTCTCATAGTTAATGTCATTATGAATAAATTAAAATAATTTCAATTACTGCACATGTATGAAGTTCTACATTATTTTTATTATTATTATTATTATTTATTTTGAGACAAGATCTCATTATGTAGCCCTGCCAGCCCTGGCCTCAAACACAGAGTCCTCCCTGCCTCAGCCTCTTGAGTACTGGGATTAATGTCATGTGCCACCACACCAAGCTGTTTTATCTTTTACATACATTCTGTAACATTCTCAGAGCTTTATAAATCACTTCAACTTTCAAACTTTGCTTTGGTCATTTTATCTTAAGACAAAGTTGCCATATAGAAATGGATCAAACACATCCCCATTGTACCCTTCCAGTGTTTCATGAGGCATAAAAAAATGTGCATTAGTTTTTATCAACTTGATACAAACCTAGTCATGCCTGAGAAGGAATCTCAAGTCAGGAATTTCCTCTATCACACTGGCATGTGAGCATGTTTGTGGAGCATTTTCTTGATTACTGATTGATGGAGGAGGATCCAGGCCACTGTGGGTGATACCACACCTGGGTAAGTGGTTTTTGGTTGTACAAGAAAATTAGCTAAAAGTGAACCTGGGAATGACTCTGACCAGTAGACAGAGTTCTTCCATGATGCCTGCTTTGGTGCCTGCCTCCAGGAACTGCTTTAGTTTCTGCCCTGACTTCTTTTGACATGACTATAACCTATGAGCTATATAAACCCTGTCCTCTCTGAAGTCACTTTTAGTCAGTGTTGGTCAGTCTTTTATCACAAGAAAAAATAAATAGAAAGCAAACTAAGCCAATAACATTAACAAATCCCAAATTACATTTGAAGCAAGAGTTGTAAGAGAACTGTTAAACAACTTTAGATCCCCATTTCCAAGAAAAGCAGAGGCACTTTGTGTTAACTCTGTAGTTGCTGGTTATTGTTAGAATTTTGGAAACAACTTTTGAAATAAAACCATTAGACTTCAATGAAAATGTGAAGAAATCAGTTGTGAAATACCAAATGTACATATCTTAAATTAGGCAAATGAAAACTTTAGAAGTCAGATGAAAACTTAAATTAATTTTGAAAAACAAACTATATATATCTTGTCAATGAAAGAGCCAGCTCTTACCTTAAAGACATAAAAGAGGTGGTTTCTTCCGGAGTCAAATAAGAGTGACCATGGAGAGGGTGAAAGTTAGTGTCCATATCTGAAAGAAGACTCAGAGAACAATGAGCCAAAGTGACAGTGGAATCCAGCAGGTGAACCCAAGACAGAAAGGTTTCCCAGGAATTTTTACTGCACAGAAATTTCATTCTACATCTTTAAGAGGGTATGTCTTGTGAACAGAATGAATGTGGACTAGCTCCTCTCTCTGTTGTGTAGTAATTTGGGGGATATTTTATCAGCTTTACTCTTCCAGGAGATGACAAGCATAATGAAGCTGGCACAGCGTTGAGGACGGCGTTCAGCTTGGGGATAAAGATACGGAGACAGATGCAAGTAGGTTAAAAAGAATCCTGTGTGGCCAAACCTGCAGCATGAGCCCTCGGCTTTTCATCTTAGAAGATGAATATAGCAGCAATCTCATTTTCCTGGACTGATGTAGAACAGTTACCTACAGTGTTGTCACTGAGGACAGTTGGATGAGAAGCACATAGGAACATTGCTGCCCCTTCCTGTGAGTTATCATGACTACAAAAGAGCCTCTCATGTAAAAATGGCATGATAAAACTTCTTTAATACTTGATAACATTCCAGTAAGCCAAGTAGGAGATCAAGTGGGCAGAGTGTTCCCTCCAAGTTTCATGAAGAGATGTGAAAATCATTAAACAACTTACAAGACAATGGTTCCGCTGCCTGAGACCTTCCTCTGTGAATATGATTGGAAATGTCTTAGGAATAATCTCAGAAGTTAAAAGTCTATTTTCATGTACTACATGAAACACTGAGAACTGGACCAGCGAGCTGGCTCGGTGGGGAAATGTCCTTGCCACCAAGTCTGAGAATCTGGGTTCAATCAGCTGAACCCACATAGTAGAAGCAGGAAACTAATTCCCACTGTGCCATAGCACAAGTGCAACCACATCCTACACATGCACAGACTCACTGACATACACACACACCACAAAATAAAAACTAATGAATATTAAAAAAATTTTAATAAGTAAAGGAAAACTAAGAGAAACTACTGAGAGCTACATTTTTTTTAAACAGCAGGCGGTAACTAAGTATATTCTTCTTATTGACTAAATTTAAGACATTATAATCTATGTATTTAGTAGTGCTATTCCAAATGTTCCATTACAAGTTGCAGATTATAAGAAGAAATGTCTATATGCCTGATTTGCCATGGACTGACAACTTCTAAGAAAGTCAGAGGTAAGAAGTATACATGGGTTGGTAGCTTCCTTTAAGTCTTTGCTTTTTCTGATCCTCGTGTTACTAGAATCCTGTGAATTACCCAGTCAGTGAAATGCTTTCCTATAGCTGCACTGGAGTCTAGTCAGCACTGCTTTATTTTGTTCCCTAGATGACTAATGTGCTGTGAGAATTAAGATTTGCTGACACTGAGGTTTGTGGAGGTGACATGATGTGGCTTCTCCCAAATGACCAGTCTCTTGAAGGTTTTAGATTCCGGGGAAGGGACTCCTAGCCTAGTGCTGAAGCATCATTTCCTAGAAGTTTCATTTTCTCCGGTTTCCATTTTCCTATCTGTATACACGCGCACGCGCGCGCGCGCACACACACGCACACTTTGCTGTCTGTTTCTTCTGTCCCTAGCATCGCTCTGTCCTGCATTGCACCTGGGTCTGTTATTTCAGAAACATTGAACAAGACAGTGAATAACCAACCGGAGGCAGAACCCCAGCAATAGCAGAAAAAATCCTTTTCACTTCCAAATCACATGTCTTTTGTGCTGGAGAAAAATGTAAAAACCACATTCATTTCCATAAAAATTCTGAAGACACTTTGTGCTCAAATAAGATAGGCATTTTCATCTGTGCATGGGGCATTGATTGCTACCCTGGACATTTTTATCAGAATCCAGTTTTGACTAAACTGCCTCATTCATCCAGTATTGTGTCCCTGGATACAGCATCTGCCATTTCAGGTGTATCTATGGAGCTCACATGATTAGAGGATGATGAGTTTGCAGGAGGGGTTGAGCAGAAGGTACTTAGATCCTCAGTACATGCAATGAAAGATTCTAAAAGGAAAACTTTTACACTCCTGTTTTTCTTATTTTAAATGATACGACACGTCATTATTTAAAGTGAGCATTGTTTTTAATGTAATAACTGAAAATAATGTCAATATCAATGGGACTAGAAATAATAATCACCTCTCATTGGCATGCCTCTATATGCCAGATAGCTACAAAGTACTTCAACTTTAACTCTAGAGACTCCAGTTGAGGTTGTGTGGGAATCGGAATGAGCATGAAGGAAACCACGCTGTGGCACTGAGGGCTCTCAGCTTCAGTCAAGGCACCTTTAAAGCCACTTCCTATATCTCTGATATCCCCTTTAACCCTCTCCTTTATCATTTCAAATCCTATGGGGAAGTATTTGGGGTTTACCTATTTTGTCCTCCCAACAGTCTTTATGTATGCCCCGTGTTGAAACATGGCTATAAATTTGGACTTTCTTTCTGGTACTTAATGGCCAGTGTATTTCAGAGACTCAACTCTAATTTGAGGGGTCTGATTATAAGGAGCATTTGCTACAAGTCATAGTCACATAAGCAAAAATATGGAATTCAGTCTTTCACTGTGCTTTATCCAGAGAGCCAGTAATCTTGGAAGTCGAAATTGGCCTCCCATGATCCTTTTCTCATTAGTAGTTTTATAGACATCCAGAACAAGGGTAATGCATCAGTTTAACATTTAGTCTTGTCTTCCTCTGGTCAGGTGGGTCTCATCTCTGTAGTTTGTTTTGTTCATCATCTGTAGAACAGAGAGGAGGATTGTAAGCACCAAGATTGCTGAGTCTCATACTCCTTCTGAGCCACCAGTTTGGATGATATATTAGTTTCTGTTCTCTTTGCTGTGATAAAATACCTGACAAAAGCAACTTGAGAGAGAAAGGGTTTATTGGGAAAGATAGTTTGAGGGTCCAGTCCATCACAGTAGACTCCTCAGGAAAAGTCAACACACAGCAGTCTCCACAGAAGTGCTAAGTGCTAGGCTCTCATTTGCACCAATTAGCATCTCTTTGTGCTAGGAATCCCACCAGAAAGAAAGTCACATGTCAGTCTGTTTCCCAATTTTCTCCCCCACCCCTCCCTCAGTCTGAAAAGAGAGTAAGAAGATTTCTGCTGGTTTCTGTTTCTGAGAACAGGAACTTTACAGCTGGTTACGGTTTCCTGTAAGGGCACACCCTCAGTTTATAAAAACTATATAATATCCCTGCTCTGAAATTTCAGTTGATGTGAAAGACCACAAGACAGACAACCAGGAATCCTGCCCTAGTGAAAAGACTGTTCACAGCAACAATGGGGTAAGCTCTCTCAATTTCTGCCATGTTTAGAGTATAGAAAATTCTTAGCCATGTGAGCTCAACAGGATGCTCTCAGTGAGAAGATGCTCAACACTCTTATTTGAGTTTCTGCCTAAAATGTGTGCATGGGTATGCATGTGTAGGCATACCTAAACAGAAGCTGTTTTCTTTGGCTAGCATTTTTCTTTAGCTAACATAGATGGGCCTATGGAAACTGGCTTTAGCTCAAAGAAGGAGAGAGAATCGGGAAAAGAATTCTGCAGGAAGGAAAGAAAATGATCTCTAATTTCAAAGATTATTTTTCACTGAATTTACTGTCCCTTTGAAGTAGGAGGTTAAGATCAAAGGAAAATTCCAGAAGGCTCAAGATTAACAGGAAAGATACCAAAGGTAGGGGAAGACTGGAAACCCTCCTGACTGATGGCTGTATGGAATAAAATGCAGCATATGCAGGAAACTATGCACGACACATAAATGACCCATATATGGTTGCAGGGCACCCAGCTCCAGCTGTTTTTGAATCATGGACATGACTCATGGCCCATTTTTAAGCTCATTTGCTTCTTCTAATAAACCTTCCTCTCCTGCTGTCTATGTATCTCTTTATAAATCAATGTTCAAAGACATAAGAGGTTAGAAACTTCTGCGGATGCCTTTTGAACTCAGATTAGTACCTGCAACATCTTCTAGAGAGGGGAGGGATAGCCCGTTTGGATAGACACTGCTTTCTGTTCATGCCTCACCATGGAGGAAAAGCAGGAGCTGTGTGGCTGTGTTAGCCACACTCAAAGTATCTCAGATGCCTGTGTTGTGGGTATGTGTATAGGACAAGCCCATGGCCTGTTTCTGTGGACTTCTGGGAAATTGGAGTCACTTTTCTGGGATCTTAGTCTCATTAATAAACTAAAGTAAAATGAACTCAGAGGGAAGCTCAAGGATAATTTTATTAGTATTTGAAAGAAAAACATGACTGACAAACCAAAATTTCAGCAGTTACCCAGAGGAGGAAGATAGAAAAGAGGAAGAAAGAAAGCCAGTTGTTTTCAGGCAGCCACATGAGAAAAGGATGATTGCTTCAGAGACTGAGAATGCACGTTTAGGCTTTGGCCTGCGTCCAACAGAAGAGAAGGAGTGAAAAGTGAGGATTTTCTGAGGTAGGACTCAGAAAAGCAGACTGACTCAAGAGAGCTACATTTGAGCAACTGTACCACGAGCAGGGTTTCTGGGAAAGAAAAGTGCATTATATGATTAAGGGAATAACAATTCCTCGCCTCTCTTCAGTGTGGCTGTAGATGAGGTAACCTTCCTGATAGGTGATCTCATCCACCATCTCTGGCTCTTACAGTATTCCTGTCCTCTCTCCCACAACGTATCCTAAGCCTTGGATGACAGAGGTTTGATATAGATGTCCTATTCAAGGATAAGTACTCTATATGGATCAACTTCTTTTTAAAAATAATTTTTAAATTTACATCTATGAATGTCTTGTCTGCATGTGTAGGAATCACTCATAGTGCCTGCAGAGGTAAGAAGAGGGCATTGGATTCCCCTGGAGATGGAGTTACAGGCGGTTGTTAGCTGCCATGTGGGTCCTGGGAATCAAACCCAGGTCCTCTGGAAGAGCAGTTAGTGCTCTTAACCACTTAGCCACTTCTCCAGCTTCTTAAGGAAAGGATCAGCTGCTTAGGGAAGAAGACAATGATATGCAATATTTTAATCTTTGGAGATCAGAATGTTCTGTCTCCACCCAGGGCTAGAGGTAGTTAGTTCACTAAGGAAAGGTCCATGTTCATTAGCCTCTCATGTGCCTCTAACACCAGGCTTTCATGAAGTTGTAGATGACTAGATTTTCTCTCCTTAGGAACCCAGACCACTTGAAAGTCCTAGACATCATCCTTTCAGAAAAAGGAATTCTCTGCTTAGAAACACTTGTACCCTCATTACCTAAAGGCCCACCATGGCAATTTCTCAATGTTTATGACTGAATATTTTTGTTTTGTTTTGTATTGCTTTGTTTTGTTTTTGAGACAAGGTCTCCCTGTAGCCCCAGCTGGCCTGAAACTCCCTATGTAGAACAGGATGGCCTTGAACTCACAGAGATCCATCTGCCTCTGCTTCCTTTTGGCTGAGATTAAAGGTGTGCGGCACCATGCCCAGGTTCTGAATGAGTCTTGATAGCTTGTTAATATCTAGGGGTCTTGATCAGGTTCATTTTCTCAGCTAATTAAAGAATTAAAAGGCAGGAAGAATCTCCGACACTGCAGAGAGCAACAGGGAATAAACAAAATTAAAGAAATACACACGTGCTCACACAGAAAGACGCTCTATAAGTGGGGACGGATTGGGAAACCAAAAAACCCAAATGGCCCCCAAGAAGATCTGGATCTTTTAAGGGTCTCTCTCCTTTAATTTTAGATCTATCAACTTAAACAAGAAGAGAAGGCAGGTAGGTTACAACCCGAAAGATATGTCTAGATGTAGCCTCAGTCTTATCTAAACTTCATCAAGAAAGGGGATCTTGCTGACTGGGGGTGGGACTGCCAGCCATTTGTTTCAGACCAAGAAGAAGCATGCTACCATTATTACTTATCAGCGGCACTTTTTCCTATCTGTCCACCTGTCAAAATATGGCTAGCGTTTAGTTATAGCATGTTAAAAATATATAAATAATATTTCTCATGTATATTAAGTTCTAAACTGAATTATAAAATGTCTTATGTAATTACTACATTAATTCCCCAAAGAAACTAATGAATTAAATACTAATATCCTTACTTGTCAGTAAGATGTTTGATAGCAATGTATAAGAAGACCTGGAGGACACTGATGATGGATACTCCCTTCACCATCAGCTTTGGACCCCACCACACAATTTCCCGTAATTTTAAGAAAGAGAAAAGATCCCAGTTGCCTTCCTGTTATAGGCAGAGACCTGATTCCTGGAACACTCACCACAGTGTCCCAGGAACACCTATTAAAATATCCAGGTGCTCACATCTGAGGGCAATGAGTTGGAATAGAGACTTCATTATCAATAGAAATGGAGACAGCTTATTAGGAAGAAAAAAAAAATGCTGATGGACTAGTGAGTTGAGGAGAAGCCCAAAAGGCACTTGCCCATGAGGTGTGTGGCTCCTTTAGGACATTCCCAGGCCTCTACTTCACTCATCTTCGTACATCAATGACTTTTCTTGTGCATGTGCTGTTTATTACATGAAACACACGTAAGGAAGGTAGGGCTTTCATTCTTTCTCTGCAAACTGGCCTGAGCTTGCCCCATTTCTTGTGTGAAACCTAGGTAGGGCAGGACTTCTAGTCTTTCTCTGTATACTGGCTTCTTGTGTTTTAATCTTGATATTGCTGTCTCCAGTCCCACATCCCTTGAGAACTGTATTTCTAAAAGTCTTTTGTAAGAGGATAAGGATGATAATTAATCAACATTTTGTGATTATTTTTATATTGCTGAGGGGTGAAAGAGGAACCACATGATTCTACTTTATTTATTGGTTAGGATGAAACTTTGGAGTTTCTATGATAGAAGTTGACCTAAATCCCTGTATCTCTGGCATTAAGATGCAAACAAGTGTCTAATCACCTAAGATATGTACCAAGGACAAAACAAAGCACAATTTCACCAAACTCCAACTTGGTTAGATGCGTTTCTTCTGTTTGGTTGAGTAACATGGGTGAGGGGTTATTTGCAGGAGCACAACTGGCTCCAAAACAACTAAGTCCCAACCCATCATGAATGGTGCCCTGGTCATGAATGGTGATCTCATGGAAGGCATATTATGGAGTCCTGCTTTCAATTAACCTCTCACTTGCAACTGGGACTAATGGGGAGGAGCAATAGCTGGAACTTAGATGAGTGTCTACAGACTCATCCTTACTCCATTTTCCTCCCCTAGGGAATATCAACAGTACCATTCAGAATACCACGGCCCTATTACCACTGTATTATATTGGTTGTCAATGGCTGTTTGGGTCAAAGTCCATGATGGTATCATGCTAAACTAGTAGTAAAAAACATCTGTCAAAAAAAGTGTGTTAGGCAACTTAGTTTGAAGTCATTACATATTTTATAAATTTTACAAGGAGAAAACAGAACAAGAGTAACCATGGCCCCAGAAAGGATGAGGTTCAGGAGAGCCATGGCTATGTTTGTTTCATGTGAGCTATTCTTTGTGGCTTGTTTTTAGGGGTGTGATCCCTTGACTTGTATAAAACAAACAAAAATCATAACATATGGTTATGCATTAAGAATGTGGCAAGCTGTGTGCGGTGGCACAGGACTTTAATCTCAGCACTCAGGAGACAGAGGCAGGCAGATCTCTGTGAGTTCAAAGTCAGCCTGGTCTACATAGTGAGTTCCAGGCCTGCTGGGACTACAGGGAGACCCTGTTTCAAAAAGATTAACAACCACAACAAAAATGTGGCAGGATAATAAAAGAACAGTTGCTGGAAAGATTGAAAGGAAGATAATCTGAGATTGTGTCAATAGGAAAATAATGAAGAAAGCCAAAACTCAGAGAAACTGTAACTGATAGATTTAAGTAAATCTAGATAGCTTTTTATAAGTTGAGCTATGTTTGTATACCATGTTGGGTGGCTGTGATTGTCCTACTTTGCATGTCTTTAGTCCACATCAGGATTTCATGAAAAGCCTGTGAGGCCTGATCATTGTGTGCTCCCTTGCTTGGTGTTTGTTTGTTTTTAGAGACTATTTTTCTGTTAGTTGTTTTACTCTTTGGCTATAATTTCCCGCTAAGTGTTTAAGACCAGGTATGTAGCCAAGAATCAACTGCTGTAGGGTTTTGTTGTTGTTGTTTTTATTAAGGTCAGTTGAAGTTTTCAAGACTTACTCTTAGAGACAGGAAGAGGCCTTGGCTCCACTGCTCTCCCTTTCTCAGTTGTACCAGCTCTGTTGTTTCAAGCTCTAAAGTGAATAACCATCAACTAAGAATTCTATACCCAGCAAAGTTATCTTTCAAAATTGATGGAGAAATAAAGGTATTTTGAGGCAAATACAAATTAAGTCAACTCATGCCAACAAAGACAGCATTGCAGAAAATTCTTACAAGACTACAATATAACAAGAAGAAAGACAGCCTTCTTCATGAGAACATGTGGACGTAAATGCTCCGTGAAAAGGACAGATTGGCAGGGAAGAGCCAGAAAAGAATCAATTGTGTCTAACCCAGCAAACCAATTTTTAAATATCAAAGAGTTTATATCACTTGTTAGTTTTAACTTAGATTGTTGACTAGATCACGTTTATATCATCAATAATCTTAAAAATTTGTAGAGACATAACTTTTAATATAAATAAAGTAGAAGACTTGGTATTAGACTCGGGTCATAATATGATTGCTAATAAGTCTTTATGTAGGCTGAACAAATATTAACAACCTGATGTTTAAATGCTTACTACTTTAACTTAATTTTAAAATTCTTTACTACATTTTAATTGTGTGTGTGTATGTGCGTGCCATAGCATATGTGTGAAGGTCAGAGGACAACTTTGAGGAGTCAAATTATTTCCACATTGTGGGTCCCAGGGATTGAATTCAGTCCATCAGGTTTAGTAACAAGTGCCCTTACCCACTGAGACATCTCACACACACACCCTCTTCTTAATTTAAACTGGGCAAGATAAGAACCTTGAAAAACCTTTTTGAAAGAAGAGAGTACAAGTAGATAGGCAATAGTTTTTATATAGTAATAAGTTCAAATTTAACTTAAAATAGAATGTACTAGTTACTATTAAAATCTTAAGACTTGCAGGGTCTGACAGTGTACACCTTTAATCCCAGCACTCAAGCAGATCTCTGTGAGATTGAGACCAGCCTGGTCTACATAGTGAGTTCTAGGCAAGCTGGGCTAGAGGAGACCCTGTCTCAAAAAGACCCCCCAAATATCTTAAGGCTTAAGAACATAGTTTTTTCATGTATTACACTTTAAGTATATATGTTATAATCATTGAAAGAAATGAGTAATGGAGACAGATGGGCTCTGTACGGGCTGTGAAGCTTTCTATGAACCTCTACATTTTCTACATAAAATTGAAAAAGCAGAATTATCAATTATCAGTATTCATCTCAGTGGTTTTCTTTTCTTATCCATGCACATTAAAGCCCTGAAGTGAATACTATTTACTGAAGTTATGCATTTCTCTCTCACACTAGGGAAATTGGGACTAATCAAGGGTGCTTGAGTTTGAGGAAAGTGTCCTAGTCTTGGGTGGGTTTTAACTCAGTTGTTAGGGTGGCAGAAGCTCACAGCCACACAAAAACATCCACTAAGTGACTCTGGTTTTGTTGTTGTTTGTTTTGTGCATTTGTTTGAGACAGGGTTTCACTGTGTAGCCCTGTCTAGCCTAGAACTTGCTATATAGACTAGGCTCATCTTGAACTCACAGTGATCCTCTTTCCCCTGGCTCCCAAGTGCTCGGACAAATGGCTTGCACCACCATGCCCAGTGGCTATGGGTTCTTGTCTTGTGAATCTGAAGAATGAAATTCATGGACCAGAGAAGTATGGGCCACCACTTTTGTGTGCATGTTTCCCCTGTTTATAACCTGCTTCTGCTTTGGGGGAGTACTTGCCCTTTACTAATCAATGTCTATATTTTTATTTGAGAAGAGAGGAGGAGGAGGAAGAGAAAGAGGAGAAGGAGGAAGAGTAGAGAAAAAAGAGGAGAGAGGAAAAGAAGGAAGGAAAGAAGGAAGGAAGGGAGGGAGGGAGGGGAAAAAAACCCACATTTACAGTTAAATTAAGGCTTTCTAGCCTCAGAAGTAAAAGTTGTCAGAAGGTCACAGTTACATAAAACTGCCAATGATTCAGTGGCTATGAGTTCTTGTCTTGCAAATTCAAAGAATGAAATTCATAGACAACAGAAAGCTGAATTTCAGAAAGAAGTTTTATTATGCGATTAAACATGAGAACTAAGAGAAAGAAAGAAGGCAGAGTTCTTCTATGACAGCATCAGGTCCCAGATAAAGGGTACCACTGAGGGTCACCACCTCAGGGTCTTTCAGATCTCAGAATTTCCAGATTGGAGTGCTCATTCAGGTCTGATGGATAACAACAAACCAGACCTCCCTGCCAGCATTTTTGGCATCTGCCCAATGCAAAGACATTTTGACTTAACCACCTGTAGTATCTCTGGCCCCTGGCAAAGACAGAACTGCTAGCAAAAACAAGGACAGTGTTTGCTTCTAGAGAAGAACAAGACTCAAATCTGCTTCCTTCAGAGTCCTTATCATAATATGAAATGGCCAGATTTTCTCTCCAGTTCTCATCACTAACCATAAAGTAGGAAACTCTCGTGGAGTTTTTAATACATGTCATCTGTTTACACACATAAGCTCATTCATTCCCCAAATCCGGTGTGGTTAATACTAATGTTATTCCCACTTTACAGATGGAACTCTAAGTCATAGAGTGATTGCCTTCTAGAAAGTGCTGGAACCAAAATAGGAAGATAAGCATAATACATTCCCTGTCCATGAGTGCTCTGGTTTGCTTTCTGCTGCTATGATACATACCATGAGCAAAAGAGAAAAGCAACACGGGGAGGCAGTGGTTTATTTCAGCTCACAGATTCGAAACCACCAGTGAGGGGAACCAGGGCAGGAGCGTGTGAAGCTGCTTTCTGCCTTGCTCTCTCTACCTCACTCAGCTCTTTTCCATACAACCCAGATCCACCTGCCTGGGGATGGTGCCTCACACAGTAAGCTAAGCCGTTCTACATCAATTAGAAATAAGAAGCCTCACAGGCATTCCCACAGGCCACTCTGATCTGGGAAATTCTTCAGTTGGGATTCCCCTCCTCTGAAGTGACTCCAGGTTTGAGACAAGTGATAGCTGAAGCTAAGGATGACCAAGAACATCTCAGAAACCCAGGATGCCAAGGAAAAGTTAAATAAAAGGGAGATTCAAAAAAAATAATAAGCTTTGATGTTAAAAGTAATGTATTTGGTGTCTTTTCTGGACATTTGTCACATAATAAAGAAATCTGTTTCCCAATTACAGAGAGAACACTGATGATCGCCAGGTCAAGGAGAGTCTCCTTCAGCTGAGATGTCACTTCACATGGAAGCTGTTATTTGAAGATACTGACATACCAGATTTGGAAAGCAGGATCTTTGAAGAAATCGAGTTCCTAGACACCAAATATTGTGTTGGAATTCACAACCTCCAGGCCTACATGAAATACCTGACAGGCCAGCACGAGGAAGCCCTGCAGAGCTTGAAGGAGGCTGAAGATTTGATCCAAAGAGAGAAGGCTGACCAGAGGGACAAGAGAAGCCTGGTGACCTGGAGCAACTATGCCTGGGTGCATTTCCACATGGGCAACTGGGACGAAGCCCAGACCTACCTGGACAAGGTGGAGAACACATGCAAGGAGCTTGGAAGTCCCTTCCGCTATAGAATGGAGTGCCCCGAGATGGACTCTGAGGAAGGATGGGCCATGATGAAGTGTGGAATTCGGAATTATAAAAATGCCATGGCCTGCTTTGCAAAGGCTTTGCAAGTGGAGCCCGAAAACCCCGAGTTCTGCACCGGCTACGCCATCGCAGCCTATCGCCAAGATTACGATGTTGATAATGTGATTTCTCTCGAACCCCTAAGGAAGGCCGTCAGGTTAAATCCAGAAGATGCTTATATTAAAGTCCTCCTTGCCTTAAAACTTCAGGATATAGGAGGAGAAGAATCTGAAGCAGAAACGTACCTTGAAGAAGCTCTTACCAGCACATCCTCCCAGACCTATGTCTTTCGCTATGCAGCCAAATATTACCAAAAAAAGGGCTGTACAGATAAAGCTCTTTCTTTCCTAAAGAAGGCCTTGAAGGAATCACCCTCTTCAGCCTACCTGCATTACCAAATAGGGAGTTGCTATAGATTACAAGTCGCCCAAATCAAGAAAAGTGCCAACAGACCTAGAAAACAGTATGAAATGGAGAAATTGGTACAAAAGGCTGTGTATGAATTTCAAAAGACTTTAAAACTACGGCCCACTTTTGGAATAGCTAATGTTTGCCTGGCTGAGATGCAGGCAGAACTTGGCCAATACGAAGAAGCAGAGGAAAACTTTCAGAAAGCACTAGTCACGAAGAACCTTGATGAACACATATGGCAAGAGATTCATCTCCGTTATGGCCGTTTCCAAGAATTTCACAAGAAATCAGAGGACACAGCAATCACACATTATTTAAAAGGCCTAAAAATAGAAGGAAATTGTTATGCCAGGAGAAACCTTCTCAAAGCTTTGGAGACATTGGCTAAAAGACGTGTTCAGCAGGATGTGCATGTTGTGGAAAGCACCAGCCTGCTTGGGTTGGTCCACAAACTCAAAGGGGATGTGAATGAGGCCCTGCTGTGCTATGAGGAGGCTCTGAGGCTCACTGGTGAACTGAACCCTATGTTTTGAAGCACAGATCACCACTGTGAATTTAATATACTCAACTAAATGTCCCAACAATCTTATCTAAGGAATTGCTTTCTCAAAACTGTGCAACTGTTGAAAGGCCAAGCAGCTGAATGCCTCATCTCCTATCAGCCTCTCTTTCCTATTACACACGTGTCTAGAAGGAGATTCCTTCCATTACTACATGTGGTCATTTACTGACCAGGAATGATTCCTGCTGTTTTGGCTGCCTGTGAAACGGTAAACCAGCAAGAGTCATTTCCCCTGCCACTGTGCCTTCCGTCCTCTGCCTGCCAGTATCTGCCAAGACAAAGATGATCTCATCAAGAAACGTTTCTTTTTCATGTGACCAGAATCCTTGACTTGCAATATAATCTAAAAACAAAACAAACAAGCAAAGTAGAGTTTAAAAGCAAGAGAGACCTACACATGATCAAAATCCATCACTGAACATTAATTCAGAGTTAAGAATTTTGATATATTGAGGAACAAAAAAATTTAAAGAAAACCTCTTTAGGATGTACCAACTGAAGGTGACGTAACTAGCTTCATTCAGTTTTTGTGTGCTTATCGGTTGCGGTATGCTATACTTCCTTTTTCTCTTAACTAAAAAAGAAGTAAAATTTGGTGAAAACACAAACTCTTTCAGTGTACTTTGTTGACGGAATTCAAAAGGACGTGCCCTCTGCATTGTCATAGAAATATGCACGGCAGAACAAAATAATGTAACACAGGCAGCCCTGAAGGAAAGGGTATTGTGTGCACATAAACATTGCCAATAGGTGTTTTAAAATATAGGGAAATGATTTCCTTCTTCAAGGCATGGAATTGAAAAGTTGATTTCTGTCACTGTGATCTCTGAGAGCTGACAGTTAACAATTGTGGGGTCTGGTGCCGGATATGTGTTTAGTTGGGATATCCACATGACACCTAGGAAACACACAATGAGACCCTGCCTAGATTTATCCATTGTAAGCCAAAAATAAATTTAATAAATTCGAGCAAAGGAAACAACTGTATGATCACACAGGATTCATGTCATTGCTGCCTAATAGAATCAGTAAAGGGAGAGGAAGAGTAATAGTGATGGAGAGGGAAGGAAGGAAGGAAGGAAGGAAGGAAGGAAGGAAGGAAGGAAGGGAAGGAAGGAAGGAAGGAAGGAAGGAAGGAAGGAAGGAAGGAAGGAAGGGAAGGAAGGAATTTACTATCAATAAGTCAGTCAGTATCTTGAAAGATGGCAAGCTCTCCTCTTTCAGAGACTTTTCCTCTTGCCCAAGGGAAGATGTCTTTCATGACATTCCAAGGGAATATATGTGAAATGCTTATGTATACCTTCAATCACCACAGTCACAGTCAGTGCACATACACACACATGTGCACACACACACACACACACCTTACAAGACAATGGTTCCACTGCCTGAGACCTTCCTCTGTGAATGTGATTGGAAATGCCTCAGAAATAATCTCAGAAGTCAAAAGTCTATTTTCATGTACTACATGAAACTCTGAGAACTGGACCAGCGAGCTAGTTCAGTGAGTAAATGTGCTTGCCACCAAGTCTGGGAACCTGGGTTCAGTCAGCTAAACCCACATAGTAGAAGCAGAGAACCAATTCCCAAAAGTTGTCTTTTGACTTTCACATTCAATGGGATGAGTGAACCCACATACATATACACATAAACAGATGATAGATGATAGATAGATAGATAGATAGTCAGTCATAGGTTTAGTGAGTTGGATCAATGGGTAAAGTTATTTGCTGCCAAGTCTGACCACCTTAGTTCAACCCCAGTAATCTCTATCGTAGAAGGAAAGACCTGACTCCCAGAAGTTGTCTTCTTTTTGGATGGCTAATCTTGGTTGACTTGACTGGATATGGAATTGACTAAAATGTGAGGGAATTAATCAATCATGGTGTTTCCAGGAATTAAAGAGATAAAAAGTCTACTAAATTTTTGTTTGACCTGTATAAGCAGAAAAACTCTAAAACAAATGAAAGAAAGGCTACAATGGATCATAACAAAATAAGGAACCCAGGCCTGTTAACCAATTTCCAGACTTGAGCCAGTTTATAGACCCCGAGTCCCTTGTATGAAGAGAGGGCCAGGTCCCCTTGAAGGAGGAACTTGTTACAATGCTGAAGAGCTATTCTGTTAACCTATCTCTCATCCTTCCCCAGAGGGACCTATGGCCTTTTACTAAAGTAACTATACACTGGGGAAAAGGAAACAATCGGACTTTCTGGAGCCTATTGAATACTGATTTGAACTGACACTAATTCCAGGAGACCTCCCAAAAGTATTGTGGCCCTCCGGTTAAAGTAAGGGTATATAGAGGTCAGGAGCTAAATGGTATTTTGGCTGAAGTCTGACTCACAGTGCATCCGTTCAGTCCCTCAGCTCATCCCGTGGTTATTTCCCCAGTTCCAAAATGTATAATTGAGATAGACATACTTATAAATTAACTGAGTCCCCACAAAGGTTCTCTACCCTGTGCAGAGTTTTATGGATGGAAAGGCCAAATGGAAGCCATTGGAATTGCCTCTACAGGGGAAAAGGTTTCGTAGGCCTCCAATTCCAGGTCACAATGCGCGTCACAGTGCAAAAGTCGCAGAGGCAGAACTTGAAGCAGCTAGTCATATCCATGGGCAAGACAAGAGCAGAGCAAAGGAGATATGTGTGAGCTCCTTCTTCATTCCTCCGCTTTCACTCTTATGTTCAGGATTCAGGACCTGGGGAATGGTCCTGCATGGATTCAGAGTGGCTCTTCCCAATTCAAGCCATGAAGAAAAATCGCTCACAGGAACATCAACAAGCCAATATGATCTAGGTAATCCCAAGTGATTTTGTGTCAAGTCAAGTTGGCAAAACTAATCATCACACATAATTTGATAAATCAGAGACAGGGAAGTGTATATGTGTCGGTGGCTTCTGTTAAGCCTTTGCTTTAGATGACCCTATGATAACAGCATCCTCTGAATGATCCGGTCAGTGTAATGTTTTCCTGCAACTATAATTACCAAAAATGATATAGCAACTTCTGCAGTGCTTTCTAAAGGACCAACTGCCTGGAACACTAAAGTCCAGCTGATGGTGGCAGCACCACCTAGCGGCTGAACTTGTTTCTAATATGAAATCAGCTTTTCACTGGATAGGCAGATGAGTAAAGATCTATCCTGCATGGGCTTCAGCTGGTCACAGATTTAAGAATAAAAGTTATGGCTTTGGAACAGACGTGGGCATTTTGCACATATTCTCTAATAAACTGAAGTTGTATATTTGAAATATTTGAGGTGAAATTGTAAAATATTTCTTTGAATCCTAATAACAGCAACAATAATTGCATTTTTTCCCAGGTCTTCTTAAATAAGAAGACATTGAAGAGCTTCTTACATAGTGGGTTGGGAAAGAAGGCACAGAGTAAAGAAGACACTTTATCAGGGCTTGAAAAGAGTAAAGAGACTGGTGCTAAGGACTGAGCCCAGATTAACTGCCAATCACATCCAGACACAGAAGGGACACCTGGAATCACCAAGGCCCTGGTTCACACAGGCACACATTTCCACTGCAGTGACTGAGTGATCTTATAGAGACTTCTCAAGCTCTCCTGCCAAATTCATCACTCATTAATTATGTAAACTCATTCATTCATGAATGTGTTCCTGCATACAGCATTCTGCTTGCTTCAGAATATATCTGTGGAACTTACGTAGTTAGTGAGCAATGAATTTAGTACATAAGTGTTGAAAGCAAACACCTTTCTAACGTGATGACTGAAAATAATATCAGGATCAATGAGACCAGAAAGGATAATCACCACTTATTGGCATGTCTCCACAAGCCAGACAGTATGAAGTATCTAAATTCAAACTCCTGAAGCTCCTGCTGAGGTTTATATGGGACTCTGAGTGAGCGTAAGGGAGACCATGCGCAGCACTGGGGCTAGCTATGTTACCTTCACACCTTACTCTGACTCCTGCCCATGTGCCAGGGGTTAGCAGGCTTTCTTGGGACTTGGCATCTTTACTTTTATGGTTGTTTTAAGCTTTGTATTTATCCTCGGAAGGATCCATGATTTTACTCTCTGAAACAAACTGGCAATAGGGTGCCAGAAAAACATCAGAACGTATAACCATGCTCAAACACGGAATATAACAAAGACTGTCTCTAAGGAGGGCAAGATAGATCAACGTCCAATACCTTCCTCACAGGATTGAAGAGAATGGAGAAGGGTGATGCAGGGACGTTAGGGACATGGGAGGTGGTCAATCGAGACAATGGATGAAATTAATGTGAATCATTATCTCCAGAATTTGAGGGAACCCAAGACACAGGGACTGTCTTACAAACCTTCTGTGTGAATGTAGTAGAATCCCTTTGTCCTCTCTTCTCTCAAAGTTGTGACAGCTCAGGATGGGGTTGACAGAAGTCTGACTCCTCTTTGGTTACTATATTCAAGCAAACAAGGGAGTTGCCAAGACACTCTCCTCATGGTTTTGGTTTTGGAAGAGCAAAAATACAAAACAAAATGAAGTGATTGGCACACGGTTCTGAGCCTGCAACTAGTTTTTTAGCATTAAGTCGGGCCGATCCTTGGGTAGCTATTTACTGAGTCTCAATACCTTCATGTTAAACCAGATGGAAAATTTCTATCAAGCAAACATCAACATAACCACCAAAACCGTTATTATATTAGGACTGACAGACTACAAAGGAACATAGATAAATGTCCTGACAGGAAGAGATAAGAAAAAAGATCATAAAGGACAGGATGATGGACAGAAGTTTGGCAGGCTTTATTTTTGACTCCGACAGAGCCCCTTCAACTAACCTACTGAAGTAGACTCAGATCATGTAGCTTGAAGCTGTGGCCTGTTGTTGAGGCTGACCAACCCAAAATGAGTGGAGGGGACCTGCCCTGCCCACCAAGAATACATTAGAGATCCGGGCCTCCCTCGGGGCTTTGGATTTTTCAATTTCCAAATTTCTTCTTCATTAACGGAGGGATTCTGTGCATTTCTTTGCTTTTAACCAAGTTTGTTGCCTGTCGTGTCTGGGAGATTTCTTGCCTTTTAATTCGTTACTTGAAGTAGAAAAACTGAACCCAGTCAAGAGCCCTAGACAGTCACAGGATGATATTTTGACATAGAGAAATTTCTTTAACATAGAGAAAATGACTGAAACATATCTTCTCTCCTCAATTCTACCTTTGCTATGCAGTTATCAAGATTCCAGACACCAGCCTCCAGGCAGACAGGTACTCAAAGTTATGGCTTCAATTTTCCCTCCCCTTAACTAAGTGAGAGCTGGTAGGACTGTGAACCATGAGGACCAGACATCCTCCATCAGGGGGCCCAGTGGTAGATGCAGTCCATGATGGACATTCCCTCCAAGTACCTGGGGTCCTGCAATTTTTATTTATTTGGTCTTCTAGGACACAGAAGAACAGGACATCATTACTGGCTTCATCCCTATCCCTGAAAAAAAGTATAAGTATAAGTCAAAAGATTTGCATGGAAGGGAAAATGTGCATGAGGATGAGTTAAGGAATTCATCCAGCGGGTCCTGATCATCCAGGGTCCATACCTCAAAGACATAGGTGCAGGGAGGAGAAGAACATGTGGTTTCAGTTTTAGTGGGAGATGAGGGTGTGTAGAGAGAGATAACAGAGTAGAAGATAAGAAAAATTCTAGGCTTTATTACTCCAGTATGGGAGATAAGGAAGACTGCCTGGTGATCTTGAGTCTAAGAGGGCCAGCAGGGCTGGGTGTACACTTGCTGTGGTCTTGGGACAGTTTGAGGCGTGAGAGATGGGCCCAGCCAGGATGTCCCTGTAGTTTTGCCGCTGTTGGAGTAGTTAGTACAGGTAGGTACAGGTAGGGCCCTGTCCAGTGAGGCTTTGGGGAGTTCTGTGCTGAAAGGTCATGGAGGAAGGCGTAGTCCCCTGACTGAAGAATATTATTAATAGGTTCATTAGAGGGTTGGGGGACAAGATGATTTGCATGTTCCTGGAGTAGAGTCCTTAGTAGGGAGGAAGCCTGGAGGTATCCATATAAGGGAATAACTGATGAGGGAGGAAAGTTGTTTAGAAGGAAGGGTCATCCATATATTAGTTCAAATGGCCTCAGAAAGGAAGGGGCATGGAGAATAGCCCTGATTCTAGTTAGGGCCAAAGGAAGGAGCTGCACCCAGGAGGAGTGCAATTCTAAGAGAGTTTAGTGAGATGACCCTTAATGAGAGAATTTGCCCACTCCATCTTCCCTGAAGATTGAGGCCGGTAGGGGATGTGGAGTTTCCATGTTATTCCCAGAGCTCAAGAGACAGCCTGTACAATCTTGCATATGCAGGCTGAACAGTTATTGGTATGGATGGTAAGTGGAATTCTGAAACGGGGCAGTATATCAGAAAGGAGGTGTGAGGCCACAATGTCTGCTGTTTCCCCTGAGGTGGGGAATGCTTCCACCAGCCTGAAAATGTGTCCACCATGACTAGAAGGTATTTATTCCTTGTTCAGGGAGGCATGTGGGTGAAGTCTATCTGCCAATCCACCCCCGGTAGGGAGGGATCCCTGGTGCCGGTGGGGTTTGAAAGGAGGAGGAGGACGTGCTCCCCCCACCCCCCATAGAGAGACCTTAGCACAAGTAGAGCAGGCTTGAGATATTTTAGTGCGTAGTGAGAGTAACTGAGGATGCTAAGTGTTAGGTTCCAGGAAGCGGGTCAGGGGCCGGGGGCATGTATGAAAGAGATTATGTAGGTGTGTTAGGATAGAGAGGGCTTGGGTGTCAGGTAAGCAATATTTATCATCCAGAATGAGCTAGCCCTCTGGTCCTTGTATGGTTCCCTCACTTGTTAGAGCCTGGGTTTCTTTGCAGAGTAGGAGGGACTCATGTCTGTGGGGATTAGGAAAGCGAGGTTAGAGGGTGAAGATGGGAATGGTTGGAGGCTTGCCTCCCTTGCTGATAGATCAGCCAGGCTTACACCCTGGGCTATGAAGTTAGTCTGTGGTCAATGGACCTTGCAGAGTATGACTGATGCATTTGAAGAGAGATAAGAAGAATCCAATAGTTCTAAAATTAGGGGCCCATTGGTGATGGGGGTTCCCTTGGTAGTAAGAAAGCCTCTTTCTCTCCAGATGGAGGCATGGTGGTGGAGTATGTGATAGGCATACTTAGAATCAGTATATATGCTGGCCCTTTGCCCTTTGGCTAAAGTTAGGGCTCCAGTGAGTGCTATTTGTTCTGTCTTTGAGAGGTGGTCCCAGGGGGAAGTGGTTCTGATTCTATGATGTGAGGGTGGGATACTATGGCATAGCCCACCCTACGGGACCTTCCTGGGATAGAAGAGCTTCTATCAACAAACCAGGTAACCTCCAGATCTGGTAGTGGATCAGGAGAGATTAAAAAGTCCTGGTAGTGGAGTTCTTGGAGGTCTCTAAACATCAGTGCGTAAGCTCGGTTGACAGAGGAAGGAGAGTGGCTGGGTTAAGGGGTGGACAAGAGCCAAGAGTGAGTGTGGGATTTTCAAGGAAAGTGATGTGGAAAAGTTGTAATTTAGAGGGCATAAATATGGAGAGAGAGGAATGGGCGAGGAGGCCCTTGATGTGATGGGGGCAGAGAACAGTGATAGCCTGTCCTAGTGTTAGCTTAAGAGCCTCCTGGGCATAAGGGCTGCTGCTGCTGCTGCTAGGGTCCAGAGACAGTGTTGCCGTCCCTTTATTGTTGTATTTAATTGTTTGGACAGATAAGCTACAGGGGCAAAAGTGGGGCCCTTCATTTGTCCCAGGACCCCCAGGGTATGCCTTTATTTTCTGTATTACAGAGGATGAAGGGTTGACTGAGATTAGGGAGTGCCAGGGCTGGGGCCTCAAGGAGAACCTTTGGATTCTTAGAAAGGCTGAAGTGACCAGAACCTGTGGGTCTACGGGTTCTGAGGGTGTTCCCTTAGCTGTCTCATGGAGGGGTTTAGACAATAATGAAAAACTGGGGATCCAGATTCTGAGGGAACCCAACCAAACCCAGAAAGGACAATATTTCCTGTTTAATAGTGGGAAGTTTTACGGACTGTTTTCAGTCTATAGTGGGGTAGCGAGAGGAAGGGGTGAGGAGAAAGCCCAGATATTTAACCTGAGAGAGGGAAAGTTGGTCCTTGGCTGGAGAGACTCTGTACCCTTTGGTCCCTAAGAAATTGAGAAGATAGTTAATGTGTAATTAAGATAACTGGAGGGAGGGGGAGCAGAGGAGGAGGTCATCTATGTATTATAAGGCGTGGAGGGCTGGAGGGCCAAAGTGACTAGGTCTTTAGGAACAGCTTGGCCAAAGAGGTATGGACTGTGTCAGAAGCCTTGTGGGAAGACAGTTCAGGTAATTTGAGAATCTGCCTGTATCCAGGTCTTCCCATGTAAAGGCAAAGAGATTTTATGAGTCTGGGTGTAGGGGGATAAAAAAGAAAGCATCTGTGAGGTCCAGAACAGTGAAGAGAATAGTGGAAGGGGGGCTACAAGAGAGAAGAGTGTAAGAGTTAGGCACTACCCAGTGGATAGGTATTACAACTGCATTGATTAGGCAGAGATCCTGGACTAATCTGCAAGACCCATCACATTTGAGTACTAGAAGAATGGGAGTATTATAAGGAATGGGTGAGCTGAAGAAGACCTGCCTTAAGGCGTATTGAATTATTGGTATGAGCCCCTGGAGAAGTTGGAGAGACAGTGGGTACTGGGGGCGGCGAGGAGTTGGGTTGGGGTCTTTAACTGAATGTAAACTGGAGTGTGATGGGTTCCTAGGCCAGGGGATCCTAACTCCCAGACAATGGGGTAGACCTCTGAAGCTGGGAGAGGACAATGTTCATACTTAGGAGGGAGAGGAACTGTGGATAGGAGATAAATTGGGGAAAGGGAAAGAGAGAGCTTCTGCATTAGATCCCTACCTAGGAGTGGGGCCAGGCATGAGGGTGTTATTAGGAAGGAATGGGTAAGGGGAGTGTTCCAAAGAATACAGGAAAGAGGCAGGGTGACCCTGGGGTTGTGAGGATAACCACCGACTCCCACAAAAGAGAGCTGTGAAGGGTGGGTCTTACCCGAGTAGGAGGGGAGGACAGACCATGGGGCTCTCGTATCTATTATGAATGAAACAGGTCTTCCATCTACTGGGGAAGTCACCCTGGGCTCCTCCATTGTGATGTTCAGATGAGGAATGGGGGCCAAGGATCTAGGGTGTTGTCAATTGGTGGCCACTAGGCCAGTGAGGTCTGTGAGTGAAGGAGCTCTAGAAGCGGATGGGGGACTGGGTAGTATGACCGACCTACATTGTTTTCCCAACAAAAGGCAGTCAACTTTCCAATGTCCCAGTTCTCCACAGTTAGGGCATGGCCCTGGTGGTGATCGAGGGTTGGGGCATTCTCGTGCTCAGTGTCCCTCATTGCAAAACTTGAAGCACAGGTGTGGTGGCTGTTGTGGTATTGATGTTGTGTTGATTGAAGACTTCTTGTGAGGAGCCCTGAGTGCTGCCATCAGTAGTTGAGCCCTCTTCACGTCTCGGGTTGTCTGGTCTGCCCTCTCCTGTTCCTCTCGGTTATTGAATACTTTAAAGGCCATGTCCAGTAGCTCCCCCTGTGGGGCCTCTGGGTCCTTCTCTAAAGTTTTTAGTTTTTTCTTTATATTTGGGGCAGATTGGGCTATAAAATGAGTGTTAAGAATAACCATGCCTTCCCTGGAATTTGGGTCTAGACGGGTGTACTGGACTAGGGTGTCTGTAAGGTGACCCATAAATTCTGTGGGGTTTTCATAAGGCCTCTGTGTAACCTAGTTAAGTTTGTCATAGTTTACTGTTAAGTGTGAGGCCCTCTTCAACCCAGCCAGAAGGCAGGAGATCATGTAATTTCTTTTGTCCCTTCCTTCTGCACACACTGCTGGGGTGACTTGATAGTCCCACACAGGGTCCTGCCTGGGGACAGCCTCAGTACCTATTGGTTGGGCCTGTTCTGTGAGGTGAACTTCATTTGTGTATGCCTGGGTTGCTAACCAAATTCGATCATTCTCATCAGCAGAAAGGGTGGATGATAAAATTACAAAGAAATCATGCCAAGTTATAGCATACGTTTGTGTTAGATATTTAACTTCTTTTCAATTTGGGATAAAAGGAAAATGGAACAGAACTAAACCCCTGCCACCTCCCAAAGAGGGAACAGCCCAGAGGGAGGGGCAGTGGGGAGTGAGCACGGATGATGAGATACTGGAGACATGGAGTGGGGAGGTTTTGGACTCAACTCGTTTGGGAAAGAGAAAGAGGCAGGAGCAGATGGTTGGGCCAAAACAATTGTGGTGGGGCTGGGAAAGGGAGGAGGAGGTTGGTCTGGACCACTTTTGGGAAGTTGGGGGAAAGAGGAGGGAGTTGAGCCGGACCAGGTGCTGTGGGAGAAAGCGAGCCTGGAGCAGGTGGTTCAAAGTTGGGGAGAGGAGAAGGAGGGTGGGCCCAGGGAACTGGAGGGGGATCGTCAACTGCATCTGGGTCAAAAGCAGACTGAGAGTATGGGGTGGAGCAGTTGGGGTGGAGGGTGGCTTTTCCTTTCTAGCAAGGAGAACCTGTTGGAGGGAACAGCAGGAACAGATATCAGGGCACAAACTGAGTTCAAAGAAACCCTCCACATAGGGTAGTTGGAATGACTTGCTGGTATGGGGGCAGTAATTACTGAGGTCTATAAGAATGTGGAAGTCCAGGGTGTACTCTCGTGGCTACCAGGATTGATTATCTAGGGGATATTGGGGCCAAGCCACAGAGCAAAAAATTTGAGACACTTAGATTTAAGAGTATCCTGGAGTCCAAAGACTTTAGAGATCATAGAAGGCATTTTAGTGGGGTTAGAGGAGGTTGTTTGGACTGAGAGGAGCCCATAGTGAAATGTGAAGAGAAATGAAAGGTGCTGTTTGAGGAGAGAGACTAGATTGTGAGGAGATGGGGAAGAGGAGGAAAGAATATAAAGGGAGAAAGTGAGATAGAAAAAATAGGAAGCGGGCATATGTATGAAGTGGGAGGTCGGCCTCGGGAGTATGAAATACATGGAAACCCTATGACAGTCAGGTGTCCCTACTAATGGGGGAACCCAAGACGAGTCGAGATCTCTAAACTGGGGGAGCCTCCCAGGTTTAGAGTTGGATCTTAAGACCCAGAGTGGACCCCTGGTGTTCTGGAACAACTTTCAAGACAAGACGAGAAATGCGAGAAGACGTGAAGTCTACAGAGGTCCGAGCGAGAAGCGAGGCAGCCAACACACAGAAATGGGTCGGGGGCAGAGAGAGAGAGAAAGGGGGTGTGGGGGAGGGAGGGTGTAAGAGTTCCCCTGACAGGTTTTAGGCAGGGTAGCAATCAGAGAAGGGAGGGTGGGAAAGACAGAGAGGGAGAGAGTTCTGTAGTGATCCAGCAGGGACTCCCAGAGGTTTCACAGATACCAATAAGACTCTGAGACAAGGAGTCTGCACCCCCTATGTGAGTAATAGGCTGCAAAGATCAGAGATCTCTGTAGGGTACAGGCAGCCGGGAAACTCTTTAGTAGGCTGTGCAGGCAGCAGTGCTCCCCTGGGTGCTGCCAGGAACACATGGGAATGAGAATCACAGAGTGGACTGCATGGGTGAAACAGGTCCTTTTCTCAGGTGGGCTTGGATCCACTCAGTAACTGTGCTGGAACTCAAGAGTCACAGAAACCAGAGGTACACAGTGGCCATAGTCCAGTCCGGGAGTGACCAAATTCGAGCCAGTGAAGGGAGAGGAAGGAGAAGAAAGTTTAGGAGCCTTGGGAGGGAGCTAGGAAAGAAGGAAGTAAGGGAGAAAAATGACGTGGAAGGGCCCAGTACCTTTATGCCTGTGTTGGAATCAGTCTGGTGTTGGATGAGAAGCCTGTATCAGGTAGTCGATCTGCTACTGTGCTGGATCCCGAATGGGAGTGAATGTGTTGTCGTGGGGGAGGGCCATGCAGCTGCTGCAGGCCGTGCATCTGTTGATGGGAGACCACCGCTCAGGGTTCCGGCTGCTGGAGGAGCTCCTGCAGCCGCACACAGCAGGGTTGCTGCACACCAGAGCCTCAGCCTTGGGTGTTGGGCGGATTGGGGCAGCTGGCGACCCCACGAGCCGGCTGCAACATCTCGGTATCTGGCTCAAAGGGCCATACATAAGGTTGTTTTGATTCATGAGACATAACAGAGATGGACCAGAGCACTGGGAGATTACAGGACCGGTTTATTAAGGGCACAGGACTGGCTTCCCCCAGTTGGGAAAGAGAGAAGACCAGCTGGGACTAGCTTTTTCCGGGAAGTGGAGAAAATACTAGCCCATGGCTAGAGCTTTTTACGGGGAGGGTTTCCCATGACATCTGATTGATGTTTAAGGTAAACTTTTTGGCCAGGAAGGAATCCATTTTTTTACAGCTGTTTGTGAACTCTGGGTCATGAATCTTATCTGCTCAAGTCAGTTCCTTTTTTATAGCTGTTTGTGAATTCTGGATTCATGGGGAGAAGGCAGCCTCTTCTCATGCATGTTTGTAAATTCCAGCCCCAGGTTTCTGTCAGTCTTCCTGAGTCCTGAAATTGTTGGGGGTGTTCTTTCAGTCATATCTTACAGTCACCACGCTCTGTTAACTTCCATACACACATATATTATAATATATATATGTGTGTGTGTATATATATATATATATATATAATTTAAAAACCTTTTAAAGCAGGGTCTTGCTATATTACTCAGGCTGGCATTGAACCTACAGTCTGTAAGATTTGGTTTGGTTTTGGTGTGAGACCCAGCAGAAACAAATGAGAGACTCCAGCATGGGTGTGGTGGGGACCAGTTGATTAAGGGGCATTAGGCTAGCCTCCAAACTCTGCAGTAGAGCTACAAGAGGCACTTGCTGTTTAGGAGGGTTTTTAAAGAGAGGAAGCTGAATGGTATGCACTGGATCATCAATTGATGCCAGCCTGATAATTGGTTTCAGGAAGTTTATCTTATTAGTGTTAAGGACTGGCAGTCAGTCCCTCTTCACAGATACTTCTGAATTCTGGAAGTTAAGCTGGAGTTGCCAAGGTATCTATCAGTCTCCCTGGGTCCTGGAACTGCTGGAGGCATTATGTTCAGTCACATCTTACACAATCCTGCTTAAGTAAGAAAAAGTAAACAGAGCAGTTCCTCCTTGCCTCCAAGCTCAGGGAATTTGCACTAATTAGCACCTCCTAGTACCAGTGATCCCTCTAGGCCAGAGGAAAGAATTTATATGTCACCCACATCCACTTTCTGAAAAGAGAGAACCTAGGATATCTCTGTTTTAAGTTTCAGTTTCCAGGAGCAGCAATTTACCAGCTTTAGTTTCCCTTTCTAGTTCCCATTTCCAATAGCTAAATGCCATGAAATAAGCCCAGAATACAAAACTAAGCTTTATTGTTTTAATTTCCCCTCTTCTCAGGCTTCCCAATTGATGTGAAAGTCCATGTCCTAGATATTTTCAATTGCTGTGATAAAAAAAAAAATCCACTAACAAAAACCAAGTTGGGGGAAAAAGGGTTCATTTTATCTTACATCTCCAGAGTCATATCTCCCAGCACTGAGAGAGCTGAGGGAGAAACTCAGAGCAGGAACCTGAAAAAAGCATCTGAAGCACAGGCCATTAGATCAACAATGGGCTTGCTCCCCTGGCTTGCTTTTGTGATGGCCTGAGTTCCTCCATCCTGTAAAAGGCTGCCACTTGATGGCTGTCCCTAACTCTGGCAGGCAGTTCCAGGAAACTTTTGACCACAGGGCTGTTCTAGAAAGCATTAACCTTAGAAAAATATCCCCACAGAATCCAGACGATCTCAGGTAATGTCTTTTGTGACCATTTGTTTAAAGCTTATCTTCCACTTGCTTAAAACTTATCTTGCCTAAACTTTATCTGGCTTTTGTAATCCTCCTATTCTGGCTTGTTTAATATTTATCTGACTTCTGGAACCACTTGTTTTCCTGATTAAGGAAACAAATATGTAATACCTGTAAGATGTGACTGAAAAGAAACTCCCCCAGCAGTTCTAGGACTCAGGGGGACTGATAGACACCTTGGTGACTCCAGCTTAATTCCAGATTCACAAACATCTGTGAAAAGGGACTGGCTACAGCCCTCTAACATTGATACGATAACCTTCCTGGCCAGATAAGCTTCCTGAAACCAAGTGTTAACTGTTTTCTCTGAACAGCAATTGGATCCGGGAATATTACTCAGCTTCCCACACTTTAAAAAGCCCACCAAAGAGCAAGGAGCTGCTGGTCCCTCCACTCCCCAGTTTGGAGGCAAGCCCTGTGCCCTTAATAAACTGACCTTGTTAACACCCATAATGGAATCTCTCATCCATTGCTGTTGGTCTCCTGCCAAACCAAACCTTACAATGTCTACTGTAAGAGGAAACATGTCATGCCTTTGTAATCTTATCCAACCACATGGTTCTCCTCTGAGTCAGCACTCTGCTATCTAATTCTAGGCCTACAGAGTACAGTTACAGTCACTTAAAAAATGTAGCTGATTCATAACATCTGGAGTCTGAGTGGTCCTTCACAGGGGTCTTGGTGCCATAACACTTTCATATACAACAGAGGACCACCTTCCCAGGCATGGCACTGCCCACAGTGGGTTGAGCCTTCCCATATCACTCAACAATTAAGAAAATGTCCCACAGCCATGGCCACAGTCCAGTTCAAATGGAGACAATTCCCCACTTGAGGCCCCTCTACTCGGGCGTTTTATCTGCCCAGGTGTGACAGGTTGACAACTAAAGCTATCCAACACAACAAAGACAGACCAGGCCTTTAGCAGTCCTGTGCTGGTGAAAGTAGAGATCTGCTTTCTGATTCATAGCAACAGTCGGGGGCGGGGTAAGGATTTCTCTGTTCTGCAGTTTCAGGGAGCCAGGAGATCATATTCTCTCATGACAAGTCTGCTGAGTGTGCATACATTCCTTTGTCCTCTCCTGTTTTTCCTGCTTTGCTATGGGTCTGTGATTGAAAAGGAATAAGAACCTCAGGAATATGGTTCCTGAGGGCCTGGCATTTTCCTTTAGGGAATGCTGAAGGCACAGGAGTACGTCGAATTAAAGTGAGGAAGCTCACTGTAATTGGAAGGCATATCATATCATGTAGTACAAGGTGGCTGAGGCCAAATTTCTCATGAGAATCCCAAAGAGACACTCAGCTGACACTCTCTTGTGGAAAGAGGCATTTCCTTCTGCAGAGCCCTGAGAGAGACCAGATGGGTTGACTGCCCTCCTTCTCATATTCTGACCACTCAGTCATCCTTTGAATGTTCAAGAACTAACTCCCAATGCTACTGTATGTTCCAGATGCTTTGAGTCTTATCTATTTTTGGTTGGCTTTCAAAGAATTGCCACAGTTTGTCTCTTTCCCATGATTAAGTCACAGAAATATTGAAATGTTCTTCCTTCCTAAAAACATCTCTAAGTATTTAAGGCCTCTTTTCTAATAAGCCTAGAAAGGAGGGGTACATAGGGGGGGGGGAAGAAACACACAGAGAGAGGGAGAGAGACAGAGGGGAGAGAGATACAGAGGGGAGAGAGAGATGGAGACACACAAACATAGGGAGACACAGAGAGAGAGGGAGAGGGAAACATACATACAGAGAAACAGACAGACAGACAGAAAGAGAGGGGGACACACACACACAGAGAAACACAGAGAGAAAGACACAGAGAGAGACACAGAGAGAGAGGGAGAGAGAGTGGGGGAAGATACACACACAGAGACATACACAGTGACACACAGACAGAGAGACATAGACACAGAGAGACACAGACACAAAGACACCACACACAAAGAGACAGAGACAGAGATATACAGAGACACAGATAAAGAGAGAGAGAAAGGAAAGAGAGGAAAGAATGAGGGAGAAGAAAACATAAAATAAGGAACTATTAGGCACAGAGAAGAGGCTGGTTTATATGACTGGTGCTGCATGTTTCAAGCAGTCTTTACAGATAAAAGTGCAAATGGGCAGGTTCTTTCCTTTGAATCTCATGCTCAAGGGAACATTTTTGCTGATGAAGCTCTTTTTATGTCCTTGAAGACAGGCTCACCTGTGGAAATTGAGCAAGGAGGAGTTGGGAAAGTTGGGTTATGCTGAAGCAGCAACGTCGAGATCATACTAGAAAAGTGTGCTGCCAAGTGAACTACGAGGTGGCAGGTACCAGGACTTGTAGATGACAGTCATATTCTTAGTTTCAGTACCTAGCTGGTTTTGAGTCTACCATTCCCTTCAGTCCCACAGAGAAGACACTGAAACATGGCTTCCCTCCTCAATTCTTGCTTTACTGTGTAGTTATCAAGATTTCAGGTACTAGTGCCCAGGTACAAAAGTATTCAAAATTGTGGCTTCTAAATCCAGAACACTACAATTCAGCCATAAAAAAAAAATTACACCAAAGCTTATGATGCTTTTAAAAAGTTCACCTATTTACAGCTATTCTAGGCAAGTTGGATCCACTGCTCCAGAAGTAACAATGGGCTACTGTTTTTCACTAGGGTGTGAAGCACAATTGCTGCCAAATCTTGCCTGGTCTCTGGGTTTCTAAACACTAGAAACACATAGGATCCAATTTAAAAGTCTTTAGTTTTCTGGTTTCAAATCACCAGCACTCACCTATAGACTCCTGTGTTTGTTGAAAACATGACAACTCTTCTTTGTCCCTTGACTCCTGACCATCCACCATAGATGAAGATATCTTCAGACTTTTTCCATGTTTTATATGTAATTCTCTCATCATCTCAACTACATTAGCTGGTATATTTAACTGTGAACAAGATTCCACAGTTTTCAGTGTCTTCAAGAAATGAGGAAAAAATGTAGCTGACGATGGCATCCAAATTGACACATCCTAAGTGCAGCAAGTATGTATTCTGCTCTCCAGGAAAGCATGTCAGGTAGTCTTTTCTGATAAGGGGCTTCAAAGTGATTAAAGCTAACTGCAGCTGGGTGAGAATGTTTAGGAGAGGCTGCAATCAGACCATATGTTTACTCCACATGTCAGGACGGAGCCACTGTCTGTTTGTCAATGGAGTCACAGATTGGCCAAATAACTAAGAACTAAACTTAAACGCACTACTCCAGACCAAGCACAGATAAATCCTTCATTCTTACTGTGAGACCATGAACTCAGAAGGTGACTTAGGGAGGACAAGGAAGACTGTCACTATGTCAAGAGTTCTCACGGCTATGAAGATCTAGGCAGCAATTATGTGGTGGAAATCGAGGTCAAGGTCAGAAGAGTGAAGGTTTACAAGATAGCAAAAGCAAACGTATTCGTCTACTTTCCCTAGATACAGAAGAAACAGATCATTAAGGGAAGTGTCAGCCCCTTGAGACAGGAGAGGATTTATGCAAGGCTGAGTGCACCTAATGGCTGTTTCCTACAAGTTGCCCCCAGGGAAGTTGCTGGGATGACTTCAAAGCATTGCCTGTGAGGCAGTTAGAGACTAGTTCTTAGAAGGTACTTGCAGGGTGATTACAAGAGCTGAGTCCAAGTAGTTGTCCTCAGGTGTTTGTTCTCTTTCTGGCTCAGCAGACAGAGGCCAGAGGGCAAACACAATACTTTTCACTGTGACCTAAGACTCAAAGAACTACAAAGTAAAGGCACGAAAACTCCATTTTTGAGTTAATAGTTGTATTGGTTGGTCCTTTCGATCTCACCCCTTGTTTTTAAATTTTTTTTCTATATTATTACGATGTGAGGTGGTGTGTGTGTGTGTGTGTGTGTGTGCTTGTGTGTGTGTGTGTAAGGTGTCAGTGTGCCATGGCACTTGTGTGAAAGTCTCAGGACAACTTTCAGAAATTAGTGCTCTCCTTGCAGAATTGTATCCAGGAATTCAACTTGAGTTGTCGGACATTCACACCAAACACTGACTCCATGGGCCATCATACTTTTAAATTCATACTTTTAAAAAAGAAGACTTAACTGGGGAATAAGGCCAAGGTCCATCTTCTATTGCTACTGTCCTCTGTGTGAGCTGTAGAACTGTCCCTGTCTCCTTAAAGGAAGAAGTTGAGGAGCAATTTTTACACCAAGGTTATAGACACTGGCTGTCTATTTAAGTATCTTTGAATACTTCCAACATATTGAACTCTAAAGGATAAAAGGTGTTTGAGGAAACAGAGTTCAGGTAGAAGCATTAGGAACAAGGCAGCACTAGAGCTAAGAGTGAATGAAGAATACCAAGCCAAGGACAAATGTGTGACTTCTCCCTGAACTAGTATTAGCCGTTTTTCAAGATGGCATAAAGCTCTGAATAAAGCACAGTGTAAAAGATACAGTGTCTGGGTTTTGTTTATGTGACTATGGCTGGTGACAAGGGTTTCTTGCAGATACACACCTGAGGAAAAAACACAGAGCATGCCTCTAGGCTCAGAGGAATTTGCACTAATTTTTGTCTCCAGTGCAAGATCCTTCTGACCAGGAGAAAGGAATTCACATGTCACCCTAAGTGTTTCACAACCTTCTTTCTCCCCACCACTTCTGAAAACAGAGAAAAAAGGCAATCTGTTTGCTTTCAGTTTTCCTGCGCAGGAACTTGCCAGTTTCGATTTCCCTTTCTAGTTTCAGATTCCCCTGTTAAAGCAGAGACACACCCCCAGCTTAAAGGACTGGGGCCAGCCTTTCCATTAGGCTTCAGTTTGTGCAAAAGTCCTCAAGACAGACAGACCAGATCCTTGAGGAGTCCTGTGCAGGAAGAAAGATAGATCTGCTGCCTGATTCACATCAACAATGGGGTAAGGATTTCTCTGCTCTGCAATTTCACTGAACCCAGGACACAGTGTTCTCTTGTAACAGGTCTGTTGTGTGAGGTTGCATTCCTTTGCTCTCTCTACTAGTTTTGTCTTGTATTGCTATGGGTCTGTGATTGAAAAAGGAATATGAACTCTATTGTTCGTCAGGCCAGGCATACTGCAGGCACAGGACTGGACAGACAGCAGGATGCTTACTGTGATTGGAAGGCTGGGTCATTGCATGTAGTACAGGGTGCAAGAGGGCAAATTCCCCACGATGATTCTAAGGAGAAAGACACTCAGCTGAGCCTCTGTAGTGGAAATAGGCATTTCCTAACTCAGAGGCCTGAAAGAGAGCAGATTGATCAAGTGCCATCCTTCCCATCTTCTGACCCTCAAGAGTCCTTGGGTTGTTCCAGACAAAGCCCCCAAAGGGCTGAAATGGTGATTTGTGTCCCAGATACTTTAGGTCTTACCCATCCCTACTTGGAGTTAAACCAATTGCCTCTGTCAAAGAATTTGTCAAAGTCAAAGAGAGTTTGTCTTAAAAATACTGAAAATACACTAACAGCATCTCTGGATGTTTCAGACCTCTTTCTCAACTAGCTCAAAAATAAAATAAAATCAAGAAATATAAAGTAAAGAAATTTTAGGCACAGAAATAAGGCTTCTTTATGTTGATGGCTTTGACTTTTTATGTTTGAAATTGCCTTTCAGGGCAATGTGCAAATGGGCATTCCTTGGATCTAATGCTTGGGCATCTTTTGGGGCGGGGGTACGGAGAATGATTTTTATGTTCTTAAAGAAAAAACCATCTATGGTCATTGAGCAGGGAGGAGTTGGGAGCAATTGGGTTATGGTGAAGGAGTAAAGACATCATAGTTTAGAAAAGTGTGCATCTAAGCGAACTAGTAGTTGGTAGGCATGATGACCTTGTAAGTGACAGTCATATTCCTAGTGCCAATGGCCAGTCTGCTTCTGAGGCTACCATTCTCTTCAGTCCTGTAGGTATTTGAGAAGCAAGAATACTGGTGTGTGACAATGAGTATCCACACTGTAGGAAAATCTGGGGACCACAAGCAATATTGGGGACTCCAAACCTCCATGTAGGTGGCATCATTTTTACCCCTTTGTTTTCTCCCTATGCTACAATTCTGTGCTGCCCAGGTTTCCTGATACCAGTGCCTATGGACAGCTACATATGCATCTCACTCTTGGTGGAGTTCCGCAGCAGACTCCATACACATCTACCATTACTATGGAACCTCCTGGCGAGCTGCTTCCCAGCTTTAAGAGCAAACTTAGCCACTGCCAGTATATTTATTTCTTAGAGTGTTCAGGGATATTCTCGAATTCTAGCTGTGTGGTCTTGTAAGCCAGAGACAGAAAAGGAAAGAATGAATCTGATGTCCTCAGACCATGATATATCTTCCTGAAGAAATCTGCCTGTCTTCTCTAAGTTCTCAAGGAAATTTGGAATGATCATATATTTTTGGTGACCTCTTTGAGAGAGAGGTCCAGAAGATTTTCATGCTTACTACTCTCTCTGGCTGCAGCACTAGATGTTAGAAGCAAAAGTCTAAGTACCGGGGAAACTGTCAGACTGTCCAAAGAACACCTGTCGACATATCCAAGTTCAGTGTTCAAGGGCACATGGTTAGACACAGCAATAGAGATAGTTTATTAGAGGGAAAAAAGCACTCTTGAACATGGAGTGGACTAGTGTGCTGAGACAAAAACACAAAATCACTGGGGCATGAGGTGCATGACACTTAACAGACCGTTTACAGAGTCCTCTCCTCTCCACGTTTGTCTATCAGGGCTTTTCCCAAGCACGTCCCATTTACTACCTGAAGGTCAGTTGAGGAAGGGCTTCCAGCCTTTCCCTTCCAACTGGCTTTTCTCCTATGTTGATGCTGCTGTCTCCATTCCCTACTCTCCTGCCACTTCTGACAGAATTGAAGTACCAAATTTGAAAGGAGGCAGGAAGCATCACAGTTGATCCTCCAAAAAATTTAAAAAGACTCAGGGCTGATGGATCCTTGGGTGAAGGGTTTGCCAGGCAACCATGAAGACTAGATTTCAAATCCCCAGAAGCCACATAAAAGTTGAGACCAGAAACAAACACTGGCATTCCCAGTGCTAATACTGAGACACGTGAGGTCTTTTGATGCATCCTTTCAGCATTCAGCATTTTTTACTTGATGATTCTCTTAATTACTGAGGAATAGGCATTCTGTAAGAACGTAGAAGGTGACAACCTACACACAGTGTTGTGCTCTGACCTCCATAGTCACGCAGGGCACAAATGCCCCAGCACCCCACCATCCACAGACATGAACACACATGCGTCATAAGCTGGCACATATGCACATGCACATCCACACTCACACATTCACACACACACCCAAATTTAATGGTCATACATAAAAGAGGAATGTGGAAATGATAATATTTGTGGAAGAATGGTACCATTAAAGGAAGATTATTTCCAGATAAAAGGAGACTATTTTATAGAATTATTTCATTTTCAATTTCTTCAGTTCTCTTTAATGTATTTTGTTGCATGATTCTTTTTGGATCACTTGTTTCTTGTTTGTTTTTGAGATTGTGTTTTACTGTGTAGCCCTAGCTTGCTTGGAATTAGCTGTGTAGACCAGGTTGGCCCCGAACTCACACAGATTCACCTGCCTGTGCCTCTCCCATTACGTGTTGTTTTTTTTTTTTTTAATCAGAATAAGGGGACATAAACTATACCCCTGGCTGGTTGGAAACATGACATTCTAAAGTGCTCAAAAGACTATAAGGTTACATATGTATATATATATATTCTCTAAATATCATTTTTGAAATACATTAAATAACTTACTCAGAACTTTGTAACTTACTTAGGATTTCTAGCCTTTAAAAAATAATTTTTTCCCAATTGGGAAATATCCAACTATCTTAGGACAAAGTCTTTTCACATAGAAGTAAAATACCTTTATTCTTATATCCTTTTAACTGTAATTTCTATGTACGGGATCTGATTTATTATTTTATTTTATAATATCATGGGACATAGTAATATTAACAAATAAATTCACTATCTTATTAAGAGAAAGTTAAATCCAAGGTATATTTGTAGGATAATCTAAGAAGTTTAGACTAACATATACATAGTGCTGAACCATGAGGTTTTCAAAGTTCCCAGGCAAACCTTACAAAAAACATATGACAGCCAAAAATCCTTTTTCTGTTTTGTATAGTCTCCAGAATGATCTACCACCATGTGCCTTTGGTTTTGAATAAATGCAAATAGTAGACAGAAGAAACAGAATTCATCAGATTGATGTTCACAACATCAGCAAGAATAACAAAGGAAGCCCTGTTATAAATGTGATACTGGATTGAGGATTTCTAGGCAGAAGGTCCTCTGTTCTCTCTGTGCCTGAGCATCCCATTAACTGTTTCCACTACAGGCGTCACTATATCATGAGTTAAATAATAGTAACCTCTGCTGGAATTAGTTTGCCTTTTAGCTATTCTCAAAGGCACAGTGGCTTTATTTGGGCTCCTTTGTTGTCCTTATTGTCACTGAGTCAGAGCACCAGCATGACTCTGGACAGGAAGGTTTGTAGGACACATTGAGAAAAGCATCCCTGTATCTGAAGTGAGAGAACCAAACCCCAATTCCAGAGCCAACTTCCTGGTAAGTTTAAATGGCACATGACAATATATCAGTGTATTGTATTCACAAAGAGTATTTGCTTCTTTGTAAATCTAAGATAGCAGCAGTTTCTTTTTAAAGTTCAGAGAAGAGAGATGAAATTTGGTGGTATATGCTGGACAGGAGACTTGCCATTGAGTCTAGTGTTGACGGTCTGGACCCAAAGCACTTGTGCTCCCAGCCTTCGTGGGCTTGTCCACATGAGTCTTATCATCTTCTGGGTCATGCATTGTGAATGGGGATTAATAAGAAACAGAATATTTCTATCAGAGACAGAATACTTGATTTTAAACGGGTCACCCTCTAAGATCTCTTATCCTTATAAGGTCATTGGTAAGTGGCAGCCAGCACCCATCAACAGGGAGGATCAAACTGACAGACGTATCTGCCATTATCAGTATCTAACCTGAAACCTCAGCGACTAGACTCAGGATGCCCAACTGACTAAAAGTCTGCCCCCAATGAAATTCTGAATGCCTGCAAATGAAGCCGGACAACCTGAAAATCTTAATTAGTTCCCTTCCTCCCATAAAGAGATGAAGTTGCAGGATAATAAAATACTCTGCAATTTCCCACTCGAGGACATGTATTTATCTTGCAGTCTAACTTTAGGCATAGCTTGAGTGAAGAAATGAATGTGGGCTTTCCTTCTTTAAGGTGGGTCAAACTGACACAAGCTAGGGGTTCCTTGTTTCCACTCTGAAAGACAAAGGAACATCTACTAGACTGTCTTCCAAACCATCTTTGTCTTCCCCTCTCAAAGATCCTCTTCACTTTTTGCCTATCCTTCCTTCTTTCCCTTGTTAGTGCTCACAAAAAAAGCAGAAGCCTGTCTGGCTTGTCACACTTGCCAGTAAAGACCCAAGATCCTTGTATCCTGTCTTTCCTGTTAGCAACCATGAGAAAGGAGATCCTATCAGACAATTCACTCTTTTTTAAAATATTTTATCTATTATTGTTATTTTATACGTATGAGTGTATTGCCTGCATGTATGTAAGTGCATCTGTGTGAATCAAACCTGGGTCTTCTGCAAGAGCAGCCAGTGCTCCTAATTACTGAGCCATCTCTCTAGCCTCCATTAGCTCCTCTTAATATAACTTGACATGGCTGTAATACTCATGACCTTGATGAATTCTTTCTGCATTTTGCCTGATCTATCTTAGTCTGCCTGTCCAAAACCGACCCTCCAAAACAACCTCTAGATTAAGTGTGGGCTGTCATGTATCAGGGAAGAAGTCAGCCAACTCCTAATAGTTATACATCAAGGAGAATCTCAGCTCCCTGGTGGGATGGGCTTCCAATGTTTTCTAAGTGTTCCCTTTGACACATTTCCTCAGGTTTATAATTTGTCCAGATTACACTTATCACCCTAATTAGGAAGCAAGCACAAGAATCAATCAGGGTGAATTTCTCATTTAAACAGACTGTCAATCAGGCTGCCCGGATTCAAGCAGTCATTGTAATTTACCATATATAAGTTGGATTTAAGTTTCCCTAAATGAGAGAATATTGAACAATGGGAAAAATCTAAAAGAACTCAGGGGAGCCAGGGGCGGGGGTGGGGGGTGGAGGCAGCTTCAGCTTGCTATTTTTCCTCAGTCTGTTTATGTCACTGCAACTGGAAGGGACCCAGGGCATGATGGGGCAGAAATAAAAGCAGGAAACAAGTGTGTCAGAAAGAAGACGTGAGGCACAAAGTGCATGCTCTCTCATCTAGAGAAAAACAGGCCTGCAGATGCCAGATAAAAGCAGACGTTAAAAACCTGCAGAGCTCACTTTTCCAGGCTCTGGCTCAAGTAGGCTGATTCTGCCCCCGCGGTAACAGCTGCCTAATGGCAACAGCTTCTTTAGACTATTTAGTCTTCTTTTCTCTATCTTTTGGGTACAGGTTGGGATCTGTGCTTTCCCAAGCCTCAGCCCTAGTCCTTTGCAAATTCATGTGTGCTTCCCAGGCCTAGCCATCTCAATGTGACAGCTCCCCTTGGTTGCTGGCCAATGTTGGAAACCCATGGTTAGGGAGACTCCAAGTCCTCCCTGCCCTCTGGAATCCAGCAAACATCAAGCAAAACAATGTGTTAAAATCAAAAGTAGCCACCATGGGGGACTGGTATGGAGCCTTTGTTGGAGATAGGAAATGAATGGATCTTGCTACATGGCAGTAGACTCCTGCGTCTCCCACTCCCATGATCAGATTGGATGTACAAGAAAGTGAAAATTCATAAAAAAATAAATTTTTAGATGAGGCCTGGGATATGTGGGAAAGCCTGGGGCACAGGAAATTATGGGGGTTCAGTGGCCCCTGTGGGGTTAGCTGTATGAACACCAGCATTTTCTTTATTCTGCTTCATTGCTGCCATCTTGATGATATCAACAGTCAAGGAAGAGGCCAAGTCACACAGTTTTCACCATCTAGATGATGCCATTCACCAAGATGGTGGCAAAGCCGTGTGTTTTCTTTCTGCCTCTTGAGTTCAGCTCAGTGATAAAACTGTCCCATATGCCATCAGTCCTTGACTCTCTGTCTTATCCACATATCTCACAGATTAAATGTGGACAGCCACCATCGTTTTCTTTAAACAAGACCCTGAGGTCGACTAACAAGGACATATCAGGAAACATTACACATAGACTTGGGATGTAGGCCTGAAGAAGCACACTAACCAACAGAGGAACGAATTCCATAGCCTCAACCCAAGGAAAGGGAGTCCATATGCCTTGCCACCAACCGTAACTGGGAACCACAAAAGATGTCATCTGGGTCTTATTTTGATCTCCCTTTGGTTTGTAGGTAAAAGCTGTTGCTGGCAAAGGTACCCATGAAATAAACAGAAGGAAGAAGGTGGGGTGCCCGTCCATAGGTGGTACTTTGGGAAGACAGAGAAACTGGGAAGGAGAAAGTGGCCTTAGTGTCATTTTATCTTACCCATGTATGGTGTGGGCTGTGACCACACAGACCTGTAACCTTGCCTGTAGGTAGGAATTCAAGTTCCTTAGAAAACAACTTGTTAAAAATAGTTAATCCTGATTTAAAACCTTAGTAACTTTGGGTGACACTTTTAACCAGTTAGAAAAGCAATGGCCTGGAGTCCACATGGTCTAAGGCAGGGTCAAAATTAACCACAGCAAGCTGCTCTGTGTATTCTCTTCCCTTCCCCTAAATCTGATAAGAGGTCTCTCCAGTTCTCTGAGGGAGCTAGGGTGGACAAAGAGAGAGGAGCGATCCTTCTCTCCTGTGGGAGAGAAGATGGAGATTAAACTCTACGCTAGTGATCTCACACTGCATGGCTGTCACAGGTACATGGAAAATCAAGAAGAGAGGGGCCTTGAATGTGTATTCCATATCCTGCCATCATCCCCTGGAGGGAAACCTGGGAGAGAAGAAAGAAAGGAGGCTAGTTTCCTGCCTCTGGGAAGGCTGAGCACCAAGCAAGTAGCTTATATAGAATGGTAAGAGCTCATCTAAGGTCACCCTCATGTCCTCCAAAGAGCCTCCGTAATAGCCCAGATCAGGATACCCAAAATGTTGTTGGAAATTTGGGGGAGTCCCTTCAGAGTGTCGAGAGGATAGCAAGGAAATCAGGGTCTCCTGGGGGGGCGGGTTTAGTCTCATCAATTAAAGAAGATATGAATGGACCTAAATGGAAGCGCCAGAATAATTTTATTACGATTTAAAAAGAAAAACCCCCAGTGTTAGCATAGCCAGGGACTAAGCCACATAGTTCCATGTTCTTGGCCTCTTATCCGAAGAGCTGAAAGTAGGAGTTCACAGATTGGCAAGAGTAGCAAGATACTTTTATTTGGAACAAAGCAGTGGTACAGATTAAAGAGCGATACACTGTCATGACTTACACTGTGCCTCATAGTGAAGGCTGTAATCTCTTTTTATAGGATCTAAGAGAAGAAGGAGCTGATTAATAAGGGGTGTAGTGTGGGTAGTTCTCTTTTGATTCATAAATTAGGCTATATAATCATTTCTCTACAGAGAAATTTTATTCCCATAGTACATCAGATAGACACATTCAGTTGCATATAGGTATACGGTGGTAAATAAGATAAATAAATATAACTTGACATGGCTGTAATACTCATGACTTTGATGAATTCTTTCTGCATTTTGACTGATCCATCTTAGTCTGCCTGTCCTTAGTCAGCCTGGCTTTGCTACCATCTTGGCTAATGGCATCATCTAGATGGTGAAAATTGTGTGACTTGGCCTCTTCTGTGACTGTTGATATCACTGAGATGGCAGCAACGACACAGAATAAAATATATTTTATTCTCATATTAAAATAAGTAAGGTAAATTCTCCCTAAAAGGTTATTAAAAGACACAGTGTTTCCTAACTGCACATGTGCTTCAAACAAGTTCAGGCCAAACTGACACTTCTATTCTTCATACCCAGATGTATTGGGAATATACTTGAACAAAAACTAACTACGATCATTGCCTGAGGCAGAGAAATTTATAACATTGTACATAGAGAGGAATATGTATAGCCCACTGCAGGTTTTGGGGGGAGTGGTTAAAGAAGTTCTGAGGTTGCTAGGAACATTGTTTAGAGAGGGATAAGTATGCATAGCATGTGCAGGTAAGGAACTAGGCCGCCAAGTGCATTATTACAAGAGAGGATGTGCATGATCTAAAACAAAATGGGGTCCCAGGCTACTGAGCTGTCTTACCAGGTCAGGCAAACTGTAAGGTGCAGCACTTGCCCAGAAGAAGAGAAAGGAGAGGAGAATGAAAAAAAGGGGTGCCCTTTGAGTTAAGCAGACACAAGATGGACATGCAGCCACATGTCTAAAAGGGCATACTTAAGCCCTGACCAGTGTCCAAGATAAGGATACAAAGAAAGTTATGCTTTTCAGAGTCTGGACTCAGAAAGTTAGGGCAGACCCAGGCAAACATCATGGCAGTTCATAGAGAATGCTCTGGGGGGCGGGAATTCTGGAAGAGGGGTGGTAACATCATCTCATTAATGGGTTGTTTTGCCTATCTTTTTATCGTGGCTTAAGTTGAACTTCCTTCCTAGAGGTGGTCCCAATTTCATGAGTGATGGTCCCTAAGCCATATCATTGTTTTGTCTAACTGCATTAGCTATTTTTTTCCTTTTAAAATAATTTTTGTTGTCTGAGAATTTGATTATATTCATCTTCAGCCTTCCTGTCAATTCCTCCCAGATCCAACCACACCTACTTCTATCCTCCACTTTCATGTGCTCTTTCTTTTTTCAAGAGCCCATTGAGTCAAATCTGTGCTCCCCGTATACATCTAGTGTGGGTCGATTCACCAGAGCATTGTCAGCCTACCAGGAATCATACCATTAAAGAAAGCTGATTCTCCTTCCCCAAGAAGCTATCAACGGTCCAAAGCTTCCCAGTTAGGGGTGGGACTCATGAACCCCTTCCCACTGCATGCTAAAATATTGACTGCCTGGATCTTTTGCAGTTTGTGCCACCACAGCACCCTATAAGTTCATGAGTAAATTAACTCTTAGGGGAAGAGACAATGCCAGGTTTCTACCAAGAAATAGATTTCATTCCTTTGGCTGTAAGGTAACAGCTTTTGATTAATGGAATTTTAATGTTATTTAACATTACAACTCATGAATGTACGGGTATCTTTTCACCTATTTTTTTTTCTTTAATTTCTTTCAAGGAGTTTTATTGTTTTCAGCATTCGTTTTGAAACAAATTTTCTGCATCAAGTGGTGAAAATGTATCTTTCTCCTTCATTCCACTAATACTGCTATGTTAATTTCCATTTCTTTAACAGCCGTATGTATGACATTTTCATTTACATTATATTCTTGAAATGACAAATTACAGCGATGGAAAAAAAGTTCATAGTTCAAGGTCTACAAATGCCTAGGTGTTGAGGCCACAGGCCTGTGTGTTAGGAATAGCATAGAATGGAGTTGGTGGTGATGGAGTGCTGTTTTATGTACACGGCAGTTCTAGAGCTTTGATAATTTGGGGGGATCTACACACTGCTGTGCCTATGTTAATTTTCTAATTTGTTATTATTCTCTAGTCATATGTCACAATAATTGAAAGAAACTGGGTGATGGAGGCAGATGGGCTCTGTACTATTTGTGCAGCTTTCAGTGAATCTATACTTTCTCCAAGAAAATACTGAAAACACAAAATATACCAAAGATTATTTCCTTTTGGTGGTCTTCCTTTCATATTCCATGTACCCTAGGGTCATAAGGTCAACAGCATTTACCGAATTTCTGTATTTCTAACAAGCCTCACTTACACTAACAAAATGGGAGGAAAAGAGGGCATGAAGTTGGACAGAAGCTTTCTAGCCTCAGTTGGGCTTGAACTCAGGAGTCAGAGCGCAGAAGCTCACAGTCACACAAAACTCACCAATCTTCAGGCGACTTTCTTACGAATTTAAAGACTGAAGTTTGTAGACCATGGAAGGGTGAATTTCAAAAAGCAGTTTTATTATAGGACTCTATGTGGGAGCTTAAAAGAAAGAAAGAAGGCAGAGTTCCTCTGTGACAGGAGCTGGTCCTTCCTATGGGGTACCATCAATGATCCCTACTTTGGGGTTCATAAGATTTTCTTTATTGGGTGGGGTCATGGGGGATGAGTGAATAAGTAAGCGCTGCTGACCATTCATGAGGTGTCCAGCTTGCTCTCAGACCTCAGAGTTTCTTGGATGGAGTGCTCATTTAGGGTTAGAAAGACAACAAGCAACCAGAACTCCCTGCTGGTATTCTTTGCATCTTGCTAGGGGGGAAGCAAGGTCATTTTGACATCTCTGGCACATGGTAAAGACAGAATTGCCAATAAACCCAAGGATACTTTTTCTTCTAGAGAAGGCCAAGACTCAAAAGTGCTTCCATCTGGAGTCCTGAACCTATTTCTAACTGGCCAGTTTCTGCCTCCTGTTCTGATCACTAATAGTAAAGTATGAAACTGTCATGGAGTTTATAATATAGTGCATGTGCTTTAGACATCTCATTAACCCCTCAGTGTGGTAAGTACTAATGCCATTCAAATTTGACCAATGGGTCTCTGACTCACAAAATGATTACCTGTTTAGAAAGTGCTGGAACCACTATAGGAAACAAACAAATATATTCACTGTCTGAGAGCATCTTAAAATTCCAGGAAATAGTAAATGTGATATTTTCAAAGAATAAACATTAACATGGTAAGTGATGTTTTATTTGGTGCCCTTTTCTAAGTGTTTCTCACATAACAAAAGAATTTACTTCCCTGTCACAGGGAGAACACTGATAATCACCAGATCAAGGAGCGTCTGCTTCAGCTCAGATGTCACTTCACATGGAAGCTGCTATTAAAAGATGCTGACATGCCAGATTTGGAAAGCAGGATCTTTGAGGAGATTGAATTCCTAGACACCAAGTACAATGTGGGAATACGCAACCTCCTGGCCTACGTGAAACACCTGAAAGGCCAGCACGAGGAAGCCCTGCAGAGCTTGAAGGAGGCTGAAGATATGAGCCAGAGAGAACATGCTGACAGGAGGGACAAGAGAAACCTGGTGACCTGGGGCAACTATGCCTGGGTGCATTTCCACATGGGCAACTGGGACAAAGCCCAGACCTACCTGGACAAGGTGGAGAACACATGCAAGGAGCTTGGAAGTCCCTTCCGCTATAGAATGGAGTGCCCAGAAATGGACTCTGAGGAAGGATGGGCCATGATGAAGTGTGGAGGACAGAACTATAAACGAGCCATGGCCTGCTTTGCAAAGGCTCTGCAAGTGGAGCCTGAAAACCCTGAGTTCTGCACCGGCTATGCCATCATAGCCTATCGCCAAGATTTTAATGATAATATGATTTCTCTTGAGCCCCTAAGGAAGGCCGTCAGGTTAAATCCAGAAAATTCTTATATTAAAGTTCTCTTTGCCTTAAAGCTTCAGGATATAGGAGAAGAAGCCGAAGCAGAAACATACCTTGAAGAAGCTCTTACCAACACATCCTCCCAGACCTATGTCTTTCGCTATGCAGCCAAATATTACCGAAAAAGGGGCTGTACAGATAAAGCTCTTCGTCTTCTAGAAAGGGCCTTAGAGGCAACACCCTCCTCTGCCTACCTGCATTACCAAATAGGGCTTTGCTACAGGAAACAAATGATCCAAACGAAGACCACTGCAAACAGTCAGCCCAGAGGGAAGGCTGAAGTGGGGAAACTAGTGCAAAAGGCTATCTGTGAATTTCAAAAGGCTTTAAAACTACGACCCACTCTTGAGATGGCTTACGTTTGCCTGGCTGAGATGCAGGCAGAACTTGGCCAGTACCAAGAAGCAGAGGAAAACTTTCAGAAAGCACTAGTCAAGAAGAACCTTGATGAACATATATGGCAAGAGATTCATCTCCGTTATGGCCGTTTCCAAGAATTTCACAAGAAATCAGAGGACACAGCAATCACACATTATTTAAAAGGCCTAAAAATTAAAGAAATGTCCTTTGTCGGGAGAAACCTTCTCAAAGCTTTGGAGACATTGGCTAAAAGACGTATTCGGCAGGATGTGCGTGTTGTGGAAAGCCTCAGCCTGCTTGGGTTGGTCTACAAACTGAAAGGGGATGTGAATGAGGCCCTGCTGTGCTATGAGAAGGCTCTGAGGCTCACTGATGAAGTGAACTCTATGTTTTGAAGCATAGTTCACGACTGTGAATTTAACATAATCAAAATGAAATCTGTTAACAATCCCTCCTAACTAATCGCTTTCTTCAAAACTCAGCAACTTCGTGAAATGCCAAGTAGTGATAAGGTTTTCTCTTGCCAGCTTCTCTCTTCCGAATACTCATGTCTCTGGGAGATTCCATTCGTGTGTGTGTGTGTGTGTGTGTGTGTGTGTGTGTGTGTGTGTGTATGTCCCGCTTCTCATTCACTGACCATGAGTGCTTTCTATTGTTCTTGGTACCTAGAAAGTGGTGAAGCAACTAGAACCATTTTCCTTGTGACTGTGCATTTAGAATGAACATGTTCCATCCTCTGCCTGCCAGTGTCCTAGACAAAAAAGACTTCACCAAGGAACATTACTTTTTTGTGTGGCCCGAATCCCTGACCTGCAGTATAATCTAAGCACAAAACAAATGGGCAAAGTAGAGTCTGAAAAGCAAAATCCATGGCTAAACATTTATTTAGGGCTGATATTTTTCATATATTAGGGAAGGGGGGGAAAAAAAAAGAACAACAACAACACCCTGTTTGGAATGCGCCACCTGAAAATGACCTTACTAGCTTCACTCAGGTTTTGTTTGCTTAGTGGTTGCTGTGTGATATGCCATACTTTTAACTGAAAAATATTCAGTAAAATTTGCTGAAAATTCAAACTGTTTGGTGTACTTTGTTGATGGAATTCAAAAGGATGTGAATTCTGTATTCTCATGGAGACATGGTACAGTAGAACCAACTAATGTAACACTCTCAGGTCTGAAGGAAAGGAAGCTGTGTGTATATAAAACCTGCCAAGAGGTTTTTCAAAAGCTGGTGCTCTAGTTTGCTTTCTCTTGCTATAATGAACACCATGACCAAAAGCAGTTTAAGGGACGAAAGGGATTATTGCATTTTACAACTCCTATGTCCCGGTCTATCACTGAGGGAAGTTAAGCAGGAACCTTTAAGTAAGAATATTGGAGGAATGCTACTTAGCCCAGACTCACCCACCCTCTGTGAGATGCGCCCTCTTACATTAATCATTCATTAAGACAGTCTTTCCCAAACACGGTCACAGTCCAATTTGATGGAAGCAACTTCAAGTGAGATTCCCTCTTCCAGGGTGACTCTAGGTTATGCCAAGTTCACAAGACAAACTAACCAGGATATATAGGACAAGTATTTACTTCTACAGGACATAGAATTGGAAGGTTGCCTTCTGTCACCTTGATCCCTGAAAGGTGGGATTTGTCAGTGGTGGGGTCTGGTACTAGAATGGGCTGAGATGGGTCTCCACATGACACCTGGAAAACACACAACTGATACCTTTTTAAAATATGTATCCATGATAAGCAAAGAACAGGTTTAATCATTTGAAGCAAAGGAAACCACTTAGGATAACCACACAAGATTCATGTCAGTACAACTTAATGGAGCCAGTGAAGATAAAGGAAAAGCATCAGAGCTGGAGGAAGGAAGGAAGGAGGGAGGTAGGGAGTGGGGGGAGGGAGGAGGGGAAGGGGAAGAGGGAGGGAGGAGAGGGGAGGGAGGGAGGGAGGGAGAAAAAGGCAAAGGAAGAGCTGGCAGGCAGGTGAGTGTTATTAATAACAAGCCGGCATCTTGAAAGGTGGCAGACTTTCTTCTTTCAAAGACAGTTCCTCCCTTTTGCATAGACTTCAGGCCTTAACTTTCTGCAGACTTTTGGAGTTATCCTTAAACTTGTCGTTCCTTTTCCCCCAAAGGAATATCTCTATCTGTAAGGAGTACTGTGGGAGACCTTGTATGACCTATTGTCCTGGCAGAAAGTGTTAAACAATCATTTAATTTTCCCAAAAGATCTTGGCCTAAGAGACACTTGCGCCACTATAGCATGCAAAAGAAACTATATTTTAATGTTGTATCTCCTAGCTGACATTATAGCCCCTGGAGGAAGCACCAATCTTGAGCTTGACCTGATACCCACATATTATACTAGGGGTCTTAGATTGCTCCCCAGCCATTTTAGCACTTAAAACTTGCTGTGGAGATGGCATGCAGATCAAAGTAGGTACTTTGCTGGGTCCATGACACATAAAGGCTGAATTTTTAATTACATTTCAGACGCTAAACCATAGGCAGGAGGGACCTGCCATCCCAGGAGAGGGACAGGAACTGTTGCTGTTGCTTGGCACCGTGGTTGCAGAGGGACCTAGACCAGCACAGGAGCTGTGGCGGCTGCTTCTGAATATTAGGACTTACATTATTTGTAAGTATTACATCATCTCCCTCTGTTAGATAATATGGGTAGCGTCTTGCCTCACCTCTGAACCATCATACGGTTCAATATAAGGTTTCTATATCCTGATAAAGTAACGTAGAAGGGTGTACTTATGGAACTTCTGCTTCCTGTTCTCTTTTTGCAATACAGTATAATTTAATCTACTATGATAAAGTGAAGTATATGGTCCTCCTTCCCCAAACCCTGAGGCATACTGTGGCCAAACTAGAACCCTGAGGCATACTGTGGCCAAACTACACTACAATACAATATTATTTATTTCTTGGTCATAAAACTATAATTATAATCAGACCATTTTCCTAGACTTAGTCCCAGGAGACCCCTATTAAGAAGTAATACATGGCTCCCGTTTTGACACAGTTGAAAACAATCACAGGCTATAGGCTGTATCAGTTACTTCTGTGTTACTAAGACAAAACACCTGATAGAAACAACTTGCGAGAGGAAGGGGGATTAATTTTGGCTCACAGAGTGTAGTCCATCACCATAGGAAGACGTAGTGGAGCAAGTCTGTCTCTGGCGGTGGGAGTAAGCAACAGCAGCTCCTATATAGCGGCACACAGAAGCAGAGAGATATGAAGCAGGCTGAGCTATAATGTTCAAAAGATCACACTCGGGGACCTGCTACACAGGTCAGGCTACACAACCTTCCCAAACAGCACCACCCGCTGGGACCAGTGTCTGAATACAGGAGCCTGGCAGAGACACTTCACACTCAAACCATACCTTGGGTTTTTTGTGTTTTTTTGTTTTGTTTTTTTTTTTTCCTGTTCCTATTATAAACACCATGATCAAAAACTACTCAGAAGAGAAAAGGATTTACTCCACCTTACAGGCGGCAGTTCATCACTGAAGAAAGCCAAGGCAGGAACTTGGAGGCCCAAATAGAAGCATAGACCACGAAGGAATGCTGCTTCGTGGCTTGCTCCCAGGCTTCTGTTCTTATATATCCCAGGTCAACCTGTCCAGTAACAACACTCTGCACAGTGGGCTGTGACCTCCTACATCAATTAACAGTCAAGAAAATGTCCCACAGATAAGCTCACAGGTCAATCAGATGGAGAAAATTCTTCAACTGAGGGTCCATCTTCCCAGGTTTGTCAAATTGAGAACCAAGATTAGTCATCACAAACCATAACACAATCCAAAGGTACTCAAGAAAGTAACAACCAAAACAACAACAACAACACACACACACACACCACTATCAGCCAGAATCACAAATCTAGACCACAGACAAATTTTAAGGTAAAAGTCTTACAATTATTCCCTCTCCTAGAATACGCTGAAAACCTGCCCAGCTGTCTTCTTTGGGAGTGAGCCCTCACACAGAAGGAAAGAGTCTCTAGTGAGTACACTTTGATGTAATATGCTATCCAATGTGATCAACCACTTACTCTGTCTTGGATAGCTTCAGTTGTCAACTTGACACACCTGGGTAAAGGGAACCTCAATTGGGGAATTTCCCCCATTGGATTGGCCTGTGACTATGTCTGTGAGCAGTTTCTTGGTTACTGAGTGCAGCAGAAGGGTCCAGCTCACTTATGGGAGGTATCACCCCTGGGCAGGTGGCCCTGGGTTGTATAAGAAAGTAGGAAGTGCACGGGCCAGAAGAGCGAGGCAGGAAGCAGCTTTCCTCTGTGCTGTGTGCTTCAGCTCCTGCCCTGAGCTCCTGCCCTGATTCCCCTCTGTGATGAACTCTAAGCTGAAGGTGTTTTTTATCCCACTGGTTTTTATCTCAGAAATGGAGACACAATCTAGAAAAGCCCTATCCAATGTTTCTTAGCCCAGCACTGAGAGGATGTGACCTGCCCCAGTAACTTAGGATCAGAAAGGGAGTAATTATAGATTCTCAGCTAACTTTACTATGTGATGAGTCTATTAAATTAAGCCTCTCGGGGCAGCTAATTCTTAAGAGAAAGACCAGGCAAGAGCAAGAAGAAAATACTGAGAATTAGAATACTGAGGGAGAGGACTTATGTGAGATTTCACTAAGAATATTGTCCTTTCTCCAAGGAAATGATGTGGATCTTGAGGCTGGAAAGACAGCTCAGCAGTTAAGAGTACTGGCAGTTCTTGCAAAGGACCCGTATTCAGTTCCCAGCACCCCCAGGCTGCTAACCATTGTCCATAACTACAGTCTCAGGGGATCTGGCGCCCTCTCCTGTCTTTCACAGGCCTTGCAAGCACGGGTGCACTTGCATGCACTCAACACACATATTAAATAAGAATAAATTTTATAAGTTTTAAAAAGAAAAATAGCTAATGCAAGACAGCTACTGTTGCTCAGCTACTAGTTTAAGCAAACAAGAAACTAATGGGAGCTTATAAACCTTTTGGCAGAAATCATCATGAGTATAATTAAGTTATTCGGATTGTTAGCTTGTCGGGAAATTAGAATTCATTTTTCCAAACTCATCAATCCACTAATATTGAAACATTCTCACCATTCTAGATACTAAAAGCAACATTTGTTTCACTTGTAAGAGTTTACTTATAGCTTCTGTGTGATCGTGACTTTATGTGTACGTGCATGTACATCATATATACAAAGATGCACATACTTGAGGAAGGAAAATCCTAAAATAACTATTTTAAGCAGCACCAACCTGTAGATCTATGGAAGGATTTGATTTAATGGACTGGTTGACTGACGATCTCGTAAGACTATATCAATAGTTCTTTATACAGTATGAACAGGAAAGGCGAAGAGAAATTGGAGGCTACAAAGAATACATGACACTCTACTCATTAAAATGAAAACCATGGGAAAACAAATGGAATTTTGTAATGCTGACCTATGGGAAAGACGGGAAAAAGAAAAGATAGACAGTCAAGTAAAAGGGCTGGATTCCTAGGGGTCTGGTTTTGGAACCATTCCATCATTTACAAAGAGTTTTAGTTTTTGTTTTTCATTTTTGTTTTGATGTGTTTGAGACAAGGTCTTGCTGCACAGTACACACTGGCTTCAGGTTCACTATCCTCCTGCCTGAGTTTACCATGTACTAGAGGTACAGGTTTGTGCCAGCACTCCCAGCAACCAAATTCATATTTAAAAATCTACTGCTGCATTCGTTTTCTGTTGCTGTGATAAAACGCCATGACCAAGGCAACTTGTAGAAGGACGAGCTTATTTGGGCTTCTGGGGCCAGGGGGAGAGTCCATCATGGCAGGGAGGCATGGCAGCTCACATCTCCAGGTACATGCAGGAAGCACAGAGGGAAACAGAGTGGAGCAAAGCTATGACTTCTCAAAGTCCGCTCCCAGTGACGTGCTTCCTCTGCTGAGGCCACACTTCCTAAAGATTCCATGACCTTCCCCTAACAGCACCCAACTGACCAAATATTCAAATATGTGAGCCTACGGGTTGTAGTGCTGCCACAGCAACATTACAGTTCTACCCAAATAAACAGCTTGATTCTTAACTTTGTAAGCATGGACCTGAACTTGGAGGTCACCTGTTCCTCCAGGTGTCTCCTGGAGCTGTGCTGCTGAGCCAGGCCTCACTCATAATCTTATTCAAAACCATTTCTCCAGCATCAATTCAGGGAACTGCAAGCTTGGAGGATCCCAAGCACTCAGGAGGCAGAGGCAGGTAGATATTTGAGATTGAGGCTGGCTTGGTCTACATAGTGAGTTCCAGGTCAGATGAGACTATAGGAAGACCCTGTCTCAAAAAAAGGCAGGTTGCAAATCAGGTCTCACAGTAGGTCTCCAGGCAGGTTCCTAGGTTATGATATTAATGTTCTTTTGACATTTTGAGTAAAAGGGTTTACAGCATTTACAACGTCCTCAAACTTGGCTGCACTTTGGAATTGCCAGAGAAGTTAGAAGTGGCTCAAAACACTGTCTGGGTCTCACTCCCCAGAGAATGATTTAAGAGGTTTAGGGCATGGTCCAGGCACATGATTTTTGTTTCCCACCTGATACTATAATGCAGTAGTTTGAGAGTCACATATCTACAATGTGAAAAGTATAAACAGAATAACAGGCTTAAGCTAAAAGCTTCTGTCTCTTGATTAGATATTGTTTGAGATTTGAACATATTTGTCAAATACTTCATATATAAAAAGGTCAATGGAAGTTGTCTGAGCTGAACTGTACTACTCCTGAAAGCTGCAAGAACCAGTAGATTCAAAGCCTTTGAGATGGGCCCAAATCTTACCCGGCAGATAAATTCATTTTTCCAAGCCTGACAAAAATCTCATGTTGACAGACCCAAGTTCTTTGTCACACGTTTTTGACCAGCCTAAAAATAAACCCAAGAAAGGAACTACAGTTGTCCTTCAGGATAATTTGATGCTTCAGCAAAGGAAGTGGCGTTTCTCCAAATCACAGATGTGTACCGGGAGACCGTTTCCTTGCACTAAAGCAGAGCTGCTCACTTCAACCGAGAAAAGGCCTCTTGACAAATGGTAAATCAAGTGGCAGAAAAGCTGGCTTCAAGGGTCATGGAGCTCTTCAGGAATTCTGTCCCTTAACTTCAGAAGTAGTCTTAGCAGGTGATCACACATGTCAATCAATTTCAAAGACGATTTCAAAGTCACTCCTTCTTTCTAGATCGATGTTAAATGAAAATCACATCAGTTTGATGGCAACTCTATAGACCTACATATCAAAACCAAGATCACTCTGAGAAAATGCCTGTTCCAATGTAAGAAATAAACCAGTAGGGTCCATGTCAGTGTGAGGTGCACTAAGAGCCCATCCAACCCTCACAGGTCACAGATGAGCTGGAAGGTGGCAGCTCTGTCTCATCCCTGTCTGGCAGCTGGCACCTGATAGACTCAGATCTCTGAGATTTGGAAGCTTTCAGGCAGTCTGCTATGTAACCGAGCCTATGACCAGAAAAAGGGACACTCTCTAGCCTCAGGATACTCATTAGATAAGGCTTTGCCTTATCTTACCTATAAGATTGGCATATAGGAAAGGAGTTAAGCTAGAGGAGTGTGGAGCTTATCACTCTGGAGGGCAGGAATTTCTGGCGATCAAGGACTTTGAAAACCACTATCTTGGGCCATATTAGCACTCCAGTGACTCACTGTCCTGTCATTTGGTTTCAACATGTTCTAAAGTCTGACTGCTGACGAATGTTTGAGAGATGCATCTCACACTCTTGATCCTTTACCAACATATTAAGTTAATTAGTATACTGGAGAAAAAAAAAGGGGGACCAAGAATGGTATCTTTATCTCGATGTTTAACACTATAAATGGAAAAAGGATAAACACATGATGTTTTAGCCGAGGGTGGTGCTGGAAGTCAAGAAACTGCAGCAAATTTCAAAGTTTGTGCTAAGGGCAGTTAAACTGAGACGGGCCTGTGACTTCTCACTTCATCCAGCAGGTGGCAGTGCTGCATAACAGTTCAGTGTTAAAATGGCTTCCTATGCTGTCGAGGCTCCGGAGGAGAAAAATACATGAGATGAATATTGAAGTATAGACCTATGCCTTGAAACTTCCTTCTTTCAATCCCAGTGCAACTCCTAAATCTTAGCAAAGCTCCCAGACACCTTTGTGTCATCGGCATGGTTGCCACCCTGCTCCCGGCTCTGCTTTGCTCTTGGGTATGTGCTTGAACCTCAGGTGTCACACAAAGTGGCTGACTCACGTTTCCCCACTTGCAGTCAAGGGAAGGGGCAGATGGCTATCTTCAGTCCCATTTGGGAACTTCAGGATCTGCTTTACTCTCCAGCCCATAATGAGTTCTTCCTCTGGAACCCAGTGCGACCCTCTTCCTCTCAGATGAGCTTTTAAAACTTCCTGATGTTCTCACCAAGAAGAGATTAAGAAACCAAGTTAGCCTTGCTTTGCAATTATGCAGTTGGCTTGAGATCACGGAGTGGGGCTGTGTGCTTAATCCCCCACTGTATGTGATGTGGTGCCGGAGAAAAGTTATAGTGCCTGCTGACCACTTCCCCTCACCAGCTCTTAAAAATGTTGTCAGCATGCTAATTTTCAGTCATGCCATATGAGTTAGGGGCCAGCCAGACCACAGACTGAGAGAAGACTCAGGCAGGGACTTCTGGACTTGGCCAGTCCCTAGTGTAGAGATTTCCTATAAAGCAGCTTGATTGATGTGTGTACATGAAACACTACCATTCTGTGCTTAAGAAACATGGTCTTCCTTTTCTCTGTTCTGGGGCTCTCCTTGTGAGCACTATCCCCTACTTCTGCTTCAAGTCACACACATGCGTGAACACACACGCACATTTAATTGATATTCTTCATGAGAAAACAGGCAGTTTTGTCTTTCTCATCCTCATCCTGTTACTTTCTCTTATTTCTTCCTCCTCCCTTTAGACCACTTCTTCCCCATTCATAGACCTTCTGCTTTTACAGACCAGCATTTCTGCCTTTTCCATCTGCCTCTTCCAGTGCAGAAGACCTAATCAGCTATCACAAACGAAGCACTTTTTCTGAATGGGGAAAAATTCAAAGGATTGCCTATGAGATGTTAAATTTAGGGTTGAGGACAAGGTAGTCACGATCTTATAGAAGCTGAGGCTGCCCGCAAGAGGCCTATCCGAGGCTGCTGATAGCAACAGTCAACACGGATGAATAGGGAGGTGCTAGCCTCTCTGTTAAACTGTTGACTGTTGGGTTCTGGTAGAGGGGCAGACATTGTGTTCAGCTGTGCAGCTACTGAAGAGCCCACAAAGCTCTGATGGCTATTTCTAAACCCCTGGCCACAGACAGTCCTGGTTAAGCTCAGTGGATCTTAAAAAGATGTGAATGTGGGAGCAGGACTTGCTGAGGGGTTACACAGTCAGAACACGCTTTATAATGTATGAAACTGTTAAAGAAAAATTAATTCTTAAAGCATTAGGACAAGTACAGAACAAAATGCAGTGTTTTAGAGATTATGTTCAAAGGAACTGTTTATAAAACCATGGCTTTCCTGTGTACAATGTGCTACTGTTAGCTCTTGAAAACTTATAACGTGCTGTCCTAGTTAGTGCTGTCAAGTTGACACAGCCTAGAATCACCTGAAAAATGTTTCATTTGAGTAACTGTCTTTATCAGATCGTCTGTGCACATGTCCTGACCGTAAAGGATCATTTTAATTGACGTAGAAGGGGGCGGTCCCATTCCTGGGCAGGTGGTCCTGCAAAGCCTGAGCCTAAGAGGGAACCCGCAGGCAGTACTCTCCCATGTTTCCTGCCGACTTTCCTCAACGATGGTGGTATAAGCCAAATAAACCCTTTCCTCCCCAAGATGCTTTTGGTCAGAGTAATAGACATGAAGCTACTATACTTGGGAGTTCTTTATTCATTCTAAATAAGTATCTTTTGCAAAAAAAAAAAAAAAACAAATAAAACCCTAGGGCTGGGAAGATAGCCAGGTAAATATGCTTGCCACACAACTATGAGGACCGGAGTTTGATTCTGAGCATCCATGGAAAAAGCCAGGCTTGGTGCCATACAATCATAATCTCAGTGTTGGGGAGTACAGACAGTTGTTCCCGGACCAGCCAGCCCAGCCAAATCATCAAGCCCTCGTCTTAATGTGAGACTCTGTCTCAAAGAAGAGAGTCAGCAGCTCCTGAGGAATGACACCCATGCCTGATAGCTGGCTGTCCACATAGGCAGACACATAAACACTACACACACACACACACACACACACACACACACACACACACAAACCCCTTAAATTCAACACCCTTTAATGTCAATTAAAACCTCAAAAATAAAATGTTTTTAAACTTAATCTTAGACCAATCCCAGATCCTTCAAAGAGGCCTCTGACCCTTAACACTGAATAGCAGTAATGAGAGCAACAGTGACCTCAAGGTAGTTTTTACTTCTTTGATATTACCCTCGGCTTCAAGTGGATAAGTCCACATATGGCACTGGGAAATAAGAGGAAGGTTTTCACCTGCCATTCATACTCCAAACCCATGGTAAGTGAGAGCAGGGTTCAATATGCTTTGTAAGTAACATGGTTCATAATAGATGATTTTGCACTTAGCACCTATGACTTCTAGCACAAGCAAGTTACCTTGCCATGTTTAATCATTTTTTGGCCATTCAAGGAAGACATAATGTGCTGATATGCTCATACATTTCACATCATTTTATCAAAGGGGAGAATAAAAGCCAGATCATTGTAGATACCAAAGGATGTGCGCATCAAGTTCATTTTATGATTTTATGATTTCTTTTTGTCTTTGGACATATTTGGAAAGTTCAATAATAAAATGTTTCCTCTTATATGTAATCATTCCATCATGATTTAATATTTTCCAACCCCTTCCATCAAATTCTTTTCTGTCCTAACGGGAAATAAAACTTTCCCAGTCATTTGTCACTGATAACCGTGCTGGTCACAGATATAAAATTCCATTGTTTTGGTGCAGTTTTAAAAACTGAAGAACTCACTTCCTCTCTATCCCCTGCCCCACCCCAAATGCTCCCAAAGAGAAGCCTGCATCAGTCAACAGCAATGTAAGCTATCTTGCTCGAAGTAATGTTTTTGATTAAAAACCTCTTGGGAAAACTCCTAGAAATTTCTCATGGACAATGTTCCTTTCTATAGAAATTTGGAGGACTGATGCATAATCCCAGGGAAGATGTGTTAGTAAATAGCTTCTTGAACCCAAATAAGACAAACTAAATAGTCACACAGTGAAGGATGCAGGTTCATGCAATGGTTAGTATCAGACGGCATCCCTGTTCCAAAGGACTTCTCACCTAAGGGACTACAGTGCAATAGCTACTAATCTGTGGGACCTGGTACCTCAGTTTCCACCTCTACAATGTGCTGATAGCAGAGGTCAGTATTAAGCGGGAGGGCACATATGGAGTGTCTAGCGTAATATGTAGTATTCTAGAAGCACTCAGTGAAGGGGTTTGAGTTGTTAAGGCCCACTCACTAACCTATTCAAATCCCTTATCCAAAGGAAAAAAATGTTCCAGATATGTGACTAAAAATCCATTTTATTTTGCCTCTGAGATAGGAAAACATTCACTTAGATATCTGATCCATTAGTAAAATTATAATTTGAACAAAGAGACCAATGATACATCAAAAAGTTAGATACTTTCTTCTTCCTTTCTGCTTAGTCAATTCCAAAGTACAACTTACAGTTGCATAAACGAATATTTAACGCATAGAATCATTCCATTGTAATTTTGTTCTTGATTCCATAAAATACATCATTCCCATGAATTCTTTAGCTTTGAGACAGTTTAGGTACATAGAATATGGACAGTAAAAATTTGTAAAGATGTCAAAATTGTACACTTTGAGATCAACATTTTTCTTACTGATTTCCTTAAAATGCTGCTCCAAGAAATAAGAATGCAAGTTTATTGCACGTATAAAGTCAAAATATCTGGAATTTTAAAATATAAATCTTTAAAACCTTTGATCACTATTCCAGTTTCTCATAGTTACAATAGAGAAATTATATTGTAGAACCGCATGAGCAAAATTTTACTATGATCAACACTGAAAAATAGAAGAATATATTTCAAAAGTCAGCTTTAAGATTTAAAAGAGGACATTTAAGGTAAAGTGCTATTTGAAACACATATAATTTCATTTTAATGTTGAATTCTAAAAGATATAGCCCAAATAATTTTAAATTGCAAACGACAAAGTGAATAGATTCAAAACTAAAGTCTCAAGCTAAGAAATAACATTCTAATTTCTCCATGAAAAACTATAATGAAATATTACCATTCCCCCTCAAATCAAGCTAGTATCTCATTATGAAAGTAATACAGCAATGTGAAAATAATCAGGACAAGCAAGGCCTCATTGGCCAACCAGGATTTTCCTCAATTCTTTGTTATCTCTCTCAGCATCACATCTGGCAAAGGCACTTGTGAGGGAGGAAGGTCAGTAGGTTAAATGGCCTTTGAGTTCAAAATGTTTCCTTGTTGCTTGGATGTAAACACTTGAATAATTAAAATTCCCTCTGTTAATTACATAATCTGTCCTTATTTGCAGGTTTGACATGATTTGGGATTCAAGATTCTAATTTTGCAGGACTTGAAGCAGATGGAGACAAGCAGAGGGCCCTGGTCTTCCTCTTCTGTCTCTGCCTCTCCTTTCTAATCTAAAAGTTCAGAACGATCCAAGTCACAGAAAAGGAGGGCTTCTGAGAATGAGCAAGCTCTTTGAATCCAGTGAGTCAAGTTTCTAAATTATTATCCAGAACTGAAAAGAGAGAATGGAATGTCACTTGCAGAATAGGTTTAAGATAATATTTTTCAGGCTAAAACCCTCAAGCCCTCTATTGGGCAATGATTAGTCTAATGACTGATCTACAAAGAAAACTCCCTCCAGATACCTGCTGATTCAAGAATTCAATTACTGCTCAATTGGAATGCTGTCAACATTTTTGTTCCTAACAGGAATTTGTCTACAGTTCAAATTAGAACTTCTTTCTGAAGAAAGAAAAATGGAAAGTATTGGGATGTTACTAACATTTCTGAAACGACTGAGAGGTCGCTCCATCACTCAGCAAGTTCTGTGAAATTTAGCCTAATTATGTAGTAGTGACAGGTTGAGGATTTGGGACAGTGTTAGCAAAAGAGCTTCTGGTTTCAACAGGACAGTTTCAAGAAGAGCTTACCAGCCACCCTTTCAAATCCCTTCCGGCCATGGCATTTCATAACTGACTGGACTCTCAACGTGAGAGTCTGCTCACGGGTAAAGGAAAGAGCTGGCCGAAGGGCTGCAGGGGGAGGGAGGAATACGACCTCTTTTTCTATTAATCATTGCCTTATTAAAAATTTCAAATATTCCTTAGCCAGATTTTTAAAATATGAGACACTCTGCCATAAAACAGTTTTGGCACCTTTATTGACTGCCAGCCCATCTACTGCGATTCCCCGTCTGCAAAGAGCAGAAGGTAGGCAAGCCCACATGGCCATGTTTACCTTGACCTTTTAAGTGAGGAGGAAAGACAGAGGGGCAGGGACTCTGGGACGCTAAAACTGCTGATCAGTGACGCCATTATTCTCAAATGCAGCTAATTCCATTAGTGGTGTCTTTATCTTCCCCATTGGAGGTAAGTTTGATGTTGAGTACAATTCCCAAGTGAGAAAAGTCTAAGCTACTCCAGATTTCTTTGATATTAGTTATTTCTCTTTATAAATATGTTAAGAAAACAGTTCTAATAATTTTCTTCAAAGGCAATACTTCTGCCAAAATAGAATATTTTCAAATCAGGAGCAATCTGGTGGCCTCGGGTCCATCGGCTCTGAAGAGTCCCAGGTTCAGGGTTCCTGGTCATGTCAGGTTACAACCAGATACTGTGGTCGCCATGGCTTCCTCATCTTTCTGATCTAATTGTCTTGCTACAGAGTAGGCCGCGGATCCGTTGTTCCACAGCTGTAACTTGGGATCCGATTCTTTGGCAAGGAAACTCAGCTGGGTTCTTTTCATCCTCTTGACAATTCTAGCAAAGCCAAGCAGCACAGAACTAAATATCATGGAAAATCCACAGAGAAGGAATGCTGCGGTGTAGCTGCCAGTCGTGTCTACCAGCCATCCTACAACAAACAACAGCAAAATAGCACTGCTGAGTGAAAAATTCAGTCACTGTACTTACCTACTCTCAGTGTCAATCATGTGTCAAGATAATCATGACAGACTACAACACATTACTGCAACTTTAAACAAAAAATGGGTTGCTAAAAATAACGTGAAGCAACTGAAATGCGCATTCTGTTTGTTAGGACCATTCCTGAAGTAAATTAATAATTGTTATTAAATAAAGTACTGAGAATAGTTCTAGGTAATTAGTAATCACACATTAAATATTAGGGATTATTAACCCCATGAAACCATATCAAAAAGATTTTTATTGTATATCCTGTAACTTTAACTGTCATTCAGTCTTCAGTGACCTTTTAGGTTTCAGCACAGTACCTAATTGCCCATGGGCTGGAGTTTCAACCATAACCAATTAAAAGAGACAACTTGGAGCCATTGCTTCTTATGCAGAACATGATCATATATGTTGTTTTAAATTCATACATATATGTGTAACCACAGATTTTTGTTTTGTCAATATATCAATCACAATATCTATGCCAATTTTAAATTTTGAGGAAAACCATGTTATTCAATAAGCAGAATATGGACAATAATGATCACAGAATCAGGGGGGAAAGTTAACAGGCAATTGTTTTTCTTTGTGAGTGGGATTAACAAGGAGCTTCTTTCAAACTGTCCTCAAAAATTCCATTTGTTTGCTGAAACATCCACCAGACAAAAACATAATTCTTCTTTTCATCCACCTCAAATCTAATGATCAAAATGGCATCTAAAAGTTATATATCCTGCAAGGTTTCTGGCAATTCACACTAGCTGCAAATATTTTAGTTATCGTCTGATTTACCTGTGGATTTCTGTAGCACCAGACTTATCACTTTGTAGGCAAATAAGTTCACAGTCAGAACTTTTAGTCCTCTGAATTCTATTAATGAGTATCATGTCTGACTGGCTAAATGAAAGGCAAAACCTTTTTGAAAAGAATCAAGAATCCCAACTCCCTTTGTCTTGTGACACATGTCAGAGCAGCTCTGTTCTTAAACATTGGCAGACCCTAATGCTGGTGGCAGAGGAAAGATGTGGGAACACTTTGTGGGGAGTTTTCAAAAAGAAACTAGATTTTCACTAAACACACAGTCAATTCAGTTTAAACAGACCAAGAATCTCTACCTGTAACATCCAAATATCCACAAACTGCCCTTGTTTGAGGCCTTAACATTTGCTGAAGTTGTCAAATAGTCATGAATAAACATCATAGCACCCAAGAGTGGCAATCCTGCCTTCTTCGACATACTTCCTTCCCTCTCCCTAGACCAATATTTGGGTCATTCCTTCCTTGCCTATCTCCGGAGATCCTGTTAACTCTTGGTTTTCATTTAGACAGGTCAGAGTCTGGACTCAGTCTTTAATATGCATGACCATCATAAGAAAGCTGACTGAAAAAGTAAATTCCTGGAATTTACCCACAAAGGGGTAAGGATTGCAAGGTCAAGGAATCTGAATGTTAACAAAGAACAGAGCAAGGATTGCATGGGATTCAAGATCTCCTTCACAGAGGCACAGATTACACACTCCAGAAAAAAGAAACAGGTTCTGCCCCAATTCTTTCTGTACCACCCCAGTATCAAGCACTTAGTAAACGTTGGTCAAGTTATTTCTTTGATCATGCTCTAAATTTCTATGGCATTTTGCAGTTTGCAAACCAAGATGCTTTATCTGATGGCTCCAAATCTATATATCCAATTCTGGATTCCTAAAGTATAGATTTTGTCTTAAAGGCTCTATTGAAGGGCTGGAGAGATGGCTCAGAAATTAAGAGCACTAGTTGCTCTGGCAGGGGACCCAGGTTGGTTCCAAGCACCCACAGACTGGCTAACAATCATCCTTAACTCCAGTTCCAGGGTATCCGATACCGTTTTCTGGCACCAAACTCTCAATGGCAAAACATTCATACATATTAAATAAAAACAAATAAGCTCTATTGAACATTTCCCCCTCTTTGTTTCAGATATCCCAATATACCTAAACCTTAAGTTTATAATTCTCCAGGAAAAACCACTATCTTCAATTTCCTTATTTGTTTAGACTCAGATATTATTTGCAAAATTGTCTTTTTGTTTCTTCTTCACCCTCACATGCTAAATCCAGATGACACTCCTTTCAAAACTTCTCCACCTCTATGGCTCATTTCCATTTCCGCTGTAGCAGGCTTAGTTTAAATATCAGATTTCCTTCTGTACCATTAAGATGGACTCTTAACAGCCTCCGTTGTGAATCTCTAAACCAGTTGCCAGATCACATTTTCTGAAATGCACTCTCCATCATTACTCACTTATACCGAAACTTTAATGTTGCCCACATTTAGCGCATATGCATGTTAATGCAGAATGCAGAGCCCTGTCCTCTGCCCGGCTCTAAGCACAGTGCTTCACCACACCAGCACTACTCAGTTTGGCCTCAGCACCCACTGCTCTGTACTAGGAAGCAGACTCCTTCTGGGCATGGCCTACTTACAAGTCAGGACAAGCGCTCCATTCCATTAATTCCATCATTTGCATACACTAGAACCAAGACCCTGATTTGGGACTTTTTCTTTCCAGGTAAGCTACTATCCTTATTTTGTTGTAAAAGATTATTTAAAAAGAACGTGGGTAGAACCATGGCCGTCTGGTGGCTCCTGCATGCCTGTTGTCTTTCACTCTTTCCTATCTTGCCAGTCCTTCTCTCTCTTTAGGTGTATGTGTTGTGTGCATGAGGATGTGTTCACTCCTTCCAAATCAACATGAGAACAGACAGTGAACTCTGAAAGCTTACCTGCGATGGGAGGGCTCACCAAATAGGGCACTGCGTGAAGGAAGTATACCACACCAAGTGCTGATGATAAAGAGGTGGTTCCCACTATTTCTGCAGTCACTACTGGGATCAATGTCACATAGGCTCCATCAAAGTAGCCAAAGGTACAAGAGAAAGGCACGAGGAGGGGGAGGCTTTGAAGCATTGGGAGACAGAGATAGCACAGCCCATCTAGTCCCACAGCAAAGAGGTAGCAAGCATATCGGTAATCCTTCAGGCACCTGTCAATGTGAAGAACAGCCATGAGTACAGGACGCACAGAGTCCAAAAAAGGAACTTTTGAACCACACAATAAAGGTCTCAGTTGTTTATACACTTGTATATTGTCTTCCAATTGGTCTTTTAAAACACTGATTTTTAATTTTATGTATGTGTGTGAGTCTCTGTGTGGGTTTGTGTTCATGAGTGCTGGTGCCTGCCGGGGCCAGAAGAGAGCATTGGAGCTCCTGGATCTGGAGTTACAGGCAGTTATGAACCACATAACAAGGGTGCTGGCAACCAAACTCCAGTCCTCTGCAGGAGCAGCAAGTGCTCTTAAATGCTAAGCCATCTCTCCCAGCTCCTGTTATCTTCTAATTGTCCTCTTGGCATATGTAAATGCAAGAATTTATCTCTCCAGGAAGCAGGTAAAGAGAATGTACATCCTAAAATTAAAAATGCAGAAAATTGCAACTTTATTACATGCACAACTCTAATTGGAAATTCTTTCCCCATAAAATGGGGCTATCTGCATCAAAATATATCATGGTAGCAGGGAAACCATATGTAGCATGCCAAGAGGCTATATTCTAGGCATCTGCCATATTGGGTGCTCTGAGATATATTAGCCATTGGTATCTACCACATCACAAATGCTCAATAACTCAAGTGATTATACAAAGGAGAGACTAGAATATAAAGACATCAGAGTGAACTGATAGAGTGACGAAAGTCTATTAGGACTGAGTCCTAGCTCCAGACTCCCTAGTGGTACTTGTGATACATTTCCCCTGTGTAACTCCACCCCCATCTGTAATACTAATTATTTGAAAGCCTGTATAATGTCAGATCTAGTAGTTTATAAATGCCTTTCTAACATGAGCTTCTAAATACTATATAACCTGTTTGACAGATGAGGACCGCGAGGATCTGAGAACTGGGTGATTTTCCCTCAGGTCATGTGACTAATAAGGGACAGAACTGATACAAAAACTTAGGCCTTCCATGTCTCAGACTAGCAGTGCTTGCTTCAGCTTACCTACCTCCCCCTGAGTCACTACTTTTCAACCACATTTTCCTTGTTCCTGCTCTTTGTTCTTAACTTAAAACGTGGAAGGGCTGGGCAATGGCTCAGTGAGCTCGTCTAGCAGGTGTGAGCGAAATTAGCCCTAAATATTATCACATCAGTGGGGAATGGCAGTTGGATCCTGATTAATGACCAAAGGCATAATTTGTGAGAAGCCAGAAGATGCTAGTTCTCTTAGGCCATAACTCATACATGAGGGGTCCTTCCCTAGAACAGCATGAGCACTGTGCAGTCCAAACAGTTGAACATTTGCTGTAGATTTCCTATCATTTTGTTTTCTAAGGCTACAATATAACAAAAGCATTTACTACTCTGCTTTCAGTTATATTTTCACGTATTTTACCTTCTGTCAGTCAGCCATCCAAATGTGATATTGCCAATGATGTCAATCACCCCAAGTATGGACATGAGAAAGGCAGCTTGCTGGTGGCTCACTCCCACACTCAAAGCATAAGGCACCAAGTACACAAAGAGAGGGCTGCAGCCATAAGCCATAAATAGAACAGAGACGGCCAACACAACGAAGTCTGATATCAGGAAAAAGCTGTATTCCTGCTGCAAAGAGCAGCAAAGGCAGGTTTGTGCCCATTCTTTGGTCAAAGGTGAATAGTCTTCTTTCTGAGTTCTACAGTCATGATTCTTCTCTGGACTTGATCGGTCCTCTTTAAGAGTAATTGGACGCATCAAGGCGCCACAAACACAGAGATTCAAAACAAAGCCCCCAAGAATGAGTAACGCCCCTCGCCAGGAAAACTGTTCGATAAGGAGCTGAACGACAGGAGCCAGGATGAAGGTGCCAATGCCGCTTCCTGACATGGCGATCCCATAAGCGAGGGCTTTCCGTCGGCTGAAATACTTGCCAACCATGGCAACAGCCGGAGAGTAACAAAGTGCAAATCCAAGACCTGGGGGAAAGAGAACTCCATGAATGCTGCTTTGCAGTGAGCGGCCACTGGGAAAACAGGCTCAGAACAGGAAGACTAGTGGAAGACAATCTGGTCCTCCATGAAACCCCTTTAGGGTTGTTTTGTATGCCCAGTTGAAAATGAGTCTCCCTCCCCAGTCATCCACAGCTTGCAAAATGTAGAATATTATATTTTTAATTAAGCATTTTTCTATTTCTTAGGAAGAACACACTAAAAGAAATGATTTCTTAAGCATAAGTGAAGAACATGAAATTGCTAGACAAGCTCAAAAAATTTATTAGCAAATTTTGAAAATGCTGAAACACTTGATCCTCTCTCTCTTCTTCCCTTCCTCTTCCTCCCTCCCTCTGTACATTTTTATAAGTTAAATTAACTGGATAATTGCCTCAACACTTCACTCCCTGAAAAGATACAGTGACAATCCCTTCCACACTGGAATTTGTACACAAATAGCATATATGACTCTGGGAAAGTTTCAGAGTAATTTCACATAGGTGGAAGACACCATATAATGGGAAACATTATACATGAACATAGCAATATGAAAGTATCCCTGAAGGTCATCAGAAAAATACTCATAGCACTGAAAGATCTTTTTAGAGATTTTTCAGTTTCTATTACATTTTATAAGTTTAGAAAGCCTAAAGGGTTTCATAGCATCTAGGTTATTTACCTCACCATATCTAAATATAGTTGTGAAATTATAGCATGTCAAAATACTAATGTACATTATATATAATATATATTATGGATATATGATGTATATTATAACATGTAGCATGTCAAAAGACTAATGTCAGGGAAAAGAAAGGGAACCACCTTCAGTTCCTATTCCCATCTATAGAACAATCAGGCAGCCACTAGAGTTGCCCAGAGGATGGGTTTATAGATGTGAGACTTTTAGTGCTAAAATCAGAATGCTTCTTAGTAATCTGGGACTTTTGGTCACCTTCACAATCAGGACCTCCCTTTGAGTTACTAGAGGGTAGGCGTGCCTTCTTCAATTGACAAAACCAAGAGAGGGGACTGCTTTCCATACTAGCTCAACAATGGCATTTCAGTCCCACCAGCCAACCTCACCTTGATCCCATGCAGTACCCTTAAGTGTGACTTATGGAATGCACATATGTTGCTTCTCTTTAGCAACATTAAGATGTTCTAATGTGATGTTTCCATAGCATTGAGAGAGAATATGCAATATAAGAATATTTGCATCAAGGGGCTATCTTTTCTAATTGAAATCCCACTTATTGGATAATGATATTCGTTATAATGCAAGGACAACTCAGGCAGAATAAAGACAGTATTGTAGTATCCTAGCAAAGACATCGGGAGAAAAACCATTGCTGACAACTTATATCATGCAGAGTAATATATCATTTCTTCTGAGCACATATATCATTTCTTCTGAGTCCATCTTAGCCATACATATTGCCAAGGAGAAAAGCAGCAGTTATTTTTTTTACCACATGATTAACTTGATGTGGTGACGCATGCTTTTAGTGTAGCACCATCACACTTCCAAATCTGCATAACCGCTATGTAGCTAGACATAAACTAAACTACGCATCTGGCCACATGGATATTTTATGAAACACTGCCCAGCTCATGTGCTTGACATCTGAATGGGGTAAGACAAGTGTAAAGTGCCCTTACCTGTAAGGACTCCCAGAGTGAGGTAGAGATGCTTCAGGCTGGTAGCAAATGAGCCCAGGATGAAACCAGTAGATGCAAGCAAGCCACCCAGCATGATTCCAACTTGACAGGATAAGTGGTTACTGACAACACTCCCAAGTGGAGCTTCAAAAACAACAAACAGGTCAATAGGCATTGAGGGCACCACGAAAACACTGTGCTGTGGCCTTGACAGAGAAGAGAACAATCAGCCTTTTAAACATCAAGCCTTCCTCACTAATTTTATGGCTTTGGAAACCCATAAAAGAACCCAGGGAGAAGTGACCCCTTCGGGTTACACAGAGAATGAGGAGGAGCAGGAACAAAACTGCGATGTCCTTCCTTACATTTCAGTGCTTATTCTTATCTTCATTATCTTCATTTAACTACAGTCATAATTCCATGACTATAGGGTGTTCTTTAATGAAGAATTAATTATTTAGCTAAACTACATGCCACTTGCTCAAGGATGTTTGATATAGTATCGCTCACATATCATTAACAATGATGATAGTTACTCGATTGAGAAAGTCGGCACCACCATGTGATGGGTAAATTTGCTTTATAAGGAAAACTTCATGATGTTACCAGTCCTCCTAGGAACAATATCAGAAGGGCCCGTTCTCTGGTTATCTGTGTAATATGATCAGTTTTGTACTGATCAGGTTAAGTTAAAAATGAGATCCAAAAATACATTATAGACTCAATTACCAGGCCAACATCTCTATCTAGTTAAAACAGTGACTGGAGATAGAGTTAACTCTTGGAGAACTGGAATGAGCAAAGCCCTTGAAATTATGTTGAATTCTCATGATAGTACTTGGATGGTTCCTGGAAAGTGAGACAATTTATGCCAAAATCTACAGCAAACTCAACAATAAGGTTCACTTCTCTGTTCATCAGGTAGCATATTTTCTCTAGGCATTGTCCCAGTGTGACCCTGAAGACTCTTGTTCATGTTCTGAACTCTCAAGCTCTGATGGTAGATTACCTAGCAAGCAGGTGAGTTCATGTAAATGAGTATGAGATTCACACTCTTACAGAATCCAAGGACCCAGCTTCTGACCCTGCTCGGAGCCGACATCGTCATTACGACCACACTGCTCACTCAAGGCTGTTTGCTCTTCTATGGGGAATTACAAACATTCTCCAAAAGATAACAGGGAAGGAAATGAGTCATGTGTTTCCTTTGAGAGAAACAAACACAGTCTCTTAGTTGACTGACTCCAATTTGACATTGAAAATCCAGTGCTGTTCAGGGAAAAAGCATGGGCTACAGAACCTACGTGTGGAATTTTTTTGTCCTTTATGACCTCCTCATCGATTGAGAGAGTAAACCTAGTCTTCTCACAATGTGCTGCTCTCTCAAATTCTTCCCAACACTTCAACATAATTCAGTTGATTCCTGAGCATAGACATTTAAATAAATACCTATTATTTTATTAAATTAATTAAGATGTATTTAAAATAAAGAAAATATTAAAATCTTCAGTTTTATTAAAAATAGAATTTGTGCCTAAAATGGAGTCAGATAAAGTTATGACGAGTTCCTGATTAATACAGTATTTATCTTTTGCCACTGAAATAAGTAAATTTTCTGAAGAGATAAAAACACCTAGGATTTATCTAAATGAAAGGATTGAATGAGTCTAGGCTGTAAGCAGATTGTTTCAATTTAGTCTAACCTTAGAAACCCATGAGGAAATCAATTTAATAACTTTGGTTCAAAATGTATAGAAAGAAAAAGTCTATCATCCTTTACTATATAGATGCAATGTTGGTTTCCATGAATTACTAGAACACTTGTTTATCCAAAAGAGTGCATTTGGATGGGTTTCTTGGATGAAATTAAGACCACAGTGAATATATTTAGCTATCGATTACACAATCTTAACCTTCCCACTATATCTCTAAGCATGAACACTGTGAACCAAATTTGGAACCCCCTGAGAAAGGAGGAGAAAGAAAGTCTAGGCTTGAGACAGAGCAAAACACTAATGATACTCATCTAAGGATCTATGTGGAAATGGCCCATGGCCTGCACTGACTGCACCATCTTGAGTAACTCTACTCTTAAAAGCTCAGCAAAGTTAAACATGATTAGCACTTGGATGGGAAAAATGGTCCATGGTGCTGTCTAATGCCTGTTTGCATGACTGGAACATGAGAAAGCTATTGTGTTCAGAAGACATAAGCCATTCATACTCTGTGAAGAATTATGATTTATATTCTTTGCAGAATTCTGCACAGCTATGTGATGCTCAGCATCCTATCTCTACACAGACAAATCAAATAGTTTATATCTTTTCCAGTATATTAACTAACTCCCATTTGGCATTAGTTAAGACCATTCATTCCAAGAGTAACTTTGGCTAGGTTTGGCTGAAGATTGATCTTTTATTAATATTTGCTAACTTTCAACATAATACTTCTATTTAGAAAACTAATAGTGAAAATCAGGGTCATTTGATCCTGTCAAAAGTTGTTGTCACGTCCAGTTCCAGAATACTCAGTACCTGTCTATCCTGATAAATAATACTCACCACAGAGCATTGTCATACAGTCTGCAATAGAATGGATCCATGCTGTTTGTGAATAATCCTGAGCAAAGTACATCTGAAACTCCACAAAAAAAATGGAAATACATCTGAAAAATACAAGAGAGGCATTATAGATGAATGAAAATGGAACTGAATCAGAACTTGAAAGTTTTGATTAAATCAGCTATTTCAGTTTCTGAGGACATCAATTATAAAGCCATGACAGTGGGAAACCAGAAGGTGGCCGTGTGGGCCATTCTGAGGAACCAGAGCACAACTGTTCCCTCACCAGAGGGCCTGCTGAAACCATACAGATGCAAAGACCACTGCTCTAGACAGGGTTTTAAAGGAAGGAAGAAAGGAAGGAAGGAAAAACGGGGGAGGGGGGTTAGTTAAAACCATGGTTATTTATTAATTTAAATATTTCTAACCTCTCAAAGGTGACTATACAACTTTAAATTGCAAAAGTAAAGAGCAATTTATAAAACAAACCTTAGCAATTTTACTTTAAGATATATACAAGGGTAACATGTTGTTCAATGATGACCGTGATAATAGATATACCTAAGAGAATATATTCTGGAGAACTATTTATTACAGCCAAATATTATAGTTGTTAATCAATGAAAGACCAATTAAATGGCATATCAATAAAGCAAAACACCATTTTGTTACATATTAAAAATGATGTTGGTCTATATCTAGTGATCTGGAAATAAACGTTAAGTAAAAACGTAAGGGTTGATGAGCCATGAGATGGCTCAGTTGGTAAAGGTGTTTGCTTCCAAACCTGATTACTTGAGTTTCATTCCTAGAACTTACATGGTAGAACTAGAGAACTCATTCCCATAAGTTATCCTCTGACCTCTCTATGCACACACGTGCCCCCCCAGCACAAATAAATGTAAAAAATAAAAATAGTTCATGAAGTAAAAATTTTTTTTTTATAAAAATAGTTCACATAAAAGGGCAAAGCTTGAACACTGAGCATTAAGTCAAGTTTCCTTTTAGGCTATGTGTGATTGGACATTTTGCCTGATCATTATGTGTGAATGGTGGAGTGTAAATAATTACTCTTATCGTAGATTTCAAATTATTTGACACTCAAGGTGACTTCTCATATAATCATGTGCATGTGTAGTCAAAGAAAAAGACAGCAATGTTCATGTTGAAAAATAATTACCCAGGAACTGAGTAAGGCAATGGTTTGCATCATGGTGCCAGTTAGGATGAGCCTCAGACGGATCAGCTTAATGACTAACTCAGGGCCAGACATTGTTAAAGGCTTCTGACAGAAGGGAAAGAACTCTGGCCTTGCTGCTTGAGGATCAGAGGTGATCCATCACTTCGCTTGGTCTAGATTCCAGCCCTTCATGATTCAGAAGCAGATAGCCAACTGTGATGTCTACTCTCCCATTCCTCTCCAGTTGCTTCCAGGTGGGAAGATGAGTGACAGGGTGTGGGAATGACTTTTCTGGAAGTGACTCTGAAGCCTTTACAACATAAAATTTTTGTATAACCTTATAACCAAGATAACCATGTTTTAAGAAAATTTACAACTATGTCCTCCTGTTTACATCCTGAGTACTCAGCTTGTTTGGAATTAACTAACCTCTGAGAAAATGATGTAATCATTCCTACAGTAATTTGGAATCCCAATGTGATCAACTCTTAGGAGGTAAACTGAATCATAGTGTTAATCTTATACCACGTTCCTAGTTATGACTCAGCTGTAACCTTGACTCAGAACACTGTATGCATGTGGGATGGGACAGTGTGATCATGCTGATGCTGGGTTGATACAGTGTTACAATAACACTGTAAACAGCATCTCTCCCCAAATGCTGCAAGCAACATAGGGGCATAGGTGGATGGCATTTGTCTGTGGCCTTGCATGCTGTTCTGAGTCAGTGGGGTCAAAGAAACAAAGTCTTCCTTTATAAAACTGTTATCAGGGACTAGAGAGATGGCTCAGTGGTTAAGTGCACTGACTACTCTTGCAGAGGATCAGGGTTCAATTCCCAATACCCACATGGCAGCTAACAACCATCCTTAACTCCAGTTCCACATGCTTCTTCTGACCGCCACAGGTATAGCATGACACAGGTGCACTCACACACATGCAGGCAATACACTCATATACATAAAGTAAAAATAATGAAATATAAAAAACCGTTATCAAAACATTGATCACTATTTCTCATACCCTGATTGATGTGCTGATCAATAAATGTGAGAGGCAACACTTTATTTGGTACAGTTTTGAAGGCGCAGTTCTGAGAAGAATCAGAACACCTCGGAACAAGATCATGCCCATTCTTAGTCCAGCTACTCCAAGAGTCAAGTTTCTCATTAGTGGGGGACCCACCACGATGGAGATCTTGGATATGGGAGATAACTTGGTAGAATCAGGACAGCTGTGTTAGGCAAGGCCAGATTTATGAGAATAAATTTACACAAGGCACACAGAGACTGGCATTCAAAAGCATGAACCCTGATTAAATAAATGCTCAGCTGTCCCTGACTTCAAATGCTTAATAAGCATATCTTTGTATTTAGGTTTTATAACTGAAGGCCAATGGGACCGCAGAGGCTCCATGTGAGCAGGAGATACACTTGTCCTAAATGAATCTGCTATTCTTTGCTGCCACACTGACATGGAGCATTGGAGATTTTCCATGAGCACAGAATTCTGGTTGATCTACAGCTTGAGGGAGCTTAGTAAGACTCAAAGACAGCACATGGTAGATGTATTTCATCCTTGACAGCAGGTATATGGGAGCAAAAAAAGACAGGCTAATGGCCCATAAAAGACCATGCTTTCCTTCTAAACCAAAATTTGCTCCAAATACGGAAAGAGGCAAGGACCCTAAAACTCACAAGGACTAAGCATTCCAATCACTTATGTGATGATGATGACACAGACGGAGAAGGAAGAGGGTTACTACTACTTCTCCCTTTCAGTTCTCCTTCACTCATCAGGAAGCTGAAGACAAGAGAGTGCTCAGTGGAGTGGGCAAAGTGCTCGTGGAGACAATGTGAGGACCTGAGTTTGGATCCCTGACATCCACATAAAAGCACAGTGTGTCAGAGTGCGCCTGCAACCCCAGCGCTTTGGGGAGAAGTCAGGTGGATCTCAGAGGTTCTCTGTGCCTGCATGGGCTAGTGCACAGCAGGCATACACCATACAGACACAGACACACGGATACACACACACACACACACACACACACACAGAGAGAGAGAGAGAGAGAGAGAGAGAGAGAGAGAGAATGACATAAAAGTTTTAAGAAGGCCAATAAAAATTGTGGAGTTATCTGTGTGCAGCATTTCCACTATTCAAGTGAAAATCAAACTCATACCTGTGCACAAGCTATAAAATATGAGTTGTATAATTTCAGTGACTCATGGATCAGTTCAATACTCATGTTTGCACTTAAAACTGGCATTGAATAACATAGTTAAATAGCACTAATTACTAAATTAGAAACACCATGAAAAAAATGAGAAAGAGCACTCAAGAAAGGAAAAACTTCCTGTTAGTACTCTTACAGTGCCTTTTTTCTCCCGATTTTTGAACAAAGGCTTTGCATTTTCATTCTGCACTGGGCCTTTTAATTCTGGTGGTAGAAAAGAGAAATGGGAACACTATAAGGAGCCAGGTTCTCAGTCCAGCAGACACTGTCCAATATTCAGGTTATATAATGGAGACTAACGCTTAGAGTAGGAAAAGAAAGATTAAGTAGAGAGGGGTCAAACTGTGATATCATCCTGATGAATCCTCAGTCAGGCCCAAAGGAAATGGTCCAGGATTTATGTACTTCCCACTACTTGTCATTGGACGTAGTAGCCCCTGAAGGACAGGCAGCCCTCTAGAGGAGAGCCAAGGGAACTGACAGCTACCCCCATGTGTTGCCTGTATGCCACACAGCTGAGGTCACGCTGGTGCTACATCTCTGTTCGCCGCAGTCCTGGTTTTGTTCTCTACACTGGATGATGGTGTAATCATGTCGGACAAAAGGATATTAAAAAACAGTCCTTCTCCACCCAATGATTTGAGAAGCCAGACAACATGTTGTAATAGATCTGATGCAAGGTTAGGAATTATGTCAGAGGCTGGAGTATTGAAGCATAGTCACTACTCACAGTACAGACAATGGAGCATAAACTACCTACACAACTGTATGACCTTAATTTGAATGAAAATATTACAGAACTTTTAAAAAATATTAACTGCAACAGCTAGTTTTAATTCAGTGTAACAACAAAAATTAGAACACTCTGCCCAAATAAAGCAGGAGCTCCTCTGTCAAAATCCTGCCTCCTTTTCTTTCCCAAACAGATATTGATCTCAAGAATATTCACGAATAAATATCTGCTTGTTTCAGCAAAAGAAACTGTCAGCAAAGTACATGGAAAACCCACAGAATAGGAGAAAATCTTCACCAGCTGGACTTTGGACAGAGGGCTAATAGCCAGCAGTTATAAAGAATGACAAAAATTAAACAAAAAAACCCACTGCAAACTACTAATCCACAAATAAAGAAATGAATAGCCAGTTCTCAAAAAAAAAAACACAGATAGTCAATAATTATTTTTAGAAGTGTTCAATATCCTTAGTCATTGGGAATGTAAATTCCAATTACTTTGAGATACCACCAATTAGAAAAGTTATCATCAAAAAATCTGTCAAGATGTTGGCAAGGATTTGAGTAAGAAGGAACTCTTCTCCACTGCTGATGGAAGTGCAAACTAGCACAGCCATGACGGAGATGACTATGGAAGTCCCTCCAAAATTAAAGATAAAACTCCCATATGAGCCAGCTATCCCACTCCTGGGAACCTACCCAGACTCCATACCCCACCACCAAGAGCGACATTCACATCCATGTTACTGCGCCTCTGTTCATGAGCGGGAGGAAATGGATCCGGCCTAGATACCCAGGATGACTGGACAGTGAAAATGTGGAACATATATACAATGGAATTCTCTTCGGCTGTAAAGAGACATGAAGTCGCGAAATTTGTAGGAAAATAGCTCCGTAAAGTATAATGTTAACTGAGGTGACTCAAACTCAGAAAAACAAAAATCCTCATGTTGGTCTAGGCAGAGCCTAGACTGTTAGGTATACGTGTGTTTATGAGAATGGGTGCAATGTGGGTTAGATCCTAAAAAACTAGGAGACTAAGAAGGATAAAACAGATGCTGAGGAAGGACGGGGGATGAGCAGCAGGATACATGGGACATGAAGGAAGGAAAGAGACCGGGGGAACATGCAAGGTGAAGCGGGGATAGTGACGGCTGCGGGGTGGAGAATCACTAGCGCACACTGCATTTGAAAATGCCATAATGATATCTAACACTTTGTGTTCTCTTTAAATTAAAAAATAAGCATCTGCGTATTAAAAACAATAGCAAAAATCCTATGATATTTCTTTGCATTAGAAAGGCTGCCGGTCTGGTACTAACAGCTGTTTTCCCCTCATCACTTGGTCTTGTCTAAGTAAAAAACGATTTATTGGGTAAAGCCTCATTATCACCATGTCTAGGATTCCTCATGAAGCACCGCTGATATTTGGGGCTGGATAATTCCGTGTTGTGAATCCTGTGTGGGGCAGGATGCTAAGCAGCCTTTCTAGCCCCTGCTCCAAATGTCTGCAGACACTGCCAATATGCCGTGGAAACCAAAATCAGCCATCGAGTTCTCAAATTCCTCCCAGAGCTCTCAAATTTCTCTAGGGCCTCCATCCCCCTTATTAGTCATAACTCAGGCCGGCACCTTTCTCCTGGATTGCACCTCAAAGCATCCTGATATTTCTGATTCCATGCTTGGCTGCCTTGGGTGCATTCTGCATGCAGTGGCGAGAGCAACCTTACAACCGAGATCCTGGCCTGTCAGACGTTTTCATCTGAGTCGTGAGACTGCAGGAGCTTTTTGGTTGTCTCTCTTGCCTGCCGACTATTGGAGTCTTCGCTTCAGCCTAGCTCGTTCAACAACACGCCACCTGTGTCCTATGCTTTTCTGAACTTTTTTTTTTCTGAGATTTTCTTCTAATCCCCTTCATTGTTTTAGCCTCAAGCTATTAGTCTATTCCTCCAGGAAGCTTCCCTGACCGCTCTCTTATTTCTTAAGACTGGAATCGATGTCTCTCTTCTGTTTCCACTACGTGCTGGACATTCACCCTGTGGTATGACAACTCGCTTTACATTTGTTTTTATTCTTCACTAGACGGCTGCTATGTGACAGCAGACACATCTCACACTATATCCCAACTAGTACAGTATGTGTCACGTACTGGGTGCTCGTAAATATGGAAAAAGGAAGGGAGGGAGAGAAGGAAATGGGGAGGAGGAAGGAGACATGGAGCACACCTGGTAGAGAAAGTAACTATAAGGAAGTGAAAATGGTTGAATAGCCACTTCAAGGGCTCTAATTGAGAAAGAGAAGAGGAACACGGGATAGCGCCTGCGCAGGGATGCGGGCAGAGGTAAAGTGAAGCAGGGATTTGAAGCATCTGCGCATGCTCTAAAGTGAAACTGTCAGCGACAGGGATGGATGCAGATGATGGAGACGTTTGGGAATTATAAATCATTGTCTCTCTCTTCTCTAAATCATTTTGGGGAACTTAATGTTATTGAGTTTGATTCTTGTGATTTCTTGAAAATCTTGCTTTGTTTTCTATTTGCTGGTTTTCTTAACTGATGTGACTCATTGTATCAGTGAAACTTTAAGTATGAAAATCAAAGATATGAGCTTCTTATCTGTGCATGTGAGCACCTTGGCTAGAGGTAAAACTTTTCTTTTTCTTTTTCTTTTGTCCTTTTGAGACAGGGTCTCTCTGTAGCCCCAGCTGGCCTGGAACTTGCTATGTAGATGAAGCAAGTCTAGATCTCACAGAGATCCACCTGCCTCTGCTTTCGGGTGGTGAAATTGAACGCTTGCTCCGCCATGCCCAGCCAGAGTTAAAAAATTTCAATAGCCACATCCATATTCCTGAATGATGTGACTTTCATGGGTAGATGATTATACCACTTCCTATATATTTCAACTGAATGAAATTACAACTGAAACAAATAAAATGAAAACAATATCGTATTCTACCTCTTTAAAAAGAGTGGGATGGGTGAGATTACCATACAGCCTTTCAGATTAAAAACAGTTTCTTATGTAAGAATTTTAAACTCAAACATAATGTTAACGAAATTACATTTTAATGGGGGCACAGGTTTATTTGGATTTCGTTGTTTTTAAGCAGACTATTTGTGCAATGACATAAGTTAGGAAGGCAGGATTCTGATTCCAGATCCTCACATGGATTCTTAATAAGACTTCTTTATCTCTTGGGGTTCCAATTTCATCGTCTCTAAAGCAAGCATTTTTGTAAACAGGACATTATCCACCAGAATGTGCTGGGTCATACTACAACAGCAAGTATCTCTTCACTCACTTTAGAATCTGATAAGATCTGTCCACAAAAATGTAGAAACAAAACGCCACTAGCGTCATCCATTGGAAAATGGGTTTCTTAAAGGTAATTTGACTCAGAGAATCACTATGCTTGCTGTCCTAACCTCATCACTCTGTTCTAGCACTGTTCTAGCTACTGCAGAGTTGGCTAATACCTGCTTGGTAAAGAGATTTCCTGCTTGAAGAAGTTATTTACTGAGTCAGCTCAGGGATGGACCCACTGATGCATTATAGCCAACAGGTTAATATCACTGTCATTTACATTTCCTAATTTTGTTATTCAACCTGTATGTAACATGTCCTAAGTGACTACATCAATGAAAAAACTTGGAAGTATATCTAAAACACAAAGCATGTGCTCACCCAGACAGCAAATATTTATAGGAATCCAACTGTTGTTTAAAAAGCTCGAGGAAACTGCAAAATTCCAGAGAACTCCAGACATGTACACTTCAACTAGGTTTATTTGGACCCAGAAAATTTGAAGGAAAATAAGTCTCATACCTGGGAAAAGATTTGGTTTGGATATTTAAATCAAATTTTTCTTTTCAAGTATCTACTCTCGTGTTGTCAACTTATACCCAGAAAATCATGTAACTGTACTTGAAATATGATCCCTTAATATAGATAAGGTACTCTCAATGAAAGATATCCTAAAGAAAAATGATCAATACACATTAATAAACAGGGGGAGTAAATAATATTGACTGCTTCAATAGTCTATAGAACTTTAAATTCTAAAATTTGCAAAGTATATATCCAAATCAGAAATAAGATTTTTAAATGCGACAGAGCCATGTTTGCTGAGATGGAAAGATCCCAGGAGATATTATTATAGCAATGTGCGTGGGGAGGAAGACCTCAGAACAATGTACCAAATGGAAACAAAAGGAATATGTATTTATGTTAGGTCAAGGTTATGGGAACATTTTGATTTGTTTAATTTTTAGACTGACCTCAAAACATTATCAGGAGGTTAGTTTTTAGGTAGTGAAACTACATTCTGGAAGTGAGGGGAGAAAAGATATTTTATATTCTTCTAACTTGTTTGTTTTTAATAGGATGGGCACTGATCATCTATCAGGCAAATCACACAGGCTTGCCTTCTCTGGACTTTTCACTGCTTCTTGGTTCATGACATTTAGATTTCCATGCTGGCTACACCAACATACTGTTCTCATCTGTCCTTATTCTGCTCAAGTATCCTTCCCTTGGCACATTCTGTTGACCTCTGGTAATTTGCCTTGGCTGCCAGCCCCACTCTTCTTTTCTGATTTCTAGCTAAATTTTTGGCAGTTCAGGTATGGCAGGCTGCTTACCATGACCACCAAAAGAGATGGAGAAGTCCATGACACTGATGCAGGTTAACACATCTTTCTCCTTCATTTCTGCCAAGCCAAATTCTTCCCATTCATTATGACCTCACTCCAGGGAAAACTTCTCTAGAAAGCCAGCCCTGAACTTCTAGGCCCAGCCTTATCTCTCTGTCAATATTATTTTAATTCTGTATTCGCCAAAGCTATACTTAACACATTTTGATTTGTATTTCAGTTATTTATGCCCAAGCCTCCCACAAGACAGCCAACATCTCTTTGGTTTTAGAAGTCTCTAGCTCAGGGTCATTTCTTCACTGAATGTATACATCTGTGGAACTGATTTTAATTGAATTGAAATGGAAACTTAAAGAATAACCTAAAACACACAAGACTTTCATCCCTTGATGGTAGTCAGGGGATCTGTTATTAAAAGAAAACTGAGACCCAACATCTTGCTAAACAAGATAAGCTGTATAAGATATTGGTGAGCAAGAAAGACCATCAGTGAATGAGTACCCTAAGACAATTATCTATGGCCCCTACTCCAGGCACCTCTCACCATTTCAGAAAGTTCAAAGAGCATGCACATATAATCACTCGTGTGCAGTTGTTTGTACAGGAACTGGGTGAAATATCTCCTATCGCCAATTACCAACAGAAGAGGGAGAGTAGAGGCCTGCTGTAAAACAGATTTGGAGACAGCTGTTCCCTTGGCACCATAACTTCTTATCAGTGACGTGACAGGCCTTTAGACAGGAGGTAGCACACACTCAGACGATGCTTCCCACACAGGCATTTAAAACATCTGTTAATCCTGAAGCCACAAGGTGTGTGTGTGTGTGTGTGTAACATGTATGGAGGGGCTACTAGAAGTGTATTATCTAAGAGAACAGGAAAAGAAGCTGTTTAGTTACATACCGGAAAGAACAATAGTGATTTCTGTGGCCTGGATGTGTGCTTTAAGTGTCATTGGATTAAAAGACTAGGATTCTTTAACCCCACCACTTGGGAGGCAGAGGCAGGTGGATCTCTGTCAGATCAAGGACAACCTGGTCTATAAATTTCCAGGCTAGTTGGGGCACAAGAGACCCTGTCAAAAAAAAAAAAAAAAAAAAGACTAGAACTTCTAGTCTACCTCCTGTCCTAATAATCATAATGTATAAGCCACTTAACACTTCTACTAAACAGGGATAAATGTGCCTATTCTGCCTAGATCACAAGGCTTACATGAGGCAATGAGATTGACAGAAGCATCTCATAATTGCAACCCGGAGTGCTAAGAACAACCCTATGAGAATTCAAGTTCATCATGAAAACTCTACTACCAGAACATAACATAAATTCTCCTTAATGCAACAAGCTCACTTTCAGAACCTTCTCTCTTTATAGAACTGATAGAAGTTTCCACTTACAAGAATCAACATGGAGCTGGAAAAATGACTCAGTGCTTTAGCACTAGCTGTTCTTGCAGAAAAGCCCAGGTTCAATTCCCAGCACCCACATAGCAGATAACAACCATGAGTAACTCAGTTCCAGGGAATCCTACACCCTCTTCTGGCCTCCATGGGCATTGCACACACATGGTGCATTTATCTACATGCAGGCAAAACATGTATTCACCAAAGAAAAATAAATAATTTTAAAAAGAATACATGAAAGAAATTTTAATTCCACAGCCTCCTCTAGAACACAAATTTCACACTGCAGAAGAAAAATCAAACTCAACATCAGAATTATTTTGAACAACTCTGTAATTTATTATCAAAAGCAAAGATAAAGATCCTGCTACCATCTTGCATTATATCTTTGTTGGAAGGTAGATATTAATGTATGAATTTATAATTTCATCAAATAGTTATTAATACAAATACTTTCTTGTACTGTCTAGAATGTATTGTCAGAGAAGAGCAATGGAGTTCTATTTGAAAGCACTTGAAAGAGCTAACATATGCAGATTTCACGTATTATTTCATATGTGCATGAAATGATTGAGTTTCACATTAATAATGTTTAGCACCATGCCTTTGGAGGACGGAGAAGAGAGGATGAGCAAGGGGGTCGAAAGAAGACCTATTCCCCTGTTTTTATACAGTTGCTTTTCTTCAACCTAAAATTCAGCCTCCATCACTAGAGCCCAACTGCAAAGAGAAGCAGAAGAATCTGAATTCTAGGTTTGAAGCTTCCCAGGCTCAGTACCTGGGAGGCCAAAGGATTTTCAAGGGATTTTTTGAAGTTACATAGTTTTCTTTTGTGAGATAGATATAGACTCCATCCCTGTAGAAACTTAACTTTCTATGATGTGTTCACAAATCTACTATAAACTTCATAATCATACTTTGACCATGAACAATTTTTTCCTTATTCTTAGATTGAAGGCTTCATTAAAAATGCATATTATACATTATGATACCTTACTATGATACTTTATAATTTATGAGGTATGAGTCATAAATCCAGTTAACTATTTCTAGTATAACATTTTATTTATTATTTATTATTTTAATTTTATGTATATGAGTGTTTTACCTGCATGTATGCAATGCACTTGTGTTGTGCAATGCCCAAGGAGGTCAGAAAAGGGCGCCAGATCCCCTGGAACTGGAGTCATGGACAGTTGTTAGCCACCATGTAGGTGCTGGGAATTGAACCCTGGTCCTCTGTAAGAGCAGCCATTGCTCTTAATTGCTGAGCCATTTCTAGAGCCCCCCCCCAACCAATTTTTGATTAATAATTAATATCTTAATAAAGATTTATCATTAATATAGTATATGTAAGAAAAACAGACTTAAAAACTCATCTTACACTTCCTAAAGTCAACACAACTCATGCTAATTTACCTTATTGGGTGTGCATTTAACAATTATTTAAAATCTCTACAAAACTTATTTTATGAAAATATCATGGAAAAACTCATCCTCTGATGAATACATCAGGACAGTTCCGATGTTGTTTCATATGGGACAGGTTTACATATTTCACACTAAAAATAGCTGCAACTGAAATAGTAGTGCTCAGGAGGCAGAGACAGATAGAGCTCTGTGAATTTGAGGCCAGCCTAGCCTCATCAGTTAAGAACACTGGCTATTCTTGCAGAGGACCCAGGTTCGATTCTCAGCACCCACATGACTGCTAATCACTGTCCATAACTCCAGTTCCAGGGGCATCCGATGCTCTCTTCTGATCTCCAGTGGCACTGCATGGCACAGGTATAATAATACACATGCAGACAACACAGTCATACATATAAAATAAAAATAATAAATAAAAATAATAACGGGTGCAATATGCAGGGTGGAAAGGAATATGTTCACATCTACATGTTAGAGCTACTCACGAAGAAAAATGGCTGGAGTAGATTTGGTCCAGCGTAACAAAACACTCCTAAATCTCCTAAATGTTCTAACGCATATCAGATATTATGGAAGAGATCAATGTCCAGGACTCTAGCATCATTACTAGCAAAGGAATCAATGCATGATCAGCCAAACACACACACACACACACACACACACACACACACACACACACACAGATGATTTTCGTATAAAGTGAAGTAGGTTTAAAAGAAATGACATGAGGTCATTCTTAAGAAATCAAGAAGAAAATTCCACCCACCTGGTGACTGCCCGGGTGCAGATGGTAACAAGGAAGCATCCAGCGACGATCATCCAGCCCCAGCCTCCATCTGGAGGAGATGCTGACCCGGCTCTAGTTATTTTTGCCATGGTTTCAACTCTGGTTTTCTTCTTTTCCAAATTGTTCAGCAGTAAGTTATAGTCTTTGAAATTCGCTGCCCAGTAACTTCCTGTTGACATTCAAAGTTGGTGCGGAATGCCACCTGGCACGTGGGTTACTGGCCATCTAAAATAAAAAAAAAAAAAAACAAGGGCATGTTTTTATTTCGCTGCCATGTCCAAAGGTAGAATTTTTTTCACCTGATAAGAAATTATTTCTTTCCTATTGATATGATTATTTGTAACTATGAATACTAGATCGTGGCAAAGACTATTAGTTGAACTTATTTTCTATACATTTGTTTTGTTCTCATGTGTGTGTACTGTATGTATGTGTGTATATGTATGCATGAAAGTGTGTGGGCCTATAGAAAGCCATAGATCAATGTTGGGTGTTTTCATTTTTTTTGTAATAGAGCCTCATAGAACCTGGAGCTTGCCATTTTCTCCAGACCTGTTGGCCAGTGAGCTTCCAAAATTGCCTGTTCCATCCCGTTCTTCCCCCTCCGCCAGCACTGGAGTTACAGAGGTGTGTTGTGCCAAGCTTTTACGTGGCTGCTGCGGATCCAAATGCGATCACCTTATCCACTGAGACATCATCACAGCCCCTCTCTTATTTATGTTTTAAAATTTTTTATTGAACTTTTGTCTGTTTCATATAGAAATCTCAATCAATCTTAAGCATCTTTATGCCTTCTTCCCCACTGACACTTTCATAGCCCACACTGGAATTCATACACTCTGTCATTTGTGTTAAGGCCTATTGTGTCAAGTTAGAGTCCCTAGACGTTCCTCAATGCAAGTTCATCTATTGAGGCCTAGTCAGCTTGTAGGACTGTATTTCCATTTGGTCACGCACATCCTCCCTGGATCTTTCTGCCTCCTCTTTGTCATTGGTCCCTGAGCCCTGCATGTGTGACACTTAATATAGGAGTCCTATCCAAGGACTCACATTTTGCAAGCTCTTAACTTTCTATGCTTCGGCCTTTTGTGACCTTCTGTGTTCATGGCTGTCTGCTGTATGAGGGAACTTCATTAATGAGAACTGAGAGATTCATTAGTGTCCCTTTATGCCTTGTACTATAGTCCATGAGCCTTAGGTATAGAAGTTGTATTGTAATGTGCCACTTAGGCTCGGGCAATTCACAGACACTATGTGTGACCAGTTGTGATACTCTGGTATAGTCACTGTCTGGTGCAAAAGAAGCTTCTTTGATGAGTGGTGACTGGGATATTTGTTTATAAATATAAGGATACATATTTTGCACATAATAAAAAATTACATTAGTCTAGTGATGTGACAGTCTTGGGGTTTTCTCTAAGATCTATGACCTCTCCAGCCATGTGTATTTGGCTATGTTTACAGTACCACACATCAGTTTCCTCCCACTGAGTGGGCTTTAAGTCCAACTAGGTAGCCGTTGATTGCCCCCAAGATAAAAGTGCCACTACTGTACCGATGTCCTGTGCTGTGCAGGTCACTGATGTGGTTATTTGGCCTTGAAGCTGGGGTTGGACCCTTGACTGATGTTCTCCCTTAGCAGTTTGCATAGTGTTCTCCAAAGCTATTAGAGCTAGCATTTAGGGGAAGTGGCTTCCAGGTCAGTTCCAGCTCTATTGCTCCAGATCCTGTATCTGAAATATGTCTTGTCTTCAGCAATAGGGTCTTCCCTTCAAGTTCTGGGAGGCAATCAAGGGCTGTGACAATCATCTGTGTAATGGCAGATGTCTTCTAGACCACCCTGGCCAACAACTCAAAGGAAGGTTTTTCCTGTTCGGCACTGTTTTTGATTATGTAGCCTTCAGCTATGTACATGGGCTCATGTAGAGATATTGTATGTGAAATCTGTCATTAGGTTGTTGGACTGATATGATTCCTTCTGGTGTTTTACACTAGCTGGGCATTATTTCTCTCTCCTCTTTCTCTCCCTGTCTAACTTTTCCTCCTTTATTTATTTTTTGAGAACTAGAACTCATATTTGAACTCTGTCCATGGCCACCCGCCTTTCCTCTCCTCTCCTGAGAGTAGGGGTAGCTGCAATTTAGAGCAGAAAGAGTGGAAAGCTTGTAAACATGGACTGTGTGCCATTAAGGCACAGGTTCTTTTCGAGGACTTCTGGCACTCCTTCCCAGAAGAATGGAACAGGGCAGACGATGAAGCAGCTTTAACTACTCGAGCCAGCCTCACTCTGATTGATGCCAAAGGCACAAGACAGAAGAATTCTGGGTACCGCGATGACTGCGGGTAGCCGTCTTTTCCAGCTCTGGACATTCACAGCTCTATACTATCGCACAAATGATCATTAAGTTTTGAATTTACTTGGGCTTCTGTACTTGGATTTTGCTTGTTCTAACAGTTTAGACCATAACCCAATGAATATAGTAGGATAGTTTGACATGAATTTCTGTGGTATTTTTAATGCCCTGATTTTTTTCTCACCTTTTTATATTATTATTAATACTGGGTATCAAACCCAGGGCATGCTAGGCAAGTGCTTGAGCTATATCCCTGGTCTCTACGGGCTCCAATTTTTTAAGTATGCAATTTAAGCAGGAAAAGAATGATGAGTAAGTCAAACAGAAGAGAAAGCCCAAACACTACTCACACATATTTAACTTAATAAGGTAGCAAAGATCAGTGGAAGAAAAAGGTCATTACCACATCACATTACAACTTTCTATTTAATTCATTACCTTCAGACTGTTCAAAGGTAAGTCTAAAAAAATAAGCGGTGGGGTGGAACCTAAGGTTTGAGGCCTGCTAGGCAAGCACTCTGCAAATGGAACTACAGGATCTGCACAACAAGCCGTTTAAAAGAGATCCCTGCTGATTCAGCTTCAGAGGTAAAGCTCCCTCTTTCAAGCCCCATTCCGAGGACCCAGGGCAAGTCCAGTAGACTACACTCAGAGACCTGGCCTGCAGATTTCCTTTGGAGAGGAGAATCTTTGAGTCAGGATTGTTGATTGTTTCAATGGTGGAAATTTGGTCTGAGCCATAGACTGGAGTGAGACTCACTAGCTTCAAGGAAGAGGAACAAGGAACCAGTAAGTACTTAGAGATGGCAGGGTCTAAAGTGTGCCTGTGGAAAGCTGGCTATCAGCCCTACCCAGCACTCAGAGACAGAAAGAAAGACACCCAAGAGGAACACCCGGCCCACAAGCTACACCTTCTGGTTATGGGACAAGTAGAAAGGTCAGCACAATGAAATATCACAAAGGTTCCGTCCTCATTAGAACACATCAACCCAAATAGCAAGAGAAAGTAAAGCAAGAAAACATAGAGACGGCTGTTGTCTCTGCAGTGGGAAGGCATTCTTTTGGGGAATATTATTTTTAGTGCTTCAGGTGTCCCATTTGAATCTCTTCTATCTAGACATATCCAGTATAATCTGTTGAGATGAGGACTGACTGGCCCTTAGACTCCTCAGAAGAATCCATGTTTAATCCACATGCATGATCAACTTCTTTGCCAAGCATCAATCTCACTACCAGTCCATAATATCCATTCTTACTTATCTATGAGGTTACAAATTATCCTGGAATTCACTGAGAAAAGTTGGGCTTTATGTCTTACATACTATTCCTTTTACCTTCAAATTCTTTCCTTCCTGTCTCTCTCCAGGCTCTTGGAGAGCTCTGCATATACCTCTCTTGGTACTCACCAACCTCATTTTTGTCATCCACCACCAGACTGCTTACTCTACACAAAAGGAACTATCTCTGCACAGTTTTTCCTTTCATTTCTCCTCACCATCCCACACAGACAAGTGTCCTAATGTCTAATAAATCTCTAGTAAATGAACAAAATTAGTTCTGTTTTCTTTTGGGAAAACTCCTTCAAGTCATAAGAAACAAAAAGCATAAATAATAGTCACTGGCTTCAAAATGTTGTCAGTTGAAAGAAATAATATCTTTCATCAAAGAGTTCTGATCTTTAGAAACAAAACAATGAAATGAGCCATTTCAACTAGAAGATAAAGAGCTAGTCTCCAAATGACCCACACTGGTATACAGCAGTCTTGTCCAAGAAGCACCAGCCAGCTCTCAGACCTCGAATCTCTGGTTCCTGGGCTAGAGAAAAAGCCACAAACTAATAATAGTCCCAGCAGTTACTATTTAGAGGCATATATTAGTCAGCTCCTCTTGTCTGTGACAACATACCTTAGAAAAACAGCTAAAAAGGAAAAAAGATTCTTTGGCTTACAATTTCAGAGGCTTCAATCCATGGTCATTTGGCAAAGTTGTTTCTGGGCCTGTGATGAGGCAGAACATCATGGCAGGAAGGGTATGGTGGAGCAAAGCGGCTCACCTCGAGGTGTCCAGGAGCAGAGGGATTGAAAGCAAGGAGAGGGCAAGGACTAAATACACCCTCCAAGGACATTCTCCTGCTACCTTGTTGCTTCAGCTAAGCCCACCCCCTAAAGTTTCTGCCATCCCACAGTAGCCACTAAGTTTTGAATTCATCAATGCACTGATCCATGATGTAGTTGGAGCCCACATGATATAATCCTCTGCAAAATGAAATAGAGAAATCAAGCCAGAACTGGCCATGAAACTTCCTCCCTGCTGACTAGCTTTCAGAGTGCAATGCCAACTACTGGACGAAGTCAAGTCATCAATGGTCTTAACCAGCTATGGACCCTGTATGCTTCAATACCAACCTGCCAGGAAAGATGTGCCCACTGGTGCAGTATTGGCATGAACATTATGAGGGCAATCAACCAGTAGTGATTGAATCTGAGAACAACTCCACAGGGTGGAATTCATGCCTGGTAGTATAAGCCTGATCAAAATTCCCTCGTCCTTGAGGTCAGAGGCCCTAGCAGGGAACTAATACTGTAAGTCTGCTAAATGGACATGTTGTCAAACTGCCTATGTGTGTACTCATAAATGAATGTGTTCTCAGTCTTTGTCAGAGAAGCTTCTTTCTGAAACAAGCAGGACTTGATGTTCACAATTGGTCAAAGTGCTGAGAATAAGTGACTGTTACATGCTCAGTCCTAAACATATCATCTAAGTCTCTCTCTCTCTCTCTCTCTCTCTCTCTCTCTCTCTCACACACACACACACACACACACACACATTACTGTTATCCCAACCTCATGGAGTAGGGCATTATAATCTCCACTTTACAGGTACAGTAAACAGCACTCTATACAAAACTCAGCTTCAGGTCTGGCTTCAAAGCTGTGCCCTGTTCTATCAAGCTCTGAGCTCCATGCAATTTATCTTTTTTGTTTGGTTTGGTTTGGGTTTTTTGTTTTGTTTTATGTTTGAGATGGGGTCTTTCTGTAGCCCCAACTAGCCTGTAGCTCAGACCAGGCTGGCATCCTTCTCACAGAGCTCTGCCCACCTCTGTCTCGAGAGTTCTGGGATTAAAGGCCTGCACCACCACATCCAGTAGTAGTTGCTATCTTTTTGACTTTATGTCCTCAGCATCTGGAACAGTACCTGTCTGTATCAGTTAAACCTTGCTCATTGTAAGCCTTTTGTGGATATTCACTGAGAAACATTTATCTCTCAGTCTGGTTTACACTTCCTCTTACCATCCATTAAATGTTTAGCTCTGCCCCAATCAGGATCCAAGGCCTCATTTAACACTCTGGCCTTTGGCTATGAAACCCAGAAGGACCATGTATAGCAGACAATATTAAAGGGCAGTTTGCCAAGTATGTTATGAGAGAATTTCAACAGCTTTCAGCAAAGCCTTTACATCTGTGTAGCCCAGCGTTCCAGTTAGTGGTTCTACAGCTTTCTGTCCTAGGGCAAACTCAAATCCATGAAGGGTTGAAATAAGGGAGTTATTAAAAAACACAAACATCTCTGCTCAAGTCTGTATAGTCTCTGGCCAGGAGTCACACTGTTGTTGTCTGTTTTAGAGTCCTTGGTCTTACACATGCCCTCAACTGCACATGGATTTATTGTTGTTCCTCAATGACACTGCTCATGCATTATGAAATAAAGTTATTTTTAGGTGAAGAATAGTTTGTTTTCTTTTCCTCCCGTCCCTCTTTCTCTTCATCTCTCTGCTTATCCTGGTAACAAGTAAATAATTACTGAGTTCACAGAAGTTTTTGAATGTTTATCAGGGACCTTTGGGCACTAGACTGCAACACTGACCTTTGTTAAAGAAGCTGCCATTGTTTCTACATTGTGTCTGGTATTTTGAGGCTAGGAATAGGACCCAGAAAACCAGAGAGATTTACATGGTATTTGGCCTACAGAAAAGAAGGAAAAGATACAACTCCTGATTCACACAAGAGAGGAAAGCTAATTTTTTCCCACCCTTTCAGCTCCTGATCCACAGAGTCACTGATTCTAGGCAACATCAGACAAATGCTTACTACTAAGTTGTTGACAATGTAGTTCATAACCAAGAACCTGTCCCAAATTACAATTTCAATAGTAACAGGGTTATTTTCTCTCTTATTTGGAAGCACATGTAGTGAGAATTTTGAATTGTGGCTTTCATTGAGATACAAATTACAAAGACAATTATTGATATTGAGATTGAAATGACTGAGTTAGAGATAGAGAACTCAGATCACTAAGTATAAACACAATGGCCAACATAGAGTTGGTGCATAATATTTATGTATCTTGATGAATAATTTTTGTGTCCAACTCAGTGATCTTGCAAAACGCTTTGATTCCAGTTTTGCATTCTTGCAGAGAATGGGATTATTAAGTCAGAACCCATTATACGCTAGGTTTCAGGGCTCCAGAGAAGAACCTAGGGGTTTGAGACATATTTCTTAATGTGTTGGTCCACAGAAAGCCTATTATTGAAAACCAGTACTGTCCGCCTATACCACAACATTTTCCTCACTCCATAATCACTGTGCACTGCCATATTGTTGTGATGGGAGGTACAATGAGCAAAAATTTCAGCTGGTTAGAAATTAACTCTTTATTTGTGGAGGACTGTTGCTTGGAATAGAACCTAAGTCAGAGGCTGGAAGCAAATAGCAGTCAGTAAGGATTTAGTGAGCGGACTTGCTCATTTCTCTAGGTTTGGACCTTTGCTTAAATCACACAGGCAGGTGGTATAATGAGCTTGAGGAACAGGGGCAGGAAATCACCCATCCTTTCTCTGTTCTTTTCAGTCACTGTGACCAGCCATCCCAGCATTTTAGTCATGGAACTGTAAGTGACTATATCTCACTTGGAACACGGGGCCAAACTCAGGCCCTGGCTGCAGAGATGGGCAAGACTCGAAACAGAACTGCCAGGTTTTCTCCTTGCCTGGCTTTTGCCATTACAAATGAGTGTGGGCGGCCGGAGGGCTCACCTGTGGAGCCTGGCACGCGGCCCACTGTCTGCCTCACATCACACAGGACATCAAATTCCACAGGCCCTCAGAGATGTTTGCTTTTGTGTTCTGTAGACTCTGCTCACTGCTGGAGCCACAGCAGGTCATACGAAGGACAAGGTGTTGCAGAGACTGAGAATGTAGCGAGCTCATTTCTTGTCTTCTCTTTCTTTTTTTTCTCCCCCAAGACTCAGGACTTAATTTTTTTTTTCCTTCAAATGAAAACATTAGAAATAACTTTTTAAAAAATTCCTTGCAGATCTGGCCAGATATCTTTCTTCCTATTCTCACAGAAACAGTTACAACTGAACTATTTGAAGCCCAGAAATCAGTTTGGGATCCAGAAATGTCTGATAACTTTTAACAACAAAAGCATCAGAGCAGGTCTAGTTCCCAACTTTTTTGCATGTGAAGTACAATCTATACATTCAAATATATGCCCTCGTCAAAAAGGCAAGAGTCGTACTAGTAAAGAATATATTTGAAGACATCAGGTAAAATGACATTTGTCTTTTCAGGCATTTCTGTAAATTAGAAAATCATGGTGATGTGCACATTGTCCCTGACTGGCAAAACTGTGTGTGCGGGTGGATTTGTAGTTCCTGCACTGGCTCTTCTGTCTCCCAGGACTAAGACTCTCAGAGCAGAATCCCCCCTCTGGTTACTAAGAGTTGGATTGCTGCCTTGGAGAATCTGGATTTCTTTCTGGTCAATAGTGCACAAGGTCTAACAGGAACTAGGAATGTCAACAAAGGCATAATTTAGAAACAAAGGGGTGGGGCTAACAGAATCCAATGACGAATGAGGGAACAGTAATGACTGAGAGCATCACTGCCCTGGTGTCTGAGAAGGCAAAGGAAGAGAGAAGTTAGGGGAACAACCTTGGTGTGCTGGTGTCAAAGGTCTTGAGGAAAAGGAAGCAGCCATTCTACAGGATCTGACAGTAACTAGTGAAGGAACCAACCTCAGACTCCGCCTGCTGCTGAACCCCACCACGGGGTTGCTGAACCCGGTGGAAACACACCTGATGCTGTCCACGCTGCCCACTTCCCAGGCGGAGAACAGGGTGGTTATAGGACAGACAGTGAACCCAGAGAGGCCATCGGAAAGGGCTGCACAGCAGTATCACCCAAAGACTGGCCTGCCTGGCACCCGCAGGATTGTGATCAACGCTCCTTTAAACTGCATCAAGTCCCTGAAGTTACTAAGTCAGATCTTTCTGTGTTTCAGATACAACACTCACTTGTGAAACTGGCTCCTCGTTCTCTGCTGAGACTCTACCACTGCCTAGGTTTCAGCCAGCTAGTACCTTCAATGCTGATGGGGTCGCCATGGGTAGATAACTGAGGGCACTGACTCTCTCTCCCTGAATCGGTAGTAGCAGTTAGTGCAGCAGTGGGAGGTGGTCCCCTGACTCACTCCTCTATCCATGCCTGACTGTGGGCCAGCCCATTCTTGCTCAGCTCCAGCGCAGGTTTCTGCTGCAGTTGTTTGAACTTGAAAATGTCTGGGTCTTGCCCAGGAGATGGCATTCTACAGTCCTTCTTCCTGTCTTGCGGCTCCTACATTCTTTCTGCTCCCTTTTCTACAGTGTTTAAACAGTTTTTAGTTGAATGCTTGTACCACTTTTTAAATCTCAGTAGGCTAGAAAACTCTAAGTCATTCTGAGTTCTTTTCACTTCTTAAACCTTTTCCCCCTTGAATCTGCCTCTGTGTTTACAGTTCCCATTGCCTTTAACCTGAAGTAGGCTTGAGTCTGGCCTGGCCTGCCTTATTCAATCCTGACCACCCCTCACATATTCTGTGACCCTGTTTAAACTTCTCCATCACTTCTGGGTGGGCTCTTGGTGTCTCAGTCTTCTTATGTGTAGAGTCAGTCCATGTATAATATCTAGAGAAGAGGACAAACACCTTTCCCATGCTTTAATGTCGCCAGAATGGAAGTATGGTTAACACTTCCAGACAGTCTCCACTCTCTACCTCTTCTCCATAAGGGGAGTTGGCTGTCTGATCCGCCTGCAGCAACGGCCACGTGTTCACACGTCTGCCAGGCCTTCCTGCTCCTTTACAGTGAGCTCTTCCTGGAAGCAGACAACACTCATACCCAGCAATTTCATGCTGTAGATGAAACATAGGAAAATGTTCTTGTGGGGAAGCCTGTGGAAGAAGGAGGTTCCAGGGATGAGGACTTTGGGAAGTCTGTCTTTTTCATGCAGTCATACGTGGCTGACTCTTCTAAGCCTCATTCCCAAGTTATTTATATTATTAGCACTGAACATAACATTTTGCTCTTCATCTGTTTAACCCACATTTCCACCTCCAAATTGATTTGGAATTTGGACAAAAGATGGATGATTTTTACTAACCCAAATCATAATTCCTACCTTGTATAATTGTAAAAATGAAATGAGATTGCCCGTATCATATCACAGAGCATGTAACTGGCCCATAGTAAGTACTCTAATAAGTATTCAGTATTAATATTATGTTGGTATTAGAGACTTCCTGCATGAGTCTGACATAAGAGATAAAGAACTTGGGGCAAGAGAAATGGCTCAGTGGTTAAGTGACATTCTGCTCTCCCAGAGGATCTGGGTTCAGATCTCAGCACCCACATGGCAGTTCACAAGTGCCTGTAACTCGAGTTCTAGGTGATCTATCACTGTCCTCTGACTTCCATGGACACCTGCGCCAATATGGTGTCCATACACACACTCAGGCATATATACATATACATAAAATAAGTAAAACAAATAATTTTCTTAAAGAAAGAGATTAAGAATCTAAAATCCTAATATCATTATTATATTTTTATCAGGATAATGTTGGATAATAGTACTTACAATGAGAGAACTTCATAAAAAAAGAAGATCAATCATCATTCCCAACCATACCCTTCATGTGAGGGATTTACAAGTGTTCTGAAACTGAGTGTGAAAAATGTTCTGAGAAGGTCTTATTAAAGGCCCAAAAGCCTTAGTACTCTTTTGAAGAGTAACATGACAGGGCTGAAGAGATTTCCCGGTGGTTAAGAGCCCTGGCTGCCCTTGCAGACGACCCAGGTTCAATTCTTAGCATCCACATGGCAGTTAACAACCATCCCCATCCATTAACTGCAGTTCCAGGGGATTTGATGTCATCTTCTGACTTCTGCAGGCATTACACGACATGGGTGCATTTACATACATGCAGGTAATACATTCATGCACATAAATTTTTTTAAAAATAGAATATTTTCAAATAAAAAAAGAGTAATATAACATGGCTCAGAAAGATTTCTAAAACAAAAACAAAAACCCCACATTCCTCTGAAAGAATCCTTCTCTCTGAAGAATTCTAAGGGTCCCTCACCTCTATTGTAAAACTGCTCATTGAGGTCTTTACTGCTATAAGTATAAATGCTGTATTACATGTTTATATTTATTCTTTGTGTGTGAGAGTGTTTGTGTGTGTGTGTGTGGAGAGATCAGAGGATAATCTGAAGGAGCCTTTTTTTCTCCTTCTATCGTATGGATCCCAGGGATTGAACTCTGGTCTTCAAGCTTGGTAGCAAGAACCTTTACCTGCTGAGCCATCTCACTGGCCCCTGTATTATATTTTTAAGCACATGGACAAACTTCCCTGACTTGAAATTAGGTACGTCTACGTTTGAAACCTAACTAATAATTACATAATTTTCACATGCAACTTGCCTTCCTGAATCTTTCTTGCTACATACATTGGAGTCAATAGTTCCTCTTTAACAGCCTTTAACTATAGTTACATGTTAATATACATGGGAAGCATTTGACATCTATTAAAATATCTATATGTTAATGAATAGTAATTTATAACCTATAATATCAGTAGATACCTTTTTCATCTTTGTTTCAGTAATTTTCTAAATAAGTCAGAGATCTTGAATATATATATATATATATATATATATACACACACACACACACACACACACATGCGCGCACACACACACACACACAATCTATGTAGTAAGTCCTCAAAATAATGCTAACTAGAATAGAAACGGGGGTATAGCTCAGTGGTAGAGCACTGGTTTAGCATGTATAAAGACTCTGGGTTTGATATGTAACATACACATGCACACAAAACTTAAGTTACCATATCGAATAATAGCATGTTTAGAAAATTATTAGTATATAAGTATCTTCAATACTTTTTAATATTTATTAGGAAAATAAATATTAGGAAAGTACCTGAAAGCAAACTTTTATATAGTATCAAAAGGAAAAACTGTCAACAATAGATCCAGAATCCTCATCCAGTGTCAACTTTCCCTAATGAAGATAACAAAAAACAGTAAAAAACAGTCCAACACTAAGTGAGGAAAAATGAATCTCTTGGTACACTTTATTCTCTTTTTATGAAAAGTAATAGAACTAATAACTGTGTACTTGACCCTGTTTTTTTTTTCCACATGACATCAATTTCCATGTGCTTTTCTATTACATTTCTCACACTCAGCATTGTCACCTTATGTATTTATCACGTTTGTGTTTGCCTTCTTGAGTCAAACATGCCAAGACTTTATGCAGGAAAGGGTTTCAAACGCTTTGGGACTAGGTTCCATATGTGAATTAAAGGGATCCCCTCACTTCTTGCCTTCCCAACAAGCTGTAAATAAGAACTTGCTTGTGGTGCCAGACACAGTAGCCCTGGCCGGTAATCCCAGCATTCAAGAGACTAAAGCTGGAGTTCAAGACTAGTCTCAGAGCTTCATAGTGAGACATTACCTCAAAAAATTAAAACCGACTGTGGAGTCCATGTCCACCCCATGAGCACAGCCCCTTCAGGTAGACACGGGCCACCCAGTTCACCACCGATGATGATATTGCATTCTTCTGAGCAAGGCTCCGGCATATGCAAAGCTGGCTTCTCAGGGACGAAGCCCCCAGGGGCTGACTTCCTTTCCACCACCGGCTACCCGTAGCACCTGGGCTTCATGGTGGGCTTAGTACAAAACACTTCCTCTGGGTGATGAGGCCCAGAGCAAGAAAGGCCCTCTGACCCCGAAAATCTCATGGAGCATGGCTGATCACCAACTGGGAGCACATGGAGATCATGTGGCCTCATACCTTCTGTAACACTGTCTGTGGCACCACAAATAAATTTTTCCTTACAATAATGAGTTGCACATGGCCCCTGAGAAACATCCAGTGCTGCTCACCAAGGGCTCCTGTACCCCAAAGCCAACCGTGATAGGATGACCCAGATCGCATTAGGAGACCCTCAACACCCAGAGCCCTGTAGCAGCCATCCAGGTCATGCATGCTGTTCCTATAGGCCTCCGGCTGTGTTACTGGCGTCATGATGGGCTCCGGCAAGGGGGTCCCCCACGCAGCGCCTGCATCTGCGAGGGCTGCTCACTCCCCAGGCCTTCCCGCATCTAGACCTGGCTGAGCTGGCTCACACCTGACAAACTACCTCGTGAAGATCCCAATGGAAGGTGGCTACAGTTTCATTCCAGAGCCCAGCGAAAAATTCTGCGTGACCTCAAGAAGTTCTGCAATGATGCCCCGGACTTCAAGCAGGAAATGGCCACAACTGTGTCCCCTTAGGAGAAGAGCTACAAGCTGCATATGGACCAGGTTATCATCATCTGCAACGAGTTCTGCTGCCCCAAAAGCTTTTTTCATTCCTCCCTCCAGGGTCCTGAATTCTGTCGCACCTACGAAACCATCTTCAATTCCCCATGAAGTGTGACATCACATCCGCAAGGACTTCTGTGCCAACACAGTGCCCCATTGGGTGGCACCAGCAGGTATCCAGGCATCTTCGTTAGGAAGCAGAAGATCACAGCCCCGGCTCCCAGCACTGTGAAGATAAGATCTGTGCTCCTACTAACCAAAAATTTCCGTCCTGGCTTCACTGTCCACCTTCCGGCAGATGTGGATCCGCTAACAGCACCATAGTCTCGCCTGCCTCCTACCTTCACTACAGGAACTTCTAGGTGGACTGTTACTGAGCTGTGTTACGCTCTTTCCTAACAAAACCTAACTTGTGCACAAAAACGAGACATTAGCATGACTTTTTATTGTGTATATGGGGGGGGTTGTTTTGGTATTTTTACTTACAATTTAAAGACTGTGAATGGTGATGGTGGTGAGAGCTGGTTTGAGCAAGCATCCCAAAAGTGCTCCAATGTGGCTGAGGACTTGTACATTGTTTGTGTTTGTTCTGAATAGTCATTTCAAGTATCCCTGAGATATGTGTTTACAGGAAGTCACTCAGTCTTCCAAAAGCCACCCCCACACTGCAAAGAACAGAGGCCCAGTGCACACCCTGATTCATGCAGGAGAGGTGACAGCATTGCTTTAAACATTTTAATTTAATTTTTATTTTTTTTATCTAAGTGCACCTGTGCACATAATGCCTGCAGAGGCCAGAAGTGTGTTCTGGATCCCCTGGAACTGGAGTTGTTAGTCAAAAGGTGCTGGAAAACTCAACCCAGGTCCTGTGCAAAAGCAGCCAGTGCTCTTAGCTGAGCCATCTCTTCAGTCATTGATTTTTTGTAAATTATATACTGTAAGACATTTTTTTTAAACACTCATTTTAATTTTCTTAAATTTTTGTGACTAAGTTTGAACAGTCAACCAATGTGCCCTCCCAACTTGAGATGGCTGAAGGCTTTTGTTTTCTCTGGGAGTGGGTGAGGTGTCAAATCAGTCAGAGCTTGCCTGTACACTGACTTGAGACTAGTTCAATACAAGTACACACCTTATTTTAAAAATTAATTTTATTTATTTATTATTTATTTATCTATTTTATGCATGACTGTTATACCTGAATGTATGTAAGTGCATAACATGTGTGCAATGTTTGCAGAGGCCAGAAGAGCGAACCAGATCCTCTGGTACTGGGCTTATAAATAGCTGTTAACTACCATGTGAGTGCTGGGATTCAAACCTAGGTCTTCTGCAAGAGTAACCAGTGCTCTTAACCACTGATTCATCTCTTTAGCCTACCCCCCTCCCAAATTAAAACAATAAAATATGCTCAATATGCTGACTTACACCTGCAATTGTAGCATTCAAGGCTGAGACAGAAGGATTGCTGTAAGTTCAAGGCCAGCCTGGGAAACATAATAAGCTTCAAGTCAGTCTGGGTTATAAAATGAGAACCTATCTCAAAGAAAATGAAAACAATAAAAGGGCCAGTGAGGTGAGATGGCTCAGTGGGTGAAAGCACTTTCCAGGCAGGTCTGACAACCTAAATTCAAATCCCTAATCCCATAGTAAAGGAAAGAACCAGTTCCTACAAATTGCCCTCTGACCACATGAGCATTATGACATGCATGCACCCATCATCTCTCTCTCCCCTCTCTTTCTCTCACATAGCCCCCCACACACATACAAAAGTAATAATAAACAAAATTTTTAAGTAAAAAAGAATTAAAAGGTAAAATAAGAACTGAATTTTAGGCTTGATTTTTTAAAGGATATTTTAAGGTTTGCTGTAATCTATTTGGTAAAAACATATATGTGTACAGATAGACGTGGGTATACTTGTATGAATAAAATAAAAGGCTTATTTATCCCAGCATGGCCTTTCATTCTAATTATCACAATTTCTTCCTCTTACAAAATGATGCAATATTTGATGAGTAAACAACACGGAAAGGATGTTTAGGACATTTAGGACAAGGCAGAGACAGGAGGTCTGTTCGGACAGCAATCCTTCAGAATGGGAAGGTCACGTTCTTGCACTTAGGGTTTTAGGCTCACATGAGATAATCACTTTTCTTTGATAAATTTCTTCAGAAAATGCTGAAATAGCAAAATAGTTTCATTGGGGCTAACAGATAAGAACAAGACATAGATTAGTAAAGGCTTGAGTTATGCTGAAGAGTTTTAGAATTTGTTTTTAACTTTGAACTTGAGGTAATTCTCCTGTCTTCTCCTACTCCCAAGTGCTGAGATTATAGGAGTAATCCATAAATAAATATTTTGATTTCTGCTAAATCTGTAAAATTGAAAAGTACAGTTCAGGGTGGAATCATTTATGTCTTAAAACCACACTCTAATGTAGATGACCATGACTAAAGTTCCAGAAAACTCTGTTTCTGGTAAGCGTTCTCTTTATGGCTTAGAGACTGCACCTTGCTACATCCTCACATGGCCTTCCTCAGCATATACATGGGAGAAAGAGAACACAAGCTCCCGTGTCTCTTCTTACAAAGTGCTATTTTAATATGGTTTGTCCTTTGGCACTCATGCAGAAATTTAATACCCATTATAAGATATTAAGAGATGGGAACAGTTGGAACTTTTAAGAAGCAATTAGGACTCTGTCTTCAGGAGTGGATTAATTCAGTCAAGGCATTAATGGATTAATAGCTCAACGAGCTATCTCTAGATATGTTTACTATAAACCCAGTTTGGTTAAGCCTTTCTTATACTTTCTGTCTCTCATTACATGATATCTTCAGGACTCAGCCAGACAGGATACCATCATCAAAATATAGCTATTAAATCCTGGACCAGAACCATGAGTCAAAATAAACCTTTTTTCTTTATAACTTACTGTGCTACTGAGTTTTAAATGTCAATTTTACTCAACCTAGAATCACCTTGGAAGAGAGTCTTAATGAGGAATTGTCTAGATCATGTTGACCTGTGGGCAAGTCTATGGAGGACTGTCTTGATTGTTCTGATGTAGGAAGACCCACCCCATTGTGTGTGGCACCATTTCCTAGGCAGGGGGTCTTGTACAGAGTAAGAGAGGAAAGGTAGCTGAGGGCAAGCAAAGGTGTGCCTATTCTCTCTTTGCTCCTTACTGTGGATACGATGTGAATAGTTCCTTGACTTCCCTGAAATGATGGGCTGTAACTTGAAATTCTAAGCCAAAGAAACCCTGTTCTCCTCTATGTTGCTTTTTGGTCAAAGTATTTGTCACAGCAGGAATGAAACTAGGACACTCACCATGTCTTAGATATTGTGTTTTTAGCAACAGGAAGAAAACTGAGACAGAAGAACATTAATCCTATCAGACCAGGGACCACCATTATGACCTCATTTAACCTTAACAACTTCTTTGGAGGCCCCATCTACAAATACAGTCAGATAGAGTGTTAGGGCTTCAGCATACAGATTTGGGAGGGCACAAACCTATGACAGGTTGTCTCCTCATGGAGTTTGTAGAGCCCCTACTGGCCAAAACCTAGACTCTTAGGGCAGTCTTCCTCATAAAATTACTGCAATCTGGCTTAGGACAATGATAAATTTGAGATCAGCCTGCCCTAAAGAGGATGGGAAACCCTGGCTTAATGAACAGAGTGCATCACTGCACTGCTGACCAGGATACAATAAATCACAGGAGCTTCTCAGAATGCAGAAAAGCATGCTAATTATTAATACTGGCACTCACCCCTGCCCTGCTCCTCTCTGTGTTTTTGAACACATTAACTATTTCAGTTCTCTTTTCATCCCACTGAAGTATGAAGTTTTGCAACGCCATGACTGAGAGTACAGTTCTGTGACATTAGAATGCCTATATTTAATCTCAGCTTGTACGTTTCAACCTATTTTCCTCACCTACAAAATGAAGATAAACAAATACACAATTCCAGAAATTTCTGTAAACAATTTTTTTCATATCTGGCAGCATATAAGACCTAAACTACTTAGACATTTTATCTACTTCATAGTAGAATATTCTTCTTTTACTGTAGAATCATCTGTACTTCATTACTGCTCTGTATCAAAATCCTGCTGTACAAACTACAACAAAAATCCTAAGGATTTCCAGGAATTTAAAGAAGTGTGAGAATAGGACAAGTTAACTAATATACTTCAAACCATGCCCTGGTACATCTGGTAAGGATATGCATATGTTAACTCTTGGTATTATAGTTTTTTTTAACATTACTGTCATTTTAAAGATGAGGACACTGGAGCAGAAATTCCAAATGGTCTGTCCAGTCCACATCAAGCAAGCAAACATGAACTCAAAAGCCTATGCGCTTGCTCCCTGCTCTACCATCTTCACAAGTTATGAAGGTTCCATTTAAATGAAACATCTCTTAAGAAGGAAATCCTTCTTTAGAATATTGAAAAAAAATTCCATACAAATTGGAAATATTACATGGCTTAATGGAAAACAAGCTGAGCTATAAGGGAAATTCAAAATGATTCCTGTCCCAGGAGAGGAGATCTGCCTCTGTGTTCTGCTTCATATCTGCACCTCCTTAGCAATGCTTGTTAGACCGATAGTCTACAACTCATCCCAAAGAATTGAATTACTCTGGAGCCGGGAGATGCTGAGGAATCATTTTCTGCCATATACGTGAATGAACAAAGAACATAATAAGGAAACAACCTCACACACATCAAGAGTTCCCAAACAGGGACAACTTGACCCTCTGGAAGATATTTGGCAAAAGTACAGACAAATTTGGTTGTCATAATTAGGGTGTGAGCCAGAGTAAAGAATGAATCAGAAAAACAAAACCCCAATAAGCACAGTGTGTTTATACATGGGAAAACAGAAGCCTAACTAGATCAGCGGGTGCATGCTGGAGAAGTCAAAAATTAATTTAAATGGAAACAGCTTTGCATTGCAAATATGAATTAGGATATAGCCTGGCATCTGGTGGGCAGAAGCCATGAATGCTATAAATATTCTGCAATGCACAGGATATCCCTGGAAAAATTTTAAATATAAGTATATGACCAAACATGACAATAGCAACAAGATTAAGAACCTGACAGGGCTGGGGGAGATGGTTCAGCATGTAAGAGCACTGGCTGCTCCTGGAGAAGACCTGGGTTCAATTTCCATCACCTGCATGGTGGCTAACAACTGTCAGTAACTCCAGTTCCAGGGAATTCAGTGCCCTCTTCTGACCTCCATGGGCATCGCATGGCATAAATGCACTTACATTCATGCAGGAAATGCATTCATACACAGAAAAAATAAAAAGTAGTAATATTAAGAAAGAAAGGGAAATATCCCTGGAACAAGACATCATGCAGCATCAAAGAGGGGACAAGATGGAGAAATGATTCATATTGGTTCCAGTACCGGCACGAACCCAGATTTCAGCTGCTCATGAAGTCTACTGGCTTTCCTGCCCTGGCCTCCCTGAAGTTCTTCCTGGATATGAACCATTCCACAAAAATTACCTTCTTTCTATCACCAGTTTAATGAGTTGATGCTACCTACAACCAAAGACACTTGAGACAGGTTTAGGGGAGACCAGCTTCAGACGGCAGGAAGAAGGAGTCAGGCAGAAGCCAGTACTTGTAAAACACAGGTTGAGAAAGCATATGGAGAAAGGCAAAGAGAAAGATGAAGAACAATGTGTGTGAGAGAAACTGAGTCAGGGCAAAAATGCACCAGTATATATAATATGTTTATATGCAAGAGAAAAGGAGCAGCCAACAAGACCAGGCGGGTGTACATAGAAAAGTCAAAATAATCTTCAAAGATGCACCAAGATATACAGTTATAGACAGACTTGCACGTATATGACTCAGCCTAATTCATCCTTTAAATGGATATAAGAGAACAAAAAAGAAACTTTAAGAATTACTACTTCTGGGCAGTGAGATGACTCAGTGGGTAAAGGTGATCGTCACAAAGCCTGACCACCTGAGTTCAATCCCCAGGACCCATATGGTGGATGGAGAGAACCAACTCCTCAAAGTTGTCCTCTGACCTCCACATGAACATCTTGGCATGCATTAGCTCGCATACACATACATTCACACACGTTAGTTAGTTAGTTAGTTAGTTAGTTAGTTAGTTAGTTAGTTATGCTACTTCCTTGGAAAGCCACCTCTATTTAGTAGAAACTTCACTCTTGCAGAAAAAAACTTATGATAAGCAACGTTTTTTCCAAGATGTAAAATAAACCAAAACAGAGGCAGACATCTCCAGCATCATAGCAATCAGCTCCTCAGCTCCCTGGTCTGTAATATGGGGAAGACGATGTGAGTTTTTCAAGTTTGGTGAGCAGCAGACTCATGCTTAGCAGTAAGGATGAGTCAGGTTGTGTTAGAGCCCCATGGGTTTATTGTTTGGGAAGAAGCAGGGACCACAAAGACCAAGAAATGGAGACTCTCTTCACCTTAGTTATGGAAGGAGACTTCAGAATAAGTATCAAGCCCGGTCATGCTTCAGGAACCTAGAAGAAGATTCTGGCCTAAGTGACCACTCTAAGAACTGGCTCCAGATTCTCTCAGATTACCATCCTGGACTGGGTAGCTAGCTTATCCCCAGATGTGTGTGTCCCCATGTTCACCAATAGAGGCAAGGATGGAAAGGTTGCCTATTACACAGATGAGCAGAGTCTGGACAGAGGCAAAGCTCCAGACTTAGTCATCATCACTATTTGTCAGTGTTTAGAGACTATTAGTTAAGGAAGCATTTTCCTGACTGATTGAAAAAAAACAAAAACAAAAACAAAAACAAAAACACCTTGGACTCTATAGAGATGGCTCAGCAGTTAAGAGCATTGGCTGCTCTTGCAAAGGTCTGGGTTCAACTCCCAGCATCCACATGGCAGTTAACAACTATCTGTAATGCCAATCCCAAGGAATCTGATGCCTTCTTCTGACCTCTGTGGGCATTGTACAACACAGGCGCACCTACTTACATGCAGGCAATATACTCATACACATAAAATTAAAAAATATAAATAAAATTTAAAAGAAAACAAAAAGCTCAGTATGGACATCTCGACCTGCAAGGAGGTCAGTCAGCATGTATGTTACATAAAGTGACTGTAAAACCAGGAACAAAGGAGTGAATTATCACAGAAACAAGAGCCTCCTGCCCTGACTGGCACTTCTCTCTCTCATTGCTTTTTGTTTTGTTTTGTTTCTGAAGGTGCTGAGGATCGGGCAGAAGGCCTCACACATGCTAAGCAAGTGCTCTACACCTGAGATATATCCCCAGCTCGCTCCTTTATTTTCCAGTAAAGATAACTATGTCTCTTTGAGGGTATCTAATCAATTGTGGGAGGTTAAAGGCTCTTGAAGATGAGATGCACAAAATGAAATGCAAATCTTTTCACTGCCAGTGGGAAGTGCAAAACGCTGGTGGGCAGCCATCGGGGATCACTTTCACAATCAACTGGGAAGGAAACTTGGGCTCTACAGTCTGTACAGAGGGTCAGATTCCTCTGAGGATGACCAGGCTGAGGTAAAGTAACAAGGCTTCTCTGAAGGAAAATAACTGATTAACTAATGGAATTTAACAGAAATGCCTGGAACAATGTGGCCAAATGACAATTCAGTATTTTAATTCTGTAAATCAGCCTCATCATAAACACAGCCACAGGTTTTCCTTCAGCAGTGTTTTGGGGTCCAGCGCTAAGACAGTCATGCATTAGAGTCCAAAGAGCTGGGAGCGATTAATCACGCGCTGCTCACAGCAGCCCACCACACCCGCTCTGGGTAACTGCCCTTCCCTTTCTGAATTAATTCCATTCCAATAGAAGTACGAATAAGGACTTGGGAATCAAACTCCCTCACTTTCAAATGAATAAGCTGTGTAAATGGCTTTATGAGGCTTTAGGTAAAGAGTTTTAATGCACTGGGTCAGTTGTAATCCCAAGACTTGGGAGGCTGAGGCAGGGAGATCACAAATTCAAGCCCAGTCTTAGCAATATGATGAGTTAGAGACTAGCCTGGGCAATCTAGCAAAACCCGTAAAAGAACAAAAGAGACAGAGAGAGGAAGAGAGAAAGAACAGAGACGGATACAGGGGTGAGGAGGAAAAAAAGAAGAAAGGAGGGAGGGAGGGAGGGAGGGAGGGAGGGAGGGAGGGAGGGAGGGAGGGGGTGAGGAGGAAGAAAAGAAGAAAGGAGGGAGGGAGGAAAAGATGGAGAGAGGGAGGGAGGGAGGGAGGGAGAGGGAGGGAGGGAGGGGAAAAGAAAACCTTTGAGCGGTTCCAATGCCTGTGCCTGGGGTGGCGGCAGCACCAAACCAAAAATGGTGACAGTTCCCACCAAATGATGCTTTAGAAACCTATAGACGAGTTTCTCTGAGCAGTTTTGTGGGATCCCAGAACATCACCTCCTCCTTGTAAAGGAAACTAAGAGGTTGAATCTGTCCTGAAAAGCAGACAGCTTGTGGCAATGTGGGAGATAAGCCCCACAGAGAGATACTGAGATGTGCTTGAGCTGACTTTGCACAGTTACCAAAACTAGGTAAAGGTTTTCTGTGTTGACAGTCAAAAGGAAAACCACCATTCCTGGAAGGTGACCGGTGGTGGCTTACCCACACTGGCTATTACACAATGGATGCTGAGGGAGTAGCCCACTGAGAGGTTATCTAGTCCCAAATGGGCAGTCCTAAACACAGATACACACAACCATCACTAAATGGACTTGGTGCATATATTTATGTGCGTGTGTGTATGTATATGAAACAATAATAAAGAAGAGTATGAGAAATGAGAGGGAGTCGGGGATCATGGAGGAGCTGGTAGGGATGGAAATAGAGCAGAGACAAGACTTAGGGATGACATTCTCAAAAATAAAAAATTAAATTAAAGAATTAAGCCAGGTCATCTAAACAAGAAAGTGAAGCCCAGCATCCCATCCACATACTGTTTCATCTCAATGACACTCCTCTGATATGTTCATCAATATCATACTCAAATTTGGTTCCCAGTGATATTTTTATGTTCCAAAAAAATTCTACTCACCTCCTTAGACGCAACCACTGCTAAGGATATTCCAAAGAATGTGTAGAATGTCTGAAGTTTTTAAAAATTAGGCTCAGGGGCTGGAGAGATTGCTTAGTCATTAGGCACTTGCTCTGTTTGCAAAGGACCTGAGTTTTGTTCCTAACACTGACATGGTGGCTCACAACCATCTGTAATTTCAGTCCCAGGGGTTCTGACACCTTCTTCTAGCCTCTGCAGACATTTTACATATGTGGTATATATACAGACATGCAGACAAAACACTTATACACATAAAATAAATTTTTAAAAAGTGAGACTGGGTGCTAGAGAGATGGCTCAGCAGGACCCAAGTACAATTCCCAGCATCCATGTCAGAGGATGCACAACTGCCTGTATTATCCTTCTTGAATCTTAAGCTCAGATAAACTCTTCTTTCTTAAGTTGCCTTGGTTGTGGTGTTTCATCAAAACAACAGGAAAGTAACTAATATAGATAGTTAAACTCAATTTTCAACTTGATGTGCTTTGGAATCACCTAGGAGACAAACCTCTGGGTGTGCCTATGGGGTCTCTTGATTAGGCTACAGAGGGAAGAACTGTCTACTCTAGGTGGCATCATTCTTTAGCCCGGGACCCTGAACTTTCTTTACAGAAAGGAGAAAGAGAACTAAAGGTTCATCACTCTCTGCTACTTGGCTGCAGATGCAACATGGCTAGCTGCCTCCTCAAGCTCCTGCCACCATGCCTTCCAACCAAGGTGAACTATACCCTGGAATTAGGAGTCAAAGTAAATCGTTCATTCCTTAAGCTACCTCTGTCAGGATATTTCATCGCAACAACAGACACAAAAGCCAAGACAGTCCCTTCTTTTCTGAACTAATTCCATGCCCACAGGAGTGCTAGTAAGGCCTTGGAACAAACTCTGTACTATAGCATAAGATGTTTCCAGTACTCTTAGAACTTAGTAAATTCCAAGCATTTTAGAGGAGGAGGACCAGTTATAGATTTCTTATTATATTACAGCTTACGACCATGAATAGTAATCTAAGGATATATGAGGGTTTTCCAGGGGTCAGGTGCAGAGCTTGTTAAGCAAAGAGCTGCCTGATTCTATTACAGTACTAACTGAAGAGGAACTCCTGGAAGGAAACACTCTGTAAAAGGGAAGGAAACTGACACCAGAGAACCAGGAGCTGAAGGGGTTGCAATCAATCAAGAGATGTTCTACAGGTCTCACAGGCATTACACCTGGAAGGAAGGGAGGGAGGGAAGACAGGAGGGAAGGAAGGAGGGAGGGAGGGAGGGAAGGACGAAAGGGACAGGAAGGAAGGAAGTAAAAGAGTATGGAAAATAAAAAATGAAATCATCCATTAGACCCATTAGAGAAAGAATCGACGAGCATATACCAAGTAAGAGTGAATCCTATTTTCCTAGTCCCGACTATGACTGAGCCAGAATCCAAAGGAATTATTAATATTATTATTAAATTCTTTAGTCATAAATAAAATAAATCTGTTACAACTGTCTAACTGCTATGGTATCAACTTTAATATTACTCATGCAACTAGTGTTTACTAATAGAAAATTTTTCTTATGACATGTACTAGAATATTTTATTAAATGTACATATTCATCTTTCTTTATATTTCCTAATTTCTCACTGAAATGTAACCTTTCTGCTAGATTTTCTGGCTGTGTCTCATTATTAGTGTTTATAGTGATAGGGTTGAAGAACAACACAATTCAGGAATTTCTATGCCAACATGACATTTGAATATTTATGAAGTTCAAGTTTACCTTTATTCATGTTGTGCAACTGAGTATTTTCTTTTCTTTTTGGAACTGCTTGTTTTTTAAATGGGAATGAAATATGAAATTTTAAAGTAAAAAAAAAAAAAAAAAAGAAAAGAAACATACACAACCATATGCACAAAAGAACCCAGAGTAAGCTATAGCCAACTTCCCAGTGTCCTTGCCTTGAGAGAAAAAGTAAGGACTGACATCAAATTCTGCTTTCATTATTTGTATATGTATCTAGTCTAGTTTGTAAACCCAGGCTGTATTTGTGACTTGAAAAGACCACGTGACTATCTGTCAGCTATGAATGAGAAGAAAGCCCAGGGGCCTGTTCAATTTTCACCCCAGAATGGGGGAAGGTTGCCCCACAAAACACGTACAAAGGAAAAAGTGGGTGAAAAAGTTGCAGTTTTATTACCTTCTACCCATGAAACTTTTTCACTATACTACATACATAAAAGAGATCTTAACATATAGACAGACTCTAAGAAAATATATAGAACTCATTTCCAGAAGCAATAGCAACCTACAGTATAAATAGTTTCAAGAAAAGTTTAGATTGATTTATGTGGATAATATCACACTAGGTTGCCAAGAGAAAGGGGCATATTTGGAAAATATTCTTACACTCTGAGGCTGACATGTTATCTCCATGTCTTGCTGGGTTCTGTTGCTTATGGTACCATATTTACAAAGAAGGATCAATTTCAACTAAAAAAATGTTTAACATTTATTTATTTACTGGGGGTGGGGTCATGTGCCAGAGTATACATGTGGAAGTCAGCAGCTTATCAAATTCTCTCCTTCCACTATGTGGGTTCCAGGGATGGAACTCAGGTTATCAGACTTGTAGCAAGTGCCTTTTCCTACTGAGGTTTTTCTTACCACAAATGTCAATGTTTTAAATCTGTGCACATTTTAATTGACCCTCAGCATTACACACCACAATATAATCTGACTATTTCATTGGCCAAGCAATTTTAGACAAGATCCTATAAATGTGATGATAATATAGAGAGAGATCAATTCCTAAAAGTTGTTAATTTTCCCTTTATATCATTCTTTCTTTTACCTGATACAACAGTAGTTTTAGGTAGAGGAATAGGGATGACTTGTGTGTGCCAAAACAACTTGCAAAAACCAACAGTACATAATTTATTTGGGTAATCCTTGTATCACTTGGACATAAGACAGGGCTCACAAAACAGAATAAAGCAGACAACTTACATTTGTTGTATATAGCCATGGAATTTCTAGTCACAAATAGTACTATATTTAAGCGTCAGATTGATTGAACAAATGTAGGCAAGGCTCATGGCCATTCCTTGCCCCTGTTAGCTCTGCATCCATGGGCTTCCTTTAGGCCCCAGATCTTCATGTGCCTAGAATAAGCTACATGCTCCAAGAGGCCAGACCAATAAGACACAATGACTTATTCAGAGACTTATGAACCAAGCTAGACCAGTAAAACAGTTTGGGATATTCACTGGAACATCAAGGAAGAGATGTTTTCTTTCTATGGACTCCCGAGGCACAGAACACAAGCACGGAGCTGCTGGTGGCCGTTTTCAATTCTACTAAGCCAGCCCAGGACAGAATAGGAGAAGAAGGAAAATACATTTCCTGAATTATTTAAACATTTGCGCTTAGCTTTATATAAATTGCACCCTGAGGTTCTCTCTTAATATGAATAAATGAATTTATTTTACTTTATAGATTGTATCATCCTGACTTTGATTTCTGTCACTTGCACCCTTAAAGCTGTGACAATTTTAAAGATGTTGTTAGTCTTGTCTTACAAATATGACTCAGAAGGTTTTGTTTCATTTGTTCAAAATCAGCAATGCCATGTCGCTCAACAAGAGCTACGTAACTCCCAGTTTCTGGCTCTCATGCATTTCACAGGTCTAAACAAATGCATACTTATCCCCTTTTGCACAGTCACCCAGATAACTAGAAGGGTGAGCAGCCATGTCAGAAACAGGGCAACAAGGAAGATGAGTTCATAACAGAAAGCAAACAAACAAAAGATTCTCCCTAAAGTGATTTTTGTCAAAGCAGAATATAATCATAGCATTGGTTTCTGGAATGACAAAACTTCTGGTGAAGCTTGAAATTAACACCAACTTATGAAACTGAAGGACTGCAAGCCACTAGAGAACAGCAAAATAAATAACACTCAGGTGATTGTACTGGCTCCATTTCTGTTGGGCAACCTGATTAAATTACTTGAATACCACATATTTTTCTTAAGAAACTATAACAATAATGTTTGCTATTGAATGCTTTGGTTATCTAATAGGAAAGTCTACTAAGATTGTCAAGATAAGAAGTGTTTTGAATTACACAACGAAATCCATTGGCCCAGCAACACAGAGGACATGCAGCTAATTATTAATAAAAACATACCCTGTCTCATATATACTGCTGATAGGAGTATTAATATTAGTTCATTTTTTGAAGGACATTTGCTAGTATTTATCAAAAGTAATTAATGTCTAACCCAATGCTTTTACATTTAGGCATATGTCATATAGCAACACTCACCCAAAATGCTTAGATCTTTGTGCAGCATGACCTGTAACTGAAAATCCCTGGAATAAATTGAAGTTAGCAGAGAATTAGTTGGAAAACATCTGCTTCTGAGATAATCTATCAGGATGAAAACATTTACTCCTGCTCCATACTAATGTGTCACTGGTACTAAGGGACGTAAGCCACAGCATAAAGAGAACAGGAGAGAGGTGACAGCAAATCAAAGATGTCAAATACATTTTGGAAGCTAGAAGTGAATGAACAGAGGGTATGTGACTTAGCAAAACAGAGATTATTGAAATCCAGTACGTAAAACTCTGAGCTACCTAATTCCCTAATTCCCAAGGTTCCAGCTTCCATAGACTTAGTTACCCTACCAGTGTTTCACAGCCCAAAACAAACACATTTGTATTCCTTTATTATTATTGTTGTAGTAGTTGTTATTGTTAAAACAGGTTCTCATGTGTCTCCAATTCGCCTTGAATTTGTAGGTAGCCATGGCTGGCTTTGAACTCCTGATCCTCCTTGCCCTTAGTCCTGAGTGCTGGGATTCCAGGCATGCACCACTATACCCAGACCCATTTTTATCCCTCTTTGCACACTCAAATAATAGCAGATAGGAGATAATAAGAAGTGATGGAAGAGACTCAATTGACAAGCACCCAAAAGATCCAGCAATGGAAGAACAGAGGATCTCTAAGGGCAGTGGTTATGGAATGGGGCCAAAAATAAAATTAGTGGGAAGTCTTAAAAATCCCAGTCCTGTCCACTGATAATTAGCCTTCCCTTCTAGCAGAAAACTGGCACAGTGTGCATTCCGTCTGTTGAAATGCTGCTGACTGTCTTTGGGAGTAGGAGGTGCAGTTGGCGTGAGTTCAGGAGGGTGAAGCATCAGACCAAGGCAGATGAGTTATCTGCTGAATTCTGACATGCTCAGGCCCTAGCCCTGCCCCGTGGGACTCCAGCCAGATGTCTCATTCCCAGTAAAAGACCAAGCTGTGATTGATGAAACTGACCAAGCTGATAGACCTGATCCTGACCCTTGGGAGTGGTCCTCAGGAGCTACATGGAGTCTCCTTGCAGAAGGCTGCTCAAGGAAGAAACCTGACAAACCCCTTGACTTCTAATCAGCCTGTTAGTGACTCATTCTGAGATGAACAGACAGTCACAGATCATCAAGTAATTAAGAGATTAAGTATTAACATTATTAATAATTATATTAATCATTAATATAAAATGGGAGGATGACTCACTAAAGAAAAGAAATGAACTCAGAGAAGCAAGCACCGTTTGGGACACGCAAGGGCAAGCAAGCACATGAAAGAAGAATTCAAAAGATTCCTGGGTAAGTAAATGCAAGGAGACAAGTAATAGTGCATAAATGAGACAAAAATAGAAGCTGAGGGGCTGGAGAGATGGTTCAGTGGTTAAGAGCACTGGTTGCAAGAGGACCTGGGTTCAATTCCCAGTACCCACATGGCAGCTAACAACCTTCTGTAATCACAGTTCCAGGGGATCTGACACCCTCTTCTGGCCTTCACAGGCACTATACACATGGGTGTGGTCAAAACAGCGTTATACATAAAATTTAAATTAAAATTTACATTAAAAAGAATAGACACTAATAAAGAAAGAGACACTGGGCTGGCAAGATGGATCAGCAGGTAAAGTCACTTGATGCACAAGACTGAAGACCTAAGTTTGATACCTAGAAATCACAGTGGAAAGAGAATTCCAAAAGTTATCCTCAGACCTCAACATATGCACTGTGTCATCTCTCTCTCTCTCCCTTCTCTCTCTTTCCTCTCTCTCTCTCCTCTGTCTCTCACATACACACAAAACAATGATAAAAGTACTTTTTTAAAAGAAAGAAATATATGAGAACTTAAAAATCTTTGAATTAAAAAATATGATCATGGGAATGTGAAATTTAATAGAAGAATTGGATGGTACAAAATAAATAAGGGCACAGAGATATATACAATATTATAAAGAATAAGAAAATTCATGAATTAATTCAGGAAATTCAGCATCCAAGTGAGAGGACTTCCATAAACAAAGAGGAAATGTCTGATGAAAGAAATGCAATAAAACATATCCCACATCTCAGGTCTAATAAAATATCACACTATTCACTAGAGTCAAAGTCAGGTTGATTATACAACTAAACATGTGAGTCAGAAGCATGAAGAACATAATACAAGAAACCTCCTCATTGTTTTTTTGCCAGGATTAGTTACCTGCATTGACCTTAGTCCAAAAACATTAGCAGAAAAATTCCCTAAACAAACATTTCTTATATCTTAAATTATCATTTTGAGAATCATGATGAAATTTCAGATTGCTCTCCTTGCTCTGTCCCCACCCCAGGACATGAGTCATTCATTTGTCCACACAGTATATGCTATTTGTCCCAGGGCAATGTGGAAAGTCCACATTCACACAGCTTTAAATTATGGTATATTGTTATAATTGTTCTATTTTGTTTTGGTTTCTGTTGTTAACCTCTTATTTGTCTAATGTATAAACTTCATCATAAGTATATGTGAAAAAAGACAAGCATAAAACATATAATTCAGCACCATCTACAGCTTTAGGTACTCACTGGGGTTCTTGGAAGTATCTCCTGCAGATCAGCAGGGGTTACTGAATCTCTCACGATGAGGAGTAAGTAACCAATTCTAAAATGGAACTCAAAAATCTCTAGTCACAAAGGAAACAACTGTTACATTTGGCTACATTAAAGTCAATAACTTTGTTCATCAAAGAACTTTTTTTGGAGACAGGGTCTCATATATCCCAGGTTGGCCTCAAACTTACTATGTAGTGGGGGATGACCTTGAACTTCTGATCTTCCTGCATCTACCTCTCAAGTGTTGGGATTACAAGTATCCACCACTACACTAGTAGTGCCGAGGATCAAACCTAAGGTTTTGTTCATGCTAAGCAAACACTCTACCAACTGAGCTACATCCCCAGCCCTCAAAGGGCATTATTAAGAGAGTAAACAAGAAAAGAGAGAGTAGAAGAATGTATCAGGAACAAATGTAACCAGCAAAGGGCTCCTACCAGGAATAGAAGAGGAACACCTGCTCATCGGTATGAAGGGGACAACAAAGCAGCTCCGACTGGAGCAGGAATCCATGGAGGAATCACACAGAAGGAAATTCAGGGATCAGATGAAAGCATTAACTATATGACTATGGAATATATTTAAAAAACACCTAACTTGTGATCATAGAAACAAAGATTGTAAACACAAGTGTAGTAAGGCATATTGGTGCACAGTGGATGGCTGGCAAGTTTAAGCCAATCTGGATGGTTTAGTTAGACCCTGTCTATAAAATAAAATAGAAACAAGGAAAGAGGTTTATACCCTAATGTAAACTATACATGGATCATTCCCCTTTAGTTAATAATGTATCATTGTGGGTTCATCAAACTGCAATAAGTTTATCACACCAATGCATAATTAATAATAGAAGAAGAGGATATGAGTGGCCAGAGAGGGTATATGGGAACTCTGAATCTTCTGACTGGTCAAAGTGTTGAGAGTAAGGGACTGTGAGTACTAAGCCCTAAAAAGGACATCTTTATCAACACTCTGCTTCAAGACTCAGGGAACACCAAGGAAGAAGAGGTGGAAAGAATTTAAGAGCCAGAGAATGGGGGAAAGTGCTATGAAATGCTGTTTTCTGAACATGACTCGACTATTGCACTTTCCTGCAAAAGACCTGTAAAGATCAAGCCAGCCAAAATTCCAGCAGGGGTGGGGGAAGAGCTCATGAGCATGGGGCCCCACCCCTAACTGGGGAGCTACTGAAAACTTCTTGGGGAGGGAAGATCATTCTTCTTTGGAGGTGTGTCCCCTGCTAGGTTGCCCACACTCTACTGGATGGCCCCACACTCGTTACATATGGGCAGTACTAACTAGACTTAGTTGGGGGGGGGTCTTAAAAAAAAGAAATTGGGAGAGGGGAATGGTAGAGAGGATCTGGGGGAGTTGGAGGGAAAAATAGGGGATGGATAGATCCCTTCAAACCTCCCTACATTTCCTCCTCGCTGCCTTCCCCATCTCCACAGAATGGTTTCCCAGGCATTCGTTCAGTTCTCAGAAAATGCCAGCTTCACTTTTCCCCGGGGTTTTGCACTTATTCTTCCTTGCTTCCAGTATTTTCTCCCTGTCTTTACAAAGCTGTCTCCTTAATGCCAGTCAGATCTCTTCAAATGTCTCTTTCTGGGGCCGGAGAGATGTTTCAGTGGGTAAGGAAGTTTGCTGTGAAAGTCTGATGACCTGTGTTTGATCCCTGGAATCCAGGTAAAGGTGGAAGCAGGGAACAGATTCCACAAACTTATCCTCTGACCTCCACATGCACATGCGCACTATGGCGTGTGTTTCTAAATGTACCTGAATAAAGAAGACACGCACCCTAAAGAACACCAGGGACCAGGCGGGGCCAGAGTAATGGGTATATTCAGAATGTGTTCCTCGACTTACAATCAGGACATACGCATCCTGATAAAACCACAAAACGCTGAAAATACCGTGAGTCGAGCGGCTTGGTGGTTGCTCTCTTGCTTATTATGCAAAAAGAAAGAGAGGGCTAGAGAGACGGCTTAGCTGTTAACCTAAATATCAAGAAAGAGAGAGACACAGAGGCAGGGCAGAGATGGGACAGAGGAAGGAGGGAGAGAAGGAAGGAAAAGAAAAAAAAGGAAGGAGGGGAGGAAGGACAAATAAGTTATCATAAGCCAAAAATACTATTAATATGCCTAACACATGAAACATCACAACTTAACCTAGACCACCTTAGACACTCTTGAAACTCTTAACCTGTACCAAGGTGAAATAATTGAGTACAGATCATACTTCATAATGAAATGTTGCCTATCTCATGTACATACAAGAACATTTTGTATGCCAGTAACACACATAACCCAACATACTTGTGGAGCATGCATTGCTTTCTCTAACTATCACATGGTTGACTGGGAGTCATGACTCACTCATACTTTCCAGCATGAGAATATTTTACTAAATATTGTTAGCCTGAAAAAGATGGCTGGAGAGAGGTCATAGATCCTAGAGAAGAATCTATTAATACTGTCATTTCCCTAAACACACACAATTTGTGAGTATATTCTAAAAACTTTTCTTAATCCCACAGTTAAGTGTAGCTCTCACCCCTCATCCAAGAAGATTCTTTTTACTAGATATAGGCAATTACAGAAGGTCATAATTGGTCAAAAGGCAGAGAATAAGTGATATGGGGTTTTGCAGCCCTGGTTGATACATTTAAAATGCAACTGCTATTCCTAAGAAACACTGTAACATTGTGGAAGAGGGGGTGGAAAGATTTTAAGAGTAGAGGACTTGCACAGCTGCGCTAGATAGTGTCTTACAGACGGCACAGGGAAGCTGCACCTATGGAATCTTTGCAAAATAGTTGCCTAAACAAGACCTACCTAATGACAATACCAAATGGCATGCCAATGTGGATGGGGGAAATCTCACAAGGCCTCACCTCTAGAGAGCTAGAGACAATCAGTGGCTGCTGAGAGATGAAGGGTCGCTTTTCTCCATGGACAAGCTCCCTGATGTCATTATCCAATCTCAAGTGGTCATCCCTAAACTCATTTGCATACTAGCATCACTAAATGGACTCCATAGGTTGTTTACACACACACACAGAAAGAGAGAGAGAGAGAGAGAGAGAGAGAGAGAGAGAGAGAGAAAGGAGTGGGGGAATACTGGAAGAGTTGGAGGGGGAAAGAAAGTGATAGAAATGATGTAAATATAGAACTCGTGTGAAATTCTCAAAGAAATAAGACAATGTTTTAAAATTAATTTAATTTAAAATTAAAATTGAAACTTTAAACCAGCTTCTACTAAATATAGATAGATAGATAGATAGATAGATAGATAGATAGATAGATAGATATGTGTGTGTGTGTTACTTTTGCAGCTTTCCAAAGTTGGAAAAAAAATCTTATTGTCTTAGTTACTTTTCTGTTACTGTGATTAAAAAAACAAAAACAAACAAACTCTGACAAAAGAAACTAAGGGGAAAAGAGTCGATTTTAGTTCACAATTACAGGTTACAGTCCATCACGGTGGGGAAATCAAGGCAGCAGGAGATTAAAGCAGCTAGTCACACACAGTATGTCAGGGTCAAAAGCATGCATGGTGGTGCTCGGCTCTCTTTCTCCATTCTTCTGCAGTCAAGGATCCCTGCTCAGGGAATGGTGCCACTCACAGTAAGCAGGTCTTCAGGCCTCAATTAGCATAATCAAGACAATCCCCCACAGATATGCTGAGGCCATTTCCCCTGGGTGATTTTAGAATTTGTCAAGCTCACAATTAACACTAGCCAACGCATATGTCAAACATCTTTACAAAGGGGTCCTCTGTCATTGGTGAGAACAAGACTGCTGTGAGCTTGACTGCAGATGCTGTCGGTGGAGTTTGTACTCACTCCAACTGGGCCACCAAAGCCTATGCTAGCCAGGCTACTGGGGTGGGAAAGAGCAGGTGGCAGAGAAGAAGGCCATGGAGGAAGACAAGCCACTGTGCCAGAAAGCTGAAGAGGGGGGAGGATGACTGAGTCAAAGCACACAGGCTTCAGCTGCTTCCGCTCAGTGAAGTCTGAGGAATCTGGACCCAAGGAAGAAGCGTTGGGAGGAAAGGGGCAGCGATACGCTCAGATGTAAATAACGCAGTTATTCTTGTCCCCGCTCGCCTGTATGAGTTGATCTTCCAGCGCTAAGGGCCCCCAGATCAGTCACCAGTTCTCACTTCTCTCTTTTATCTGCATGAAAGCAGCTCTGCGGGTCACGCTGGTCCTAACTGCCTAACCTTCCGCAGTACCAATGGCCTCTTTTCTGCTGTTTCATAGTCTTGGCCCTCAAACTAGGCAGAATTATGTCAAAACAACAACAAAAACAAACAAGCACACTCCACAAAAGCTCACTAATGAATAAATCATGAAGTCTCTTAAATAGTTGCAAAATAGCCCTTAACTAGTTGCGCCTTTCCTTAATACCTGCCCCTCCCTGGATCATCAAGCTTCCTAACACTGGGAAAAAAATGAACAAACTTTCGAACTCACTGAATCATCCTGCAGGGAAGCACTTGGTATGGGCTTTAAACTTCATTGGAAAATTACAGAACAGGCAGTTTCTTAGAACAGGAAGCACCCTTCCTGTCTAGTTGTAATTAACTAAGATGACCTGGCAAAATCTTGGTAAGTGAGCAAAAGGGAAAAAGATGCCTTTGTGCTAAAGATAGAGCTGGGGAGGAAGGTAGGTACCTAAGGCTGGCAGAGAGGCCCATGTGAGGCCCCAGCTCATAGGTCAATAGTCTAATCTAGTCTAGTCCTCCATGGAGCCCTGGTTCTGCTCCAGTGGGCAGAGCAACACCTGGCAGTGCAATGGGTCCTCAGGCACTGGAGCATCTGAGGCTCTCCTCAACATGCATGGAGTAGCAGGAAGTAGCAGGAAGTTAAGTCAAAAGCACATTTGAAGATCCTATGAAGGTGGAACTGCCAGAGCAAATGGTAATAACCTTCAGCCTCGGAAAGGAAGTAGCTTGATTCTCAATTCTGAACATTTTTCACTGTACACAAATGATATAGATGCTTAGTGCAGAAAAAGGAGAAAATAGAGAAGACAATAATAAAAACATCCACATTCTCTCATCTAAATTGGTAAATTGTCACCATTTTACTTGGAGGAAATACTTCCAAGAGTTTTTCTACACACACGCACACACACACACACGCACACACACACACACACGCACACACACACACACACACACACACACATGCACATTTAAGTACAATCTTTTAAGAATAAAAGTGTCACTTCACACACGTTACAATGATTAATGATGGTAAAAACAGAAGAGAATAATATGTGTTGGCAAGGATGTAGAGGAATTGGAACTCTGGTGCCATGCTGGTATAAAATGGTGCGTATAAAATGGTATGTCCTCTAGGAAAACACTGCGATGCCTCCTCAAAATATTAAAACGAATTATATAGGATCCAGCAATTTATCCTTAAGGTAATTAGACACAGACATGTGAACTGACATGTGTACAGCCACTTTCATTACAGTGTTATTCCCAATTGCCCAAGAGTGGAAGCAACCCAAGCATCCATGAACAAATGGCTAAACAAAATGTGTTCCAGGCACATTATAATAGAACTCGGCTTTAAGAGAGGAAGGAAATTCTGACATATGCTACAAAGCAAATGAAGCACGAAGGCATTACGCTGAGGAGAAAAGGCTGTGGTGTGGGTTCAGAGATCTTATGTATCTAGAACTATCAAACCCAGGCAGACAGGAAATAAAATAATGTAGGTGGCCAGTGGCTGGAAAGAGAGGGGTGGAGGAGTTAGTGTGCAGAGTTCGATGTGGGAAGAAGGGAAGGTTCTAGAGACGGATGCCGATAAAAGATATTCAATAATGTGATCTATTGTGACATCATAAGAACAATGTACCTACTACCTGCCCAGATTTCCTCACATGCAGCTCTTAAAACCATCAGAATTTTAAGGAAACATAGAGATCGTAGAAGCCATCAGTATCTTCCTGCATGCTGAGGTAGCTGGTGACTCCTGGGGAACCACCTCATGGGGCTGGTTGCCAGATGAATTAACCTTGTGATTGGAGAGTTGGAACTGTCCCATCCCATCCCTAACCTCAGGAAAAGAGAGGCCCTGGAGATTGACTTAATCGCCAGCGACAAATTAATCAATCATGTGTAAGTCATTATTCCTTCATAAAAGCTCAGAAGGACAGGGTTCAGAGAGCTTTCCGTTCGGTGCACAAGAATGCACCCACATGCCAGTAGGGTGGCGAAACTCCAACACTCCCAGAAGAGAGAAGCTCCTGCTCTGACCTCACCCTACGTATCTTTTCACCCAGCTGGTAGTTTGTATCCTTTAATACATTCTTCGGTATAAACTAAGTAAATTGTATTTCCAAATTCTGTGAGCTGTTCTAGCACATGGTCAATTTTCGAAGGGTTAGAACCTCTGACTTACAGTCAGTCTGGTCAAAATGTAGATGAGAAACTACTTTCCATTGACATTGTGGGTGAATCTGTGAGGCTGAGCACTTATCCTGAGGGTACTTACTATCTCTAGGTAGATTGTCTGAGAACTGTCTTTAATTGTAAGATACACAGTAGATAGACACAGAGAATTGGGGAACTACTTGGTATAGAAAACTCCAGACAGCTGGTATTAGAAGTGACGTCTAAGAGTAGATGATAGAGGAAAACTGTGTTTGATTTAGTGTTTTGTTTTTTTCTGTTTGATAACTATATGCCACAAAATTTTACACTTAAAATGGTTTAAGTGGAAATTTTGTCATGTACATTTTACACCAGTTAAAAAATTATAATCTTCCCATGCTTAGTTCTCTGTTTTCATTTAACACATTATCATAAATGGATTTCCATGTTAATAAATGCAATCTCTTTGATCATTTGAATAGTTACAAAGCATTTAATTTCTCTATTGTTGGGCAACTAGACTTTCTATGATTTCTCTCTGAAAAATTGTGAGTCAGTCATGTGATATGACACAGTACCTGACACATCACCACACGTGGCCTTCCTTTAGACTTACTGTGGTCATTCATAGATGGAGAATCTCAACCACATGACACCATCCTCAGTTAACTACAGTAAACCAATACCATCAGTATTGTGGTAGAAGAAGTGGGATTTTTCACAGTGAAGTTTTAGTTTCTAGTGAACAGTAAAACTAGAATTAAAACAGGCACTTCCTTGTAAAACCAGTAAAATTTTATAATGGCCATTTGTCAAATCAAGGCAACAGTGTAAAAAAAAAGCAGTGTAAAAAAAAAGCACAAGAAGATGCTAGCTGTACTTATATTAATCTTATTTGTGCAGAAATCACTTGTTCAGAAATATTCCCCATATGAAAAGCTAACAAATTCAAACCCTGTGTGATTTATCCACAAGAACACACCTATGTGACTAATTCATTTACTCTGGAGATAATTCTAATATGATTACTTCAATATGATTGGGCTAATTCTGTTTAGCTGTTTTCTAAGACCGAAATAGAATTTAAACTCCAAGAGGGAAGAAACTGTATTCCCTGATGTACCTCTTGCACCAAGAATGAGATTTCAGCATCTGATGAATAGTCAGTTTTGGCATGTCCCTGAATGGCATCAGCCCAGTCCCTCTCTAGAGTGTCACAACTACTTCACACTCAGGCCCCCGAAGATGCTTACCCTCTCTCCTACATGCTTTGATAGGTTGCTCCACATAACTGATGAGACCTCTGGTGGAAACACAGACATCCTATCTACAATCATGTTTTTGTGGGTGATTTGCCTGGCACCCGGCTTTCAATCAGTTTGTGTAAACTCTCACTTACATTAGGCCAAATTGGATGAATTCACTAAAAAGTCAAATTTCAGCTCAGTGCCTAGGTTTCATCCCTCACTGTCTCCCCACGGCTCACCTAGATTGGAGGTGGTTAGGTAATTGTTTAAATCTCTTTCTACCATCTGACATATTATCAATACTCAATTGAAGTATTCTATTTGAATTGCAATATTTCTCTCTGGATTAACATTCTGCTTAAGTTAACAAGAGTTTCACAAACACCCTGATATTTCAGCAAGAGCCAGGGATCAACTAAATACATAGTAAGAAAAAGATTCTTACCAGAGTCTAGCTCAGGAATCATTCAAATGTTTAAGAGCTAATGTTTGTTTGCTTAGTTCCAAATAAATATCTTACTGAGTCCAGTGGAATGGAGACGCAATGGAAATAGACACTCTATGCGGCATATAACCGCATTGTCCAGAAGGCTGCAACTATTCTTGAAATAGAAAATGTCCTGCCTGGGCATCTCAGAAGTGTCTCTCTAGTCGGCAGTTTCAAATGTTTTATATTTATGCAGGACTTGATGGCTCACAAAGTGTTTGTCTGGTAGTGGCCCTTGCTCAAACAATTCCTCAAGGGACTCTCACACTCTCATAATCCTAAAATTAAATTCTAAGTGATCTCACTGACTTAATAACAACTTTTCAAAAAAAAATGGTAACTAAAAAACACTACTCTATTAAATGTATACACCTAATGCTGATCATACTTTATTTCAGGAAATGTCAAAATGAGAGGGTGGGACAGTATTCTTTACACTTGGGGAAAACTCACAGTAGACTTCCACCCTTGAAGCTAGTTGCCCAAAGCCATTCAAATGGTTTGCCTGTAGAATCACAGCATCTTCCCTCCCTTCATGCAATAGCAGTTGGACACTGACAAGGGCAAGTGTTGGACAAACAGCAGTGATCATGAGACAGCTCTAGGGCTCTCTGGCACTCTGTCCATTCAGGTGCGGAGCACTGTTCTATCCTTACGTGAAAGCCCTGCCGCAGAAAGCCAGTGGGCACAAAGCATGAAGGCCCAAGTTTGATTTTAAATACCAACAAAGGTATTTATTAGATGGGACATCAAGTCACACAATGAAAGTCTTTTTCCCTCACCAAGACTCCAAAACAAATATCCCATATACATACTGTGTCAGCAGAAACTTGGAATCTCCCACTTCATGTTTCCCATCAACTTACTCACAAATTGTTTCAGAATATAGCAAGGGTCCCAGCGTGAGAGCCAGAACTATGAATAGAAAGCAGATGTGTCTATGAAGCCAGCCTCCAGGGAGTCTGTGAGGACAGTCCTGTGAGCACAGGATCGGAAGTCCCAGAAGGGATTCACACCAAAGGAAGGATGAGTAAGATGCACAAGTTAGTTTCTCTACAGAACCTGAAGGATTAATGGTGAGGGGTTGATATGGGCTGGGTTTCCTTAAACTCTAGTACAGGCTGAGCCACAGAAAAAAAATGCTTTTTATTATAAATGCAAGGGAGGTCTAGAAAAAAGTAGGAGACCCGGTATCAGAACAACTCAAATTTTCTGGAAAAATATTTATGACTTCAGTCATATAAAACATCACAGAAATAGAAAATGCACAGTCCAACAATAACACTATAAATGTGTCACATTCATCATTCAAAATCACTCATGGACCAATCAGTCTCTCTCTCTCTTTCTCCCTACCTCCCCATATGGATTTTTTTTAAGTCAAGCTCTTTCTTTGACCTAACTATTCTTAAAGAAAAGTATCATAAGAATATAAACCAAATATGGAAAAATTTTTATCACAATGATGCTTAAAGCAAGGCAGTTTGCAGCATCAAACAGTCCCACTGTCCCCTGCTTCCTAACTTCATACCTCACTGATGAGTTCCTTAGCCACTAAGCCATTCTGTTTAGGTCTGACTTCTTTATGAAGTTCGAATAAAATAAGAAATATACAAACATGTAATAACCATTTGTAAATCTCTCTTCTGTTCCAAAAACATTAAAATTAAAAAGTTCATAGATGAAGAAATTAATGGAACAATAGAAAGAAAAGCATCACGTGTTTTAAAAGGGCGTAGCAGGGCTTGGAGAGATGGCTCAGTGAATAAGAGCACTGACTGCTCTTGCAAAGGATCCAGGGTCAATTCCAGGACCCACATGGTGGCCAACAACCATACAAAACTCCAGTTCCTGGGGAATCCAGCACCCTCTTCTGACCTCCACAGGCATTGTACAGCACAGGTACTCTGACATATATGCAGGCAATACACTCATACACATAAAAAATAAAAAAAAAAAAACATTTAAAAGCACATGCTTGTGAACGCGCGCGCACACACACACACACACACACACAAACACACACACACACACACACCTAGGGACAATGATTCCTGAATTACTGAACAAAAGACAGAAAGAGCCAAGAACTAAGACCAGACAGCCAATTGCTTCTACTATGCCACATATGCCAAGAAAATGAACGACCAGGGGAAACTAAGCCCATTTCTGGTCTGGGACCCTACTCTCCAACCTCAGCTTCATGGAAGAAACAGGAAATAAAGCATTTCACAGAGTTCCTTAAGTATGGTCATGGGCTTTATAGTGCTTAGTGAGAATAAAGAGACCAGAGTTAAGCCTTTAGCAAGTACCTGGCATATCCGAGTGCTCAGTAAATGGACATGTTGTTATTGCCATTATTAAGTAAATAGCTCACATTTGAATGGCTACTTAGAGTTTACATACAGTACTTTCAATGATCACAACAAGCTTCTAAGAGAAAAATGAAGTTTCCAAAAGCTGGTAGCTTATATAAGTTCACACTGCTCAGAAATATTGACACTGGGGCTGTGACTTCCTTGCAAAATCCCTTCCTTGTGATGAGGCTGTCTGAACCTCATAGTCATGTCCTCTAGCTTTCTCCCTGACATGGACTATAACCACTCAAAATGGTTAATGAGAAATTATGATCACCAAGTATGGTGCATTCCTATAATCCCAGCACTTGGGAGGCTAGGGCAGGAGAATCTTGTGCTGAACTCTAGCCTAGGCATTTACCAAGAACCTTTCTCAAAAAAAAAAAAAAATTGTGATAATCTTTTTGTAATTGTGCCAATTTGGTAATTTTGTTCTTCCTAAAAGTGGTGGGTTCACTTAAGGAGGAACAGTGACCCAATTCTTACCAAAGGCTGGGGAAGGACTCCTGAGAGCACCCTTGGTTCTCCTCCATAGAAGCCAGCCCAAGTCCCGGCTTTTGTTCCTTGCATCCTCAGACATCCTATCTGATTCATTTTCTGCCCATGTCACTCAGTTGTCAGACATGGCACACACAGCTGTCCCTGTGGGGCAGCTCCACAGCCTCCTGTGTGGGGCTGTGCACACTTAGTTCAAACCTAATTCAGGTTTCTTGGAATCCCATTTGGGCAGAGGAGAAAGAGACGTCATGGTATGTCCAGCTACACAGAAAGAGCACATATTGCTGCTTTCCCACCATGTGGCTAACTATAGAAGCAGAGGACACCACACTGCATGTCACTGAAGCTTCTGGCCCCTCTCCCATGACCCCTGCCTCCACAAGTCATAACAGCTGCACAGCTGGAAGCCGGATGGTCTTCAGCTGCCTCTCTCTGCCCAGAGAGTATCATATTGCACATTTGCAGGAGAAAAGAGAGAGAGAAGGGGAAGAGGGAAGAGATTTCATCAGAGACAGCCTCTTCTTAGAACAATAACGGTGTTTTGACTCAAGTGTCCCAAGTTACCTGTGAAAGGTATTGTGTAGCCAATTCAATCAAGTTATTTTTCAAAGACTATACTGCAAAACACAAGCTATTCAACTGTTCTTCAACAAGACACCAGCTAATCTGTACATCTTACCTTATAACCACGCATGACTGAGTTGCAGCATTCAAAAGTCCAGACCAGTCTTTAGGGTTACCAAGCATCATTCCCCAGTAACAGGGACAGTCTAGTCAACATCTCTCATGCCTCAGCTATGACCACCTTATGTCCTGTAAGAGTTACGCATCTAAGCGTGGTACCCACAAATCCATACCGTCAGCCTAACCACAGACATGCCGACCCTTACTCTTCTGAAATCTAGGGTTGTTGCAAACGACTGAGCAATCCTCTTAAACCTCTGTGCTCTACAGTTCTCAAGCTCTGTATCACTCATTGCACCTGAGTTTCAGCTTCCTTGAGCCCACACACTCCTTCCTCACAGCTCCTTTCTCCCATCCCATTAACTGACCCTGTTCTCTCTTACTTCTTAGAGGCTAGAGCTCATGACACCACTTCAATTGCTCTCTTGCTCACACACATTATTACTTATTGCTGTGACAAACGCAATCTAAGGAAGGGTTAATTTGCCTCACGCTCCTGGGGATACATGAGGCCGCTGGTCACACTGCATCGAGTCAGGAAGCAGAGAGAAATGAATGCTTGTGCTCAGCTCACTTTCATTTTTATTCAGCCCAGGACTCCAGCCAATGGAATGGTACCCATAACATTTTGTGTGGATCTTCTCACCTCAATTGTCCTAATCTAGAGAATTCCTCAAGCACACGTCCCAAGATTTGTTTCCACAATGACTGTGAATTCCATCAATATTAAGCATGGCACACCCCCATCCCAAGCTACCACCAATCCATGACTGGGAATTAATCCAAACTTTCCAACCTTTCTTCCCCTATAACTGGTGAGGCAAATTTTGTCCTAGTCTTGTGGATTATGAATTCCATCAGAGACTAAGTGCTGGGTGCCCTGACTCAGCAAGCATATTGTGCTAGTTCTTTACACATTATTTTTGAAATCCAAAGTGCTCCTTGTTTTCAGCAGTATGGCATCAGGGCCAAGGTCTGGGTCCTTGTTGTTCTGCTTAGATACCTTCTCTCCAGCAAATTCCTTTACCTCTCTGTTTTACTGGTTTTAATTAACATTAATTCTATCTTCACAGGGTTGCCATGGGAATTTAATGGGTTACATATGTAAAAAGTGGCTCAAACAATACTTGGAATATAGAGAGTGTCTAAAAGGTGTGAGTTACTCTTATGGAGAAAGGGCTGAAGCCTGTAGGATTTTTTTCTCCATTCCCTTTCCTCTGACTTCTTCCTCCAGTTTATTCAGATGCCTCCTCCCCCCCCACACTCTCCTCTATGATCTTCATGTGTCAAAGACATATTTGTCTTTTTGCCTTTAATCTCCCTTTTCTATACGTTTCTGTGTCTCCTTGGACTGTAAGTTTGCTCAAGTGTCTCTCTTCTTACAGGTAAAAGAACATGAAGAGGAAAAGAACAGAGCAGAGAAGAAATTTCCCCTTAACCTCATCACCCTCCCTGACTACCACCAATTATTTTGCTCCCTTCCGAAACCCAGCCTTTTTGGATCTATGCTCAGCCTCTCCCTGACCCTTCTCCCCGCCACCTCCATGGACTGGCATTTTCCTCTAGCCTTTTGTGCCAGTCAAGCTGTTTTGGGCTTCACTCCCAGTGACTCCTCATGTCCAGCGGTTACTCTGCCATCCTTAATTAACTGGCCTTTCTGTAGTTCTGCGTCTTCTCTCTCCTTATTGAAACTGGTCCCCTGCTTTTCATGACAGGAGTTTCTCCAATGTCTTTCCTCCCTATGGAGCTCTTACTTTCTTGTGCAAGATTCTCTTCCCCTGGCCACTGATGATATGTTGTGTCATTTGTTCAACAAACAAGTTTGATGATTACCACATGTCAAGGAACTATCTAAGTCGATTTTCTGTTATAAACACAATACCACAGAATAGGTGACTTAAAAAGTAAAGAAGTTTGGTCCAAGACTAAAAAGCTGCATCTGTTGATGGCCTCCTTGCTGGCAGAGGCCTGAGGCAGTAGAGGACAGAACATGGGGAGAGATGGAATATGGTGAGTCCTAGCCAAACTGGGTTTTATACCAGACCTCCTCTGGAGGTAACCTATTCATCCATTCATCTATTAATTGTATGATAAATTAATCACTTCATGAAGGCAGAACTCTAATCATCTAAGCGATCCCATGTGGTTCACCTTTTCATACCTCATAAAGGCACATAATTTGAGCATGAGTTTCTGAGGGATCAAGTCATATTCAAGCCATCACAGATACCATGACAAGTGCTAAGGCTTGTTGAGCAGGAACCACTGAAACGCTCCACAGTGACAATATTCACTGTGTAGACACTGCGTAGACCTACAAACAGCCCTCTGAAGTTCTGCCACAGCAGGAACATTGGGAATAAGACACAGTCCGTGCCCTCACTGTTGACCCAGCAAAAAGGGCCAAAACAAAGCTAGACTGGGTATAAAAACAAAAGTGTAGCGACCACGACAGGCCTGGGTGCAGTGTGAGCACAGCATGGCTATTCTGCATTGTTTAATCCTCTTCATCTTCCCCACATAATCCAGATGTGATTTCAGCCAATCCTATTAGCAGATGGTTCTCAAAATTTAGATTCCTTCCCCATAATACCAAGCTACCTACCAGATGTTTCTACTATAAGTCACACGGAACACTGAGCACCAAGAATACAGATGTTGCTGTGGAAACATTAGCCCCAGTTCGACAGATTCCCTAGTTCACCGCTCTGTTGGAATTTTCTAAAAACCTTATTCAGAGTATCTGTCTGAAGCACAAGCTACTTTTTATCACCTACCTTACCCCTATATTAAGAAACTACTAAAGCAAAATTGAAAGTCAGTATAATATGCAGGACACTAAACCCTCTAGCTCCTGTCTATCTTTTGGTCTTTTCTATGACCCTAGCTATGCAGTCCGCATGTCACCCTGTAGCATCACTGTGAAGAACCAGCTATGCTTTCACTCACAGTGTCATTTCCCACCCCGGTACCTTTGTTCCTCCTGTCTAGAATGCGTCCTTCTGAAAAATCTACATTTCCTTAATGGTTTGATCCACATAGGCAACTTCAAGGGTCTCTAGCTCTGAACTCTGACAGTAAGAAACTAGGGCTGATGAGTCATACATGTTGCTTAACATGTTGTGTCCTGAGGTGGGGGCCCATGGGCCTTCAGTACCAGTAAAGTACCTAGGCCACACTGAGTATGCAGTTATCATCTGCCCAGTGAAGAGATAAACTCATCGAGCTATTTTTCATAGCTCGATGAAAAATATTGTTTAGTCATAATATTTCTATTAGAAAATAAAATCTACGTTTGAAATTTTGGTGAGAACTTCATTGCTAATAACATTAGAATATAGAGTTGTCTGAGCTTTGTCTTTTTTAATGCAGAAGGTAAAGATGTCAACCTAAAGAGGCAAAGAAAGAGAAAAAAAAGAACCATATGGACTTGATTTTCTGCATAATGGCCAGTCCTTTATCACTGGGATAATAAAACTATGAAGCAAGATGCTTTAAGCATGCATCTTACCCTACAGCACTTCTTTATTCTTTGCCTTGGTGATGTGACTTTTTCCAAAATATTCATAAAATTTTAAGTTAAGCTAATGCACTAGTGGCTGATAAGTCTTGCAACTAAATTTGCCAAGTAGGTGATGAGCATAGATGGGTCTGGGTCAATGGAACACAATGAGTCACAGATACAGGAGGAATGGGAACTTCTCCCAGAAACTTGTGAGACCACTCCCAGAACCACGCTCCCATAAGGGAGGACTATGGCACAGGGATAGTGGATAATGTCTCAGTTTTGAAAGTGAAGAAACCACAATACAGGACTGGTTCAGAGGTTAACAGCAATTGTTGCTTTTGCAAAGGACCAGAGTTTGGTTACCAATATCAATGTCAGGAGGTGTACAATTGTTTGTAACTCCAGCTCCAGGGGATCTGAGGTCCTCTTCTGGTCTTCTGAGACAATCAGACATACATGAGCATACACATAGAGAAACATACATGTAAATACAACGAAAATGACTCTTTTAAAATGAAACCATAATCACCCTTAATATCATATTAAAGTAGAACTATCACAATGGCTATGTCAATGGCTAAAGTCACAAAGTAACCATTTCAGTTCATCCTCACATTCTGCATCTTAATGTACATAGAGGAGGGACCCTGGAGATTTGTGCAGGACTCAAGGTTTTCAGAGAAAAGAAGCATCTTTGTCCTCTTGCTTGTGATCTCTCCAGCTACTGTCCACATCCCTACACTCACACTGACGCACGTGATCCAGCTCTTTTGGTAGTTAGACATATGTATATGGGCAGGGAATAAAAAGTTACAACATGAGGTGGGTGTGCTGACTTATGCCTGTAATCCCTGGAAGGTTGAAACAGAAAGACCACAGTCTGTGCTACATAGTGAGTTCTAGGGCATACTGAGCTACAGAGCAAGACCTTGTCCCTTGTCTCAAAAAATTAAAATATGAAAAGGTAGCCTTGGCCAGATGTGGTGGCGCACACCTTTAATCCCAGCACTCGGGAGGCAGAGGCAGGGGGATCTCTGTGAGTTCAAGTCCAACCTTGTCTACATAATGGGTTCCAGGCCAGCTAGGACTACAAGGAGAAACCCTGTATCAAAAAAGACCTAAAAAGAAGAGAAAGGTGCCTCATTGACCAAAATTTTGCATTAAGTTAACATCAAGACAGAGAGCCCAGCTCAGCACAGCTGTGGCTTGGAAATTTATATTTTAACAATGTCATTGCTCTATAAACAAGTTCATGTAAGACATATGAATTGGGAAGAGACTCTATACTGATAATTCCAAATCTATATTTATTGCACTAAATATCAAATTGCTATCATGTCTATTTCTCCTCACAAGCCCCAATTTATATTTACTAACACCAAAGCCTCCCCTATACTTTTCAACATAGATACAATAGTAACAAGAAACAGGGCCTGCCAGAATATAGGCCAAACTGGCCAAAGTCAAGGAAGCAGAAACTTAGAAACACATGACCCAGTTACTAAGAACTTGTTTTAGCCAAGTTCAAATCTCAGTTGGAAGACTGGCACACGCAGACAGGGACAACACACCTGCTCAGCCTGTAGAGGGGGAGCAGAAGGAAGACCGAGGCTGGAAGCCAGACACTATCCCCCAAGCTACCCAGGCTCCAGGGCCCTTAGAAACACCAGTCAAGATCTGTGAAGCTGTTTCTTTTTAATATATGTTAGCAGGTGTTTTTGGTTGTTGTATTCATTTATCTTGTTCTATTTTGTGTTTTGTTTTGTTGGTGCTAAGAATCAAACTCAGGGTCTCAGGAATGCTAGGCAAGCATTCTGCCACTGAGCTGGATCCCCAGTCTCAAGGCTGGTTTTAAACAATCCACTTAGTGTGTTTCAGGTTCTATATTAACCAGCTCAACACATTTTTTTCAAAGACAGTAAAGCCTAATAATAAGTAAAAACCTAAAATGAATCAAACTTTGTTGAAGTCACATAGGACAAGATTTAAACTTCTTTCTTTTTTTAAAAAAATATTTATATTGATTCTTTGACAATTTCATACAATGTACTTTGTCTGTCTTTCTTAGAAGCCCTTATAAGTAATCTTTCTTATATAAAAGTCTTATAACTTGAAAACCAATTTTGATACAATCAAATAGAAGAGAGTTTCTAGAGCTAAGTTTAGTCATTAAAGTTTACAGCACAGTCCATCTAACGAAGCACACAACGAAGGCAGGCCTGGTGACACACACTGTAATCCCAGTACTCAAGAGATGGAGGTAAGAGGATCAAAGCACAGGGCTAGCCTAGGACCCATATCGACTTTGCAAGCAGCCTTAGCCTTAGCTATACAGCAAAACCCTGTCAAAGGAGAAGGAAAGAAGGCAGAGAAGGAGGGATAGGGAGGGAGGGAAGGAAGGAGGGAGGGAGGGAGGGGAGAGGAGAGAGAAGAAGGGAGGAATGGAGGGAAAAGGTTGGCAGGTTAATTAGTTGGTCATCTGTGATTATGCAATTTGCTTGGTGGTGTGGTTGAATGGAGTTTGTCCTCAAAGATTAACGGGTTCTCAGTGCTACAATGTAAGAAGTGCAGAACCATCAAGAGGTGGTGCCTAGCAGAGGTGGTCAGCTCACAGGGACATCTTGGAAAGACCTAAGGCTGGTCTTGAGGACCGAGTTCGTTGCTGAAAAGAGCGGATACTTAGAAACAGCAAGCCCTGCTCTGAACCCTTCCCTGGCTTTCTACCTGTATTCTGTAGACCGCTCGCATCTCACATGTACTGCCACCCTGATGCATCCACCATGACACGATACAGCCAAATAAGCCCAATCAGAGACCGAAACCAACAGATTATGCTACTTGGTCTTGGGCTTTCAACTTCCATAACTGTCAGCAGAATAAACCTTTTTTCTTTGCAAAGTATCCAACTTCAGTTAGTTTTGTTAGAGCAAAAGAAAACCATCTGATAACATTGATTTGTTGTTTGGACATTATATAAACATAAGCTTAGTAAATTCCAAAGGGGGTAAAAAATCAGTAAATATTAATTGAACTGATAAACAAGGCTTCCTAATACTGAAAAGGCACTGTATAGACAAATCACTGTTTTTCAAAGAGGGAAAAAGAAAAAATCCTATTTAATTTTTCTCAGACATGTTTAAAAGCTATGTTTAGAAGGTACCATAGCAACTCTTTGTTTCAGTAATTTTTTTCCGAGGAAGTAAAAGACTATTAGATATTATATCAATCAATAGCCTCAGCCCTGGCTACACATAAACTTCCAAAAGGAGGTTCAAAAACTTGTGATGTCCTGACCTTACACCAGACCTATTAATTGGAATTTTTAGGGTAGGAACATTTATCTATCTTCTCCTCCCTGGGTTATGCTAGTACATAGCTAGCACTGAGAACCAATAACATGGGGCCTTGAATCAAATGACTTATAGATGAAGAGGTGACCAGTATGAACCTGAGCAAGCTGCATCTTTTTATAACCAGTTATGTCTTGAGTCTGAACTACCCCCACTTGTAACTACTTAATGACAACAGTTAAAACTGGCTTTCGATAGCTGCCTGACTGACACAACAACACTGCTCTTTCTTGAAATAGTTTTGTCTTTACTGTGAGTGTATAAGCTCATATTTTTTGGTGGTTCTTCCATGGGCCACGATGTGGCTGTTTTGATGTTACAGATTCAGAGAGCTGAAACTGCTATTTCAAGAAATACAGCTGGTTTCAATAGAGAACTACGAGCTCATTTCCATGGAAAGTATTTCATCAAGCAAAGCAGAGTTGCTAAAGCAATATTAGTTGTCCCCCAAATAAGTAATTACTCTCTTAGTTTTTACTGTGTCACCTAAACCACAAAATGGTGAATTGTGCTCAAGAACACATTGACAGAGTATAATCTGTGAAGGTTCTGGGTGCTAAGCTTTAAGGACTGCTGCAGATAGCATGTTATGTTGCTGCTCTGTGTACACAGACGAGCCAGGGAGTCACCACCCAGGGTTTGGAAAGAGATACATGCTGCCGATTTTTAGGGTGATTTAGAGGTTTGAAGACTGGGCTCAGGTCTACTCTATAAGCCTAAGTGCATAATTCTGTATCCACAGGAGGCTCATAAACAGGAAAGTTCATGCAGATGCCAAAATGTGAGCTATTTCCAAGAAGTACTAGGTGAAACTCAGAAGCTCTCAACTGAAGCCACTAGAACAAAGTAGAAAAGTTGATGAAATCATTTCAGACATCTTATTTCAGTGTTTGTTATTACATAAAAATAAACAAAAGGCAGACGTGGTAGCATATGCCTTTTATCCCGGCACTTGGGAGACAGAGGCAGGCAAATCTCTGTGGGATCCTGGCCAGCCTGGTCTGCATATCAAGTTCTCAGCCAGCTGGGGCTACAGTATATGTCTCAAAAATAAATAAAGAAATAAAAAGAAAAAGAAAAAACTAATTTACTAACCTTTAGACATCAAATCATGATTGGAGTTCTGTATCACACTGCTTGGTTAAACCACAACTATATATCTAGCTTCTATGCATTTTGAAAGTTGAGCATGACTTTAAAGAATCTTGAAAAAAAAAAAAGGTGCAAAATCCTAGACCCTTTTATTGTACTTTCCCAACATTTTATAGCTGACTGCTCTATGCTTAAATAGTTTATTCATGCTGTCATTTTTAAGCTTTATGGACTTTTAGTGTGCATGTATGTGTGTGTGTGTATGTGTGTGTGTGTGTGTGTGTAGAGGATAGCCTCAGATGTTATTCATTGGGTATCATTTACTGTTGTTTGTTTTTTGTTTTTTTTCGAGACAGGGCCTCTCACTGGCCTAGAAGTTACCAAGTATTCTGGACTGGTTGCTTAGTGAGCCTCAGGGACCCAGCTGTCCTCTCCTCCCCAACACTGGGGTTACAAGTGTATACTATCATCCACGGGTCTTTTGACATTGGTTATAGGATGCTTGATATGATTTGTGCTCTACCTACTGGGCTGTGCCTGGATGTGACACCCAAGATCATCCTCCGACTCCCATACTCACATACATGTGCACACAAACACACACACACACGTGAACACACATACATATTTGCACAATAAAAAACATAAAGTTTTAAAAAGGCAACATGAATAAACTAAGTTTGACAAAAAGCAGTTACAAAATAGTAGGAAAATTACAGTTTAAAAGACCCACCCCTTTTTCTTTTTCCTTTTTAATTGAGATATCCCAGTTCTGGGATAAGGAGGCAAACTAGAAGTTCCCTCCCCAAGACTCTGTAAGTGAGAAGACACAGAGTAGCCATGGACACACTATCCTAAGGACAACAGAATAGGAATGGAATCAAGAAATCACTGATGCAACAACTAAAAGGTACAGAGATAAAATTCACTTTACATTGCCAATTTGGTCATTTTAGATTTTCTTTTTCTTATGTCAGAAGGATGGAACTCAGAACCTTAGGCACAGTAAGCAAATTCACTACCATTAAGCTACATGCCCAGCTCTACTGTAGTCTTGTTTATTTGTTTTGTTTTGAGACAGGGTCTTCCTGTAACCCCAGCTGGCCTGAAACTTGCTATGTAGATCAGGCTGGTCTCATTCTCACATGTGAAACTCCACCCATCCTCTATTTTTGCTTCCATAAGGTCAACAGCATTCTTTGCCATGTGTTCCCAATCACTACGATGCACACCCCCCGCAAGAGCACACAGCAATGGGTCTGTCTACTCAGTCTTCCAAAACTGTAAGACAAAGCAAACCCTTTCCCTTTATAAGTTAATTATCTCAGGTAGCACACTATAATGACATGAAGGTGGCTAACACATGAGCCCAGCTAGCAATTAACTTACTTTTCACAGCATTCTTTGTTAGGTACTGTCATTAAATTAACTCATGTACTATTTAATTTAATTGTAAAATTATAATGACAAGCATAACTGGCATGCATGACTATGCCCTGTATAAGCACACACCTGAGCTACAAAGAGCATAGCATACCAGCTTACCACAGCAGTATCCCATAATAATCTCTGCTCTGAGCAGCAATCGGCATGGATTTCAGATGGGAAAGAGGGCACTCATCAGCTCAGAGAGCTGTCTCCCTGTTGGCCAGTACTCCATTACACAGGGCAGAGGAGGACTCCTGCAGCAATGTACAGAAGGTGTGTGTCTGTGGTAAAACCCAACACAGTCTCAACTGGTCCTTCAGAGAAAGTCTATATGTTTTCAAAAAGAAGCAAGTGGAGAGACAGTCTCATTTAAGGGTGAGCCTCAGTAGGTTGACCAGGCTTCGGTGGAAGAACTCACATCGCAGGGCATTTGGTGACACTAATTCCCCCCCCCTTTCTCTGTCTGTCTGTCTGTCTGTCTTTCTCTATATAAATATAGATACAGATATATAGATATATATAAACAAGCACAATTGGCATATATATAGCTATTTTAAAAAGAAGCAAATGGGACTGAGAGTTCACTGTTTGTCTAAAATGAGATGCCTGGAGTTCAATCCCCAGTATGACAAAAGAAAAACAAAAAAGAAGACGATCCCCATAAAGACAGGTATATCTCTTTTTTTGCCTCTATAGAAGCTTCTCCATGCTGTTCATCTTTCAGGGAACAGCTCAGAAATGTCCTCTATAAAGTTTTCCCTAACTCTTAACTCCTCACAGTGTTTGCATGGTCTTGGTCCTTCCTTCAAATTTCCCAACTACCTTCAAAAAACTGCAGCATAGAGGAATATTTAAACAATGAAAAACACAGTTTAAAATTCCGATTTCCCAGTCAGGTAACAACCCCACATGGAATCACATGTTGACGCTGCTCCCCATTTATAGATTTTGCTTTTGGCAGTGAAAATGCATTACACCTTGAGAGACCACTTAAAGGACTTCTACAAAGTGTCGTGTGTGTGTATTTGTCTGTGTATGAACTTCTACTAAAGTAGTCCTTATAAGTGTAATAAACTTATATATAAATATACAGAAAGACTGTAAAAGTCAGGAGTGGTGGATGACCACAAGGAAACAGTTTTCAAGGTGGCTGGGAATTTGCTCATATGAACTTACAACAATGGTGACAGCACGCACAAGACCCATGCAAACTCAAACCAGATAAAAACCCAGCACAGAACTAGGGAAATGGTAAGAAGCCCTAACCTTAGCTGAGGAAATATTGGCAGCTGATCACTGCTGGATGAGGGAGAGTTGGTCTTTAAGGGAATGACACTAGATAGGTTGAGCAGGCCCCAGAGGACGGACTAACACTGAGGGACATTTAGGTACACAAAATTGACTTGATAGGCCTTAACATACATATAACAGAATGCATGAAATCCATTGGGAGATTGAAGAGGAGCGTCAAGATAGGGGCGGAGGTCTAAATATGATCAAAATATGTTGTATGAAATGAAATGTACAAAACTTCAATTAAAAGTAAATAATTTCCAAACTATCTCTTATGGCAGTGCAGATGATAACCCTTCCTTCCAGACCATGTGGGAAGCTGCTTGAACCTTCGCCGCCCATTCTTGAACTTTATGGCCCTGTCTGCCACCAGCAAAGAAAAAAAAAAAAAAAAAAAAAAAAAAAGAGGTGCTCACAGAGCAATCTTATAAAGCAATCTTCACACAAATTATCAATAAAAATTTTAATAAATATTTATTCAATCAACAAATTAATGAGTTTATGGAATGATTAATTGATGGCATGGAACGTTCTGCCAAGCCGCTACCACTCACTGCCTTTGACCATCTATGAGGGAGCAAAGTGGCAAGTGAAGAAAGCAAACAATAACATTTTGGGTGCCTAGCAAGCACCAGAACTGTGAGCCAAGTGTTTGACAAAGGCCACCTGTAAATAATATGTTCTTAGATAATGACACTTCCTGATCCTTTAATGGGGGCCTGTGGAGATGGTTTAATGGGTAAAATGCTTGAAGTTCAAGTACGAGGATCTAATTGGAGAGCCCCAGCACCCAGGTAAAAAAACAAATGTAGCAGTGCTCCCCTGTAACCCCAGAGCTCAAGAGTGGAGACAGGTAGATCCAGACAGTCTAGCCTAAAAGACAAGCCCCAAGTCCAGTGAGAGACCCTGCTTCAAAAAACATAAGGTGGAGAAGGAATTAAGGAAGACATCTGTATGTTAGTCTCCAGTCTCCACTCACACCCTTGTGGGTAAGCACACCTGCACACACACATACCTATCACTCACACACAGTAGAGACAGAGAATCTTTGTACTCAGATCCTCCAGCATCTTCAGCTGTGATATGATTTTTCTCAATTCAGTTATACCACGGTAATGGTTGAGTTTTTAGATATGCGTAAAAGGTACTCCCGGGGAAAATAGCTTCCAGTTTGGCAAGTTTTAAAAGGAAAACAAACGATTAAGAATGCAAAAACAACCCCAACGCTTTTTTTTTTTTTTTTGCTTCTATGACCAAAAATCTGCCAAGTTCATTTAGATAAGACATTAAAAACAACAAACATGCCTGAGCTTGCAAACTGTGCTGTTTGACGAAAATGCAACTGAAAATGAATGAATAGCTTAAAACTAGAATGTGTGGTCCAAAAAGAAAAACTACTATGGTGACAGGTTTATCAATAAGTCACAACATTGTGCAGCCTATGAATGTGGAGAAGAGTGAGAGACAAAATGGAAGGTGATCAGAAACAGGGTACCACCTGCATAAAGAAATAAAAGCCCACTATGCCTTACAAGCTAGTGCAATTGCAGTCTCCAGTACCATCACGGTAACACTTCTGAGAAAATTAATCCTCCTATACCTCACTATACTTAAAGTTACAACGATGTCCCTACAAAATGTGTATACTTTAAATAACCAACTATGGAGCTGTTATTCATATAGCATTAAAATTCAGTTCACACAAGTCAAAGCAAGGTTGAAAGTTTGTTTCCCATGATTATAAGACCAACAAGACCATGGGACCAGAAGAAAGAACATCTGTATTTGTTTCCCTTCTGTGGACAAAACTGAAATTCTCTTCTATCTGCCTACAAAACCCTGGGGAAATCTAGATGAATGATTTGCAAGTTGAGCTTCACAGGATCAAAGTTCTCTGCTTTGTTCACCAACACATCTCAAAAGACCAGAAACAGCACTGGTCCACGAGTAGATACTCAAAAACAATCTGTTAAACTGAACTACATTGAAAAATATACAGTGTGCTGCAACAGTCCTAGCTAAGTCAGCCCAAAATTATTTGTTAGATCATGGTGCTAATCCCACAAAACTTTGAGCCAGGTTTCTCAAGACAGCTTCACAAATCATGCTTTCAACCCCAACCAATCACGGTAGTAATCGCATAATCAGAAGGATCTACAGGGGTGAGAAACTTACTCCCACCTATTTTAATTATGTTGCCTCTTCTGAAAGTTCACCTGGAATGTATCAGCATATTCATCTTGCTACAAAAATGTTTAATATTATTTAAAGATTTCTTCTTCCTTCCTTCTTTCCTTCCTTTCATTTTGTGAGACTAGGTCTTGCTGTGTAGCCTTGGCAGGCCTGATACTCATTATGTAGCCCAGGCTGGCCTTAAACTCTCCAAAATTCTTCTGCCGGAATCACCAGAGTTCTGGAATTACAGGCGTGTACCACTACACCATTCTTAAAGAGTCCTATTTTTAACAATTACATGACAATTACATGGCAGTTTGAGTAAGTGAACTTCCATTTCAGAATCCTCCTGGTTTAAAAATAAAATAAAAAGCAAGGAGAGGAAAATCATATGTTTGGGCTATTCTAGTCATATCATCTTTGTTCAAATGCCTAGAGGCAACGTGCCTGGAAAGAAAACCTGAGGCGGTGAGAAAGCCTGAGCATCAGTGTTGGTCCTACGAATTTCCAGTAGATGTAGCCCTGTGGTGTGTGCTTTTTGTCTCAACCCTCGGAGGCAGAGGTAGGCAGAGCTCTTTGAGGTGGAGGCCAGCCTGATCTACATAGCAAGTTCCAGGTCAGCTGAGCTACGGGAGACCCTGTCTCAAAAAAACCAAAATCAACCAACCAACCAAAATAGGCACGAATTTCGCCAATCCTTACACATCTAGATTTGAGTTTCCCAGGCTGTGTAAGTGAAGGGTTTCAATCTAGTAGATGATAATCGCTAACACCCCTTTCAATTCTAAGATCGTGTGAGGGGAATGATGGAATCCAGTCACTCAGTACCTCAGATCTATAACTCATATTTTCAACAGAGACAGGCTGAGCACCTTGGAGTTCAAGAACACCGTTAGCCCTAGTTTGTATGACTTTGGAGAGGTGACAAATTATATATACAGGCAGCTGCTGACAATTTCAAAAACTTACGGAGCTCAGATCCCCGTTGCGACAAAATATTTTGAAGATTTTCCTTCAGGGCTAGGTCGGCAGGGTGACTGGAGTACCCAGCTCCCAGCAAAGTCAGGAAGAACTAACCAGAGGTCAGTCAAAATGCGAATAATTTAAAACGCTGAATTGCCAGTTCACACTAGAGACGCAGCTGCTTTTCTTAAAAAAATAAAAAGCAACTAGAGAAATTAAGTTTAATTCATTAAAAACATTCGAGGCTGGTGTGTTTTTAACAGACCACATAAGGGAATAAACATTTTGGGGAGTAGGAGAGGGTAAAAAGCAAGGAGAGACTTTGAGGGATCTGTCTTGCATGGGAAGTGTGCATCTGGAAACCGCAGGAAATGGAGATCAAAGCCACCTGCCCAGAAACTCAGCCTGAACACCGCAAGGCACACACAAGGTCGGCGGGCACGTGCGTCCTTCCCTAACTCAACAGGTGGCCAGACTTAGGGTCTTGACCAGCACTGGGCCCAGGGACAGAGGAGAACGGAGTTCTCTCCAGTCTCCCAGCCCAGCTCTGCGCCCCGCCGCGCTCCGCTGCCCTACCTCGAGGGATAACCCGGCACAACCGAGTCCGAAAGCGGGAACCGAGCTCCCACACCCGGCTCGGGAAATCAGGGCGCCGCAGCCCCCCGCGACAGGACACGGGACAGCGCCGGGAGCCGGCGCCCGCACGCCGCAGCCCTCCGCCCAGCCCGGGTCCTCACCTCGCGCGGACAGCTGCAGCGCGGCCGGCGGCGAGTCATTCCCGCGGAGCCCGGCCCCTTCCCCGGCCCCAGGCTCCGGGTCCGCGCGGCCGGGGGGCGGGGAGCGCACGGGGCGGAGGCGCGGCGGGGCCGGTGCCCGGGCCGCGCGGGCGAGGCGGTGTCGGCCCGGAGAGCCCACTGCCGGCCTCGGCAAGGCACCGGTCCTGCAGCCCCGCCCGCCCCGCAGAGCCGCCGGCCACCGGGACTTGTCTGGGGCTCCGCTCTGCGCTGGGGCTCCGCCCCGGGTGAGGGGCTAGCGGAGGGACGCCTCCAGGTTATGTAATGCTGAGGGCCGTGGGGGTGAGCCAGCTCGATCCGGGACTGCAAGATTCTCCCCAGAACCACCGTGCGCGTCTCGGGCTGAAACCAGTCGAGGAGGCACAGTGCTCTCAAAAACCTGCTTTCCTGGGTCAAAGAGCAAGGTCTCCTGAGGGTATAGAGGACTGCACGTGCATCTGCCAGGAATCTGCACCCAACAAGGGGTCCCCACCACTGCAGAGCTCAGCAAAGTGGTTACAAGTGACCAAGGGACCGTGGATCAATTCTGCAAAGCCTGTGACTACGGGTGGGCTACTTAACTCTGAGTCTGTTTCATATGTAGAATAAAGAACAATAGCGCCTGCTTCACTGGATTGCTGAGAGGAAGAAAGGAATGAGGTGTAGAGGCCCTGTACCAACAGTCCCCAGTAAACATTTGTTCAGGCTTAAAACCTGAAGAAAAAGCAGCCCTTACCCGCCAGGAGGCACAGAGTTGAGGCTGACTTCAGCCTAGCCTTGGCGTTAAAAACCTTCCTCAACCACACTGGTTTGACTCCGACATCGGGACTTACACGCCTGCTGCTCAGACTGGTTCACCTTGGAACTTGTTAACTGCACCGGCTAAGTCAGTCTTCATTTCAACAAGAATTACTAGTGGTTCTGATGAACATCAAGGTTTGAAAAGAAATCAGACTTTTGAAAAAAATTGAAAAGGGAACTGGAAGTCACTGATAAGTAACAGGCGATATTCTACTTAGAGTTTTGTTGTGTTGTTGTTGCGGAGGGAGGGGCGTTGGTTTTTAAGAACCTCAAAGTCCAGGCTCACCTGTAACTCCCAGTCCTCTAGCCTTCAGTTCCCTAATGCTAGGATGACAGGCACTCTGGAATTTTAAAAAACAGACTAGTAGGTGGGTGTGGGGCTCCATCCCAGGGTGCTTGACCTGTATTCTTCAGACTAGACTGGGTTCCATTCCTATCATCAAACAGGCAAGCAACAATCAGCCTCCTGAAGTGCCTTCTTATTTTGCCCTCTGGCAATGTTGTCTATTCCTTTCCCTCGCCTTCCTGCCCTATAACTATAAATCTGACTGTAAGTCCTTGCCTGAAACTCTAGTTTAGATCTAAAGGATTAGTGAATGTGTGTCTAAAGCTCACATTAGAAGGAACAAATGCAGCTTGTGGAATTCATTAGCATTGAAATGAGCCTAAAAATGCAGCAGCAGCAGTGAGCTCTGAACCCTCAGCTGTGAAGGTCTTTAGGTTAAGGACTGGGAAAACCTTTGTGCTTCAGAAAAATACTTCTCTCAGTTAAAAGCTGTATTCAGTGGCAAATAAATCTTGTCTCCTATTTAAATAATATAGGCCAACATATTTTCTTTAAAAAAGTTTTGGAGAATAGAAAGAATCCTCACAGCTCCTTCTAAGTCACCCCTTACAGAGCTTCTAACAAAGGCCAAAGCAAATATTTTGTTTATTGCATTAAGTGTTGTATCCTTTATAGTATTCAGATTTGGTTGGCCTGATGGCTCTCTGGTAGGAGTTTTAACCTTTAAGAGTCCAATAATAACTAGCACTAAAGACCTTTTGAAAAATCATATGGAAACCTTCTACTGTAGAACCTTCCTAAAAATATATATACACAAAGATATAAGGAGTTCAAATAGCATTATCCTGTAACAGGGGGATAATGTCCCTACTAGACACAATAGGCCAGCAAATAAAAAGCTCAGTGCCAGGATTGGGTTACCTCTTTTGGAGTTGTTGGCCAATGGAATCACATAGACCCCCAAACAGTACTGGCTGTTGCCATTTCTCTTGGTTATACACCAAAACCTGATGGTAAGACCTTATTGCTGAAGATACCACATACTTGAGACAAAGAACATGGAGAAATCAAGCTAGTACTGACCTTGACGCCTCATTCCTACTGGCTAACTTTCATAGTACTGGAAGGTGCTCTGCACACTACCAGAGGAGAAAAGTAATCATCAGTTTTACCGATCTGTGAACTCCGTGAGCTACAATAACCACTAACCTGGCAAGATATGCCCACTGGTACAATCATGGCATGAATGTTACAGGAGTAATTAAACACTTCCTGATTGGATTTAAGGCCTGCTTTACAAGATAGATCCCATATCTGATCCTGTAATCCAGGCTAAGAACCTGTGGCTAGATAGAGCACAAGCCCTAGGGAAGAACCTACTACTGTTATTCTGCTAAATGGACATAGTCTTAAACTGACTTCTGGTGGTTTATCATTATATCCATAGATTAGCGCATTTCCCAATACTCATCAGAGAAGCTTCTTTTGGCAGTAGATGGAAATTAACACAAAGACCCACAACTGGTCAAGGTGTAGCATTATAAGAGATGGTTAAATGCTCAGCCCTAAGTGGAACACCTATAATTACACCCCACCTCCAAGGCTCAAGTATCATTACAGAAGAGGAGGTGGAAAGATTGTAAGAGTCAGAGGTTGTAGATGACTACAAAATACATATATATATATATGTATGTATAATTTCCTGAGCACAGTAGGACAGTTGCACATACATACCCGCAGTGCTTGTGACAGCATGCACAAGACCTGCATAAGTTCAAGCCAGACAAAATTCCAGCAGTTGAATATGATGTCCCTCCCCTTGCTGAAAAGCTATTGGTAATTGATAGCTACTGAGAGAAGGTAGGTCAGCTTTCTTTAAAAGCATATTGTCTGATAGGTCAACTCGTTCCAGGGCTTCATGGCTTCATACCCAGGAGTTTATGGGCAATACAAATAGGACTCAATGGACTTAAAGAAAAAAGAGGAGGAGAATAAGAAGAGGAGCAGGAGGAAGAAAACATGAAGTTAGGTTGGTTTGGGGGTGGTGGTGGGTCTGGAAGGAGAGGGGAGAGGGGTGAATGTGATCAAAATACATTGTTTGAAATTCTCAAGTCAAAGTTCTTTACGCCTGTCAAGTTTGTGAGTCACAAAGAGCTGCAATTGTCTTTGGTCATTTGTGCACTAAATCAGTAGAACAAAGACCACCCCTCTTCCCTCGTATCTGGTCAGCTCTGTATCTGACCAGGATCCTCATTCTACGCGCACCCCAAGGGATATCTGAATACTCTGGCTGTCTTCAGCAAGAATTCTAGTAGGTTGGTTTAGCCATAATCTTCTTTATCCCTGAAGTTTCCTCTTAGTGATTTTCAATCTTCTGACATCCACCCTATTCCTTACCTATAAAATCTGACTTGCGTACTGTATTGCTTGAGAGCTGAGTTCTAATCTCTGCCCCATTGTAAGACCCAATTAATGTAGCCCCTCTACCTGTCAGTGATCCCAGAAAAATTCTTTCTTATCATGGTTTAACAAGTGTCATTGAATAAATTTTTTTTTCCTTTAACAGAAGACATGGTACTATAGTCACACCATTATTAATGAAATCACTGTCTACTGACATGATCAGCAGATTTGAACACTCAACTGTCCTTCCTCCCCAGGTCTCCAGAGATGAGCACCACCTGGCGATTCTGGCCTGGAATCACAATATGTTTGGTAAAAGTCCTACCATTTATAGCCAATAATTAACAAGTGTGTTAACTAAAATCATACTGCACCATGGCTTAGTGGAATTAATCTCCAGAGGAGTTTCTGAGAAGCATGACACCTTAGGTACATCCATTATAGGAAGAATGTTTGTTCCTGTTATTTGATCAAACAAGGATGTGTGGATTCAGCAAAGAGAAATGGGCTCCAGACAAGGAGAATTTACAGTGTTCATAAAAGAGTGAAAGCTACCAGGAGGTTAGAAGTTGAGTACATAGCCTTGAGGCTTTTGCCTAAATAGAATTTGAAATTTTATTTTCAAGAATACTAAAGAATTTAAGGATAGCTACAAGCAGCATAAACATAACAGAAGTATTGATGTCATCAACTACATAAGACTAGAGCAATGCTTAGAAAGGGGAAGCAATGAAATTCTATTGGAAGGGGGTTTGAGGGGAAAAAGTTTATTGCAGCTTACACTTCCAAGTGATGGCCCATCTTTGAGGGAAGTCAAGCAAGAGCATGGAGGCAGAAGCTGACATAGAGACTGGAGGAATGATGCTTACTGAATTGTTCATCAGGCCTGTGCTCAGCCTGGTTTATTTTATTTTTTATTTATTGTTTTTGTTTTATGTGTATGAATACATTGCCTGCATGTGTGTAAGTGTACCCATGTCGTACAGTTCCCAGGGAGGGAGGTCAGAAGACGGTGTTGAATCACCTGGAACTGGAGCTACAGACAGTTGTTAGCCACCACTTGGATGCTAGGAATCGAACCTGGGTCCTCTACCAGAGCAGCCAGTGCTCTTAACCACTCAGTCATCCCTCCAGCTTCTTAAATTATAATTTATTTTTAAAGTTCATGTGTGAATGCTATGCCTGCATGTATGTGAGTGTACCCATGTCATGCAGTGCCTACAGAAGCCAGAAGAAGGAATCAGAGGCCCTAGAACTGGAGTTATAGATGGCTGTCAGCTACCACGTGGGTGCTAGGAATCGAACCCTGGTCCTCTGCAAAGTGCTCTTAACCATGCTTCATCTCTCCATCATATTTTCAATCAGTGATGGAGTTATGAGGATCCAATCCCTATTGTAAGTCAAAAAATACTTGTAGTTATTTGGTAGTTGAAAATTAAGAGACTATTTAAAAATTTTTTTTCCTTTTTATTGTTTTCTTTAAAAATTTTATTGAAATTTTGATATTTTTTGATAGTATGTAGCTCTCCTCCCTATCCACACCTTCCCTTATTACCCCCTGCCCAATTTAATGTACTGTATTATGTATATAATCATGCCTATAGAGTCTGCTTTGTGTGCCCAAATGTCCTTCAGTGTGGGTCCATCCACTACAACCTGGCTAACCTATCAAAATTCAAGCCTTGAAAGAGACTGTCTCTCCCCGTCCCAGCAGCCATCAGTTGCCAGTAGCTCCCCAGATAGGGCTGGAGTTTCTTACCCACTTCCTCATGTCTATGCTGGGATTTTGTCTGGTTTGAGCTGGCATGGGACTTGTGTGTGCTGTTCCCATTGCTGTGAGTTCGTATGAGTAACTGCCTAGCAGTCTAGAAAACTGTTTACTTGTGGTCATCCACCACCTCTGGCTCTTCCAATCTTTCCACCCTCTCTTCCCCAGTGATCCCTAAGCCTTGTGGGTAAAAGTTTGATATGGATGTCCTATTCAGGGATAAGCACTCTACAGCCTCTTGTTCTGTGTACATTGGCCAGTTCTAGTTCTCTGTGTTAGTCACCATCTACTGCATAAGGAAGCTTCTCTGTTGAGAAGTCATTATTAGGAATCAGCTTAATCCTATAACTATTTAGCAGAAAACTAGTATTAGTCTCTCTCCTGTGCCCTGTGACTTGTGTAGTCTCAGGTTCCTAGACCTGATATCAATGTCAGGTATGGGCTCCATCCTATAAAGTAGACCTTATGTCCAACTAGGAAGTGGTAGGTTCCTCCCATCATACCTGTGGCAGGGAGTATCTTGCCGGGCCAGTTTTTGTTGTAGTTCAGCTGAGTAGTTGTAGTTCAGCTGTTGTAGTTTGCAGCTGGGTAAGAGTGAGCTTTTTTTTCTGGCAGCATGAGTAACACTTTACCATACTATGAGAGCCAGTCAGTAGGGATGAGGCTTTGAAGTCAGTAGCAGCTTGATTACTCCTTTTTATTTTTTTTCTACAGTTCATCAATCTTCAGCAACAGGATTTTACCATGAAGTTCTTGTAAGTAACCAAGAGCAGGGACAATGGCCTGCTTTGTTTGAGGGTCTATGGGACCCTGACCAACAGCTTGAAGAGGGGAGGTTCATTGGGCTTTTACTGTTAGCCTGTGGTGTCTAGTAGGAGCATTGTCACCCTGTTATAAGGTAACTCCATTTAATCTCTTTATACTGTATGTGTATATAGCTTCTAGAGCCCGGGATTTCCATATGGCTTTTTCTAAAGGCCTTTAGCGTGGGTCATTCCTCTCTATACGCCCTCTTCTGTCCTTCCTTCCTATTTCCTACCCATTTCACTCCACCTATTTGATTATTCCTTTCCCCCTTTTATGTCGCTGTATTCTACCGCCTCTCCCAGAAAGCCCCTCCCCACCTCCATGGCCATTTATTAGTTTCCTAATTTCTCTGGATCTTTTGAACTGAAACATGCATAACTAGAACTTTAAAACTAGCATCCAGCTATGACAGAGAACATGTGACGTTTGTCTTTATGGTTCTGTGTTACCTCACTCAGGACAATTGTTTCCAGTTCTATCCATTTATCTGCAAATTTCATAATTGCAGGTTTTTTAAGAGTTGAGTACTATTCCACTCTATATATGTATCACACCTTCATTGTCTATTCATCAGTTGATGGGCATGTAGGTGTTTCCAATTTCTGGCTGTTATGCAAAGGGCAGCAATGACTATGGATGAAGGTATTTCTCGAGTAGGCTATATATTCTTTTGGGTATTTGCGCAAGAATGGTAAGGCTGGGTCACATGGTAACTCAATTTCTAGCTTCTTGAGGAACCTCCTTACTGATTTCCACAGTGACTATACCAGTGGTGGATAAAGAGTTCCCCTTTCTTACATCCTCACCAAATTTTGTCATTGATTGCTATCCCCATTCTGAGTCGGTTAAGATGATATCTCAAAGTGGTTTCAATTTGCATTTCCCAGTGAATTGAAGATGTTGAACATTTAAAAAAAAGGATTTCTTAGTCATTTGTGTTTCATCTTTAGAGAAATCCCTGTTCATCTCTTTGCCCAATTTTTAGTTGAATTGTTTGGTTCTTTTTGGTGTTTCGTTTTCTTTTTGTTTTGTTTTGTTTTTGTTTTTAATCTCTTTGTACGTTCTAGATATTAACCATCTCTCAGAGGTATAACTGATAAAGATATTTTTCCCATTATGTAGGGTCCCTCCTGAATGATGGTATCCTTTGCTGTACAGAAGTTTTTAGTTTTATGAGGTCCCATTTGTCAATTGTTGAACTTAATGCTTATGTTATATGTGTTGTGTTCAGAAAGTCCTTCCCTGTACCTAGAAGTTCCAGTTCATTCTGTACTTTCTCCTCTATCTGATTCAGAATAATAGGTCTTATGTTGAAGTCTTTGATCTATTTCTCATTAAGTTTCGTGCACAGTGAGAGATAGGGATCTAGTTTCATTCTTGTACGTGCCACTATTCCGCTTGACCAGTACCATTTGTTGAACATGCTGTCTTTTCTCCAGTGTGTATTTCTGGCTCCTTTGTCAAAACTCAGGTGGTTGTAAATGTGTGAATTTGAATCTGGGTCCTCTATTCTATCTTACTTATCAGTGTGTCTGCTTTTAGGTCAGAGCCTTGCTGTATTTATTACTATAGCTCTGTAGTATAATTTGAGATCAGGGGTGGTAATGCCTCCAACAGTTCTTTAATTGTTCAGGATTTTTTTTTTTTGCTAACCTTTTTTTGTGCATGCATGTGTGAATTTCCATATTAAATCTGAGATTATTTTTTCAATTTATGTGAAGAATTAGGATGCAATTTTAATGGCATTGCATTGAATTTGTAGACTGCTTTTGGTAGGATGATCATTTTCACAATATTAACCTTACTGGTCCAAGAGCATGGGAGTGCTTTTCATCTTCTAAGACCTTCTTCAATTTCTATCTCCAATGTCTTGAATTATAGGGACACTAAGGAACACATTTTTGAAAACCATCTTTTCAAATTCCTACTCACCAGGATTTTGAAATAACATCATAACCTATGGGCACCTTTAAGACCCCACTTTAATGCATCCCCTGATTCTATTTTTACTCTTCACTTCTTCTTAGGAGTATTTTCCTAGAGTTCATCTTCTCTGTTCTCATTTTTCAGAACACTCTAGTCCCTTCTCATCACCGTGGCTAACACCTGCTGTCAGCAGTGTGACATTTACAGTTCTGACCTCCCTATGAACTCCAGTTTTTGTCACCAGACACCAGTAGATCTTGTCACTTGAAGTCTCACTGCTCCATCCCTTCAAGTTTTAAAATACTTGCCACTACAATTTTCTCTTAGCTTCCCAACAACGCTCACATTTTCCCTTTCTATCACTAAGGCCTTGGTCTCTGATGTTAAAATTCTCTCACCATGACTTGAAACCATGGAATCACTTCAGTCTATTTACCATCTTCCTGGGGTCATGATATAACTGAAAAACATTAACTTTAGAATAAATCTGTTTCTATCACCTTTAGGCAGTACAGACAGGAATTTCTTAACCCAGCCCTCTTCTGATTTTTCAACTGTAAAGTGAGATGATTAGTACCATTTGAAAAAACATCAAACAGCAACTTACCCTCTTGTTAACTGAGTGAAAAATCTAACCTTCTCCACTATGGAAATTTGGTCCTAATAATCTTTGTGATGAGGCTGCCCTGTGCATTATAGAATCAGTAGCACCTGGTCTTTATCCCTTACAACCCTCCTAGTCATGACAATGAAAATCGTTTTCAGCTACCGCCAAGTGTCCCCATAAGGCCAGAGGAAGGCTGGGAGGAGCCACAGTGTCTCAGCATCTAGATGCTTCAGACATTTGCCCAATATGGATGTCTACTTAGTCCTGTATCTCTGCTGAAGTGAGGTGTTCTCTGAAAATTTTAGGTGGATATCTAAAGAACATTTTAAGGAACAAATTAAATTACATAGTCCTGAATAACAAGGTAGCAAATGTTTTACTGGAATTTAAGCAATACGAAAAGAAATTTCTTATGTTCTCCTGCTATTGTTTGAATGTAAAATGTCCCTTAGAAGGCAAGTGTGTTTGAACACTTAGTCCCCATCTGGTGGTTCTGTTTGGAAGAGTTGTGAAACCTTTAGGAGGCAGAGACTTGCTGGAAGAAGTGGGTCACTGGGGAGGGGCCTTGAGGCTTTATAGGCCAGTCCCACTTCCTGTTCACTCTCTGCTTCCTGACATAATGTGACCAGTCACCTTCCTGTCCCACCCACCATTCCTCCCTGCCTGCGCCATGCTGTCTGAGTCAGAACAGACTGCATCCTCCAGAAACTGTAAGTGACATCCATCCTTTCTCTTTTAAGTTGCTTTTGTTAAACTGTTTTCTCAGAGCAGCAGGAAAGGACACTAAGACACCTCTTAATGGTTTCTCTCCTGGTCTAGTGTCCCAGTTCTTCAGCCTCTAGTCCTTCAAGCATGGATCACTAGAGCTGCTTTGTTTCCATCACTTCAGTCTGTCTGTCTTCCTGCCCGTGTATTTATACAGCTAATCTCCCAGCTACGGTTTGTATCCAGCATTCTTTCTACCAGAAACTCTTGTTTCTCTCTCTCTTTCTCTCCCTTCCACTCCACCCCCTCCATCTCTCCCCCTGTTTTCATTCCGCTTTGATTCACTATATATTTACTCTTAAACTCATAATCTCCTACATGAGCTTCCTGAGTGCTGGGATTACGGACATGGCCATCATACTAGCTCTGTTTTCCATTTGGCTCCATTGAGATGTCATTCATATTCCAGGCCACAAAATGTTCCCTTTACCCTTCATTATCACATCCCTGAACTGTCACCTTTTGTCAAAGCCTTCTTTTTTGTTTTTCTGTTTCTTTCCTTTTCTTTCTTAGAACCCAGGGCCTGACAATACTCCACCACTGAGTCATGTCCTCATTCATGTCATCCTATCACAACCTTCTTGTTCTGTGACATCACCATGTACCACCTTTCCCATATTCTTCACGTGCCTAGGGACTGCCCCTTCTTTTGCCTGTGGAAAGCTGACAACATCCTTCATGGTCCAATTCAAATCTCAACGTCTGTTGATGTTTGTAACTTCCTTTGAAAGCCATCAGAAAAAAAAAATTAGTGGTTAGAGAGAGAAATGGCTAAGTCGTTATGAAATAATTACATTTAGTAAGATGTCAATTTGGACTCGATGTAGCAACACGTAGGTATTCACAATTGAATTATTTCAATTTTTCTGTTTCAAGTTGTCACGATAGTCAACACACATAGTAAAATTAAAACAATAAAAATAATAACAATAAACTAAAATTTAAAATAACCACCCCAATTTCTCCACAAAATCCTTCCCAAACTCAAGCCGTAATCATTAAGAAATCAAGTGTAAGCATCAGATGGATCTGAGTTCAAGGCCCAGCTCCACTGTTTGCTGGGTGACGGTGGGAATGTTACCTAACAACTCAGAACTTTAGTTCCTTATTAATTTACCTTCCTTATAAGATTGTTTTGAAGCTTAAATGGCAAATGCAGAATGCTTAGCTGAAACTTAGTACTAAATAAATGTTAGTTCATAATAATCACAAACACTCCCCTTTGAACACCCAGAGCATAAGATACTTGGTGGGAGAAAACTTCTCTGTCCCCCACTTCCCAAGTTTCTATAGAGTAGAAAGTCAATTAAACTCTGCAGAGTAAGTTATACAAGTGAATGTTAGTAATGGATCACCTCTATGGATCCCCTCTCATTCTGTTCCAGTAGATCCACCCAGTATTTATGAAGCAGCTACTATGAACAGTATCAACAGCCCTGAGAAGAGCCATGACAGCCCCAGTCCTAGCCCAATTCAAGTTTCAATAACTGCCAAGTAATTTCAATGTTCTTGGACAAAGCTCAGACATTTTTGAGAATATAGCTAGACTTGAAATATATTTTTGTACTGAAACATATTTGTATGTAGAATTTCTCCCTAACCAAATATGGAATATGGACATAAAAAGGCAAACTGGCCAAGGCCTGGTCTTTTGGCTTACCTTCTCCCTCTCGCTGATCCATACACAGGCACGACCAGTGTCAGTAACATTGGGCTTAGTTTCCAATTAGTGTACTCAAAATATTTCAAGCTTTTATATCATTTACTCCTTTTTTCCCCCTGAAGTATGTGTTTGGTTTTAACACCTTGTTCTCAAATATTATCTAAATAAAATTATTTAATTTCTTTAATGTTAAGAGCAATCCCTTGGAAGAAGAACTATGAGGCAACCTATTGTCTGTGATGTTCCATGCCTTCTGTATATGTTATTTTGTTCAACTTTCACCATGCCTGTTTTCTAAGAGAAAAAGTGCCTTCAAGTACTTAAAGAAATTACTCAATATTGTACAACTAGTAAGCAGTGCCGATCTGTGAAATAGGTCTAATTCTGGGGTAGACTGACTGTGAAGACAGCCAGAATTCTCTCTACATCTTTGTTTCCATGTCCTTTACAGTGTGACTTTGTAGCTCTTCCCAACAAGAGATACAACTTTTCCACACCGCTTTCATAATGACCAATCCTGTTATTGTTTTAGCAAGTAGGGAAGAGAAATGAGAGAGAGACAGTTCTTAGTATGACCCATGACTGCCGTGTCCCCATTTGGCTCTCTCTCAAATGCTGTATCTCCCTGAGAACAAGCCTAGGCAGGCCTACTGGCCTATGAGAGTACACATGAGGCTTTGAGTTAGCCCAGTTGTTCCAAGGCCCAGACATTGAGTGAGCCCGGCCAAAATCAGCACAGCTGTTCTGCAGCAGACAGCAAGTGTGCAAGTGAGCCCACCGAGACCAGTTCAGATCGACAGAACTGCCCAGCCAACTACCGACACACGTGCAAGACAAGTTATCTCTAAGCTTTGGCTGTTTACTGTAACACCACTTAATCCAGAGGGAGCTAATGTAAATTCACAGTCTTCAGACCCTCTTTCATGTTTCTGCCATGCTATTATATTTTTCTCTGTTACTCAGGCGGAAAATAGAGCATCTTATGAACAATATTTTAGAAGGAAAGAGAAACTGTCGCTAATGAGTCAGTTTAATGAGTGACTATATTACAAACAGAACTACAGTGTTTAGCTCTCATTTTCGACTGCTAGTTAAATCCGGTGCAAAATATTCCAGAGCATGTAGTCTGTTCAGGACTTTCATGCAGTACAGTGATGCTTTAGGCATAGCTTCTGTCTTCAAGGACTGTACATTCTAACTGGAAGTTTAAGTAGCCAAGCAAATAAAAGAAACTAATGACAATAAAATATTTCAAGAAAAGCTTCAAATAAGAAAAGGAATCATCATTTTTTGTTTCAAAAGAAAAAATACCTGATGGTTTGAATAAGGAAGTCAATCCTTGCTAGGAGAATTCCAGAGACAAAAAATGCTTGGGGCAGAAACTGGGACGTCACAGGCTGACTTGGAATATTTCAGTAAGAAGGCTGGAAACCAGTCATCACTGCTGACACTGCAGGTGAGGACACTCCCAGTGGGAAAGTGCAAGGTGTCTTTGGTAGTGAGTAAATAAGTCAATTTGATGAGATGGAGAAAATCAATAGAACAAAGCAATGGAATAGGTAGAGTTGGGGAGACTGGTGAAATCAGCCAGGAGTGTGTTGATCATTAACAGCCTGTGAACTGCTTAATGTTGGAAACACTTCCAACAGCAGCTTGGGATAGAAGCAAAACATCAACCCAGTTGCTGGAAATTTAGGTCAGGCACCAACAGGGAAAAGTCCAGATGAGAGGTATGGTTGGAAAATCTTTAGTGTCTGAGAAGTGAAATGAAGCCTTCAGAGCAACAGGGAAAGACTGGCCCTTGGGGTATGCCAGCAATGTCTAGTGGGGGAGATAAGGAAGGTGCACAGCTGACAGGATGGGGCCAGAGACATGTGAGTTCCACTGTGTGATAACCATATAGAGAAGGGAGAGGGCCATGCAGAAGCAGAGAGGGAACATTCATAGAGGAGAAGACTGAATGATAATGAGCCAGACCTGCTCATAACAGGACCAGATGCCTTTTGTAAGTCTTTGAAAGTACAGATGGTTCCCACAGGGTTACACATCTGCCAGTGACAGAAACAGTGGAGACTTATTAGACTAGTTTGGAAAATGGACACAGCCCGCTTTGTTTGAGACTAATTTACCCTTCCTGACTCTCTGTGGTGATCTCAATGAATTAATTAGCTAGTTTCTGTTCCACCTTTCTCAGGATAAAACCAAATGTAAATAAACAAGGCACTCGGAGCTGAGGATGTAGTTCAGTGGTAGAGCATGTATTTAGCACAGAGATCCCTGGGATCACTCCTAAGCATTCAGGTAAATGAACAATAGCCAAATCTCCTATTAGTTTCTATGTCATCAACATATCTTAAGTGTTATACAAACTGCTCAGTCTAGGATTTTTTTTTAATTAAAAAAGCACATTTTTTAAAAAGAAAATTATATAATGTCCTATTATACTGGCTTCCTTCCACAGAGACTCAAATTTATACACATTAATTAGTTCTTATTGCTATAAATAATACTATTGTAGCATCATTATGTTAATAAATGGAATAACCCCTCAAAGAGTTTATACCAATATAAACAATGGCTCTGGTTTATATTTTGGCTTCAGTACTGTGTGATGAATGAAACAGAACACGGAAATGCTGCTTTGTTTTCAGTTTTTAAAAAACTTCATGAGAAGAACCCCTAAGTCTGCCGACAAACTGCCTGCCAGTTTCTTTAAGATGTTTCTGCTTAATCTGAAGTGTAGCTGAGGGCAGTGGGTCTGAAATCCTTTGGGCACCTAACACAGGCATGTTAGCATCCTAGTGCTACCTGTCTCAAGTGCTTCACTCCAACATTGTAGCAGGAGCCAGCATCTTAAAGCTTTCCGAGTGAGTTGGCACAGGATTGGAAGCCATAACCCAGGACCTCTGGGGAGACACAAAGGCTGTTGGAAAGGAAGAAGGGCCTAGTAGATAAGACCCAGGCTTCCCGTTTTCCTTCTTCTCCCTTTACCATCCCTTATTTACCACATCAACCCCTTGGCTAGCCTTGCCAATAATCTCATCAAAATAGACCTCAAGAGCAGCCTTCTGTTCAATTAGCTCTGTTGCCCCCCGGTTCCCCCTCTGCATTCTCTTCCCCAGTGCGTTTACCTCTTAACAGATGCCCTTGCTTCTGCGTTTAGCCTCTGCTGTCCTTTCTCCTCAGAACTCCGAGAGTATTTGTTCCTAAGACTTAAGTGGAAGCCCTTACATGGGCAGTGTCTACATATGATTCCACAAGGGGCTTTTAATTTATTAGGAAATAGGAATTTTAAATTATGATTTTCATTATTTGAATATTTCTGTATGCTGTAGTGTTTGGTAAATGCTAAATCAACTTGGTTCATTAAAAAAAAAAAATCTCTTTCTGTCCTTTAGTTAATGTCCTTTTCCAGCCCGCTTCCTCTATCTGCTATCTCTAAGTGCCACACTCTCCAGACGTCACGTGTCTTAGCCACACAGTGGTTCTCTCAGCACCAGCCAGCATTGCAGAGGGAGAGGAAGTGCTTGTTCTTCTGCCTGGGAATCTGTGATGGCTAATCTTGATTGTCAATTTGACAGGCTTGGAAAAGGGTCGACCCTTCGTGGAACTTTCATCTTCAGACTGAGCTGTGGGCACATCTGCGGGCGTTTTCTTGATTGTTAATTGATGGAGGAGGGCCCAGCCTGTCTGGACAGTACCACCATTAGGTAGATGGGTCTCAGCTGTTTAAGAGAGGGTAGCTGAGAAGGAGCCCTCAGCATTGCTCTGCGGTGTCTGCTTCAGGCTCCTGCCTTGGGATGTCCCTCAGTGATGAGTTGTGACCTGCAAGTATTAACTGAAATAAATCCTTTCCTCTCCAAGTTGGTTTTGGGTAGTGTTGAACCACAGAAATAGGGAAAGCAAACTAGAACAGAAACTTTCCACCCTTTTTCAAAGACCTCAGCATGAATGCTATCTTTCCAGGGGGTCATCTAACCCCTTCTGTGTAACCTGAGCCTCCTTGACTCCATTTCCCCCCAGCCAAACCTTTCTGTTTCACTTCACAAGGCTAATAACACTGGAAGTTTTGAAACATGTGTTTACTTGGGGGTAAGGGCATGTGTATATACATGTCGTGGCCTGTATGTGGAAGTCAGAGGCTGTCATTTGGGAGCCAGGTGTCTCCTTCTACCACGTGGATTCTGGAAACTGAACTCAGGTCATCAGGGATGGCTTGCCCTGGAATTTTTTACTTGCTCTTTGCCTCTAGATGCATCTAATCTTTTGGCATCACAAGAAGTTGTCATCTACAAAGTTCACACACAAGACCTGCACCATTGAGTTATAAAAGTATCACCATGGGGTCAGAGCAGAGTTCAGTTTCTAGCACACAGATCCTTCCCAATTTACCTTGGATTCTTCAATTCCAGCTAAGTCAAGCCCACCCAACCACACAGTTATTGAAAGCTTTCTGATTACCAGGAGGTAAGCCAAGTATATACCAATGACCAACCTAGACATTAACTCTGCACTAATAAATTCAAAAGCCAATAAAAAGAAGAGGAACCAAGACTGAGCAAGATCCGATTATGATGTCTACACTTAGCTCTCCTACTGAAATGTCAGTTTGACACAAGAATGATCCATGCGATGAACATTAGTAATGAAGATCCAAAGAAATATCACTTTCTGAAATGTTCTAAAACTAATTTCAGTCCCTGGTTCCACCAACTGGCTATCAAATGCACTTGAATAACCTCCAAAGTTGCAGTCACTGTCGAATTCACTTCAGTCTTTCTTCATCTGCTTATTCCTGTCCACACCCTTATTGCATCTCCCATGTGACATTGAACTAAGTTTTCCTTAATTTAATAGTAAAATCCATATGCACTTCTTTGATTAGATTAATAAAATAATTGCATTTCTGGTTTTCCCAGAACTTCTTGCAACATCACCTTGTAGCTTTTTTTCCAATACTCTTTTCTGTTGAGTTATACACAGTTTCACTGTACCATGGCAGCCCGGATAGCACATCTTCTTTTTCTCATTAGCTCCTCTGTGATAATCATCATTTTCCACACTAGGTATCACAGTATACTCATTATTTATGTAAATCGCATATTTTCAAATCACTCTCAAGGAGCATGGCAGGGGCGGGGAGATGGCTCAACTTTTCAGAGCACTGGCTGCTCCTGCAGAGAATTAGAACCCCAGCACCCACATGATGGCTAATCACCATTTGTAACTCAACTTCCAGGGGATCTGGCGCCCTCTTCTGACCTCTGGAGGCATTGCACTGCACTGGTACACTTACATACCTGCAAGCAATACACTCAGACACAAAATAAAAATAATAAATAAAATACTTTTTTTAAAGAAAGAAGCATGGCAAGCTTGTTCAGTCCTAAATTAAAGTTAAGAATTGTCTCCATAATTGTCAGGCATATTCCCTGATTTCTACAGCTATTTTCTGACAAGTGAAAAGAACATAGATTTTTATGATAATATAGGACAAATCATTAACTTCTCTGAGTCCTTCACCTTCTCTGTAAAATAAAATATTCAATCAGGGGGTTGAACTGGGTTGAACTTCAGACTCAGGGTAAATGTGAGCTCTCAGGTGAACTTGAGGTGACCCTGAAAACACTTTAAAAATTCTCACCCAGTGCTACTTCTGGTTATGCCGCATGTGCCTATGACCCCGGCACTCAGAAGGCTGAGGTGGAAGGAATGCAAGTCAAGGTTAAACTGGGTTACATAGCTAGTTCCGGGCCAGTCTACAGTATCAGACCTTGCCTTAATTTCTTTTTAATTAAGAAGATTCTCACCCATTAATAACTTGTTATCATTGGAAGAATGTCCATAAAACTCTAGATTTCTCTTGAAAAATACAAGAGTACTCTGAGTAAATCAATCTCTCTCTCTCTCTCTCTCCTCTTCTCCACCTCCCCTGACCTATTTTTTTCTTTTTAATTTTCCTTTTAATAGAATTTCCCAAGGAATGCAGAATAGCTTAGGCTGGCCTGGTGTACTACGTCTCTGTGTCACAGCCTCCTGAGACCTGGGGTTGTTCTAGGTTATCTCAGTATGCTTCTTTACTTCTCTCCTTTCATTCTACCTGTAGCCAAATTTGCCTCACCTATCCTCTACCTCACTCCCCCCACTCCACTGCTCTCCCTTCTGTTACCTTTCCCCTCCTGTACTTTTTCTCTGTCAACCCACTCCCAATCAGTAGCCATATACTACTTTCCACACTCTTTTTATTTGACAATTAACCATATTTTTGCAGTGGGTCTACCCTTTGATAGTGATTACTTCTGTAGACAATATTCTACACTTGAGAAAGTACAGGGGATTGACTGATGACTTGAACATCAGTCTAACTGAGGAAAATGATGCCTCATCCCTACTATGAACTAGTCTCTCTAAAACATTGTAAAAGCTTCCACTGAAAGAATAAGGATGATTTCTTTTAAATCCAACCAGTGACATAACTCCAAGTGTACAAATTGCCATGAAAAAAACATAAGAAAGGTGAAAAATCAACATGGCTCCTCCAAAAGTTTCTAATGCCACAACAATGGCTTCCACTAAGAGTGAATTAGATCTGATCCCAGATAAATAATTCAAAAAAGTGATTATAACTATGTTTAAAGAAATCAAAGAAGATACAAATAAATTACTGAATGAATTCCAAGAAATACAAACAGCTAAATGAAACAAAGATAACAATACAAAATATGAAAGTAGAATTCAATAAGATAGAAACACTGGAAAACTTACTGCAAATGAGAAATTCAACAAATCAAATGAAAAATTCCAGGAAATCCCCTAAAATAGATTAAATTAAGCAGAAAGCAGAATATCAAGGCTTAAGGACCAATTGGCAGACCAACTGGAACATTTAGACAATGATTAAGATAAATTAATAAGAAAGCAAGAACATTCATGATCTTTATGACACCAGGAAAAGAACTAATCTATGAATCAATGGCATAGAAAGATATGACTTTCAATAAAAGCATAGAAATCACTTTCAATAAAGTCACAGATTAAAATTTACCAAATCTAGGAAAAGAGATGCTCATCTGTTGGGGTCCGCGTGCTTGGGGCCGGCCTGAGCAGGATGCAGGGTCTCCGCGTGAGGGGGTGAGAGGTGCAGAGTCAACACACAGATGCTGGGAGCTGGGTGAAAAGCATGTGGATGGTGACCTGCTGCAAACTCAGTTTATTCAAGGAAGTGCAAGGGGTTATATGAGTTTGGTTAACCAATCACCCTATGGGGTGGTCCCCAACTGCAGCCACTCATGTTCCACCTCTTAGGCAGGTTATCCAGGCATGGAGCAGAAGCTGGTGTCCCACCTGGCCAGAGTGGAGTGCCACGCCCACAGGAGCCACTCCCTTGTTCCTCATAGCAGGTGGCCTGGCTAAGGCCCATCCTGCGTTATGCCATACATATCCTCCTTTTTGTTTTAATTAATTGAGTGACCCTGGGAGGCATGGTTCTATGCCAAGCCATTGTTGACCCCAGGCCCTTAGGGATCACCTCAGGCAACAGTGCCTGTCTTAGGTTGCCCCAGTCATCAAGGTCTTACCAGTCATTGACTACCCACCATCCTGGTTAAATAGCCTAATGGGTTCACCTCTGTCGGTGGTGCCTGTCTTTGGTAGCCCAGGTCACCGGGGTCTTACTCATCATTGATTACCCGCCATCCTGGTGAAATAACCTAAAGGGTGATGCTTGTCACTTAGGAGGGTTCTCAAGATTGGCATGGGAGGTTCCTGCAGGAAGGCTCCTGTGGTGTGCGTGAGGATCCTTGTCGAAGAATGCTTTTGTGACCTATAGAAGATTCAGGAAGCGAAAATAGTTAAGTATTGCGAAGAAGGTGGCATTATTAAGTGGCCAGTTAAACGGAATTTATAGCGTCAGTGTCTGAGAAGTCCTGCTTTGATGCAGTGCTTTCCAAAGGCAATGAAAGGTCAGCAGCTCTATCAAGAAGGCCACAGCAAAAATTCCCCCAGCTTACCAAAATGAGGACGGGAAAAATGGCTGAAATCCTATTTCATCTCGGCAGATGGTTCTGAAGTCCCTTGTGTTAAAGGGGCCAGTTGTGCCTGCATTCTTCCAGCATCAAAGTTGGAAAAATTAGTCTTTTTCAAAGCTATGCATGGGGGATGTGGATGAGAATAAAACTCAGAGCTTTATATATGCTAGGCAAGCACTCTACCACTTAGCTATACCCTTAGCCCATCAAATTGAGGAGTGAAAAAAAGCTGAAATCCTATTAATTGTTGCCCAAAGCTCATAGAAGTTATTAGGTCAACTCAGGTAGAATTTATATGATCAACCTGGTAATTAAGGGACAGGGAGTAATTTTAAAAAGCCTGTGACCATGGGCCTTTGATGTAATTGGAGAGGCATAATCGAGCCTCAGTGATGTTGGAGACTCCATAGCCTGCGAGGCAAGGCCGGCTGCATGACAACAAGGAAGCTGCGGGGCCGTGAGTGGCTGTGGGAGGTAGCAATGCTGATTGCCCAGCTACATTCCCAGAAGCAATCTACAAATTCAGTGCGATAATTACTAGCCTGGCAAGATAGGTCCACTGGTGCAATAGTGGCGTGAATGTTATGGGAGTGACATTCCGGCACTTTCTGGTTGGATTTAAGGTCTGCTCCACAAGATGAAACCCATGCCTTGCCCTGTTATACAAGCCAAGAACCTGTGACTAGACAGATCATAGGCCCTAGGCAAGAACCTACTACTATTATTCTGCTAAATGGACATAGTATTAAACCAACTCTAATGACATCATTATACCCATAGCTTCATCAGAGAAGCTCCTTTTGTCAGTGGATGCAGTTAACACAGAGACCCACAACTGGTCAAGGTGCAGAGAATAAAAGACTATGGAATGCTCAGTCCTAAATCATTCCGTCCTGTATCACACCCTCTCCCCACAAGGACCAACATTCATTGTAGAGGAGAGAACAGAAAGATTGTAATAGGCAGACGTGGTAGATGACTACAAGGAAACAGTGTTTTCCAGACTCAGCAGGGCAGTGACGCATATGACACAGTGGTTTGGACAGCATGCACAAGACCTGCACAAATTGTGGCCAGATAAAATCCCAGCATGATGTCCAACCCATAGCTGAATAGACTGGCGATTGCTTGCTGCAGGGAGAGTGGGAGTCAGTTATCTTTTAAGAGTGTGGCCCTGGCAGGTCAGGTACACATCAGTGGAGGACCACACACCTAAGCGTATACGGGCAGCACAAATTTGATTCCCATGTGTTGTTGTTGTTGTTAAAAAAATAATAATTGGAGGAGAAGGGTGAAAATAATAAAAATACATCATACGAAGTTTTCAAGAAACTAATTTTTAAAAAGAAGTCTCTAGTGAGCCAGTTGGAGACAAGTGGTAGAACACTGCCCTCTTATGGTCACTGTTCAAACTTCTGTCACCATTCTTATGCTGTGACCTGTATTTAATGCTAACATTAAACCCTGCACTGATCAATGGGGGTTAAGGAGGGGGAGGCAACAAAGCAAAACACACAGGAAACTTAATTAATTAACATGATAAGAATAAAGATCAAGACGTGGCTCCATAGTAGAGCACTTGCCTGGCATACTTGAGGCCCTGGGTTAGATCTTCAGCAGAGCATCAGTGGTAACCTGGACTTAGGATAGAGGCAAGAGTGAACAGGCCGAGCAGAGGGCATTTTTAGAGAAAGGAGACTCTTTAATGATAAATGCTAATCCATTTGTTAAAACTCAAAGAATGAACCATATGAAGAGGTTTACCTAAGGTAAACCGTGGACATCGGGTGATAATGGTCGGCCCATGAAAGTCCATGAACTGTAACAAATGTACCACTCTGGAGTGGAATGTTCAAAATGGGAAAGGATCCATGGAGGATCTGTACAGAAGCAAGGCTTCCTGCCACGTGCAAAGCCTCACTACTCCAGATCCATCCGTCAGATCATCAAAGGGTTGACATATGCAATTTTGTCTGTCGCTGAGAGCCAATCTGTTTGGGTAATATTAATAATAGCTAACACCTTCTGGAATGTGTATATTTGTTGTGTGCTTTTCTGTGTTTTATTAGCAGGGTCTTCATCAGGACCCAGTGAGGTGAATATTGATAGCACCTCCTCACAAAAACAGCAAGGACCCAAGGCCCAACGGCTGTGTCTTTAACTGTTTTAAACCTAAATATTCTGCATTTTGACAGTAATATATTTATTTGTTATTGAACCTGTTGAGGGTCCCAGCACTCAGGACCAGCCCAAGGGGGACAGAAGGAGCTCTGCCGTAGGGGAGGGGGTGAATAGGTGCTGAATCAAGACACCGACTCTGGGAGTTGAGCGGAAAGCCAGCAGTAGTCGTCTGCTGCAAACTCATTTATTTAAGAAAGAGCAGAGAGTATTATAGGTCTTGTTAGCCAATAGCCTTATGGGGTGGGGTCCTGACCACAGCCAATCGCAGTTTGTTCCCAGGTGGATCAGGTTCTCTCCAGGTGCTGGGCACAAACTGGCTTCACAGCCAACCAGTGTGGAGCACCACCACCCATAAGAGCCATTCCTCCATTCCTCCTGGCAGGTGGCCTAGCTAGGCCCACCCTGCATTATGCCCAACAGAACCAATAAACACTTCCTGTGTTTGTTTTTTTACAATTTATTTATTTATGAGTGTGAGTGTTTGTCTGCATGTATGTATTTGTACCACAGTAATGTCATGCCCATGCAGGCCAGAAGAGGGTATAAGATCCCCTGGAACTGGAGTAACAGACGGTTGGTTGTTAGGCATCTGCTGGGAACCAAACCTAGATCCTCTGCAAGAGCATCCAGGGCTCTTAACTGCTGAGCCATCTCATCAGCCCCTCATATTAGGTTTTGGTTGGTTTGGTGGTGTTTTTTGGTTTTGGTTTTGCTTTGGTTTTGTTTGTTGTTTTGTGTTTTTGAGGATCAAGAAGAAAAATTCAATAAACAATGAGAAATCAAACAACCCTAAAACAACACCTAGTCATGGGGAAATACAGAAAATGGCCCTCCCTCACTGGTTTACATTTTGTACTTCTTTAAGATTTATTATGTGTCAAATTCTGTATTGGGTGCTAAAGGTACAGAGAGGCAATGAAGTAGCATCCCCAGATAGGTAAATGCTTCTCAGATTAAAATCTCTAATCAAGGCTGGCAAGACGAATCATTAAATAAAGGTGCCTGTCACAAGCCTGGCAACCTGAGTTCAGTCCCTAGAGCCTACATAAAGGTGTAAGGAGACAATCAACTCCAGAAACTTGTCACCTGGCCTCCTCACATGTGCTGGGTATGTGCACAACCCCATCACACACACACACACTAACAAATAGATAGTTTAACGTTTTAAAATCTATTTTCGAGACAGGGGAAAATGGCTCGGCAAGTCAAAGCACTTGCTGCCAAGTCTGAGGCCCTAAATTCAATCTCCAGAACCCAGATAATGGAAGGAGAGAACTAACTCCCACAAGTTATCCCCTGACCTCCCCATGTATGTTAAGGCACACGACACACACACACACACACAATAAATCAAATCTATTTTCAGCTCTCATCCCCTCCTCTCTCCCAAGTTCCCCTCTGACTTTCATGTATTTTATGTGTGTAACCCACTGAGTTAAATTTAGATTCCTTGTCTGAGCATGGATGGGAGGTTATTTACTGGAGCATAGGCAACTTAACAGTGGCCACACCACTGAAGACAGTGACTCCTTCTCCCCCAACAACTACTAGTCCTTCATGGAGGAGTAGGTCCTTCCATGATGAAATGTTGTCAGGCTCAGTCTTATGAAAGTCTTGTGCAAGTAATCATAGCTACAAAGCGTTCATGAGCACAATGGACATGTCATATCCAGAAGAGAAGAGTCTTTTGCGGCATAACTACCCATCCTCTGGCTCTTACATTTTTTGCATCCCTCTATGATATTAATTCCCTGAGCCTTGGAGTGGGTGATACAAGGTCCCATTTAGGGCCAAAATTTCCACTGACACCTCCTCTTGGCACTTTGACCAGTTATGGTTCTCTGTATCACCTACTGCCTGCAGCAATAAGAAGCTTCTCTGAGGAAAGCTGAAAGCAGCACAGCAGCACTAACATGGGTATCAACGTGAGTATTTAGAAGGCAGTTTGACAACATGTCCATTTAGCAAAACAGCAGTCGCTCCCCCCTCCCCCATCCCATGCAGAGGGTCTCCGACTTCCGCAGCCACTGGCTCTTGACCACATTCCGAGTACCAGGCATGACTTCTCTCCTGTGAACTGGGCCTCAAATCCAATCAGAAAGCAGTTGATCACCCTCCAAAAAGTCATGCCACTATTGTACCAGTGGCCTATCCTGCCTGTAGCTAGCCGAGGTCACAGCTTGAGTAAGGCTGTTGATGACATTTCTCTCCCAGCAACCTGCACAGCACCCTCCGGCAGTGTGAAATCTGGCTGGCAAGGAGGAAGCTTGCAGCTCAGTTCCAGCTTGCTTTCTCCATGTCCTGCGATCAAAGCGTGTGCTACCCCAACCACGGTGTCTTTCCATTAAGTTCTGGTGGGTGACCAAGAGCAATGGCAATAGTCTGTATTGTTTGGGGTCTCTGGGCCTCCCTAATCAATAAATCATAGAGAGGTATTCTATATCAAGCATTGATTTTTGTTTAATAACAAAATGGTTTCTGGGAGGAATATTATCTACCCATGCAGGGAACTAATTTTAATTGTATTTTCATAAGTGTATAAAACAGATTTCCATATGACTTTTTCATATGTCCTTAGTGTTAGTTGCCCCTCTTCCTCATTGCCTCACCCTTTCTATGCCTCTCCCACTTAAATTTTTCCACACCCAGAACTCCCTGTTTACACTTTCATATCACCACCTTGCAGATTCTCTTCAAACCATGTTTTCTAGTGGCCAGCAAAATGTTCAAAATGTCATTTCTTTTTAAGTTGCTAATATTCGTGATAAACCTAAAGCTTACTTATGCCGATTACACTATTCTAATGTATAAATGTCAGCACGAGAGTGAGTTTTTAAATCCTCAGAGTTACCTGTTTTACATATGACAGTGCATTCCCATTCTCTATTTCATTCAATACTCTTAAAACTCCAGAGAAAAGGCATTGCTTATTTGAGACCCTCTGGAGAGGGTTAGGGAAGCTTAGTGACACTGAGTAACTTGCCTGTGGCCCTTCAGGTGATGAGCAGGTTTTTGTTGTCATTGTTGCTTTGTTGTTTTGTGGTGGTTTTTGTTGTTTAATACAAGATCTCACTATATCTCATAGAAATCTAAGTACTTCTGCCGCTGGAGAGGTGAGATTAAAGGTGTGTGTGTCACCATATCCAGCCAGAGGCAGTTTCTTTAAGCCAAGTCTCACATAGACTTCACAATGACATAGAAGGTGGGGCGGGGTTGGGGGGATTATAAAATCCCCAATAATATTGTTACTCCAGTCTTGATAGAAATATTATTCATTGATAGGTTTCTATTTTATGGTGTAATAACTCTTTCAAACTGAAATGGAGAAATATATATTTTTAAACATATCCCCAGAATATTACTTTTCTAGAAGTCATTCTTGCTTTTGACCCACATATATGACTACATCCATGACACATGCTGTGTATATGAACAGTTGGGGACAAAATGGCAGTAACTGTTAAAGAGATTCGAACAGTTCAATGGCCCGCAGTGGCTATTTCATAAGGCCCCAATCAGCTTTGCAGTGAAAGGGGTTCTTGAATTGACATCATTTTACATTTGTCTGATTTTACTAAATAGCATGAATGACAGCCAGAAAATGCTTAGAGAAGTGCTGCCCTCTAGTGGTAAAATCAACAGAAACATGACAGCCATGGGTAACACAACATACAAATATTCAGCCATTTAAAAAAAGTAGAATCTTGGATTCTGGTGAGATGTAACAAGGCGGTCATCTCCTGCTTCAGTCAACCCTGAGTCCCACCACCATGCCTTCCCCACAATGATGGATTCTATCCCCTTAAATTAAGAGTCAAAATAAACAGCTCCCTCAAGTTGTTTCTGTTTGGTATTTTGTCATAGCAATGAGGAAGACCACTAACTAACACAGAAAACTGGTGCAAGGAATGGGGCCATTGCTGTGATAAGCCTGACCAAGTGACTCACAAAGCCTTTGGAACTGCTTCGTAAAAGGAAAATGGTAAAGTTTGGAGCTATGGGTTAGAGGATCCCTAGAATGCTGTAAGGGAACTTAATGGAAAATTCTGGTAGCAGTGCTGAAGACCACAATGCCAATGGAGATGCAGACAGTGAAGGCTCATGAGATTTTAGAAGGGGACAAGGACTCCATCAGGACCTGGACCCCAATCTGTGCATGTGATACTCCGGTAAATAACGTGGCTCCATTTCACCCCTTTCTGAAAATGAATTGAGACTGAATTTGAGCAGTGAAGTAATTTGTTGGGCAGAGGAAATTTCAAGGCAGCATAATGTCGAGGCTGTGGTCTGGATACCACTCACTGCTTAGTTTACAGTGAGAGAGGACAGAAGTCGAACAGAATGGTGTGAAAAAATGCAGTTTGGTGAGGAATGATTGTGTGGGTGAGTTTAAAGCTTTAAAGAAAACAACTGGGGACAAAGTGGCAGTAACTGTTAGAGAAATCAGTACAGTTAAAGAGAATCCTCACACTCTGTACTAAGACAATAGTAATCATTGGTGTGCCCAGGTCACAGTGTCCTCTCAAAAGACTACCAAGGAGGCCAAACCTGATGCAACTGCACAAGGATCTTTATTTTCAAGCTCGACCTCGGTCCACAACCCAACGCGCCAAAGCAGTGGGCGGAGGGAGAGTGGCCCGGAGGAGAGGTAGAAGGGGCTTCTTTTGGGTTTTAGACAAAGGGAGGAGGGGGATTGTGGTGCTACACTCTGGCTGGCCGGGGAAACCCGTGCATACCAAGCACATTCTGAACTGATTGGTTACAAAGGCCAAGGCCCGGGGTTTCTCATTGATAGGCGCTGTCAGTCGAGCTCACTGCAGGGTCCTCCTTTTCCTAACATGCCTGGGCTTGTCCCCTTTCCCTCAGCGCTTGTAGCCAGAGGCTTGCAACAGCTTGAAGTAGGCAAAATGGGGAAGTTAGCCTCTAGCCTTAAGATGGAGTCCACCTTTAAACAGTCACTCTAGCTCGTTCCCCACAATCATCTCTTAGATGTAAGATCTCACCCACTAAAGGATGCAGAGCATAATAATGAAAACTAATGGGGTTGGAGAGATGACTCAGCAGTTAAGACACTTGCTACTCGGACAGAGGACTGAGTATGGTTCCTAGGACCCACATGGTGGCTAACACCTGTTCTTAACTCCAGTTCCAGAGGATCAGATGCCCTCTTCTGGTCTCTGCAGGCACCAGGTATACACGGTGCATTTACATACATGCAAGCAAAACACACATACACACAAAAATATTTTAAATGAAAATTCACTTGAAAGGAAAGACCTTAAAAGTTTATATCCCTTCCTTCCTCCTTCCTTCCTTCCTTCCTTCCTTCCTTCCTTCCTTCCTTCCTTCCTTCCTTCCTCCTTCCTTCCTTCCTTCCTTCCTTCCTTCTTCCTTCCTTCCTTCCTTCCTTCTTTCCTCCTTCCTTCCTTCCTTCCTTCCTTCCTTCCTTCCTTCCTTCCTTCCTTCTTCCTTCCTTCCTTCCTTCCTTCCTTCCTTCCTTCCTTCCTTCCTTCCTCCCTCCCTCCCTCCCTCCCTCCCTCCTCTTTCACAGGGATTCAGAGTTAAGAGATTGCCTTGGGTCTCAGTCTTTGGACTTTTAAGTGGCATTGAAAATGTGAGACTATATAGACTTTTGAAGTAAGGCTGAATGTGTTTTGCATTTTGGCCTTCAGCTTATGGGGACCAGGAGAATGTTATGGCCTAGATAAAAATGTCTCCCATAGGCTCATGTGTTTGAACTCTTAGACTCTGTGTGGTAGAACTTTTGGGGGCAGTTGTGGAATCTCGGAGATGGAGCCTGACTGCAGGAAATAAATCACTAGGAAGCAGACTGTGAGGGTTGTCACTTGGTCCTAGTTTGGCCCCAATCTCTCTGCTTCCTGATTCTGTTGAGAAGTAGCAAGTATGGCCTCACACTCCTGTCTCTGCAGTCACATCTCCATGCTTTCTCTGCCATGGTGGACTGCATCCCCTCAAATCATAAGCCTAAATGTACCTCTCCTTTCTTGAAAAAAAAATGGGCCGGGGGGGGGGGCGACAAATGGTACACAATAGAAATTTGGATGAACCTTGAAAATCCTGTATAAATGAAAGTAGTCAGACATATATAACAAAGGTTATACAACATATATTCCACTTATATGAAATGCCTAGGTTAGGCAAATCGATGAAGACAGATTGGGACCTCCTAGGGGCTGAGAGAATAGGAGATGGCATCATCATTAATGGGCATGATGCTTTTGTGTGAGAGACAAAAACATCCTCAACTAATGTTCTACAGGTTCCAAATACTATATATTCAATGCTGCATGAAAAACCACTGAATTGTGAACTTTGAATACAATAAATATATAGAGCATATTCATTTGTAATATCTGTATTTATTGAAAATATAATAAGCTTTATATGTCCTGTCATTTTTTTTACTAAGATGATGTTCTAGGTATTACAAAAAGATGAAGGTGTGAAAGCCAGTTTCTTTCCTTAAAAGTTGCAATTTAATGGTACATTTAAACAGCAGTTGTAGAAGGTAGAATGTTATCAGGGAACACAGATGAGAAATCATCACTTCTTTGGTCAACGGGAACAGGGCAGTGGCACTTCTCAGGGAGTGGGGGTCCAGGCAGAGTAGCAGTGCAGGCAGTCTGGAGAAGACGAAGTTTGAGCTGAAGCTTGAGAGAATCAGCATAGTCTGAAGAACCTCAGCTCAAATCCAAAAACTCCGTAAGCAGAGGGGTGTGAGTCTCTGTTAACACTTCCAGCAAGGGATCTAGGTACTGACTGATAGTCTGCTCCTGCCTTGTGAGTAATGACAAATATCTAGCAGAAAATTCCAATAATGTCACTATGACTGACAGGGTCTATCTGTAGGGTCCTTTCCATGAAGAATAATTCAAAATAAGTCCTGAAAGGCAGAGCCTGGCTCCATTCTCATTAAGTGTGGACTATATGTCAAGTCTTCCAAAGAGTAGAAAATGAAATGCATAAGACAAGGAAAAGTACGGTGGAGAAACCTGACAAAGGATTACCTTAGCTAGGAGACCAAGGTCAGCATCACTGTGATACGTCAGGTTATCCAAAATGCTTCTGACATGCAAAAGAGGCATCAAGCAAATGAAACAGATCCTTGTGCCCCTCCGAGGAAAAACTGTGGTACTGATTGTAAGATGTGACTGAAACCCCCAACAGTTTCAAACTCAGGAAGATGGAAGGAAACCTGGAGCCGGAGTTTACAAAACACGCATGAGGAAAGACCGACTTTTACAGCTTCTCCTCAGAAATCCAAGCCCTGCAAATAGCTCAGATAAGACTCCAGACCCCACATTCACAAAGGGCACCAAGCTTCCTTAACAGATAAGGTTCTGGACTCAAAAAATGCACAAACACCTGTAAAAAAGGACTACTTCCTGGCCAGAAGCTTGCCTTAAGCATCAATCAGATGTCATGGCAATCCCCCTCCCCTAAAAGCCAGGAGGGGGCTGAGGGTCTTTTTAAGGCTTTGAGGACTGGGACTAGGAGGGGTTTTTGAGACTTAGATTTGGACTGGGACTGGAACTGGGACTTGGGCTTTTGGACTGAGCTCGCTCCCCTGGGGAGTTTGCACTGTCCCTGAGGGAGCTCCTCCATCCCGATCTGGAGCCTGGCACGCCAGCCCCAAGATGGGGGTGAGGGGGCTAGCATTTCTCCACTCGTGGGTGTGGAGGAGCTAGTCCCATCTGATCTTCTCTTAATAAAGCTGGGTCCTGTTTACTACCAGCAGAGTCTCTGGTCCCTTCTGTCTCTCGAACCCAGAACCTTACACTGATAAGCAAGAACCATGATGTGTACAGCCATCTCAGTATTTGGAAAACAAATCAGCTCTGGAGAAACTATTGCCTCCTATCCAGAGGAGTGTGGGCTTTGTGTCCATCAAGGAGAGCCCCACTGAGAGCAGGGACATACTGCTGACCAGTAAAATGCCAGCTTTTGCCCATGTTAGTGCTATTGCCATATGTGAAGTCACTATGCCAGCCCAGAATATTGGTCTGGAACCTGGGAAGACTTCCTTCTTCCAGGCTTTAGGCATCACCACAAAAACCTCCAGGAGCACCATTGGAGTTTTGAGTGATGTGCAGCCAATAAAGACTAGAGACAACGTAAGAGCCAGCCAAACCACGCTGCTGGGCATGGTGTCTTGCCCTTCTTCTTTGGGCTCATCACCCATCATGTGTTTGACAGGTGCAGCATCTACAACCCTCAGTGCTTGCATCACAGAGGAAACTTTACATCCTCTCTTCCTGCAGGGTATTCGCAGCGTTTTTCTGCAGACTGGATTGTTACCTCTGTTCTGCATTCTGTCGTCAGTGGGTAGCAGTGTGTCCTGGCTTTGTCTCTAAAGACTCAGGACATCTTCCGTGTGCTGTAAAGGCCTTCTTGGCTTATTCATGTGCATTTGTGGCTGCTGCCCCTCTGCCTGCTGCCTCCACTGCTGCTCTGCCTGCAGCCTCGGTCAAGGAAGGGTCAGAGGACTCAGACAAAGATATGGGATTTGGTCTCTTTGACTAATTCCCCCAGAGCAACCATTCAGCCAGCCTTATTTGGGAAACATGGAAATAGAAACACCTTTCTTGGGGCTGCAGAGATGGGTCAGTGGTTACGAGCATTTGTGTCTCTTCCAGAGGACCTGGGTTTGTGTTCCTTGCACCCACGTGGCAGTTAACAACAACCAATAAATTCAGTTCCAAGGGATTCAACACCCTCTTTCAGTTTCTGTGGGCATTGTATGCACACAGAGCACCTACATACATGCAAGCAAAACACTCACATACATAAAATAAAAGTAAATTTTAAAAGTTTTAAACCTATGTAGTTGAACTGAAGAGATGGCTCGGGGTTTAAGAGTACTTGCTGCTCTTCCAGAGGACTCAGATTCATGTTCCCAGCACCCACACAGCAGCTAACAACTGTCCTTAACTCCAGTTCCAGGGTCTCTGTGGTCATTGCACACATAAGTGACTTACATATATCCAGGCAAAACACTCATACACATAAAATGAAATAAGGTAGTAATGGAATTCTTTTTTTAAAAAAATGAAATGAAGAACATTCATCTATGTAAAGTTCATTTTACTTCTCAACTTCTGTTTTTGTGGTACTTAGAACTGAACTTAGGACTTGTGAAGGCCAAGCCAAGCACACTACCACAGAGCTACACTCAGGCCTCTTATTACTTTTTATTTAGAGACATGGACATGGTCCCACCACATTGCCCAGGTTGACCTTGGTCTCACTGTCTAGCCCAGACTTCCCTTGAACGTGCAATCCTCCTGCCTCAGCTCCCTGAACAGTGGGATCCTGTACCACCAGGCCTTACTTCTCAGCATTTGCAACCACCTTTCATTCCCCTTCTAACCCTTCTGCCTCCTCTCATAGCCTTATCTTCAACTTCCTGTTTATCATCCCATGCATTTTCTGTTTTTCTAATATATGTGTGTTCTCCCAATCAATCTCTGATGTCAAAATTATGTATATCCATGAATACTTGTGAATTTTAAGTAAACAGAAATATATATATATATATATATATATATATGTGTGTGTGTGTGTGTGTGTGTGTGTGTGTGTGTGTGTGTGTTCATTCAGGAAGGAAGGGAGAATAGGATCATCGAAAAGTAGAATTCTCATCTGATGTGTCATTGTTGAGTTCTCACAGGCAGATTGTGCTGCTTTCACAACTTTTAAATTGGAAGAAAATGAAGGAGGAGTAGGATGAGGAGGAGGAGGAGGAGGATGATGATGAGGAGGAGGAGGAGAAAGGGGGGGAGGAGGAGGAAGAAGAAAGAGAAGAAACAGTTTCCATCACAACATTTTGCTCAGGAAAAAAAAGTTTTTCTTCACCTCCCACAATACTCTGTATCCAGCAGCTTTCAAGTATTTATGAATACCAAAATCCTGTAAGTGCTCACTTTAGTAGTCCTTCCTGCCCATTAATCCAGTGGTTTCATCCTTCACCACATGTTAAAATTATTTGAGATTTTTAAAAAAATTCTGAACCTCTGGCTCCTTCCCATTAAATTCACTGGAATTACTTACAGATGGGGCAAGGATTCTATTTAGTGTTTCCTATATTCATCAACAAGTACATCATACATCAGAGTTTAAGCAGACTTAATTTATCACATGATAGAAGATGTCTAAATGGTTCTTCACATCATTAGGAGAGTAAGTATCCTGTGCTGTGAGAGCACTACTGAACATCAAATAGGAAACAGTGAGCTTTTTAACTTTGTTAACTTATTTAGTTATTTCATGTATGTGTGTGATGGGGGCATACATGAGTCACAGATGGAGGTTTGAGGACAAATTTATGGAGTTGGTTCTGGCCTCTCACCTTGTTTGAGATGGAGCCTTTCCTGTTTCTGCTTTTGCACTTTGTCCTCCAGGCTTGGTAGCATCCAAGCAGGACTCCTGTCTTCAACTCCCATCTCACCATAGGCATACTGGGATTACAGATGCACACTACCACATCAGGCTTTCTTTCAACATGGGTTCAATGAATCTGAATTCAGGTCATCAGACATCCTCAGCAAGCACTTTTGCCCACTTTTACCCCTGGTCCAAAAATTTTTCATCTTTTTAAAAAATATTTTATTTATTATTTTTATTTTATGTGTATGAATGTATTGCCTGGACATATGTAAGTACACTGTGTCATGCAGTGTCCAAGAAGGTCAGAAGAGGGCATTGGGTGTTCCGGAACTGGAGTTATGGACAGTTGTTAGCTGCCATGTGGGTGCTGGGAACTGAACCCAGGTCCTCTGCAAGAGCAGTCAATGCTCTTAACCACTGAGCCATTTCTCCAGCCCCTCATGTTTATTTTTATAATACAAATTTGTAGACAAAAATCAGGTGTTGTATTAGTTTGCTTTTCTTTGCTATGATAAAACACTGACCAAAAGCAACTTGGAGAAAAAAGGTTTATTTCATCTCACTCTTCCAAGTGACAGTCCCTCACTGAGGGAAGCCAGGGCAGGAACTCGAGGCCTGGGTCTGGAGGCAGAAACTGAAGCACAGACCATGGAGGAGTGCTACTTACTAGCTTGCTTCTCTGGCCTGTGCTCAGCCTGCTGTGTTTTCCAACCCAGGACCACCTGCCCAGGGGTATAACTCACAGTGCTGGGCCCTCTCACATTACTCAACAATCAAGAAAATGCCTCTCAGACACGCCCACAGCCAGTTTGATAGAGAAACTTCCTCAGTTGAGATTCCCTCTTCTTAAGGGTATTTAGTTGACAACTGAAGCAGTCTAGTACAGACATCTGGTCTGGTGTGGTATAACATACTTCCAACACTCAGAAGGTGAAGGCAGCAGGATCTCTAGTTCTAGACTAGCCTGGGCCACAACATAATAACTTGTCTCAAAAACAAAGCAAGGGCCCAGAGTGATGGCTGCACGGTTAAGAGCACCGCCTGCTCTTGTCGAGGACCTGGCTTCCATTCTCAGCACTCACATGGTGACTAACAATCATGTGTAACTCCAGTTCCCAGGGGATCTGATGCCCTCTTCTGGCCTCCTGGCATTGCACGAAATGGGAGAATTTACACACCATGCAGGCAAAACACTCATACCCACAAAATAAAAATAGATAAATAAAGCCAGGTTTGGTGGCCCGTCCTTTAATCAGCACAGCACTTGTGAGGCAAAAGCAAATGGATCACTGTGAATCTGGTCTACATAGCAAGTTCCAGGCCTTCTGGGGCTACAGGAAACCCTGTCAAGAAAAAACAAAGCAATAGCAACACAAAAGAAAAACAGAAACCAAATGTTTAGATAATATAATTGTCTATTGTCTTTGGGAATTCCTAGTTATTTCTCTAAGCAGTCTGTACCATGTTGTTCTTTCAGTTTCAACCCTCTCTTACACCGAAGCACTGTGATGTGTTGGTAAAATGTGGAAAAAGGAAGTCTATAACCCTATGAAATCTCAGTCTTAAACCATGTACGGTAGAGCATGGCTGTAATCTCAGGATTCTGGGGGCTGAAACAGAATAAGTTTCAGGCCCGCCTGGGCTACTATGATGGTTAATCTTAACTGCCAACTTGACGTGATCTAGAATCACCTGAGTCGCGGGCCTCTTGCCAAAACGGTTGTTGGTTATCTTGGTTATGTGAAGTGGACAGAGCTGCCTGCTGTACATTCTTCATGCCCCAGGCGGGGATTCTGGTCTCTCTAAAAATGAGAAAGTGAGCTAAACACAACATTCACTACTCTCTGTGGCTTGACTGGATGCAATGTCACCAGCTGCTCCAAATCCTAGATGCTTCCACTTCATCATGATGGACTACCATCTTGAACAATGAGCCAAACAAAACTCTCCTTTAAGTTGCTTGTGTCAGGGTATTTTATCACAGCAACAGGAAAAATAATGAAAACAGGTAGACTGTGCCTGAAGAACCCAAACCATCAACTTCTGCCTTGGTGCACCTGTGTGATCTTTACAAGTGTTCCTGAGCCTTTCCTCTAAGATGAAGGAGCAGGTTGGGTAATCCTTATATACAGGGGATAGAAGTCTCCAATAGTCTTTTCTGCTGGAAAAGGCCTTTTTTTATGGCGAACACTGTAGAAAAATTTCAGACGGAAACTTTTCCTTCTTGCCTGCTAGAAACTTGAGATTTTCTTGGCTCCTCACCGTCAGAACCTGGTGGTTCTTGGAAAGCCTATGCAGGTGTGGAGAGCCTTCCTAAGGCAGCTCCCAAGCTAGTCGCCACTTTGCTTTCATGAATCCATCGTATTTCCTCTAGGTGTCCTAACAGCCAATCTCAGCTGTGATTTCTTTTCTATATTTTCTTGTCTCTTCAGATTTCAGGGTGGTGGATTGCCCTGCCCTTTCGAAAGATCACTGAAGGATTGAAGAGAAGTTATTGATTTTCAGTTTGTCCAGCTTTTTATTGAAAAGATATGTTATGCAGCCAAATTCTTCTGAAATCAAACATTCCATCCTGGAGGGAAACTCATTACATCTCACAAAGTTCTAAGGCTCATCAAGACTCAAGAAGTAGACGGCTCACAAGTCTCAGGACATCTCTAACCCTTAACAGACTCACAAGGCCCCTCCTTCCCGGTTATATAAGCAGGAAGGACAGATGAGGAGACTTTATGACCTGTGTAGCTGCCAGCAAGTTGTGTAGAGAGCTTCAGTCTTCCAGCTTTTGGGTTGCCACCCTTGCTGGGATGTGCTTCTGGTGATGCAGCGGCCTGTGGGCTGTCCATGTTCCTGTACGTAGCTATCCTCACCCACAAACCCTGTAAGTAAACCAGTAAACGCACTGATTCATCAAGTTGGGCTCTGGTGGCATTCCTACCTTGGTCTGTTGTTGATTCTCTATCTGGGATGAATAGACATGTGTTCATGTCTCTCCAGGAATTGTGTCACACGAGAATACAAAAGTGATAAATCCTAATCTTGTAAACACCTCAAAATGTAAACATTTTGAAGATGAAGGTGCAAAGTTCCTAAAAAGTTCTCTTCCAAAAGAGAAAGGAGACACAGACACATAGAAAGATTAAGAGGAGGCTGGAGAGATGGCTCAGCGGTTTAGAGTACTGGATGCTTTGGCAAAGGACCAGGGTTCGAGTCCCAGCACCACATGATGGCAAATAACCACTAGTAACTCCGGTTCCAGGGGAATCCAACGCTCTCTTCTGAACTCGATGCCCCATGGGCTTTGCATGACTCGGGTGCTCTTACCTACATGCAGGCAATACACTCATACACATAAAAATAAAATATTAAAAAATAAAGATTAAGAGGGAGTTGGGTGTGGTGGTGCACACCTTTAATCCCAACACTCAGGAGGCAGAGGCAGGTGGGTTCTCTGTGAGGTCAAGGTCAGTCTGGTCTACATGAAACCAGGCCCACGAAAGCTACAAGGAGATCCTATCTCAATTAAAAAAAAAAAAAAAAAAAAAAAAAGATTAGGAGGGGACTGATTGACAAGATGCTCTGCAGGTTAAGGCGCTTGCTGTCAGGTCTGATGAACTGACTTTGATTCCCCAGGATCCGCATGGTGTCAGGAGAGCACATGCACAGCATCACTGTGGAGTCAGAGGACAACCTGCAGGAATCAGTTCTCTCCTAGCAACTCAGTACGGGGGTATAAGAAAATGCTTACCAACCACAAAATTTTAGACCTAGACAGCCGTGGTAGCTCATACCTGCATTCCCAGAGCAGGAGGCTGAAGCAGGAGGATTGTTTATTTTCTTGTTTTATTTCAGGTGAGTTCAAGTCCAGCCTGGGCTACCATGTGAAACCTTTTCTTAAAAAAAAAAAAAAAAACAGTATAGGGGCTGGAGAGATGGTTCAACAGTTAAGAGCACTGACTGCTCTTCCAGAGGACCCAGGTTGGATTCCCAGCACCCACATTCTAGCTATCAATTGTTATTGTCCATAACTCCAGTTCTAGGAGATCTGACACCTTCTTCTGACCTCTGGGGGTTTTGCAAGGAACAGATACATGCAGGTAATATACTTACACACATAAAATAATGAAAAAAAAAAAGATTTTATAAAACATCCTCCAAAATTCGTATTCTTAGGCATGCAAATAGTTAAAATAATGACCACTGGGCTCTGTGCTCAAAATGATGAAATAAAACAAAGAAAAAATTACAACAAAAAAGGAAAACTTGGCTCCTTTTTTTTTTCTTTTCAGTTTTGTGCAACTATTTAATTTTATGTGTATAAAACACTGATTTTCAAAAAAATTATTTTTATTGTATGGGTATTTTACCTGCATGTATGTAAGTACACCATGTGTTTGCAATGTCCATGGACAGAAGAAAGCATCAGATCTCCTAAAACTGGAGTTACAAACAGTTGTGAGCTGCCATGTGGGTGCTGGAAACCAAACCCACGTCCTCTGGAAGAGCAGCCAGTGCTCTTAACCACTGAGCCAGCTCTCTAGCCGCAAAACACGGAACTAAAACAACAACAACAACAATACTTAAAAACAAAAAGATTAATTCTTCTTGGGAACTGGTTGAGAACAGTTTGGTGAAAACACTGAGTCATGTCAGGTAATGTAGGTTGGAATGTTTAGTGTTTATCTGTTAAGAGTAAAAAAAAAAGTCGAAGACTTTTAATGCAAAGTTTATTTTTATTTTTGTATTGCAATTGATGAATCCTTGAAAAACAGCCTTTCAAAGTTGACTTTAAAGGGCTCTACATAAATGATTACATTGTATCACTGGTAGACATCTTTTGGAAAATGCAGTAATTGAGCTCATTATGAGAAAAAGCGCATATGGCTTGGCCGAGGAAATAAAGGTCAGTATATCATATATAAACTCAGTGCATAAACTAGTGCACTGGAAACTATGAAATGATTCTGATCATAAAAGTACTGACAATGGAGATTCGAGAGAACAATTCAAATGAGACTTTCATAAAACAATTAGTTTAAAAGCATAAACTTCTAAATTAATATCTTGTGATATTTGATTTCAAATATATGTATGTGAACTAAATTAAATATCCTAAGTTAAGGAAAATGAACTCATTGTACAACTGCTTCCCCCAAATACCCTGCATTTTCACTGAGGTGGTAACGAGGAAAGCATAGTTAGCAAGACGCCCTAAAATCTGGCACAACAACTCACTATCTGTATCTCAAAACGTCTGACTGAGGAAGTCCCTCTCCTGTCAGCTCACTTGCTTCCTTTCTTCCCAGCACTGATCATATTCTGAAAGTCTCTTATGTATTGGCTTGTATACCCAACGCCTATCTCCCTTCTAGAATGAAAGCCCAAGAAAGCAGGGGTCTGCAGTGTTGCTGATAGCTGAAGGCATCCTTCATGTTGCCCAATAACTCCTACATCATAGGTATTTGGTAAAAACTGATGAATAGCGACTGAATGGCAACTGATTGGCCCAGTAAACAATATGAATGAAGTAAACCTTTCTCACAAATATGGGACCATGTTCTAATCACTGGGAGGAATTTTCCTTCTGTTTAGCAGCTGTGCAAATGATGAGTTCAAGATGATCCCTGATGCTGGAAGCTTCTTAATCACTGACTAGACTCATGGTAGATTTGCAGCCATAAGTAGCTTCTGTCCTCTGGGAAATTCTTGAGAATGGCCCATCTTAGCTGCAGAGAAAACATGGTCCACTATGCAGGTAGTACATGAAGTCTGGCATAATAGTTAAAATGAACCTGGTAATTGAACAGTGTTACACGTTTGTGCAATGACTGCCTTATATATTTTCCTCAAGAGGGCAATTCACTGTTACTTTGAAGTTGGGTTATTTCTAGCTTCACTTTACTTGAAACCCTTCAATAGCTCCAGACTGACTACGGAGTGGTCCAAAATCTTTAGCATGGAATACAGTCCCTTCTGTAGGCAGCTGCCTCTCTCCCAGTAGCCAGCTTCTCATTCATGAACCAGGTTCTAGCAAACAGATACCTCTTCCCTCAGAGTTTCTGCTCATTTAGCTCCCTCCACCTGACGAGCCCTCCCCCTTCCGGTCCACACTTGGTTACAATCCCACAAAACTTTCTGAGCACCCTTATGGAGGGGAGATCCCTAGCACCATCTTTCCTTCCAGTGCCGCTTTCTGCGGTCTCACAGGTTCCCTGTAAGATTTAGCCCAGGGTTGCTCCTAACACTGAGTTTCCCATCCTGCTCTTGTCCATGTTTTACCCAGACACTAGCCTCTTCCAGATAGATCCCCAAACTCCATTCCCATTTGCCATGAGTGGAAAAATGTCTTCCCAGCTTTCATTCAACTCTGCTCAGAGGTTTCCTCCAATGAGAGGTTGTCTATGATGACCCTAGTCAAGAAACGCTTCCCCTTCTCGTTTTCCTAAAGAGAACTATTCCCTCACTAGCATGGAATACAAGCCGTAGTCTACCCTTTTCTTTGTAGTAGTGATATAACATGGCATCATCTATTTAGTAATGTAGTTGTCTGCTCTTAGAATGTAAGGTGTGTCAGGGTGGGTCTTCATTTTGTTTACTGCTATATTTGTGAGTGAATGGTGATTGGGTCTCATCATCACACCTTGCCTTGTGACTTTGCCATCTTCCTCTGTTGGACACCAGGGGCTATATAATATTCATCTTAGTTTCCTGCTCCTTCTGGCACTTTTTAGTAACTTGGAGTAAACTGGTCATACTCCCATATAAATGAGTGAAATCGATTTTGATCACCCATGACAACTCCCAGGGTAGGGATTATGAATACATGTACCATATTAGCTGAAGATATAACTAAATCTCCATTGATTCCTTATCTGAAATTCTTAAGAGTTGCACATATTTTAAAATTCAGAACCATTCATTAATTAATGCCCCTGAAAAAGTGCCCTGCAGTCAAACACATTAATAGCTCTGCAACAGAGTGAGTGAAAGTCTCCTTGTGATAAATAATCCTCAAATCAGCTTTGGCTGCTAAGTGGCTCATGAAGGCAAACCTGAAGAGTAGGGTTTTGGAATTTGTGGGCATGTTCAGCATGGAGATCTGTGAAGCGTGTCCATGCTAAGAGGCATTTCTTACAAGATTGATTATTCTTATTATTAACAAGCATGGATACACATTTGATTGTGTGTCATTAATTATGAATGGAAAGCTACTAAATGCTATGTTTAACAGGTGGGCAAACTAGGGTTGAGGAAGGAGTTTGGTAACTCGCTTGAACAGTTAGTAACTAGCTAAGCTGTATCCAAACTGAAGCAGCCTCGAAATAAAAAGTCACATTCTGGACCATCTGACCATCCTGACTTTATACAGCATAAGACAAAAATCCTTACTCTTGGCATGTTTCTCTGTGATGGTGAATCTAAGGAGAGTTTCTATAATTCAAAAAAAGGCAAAGATTCTCAGGACACAAATTCCTTCTTATAAAAACAAGTTACTTACATGTAGTCAATATTTGCATAATGGAAAAATTTGTTTCCTCAGCTAACCCAAATGTTGTGTGTGTGTGTGTGTGTGTGTGTGTGTGTGTGTGTGTGTGTGTGTGTTTAAGAAAGGGTCTCACTATGCAGCTCAGGCTGGTCTGGAACTGTATATAGTTCAGGCTGGCCTTGAACTCACACTGATTCTCTTTCCTGGGATTACAAATGTGTACCACCATACTTAGCTGCAATGTTTTAGATGTTTGTAATGAGAGATCAAGTGATTTCAGACAATTAAAAAAATATATATAGGCACAGTAACTTGCCCTGGTTTCCTTTGCAGAATCATGACCTGCAGGTCCCAGATCTGCTGTCCCCTGAAAGATACGTAAGAATGGGAGGAGAGATCATCAAAAGGCACTAGTTACAGATAATATGGAGATAATGTCTCTTTCACAACATCTTCGTTGGATGAATTTTTTTAAAACTATGCAGAAGTATTTGTGATGAGCAAATCTTGAAACTGGTTCAGAATTACCAAATATCACAGTGATATTTTGGCATTAAGGAGTCAGTTATGTAACAGCAATAAAGCTAAATTTTAAAAATCTCCATTCAGGTCTATAGTACAGCTGAAGACATAGTTTGAAACTTACTATACTTATGAGAAAGCCTCATACTATGAAACTATACAGCAGTAAAACAAAAACAACAACAACACACAGTACTTTACATACAGAGCAGATAAATATAAAGACGAGGTTTAAGAAATGAAAATAACATATACACTTAAAACATCACAACAAAAACAGGCTTTATTTAAACCAGACATGTGAATTCTTCAATTAGCATCAACTTTTTCAAGACTTAAGGATATGGAAATTAAAGATGGTGCTCCACAAGGCAGGGAAGGGAGATTTACCAAGGAGTAGTTGTATTGCCTTTCAAAAATCCCTTTCAAGGGAACCCACAACCCAAAAGATCATTAGATCTCATGTGACCAAGATCCTCATTTGAAAGTGGCCCATCTATCTTAATGAAAACCTTTCAAAAGGAAACATTTATACATACATACATACACACACATACACACAGACACACACATATATGTGTGTGTATGTGTGTATCATAAATTATATTTAAGTTTTAGAAGTGAAATAACAGATTTCAGCTTAAAATATTAAAACTGAAAAAAAAAAACCCTTAACATTATTTCTTAAGATGCCTTGTTACAAAGCTCTGAGGTACGTACATCTACAAAACAGATAGTTATTACTACCTGACACCTCAACTCATGACATCCCCTAACTCCCCTAACTCTAATATGAACAGGTCAACTATGGGAGACTTTCCAAAGTTCTTGCACAGGGATTTGCTGCCATCCATATGGCATACATGAATGAGGACATTTCATCATAGGACATTTCAACTTACTGCAACACAGTAGAAAATAAATCCAATGGGACATTATAGTTATATCGGAGAAGACAAAGACAAAATTGCATATCATTTTCAACCTTTGCCATATTCATTAGGTTCATTAACTCTTTTAATGTCTTTTCATTGCGGGCATTTTTTTTTTGAACTTTAGATTATGTGTTTATCTTTGTATTGAATTGGTCAGCACCTTGATTGACATGAGCAATTACAATAGAGCATTTAGATAGAGGGGAGGTATATAGTGGGGGGCGGGGCCAAAACAGGGAAGGACTTTTTTTTATAAGACATTCAAACAGAAAGGATAAAAAAGAGTAAACAAACAAAGTGTTCACAGTGCAACATGCCAGATTTGTAGTTTCATTTGAAACCAACAGCAAATCATGAAACGTCATGAAAAAATATAAGTAAAGGTAAAATCTCCTAGAGTAATTACTAAATGAAGTTAAAATTACCACACTGATCAGTAAACCCCAGAAGAAAAGTGAACAGCGCTTACACTTCAGGTCTTTCTTAAAGATCATACAACTTTTCAAAGTTAATGCATAAAATTGGTAGGTTTGGCCACGCTGCACAAATTTTTTTTTTTTAAAAAATACAGTATACAGAAAAAATTCTTATATTCCTCATTTGAATCATAAGCTTGAAACCTAAGAGCAAAAGATCAAGAATATTAAGTTATTTACAAATACAGCAGGTTCATCCACCATAGTGGCTTGGCCTCTATCCCAAGGAGATGTCACCTTCTCTGGCAGTAACCTTCAGTTCTCTGTCCTCACGGGGGGCGGCTGTTCCCTCTACTGCTCATCAGTCATTTTGAACAGTTCCAACAGGGCTCCAACAGCTCCAAAGTAACCCTAGAAAACAATGGGAAACTTCTGTAGGCTTGTCTCTGAACTTTAGTCAAATCACTACTACTTTTAATAATTCTAAGAATGCAATCCCTGCTTTATAGATGAAAGAGAACATTTAAAGTGGAACTCATGGTTTGGGACATAGGTTGGTGGTAGTGGGGCTGCATATTTACATGAGTGAGGCTACAGAATTAATCTCCAGCACCAACCAACCAACCAATGCTGATCTCTTTGCTATGTAACACAATGGAAAGGCCAAATAACCACAGTTTATCTGAATGCATATTTGTTTATCTATATTAACATACGTAAAGTGCTTAGAACTGTATCTGGCACTTGGTGTCATTTTGCCTCCCTGTAAAATAGAAGTTCATATTCTATGAAAATGAGTTTCTAAAACCCAGAAATGTTAGGAACTTGTATCTTACAGTGTGTTGGGCTGCTTTGTACAACACAATATCATAGACTGGGTGGTTTAAAAACAACAGAACTTGAATTCCAGGTTTCTGCAGGCTGGGAAGCCCACAATCGAGGTGTCTGGCAAGGGCCAGCTCCTCATGGACTGCTGCTGTCACTATAAGCTGGCATCATAGAAAAGGCAAGGCAGTTCTCTTGAGCTTCTTTCATAAAGATGCTAATTCCATTCAAGAGAGCTCAGCCCTGATGATCTAGGCCTCCCTAAGGCCTCACCTTCTAATATCATCATACTGGGGATTAGGATTTTAATGTATCAAGTGGGATGGGAACTTCAACACATAAATAACCAGTTTAGTAGCAACCTGGTTTTGAAAGCATTGGAGACTCCATGCCTCTGCCGTTTATCTGACTCAACAGTTATCTTAGATATGGGTGTGTATATTTGCTGTCACAGCTGCCAGCTGTCACTGACTGAGGCCTTGCTACATTCTCCTTGGAATAACCAACTACAAATCCTCATTGTTGAGAAGAAAGCTTCCATTTTAAAGACTAGTTATATTTATTAATATAAATGCAAAATTTAAATGGCAAATTTCTACTTGAACAATTTTAAAACACACCCTAAATCACATGTTAGACAACTCACAGTACATTCCATGTAGAACAGTTAAGTCCACAAAAGCTTGACCTACCTCATGTTCCAAAAATAGAGCTTTCAGCTGTCCTTTGGACCAAAAATCCATTGCATATGCTAGCAACTTCATAGAGACCATATTAATTCTGAGAAAATTCCCAACAAACACAACTCTGTCAATATTCTAGAAAAACAAAAAAGAAAGACAGTTGGGTCATGGCATAAAAAAATTAGCATTTACTAAAGACTCAATGCTTATATGTCATTCTGTATGACCTTCCACAGTGAATTTTAAGTGGAACTACTCCAGCATCTTCAAAATGAAGCTGAACCAACCCAACAGAGCATTCTACAAGAACAGAAGGATAAGATTTTAGTTGGGCAAAGCAGAAACTGATAATGGAAGGTTGTTATGCTATTGTTTTCAGTTATTATGCTAGGTTGTACCAGGTCAGACATATCGTCAGCTTACAACATATATATTTATACATATATAAATGGAGTTAAAATTACAGTTAAATTTTCTTGTGTATCCCTTAGGCCCTCAAACTCCAAGCATACAATATTATTACAATCAACTCATAAATGAAATAGGTGTGATATGATTTGCTCATCCAATGAGGTTTGGAATATAAAACAAACAACAACAAAAAAGAAATGTTCTACCTCTGTCCTCAAGACAGATATATGGTAGAATATCCTGTTTGAGCAATATGGTGACAATACACACCATGGATGCAGATTTGCATTCTGAGCACACCGAGGACACTCTCCTCTGATTCTGTGCTTGCAGACATGCTTTGGGTCTCCTAAGCCTCTGGCTCCAGCAGCACTTCCTGCTCCCCCAGGTATTTCTTCAGCTCAAGGCTAAATTCAGCTTCTACCACACAAAGGCTGTAACCACTCAGTGCACAGCCAACTGCCATGGACACTCAGATCACAGGCAAGAGAGTCTCTGCAGGTGGTATTATTTTCTGCTCGGTCTACCAGATGTAATCAAGGTTTAGGGACATCATCTTCTATCTGCCTTGAGTTTTAATGATGCATGTTCATGAAGAAATTATTAGGCACTGAAAATCTTCTGTGGGTGCAGGGATCAGAGGTATTTTTAATTAAGTTTCCACCAGAAAACAAAAAACAAACAAAACAAAATGACAACCCTTTAGCCATAAAATACCCAGTCTAAGGAATACTCAAAGTAAGAAACTCAGATCTAAGAGGAATTTAACTAAATTTAGGTAGCCCAAAGTAAAATTTCCAAAGCCTAGACTTGTATTATCTTGAGAGAAAGGCAGAAGGGGTAGAAGTGGTATTAAAATTTGGTGAGCATTTCAAATTTCAAATAAATTCTAGGTGGGTAAAAATAAATTCTTTTTGCTTGGAGCTCTTGACTTGTTTTGTTCCTCCTGCAGCTGTAAAGGTATAAATACAGGGAGCAAAATAAAGTTGGGGCCTGAGTATTGACTGACAGCCCTCCTGAATCTGAATCTATCTTTTCTCTCTCTCTTTTCATTTTTCAATCCTCACTCCCGCCTTCGGGTATGGTTCGATTTCAGCTGATTTCAGTTCGATTACAGGGCTCCGGCAGCCCCTGTAATACCAACCAGACAGGTAAGGTGTGCCCATTTGTGTAATAGTGGCCAATCTGCTATGGGAGTAATCAACTGCTTTCTGGTTGGATCTAAGGTTGGCTTCACAGGTAGAAACTCAGGACTGGTAATGTAATGATCAAAACCTGTGGCTGGGGTGGCCATAGGCCCTATTGGGGAAGCTACTGCCATTATTTTTACTAAATGGACACAATGCACCTGTCAGACTGCCTTCTACATAACTATGTTATTGCCCACAGACTAATCTACTCTCAGCTTTAGTGAGAGAAGCTAGTTTTTGACGTCATCAGTGGTAACAAACTGTAATGACTCATAATTGGGCAGAGTGCCATGAATCTTGAATGCTCAGCTATAGATGGGCTCAAGGAACATAATGGAAAAAGGGATGGAAAGAATGTAAGAGCTGGAAGTGGAGGGAGCGATGTGGACTGCTGGTTTCCAGGCATGGCAAGGCTGTTGTATTCTTTCATTCACAGCAGCTGTGATAACTTGTACGCGCATTCTGTCACAGAGGTGGGAGAGGCTCATGAAACCCAACCCCTCCCTAAGGATTTACATGTAGTTAATGGATGATGAGGGAAGGACAGACATTTTCTTTAGTTGCGTTAAATATGCATGTTCCTGTAAATAAACCCTCACCAATGCTCCTGTGAACAACCCTAATGAAAACCATTGGTCATTCAAAATAAAAGGTGTGCAAGGAGCAGGGGAGCTAGTTTGGGTGAGGAAGGGGAGCATCGAGAGTGGAAGACAGGACAAGGGGAAGCACATATGATCAAATATAAGAGATACATGTGTGAAAATGTCATGTTGAAACCTATGGTCATGCATAATTGATTAGCTGATAAAAGCACAAATAAGAAACCTTAAAGTTGAGAGGGAGAGCATTTCATAGCATGCCAATCATCACAACAAAAAACAATTTAGAATCAGCACATGTGATAGCCTATCTTTGAAATGGTTCTCAAATCAACTTCAGAGAGCAATGCAAGGACAGCAGACCTTGCCCTCCCAGGGAAAGTCAACGGCCAGCCTCCAGGCTGTCCCCTGAGAGCCTGCATTGATTCTGTAGCCTCTCAAGGAGCCTTGGTGAGTCCTTTCTTCCAAACATCCAATGTAGTTGCTCAAACCAGTAAATAACATGTGTGCAGTTTCAAATGTGATAAATGAAGCCAGCTGCCCTCCCTTAAAGGGATTATGACACCTGTGAAAAGATCCACTGGTTCACTCACCCAGAGTGCAAGGCAGAAGGTGGCTCTGTGGAAAGTAGGGGAAAGGACACTGTTCTGTGGGGCAATGGGTGTCACTACGTAACTGACCTTTGAGAGCCAGGAGCACAGCCAGCTACCCACATATGAGTCCTAGGGTTTATTTAACTACTTGAGAAACACCCTATAAAGGTTAATATGCCAAAAAAATAAACCCTTGTTTCCAATGAATCTCATGACCAAAGTGGACTTTGAGAAGGCATGTCTCTCAAATACTTTTATCTGTCCATCAGCTTCCCATTTAACTCCACGTAAACCAGGAACTTCCAATAAGTTCTGTTACCCAGATACCAGTAATATACTCAGTGTTGTGAAAGAAGTGTCTCTTTTGTAACCCCCAAACTCAAGGGCAGAACCAGCATTTTAGAAAGCCTCGAGGCTAGAGAGATATCTCAGCAGTTAAGAGCACTGACTGCTCTCGCAGAGGACCAGGGTTTGATTCCCAGCACCCACATGATGGCTAACAACCCTCTGTAACTCCACGTTTAGATTTGAAACTTTCTTCTGACCTCCATGGGCACTGCATGATCTGGGTGCACTTACATATACGCAGGCAATACACTCATAGACATAAAAATAAATAAATATTTAGAAAATTTTAAAAAGCCTCAGACCCTATACACCACATTCAGCTGAGACGAGGAACTCAAAAAGGCTTTGAAATATCTGTAATGTTCCATTTCTTCATCTGAGTGGTAGCTATGCAGGTAGGTGTATGTGTGTGTGTGTGTGCGTGTGTGTACTTAAGTGAGCTATCCACTTACAATTTGAGCCCTCTTTTATACACAAGCCATTTTTCTTTTTAAAAATTACATATTTAAAAACTCCACTCACTACTTGGTGGACAAGGTGATGCATGCCTTTAATCCCAGCACTTGGGCTGCAGGGGAAAGAGAATCTCTATGACACTGAGGTCAGCCTGGTCTACATAGTGAGTTCCAGACTGAGGCTACAGGGAGACTTTGTCTCAAAAAACAAAACAAAAGAAAACAAAACAAAAGAATAAAACACAGTCCTCTACTGACCTGCTATGATTCTTTAACACGTCTCCTCCTACCTCTAGGTCCTGCCTTCTCTCTACTGTCGTCCTATCGAATCTCAGTGAGAGACAGAGCTGTTTTCCTTCTCAAATCTCGTTTCTCGAAAACAGTTCCCCCACCCCCTGTAATCTTTCCAAACTTACTAATAAAGATTTGTCTGTCCCCAGCTCCACCCCCTACTTGTGCCTGGGGCTCTGGCTGGCCTTGGCTGTAGCAAGCTCTCTGTGCTTTGATAGCCCTGTACAATGCTGCTTGAACTCCATGCCACAAGGCAACACTGTAAAGAAGCTGAAAGCAGAGAGAATACTGAAGATCACAGTGGAAGCAGTTTTATGTATAACTATTAGCAAGTACACTCAGAGCTTCTCCTTGTATTTCAGTGGCAATAATGGTGGTTTGAAAGCCATGGTGTGGACTGGAGTTTTACCATGTTTCCACAGCAGTATATCTTATCATTTATTACTATCCCATGTCTACTTAGAAATAAAACAGATTCTCTTCTCCCTCCCTCAATACACCCTTCTCCTGTTCTCAAAGGTATGACCACATAGTGAAGGCTTCCTTGGGATATGCAGCTTGTTAAGAGTCAACAGTTACTGCACTGCCAAAGACAGTGCATGGGAATGGTCCACAGACTTCTCTGGCTTTTGTCTTACCTCATTCAGTGCACACATCCGAGCAATGGAGCCAATGTTGTTGGTGATGGTGACCAGTGTGGCCCGGGCGAGGTCTTCCTTGCTGATGGATTCTCTCTTTTCTTTACTCATCATGTTGCCAAAGCTATGTTGGAAATATTAGTGAGAGACTCAACGTCATCCTCAGGCAGGACCCATGCTTCCATCAAAGCACGTTGGGAAGCTCTACGAATAAGCTTTTCTTTTCAAACTCAAATGACCTGACTTCGATACCATGATTTATAAGCAGACAGGATCACAGTATGGATGGCTTGTGCCCCTTTCTTAATAAGGGACAAAGTAGAATGACTATTAATGGGGAGAAACAGTTAATGTTTCTGATATCTGGACGAAAATGGAACAGGGGAAACTTTGGAAGTTTTCCAGAACCTTCTTTCAAAGTTGCCTTACTTTAAGCACAAGCATCAGTGCTAAACACCTCAGTGTTTCTTAAGGACAGAGATCAAATCTGAGATCTGATATGATAGATATTTGTACCAGGCTGGTAAGCTGGCATTTAAAAAGAGAAAACTGATGAATGGCCAGGGTGGAGAGGCTGCCTGTGCTGATGCTCTACAGCGCCTAGCTGCTCAGTCTCTACCTTGATGCTACAGCAGATCCTTGAAGGCCAAATCGTTCATAGTCTCCTCCGTAAATGTCCTTCACCAGCTTATCAACATTGGTGCTGTCGCCTTTAGCTGCCATTTCCAGAGCTTCTTCAAAGGTCTCACAACCAGTCAGCAAGCAACATAGGCCTAGGAATGTTCCACCTCCAAGACTGAAGGAACAATAAGGTTTATTTTTAAAGTTTGCTTTAAGATAGGCCCATCCAAGTACCCAGTTATATCAAGACCATTAATATGGGTTTAGAAAAATGTGGAAAAGTCAAGGAGCACTTTGCTGAAAAGCAGAGAGGCACTAAGAGTGCGGGACTGCAGCAGAACCTGAGGGGAGCCTGGACAGGAAAAGAGGGTGTCGCCTAAAATTCAGCATCAAGGGAAACTTGCCCCTAAATTTGAGAATAAAACTAGAAAAGACTCTCACTGATTTCCGTTGTGAGACCTTCAGCTAGCCACTAACCTAAGTGCTTCGTTTAGTCTGCCCACCTATGAAATGAGGCTGAGTCATGGTCTGTTCTGTTCGGGTGGTCTGAGGTAGTAAGTAATCAGAGAAATGGCTGATATAACATCACCTCACACAGCTGAACACAAGGACTCAGGAAAAGAAACAGTGTGCACAGAGTTCACAACTATGGAGCCAAACCCTGAGGTGACAGATCTGACCCATAACTCTGTTGGAGCAGCCAGCTCAAAGACTGACTTTTCTGACCTTGTTTCTCTAGAGCAAAAAATCTCATTCTTCCTTCTTCCTTTCAGAAGAAAACTAATGAGCTATCTAGTTTCAGAACTGTTTCTACTAGTCTTTGGAAAAGGTTATTGATATTTTACCACCCAATAGAAAAAAGAGTAAAAAAGATAACATAAAATGGTCTCAATACTTGAAATATGTTTTAAAAGCTTTCCATTATTTTGGAGAATATGCCTCCAAAGTAGTCTTTGTTATCAAATTTAGAAACTCATTATAGTAATTGAGGACAAAATTAGATATACATTAACATCAAAGCTACCTCGTACAAAGAAAACCAGATTCATGAAAAAAATTACCACCAAAGAACTCATGGCAAGAAAAGAGCTCTAATTCCTAATTGTTGGGCAAAGGTTTCACTCTTCATCTACGAAGTACAAGAAGGTAAGATGGGAAAGAGCTAGCTGTTCTCATCAGTTGGTTCTGAAGCCCCAAGGAGCCACTAACTCCAGAAAATCAATTTGCATTTGTACAACAGCTTTTAATTTAAAGGAAAAAAAGTAAGTAGAGATTAAGGTGGCTTTTTAAACTTAAATTTGAAACAAGAAACTTTATGGTAAATTACATTTAATATGAATAACTGTTAGCAAGAAGACACCAGATTACAGATAGATACATAGATCTTTCTATGTGAAACAGCATAGTCTTAGACTGTGCTTCTTACAAAAACATCTTTCACTGAAGTTGAGAGTTCTTTTCTAAGGGCAATTGATGTAGCTATGTACCACCAGCAAAAACTGTCCTAATCATGGGTGTGGGTGTGGCACTCCCAGGACTTCTAGGAAAGTCCTTTCATTCACACATCCCTACAGGAGTGTGTTTAATGAGAACACTAGCTGGATTGTGTGGCCTGTGGGTTTGCTTTGTTTTCTCCCTGTATACTTTAAAGAAAGAATTCTTGGCTCACTTTTTAAGCTTCTCAACATCTTTCATCCCTAAACTTTCTTTGAACATTAGGCATCCATATTAATCAAGGCATTCAACAACTTACTCCAAATGTAGGCAACTGCAGAAATTGGCTAACTTAGAAAGAAGGTAACTCATCAACTGATGTGTTGGTATAAGTGAAATAAGGCAGGTACGACTAGAGAATGATAGGTGATTCCAGATAAAGCTCAATGGGGAACGCAAGCATGCATTTGCACAGCTGGTGTGCTACAGACAGAAGAAAAGATGCATGGGTACAGAAGAGTCAACAGACTCCTAGCACTTTGCTAATGCTCTCAACCTGCTATTATTTAATCAAGAAATTTCTTTGCTCACAGTCAGAAACGTGTTTGTTCGGCAGACACACAGAAAAATCCTCAGTATATCAGAAACAAAATACAAGGTAGAAAAAGCCACAGAACATTGACAATATTCATCAGAGTGAAGGAATTTAGGGAGAACAAATCTTCAGTTACTGATTTTAGTAATTGAATTGGTGATGACTGCAGAGCACTGGTCATCAATGGGCAGATGTGTGCATGCCCTTAAAGCAGATTCCTTAATGACCAGATGAGATGCATTGCTTCTTTTGCTGAAGTTCCAAAATTCTTTACCTTTTTCTTTTAACAGACGACATACTAACAACATTAACTGTAAAGTAATAATTTCTCCACTGACTTTCTGAAGCAGTTAAAGTGTATAAAACCAACCATTTTAAAATATGTTTAAAAGAAAACTGACACAATGAAATGGCATCATTTCTTACAAATGCTTACTGGTGGGGCTGGAGACGGTTTATTTGGTAGAATGCTTGTTGAACAAGCATGAGGACCTGAGTTCAGGCACTAACAACCATGTAAAGAGCTAGGCATGGATGTACATCTGTAACCCCAGTTCTTAGGAGCAGGAGGAGATGGAGATCTGTGATCCCACAAAATGGAAGGCTACTGCAGGAGTATTATTACAAATTCAGGGTCAGTCTTGGTTATATAATGAGACACTGTATCAGAAACTAAAACCAAAAGCAAAACCAACCCAAACAAAATAAAACAAAAAATGCATACGAGGAATAATAGTATATAATTCACTAATAAACCCCTGGAGATACAGCTCTTAGTTCACAACAGAAAGTTTACATCAGTGGTCCCCAGGGGCTGAGGATGTAGCTCAGTGTTTGCAGAACATGAGTGATTCCCAAAGTAAGTCCCACATACTTATGGTCACCACTAATCCTAACTGTTTATGTCTAAGATTTTCTAACTTGGATCAAAGGAAAGTTCTGAGCATATACCTGGATGCTCAGTCCTATAATTCAAGCACTTGGGAGACTGAGGCAGGGGAAACTGAATTCACGGGTGAATTCTATTATATAGAATTGGAAGGAAGGAAGGAAGGAAGGAAGGAAGGAAGGAAGGAAGGAAGGAAGGAAGGAAGGAAGGGGAGAGAAGGAGGAAGGAAAACATTTAGCAGAAAACCGACTGTAAAGGATTAGAGTTCCCCACAAATGAAGTTTCAGACCCTCCACTCCTGTGGCAACCTGTGAAAGGCTCTCTATTAAAATGTTTCCAAAATCACTAGTTGAAGAGAGAATTTATGGTGAAACTTGGTCATCTAGATAGGATTTGGTAATGAATGTAGAACACTGATCATCACCAACACCTAGAGTTTATAGGCATTATTTCATGTGGGAAGAAGGCATACCCCACAATTAGCTCCTTAGCAGTTTTTCAAGATGACCCAGATCCCTAAAGACTCCACATCTGAGAATGTAACTAACTATAATATAATTCATTAAATCATTGCATGTTCATCAAGAAAAGTACCTCTAACTGTGGAAAATGTTTAACTTGTTAGCTTGAGAGTAGCTTTACCAATTCATTTTACTCTTGGGAGGAAGTCTGTAGTTATTTTAAAACTTTTATCTTTGTCAAGAAATCACTCTCTAAAGTAAATCCTGCTTTCTGGGCATTCGTGTCTTGATACTTCTCAAAGTCCTAATGAGATCACAGGATCAGGGTTGCTTCTTAGGCACGCAAACAAGCTGCTGTATTTGAGATGAAAAGATGTGGACCATGCCCAGGATGACAGTACACACCTCTAATCTTAGTATCTGGGAGGCAAAGGCAGGCGTATCTCTGAGTTTGAAGCCAGTCTGGTCCACATAGTGAGTTTCAGGCTAGCCAGGGCAACATAATGAAACCCTGCCTCAAATAAATAAAATACAATAGTAATAAATAAATAAAATTTTAAAATGAGAAAAGATGTGTGCCTAGTAGCAATTTACTGATTTAACAGGGTCTGCAACCTGAACCGAAGCAGGCTTTGGTCAGAGTGTGTGTATGCGCCAGGGTTTCTCAACAGCAGCACAATCAATACTTGTGATTTGACATATTTTTTGCTGTTGGAGAAGCTGCCCTGTGCATTACAGAATCTTATCCCTATCAGTATCCTTGATCTCAACCAGTAGTGTCCCATCTCCAATGGAAACAACGAAAAATGCCTTCAGACATTATGTAACATGTCCTGGGGGGACCTACATCTCTCCTTCTTCAGAGGAGTAGGGAAACACTGATTTATACAGCTCGCTCATGGGTCATAAAAACCCACTGAAAAAGCAGAACTTTAATCTCCTATGGATGAAGAATACTACAGAATTTTCAGTGTAGGGAAAGCCTACAGAAACAATCTATCAACAATAGCCTTCACGGCCAAAAGCAGGATGCTGAGGTCCAGAGAAGTGTGTGCAGTCTTCATCTGTCACAAACAATGGTCTCCACACCATATTCTAAAGCACATTCTGCACAGTATTAGTCCTGTAAGCTGTCCCTCTCAAAATGGGTTCTCTGGCCCAGTGAGTTAGAGGAATGCTTCATACCAAACCAGTTACTTTTGTTCTCACTAAGGGTTCTCAAAGACATCTGACAACGGACCCTTTTGCAGTGCCAAATTCCCCACAAACAGAAAGCTGAGCCTGTTTGCCCTCACATGGGCCTTGGTGTGCATTGTATACTAAAAGACAAGTTGCTCTGTAGTCACAGGACTGTGCTTCTGTGCCCTGGATTCCAAACATCTTATGAGCTAACTATTTGCTTCTCACCTGAGAAGAAGAAAAAGATGTTCTTTGTAAATCTTGTTTTGTTTTTCTGGTTGGAATGAGATCAATCTTGTGCTAGGTACTGTCCAAAGGACAGTTTCTCTGAGGCCTTCTGTGGCGACCCCAAGTCCCTCCTTCCTGGCTTCCGTTGGGCTTGGTGTCCTTGTTCTTCTGTTGGCACTTAGTACACACTACCTTGGTGTATGCCCATGCATGCCATCCTCCTTCCTTCAACTTGAGCATCATCTCCAGAAAGCAAGAACTATGTGTAATTAACCCTTATATGAATCATCCTCTTATTCCTTTAACACAATATCCAATAAGGTCATACTAACTATACTGCCAGCACTAAGGAGCCTGAGGCAGGATTATGAATCTGAGGCCAGCCTGGGCTTATATACTGAGCTCTAGGATAGTCTAGGCTACATGCAAGACCCTATTTCAAAACCAAACCAAACTAAATATATCATCCAATAAAACCTATTTTGGTTAGTGCAGATAAAAAAAATGTGTTCAATATAAATAATTTTTACTGTAGACTCTTCATCAAGAATTAGGTATGGGTTTAAGCACAAAGAGGTTTTCCCAGTGGAAAGCATGTTTACCTGGTCCCCGTAACTCTTTTGTAGTTGTCCTTGGAGTACACTGCTAGAATACTGACACCTGAGCCCATGTTAACCAGCAGCATAGGGTATGGGTTATCAAGGCAGTATGGCTTTTTTTGACACAACTCGGGATCTGTGGGGTTTTCAAAATAGTAACATTCCGGCTTGCCGTTGAAGCCAACTGAGTCGACGTAAAGCAGGCCCTGAATCAGACAGTCCAGTTCGTCCAGTTTATGCAGCTGCAGGTCTGCAATCTACAAGAGAACAAAACCCTGTTAGATGCCAGAGACCACACTATGGGAGCCCCAGAGGTATGAGGTGGATGTAAGATTCATTTTCAAAGCAAAGAAACATCTTGGGAACCTTAAGTTTCAAAGTTGTGCTCATTAAGTCAATCCACAAGAACAACTGTTGTGCTAAAAGGGAAAGAGCTTGCTGGCTTTTGGAAAAGTACCCAATGGCATGTGTAGTTGGTGGCCCTTGTCCTTGCCTTAACTCTTAGAATCTGTAAACATGACCTAATGTGGAAAAAGGATCTTTGCAGATATAATTAACGATCTTGAAGAAATCCTAGATCTCTGGATGCACTCTATATCCAACGACAGGAGACACACAGGGAAGATGTGGAAGGCTCAGAGGGTTAGGCCTTGTGATGGTGAAGGCAGAGATCTGAGTGAAGGCTGCACCAAGGTCTAAGGAATGCCAGCAGCAACCAGATCCTGAAAGAGGCAAGCAGTGTGGTGTCCCCATAGTCTCTATGAAATTGTGACCCTGTCAATGTTTTAAGGACCACTAGCCTTAAGAACTATGACTGAAACAATCTCTATAGGTGTAAGCCACCAATTCTGTGGTAATTTGTTACAATAACCAGAAAAATAGAGCTAAGAGTGGTTAGTCAAATGAGAAGATTCGGAAGCCAAAAAGAATCCTACCTATCCTTGATAGGACACAGAGTCCAAAGAGCTGGAGGGGGAGCAGAATCTACAGAATCCACAAAGCCTTTTCCTAGATTTGGGTTCTAGAACAGAGACTTGGCTTTAGACTCTAGCTCTAAAACATTCTTTACTGAGGATATCCAGGGTGACTTGCTCAGCTTCACAAATCTCAGTTTTTGCATTTGTACAATGGAAATACAGCCACTGGCAATAGTGTTGCTGTGACAACTTTATGACGGTAACACAGGGCTCATATGAGTACACAGGGCACAGCACATAAAAGGGCTTACTAGGTGGGGTAGGTCAGGAGTGTCATTTCATAATTCTATGAAATAAACAACTCCTATTCTTGGAAATAAAAAAAGAGAAGGAGATGGAATAAATGTGACCCAAAAGCAGAAAGAGATGCTATTTGGGGAGACAAAGGGGACCAGGAAGAAGTGAGTGGGAAAGGGAGCTGTAGGACGGGATTATGGGGGAGGGGCATGAATAAGAACAAACAAGTCTCTACCTCTCTTAGATACAGGGAAAAAAAGAAATAAGGGATAAAGCTCCCAGTGGGCTAGCCTTAGCAACTAGTCATCACTCTGTATCCTCAAAAGCTTAATTCCTCATATTACTGCCTCTGTGGTCCAAGTTGGTGATCATTTTCCCTGGACAAGAAAAACAAAACAAAATAAAGGATTGGAGATATAACTCAATGGTAGGGTGTTTGCATAGCATGTGTAAGACCCTTAGTTCATTCTCAAGTACCCCCCAAAATTAAAAAGGGAAACAATCAACCAAACAAAAACTTAACAGTCACCAACATGAAATTCAATCAAAAAGAAGGAAGGTATAATTTAATTGTCATGCGTACACACACAGCCCCTATAAGACTTGATGTGGCAGCTTGTTTTCTTGTTCATCAGGTGTCCCTTAGCACTGTGCTAAAGGCCTGCCCCTAATCACTGCTTAATAAGCATTTATTATTAAATGAACAGGGAAAGTTGTCACTTCATGGGTCACTCTAAACTGAAAAGTAGCTATTTCATCAGTTGGTCTTAGAACCATAGTTAACCTGCTTAAAAATTAATCAGAGGTTCATCAAAATTATTGACAGCCATGCACAGAGCCAAAATTATAAACATGGACAGAGAAATGTGTCCAGCTGGATGTCCTAAAGCTACCCGGGGAGGGTGGGGGGACCCTGTCAAGATAAACAGACTAAGCCCATACAACTTTGATCTGGAAGGAAACAGTGTTACCTTCCCCTTTAAAATGATTTTTTCCACATAAAGTGTAGTAGCAAATACACATCTCTCCTACACTTGTATTAAGGGATAGATATTTTTTGGAGCATGATGTCGTGAAGTCCCAGACAAAATGGAAGCAAAGTTAATAGTCACTTTTATAGGAAAAAAACCTTAGGAAAAAAGGTTCAGAAAATGAATTCAACTGATAAAGGAATTTTTAAACTGGCCATTTGAAATTCAGGACAAATTGTGAATTAATCCCTGTACTTTGTATACCTGGATTAACTCTGCAGATTTTGAAACAGGTTGTTAGGATTTCAGCTAAGGAGACCCGCTTTTCCTGTGTGGAGTTTTCCTTATACAGGGAATCGCAAACTCAAATACCAAAGGAGATGGTAAGAAAACAAAGGAAGCCATTGAAGGTAACGAAGGTAAGAGAGTGAAGAGCACTTTGTGAACAGGAAAGTCTGTACAGATTCACAGTTCACCTGCGGCGCATTGTTACCAAGTGGTAATGGGGCCCCAGGGCTGCCAGAAGGTCCTACTTTTCAAGACCCAGAAATTAAGACATTATTTGTTCTGTGCAGCTAATTGGAATGTTTTTGTTTATACATTGTAGGCAAACAAAACCTAACTGTGTTTTATTCTATCTTACCAGTTTTCTATATGGCTGCTATGGTTCAGATAATGTTTGTTTTCCAAGGTTCCATGTATTGGAAGCATGGTCCCCAGGGTGGGCATGTGGAAAATGTGATGGGAGATTCTGAAGTGCAGTTCTGGGGTCCTTAAATCACTGGGGTGTGTGTGCGTCTGTGTGTGTGTTCTGCACTAGGATGAGTATACTCCCCTGCAGTGTGTTGACTTCATTCTCTGTCTCTGTTTTGAGATGTGATCCCTTCCCTCTGCACAGATTCCCACCATTTGTCAAGGGAGTCCTCTCCACAGCCAGGGTTCATATTGGACTTTTAACCTCCAAAACTAAGATTTAAAATTAGGCAATAGTGGCTCATGTCTATTCCATCACTGAGGAGGAGGAATTACAAGGTAAGACCTTGTAAGAAAGAAAAAAAAAATTCAAGATACAAAACTCTAAGTAGGCAACTCCTTCCCTCCCTCCCTCCTTCTCTCTCTCTCTCTTCTTTTTTCCTTTTTTGTTTTTTGTTTTTGAAAGATAAGGTGTAGTCTAGGTGACCTTGACCTCCTGATCCTCTGACCTCTCCCTCCAAGGCCTGTAATTAGAAGCGTGCAACATGCCAAGCTAAATCTCTTTTCTTCATAAAGTTAAGACTGTCTCAGAATATTTCTGAGAAATATGTTGTTAGATTATTTCATCACTGTCCAAACAGCATTGAATATTTATACAAACTAAGACAGTATGACATTCTTAGACAATAGAATCTTATGGGACCCCTGCCATATATATATGTTGAACAAACATTGTTATATAGACATGGCTATATATATTCTAATGATAATCTTAACTGGGTCTTGAATGATAACAAATCTGAAAAATCAGAGTCAGCAACTGTGCCACAAAGCTTCCACTAGCTGACTATAGTGTAGTAACCATGATGTAGGGATTTCTGCTACAAACAGTTCGAGGAGCAAAAGCCTTGGACTGTAGTATTTACCAGTTTCTGTAATGTAACCCTCTTACCAAGGCTCATTTCAAGTTCCAACTTAATCTCACTGAATACAAAGATAGGATGAGGTGTGTATAGGAGCTTTTTTAAAGTCCATGAAAGTGGGTTTCAGCTTCCCACTGCTTGCAACTTTAAGTACTTCTAGAGACAGAGAATGATTCTAATTCATGAATTTAACACAGCACAGCTACACTCGCCCTATGAGTCTATTTTTATAGAAAGAACAGAAGTTAATTTACAACCATACAAACCCCCCTGTAGGACTGTAGGAAAGATGCTGTTATTATTATCATCATTTTTTAGATGAACCATGCCACTGGGAGGGTTCAGTAACCCACATCATCATCCCAAGAATAGCAAGTAGAAGAGGTACCATAGAGAAAACTCAGATAGGCATGTTAGTGCATGCCTTATAACAATCCCAGCACTTGGAATGCTGAGGAACCACCTGGAGTTAGAGACCAGTCTAGGCTACATAGTGAGTTCTAGCATCCTGGCATACAAGCAAAGTTTGCCTCAAAAATAAATAAATAAATAAATAATAAAAATAAAAGACTATGAGAAACTAGCATTCTTTTGTCTAGAACCAAAATCACCTAAGCAAGTATGGCTGCAGCAGGGAACAGTGGGGAACAACCTGGAAGGTTTCTTAAAACAGGTTGCCAAGCTCCATATGAGAGTTTCTAGATGTATCCTAGGAATATACTAGGCCCCAGTCTCTTAAAAGTATGGGTTGCAACCCCACCTGGGGACCTGTAACTGAATATAGGGGGCCATGAACATTTTGGCAACAGTAAAAGGTTTCTGAATACACAACCCAAAATTATTCCAAGATCCAATGTATAATGAACTGGGGTGTTTCTGGGAATGCTTGACCACACTTTTCCATAGCCTTGTTTGGAACACACAGCATGCTTGCTTTGCCATGTGCATGCCATCATGCCACACAATGACAATGAATGCTGTCTGAAATACAATGGCTCAGATTTGAGACTACTGCATGTTAGGAATTTCAGTGTTTTAACTGTACACACAGTGTTCTGCTCTTACAGAAGCATAATGCTTTAATTATGGAAAACAAAGATTTTTAGTGTTCTCCTGCCATCATTCCTCACAGTGTGTATCAAATTAGTGTTGGGTTGCATTATGTTGAATATTGAATTTTAAAAATTGGTGTTTGGAGAGTGGGGCTGGAGAGATGGCTCAGCAGTTTTGAGCACTGGATGCTGTTGTAGAGGACGCAGGTTCAATTCTCAGCACCCATATGGTGGCTAACAGCCATCTGTAACTTCAGTTCCAGGGGATCCAATGCCCTCTTATGACCTCTGAGGACATTGTACAACACAGACACCCTTACCTGAATGCAGACAATCTACTCATACACATACACACAAAATAAAAATAACAAAATATTTTTAAAATTTCTGTTTGAGTTGTTCACTTCAGATTCATAAAAAAAAAATTGGCAAAATTAGTCAGGGAGACAGCTCAATGGGTAAAGGTTCTTGCTGCCAAACTGTATCAAATATTCAGCCAAAAGTTAATCCTCTAAGCAACACTAAAAAGCACATCCATCTCATCAGTGCTCAAATATTCTTTCATCTTTAAGAAAGAGTAAAATAATATGAATACTAAAGAATTATTTTAAAATAAATTTCTTGGCCTGGAGAGATGGCTCAGTGGTTAAGAGTGCTTGCTCTTGCAGAGGACCCAAGTTCAGTTCCTAACACCCACACTGGGCAGCTCATAACCACCTATAACTCCAGTTTCTGGGCATTAGACGCTTTCTTCTCATGGCCCAGGTATCTGCACTCATATGTACATATTATCCCCCAATATATATATAAATGAAATACTTTAAACATGAAATAAAGTTACAATTTATTATCAGCAAATGCTTGATTTGTATGCCTGTTTTACATACCTATGTACCTGCATTATATAAAAACTTCTTGGGAGAAAAGTGGTCATGTGTGGAAAAGGTTTAAGAAGCCAAGGTGATGCTGACACTGGTGCCAGGAACACACTTGAGAAGTACTGACACGAAAGGAAAGGCATGTAGTTGTAGCTGAAGAGCTGGGAGTGAATCCATTACCACACTCCAATACAGGATGTTTGATAAAACTGCAGACTCTCCCTAAGAGCACCTGCCCTGACTAATTCAAAAGGCTGTTTTTTCAAGAGTCTAATGAGACTGTCTAATGCACAAAAATACTTTTGAATCTATAAAGTGCTACACACATGAATTGCAATTACACATAAGATATAATTCAGGTCTTGGCTGGGGATATAGTGCAGTGGTAGAACATTCGCCTAGCATGTGAGGGCCCTGAGTTCAATCCCCAGCACCACCCAAACCACAAAACCAAACCAAGCAAAAAATATAATTCATGTCTGTACTCAAGTTAAAATACTTTTGGAAATACCATTTCTAATCTGAAGACTAACTTTTAAAAGGCAAAAGTTTGCTTTGTGTTAATACTGTATCCTAAATACAGGCAGGCTAAGGGCGCATACGCAAGAGGATTTCCTTGTGTTTTAGCTCAGTCTGTCAAAACTAACTAAAGTACTGAAGAGATGCTCAGTGGTTAAGAGCACTTGCTGCACAAAGATGAGGGCTCTCAGGTCCTGTGCACACCTGTAACCTCAGCACTGAAGGGGCTAAGAGCGGACGACCAGTGGGGCTTGTTGGCAAAACAAACCATGAAAATTCCAGGTTCAAGAAGAGAACTTGTCTCAAATGAATAGGGCAGAGAACAGCTGATACCCTTCTTTGGTCTCTGAGTGCACACATCTATTTGTGTGCATATACCATACACACATATACCACACACACACACACATGCACGCACACACACACATACACACACATAACTGTTATATTTCAAAATGGACAAAATATAAATCTATGTTTTTGTGTTTCCCTCCCTCCCTCCATCCCTCTCTTTTTCCGTCCCTTTCTTTTTATCTGGCACAGTATCTCATGTCACACAGGCCAGTTCAAACTCACTATGTAATGCTGTTATAATCTTGAACTTCTGATCAATCAGATTCCACCTCCCAAGAGCTGAGATTACAAGTGTGTACCACCATGCCTAGTATAATTTTATTTTACTTTTTTTTTGAGACAGGATCTCACTATTAAGTCTTTACTGGCCAGAACTTATGTATACCAGGATGGCCATGTCCTTATGGCCATTCTCCTGCTTCTGCCTCTCTAGTGCTGGGATTACAGATGGGTCTCACCACAACTGACACAAATTATGCAATACATGAAGAAGAAGAAGAAGAAGAAGAAGAAGAAGAAGGAGGAGGAGGAGGAGGAGGAGGAGGAGGAGGAGGAGGAGGAGGAGGAGGAGGAGGAGGAGGAGGAGGAGGAGGAGGAGAGGAGGAGGAAAGAAGAAAGAGGAGGAGGAGGAAGAGGAGGAGGAGGAGGAAAAGGGGAGTGGGAGAGTGAGGGGGGACTAAAGGAAAGAAAAAGAAAAAACAAAATTGAAATGGGAACTTTGTTCAATTGAAAATATTCTATACAGAGGATCTAATTTAATGATTGTCTTATCAATTATAGCTTTTTCTGGATGAGCAATATTTAACATTACATAAATATGTAAACACATTTACTATATATGACGAGGATGTAGTCATTACCTGTAACAATTGTTACCTATCCAGAGTCACTGGACATTTTATTTAGCCCTAATTATTCAGACAGACTTCTGAAAATTCTACCTACAAAGCTGTATTATACCAAAAGTAGTGATTTTACACAATAACATGCCTTTACATATATGCACTGCTACATTGTCAAACTGTTTAATATAGAGTAGTATGTATTCCTTTTTATTTATGTGTGTATATATGTACAGGTGCCCAAGGAGGTTACAAAAGGGTGTTGCGGGGGCTGGAGAGATGGCTCAGTGGTTAAGAGCATGGGCTGCTCTTTCAGAGGATCCAGGTTCAGTTCTCAGCACCCATATGGCAGCTAACAACCTTCCATAATTTCAGCTCCAGGGGATCTGACACCCTCTTTGGACCTCTGTGGGCAATGCATGATATGGATGCACTTATATACATGGAGGCAATATACTAATATGCATAAAATAAAAATAACAAATGAAATCCATCTATCTATCTGTCTAGTTGTTGTTGTTGTTAAAGGGTGTTGGGACAGGGATCCCATCCTGGTCAGCATGCACCTCATCTTGGCAGAATTACATCTCTCAATTCTTACCAGAAGTTTCATTATGCAACAGATGGTGATTAACACAGAAACCCACAACTGGCCAACATACAGAGAACAAGAGGCTGTAGAGTGCTAATCCTTGAACAGGACATCTATATCAAACGTTCACCACAAAGGCTTAGGGATCATTGTGGATGAGGGGGCAAAAAGATTGTAAGAGCCAGAGGTGGTGGGTGACCACAAGGAAATACAGCTTTCCAGACAGCTGGTCAGTTACTCATATGAACTCACAACAATAGTGACAGCATGCAAGAAGTCTTCCTTGCAAGCTGAAATCAGAAAAGTCCCAGCAGAGATATGAGGAATCAGACAAGAAGCTCCATTCCTATGTAAGGTAATTGCTGCAATAGTCAGCTGCTGGGACAGTCTCTTTCAAGCATGGGACTCTTGGTAGGTGAACCAGACTCCAATGGATGGACCCACACCAAAGGACATTTGGGGACACAAATTAGACTCCATAGGTCTTTATATATATATATATTATAGAGTACATTAAATTGGGGAGAGGATAAGGGGTGTTGGAGGTATAGGAAGGGCTCTGAATACTTCAAATTATACTGCATAGAAATCACAAGAATTCACAAAAAAGAAAAAATAATTAACTAATTACAAAAAGAAAGAGGACATTAGTTGGATCACGTGGAGCTGGAGTTGTAGGCAGTTTGAGTCACTCATTGTGGGTGCTTGGATCTGAATTCTGGTCCTCACGATTTAGCAGCAAGCACTCTTAAATTTTTATTTTTATTCTGTGTGTATGAGTGTTCTGCCTGCATGCATGTAAGTGTACCATATGTGTACAACGCCCATAAAGGCCAGAAGAGGGCATCAGATTCCCTGGAACTGGAGTTAAGGATGGTTGTTAGCTGCCAAGTAAGTGCTGGGAACTGAACCTAGGTTCTCGGCAAGAACAGCAAGTGCTCTTAACTGCTGAGCCATTTCTGTAGTTTGTAGCAAGTGTTCTTAACTGGTGAACCATCTCTTCAAACCCTAGAGTATATACTGACCCTTCAACTTTCTATTCTACAACAAGCTTGGACTCTGGACACTATTTGCCTAAAATATCTGCATGGTTTGCTCATTCCTTCTCTGGGTCATTGTTCCAGTGTTACCTCATCACACATAGACTCTTCCTACCCGCCTTACTTTGCACTTACTTATTTTCCCCCTTAGTGCACTTACCACATAAGATATACTCCATGTTCCTTGTTTATCTGATCATTGACCACCAAGGTAGTAAGATCTGTTTTGCATATAACACTACTTAGCACATAGCAGAAACAGGATAAATTATTTGTTGAGTGGGTGAATGACTGCACAGGAAAGAGGAGAGTAAAGCCCATTCATTCACAAGCTTTGGAGACAAGCACACCATTTAGTCAAACAAGGTAAAGGAAGAAATATTTCTCAATTCTGTCTTCATGTTGGCCAAGACTTGACAATGGAAACAGAAGGTGGCCCATGGACTAATACCGGCAGAAAGAGCATGACCAAGCTCTTCAGCAAATACTCCAGACTAGCTGTTCTGGTCTATTCATTAGGCTCCAAGAAACTGCCTGAAGGAGAGTACGTCTTTTCTCAGCTCAGAACCTTGAGAAACACACTTGTTCATGACCAACATTGATTGAGTAACTTTCTCTCCTGAATTAGAATTAGAATGGCATTAGAATGCCAGCCCAGATCTTCCCCAGCAGGCATTACTACACTAAAGTCTCTTAATCACCTTCAAGGTTGAGTTTCTTCACCCACAAAGTACAACTACATCATTATCATTCTTAGTTCCTTCATCACAGTGCTTACTCCTCTCTACCTTACTGCTGCTGCATGTCTGCAGTTGATGAAACTGAGGCCCACAGTAGAAATATATCTCACCAAAAGTCACTGAGCAGGTAAATGCAGAAACAGGACTACAATTCAGGTTTAATGTTTTTCCCATTATGGACTAAAACGTAGTTCTCACACCCACAGTCCTTAACCTTTTTGATTTCAAAACTGTTTGGTTACTGAGCCCCTTTAGTGGAAAAAGACCCCATGAGTCATTTAAGTAGATGGTAGTATCAAACTACAGCTACATTGGGAAAAGTGACAGAAGAAAATGGCCAAAACCTGAACCTAATCAGATCGTAAAATAACTGCAGTTAGACTGTTGCCAGCTCCCACAAAACTACCCCCTGAAGGCCTCAGTAAGGTGAGTGTACTGCATGCATGAGACCTTGGATTTGATCACCATCATCAGCAAAAAAAGTTACTGGAATCAATGAGGTAAATGGTGCTCCTTTTGATGACAAAGTTTGCATTTATACCTTTATTAAGTACCACAACTAATGTGTTCATTCATTATTCAATACTGGAGACTTTAAATCATGACTCAGTTACATTTGTTTCAGGACAAAATGCAAGAGTTTCACTAGGTGTGGTGGTGCATGTCTTCAATCTCAACACTCAGGAGATAGAGGCAGGTCTACACAGTGAGTTCCAGGCGAGCCAGAGCTACACTGTAAGACATTGTCTCAAGCAACAACAACAACAAATGTAATACTTTACACTACAGGCTCTGAAAAGGTGTTCAACAACACGATCTTCTCAACTTTGTGAAAAGATCAATACTAAAATCTTCCAACCTTTCCTTCCCCCATGTTCAGCTATTTATCTAGCTGCCTTTTTCCAAGATATCTCTACAGCTACTATTTAACTTCATCTTCACTTTACCTTGTGAGATCAAGCTGGGCAGAACAGAGATTACGATCATGACTGAGGACATAGGGAAACCGTAATCACACAGATGTTAAGGGATTGCTAAGTAAAGAGAGAACCTGGACTCCATGTTACTTTTCCACATCTGACGTTAAGTAACATTGTCAAAACTAAACTAGCAGCACAGAGGTGGTGTGTACTGCCCATCAAGATTATTGTTCCAATTATGTAGAAACATACTCCTGAAAATGTATCCAGCAATGAAGGCAATCACCTATAAATAATAGTAAATATTTTTCAATTCTTTTCTCTTTTCTTTTCTTTTCTTTTCTTTTCTTTCCTGGGAGATAGGTCTCATGCTGCTTTGGTGGGCCTTAACCCTCTGCCTCTACCTCCCCAGGGCTGGGATCACAGGCATGAGCCATCAGGCCCAACAAAAATTTTATTTTGGTTTGTGAATGAAACTTTTAATGACAATCATATGAATGAGAAAGGAACAAGTCAGCAGAAAGAAGTAACATGTTAGAGTTGGGTATATATGCAGCCCAGTCTGTATGTCTACAAAACTGTCCTGATGATGCTATAAGCTCCTGTAGAAAACATAATACTAACTGAAAGTATTTCAGAAGGAGTTAGGTATCATCTTGTGCTGAGCGTGTACACAACAGTGCCTGTAAACAGAAGAGGTGATCTTAGTAAAAGCCAGGCCCGTGTTTCCTCATTTAATGTTTCTTGTAACCACCCCATTAAGTAGGTCATATGTTTACTATCATAAAGATGAGAAAACTAAGGTGCAGTGTCCAAGTCCCTGGGGCAAGGGTCAAGCTCTTGGCATGAGGTGCCAAGACAGTAGTCATGTAAGAGGCCTGGTTGATTTAACAAGGGCAAACCCCACCTACCATTCTGAAGTCCTCCTCAAACTTGAAAGCCCCACCTCCCGTGGCACAAAGGGTGGTGTGGAGGCTGGAGAAGTTCTTCTCGCTGCCCATCTGAATGAACATGTGCATGGCACAGGTGGGGAAGCGAATGAAGTGCAGGTTCCCTTTGCGCCCACACATGGTCAAGTTTCTTAGTTCCAGGTGAACATCTCGGATCCCGGTTTTCCCATAAGCAGTATTAGAAGTCAGATACTTCCGGATGCTCTTTAGGTTCTCCACTTCTTCCTGCTCCTCTTCCGCTGTAATGTCCTTCGGTTCAAAGTAAACCAGCTTGACCAGGGTTCCACCAATATCCATGCCGAACCATGGGAATGCTAAGAGGACCAAAAAAAGAGTGCTGTTGAATTCATACACGAAAGCTCAGCTATTGAATATTCAATAAGGAAAAGCATTTAATACTAAACTTTCTTTAAGCCAATGCTACGTGTCAATCACAGTTCCAGTGGTACTCACAATGGCTCACAGTCCAGTCAAAATCTGGTGTCATAGAAGACTCTGCAGATGCTAAGCCAGTCTACTAGATTGTGCTTTGGGGGGCTTGCCAAGCCAACTGCTGTTCCAGTGTTTAAAGATAAACTTTACTTTTTTTTGCATAGATCCAAATTGCTATTTTATAAGAATCCGAGCTAAATTAATGGATCTATTTCTAAGGCATGGTTGTATTTACCTGTTATATCAGCACTCAGGAAGCTAAGGCAGGAAGACCACAAGTCTCAAAAAATAAACAACAACAAAAACTCTGGAAGCAAAAATAAAAAATGCCTTCTCTGAAAAGTTTCCTTTTCTCCCAGCCCCTGGGAGATCCATATAAACCCCTGTCAAATTATGCATATTCTAAGCCAGAAACGCAGATGGGACCTAGAGAAGGGCTCCATCCAGCGCCCTTACTATCTAGCTTTCTATTCAAGGAGGGCTGAAGAAAAAAATGTAGATGGAAAATATCTCTGGACACAAAATTTTCCCTAAGCCGCACTGCTATTTATGATCCAAATCACCTATTTCATAGTTGGTAAGCAGTACTTTTTCTAATACTCTAGAAAAATAAGGTTCTGGACTGCGGGTGTGTAGCGCGGTTGGTAGAGTGCTTGCCTAGCATGCACAAAGCCCTGCGTCTGATCACAGCATCACCTAGGCTGGTGTGGAGGCACAAGCCTGTAATCCCAGGACTCGGAGGGAGGATAAGAAGTTCAAGTTCATCCTCAGCTTCATAGTAAATTCAAGGCTAATCAGGGCTATATGAAACACTGTCAAAAAGGGGAAAAAGGCTAGACGTAAATCCCAGCACTTGGGAGGCAGAGGCAGGCAGATCTCTGTGAATCCAAGGGCAACCTGGTCTACACAGTGAGTTCTACCTGGAGCTACATAGTGAGACCCTATCTCAAACAACAACAACAAAAACCAAGTCAAACAAAACTCAGCATAGAAATGAAGAAGTGGGTAAGAAATCCTAACCCTAGCAAAAAACTATTAGTGCCTGAGATGGAGAGTTGGCTTTTCTAACGGTGTAACGCTGGAAAAGTTATTTAAACCCCAGTGAATAGACCCACACAAAGGGCATTTGGAGACACAAAATTGAACAGATAGGCCTTAATATATAAAACAAAGTACATGAAGCCAGGCAGGGGTTATTAAGCAAGGGTTGCAGACAGGGGATGGTCTAAATACAATCAAAATAAATGATATGAAATTCACAAAAATTCAGTTAAAAAATGGGAGTTAAATTCCAGAAAAGGAGAAAAAGTGAAGAAGGGAGGGAACTGCAAGCCCATAAAAGGTGAAGTGCAACAAATTCTACTGACAAGAGTAAGTTAATAAAGACGTTATTATCTTTATAGACATTTACAAAGCAAATCTCTCCTGTGTAGGTGGAGCAGCTTGGGTGTCCTACCAGATGATAAGGGAAAACTAGAAACAATTTTCCCTTGCTAGAAAATTCAGCTTATAGATGAAGCTTGATGGTCCACTGTTTAAAATTCACTCCTGCATAGCTCAGTAGGAGCAGCCGGGTGTAAAGCTCATATTAGGATTCAGAGCAACTTCTTCCCAGGAGCTGCAGCCAAAACTGACTCGCTGTAACTCCTTCTGCCTCTGTGGGTCTGAAGGGAATGAACTGCATTAGAAGGGTCTCCAGCTCCCTCTCTCTTCCAAATTTTATGAGTCCTTTAAGAAACATAAAAGAAAAATCACAAATGACCCAACCACAAATGCCAATGGGAGACTTTCCCAGCGGAGTCCACTGGAAATGGCCTGATATGTCTACAGGGAGCTGAGCCAGGGCACCAGTATTGTGGTACAATCTGACTCAAGAGAGTACAGAGGATTTCTGATGCCTGGAGAGAAGGGGCTTCTGAAGCATTTCTAGGATAATGATTTTGGAAAGTTAAATGTACATATATATTTGAAACCAAGTCACCCCCACTCCTGAGCCATATTTTTTTAAAAGGCCAAAGTCAGGTGTGGTGGCTCATGTCTATAATCCCACAACCTGGTAAATTGAGGCAGGAAAATTACCTACAGAGACTTGCAGGCCATCCTGGACTATAGCATGAGACCCTGTTTCAACAAAACAAAACAAAGCAAAACAAACAAAATAACTTTTAAAAAGTATTGGATTATGTTCTTTGTGGTACCCTTGTGGTACCAAACTAGGGCTGGAGAGATAGCTCAGTGGTTTAAGGGCACTGGGTGCTTTTGTAGAGGATCCAGGTTTGGTTCCTAGCACCTATATGGTGGCTAACAACTGTCCTTAACTCCAGTTCCAGGAGATTGACACCCTCTTCTGATTTCTGCAGGCATTTTACGACATGGGTGCATCTACATATATGCAGGCAATACACTCATCCACATAAAATAAAATAAAATAAATGAGTGGTCAAACTAACAAAACTATTAGAACAAACTAGAAACAAATGGCATATCCTTTAACAAACTGTTCAATAAATTGCATGACTTCTAAACTATGAAACATTAGGCAGCTGTAACAAACAAATGAGATCTATTCAGATTTCTGGTAAGATTCTTCCCCATTTTCCACTAATTAAAAAAAGGAAAAGATCCTAGAAATACACATACAGGTAGGGATACAGATTGTCATCTCATTTGTGTTTTGCATTTTTTTCCTTTGAGAGAGGGTTGTATGCAGTCAGGCTGGCCTCATACACTTTATGTATCTGAGAATGATCTTGAACTTCCTGATCCTCCTGTTTCTACTTTCTGAGTTCTGGGATTACAGGAGTATGCCACCATGTCCAGTTTATGTGATGGTGGAGACGGAACCCAGGGCCTTAGGCATGCCTGGAAGGACTTTACCAACCCAGCTACATTCCCAACTCCTCCAGTTGTTTTTTTAAAAAGAGAAAAAGGAGAGGAAGAAAATTATGAGAAAGATGCTCCCCATGTTTGTGGCTACGAGCCTGCACACAGTTTAGAGGACATACATTCTGTTAAAAGTGACAGAGATGGCAGAAGGAGCCACTGTCCATGCAAAGGCTAGAGAGAGAGAGAACAAGACTATATGTGGAACTTCTAGAACATGTAGAAGTTGAAAGAATACAACAATAACGGAAAACAGAACTATCTCAGCACTATAAGGACTGTATGAACTCAAAGAATAATCTAGTTCTATAGCAGAAACCCAGTACTGACCCAGCCACAGTGTTCCCAAACTTCCAGGAAGAGGTCCACATAATCTTTTAGTTAAATCTTGCTAAGTACAGGCAACCGAAAACAGCTCACTCTTAAAAAAACAGCAAGTAATGCCTGAAAATGTTCAGAACTCTGGCTTCCCCTCTTTTACTTCTTGCTTGGTGGTTTTTTGTTGTTTTGTTAATTTACTTTTATTTTATGTGTATGAGTGCTTTGTCTGCATGTATGTAAGTGCATCATGTGTGTGCAATGCCTGTGGAGGCCAGAAGAGGGTGCTGGATCCCTGGGACTTGAGTTATGAATGGTTGTTAACCTCTCTGTGGGTGCTGGGAACCAAATCTGGATCATCTGTGAGAGCAGCCAGTGCTCTTAACCCTCTGAGCCATCTCTCCAGACCCCTCTTGCTTGTTTTTGAGTCATTTCAGAGCTTTTATGGGCAAACCATCAAAACAACAAATAAAATGTGCAGAGTTCTAAAAATTTAGTTCAGTGTTTTAAAAGCAGTTTGGGTTAAGGGAAATCATAAAGATAGGAATGACTGTATTAAGTAGCAGTGGAGACTGCTTTAGGATCCAGGGATGAGGGGAAAAACAAGTATGCATAGGACCTAAGGATACAACTTGTTGACAGTGCAATTACCCAGCATGAGTAAGCCCTGGGTTCTATCCGTAGGAGGATCAAGGCAGGGTGGGGGAGGGGAGATTATAATTTTTGCTTGTTTGACTTCTTGAGACATGGTCTCCCTGTAGCCTCAGCTGCCCTGGAGCCCTCTGTATAGACCAGACTAGTCTCAGATCCCCCTGCTGCTGCCTCTGGGGTGCTGGGATGAAAGGTGTGCACTACCACCCATGGTTTAGAAACCGCCTTTATTTATCGACCTCATATCTCTTTCTTTCCTTTCAGAGTTAGGGTGGACGAGATAGGGTCTTATCCTATAGCCCAGACTGACCTGAAAGTCAAATGTTGCTAGATTTTACAAGTGAAAATAAAGCCAAGTAAGATCAATTAAGGGCTGGCGAGATGGCTTTAGTGGGTAAAGGTGCCTGCTGCCAAGCGTGATGACCTGAGTTTGATCCTTGGAACCCACATGGTGAGAGAACTGACCCCTCCAAGTTGTCCTCTCACCTCCACAAATGCCCTGCACTCCACAGCACATGCACACACACACACACACACACACACAAAATAAATAAATGTAAGAAAGAAGTAAGTGATTTCAACTACTGTGATTCTGTTCTTTGACAGCAAGAGTAAATAAATATAGCTTTCTTCTTTAAATCACTGAGACTGGGCATTATGTGTAGATGCAATAGAATCTGGCCCATTGTCACTAATAACTAAAGTGCAGTGTAGTTTTTAGTAATAATAACATAGGTTGCTATGGTTGAGAGATCAGGCCCCCAAAAATAAGAAGTAGATTTGGGAGAACAATTAATATACCTAAAGAATTACCTGATCTAGTGAGAGTTTGAAAGTCTAACGTTAGCAGCATGTATTGGTATTACTGGGTATACTGACTGTAATTTTGCTTGTTTTTTAAAGACAGAGTTTCCCTGTAGTTCAAGCTGGCCTGGAATTAGCTATGTAGAACTGGCTGTACTTGATCCTACAGAGACCAACCTTTTCCAGCCTCCTGAGAGTAGGGATTAAAGGTGTGGGCCATCACACCCAGCTTTACTTACTGTAATTTTTAAGGTGAAAGAATAAATTCAGAAAATAATTGCCTTGTTTACCAACAAAAACAAAGAGAATATGGTTAGTAACCAAACTCTACATAGTGCAAAGCCAAAACAAATATGCCAGGAGAGTGGGAAACTCTGTGGTGGTACATGCCTAGCATCTCAACACTAGGAGGTAGAGGCAGGAGAAGAGGAAGTTCATGGCATCCTTGGCTACAGAGTTCAAGGACAGCCTGAGCTACAAGAGAGCCTGTCTCAAAACAACAAATCCCAACAAGAAATAGATTCGAAGAGTTATTATCTGCAGCAGGTAAGGAGCACACAGGAGTCAGTCAGGTCAGAGTAACTCTCTTGCTGAGCAAAGGCAGTGCAAAGACTTCATTCAGGAAGCCCAGGTATGTACATACTTTAAGGGCAGGCACATTCCTGAGCATGCTTGGATTAACACTATAATTTTTAAAACATATTTTATTTATTATTTTTTATTTTGTGTGTATGAGTGTGTAAGTGCATCCGTGTCATGAAGCACCCTTGCAGGTCAGAAGAAGGCATCGGATCCCCTGTAACGGGAGTTATGGACAGCTGTTAGCCACCATGTGGGTGCTGAGACTCAAACCCCAGTCCTCTGCAAGAGCAGTAAGTGCCCTTAACCACTGAGCCATTTCCCCAGCCCCTTAACACTATAATTTAAGGCACAGTTTGGGACATGTTTAGCTCTAGGTCATAGATTATCTGCTGAAAGGTCCCAGGTCATACTTAGCTCAGCTTGCACAATAGAGTATTAATGGCAGAAAAAGAAACAGACACTTTGAACCTGTGTTAACACTAGAGTCTGTCCCTGGAGGTGCCTATTTGCTTAATAGCTAATCGATTTGCAGGGCAGGAGAAAGCTTGCTTCTCTTTCCCAACTAATTGAAAACAACCAAGAAAGGCTCTCAGTGAAAACAGGCAGTTGGCACTTAATACTTTACACACCTTCATTCTCAAGAAAGAAAGGTTGTCACACCCTTTTTCAACACTGAACTGATTAAGATGTCTGCAAGCAAGGTGAGTTAAAGTTGTGGTTTTTCAATTCAGTTTCTAGATAAGAATAGCTCAGGAAAAAAGAAACTAATGGTGTCATCTCTCAGCAAAGTCGGACTGTTTCAAAATGGCATCCATTAAGCCAACAGGCTTAGAAGCAAAATCACAAGTCACACAGAAAACACAAGGAAAGAATCAGGGCTTTACAACAGGAATGTGGGAATGGACTGAAATCAAATAGAAAAGAAACTTTTTTGGAGAGTTGTACTGCTGAGGAATCCATGAGCTTGAACACACCACCGCCCAGGAAAACTGCTCATGATGTCCCCTGACTCCTGACCTCTCTGTCAGGAAGCAGCAGACAACTGCTCAGCCCTCTAGAGGAGGAACTTCTTCAGTATTCTATCAAAGGTCAAAACATTCTACCTTGGTGGAGAGGGTCAAATCTAGACCTTGGGCCGGCTAAGTACTCCACTCCAGCCTCGCTTTATGTCCAGTTCTAGAATTGGACATTTCATTCTATAAAACTGAGTTAAATGTCCCAATAGTCAAAACAAAGGAAGTCGGATTCACAAAGTCTGAAGAAAGCAGAAACAAAATAGCGAAGACTGGTCATTTCAAAACTACTACCTTGTAAACCAAGGGCAGGGTCAAGGGGGCAGAAGAATAGAAAAAGAGCCCATAGCTTAGCATGAGGTTACACCAATTTGTTTTTTGGGCCTAAGAATTAAGGCAGAGGGAACGTCACTATCTTGTCAGTTCAATATGGTCTACTATTTTATTTACTATGAGTAATAAATGTGTGTCTGTGCCCATATCAGAGGACAATTTTCAGGAGTTAGTTCTCTTCCATCATGGGATCTAGAATCCAACTCAGCAGGTCAGGCTTGTTCAGCCAGCACTTTTACCTGCTGAGCCATCTCACTGGCCTTCAATTTGGCCTACTCTCTAGCTCAGATTTCTTGGAAGGTAAGATAAATAGCTTGGCTTCAGGCTAATGTGGGCAATTCCATCATGTTTGTTAGTCTAGTCTTTTGGGGGCCTCATGGAGGAGCTAAGTTCCAAACAATGGCCCCCTATAATTTTTAGCTAAGAGAAGTATCAAAAAAGCTGATGGAAAAAGGAAAGTTCTAAGAGATGAAGCTGGGAGCTAAAGAGAACAGTAGACTGGCAGGCCCTAGCCCAGGGCCCCAAAAGAACATTTCCCACTTCAGGGCTGAAGCCCAACGGGATTTGAGAATCACTTCTGGATTTTAGAGTGACTGATGTGTGACTCTTTCTAATGGCAGAGCACTCAATGTATACTGAGTTTTTAAATCTTCAGTTTGCTACATTTAACATACAGTGGGGAGGCAAGCATGAAACACAAATGGCTTACCTTTTGTTTAGAAGTCTTTAAGTCAATTGGAAACATCCCCAAGCTGATTTGCAAATGATTCTGCATCATCCCTTACTTTTGAGCCCAGATGGGGCATCATACAAGACACTGTGACTAATTGGGACACTGGTCATCCCCTTTGGAGAAGACCTGGATTTCATCTACAAGACAACTATCTGATCATCAGAAAAACAGACCGAGGTAGTCATCTTTGCTATGACCAAATATTTCTATATGACCAAATAGCCCAGTGAGGTAAGACTATAACCCCCGTGATTTGATTAACCAGCCTGAGCAGTGCTCCTAACCTGGCTTGTAAGTTGTGAATGTGAACGTGTGCTGCTTCCAGGAAAAAGGGCTTTTAGCCACAGAAGACTCTGCAGGATGCTTTGCCACAGCCAGCCAAACTCAAGATAAGTGTTCTGTTGTCTGGGTCTCAGAGGAGGAGCCACAAAGGACTCCCTGTCACCCTTTAGTAGACTTGTGTTATTTTTTTAATTAAAGACATGTTTTTTAATTAAAACATGTTTGTATTACATCTGTGTGTGTGTGTGTGTGTGTGTGTGTGTGTGTGTGTGTCTGTGTGTCTGTGTGTCTGTGTATAGGTCAGGGAAAACTTGTAGAAGTCAGTTCTTTCTTTCCACCATGTGAGTCCTAGAGATTGTCAGGCTTAGGTGAGCCATACCTTTAGCCAGGACATGTGTTTTGAGAAATAAATCTTTGATTTTATTTTATTATTATTATTATTTTATATGTATGAGTGTATTGCAAGCATGTGTGTAAGTGTGCCTGTGCTGTGCAATGCTTGCAGAGGTCAGAGGAGGGCACTGGAACCCTAGAACTGGGGTTATAGACAGTTGTTAGCCACCATGTGGGTGTTAGGAATCAAACCCAGGTTCTCTGGAAAAGCAGCCAGTGCTCTTACCTGCTGAGCCATCTCTCTAGCCCCACTTTTGCTTTTTTTAAGCCACCGAGACTTAAGGGTTATTTGTTAATGAAGGTTAGACCTGCCATATTAATCAGTATCGAATTATTATAATGCAATACCTCAGATACCTAATTTACAAAGGGAATAGGATTGTTTGGATTCACGGTTCTAGGGGTTCTAATCGAAGACCAAGTAGGCTCATTGCTTCAGGCCTATGGCAAGCCAGTATGGTGGGAACAACATGAAGAACAAAAATGCTCACTTTATCAACCAGGAAGAAAATGGAAGAGAAGAGGCGATCAGGGTCTCACAACCTCATTCGAGGACACACACTCAATGACTTCAGGACCTTCAGCTATGTTCTACCACCTTCCAATAGCATTAGCCTGGAGACTAAGCAAAGAGCATTTGGGAAATGCTTATCCAAACCACAGCACCTGCCTGTCTAGATTACTATCTCCTGGACCAAAATCTTTGGCTGCTAGTTTTCCTTGGAGGTTTCCTTCTCCAGCAGAACTAAACACAGGATCTGTTACCGGAAAACATGTGATGACTGAGTGTTAATAAGATGTGTAAATCCTGTTGTATTCATTTCTGTCCTAAACTTCTTCCAAGAACAATCCAAGATTATTCATCAGATAATGGTTAGAGGTAAGATGTAAAGCTGTATTCCAAATATTGTAGAAAAAAATTTAAACCTCTTTTTGATAGTCACTAGCGATAAAGAATTTTTTAGAGTGACTGGACCTTTCGTGGCCCATCTATGCATGATCTAAGGATCTAAGATGCTGGATTCTCATGGTCCTCAAAGGCTGACCCAGGACAGTGGCTCTTAAGTTTGTTGTCTCTCACCAACATTGATAAATGTCTCAGACCCTTATGAAAGTGTGCAAAGTGGAAGTAGGCATTAATAAGAATTATTACAGAAAAGTAAGAAATTGAAGGAAAGGGAGAGAAACTCCTGAGATTGAGGGGATTCCTTTGTTGAGGGGTTTTATAGGTCCATGGCAGAAACTGGACAAAAGCTGAGGTAATCTCTGGGCTCTGATGGGTTAAGGCAATGCCTGTCTCCTAGCCCAGTGAGTATAGCTGAAGCCTCTCTCTGTCCATGTTGGACTCTGGCTTAGTTATTGACCTTAACTACCTGTTAGCTATTAGTCACCTGGCTTGCCGTACTACCTTCGGACCTTGCAAGTGCCTCTGGTTTTGTTAGCAGTTGACCTTGACTATTCATTGGACATTAGTTACTGGCTGTTGTTGCTACCTGGAACTGTGCAGGTGTCTCAAGTGCTGTTAATTGTATTAAGCTCTCTTTGTTCTCACAGGTGCCCAGAAGTAGCTGCAGTGTTCTTGGTTACCTCCTTGTCTGTGGGATGGTCTGGGGTTTCTTTCCTGAAATGGAGCAGGATCATTAGAAGGCATCCTTACCTATAATTTACTCTATGATAATTAGCTGCATTACAAATGATGTATTAAAAGCAAGAATAATGTGTAATAAGCAATAGTGTCCCATGCATTCCCCAAAGGAAAAAGGTCTCATAGAAGTTAGCCAGCCAGCCAGCCCCACCATCACCAATCTTGCTTCTTAAGAGTCTGTTTGCCTCTTATCAGGTCCACTTGGCTGTCTCATAACAGCTGCAAGGCTTCTCAATCATCTTCCTCAGTGCTCTAGACTTTGCTGTCTTAATCCCCAATCTTCTTTTTAACTCTGGCCTCTGTTCTCACAGCAACATATTTGAGCAACCTGAAGTTTTCACCATGAGCCCTTTAGAGAACTACCTATAGAGAACTATTTCCTGCTTCATTGGCTTTAAAATAAAGTCTGAATCTCTCCCTTTCAAGATACCTAGCTCAAGCTGGTTTTGAACTGGATATAGCCAAGGACGACCTTGAACTCCTGAGCCTCCTACCTCTTTCTCCCGAAATGCTGAGATTACTGGTGAGCACCACCACACTCAGTTCAAACTTGTTCCTTAAAGTCTTTTAGAATATGGATCATCTGAGATGATCTGTGTGTTTCCTGTGATAAATTTCAAGGCTACACAGTACCAGACAGCACAAATGATCAAAGACAAGAGAGAGAAAGTAAAAGTTTTCCTACCGGCTTCAGAAACTATTTTAAAGATATAAGGGAGTCTGGCAGGAGAAAAATCTGTCTCCTCTTGACTCATAGAATAGAGAACTAAGGGTAAAATCTGTTTTCCCCTCTAAAAGGTCCCAGAGATTTAAGAAATGTTCCTGGTAAGGCAAAGTTTTCTAATGTTCAATCATGAGTCTCTTATGCAGGAGGAAGTGTCTCAGCACCAGTCCCTCTGCCAGTCTACACGGGAGGACTGCCACCAGCTCTCGCCCTTCTACTCACCTTCCCACCAGGAAATATGCACGGCTGCCTAACCATGATGAGGACTTGAACCCATTCCAGCCTCATGTGTCATTCCCTATCCCCCTATCATCGCCCCAATAATCAGCAGGAAGTAGCTAGAGGAGAAACTGCGCCCCCATTCCCATGACTCAAAGGCTGAAATGTAAGGTGTGAATGAAACCCCCAACAGTTTCTTCTCAGGAAGAAACCTGGAGCCAGAGCTTCTCTAAGCCTTACGGATAAGACTCCAGATCCCAAATTCCTTGGTAGATAAGCAAGGAATTCATGAACAGCTCTGGAAAAGGACTACTTCCTGGCCAGAAGCTTGCCTTAAACATCAATCAGATGTCACGGCAACCCCCTCCCCTAAAAGCCAGGAGGGGGCTGAAGGTTTTACGACTTTGAGGACTCGGACAACGTGCTGCTGCTGTTGCTGCTGCTGCTGCTGTTGCTGCTGCTGCTGGGGCTGGCTGGTGCTGGCGCTGCACCGGGCTTTGAGACTCAGACTTGGGCTGAGCTCGCTTCCCCGGTTCCCCGGAGCCCCAGCCCCAAGATGGGGGTGAGGGGGCTAGCGTTTCTCCACTCGTGGGTGCGGAGGAGCTAGTCCCATCTGGTCTTATTTCAATAAAGTCGGGTCCTGTTAGCTGCCAGCGGAGTCTGGTCCCTTCTGTCTGCTGCGTCTCTCGAACCCTGAACCTGACATAATGGTGCCATGACTCGGATGGAAGAGAGCAGCAGCCCACGTGGGGACCACCTTTCATGCAGGACCTGATAGTCCTCATACTGTATCATCCTAAATATACACACAGAAAGTCCTCCAAAATCTTACTTCAACAGCATAAAACAGGAGTTGAAAGCTTAAACAACTATTTTTAAAGGCCGTAAGGTGTTGAATGTAACATTTAATAACACTACAAAGAAACCCATAATTATTGCATGTGTTAAATCTGTAAAAATTTCACATACTCTATACAAAGAAATCTGAGTTAGGGTTGCTCTCGAGTTTATGCATACCAGAGTTTCTCAGTTTCAATTTTAGTCACGTGGCAGCTAGCAATGTTGGTAAGTGTACCAATATCACCCACACATTACAAATGGGAATGTAAACTGGTGCAGCCTTCCCATGGGCTATTCAGGAGCACATATTAAAAGGCTCCAGATTCCTAGGCCCTTGATACCTTCATTCTAACTTTAGAGATATAATTATGCACGTGTCCAAAAAATTAACTTAAAAACTAGAAACTTTGGCTGAAAGTATACCTCAGCTATAGAATGCTTGCCTAGTGCTAGGCCATAGGTTTGGTCCCCAACACAGGGGAAAAAAATGAAGCATTACTGTCCAATAGTAGACAGGCAGCTGGATAAACAATTATTCAAGACCACATCCCTGTTTAAATTATTTTGTTGCACAGAATTTAAGGACACAAGAAGGACATTCAGATAGAAAGGAGAGTGATTAAACTGTACATTTTGTACAATTACAGTTTTGCCTACAAATGAAATTGGTATCGCACGCAGGAAGTAAAAGTAGGATCTTGAAATCACAATGTTGATATTAGTATCTCAGGATCAGGGGATGGGGTGATCTTTTTTACTTCTGGACTTTCAGACACTTTTCCATTTATTTATGTATTTACAATCAACACATTTAAATTTCTTAATCCAAGTATCTCAGTTATTTTTAAATTCTCAGTTAAAACCTTTATGATGGTGTAAAAGAAAAGAAATTATTTTAACTTTGCTTGCCTGAGCAGAGGGCAGATCTCCAGTTCACCATGGAAAGCAGGATGCTTTTCTTCTGATCCAACACCCTACCCATATTTTCCTTGTCAGACCTGGTGTCAAAATCTGCTAGAACTACCCAGCAAGAATGACAGGGAAGGGGCTGGAGGGATGGTTCAGCAGTTAAGAGCACTGGCTGTTCTTACAGAGGACCAAGGATTGGTTCCCAGTACCCACAAGACAGCTTACAACTATCTGTAACTCCAATTCCTGGCAATCTGACACCCTCTTCTGACCTCCTGGGGCACTGCACACACAGGTGCACTTACACACAAGCATGCAAACCAATCATACACATAAGATAAAAATAAACATTTATAAAAAGAATGGAAGCCAGGTGCAATGGCATGCCTGTAATCCCAGCACTCAGTAGGCTGAGACAGAAGGATCATAAGGTTGAGGCCAGCCTGTACTACATAGCAAGTCTCAGTCACAAAAATCCGAAATGCAGAACTGGAGAGATGGATTAGCAGTTAAGAGCACTGGTTCCTCTCCCAGCTCCCACATGGCATGGCAGCTAACAATGGTCCATAACTCCAGTTCCAGATGATCCCACACCCTCTTCTGACCTGTGCACGACACAGGTGCACTTACACATAGGCAGGCAATACACATAAAAATAATCAAATATTCTTAAAAATCCAAAATGTATGTACATATAAAGTAGCTCTTTTAAAATCAGAGAAAGAGCCAAACATAACAGTACACACCTATAATCCCAGTAACTGAGAGGCTGAGGTAGGAGGACAGCCATAAATTCACAGAGAGCTTGGGTTACCTAGTGAGTTTAAGGCTAGCCTGGGCTACATGATGAGACTTTCAAAACAAACATACAACAATAAGGAAGATCAGAAGAAAATACAAATTAAAAAAAAAATTTTAGGCAGAATCTCACTGTGTAGCCCTGGCTGGCCTTGAACTTGCTATGTGTATGAGGTGCATGTTTGAGTGTAGGCATGGGTGTGCCACAGTTCACAGGTAGAGGTCAGAGGACTTGCAGGAGTCATTCTCTGTTTTCTACTGTGGACTCTGGGATTGAACTCAAGTTGCCAGGCCCATGTGGCAAACAACTTTATTGGCTGACTGGCCCCAATTATCATCATCAACTTCTTTTTTTTTTAAGATTACTGGATATGTTCAACCATATGGTTTCTTGAATATTCCAAATTATAAAAACCATCCAGCTTTCCAGGCTAGGAGTGTGGCTCAGTGGTAGAGCACTTGCCCACTACACAGGAAGCAACTTCAATCCCCAGAATCACAAAAATAAAGACAAAAACAAACAGTAGTGATTACCAGGCTATCACCTAGAGGTTCTGATTTCATGGAACTGGAGTGGTGCCCAGAAAATGTTTTCAACAAGAGGCCCCTGTAATTTTCTTTGGTCAAGTTCAGAACTTCGATACTAGTTGAATCCAAATGAGTGGTTTAAATAGCTGGATGCCATCTTAATAATGAGAAACTGGCATGTGAAGGAGCTGGCTTTTCTGGCAACTCTGAGGCCAGGACTATGCTGCTTGCAGATGAGGGCGATGCCCGGCAGTGACCCTGCAGATACCGTAGTTCCTACAACACATCTAATTGCTTGTTAATAAAATTCTTCATGGACAATTTATCTCATGAGCGCTGCAGGTGATTTTCCAATTTTAAATGCAGCTTTTAAAGTTTTAGACATCAGCTCATGCTTGATTAAATCCTATGGCCGCAGTTCAGAAAGTCTTATAATTAAATTCCACTGATGGCTCCTCTCTCCCAGAGACTGCTACTGTAAAGGTAAGCATGCATTCTCTCATGAAGAAGCTGGGAGTCTGGCAACAGCCCTCAAGTATTTAGGTCATGAAGGCGCACATTCTTTGATGTGCAACCCACATGGCTGACCTTAAGAGAGATAGCCACATGAAATCAAAACAACAAGCAGAAATGCCAACATAAAAATTGTTTTAAGGTTAGGATTTGGAAAGCAAAGGAGACATGCAGGAGGCACAGGAAACTATGCACCAGGCTTCAGAGTTTGGTGTGAGCCAAAAAGAATCAGAAGCAAGATGGAGGATTCAAAAATGTCAAACTCAAAAGTTTAATAAACTTTTCTCAGTAGGGTATGGTGACTCCCACCTGTAATCCTAGCCTCGGGGTAGTAGGATCACTGTGACTCTGAGACCAGCCTGAACAAGAGTCAGACTGGGCTAGTGAGACCCCACCTCAAAACAAAATAAAACAAACAAGAAACTACTCCCTCAGTCTCTTAAGTCCCTGAGCAGCTCAGAGAGAGGAGGTTCTTTCTCAAGGTTCTATAGCCTCTACATGCCTCCTTAATGACAGAAATCACAGAAGATAGTAATCACAGTAGAAAGTAGTAGAGGTCTTGACCTTATCTTCACAATACCTGAACTGTCAAGCCTTGCTCCAGGTCCTAACGTGGGGACGCAGACTGAATTTGATTTCTAATCTCAGTAACATTCTTAGGCTGTCTAGAGGGAGTGTGTGGAAAACAATTACAGACAGCTGCAGTCCCACCCTTACTTCTTATCACGATGCTGCTGGCTCTGTCCAATTTAGAGGCAATAGGAGACAAATATCACCCTTTAATGACACCATGTTGTACAGCAATTTCCACTGAACTGAAATTCTCTCCTAGAGGGAGGCTCAGAGGACAGAAGATTCATCAGGCCCCTCACCAAGGACATGAGCAGCAAACAACTGCTGGGGAAGATGAGACTCTCCGGTGGGGCTGACTGTAAGCTGTGCAGGGAACTGCCACTTTCCTGAGTCATCATTCAGACCTTAGAGGGGTTACTGTGATGATGGTAGCTGCCTTTGAGTCACCCAAGCTCCTGTAAGTTACCCCAATAAACTCACTGGCTCAGTATGCTAGACATGGGTCAAATCATTTGCTTGGCCCACTGTTTATGTTCTATCTGGTGATAATGAATTTTTTGCTCACATCTCCCCAAGAAAAGCCACATAACAGGACACTTTCTTCATCAGCAATACAGTCTCTGAATGAAAAAAAAAAAATTCCATTGTTTGGACCACACTGACGTGTACTAAAGGATATAATCACCAGCCACTTGTGTGACTATCTTCAGTGTGACCTATTCATCAACCGGTGTTGATCAGTGTCTACTCAAGTATAGCTCCAGGTTTCTAATGCTCTGTGCTGGGGCTCTAGACTGTAATCTCATTACCTGCTTAGACAAATCCCAGTTTAAACCACCAAGAGGTTTAGCTTTCTGTCTTACAAGCCACCAGAGCATGCTCACTTACTCTAGGGACACTATTGATAATTTAATGTCACAGACTAGTTAATTAAAGAGGCTTGGGAAAGAACAGCATTGCTAGGCAGTACTACCAGGCAGAACAAGTCTACCAGAAATGGGCCTTATTCCAGCCCTAACTATGAAAGTCTGGTAAATCTTTAAAGTTTGGGTGGGACAGCAGGGAGGCTGAAGTGCCAACTACTCAAGGCAAGGCCTTATACATCTGAGAACAAATATATTCTTGTTAATTTACTCATTGAATAGGTAGGTATTTATTGATTTTTTTCTAGACTGTGAAAGATACTGGGTTAACAACAGTTAGATACAGCAGAGTACAGGTCCCTTTGGTATCTTTTTCTTTCTACTCTACAAGGACTGATGACTAATTAAGAATAGCCTAGAACCGATGAGTGAAATCCACATTGTCCTAGAACCAACTACTACTTTGTTAAAACAATTCTTCAATGGCAGCTCTCTGAAGATAGCTTCCTAAACACAGTGACCACCACAAGACAAAGTCTGGCACTTTTAGACATTCCAGAAACTTACAATTTAACTGGACACAAGACTCAAACTTACAGGACAGAAATCATGGATGTTATTGTTGGAAGCTGTAGTGCTCTGGCAAGAAGTTCAGCTCCGTTATTAGTCAGTAGGGAAAAGCCAATAAAATAGCATTTCAAACCTAGTAGGAGTGCGATAAAGAAGAGGAAATCAACAAGTGTTGGTGAGGATATAAAGAAATAGAACTGGCAGTTCTAGAAGAAGTTAGCTATAGAGTTACTACATAATCTAGTAACCTCACCAGTAAGTATATACTCAGGGGAAATGAAAACATATGTCCACACAAATATAAGTATATGAATGTTCATACCAGCATTATCATAGCCACAAAGTAGGAACAAACTAAATGTCTACCAATTGATACACATGAATAAGTAACATGTGATACATAACAGCAAAGGGATGAAATACCAATACACATTATAACATATATAAACCCTGCGCAATGCCCAGAGAAAGCTTCCAGTCACAAAAGACCACATGGGAAATGTCCAAAGAAGGCAACTCTATCAAGACAGAAAAGAGATGAGAGGTTCCCTAGAGTTTGGGGTTATGGATAGATAGGGGGAATGATTGCTAATACATTTTGTTTTTGGAAAGTGATGAAATGTTCTGAAATTGTGGCAAGAGTTGCATGATACTAAATATCAAAGAACCATCTTCTTCAAATGCATAAATTATATGGTACATGAATTCTATCTCAATCCCCTTTTAAAGATAACTCAGTTTAACAATCGTCTATAACTTCAGTTCCAGGGGATCTGATGCCATCTTCTGTCCCCCTCAGGCACTGCACAACATGGGTGCACTTACACATGTGCAGGCATATAACACTCATGCACATAAAATAAAAACCTTCCTAAAATACATGGAATATTTCTCATATTCTTAAAAAACAGGCTGAATAAAATTTTGGCTCTTTCTGATAAATGAGTTATATGAGAATCAATTATTTTGCCCACTATACACTGATACCCTCAGGAATAAAGTAAACTTTCTGATGTCCTTAGAAGGCATGTAAATTCATGTTTCCCAGGCTGCTAAGTTTGAGTACTCTGAGGTCTTTACTACATTTCATGTTTTCCTTTTAGACTAAGCGATCAATGTGTTGCTGCAATATATCTGTCCAGAACCTGTCTGTGTGAATGTAGACAAACCAGAAAAACAAGACTGTTAAAAATGTGACTTTGAAAGAGAAAATGAGGGCCAGAGTAGAGAGCTATCTGGCAGGTACAAGGTTCTGGGTTCAATGCAGAGTACAGAAAGAAAACAGAAAAGTGAAAAAAAAAAAAAAAAAAAAAGGCTCCTAAGGAGAACAAGGGAGGTACTCTTAAATACAAGATGTATCAGCATCTCAAATTCATCCTTAACTGGATAGCAAGTTCAAAGCTAGCCTGAGCCACATGAGACCTTGTCTCAAAAAGCAAAACAGCATTTGCTTCCTACTGAACATAGCAGTGTGTGTCTGTAATCTCCGGAGGCTGAGGCCTGAGTCTGAGGTCAGCCTGGTGAGCTGCGACACTATCTCAAACACAGAAGAAAAGACAAAAACCAAAAAAGGATAAACATTTTCAAATTCTTTAGCATTGAAATTTTTTATTCCATCTTAACTCTGAAGCTCATATAAGATAAAGCAGCATCTTCTTTGCATTATTTTACAAACTGTATTACAATGTTTAAAATTAATTATTAAGAACAGTGATACTGTTTTGATCAAAATAAAGGCAAGAAACTGCCACACAGAACAACTTCAGTTTCATGAACTTTAGCACTTATTTATGTATTATTTTATGTGTATGAGTGTTTTGCCTGTATGTATGTAAGTGCACCCATGTTGTGCAAAGCTGGCAGAGGCCAAAAGAGGGTGTCAGATTCCCTGGATCTGGAGTTACAGATGGTTGTTAGCCACCATATGGGTGCTGGGAATCTAACCTGGGTCCTCTGCAAGAGCAGCCAGTGCTCTCAACAGCTGAGCATCTCTCCAGCCCCTATCTTATTTTATTTACTTAAGATAGGATCTTACACTGTAGCCCAAGCTGGCCTGGAACTCACAGCAATCCTCCTGCCTCAGTGGCAGGGATTATACGTATGACCTATCTTGCCTGGCAATCCATTTATATGTTTTGTTGGCGTAATGTCATGTAGGGAAAACCCTGATTTACAGAGCAAGTATAAATCCTGTTTTCTGGTAGCTTTTCTTGCAATCTCAGGGATTTCTTTGAATCGAAATAATTCACAAGCTTAGAAAAGTTTATAGAAAGCATTTCGCAAAAGAGCTGAATACTAAAAATATTTGACAACTCACTTTACTTGTGATGTATATAAAAATCAAACAAAATCATCTAACCCTCTTAGCAAGTGTTCAAATGCTAATCGAGCATTACCAAGGGCCTGACAGGTTATCCATTTACTTCTTATTATATGACTGACCTAGGTCAAATGAAAGCATTTTCTAAGTAGGTAAGCATAAATTTGGACTAAAAATTAGCTGAATTTGGTACTTGTGTGCTGGAGTGGTATGCTACAGTTTATGCTATTATTTATTTCTTTTCAACCAATAGAACTCCAAGTGCATTC